>CM057003.1:86543409-89069659 GCA_029891345.1 Dryococelus australis | reverse complement strand
TCGGCAGTGGGCTGTATAAGAGGAGTGTGAACCTGCGCGTCCAAGGTCCATTAGAGAGTGAGCCGGTTGTACCATGAGCACGAAGGAATCGGCAGTGGGCTGTATAAGAGGAGTGTGAACCTGCGCGTCCAAGGTCCATTAGAGAGTGAGCCGGTTGTACCATGAGCACGAAGGAATCGGCAGTGGGCTGTATAAGGAGTGTGAACCTGCGCGTCCAAGGTCCATTAGAGAGTGAGCCGGTTGTACCATGAGCACGAAGGAATCGGCAGTGGGCTGTATAAGAGGAGTGTGAACCTGCGCGTCCAAGGTCCATTAGAGAGTGAGCCGGTTGTACCATGAGCACGAAGGAATCGGCAGTGGGCTGTATAAGAGGAGTGTGAACCTGCGCGTCCAAGGTCCATTAGAGAGTGAGCCGGTTGTTCCATGAGCACGAAGGAATCGGCAGTGGGCTGTATAAGAGGAGTGTGAACCTGCGCGTCCAAGGTCCATTAGAGAGTGAGCCGGTTGTACCATGAGCACGAAGGAATCGGCAGTGGGCTGTATAAGAGGAGTGTGAACCTGCGCGTCCAAGGTCCATTAGAGAGTGAGCCGGTTGTACCATGAGCACGAAGGAATCGGCAGTGGGCTGTATAAGAGGAGTGTGAACCTGCGCGTCCAAGGTCCATTAGAGAGTGAGCCGGTTGTACCATGAGCACGAAGGAATCGGCAGTGGGCTGTATAAGAGGAGTGTGAACCTGCGCGTCCAAGGTCCATTAGAGAGTGAGCCGGTTGTTCCATGAGCACGAAGGAATCGGCAGTGGGCTGTATAAGGGGAGTGTGAACCTGCGCGTCCAAGGTCCATTAGAGAGTGAGCCGGTTGTACCATGAGCACGAAGGAATCGGCAGTGGGCTGTATAAGAGGAGTGTGAACCTGCGCGTCCAAGGTCCATTAGAGAGTGAGCCGGTTGTACCATGAGCACGAAGGAATCGGCAGTGGGCTGTATAAGAGGAGTGTGAACCTGCGCGTCCAAGGTCCATTAGAGAGTGAGCCGGTTGTACCATGAGCACGAAGGAATCGGCAGTGGGCTGTATAAGAGGAGTGTGAACCTGCGCGTCCAAGGTCCATTAGAGAGTGAGCCGGTTGTACCATGAGCACGAAGGAATCGGCAGTGGGCTGTATAAGAGGAGTGTGAACCTGCGCGTCCAAGGTCCATTAGAGAGTGAGCCGGTTGTTCCATGAGCACGAAGGAATCGGCAGTTCGCTGTATAAGAGGAGTGTGAACCTGCGCGTCCAAGGTCAAGAAGCGAGGGAGCGATACGGGCGACACGAACACGCCCGCCTAGTGACTTATCGCTCCTACGCGCAAGGCTTGCAGTGTTTCCTTCGTGGTCCTGTACTGTGCTAATCAGATCTGTAACAATGGGGTTTTAGTACATGCAATGAAAGCCCACAGATAAAACTACGCCCTTTTCTCTTGCTGTTTAATGAAACTGCATAGGCAAGCTTAAAAAATGCGATATTTGACCGTTTTCACGAATTTTTTTTCTCCATGAATGTACTTAGTATGTTAAAAGTGAAAACATATAGTCGTAGATAATAGTTTTCTACCTTTTCTAGCAAAAGGTCGTGTTTACTGAACATATATTTACCGAGATACGCGAATACGCGCATACGATTTCACAAAAAAAGTTTCACTTCACACTCCTCTTAAGGAAGCATCCTGACATTGGCCTGATGTAATTAGGAGGAAGGGAGGGAGGTGGAGGGGGGTAAAAAAATCCGATTCCTCCGGAACACTAGTTCGTGTTAGCAGCTGCGCCACCTCGTTTGGTCTGAGTAGTAAGATGGATGTGAGGCGCTCTCGTACAGGTACAGTATGTCATTACTGGCCAGCCGTTGATATGTCCTGAGAACTCACTCACGTGTAGTTCTAGTTCCGCCACTTCCACAATGCGCAATATGCGAATATCAATTCGCGGTTACTTCACACTTTTCTGGAAGCCGTGCTAAAATTCTACTTTCGGGATATTCCTCCACCTCACCTCGTTCAAACTAAGCTTAACTAAAGGCTAGAAATTGACACCAGAGGGACATCGCACCGAATTCGCGCGCACTCAGTTGTAATAATATTTTACATGAGAACTATTTCTTACTAGACGCTACCAACACACATGTTTTCTCACTGTTGTAATTCATATTTATTATAAATTAAATATTATAATTTATGAATAAAATATACGTGAAACTTCAATTTAACTAAAAATAAGACATTTTTATGTTAAGAGTTATAAAGCGCTTGTGATACATGGTAATATAGGAAATGACTAAACACGTCATACATGGGGTGATTTTTTAAAAGTTTGATTCAAAACGTGTGCAGAAACCGCGAATAGACTATATGGAAGTAGTTCCGTTACCTCTGTTCAGGCGGATCAATGTATCTCTATCGTAATTTTATTCCCGATTATCTTGCATACATCTGCTCGAGATCTGGAGCACAAATAATGTATCAACGTAGTTACGTTGTCTGTCCGGTTAGAGAAGCCGATGTCTTCAGAGATGGCTAATTAGATAATCGTATATCTAGAGTACTTTTTTTTTTTTCGTTTGTAGTGCGATTATAAGATTATGGCTTGCAATAAAAATAAACGACTTGTGCTGTCTCTTCCGTTTTCAACTGTGACGCGTGACGAAACAAGCGAGCTTGTGGTGTTCCATTCCCCAGTACAATCACGCCTGCATTTGATAACGGAACAACGTTTCAGGGCTTTACTATAGGCTGTCCACGGTAAAGTGAGCACTTTTGGGGTCCTAGTTACTTTTTCCTTTCAGCTATTTTTTATGATTATTTAACCGCCTTTTTAAATACGTATTGCCATGTAAGTAATAAGCACAGTCTATATATTTCACCGGACTCGGAAATTAACGGCTAGGGCTAAAATAATAAATATATTTATTGACTAGTATTTCAAATGAGAGAGCTTTCGAAAGGGACTCATTTTACCTTGAACAGCCTATATCATATAACAGTACTCCTGCCGTGAATGGGACATGACTGAAGTGACAGAACGATTTCGTGGAGATTAAAACGAAAGCATCCTAAATAAACGAACCTGGTACGCCGGCGCCTGGAATAGAATCTGTAAATCTGTCGAGCTGCTGTGTCTTCGTACCACTGAGTCAATCACGAGTACATTTATGATGCCTCTGTTTATTGCAAACATATTCAAGTGTTACGTTACATACATGCAATGATAAATCTCGTCGACTTGGGAGTCTCAGTATTAGGCTGTTTACGTTTAACTGAGCCGTTTTCAAAGATTTGCTTGGGATCTACTTTTCTTCTAATTTTGTCTGCTTCCACCTTATGTAAAATTAATATTGCCACGGACAGTCTCATTTATTCGTGCGTCATTCAAGTGAAATCGTGGAATTTTTAAAGTTAAATCCAACTTCGTACTCTTTGTATAAACTGAAAAACACTGACTTCAGTTGCCATTAATTTGAACACTACTCTCGGAATAAAACTTTGAGTCTAAAGGCCCTGTCATACTGTCAATTTTTTTCCTTAAAATATATTTCACAACAAAACATGAAGATAGAATATGGCCATAAAAATTTTTCCCCCCAAACAAATTTTATCAAATAATCTTGAATGTGTTTGAAAATGTGCCACACTGTCAAATTTTTGTACTGGGAGGATTTCGTCTGAATACTTATTTAAAATTATTTTCAAAGTGAGATACAATGCTGTCGCAGTCAATTACAGGAAGAAATGTAACAAGTGTTATTTATTTTCATTTCTTTACTTAATTGAATTTTTTCTTATCAGATATGTTACCTGCACAATGAATGTCTCTGAATTCTTAATATTATGTGTAAATTGATTATCTTCATAAATTATTTCGTTTACAGCAATCGTTCGTTATTTTAAAGTTTCGTGATGTCCATCTTCGTCGTCCACGATTCTAATAGGCTGAGCCCGTCTAACATCAAAGATATTTTAGAACCGTTCCAGTCTTCAAATATTTTATGGAAACTGAATACATCAAACTTCTCCAGATAAATACGGTGGCGTTTATGACGTTTATATGACGTCACAACTGTCCAGCTTTATTTTACTAAACTTATTGGAAGCAGTTTTTGGACGGAAAAAATTTGACAACGTGACCGGAGCTTTACAAAGACTTACACTGATTCGCTGTCAACTAAAAGTGAAGTGAACTGAGGTGAATAGATTTGGGCGGCTCTTAACAGCGAGGTCTTGAGAGCCGATGAGGGTGATGGAAGTGAATATGGAGCGGCGCCGGAATGAAGGGGCGGGGGAAATGGGAGATCCTCGAGAAAACCCGCTGATCAACGGCATCGTCCGGCACGATTCCCACGTGCGAAAATCCGGTGACCCGGCTGGGGATTGAACCCGGTTCGCCTTGGTGGGAGGCGAGCCTGCTAATCGCTCAGGTACCGTCGTGGCCCCCCTGTCAACTAGAAAAACTGGTTTTTACAGGAGGGAGGACAAATATACTTACTTCGATTACGAATGCAATTTAATGCTTTTTGAAACAAAATTGTCATTAATAATTAATGCGCGTATTAACAGGTTTTCATAGGCTCCCGTTCGATTGAAATTGTGTCTAATAGCTAAAGAAATGAAGAAAGCTTCGGTTTCCAACATTTTGAGCATTATTGCTGAATATGCTAGGCAATTACTCTCTTAATAGGATCCATTTAAATTTCACATTATAGAGAATTTCAAGAGTCCAGCGGGCTGTGGAACTTTGAAATCGGTCAAATGGTTCGTGAGTTATGATTGTTTGGATTTCATTTAGCTTTACAAACGATACGCCAATAAATCAACCCAGATATGAAGATAAATGCACATTAAAAATAAGTATATGATTTATTAGATTCTCGCTTTTCGAAATGTTATGATGGATTTATGAGGTTTTTATTTATTTATTTTTTTTTGGAGATCAATTTTAAACGTTTATGGAGATACCAACTTTTCGCAGTCGACCAGTAATTTATTTTATTTTTGGTTAGAATTACGTAAAAACCTAAATAAATATAAATAGTGGAGTTAACAATGTGTTTTTTCATGGGGGTAACGATGTGTATAAGTAATGGCTCTGCTTTTTTAAAATGTCGATTCTAAAAGTGTCAACTGTACCGCAAACAGCTTATAGCACGTATGCTCACCTCGCCGCATGCACATGGCATGCTTGTATATCCCCGGCATGCCTGAGACACTGGCGCAGGCCCGTACGTCGTGCCAAGTGGAACTGTTGACACGAACCCCAAATAATTTACATCCCCGGTAGAGGTTTGCTTACACACATGCTCGCTACCTGCACAACGCATGAGAGTGTGTGTTCCTCAGATGGTTCACGAGGCGCAGCGTAAATTACGCTCTTCGTCCAAAAAGAAAAAAAAAAACTTTATCGCGTTGTTTTTCTTTCCCCCCAGGCACGACAAACAACTGTTCGCTGTGACATTTGTGAGGCGGGCAGATGACCTCTGGAGCTCTCCTCGTGTTTATCTCTGCTGGTCCACGCTTCACTGTTGCTCCCGTTAATGTTCCCTGTGGAACTGTTTTTCGTAGGTTTTCTACTACAGACGCTATTGCTCCACCTGTGGATCGCGAGGATTTGTAGTGTTTGTGTGAGCCAGCCGTAAATTTTGCCACGTTACTTGCTGTTTAGCCAGTAAATTAATCCATCGTACACAAATAACTATCACCTTCCAGACAGCAAGCGTGACTTTAGATGTGATTTCAGCGCGTGGATCTGTATCTGATAACGAGTTTTTTTTTTCTATATTTAAGAATATTTTATAGTTTTTTGACACACAATTGATTATAACGTGATCATAATACCAAATCACTTGAGAAATTGCTTTTTATAATTTTTTATCGTAAATATCAGAATTAAAATTAAAATCGTGATAAGAACAAATTTCAAAAAGTTATTTAAAAATAAATATTGGTATCAGGTGTCTATTGAAGTAATATGGAGCGCCTCACTCTTAGATTGCAGTGTGCGGTGTAAGGGACATTCACTCTCTCTGTTCAATACATGGTTTCTGTCAACTCTGTCCTTGTTCCTCCTGCGTGCACTGTTGCCTGATGTGTTATCTTTGTCTAGCCTAAAAAAAATTACATTTTCATTGCATGCGCGCCATGCAATCACAAAATGATAGGGTTTCTCACAGGCTTCAGTTTCAAAGGAGCAGCTTAGCTTTGCGTCGCCGGATTGGATTCCTTTAAGAGTTGGCAGGGAGGGATACAGATAAAAATTATATTAATAAGGCTGTTTCCTTCACAGGCACCGCCCATTTTTTCTCAGCTTGCCAGTTACGTCACAAAGCTGAAGCAATCTGGCATAAGTATACCGTGAGAAGGACTCTAGGAGTGGCATATTACAATTTATATGAATTCCAACACTTGGGGGTCGCTCCCGGATTTTCGCATGTGGGTATCGTGCCGGACTAGGGCGCTGGTTAGCGGGTTTTCTCTAGGATCTCCCGTTCCCCCCTTTTTTCATTCCAGCGCTGCTCCGTTGAGGCGAAACTACACGCATCGGCTCTCAAGACCTCACTGCCTAGATCCGCCCAAATCTCTTCACTCACTTCAGAAGCTGGTTCACTTGCCGTAAAGGTTTGACTTCTGGATAATTTGACTTTATAAATTTTATATTTAAAGTTAAAACTGAAATAAGGGTGAACTGCGGAACAAATTTCCAAGAAATATATTGCATGACATTGTAATTTCACAAACAATTATTTTGAGCTTAATCCTGATGCATTAATTATTTTCAATGTTGAGATTTGTACGAAACAAGTCCTTATAGTTATTTGTATCCATGTTAGAAACGTTATTGTCATCTGTTTTCCAGACCATTATTTCATGTTACAACAAAATAGATCCAATAAGCTAAAAATGTAAGAATTATTTTTTGTCTCTTAAACGTTATAAATTGTATCCATAAATTAGGCTACATGAACTATATTTTCTATAAATGGTTTTTTAATATTCTTCTGTGGAGTCTTCTTATGAGTAATATCAAAGAAACGCTAAAAGCACGTGTCGGTTAATAATTTTTTTCTAAGGTGTATTTCGTGTAGAGTGGAAATGACGATTGCTGGTTTTATTATACCTGGGGCACAGTGCCTGTAAATTAATATAAGGACATTCAATGCACATTAACCTTCATTATTACTCCTTAAAATGATTGATCAGACGTGGGAGTCCCACACAGGTGCGTTGCCGGGTAAAATATCGCAAGTTAAGTCAGTGCGTAGGTGCGAAACAAGTCCTATAGTTTATTCGCGGTTTCTTGACACTTTTCAAATCAAACTTTAGAAAAATCACCCCATGTATGCCGTGTTTAATCATTTCCTAAATATCTCGTGTATCACAAACGTTTTATACACCTGTTAACATGCAGGAAGCTTATTTTTCTTTAAATTCAAGTTTTATGTGAATTTTATTTATAAATTATAATAAATTCGAGGAAAAAGAGTGAGAAAATATATATGGTGGTAGCGGCTAGTAAGAAATAGTTCTCATGCAAAATATCATTATAACCGAGTGCGCACGTATTGGGTGCACTGACCTTTGGTGCAGTTTAATAGACTTGGCTAATTTTTGTTTTTATGGGGCGGAAGACTATCCAGGAAGTAGAACTGTAGCAGGGCTACAGCAAAGTGTGAAGTAACCGTGAATTAATTATAGCCTGGTGGCACGTCTAAAAGGAACCTTCCCTCGCAGAATAGAATTCTCAGTTTTTCTAATTTGTTTAAAAAAAAAAAAAAAAATTCCGAAAGTACCCCGTTGCCCAACTAGCTATCGAACCTTATACGGCAATGCAGACATAACTGCTGTCATAATTACGTAATAATTTTAATTCTGAAAAATTTCGCAAAATCAATATTGTGAGGTAATTACGAGAGCCTTGTTTAGTCGTTATATCTACAGTGCTGTGTAAGGTAATCAACTATTGGGTATAGAGGTACTTTCGTAATTAAAAAAAAAAATAGGAAACTGGAAAAACCAAGAATAAAAAAAAAAAAGGCAGAATTTATTATTTTTTGTATCGTAATTTCAGTTTCGTATTCCGTAATGAAAATGTTCGATTGTGTAGAAAATTTAATGAGTGACATGCGCCCGGCAAATTTGGTAACGATGGGAAGTAGTTCCATATGTTAACGTGGAATAAAAAGTGTTAGGCAACCATTTTTGATAATTTAGATTATTTCTTACCCTTTCTGTTTTATTTTAACGCCTCACTGTGTGAAAATTAGCAGATTTATGAAATGTGTATTTTTCCAATAATTTCACAGTTTCACTTGACCGATGCACGAGCATGAATAAAGTGATGAGGCTCATGGGAATGTTAATTTTACATAAAGTATAAGAATACACAACGTGCGTACAAGTAGATATTAAGCAGGGCTTTCAGAAGAGCTCATTTTAAAGTGAACAGCATATAGTTGTAAAGGCAAGCATGCATTTATATTTGAAAGTTTTTATTTTGCTATTTGTGCTAGTATTTTACGTTGATCGCTAGGAATTTTGGTCTGTACATCAGGACAAGGTAACACTTGCAACATGCGCAAGGGCGTGAATAATACTTCCTATAGGAACATTTCCTAGTAACCAGTCAATAGAAAAAATCTTCAACGAACAATAGTAATGAAAATAATCATTAAAATTTTATACGTAGATGATTTTCATTAGTAACCGAAGAGGACTATTTTTGTTCATATTCTGAAACAGGTTTTCGTATAAATCCCATTTCGATGTCTCTTGAAATTTGTTCAATACGAGCATTGTTACAGTTTTAACAGGCTTTTCTCGGCTGAAGTGAGCATTTTTGAGGTCCATCATTTTTTTTTTCTTTTGTCATTTTTTTAAATTCCTTTATACACCTTTTTAAACAAATATTGCCATGTACGTAATAAACACAGTGTTCATATTCTACCGCACTCAGAAGTTGACGTCTAAGACTAAAATAAAATATATTTATTGACTATTATTCAAAATGAATGGGCTTTCAAAAGTGCTTACTTTATAGCGAACAGCCCATAGTAGAAATCTTTCTCGCTTCATAACCCATCTCGCCCTGAAATTTTGCAGGAAAACTGTTATTAAGAAGACATGTTCAAGGAAACTAATGAAGATGTAATAAAATACAGAAGCAACATGATTCAAGTCAGAGAAGTGGTAGGGGAAAGAGCAATTGATAGCTACTGTAGTGTTGCTGTCCTTGATCTATCCGTGACATCAGCAGGTAAGCTTCAAGCTATCGCAGTCCGCCGCTTGAGCGCAGGTATAGGTCAATCACGGTAAAGTGAGCACTTTTTAAGGCCCTTTCAAAATGTATTAACCCCTAATAAATATAATTTATTGCAGCCTCAGACGATAACTTTTCAGAATAGTAAAATGTATACTCCGTGTTTATTAGTCATGTTGCAATGTTTATTTAAAAAGTGGAGGGAAGTTAAAAATTTATAGAAAGGAAAATCTCAGAAGGGCCTTAAAAAGTGCTTACTTTACCGTGAATAGCCTATAGGAACATTCTGATTCTGAATAATCCCTTAAGGCAGTCATTTATATATCATAAATATAAAGCGTTGAATGGATTTTTAATAATTTTCAGCAGTTTTCAAGCTACTTTTGAACAGTTTTTTCTTCCAACGGGCTTACCATTTTTCTGGTCAAAGTACCTTAAATACCAATGAGATAGTATAAGAGTCTATACTGTAACAGTTTAACCACTCCACTATCGTTTTAAAGAAATCGCACAAAAACATGTCTGTCATTAAAACAATTGCCTTTTATTTTAAGTGACAATTTAAAAAATGGAGTCCAATTAAGTGTGCAAGAGGAAGTTAGCTAATTCTAAAAAAATAAAACAAGACTTCATAATTTGGACATAGATTTTCTTTGTCGATGACTACAAAGCTGCGGGTTTCCGGGTGTTTGTGGGAGTTTGCTTAAGCAGTCAGTTTTTGCCAAGATAAATTCGGAAAAGGTGACTGAACATAGGCATACTTTCACGTTTGCGTTTTTACGATACTTAAAGTATGCATTTAATACGATCCATGTCAATTATTGACCAAACCGAGTTGTATATGCAGCAAAAATAATGCATAAAACTCGGTTACCATTCAATGCCTTAAAGGCGCAACACCTATAATAACGCGACTTAATTATACAGTTATTGATATAACGTGATAAATATGTATTCGCGGGAAAGGAGGGGGAGGAGTTTGCATCTGTCTAACATCGGAACGGATGTCTACCCCCTCCCTCCCTCCTTACCACCCCTTGGTAACTTCTGGTCGAGTGTGGTTGAAGGTCGTACGAACGTAAGAACGTGGCATTACGTCATGTTTTATCTTTTCGTGGTAAAGGCTGTTCACGATAAAGTGAGCACTTTTTAAATGAACGTTAGAAAAAAGTCATTGCCCCTGCCTGCATATATTTCAATGGGTGCACCAAGTAACATGCACCCAGTAAAGTTGTTAACGATGGATGGAAAGTAGTTCCATATCTTAAAGTTGAATAAAAATTGTTAGGTAACCATCTGTGGTAACTTAAACTATGTCTTTCGCGTTTTGTTTCTTTTTTTATGCATTGAAGTGTAAAAAATGAGCAGATTTGTACAATATTTACTTTTCTAATAATTTCACTTGACCGACGTATGAATAAAGTGACGAGGCCCATGGAAATCGTAATTTTACATAAGGCGGAAGAACACACAACATGAAAACAAATAGATCTTAAGCAGGGCTTTGAAAAGTGCTCGGTTTTCCGTGGACAGCCTATAACCAAGTGGATTGCAGTCTGTGCGCCATAAATGGAAATGTGAGTGAGAGTAGCTCATGTCTACACTCACTTGACATTTAATTTAATCTGTTCTACTTTATTCGTGTCGGTAAGAAGTCTTGCCATGAGACACGAGACGTCGTGATGAGAGGTAAGTATACCTTGGTAACGCGTTACGGAGGAATATAAGTTTCCAATTTTCAGTCCTGATCTATCGGGACAGCTGGGAATTGAACCCAAGTACCAGTACGAAGCGGCAGCGGTTTAAGTCGCGGCAAAAACTTTTTATACGGTGCTTCTTTCAAAAATTTGTGACCACTCTTCTACCTGTATATTACCAAGATTTATTATTCTTTCCCGCATAACTAACATTGTAGGAGCGGGTTAAGATTCTAAGACGCTAACCAGGTGTAGTTTTCGAAATATGCATTATTGAGAACGTCCTAGCTTGCTTGCGTAGATAGGTTAAGCTAACATTTACGTCAGCACTATGAAAGTTACCTCCGGACTGTTCGAGGTATTTTAAACATGACGTAAACAACTAGCGTTGTTCACATTCTCTAATGCAAAGTTACGCGCTGTAGCTGGCACCGGAAGGCTGTCCGGCGTTGTGGAGGGTGACCCACCTCGATCCTCCCCTCTTCCTGGAACGATGCGCTCGCTGTTTGTTTGCCCCGATTATGGGAAATCCGTGAATAACTGACAGCGGTGAGACTTGCTTGCGTCACAGCCCCTCCTCCCCCCTTTCCCCTTTTCACACATCGCTGAAGAAGCCAACAGAAGGCGCGGATAAATTCTGGGCTTTAGGACACTCGGCGCAACTCGGGAATTGGCGAAATTTCTGGACGATGGCCTACGTAAGTCACAGCGGTACTGCGAGCAGTCTTTGGTGGAGGTCATCTGGCCAGTGCGCGAGCTAAGTTAGGTGCGAGACGACGGCGGTGGACGAGTGTTCTTGGTGTCAATGGACGAGAGGGCGTGAAACCGGTGAGTGAAGCCTACTGTGCGTGAGGGCGCTCTAGAACATTACGGACTGGCGGGACATGGACTGAACTGAGGTGGGACTGTGTGGACATGTAATACGGATTTTATTGTAATATTGGAACTGTCAAATATGGGCACGTAATTTACAAAATAATTTAATAAGTTGATACACTGTCCATTGGGATTGATTTTTAATTATTTAATTTCACTGATTTCTTTGAGGTCATTATAAATTGTATTAATTGAATTCATTTATTGTAACTAGTGAGTAATATCAATTTATTGTGAGATGTTGAGTTTAGATATGTAAATAATTGTTGTTGAGTTGAAAGTTGAAAATAAAATTGAGAAATTATAATCAACTCTTTTATTTGATTAAGACCTCCATCCCTTATCGAACTTGGTTTAGTCCACTAAGTTTCGAGAGAGAAATTGTAACACTAATTCTAACATAACGAAGTAATATGAAATGTAAGGCATATATATATATATATATATATATATATATATATATATATATATATATATATATATAGACACACACACGTGTGTGACAGATACGTTTGTGCGTAAGTGGTTGTCGAACGCCAGTGTAGCAGGTATTCCAGTGTTTCGAAAGATGGGTAATGCGTGGGTGCGTTTGATCTCACAAATGCTTACCTACCATGGCCTAGCTCGAATGAACTAGACCTCACCACATATGGCATGCGGCGTCCCTCAATGAAGGCGAAGCACGTTTCCTGGTAAGACCTTGCCCGAGAGCGCGCCTGCGCAGACGTGACCCGAATACTCTGCACAAGTGTTCGCTGTCCTTCCCGCCGTCCTTTCTTGTGAGCACACTGCACGTAAGGTCCTGAAAAAATTTGAGATAACTTTACGGAACTGCTGTGCGCGTGCGGCTTCACTTCTAGCTTCAGTGCTGTTCTACAGTCAACCCCCCCCCCCCTCCATTTTGAGGATATTTTTTATGGTTTCGTGATATGATATCGATGATTATTTAATCAAAATACCAAACAGTTAGAAAAACAACCCTTGTTTTTTTTTTAATGCGTAAATATGACAATTTTAAGTAATGGCGATTTGTACGACCTTCAAGAAGTTATTTCAAAACAAAAGTTTAGTTTCAACGAAGACTTCAATGAAGTTCCGGGCATGATGTGTTACAGTTTCTTTGAAATCTGGCTCGAACCGCATAACAGATTTCCAAGAAACATTCTCCTTTACATTTGTAATAACATGAGTTATTTCGAGATGTACTCTTACCGTAACGTAGACATTTTGTTCGATATTGATATTTTAACGAAAAAATGTATAAGTTTAAAATGCCTCTAGCTTGGTTGATTGGTTTTAGAAAGTAATTTTTCCTCCATTATCGCACATTCGTCATACTATTCTTTCATATCGCAACAAAAAAAAAAATACACGGTAAGAATTTAGAAGGCCCATTTCAGGCTCTTGAATCCCAGTAAGGATAAGGCTTAGGTCAAATATAAAACCATCGGAGAGAGAAACACTGTGTAAAGTGCGCGTGCTGTGCATATGCTAAGTCAACAGTAGCCTGGCCTGTGTAGACATTCCATTGTCTCTGGGAGCAAACGTAGCCACATATGACAGCTCCGCTATGCAGTGGCGGACCACGACTGAAGTAGTGCAGTGAGGATGATGAACTATCCACCAATCCACCATTTATCTGAAACTTCAGTAGTGTGTATTGAGTTCAAGTACATGGGCATTCTGCAAAGTACTCGTAGCATTACATATCTGTGCATCGGAGGTAAAGGGCAGTACGTCACGTATATGAAAATTTACAGGAGTGCCGTTTACCCCGATACCATGTTGGCCCAGTGCCCTTTACGACTGGCCGAACCGCTTTATCATTCCATTTAGTAGTTCTTTGCAACCCGGAAATAACGCGAAAAATAAAACTAGACAATGTAAATAAAAGCCTCGGTGTCTTAAAATGTGTTAAACACAGCTGGCGTTAGCTGTGTGCTGTACCCTGTCGCTTTCAAGTTTACACTCCCGCCACTAAAACGTATCTTGGCAGTTGACTCCACAGGACGCGTGTTCTAATGGGTCCCTTGCTGCTCGCTTGTGAGTGGTCTAAATACACCCAGTTTCCCCTAGGCTGCACTATGGTTGCTGCGTTCGAGTATTTGCAGCAGTGAGCGAGCTCGCTCCAGCTTATAGGCTGTTAAAGTGAGCACTTTTGAGGGCCTAGTTACTATTTCCTTTCAGCCATTTTGTATACTTAAGCCACCTTTTTAAATAAGTATTGCCACGTGAGTAATAAACACAGTGTGTATATCCCACCGCTGTAGAAAGTTTACGTCTAAGGGTAAAAGAAAACATTTTTATATACTATTATTCCAAATGAGAGGGATTTCGAAAGTGCTCACTTTACCGTGAATAGCTTATACCTTGCTACAGTCCACTGCTTCATCTGGCTAATGGATTGTCTGCCCCTGAAAGCTATGTGGGTCGTAGCCGACGGCGACAGCGTGTCTGTGAGACTGTGTCGAAGGGCGTGACCAGGGAATGCAGGAAGGAAGGAAAGGAACGCGACGGTTGGTAAACAGGCGCGAAGGTGCGACCTCACCATGTGTTGACCTTCAGTGCGGCCCGCAGGCCTCCCTCCCAAGGTCACACACGCGAGTTCCATGCCCGGCTGCCGGAGGGGCGTTTATTGGCTTCGCACGCACCACGTTGGCGACATCCACGCCTTACACATACACTGTTCACGGTCAACTGAGACCCTCTTACAATTCGTCTTTTATTTTTGTTTTTTTGTTAATTTGCATTTATAGACTGTTGGCGATAAAATGAGCACTTTTCAAAGCCCTGATTGAGATCTACTCCACAATGCGGAGGCTGCGGTGGCCCCGGATTTTCGCAAGTGGACGATGCCGCTGGTAAACGGGTTTTCTCGGGATCTCCCGTTTCCCACGTCGTGCGCCGTAACATTCCGGAGCTGCTCCATTCTCACCTTATTTCACCCTGATCGACTCTCTAGAACTCATTGTTTAAGCTACCCTGATCTCTTCACTCACCCCACTCATTCCACCATCCGTAAAATTAGCGTTGCCATCGACCTGATTACTATATTCATATGTCGATTAAGTGAAGGTATGAAATTATTAGAAAAGTAAATATTTTGCAAATTTGCTAATTACTACCCGTAAAGGATTTAAAAAATCAGAGAGCTAGAGAAATATTTTTAGTATTCACAAATCTGTACCGAGCGACATGGAACTATTTTCTTTCTGCAAGTGGTAAAATCTTACTATATGCTGTTCACGGTAAACTGAGCACTTTTGAAAGCCCTGCTTAAGATCTACTTGTATACACATCGTGTATCCTTCCACCATACGCAATGTTAACATTACCATGAACATGGTCACTTTATTCATGCTTGGGAAATTGAAAGTGTAGAAATACCAAAAAAGTAAATATTCCACAAATTTGGCTATTCTTACGCTTACTAGCATTAATAAAAAAAAAAACAAGAAGCAAACTAAATAATTTCAAGTATTCACAAATGTTTGCCTAACAAAACTAGTCCCCGGATAATGCTAAGTTTAAATTAACAAGTGAAATCCTAGAAGCGCTGAATTCACCCGAGCATGTAGTTATAATAGTAGCCTACCCTTTAAATATGTTGTTCATGTTAATGTGAGCTTTTTTTGAAAACACCGTTTAAAAAAAAACAATAGTCCGTTAGTGTATCTATGCCACCGTACACACTTCCGGTTAAGTTGGTAACGAATTATGTAAAACAGTTCCAAGTCTTGAGGTTGTATTACTGATGTTATGTTTAAACTTGCTGTGTATCAAGTTTGTGTTTTTTATTTATACTGTAAAACGTCGCCTGGGACGTATCGGAGTCCGTGAGGGATGGAGGACTTAATAAAAATAAAATATAAAATATAATTTCTTACTTTATTTACAATGTTATAAGAATACATAGAGTTATTACTATTTATAACGTTAAATTGCCTATAACTACTATTTCACTTATTCTACCAGTGAATATAATATTTAATGCCAGTCTAAATTATAATTGAAATCCTTTTCACACTATTTATACTAGGCACTGTCACTTAACACTCGCTTATAATTTATACATAAACGACCAAAATGTCCACTGCCGTATATTAATATCATTCCAATTGTCTATCTCTTACACATCCAGCCCCTTTCTCTACTCCCGATTTTCGCAGACTTCGCGAGTCACTTTCGTCGCTCCGGTGGCGCCACACGTCTGACGCTACCGGCCGTCCACGACTCCACACTCTCGACAGAGGCACGCCGCGGCTTATATAGCTCAGTCGGCCTGGCCCAAAACGTTCTTCGTACCACGAGTCCTACAATGGATACTTTTTTCAGGATTCAGTACCGCAATGCTTTGCTAATAAAATGTGAATGGTTACCATTCCGGATTTTTCTGCAGAAGTATGGATGCCAAATTTTCGGAATGGTAACCATTCCGAATGGGTACTTTTCAATCCCCCACACGAGTCGTGCCGGGGGGGGGGGGGGGGTTTCCAGAAAATTCGCGCAGCGAAAAATCACACGACATGAAATTTTCCACAGACGTGAGTGACACGAGTCCCCGATAGCCACGGCACGCTGCAGCTCATGCGCGCGCATCTCCGGTTACCTCGACGATGTCCTTGAACCGCTGGGCTTCGCGACTAGTAGGGAGGGGGAGGGGCAGGTAAAAGACGCCAAGTGGCTATATGTAACGATACACACAAGAGTAATAACTGGTATTACAGTAACACTTTGGTTCCTAACAGTTTCAAGTCTTCGCTCGACTGGCATATTAATAGTCATTGGAAACCCTTGACGAAAAGTATATCTTAAGGCTTTCAAAAGTGCTCTATTCACCGTGAACAGCCTATGTCTTTTAATAGCTGTAATCTTGTAGTTTCTCGGCCGTGGTCATGATCTAGTCACGTTCGTGGCGCGGAGGCCACATTGGCCATGTCTTGACCCAAATATCTGGCGAGAGTCATGATTTATGGACACCGCGTTGGTATCCAGTTGATTCGGATATCACTACAATGAGGAGGTTGTTCGACTCTCAGCCAGTTTGCGCATTACCTGTGCGTCGTAGACAACAACTAGAGCAGTAGTTCTCCAACTGCCTTTACCGGACACTTCCTCGCTTCTATTCTTGGAGTTTGGACTACAGGTACAGGCACTTCAATAGTAAAAAATTAAGCATGCCGACAATCAGTCGATACAGTTGGTTGGTGCAAATAGTTTTGAGACTCACTGGACTATTTCAATATTTTTTTTCATTTTACTCACTATGTTAATGCAAGGACTACACCTCTAGGACAGTGGTTCTGAACTTTCCTTTACAACGCATAATGCCAACTCATCACGGACCGCTAGGTGTGGACTTTCAATCTAACATGCACCATTTCAGTTGAATTATCCCGTAAAATAATGCCATAATGCATAACAGACTGAAAACATGACAAATACATAATCTTTGAAGCATTTACATAAAGTCTATTTCACATGCATTTGAGAGCAAAACATACACTATTCAATTTAGAGAGGAGAGATTCTATATCTGTAATTCAATTAAGTTTGTCATTAATCAGTATTCCAAGAAATTTGGTACCTGTTGTCTTTTTTATCTCCGTATTCCTGTATCAATTTAATATCACTCGGAATTTTTTTGTTCGGGTTAAAAACTTAATGAAATTAGTTTTATGGAGATTTGCTGTCAACTTAGCAAAACAAGCTCCCAAAGTTCTTGAGGAATGGCTTAAATGTACTAACATAATTAATTCAGAAATTGATTTGTTATTTAATAACACTAGCGACGTCAGCAAAATGCACAGTTTTTCATGTATGTCAACAACATTAGGTATATCATTAATATAAATAATAAACAGTAAAGATCCGAGGACTAAACCCTTAGGTACACCATGCTTTGTTACACCTACGTAAGAAGTTGTTATTTGCTGATGTTTTGTCGTTGATTAAAACAGATTGTTATCTTTGGTTAAGATATGTCAAAAGAGCTTTAAAATTATCACGCACACCATAATAATCTAATCTATCAGTGAGAATAACGCGATTTACACAAGAAAAGCATGCAAAATTATTATGAGAACTTAAAAGCCAGATCTTATTTCGAGCAAATTTTGAATTGGCTTTTGTAAGCAAAATGTTTGGTTTCAGCTTAACATAACTGTTTATTTCTCCATAGTAGCATAACGTCATCGTCGTTGTAATTGTAATTTTTTTTTATCAGAACTCAAAGGTAACATAATTATCTAGACGATACACTTGGTTGAAAGCAGACAAACCGTAACATTTGAAAGTAATAACTTGTTATTTCGGAGAGGAAAATTTGAGCTAAAAGCAAATATTGTGCTGTAATACTCGTTCGAAATTTGACACAAAACATGAGTTAAAATCCTCTAGCTAACTTAATTTTTTTTCTCGTAGGCTATTTTTTTTTTTACATTGTGATTTTATATATCTTGTACAAAAACTAACTTTGGAATAATAAAAATCTTTTCGACCCTAGAACTCTTTGGTCACCCTTTTTTTCCCCAGTGTGGGACAACCGAGCATCAGCGTGTTTATAAATAAGCTAAGCCACGGCAGCAAAGCCAGTATTTTCAAACAGTGTACAATTTTGGTAAACAAGTTTTTTTTTTTTTTTAATATTCTTTTTGTCTTAAATAAGATCATTTACGTTTGCGGTGGCACTCCACAACTTCTCCCTACGTACATTTATAATGGGGAATTTCAATTTTAATTTTTTTTTTTTTGCCGGGTTGTTGGGAATTTGACTCTTTGAAAAGAAAATATCGTTGTTTGTAATTGCATACTTCACGTAGTAACTGATCAGTATTTGTTTTATGATAATGGATACAGTCTATTCAGTTTATTCTCTCTTCTTTACCCAAACCTTTGAAAGTTTACCCCACGTTCAACGTGTTCGGTTGTTTCCTAAACATGCCGTGTATCACAAGCGTTTCGTACTGGCGTGAACATAAATCTACCTTATTTTTGGTTAGATTGAACTGTTACTTGTGAGTGAAGAGGTTTTGGGCGACTCTTAACATCGAGGTCTTGAGAGCTCATGAGGGTGAGTAAGGTGATCATGGAGCAGCGTCGGAATGAAAGGGCGAGGAAAACAGGAGATCCCCGAGAGAACCCACCGTCCAGCGACATCGTACGGGACGATTCCCATTTGCGAAAATCCGCAGTGACCCGGCCGGGAGTTAAGCCCGGTTCGCCTTGGTGGACACTTTTACTTGTATTTTATCTATAAATTGTAATATTTCATTTATAATTAATATGAATAAAAACGGGGAGACGATAGGCTTGTAGTAATGCCTAGTAAGAAGTAGTTCGTGTGTAAAATATTATTGCAAAAAGTGCGCGCGGATGCGGTGCCTTGTCCCTTTAGTGTAATTTTCTAGACTTGTTCAAGCTTTGCTTGCATGAGGCGGAGGAATATTCTCGAAGTAGAACTTTAGCAGTAGGAAGTAAAAGATGTTCACGATAAAGTGAGCACTTTAAAAATGAACCTTAGAAAAAAGTCACTGCCACTGGATGCATATATTTTAATGGGCGCATTGAGTGACATTTGCCCAGTAAAGTTGGTCACGATGTATGGAAAGTAGTTCTATACCTTATCATCGAATAAAAAGTGCCATGTAACCATTTGTAATAGCTTAAGTCATTTTTTTCACTTTCTGTTTTTTTAATGCATCGAAGTGTAAAAATTAGCAGATTTGCAAATCATTTTCTTTTGTAATAATTCCATAGTTGCATTTGACCAACGCATGAATAAAGTGACGAGGACCATGGCAATGTTAATTTCGCACAATGCGGAATAATACACAATGTGCATACAAGTATATCTTAAGCAGGGCTTTCAGAAGTGCTCATTTTACAGTGAACAGGCTAACAGTGAATGGGCTATAACAAATTAAGAGATGCAGCCGTGGTTCTACGCATTTACTAAAATATGAGTTAGATCGCTTATTCGTCTTCTGTGTATGCACCCAACATTGACCTATCCCAAAAGAACACAACTGTCAAAGTCACATGGTTAGCAGTGATGAAAGTGTTTGTTTATATCTTTGATTTTAAATGACCAGCACTATAATATGAATAAAATACTCGTAGCATTTTCAATTGGCCTTAGAAATGGGTTAGAGGAAGCATACATACATCTCAAAACATTTGTTTAGAAATCAGTTTTCTAACCTAACCTTAAAACCATGCGGTTTTCGCAAGTTGTGTTGTCAGAAAAGCAGTTTATGTTGGGACACGGAGATTCGTTGCGCGCAGCCAGCGAGATGGGCCTACCTTATCTTTAGTCCATGGTTGTACGCCGTGAACTTTCGTAAAAGTGTAACGTTGAGTAGACGAGGGCCGGCTGGGGGTCTAGTGGTCAGACTACTCACTTCCCACTAAGGCGAACCAGATTTGATTCCCGACTGGGTTACCCGGATTTCCGCAGTTCGGAAACGTTGTGGCTGTGGACGTTGCCGTTGGCCGGTGTGTTTTATCGGAGTACTCCCGGTTCCGTCCGCTCATTCATTCCACCGCTGATCCATTTCGACGTCATTTTACCTTCACCTTCGCTCACCTCGATGTTAAGCGTCGTCCCAAGACTTCCCGTGCCCAACTCAGTTTATTTCTCTCGAATGCCGCTGAAATTATTTTGAGGTAGTAATTGCGTTACCTTCGTCCCACGAGGTTCCGAGTTGGGGATCCTGGGTAGTTCACGATTGTGTGTGCTGTTTTATAAAATTAGGTTAATTTAATTGTGCAAGCTGCCTCGCCCCTCCCAATCCTTGCTACACAGAAAAAAATAAATCGTGTGGAAGCCACACAATATTTTGCTGCTTATTTAACCCACCAAACATTTTTGTAGTGAACACAAACGAATTTGTAGCCATCACAAAATGAACTATTAGTGGCCACACAAGGTTAGTGGTGACAACCAAATATGTGTGTTCATTACAAAAAAAGGTTGCTATAGGGTGGATACAAACAAAACATTGTGTAGCCGCCAAAAAGTTTTTTTTTTTCCAGTGTGTAGCCTTCCGGCGTAAAGCGGAGACATAAATAAAATAAAAAACGATCGTAATCATTTTATTTATCTGGCAGTTTTACTGTTCACTCTACTTATGAATATTAATTATATTCGGTAGGCCCTTGGCAGTGGAGCGAATGAACGGAGTTGCTACACATTCGTGTTGGGAACTCGGAAATCTGTTGTACAAATTGGTGTTTCTCCAAACGTTTTGAAATGATCTTATTACAGACTCTGTAGACTCCGCAGTCTGAACTCCTAACTTCGGTGTTTTCGTCCCGGAAACTTCCGATTGTTCCTTTCGAAGGGCCTCCTCTCCCTACCGTTCTTTTGAACGAACTCTGCGAGACGTCTGCTTCTCGGCTTCCAGCGTTAACAAGGGGGAAAATATCCCTTTCCGCCATCCACAAACAGGCTAACCATTTGTCCCCGTGTTTGACGTGGTTTTCTTCTCTCTCTCTCTCTCTCTCTCTCTCTCTCTCTCTCTCTCTCTCTCTCTCTCTCTCTCTCTCTCTCTCTCTCTCTCTCTCGTTTATCTCCGTAGATTCCCTGCGTCTCCTCTCTCTTCCTGTTTGCTCTGTATCATTTGTTCTTCCCTTTGTGAAATGCCCTCGGCTCTTGAAAGGTGACATTCTCTTTTCTTTTCCGCCCTTGTCCCGCTTTCACCCGGCGTAATCAGTCACGTTTTGTGGAGCTTATTAGTTCCGTAATTAATTTTGCAAGCTATTTCATTTCCTATTTCAGCATAAAATATTTTGTTACAAAGTGGTCGAGAAATCGCTGGTTTACAGGAAGCAACATCTGAAAGTCGGGGAAAAGAAAGGACCTTGCAGAATTTGTTGATATTTAAAGAAAAGAGGCAGTCCAAATGCCAATATTTGTACGCCTATTCATGCCTTTTCCCCCCTTTGCCTATCATAATTAAAGGTAGAGTAAATTAAACTATTTCACTTTATCAACATTCTAACGTTGGGCGGTCGATCGGCAGCGCTAATTATTCCACGGGACGCTGAAAAACGAAATGCCTTATGCAGAATAAACCTATGCCATCTGCGGTAGGACTCAGCTGCCTCGCTTGCCAGGTGATTGGTGCATCTTCAGTAATAGTCATATTATATGTTCAACTGTTTTGAGTGCAAGTTCTTGCGGAAAACAATGGTAAATCTCGCTCTCTCGTTTCGTGACATTTACAGTAGTCTTTTGGCGAGGAAATTGTTGATTTTTGGATGGACGATTTTTAATAATAAAAAAAAAAGCGTTTTAAATTTTTGTTAATCTTGCGCAATAAAATTATAGCAGCCTAGTTAAATCTCTCGTTTCAGGCCCTTCGTTAGTAAGCTATCTTGCTTGTAGAGGCAGTTGAATAATTATAAATGCAGTTTCGTATTGCGTGACGCACGCGTATATCTTGAGGCTGGCGGGCGGGCCCCTTCAGCACCAGGTATCTCGCCGACTTCATGTCGGGACGTTGGATCATTCCTATACAGAACGTTGCGAAGATTTTGTATTCGTGACACGTTGGGCAGTCGTGTGGGGACTTGGCAGCTCTGCACGCAGTCTGTCGTGTTTGATGCCCATGTTGAGTAGTGAGGTTGGCTAAGGGAAGGGGGCTTGCTTTTAACCCTCACTCCCTAACAAAATACATGTTTTAACCATTGCTGCCTGAAAATAAGTTGCAAGTAGCTAGTGGACGCGTTCTTTACCCCTTATCATCTGTTACGTTATTATCACTTGTCGCCAACAGAACCACCTTTAGGACATTTAAGTGTCAGGTAGACTAATCGTGAATAATATTGTGGTATGTACCTTTGTCTTGACAGGTTTTTGCTAACACCGTGTTGTTAAAATATTATGTTGTACCGCACTAAAATATGCAAATTTGAGGTGTAATAAAATAGTTCAGTGTAAATTCGTTACTCGGCGATATTTTTCTATCAAAAGTTGGGAGAAAGAAATTTGTAGGATTGCCTCAATGAGCACATGAAACCTTTACGTTCGGCGTGAGGTCTTATGTGCTCTCAAATTTTGTAATTAAATATTTTACATAAATTAATTTAATTGAAAAATAAATCATATTTTTTGTATTATTCTGTTAGCTTAGTACTTAAAGCGATATTTCTATAATCTCCCTCCTAACCCCTCGCCAGCGACGTTGTACTCATAATTATAGGCTGTTGACGGTAAAATGAGCAGTTTGGAAAGCCCTGCTTAAGATATATTCGTGTGCACATTGTGTATTCTTCCACCATGTGCACAATTAACGTTACCATGGGCCTGATCACTTTATTCGCGCGTCAATCAAAGGCAACTGTACATTTTTTAGAAAAGCGAATATTTTAGAAACGGTTTACTCTAAGATGCATTACAAAAAATAGCAAAATAAAATATTTAAGTATTCACAAAGGGTTACGTTTAATTTAGCGTCAAGACTTGGAACTACTTTCTTTCAGTCGTTGCCTACTTTACTGGGCGCGTGACAAGTCACTTTGCCGTTAAAATATATGCAAGTAGGGGCAGCGACATTTTTTCATAGGTTGATTTCAAAAGTGCTCGCTTTACCGTGAACAGCCTTTAAATGAGGGAAAATAGAGGAAAAACCCTCGGTACATCGTAGCTGTTACGTTTAATGTGTACGATTTGTAAAACAGTGGTTTAACGGATAGGTGATCCTTACGTTTATATGCCGGGTGGCGTTGGCTACTTCGTAGTGAGCAGGGCGATAGTCGTAGAGCTGCAGGCCGCCGACAGCGCGACAAGTCTACGTCCCGAGTCGCGTATTATCACTTCCGTGTGCGCGCTATGGCTGCATCCGGTTGTGGACTCCGTGACGTCACATCCGAGCTGCGTATGTAGAGAGCCGTCGACGACAGTTAGCTGCGCGTCGCAGGTCAACAGCCCCAGTCCATGTGTGCTCTAACCACGCATTTCGTTTCACTGTTATTGTGTCGGGAATGCGGAGCAGAAAAGCTATCGTTCTACCCCCATCAACAATAAAATCGTATTGCGCCATGCGCAGGGGCTAGTTTTTGACTTACTACAACTTGTGAAAAATTGGGAAGGAAAAAGGTACACACTTTTAAAGGCTGTTCACGATAAAGTGAGCAATTTTTAAAATCAACCTCTGAAAAATTACACTACCCCTTCCTGCATATATTTTAAGGAGGTCGCTGAGTGGCATGCGGTCAGTGAGGTTGGTAACGACAGAGGATAAAGTAGTTCCATGTCTTATCGTTTAATTAAAAGTGTCAGTTAAACATTTGTGAATACTGAAATTAATTCTTTTGTTTCCTGATGTTTTAATGCGCAAAAATGTAATGATAAGCAAATTTGTGAAAAGTTTACTTTTATAATTATTTTCCTGGTTAACTCGACCGACGCGTAAATGAGGCCCACATCAGTGTAAATGTTACATAAGGTGGTAGAATACACAACTTGACCTACAAGTAGATCTTGTGCAGGGATTTCAAAAGTGCTCAGTTTATCGTGAACAGCCTATACAAGGATTTTTTTTTTTTTTTGTGAGCGAATGGTCCGTTTCTCTCCTTTCACGTCCGTTTGGTTGGGATCGAAACTACGACCTCTCGAAATGAATCAGGCGTGCCTCCAAACGATCGAACACGCTCGGTTTGGTTGGGATCGAAACTACGACCTCTCGAAAAGAATCATATATGGCTCCGAAGGATCGAACACGCTCTGTTATACCCACAGTGCGTTTTACGATTACTTAATGTGAAATACGTAACTGGATGGTACCATTTTACATTTTCCTTTTGGTAGCACGGTATTATTTGTCTGTGTGGCTTTCACGAGAGTTACAAGGTATATTTTCCTGAAGTAGCGTTTCATTTTCACAATAACGATTCGTGGTGTGAATTAATAACTGGGGGCAGTTGATGCAATCAATAATTTTGTCCAGAAAACATAGGTCAGAATTAAAATTTAAAAAAAAAGTACCAGTGTGGCGACGTCATGCACTCCACCTTCCAACTTAACAAAATGGCAGCCTCTCCGCGTCCTCTCCCTCGCCCTTCCGCGCGGACGTGCGAAGCGCTGCTATTGAAGGGCGTCACCCTTGACCGGAGAAGCGCCTGCATTTACAAACCAGATGCCGCGTGCCGTGATGCGGCTATGATCCATTCGCGGTTACTCCAGCCTTTTCTGAATCCCTGCTAAAGTTCTACTTCCAGGATAGTCCTCCGCCTCGTGTAAACTAAGCTTAACTATGTCTGAAAAATTACACCTAAGGACAATGCACGGAATTCGTGCGCACTCAGTGTAACAGTATTTTGTATA
Organism: Dryococelus australis; assembly: GCA_029891345.1. NCBI lineage: Eukaryota > Metazoa > Arthropoda > Insecta > Phasmatodea > Phasmatidae > Dryococelus > Dryococelus australis. Next base: position 89,044,483 of record CM057003.1, on the reverse strand, counting down.
AGAACTATTTCTCACTAGGCGGCGCTACCAACATACATATTTTTTCCTTATTTTTATTCAAATTATTTACAAATGAAGCATAATTTATAGATAAGATATTAATAACATTTCAATTTAACAGGGGAAAAAAGTAACTTCTATGAACACAAGTATAAAACGCTTATGATACATGGCATATGTTGGAAATAACAAAATACGTCATACATCGAGAGATTTTTCACAGGTTCGATTCAAAAGGGCGAAGAGACCACGAATAGGCTATATCGGGACTAGTACCGCTCCCGTTCTTGGAACATCAAATGTTGGGATAGTCGGATTATCTGGTAATCAACCCACCTCCCCCTCACTGCGACTCGGGGTGCGAAGATCCTCTTGGGCCGTGCCAACTAAGCTATATAAGCCGCGGCTGCCTGTGTCGATAGTTTTGGAGGCGGGGACGTCCATGATACCATCGGAACTACTAGCGACGTGAGTGACCAGCAAGTATAGTCTGTGAACATCGGGAGGATAAACAGACACAGACTAGAGAGAGAGACAAAGACGGAGAGAGGCCGATAAGAATGAGACAGACAAGAGATAGCGACAGAATGAGAAAGACAGGCAAGATATTGAGACAGAAGGAGATAGAGAGAGGCAGAATGAGATACACTTATCGACTGGATTATGGGAAAGGGGTGTTTCTGGATGCATAACAGATATTTGGAACGATGTTAATTAATTGCAGTGGCGATTTGGATTATGTATGTGTAAATAGCAAGTGATCTAAGTGACTATAGCTACTATAGAGACTGTGATAAGGACTTGAATAAATTGGAAGTGAGATTGGCATTGAATATTGTTCTCACTGATAGGAAATAGTATAGATAGGTAGTTTAATATTATTAATAATAGCTCTATGTATTTTTATATAATTTTAAAGAAAAAAATACTTAGGTATTTTGTTTTTATTCATGCTCTATCCCTCATGAACTCAGATACGCCCTTCGTGACATGCTAGAATAAGGTAAGTTTCTCTCGTTATACTGTTGAGTTGCAACTTTTTCCTTGTATGCTGCTTGACAGAAACTTGATCCCTCCGGCCTGTGCAGATTGTACGTGACTCCTTCAGGTGAGCTCGCCGCTTTGATGGGGTCGCGGGCACAAAGCTTTATTGTACTTGTTACGGATCCTTTTGCGAAGAGCGCCCTCCCCCCCCCCCTTTTTTTCCCCCACCCGTTTTTGTCCGTAATCACGAGGCATCCATCGCTGTTAACTGCGAAGCGCCCCTATACGCTCGTGCTGCTGTTTCAATGGGGAGCGTGCACGGCGCATGCCGCGTATCTGCAGGGAAATGGATAGTCATGTTGGCTGTGTGCCCTTTAGGCGGACGTCGGCATGATAGAGACGCATGAAATGGGACGTGTTCCGTGCGCCCGCATGTGTTTCTCTACCAGTAAGTACCAACTACCTACGGAGTGTTGCAAAATTGCATTTCAATACTTCGCGGTAACCATTCCTCACATCTGGAGGACGAAAAAATGTTATATGAATATAGGTCCGCAAATGTAAGTTTCTTCACTACAGCCCGTAATACATAACGTACAGTGTTTTGCGCTGTAGGCTGAATCATGTTACTAAGGTATAAAAGTGGCTATAGGATAAAAAATGGCTGAAAGGAAAAAGTAACTAGCGCCTGAAAGCGCTCACTTTACCGTGGACAGCCTATACTTAATTGGGCGCGGGAATGTGGATGAGAATTGCGTCCCAGGAATTCTTCATGACAATGTAGGGTCGTATGTTGGTTGTTGTTCATGCGATAACCCATAAGAAGTGGTAAATACTTGGTCATACAGCCCAGAATAATTATTATCTGACTTTCAACCTTTCGTTGCCCTATAAGAAGTTCCTGCAGATACGAATAATTTTTACCTGTTATGTAGTCAGTTGCATACAGCTCGAGCCTTGCGGGGCGGTTTTAAATCTGTGTCATTTCTCGCTCTAAGAAGTCAGAGCTTAATTTACAGTTCATGTAATTTACTTTATGAATTAAATATGTCTGTTAACTTGAACTTAAATATTGAATACTTGTTCACGGAGCCGACGTCCCGTCGGATGGTGCGCCACCGATCTGGGGTGCGGGAGGCTCTGGGTTCGAATCCCGGATAAGGCATGGGTGTTAATTTATGTTCGGTTATAAGTTAGTGCGTAAGCCGTCCCCTGCCTAGCTTCTTTGAAGCATAAAACCGGGGGACGTTAAAGAGTCCTTTACAATACAATTATACACGGAAATGACTTGATGCAGTACTTTCGTCGCGTTTATGTTTGATTCCTGCAAGACGACATTATTAAATTTTTGAACCGGCTGGCTTGGGGATACCTCAACGCTTTATGGCGATGAGTTTTCAGTTAAAATAATTTTTTTTTTTTTTTTTTTTTTGTTAGCCAATGGGTGATTTCAAGAAAAATTGTGGTGTATCTCGCTTGGTATACGAAAAATTTTTTATAAGATGTTTTAGTAGACTTTGTGCCTGGGAACAAGTTATTCTAACTCAATTTACGTGCCTGCCGCTTCAACTTCCCTAAAAAGAGACTTCATTTAATTTCCGTTTTCATCTAATTTTGGCGACAGATCCTCGCTGGCAGGGCGCCCTTCGCTTCTTCCTTTGTTAAAAGACGCCCTAACAGTATCTCGGATCTATATGGCTGGCTGACTTTGGCGTGGCAGTATTCTCGAGTGAACAAGCGTTATCTTGCACTGTGTGCGTGATAATGCTTGACATACTATATTTTATGCTGATTAAGATATACCAATGTTCAAAAACATAATTGGTAACATTAAAACGCAGATATGAGTTAAGGTTTCGTGGCTATTTAGTCCTGGCAGGAATAAAAACTCCTAGAAACGACCTGTACGTTTTCTCTTGTGAATAATACATGCGTGGAACTTTTACATAATATTTAAAAGTAAGGGTAGGGTTTTAACTTATTTAAACCGACCATTTAGTCGCGTTGGGGAATTACCAGAGAATGAATTACCTCTGTTGTTCCAACTTAGTAATATGCCTACGATTGGTACGCTTGTATACTAACACCACACCATCATTCTTATACTTATTGGTGATGTTAATATTTGTTTGTGCTATTTCTAACACTTGTTATGTGAAGTTACGAACGTTCGTTCTAACTGTTGAGTTACAGTTAAATGAAACGGCAAATTAATGTGCGTTCGTGTACTCGCACTCACGCACAGAAGACATACACGTAAAGGTAAGACTTCATTTCCATAAGTAAATTCGGGTAAAAATAATCGTCTAGCAAATGACTTTGTATTACATAATTTCAGTAGATTTCAATACTTAATTTTTGTGTAATACGTCTACACGCGTTGACATAATTCCTGTATAGCTGCATATTCCATTTACAGCATGACACTAGTATCAGCCATGCATTTCGGTTTTCAGATTGTTTACGTTTTGATGAGAAATACAGGGGTGATTGAAGCTTTTTTTTTGGTGATGTTAGGTAAACTTACACTCTTACGTTTTATAATATGATTAAATTTGCTCGCGAAGATATTTTCGTTTAAGAGTGGGGTGAACCCCCCCCCCCCCCCCCCCCCGGACCAAGGTCAAGAAGCGAGGGAGCGATACGGGCGACACTAATACGCGCTTCATCGCTCCTACACGCAAGGAGTGCAGTGTTTCCGTCGTGACGCTGTACGTGCAAATTTCTGTAGATAATAGTTTTTTTTTTTTTTTTACGTGGTGGTCCATCCCACTCTTAACAGTCAACAAACAACGAGGTAACATAATTTCAGTGGTTTCGAACAAAAATCCTTACGAATTTATGTGAAACGAGATGTGTTACGAGGAAATCAGGAATGTCGCTTTTACAGGCTGGATGCTTTAATAGTTGTCATCCGTGTGAAATACGACGGCTGTATAAATGAGCGTGCTGCGAAACTATAAATCAGGGAAACCTTTACGAGCTGCGGTCCTATAAACATCACAGCGGCTATGAAAATAAGTCTGCCAGTTCACAGCAAACCATGGCCTACTTTTATGCAATTTCTATGCATTGCTGCGGTTGATATCGCACACTTCTGCCAAAACGCCCCAAACGCTCGCTCCCCAGATAGTAAAATACGGGTGGTATGGGCTTGCCTTCTGGCGTACATGTAGACCTGCTTACGAGTCATTTATTTTTAAGCTGGCGTCTGATTTATTTTTGTTTGGTTGAACTGAACGAACGTCATCGGTTTTATGCCGACAGTCTTATCTGGCCCGTATTGGGCGGAATGTGCAGCTATACTTATTGGATGTTGTATCGATAACGGAGCACTTTTTAAAGGCCTGCTGAGGATATAACTTTAATTGATCATCTTGTACACATCTGAGGTATTTAAAAATTAAGCTGGATTTACAATAACCCAACAGTCCGACAAAACAGCCCCTACGCCGACGAGAGTTTTGCATCAGCCAACCAGGAGCACGGTCACTCCGACCAAAACGCACCCCCGACAGCCCGACAAAAGTAGATATAATTTCTACTTTCGTCGGGCGTCGGATCGGTGGGACTCACTTGGCAGCAGAAAAAAAGAACGAACATAACGTTACAACATAAAATTTTGTGCAGAATTCACTACTGTGGTAAATTTCACAATACAAATATTTTATTTGTTTATACATCCAGTAATCGCGTAATAGAAAACTGTTAAATTGACGCACATAAATATTCGCGGAGAATAACTGCTTCAAAATAAAAAAATACTTCGTTTACGAATGTTATCAAAACAAAATAGTGTGTAATGATTTGTGATTTATTCACACTCCATAGCAACTTACTGGTCATTCTAGGAAACTTCCGAAAGCCACGCGACACTTGTCAGAAAGAAACTGTCGGGGGGGTAATTGTAAACATTGAACTAGTTTTGGTGCCGAAAATGGTCGGGCTGTAACGTCGTGTCTTGGACTGTCGGGACGTCCTCGTCGCGGCATTGGAAGTCCAGCATTAGCGTTGCCATGGGCCTGGTCACTTTATTCATGCTACATCCAAGTGAAACAGTAGAATAGTTGGGTGGAGTTGAGAGATTTGGGTGGCTCTTAACGGCGAGGTCTTGAGGGCCAGTGAGGGTGAAGCGAGTTGAATATGTGGAGCTTGACACCGCCGGAACGCAAGGTCGGGGGAAACGGAAGATCCCCGGGAAAACCCGCGACCAGCCCCCATTGTTCAGCACGATTCCCACGTAGAATTGTTGCGAATGAAAATGTGTTACTAAAATGCAAACTTACACTTTTAATGTGTATAAGACAAACGCTAACTTCAGTGGCCATAAATTTAAACCTGACACACTTAATGAGTCAAATTATACCTTTTGCAATTATTAGCTGCCAAATTAACTGGCAGCCTGTATGCTAGTGTACACATAGTTAAGGGCAATATTTTTTTCAGTGTTTTTTCGTTTCAAAAGTTCTTACTTTAGCATTAACAGTCTTTACATTTGCAAACCTCGCTTAGGTACATGACATACGCGTTACCTGAAGTAGGAACATTGCTGTCCGAATGTATACGTAGAACGGCCCCTCACGAAATTTGTATCATGGCGCGGAATATCAACCACTATACGTTTGCATTATTGCCCTTTCACTCGCCAGCGCAAGTTTCTTGCTGTGGATATAACACTCTTTGTTTTCCTTAACATATGATAGATACCTACGTGGTGATAATTCGTTAATACACGGCTGAGTTTCGGTGTTAATATGGGTTGAAATGGTGGAATACTGCATTAAATTTGGGCTCATAAGAAAATTCTAAGCATATCTGTATGTATATAGTAAGTCTTATGCTATACTTATTTTTGCGTGTGAAGATGGCACTTGATTAAATATCTGCCTCGAATACCGTATAGGTCCTCTATAGGTGGACCAAATCCATACTAGTACAGTGAATCGTTTATGTATGAGCCTGACGATGGGATTTTCTTCGGTTGCCCGCAGAGATATAGAGGTAAAAGAAAATAGAGGCGTAGAGGTAAAAAAGAAATGCATAGATAGATAGGTATAGGGAGATAGATAAAGATAGGCACAGGGGGATAGTAGAGAGGTACAGGACACAACAGAGGCATAGAAAGAGAGGATGATGTCGATGATATAGAGGAAGGTGAGAGAGGTGCATAGAGATAGAGAGGTAGGTAGAGATAGTAGAGAGATGATATGTATGTGTACATATACATAAATTAGCGCGTATGTACGTTATATAAAGGAACTATCACCGAAAGTTAAGAGGTTTCATTTATTGTATTTTCCTCAGAATGTTGAGCATTTTAACGCATGCTGGAGGAATCAGCCCATCCACACGAGAGTATATTTCTATCCATGGAAGTTATTTCAGCCCACAATGTCTTCCACGTCTGTAAACGGTTCGTGTATTAACGAGGGCACTTCCGCGCAATAGCGGTGTTGCGTGCGTGCCAGGGAAGAAGGAACACAAGTTCTCTCGCGATCCGCCGCCGTAATGACTTCTATTGTGGGATGGCGGATTGTGCTGCCACTCACCTTGGCCGGGAGACGTAGACCCGAATGCAGATGGAACACGGGTATAATCTGGAGCCTCCAGCTGGGTCGTTGGCAGTGGCGGGAACGGGACGGCAACAGAGATTGCGGATGAGTTGGCCGAGGCCGTTACGTCTCTGAATAGCTGCGGCTCGCAGAGGAAGTTCCCCAGCAGACCGCAAAGGGTCTGGCTGCGCTGCTCTATACCAGTTAACAAGAAAGCTCTCTAGCGGCTTATCCGTTCCTCCTTACCATATCACAACTCAAAAACACAATGCCTTCTGGCTTGTATGGAGGGAGTGTTGCTCTAAGGCGAAGAAATTCATTACTTGGTCTCTCCCAGACACTTTTCATATTGTAGACTACACACGTGATATTTTCCTCAAATAAAAAACGTAGAGTCCTATTTGTGAGATTATGCTGATTTAGGTAAACACAAATAAGAATTTTTTTTAAATCAAATATTTTGCGTTGAAAAATTGTCACCAGTTAATCTACATAAACACATATAAAAACTTTTATGTGTTTATGGCGTGTGTTTAAATTTTTGATTTTTGACCATTCCCGTATTTTTGAAATGCAGCTTTCACTTGACATCCGTCGAAATGAACCGAGATGATACCTTTCAGCCTCATTTGCTAATTTGCTCGTAAATGATGCTGTTTATCATGTGTACGAAACAGTAACTATTTAATTCCGAGAATTATTTATGTATGTATGAACTATGTTGTTTTTTATAATTGAGGAAATGTTCGTTACATGTAATGTTCGTAAGTTGAACAGTGTGTTTCGTAAATATATTTAAAAAAAAATAAAACACAAAATGATGTTCTGGCTTACCTGCAGCTGTTTCCCGCGTTATAAACACTATTGTCGAGTAGCAATAAGGACGACCCTGACACGCACTTAATGTGTCCCATCGCCCCTACACGCAAAGCACTAACTGTGGTGCAGGCTTTTTCGTTCGGGTGTGTGTGATTGTAGAGCTTGTAAGCGGTAACATTATAATTTCATTACTGGGAAGTCGGTTCACTTCAGTGAAGTTCCCGTACAAGTTTCGCAGGTAGTTGACGCTGAATATTGTTACGACGCAGCAATCTGAAGTATAGTTATGGCTGCTTTTAATGACTTCAAACTGTGCGAAACTTCTACAGTGCAGGCCTGCAACTAAATATCCAAAAGTGAATTCTGTTGTTGCTAGCGAAAGTCTCCTCCCACCTCCATCCACACACCCACCCCCAAAATTAAAGTAGCGCGAATTTTACCTGAAACCTACACTCAAATTGAACCCAAACTTAATTCTACGTGGAGACGTTGGTGCTCTACGAATGCTGGCATCGAACATGAGTTCGAAACTTAATTGACTTTTATTTTTTCCTCCCCCACTGGTTACTGTATATTTTGATACGAGAAAATATAATTAAAAGTTACATTTGCATATATCTGTATTCCTCTTAAAAAGATTAACTTGGTGAACCTATTCTGACTTTGCTTCAAACATGCAGTAAGCCTCAAAACTTTTGGTATGATGACCATTTCAGGTTTACAACGTTACCTAAGAATGTATTTTTCTTTTTCTTTTAACTGTCGCTACTAAAAAAAACTGTTAAGAAATTTCCTTAGAATTTGATGCAGTTGTAAATGTGGAATAAATTGACCTCTAGGTTATTTATTTTCGTTATTTCTGGATTTCAACAGGTATCGCATCCAACGTTTGCTTAGGTTTCAGAATTAATATATGATGTAAAAAGTGCTGTGATACAATGAAAGCTGACAAAAATGAGGTATTGTAATTGGTAAATATTACGTATTATAGTTGTAAATGTTGAATTAACATAAAATATACTTTGGAGTAGTAGGGGCGTGGGGGCTGTAGGCCACTTTTGATTAATCGGATTATCAAATTAATATCAAATTTATTGTTCGGATTAATCCTTAATCCGATCGAAAAAATCAATCTGCTAATCTTAATCTTATAAATTTAATGGTATAAAATTTGATTTGCAGTAAATTTAATTGAATTAATCAATCAAAACAAATTTTTATTTTTGTGTGAATTGATAGGTGTATAGTTTGATGCAAGAGCATCTTAAAGACTTTAATTTAATACGTGGCATTGGGGCAAGGTTTTTAAAACTTATGCAATCGACATAACGAATTTTCAAACAAAATGTACTGGGGTAAACGACATTTGTATTGCATACATATGTTTAAAACAGAACATACTTCAAACACAGTTAAGACAAGCCCAGCTCCAAAAGTGATTACTCCACAGACTAGTCTTCGACAAATACGTTCATAGGCAGGACAAGAGTGAATGTTTGTAGAACGCATCTTGCGACATTTTTAACTACAAGAACTGGTTTCGATAGTTCGCACGAACTGATAATTTGGATCGTCATAAAAATAATCTTCCTACCAAGAACGAATTCCGGGTAAACATAATCCAATTTGTAATAAATATAACATATCACGTTTCAAATACATTCGAAAGAGCTTAACATTAAAACGGAAATAGTTTTAAAAAATTTTATTTAGTATCATAATTTTACAAACATTTTATTACAATCTTTTAAGATCTTTATTCTTCACCCACGTGTCATGTGCTTTTTAGAAACAAACGAAATTGTTTCTATTATTGAAGGACTGACAGAAAACGATTATATTACTAATGAAATTCAGTAAGATCGCTAAAGAACTTTCTGGCCCTGCAAGAATAAGGTTTCCTGCAAGAAGAGTTATAACACATGGTTTAAATGATCTTTTTCTAGCCGATTTGTGTCAAATGACATTGCATTCGAAATACAATAAGGGTTAGAAATATATTTTTACCATGATAAGCATTTATTAAAAATGTGGGTAAGGTATACCTGTAAAGAACAAGACAGGGAATCAGGTTATGATGCAGTGAAGATCGTTTTGTAAGAAAGATCGTCAAATTCGCTCCAAACCAATAATGGATCAGAGTTTTTTAATGCAAATTTCCAGCAACTAATGACCGATTATAGTATAAATCATTACATATCATATTCAAACTTTTAAGCCAGTGTGGCGGAACGATACAACAAATCGATCAAACAGTGAATATACAAACATTTCACATCGAAGGGGACTTACAATTGGGTGAACATTTTGCCTGAAATACTCAACTTTTATAATACAAGATATCATCGAACTATCAATATGGCACCTGAAAAGGTTATGGACAATAGATTAATGAAAACTTTATATGATAATGAAGAAGTATTTGACGAGAGAAAACAAAAGTTTAAATTGGTGAATTTATACCAATCTTATAGTAGAAAGCCATCTTTAAGAAAAAATATATGGTGAATTGGCCCTACAAAATATAAAAAATAATTTCAGTTAGACATTCGAATCCCAGAGTGTATTACCTCGAAACCTACGATGGACAGCCTATTAAAGGCGAATTTTACGAACACACATTGCAAAAAGGTAGTTCTCCAAATGAATATTTGGTTGATAAAATCATTAAAATGAAATAAGATAGGTCTTTGGTTCGATGGACATTATTCTGTTTTAATATTAGGAGTATTCAGAATGTATTTGACACATAATATGTTATATTTCTTGGAAATTGGATCATGTTTGCCGGAATATGTTTCTCAGTAGGAAGATTATTTTTACATATATAGATATGACTATTCAAATTATCCATTAGTGCGAACTGTCGAAAACAGTTTTTGCAGTTAAAAATGTCCCAAGATTCATTCTTCTAGCCATTCACTCTTGTCCTGCCTATGAACGTGTTAGTCTAAGACTAGTCTGTGGAGTAATCTCTTTTAGAGCTGGGCTTGTCTTAACTGTGTTTGAAATATGTTCTGTTTTAAACGTATTTTTGCAATACGAATGTGGGTTTTCCCAGTATATTTTGTTAGAAAACTCATTATGTCATTTGCATAAGTTATATGAAATAATGTCATTTGTTTCGGGTATCTCTTTATGATGTAAATAATTTGATGGTATTCGGAATTTATTATACTAAAAGATAGTGTATACAAGTCCAAAATGGCTGCTATTTTCTTTGAATTTTGCTTAAAATAAGACATTTTCCCAAATATAGTTAAATTTGACATATTCCAGCTATGATATAAGTCATTTCAGCCTGGATTCGTTGTATTTCATTCATATAATATTGATACATAAAATTTTAAAAATAACTTTATGTTTGTTTAAAGATACACATTTTATGATAAATGTGACAGTGTAGTCGAAATCTTGTACGGGAACTTTAGGTATAAGTAAAATCTGAGAGAACTCTATATGCAAAATGTATTTTCTCTGCTATGCATACATATTTGCCTACATATGTTTCCATACTTAAAATGTTTGACTAATATATTGTGAACTTTTATCTATTATTTAATCTAATGATGCATGTTTTGAAAAAGGTGTTCTTTTAAAACTTAACTTATAGAAAAAAAGTATTTTCACTCACTTAAGATTTATTTAATGAAAATATCTCCTACGTGAAATTATTCATAGTTTTCTGAATTTCTGTGGAATTTTTTTTCAATTAATAAGTGTACTCGATATTCTTTAAAATTAAATTTCTTGTAAGTTTCCTGGAAAACAGAATAAAATTTGAACTTAAATTTTCTTGTAGGCTTCTAGATTAAAATTCATTTGAACGCAATTCTTATTGTTGAAGAAATAATTTTTTCAGTGGGTCTTGTAAAATTTTGTTTCACTGACAGCAAAACATTTAAAAGAAGCTAGTGTCTAGGATGGAGACTACAACAAACCGGTTTTCTGGACAAGGTTAACGCTCCAGAAGATTAGTAATTTGCCGCCAAAGAGAAGGGGGGAGGGAGGTAAGCAGCCAGGTAGGCAGCCAGGCAGGCAGGGCCCGAGCTACAACGCTTCTGGTTGGGGGAGGGAGGGAAGTAGGAAGGTGTGTAATGATACCTCGCACGCAGTCAGACAGGGCAGAGCACATTCGCTACCCAGATAGGCCATCTTAGTTATTCTTCAACCCTCGTTCAGCATAGATGGATACCTGCCTCTGCTCCAGGGAATAGCAAATAGCACTTCACCGGCTTTAGTCGGTAGTCTGGTGGTATCTCATGCGATGTTAAACCCACCGTACGCCTGAGTGCGGCAGCTAACCACGTTACTCGATAGGTGCTTTTTTCAACAATCTGGCCAGGGTTCAGTTCTCACTTTGCATACATGGGTCTTTGCTACAGTCTTTGTAGCAATATTTTTTTTAAAATATTTTCGCGGATTTATCTTTTGTACTATTTTTTGTGATAGGTACTACAATTTATTATTTGTGTCAATAAAATAATTATATAGTCTTTTCTTTATAAGCGTTTATCATGCCAAGTGCATTTCTGAGGTTGGTCTATGAGAGTTCGTCATATTTTCAATATCGTGTTAAGAAGTGCATTGAATTTCCAAAGGTGGTCTCCCGAGACTTAACAGAAGTTGTGTTAGAATTATTTTATTCTTGGAATACTGTAAATTTTTCTGTGCGAGTCAGTGATTAATTTCTTTGTACATGTTTAAACATTTCATTTGAAATGTTCCCAATATTTTTACTTTTTTTTTGAGAGTTTTTACTAATTATAAGGGTTAGGCAAATAACTTTATACATAGTTAAAACATTGCATATGTCTGGGTACTAGTATTATTTAAATAATCAGTGCGATTTTTCATTCAGATATGATTTGTGAATGTGGATTTCCGAAGCTGGTCTGCGTGTGTTCACTATGGGAATTGTTAAAGCTTTCACTGTGATAGGTTATCGACGGAAATTGCGTTAGAAAAATTCTTTTTTTTTTTCTTGTTAATGGGGTAAGTTTTTATGTCAATTTACATAATTATTTTTCTTTGTATATTTGTTTAAAATTTCATGTGAAACATTCCGGTGTACATTTGAGAGCCGATGAGGATGTGGGACGTCCGTGTATGTCTAGTACAATATTGTGTTTGATTAAAATTTAATTAGATTGTATCACTTCGTTGGTAAGTGTGTATGAACTGCGATAGGTTTTGTTAAGATTATTTGGACCAATAAACTGTGTTTGTAGATATGTCCTTTTGTGAATTAATAATTTCAGACTTGGAATGAAGTAAATCTTTGTCCTTGGTTAATTTTTTCATTTGAAACCTTTCGTGTTAAGTGGAGCTGTTTAAGTGGTAGATGGTTATTTATTTAATTTTTTTGTGTGTAGTTGAAGAAAAAAAGTTTTTCAGTTTATATTATATTATGCTTAAATGTAACTTAATATTTATTAAAAATAATTTAGTAATTTTTTCTCTTCAGGAAAGTCTAATTCAAATTGTTTGGTTACATCATGATTGTGTGATTTTCCCATGTTTTAAGTGGCATCATAATTATACCAAAACACAATAGAGAAATTTATTCACAGTGGTAAATAATGTTACATAATGCAAGTGAAAATTTCGTATTAATAATTTAAAACATGGCTTTGGGGCAAGCATTTTAAAATTTCATTTCAAACATTTAACATTAACTTCGTTGTAGGTATAATTCAGAATGTAACTTTCTCTTCAGTTTGGAAACGTATATTTTTTCTGTCTCTAGTATTGGGATTAGCTCCCAGTGGAATTATAAACCGGTGAATTCGTAAACAGGAGTAAATAATTTTTATCGATTTGTGACGTAATGTTTAGTTATTTTTATGTCGAGGATTTCTGCCATAACCTCAGTCGACATACCGACGTTGCCTCTTGTTCCCAACACATAGCTTACAATTCACCATAAGTGATACACTGGAGTTATTCCTTCACCAACCTCACAACCGAGCGGATTTATATTAAAAACATTTAAGGTACGTGTTTTGGAAGACGTACACCATTTTGTCTAATATGGTTTAATTTATATATTGTTACATGTTTTGAATTCATTGTAGATATAATTCGTTGCTTGATTTCTTTATCACACCAGGCATTCGGTTCTGTAATTAGTTTAGTGAGTTACCACTAGTGGTCCATTCGTTATATTTTTGTCGTGTGCGACATTTTCCGTGTCATCCATTTTAATTTGTCTCGTCTGTAATTTCATTGGTTTAACTTATATATTGGTATGTATGTGTTTCAATTCTTTATAACACCAGGATAGTCATGTACTTGCATTCATTTTAATTGGATTTTTAATCAGTTGTTGTGTATTTGGCCATCAATCGTTCTTAATATTTTATGTTTGTCAACAACTCTCTCTTGTTTGGCATTACTATCATACAGAATGGGTTAGGAAACTGGCATAAATCGTATTCAAGTTTCTTTTCGTTTAACTCATTATGTTTTTCCTAATAATTTCATTTCGCAGAAATCCGCCATTACCTCAGTCGCCTGACAGGTGGGAAGAAACTCAATATCATTGAAAATTAATACTACACAATGCCTGTATACACCCCTTACTAAACACATAACACCTCAATACAACAGACCTCCGAGGATGAGGCCCTCTTCCCTTACTCCCAAAAAAGAAAAAAAAAAATTAAGACCCTTACCACATGTATACACCCCTTCCCCAACACACCACACCTCAGTACAATGCCAGAGCTCCTTAACACGTTCTTGCACCAAACTATACACATCAATTCACACAAAATAAAAAAATTAAAAAACAATCGATCGATTAGTTCAATTAAGTTAATTGGATCTGCCAATCAAATCTTCATACCATTAAATGTATAGGATTAAGATTAGTAGATTAAAATTGTTTGATTGGTGTAAGATTGGATTAAGGAGTAATCCTATCAATCAATTTGATACCAATTTTATAATCCAGTGGCATAGACCCCCCCCCCCCACTACTCGTTGGTTAATAATTTGCTGTTGGAAATAGTTATAATTGGAAATTTTTTATGCTGGCTTCTATAAAAAGGTTTTACATGTTGTTTAGGTCTATGGACGTACATAGCATCCTGCTTCGAGCCGTATCTTTGATCGAAACAGTTAATTTTGTATAATATTATGTATTTATGGCTTAAGGGCGCAGTTAAGGCATAGTCACCTTATCGTACACTGGATTCATTACATATTCACTTTAGCTTGCTCGAAATTCAAACATTAAAATATTAAAATATTGTAACGACGCGATTTAAAAGCGTTTGTGACTGAAATGATTTCTAAATTTTTAGCTTATCGCACCTACTTTTACGATGTTATATGAAGTAATGGCCTGAAAAAAGTATGAAAATTATAGATAGAAACAGGTATGAAGTGGAGAGATTTGGACGACTTTTAATATCGAAGTCTTAGCCGCCGAGGATGAAGCGAGGTGAGTATGGAGAAGGGCCAGAATGAAGGGGCGGGTGAAATGGGAGATCCCCGAGAAATCCCGCGCCGAGCAGCGACATTGTCCGGCGTGAGTCCGACATGCGAATATCTGGGAGCGACTCCGCCGGGAATCGAACCCCGGTTCTCCTAGGTGGGAGGCAAGTAGTCTGACCATTACATCACCGCGGCACCGGAAAAAGGTATGGAGTTTGGATACATTGCCACATGTCACTAATGTAACTTCAATACACACTTTTTTTTTTTTTTTTTAATATGTACAAATAAAGATTTAAGATAAAATTCTCTTGTTTGTGTGAAAAGGCATGATGAATGTTATTTTTAAAGATTTGGTATTTAAATCAAGTTATCATTAACGTCATCTCACGTAACTATAAATCAGCCTCAAAATGTAAACGGGCCAGGCTGGAGGTGGTTGGCTCTTAAACAGCTCCAAATATATCTGTTACAGTGGATTCACGATAACTTCGGCCTTTTCTAAAGCCCTGTTAAATATCTACTTTTGGTTACCGATTACCTATCCTTCCGCTACATGTAAACATGAACACTGCCACGTGACGTCTGCTTTAATAATTGCCAAATGCGTTGGTTGCTGTTCAAAGAATGCCGTCATATTTCGTACGAATGTTCACAATTTAAGCCTATGACAATATTTAGGTCGGCTTTATAACTATTTGTTACGATATAGCATGTTATACATAATACACATTAATATTTTGCCACGACAGCGTTTGTTACAACTGTGGCGAAAACAACAGTAGCATTTAACCTGTTGTTGTTAATATGCGTTGGGTTATTTCGTTCAAAGGACGGCCGTATTTGGAATAAAAATTAAAACGAAGGGACACAGTATATTCAAGCACGCAACTCGTGTCGCGTATTTATTGTTTGTATCATCGACAAACGTAAAAGATAGTGGTGAACATACAAACATACAGGCCTACCGTAACGTTTGTTCCGCTAATGTTTACATGCATTGGTACTTACTGGTTTGTAGGTTTATTGTATTATTTACTTAAATTTATCTGGTTGGGCTTAATATTTTGAGGGGATCGTGGCAGACATTCAAATCACAGAAACGTAAGCTCGTTACACAACTATGTTTCAAACACCTAGCGTAAAGATACAACGTTGTGATAAACAGACGTGAATTTCAATAAATAACTTCGTCATAGCATCAATTCATAGTTAAAACATATACATTTTGCACATATTTGAAATCCACACTCACACCTGGCCTGCGTAACGATTACAACGCAGCTACTACGCCCTTTCAAACACAGCGATCACAACACAACTCTTTTATCCCTGCCGTGGAAAACACATATTTATCACAACATTGTAACTTCCTAGGATGTTTAAAAAACACGAGTACGAACTTGACGCTTCGTTCAGAAACACGCCGTGTCATTGACACGTCGCCACATCACTGCCAGTCGTAAGGCAATCAGTATAATCGTCCGCCATATTGGGTTGGGACAAGCGCATGTTTCTAGATTCTCCTTTCCACACCACGTCTGCAAACCTGCTGGATTTGTAAGCGTCGCGCCATCGCATCATCTAAATAACATGTAATAGGTATTTAAACAATAAAATCCCGTTTCAGTTGTAAATTACAATTTCAAACATCATTATTGTTGCTGTAATTAGTATAAAATGTGCTGAAATTAGAAATAACAAGATTTATACTTTTCCTGTGGCACAGGTGGTACGAACTTCCCGAGAGAGAGAGAAAAGAGAGAGAACGAGAGAGAGAGAGAGAGAGAGAGAGAGAGAGCGACACGATCCGCTTCGCTTAAACTTTTCTTCCGGATGGAAAAAAAAAGCAGTGTCACTAGAGCGTGCCTACGCACGGTAATTTCCGCTGATATTTTTTACTGCAGCAATAAAATGTGTTTCCGTCAGTACTACCTAACAATACAAATATATCATTTGGCAACGTTTAATTTACAAATAGTATACATAAAAACGAGGTAAAAAAATATTATAACTGTGAACTATTTCTTATCGGCCGTTGCCAACACGCCGCTGCTCTCGCTGTTGTTAATTCGTATTTAATAACAAATGAATATTACAAGTTATAGAAGATACTAAGTACATTATTAATCTATTCAAGAACACAGTACTTTAATGTTAATCACAGGGTTATATAATTTTGGAATACAAGTGATTGAACACAACAGTTTGACATGCTACGCCTAGGGTTATTTTTCAAAGGTTTGATTGCAAAAGGCCGAAGAAAGCGTGGATGGACCATAGAGAAAACTGCAGTATAAATTCCACGCTGTGATTCGCAGCTTATCATCTCTCGTATAACGCAATTTAATATATCTCGTTCCATTATTGATTTGTTTGTGGACGTTCCATTCGTGGGCGTGTTTTATACGAACGTTGGAGGTTTTGCGGACTTATATTTGTTTGCGTTCGTCGAGATCCTCTCTGCGTGTGATGCATCATTGGATGGAAAGCGTTTTGAAAATGTCGGCGAGATTAGAGCGCAGGGAATAAAGTGAAAGTTTATAAAGCCACAGATGAGTAGTCATTAGAGTGCAATAAATGTATGATGCTGTCGGCGTTCCTGCCGGCGAGTCTGCGATTTAGATTCCTTTCATTTACAGACAAGGGGCGTAAAACACTTTAAAAATATTTTCATTAAATTTATCGGTGCGAAAGGAACATGCGGTACACAGCAATATCATGTTGATGTACAAGTTATTATTTTTTTATTAATGAATATACCTACCTACATTGTTTTGAAATTCTGTGTGGTATTATTCACGCATCACCCCGACTCGTTTTAGATAAAGCTTGCGTGTATAATATGATCGTTTTACATAGGTCTACAGATTCACAAACAAATCTGAGCCGTGCGAGGAAAGGTTTTCTCATCGTGGCGACAGTTTTTTATTTTATTTTGCTGTATTAAAAATACAACAAAGTAAGTTTACCTCATTTTCTTCAATATACAAACAATTTTGCTACTTCTAACATCTAGGAAACAATCTGCTGCGGGTTTTTACATATTCTTAAAATGAATTAATGTAATAATGTCTGTCTGCTGTTTGTAATACATTTCCACAGTAGTGTTTTGAAATGGTTTTTTTTTTTTTTTTTTACGAAAACTTTATAAGAAAATTTACAACAGAAACCTGTAACAGTGTTGAACACAGTAAGAAATAATTGCGTAATGCAATCCTGGTACTTTTTTAATTATGATAGATTTTACAATACATTGTGACTAAATGGGCTGGGGTCAGTTGTTTCATTCACTGAGCTTGGATAAATTTGTTACTTCGACGCATTGTAATTTACGAAGTTTAGTAAAAAATTATCAAATGCCTACTGTACATGTAAATACACTTTTGATGAAACTTCCTAAATCAGTTTCGAATTGTTACATTCTCTGGTGTCAAGAACATTCTCTTTAATGAACAATATATCAATCAGCCTACAATTAAGTAGACAAGTGTCAACTTTAAACCCATTATTATAGATGCGCAGAAATTCCATGTCATTTAACATTCTTGATGACCTGATAGGATTATGATTTTTTTGAATCGCTGACAACAATTATTCTGAAGCCCTGTTTGCTATACAAGTGACTTCAGCTGAGCAAAATCTCGATATAATTTTTATCCCAAATCTGATATGTATCCCAAAGCTGGCAGTCGAAATATTTCCTTCGCGATTCGGTGGAGTGTGGAGAGATTGGAGCGGCTCCTAACACTAGGGTCTTGAGAGCCGATGAGGATGAAGTATGGTGGGTGTGGAGCAGCGCCATAATGAAGGGGCGGGGGAAACGGGAGGTCCCCGAGAAAACCCGTGCCGCCTGGTATCGTCTGGCACGATTCCCACTTGCGAAAATCCGAATTAACACGGTCGCGGATTGAACTCTGTTCGCCTGGTTGGGAGGTGAGCGGTCTAAACCGCTCAGCCACCGCGGGTCCTCGCGTATTGCTGGACATCCCTGTCCGCGGACTGCGGATTATCCCCATCAGCATGCGACCTTGCCGGGGGCTTCGTTTCGGCCGAGCCGTAATAGCAACTTCCCGGCTGTCCGCAAATTCGTTTCTTCTGCTCGGCTGTCTATTTTGGGGTGCTGTAAAAAAATAAGCGGGAATGTTCGCCTCGAGGCACACCACTACCGTTTTCTTCGTCTAGCCTGCGCCGTACTATTCCAAGGTCGGCGGTGCGATGTTATCTAACACTGCACCTGGTATGAACTTTACAACCTTGTCATACTGTATCACGATTGTTTTATACAGAGATGTTGATATCGGGAAAAAATATCGATGTTTTTATATTGATTGTTTATAAAAATATCGTTTTACGAAACGGCACATCGAAAGAAAAATATCGATTTTCGGTACATCGGAATTAGCTTTTTTTTTTTTCGAGGACAAGAGGCATTGCAGAAAAATGTAGGGCCAGTTTTTGGTGCATGTTGTCAAAGTAAACATACTCATAATTATTTCGATTTTTGTATTTAAAACAGAGCTTATTAAATGATGGTTAAAAATATTATTTATTTCCGATACCTGGAAAATTATATTGATTTCGATAAAATATCTTTGAAATATATCGACGAATTTATATCGATATTTCGTAATTTCGATACATCGAAATTTTTTCAACAACCCTAATTTGGCTTGTAACGCTAACACGGATTCCGTGGGCATCAAGGGTCGCCAAGGAAACATTTGTCACTGCCTACATTTTTGGGATTCTATTTGGAAAAATTCGTTTGAAGAGAATTTGAACTGTGAGAATAAAATGCTGCAGTTGTGCAAGTTACAGTGTTTTTAATAACAGAGAATCTCGAAATTTGTTTACGTATCTTAAAAGCTATGTGAGTTTCTTTATTTCGTTTTTTACCTTGGTGCAGTTTTTCGTGACTGCATCAGTCGATCAACGCTCTTCGTCGCGATAGTTCCCTGGTTCGAAACCCGTACAAGGCACGCATGTTGTCTGTGTATTTAAAACATGGGGGAATATTACGCCCGAGTAAGCTGTCAGGCGTTGTCATTAAATTTGTCTGGTCTGGACGTCTGGGAACAACAAAAATTTATTTTTGGCGCAGCAATGTTGCAAAGGCAATGCTACGCCGTTAGTGTTCGTAACTTACAGTGTTTAAAGTCGTAAACTGAAGTTTCGTTTTGCTCATTTGTGTATTAAAGTAGGCGTACAATGTTTGAGGAACTAATGTGCAGTGATTTTATCTTCCTATTGTTCTTCTATATTTAAGCTGGTTATCTTTTCAACTGCTAAAATTATACGTTTGAACTTTGTGACAATACAACTGGCATATAGTGTCGGTTAACATGTTAATTGGCAACACCCAAAAATATATTTTTTGTGTTTTTTTTTTTTTTTTTTTTACAGTTGTGTTCATCTTAATGAAAGGACTTGCGTATTTATAACGAGTTTGTAAAGTGGTGGCTTGATAATGTGTTGTAATTGTTGCCAATTTTCTGTGCAGGTTTTCCTAAGTAGAGTGTGCAGACAATAAATAAGATACTCGAGTTAATATTATAATTTCTAAAATTTTAAACAGGTATACCCAGAGCCAGCTCCCCCCCCCCCCCCCCCCAAATTACTCTACGCCTTCTTCCCTTTTCACTCTTTCCCTCTTTCTCCTTTTTCTTTCCCTTTTTCTCCGTTTATCCTTTTTCTCTCTTTCCGCCTTCTCCTTTTTTTCTCTCTCTCTCCCTCTTTCTCCTTTTTCTCTCCCCCTCAGTGTATCTCTTTTTACTTTTCTCTTTATATCTTTATTTCTCATTATAACTCTTTTTACTCTCTCCATTTCTCTTTATCTTTTGTATTTAATGTTGCCCCTAGCGATAGTCGCCTCTTGTGAAACGGCCCTAAAATATAATGCATTCTGATCCGTGGATATAGTTTCCCAGTCAGATGATTATGATCGACATATCCATGTTAGTGCAGGGGCTAGTTTTGCACACTTCTTAAAGTTTATACATTCCCCCCCCCTCCCCCGTGTTCCATGTCTGGGCCGCAGGGAAGGGAGCCGTGAAATACCGACAGAGAAGCGTTTCTCAGCGTTTACTGGCTGACGTAATTAGTGAGTGTCAATGTAGCCGGGAATATCAGCGTGTTTGTTACCTGCGTGGCTCTAATCAGCGGCTTAACTGAGGGTTAAAGTATTGGGACGTTACGCCAGGACGTATGCGCACACGACTCCCTAAAGGCGATGTTACACGATAGCAGGTTTCGTAAAAGCATGTGCATGGTCCGCCATAGCGGCCGGTATACGTGCTAGTGTAGCACTCGTCATGACATTTCACGCCTTGTACGGCCAGATTTCGTACCAGGTTTGGTCATTAGACGCGTCCTATTTTTCGTGACAGGTTCCACACCGGTTTTCGTACCTGGCCAATCAAATCGCAGTTTCAGAGCTCAGGGCGCTCCCCGTGGCTACTACTTGAAACGAGTCGATGAAGAAATCGAAAAAGGCGACCAGTAATATAGCAATATTAAGATGTGCTAGCTATTTTTTTCATTGGCTTACGCAACTGGTAGCAGTTCTACGAATGGGGTTCGTATTTACTACAAGCCACACACTGCGCACCCACCGAGGGGTGCCAAATGCTAGTATGCGAACTGCTGTCGTGTAATATGAATCTTCCATGGCGGCTCATATAGCGGCTGGTATACCTGCTCGTGCACCGGCTTGTACAAGAACCAAGTAAGGCTGCAGGTATCGTGTAATATCGGCTTAACACGAGCCATTTTCGACTCGCCAAGCGTGTCCGATTCTCGATTCTCAATTCGGTTGTACCAGATCGTCTGCACAGGCGACGACTGCATCTCTGTTCCACCACGACAAATTCTTTGCTGCGCGTCTTCCCGTTTCGATCACTTCCAACCACTGTGTTTTTTTTATAACACTTGCCGCTTTGTTGAATAGTGTAATAACAAGTTTTGTCATTGATTGTAAAGATAAATGCACTTCTTACGAACTTTGCAGTTGTGTAGCACTAAGGAAAATTGTGTTCGAGTATTTTACCTGCCACTATTTTGAAATCACTGCAGGTGTTTTATTTGTTTAATAAGAGGCAGATATTAAAAAAAAAAAAAACTAAAAAATAAGTAAAATTTTATGTATTTAATTCGATGCATGGCTTATTCGCGTACTTTTCTCGTGACTGACTAACGATAACGAATACTACACAAATTAAAAAAAAAATTGTATTGTAATAAATTTGTGTTCAAAAATTTACCGCGCGCGTTACTGCGGGAGTATAATTGAAGTGTTTTCGGACTTAATTCCCTAGTGTTCTTATTTAAACGTCTGCAGTTAGTGTAATACATTATGTGTGTGTATATATATATTGTTACGTGCAGCAACAGGCATGCTAGCCTGATTGCGGCAACAAAAACTAATGCCCAGAAGTGGAGCGAAGTCTTGAGCGCTTCTAAACAAACCAGGCCAAGCGCGCAGATTATATTACGGCTGTAAATGCGACGAACGAGGTTTTTGTCGTCGTGACACTGCGCCAGCAAGACGTCCAGAGATGGGGGCGTGCCGTCCGACGACATCCGTCTAGTCTTCAGCCTACGACATCATGGCCAGTGTGATGTGGGACCATAGTAAACTAGTCGGAGTGGCCTTTTATATAAACAAGTAATTTAATAACGAATCACCTTAATAACTAACACAATGTAACCAAGTAAGCTTAACGAGAGCTCCTCCGATGAGTAACTAACATTCTGTAACGAGTCGTAAATCATATTTAAACGAGATGTAATTTGATAGTGATTTAAATACAGGGACGAAACTGAATATATTTGAATTCGCCATCGAGCACGCCTTACCCCAATATGTACGTTTAATATAAATATATATTTAGCCACGTTAAAGCCAAACGCTTTTAAAAATTTAACAATACGTATAAAGGTATATTTTCACGTTTTTGTATCCTAGCATGGCACTCTGGACTAAGTAGCATTAATTACATCTGTTTCGGTTTGATTGCTAAGCGCTGCAATTTTGTATCATAGACTAATATGAGGTAGGCATATCCTATTTAGTCTTCTGCTCACACCTCCCAACATTACTCACACATCACAAATACAACTGTCAAAGGCACGTGATCAGTGGTGATGAACGTGTTTGTTTACATTTGTACTTTTAAAAACACACCCCTTTTATGTTAATAAAATACTTTAGCTAAAATATATTCTTATTAAATTAAAACTAGGCTGGAAGACGTGTACAAATATCTCAAAACCCCTACTTATATAAACTGTGATCTAACCTTAACTCTAATCGATATTGTTTTTGATAATGCTACGTATCGACGCCGAATGAGGTCAGCTCGGGGCGTACGGAAGTGTGCAGTAATCTAGAAAGTATTAGTGTGCATATAAAATAGCCTGTCACCGCGCCGAAGATAGTTTTGGAGAGGGCGCTGTAGATGGATGGCGGTCCCCGTCGACTGTTCCTAGTGATTCTACCAGCGACAACTTGTGTAGTCTCAGTCGTAGACTAAAGATGAGGTAGGCCGGTTATTCGTCTTCTGCGCATGTACACAACATTGACCTACCCCAATCCTACACAACCGTCAAAGTCACATGGTCAACGGTGATGAACGCGTTTGTCTATATCTTAATTTTTAAATGACAAGCACTGTTAGTTTAATAAAATACTTTTATCAACCTGAATTTAATCAAACTGCATTACAAATTGGCTAGAGGAAGTTACGTACATATCGAAGCATTTGTTTACAAATCAGTTTTATAACCTATAATCCAAATCATGCCATTTTCTCTAGACGCGCAGGCAGAAAAGCAGTTCAATGTTGTGACACGGAGATTGGTTGTGCGCAGCCAGCGAGGTCGGTCTACTTCATCTTTAGTCTATGGCCTCAGCGAACAGACATAGCGACTTCGGGAAGTGATCGGGCTGCTACCGAATTAGAGTTTCGGTAACCGTGATTCACATATGGGAGGGAGCGATGGTTGGGCGAGTTCACTGGAGACTGACAATCTGTATTTTAATTTATGTATATGGGAATGTGTAATTTTCGTTATAGGTTCACGGTAAACTGAGGACTTTTGAAACCAACCTTCGGAAAATGTCGCCGCCCCTACCTGCACGTAATTCAATGGGCTCACTTAGCGGCATGCACTCAGTGAAGTTGAGGAGCCGCGGTGGCCGAGTAGTTAGACTGCTCGCCTCCCACCAAGGCGAATCTGGTTCATTACCCGGCCGGGTCACACCTGGATTTTCGAAAGTGGTAATTGTGCCGGACGATGCCGCTGGCGGGCGGGTTTTTATCTAGGATCTCCCGTTTATCCCGCCCTTGCATTCCAGCACAGCTCCATTCTCACCTCATTTCACCCTCATGGGCTCTCAAGACCTCGTTGTTAAGAGCTGCCAGTAAAGTTAGTAACGACGGAAGGAAATGAGTTCCATTCCTTAACGTTAAATTAAAAGTCTTGTCTTAATGTTTGTGAACACTGAAATTATTTCTTTTGCGTTCTTTTTTCAATGTTTACAATTGTAAGAATGAGCATATTTGGAGAAAATCTACTTTGCAATTACTCTCACAGTTTCACTTGACCAATGCATGAATAAAGTGACAACGTCCATTGCAATGTAAATTTTACGTATGGTGGAAGAATAAAGAATGTGCATACAAGCAGGTACTAAGCAGGGCTTTCAGAAGTGCTCAGTGCCTATACCTTACCTGCTGTCTATACGACCCAGCGGCGAAACATTTCCACGGGGGAACGGCTGTAAACCCTCCTCCCCTCTTCTAGGGGGAGTTTTTACGCCTTCAGGCGCCCCTCTTAATACTTTTTTGCTTCTCTTATTTTTGCGATTTTGGTACGATCAGAACTTAAATTGTATGCTACAGAAAAGAGAGATAGAAGTCTATATGATAACCCAGAAGTGGACATACATGTACAAAAACATAAGAATTCATTACGTATTGTATACAATATATCAGACTTCCTCAGTGTCGAAAGTAATTTTGGGCCCATGTACTCTCATAATGCTTTTTGAATTGTTAGTTCAAATACGATTAGGATTACACTACAAATTTTTCACTCTAAATTGGAATCAGTGGAAACCCACAAATTCGCAGTGAAATTAAATTACTCGAATCGGTTAAAATGGCTCCATTTAGAATCAGTGGAAAACCACTGATTGTTTCAGTAAAAAAAAAATTCACTGATCGAATAAGTGACTGCCAACTGCAACAGAGAATTAAATATTGTTTTTATTCATCACAATTAAAAAAAAAAAAATCACCGCAGGTGGTCAGGATTGAACTCGCACACCCCTTCCGATCCGCTTTTAGATAGTTTCCTTATCATCTCAGCTACGAAGTCGTGTTGACGATAGAAATGATAATATATCTACGAATCGTACATATGAGTACGCTCTCTTCGCTACATTATATGCAGTTTAAACCTTGAAACAGCGCTGTGATGATTACATGAAAACGAAATGAACGTAAAAACGGAATGAAAGACTGAATTTTCGTACCTCATAAAATGGTGCTTTAAAGGACGAAACACATTTTAGAAAGTATTTTGTATTGGTTTTATTAGATTATGCTTTGTTATTCCACTTGATACGAGTTGTTTAACGGCCATTGTTACACGCTGCTTAACTGATCCATCAGTGAAAAAAACAAATCACACGACTCAGTGGAAAATACCACTGAATCAATAAGCGCAGGAAAACTGTTTTTTTTTTTTTTTTTAACTGATTCATCTGTTAAATTCACTGAAGTGACTGTTAAATCAGTCAGCTTCTGTTAACTGATTAAAACAGTAGAATTCTTACTGATTATATTTAGAGTGCACTTTCTAACATATGACTCTCTACACGATTCTGTTCAAAATTTTTTAACTATCTACGATAACATTTGAAGGGAGAAAACGTGACTAGTAGAGAACTTTGCAAAAAAATTGGGCGCGACCCATCCATAACGTAAACTTTACGTCGCGTTTGTTTCCCTAGTATCTTGGTCATAAACTACAGATTTTCTCCCTCTGGTTACACTATTTACGATTAGCTTTTGTTCTTTTAGTGTTGGCCCAATTGCGTCAAGTAAAAAATTACAATCCATTATATCAGACAGTAAACTTGTCACCTGTTCGAGTCCGAATACGCTTTTACGACTCCTTTTTTTGTTTGCGACGCGACGCGATAAGTCGAAATAACGCTTTCACTGGCAGTCTTCTCGTGCTTGTAATATACTATAAATAAATCCCCTTCCCCCCCCCTCCACCACATCTCAACGACAGACCGTAGCTGTTTCAAATGAATGTCGCGAGGCCGCGCATTTACTCGCCAGACCGGTTCCTGATGCGAGCCGCGATAAATCGCGAACGCATTCTCGCATTCAAAGCTGGCAGCAAATCTGCAAGCTCCTCACGTGGACGAAAGAGCTGGGGTGCATATTAAGTCCGGTCTAACGAGGTTATGGCAATTGGGACGCATTTGTCGACCTTTGTATGGGCTCGCATTATACTTACACCCTCGCCTGCCCTTACCCCCCCCCCTCATCATACACACACACTTTACTGTCAAAGAAGCTGCATCCTGTAGGGTCGTTGCATATTCTTGCTGAACTTTTATCAACCGGTTATTTTGTATTAAATGTTGAGTGTGGAGTGGTTTGGAGAGATATGGGCGACCTTTAACAGGTCTTGATAGCCGATGAGGGTGATTGAGGAGAGAATGGAGCGGCACCGGAACACAAGGGTGGGGGAAACGGGTGATCCCTGAGAAAACCCGCCGAGATAACCCGGCACCTGCTTTGTGTATGATTGCCTTGTTTCGTACTAGCGTTTGAATTACCACGCCATCTCGCCTCTGTGTAGTTATAGGCTATTCGCCGTAAAGTGAGCACTTTCGGGATGAACCTTTGAAAAAAAAAAAAAAAAAACACTGTTGGTAACTGCTTTTATTTTAACGTAAGCATTGAGAGAAATACTCATGGAAAAGTTGTCAGCGTATTATGAAAAACAGTTCCACGTCAAAGTAACATTGGTCGTGTTTAAATTTGTAGACGTTGAACAAGTTAATTTGGTTTCTGACAGCTTTATGCGCGTGAGACTAATATTTCGGATAATAGTAACATTTATGGAACTGACAATTTCACAGTTACATTTGAACGGCGCATAACGATGGCGAGAGTGTCAAGGCAAAGTTAATTTCACGTACAGCGGAAGGATGCAAACTATAGGAAGTATATCCTAAGCAGTGTTTTCAAAAGGGCTCACTTAATCGTGAACAGCATACAGCTGCTCTGTGTCCATGACTTGCGATGGTTTGGAACTAGGAATCTCGTGATCCCGAGGTAATGCGTCATCGACGTCGCGGACGGAAGTCTTGCACAAATGAAAGGTCAGAACTGCTTTCCTGGGAAAAACAAACTTGAGTGTTTGTAAACCATTTACTTACTGGGAAATAATTCAACCACGAGTGAGTATTCTTCTGTCGTTGAAGTGGGAAGCCCCACTTACGTCCCCGACTGTGCGACTAGGCAGGTTAGCCAAGCGGGAAACCTCTTCGAAAACCAGCCTGGAGGAAATGCCGGCGCCGCTGATAGTCGTGGAAAGTGCGCCTCTTCGGCAATATCTTCTTCTGCATCGTGCCAAGTGTCACGTCGGCACGGATATTATTCCTCGGAAAGGTCAGAGGCGATGGTTACCTTTTTGTAGCGAGTCGGTGTTTGAATTCTGGGTCGTGCTGAGGTCGGGTCTCTCGAGTCATCACCTTCACTACACGAGAGCGTGACTGCTAAGGCAACGACGACCGTAGGACGCCTGCAGGGGTACGTATACTTCATTCACTGTTACTTCGTATTTTTCTGAAGCCCTGCTAAAGTTCTACTTCTCGAATATTCTTCCTTCTCATGCAAACCTAGCTTAATAACAGAGTCTAGAAAATTGCATCAAAGGGACAACGCACTGCATTCGCGCGCACACAGTGTATTAATATGTTGCTTATGAACTATTTCTTACTAGGCACTACCTACAAACTTTTTTCTCCCTATTTCTATTTTTATTAAATTGCATATTATAATTGATATATAAAACAAAAAATAAAAATCCAATTTAAACAAAAATAAGGTATGGTGCTTTCATGTTAACATAAGTATAAAACGGCTGTGATACATGTGGCGCATTAGGAAACAACTAAACACGTCATGCATGGAGTTATTTTTCAAAGGTTTGATTCAAAAAGCGTAAACAAATCGCGGATTGAGTATATGCCAGTCTTGGGTACGAACGATGACTCTCGAGGAACAGATTTGATTATTCAAAAATAAACTCTCTAACATTTTCTTTCAACAGAGTTCGAACATAGGAATAGTGCCAGACAGTACCGCTGGCCGTCTGGTTTTCTCGGGGATCTTCCGCTTCCCCCGCCCTCACATTCCCATGTTGGTGCATACTCACCACGTTTCACCGTCTTCAGACGTCCATATCTCTCCACTTCATTTTTTAACAGTGTGCGATTCATTATGGAACAAAGTTCTATTTATATATAACCCTTGATACGCGTTGTTTGAATGTGTTATGATTGAAGGAAGGTGTCGTTCGTTTCAGACATGCACCAACTGTACAATATAAAGAATTAGAAAAAAAAAAAAAAGTACAGATGCTCTAAAAGTTTTCACAAAAGTGTAACTAGTGAATGCATATGAAAGAATAATCCATATACTTCGTAGCACAGTAAAACAAGTAACTTTACTATAATATACACATTTTAATATTAAAACCAGACCAAGCCTTCAAACAGGACCATCATAATAATTACTATAAGTACCTATTCGTAATAAACTGCATGTTTAGTTTGGTCTAGAGCCGTCAAATGGTGTACTTAACAAACATACATAAATACACATTTTGTCTTATATTTATATAGATCGTTTTTAAGATTTCAAACAGTAACTTTTAGTAAAATATTTTACAGTGATAAAAAAATAGATGCAGTCATATACAACAGAAATCTTACTTTTGTGGATATCTCGGTAGTATCTGTACTACTAAGGGAATCTCTAGAAAAAAATTTTAAACGCTTCCAGGTTGTGTTTCGTTATGAGGAAGTACTGTGACTGACACTTTCAAGATTGCGATATGCATTTTCGGGAAGTTGATATTCACACAAATTAGATAGTGTAACAGTGAGGTATTTTCACTTGCCGTGAAAGTCGGTAGATTAAGCTACAGATGCCACTTCGTAATTTTTTCTTTTCCCGCAAGGAAACAGTGCAGGGAAATTCTGTAAATGGTATTTTCTAAACCATGTTCACTCCTTTTTTTTTTCTCCGTGAATATATTTGGTAGATAGAAGTTAACACTTGTAGCTGTAGATAATTGCTTTTTAACTTTCCTGGATAAAATGTCGTAGTCCCAGAAAATGTATAAGCTGAGATACGCGTTAAAAACAGTTGAAAAATATGTGTGTTGGTAGCGCCTAGTAAGAAATAGTTCTCATGCTAAACACCAGTACTACTGAGTGCGCACGAATTCGGTGCGTTGCCCTTTGGTTTTGTTTTCTAGACTTAGTTAAGCTTTGTTTGCATGAGGCGGAGGAATATCCTGGAACTTGAACTTCAGCAGGGGTTGAGAAAAGAGTGGAGTAACCGTGAATGGATTATAGTACCATTAATGAGTTTCACATATTGTACGTTCTGGTGCGAAGCTGGAAGGAACGGCGCTCTACTTGAACCATAATTCCTGACCTTGAGTAACATGTAAGGCACAGATGATGTTGGTGAATTACACGCTGGTCTTCTTCGTAAGCTTACGCAGGCGAGTAGCGTTAAGTAGAATCGTTTATAAATAGATGATATGGGAACTTGTTGGTCGTGCGGGTATAGGCTGTTCACGCTAAAGTGAGCACGTTTGAGGCCCTAGTAATTTTTTCTTTCAGCCATTTTTTTTATCGTTTAACCACAATTTTAAATAAATATTGCCATCGAAGTAATAAACACAGTGTATATATTACACCGCCCCTGGACGTTAACGTCTATAGCTAAAATAAAATGTATTTACTGACAGTTATTCCAAATGAGAGGGCTGTCAGAAGTGCTCACTCTAGCTTGAACAGCCTCTACCAAAGGGCTATGTACTGGTTGATACGGGCACCAACCCCCCG
This sequence comes from Dryococelus australis, assembly GCA_029891345.1. NCBI lineage: Eukaryota > Metazoa > Arthropoda > Insecta > Phasmatodea > Phasmatidae > Dryococelus > Dryococelus australis. The sequence goes on along the minus strand of CM057003.1, from coordinate 89,014,510 downwards.
AGAATCCGAATGTTCGCATGTACGAAAGCTGACAATTTAGTCGATGACGAACATATTTATTCCGGGTGTGTTCCCGTCGTTACCTTATCTCTGCGTTTCCGTTCTTTCTGTAGCTTACGGGTCTCGTCGGTTATTCAGCCCACAGGTGCTCCCGAAAGATACCGTTTACAGCCTATGAAATTATAAAAAGGAACATCGACATCTTGGCGTTAATTTAAACGTAATTGAACACAGCACGATTTATGCATATTTCGTGGCTTAGGCGGGGGTCGCATAATTGCCGCTTGTACGTTGGCTGTCTGCGGGCACGCTGTATAAACGCTTTGTCACCTTGCTCCAGTTGATTTGTGGGCTCGGTGAGCATAGTGGGAAAGGGTGGGAGGGGGAATAGGATTGGTGTTGAGATCTCCTTCGGGATCTGGGGATGAAGTCCTTGACAACTCGCCAGTAATTGCGACGACCGCCCCTGGGCCTTCGTGTCTCGAAATGAATCCCTCCGGGGTGCCGGGTTTGAGTGCAGGAGGGGCGGGGGTAGTCGGCCACCAATCTTCCTCACCCGATGGGACGTTTCGAACCGCTTTTCCGCGCGGGAGGCGCTCGACTGGAAGTTCTACGCTCCCGTGAGCATTTGTGGCCGTTCTCTGCCTCCCGTGGCTGCCCGTGTGCCATTTCCTTCTTCAAGGCACATTCCCTGTGTTCTCTGTATGAGCGCTGTAATCTAGCCATCGTTACTTCCAACTTTTCTGAAGCCCGTCTACTTTCGGACTATTGACTATGTATTCTTCCGCCATACATAAACAAAACTTTAAAACAAAATTGAAAAAAAAAAAACACGAAGGAAGCAACGCACTATAGGCTGTTAACGGTAAAATAAGCACTTTTAATATCTACTTGTGTGTACGTTGTGTATTCCTCCACCTTGTTTAAAATTAACATTATCATGAACCTCATCACTTTATTCGTGCGTCGGTCAGGTGTTGTGGAATCATCAGAAGAGTAAATATATTACAAATCTGGTCAATTTTACGCTTCGATAAATTTAAAAAAAATCAGAAAGCGAAAGAAACACTATCACAATGGTCACCTAACACTTTATTCGACGTTAAAATACGGATCTATTATCCATCCATCATTACCGACTATACTGGGCGCATGTCACTCAGTGCGCCCGTTAAAATTAATGCAGGCAGGGGCAGTGACTTTTTTCTAAGGTTGATTTTAAAAGCGCTCATTTTATCGTGAACAGCCTTTATACATATTTATGCGCTGGACAGTGTGTTTTATAGGTAAACAGTGGTATGTGTTTCCAATAAAGCAACCTGATAACCTAAATATGTAAGACATTTTTTCTTTACAATGAAACTATCAAATTCAGTATTAACATCTAACATAAGGGCTTTTACTTAATGCCCATTATTATCATAAATCTCACCTCTCTGTTTTAAATTCATATTGTTACAGGCGGCCGCTCTTTGAGCGTGCGAGGCATGGATGATTTATTGACGTGCGCGCTGTCAGTTTCGACCGGAGACGCAGCGGCTTTTCACAAAGGCATATTTACAAAGTGTGCCTGTTATGTCTTTCAGGGTGCGTGTCGCTCCCGACCCTGGGCATCGCGTGCCTTCGAGATATCTGAAGAATGTTTTGGATTACTGACCTTGTTTGTCTCAGCTAGACTCGAGGTGCGGCGAACCTTCCAGGTCAAGGCCAGCGGCTATATAAAGCACGCCGCGCCTTCGAGCCGGCAGTTGTTGAATTGATGAGTTTCAGCGGTAGACGACTAGCGAGAAGAGAACAGCGTGGCGAGAGAAGTGACCAGCGGGAGGAAGATCTGCGACTGCGATCATCAGAGCAGTGAATAATGCGACTGGCAGACTTATTGAACTGGCTGCGTGAGTGAAAGACATTACAAATGATGGCAATAGATAGACTGAACATGTGCTAATGATGAGTATGAGTTAATTGACAATAACCAGAAACATAAATGAGGATGTTAATTAGAGTTGAAATAGAAATTATTTAATACAATCACTGTGAAATAAAAAGTAATAGTGGAAACAGGTAGTTTAATGCTGTAAATAATAGTTTCGTGAAAACCAAATTAGTTATTTTATTTTTATTTAGACCTCCATCGCTCACGAACTCATATACGCCCTGCAGGCGTCCTTGTAACAATATTAAACGTTAAATTAATACATTATCAGGCTAAATATAAACGAAAGTTTCATTTAACAAAAAATAAGTTGCTTTAATGTTAAGGCAACTATAAAATGTAATATTAGTGATGTTTGATATATTTAAGAAACGATTAGGAAATAAGTGGTACATGGGGTAATTTTTTAAAGGTTTGATTCATGACGTATGATGACACCGCGAAGAGACTATAGTTAAACCAACGTATGAAAGAAATCCATGTCGCCAAACTTTATATTATCTAAACGCGAATACTAGCTGAATCACTTAGACCAGTAATGTTCGCAGTGGATGAAATGCAGTTCCATGTTTAAACGCCAGATGTTTAAGGTCCTTCTTCACCAAAATATTTAATATTTTACTTTCGTACGAAACGCCGTTCAACATGTAAACATCATGTACAAGTATAGGTACTACTTCAGAGCTCGTAATTCTTTAAGTAAAAAATCTGACACACTTTTACTTGAATGTTGCCCCCCTTACTCTCTCAGTGAATTTGTAGATTGTTTACCTGAACGAATATACAGCAATTTGGTATACTCGTGTACAAAAATTAAGGTTTACAGTAAAATGCAAATGGGAAGTACACCATTCGTACCGTCATTAAAACAGTACCGTGTTTTATTCCTGAAGTGTCGGTAAATGCTTCAGGTGGGTTGTAAAATTAAGGTTTACAGTAAAATGCAAATGGGAAGTACACCATTCGTACCGTCATTAAAACAGTACCGTGTTTTATTCCTGAAGTGTCGGTAAATGCTTCAGGTGGGTTGTAAAATTAAGGTTTACAGTAAAATGCAAATGGGAAGTACACCATTCGTACCGTCATTAAAACAGTACCGTGTTTTATTCCTGAAGTGTCGGTAAATGCTTCAGGTGGGTTGTAAAATTAAAATCAAAATTTTTTTTATTTTGCTCTTCAACTCTGTGAAAGTGCACAAGTTTATATTATCGTAAATTTTTTACTTATGAGCGGTTTTCGAGCGCCCGAGGGAATCGACAGAAGACAACTTTTGTTGGAAGGCAATCCTGTTGTGACGCAGGCAAGGAACCCGCTGAACGCAAGGGAAGCTAGATGTGCAGTTGAATGAGCAAGGAAAAGATGATGATTGGTGGCGCCCACGTCTAGAATGGTTGCTTCCCTGCACCTAAAAAAAAAATTATGTTCTTGTACTGTTGAGGCATTCCTTCAAATTTTCATGTTGTAGTAAAATTAATAATGTTTTGACAACCATTCACAAAGTCTTGTATTACTATAATGCGAATATACTGTTGCAATGTTAATGTTATGAAGCCTGGTAGTGTTGCCGCTACAAAATGTTTTTATTACTCTAAAAACATGAACAAAATATTTTGTGTTACTGCGACATTAAAGTAATGTCCAGCCAACACAAGGTTACACTGACTTGACGTTGAAAAACGGCGGATACTAGTGAACAGCGATAACCTCGTAAAATGTGCCACATATACATTTATTTCTATAGCATAAAGTATTTCCACATAGCGACAGTACTGCAGTTTGTGCGTCTATTGTGCTGAATACACAATATGAATCACTGCCAAACATGTTAAAATAATGTTGTTGAAAGGATGTTAAATTTCGTAAGGTGAAGAACACTAAGTACGCAGTGCGCGGGTTCGATTCCCCTCCCGGCCGTCAATTTTTTTTATTCGTTGGTAATGTTTCTTTTTGTAATTAAATAATTGTACTTAATATATTTTGCGTCTAAATGTTGTTTTAAAGCAAAATAAATACAAGAAAAATTTTAACAAAAGTGTTAACATCAATTCAAAACAAAATTAGTTTTGCCGCAACATAAATGCCACCGTAATGTTGACGGCACAGTAAAGAGGCAATATTGAAAGAAAAAAAATTAATATAACAAGTATATTAATAGTTATAACAGTATATTACATTAACTGCAGCATTAGTTACTGACGGTTGACAGATAACAAAAAGTTTCTGTAATAGTAACATTAACACTGTCGGCACTAAAATTATACTGTTATCTGTGTGTGCTAGGTTTGTTGATTAAATTCCGGATGAATGTGTTCCGGTTGACAACACTCCCGACTTGGATCATCTAGAGAAAACCCACAGAATAAGTTACGCTTATTATTCAGGCTCAGTCCGATTCGTAATCCAGCCTGTTCGTTTAAGAAAGAGAAAAATGATTAGTTTCTATTTATACGTTAATATTAATGGGAATAACGCATTCATTTATAAATTAACTCCATAACTTTTTTAACGAGTTTTTTTTTTTTGCATATCAAGTAATATCATTGGTATTTGGTATCTGCCCGCAAAAATGTGGCGCATAGTGATGAACATAGTGCACTGATGAACATAGTTTTATAATCTGAATTTTACTTTCCTGATAACAGGTTTTAAAATGTGACGAACGTACTGTTGTAACCTTGGCATCTTGGATTGTAACCTTGGCATCTTGGAAACCGCATGATATCCGGGAAATGCCACTTTGCTTCCCAGAAACAACTTGTGATATATCACAAGTGTAGGGCAGTTTCTGAGCGCTTAGACGGTAGAGATACCACACTTTCCTTCGTCGGGTTGTGTAGCGTACTTGTATGTCCTGTTCGTTGGCCAGCAATAACCGCATTCAAACTCATTCTACTGTCATTTTTTTTTTATGAATGGAAGAATTTTGAATTCTGAAAAGTTTTATTTATGTGGGGCCACCAAAGAGATCCGGGTTCAATCCCCGGCCGGATCACTCCGAATTTTCGCATTAGGGAATCGTGCTGGACGATGCCGTTCGTAAGTGGGTTTTCTCGGGAATCTCCCGTTTCCCCCGCTCCTTCATTCCGGCGCTGCTCCATACCCACTTCAGTCACCCTCATCGGCTCACAAGACCTCGATTTTAAAAGCCGTCCAAATCTCTTCACCCTTTTATTTTTGTGAAACTGTATCATTTGAGAACATAACTGTAGTTTTGTCATTTATAAAATGTTGATTATCTTTTCGTAACGTGCAAGAAAGCTCTGCACTTAAAAATTCACGTATGTTGGATAAGCAAAATTTCAATTTGCCACTTCACTTCTGCAATATTGTGTTCACTTTGCCACAGAAAAAGTATACAAACTGTGTGATGTCGAGCCACGAATTGATATTACTGATTTAAATAATGCCAAAGGATAATCTTGCATACTTTGTTGTGAATGTGAGATCAAAAATTTTCACCAGAAAAAGTAGTATAAGTTATGAGTAGGTTTTTTTTTTTTTGCAATATAAAACATTTGGGCAAATGTCGAGTGTGCATTCATTTGAAACTATGTTTCTCGAGGTCGCCAATAGGAAAAGCAGCTCATCGCTACCTTTTTCAGAATTCACGCAATTCACTGAAATTTTAAAGAACTGAAAACCTCATAATGCTGCAGCGAACACGATGTGTCATTATACAGTTGTTTGTGTTCTCTTTCCGATGTATTGCATGTGAAAAGTTTCAGATCTTCAGTAAAATAAAAAAGGGGAAGAGCAGCCAAAATTATAGTTTCCGTTATTTGCGCTTTTACTTAACGGGCCTGCCTACCAAGCTGGCAGTCGCGAACGTCAAATTGGTAATAAATGTTAAACGAAATTCCTTCTCATTACCTGAATTTAAAAAAAAAATCTATTTCAAACAAAAAACGCAATGACGCGATTTTCTCAGAAAATATTGCTACATAAAAATGCTTTAGAAAAAATTATTTATCCATCTTTTTTTTTTCTTGTTATATGTAAATTTCGATTTTTAAAATTAGCAAAATAATTTAACTTAGCATTATTCCTTAAAAAATTTCACGTATAATACGTTTTGTTTGAAATAGTTATTAAGATTGGCGAAATGAGAAGGAATTTCGTTTAACATTGATTCCCCATTTGAAGTTCGCGACTGCCGGATTGGTAGGCAGGCAGTTAATACGAAAATCGTCGTAAAAAAAAAAAAAAAAAAAAACGAGCGCTCGTGCATTGAAGTCAATGACTGGACAAGATAAATTTAGAAAAGTGATGATTTTAAATTAATCGCGCCGTGGCACTGCGAATGGTTCAGCACGTGTTTCCTCAGGCTCATTTTGTAGTGAAGTGGAACGCATGTACGTCATTACGGAGTTCCGGACTGCTTGCATGAGAATTTTCTGGGAATTTCTACGACGGGTGTTGCACTGTTGTATGGCCATCGCTTTCCCCTCACCTCACCTCCATTCACCTCACCTCATTGGAGTATTTTCTCAAGTCCTGTAGTGTGGACGATGTTTACGTTACATAATTTCACATCACGTTTTATAATGTGGATTCTCGGTAGAGATGTTGATACGTCAGTTGCGTCCGCTGTGCGTACTGACCGTAAGTGTTTTAAATGATTTCCAATACTAGCATAGTCTATTTACGATATCTTAATTTTTTTTTTTTAATCTAACCTTCGGAAAATCACCCCTTCTATGTCGTGTTTGTCCGTTTCCTAGATATGTCGTGTATCACACGTAATTTGCACGTCTGTTAACACAAAGATATTCTACTTTTGGTTACATTATGCTTGAACTTATTTTAATCTACAAATTATAATACATTAATTTATAATTAATACGAATTAAAATAGTGGGAATAATGCGAGTGTTGGTAATGCCTAGTGAGAAATAGTTTTTATGCAAAATATTATTAGACTTGAGTGCGCACGAATGCGGTGCGTTGTCCCTTTGGTGTAATTTCCTATACTCGGTTAAGTTTTGTTTGCGTGAGGCGGAGGACTATACTGGAAGTATAAATTTCGCAGGGCTTCAGAAATGTTGGAGTAACGGTCCGTGGACTGTACACGTCTGGCCACGTAATTTCCAGTGAACTGGGTTTTTTTTTTATTATTAACATATCCAAAGTGACATTTATTATTTTTTCTTGTGTGGTGTTGGGTAGCACGCCATAAATGTTCTTTACCTAAATGACACAGTCCAGTTTAACTTGCAGTTATCTTTCTTGGCTAAAAGTTTTTTGTTTTCAAATACATTGACCGCGGCGGCAAGCAGAACACACAAATATGAAATAAAAAGTGTCTCATTAGCGTACATGTGTGTTCTGGGAGTTTATCTCGAGTGTAGCACGATTGGGCGTTACACGTCAACATTAGTAAAATTAACAGGAGCTTATGTTTATGCTGATAGTTCATCTCACTGTTATTCGTGTGGAAATAAATGCATGCATCCCTAGATGGGATCTGCACAGGAGAGATTGTAGCAGTTTACTCAGAAATTTATTATATATTATAATTTATCAAGTGTAATACATTTGGGTGTTATCAAATCAGCCTTTACGCTACGAAAAAAAAACGCATTTTTATTTAAAACTAACTGGATAATCGTCACGTAAAAGCTATCGTGTATGTTTGTTATAAAACCACGTAAAAAAATAAAACACGTAAAAAAAGCCTACCACCCTTGGCGCAGTCGGTTGGTGTGCCGTCGGTCTGGGTCCGGGAGGTTCTGGGTTCGAATCCCAGGTAAGGCACGGGTGTTAAGTTAGGTTATAAGTTTGTTTGTAAGTCTTCCCCTGATAAGCCTGCTGGAATAACGTCGGGGGAAGTTAATCAGCCTTTTACATTACAGTACCATACGTAAAATAAAAAAAATAAAAAAAGGAACACGTTTGAAAAATTACAATGTGTGCCCTACCAACTGAGGGGATTGTCATCCGGGTATTTAGCCTACTTTAGGAAAGTATTATAGGTGGGCTCGATTTCCGGCGGGGTTTTCGCATGTGGGAATCGTACCGGGCGGGTTTTCTCGGGATCTCACGTTTCCCCCGCCCTTACATTCCGGCGCTGCTCCACACTCACCTCACTTCATCATCAGCTCTCAATATCTCAATTTTAAGAGCCGCCCAAATCTCTTTATTCACTTTGTGTGTGTACGTGTGTGTGTGTGTGCGCGCGCGCCCCGCAAAATATTTTGAACTCGTGCACATAATTTGACCTTAGTGGGCGCTAAGTACTAAGAACACCGGACTTTTATGGTTCTCGGCAATGCGAGATGCTTATTGTTAAAACAGCGACCATTTTAAAGTTTTGGCCACTGAGTTGTATTTTAGTAACCATAGAACCAATTTAAACCAAAATGTACAAATTGACAGTCGACAACATTAACATTAAATGCAATAAAAAGGAATATATTCTCATTTGGAAGAGAGCGACATCTTAAGTCACGTCAGGAATACTTAATCGATTATACCGCTCAAATTTGACGTTCAAGTAGTCCGATGGTAGGCTACTCTGTATATTTCTACTACATTTTTGGTAGATCAGACTAACCTGCTGCCTTTAATTTTAGTGGCAACATTTGTCATACACGTTGCAGACTGTATCTTGCTCCAAGTGATTCTCATATATTCGCTCAGCCGAAGGTCTACCTAGGTGGTCAACTTATCACTGCGCTGAGGAAGTGTAAACGGCGGTCGACAGCTGACTCGCTCGTACAGAGAGCACCAAAAAACTATTTATCCGACAAAGAAAAATCCATGAAATAAATAGACAAATGCATGGAAAAATAATTTCGCAATATTTTCAGATTTATAACGTACTTCTTCCTGTAGGAGGGAGGTGGGAGGAGTTTTATTTTTTTTTTGGACTGGCCTCTTATAATACATTGTGATTGTAGTAAATTACACACTAACTTTTCAAATAGTCATCTTTCAGCTACTGAAACCAGATAGCATGCGAGAAGGCCATTCCTCACAATCGGAACCACTGCTCCATTCGAGGGCTCTTTCCGACACATCACATGGTCTATCTGCGGCAATTGGGGATGCCAAAGTGCGAATTAAGTTTTGTATCATATCTCCAGAACTACTCAGTCTATTACTGTTAATTTAATTTCTTTTGATTTTTTTTTCTTTTACGCATACTCCTACCTCATCTAAATTGAAAGAAAGTAGGCTATTTAGTTACATCTGTAACTTGACATGGATAATCTACTTTTCCATCGTGCACGTTACTTATAATCCTGTACATTATAAAATAAAACCCTTGAATATATTCATTATTGTGCATTGGTATTCATTAAGTCAAGTAGTTGGGCCTGCTTTTCGAAATTAACCAAGGTAATACTAATCGAACAAGTGAAGATCATTCACTGAACGAATTAGTAAATTTTTAATTGTTTGTCAAATATTTCCGGAACTGAGATTATTTTGATAGTTTTTGGTAATTTTTTCTGCTGCCATTGAGGTATACAGAAACTCCCACAATCATCGAGACTGATTTTATGTACGTACAAATGATCTTGGTTCAATATTTGTGAGCTTTGACACATCATATCTGTAAAAAAAAAAAAGTATTAATAAGATGGGTTAGCATTTTAAAATGAAGTGTTACTATTGCCCTGATCTTTTAATTGGTAATCACATTTATAGCTTTCAAAGATTTTTCTGGTGTGAAGTACAACGAGAATAGCATTAAGTATTAAAATCTTCAATTAATATAAAATATAATACCTATTTCCTTTGAACTACACGAACTCTTTTTATTGTATAGTTTCAAATTAATGGGAAATTGCTGAATTTGAAACTGCAAAAATTTTTTTTAGTGAAATTTGGATGCAGATTTGGGCAGTGATGAAACGTGACTGAGAAATGTTTCTGTGAAGCATATGAAAGTTGTCTGTGCCGTAAAGCACGGAGCTTTTTTGTACGAACAAATGAAAACAAATGGCGTGTCGCTATTTGAATACGTAATTTCGACAGCTCTAACTCTGTATCCTGAGGCTGTTCACGATAAAGTGAGCACTTTTTAAATCAACCTTATAAAAAAGTCACTGGTCCTACCTGCATGTATTTTAATGGGCGCACTGAATGACTTGGCGCCCAGTAAAGTTGGTCACGATGGAGGGAAAGCAGTACCATGTAACTATGTCGAATAAGAAGTGTTACGTAATCATTTGTGACGACTTAAATTATTTATTTAGCTTTCAATTTTTTTTGTAATGCATTGTAAAAATGAGCAGATTTTAAAAATATATTCCTTTTTCTAACAATTTCACTATTTCACTGGACCGGTGCATGAATAAAGTGATGAGGCCCATGACAATGTTAATTTTACATAAAATGTAAGACTACGCAACGTGTATAAAAGTAGATCTTAAGTAGGACTTTCAAAGATGTTATTTTTACCGTGAACAGCCTATAGCATTGGGGACATGCGCGGAACATGAACATTAGTAAAGACTTTTCACTATAAAGTGAGCACTTTTGAAATTAACCTTAGAAAAAAATCAGTGCTCCTACTTGCATATGTTTTAACTGGCGCACACGTAATATGTGCTCAGTAAAGTTGGTATAGGCTGTTCACGGTGAAGTGAGCACTTTTTAAGGCTCTTCTTAATTTTTCCTTTCATCGTATTTCCATCTTCCTGCTGCTTTTTAATGTAAACATTTAATGTGACGAATAAACACAGTGTATACATTTCACCACCCTCAAACTGCAATGCCCGATGCTACAATAAGATATATTTATTAGTGGTTAAAGCCTGTTGGGAGGGCCTTAAAAAGTGCTCACTTTATCGTGAACAGCCTATAAAGACGGATGGGAAATAGTTACGTATATTAACGCCGAATTAAAAGTGTTAGAAAACGAAATTAATTTCAGTTATCAGAAATGGGTGCCTGTTTTTTTAATGCATCTATGTGTAAAATGAGCAGATCTTTAAGATAATTACTTTTATAATAATTTAGCAATTTAATTTGACCGACGCACGAATAAAGTGAAGAGGCCCATGGCAGTGATAATTTTACATAGGGCAGAAGAATACACTGCGTGCAAACAATTAGATCCTAGGTAGGGCTTTCAAAAGTGCTCAATTTACCGTGTACAGCCTATACCAACTTCTACTGGGCACACGGAGGCCAGTGTGTCCGTATAACACACAAGCAGGTAGGAGCAGAGAAATCTTACAAAGGATTACTTCTGGACTGCTTATTTCACCGCGAACAGGCTATGCCCGTGTTTTTAAATCTCGTCCTTTGCGTTGGGAAACGTGCGTGTGCCTGTGTTATTGAGAATGGAAACTCACTCTTGCGGATACTTGCTCTGTCGCATTCCTCCACCCGCTGGCCGCGCCGCCTGCTCTTGTGGTTTTCGCTTTCCGTTCGCGGAGTTTCGCCCGTGAGGTGAAGCGGCCGTGCGCGCCATTTACTTCGCCGTAGAAGGCGGAGGCGGACAGCGCTGACCAACTAGGCTGTCGGACCACGCGACCATGCGCGACTCGCCGTCCCGCTCAATTATAACCCGTTCACGGTTACTTTACATAAGTCTTGCTTAAGTTGTGCTTCCGTGATATTCCTCCGCCACGTGCTAACTAAACCTTACCAAGTCTGGAAAATTACACCAAAAGGAAACGCACCCATAGGCCATTGAAGCCCTAGTTACTTTTTTTCTTTCAACCAATTTATATCCTTCCACCACTAGTTAATGTAAACCCGGCCATGTGAGTAATTAAAACAGAGTATACATTCACCATAATCAAAGCCAAAAGTCGGAGGCCACAATGAAACGTATTTATTGGTTGTTACGTCTGAACGAAACAGCTTCGAAAAGTGCTCACTTTACCGTGAACGGCCTATGCTCTTGCGCACTCAATTGTAATGGCATTTTGCATGAGAACTATATCTTACTAGGCGCTACCAACAAACATGTTTTCTCACTGTTTTTTTCTTCATATTTATTATAAACGAATCAATATTATTTATAACGGAAAGATAGGCAGAACTTCAATTTAACGAGAAATAAAATACTTTCATGTCAACAGAGGTATAAAACGATTGTGATACATGGCATATTTAGGAAATATCTAAGCACGTCATACATGGGGTGATTTTTCAAATGTTTGATTTTAAAAAAGTGTGAAGAAACACCGAATAGACTATAGCAGTTGATCAACACCGACCTCTCTTGTCACTACGGCTGTTTGGTATCACGATTGATAAAATTTTTTTTGCAAATTTACAACTATGATATAAAAATTATAGAGCAATACATTGCCTGATATTTGCGACATTAGTAGTTCCGTAACATGAGAGTGACTTTGGGCCAAATTTTATGTATAGGCTGTTCACGGTAAAGTGAGCACTTTAGAAACCCTAGTTACTTTTTTCCTGTCAGCCATTTCTTATCCTTCCGTCGCTTTTTCAAATAGGTATTACTTTCACCGGACTACAAAGTGAACGTCCAAGGCTACAATAAAAAATATTTATTGACTATTATTCCAAATGAGAAGGCTTCGAAAAAGTTCTCACTTTACTGTGAAGAGCCTATAAGCTTGTATACCGTTTTAACTGTTCGAAACAAATGTGCGTTATTCTATTTTATGGGTTGGTTATCAGAGAGCATCAAGAGAAGGAAAATTATAATTTTTAATCATTACATAAGTAAATACATTCCTATATTCCATTTATTTGGCCAAAGTCGCACCCAAGGGCCAAAGTATTATGGTATAACTTAAATACTACCAACGATATATCGATGTAAGCAATATTTGCAATATCGACTATATTTGCGATATTGTCATTTTATTATATTTAATACATGCTATTAAATAGATATATTTTCAATTTAGGCTCTTTTTCCCGTGGTATAAATTGAAGATAGTTTTACGCGCTGCTGCCCGGCACGGTGGACCCCCCCCCCCCTTGGTTGCCCCCTGTCCATCCTTTGTGGGAAACCCATGAATAATGGACAGAGGGCTGTCGCGCTTCTTGGCGCCTTGTATGCGTCACGGCCCCTCTACCCTGCTGAAGGTTTCGACGGGTCTGGCGACGACGCAAGAATGTTCTGGTGAGACTGGCTGGAGCCTCGGCCCTCCGCGACGCATTACCGGTGTTGGTGTAGATTCTAGGTGGAAGTCTAAGACATTATATATACTGCCGCACCCCAGCGGGCGGCAGTCTTTAATGGAGGCCGTCTGGCCGAGTGTGCGCGAGCGAAGTGCAGTGTGGACGACGACAGGACGACGGCGAGTGAGGTGTTCGTGGCGTCAATGGACGAGAGGGTGTGAAACCGACGAGTGAAGCCTACTGTGCGTGAGGGCGCTTGGAGGACTCTAGAACATTGCGACTGGCGGAACATGGACTGAACTGAGGTGGGAATTGAATGGAAGTGTGATACGGATTTTATTGTGAATGTTCGAACTGTCAATTTGGACATACATTTTCTAGAATATTTAAATGGGTTGATACACTGTCTATTGGGACTGATATTTAATTATTTAATTGCATTGATTTCTTTGTTGTAATTATAAATTTTATTAATTGGTGTAAATTTTGAACAGTTAGTGATATCCATTTCTTGTGAGAAGTTGAGTTGAGAGAATTTTTATGCTTTGTAAATAAAATTGGAAAATTATAATTAATTCCTTTATTTGATCAAGACCTCCATCCCTTAACGAACTTAGTTCAGCCCACTTAATTTCTTGAGAGAGAAATTGTAACACTAGGCTATCGATACTTGTGATATAAATATGAGTGACGTTAGTCGTGTATCGCAATCGGTCTTTAATAATTAATGATAGCAATATATTGTCTCGAGATCAATGTGGTTAGCATGTATCGAAATGATATAAAAAAATTAATCAAAACGAATATCGCGTAGTTCTAGTTATGTATTTCTGAACTTGGCCTCTTGCCTTGCGGAGGGGTTAGCAGAGTACTGGGAAACTTCAACCCAAGGCTGTTCTAATATTTAACTCCTACCTCAGACTGGTTACGTTCTGTTGGGACGACCGCTTGCTTTAAGGGGAACTTCCCTCGCCATGTTGGATTATTGGTTTTTCTACGAGGGCTGATTCAGAAGTCATGGCAACAATTGTTCTCTCCCGAAAATGACGCAACACAGAACATTTACTATGTACAGTTGAAAGTGTAAGACGTGTACTTTTTAAAGGTGACGCCACATGGGATATAAATGCAGAAATGTCCGGCAAAGAACAAAGGCTAACATGGTTGCTTGAAATCACTGTTTAATCTATATATTCCCGTACAAAATGTAGGTAAACACTCACGTGAGCAGTTACGTATCGTACGTGTACGAGCTGTTTAACATCCTTCGAAGTAGTCTCCGGGGTTGTCCACTATTCGTTGACAGCGATGAGGCAGACGGCAAATATCATCCTCTGCAGGAGATCCGTCCATGTACATAGTACATTCTCGGGAGATAAGCAGTATGTGCCATGACTTCTGAATCGTTATGCCTAAGTAGATATTGACTTTACACTGCAGTACAGACAAGACAAGGCAAATTTGAACTCATAATTAGGTCACTCTTTATTTTTATTCTGCGAAAATTGGGCAAAATCAGTATTGTGACACAAATACGAGCTAGTAGTCCTCTTTTACCGAGAGAATGGATTGTACGAACAAACAGGATTTCCGATTTTGTATTTTATTTTGTGCTGCCGTGCCCAGAAAAGTTCAGACGAGCTCCTAACCATTTGAAAGTTTCTCCGTACTCGTAAATTGGGTCACGTATCAGAAGGGGGTGGCGTGGATGTAGTTGTACCTGTGCGTCACATGAACATGGACACCGTAGCGATCACGGCTACAGAGAAACCCTGCAGACAATCGGTGACATAGAGAACTATTTGCGGTAGTTTCTTCTAATCGTCTATACAAGGAAAACAATTTTTTTTCCCAGTTAATTGCGTTATAAAGCAGGAATTATAACAATAGAGGCCCTCGCAGTTTAGCGCTTCTGAAAGCCCTTGCAGACTATGTATTCTTACGACTCTTTGAAACGCACCTAACTTGATTTCTTTGCCTCTGTTAATTGAAACTATGACATTATTACGAGTATTAAATTGTCTACTGTTGCGCCAGTTATGACGTGCATACAACCAGAAGAAATAAATTTCATTGAGTAGCTTATTTAAACATAGCATATATATGAAGTAAGCGTTATGAAATGGTGCTATGCTTCGTACTTTAATATCAGTTCTTCCAATCGGTATTTACGTTAAAATATAAAGAATGTTTATAAACTACGTGCCGAAATTCAAACCACGGCATTTATGAGCTAGTATCATCCATAAATTATAATAGTAAAATGTTCGGGAAATTCAGCTATTATTTTTTAATTGAGATCGACGTTATCAAGACAGCGAGCGCCGGGAGACCTCAGCTTCACGTATCTGCGTGCACAGCAAGTTGCATACCATGAAGGCGAACGAAACTGGCGCTCCGTGCGGAGAGCGCATGCACCTAAACTCGGGGTATAGCCTGTTCACGGTAAAGTGGCCTCTTTTTAAGGCCCCCCCCCCAACCCAGCAGCCATTAGCCACTAATAAATGTATTTTGTTGCAGCCTCACACGTTATCTGTTCAGTGTATCGACATGTATATACTGTTCTTATTACTCGAATAGCAATTATTATATAAAAAGGTGGCGGAAAGATAGAAATTGGCTGAAAGGCAAATTTTATCAGGGTCTTAAAAACTGAGCAGCCTATACGTGGGCGCCGTTAATGGTTGCATGTGTGTCAAACTACACGACCAATTGGGGGGGGGGGGGGGGGGGGGAGTTTGCAACTGAGTAGGGAAGGCAGCCAGAAGTGATTGCATTTTATTTCCACGAACACACACAGCAGTATTGGCGATGTTGGATCTGCGCCTATTTTCACGGTGGCCTATGTAAGCCTTACAGCCGGTCGCCGATATTTTATATGGACTTACAGGCTAAGAAAGTTTTTTTCAAGTGTTGATTAAACAAAATGCTTAATGAAGGGGTCCCGCCTACCTAGCGTTTGAAATGTGCACTTTTTGTTCAAAACTATTAAACGTTCGTATTTTTTGTTGATCTACGAAAAAACACACACTTCAGGCGTGACTTGTTAAGTATTTTTAACAACTTATAATACTATGTCTGAGTACCACTCGGGCTACACTAAAAAAGGCTAATTTCTCTGCCACTGGGGGAAAAATAATTCGCGTGGATGTTGTATTATTTCATCAATGCCAGTCAGTGATTTTAATTGACTTTACACTATTTATCGTGAATAACATTAATTATATTTTTATAACAGCTGAAGTGATCGCTACAGATTGTATTACCTGTTAGATATGTCAGTATATTTGATTGGGAGACAGTAAATTCGACATTTCAGTGTCTGACATTGTCAGTAATAATTTCTATTTAATGGTGTGAGCATGTGAAATGTAGTGAAAACCAACATGGCGGTAGTTAGTGGGGGAGCAGAGACCAGTAAAAATTTCGGTCCTACGATGATGGATGTGAGTGACCCAATATCAGGTTGTCTTGAATCCCAATACATAGGGCTTCCTGTTAACCACGAAAAGATTCCAGGACTAGTAGTATTGAAAAACACATCAGTTTATAACCAGTTTCGTGGTTGGAGGATTTCTTGCACGTCGGACAACCATTCACGAACGTTCAGTGTCTCGGTAACTTAAATCTAATTGGTTCAGTCAAGTCGAAAATACGTAATTAAATGGTGTGGGGAAAAAAAAATTCCACTAGTGGATACAAGAACTCAACTCAAGTGGATATAAAAAGTTAGTGTAAATGCCGCGAACCTAAACATTCACCAAGGAACAAATGTGAATGCACTCGTACGTTTAAATAAAACGACATTCGACAAAGTTGGGTTGAATTACGAGTGCCAAAAAAAAAAAAAACACCACCGGAAATTGCTATTTCTAGCGCAGTTGTAAAAAAAAAAATACAACTTTCCTGAATCGAACGCAAAACAAAACTTATTTCCGTTCAGTCGTGTTGCAGTGTCGATGTTTATTGACGTCTCCGTAGCGGAGTTGTTTACGTTCGAAATGAAACGTTTGTTGACTGGAGTTTTCGTTTCGAATGTATCTAATACGTCCAACGCGGATATCGTGGAAGTGTTGACGGGAAACGCCAATAAGTGTTCTGTAAATAAACTGTGTTGATACAATTATTCCTCACTTGTATTACTTCACCGCGTAACAGTGCCACGGTATTTCGATTTCGGTGACGGCGATGGAGTGCAAATGTTTGAAGGGCAAATCAAATTAAAAACTTTCTCTCTTATTTATTAAAGAAAATGAGTTATCCTTTGCAGACGGATACTTGAAGTGAGGTCCAAGGGGGAAAAAAAACAGCCGATTAATTTCGATATTGCGCGTTTGGTTATGCGTTTAAGAATGACTGACTCGCGTTCGTAAGGTCGTGGATTCGATTCGAAACAGCTCCCGGGTGAATGCCCGCGCAGTTTCCTCTGTCTCCCCACAGTTAAGCTGAAGATTAAGGCTTATCAACGTCCAAAAATGCAACACAAATGATAATGTCCCGTGGCCCCCAACAATTTGCCTTTCTTCGCCATGTATCGTAAGGATTTTTCTTTAGTCATGTCGGGTCATATTTTAGACAATTACAGAAATAAAATATATCAAAGTGCATATTTTCCTTTCAAATAATGTTTTCACATTTACATCGCGGACTAAGTTTGTATTATAAAATTCCACAATTCCAAAAACATAAAATTATAAAATGTCTCAAGGTCTAAATTAAGAAAAAATATTTAACTATATGTAAATATTTTCATTTTTGTTTGCTGTAAAATTTATTATTTTATGTAATATTTCTTACCTGACAAGCTTTAGAGCAACTGTTAAAATTTAATTTTAATTACATACAGTTGTTTGTTGTAAAAGAAAGATGGGGGGGGGGGGGCGTAGAGTGACAATAGAGTAGAGCGATATCGCTGGCTGCGCAGAACAGGTCTCGGTGTCTCAACATTGAACTGTTTTTCTGCCAACACGTCTAGCAAAAACGGCGTGGATTGGATTTGAGGTAAGAACACGGTTTAGTAAACAAGTGCTCTGAGAGGTTTGTATACTTCCTACGGCCAATTTTTAATGCAGTTTGATTAAATTAAAAATTAAATTTGTTAAAAGTATCTTATTCATACAAAAACGCTTGTCATTTAAAAATTACGCTATAGATATACACGTCCATCACTATTGGCTATGTGACTTTGACAGTTGTGTTCCTTTGGGGTACGTCAGTGTTTGGTACATGAGCAGAAGAGGAATAGGTAATAGATCTATCTCATCTTTAGTCTATTGGAAAAGGGCGTGAAGGTGATTGTCGCATTGTGCCGGTGCTGGGCCGAACTTTCGATTTGTGTCATGGGAGGACGGGTCTGTTCAATCATAGTTTTAGGAAACAATATTAAATAAATTAAATAAAGTGTATATTTTAACTATCCTTATGCTATTTCATTTAAGTTTCGAGCTATTCACGAGACAGTTTCGTATCAATATGAGGGTTTAGGCGCTGATCATGTTCACTGTGACTCCGTCTTTCCCCTCAATACACCTTCTGAAATAAAAGCTTTGGTGAAAAATCTATAAATCCAAGATGGCAGGTGGAGATCCGCCTTAAACGAGTGATTCTGTATGCTTAGGTCAGTGTTAAAACAAAACAGGGTTGAAGGTATCCGCAATGCTCACCATTATTTCACACACAAATATAAATATATGTCTTTTTCGTTAACGAAATGGGTTACAGAATACAAATAGAATATCAGGCCGTATCATGTTTGTAATTGGATTTTTTTGTTGAATAAATGAGTTGAGTGCGCACTCACAGTTTACGGACGCCGTTAAAAAAAAACCACTACAGTACAAATTACGCAATCGGCAAGCAACGGCAAGAAATTTTCGCAAATTGATTTCACAACAAACTGTAAGCCTACTTAAAACACGCGCGCATTTGAGTCACCTTTGCAATTCGATCACAGTTGGCCAGAACGACTCGAAGCTCATAGGAGTCAATAACATATGTGCGGAACAAACAAGCCCAGAATATCGTGTTTGCCTAGTTAAGGGTAAAACTGGGCTCGTACTGGGGACAGCAGCCAATGAACGAGTAGCTAGGGCTCTGGTACAAAAATAAGACAAGTGAGTCTAGCGTACGAGTCACTGAACTAGCAACATTTCCCGTAATCAGTGTGTTACTATGCAACTGCCCAGTACAGCAAGCAGCGCAGTCTCCTTAATGGCGCAAGTGAACATTAAAAAGCCTATAAAACTGTATTAGCGAATACCGAAATCTGTTAGCCACACAGTGATCTTTCTCCACCTTTGCACAGTCTCGGGTTGATCACAATTTTGCAGTGTCTGCCGTGGAGCTCTCCACGAGTACTTCTTCGCAGTCGTGAAAACCCGCATTCCTCAAGACTACAGGCTGTTCACGGTAACGTGAACACTTTTTAAGGCCCTTCTAAATTTTTCCTTTCGTCCTATTTCCATCTTCTTGCTGATTTTTAATATAAACATTGCAATGTGACGAATAAACACAGTGTATAAATTTCACCAACCTCAAAATTTAATGCCTGATTCTGCAATGAGATATATTTATTAGTGGTTAAAGCCTGTTAGGAGGGCCTTAAAAAGTGCTCACTTTAGCGTGAACAGACTATACCCGTCACCCACACACTTCGTTGCTGCCAGACCCTCCTCGACTTCGAAGACTGAAGCCCTGATGTACAACCCGGTAACTCCGCTGAACTGTCATGTTAGATGGCTACTCCGAAGTCCTGGCACTGACCTCGCAAAAAAACTGGTACTTTAGACGATAAACTGGTACGCCATGCAAATTCATACGACAAAAAAAGCCAAGCAATCATTTTATGTATCGTGGTTAATAGATTATTTCACAAGGTCATTTAAAAAAAAAAAATGCGCAAACTCTTAAAAGGCATGAAAAAAAATCAGAACTACTGAAACATAGTTTATTTATATTTCAAAAAAATTGTTTTCTTTGTGCATTAAAAAAAAAAAAAAAAACTTAAACTGTACTTTAGTAATAAGGAAAACCTTATGCACATATTTAGCATTTGACTATACACTGGCACGAAAGAAAAATTATAGTAGTTTAGTTCATAACAAACAGTGCAAAAATTTCAATTAACTTCAATAAAATAAAATTACAACATAAAGTCAAACTTCTTCGAATACGAACTGAAGGTCACTGATGATCTGGCCTCCCTCTAAACCCTCGGTAGCATCATACAGTCTTGGATGTGATCTGGTCATACAGGTTTTTTTTTTTTTTACTGGAATCAAAACACTTTTGTGGTGCTTTTTGTTACAAGTTATCGCAAATGCTGAAAACTTGGTATTTTCGCTTACCAAGACGATAGTGTCTGGGTACATGGTACGACACCCTGAAAACTGGTATGTATTACCAAGAAACTGGTACGCCTTAAAACCCATGTCTCAACTATCCTTGTCAGCGTGCCTGACGACGTCGCTCCATCTGAAGGCTCGTGACGTCACCTGTCGAAGACGTCTGCTGGTGTGCTTCGTCGAGGTAGCTGACAGCAGCCCTCTGTGCTTGTTATGTGTACTCCACTGCCTCCTCGTACGCGAGACTTTCTTCGAACTGTCTTCGCAGTGGATCTTCCTCAGTTAGGAAACAAACAGGAAACGTCTGTATGCTTCTTGGATAGACATGCACGTCATGCATTTCTTACCAGGATGTCACTCATTCGCCAGTTGACAGGAGGCACTTCCCTCAGGAGGTGTTTCGCTCCAGCTAACATTATCACGCGGCAATATAGGAAAATGAACATATAACTCGCACCGATTATTTTCGCGTAGTTTTGTAACATGGGGTCAGTCTAATTTATTTGCCTATTTACGACTTGCATTTACTCTGCATAAGTTTTTTTTTTTATCTTGCTTGCATGTTTATTGTGACTCGCGTGTATAATTTTCAGCAATATTACGTTTGTTGTTAAAATTCCAGTTACAAAAATACGCGAGTCCATGATATATTACTGTATTTTTCAAATATTCATATAATGTACACAAATGTATAATTTACAGGCTTTGGAATAATTTCGCCTTGTTCTCGTTTAGAAACTTACACACGTGGTTCACCCACTACTCGCTGTTACGCACTGACTGAACCAGTGTAAATGTTACTGAATTCCATGGCCGTTGACGGTTGTCAGTCCTCAAGCACCACTCTGGCAAGCACACGACACATGTTGAAAGACACAGAGGCCTCCAGGAAACTTCGTGAAAAGAACGCAGACACGACTTCATCACAACTGCGTAGCCTATATAAGGAGTTTAAACATTTAACGTTCGCATTAATTTTATAATTTTTAATTTAACGTTTTGTACGGGAAGGAAAATATTCGTAAATATCACCAGGTCCAGTGTACAGCCATTCAAAGAATCAATTAACTAGACGTAACTCTAGCGTCTATCACTCCTCTAGAAAATTGTTTTTATTTTTATATAAAAAATTTTAAACGGAAAAAACATTTTGCAATCGTAAATAATTAGTTATTCATTCATGCTTTCTTTTTGGAGTATATATTTGATCAATTAAAAATCACTCTAGTTCAACACGGTAAAGTTCTAACAAAAAATACTTTAATTAAATTATTAATTCTAACGTCGCCCACCTTATGCCTGAAGACTGATCTATACTATATCGACATAAACATAGTCAATAAATAGTCCACGTATGTGCATACATGGATTACCTGGAACTGAAACACTATAACTTTTTATGCGAAGGCGCCTTAGTGAACCAGGCCACAGATATCGCAATATAATAATAATTAGGGTCTTTTTTCACTTAAAATTACTCCTCTGTGTCTACAGGCCAGTTATGATTCACTGTTGCGGGCAAGCGACCGTAGTTCTATTTCGCAATATAATGTGTTGTGAGAGTCGGCAAGGGAAGAGTTTCTGTTTATTACGCGACTGTTAGAAAGTCCCAGTTCTCTTGACACGATTTTATACTAGACTGCTGTAGTACACATTACACATGTAATTTTGTTTGTACATTCTGGAATATAAACAAGCGCCCGATGCAGGTGAGTGAACATCTTGAATATCGTGGTGTGGTTGCTGGCGGTCGCCGTATTTCATGGCAATTTGGAGCAGTGGCCTATGTTGAATGCTGAACCAGAAACTTGAAAACTTTACGTATCTACTGACTTGACGAGTCATTTTGAAAGATTGTAGCTTTTCTTGAGAGTACTGCCTGAATTTATTCATTGTAAAGAGTGGGATGAACCCCCGCATTTTTTGTGAAATATTTTTTTTTTGTTTGCGTGAATGCGCGTATCTCCGTTAATAAATGTTCTGCAAATACGACTTTTTGTCAGAAAATATTTAAAAATGAATTATCTATGCCCCTATTTTTTTTACTTTTGTCATATTAAGTGTATAAAATTCTTGAAAATGGTAATATATCGCATTTTTAAAGCTTGCCTATGTAGTTTCCTCAAGGGGAAGTATTATTGCTATATTGGATTTAGGTATTTTCCTCATTAAATTAATTTTCGGAGTCAATATTTAAAAACCACACTAGTCATGGCAGTGGGAAGATTTTAACAGTTATTTCTAAATCCCACTTATTTTTCTTACATGATTAGTGTCACAGCTGTAACCGTAATCAAACATTATCTAATTATTTAATAATTTCAGTCCCACATGGGAAAATATAGGTATATTTGAAACCCTACAAATAAAAAAAAAAATCGTCAAGTATTCGTCCATGTCATATCTAGCTTTGATTTTTTATTTCTGGTCATACATTCTCATTACGAAGATTTGTAAGAAAATTCGAAGATGGAGTGGCAAGACAGTAGTAGAAAGATACGCACGTAGTTTAAACTGTAGGCTTCCATCGCGTGTAATAAAACCCGTTACAGATCTAATTTGCACATCTTGCGCGTAGGAGCGATGAGGCGCTAGTTGTGTGTGTTAGTGTCGCCCGTACCGCTCCCTCGCTTCTTGACCTTGGACACGAGGTTCCCACGGGGGCCCATCCCTTTCTTAAGCCATTATATATATCATTTGCATGCATATGTTTCGTAACTTCGGCTGTACGTGGGATTGGCGTCGGTAAAACTTTATTTTCATTTGCAATTTGTGAATACTTCGTACTCATTTCTGATGGAACTACTGATTCGTGTTGTATGTACTTTGGTATATTTCGATTTAAAAGGGTATCGAAGTAAGCAATACAGATGTACACACATACGCAAAATGTTTCATGCTTTACATACAACACATCACTTCTCAACCTCTGTACGATTGCTTCCGTGTATGTTGAAAATAAATAAAAAATACATATAAACATTTCAGTGCACAATTTATGGTAGTGAATTAATGTCATTAGCTGTTATTTTATGCCCAAAAATGATTCCGCCCACTCGCTTAATCCTGTACGAAGACTATTGTTACAATTTAATAAAATATTTGGTCATGTACCCAGCACCACGAGAATCTCTTAAAATTACGACTCGCCGTGTTCGATGGAATATAGTCTAACTTCTAGGTGAACAGTAACAGTCCGCAGCAAGCCGAGAAATTAAATGATACATTTTTAAAAATAATTAAACATGCCCACATAAAAATAATAAGGAAATATGATACTGCTACGCTTTCCACAGTTGATCATAAACAACTTGCACGCTACATAAATGGAGTCCGTATGTAACTTGCATGCACACGATTTCATCACCGTTTTGTTTTTAAAATAATGGGAGCAGATAATAAAGTGGCACAAAGTTACAGCATGTACCTTTCGCCTGGACAGTATTTTTTTTTTTTGCGGGGATGAAAGAGGATTCCGGTGGTTGGGTTTATTTTCAAAGAAAAAGGTAGGAATTTTTTTTTTTTTGCAAATACTTGACAAAAAATTAAAACAAGTGCAGCTAGTTGTAGAGTGCTTGGTTGATATCACTCTAATTGGAGTGCAAATACGAGCGTCGCTGAAATCGATATTAAAATACCATCGGTAGCTGTGTACAGAAATCTACACAAATATCCTCGCACGTTCAGTCATCCGGAATTCGTCGAATCCAGTTCATTTGAACATGGTATCGTGTAGCGCGCAGATGATTTAGTTTTGACTGCAGTCGTGTTCTTACGGCTATTTTTTACAGAATAAAAATACCGTAGAGTAGTTTTTGAGCCTGAACGTGCGTTTAATATGAAACATTTATTTCTGACAATTAATTTAAATTTTAAATACTCAGAAGTCCTTCAACAAAGTTTCCTTCTTCAGCCACTGCCAGATTATGGGGCAAAGTGAGGTGGAGATGGACGGAATGCAAGGGTGAAGGAAGAACGGAGCACTCCGAGAAGACCCACAGTTCAACGGCAACATCAACAACGTGTGTCGAATTTTGCGAAAACCTGAGCATATCTCCGCCGGGAATCGAATCTGTGTTACCTTCGTGGAATTGCGCAGTTTAAGGGTGTGGAAGAGCTGAAAAGAAATGAGTGTGGCGATGAGGGAGAAGAGGTAGGTTACGGAAGAGGAATGGCAGCAGTGATTGTATTCTCTGAGCTGAAAACAGTGTCTGCCGTTTCCCCACTGCTAACCCGCGCATGCCACTGACGGATGGTTTTGCTCTGGCCGATACACATTCGCAGGAAACCACCAAGCGCTGTTACTCTAGTAACACCACACGACGACTGAGCTACTTCCTAACCCCCTTTTATAATAGTAACTTATTTGCCCTGTTTTGTGCTTCTCTGCACTCTTCCTATTTAGATAGCACTACACCATTGCAGCCTTCTTTTGCCGAATTATTAAAAAAAAGTTTTTTCTTTTCACTTTACCAAGCGTGGTAAGTCTTGAGTGGCATAATTTCAAGCATGAAACAAGAATTTTAGATCGTTCGGGTTAAGCATTTTTTAAATTAACCTTTTCTTGAAGAAAACCCTGCCCGTTAACTGCACAAATTTTAACATGCATACGTAAACACACTTATTGGCGTGTTCAGTGTTACGTTGGCACAGATGTAGGAAATAAATTATGTCTTAACGTCGTATTTAAAGTGTGACTATTGAAGTTGTAGACATAAATTTAATTTATTTTCTGTTTGTTTACGCACGAGTAATAAGAGTTAGCATATTCGTATCATATCTACGTTCCTGAAAATTTCGTAGTTTCATTTGGTCAGCGCATGAATAAAATGATGGGGTCCATAGCACGGTTTTAGAAACTTGCCAGCATCCCGCGAACAGCCTGCGCGCGATGGTACCGACGTAGTGTCTAATTCTCCCGCGAACGGACGGGACTCGAACCCGGCGTCCCCGCGGCAACAGCCCCCACACACATTTACAGGGCAACCTTGACCTCCCTGCTCCTAGTGTATCGGGGTCAAGTGGGCCGAGAAGCGGGAGCCGTCACTTGGTCTCTCGCCCAGAGAGGGATAACCGTCATGTTTCTGCCGCCCGAGGGCGTCCTCTGCTCCAAGGCTGACGAAGGCGTGGTCCTCCAGCTACCCCGCGTCATTCTGTACACGTACCCCCGCGGTGAGACTGTGACGTGTGACGTCTGGCTGCGGGCAACAGCGCTGTATGCCCCCTTTCACTTTACCTTGACCACGGATGTCAACACCAGTAGAAATGCAGAATTTATCCTTAGGCCGTGTGCACACGTGCGGACATAGACCGCGGCGGCGCCGCAGCTGCGTGTGTACTGGTACTTATAAGCCAAGCCCTCGTGGGAAGCTTTTGCGGCGCCGCAGCGTCCGCACGTGTGCACCCGGCCGTAAGACGCCCGTATACCTAGAGCTTTTTTTATTTCCGCGTTTGAAGCCGAGAGGCGAGGGAGCGTTAAAGGCGATACTGCCACGCGCATCAGGTCCCCATCGCCGCTAAGCGCAAGGCTCTGAACTGGTGTGAAGTGATCTCGTCGTGCTGCGTGTACCTCTGGGACTTTCAGCGGCGACCCTATTATTTTATTGGTGGAAAGTGTGTAGGAAGGTTCAATGCATGCCCCGTGACTAGTTTTGTTTGGATCTAACACTTACATTTTGAGATAAAGAGCATTGAAAAAGCAGTTTTTAACCATTTTGGCGTGCTCTGAAATGGCGTGTGTCTTAAAAACTCTCCACAGTCCTCGTCTGAAATGTGTGTTCTTGTCGTAGGTCAGTACACTGGAGGCACGTTTAATAGTTTCGTAGAAACACGCGCTTCAAGCGCCAGGTAGACGGGCGCCTCGAAAGTTTTATATTTACAAAATGTTTGACACAAGTTGTTTTGCAAAGGATTAGTCGAAATTTTCGACACGTCGAGACAATAATTATTGTGAAAACCTTATTACGTTTTTATATACTCGCTGCCTTTATTATTCTCGGAGCACTGAGGGAAAATGACAAAGAATCTCTTATTTCTTATCTTTCATCAGCGCACCGAGAGTAACAAAGGTAGTGAATATCTATCAGTGTAAGAAGGTGTCCACAATTATTATTTACATCTTGTCGTGCCAAAAATTTCCACAAATCCTCTGAAAAACCACTTACGATGTAAATCGAGTTAAAGGCTGTTCATGATAAAGTGAGCACTTTTGAAAGCCCTGTTTAATATCTACTTGTAGGCACAATATGTATCCTTCCGCCTTATGTAAAATTAACACTGCCATGAGCCTTGCCACTTATTCACGCGTCCGTCACGTAAAACTGTGAAATTACTATAAAAATAAATATTTTACAAATCCGCTAAATCTTACAATTAGATGCATTAAAAAGCAGAAAGCAAAAGAAATAATTTAATTTATCATAAATGGTAACCCAACATTTTAAATTCGACGTTTAAAAAATGGACGTATATCCCCTCCATCGTTACCAACTTTACTGGACACATGTCACTCAGTGCACCCGTTCAAATATATGCAGGTAGGAGCAGTGACATTTTTCTAAGGTTGATTTCAAAAGTGCTCACTTTATCGTGAACAGCCTATAAATATAATGCTTTCGTGCTCCATTCCCCTTAACAGCATGTGCAGTGGAAAGGGAGACATTTTGGTGGCTTTAACATCGAGGTCTTGAGAGTCGATGAGGGGTGAAGTGAGGTGAGTATGTAGCAGCGCCTGAATGCAAGGGCGGAGGGAACGGGAGATCCCCAAGAAAACCCGGCATCCTCCGGCACGATTCCCACGTGCGAAAATCCGGGAGCGACCCCGCCAGGAATCGAACCCGTTTCGCCTAGGTGGGAGGCAAGGAGTTTGAGCACTACAACACCGCGACCCTCCTCAACAGCAGTGGTTCTCAACCTTTGTTGAGGGGGGAGTCGTGATAAACTGTGAGGAAAATATGTTAAAACTAAAAGTATTATAAAATAACTTTGAAGTTCGAATTAGAATGTTAATCCATCTCTGTGATCTATGTATGTATTTATTTATATGTTGGATGTAAAAAAAATCCATATTTTGTGCGGATGTAGTATGCACCAAAACAAGAAAAGAATGTCTAACATGGGTCATAAAACCCATACCTTAACAGCTATGAGCACTTGTTCACCATCGCTACTGCGAAACTGCATATCTCCGTAACGTGAGTTGGGATTATTAATTTCCATACTAAACATGTATGTACTCAAGAAAATTCTCGCGCAGTTGAAGAAGCAAGGCATCAGCACCGATTTTCAATCAATGTATGGGCAGGAATTATTGGCGATAGACTAATTGGACCTTGCTATCAAACAGATTGAATGTTGCAATGTATCGTGATTTCATAGCAAACGAATTACCTGTCTTGCTGGAGGATGTGCCATACCTTCAAAGGTTAAACATGTGGTTCATTAATGATGGGGCACCGACCTGATTTGCCCTACACGTCCGAGAACACCTAACGCAAACAACATTTAATGGGCGATGGATTGCTTGGGGAGGCCCAGGATGTTGGCCATCACGTTCCCCTGATCTTAATCTCTTGGATTTCTGGTTTTGGGGACACTGAAGTCTTTGGTGTATGCAACACCCATCAATAGTGTACAAGCACTAAGGAACGCTTCGTAAATGCTTGCAACACATCCTAGACCAACCAGGAGTGTTTCAAAGGGTACATGGTTTCGGATGCATTACTACGAATGGACGTCACATTGAGCACCTCCTGTAGCGATGGTAAACAAGCGCTCGTAGCTCTTACGGAATAGGTTTACGGACCCATGTTTATGTAACTTTTTTTTTCTTGTTTAGGTGTATACTATCTGCACGCAAAATATGGAATATCTACTTTTTTTAACACCATATATATATACACACCTTATAACAAAGCACATATTGATTTGGAAGAAAGGGGGGGGGGGGCATTATCTCATAGTATAGCGTATATAGACTGTTCACTATTTAACTGACTGGCTTCCGTCCAGTTAAGTCTGTACGCCGGAGAGAAAGTAGTTCAATTTATTCTTAACATTGTATTAAAAGTGATAGTTAAAAATGTGTGAATACTGAAGTTATTTCTTTTGGTTTTCTTTATTTTTAGTACATAGGCCTATAAGCATGAGAATGTGCAAATTTGTAAATTATTTACCTTTGTAATAATTTCATATTTTCACTTGACCGACACAAAAGAAGTGATTAGGCCTATGGCAGTGCTAAATTTACAGGTAATAGAAGAATACACATTATGCATACAATTAGATTTTAAACAGGGCTTTCAGAAGTGCTCAGTTTACCGTGAACTGCCCATATAAGAGGGTAAGGGCTCAAAAATTTGAGAACTTCTAACTTCTGCTTAAAAACGTAAAAGAAGGGAGGAGGGAATGGTTTTGCATAATATTGGTGTGTATGTATACATATACAATACACACATGCATACACATACATACATACAGAAGATAAAATATTACCTGGGAGGAGAGGTGACGGCATCCCATTTTGCCTTTCCCTGTCGGATGCCACTGATTGATGTATTTTGCGTCCTAGCAGCGCTGCAAGGGCGACTGAAGCACGCGTATCATTTGCCTCATCACCTCTACGCGCATAACACTTGCACTACAACATGCAAAGTTAGCACTGTCATTTCTGTTTGCAATGCTCTTGCATCAATCAAGTGAAACTATGAAATTAAGAACGTATATTGACCCCTACATTAGTAACCATTATGCGCATAAAACGAACAGAAATCAAGAAAATTAATTTTACTGTCTACAAATTGTTCCTACATCGCCACCAACTTTATAGAGGGCATACCAATCAGTTCCATAAAACTGATTGGCAGGGAATTTTTTGACTGGTTAGTTTCAAAAGTGTTTAAATTAATCATAAACCAGTGGTAACTTATCCTAAACAAACCAAAATGGGTATTAGCAATATTTTTCTAGGGGACTGAGGTATGGGCATCCACCTTGCAACACATGAGGTGCGGAACCAGTGGATGAGCAATAAGAGCGCTTGTTTCTATTAGTTCAGTCAAACTTAATTTTTTTAGGCAATAATCATACTGAAAATACACTATAAATAAATCGTAGTACTGCAGCAGATTTGTAAATTTGTGCTGAAGTAATTTATATATATATATATCCTTTTGTAGGCATTTCTGCCATGCATGCTTTTGTTTTTACCTTACAATACAGCCCCGTCATCGTTGGAGCTCTTCTGTAAGGGCTGAATACAAAAAAAAAAAATGGACCATGCAGTAATGATTTAGAAAATTTCTGTAGAACCCCGAAATACAATTTTCAGAATTTTTCCCCTGGTAAGTTGCTTTTGTAAATTATTACGAAAACTCAGCAAATGTATTTCTCAAAAACTACTTAATTCCATTCATGAAAAAGTGGCTTTTACATTCCAAGTCTACAAGCAACACAACATGTGCTAACCAAAGATCTCCGAGGCCGTAACCGTCTTTCACTCTTTAAAAAAAATTACAATAAGTGAGCTTTTAGGGGTAGTCTTCTACTTGCAGATTGTAGTGCCATTAGTTTACGTATAATACCAACTACAGGGGATGTATTCGAGATACATGTTCAATAATTTGTACCTATACCTAATGGTATAACATGTACACAAGACACAATAAGCAAATGTAATTTTTAATTGCCCCTATAGCCTATTAGGCTACTTACAGTCCCAGGTCTAATGTTTGGTAATATAATAGCTGCACTGTTCATAATAAAGAATAAATTTTCTATTTATAATTAGCCTAACGAATTACGCAGTAAAAAATTCTGGTAAACTTCCTGAACTGTAATGGAAGTTTTTAACTTATACACTGTATGGAAATAATACCACACGTCAAACTGCGGATATAGGAATGTTTAGCAGCGCTACTATACAAAGTTGGGAACTGCCCTACGCATTTGACAGTTTACTGAGCAAATGTAGGAACGCTACAATGAATGTATAGGGGAAAAATTACCACTCCCACTTTCTCACTAAGTGTATACACTGGTATGGTAAATTTCCTAATAATTTCTTAGAGTATAGTGAGATCTATTAACATACATATTCATTAATTTTAAAATATACATTTTAATGTACTTTGAAATACGTGATCAAGTTAAATGTATTGTGTAAGACTTAATATATGGCCATATAAAATTAAAACCTGAACGTGTAAAAAGCCAATATTGTAGAAAAATGTGAAAGCTTTCTAATATCGTAACTAATTGCTTTAAAGCCTCTTACAGTCGATCCGTCAGCAGAACCGGATGTCAACATATATGTATTCCAATGGGTTTCCACAATGAGCATATATGCAGTCGGCTGTGCAGTCTTGTATCTTGGACTGCCAGTTGGTAGCCAATCGGAACTTGTATTCCTAAAAGTAATTTCCCAATGTACTATTTTAGGAATAAAGGTTGAAGAATTTCATCGTATCAAACACAGAAATTAAACTTCAAATAGACATAATAAATTTGTATATTATTATTTTAATTGACCGTTTACTTAAAACGAATGATAAAAAATTTAAACATGCAGTCATACTTGGTATAAGCTATTCACGGTAAAGTGAGCACTTTTGAAAGCCCTCTCATTTGGAATAGTAGTCAATAAATACATTCTATTGTTGCGTTAGACGCTGACTGCCGATTGCGGTGGAATATACCCACTGTGTTTAGTATTTAGATGTCGATAAATATTTAAAACGGCGGTTAAAGAATAAAAAAATAGCCGAAAGTAAGAAGTAACTAGGACCTCAAAAGTGCTCACTTTACCGTGAACAGCCTATATCTATGTACTTGGCAACACTTAGCAGATGCGCAGAAGTTTCCTGCGCAGCTTCCCTTCTTTACCAATACTGGAACAATTCCTTTAGTTTTCTTATTGTATCGTCGTAAACTCGGTTCTTCTAGTACATTACCGACATTTTCAACCATCAAGTAATGTCAAAAGGTTTTCGTGTTCCACTTTCATGAATTCCCTTACAGTTGGTAACTAAAATTATTTAAATTTTTTACATTGTAAATTTCCGTAAAAGTGTCCGCAAATATACTGAAAATTTAGCAGTGTAAGCACCTCTACTGTAACATTCTCACGTACAATGTCGTACTCTTATCAAGTTACACTTAATTAGTGCTTTTGGAAAATATTTGGGTAGGTAGGACCTATTTTGCATTCAAATATTATTTGTAATAAAGGCTGTCCCTGGATTTTTGTAAGCCATGATTGATAATCACATTTCATAGTGAAGATAAAAGGCCGTATTTTTTTTTTCTTGCTTCGCTTGTTTAATATTTGTGTAATTTTTTCCTCCCGTTTTCTTACATTCCTGAAACACAGTTTTTTTTTCTGTACTTCTGAAACGGTAAAATTCTTTTGACGTGAGGGTATGCAGAAACTCTGGATGTTTAATTCAGTACTTGGCATCACACGTTGAAGAGTGTTCTGCAACATAATACGTGCAGAGATGACGGCGACATAGCCACGAAGGTGTCGCCAAGAGGTGTTTCGAGGAACGCAAACTTGTGAAGCTGGGCGGCGTGGCGTGGCGGAATGCCTCTGCTACGCCATTCGGCGCCTGATTTCTCGTGTTCCCACCTGCCGTAAACCACGGCGCGGCGTCGCTTTATTGGTCGCCTTTATCTGCCCCCATTCCTCTTAGATTCTCCGCCCGATTGTAGATCTCCAGGGGGATAGCGGACAGCGCGTGCGTGCGTGCGTGCGTTCATGACGGCGAGCTGCATAATTCCACGTCGCGCCCGTTACGTCTCGGGAGTGAAAGTTCACTCTTCGCGTGGAAGAGTTGTCGCCGTAGGGGCAGAGACGCATGTCGTATACATTTATCCTCCCTAAATTTAATAAAGGGCCCAGGAATTAGTGTAAATGACAAGCAAATGGTCTTTTTTCACCGAGATGTGTTGATTGATGTATTGTATTTAATCTCTTGTGAATTGTTATAATTTATTTCTAAACTTCTGAAAAGGTTATTATTTGATTCGTCAATTTTCAAATGTATCGAATTACTCTGTAAATATTGGGAATATTAACTACACATATATGACATATTTTGCTCGAAATGAAGTAAGGAATAGGCCCTGCAAGTGGCGGCAACTCCTCGTGAATCATTCTGTATATAATTGTGAAGCGTGTATCCATTCCGCTGGCCCTACTGAAAGTTGTTAAGAGTTTATAATGATGGTTAATTAAACAAGGTGTGAGGGGAAAAAAAATTATTTAACACTAACAAACCTTAGTACGGACATCAAGGTCCGTGGGTAGACGGAAGGGTAGGCCTAAATTCTTTTTCATCTTCGGTATAGTTTCTTTAATTTCATGGGTGACACATAATCGCTGGTCCTCGCAGCGACCCAAGTCCTTCTCGCGCTCCAAAGCAAGACTTATGCCCGGTTGCACAATTATGGTTCGAAACTCGATCCGAGATCGGATCTCAGATTGACGCAGAAAACTGTTGCACCATTCGAGTTCAGAGCTGGACTGGAGATCGTAATGAAGTTCATTTCGAACCGCCGAAATTAGCGGTTCGAAATTTCGATCCGAGATCAGCAGCCATCGTCGACAAATGTAGTTTGGAAATACGCCAACAGATAGAACTACGTTCCAATGTCTTCTTGGGTAGTTAAAACAACATTATACGCACTTGAATACTAGTCAGTAATATTCTTACAACAATAATGAACTTAAACTAGATAAAACATCGCACATGTAGTTATATCCACAGTGAAAAGTAGTACTACTTCCATGACGTCATATGTATATTACGAACCAATTGCAAAATTTGTCTCATACTTAATCTCGATCTCTCACGTTGGAACCAAGATCAAACTGGACCCTGGTTCGGAACTAGGATCATTTGATCTCGGATCAGGGAAGATGTTGGCGCAACCGGACATTAATGCCGCTGGACCATAAAATCCGCGTGGAGTGGTTCGCTGTTGCGCCGCCAGGCCGCAGCACTGTGTTGATGCCCCTCCCCTCCACTCTCCTCGACCTTGTTATTCACCCACGTGGTTTCCGATTCACTGGCGTCCGTTTAGCGCGGTGAGCGTGCGGAAGTACCGCTCAAGCTCTTCACAAATCCTCGGGCGGTGTCGCGAAGTGAACGCAGCGTTGCTGTTGCTGTCTTTTCGATGTCAAATTTAAACACGGACCAGTGGCGTGAATTCTGCTTTACATTGTGGGAACGCCGCAGCGTGCATGGCAGCCGATGCCGTGCCACCTTATCTCATAGTGTGTGTGATATTGGAGGAAAAAATCCTTAAAAAAAGGAAATTATGTCTTCTTGGTTTTCAAAATGTTCATTTGCTTTATTTTGTCCCGTAGAACAGCTACTGGGCCATATTGAGTAATGTTTTCTTCTATAATTAGTATTTTAAATATATTAGCGTTTAAGAACGATTTAAGAACATTGTTGTTTCCAAACTACTGTTTTCGTAGCAAATTGCCAAACATGCATCCATACAACTTCTATGCGTTTATTAAAAGTATATATATATATATATATATATATATATATATATATATATATATATATATATATATAAAATTTCCTTTTTATTTTGACTGCAACTTTTTCCTTTTTCGGATACTTTACTAACTGCTGAACAACATTTCTGGTTTATTCTTGGTTCAGACTGTACTCTCGCCAAACTTGGTGTGATTTAATTTCTTCAGTAACAGTATTACATTATTACATTAAAAAATGTATTGACGTGTCATAAAACTTCGACAGGTTATTTCCATTTTTCTTTAAGATGGTTGCGAAAAAGAAGTCACAAATATTGTAATTTCAATAACTCGAATAACACGCTTTAGATTATAAATGCGTTTGACGAAAGGGAATAAGTGTGCCGTCTTTATTTTTAATTCGAATACTACAGTTCACATTACCGAGCGAGGTGGCGCAGTGGTAACTCACTGGACTCTCATTCGGGAGGACTCAGAGTTCGATTCTCGGTCCGGCCATCCTGATTTCGGTTTCCCATGGTTTTCCGGAATGCTGGGATGGGTCCCAAACAAATGCCATGGCTGATTCCTTCCCAATCCTTCCCCACTCCCTTTCCTGTGCAATTTGCTCAGTCTCTAATGATCTTGCTTTCGACGAGACGCTAAGCTCACTTACCTACTGTTCACATTGCTGGTCGTACATTTTATTTTTTTTTGTTAATAACAAACGAAAAAAATCTTATAAACGTTTACATATGCACGGGAATAAAATATATTCTGTATCCATGCATTTAGTGCACTTAGATTTTTACCTGGTCCGGAACATTATTTTATAATTACATTTTATAACGTAACTGGAAATTCAGAAATATTTTTCACAATGCAGCCTGTTAAAAATATTACGCTTAAAATACACGACACAAGCCAGTACCTATTAGTTTTTAATACGAAAATAATGGTCACTTGTGAGAAAATATTCCTTTCTTTTATACAGGAAAATATATCCTCGCCAATACGCTAGAAATTCTGACAGCAATTAAATCGGGTCATCAAACTGAAATCTTAGGGAATATTTAATATTTAACAACCACGTTTGGAGGTAATAATTTTCACCGCCTTGTGCTTGTTAATTTAACTTCCTATTAAAGGCTGTTCACGATAAAGTGTGCGCTTTTGCAATCCACCTTTAGAAAAAAGTCACTGCTCCTACCTGCATTTATTTTAATGGGCACGCTGAGTGACATGCGCGGCATTTAAGTTGGTAACGATGGAGGGAAAGTAGTTCGTTATCTGAACGTCGAATAAAAAGTGTTAGGTAACTATTTGTGATAACTTAAATTATTTATATCGCTTTATGTTCTTTCATTTTTTTTAATACGTCGTAGTGTAAAAACTAGCAGATTTTTAAAATACTTACCTTTCTAATAATTTTACAGTTTCTCGTAAGCGACGCATGAAGAAAGCGATGAGGCCCATGGCAATGTTAATTTTACATAAGACGGAAGAACACACGACGTGCATACAAATATATCTTAAGCAGGGTTTTCAAAAGTGCTCATTTTACTGTGAACAGCCTATATAAATATGTATACGTATTGTTTGATATTTTTATCACTACCGTACCAGAACATTTGTCGTTGTTTAACATTGTTTGGTTGCCTAAACAAAAAAAAATCTATTAATTGAAGAATATATGTAGTGTAAAAAAAAATTATTGGAAACTCACAACTTATTAGTTTTCTTTGAGTGATAAGTTACTCGAAATTAAGTATTTAAGGCTAGGTACATAATTGGTTAGGTTAGTCACATGCAAACAAACATTTCTGACGAACAAATCATCCCTTAGAGCATGTCACCTCTGTGCATGGTAAGATAAGTTGTATTCCCAGTTTTTAC
Source organism: Dryococelus australis (assembly GCA_029891345.1). Taxonomy (NCBI): domain Eukaryota; kingdom Metazoa; phylum Arthropoda; class Insecta; order Phasmatodea; family Phasmatidae; genus Dryococelus; species Dryococelus australis. Next base: position 88,978,779 of record CM057003.1, on the reverse strand, counting down.
GAAAGTGTGTTTTGGCAGTGAAATTCTTCACAACTTCGCATAACTTCCTACGTGGCATTCTTTATGTGCCAACTGAAAATGTAGGTCCGAGTTTTGAAATACAAATCACGGCGAGTGATTTCGAGATCCGATCCAGCGAGGGTAGCGGCGATCCGCTCCGAAGAAGGCGGCGGCACTTGTGTAACAACAAATGGACGCCGCAGCCCGGAGAGAGCTGCTCGAGGTACGACACGACGACGCAGTTCGGAGGCGATTACATTCCTCTCGCAGCTTCTCCCTGGCAGGCAGCTTGTCCAGCGGTGCGCATCGCTGAACTTCAGGAATGGAGTGCGAGGGTTCGCTTTGAAGCAGCAGCTTCTCTCTCGTACCACTCTTCCTCTTCCTTCCACCTTCTACCGCAGTTGTCCTTCCCTTACCTTCATCCAAGTCCTCCTCCTCCCACGACTTACGCAGAAGTGGAACTCGTGTCCGAGCCGACGTCGACCTCGTGTCCAACTTTGTTGGAAGAGGCGCGACCTTTTTTGTGTTGCACTTTGCTGGTGTACCGCATGTCTTTTTCACGCATTCACGTCAAAGTGAGCACTTTTGAAAGCCGTCTCTTTAGGAACAATAGCCAATAAATATATGTTATTTTAGTTTTAAGATGTTAACTTCCGAGTGTTGTGGAATATACACGCTATGTTTATTACTTACATGATATTATTTATATGAAAAGATGATTAAAGGATAAAATACGGCTGAAAGGAAAAAGTAACTAGGGCCTCAAAAGTGCTCACTTTACCTTCAGCAGCCTATAGTTATCCGCAAGCATACGATGCCACTATAAAAAGCGCTGGCCATTAAAGAATTTTTTTTTTCTACAAATGACCATCCTATCCGGTAGACCTTAATTACAAGTACTCTTTCCTCTTTTAAAAAAAAATTCGTAGTTTTTTGCGTGATGTCATGTCGGAAATCACAATCGAAATGTTTTTGGAATGCTCAAACAATAGAAACGATAATATTTGCAGAAAATTTAACAAGGGTGATTGAAAGGCCATATTTTTATTGATCTGAACGTATGCTTGGTGATATCTATTCTACAAATTATTATTGACTATTACAACTCATAAAAATTATCCAAAATGTTCCTTATTTTGACGTTTCTGGAAGTAACTCATAGTATCTGATTTGAATGTGCGTTGTCTCACCTCGGTAACAGAGTTATTTTTTATTATTTGTAAATCCAGAAAATTCTAAAATTCTGATTTTGACGTGCCATAATGCAAAAACTATGCGGTCAAATGTTTTTTTTTTTTAGGCGAGGAAATAATGTTTTGCCAGTACCAGTAATGTGTAAAAGTTGAGAAGTATTTCGTACATGGATAAAATAATTATATTTTTGGTGGCCAACGCATTAGCAGACGTTTCTTACAATTTTCTACCGTTTTTGCGTACTACATCCTTTTTTCATTGTGATATGAAATAACAGTCGGTGGAAGGGCAGTGATCACATGCCTATCAGAGGCCGTGTTCCAGTTCGTTTCGGATTTACGGTTTTCGTAATTTGTAATCCTCTATTTGTAAGGTTTAGTCGGACCACCATCACATTCAACTGTTCAGCATGATATGCTATTATTATTTTGGGTTTTTTCATGATTGCAAAATTAAAAGTTCACGAAGTCTTAAAGTAAACAGTAATTATTTCTGAAAGTTGTTAAGAGGAGGGCCGTTAAAATTTTTACAATTAACAAAATAAAACCGATGTAAAATTGCTACTTAAAAATGTGTGTCATTAGAAAATGCCTATATCAAGAATATTTCAGAACTTCCTTCTTGAAATAATTATTGTGAGTATAATAGACATTTGTTTATTTCAGTAACCTTGCATTTATATGTCTGTAGGCGTTTCAAACAGGCAGAACTAATGTGGCGGTTGTTTGGAAATTTGTATTTGGTTGTTTGTCTACTTCGAAGTTGACAAAACGCAAAACGCAAATTACAAAAATACGTCATAGATTTTGTAGACCAAACGAGTCACGTGACCATTATGTTGACAGAAAGTGCCAATTGGAACATGGTCAGAATATCGTGAACTCCTCTACACCCGGCCAGCGATGTCCACGTAATTGGGCTTCCTTATAGACCCTGGATGATAAAGGGGGCAGGCCTGTGGTAGCTTATAGCTAATCCGACCCATAAAGCCTGTTGTTAATACTTAGATTACTTGCTGAGTAAGCTACGCCTCTCGCTCGAAACTACAGTTTTAATTCATGGTTGATTGACGATTTTCGTAACCAACCTTCAAAAAATCCTTGCCTACAGTTTAATTGAATTCAACGCAGACAATGATTGGGTTATTTCCGTTTGAGATAAATTATGAAAATTAGTTCTGTGTCTTTGAGTCTTCCAAAATTTGTTAAAAATTTTAGTTACCTTGTATTAAAATTTCTTTTTGCTTGATACACATTAGAGAAAGAACCTATTGAAGCAACACTAACTTAACTATGTGTCTAATGATTCCACACTATCATTAGATTGGCGTAAGATTGCTTAACGTGTAGTACCTTGCCGAAGTGTATACGATAGTCTGAAACGAGAAACTAAACAGGCATTTCACAAGTGTTCGATAATCCGCAAAGATGCTGTTCAATTTTTGTTATGTATACCTTTTTTTAAAAGTTTACTAATCATTGTAAAATGCCGCATACTTGTAATATGCCCATGTAGCAAATCATATTTGGCCCATTGATGGTTTGCAGTCGGATGCCAAGCCGACAAACAGTTGGTCAACAGCTGGCATGCACCCGGCACCATTGCTGGTCCTGAAGTGGCACCACTACCTAGCCATTCTCTGCCCATAACTGGCCCAGGTTTGGTGAACACAAATGGTTCAAGCATGGCCCGTGTGCTTACAACAGAAATGTACCATCGATGTACCATTTTACAGCCATCAGCTGGCGTACTGATGGCTAGTCATGCTTTCGCCATGTCTAACCGCATCTCTTAAAAAATAATTATCTTGACCATCAATATCAACATTTCGTTGTTTTTAATTTCCTTTACTTTACTATTATACACATTATACGGCATTAAAAACGCACTTACCATTGCAGGAGTGGGGGGTTGTACCTACGACCCTCTTAGTGACAGCCGAGCATGCTAACCATTTTTTTAAAAATAAATTTTATTGTCACAAACAATATACAGAGGTGTTTACCCTTAACCTATTATACAGTACACTACTCCACTGATATACACACACACACTACTCCACTGTGTATAAATTAGTTGAACTAATTTAGAATATGTCCGGACTTAAAATTATTAACAAACACTAATATAATATAAATTACACCAGTTATTCCATAGCCTTAACATTTACTATGCGAACAAATCCGTTTTTAAGAAGACGTAGGTAAAAAAAATACTGTCGTTGAGAGATATCTCCCTACATGAATTGTGATATTAACTCACAAACTTGCCTTTAATGTAATCTTTCGCAGTATGAATGTCACCTGGACGCTATTCGTCTATTTTGAAAAGTGGTTGCCAGTTATGAATATTTTAGTGATATGAAACACCAAAAGACCTTCAATGTTAATTTTATAAAGGTGATTATATATCTATTTTTTAAACTTCTCATTTTAGTTATATGCAATCATACATGGAAAACATTTATGTCAAATTATTCAATACCAATCACTGTATATACAGCATTGTGCCATAGATATTTCCATCACTATATATTTAAAAGAATATTCTTTAATTTTATTAGACACACGGTTATATACATATACGTGCATGTGTATTTTGAAGAAGCTACCTGCAAAATGTGGGAGCCATAAAAAAGTATATAATAAGCCAAATTACACCAGAAAGTGTGCATCGATGTAGCGCTTCACAGCCATCAAATGGCCTATAGATGGCTATCCATACTTTTATCAGCAATAAGTATAGGTTATGTGCGGCCATTTCTGGAATACAGTAGGTATGCTATTCATGGGTCGTTTATAGGTCACCTACTCTCAGCTATCAGTTTCATTTCCATCAACATTCCATCAGTGAGCTATAAATGGCCTGCCAAGTGTCTTGGTGTCAGCAGTTAACCATAATAAGGCCAGTTGTTTAGACCTATAAGTTTTCTGGGTCAGCAGTAATCCAGCAATGCCATCAGTAAAACCACTGTCGTTCGACTATCTCATAAGTGCGCGAGAAACTATAGAGAAGTGCCATCAGTGGCCCAAAAATGGATAAGTTAAGTGTTGCCAGTGCTGGAATACAGTTGGCAAGCCATTTATGGGCTATTAATGGGTCGTTTACCCTCAACCATTTCCATAAACATTCCATCAGTGGGCCATAAATGTAATATCAAGTGTCCTGTTGCCAGCAATCAGCCATAACAGGGCCATTAGTGTAAACCCATAAGTATTCAATGCCAAAATAGTCATCCAGAAATGCCAGTAGTAAAACTACAATCGGCCGACTGTGGCTTGCTAAGTTGGTGGTTAATGGAAATGTGACCTATTTAAGATGATTAACACATGTCGTTTTTTCCTAACCTATCCTAATGCCCAGTGTTAAGATGTATGTGTGAGGTAGTCACGGGAGCTAGGTGCGTCTCAGGGCTGAGCCCCTTACGCGTACAGAGGAGGGAATCCATGCAAGGGGGCATGTATCGCGGCAGAGAGGGATTGGCCATAAGCCCTGTTTGGGGGCATGGTTACGTCCCTAGGTGTACCTATAGTTGGCCTGTAACTAAAAAAAAGGAAAGGAAAAACCGGCATAGGCACTGTAAAAACCCTTTCCACAGGAAGGAATTCAAAATTATTGCAAGCATTAATAGAAGATGCTACAGGAGACAGATAGGTAAGAACCACGCACTTTATTAGTGGGTAGAGAAATACTAGTATGGGTGGGATCCTTAGCACATGTCAGGGCTCAGAAACGGGGAATGTTCTGTCTGAATTCGAGATCCCACTTCACAAGCAAAAAATACCAATAGGGAAGGGGGCATGCACTGGCTGACCAATTGGCGATCCCATGCCCCCTAAACGTTACTGCATAGCTCTTGCATTACTTGGGTATCGAGATCAGAAAGATGCCAATGATTACATTTTAATATGATTAATTCAGTGTAAGTTCAGTTTAACTTAACAGACTGGGATTGTACTACTTTAGTTTCCTCCTTTTAGAACGTCTGCAAAAAGTATCTATGTACGTACTTGTATGGTGGCGACTGCAGGGTGCGTGTGTTTATCCCATGCGGACTCCAAGCTAAAAGTAATTTCTATACGTAATTCCCAAAAGCCAACCAAGAAAAATGTGCTTACAGTAAGTAACACTTAGATTGAAAAGTTTCTTTACTTACAATTTCAATATTCTCTATGTGTGAGCCAAAAACTGTGTCATTATCCATAGTACTTGGTTTATGGAATAAATACTGATCAAATTACTGTCGATCTCGGGAATTACGAATTCAGCAGCGGAAGACCACGCATGTAATTTATTATCTCTTTTTAATGCTTATTGGCCGTTTTAAAAGATTTAAGGTGACCGAATAAAAGCCCTTCAGATGGGAACTTGACGAAACCAGTGCAGTTTTTCTAACCAATAACGAGTCTTATGAAGTGACTAAGCTAACATATCTACAAGTCGATATAATTCGGCCACAGAATTCTTGTTTGGACACAGAATTACAGTTTCCGAACGGGCAGTAAGAGTTAAAATTAGAATTTTTTTTTTTTGCCGTGGGGAAAGGAGATGATCGGCTTCCCGATATTTCCACTTCAGGAAGTCAACCATATAACGATGTTTATTGGCGTTGCCGGTTAATTTCCGCTTGGAGCGGTTCGTTTTCCCTTGTGCCCTGTTTACCGATAGCTTTGTACGGGGTACTTCAAATATTGACTTACGTATTTGCTGCGGGAGCATGCTTCGTGTTGCCGAATGCAACCCGTAATTATTTCCCAAGCTATGTGATGAATTTTATCAAATTGATGAGTCTTGTTCCTTTTTTGGGCCGGGGGGGGGGGGCTCGTTAGGGGCAGATTTCATTTAATCAAATAGCATTTAATGCTGAACGAAAACCACTAACAATCCTTGAGCTATATTTACAGCAAAGTAATTCATGTGAGCATTGCCACCATGGCGAAATAGTGTAAATCAGCTCCTATGAGAGATTCGTTTGTATGTTGCGTCTGCAAATTACTCATGCCCAAGAAATGTAGCTCTTAAAATGGAAGCGACTTCTGGTTATACAGAACATTACGGCAAACATAGTACTGCAATCGATAGAATGATTGTGTGTGAACGATGACACGAACATAGTACGCGTAGTATAAGTTTGATTGATGGAAAAAAAATCATCTTACAGTTGCGAAAATGTTTTATTTGTACTTTTATTTACTGCGTAATACTTACACAATCCAATAAAAATAAGTTTTATTTTCCTTTGTTAATCAGGTTTTGAAACTTTTATAATGCATAGTTAAGAGCGCGACAAATAGCTACAGGAATATCAAAACGCTTGTCGTATAGCGCGTGCGCCTGGTATTGTACGTTAGACCGATATTCCGCTGAGCCAGCCGCGGTAGCAGACCTTTTGCGGTTTTGCTCGTCCACAGTTCTTGGAAAAGAAGAGGGGCATTGGATTGACGGGAGTGGGGTGGCACTGCGAGGTAGTCGGGGTTAGTTTTCCTTGCGAACACTGTGGTTTGCTCGGAATGTATGGATATATATTAATTTATAAATGGCGAGAAAAAAAAAACACGTATTATAAAAGGTAATGTTAGCGGTAGATTGCATTTGGCTGTACTAACCGTTATTGATGATGGAAGTAGGTCTAAACGGTCCTTTGGGAGGAATTACAGTTCTCTTTCGGGTGTGGTGAGTAGTTACTTACTGTTTTGAGTGATAAGTATTAACCATTCGATAATGCTAAAACTATGGGCAAATAAAAACGTTTACACAGACGACATATAGCTTTTATGTGCGCTAATCATTATTTTAACAAATTTAATGCAAATTTAAGAAATAAAATTTAAGTATGCGCAGTGGTTATGCAATATTAGCAAATTGGACGTCATAAAAACGCATTACGCAAATACAGATATGACATTTGACAATTTTGCTAAATTTGGTCGCACTTCCAAAAAAAGTATATGCTACACTAATGAAACGCTAGCAAGCAGTGCATAAATTTCAATAAAATAAATGTATCTTTTTTCAAACACTAAGTACGCTCATTTTTTAAAAGTATGTAACGTTATTCGCTGCAAACATATTTTGTAATTTTAATGTTTTTGTACGTCTAAAAAATTTGGAAACAAATGATAACGTCTCGTGCGGTAACTTGGGCATAAAGGTATGTTTAATTTCATACTAGCGAAAATGTTAATGTAAAACCAATTGTTACTTTCCTTTCAAAATAACGTACGTGTCACTTGTGTTAAGTTTCCTGTTGTTTAACAAGCATACGGGGAAAAAATACAACTGTCCCAAGTTACCTTGCAAGTAACGCCTTCTGAGGTTTTCAGAGCTGATGAATGAAATTAAAAATGAGATAGATATTGAGCAGGCCCAGGAATGCAATTTTTGGGGGGGCAGGTGGGGGAGTTTCCCGAGGAAACCCGTGGACAAACCGAATCGTCCATGCACAATTCCCACATGCGAAAATCTGGCAGTGACCACGCCTGTGATCGAACCCGGAACGATTTGGTAGGAGGCGAACGCCCCAGCAGTCGCTGGACCACTGCGGCTCTTATGTAACGTGAATTTCTCTTGTGACATCATTTTCTATAGGACATATTCATATTCACGAACTGCAGCTACTTATATTATCAGTAAGGTGTCCTCCTATAATTCATCCAAAAGATAGGTACTAACTACACTTTGCCCGGATTCCCCGCCTGCGCACTTCAGTTTGCCATACACACATAGGATTTGCTAAGGACTGCAAATGTAGCTACCACACGTAATGCATATTAAAATACTACACAAGAAAACAATTTGCAGTACGAAATAGTTTCATTTATATGCATATAGTTATCATAGAGTGGTAGTTTGTGTGTGCTGTGAAATCTCTGGGGAGAGTGTTATATACTTCAAGTTGGCGAAAAAAAATTTACTGAGAGGATTGATTCTCTGCATGAATCCATTACCGGTATAGCAGATTTTGTAAAGAAAATACTTCCTTTTCAAAGTCCGTGTTTGTACTTCGGCACGCAGTTTAAATTCCCGCTCACATGAAATGCTACATTTAACACAAAAAAAAAAAAAATTAAACTGACATTGTCTCCAAAATTTCATTTAATTGCTCACAAAAATTATTCGGATCTTGTCAAAATACGTTTTATAGATGCCCGGATAATTTGAGCCATAAACTAGAAAGACGTTACATGTATTTTTTAATTCGAAATTCACATAATTTTTGTACATATTTTCACAAATCTAAGCAGAATATAAATGGTAGAATCTAATACACTATCCAAAGTATTCAAAAATAGGTTTCTTAAAAATACTATGGTGGTGTCACCCGGATTTGCGTATGTGGGAATCGTACCTGGACGATGCTATTATTTGGCGGCTTTTCTCAGGTTGAATCGAGAGGTTTGGGCGGTTCTCTATGGTCTTGAGAGCCGATGAGGGGTGAATTATATGGATATGGAGCAGCGCCGGAAATGGAGTATGGAGGAAACGGGAGATCCCCGAGAAAACTCGCCGACGTGCTGCATCGTCCCGGCACGATTCCCACATGCGAAGATCCGTGGACCGACTACCCCAGGAATCGAACCTGGATCGCCTTGGTCGGAGGCGAGCGCTCCAGCCACTCGACCACCGTGGCCCTGCTTTTCTCGGGGTTCTCCCATTTTCCCATCCTTCATTCCAGGTGCTGCTCATCTCATGCCATCCTTCATCGGATCGTAAGACAATACATTTTTAAGAGTCGTCCAAACATCTCAACCCAACTTAAAAAATACTTCCATTTGTAAATAATATTTCAACATAAGTTGTCACAATTCAAGGAACTAAATTTCTAAATAATTTATTGCTAAATGATGCCCTTTATCACCCTCTTAAATATATAACTTTATTAATGCATTTGTTGTTCTACTTCCGCGTGAATCAGGCTAGATGTTGAGATGTGATTTGCATTGACAGGAAGCAGCTACATAATCTCGCTTTCTACTGAAACTGATGAAAGATAGAATAAAATGTAATCATTTTGAGAAAAACTCAATACTGCTATAATACTGGTCACAGCCAACCTTATCTATAAAGAGGTAATGTGAAGATGTTTATTTATTTATATGTCTCGAGTAATCTCGGAAACTACAGGGCTGACTCTTATAATGCTTTCACTGTTAGAAAGCTACATTCCTCGAGATGGACATAGCCTATGTTTAATTTAGAAAAAAGAAAACTTTCTTGAAAAATTTAAAATTTGTAAATCAAGTCGGAGGAAAAATGAGTTACTTGGCTGCTTTCTAAGCATGCTCTACCAAAACCATTAAAGATAAATTGAAACAATGTTAAAAGAAATTTTGTATCTTAATATAAAAAATTATGCAAATAGTCGCGGGTAGTCGCAGGTAATCGCAGTTAGTCGCAGCAGCAGGGCAGTATTCAGAGAATTAGCCCCGAATTTGCACTTAACAGGGTACCAAAAATGTATTGTGCGTTTCTTATGTTCGAATTTGTGGGAACAGGCCTGTGCGTTAGTTCAACGGAGAAAACGCTCTGACATGGGCACAAACAGCCTGTCTTACGAAGTTCGAAAAATTTGCTCAAAATTGTTGTGTACTCATTTAGTTCCTACTTATAGCCCACTATTGCGTTGGCCATGCGTCTAGCTCATCGACCTGCAGGGTCACGCACGGGTTTCCGCACGCAGCAAACATGCGGACGTTGGCCTTTGTGTTTCATCGTGGTACTCCCGTTTTCTCCACCATCGCATTCCATTGCCACTTTGTGGCCGGGTCTCATTTCACGGGCCTTCCTTCGAAAACCCTCTCTACAAGTACCCCCGTCGGATATCTATTTACTTATCCGTTTTTGGGAACGGAATGTCTATAATACCGAGAATGATCAACTTGACAACTGTTGTCTATGATAGTTACAATTTTCGATGTTGCTTTGAACCATGCTAATTCCATGGTCATCCTGCGTTGTTTAAAATTGCATAATGAGTAATACAGCGTAATTTAAACCCGGGCCAGCACTCCTAAAGCGCATCTCACTATTAGATTGCAGTGGGTAGCTAATCATACAATTTTATATTTATACACTACAATATGGCAATTTCCCCCATTATTTTTATACTTTAGTATGACTGTACATACGTATTTTTTACCACAGCATAATTTTTTGGCTGTTGGTAATCTGTATTCATTTGGCAACAAAGCACGCCATGTTTTACTCTAATATAGAGCTGTATTTACATTAGGAAAAATTAAGCGTTATTTCGTGCGCAGAAAAACTGAAAGCGTGTTATCTATTGGTTTCCAATGGAACTTAGCAGGTCGTGTGCGTTGTTGGGATTTCCTTAAGAGTTAAACAAAAGTAATAATGATATTTTATACGTTAAGTGAAACTTGTGAGGCGACGACCAATCAGAACAGAGTAGTCAGTTTTTTTGACGGGAAATTATTTACAGTAACGTAAGTATACAAAATGGTAAAAAAGGCACAGGTTTACGATTATATTCGTTTACAAAAATAATCTTCTCTGATAAAAAATGTCGGCTCTGCAGTATGATCTGCTTAAATAGTGGTTGTGATGTACGAGGTTAAGTTAGGAATAAAAGTAAACATGACATCCTTGTCGCCTGTTTCCAGTGTCTGAAATTAAGGCTTGAAACATTAATTGGAAACTGCAAATACAGATGATGTGTTTACGTATGTCGGATCAGCGCTTACTGCATAATTCTTAAAGCGTATTTTTTTTTTAAATTGTAAACCCAGCTTCAAAGTGAGATGCTCTGTAGTGGAGTGGTGCGTACTGACCCTCCACTCTTGTTTTCGGGAGAGTTATTTCGGAAAGGGAGGGAGCGGTTGGGGTACTAATTGCTCTTAAGCGCACCGGCTCAACCCTGTACACGCGGATGGGCCGGGTAGGGAGGGGAATCTCTGCATTCAGTATTCATGGCGCAAGCTAGCTCGCAGATGGGGCGAAAATGAGCCGGCAGCTAGTTACCTGCAGCGGCCATTAGAGGGGTCCACGCGCAAGGCCGCAGTGTTGCCAACTTTTTTGAGAGGAAGTCTCTAAATCGACAAACAAAAATCACCAAAAGAACACCGGATTGTATTCATGGCGTATTTCAAACCTAATTTAAACAAAATATATAAAATATTTTCGTTTTATTAACTTTATATATTCTTTACTATAGGCTATTCATGGTAATGTGAGCATATCTGAAAGCCCTCTCATTTGTAATAATAGTCAATAAACATATTTTATTTTAGTCTTGGACGTTAACTACCGAGTACCGTGTGCTACGCATATTGTGTTTATTACTTGCATGGCAGTATTAAAAACGTGGTTAAAGGATAAAAAAAATGGCTGAAAAGAAAATTAACTAGGTCCTCAAAAGTGCTCACTTTATTGTGAACAGCCTATATAGCTTGTTGCAGTTGCCTACCATTATATTTAATACTACTGTTAGCATTTGAAAGTATTACAAATTAAAAACAGAACAATCCAGTCTGAAATACTGGCCCGGTCGTTACACCTGAAAAAAACAGCGCATTTGACTATAAATAACCAGGTAATCACAAAATGCAACAATACATGTAATATGCATCTCAAGATATTCCTATACTCTCCCTAGTTGGAAAAAATATATATTGCCGGGAAATGGCCAATCCTGAAGGCACAAAAGTGGAATAAAGTGATGATAAAAAAAATCGTGTCTTCTATCAAATCACCAGCTCTGCCTCCATGTTTTTATCGAAATCATTTTTTTTTCTACATGTCGCAGGACGGATTTTCGAAATCGCTAGATCTGGTGACAAAATCACCAAGTTGGCAACCCTGCGGCGTGAGATAGGCCGCAGATACAACCCTGCGTCCTTCACCTACGCCTGACAGCTAGGCAGCCCGCTTTGCGCCGGTGATCAATCATGTATGTGCGCGTCAGCGTTAATCTGTTTCGCAGCAAACCCGTGTGCGCGCTTCGTTTATAATGCACGCGTGTACCCGGTCGTGGCGAGTCCGCCGTTATAAGTTTATTTTATTAGATTTAATTTACTCTTATTTTTATTAGAATTTATTTCATCCCTTTGTGAAAGGGATAAGCGTCACTTCCACTGGAGTTTGCATGCGCTTGTGTGCATGAAAGCCCATGATAGACTTCGAAAGCATTAAGCGGGGGACGTTTAATGAATTCTGTGAATTGTATGTAAAATGTATTTGAAGCGACTGCTGTCGATCAGCACACACTGTTTACGAACTGTATCCAGCTGTTTGTCGTTATGAAGGACAATTCATGTATTACTTAATTCCAACGACGATGGAGTGAATATGTCGTTGAAACACTTGACGTCAAACGCAATCACGGCGGTTTGTTGTTCAGCGTTGAAGCATAAACTTGTTAATGTTTTAATCACATATGATAACATTGTTACATGTGAATACTTAAACTTTGATAGTTTAGGAATTGTAAATGGCTGAGTAGCTACAACAACATTTTCGAAAAGTTCCTTCCAAACAATTTAGAATAAGAACATAAATTTGGCGTGCCTGCAAATGTTCACCTATACATTTCGTGCAACGGGGGATACTACTTCAATTCGTAAATTCAACAAAAGTATAACAATGAGCGTGGTGGACAGAAATCATAAGAAAAAGTTATTAAAAGGGGAGGGTTCTGCTTTTAAATACATCATTTTCTTCTTTTACGTTTTGGTTTTTTTACCTGTAGTAATTTTTTCGTATGTGATTATGTATTACATAACCTTTTAATGTGTGCACGCTTGAGTGTATGAGATTAGAGGAGGCGATTTTTTTTTCTAAACTGCCTTATTCTAAGTGTTATGTGAAGTTAAGTCCCGAAGGTAGGGAGGGATTTTATTGCGTCTCAGGGCTAACCCCCTACGCCTACAAAAAAGGAAAATCATGCAAGGAGACATGCATCGCGGCAAAGAGGGATTGGACAGCCATGGCCTGCACTTTGGGGCCATGACTACCGCCCTAAGTGTACTTAGAGCTAGTCTTAACTATGAAGAGCAAGGGAAAAACCGTCAAGAGAGACGTAAAAACTCTTGCGACAGAGAAGTAAAAATTTTCAAAAATTATTGCATGCATTAAATTTAATTACATTAAATAAAATGCTACAGGAGACAGAGTGTTTTGGAACATGCTTTTGGTTAGTAGAGTTGAAAAGACTAGTAGAGAATGTGCGGGGTTTAGAGGAGGTGCAAGAATATTCTGGGAATTAGGACGCTCGGCGGAACGAGGGATTTAGCGATATTTCTGGGTTATGGCCTACGACCCTATAGATACAAGCTACAGCTGAGCAGTCTGGTGGAGGCAATCTGGCTGAGTGCCGAGTGCGAAGTCAAATGCGGACGACGACAGGAGATTGCGGGACGACGGCGGACGAGGTGTTCGTGGTGTGAATGGACGAGAGGGCGTGATGTCCGACGAGTGAAAGCTACTGTGCGTGAGGGGGCTCGGAGAATTCTAGAACATTGCGGACTAGTGAGATCTGGACTAAATTGAGGGGGGGCTGAATAACATGTCATACGGAATTTATTGTAAATATTATAACTTAATTGAATATGTTTTCATACGCTGTCTAATGCGACTTAATTGTTTTTAGGGTTATTAATTTCTTCGAGGCAATTATAAATATTTGTATTGATTGAAGTCATTAATTGTAAACAGCAAGTATTATCAATTTATTGTGAGAATTCGGGTTGAGAGAATTTTGTCTGTAGTTATTGTAAATAAAATTAGGAAATTATAATTAATTCATATTTAATTAAGACATCCACCCCATTAACGAACTTGGGTTAGCACACTGACTTTGAGAGAGAGATTGCAACAATACTTTATGTTGTAGGGAATAAATAATGCCAATACAATCTCTCTAAATTAATTTTATTATTATTATTCATGATTAAATATTTTCTGCATTTGAATTGTTGAATTGCAAGCAATGACTTATATAATAAATCGGTTATTAATGTCCTGAGTTTTTTTTTATTTTGCTATTTTACTAAGCTTTCAATGTTTTGTGGTATATACTTAAGAATAACATTGAAAAAGAGTTAGGAGTGACAGTTTGAACTTTTAAAAAAAAGTTGATACTCGAATATTTTGGGGGTTGGAAAATTGGAATGAGCCTGTGCACGTTAAACTGAGATTTCATCTTGACTCGGGTTGCGTCATACGTTTTAAACGGGCTAAGATGACACGGATTTTTTAAACTTTTTTTTTTGTTCCAGAAAGTCGATTACAAGCAAGGTTGAAGGGTTGACATATTACAAGTGACACCAACTTTAATTTATGTGTTACAACTGCACTCCGCGCCGTGGCTTATCTAGGGGCGCCATTTTCGTTCACTCGTTCACTTCTCGCACATCGGGAAACAATCAGCGGGGTGGAAGTTGCCATGGCACGAAGTGAAGTGGACGTCTACCAACAGGCTGTTTACTATTAACTGAACACTTTCGAAATCAACCTCTGAAAATGCCACTGCTCTTATCTACATGTATTTTAACGAGCATAACGTCCGACATGCTTGCTCCAAGTAAAGTTGGTAACAATGGAGAGAAATTTGTACCATCTCTTAACGTTGAATGAAAAATGTTTGCTACCGTCGGTAAATATTTCTGAATAATGAGATTTTTCTTTTGCGTTGTTTTTTTATATATATATATATATATATATGAAATACATAGGAGTAAAAATTAACACAGTGGTAAAATATTTACTTTTCTAATAATTACACACTTTCACTTGAGCGGCGCATCAGTAACATGATCAAGTTTATGACAACGTGATGTAAGAATACACTGTGTGCTTGCAAGTAGGCCTTAAGGAGGGTTTTCAAAACTAATCAGTTCACCGTGAACAGCCTTATTCAGAATATCGTTAACTCTGCTACTTCCGGCCAGCGGTGCTCACGTAATTTGGCTTCCGATAAGCGGGAAAGGGAATGAGAACTGCGCCCCGGGCTTCGAACCTTGGACCTTGCGGCGGGGAGACGCAATTGTGGCCGGCCCTTTGAAGAGCAGGTAGGGGTAAATTATTAAGTATTTGTGTTTTTGTTGATTCTATAAATCTTAATTTACAGACAATTTTCAGGGTATTAAAATGTTTTACAAATAAATCGTTTGCAGAATTGTAGCTCCGAGTAGATAATTTGTTGTTTTTGTTCACACACAAACTTCCAACGCTGCTGTAGTCTAGCATCTAACACGTATCTAGGCTGTTCACGGTAAAGTGAGCACTTTTGACACCCTAATTACTTTTTCCTTTCAGCTATTTTTTTTATCCTTTAACCGCCTTTTAAAATAAATATTGCTATGTAAGTAGTAAACATAGTGTGTACATTCCACCGCACTCGGAATTTAACATCTAAGGATAAAATAAAATAATATTTATTGACTATTATTCCAAATGAGAGGGCTTTAAATAGTGCTCGTTTTACCGTAAATTGCATATAGTTGAATTCTGTGTGTCACACAGTAACACCAGCTGTAACAACTAAGCCCTGCCTCATTTCATGTCGTCCATTGAAGATGTTCAAATTCCAGTACAGACTGTACACGGTAAAGTGAGCACTTTTTAAGGCTCTTATAAATTTTTACTTTCATCCGATTTCCAACTTCCTGCTGCTTTTTAATGTAAACACTGCAATGTTACCAATAAACACAGTGTATACATTTCACCACACCACCATCAAAATGTAATACCTGAGGCGGCAATAAGATATATTTATTAGCGGTTAATGCCTGTTGGGAGGGCCTTAAATAGTGCTCACTTTATCGTGAACAGCCTATAGTCGCGAGTATTTGTCGCTGTAACAGCAACATGGATACGGTAGCAGTGGCTGGCAGCTATTGGCCTGTCACACGAAGCGACCATTTGCCGCTAAAGTCGCCTGCTGTGACGGGAGCTTTAGCCTAAGGTCACACGTGCGTGAATTCACGCTGCGTGGGAGCGCAAAATCACGCCATAAATATGTACCGCAGCTATTGTAATGAGACCGGCCAGATGCAGCGTGAATTCCCGCAGACGCAAGATGCGGGAGGGTACGTCTCCAAGGTCGCCCGCCCAAGAACGCACCACGTTCCAGTTCTTGGGGCGGGTTTTCACGCGTGCGTGTCGTTGCATGGCCACACGCGCTGAAGACACGCCGCGCAAGTGTCCAGCCAACAGCGTAGTGTAAACATAGAACCATTATTGTGTGCCGAGTGGTGTTACATACAAAATGAAATTAGATATTGACGTGATCATTTTGGAGGAGCAAAAGTACCCGTGGTACAAGAAACAAGGGATATAAAATCGGAGATAATAAGAGAGATTCTTGAATGGCGTATCTGCGGCTGCAGCGGGAGAAACGTGGACCGAGTTGGACGCAGAAAGCAAATCCATATGTGCTTAAGTAATAGTAGTACAATCTTTGATACTGTAGAATTTATTCGTAAATAAGGCATATTATGCATTCCTATTCACCATCTACAACAAACACTCCTCCTTCGCCTAGCTCTCTACCTCTATCAGCAATCTTGATCCTTCGTCATAGAAACCTACCTTCACCTACCCGTCAAATCATGGAATCCTCTCCCATTGAAAGTAACGGAGGATCCGACGACGACTTTCTCATTTCATTGTTTACTTTAGAGGTTTCTCTATCATTCGTTTTTATTGTACTTACATGTCTGTTTTGTTTGGTGTCGTTACATATCGACAATGTTAATTAACGCTTGGCACAATAAATCATACCTTAATGTTACTGCGAGCTTTTCTTCTGCACTAACACATTCCCTCATTGCTGTGTTTTTATATCACGTCCTTCACAACAGACAATACCATTTAAAACGATCTGATGGACATTCTGTACAATTCGAAAAACCTCTCTGGATTTTCTTCCAGTTACGTATCTAGGATCACACAGTTCTCCTTTTCTGACCTCTCACTTAATATGGGATGGACCCAGTATTTCCTCTGATGTCGATGACGACGCCGCTTATGAATAACAAACGTAATACAACTACTGCATTTTTAATGATGTCCTGTTTATAATTAACGAGCCGCACATCGACGATGTTGCGAGTACACACTGCAAGGCGCACATTGTCGCATATCGTCGCAGCTTGAAAACACGCATGAGCCTAAGCGTGAAAACACGCACGTGTGTCCTTAGCATTAAGCTACTTTTTCAGAATAGAAAACTTTAGCATTTGACGTTACGTTTCCTTTCCTCTGACGAAACCACCAATACACAATACAATTGTAAAGTCAAAATTCAGACAATTGAACATCGGTTCTGCAATCTTCGAAAAAAAACGTGTATCTTGTTATGTAAATAATTATGATATTATCCAGGAATGCATTTTACGTACCTTTTTTTAAATAGGCTTAAAATTAATTTTAAAAGTTTATTTTAAGACAACACACTTATTTGTTTTTTAATTTATTAAAATATGTCAGTTCATATATTTCTTCCTCACTTATATTTGTTAGCCGTTTATTTCATTTAAAACGAGCTTTGTTTAATATACCGAGATTAAAATCACCCTACAATAAAATAACGCACTTTCACTTAACCTCTGTTAGATTCTCGGCAAAATGGCTGCTTGACTTTGACTTTAAATTTCAACTTTCCGAAATCGTAGTCAACATGTCGGAAAGCAAAAGTCAAATGTTAAAGTTTTCAGTTGTGTTAGGGACTTTACGGTGTTTGTTCCGTGGTGAAGGGGCAGGGGGCATTGTGGAGACAAAAGAGTCGTAAGCGGTGGATAGAGTTCTTGCAGCAGTCCAGCAGCCTCCACGAATCTTGTGTCGCACTCTCCGAAGGAACATTTGTTTTCTGCGGAAATCACCGTACTCCGTCCCCCTTTTTTTTTTTTTTATCTTCCTTCCTACAAGAGTTGGAAAAAATTCCCGAGACATGTGCGTGCAAACACTTCACCAACTCTTTTCTTTGCAGAAATTAGTAAAGGCTGTTCACGATAAAGTGAGCACTTTTGAAATCAACCTTAGAAAAAAGTCACCGGCCCCCGCCTGCATATATTTTAACGGGCGCACTGAGTTACATGCGCCCAGTAAAGTGGTAATAATGGCTGAAAAGTAGTTGCATACCTTAACGTCGAATAATAAATGTTCGGTAACCATTTGTGATCATTTGTATTATTTATTTTGCTTTCCGCCTTTTAATGCATCAGTGTCTAAATATCAGCAGGTTTATAAAAGTGTTTACTTTTCGTATAATTTCACAGCTTCACTTGGCCGACGCATTAATAAAGTGATGAGGCCCGTGACAATGTTAATTTTATATAACGCGGAAGAATACACAACGTGCATACAAGTAGATCTTAAGCAGGGCTTTCAAAAAATCTCATTTCACCGCGAACAGCCGATAATAAGAAATACCGAAAGTATTCACTTCCATGCATAATCACACAGCATGTTCCGCGACTCAACCGACATATACTTAGGCAGCGTGTTACACAGATAATTGACAACAACAAATGGTATATACAGTGCTACAAAATCCAGTGTAGCCCCAGGTGGAGGTGGTAAGAGCGCTGGTGTAACACGGTCGTCGCCTCGTGAAAGCGTGGGAAGCGTATCAGGAGGCAGGCCCTCCCTGTACACTTCGTTCAAAATGCACGAGAGCCTTGGTACCAGCCGGAGAAGACGCGTGGTTTACTTTAAACCATTACACGGTAATTATTATTTCGTTATCTGAAAGAGACTTGTATAAGGTCCACGTAAATATTTCTAGTCAAATTATTATGTCTTTCAAAATATAGCACCGAAAAAAAAAAAAAAATGGAAATGTCAGAATATGGGAGCCCAAATATTTATGCTCTTAATTAACTTTCCCAAATAAATCGCATGTTATCTGATCTATATAATTTGCACAACATATAAAATTAAGTATCAAGGATATTTAACAATCGGTACTCAAGTACTGGCATCCTGAATATAAGTTTTAATAGGTATTGATGTGTTTGCCAATACATTTTTATTCGTCCTAGAGAAAATAATAATTATATTTATTAGTTTCTCTAGGACGAATAAAAATGTGTTAGCAAAAACATGAATACCTATTTGAAGTACCAGTACCAGTATGTCCATTCTTCATGAATCTGTTGCTATTCATTTCATCATGATAGTCTCCGCCTTTAGTTCTGCCTTTAGAAATGAACTTGGCTGCCTCAGAGAAGCCAATTTCATTACCCGAGTGGAACTATAATCCATCGCTGGTCTTAATGGTTCTTTTTGTACACACGGTTAGATTGGGCACATTTTGAACAGCTTGTGCGAGACTTACAACATGAATGTAGTCAGATGTATTAGATATTCAGTAATTCCTATTTGTGTTTTTATTGCATTTACGTCGCTGTAACTCTGAATTGGGGCTGCATAGCCTACTTATGTATATGCCATTTTTTTTTGTTGCCAATGATCTGTGTAACACGCTGCCAAAACATGTTCGTTGTGTGGCAAAACATTCTGTATATAACTGACGACAGAATTTCAAGTGGTCGCCCCTTACGTTCTAGAACAAGTGAACATGTCTGGCCAGAGAAAAGCTAGATTCGCTAGCTTGTACGTGATAGTGTCGGGTTTTGAGATGGGAGGGCGCAGGAGAGGATTTATATGAGGTAAAAACAGAAGAAGTATCTGAACTTATTAGAGTACTTTGGAGGTTATCGTGAGAGTAATTAAACAGCAGCCGCGCTTTCCCTGCAGCCTTCTTCGTATCCGACCATTCGAGAGTAACTCTAATGAGGCTATAGTTGTTCCAATGTCGCACGATGTGCAGAAAAAGGCATGGGTAAGCTTGCGTTTGCGGTAGTATACACCAGACTACAGTAAAATTGTGAACGAGTATGCAAAACATTCGGACAGCAGTTTCTTTGTTAATTCTGATTCATAACACTTTAGACAACGTAGAAACAGAGGTTGCCACCAACTGTTGTGGTCGGTCTTGCTTTGGGCGGTTATTAAAGATGGCGGGTGAGTCGGTTTACTTTGACGTCGTTATCTACATAACCTCTCATTGAATTTCAGTAATTCATTTTTCATCTCAAAGGTCGTAAACTTATCTTCAAAAGTGTTTATAATTAATTTTTTGAAATTTTGTCTTGTTATTTATGGTTATTTATGGTGATGAATAACATAGTTAATTTAATGACTTTTTGTTTTGTCTTCGCACGAAAAATTCAGTCGTTCTGTTTATGCATAAATCTAATACAAATGCAGAACGCCAACTTATGAAAAATAAATACTTTTTTTTTTTTTTTTCGCAAGTGAGTGTTATTTATGTGGTCCACGCAATTTACATCATGCGTACATCAGTACGCAAGTAACTGTAAACAATGCAATACACAGACTGCGATGACACTCTTTTGCTACTGGATGTCGCTGTTTTCAGAATTTCAGTTGCGAGGTATGTAGCACAGTGTTGTGCACTTTGAGTACTTTTTGCCTACGGGAAAAATAATTCTATTTTTACCGTAACAGTTTATTTATAACATGCTGGCCCATAGTTGCCGCGGTGATAGGTCAACCGGCACGTTTTTAATATGCAAGTATTTTGGTGCTTTGAAACTCGGGTTTACGTTCAATTTCTTGTGTTTAAAATTGTGAGTACCTATATTTGCGAATGCATGTCATAACCGGTTTGTAGCGGTTTGAAAATTGTTCTTGCGCCTTTTGTGGGCACCTCATGGATATTCCAAACAAGTGCCGTAGTATTTATTTCCCGATTCCTCAACCGGGAAAGCAGGATCCTGGTTAGTTTGTATAAATAAAATTAATGAAAATTATTTTTATTACTTGTTGCGGAGCGAACGGGTCTTTTGGGCAAATAAAATGTTTCTTTAAATAACTCGAGGCAAACAGAAAGTGGACGTGAATCGATGCAATCGTTTCTTTGGGGAAAACATCATCTGCCAAGTTATTAAATAGAAGAAAAAATGTTTCTTGTGTGGCTGGCACAATAATGAAACATTTTCTTATGACGGACAATTCCTTCTCTCGGTGTGATGACAGTTTGTATTAAAACTAAGTGCTTCTCAAAATTATTCCGTACTGATAACTATGCGATGATTGGGAATTCGTCGAAGACTGAAATCGGAGCGGACTGAAGTAAAAGTGTCTTCGTTGGCTGGGACGAGATAGCGCGGTCGGACAGTACGCTGCGCTGTGAGGGCAGACGTGTCCGCGCGCACGCCAGGTACCTCGCTTCCTGGGAGCGATTGAGGAAAACTACAGAATCCGCGGGGGGAGAGAGCAGAGTCGCTGGCCCGCTTCCCACCCCTCTAGCAAACACCACCGCCTTTTTCTTTTTCATTGCCCAAGACAACCTCGTCTAGCTTAGCAGCTACAGCTCTCCAGATTCTCCATCCCCTATCCTCCCCTACTGTGTCCACGAACGCCATGATTTTATTTTTATTCGTTCAAGAAACCATGGCATATATATGATAGTATACGGCATGTCGTATTGTAAAAGAAATGTAAGCACAGATTAAAATTAATAACGTGTACGAAGAAAATGGTAAATATCACAAGATATTAGATGTAATAATATGATTTTTTTTATTTTATATATGGCATCGCGAGGCTACTGTTGAAACAAACAACTCAATACTCTGGAATCCCAACATAAACATAAAAATTTTAAACCACTAAATATACTCTGCTCAAAAATGAAATGTGTTCACGTCTGTAGGTGTCCCGAACGAGGTTGTATACGGACGAATCCCGCGTTATATTGTTCAGATGGTCGTCTGCGAGTCACGAGAAGACGTGGGGAGCGATTTAATCGCACAGCCGTACATTCTACGGTTGCTAACAGAAGTGGAACTCTTATGGTACGGCCAGGCGTGAGGCTTGACACGAAAACGGATCTCCTCATTATTCACAACGGATCCTTAATCGCTCGACGGTACACTGACGAGATCTTGGTGCCACATGCCATTCCTCTCGTGAAACAACTAGGAGAGAATGCGGTATTAATGCAATACTCGAGTGCATCCAAATGGAGTGGCCATCCAGAAGTCCCGACATGAATCCGTTTGAACACGTCTGGGACCAACTGGAGCAACACGTCCAAGCGAGAAATCCACCACCCAAAACACTACACACTACAAGCCCTTGAAGACGCCCTTATGGAAGAGTGGGGACGTTTGACTTAAGTGAACGTGCGTCGCCTTGTCAGAAGTATGAGGTGTTGTGAAGCTGTTATCCATGCGAGAGGTGGCAGTACACCTTATTAAGGCGCCTAATTTAACCACCACATAGCTATTTTGTTGTATGACCATGGACCACTTTGTTTTTTTTTCTACACATTGTGCAATGACGTCGTGTATTGAGAGTTGAAAGAACGCTTTTCAATTTTTAATTGTTGCAAAGAAGATGGTTTATATTCATTGCATGTATGTCCTCATTTCAATATGAATGTGTATCATGGGGGTATGAACATCTAAAGACATGACCAAAGTTCTTTTTTGAGCAGCGTATTTCATAAATAAATGTACTGGGCTTAAATTTCTAGTCAATATCTTCTGCTGTGGTGTAATAACATTTTAAAATTAAAATACTAAAACATTTTTGGAAATTGTCATTGATTAAATAGTAATGTTTTATTGCTACAGTGTATTTAAATTAATTTATACGTTCATTATTTATACATTTTTGTTTTATACACCATATACAGATATAGTTTTGACATTAAAAATAGGATATACTAGCTGTTACAGCGACTCCACACGCGTGCAAAAATCAAACCTTAATTATAATGACTAAGTGGTCTATTTCAATGGTTGGTGACATATTTTATATAATCCCTAGGAAACCGTTCGTTTTCCTATGATGAAAAGTACCCTACGTGCTAATGCAGAATTTAATGTGCCCCTGTACCAAATTTCATCCAAATCTGCCGAACCGTTACGAAGTGATTTACAAACAAACTTACAATGGATGTGTTATCCCTCTCTTGGGCGTATATCGTCATACAAGGGAAAGTGCAATGTCTTGGTTGGGCAACTCGCCTCCCACCTAAACGGACCGGGTCGCGCCCGGATTTTCACGTGTGGAAATCGTGCCGGACGATGCCGCTGGTCGGCGGGTTTTCTCTGTGATCTCCCGTTTCCCTTACCCTTGCATTCCTCGATGTCAAGAGCCGTCCAAATTTATTCACTCACTGGGTACGAGGGTGTTGTGGGTGGAAGCTGCTATCCAACTTGGCCGTATGGTCTTATGTATAAAAAATGCAAGAATCTGCCAGGTACTCTTCTGGAAATTTTGAATTATGCGATCCGAAATGCTCTTCGCTTAACATTATTTCATTAATGAATGTTAACAACCAGTGACTTACCTGCTACCGTGGAAGGAAGATCCCTCCCCCCCCCCCTCTCACTCAATCGTTTATTGGGTTTACGCTAAGTGGACATCTACAGTACGATACCTGCCGTCTCCTCGGGAATACACACTGTCCGAGTTCTACGGCATGTTTTCCTTCCATTTGTTGTCTTTTCAACGGACGGATAAACGTGTTTGTGCTTCGGTTATGTCATCTGGCAGATTTGTATGACAGCATTCTGGATTTCCTTTGCTTTAACACACTTTTGCAGTGACGCCTTACACCGCAGTAAATTTCAACTGATTCACACGTGAGAAATAACAGTAGATAAATAAAAAATGTACCAGTGGTAAAAACAATTTTTACCTGAGGACATTTTCAATGTTGCCTAGTATTGTATCACTCCTTTAGGTCCTATTGTTCCATCAGAATGAGCTCCTGGTTGAACTTTAAACAGTGAAATCCTACTAGGTACGGATAATTGTAATGCGGTGGCACTATTGCCAATTAATTTTCGGAAATAGTAGCCCTGAATAATTTTCTTATATTTCATACTTTTATATGTTTCACTAGGGGCATTGGATTGTCGATGGCTACTGTCATTTGCGGTTTCTTCAAACTTTTCAAATTAAACCTTTGAAAATTCACCCCATTTATTACGTGTTTGGTTGTCTCCTACATATATAATATGTTACAAACGTTCTATACTCGTGTTAACATTAAAGTATCTTATTTTTTGTTAAATTGAACTTTAACTTATATTTTAAATATCAATTTATTTATTCAATTTATAACGGATACGAATAAAAACAGGGATAAAATAGGCAAGATAGTAAGATATAGTTCTTATGCAAAATATAATTATAGACTGTTCACGGTAAAGTGAGTACTTTTTAAGGCCCTTCTAAATTTTTCCTATCATCCAATCTCCATTTTCCTGCTGCTTTTTAATATAAACATTGCAATGTGACCAATAAATACAGTATATAGGTCTACGTTTCACCACCCCCAAAATTTATTGCCTGAGGCTGCAATAAGATATATTTATTAATGGATAAAGCCTGTTGGGAGGGCTCACTTTACCTAAACAGCCTATACACTGAGTGCGCGCGAATGCGGTGCGGTGTCCTTTTGGTGTAATTTTGTAGACGCGGTAAAATTTTGTTTGCATGAGGCGGAGGAATCTCCTGGAAGTTGAACTTTAGCAGGGCGTCGGTAAAGTTGGAAGTAGCCGTGCATGGACTTAATGCACGATGATACGGCGAATTCGCGCTTTGTCAGTAGAAGAGCAGCGTGACAGTGATGCAAACGCAACTAGACGTGGTGAAAGTGCTGTAAGAACTGTATTTCTCGATGACAGCATGGCGGATCTTCTTTGTTGAAAGGAAAGCGTGCCTCACGCGTGCGTGTGGAGGCGGTTCATTGCTGTCATTACGCGGCACGCGATTCGGGAGCGCGGAGAAAGTTCAGCGCTACCGTGGCTATTACGACACACTATACGCTGTTCGCTGTTCATGGTAAAGTGAGCACTTTTTAAGGCCCTAGTTACTTATTCCTTTCAGTCATGGTTTAAAATCCTTTAAAAACCTTGTCATATAAATATTGCCATGTAAGTATCACAGTGTGTGTATTCCACTGCACTCGGAAGTTAGCCTAAAAGCTAAAATAGAATACATTGACTATTATTCCAAATGAGAGGGCTTTCAAAAGTGCTCACTTCACCGTGAACAGCCTACAGCTATCCTCGCACGGCGAGGAATGTGGCCACGGTGACGCAGCGGTTAGTGCGCTCCCCCCCTACCCCCTCCTAGGCGAACCGACTTGATTCTCGGCGGGGTCTCTCCGTGATTTTCGCACCTGGGAATCGTGCCGGACGATACCTATGGTCGTAGGGTATTTATCGGGGCTCTCCCGTTTCACCGAAACCATGCGTTCCGGCGCTACTCCATATTCTCCTCACCTCACCCTCATCGGCTCCCAAGACCCTGATTTTAAAATGGCCGTTGAAACCTCTCCAACTCTACTCCGGGGCGCTGAAGGCTTCCGAACGCACAGTAGCGTCCATTGATTGATTGACTATTTTCATAATTACATGCCTAAATCCGATTTTTACTGTTTCTGAAGTAGAATCAACTAAACCCATTTAAAATAAAAATGGAAGCTGAACTATATGAACTTGATTAATATAAAAAAATGTACTCTGCCAAATGAGTTAACATAAATTTAAAGACATGCGTAAATAAAAAAATGTCAACGACTTACATATACGATTTATAGAGGTAATGAGGTAGTTTTTTTTTTATCGATGTGCAAATCAGTTAAAATTTACTGTTTGCCTCTTTGAAAATTGTTATTTTGAAACACGATGCAAAAAGGCTGCGAACTTTGAATTTTAACATGCCGAAAATATTGCATTACAGTGACTGAAAGTCTATACACGCGGCGACCGAACTAAATGCAATATTTCTTACGGTCAGTACATCTTACATCCAGATCTGAGATAACGTGCAATATCTCATCACTTTATTCAATTATAACTTATGGAAATTGTGAAAAAAAAATATTGGGTGGATTGTTCTGACTTACATTTCTCCCACTGGGTTTTCAAATATGTAGCAATGGTTCTTCTTAATCATTGATATATTACACGTGCGTATGGTAACGGATTTTTGGTTAATATTTCCGTGCTGTTTACCCTGAGACAGTAATGTAAGTCCCGAAGATAACAGTCGTGTTGTATTGTAGTTAGTATGCGTGGACAGTCACTGTTGCGTATTGTGGAATATAAGGCACTTATATAGCCACCTAGGCATCGTGCAGATGACAAACACGATTTGGCGTACAGATCCGTGACGTCACGGCAGAATGTAAGAGACGCCCATTGTTTCGAGATCTTCGGAGAGAATGTAAAATGAGAATGCTTGTGCGATTTTTTTTAACAAAACGTTGAAGATGTGCTTGTCTTTGCTCGGCAGTTAGGTTGTAGCTTAGTCTTATTTGGCGAGGAATAAGGGAGGTAATTTATATAATATGATATCTTTTATATAGGCATTTCACGGTAAAGTGGGTACTTTTTAAGGCCCTGCTGAATTTTTCTTTTCATTCTATTTCTATCTTCCTGGCACTTTTTAATATAAACATTCCCATCAGACTCATAAACACAGTGTATACGTTCCACTACTCACAAAATTTAACGTCTGGGGCTGCAATAAAATCTATTTATTAGTGGTTAATGCCTGTTGTAAGGGCCTTATAAAGTATTTACTTTATTGTGGACAGCCCGTAATAAGTCGTTGGTGTTAATCTTCCACAGCGTGACATCTAAGAATACTCGTACCCCCAGTTTCTTTCTTTCTTCCTTCCTTCCTTCCTCCGCTCTACTTTTGACATAGTAGGAAATTAATTTTTGGGTGAGCTGACTATCTAAGACTTGTAATTCAATTTTAATATTCAGTATTAATGTAGCTGTACATTTATACGTTGTGCTTGCGTATTTATACTGTAGGAAGTTATATTATTTTTTATAAAAAATCTGCTAGTATGCATGTATCTACGCTTGTTCTCCAAATGTTTAAATCGATGAGCCTCGCCCATGTGTTTGTTCGATACATTCTGTGACCTCTCCTGTGTCGTGTTCCGTAATGCTACGCCTGTATTTGCGTAGTAGGGTATTCACAGTAAAGTTAGCACTTTTGAAAGCCCTCTCATTTCGAATAATAGTCAGTAAATATATTTCATTTTAGCCTTAGATATTAACTTCCGAATGCGGTGGAGTCTACGCACTGTTGTCATTACGTACACGGCAATATTTATTTAAACAGGTAGTAAAAGGATAAAATATGGCTGAAATAAAAAAAGTAACTAGGCCCTCGAAAGGGCTCAGATCACCGTGAATAGTGTATATCAGTGTGTGTGTGTGTGTTACTGCACAAAAGAAAAATTATTATGTAAATACCATCTTTCCTTTAATTGATATTGTTTTGTGGTATCGTAGCTTGCATCCTAATATATTTTTAATTTTTTTGTTTCCAGGTGAGTATCTTCTCATTGATTGTAAGCGCTTCCTAGCAGTAAAGATGCATAACTGTAAGTACAACATTTTATTACAAATTGTGGATAATTATGTATATCATTACTTGTTTCGAGTTTTGAATAAAACGGTCCTAGATTCGTTTAAACGACTGAACTTTTTTTTTGTTCGAAAGAGGTCTTTGTGAATGATTCGGTGCACCATTTACGTTGCATCTCTGTTCTTTCAGTCCGTTAGTATTAGTTGCCGATTGTTAACACTGCAACTTATTCCAATGTTTTCGTAAAAAAAAAAAAAACTTACTGATATAATATAACTTTTCAATTTCGTTCCCTGTCTGCAGCCCACACCAGGATGCCTAGTTTTTGTATGTGAATTCACATAAGCTACGTTACTTACCCAGTAAACCAGTTACCTTACGCAAACCAGAGGATACGTTTTACTTGTTAATTCATTACACACCGATTTGTTTACTTTTAAAAACAATTAGCATCCTTCGTTTTCGTCTCGGCATTTTGTCAGTGTTCTTTGTATACACGTACCGTTAAACAGTGGCAATAAGTGTTCTTTAATTCGTTTGACACGAAGTATTCTGCTATTGATCTGCAAATTATATGGTCTTAGTGGAAACGCAACCAAAACTGCATTGAAATATTTTGAAAATAGTTAAATGTGTTTTCGGCTAATGTTTTGGCATTTCGTGGAAAATGCTTTCTTAGAGTCATTTCCTCGGAGTTGAGATCACATGATCTCAACAAAGAAGAAATAAATCACTGGTGCCATCCTGAAAATGGCCCGCTGTAAAAATAATACGGTAAGCGTTCTGTGTTGCTCGTCCAGGGTGTGAACTGGGTCACGTGGGGTTTAACCGAGGGAATGCAGTAATGGTCTCGCGAGAGCGCAAGGAACGTGTCGCTGGCCCGCAGCTTGTTCGGACCAGCAGCTCGGGGAGAATTCCAGCTCGGCGCTGGCACGGAACAGAACGTAACGAGATTCGTGCGATGGAAGCCAATGGGATTTGCGGTTTTGGGAAGAAAAGCGCGCTGCCGGTTTCAGCTGGTGTAGCAGGTGGGGGGTTGGGGATACGACGAGAACTCTGGATCTATTAGATCTGCGCTCAAATCATGTTACAATCCCGGGGAACGTTCCTTATAAAACGAAGTCGACCCCCTAACATCCCCCCCCCCCCCCATTTCCATGATTTTTCCGGTTCTGCCTCTTGGACGTGTTTACCTTTTTATTTCTTGGGCAGAAGATTCCAGCTGCTTCTTCCCCTCCCCTTTTCCACCCTCTTCAGTCACCCTGTCTAAAGAGATCTAGATGTCGCGCAGTTCGCACAACATTTTTTTCGAGTTATGTGCGTTACAGGCAAATAAATATTTACCCGAAAAGTTTCGTTTGGATTCTTTTGAGACGCAGTTCGTCATCTTTCTCTAGTGGGTTGAAAGTGTCAACAGTTGAGGAACGTTAAGTTTACTTTTCTGAACTTTGTTTCACAACAAAATTCAAGACGATGTTGGATTTAAAAAAAATGGCGTGCCTTTCTAACGAGTTTCCCCTCAGTGGAATTTAAAACATCAAGATATCCCTTTGATTTATTTAAA
This sequence comes from Dryococelus australis, assembly GCA_029891345.1. Classification (NCBI taxonomy): domain Eukaryota; kingdom Metazoa; phylum Arthropoda; class Insecta; order Phasmatodea; family Phasmatidae; genus Dryococelus; species Dryococelus australis. The sequence continues at coordinate 88,949,615 of CM057003.1, read as the reverse complement.
TACGTTTAATACATAGCTCCAAAACATATTTGTTTTAAAACGAAACTGACTGAGGGCAAAATAATAGGTTCCTTCATAATGTTACAAGCTTGGACCACAAAACACATTAAGTGGATTGTCACATATTTTCAATGAAGACGAGCTAAATTAAACTTCCCGATTAATTATTTCCTGAGACATAAAACTCAATCACCACGGGCACAGCAAAATAATAACTCCAGCACTTTTCCGTCCAAGGGAGCAAAGTTTTAACAGTATCCTGAACGTAACAATAATCGCTATAATCACTTTTTTTTAATTTCACCCGACTCTTGCGTACATTCGCGCAGTTGATCTGGCTGGTAAGTCTCCACAACTTGCCATGAAACACCCAGATACAGCACTGACCGGCTGCATTCCCAGTTTTATTCGTACGGGCAGTGTTCGTTTGCCATGTTTGTGAAACCAGCGGCATAATACACACAATGCATCGCAATTTAACATTTACGTAGATAAGAACTGATTTACATGTTCGTTGCGTTAACGGCAGCAACCCATTTCTCTGAATGTGGACACTTAAGTAAGAGTCTTCCCGTGACTGAAGAGTTAGGAGACTAATGTATGACTGTATGACTGTATGATAAAATATTTCTTGTATTTCACTCTACGTGTATTGCTAACACTTAGAAAATATTGGTCTGTCGTATGCTACACGCATATTTAAACAAAAGAGTTGCGTACACAGGATCTTATTTTGGGTCGGGCTGGATCTCGATTTATGAAGTGAACACTTGCTCAGTACGGAAAATTTTTTTAACAATGTAAAATATATTTTAAATTACAGTGCTTACTAAGGAAACCTTAATGCAGTTATTTATTTAATGATTATTTAACTTTACACTATTTGTTAGTATTTATTTATATGAAGACTTTTTTTGCGAGCGTCTGCATACCCTTCATCCCCTCCCTTTTTTTATTTGCTGCGTACGCCTCTGAAGTAAAGTGTTAAAAACTCCTGGACATATAAAAAAAGTTAGCGTAGGCCTAGTGTTGTGAAACAAAAGTACTTAAATCTATTTCTTTGGTTGACAGCAGTGAGAATTTGATATAAGGAAAAACACAATGAAATTCGGGTTTTTGGCTTTCCTGTTAAAGATCGATATATACCACCTGGGACTTCTTTTGGCCATAAAAATACGCGCTTCTTTGCTACCGAAGCTTTTTGTAACATGAATGTATAGTCTGTTTTCCTTGAAGAAACGGAAAACTTGGCAATTAAATAAAAGATTACTGAAAAACGAATTGTTACATTTGTCTCGAGACAAAGCTTGATAGTATAATTTCTCACACTTAGATTTTTGTTTCTAGTTTATATCTTAAACATTGGTTTCAGGAAACCGAATTTCATTTAACACGTATTTCTCTATACCAAATGTCTTTCGCCTAGCGGCAGTCTCGGGATTGCCCGTTCGGATAAAGCTTGCGCAGATCGTGGTATCTACAGCACGTAGTCCGGAACAAGATGGGCCGTAAATGGTAAGTGGGTAGGCGGATGGGTCGTGGGGGGGGGGGGGGGAGGCGAGGGCGAAAGCCGTTGCCCGCCCGTTCTCCAGCGGCCGTTAGCCATTGTCGCGTTACGTAAGCAAGCCTGAGTCTGCAGGCCGACTTCTTCCATCCTTCCGGACGGCGACCCCGCTTTGCGACACTAGTCTTCCGACCCGGCGTGGCGTGGCCGAATAACCCGGTTCGAAGCCCCCCCCCCCCCCTTCTTTCTCCATTCTACTTCATTCTCCCCACACACATCACTCGAGCGTACGCGGAAGTATTGTCCACTCACGGTAACTCCCAACTTTTTTTCTTGAAAACTCCGCTATATTCCTCCGTCTCGTGCAAACACGTCTCAACCAAAGGGGCAACGCACCTTCGCTTTCGTGAGCACTCAGTATTAATATTATTTTTCATGAGAACTATTTCTTAAAAGCTGTTCACGAAAAAGTGAGTACTTTTGAAATCCACCTTAGAAAAATGTCACGTCTCGTGCCTGACATACATTTTAACGGGCTCACCGAGTGACATGCGCCTACTAAAGTTGGTAACGATGGAAGGAAAGTAGTTCCATATCTTGACATCGAATAACAAGTGTTAAATTAACATTTGTGATAACTTAAAATTATTTATTTCACTTTCAGTTTTTTAATGCATCTATGTGTATAGATCAGCAGATTTGTAAAGTATTTGATTTTCTAATAATTTTACATACGTTGGAGGAATACACAACGTGCATGCAAATAGATCTTAAGCAGGGCGTTCAAATGTGTTCATTTTACCTTGAACAGCCTATACTAGGGCTTTACCAACACCCCCCCCCCCCAATCGCTGTTTACATTCACATTAATCTTAAATGAAGTATTATAACTCATACATAAAATATAAGTAAAAGTTCAATTTAACCAGTATTAAGATAATGTCATGTCTATAGAAGCATATACTTGCGATACACGACATATTTAATAAACAACCAGAATCGTCACCCATGGGGTGATTTTTCGAAGATATGATTTAAAAAGTGTAAGAAAACCGCAGATATACTATACCGGTTGGCTGGCATTTTCAGATATTTAGCTGGCACGCCTTGCTGGATGTTGTAGCCACGTGCCGCAGGTTTGTTTTGTTGCTGACTTATTGTGATACAGACTGTTTTTGTCCAGTAGCTACTTGGGGGGGGGGGGGGCGCAATTGGCGTAGTGGTTAGAGTGCTCGCCTCCCGCCATTACGAACCGTGCTCGATTCCCGGCGGGGCCACTCCCGGATTTTCGCACGTGAGAGTTCGTTCCGGACGCTGCCGCTGGTCGGCGGGTTTTCTCGGGGGTCTGTCATTCCCCCGCCCTTTCATTCCAGCACTGCTCCATGTTCACCTCGCTTCACCCGCGTCGGCTCTCAAGACGTCGCTGTCATGAGCAGCGCAAACCACTTTACTCCACAATTTCCTAACACTCGAAAAACTGTCAGTTCTGTAGTTTTAATAGGTTAAAATATAACTTTTAGACCGCTGACCACATTAGGCTGTTCACGGTAAAATTAACACTTTTGAAAGTATTGTTTAAGATCTACTTGTATGCACGTTGTGTACTCTTCCGCCTTATGTAAGATTAACATTGTCACGGGTCTCATCACTTTATTCGTGCGTCGGTCAACTGAAACGGTGAAATTATTAGAAAAATTAATATTTAACAAATCTGCTAATTTTTTACAGTTCGATGGAATAAAAAAACAGTAAGCGAAAGAAATAATTTAAGTTTATCACAAATGGGTACCTAACAATATTTTTTGACGTTAAGATACGGAACTACTTCCCATCAATCGTTAACAACTTTACTGGGCGTATGTCACTCAGGGCGCCCATTAAAATATATGCATGCAGGGGCAGTGACTTTTTTCTAAGGTTGATTTCAAAAGTGCTCTCTTTATCGTGAACGGCCTTTGCTTGTCGTACCTGTACACAAATTCCAGTGGCAACATGGAATATGTTACTTTTCTTCTGACAGTTGCGGAGTATGGCGGAAACATACATGCCCAGAGCGATGCACTAAGTACAAAGTATGGTATGTCGTTTGCCTTGTAACCTCTTGGTTTTACTGAACTAGAAGAAGAGGCGGGGGGAGGTAACTCTCAGAGGAATACTTCAGAGGAAACAGAGTTACAAAGTTAATGCAATGCTTTTTTTTTTGCAAATATATTTGTTTTTCTGTGAGTGTGACTGGTTTTTCTTATAGAGATTTCTTGTGCAAACAGTCGAGCCTTTGGTCGGTTGAGGAGCCTTGACGATAGAAATTTAATCTTCCTGCCCATCAAGGTAAGAAAAATATTTTACCCTCCCTTCCCGTCATTTCAATTTAACCTTGAGCCAGAAAGAACAATAACTACGGTAAATTAATTATCTCCGTCACGAGCAATGTATGGCTAACATTATTTTTCTGGTTTTTCTGTACCTATAAATTATAGTTAACAATTACGAGGATTTTTGATAGATGCAATGAAAACGTAGCCGTGCTATTTCGACAGTAATATAAGTAATAACCGTAATTTTTATCCTAATTTTCAACGGAAATAAAGGCTTATGAGATGATTTTCCTGTCTGTGTATATGTGCGTGTCTCAGCGTGTGTGTACCCCCTCTTTTCAGTTTTTAACTGCCTCAAACGAATTTCACCAAACTTGGTACATATAATATACTTAAGGACACCAAACTTTTATAGTTTTCAACCACGTCGGACGCTTTCAAAATTGCGGCTATTTTAAAATACAGAAGGTTGTGCTGACAGACCATTGTGTAAGAATTAAATTTTGAAATGGATATTGTTATTGGTCCTCCCCCCCCCCCCCCCCATTTCGTAAGATAGCACCAATTGAACAAAAATAAGGATTTTTCATTATATTTCGAAAACTATTAAACCAACTCCCATCCAATTTGGCATGTAATACTAGGGTAGGCCGTGTAAACGTGATTGAAATGGATTACTTATTTTCAAAATGGCAGCCATGCAAATGTTTTAAGTTTATTTATTATATCTGTCATATCATTTAGTAAATTTCGATCAAAATTTGTAATCTGAAAGTATCTATTACCTGAGTCAGATATACTGACAAATAACTACTTTTTTCGGCCCTTTTTCTAAGATAGCGCAGTTAGTATAAGTTAAGTTATGTCATATCTCTCTAAATAATTAACCGATTCGTACGAAATTTGACAAACAAGTAGTACTGATGCAGATGGTGTTACGTAGTATGTTTTAAGCATGTCAGACGCTTATTTTCAAAATGGCGGCCATACAGCCACTTTAACTTAGAACTTATCGTCGAAACTTTGTAATCCGTTTCAACATAACTTTTTATGCTGGCAGTACACATTACAACTATCAACTGTACCTACATGAAGCATCTTTTGTCCGCCATTTTGTAACAAATTTGACAAACAAGTAGCACTGAGGCATATTATATCAAGTGGTATGTTTTAAGCACGCCAGTCTTTTTTCAAAATGGCGGCCCTATAACCATTTTAGCTGAGAATGTTAAATCGTCGAAACCTTACCAGTTTCAATTAGACTTTGTATGCTGGTAATAGGTAGTATTACAACTATCAACTGTATGTACATAGAGCGTCTTTTGTCAGTCATTTTCTGAGATAGTGCCATGCGAGTAAATAAAGATTTCTGTCATATATCGGGAAACAGTTAACATATATTTCATATAGGTCAGGCACTTATTTTCAAAATGGTGGCTATATAAATGTTTTAGCTCTATATGTTTTATTAACGTAACAATGATTTTGTCTCGTATCTCGAGAAACTGTCAAACCAGTCTTACAAAATTTTGTGAAGTCGTACTGTGGTAGGCCATGGTAATAAATTCATTTTTTAAAGTTGGAGACACTGATTTTCAGAATGACTGCTATAAAATCATTTAAATTTTGTATGCGAATCTACAACACTGTGTTATATTTTAACTTAACTTCATATATTGGCGGTTTACAATCATCAGAATTGCTGCTACATTACTTTTTCCCCTCCATTTATGGAGATTACCGCATGAAAATTATGGAGGTTTTATGCCATGTCTCGAGAACCAATCAACCGATTACCACCAAATGTTTCACTGGAACATTTCAAATAAATTTGTACCAAATTGTGCACACCGTAAGTGCTACAGAAGGCCATGTAAAATATAAATTTCATGATTTAAATAGGCCAGGCAACGATGTTCAAAATGGCATTTTAATAAATCATTTAGGTAAGTTTAGCACATATATTGAACACTTTAACCACATTCAGCCTCTTTTTACTGGCAATTTTGTACGATAGCATCAAAAACAAACGATTTCTACAAAATTCTTCACACAATTGGCGCTACGGTAGGCCATGTGAATTTTCAGTAATAGAGGTTGCGATTATCGCGAAATAGGCAGAGAAAAAGAGATACAGGAGAGGAAATAAGTAGAGAAAGAGAGATAAAGGAGAGGAGACTGAAGTCATCCAGACGTCGATTGCTAATGAAACTGAAGTTAAAGTTGATAACAGCAGAAGAGTGCGGAAGCAATTTAAATAATAATACATTATTATTTTTATGCACAGTGGCTTGCTTGGAATTTATCACTGGAATGGTTCACGCAAGTGAACATCAGCATTCTCCGTGAAAAAGAAAAGACTTGAACATATCAATTCCAATACAACCTGCCAACATGGGATAGCTATCTGAACGTTTGTCATTCAGGAGATTAGAACGAATCATGAGTTCAGAGGACAGAGTTAAGTGAAAATATTGTTCGTCAAGGCGCGTGTTGTTAGTAACGCGGTTTTCATCCATGTCATCGGAAAAAGGTCCTCGGTGGTGTAGTCGTCAGAGCGCAATGGCGGGGCTCCAGCCCTGATTTTCGCGCGCTGGAGACGTGGCGGACGGTGCCATTGGTAGGAGCGTCTTCTCAGATTACCCCCCCCCCCCCTCAACCATATCAATTGTATTTTGTCGCTGCTCTAGCTTCACGTTAAAATAAAGCTACTACCTAAGCAGCACTGCACCCGACTATACAACGTGAAGAACTCATAAAATATTATTACAGACACCATGGAAATTGTTAGAAAATTGCAATTTGTGCTGCATATGGAAGAAGAATGTATATATTTTGCAACAATATAAAATATTATACAAATATATACTTTTTAAATGTAAACATTTAAGTTATTAAAAGTCTGTATTTTTAACCAAATTTAAGCATATTTCTAGTCTGGCAGAAAACATAATTTACAAGAAAATCTTCATGGAATATCGTCATGTTTACTATAATTGTAAGAAAATTATTATAATAATGTAGGAAATATTTTTCATACTTAATTGATTTTATATGCATTCATTTGGCACGGCTGAAACTGATGTAAATAAAGTTAATTATAAAATTGATATGAGACATTATTATTATGACTTTATTTCAAATTATCAGAGTAAATGTTATGACGAACTTTCTTGAAGACGACTTTCTTGTAAATTCTGCTTCCCGAAGCATCCAAAATGGAATTGCGCTTAAATTTGGTTAAAAATGGGGACTCTATCGATCGACTAATTTTTTACATTTTAAAAGTATATTTTAGTAAAAAAAATTATAATTTTGCAAAATATATAGGTACATTCTTCTTTCATATAGAGCATAAATCGCACTTTTCTGACAATTTCCATGGTGTCTGTCCTACTATTTTATGAGTTCTTCACATTATAGTCAGGTGCAGTGTTCCATAGGCAGTTGCTTTACTTCAACCTTAATTCCCATCGTCAATGAAGACTTCAGTTTTTTCACACGTTTGGTAGAGTTGCACGGACCAAATATGGCAACGAGGTGGGCAGTTTACTGCAATATCGTAATGTAATCCAAGAGAAGGAGGCAGTCTATCGTATTACGGCGAAGCTTATTTCTTAATTTTAATAAGAGAAAGGTGTTAGGCTGTTAATGACGTTGTCTCTGCAATATCTACATTAGTCTGCAGCCTTCGTTTATTGATGGCCACGTGTTTCGAAAAGTTTGGCGCAGCACTCGAAGCCCGTCCACCAGCATGCGGGAAATGCCGGCATCCACAGTGTCGACATACACGCTCGCAGTAGCATCGCGACTGACGTGAACCTGTACGTACGCAAGTAGTACGAGGATCCATACGGTTATCTGAACCAGACTTCGTCGTGTGGAGGATTCGTCCCTTTAGTTATACCTAGAGGTGGTGAAACACGTACGACTCGCAGTTTGCGAACCTAGCATGAATATGGGTGTGGTCTGAGCAATTTGCCGCTCAATCTTGTAAAGTATCTATAGTCTTAAAGGCTGTTCACGATAAAGTGAGCACTTTTGAAATCATCCTCAGAAAAAAGTCACTACCCCTACCCGCATATGTTTTAACGGGCGCACTGAGTGACATGAGTCCAGTAAAGTTGGCTACGATGGAGAGGAAAGTTGTTCCGTATATTAACGTCGAACAAAAAGTGTTAGGTGACCATTTGTGATAACTTACATTATTTCGCTCACTTTCTGTATTCCGCAATGCATTGAAGTGTAAAAATGAGCGGATTTATACATTATTCACTTTTCTAATAATTTCACTGTTTCACTTAACCAACGCATGGGTAAAGCGATGAGGCCCATGTCAATGTTAATTTTACCTAAGGTGGAAGAATACACAACATGTGTACAAGTAGATCTTAATCAGGGCTTTCAAAAGTGCTCATTTTACCGTGAACAGCCTATAAACATTTATATTTTGATTCTTTCCGCGTGTCGTACCGGGCAAAAAATAACGAGAACTTAATAAACAGTTTTTTTTTTAATGATACGACCACCTAGATTATTTCTAACAGTAGCTATTTTCGTAATAACAGGATTGTGGCACGCGTACCACTTGCCGCTTTTGGTTGTAAACAAGACAAGTAATTTTACGTATAAACATGGTAATTCACGAATGTCAAGTTACGAAAGCAGAGCTTGCAATTACGTAACTTGGGGAAACGTAATGTATTTATCTGCACCAAAACATTCACTGCTGTCTTGTAATTTATGAAGAATGTGAATTGTTCGTAAAAGCTTTAGGCAATTAAGTTAAAAATCGAGAGATCACGACCCATTATCAGTCTATCAAAATAGAGCAAAATTTCCTAACAGGTGCTGGGATTGCTACGATTAACCAATTTGACCACTTGTGTTGGAAGGGTTCAGTGAGAAAACAAGCTATGGTTGTTCGTGATCGTCATTTACATTTATTGTTCTTCGGTATTTGCAGATTTTACCGTAGTGAGCTCAGTCCACTAGGTAAAATATTGTTTAACATTGCGTACACTGGAAATACGAAACAGTGGAAAATCATTGATTCGCAGTGAAATAAAACTACTCGAATCACTGAAAATGGTTCCACTTAGAATCAGTGGAAAACCGCCAATTACTTAAGTGGAAAAAAACAATTCATCGATTGAATCAGTGACGGCCAATTGCAGCGGGGAATTAAGTATTATTTTTAAATTGAATTTAGCCGAATAATTACGAGAAATAAACGTATTTACGATTGTGAACTATTTATATTGTGCAGTTTACCGTAATTTAAAAAAAATTAAAAAACTTTCCACAAGTGGCCGGGATTCAACTCTCACGCCCTTTTAATTCATTTTTGTCCATGACTGAGCTACCAAGCCAAACAGGCAAGAATGAGGAATATATATATATATATATATATATATATATATAAACTTGTGGAAAGTTTTTTAATTTTTTTTTAAATTACGGTAAACTGCAATATATAAATAGTACGATATCGTAAATATGTTTATTTCTCGTAATTATTCGGCTAAATTCAATTTAAAAATAATACTTAATTCCCCGCTGCAATTGGCCGTCACTGATTCAATCGATGAATTGTTTTTTTCCACTTAAGTAATTAGTGGTTTTCCACTGATTATACATATATTCTCGTTGAAAGCGTGTAGTTTTAAATTGTATGCCCTTAATTTTCGTTTTTGATATGTTTGGTATCGTTAGAACGTAGTGATGATTAAACATCAACGGAATTGCATCTTCAAGTGCAGTTTAAGAAAAACAAAATTCGAAGAACAGACTAACATTTTATTCGTGTTTCCAATACTGATACAATTTACTAAAAATTCTAATACACCAAGAAAAACATCTCAAAGTGAAAGCCGTGTTCACCCAATTACGTCAAAAGCCTCGTGTAATTTAATATACAAATACTCCTTTAAAATAAATGACCCCCATGTTTTACAAGAGCATAATTAAACCTGCCCATGCACAACTGACACACTTAGAGCTTTGTAGGGTACACAGTAATGCTGAATACGAGCTGGCAATCGATGTAAATACATACATGACGTTGCTAAAAATTGAGATGGCTCAAAAAAGGCAATACATTTGCTGGAGGCTGACATTTTAAAAAGAGACACAGACACTACCATTCCAAAGTTACCCAAGTTTAAAGCTCTCCTCACATCACCTGGCGAATACGTGACATTTATGCAATTATCTTTGGGTTAATCATGAGCATGTCAGTTCGCCAAACGATTATAAGTTTACCAAAAACATGAAAATGCGTGCCGCGGCCCAAACCCATCAAAGGCATGCACCATAAAAGGAACAATTTAAAACAAAGCTTAAAATGCTAATCAAATGTCCCGGGGGAATACATTTCCCCATGAAGGCAAGCTATCTTAAAGCACGCTTAATAACAACAAACTAATACTATTTAAACTCTTAAGAGTCATCTTTACCCCTGCAGGAGCAAGTATGCAACACGCATTAACACCATTTATTCTAATGCTAACCTCTTCTTGAGTTTTCTGGTGGAACTAATTACAGTACGTTATAACTTGAAATGCAGTATCAAATTAAAAGTCTTTAGCGTACTTTGATGAATATAATGCTAAAAGTTTAATATTCGAAGGGGGATTGTACTAAAGATGTGAAAATTGATCAAAATATACTACCACAAATAAACTTGATAATATGTAGCTGAAATAAAAGTGCAAAATAACTTCTAGCTGTTATATGTTTCATCATTTGTGTTTTCTACGATGAAAACTGTGTTAATAATCTACCTACAATGTAAGACACTAATTGAAATCTCAAAAAACACTGACATTTCGTGGTCTCAAAATTGTGTATGGCGATAGAAGAACACTTTTACACTGGGCTCAAGAGCCACCAGTTCTCACTGTTAAGTGGCTGCCCAGGAGGTTTGTGCGAGGGGTTGGTGGTTGGGGTGGAGGAGGGAACCATTTTTTCTGGCAGGAAACGGGGCGGTGTTTGAAATCCGTAGTAAGCATACTGCTATTCCTTGAACAAGGAACTCGCTGTTTATTACGAAATCAAAAATCACCTCACTTCATTTGCGCTACATAAGCTAAACTTAGTTTTCTTTTGTAAACTGAAAGGTTTATCAGTGCAGTGTGTGGAGATTTGTGCTCATTCTGAGTGCTCCGTTGTACTGATACCTGGACTTCTATGGTATGAAAAAAAAAAATACTTCCCGACCAACGTAATCCACAGTTAAATGAGGATTTACTAACGTAATAAATGAAACATTTTTTATATCTGTTCTGAGTGTAGTGATAGGTCTACGTTTTGCAATCACTCTTTTCTTTATTTGGACGTTTTTTTCTTGCTCCGTAAAGTCCTAACATTACTAACATGTCACTCTAGAAATAGTCTGCCTCACGAACAGGTGCACTTTTTTGACAGTCTGGAAGTAGTTGTTTGAATAGTTATTATTTTAAAATTCCAGAGTAAAATATTTTCTGCGAACATAATGGGCGAGCTGACTGTCTTCTGAGTTGGTTTGTAAACATCATATCTTTTTGGGGGAGACACCGCAGTAACCATGGAAACAGCTGCAGACGGTGAATGAGTGAGTGAAGAGATTTGGGCGGCTCTTAACAGCGAGGTCTTGAGAGCCTGTGAGGGTGATTGAAGTGAATATGGAGTGGCGCTGGAATGAAGAGGCGGGGGGGGGACGGGAGATCCCCGAGAAAACCCGCTGACCAACGGCATCGTCCGGCACGATTCCACTTGCGAAAATCCGGTGACCCAGCCGGGGATTGAACCCGGTTCGCCTTGGTGGGAGGCGAGTATGCTAATCGCTCAGCCACCGCGGCCCCAGCTGTATACAGGAATTCCTTCAAGGCTGTCGAAAAAAGTGCACTCGCTCGTGAGAGAGTCTATAATGATGAATTTTATAAGCAACTCAAATCGCTTATATCAATTTTATTCCTGAAAAAGAACTAAGAAATTTCGGGTTGAGTGTATTGTATTACATTCGAGCTTGTGTTAATTCTTCGAGCTTCATTTAACGTGTGTCTAATTTACGCGACTGTCAGGAAATCGATACGTTCACGTGTCGATACCTCGGTACGTATGGTACTTGTTATAAAAGAAGAATAAATCAAATTAAGACGAAGGAGTTGGACAACGACAGTGGGAATTTTCTGGAGTATTAAATATGATGAGACAGTCTCACGAAGCCTGACTGAACTGTTTTAATTTTGGTGAACCGTTATAGACAGTGAGTATACTAAGTCCATGTCTCCATTTAACGGATACTCTCTCCAGAGAGCACTCTTTCATATTATTGTGCCAGAGAGCTCATTTGCGTTCTCTGGTGTTGCCGCTCTCTCCTATTCGGGCGTTGCGCTCTCCTATTTGTAAACAAACACAGCACGAGTACCAGGTGCGTAAAAAATATTTAATTAAAATTGAAATCGAAACAAATATATTCGTGGACAACTAAAATAATAATTGTTAACCTACCGACGGCGTGTTTCAAACTGCAAGTATCTACTTACAGACGAAATAATGCGTGGTCAAACTCTCTCTATAAGAAAAAAATTTACACACGATTACTCGCTATTTAAACTATTTATTTGATAATTACTGCGGCCTTAGCATAACATTAATCTATAATGTTTGGGTAAAATACTACCTACTACAGCGAATGTCTCTGTGCGCTTTCCGGAAATACTTTATAAACTGTTTATACTCGGGTGGGGTTACAACCATTTCAGAATGAGCATTTACATTTTCGTAGCGAAAAGAAATTCGCTCACAATAAAAGCATTAGACTGATGTCTTCTTTATAGACGGTGTAAAAACTGCGTGTGCGTGGATTTCCATGAAACTCGAATCAAGTGATGAATACCTATTACTTGTTTCGTTTTTTTTTGTAACGTAGAAAGAACGGGGATCATTTGCCTATAAAGTTTTGTATTTACTTATTAATCTGTGAGGCATTTATGCATGAAGTCAGATTATGTAAAATAGAAATTTTGATACGTTAAAAAAAAAATGTATACGAACCAATGAACATTGTGAAATCTTTGCTAATGTTCTACTGAAATAAAATAAACCACGCACATGCACTGAACAAGCCAGCCATTTTTCACAATCCTGATCGTAAATGTTATTACAATAATTGTCATGGCATTTGACGGTAGTTTAAGACACGTTACTCCGTATTATTTTTAATGCAACCGGCTTTATTGTTGGTGCCCCCCCCCCCTTCTACATGTAGTATTATCGTACCAATCATGCCGTTATAATGATACAACGAGCAAATATTAGTTAAAATATTGGTTTTTGAACAGCTTTGCGTAGCTCTTATCACGTGAGAAGGGGTGAAAATGGTGATCGAGTTTAATATTAATACGACACTCATACTGACAATATAAATAAAAATTAATTCTCTTATGGCATCAGATGTCATATATAGCTCAATAGAAAAAGTAATACTAATGGTTTTAAATCATACATAATTGTGTACAAATCGAATAAACACGTATGTGTTAATAATGTTCATAAAATTATGTATTAATATAATTTATTTAGTTAGACAAAATGAATTTTTGAGCCGTTGATGAAAACGCCAGCTGAAAGTCACTGGGATGTTGGTGTTACATATAGATACAGATCCTCGTGTCTGAAAGTAGAAACTTTGCAGGGCTTTCAAAACGGCTCACTATACTGGGAACAAACTATGTACAGTGAACTATATATAACTATATATAGTGAACAAACTATATATATATATATATATATATATATATATATATATATATATATATATATATATATATAAAGAGAGACAAAATTTTTCCGTAGAATATTTTGTAACTCTCCATGTAATATGCCTATAAAATATTTCTCGGAAATTTTTTTGTAAGTGTACACAACCTTGAACGTGTTCCTGTATTATCTGATGATTTGATTAAAAATTCTTGAACATTTAAAAAAAAATTTAGCAACTGTCGTACACAGCACACTTTGTTAAGTAACTATACAAATATATCGAGATAAGTATTGGGACTCTTGTTAAATTGCAGGGGGATAAAGTAATTATCAATATAAAATAACACGATGACATCAAAATGGGCTCAGGTTAATATTTGTTAGCTTGTAATTATGGCTTACTGAAAGTACTAGGTCTTTGTAGATTACTCAGAGACATGGTTTTCGCGAAAAGATTCCATGGACAGGTAACTGTATTTCAAAATACTTTAGTTCATATACACTCCAATAATTGGATGGTTTTGACTGTCACGTGCCTTTGAAGTTTACTTACGAATCACAAACGTCCAACTTCTCATTGGCTTTGTTCTGATTGGGCCAGTAGAGTAAGCGACGTCTTTTCACAAAGAGTTGTAGACATTAACCAAAATAAAATTGCAGTTGTCCAAGTAGATTATTGAAACTTAACTTGCTGAAAAACATTTTTGCAAAAAACGGTATACCTAATAATAGTCTGTTTGTAAAATCATTTACTGAAGTAATTATTTGACGAATATAACAAAACATTAATAACACTCTTCCAGCGTGGCGATGAAGGCGGGGAAACGTAAAATAAAAAATGCTATATATATATATATATATATATATATATATACACACACACACACGCGAGTTAAAACTATGTTTATTGAAAATAATACGTTTAGTGCCTTTTGTACACAATTCATGTAATATTTTTCTCGGGCTGCGATCGTTGGTTGCAAGGCTAGTTTAGTACATCGCCGTGAGAGATAAATACTGTACAGTGTGTAAATAAATACTGTATAGTGTGTGATTGGGCATTGAAGCAAGGGAAGGAACAACTATTACACACGTGTTATAAGAATTGGGGTGAAGAACAGAGTGCATCTAGTATGGAATCTGATATTATAGTGGAAGGCTTTTGCAGAAGTGAGGAAATGGATGATTTACGATATAAAACACTGATAGCCGATGGTGACTACTGTATACAAAAGACTACTTGAAGCAAGACCGTACAGAGACTTAACTGTCGATAAACTGAATTATCGAAATCACCTTTTGCGTAATTACTGTAACAAGTTAAAATAAATTTGGACAAGTAGTAAAAATGGCCCATTTCATGTGAGGAAGCAGATACATGCTGAAAGCATACAGTTGCATGGTGCAGCTGTAAAAACTCCTAGATACAGAATGAGCTAGGAGTTGCCCCTGCACGAACGTGTAACAAACCTGCGAAATGTCATTATGAACAGTATTAATCATGTTTTTGGGGATCATCAGCGGTGTGCCAAATGTTTTTGTACCGGCACTGAAGCAGGTGAAACAAGTATTATTCCACTTGTTATAGTGCGTTATCTGTACCACCAAATTAAATCGTTGGCAGAGGTTCTGAGCAGGCATAGTCGCAGTTTACTTTACAGTGTTGATGACAACTGCGTAGAACATTACAACTCTGCAGTAGTGAAGAATATAGGTGCCAAACACATGAACTACACCAAACACAGCTCGTATCAAGCACGATGCGCCGCGGCTGTGGGTGCCCACAATTCTGGGGCCTTACACTACAAACTGCACAAAAATATATGTGGAAAAAGTCCAGTAAATTTACAAAAAGACTGTAGGATCAGAGAAAACGTAAAGTAGATACAGCTAGAGTAAAGCGAGATACTGTATTTGTGAAGCCAGCTCTGAAACCAAAGAAACTATTTTCTAGGAGAAAATACGTGGAACCTGACTACGCAGTTCAAGCTCAACAGCCAGATCTACTCACAGATGAATTCGCTGGACTGCTCAGGGAGCTATTGCAAAATCTTAAAAAGATAAGGAAGTGGTGTATGAAATTGAAATTCAAACACGGGATCTACAGGAAATGGGACAATGGATGAAAGGAAGGCGAAAGCCACTGGCTGTATCAAATTTTGGCGATGTTTGTAAAAGGCTGTGAAGGTTTAGTAAAGAATACCCTTTACACTGGCCTTCAATATAAAGATCCGCTGTAAAATACGGCACAGAAAATGAGCACAGAGCTACTGAGGCAGTGCAAGAAAAAGCAAACATCAAAATCCTATGATGCGGATTTTTTTTTTATTGATCCTGAACTGCCCTTCTTAGATGCAACTCCTGATGGTTAGATAAATGAAGATGGCATTGTGCAAGTGGAATGTCCAGCGTCTGCAGAAATGTTGAGCTCTGAATCTACTATTCTGAAAGGTGACGTTCTGGAAAGATAAGGAAATTGCGTTGATAAACAAGCACCATAAATATTATTATCAAGTCCAAAGGTAGCTACGTGTTTCCCGAAGGTCGTACTACTTGTTAAAACATTTCGCGCTGTTGATAAGTGCTGCTCTAAAGAGTGCTAGACACCCAAATTCCGCCTTATGTGTATTATGAAAGGATAGAGCGGGATGATGCTTTCTGGGCAAAAGAAACGTTGGTAAAGTTAAGGCTATTCGTATAGGCTATTCATGGTAAATTGAGCACTTTTGAGACCCTAGTTAACCTTCCTTTCAGCCATTTGTTATTCTTTAACTACCTTTTTTGAATAAAATATTGCCATGTAAGTAATAAACACAGTGTGTGTATTCCTCCGCACTCTGAAGTTAACGTCTAAGGTTACAATAAAATATATTTATTGACTCTTTATTTTAAATGAGAGGGCTCTCAAAAGTGCTCACTTTACCGTGAATAACCTATACAAGGATTGTCTGTTGCCCGAGCTCAGTGCCTATACGTAAGCCGGAACATATTATGAATGAAAATAAGAAAAGAATGATGCTGCAGCTGAGATCTACCAAAAGGATGCATACGATTACGGGAACTTTTTTATAACACACCATTTAATTTTTTTAACAAGTGCCTAAAATGTTCAAATTGAAATGTGTTCTGAAATTAATTTTGAGCAGCTGCAGCCGGTATCGAATACTAAACAATGTACATTTAAATAATTTGTAAAATAGGATACAGTAAACCTTGTAGGCCTACATTGTATGAAATCAACCAAACATGCACATTCATATGGTCACAAATGCATATGTTACATTAAGTAAGTTTGTAATACCGTCTAGAGCATAACTTTTCGTTTTGAGAATTTACAAAAATAACTCTAATACTGTTCGTTTTATATGTTCTGACCTAAAATGGTCTAATATCTAATGTTTCGAAGAAGTTCCATTTTTACTTAAACAATTTGCTATTTTTTTTGTAATTACCGAGGTTTATTTGTACAGGCGTTATTTGACTGCGTTAATAATTTTTTGTTTTGAAAAAATAATACTGTGTATATGCATGTAATTTTTAGAAATATCACATCGGAAAAAAAATTAAAATATGTTAAATTCATGGTAATACAGGCAGTTAAGTAATTTATTACGACTTTCTCTATATTTCCAGTATGAATCTGACGACTCAAACTTTCACTGTTCTTTTATTTGGAAGTGAAATTGAATATAGCAGAAAAGAATTATTTCGTGCGGCATTTGGTTTAACACTATTTATTATGCATTGCCAATTAAATATAACATTTCAGCGGTGAAATTACCATTTTGGTAAAATTAACATGTCTTTCAAAATTCTGGCCACTAATGAACTGTATAATTACATTATTGTTTTTAACATGGATTCGTGTTTTAACGACAGTTTGTTTATTCACGAGTGCTCTTTACAATAAATCTTTAGAATTACAAATGTGCAGGCAAAAGTAATAAATTAATAGTAATAAATAATTGCACAACCCGTAATATTTGACGGGAGTTGAAGAGAGTCCGCGGGTATCCCCAGTCTGACGATTGTGGCTAACCTGTTGTTGGTCTGTCTACCTACGTCAAACCATTCCCAATGCGAGCACCCGCCTGATGGCCTCGAAATTTGTGTACTTAGTGCAATATCAGCACACGAGTGTCTGCCTTGTTTGCTAGACGTGATACTCCCAGGGGCAAAGATGACACTTAAGGTTGATTCCCACCCGCCATCTTGGATTTATAGATTTTTTTTTTTTCTCCAAATCTTCTGCCACAGATTCGCCACATTTACTAATTTTTGGCTGGTAACTTTCGAGGCGAAACGCGAGATTATTTCTTGCGAATGTTTACACAAGTGACATCGACAGTTGAGGCCCCAAGACCACAGGACACCCCAAGTAACTCATTTTTCAACCATACGTAAAACCCAAGTATGTTTAAAAACCGTCATGAAAATAGGAAAGAGCATAGAATTTGTAAATCAACTAAGGCGGAATGTATCCTGCCAAACTGCATTAATATACAAGAGGTTAAAACTACACCTCAAAGTGAAAGATTGGAATTATCAATAATATATTTTAATATTTCTTAATTATTTTTTTCTTTTCTTTCCACAAATATTACAAAGACCTCAAGGGGATTAGAACAAAAATCCATTTTACCATCTTAAAACAGAGTATTTTACAATAATATTTAGAAAATATGCATAGAAAAATATTCTTTCGCAAATGGACTTATAATTATTTGCTTTCTCATTACATTTCTTGCCCCGCATGTACTCTTAAAAGGTTCATTTCCACACGGAATAATAAATTCATTTTTTTTTCTTTCCTCACAATAATCTGTTAAAAACATTCGCAAAAGTCGTCTAATTGTTGAGCCAAAGTATTTCAAACTCTAGAATCCCATAAAATTATTTAAAAGTAAAATATGTACTGTGATTACATATATGACTGGCCCACTTAAAAATTTCTCTTTGATTTTAATACAATAACCGCTAACATTTTGACTCACCAAAACCTGGCCACCTACTTTTCCATGGCCATTAACAGGTAGTTCTAAAGTTTATTTCTTCTACAATTCAGTATTTCAAATGTAAAGCTGCCGCTGTTTTCAAATTAATATAAAATGGAAATTATCTGGCTCTATAAGCCCTTGGCAGAGGCCAACTAATTTCCCCGAACAGACCGTTTCCAAAACGGAGGGCGAAACAAGACCAGGAATGAAGCTATTCGATCAGCCCAAAAATGGCAGAGAACTGACAACATATAGAGTATCATCTTCGGGAAAATTTAAATTATTTTTGACAAGAAAAATTCAATGTCCCTCATCTCATATTTATTAATACATATCTTACTATAAAATTGGAAGCGATTCCTTATTATGTTGTGCAGAAAATACTTATCCGGCTCATATTATCCAAAAATATCCTGGCCGTAAATTTAATACTAGAGCGTCAAAATGACATTCCTGCAATCACCTTAAGGGCTTTACATTTTTATTTAACCAGTGATCAAACATAAATACCTGACATGTTACCTGGGGAGACTTCCCTCGCAGCCAAGCGCCTGACCCCGATACCAGGTTATGGTAACGTTTAAATACAAATCTCGAGCATTGCCTCACTATGGAGGGGTAGGTACAATCATCCACCAATAGCGAGCTAGTGTCGAATAAAACCTCCTCGCAATTATCCCCTGGCGGGGTACCCAAAATTAGATAAGTGTAAAGAACAGTCCAGTTCATCTTCTATGACGTAAAGTCCGCCGATTCAAATTCAGCCATTCAAATTGGCGCGGGTCAGGTGCGTGGTTTCCGCCACACGGTGAACAATTAACACAGCTGACATCTGGTGGGCGCCGCATCAACTCCCGCTGGCACCATGCGGCTGGACAGTTTAATGTTGACATTGCCGCGGTCGTGAGCATGTACAACAAAACATTTATTTGTGCAGTAATTATGCAGCTACAAGCCGAAACTAGATCAACGAGGACACCCTTCTTCATAAATGTAAGTGTTCTTAAATATAAAAATAAGTTCGGTAGTATTTTAGTTCATTTTTCACATAATTTGTTTTCACCGCACGTCGCTCGATCAATAATTTTTATTAAAAAAATCAACGTTTTACAAATTTTTCTTACATACTTATATACACATTAAAACAGAAACGAAAAGCAAATATTTCAGTATTTACAAATATTTATCTGACACTTTCAATTTAACGCTAGGACATGAAACAACTTCCCCTCCGTCGTTGCCAACTTCACTGAGTGGGTGAGGAGATTTTGGCGGCTCCTAACAGCAAGGTCTTGAGAGCCGAAGTGGGTGATTGAGGTGAGTACGGAGCGGCGCCGGAAAGAAGGGGCAGGGGGAAACGGGATATCCCCGAGACCAGCGGCATCGTTCGGCACGATTCCGGCCGGGGAGTGAACCCGGTTTGCATTGGTGGGAGGCGAGCAGGATAACCGCTCGGCCATCGCGGCCCCGCCAACTTTACTGGGTGCATGGCAATCAGCGTGCCTGTCAGAATATACACAGGTAGGGGCAGTGACATTTTTTCAAAGATTTCAAAAGTGCTCACTTTATCGCGAGCAGCCTTTACCGCGTGTTTAATATTCATTGGTTTTACAGAGGGAGATTGTCCCAAACACCATTGACGTCATTGGAAGAAGTTTGATCTGAGAGAGTATCTCCTGATATCGGACCACACTTGCACATGATTTGAAAGTTCTGAAGAATGTTAACAGGATCGGTGAGAAGTTGGAAGCAGGCCGTGCGGGCTGTGGTCGTGCGATACAATCATTTGGGGCAGCTTCGTGCTAAGTAAGGGTGGTTTTTTACTGCACATCTACACTTGGCATGTAGGTTTTTTTTAACCCCCTTCCTTTTAGTATACTTTATGATTACTGTATTGTTTACCAAACGATATTGGTAATGTGCAGGTATTGTTTGAACCTTAATTTGAAATTTAATTGGACAGGTGGTACAGAGTTGCGCCAAGTGATTGTAATGCGTGTATCTGTCTCTCATTAGGGAAGTCCTGGGTTTGATCCTGTTCGTCTGCTTACGCGACGGGGTTTCCCCTAGTGCTCTACAATCTGTCTCCGAGACACATTTTAGCGTAGTTCCTTGATACGAAATGTTCTGGTTTCTTGCCCTGTATAAAACACATTTTTTGTGCGCATAAAATAAAATTTAGGTTAAGCATGAATAAGTGCCCCCCCCCCCCCCCCGCGCCGATCTATTACTTTCTGATCACATGAAACAACTTCTGTGGTGTTTCTCTCTTCCCGAAGTTTGCTCAATGACCAGTCTTCCTAGAAAACGGCGAGAAAGTTATTTAAACGAATCGGACTTCGCAACTTTTTTGTTAGGTGTCGGGCGGTGTGTCTGTCCGCATATAAATCACGATCCGTGGCGAGTGAAGTTTGTATTTGTACCTGCTGGAAGAGTCTAGCGTCCCACATTCCGGCCACGCAATATTTCTCCAGGTAGGCACTCCGTTTGAAGCGGGACATGGAAAAAATCACGAATCCAGCAGTTTTTTTCCTTGCTGCCCTTCTGCCTGTATGTGGGCTGATGATGATCTTCATAAACTACAACATGTCCAGATAAAAGCATATTAGCCCAGTTCGTAGGAAACATAAAATTATGAAGGTCGAATTGTTGTGTCAACCCTTTCAAACCCGCGTTAAAGTGGCTGCCTGGCCTGCAGAATGCCACAGTAAACGTTTCATTAAAAAACCGTCCAAAATGTCTGAGTGAGGTCTGCTCATAAATTGCACTTAAGAAACGTTACGCGTCTGCATACGTTTTTCAGTTCCTCCATTTCTCTCTAAAGCATGTTTTTGCGATAGTTAAAATGGCTCAAACGGGTGTTTTCACTGGCATTTTTATGTATAAACAATACAGTAAAAAACATTTAAAAAAGCAATAGGGACGTGCATCAAACCTTTATTTTTATTATTACGTCATTAATTGTTAAGGTCTCCGCTGAAAGTCTCGGAGAGGCGTTTTGTCGACGGCAAGTCTGGCCGTCCGTGGCGCTCCCAGATTAGGCATCAAACGTTCAAAATTCCTTCAACCAGGCGGCCACCTTAATTTATGGTTTTATGAGTTGCAAATAATACAATGATATATTCATGTTTTAGTGAAGGCGATATAGTAGTTATTTATCACACCAGAAGACGGGACGGTGGAGTCCGTACGCTAAGCCACCGTCGGTGATGCAGGTATTGTACGAAATAGTGCCTGGGAATGTCGGCTCGTGCTCGCTCACATCTCCCGCCCTGCAGTTGCAAACTTAACACTTAACACGTAAGACTTAACACTTAACACGTAAAACGCAATACTTAAGGCATAAGATTTAATACTTAACACGTAAAAAGTAATACTTAACACGTAAAACGCAATACTTAACGCGTAAGACTTATTACTTAACGCGTAACACTTAAGTCTTATATGTCAAGTATTAAGACGTAAGGTTCGAAGGGCGGGGCGTAGAAAGACAACCCTCCCTCAAATCCCAAAAAAATCGGTCGAAAAATGCGCCTTCCAGGCCGAAAATAATGCGAAAATGACACCCCTCCGGCTTTGTATCTCCTTTCGAGAGGAGGTGCGAGGGAGAAGTGATGCAAAGTCATGTTTTTGACTAATGAGGTGAACCTACGATATGTAGTCTTTGTGTTCGGCTACAGCTGTATAATACATGCATAGCCTCAGTGACGTGGCGTGGCACGGGGACCAGGGAGGCCGTGCCCCTCCCAAAGACAAATAATTTGAGAATAGAATTCCCACAAAACACTGCACTATATCATGACTGTGTTTAAACTCTTGGAGCAGATGAAAGACCGCCGAGCCAAGCTGTGTTTTTCTGGTTCAACCTTCTTCCCTTTCCAATCAAGAGTGGTTCTGCTCTCCAAAATAAGGCCATCCCTCCCATCTCCCCAAAACTGAGAGGTCTCAAGGTCTAGGAAAACCGCCAATTCCCTCACCATAGTGATGTGCAAGCATCACTCTGGTTAAAGTCAGCGCCATCCACACACAACAACAACGCCCATTTCTCCGCTAGTTTGTTCGTCTCTACTAATAATAAAGAGTGATATCCAACCTTCTTTCTCACGTAGCATGTCTATCTAATGCATGCATTAATTTTGAATTCTTTCATGTCGGCGGGGTTTTTACGGTGTCTATAGTTTTTAGCTATACGCACATTTAGGAAGGTAGTCATGGCCCCAATTGCTGTCATGGCTGCCCAATTCCTCTCTGCCGCGAGGCATGTCTCCTTGCATGATTTCCTTCCTTGTAGGCGTAGGGTGTTCGCCCTGAGACGCAATTAGCTCCCGCCGTACCTTCGGGATACACTTAACACTTAAAAAAGAAATTTGAAGAAAACCCGTAAACTTGATCCTAGAAATACATCGATCAGGACTTTGGGTGTACCCGTTTAATCGCCCGATCCGTTTTGGTTCCAAGATTTAAAGACACTGCAGACATCACAACATCTAATTATTTTATTACAAAGCCAAAAAAGTGATCATAATTTTTAAATTTTGCAACGTTAGTTTCTTAGTTTCTATGATCAAGGAAAATACTGTAAACGAACTTGAACTGAAAGTAAGCAAAATTAATCTACTGATTTTCTCATTTAAATATAGCCTACTTGTAGTCTTTATTATCTTTGTAACAATTCACAGGTTGGGCCCCTCCCAAAAAAAAAACCTGGCTACGCTACTGAATAGCCTAAAACGGTAACGGTTACGAGTCAGTGGCCACAGGAAAGATCATTGGACACTTGAGCTTCTCAGAGTACAGTACCAGCCAAATACAACCTTCCTGTATGGTACATAGTTCTACACTATGTTAAAGGCTGTTCACGATAAAGTGAGCACTTTTGAAATGAACTTTAAGAAAAAGTCACTCACTGCCCCTGCCTGCATATATGTTAATGGGTGCACTGAGTGACATTCGTCCATTAAAGTTGGAAACGATGGCTAGAAAGTAATTCCATAATTTAATGTCGAATAAACAGTTGTGATAACTTAAAATTATTCCTAGGCTTTGTTTTTGATGCACCGAAGTGTAAAAATAAGCAGATTTGTGAAGTATTTTACTTTCTTAGTAATTTCACAGTTTCACGTGACCGGCGCATGAATAAAGTGATGAGGCTCGCCGCAATGTTAATTTTACACAAGGAGGAAGAATACAAAACGTGCAAACAAGTAGATCTTAAGCAGGGCTTTTGAAAGTGCTCATTTTACCGTGAACAGCCTATATCGCAGCTGACGCGCCGGAAGGCAGCCAGTGTGCCGCGATTTGTACTCCGCCGCGCGCTTTGCGTTACTTCCGGCGCAGTACTTAGGCGTCGCGTCGCGTCGCGTAGATTCACGTGTGCGATGCGGGCACCCGCGTTGCGTGAGGCCGGAGTCGTTCCTGCGCCACCACGAGGACGCGCTAATTCCGTGGGGTTTGTTTTCGGAACCTAAGAATCTAACGAGAAACGATTCCAAACGATCGGGCGTACTAACGCCCACACTTCTTGTAGACTAAGAGCAAGGTAGACTACATAAACGTATCTGTCTGTTACAGGCTTTAAAAAATATTTCTGAGAAATCCATAGCACAGTTTTATTGTAGGATGAGGAAATTAACGAAAAAGTAATTATTTGTAATTCGGTTCTTTTTCGTGATTGAAAGCCTAGTTAATGTTGCTGCGATGGTGTGTTGATTGGAGTGTGTCCATTATTGACCATTAGACTAAATAAATATCTCGCACACCCAGAACTCAGTAAGACAAAAAAAAAAAACCCTTTTCCAACACCACAGACAGATAACTAAGGAAAGCTGTTTCCTTGTCAGTGAAAATACATATGTATATAATTAAAACGACAAAAAGACGGACGAACAACATATTATTACAAAACAGAACAGACAACAAAAGAAAACCAGAAGAGAAGACAACACGATGACGAAAACTAAATCATCATTCGAGTGAACAAAACAGTGCAAAAAACAATATCAGAGGACACAGCCGAACAATAAAACTCCTCAAAACACACACAAAAATAGGGGAAAAAAACCCCAATGAAACACAGGTCAGGAAAAGTATTCCACCTCAGTTTATAAAACTAAATAAATCAACACTACGAACAACGCAGGAACCCCAAAAATAACCATAGAAAATAATAGGTAAACAAACAGAGAAGACACAAAGCGGCGAAAAATAACACAACAAATAATAAGTATTCAAGATGTTTCGGGGCCTAAAATCCGCCTTTCTTCAGGTGAGACACTGGAAGAACAGCTGCGAAGAGTCTACTGCGATTGTTCTTACAGTGTCTCGCCTGAAGAAGGGACGGAATACTTTTCCTGGCCTGTGTTTCATTGTGGTTTTTGTGTGTGTTAAGAGTTTCATTGTTCGGCTGTGTCCTCTGATATTGTTTTTGCACGGTTTAGTTCACTCGTGTGGTGTTTTAGTCATCGTGTTGTCTTTTCTTCTGGTTTTCTTTTGTTGCCTGTTCAGTTTTGTAATAACAAGTTGTTCGTCAGTCTTTTTGTCATTTTAATTATATACATATTTATTTTCATTGACAAACAAATAGCTTTACCTAATTATCTGCCTGTGGTGCCGTAATTTTTTTAATTTTTTTTTACTGAGTTCTGTGAGATTTTTTTTTATTTAGTCTCATTGTCGGCAATGGACACGGTCCAATCAAACCGTCATAATTACACGAACTGGCCATTGCTATTAAACTTCAAGGATACAAAGTCTAGCTTATTTATGGTATGTGCACATGTTTAATTGCATGAAATTAAACCCGTTAAAATGTTCACTGTAGAAAACTTAAAAAAGGTCTCTGTAATATGGTTTTAAAACGTAGTTCCAACGACGTGAAAGCTGGAGAATTGCAGTAGATGTTTTTGCAGGAAAGTGGAACACACAGCTTCCTTGATAACATCCGAGCGTTACAAATGCTTATTGCGGTTCCTTTGCAAGCGTTGCACAGCTCGTTTTATCTCTCCATCTGTTTTCTCGTCCGCAGTTAATCTCCCACACTTACGCAGCCGGCACACATTAACTTGCCGTCTTAAAAAAAAAAAAAAAACGGAGACCATTCTGATTAAGCCACAAATTGGGAAAAATTGCCTTTACAGCGCATGTTTTTTAAATTCTTTTTTTCACGTCTGGTGACGAACTCCGCCAATTGCCCCGGCTCTTTTTGTTGGAGATATGTGCCTCAAAGATGACTCTTAACAAGCTTGACTTCGCCCAGCTTATTGAGTGGGATATTATTTGAACCTCTCGCTTAATAAAACGTCTCGCAGAGTCAAAATCCAAAAATAGAAGTCCACGCTTAATTCAAAGTCAGAGTCGATCGTGGGGGAAGGCAGGGATTAAGAGGCACTATTTCCCATCTCTCTCTCTCTCCTTAAGAGGAGTGTGCGTTGGCGCATTCAAGGTCAAGAAGCGAGGGAGCGATACGGGCGACATGAACATGCACGCCTAGTGCCTCATCGCTCCTACGCGCAAGGAGTGCAGTGTTTCCGTCGTGGTCCGGTGCTGTGCATATCAGATCTGCGACTGTGGGATTTTATTACATGCAATGAAAGACCACAGATTAAACTACGCTGTAGTTTGTACTTTTCTCTTGTCGCTTAAGGAAACTGCATATATTTACTTAATATGTTAAAAGTGAAAATATGGAGGCATAGATAGTTCTTCTGTACCTTTTCTAGCAAAAAGTCATATTTACAGAACATGTATTTACCGAGATACGCGAATACCCGCAAAGAACGATTTCACAATTTTTTTTTTTTTTCGTTGCACACTCCTCTTAAGCCACTCGCCTACCTGGAGCGCTTCTTTACCGCGTTTGAGGCCGAGAAATGCGGGAGGTGATAAAGGGCTACAGTGCCACGCACATCAAGTGCGCCATCGCCGCTAAGCGCAATGTTCTGAACTGGCGTGCAGTGTTCTCGTCGCACTGGGCGTACCTGTGGGCCTTTATTTTATTGGCGGAAAGTCTGTAGGACCCTTGACTAGTTTAGTATGTATCTGAAGTGTATATTTTGAGATACAGCACAAAAAAAAAGTTTTTAACCATTTTAGATCACTCTGACGTGGTGTTTCCAATGTGCGTGATGTCATGAAAGCATTCGATGGCCCTCATCTGAAGTGTGTGTTCTTTTCGTAGATCAGCACACTGGACGCACCTTTAATAGTTTCGTAGAACGAGTGCTTCAAAAACTCTGAGACGCATTTCAAGTGCCAGGTAGGCCGGAGCCTTGAGGTTTAATTATTTCCTTTATAATGGAGAAAAAAGTTACTTTATTACTGTACTATTGTTATTTATACACAAGGGAACAGATGGGGTATACACACACACAGATCACTTTGCTTCTCCCCAGTCACGACTTGTCTGTATCCTTGCGAAGTTATCCTTCATAACTTAGGGCGTCTGAACTGCAGTTATGCACTACCAAATTTAATTTAAGCACTAGAATTAAAGTAATTCACTCGATAAAACTTACTTTTTAATTTCGGCACCCCTTCGAAATAAAATCCTACCTGCGAATCTGATTCCGACGGGACAATATCAGGTACTACTACACAGAGGCACTTCGCAAAACTACCAGCAAATGCTGATCAAGGTTTTTTTAAAAAAGACGTTTTGAAACATGTAACTACAAATACAGTATGTGACCTTAAGTCACTGGATACCATTGCCGTTGGTTTCAAAAGTGACTATCTTTTCACTAACAGGGTGCCGTTATTGCAATCGTAGTCGTAACACTTCGATTAATCAACCCCCCCCCCCCCCCGACACGACCACGGTTCTTCCTGTAGCACAGTTAACAGTTGACATTTGTTGGTCGAGTGAGCGAGGCCCACAAACGATGCTCCAGGTCATCCCGAAGATATTCTATTGGGCTCATACATTGAGCGGGTTAGTCCACCTAATGTTCTTCGGACGACAAATTTGACTTGCTTTATGGGTAGAGGAGTTGTCGTGCTTGTACAGGAAAGGGCGTGTTCCATACTGTCACCAAAGCTTGGTATGCGTGTTATTCTAAAAAAAAAAAAAAATAATGCTTTCCTACATGGCGAGTGTTATTGGTCCATTGTGAAAAACTAAGAACCTAAGCCAAAATAGAGAAAGAATCCTAGACTATTATACTGCTGCAACCAAATTACAATGTCGACACAACACGCTCGGATGAATCGCTAGTCATCAGCCAAGTCCACAAACATTCACCAGTTATCCATGACTCGCAAAACCTCCCACTACTCCACAGCGCAATGATAGTGTTGTGTGTTTGCAACTCTCGGAACGACGTTGGACATTCGTGCTTGTGGTCAGTGACTTACCGGCAGCGGCTCTAACACGAAAAACAAAGTGTCATTATCACCTCCCGATGGAGTGTGTCATCGTTGCAAGGGAAGTCCCGTGCAATAGTTGACATAGTCGATGATTTGTTCGCACGACATGCTCCAGCGTTAGACGGTCCAGAATAGTACATTTCTTGGGCATATCGGAATATTAGCAGCATGCTTACTTTCCTCGCAATTTTACAGGAACATCTACCTGATCGATGTGTGAGTAGTAGAGTTATTTGGGTGTATTAATTTTACATTCGTTGGAAGGGTGCTAAACGAACAGAATAGTATACTTCAAGCAGGGCTTTGAAAAAAACAAAATTGACTACACGACATCCATGCAAGTAGATCTTAACTAGGGCTTTCAGAAGTGCTTATTTTACCGTGAACAGCCTATACCCACGCTCGTTCCATTCACAAGGTGATTTTCCCTTGAAGTATGCCATACATATTCCTGTTTCTCTCTCTCTCTCTCTCTCTCTCTCTCTCTCTCTCTCTCTCTCTCTCTCTCTCTCTCTCTCTCTCTTTTTTTCCCCCCCCGTCAAGTATATAATCTATTTTTCATTGCTTGTGTTCGTTAAAATTTGCAGTGCCACATTTCGCATCTATCTCCTAACTTTGCATATTTTCGACCAAAAGAACAGCGAGAAAAGTTTGATTTATGTCAAACCAGCGACCCGCCCCAGCTTCGCGCGGGTGCGATTTACAAATATGGCGCTGTTTAAAAATGGTTACTGTGGATCATCCTTAAAAGATAAAGATATGCTGTCGCGGACTTTTTTTGCAGACCGAAAATAATCTTTTTCCGACTTGAATACATAACGTCGACATTTCTCTACTATCATTTGGTTAATTATTAATGTATTATATACCTAAACCTTCCCCAAGAAGTTTTCTAAATGATGGTGAAATCCATTAAGTAGTTTAGAAGCCTTATCCGAATACACAGACACACGCAGCCGAGCGACTTTGTTTTATACTATGTATAGATCTAGCCTGTAGGGGTTGATTGTTTTATTTCGAACTGGTGGTGTTTGTTTCGTGGCTATTCATCCCCCCCCCCACCTCCTCCCCAACTTTAATTGAGCCGCAATAAAACCAGTTCAATAAAATGGAGTCAGTAACGAAGGCATCATGGGTTTGCCTCGCGGGAGCCCAAATAGCTTATGGTAGTAAGCTGAATTTACAGCAGGACGCTGACGTAAATATTCCTTTCCCGCATTAAGTGGTTTTATTAGAATTAATGGCTCTTGCTTCACTTGAGGCGTCTCCCAAAAAGAAGACATACCGTATCGTACTGTAAACCTCAGATTCCTTTCACGAAAGTGTTTTCTGGCGGAAATTGAACAAAAATTAGACTCGTCAATGAACCGCCACTAACCTTTAAATAAATTGTTTGGATGATAAAAATGATTTTAAAAAATTATCCTCTCCCTGCAAGTAAAATAAAGTGCTCTGGCCAAAACTTTCTTTGTCCCGGGCTTAAAAATAATTATTATTCAAAAACAAATTTCCGACTAAGGTAACTTCAAAAATAAAATTATTAGTTTCGTTGGTTGTTTCCAGCCTGATACTTTGAAATGTATGGTACACAAAATATACCTATACATTTGTTAACGGTAAATGGAGCAATTTTGAAAGCCGTGCTTAAGGTCTGCTTCTCTGATTACATTGTATCCTTCCGCCATAAGTAAATGTAACTTTGCCACTGACCTGAACGCTTTATTTATGCGCCATCGAAGTGAAAACGTAGAATTGTTAGACACGCGTATGTGTTTTGTTTTATGCAAATTCTTACTACAGGCTGTTCACGGTAAAGTGAGTACTTTTGAGGTCCTTGTTACTTTTTTATTTCAGCTATTTTTTTTTATCCTTTAACCACATTTTAAAATAAATATTGCTATGTAAGTAATAAACACTGTGTAGATTCCACCGCACTCTGAAGTTAACGTCCACGGCTAAAATAAAATATATTTATTGACTATTATTCCAAATGAGAGGACTTTCAAAAGTGTTCACTTTACCATGAATAGCCTTTATAAAAACTTGAACACTTACCTCACTGGACGTAAATTTGATCATAACGCTCGCAAAGCAACGTTGAGTCGTAGGACTGTTTTTATTTCTTTGGCACCAATTCAACTGGGAGAGCACGTGCCAACGCACACTGTAATGTATATCAAGTTAGAGCAGTAATATTTCTTTTTCATAGGTTGATTTAAAAGTGCTTTGTTTACCGTGAACATTCTATCCATGGTTTTATACTTCTGCAAGCACGAGGATAGCGAACTGCCAGCTGTAGCCCACCCTTCATCTCCCCCCCCCCCCCCTTGTTGAGACTCAACAAAGGACCCGTCACTTTCTGTTCCTAAAAGGGGTTCCAGGTAGAAGTTCTGTAAGAGCAGTGCCAAACATTGTGCGTGGTAAAGTTTTGCACGACGCTTGTGTTTTTGAAAATGTGCTCTTCTGTAGTTTCGCAGCAAACTCTGGAATCACTCTTCCGTGAAGCCAAAGGTATTAATTATACTTTCCTAGTTTATTTGTTTGTAATGTTGGACAAATATGTTGGCATGCAAAATACAGATTTCTGTACAAATAATGCGAGATAAGGTTGAGTTCAGTGGTGCGGTTGTAACATTTAATTTTCGAAATAAAAGGCACGGCGTAAAAAAACATATAACTACTTACTTTACACAAAATTTAACTCCATCGTTTAAGATATTAATTATTTTGTATTTGCGTAAATTTTCCTGCATTTAGTTAAGTCTTTGCTGCGAGTACGTACGGCTGTCTTATACTTTGCAAAGAAGAGGTGTTTATTTAAACGCAATTGTTTTATTGATTTTTGATGTGCGGCGAGGCGCCGTTTAATAATTTCAAACAATAAGCTATAAAATAGTTTTTAGTTAATTTACAATCAATATTTCTAGATATAAAGTCTTCAAAATGTTTTGACCGCAGAAGTTTTTATTTAAGGTTAAATCATATTTAGAAAGTAATTAATTACTTCTATTATTTGACAACGTAAGTTAAATTGTTGATGAAAAATTTAACACTTATATAATGTTAGTTTTATTTTTAAATTTTTCTAAATTGTTTTAAAATTAAATCCATGGAGTCCTTGTAAAACCCGCTTATTATATTCACGAAAACCCTGAACTATTCAAAACGCTATCTGTAAGGAATATATATTCAAATAAAAAAAAAAAAAAAAATGAGAGAGCGAACTACCATCTGACCCTCCAGAAGGTAAATTTTTTTTGCAACATTTGGTACTAAAACGTAAGATTTTAATGCAAGCACAGTTACAGAAAGATAGTCAATAATGTGCACAGACTATTTTTAACGTTAAGTTGTTTAGCCGGACTCTCTTTATAAATGTTTCGTAGCAAATTTTTCATTGGTGAAGTTTTTATTTATACTCTTGAAAAGGGTGGCATCTGTCTGGCAGCAATCACAAAGAATATATCGTAAAATTATTATGGTCTATAATTTGTTTTGTATGTAAGCGAATAATTTTGTAAAGGGCCCTGCTAGAAACCGTCCTGTGCCGTTCACATTCCGACAATTTTCTGTGACTGTGACGTCATTGTCGTGCGTTGTGCTAACATGACGTACAAGTGATGGTGGAGATAGTCGAAGGAGATATAGGCTGCGCATGGTAAAATGAGCACTTTTGAAAGCCCTGCTTAAGATCTACTTGTGTGCACGTTGTGTATTCTTCCGTCTTATGTAAAATTAACATTGCCACGCGCCTCAGCATTTTATTCGTGCGTCGGTCAAGCGAAACTGTCATATTATTATAGTATTAAATATTTTACAAATCTGCTCACTTTTATACGTCGATGCATAAAAAGACAGAAAACTACAGAAATAATTTAAGTACTCACAAATGGCTACCTAGCACTTTTTATTCGGCGTTAAGATACGGAACTATTTTTCCTCCCATCGCTACCAACTTTACTGGGCGTGTGCCACTCAATGTGCCCGTTAAAATATATGTAGGCACGGGCAGTGACTTTTTTCTAAGGTCGATTTCAAAAGTGCTCACTTTATCGTGAACAGCCTTTAGCCAACGCTATCTTTGATCGGCAGAGGGCCGTCAACCGATTCGCAGTATGGTTGCGCCTGGCTGTCTTTATGTGCGTCATGATGATGGTGAACCAATGAGGTACATGATCATTATTCATGGGTGCGATGAAACTGAAGTGACTTAAAAGATCATCACAGAAATAAATGTATGTACAGAATTGGTTGTTTCAAGTAACTGTTTGAACGTTATTTATTAAGATTTATGTGGTAAGAGAGAGAAATTAATTTAAAAAATCCACTTGTGGTTATTATTAGTCAAAGCGCTTTCAGGTAAAGTTAAACAAAAAAAAATCCGAAATTGTTTTCGATTTGCTATAAAAACACGTAAACGTGTAAAGAATTTGGGCTTCGAAACTCAATTACGTAAACGCTCATAAAAATGCAGTCTGTGGGTTCGGACTGCGCAGTTCATTACAGAGGATAAAATATACCTCGCAAAATGTGCACGGCGACGAGTAACCAAAGCGATGCCGTGCCTGTGTTGTTAATTAGTAATTAATGTATTACCCGATATGAGTGACTTCATGCCGCAAAAATGTAGCCTATGTTTACTTTTTAGTTTTGGTTAGTGCTCTACAGCGGTATTATACAGCAATTAATTAATTTCTGTGAGACGGCAAGCTAGGAATATAATGATGTACTGGTGGTTACAGCTCTCTTTTGAATTTTTGGACGTTGTGAAAGACAAAAGTTACAGGAATAATAGAAGTCGTGGGAATCAAAACGCCGACTAACTGTATCAAGGAAGTTAACTTGGAATATCAAAGAAACAGTGGTGACTTGTGGGTCTAAATGATGGTGAATTTGTGGCTGGTGGAGCTGAATTTATTGCAAGAATTTAAATAATAAGAACAATAAACTTTCCCGCTCTTTTATGCCGAACACGAATCGAGTTAATCCGTAAAACAAAATACAAATACAGTACTGTGAACATGAAACGGAAAATTTTTTTTGTATTTTATTGTAAAGGGTTTTTTAACGTTCCCCGGTTTTATGCATGAAAGCTAAGCAGGGACGGCTTACAGGCTAACTTATAACCTAACTTATTTTAAAACCCATGCCTTGCCCGGGATTCGAACCCAGGGCCTTCCGCACCCCCGACTGCGCCACGGGAGAGCGGCTGAAACGAAAAATACGAAATAAAAAAATTATGGGGACTAATTCCTCTTAACCTTTTAAAGACTTCCAGAACTTTATGATGACCGTTGAAATCCCGTCACGGCTGCAGCTTGGCCAACAGATTTGTAAAACTGTTTGCATAGCAAGTTTTCGCTGCTGAGATGTCTGACTGCAGAGAGCGCGTTCTGCTACAAGTGGTTGCAGACCACTCGTGACTTCGCGCGCTTTTGGCTCGTAGCTCTGCCAAGCGGTTGTAGATAGCGCCAGTAGTTCCCGCGCTCATAATGATGCGTATGTGGCAACCTTCCTTCGCGAAGAATCAGTCCCCGTCTGCGGGTGCAGACTGTCAACTACTTTGGGTGCGCTGCACAGATGGCCTTCATAACAACTTCCTGCCGGCATCGCCCCAGTTTATTAGTCTGAAAGACGACCAAGTGTTTTGGACTAACCTGGACCAGATTCAATAAACAGAATATTGTATATCTCTTTAACCATTAACAAATATACATATATTTACACGGCCTTATACACATATATTACAGAATCATATACTTGACTTTTTTACTCAACTATATCTTTCATCAAGCCTGGTTAATTAGCTGCTACATGGCTGAAACTTAACTCCACTACTTTTACAGGCTCAACGGCTTTTTTTCTTACAGATCTGATTTTCCACACTACAGCGTTACGACGGAAACATTGCACGCCTTGCGCATAGGAGCGATGTGGCGCTACAACTGCGTGTTAGTGTCGCCCGTATCACTCCCTTGCTTCTTGACCTTGGACGCGCAAAACACTCCAGCATATTGTCCTAACATATTCCTCCATCCACTACACAATACAGAAAATAAACTTGAAATTATATTATATTGTTATTAACTAATTCCCGGTTTTGCAGTGGACAGGGACTGCAAAAGTTTATCAAACTTTTAGATAGCTTTCTACTTATTTGCCCGAAGTTCTGCAGCAAGTACTCTGCGAATAGATACAAAGATACCAGGCAATCTTGTATCGTGTTTAGTTTCTTAGTAAGTAATAAACATTAATAATACGTTCCCAGTTTGTAGATAACGTCTGGAAAAATTCGCTGTTCACATTACCTTTAGGTTCTGCCGCACAGTCGTCTACTCACTCGAGCCTCACGTGCTTCCTTGCGGGCTTGTCATTGGCTCACTGTCCTGGACACCATGTACCATGCACTGCGGCAGTTGGTTGTAGGCGAGAAAATCGTTTCATCAATGACAATCATAAGCACACGCAATACTCGAAAATATTTATCGGTTTGAAAAAATACTCTTTGGCTTGCTTTTGCTTGGTGTGCTCTGTCTGCCACCTTAAGAAGACCAGAGGCTCTGTAACGTAAGTTTTATCAACAATATAATTGTTCATATGTCTTGAGTGACTTCTGTTCTGGTGGTGATCAGCATTTGAAGTGAAGGGATTTGGGCGGCTCTTAACAACGTGGTCTTGAGAACCGATGAGGGTGATTGAGGTGAGTATGGAGCGGCGCCGGAATGAAAGGGCGGGGAAACGGGATATCCCCGAGAAAACCCGCCGACCAATGGCATCGTCTGGCACGATTCCCACATGCGAAGATCCGGTGACCCCGGCCGGGGATTGAACCCGGATCGCCATAGTGGGAGGTGAGCAGGCTAACCGCTCAGCCACCGCGGCCCCCCATCAGCATTTGAGAAATTTATTTCACTTCCGAATGCTATATTTCGTTTTCCATTTCTGTCTGTAATGAGTATTTTTTGAAGGGGAAATGTTTAGAATGTGCGTTATCACAAGCTACAGCATACAGTGATGTGCAGCACACGAAATGGCGTGGCTGTCTCACCGCCGTAGTCCCACACTGGCTAATGCGAACAGGAAGTTCAGTGTGCCCTGCGTACAGCCTGTGGGTAGAGTCTCAGGGTTACTATTCGGATTATATTTATTACGATTCAATGTTCTCTACACCTGTCGGGCAATTTCCCTTCGTTATTGGCTTTCGTGTTCCTACGAATACGAACTCCCAAATTTCGCGAAAAAAATTCCTGCGCGTACTAGATTTCAACACATTACGGGCGTACCAGCGGTTCTCTTTTGTAGGTATGGACATATGATTTTCCGATTTATTTCCGCGTATGTTAGGTTTCAATACGCTAAGAGTGTATTAGCAGTTTTATTTTGCTTATTGGTTGCGTGTCATTGTGAGAACATTTTTTTTTACTTGGCTGGCCAGTCATAATTAGGTAACTGTGATTCGCCGGCAGACACCTAAGAAAACCACGGAAGTCATCCACTCACGAAAGTTGATCTGAGCTGACGCGTTACGAAATACAATCGGTCACGAAGTATTAACCTGAAAATCGAGTGTTCACATTTAATTGGTTGAAGATTATTCTGATACTCAAGCGGGACGTTTATGATTGGTCTGCAGATAACTTAGCCGAGTAAAATCCTTGATCATCCAATCATAAATGTATGACCTAGCTGGAGTGTTAGGGAACATATGTTGGCTCACAAAAAATCTTCGCCATTTTCCAGTATCTGTACCTGAAGCACATAAGTGCGTGCCTTGTCGCCCTTAGGTCAGGAGTACGATGACGTCACGTAACACGTTATCACATATCACGTTACACTTCCGCGTGGTCTTCTTGGGAGTGATATTACGAGGCTTCACGTAAGCACGTAAACTTTGTGTACGGAGTAAAAATATCGGGAATAAGCGTTGTTGATTTTCGAATTAATAACTCCGATAATTCACGTTATTCGAGCGTATTTGTGTTTTAACTTTGATGTGGTAGGAACAGTTGCGGAATTATGGCATTCGTGATTCTTACAAACTTTGAAAACAATTATAGGAGATGGCCATAACCTCCAGAACGCAGTGTACCTAGGAGATGTAGACAGGTTTTTTCGTCTATATGTCGTGGTCGCCCCCGGATTTTAGTATGTGGGAAATGTGCCGGACAGTGCCGCTGGTCATTTGGTTATCTCGGGGATCTCCCGTTTTTCCCGTTCTTGCAATCCGGCGCTGCTTCACCAATGCCTCGTTACTCTCATCAGCTCTCAGGACCTCGATGTTAAGACACACCCAAATCTCTTCTCACTCACTCACTTGTCTATATGTAAGTAGTGTGTAACATTGTGCTGCTATTATATTGTGTTTAACGAAATATCAAAATCGCAAATTTAGTGGCAAATAATTCTGCAAGCGTTCCATAGTTCTGAGAAACACAAATATGAACTGTGGCAATATAACATTTCCTAAATATTTACGAATCAAAAAGCAAAATAATCCTAGCCTAACTTCTATTGCTCTTTCGTCTTCATTTCCGGAGGAAATTTGTATGTGGGCGCGTTAGATAAAAAAGGGCGTAGTGTTATTATTTGGCAACAGTTGTTTTGTGTTGAAATTTTGTTGTCTATGTTTTGAGGGTTGGCATCATGTTTCATCTTTTATCCTGTTATAAAAAATGTAGGTTTGTCGTAATGGCGAATTGTGCGATGTCTCGTGTTTGTCAAATAAGCTAAGAAAAGAAACTTTGGTGTTATAATTTACTTCGCCCATACCTGCATGAACTGAATAATAGGTTATGGGCCCAGGATGCCGAATCAAGTAGTGACAGCTTTAGGGCGAATAAAATCGGTGTACAGGTGTTCGATGTTTGGCTGAATTTTTTGGCGAAGGAAGGAAGAGAGGGAACGCTTGAAAGATGGCGGCTGGAAGAGACCGCCACGTTGTGCCGCTCCTTACAGAGTCAAATTACACACATTGGAGTGACGAGTGAAAGCTGCTTTGGGGCAAAGAAGGTATCGGAGACTAATACTGAAGATCTCCCGGACGATGAAGATGATTAGACTCCTATGCAACAAAATAAGAATAAATATGCTATGTACTTCATTAAAATTGTTGTGGACGATACATCTCGTAATGACATCAGATACTGTACGATGGCGAGAGAAGCGTGAGAGTTGATAAAGGCGATAAACTGCAACATGGGTATGATGCACTTAGTTACGGTCCTGGAAGAACTTTATGTGTATAAGAAGAAAGAAGATGTATCAATGAGAGATCACATGGATACAATTGAAAATTGGTGTTATCAGTTGGTTTAAGGTGGCATGCCTTTTACTGCCAAAACTATTGCTGCTTTTGTGTTGCGGAGTTTGCCCAAGGAAAAGTATGAGATTATTGTAAGGAGTTTGGAACAAAAAGAAGAAGCAATTAACGTACGAAACGTCAAGAGCTAGATACTATGTGAAGAGAAAAGGTTGAAAATTAAAAAAGGAAAATACTGAAACTGATGTGAGGACATAGAGTGCTAGCAAACAACATGCAACACAGAGGCGACCGGGAGGTATAAACACTACTAGAAAACATAGTCCAACTTTTAAGTGGAAAGTGGCGGAAAGACTGATTAAAAATGTTATAAATGAGGTGTGTAGGTTCATGTTTCTAAACAGTGCAACAACGAAAAGGTCCGAAGGGTCAAGTATGACCTGTGTTTACTTATAAGCATAGTTGACCGTATTTTCCGTTTCAAATGGTTTTAGATACAACTACCAAAATCATAATGTAAGCATCACACCAGGCAACAAAAAGGACCGAAGGGTCATGAATGACCTATGTTTACCCATAAGCATAGTTGGCTGTAATTACAGAACCTTTGAAGAATAGCTGCTAAATGCGCAAAATATATATCACCCTCGGCAACGAAAAAAACCGAACGGTCAAGTATACCGTACGAGTACAAAGAAGGATAGTTGGTTTTACTTTCAGAACTGTTTGATGTAGTCGCCAAATGCATAACATAGACATCACCGCTGAGGACGAAAAGAGAGACAGGGCCAAGTATACCCTAAGCACACTTATAACTATAGTTGGCTGTAATTTACGATTAGGCATGTAACAATCAAAGGGTTACAAGTACACCACGAGCATGATGTCATAACTAGTCGCAAAATAACTGTGCTGGAGCATCAATCCATATCAGTGTTGCTCAATAAGTGTAGTAAAAAGCTAGATGCATGCCGACATGATCACAAGGACCAATCTTTCAAAATACAGCTCCCCACCAGCCTACATCTCGCCATCACCAGCACCGTGCCAGCCTAATGACCCCGTGCTCTCCATCATCGTCGATGCTGTCTGCTGGAGTCAGCCATGGCCCACCACCAGTGGACTGCTACAGGCAGCCACCTGTAATGCCCACACCCACCACCAGGAGCACTGGGAAGTTATTTGCGAACTCAAAAAATGCAGGAAGCATGCAGGATTGTTCCGGATACCCTTGGCTTACCAGTCCAATGCCTTGACTACATGTCCACCATTGCGTGATAAGTGTTAGGAGAAGAAATAGAGTACATGTATCAACCTATGCTCATGACAGACATGGTACAGTTAGGGGAAGTAAATACCAGTATTGGCCTACACACTTGTCAGACAACAAACTTGTAATCGCGAGCTGGCGAGGTTTTCTCCTTACGGTCCTGACTATGCTAACACCTTCCAGACCTGCCAATGCTAACGATGTTTGAGAAGAAATACTCGCATGAGCCTACACACTCACCAGACTTGACATCGCGAAGCAGAGAGGTTAGCTACTTCTGGACCCCCTAAGTCGATGATGCATTTACAGGCAAGAATGATATGGACAACACTGCCACACACTGATGCAAACAGAAACACAATGTAAAGGAAAATACTTATGTACTTACTAGCACAATCGCATAAGCGCAGGGTGCTGTGTATGTTAAACGATACTAGACAAGATCAGGTCGTCCCGGTTAGCGCAGCAGAACGACCTCATTACGAACCAAAATAATCACATTCAGAGTGTAGCCATCACTCACGACACTAGCAGCGGCCGACCCGACCGACGTTGTGCGATCTGTGAGAATCTGTAAGGGAGCCCCAGCGGTCGACCGGCAGAGCAGTCAAGTCGAAGAGTTGGCTAGAACACTAACACACACACACACACACACACATATAAATAAATAAATACATATATATATAGAGAGAGAGCGAGAGACAGACACAGACAGAGAGAGAGGGAGGCATCAGGCTCCAGGGTGGTACATCAGCCGAGTCGCGCACATGCACTGTTCCATTACGAGCGGAATTAAATTATACAGTGCAAGCGAACAATTTATTCTGTTGTAAAGACATTCCATTTATAGTGTTAGAACTATTAGCACATACAATAACATAAGTGTAAACCATTAGTTATAACCATTTAACAACTTGTGTATATTATGCGAGCATCGAGCGCTGTATGTTATGCTAAGCGACAAAGTTTCCATTGGGAAGTTCGGGAACGATAAGGACAACACTGCTACACACCAATGGAAACTGATGTAAGCACGTACCAGCCATTGCAATCACATGTGTCCGGTGCTGTTTTAGATGATGCTAGACAAGATCAGGCCAGCCTGGACAAAATGCCTTCCCTACGAATTGAGTGAAATGAAACCAACAAATTCAGCCAACA
The DNA here is from genome assembly GCA_029891345.1 of Dryococelus australis. Classification (NCBI taxonomy): domain Eukaryota; kingdom Metazoa; phylum Arthropoda; class Insecta; order Phasmatodea; family Phasmatidae; genus Dryococelus; species Dryococelus australis. Next base: position 88,909,999 of record CM057003.1, on the reverse strand, counting down.
CTAGCATCAGAATGTGTCTGACCTGCCGCACGAGCAACTTACGAACTTTGTAATGACGAGTAAGGAGATATCACAACACGCACACACACATCAAATATGTTTACCTTAACTGGTGCAGCAGTTTCAGAAGATTTGTAGGTCTCGAGCACATCTCGTCGTGAACTCACTGGAAGCACAGACTACAAAGACCATCCTGCCTTTCCATGTGCTGTATACATTACCGACAAAGAAAACAACTCGATACCTGCAAGTACTGGATGTACATCACCACCCTGACAAAGCGTATTTACTTATTACATATGCTATTGAAATGTTATAGGAACGAACGCATGTACCCTGACGGCTGTGGAGCCAGTGCACCATCGTTGAAAATAAGTTATCGCAGGTTCAATTCCTATAGAGAATCTAATCATTTCATTCCACAGGTAAAAAATCTGCGGTAATGCACGTTGACATCAAAATAGTCATTGCATGTTCGCCCACAGTGAATAGACAATTGTTCGTCGGGAAGCGAGTGGAAGCAAAACATTCACCCCACCACCAAATGTCACGAAGTTAGTAACTGCTCATTTGTCATCCGAGCTAACCATGTGGTGCAGGTATATGTGAAATAAGTGTGTGTGCCTTGCATGCGCACAGCAGGAAATGTTTGAACTAAGTTCATGTATAATATGAACGATTGTAAAGAAGTTGAGGGCCAACTTCGCACAGCGAACGACCGTATAAGTAACCTGTCCAGTAACCATGCAGACATTTACACCACACAGTCGAGGCAGCCCGAGATGGGCAACAGAGACTAGCATGCAGTGTCCGTAATTACAGACTGTCATACTCCGTCTCTGACCTGCACTCGTGTACCGAGCCTTCGCAATTACAGGCGGTCAAACTATTGTCATCATGACCAGTCCTGCGCTCGAACCTTTAATGCATGTACTTACAGGCAGTTTCCATCCAGCAACCATGCACCAAACAGCCAGCAGTCGAGGTGGCCGGAAACAAGCAACGCAAACTAGCATGCAGTGTGAACAAGCGAGTATCATGTAAAAACTGATGGCTTACTGCCATTCTAATAAATAACGACCATTTCGAAAATAATGTCACTCATAACTATACCGAAAATACTATACCACAGAATGTTGCATTTCTCAGTTGCAAAGAACCCCATTTGTATAGTGTCCGTAATATAAAATTCACAATATTAAGTCATGTCCATCAAAAATAATTTTGTTAGATTTTGAACTTACAGTGATAAGTTTTGACAAGTTTCATTTGCTTGTTTTCCCCCAAATATCAATTTTGCCAACTGATAGGATAAAGTGCTAGACACAACTTTTTCCGGCAATATTTTGCCCTTGTAACTTTTAACTTTGATATAATATGTAATACCTTAATTGAACTTTCATAACTTTATGTATATCTGAGTAGAATATCTTACTACTTTTAACATCAACAAGAATAGCTCTAATAAATTGTTTATAATTCTAATTAAAATTGTATATACTATTCGGTTTTTGAATGAACCCATATCGCGGTTTTGTTAAATCAGACACTATATTATTTATGCCATTTTGCATTGCTTGAAATATTTATTAACTTATCCAAATGTTCATTGACTTCTGTTTTCTTATTTCAGATTTAAAATACCTCGTGAAGCAGCTGTTACAAACGAAGAGATATTTTCAGCTCTTACTATGTATCAATATTCGATATTTGTAAGTGAATCTGTACGTTTCCCATCAAGCCAGGCATGGTTTTCAGTTTTAGGACACAAAATTACTCCAAAAGCTCTTTATACATGTGTTTTAGCAAACATGCATGGCATTGCAGACAGGTTGTGTGGATGTGAACCATGCGAGGAGGTCGTTGAAGATGTTTGCACTTCTGAAGGAAGTTTACCTACATCTGATAGTGAAACAGGCAGCTCAAACTAATTTGAAACTTTTGTCCTTCAGGTATCTCCAGAAACGCGAGAAAGAGTTAAACTAAGGGATGTTTTCTTCAAGGGTCATAAAGAATCCAAACTCTATCAAGTATTGCCGAAAGGTGTTTGGCAGTATGAGATTTCAAAGGCTGTATGGGAAAATACACATAAACCATGTTCATGGATTTTTAAACGAGCAAGTGTGTGTCCTAAATGTGAAGATGTTATTACATGTATTGGAATTTGCAAGGAATGCAAGATTGAGCTGTTCATCAAAGTAAACCACTCGTCCATATCACATAGTGGTTGCAACTTTAAAGCCACTATCAAAGGATTTGACATAAACATCAAACACATTACGAAAGTGAAAAGAAGGATAACCGGAGGACTAAGAAACTGTATAGCTTCAGAATTAAAACATACTTCTTTATACATGCGCCGAGCAGAAATGGCTGCAGAAAGTATGGAATATGGTGATATGGAGCCTCCACATACTCCCAAATCATTTGTTCTGCGGCAGATACGGTTTGAATCAAGAATGAAAAAAATATATTCATCCCAATCCTATAATTTTTTCATGCACTGATAAATATCTACATCCATATTTCAGAAGTATTAACAATGTTCAAAGCTATCTTTTCTTTATACATTATTGTACTCCACACTGTGGTTGTGCAAAGAGTACAGCTCAAAAGAAAGTTACCATAACAATGGACTCAACTGGAAGTTTATGCAATCCACCATCGATTCACATCCCAAAAAAACTGTGTAGAGAGGAATAAACCAGTTTTCTTGTACCAAGTTGTGGGTGGTTGTAGCACTTTTCCCGATTCTACAGCATTTCCAACATTCCAAATGTTATCTTTCCCAAGAAAATTCGGAAATGGCCATCGAGATATGGCTGAAAGTATGGACTAGAAGTGGTGCAAATATTACTAAAGAAATCGTAACAGACTCTTCAATGGCATTATTAAATTACGTATCATGTGCTTGGAATGATTGTCAAAATGCCAAACAATACCTTGGAAAATGCTATTCAGCCAGTGAAGAACGAAACAATATGCCAGATATACGTTTTCCAGATAGACATAGCACACTGTCTGAAATCCCTTTACACTAAATCCCCCTAGATAAAGCATGACAAAAGCACATAAAAAACATGCCAATAAATTTAAAACATGAAGTTAATATCCACAATGAAAATGCTACAAACCAAAGCCAAAGAAATAGTATTTCATCAAGAATAATGCAGGTAAAAGAATTTGAATCCATTTGCTACATTTACGCCACAAAATAGTACACTCAGAATGGCAGAAAATCATCTCGAGATACACGTGTCCCCTGCTTGCACAAATGGCGATGAACCTAGTGGTGCTCATAAATGCATGAAATGTCAAACATCCGTGCATGCAATTGATGGATATTCAAAACCGGTAGGAGAAAGATATGGCCAGTCACGATTGTGTATATCACGCAGTAAATGCACTGCAAATGAGGCATCACGAGGTCAAGATGATGTTCTGTTTAGCCCACATGGACCTGAGGAAAGGTGGGCGAAAAAATCCAGTTCTGACTAGGTTACATACCAGTCAGGAATAGTGCAACCCAAAAAGTCTTCAATAGAAATAAACAGCAACTTCATGGGAGTCATTAGACTTAAGAAACGAAGCATCGATGTCACAAACAAATGTGCTTTTGATAATGTTATACAATTTGTGTACTTTGCATAGACAGTTCATTGGTGCGCAACCTGGTGAATTCAAGAAATGAATCCCTTATTTTAAAACTAATTCTTTTGTTTATTAACAAAGATGCAACAATTAAAGTACACAGTGTTAGAGCAGAAATTCACAGCCAAAAATTTCAGCCCATTTTATGAAAACAGGGATTGAAAATAATTCAGTGTGATATAATTTGCACAGAGATAATACGAGTTTTCTTGCGGAATTTTTCATCTTGCTTTGAAGAAATAATTTGTTCTTCTCCATATTGTCCTATTCAACTCCGACAGTAAACCTGCTCCATTCATCCCATTTCACAGCGAAATGCTTTTAAACTAAGGCATTCATAAATTGCAGGAAGCCATTGATAGCTGCCCTTCAAAAATTAATGGCACATGTTTGACTGTTCTGAAAGACCACGAAGACATTCCCAGGTCTTGCAAGGTATTTGAACAGTCAAGGTCAGAGTACCAGTAGTGCAATGGGAGTACGACATTATAATGCAAGTATAGTGACGTTCTTAGTTTTCATTGAGTATTTATACAAATCAGACAGGTCTCCAGTGTAGTTACTACCAACTAAATGAGTTACCACATGCCATTAACATTCGTGGCAAAGTAGACAAAATAAAAGCTGTAAAGGAGTTCATTCCACCCGCTAGTGATCTGTTTATGGGACGTTACAAAGTCCACTGCAAAAGAAACACTAACATATGGGAGTGTTACGATGACTTGAAGAAATCTGTTTCCATATAATTAGGAAATGTTTTCCCGCATGTACTTGTATATGTAGGTGATGGAAGCCGTTAATTCTTTTTAAGTAGCAAGGGAATACTTCTAGTAGATAGAAGCAGCATAGAACCTGATGCATCAAGGTGGTTTTACGAAAACATTGCAAGATTTCTGAATTAATTTAGTGGAAAAATGTTACTTTTGAGATTTGTACTGTACATCACTTACTTATTTACATGGTATTACGAGATGAGTTTTATTTGTTTTATGTAGCTAAAAATTTGTTTTCTGCTAAAACATGTATACATAAATGTGTAAATATATAAAATGTTTTAATAACATTTAATATAGGAAGCATTGTAGTACATTACAGAGTTGGGTTGAATTCGACTGATAAACTTCGTGAAGTGATTCCTTGTGTAAAATCAAGTGGAAAATATAGGACACTATACATAATTTGAAAATCAAGGGAGATATAAGTCCTCGAAAACTGAGATTTGGAAAAGTGTTTTTGCAAAATATCGGAAACGAAATGCAATGAAATTACTATCCTCCGAACATTGCTTTATGTTATCGGGATCTTCAGCCTAAGAGCAAACTCACATTAATTACTTTCCCCGTGCAGAAAAATAACAGGGGCGGGGGTCCAACCTCTTTTTGCCGGTAACTTTTTGCCGTCAAGGAGTTTGAACTTTTTATGCTGATTTATTGAACTGCAGGACCAAACTAACAAAAATTGTCCTCTTATTGCAACTGCCCAGCACCCACCGTTTTAGTGTAAAATGCACACAATATTTCGGCTGCGGAGATACAGTACCCAACACATAGGCTACTACATGCTTGTATGAAATGCTGCTGTTTCCACTGCTCAGATGGCTGCCTGTTTATTTCTGGCTACAATCTGTTTGTAAAACACTGCAGGAAGTATTGATAATGCCCACGTTTATTTATTCTCATTTCAGAAACATGATTGAAATACATTATATAATTTTTGGCCAGCATATCCAGCGCATTCTCCGATGCTCCGAGCTTCTTCTATGCATTAAATTGGACATAGTCGACATTGAAGCATGTGTCTGACAGTCTGGTCTTCTTCGCAATCGCAAGTCCACTGTGTAAGTAGGTTGGCTGTAAGTAGAGTGCGTATGCTGTAGCCATAGTACAAATCAACGTAACACAATTAACACTATTAATTAATCTTACCAGTAGGTTTGTTGTGTCAGATCACTGGTATCTGCAACTAGCTTGGTCCTACCAACCACATACATTGACACTGAAAACTGTAGCCATCAACCAAAAACTACTATTCAGAATAACACGCGCATATAAGCGGTAAAAAAAAAAAAATTAATTTACTTTGAAATTCTGGATCTCGGGACAATCATTTATCATTTGATAGTTATCTGTGCAGATTTTAAGAATAATTGTACAGCTCTTTGATTATTCCGTGAGTATTAAGCTTGATAAAGTGGCCGTAACTAGTAATGTAGCCTTCTCTTAATTGTGTCCAATGGTGGGCCTAATACATAGAGTTACGTTAATATTCACTAGTATTCATCAAGCTCGCACCAACTTAGTTGGGAGCAAAAAAAAAAAAAAAGAATATCTTATGTCAGGGTCTTCGCGAGTGTTCTGAAAGCAACTGATAAATTATAACGAGTTCCAAAATAGCGTACTAAATGGCTTGTTAACATTGTCAAATCTAGCATCCATTTCTTGTAGAATCACTATGTAGAATAATTAATTAATTATGACTTAAAAATAATCATCGACGCTGAAAGTGTTGTTCTCTACTGCAGGCGTAGTTGGTTCGGGTCCTCAGTCTTCCCTGCTTATGCTTACGGGCCTTGGTACACACGCCACAGTCCATATGGTACCACGCGTCATCGTGGTAGTACGAAACTGAAGTTCAATTATCCATGCTTATGTAGCGCGAGCAGACTAAAACATATCTTGGTACTTCGCGGCAAGTCTTCGCCTACAAGGCAGTCTGCATGAATTACCGGACTCGACCAGTTTGACTGTGAAAATTAAAAGCCTATCAGGCTCACGACGACTGAGTCGTAGTCTGCCTGATGGAAAAATCCCAAAAGACGGCTAGAAAGCCTTTAACTTCATTACTGCACAGCGCTTTCAAACTTGGTGACAATCACGAAACGACTACATTAAAATCGTGTAAACGTCGTATGTTACCTTAGCAAACAACAACAAGATGCTATATGCGTAAATATTACCTCTTAGTTGGTAAAATTTAAATACTTAATCAAATGGAGAAAATGTTAAAAATAATAAAATTATTTGCAAATAATAATTTAAATAATAGCTGTACGAGAGAAAACGTATATCTGCCACAAATTAATCTTATGCGAAAATATATCAATATTACGTATTCATACTTATTTACATAACAAGCTGATGTGACGTGGCGTGCATAAATAAGTGATAAACTGAGGCATTACACAAGTTTGTTTTTCTTACTATCGAATCTCAACCACTAGACCTAGACTAGTCAGAATATTAATTTATAATAATTTCATTAACACAAACAATAATTTCTCGGTATTTTAAAAATATTTTCTATCACGCTCAATTTTTCTATGAATTTCCATTTATTTTATTTTTTTTATTTTTTATGGAGCATGTACCCAGATTACACTAATCACTCACATTCAAACTACTGGTACATGTTTCAATACTGCCACTAAGAGTGAAGTGTCATGGCAATAAAGACGAAACTTCAACAGTAACCAGTACGAACTAAGACAATATTTATATTCGCCTCCATATCATAATCTCTAAGAATACGGGCCAGCTTCACGACAAGCTAGCCCACATCAGTAATATATATGATAATAAAAACAAAACCTCAACAGTAAACGGCAGTAGCCTAGCACTAACTAATTCAATATTTTTCAGCACCCTACGATTTTAATTCCCCAAAATCCGGGCCAGCTTAACATCACGCTAGCCCGAATTATTAATACAGCCACAGAAACGGTAAATTTACAGCCATAAGGATGAAACTTCGGCATTAAACAGCACTCGCGTAGCTCTAAATAATACAATATTTATATTTGCACCACGACCATAATTTCCTAAAATCCGGGACAGATTAGCATCAAGTTAGCCTGGATCAACAAGATAGCCATATAAACGATAGATTTACTGTTGTAAGAACATCACCTCAGCACTAAACAGCACTAACGTAGCGCTAACTAATAAAAATTTGAAATGCATCCCTCAATCACAATTTACAAAAATTCGGGCCAGCTTGACATCAAGCTAGCCCAGATCAATAACATAACCATAGGATTCATACTTTAAGACCACTAGTAATGAAAATTGCGCATTAACAAGCACTAACACAGCACAAACAAAACATACGTTAAGAATTATCCCGACGAACAACGAACAAAGAACAAAATCCTTGCTAGCTTGACATTAGTACACGTAATAAGTTATTGCACTATTAAAATTATACGATTTAATATAATTATTTATTCATTGCGTGATTTAATTATATACCTACACATCCTAGCACTATGCAACTGCATACCCTCCCCTCGCCTCTTTAAGGTTTTATTAACTATATATGGTTGTAATTTTTAGGGAAGTTTCATAGAAAATATAACGAATAAAATTTCATCTACAGGGCATATGGGCGCCAAGAGTAAATATCTAAAAGAAGACATGACTCAGAATATACAAAAATTCACACTTTCAAATCAGATTATTCCACAAAAAACACCAACCTTTTATTTTAATAGACCTTAATTAATATTTTACGACTACTAAAGAAAATAAAGTATTTGTTAATTTAATGAAAATTTAAGGAGATAGAACATGAATGACCAAGAAAAGATAAATTAAGATGCTGCTCACTTTGGATTGGTATCAGAATTTGAAAGATGAATATTAAATACTCTCTGCATCCTTAGTTACAATATGTGATTAGAAGAATATATAAGTATTTAAATTATTTCAAATTTGGAAAACAGTTTATATATATCTGGTGTTAGTCTGTGTTGTTAACATTTAAAAGCAGCTGTTTCCACTGTTAAGGAAATATTCAAAATTTTCCAGCTAGTCCATAACTACACGAACTCTCAAAATGGGACTTCTGGGACACAGGACCGAAGTAGGATATAAGTTTTCTTACAGTTCCACTGAAGAAATATACACGGGTGGAGTTCACCTTATAAGCCTGCATCGAAGAGAGTTGGAACAGAAGATGCCAAACGAAGTCCATCCTGCATATTGGCCATCTCACCATGGACTAGAAACTCCAGTAGATAGCTCCGGATCGAATTCCACAGTTGCAGAATCACTTCAACAGTCCATCTTGACACATCATTTTACCACACTCTTCTTATAATTCAAAATAATTTCTTCAAAATGCGGGATAACACTATTAACATTCAGCGTGAAAACTGTAAAATATTTCAACTACATGCAGCGATAATTATTCCACACATTCAAAAATTTCCTTTTCTTTATTATTATATTTGACTTTCAGATTTTATTTCAGTGTTTCCCTAAGTAACTCAGACAAAAGTAACATAACTCCAAAGAGAATTTATGAATAGCAAATGTTAAACTGAATGAAAGGATGATCTAATTTAACATAGTTTTCACAGATATATGTAAATAACAATCAATTGAAATGTAAACAAAACTAATTTGAAATTTAAATGCTAACATATTAATCATAATAAAACCCTTTACATCCTGTAATATTCTTAAATATTACACCCCTCCCTTAACCAAATGCTCCAAATGCATTTCCCTTTCAGTCTGCCTCAAGCTCCCGACCAGTGAAGACCTACATGCATTCCCCCTCCTGCTACCAACTAAGAGTTTCCGTACAGTTGTGTAGTAACATCAAATAATTCCATGGAAAATAGTTTTAACGCGTATTTCCTTTGTTCATATTTGTTGTAAAAGAGGTCTTGTTTTGTCAGAAGAAAATTCACATTTGCATGCGTAACAAAGGGACGAAAATATTATCGCGTGAATCTTATTCGCGTATAGTAGCGTTGTCAAGGCCATAAAGACGTGCCGAATGGGCTAGGCAGGAAGTGATTTATTAGTAGATTCCAGAACAATACCAGAAATGTGATTGGTTGGAGCTAGTTTAATGACGGTCCGTGATACGTGGGCTAACAACTGGGTTTGTAAAGGAATGCGTTGTACTGTTTTAGTTGTCATATTGTTTTTACGTATATTGAACTTACAAGGTTTATTAACAGTTATGGCATTTCTCCTTGACGAAAATATGTAGTCGGGAATAAAAACTGTCATTTGTTTCTCTTTCGGTTTCTTAGTCGTCGGGTGTTTGTTACCTTCCATCAAAGACAGCAATAAAAACACTTGACATTGTTTTACGTGGCGGTGTTTTCAAATTTTGCAGCTCTAAAATTTATATATACTTAATGCCTTCTGGTGGGCAAGAGTCTGTTAAACCGTTTTGTTTTATGACTTTGACCTTGCTAATTTTTTTTTTTTACGAAATCTGACAATTTTTTTATGGCTATGTGTCATGTTATTAAGGAGTTTGAACGTATACTACAAATACCCCCCTAAAAAAATATATGGAATCATGAGAGTAACAAAAACTGCTGCAAACGAATATTTTCTCATTGCTTTGGTGATCAGATATGACGATAACCACGGCAATAAAGTTAAGAAATACTGCGTTTTTTCTAAGGTGGTATTTATCAAGTGTGAAAGAAGGTTCGAGTGCACTTTAACAGGAAAACTTACTGGAGAAGAAAATTTGTGTGAGAGTCGTGAATTACCGTGCCTTCATAAGCATACTGTAAAGCTAACAGGTCAGTACATAACAAGGAGAAGGTGTATTTGATCCATATGTGACGGTCAGCGTTAATGACTTTCTCTAGATATGCTTTGCTTGGATATGGTGCCTCATACTTGCATGTAACAGTCGAAATCTTTGTACATTCGTTATCCAGTTCATCGCAGCAACAGGTACTCTGTCACGTCTTTGGTGTGAAGGTCTCCCATCATTGAGGTATCTTCTTATCAACAGGCCTTACGTCTTTACTAAATATAAAAATGCAAGTGTAATAAATACATATACTAATATTCACTTCCTGGGATTAGTTTTTTCCCGTGCTTTTTCCACCTGTGCGCAGAAAGAAAAAGTATTATTGTGTACGTACCATAGGCGTGGCTGATATAACGCAACCAGCGACTGTACCAACACTGGATATTTCTGTTGCCCTTGGGCGTCATGAGAATGTCATTTCTCTAAGTGGTTATTGATCTCCGGCACCCAGTTGACAGAGTTCGCCTCACGATACGACCTCTTATCCGCGGCCTCCACCATGGACAGTCATAAATTTTCCCGCGTTAAGATATTCCTGATTGGTCGGAAGGCCGTCTGCGTCACTTCAGTGGAGGCTGTGTCTTTTTGGAGAAGGAACCGGGAGAGATTATTTGAAGTCCGATATAGTCGCTTCAGCGATTCACTGGGTGCGCGGTAATTTGCTCTAAAAGTAAACTTTGAGATCTGTGCAATGACGGCCCTTTGTTGTAGTTGCGTTATTTTTAGACAATTTCAGCAGCATTTCAACCACCATCTACATAAAGACGTCTTGTTTTTGGTATATATGGTATATATGTGTAGTTACGTTAATATTGTTGGTCCGCAATAAATTTTAATGGAACCTTGCACAAGTTTCTATTGAAATCCGTTACTGCACTTTTGTGTGCTTAACATATATATATGCATATGTATCACTGCAGCTTTGATTTCCTACGAGCGTCTTGGTTTGGCGTTTTGCTTAGGAGATTCTTGTGCCACGCTTGGTAGGCTCTTTAGTGAAACGTGCAGACACCACCACTGATGAACTTTGTCCGCTCCCCTACCTCTTATACCACAGTTACCTACTCCTTACTTTTTTCTTTGTCTTCGTCAGTCATGTCTCCTCCGACAGAAACTTCGCTTGTCGTCGGTTTATGAGGGGGGGGGGGGGGGTGTTAGAGAGAGAGAGAGAGAGTGAGGAGAGAGATTATTCGATTTTGCATTTTTAACGTAGTAGATGTTTTGGAGAGTTCAGCATCAGGATGCACGGCGTATTAGCTTGCGGTTGTGTAGTGCGAATTTTTTATAAATTTTTTATTGGTATAGTAAAGTGAGTAACGAACCGGAGTAGTATTCTTTTTTTGCTTCGTTACATTTGCACTCCACTAATTAATCGTGCAAGCACCTTTACTTCGCATACTGTTATGGCGGTAGCGTTAAGTGTGGTATATCGCTAACCCAGCTGTACACTCTTGCTGTACGTTCTAAGAACTAAGGGGATGCTGTTTGTACCACACAGGTAACTAACGGCTGCAACGGAATTACCGAGTCAAAGAAGGAAATAATTTCTTTTTTGTATATGAATTACAACTCGAGTGTAGACAAGGAATTTGTGTACTTTAACGACAAATTTCGGTTAGTTTATACACACTAGTATTTTACGTAGTCTTCGCATAGTCTGTTTTCAAAATTCGAACAACTGATTGATTCAGCGTTTATTGTAGTGCGTACATGCAGATTCATGCAAGGCTGTGGTTCAGTTTTAGAGGCAACAACTAGCTACAATCTGTTAATCGCATATTCAATACCTCTCGGTGCGTTCACATGTCGTTATTAAAAGCTGCTTGTAAGTATCGTTATTGTAAATGAGAGGTAATTCAAAATACTTGGTTTAGCTTGTTCATCGTACTCTTGTAGACCTGCTTGGATATATGAATGTGTGTGTGTTAAACATGTCCATTTATTACCATATGTTTTCTTTCTTCGTAAGCTTATGTGGTGGACTGATTTTGCAAAAAAAAAAAAATTAAGTTCAGAAGGCAAATCCTATTTCCTTCCCCAGGCGTAGACTTCTCCTGTGTTTTGCTGAGAATTCAGCTCGTAGCAGCTTTAGTAGTAAATTGCTTAAATATTCTATTAACCGGTGAAAAGGGTATCGTATAGATATATTTTTAGATTAGAGTTTTTATTTACTTCGAACATAATCTATATATTATGTAACTTTTCTCCCAATAAAGGAACTTGGAGGACTAGGAAATTTTCCTTTCAGTTGCTAAAGTTGGTAGTTAGCTTTTGTGGCCAGTCCTGTGGTGTCAGAATAACCTACAGAGGGATAACGTCACACGGCGTACGTTACCTCAGCCATTTCTTTAAAGTACAGCCAGCGCAGTTATTATCTCATTTTACATCGCTTTTAAGTTAACGTGCTCTTGTTATCCAGAGGATGATGTAACATAATTTAACATATACACCAAACCACAGCCTGACGTCCAAATGTAAAGCTTCTTGGCCATAGAGGCCAGCGGAACTCGGGAACATTTTTCTGCGATGTTTTCCCATATTTGTTCGAGACTTCGTCGACTTGGCAGGGCAACACTGAGAAAGTATCGTTTTGGTCTAACAACATGTTTTACTGGCCAAATAAACAGTTATTTCAACCAAATAATTTTTGTTGTAGATATATAATTTTACTGTTTGTTAAAACTGTTATTTAACGAAATTTGATGCACCAGTATGTATTTCAGCACACTTAATTTTGTTTTCATATGTTTAATGGTTCTACAGATGCAGCTCGTAATGCAAAGTATAATTATGCTACCGTTCTGAAGGTAATTAGGTAATTAAGGTATCTATTAAATTCCATAGTTTAGGCAAGCTGCCATTTTACTATTTGTTGTCCAAATTTGTTGGGATTTGTTTATATGGTTCATGAGATATGGTAGTTTTACCAGTCTGCACTCTTTCAAAATTGCGGCAAATAATTTGCTAATAAGTAAATTTACCTAATACTCGTGTGTCAGTACAGTCAACGCACCAAACTTTCAAAGAGAATATTACTGTAGGGCTGTCTTACAAAATGAAAAACTGTGAGGAAATCACTATCTTCGAACTACTGCGGACATATTATGTTTGGTGACACTACTCCAATAGTTCTGCATATATAGTATGCTAACCTTAAATATTTACACTACCCACCATTTTGAAAATAGTTGTTTCATGTACGAAAACCATTCCAGTTTAATTCGCTAGGTAGTTCTTTCAAAATAGCGTAAAAGGCTAGTAAAATGCGTTCGACAAAGGTGCTATCAGCATACTAAGTTCGGTTGAAATGGGTCAAAGAGTTTGGTAGATTATAAAGTTAAATAACAATTTTGTCGCCATTTAGAGTACAAGTGTCCAGTGCTATAGATTCATATATATTTGTATGACTGACATAACAATAATCGTTTTAAAAATTTTGCGAGAATCTGTTTGGCACTTGCCGAACTATGATGTCAAAACGTTTCTTTTTATTCTGGTGGCGATATTTTGCGAAATGATAGACAACTGAGGTCACGAATTTCAGAAATTTTTGCCTACAGAACGAGCTATCAACTTGCAAGTTTCAGTTTAAATCGCATGAATGGTTCCCTAGAAATGCCGTCAGCACCCAAAAAAATGTTGAAATGTATGCAATTTTGAAACAAAGCAAGCATCCGGCATGGCGAGAAAAAGTCGGACGTGTTTGCTAAGTGCAAGTGGAAATCGTTGCGCTGGTTCAGAAGTTTGTAGAGGAGACGCGCGTGATGTACACGCATGCGCACACGCAGCGCGATCTCGTGAGCTTATCTTTTCCTCGCCAAGTAGGCTACAAATTAAGGCTGGAGTAGATTACATCGCGATTGTCTGGCAAGTTTCACATTTCCTTTTTATTTTATAGCGTATTCCAATTACTGCACTGGGCTGCACTCGGTGCGCACCGGTCGAGTGCCGCGTTTTCCAATTACCGGAAACCGCAGCGAGTGCAGTAGATTTTTCGTGTTCCGATTGCGAGCGGCACTGAAAAAGTGCACACTGAATGCGGTATTTGGCAGGTTTCAGAGCAATATGGCGTCGACCTGTGACTATGTAATCAACAAACAAATGAGTGCGATGTTGGAAATTCTACAATATCTCACAGTACTGCAACTGAATGATACATAATAGATAATATGGAACAAATATTCTATTGATGTATCGACAATACAGTTTGTCATTACAGAGACGATGAGGTTATTTTCACCCACTGACTCATGCATATATTTGTCGACAAGTTGAAAAAAGAGAAATTGGAGAAAAATATATGTACATAATTTCGTAACATTTAAATTTAATCCTATTATCAACATCTTAGTTCAAGCATTTTCTCCAAAAGAGGATATAAGGCATTTGAGATAATGTAAAATGCGGTATGATAACAGATTGATTATGATTTTAATTAAATGATGGAATGACTTTTAATAATGTGAACTACTTCTGCCCATAAGGCAAACCGTAACAACTGGCGTATGCTGGGTAATTCTATCCTGTTGGAAGACTCCCCCCCCCCCTTTTTTTTTCCATCCTCAGCAATCTCCGTGGTAGAGGTCACGAAGGTTTAATATTCGAGTCACGAGGCTCCTGTTTTGAATTTCGGCTAATCCGTAGGCACGTGAGTGTCGTTATAAAATTTAAATTGTTTTAGTTTCAGCGTGAAAATCACCCCTGGTTAGCGAATCAGGGTCCCCGGAGAGAAGACCTCAGCGCATTGACAACGTGTCGTTAGGCCGGGTATTTACTAAAGCGGCTCCTTGTTAGCGACACGATCGTCAACTTGCTTAGTCGCATACCGAAGTAACTAGTGGATTGACTTGACGCTGGTTTGGTTGTAAAGTGAGGACGTGAACGTCAATGTCCCTTGAATTGCTGCATAAATGATAATTTTTTTTCTCTGCAAACGTGCATGAAATGTTTAAAGGCTGTTTCGGGCGGGCACTTCAACTAGCATCAATTCATACGATGGACCTGGTTTAATGACTGATCTAGTAAACTAACTTTTCCATCCGCACGCACAATGAAAGAATTTAAGTAAAACGGTGTAAATCTCGGGGGAGGGGTGATAAAGGTCGAGTAATTGCTTTAAACGTATTGTGGTTCGGCGAGAGCAATAATGGAATGACTTATTCGTTCAGGAGGGATGAACAGTCATAGCGTAGGGAGTACGTTCCTTTAAAGCCCCATTAAATCGTGATTTGTGTTAACGACTGCGCAGATGGCGAACGACTTGTAGGGAATCGATAAACGTTGTAGTGGAAGTGTAGTGGAATATTGGCAGTAGTCAGCAATGTATAACTTTGCAAATTTTTGGGGTCGAAGGTAGGCTCCGTAAGACCACCATAGGCGTATGATTTGTTTTACTTTTGTGCATTTCTACTGTTACGTGACATTTGGCCAAGCTCATTAGGCTTCGTATGTTGGTCTGAATATTACTAATATTTTCTCTAATATTTAATAATATTTTAATAAAGTCACAACAGCCAGTCAGAAACTTAATATATAACAGGCGGTGATTTGGGAATGCACGTACTAACAAAATGTGTCAACGTTTGTCTTAAATGCGGGTTAGAAATTAAGTTGTCAAAACAACCCCTAGTGTAAATGTTTGAGGCCGAACCCATGATTAAAAACCCCCAGTTACGTGCGTGTTCACAAACGTTACAAGTATGATTGGTAAAGGCTGTTCACGATAAAGTGAGCACTTTTGAAATCAGCTTTCTGCCCCTACCTGCATATATTTTAACGGGTGCAAAGAGTGACATGCGCCAAGTAAAGTTGGTAACGATGGATGGGAAGTAGTGTTCCGAATATTAACGTCGAATAAAAGGGTTACGTAACCATTTGTGATAACTGAAATTATTTTTTTCGCTGTCTGTTTTTTTTTAAATTCACCCAAGTGTAAAAATGAGCATATTTGTAAAATATTTACTTTTGTAATATTTTCACAGTTTTACTGAGACCGGCGCATGAATAAAGTGATCAGGGTTATGCCAATGTTGATTTTATATAAGTTGAAAGGATACACAACCTGCATACAAGTACATTTTATGCAGGGCTTTCGAAAGTGCTCAATTTCACCATGATTAGTCTATAGTTCGTGAGAGATGCATAATAACAACATACCTACAGCGCAGTCAAATTAAACTGGAGGATGTTAAAGACGTGGTGCTAGAACATGGTAACCGGCTAGAGGCGCTGGAATTGATTAAGCATGCTGTGTGCATAAGGTTCCAAACAACGATGAGGTGTAGAAGCCATCTTCAGGCGGGGTGGAACAGAGCGAAGGGGCCGTAGCGCCGTCTGGCTCCCATTGCGGCTTTCCGGGTTCAACTCCCGGAGCGGTCACACCCGGATTTTCGCTCTTGGGAAACGTGGTGGATGTTGCCGTCGGCTGGCGGGCTTTTAAGTAGTGCTCATTTTATAGGCTGTTCACGTTAAAGTGACCACTTTTGAGACCCTAGTTACTTACTTTTTTCTTTCAGCAATCTTTTATCCTTCCACCGCGTTTTAAAACAAATATTGCCATATAAGTAATAAACACAATATACATATTTCATCGGACTCGAAAGTTAACGTCTAACGCTGCAATAAAGTATATTTATTGACTATTATTCCAAATGAGAGGGCTTCAAAAACAACTCTCTTTACCGTGAATAACCTATACCCTGCCACTCCATCTTAGGGTTTTATTGCAGTCGCAAGAACTGTGCGATATCCAATTTTTAATACCTTTTCGAAACATGTTTGGTATCAGTGCGATATATCGCTCCCAAAGAGTATTGAAAATCGATGGTGAATCATCGAAAATATCGCTTATTTTGATATCGCAACACATCGGCATCGCGAAAATCCGCCATATTGATATCGCTTATTCCCAGCATCGTATATCAGCAATATCAGCAATCTTATCGGAAAAGTCATATATCGCTAAAATATCGTTGATATCACATATCAATATTTCGCTATATCGCACAGGCCTACTGGTCACCCCTTACGGATTACTTTCGCCTTCCCTATCACATATAAAGCATGTATTCAGACGTGTGTTACAGCCATCTTGGTTGCAACACTCGTACGCATGAAAGAGCCGTGGTGGTGTAGTAGTTAGACTTCTCGCCTCCCACCTAGGCGAACCGGGTTCGATTCCCGCCGATGTCGACCGGATTTTCGCATGTAGGAATCGTGCCGGACGATGCCGCTGGTGAACGGGTTTTCTCGAGGATCTCCGGTTTCCCCCGCCCTTGCTCACCTCTCTTCACCCTCATCGGCTCTCAAGACCTCGATGTTAAGAGCCGCCCAACTCTCTTCTTTCACTCGTAACGCATTATTACAACAGTGAGGCTAGGTCCAGGTGCGACGGCACGTGCCCCTCCATCTAAAATGTTTAAGATATATCTTACCTTAGATTACTAGGCAATGCATGGCAACTGTCAAGGAAAAACATGTCTGCCAGCACACGCGCCGCCTCTCCGCTCCCTCCATAAGAATTCAGTTCGTATGTGCCCCTTCCTTTTACAGTTTCGCAGTTCGTTACCGCGTCGAGCTCTAAGTCTTGCTTGACGCCCGTTGAAGCCGTTGAAGTCGGCGACGTCAACGCCAGAGACGTCAGCATCACCAGTCGCGCGGTCTTTTGAAGCATCGCCAAGCTCGCTTGCCGTCCTTACCATCTTCTTGTGGAGGAACTCCTCCCCACACATAATCCCTTCGTTCAGGGAAAACATCAGCTTTGCCGTTGCGCATGTAACATTTCTATTCCTGCTCGGCGGAGCGTATGCTCGAAACCTTTTTTTTTTTCCACCCTTCGTATGAAATGCGGGGTACTTTGTTCATCTGTGATTTCCCAGATCTTCAGGATGCAAATTACATGTCAAATCGAAGCTTTCTGCATGCGAGCTCTAATAGCGAAGTGCAAGTTTCAGTTATTCCGTTTACAAATTCACCATAAAGGGGTACGTGGAAACGAAGCCTCATATGTGTTTCCGGATGAGTTAGTGACACAAGAAAGTTTTAAATTTCGTTACTTCTTTTATTTTTCTCCCTTGTACTTTGCGTTATTAGGACGGTTCCTCTACTAATGAGCTTACAATTAGCTTGGCACTTTAGAAAATCCGCCATAGTATTAGTCAGCCAACTCGTGGTTCATTAATCCGTACGAATTTAAAATTAAGATATTACGAGCAGTATCCACGTGCCGAAGATGTGACAGTTGCAAATTGTCGGCAATTAGATACGTCTTTATTTCAGGTAGTACCGTGACGTCTTTAATATGTAAAATAAATGAAACTTCATTCGTCTCACAAGTTTAAAAATTAGACTCTTTAATATTGCTCGGTAAGGGGAAGGCTTGTATTTCATATTTAGTCCATTGCTAGTGGAAGCAGTGCGTGTTTACGTTAAAATATTTGCAGTTTAATGGGCATCTTCTAAAGTCAATTCCGAAATTGTTTAAATTAACCGTGATCCAGTTAGTAAACAGTCCAAAGCAGGATGTTAATGTGATCCCTGTTGCGTAATCAAACCGTCAATACCGATTACTATGAGATGCCACTGTCCAAAACGTTTCCTGATAGGACCTTAATACTAATTACTTGGTTGGAATATAGTTGATTAGATTTACGTGCTACGCGCCATTTCAGTTAATAGAACTACTGTATATCTTCGTAATATCTCCATTAGCACAGTTATTGGGGTGCATAGGAGTCGAATACCGTAAGTAAGAGAGCTTGCGGGTTAGAAGTACAGATAAACCATGGATGCCTGTGTCGTTTTTCAATGTAAATTATGTTATATTAGTATGAAAGCCGCTCCTCTTACCAACAATGAAATGACGTGAAGCGAGAACGTTAAACAACCAATTAAATCAATACCCTACGAGACCAGCATCGCGTTTAATAAGCTGTGGAATGCATGCATGTATAATACTGTAATATGTGACGTCTGATTTTTACTGAAGTAATAAAACACTATAGGAAAAATAATTTAGTTTAGTTGAGAAATGAAGTTTTGCCATCGGTACGAGCTCAGACGTGATCATAAGGTCTTTCATAAAGAGCCACTGACGATAAAAAGAAATTTTCTGACCGTTAAAGGTTAATTGAGGTGTCAAACACAGATACCAAAACTGCTTTTTGCTACACATACAGAAGAACTTTCAGCTCGCTCAGCAATTACGAGCGTATGTAAAAGTGTTCCGGGACGTAGCGCAAAAAATAGTATCTGCTGTTGACAGATTAAAACTTAATTTCTGCGTAACCCACGATCGCGTGTACTCGGGGCTCTCATCTTCGTTTTTCACTCAGAAAAACGCCAGCCGAAAGTGTAAGTTAAAACATTGCAATACAGGTCGGCGAGTAGGTACAGTTGAATAAAAATTTCGTAGATGTAAAATTAAAAGCAACCTTAATAATGATAAATACACAATCCACAATATTCTTGAATCCACCAAATTCCTAGTAGTCGCGGATTACTTGCGGACATAATGGGAAAGAGAATATTACTCTGCAACAGAACAGAACAAAATTAAATTTTATCAGTACCCGGCTGTTAGCCATAACTGATCTCTATTATATATATTTAAAACAAAATAAAATTGATGGACTTCCTATTTAACATGACTCAATTCCTTTATCAGATAGTAGCCTAAATGGGGATCTTTGGACAAATTTTTGACTCCCCCTCCCCCACATTGATCCCAATTAAAAGTCTTGAACTCTGTTATATGAAATCCAATATATTCATTAAAATATTTTTTTAGGGGAGGGGTTTTTTTAATTTAGAAAGAAGTATATAATTTAACATGTAAAAATTCTTTAACCTATCTACCATATTATAACTGTAATTAAAATTTAATGTATTATTTAATTAATTTTAACTAATGATGGGAAACCACTGCCAATAGAACAATTTCTACAGGAAAATTGAAAGGTTTACAATTGTATGGGATTTTTACTACTTATGTAGGCCTGTAAATTTCTAAGGGGTCCTGCACTCTGATGTTATGAGTGCAGGAAGACGGTAGTTCGTCCGGGCGCCGGTGAATTTGATATTTAACTATTTTCGAATCTATTTACTCTGCAACAGAAAAATAGTACACACAGAGAAATTACATAGGTGAAACACACACATTAATTCTTGAGGTTCCGGCACCGCTAACGAGTGGTGACCGCCAACGGTTTTGAAAGCGTTACACTGAAGATGACACTGCAGGAGACGTTCTGATCGCTTAGATCATGGCCAACAGTGCTTATATTTATATTACGATAAATACTTCTCACGTACAGGGGCCGCGGTGATGTAGTGGCTAGACAACTCGCCACTGACCTAGGCGAACGGGGTTAGATTCCCGGCGGGATCACTCCCAGATTTTCGCATGTGGGAGTCGTGCCGGACGATGCCACTCGTCGGCGGGTTTTCTCCGGGATCTCCCGTTCTCCCCGCATTTTCATTCCGGCGCTGCTACTTTTTCACCTCGCTTCACCCTCATCGGCTCTCAAGACCTCGATGTTAAGAGCCACCCAAATCTCTTCACTCACTCACTCTTACGTACGCCTATGGTGGTTATACGTGCATCGTACTCGCCGGCAATTATGTTCAAATTATATGCTTTATTATCGTCCTTAGTAAGATCCATCACTCCGTAGATGATATTGCTTATTATTAATTTTAACAGTAATGGTTGTGCTGATCGTTAAATTAGTACCTTAACGTGTCCGCTTAACTGGAATTTTAATATGCAATAATACAAAGGATATCAACTTTTTTTTTCTCCTGGCTAGGTTTTATATTGTCATCTGCTGGTATTTTTATTTTTGACTACGAAAAACCAAATGCTCTTTTTGCACTTATGGATGTAGCGGTAAAGATGGAGAGGGATTGCAGTAATTGAATTTTACTGCCGCAACCAAGAATCTACCCGAGAAAATATGGGATGATTTTAGATGTTTGTAGCAAGAGGGGCAAGACCTTGGCTAGACGGCGCTTAGAAGGAGTCAGGTGCTCCAATAGGGGTTTTAAGGTGATGCAAAGTTAAATATCCGTACTCCGTATAAAAATCTGCCTTTCAGAGACATCTTTCATATTGAACCACAACGTAATGCCCATTTAAGACACAAAATACATTTTATTACTTTCTGCAAGACAAGTAATCGTCAGTTCACTAATGCCTGCCTCGTCCCACATACTGCAGTCTATTCACGGTAAAGTGAGCCCTTTAGAGACCCTAGGTACTTTTTCCTCTCAGCCATTTTTTTTTTTATCCTTCCACCACTTTTAAAATAAATATTGCTATGTAAGTAATAAACACAGTATGTATATTTCACCGGACTCGAAAGTTAGCTTCTAAGGCTATAATAAAATACAGAATTTCCATAAAAATACCACAACTTCAAACCTATATAAAATATTACCTAAAGGTGATTGGCAGATGTGGTTTTTTGCATGTGAAAGAGAATTTCCGAAAGCTTTTATTTTTATTTATTTTTTTTACGAATTTTGGTATTGTTTCTAGGTGTGGCTGCTAATTCACTCAAATGACCATCCACAAGAGAAGGCTCAATATGTATCTTGGTTTATTGAGACCAAAGAAAGAGACATACATGTGTAACGTAATGACAGGACCAGGTTTGGTAAGGGCACACCTGTAAGATCTACAATACGGGAGTGACAACATAATTTTATGGAAACTGGCAGCGTTCTGCATCAGAAGGGTGTCGGCCGGCCACGCATAAGTGCTGAAGACATCGACCGTGTACGTGCTGCATACGTGCGTAGCCCTGATAAGTCGGTTCGCACTGCTACAAGGCAACTGCGGTTACCCCGATCAAAGTTCTACACAAGCAGTTACGGCTCTATGTATAAAAATTGCAGCTGGTTCAAGCTCTGCAACTTGACTATGCACAACGGCGCGCCGAATTTGCTGCCGACATGTTTCAACGCATTGACGTAGATAATTTCCTCAAGCGAGTTGTCTTCAGTGACGAAGCAACGTGTCGTGTTTCAGGTGTACTGAACCAGCATAATGTTAGGATCTGGGGATCATAACACCCTCATGAATCACGTGTGATTGTGCGTGACAGCCCGAAGGTGAATGTGTGGTGAGGTGTTATGTGTGATTGCATCATTGGCCCATTCTTCTTTATTGAATGGACAATCACAGCCAATGTGCACCTAGACATGTTAACCGAATTCGTGATCCCGCACCTGGAAGACATGCAACCTAATGTTATATTTAAACACGATGCAGCACCCCCACACTAGGGTTTGCCTCTGCGAGAATCTTTGAATCAGTGGTTTCCTGGACGATGGATTAACAGAGGCGGTCCAATTCCTTGGCCACCTCGCTCGCCGGATATCACGAATCTGGACTTCTTCTTATAAGGTTATGTTAAGGACATAGAGTACAAATCATTTGTTGACAATTTGGATGAACTGAAGTAAAGGATTGTAGCAGCCATTGAGATTGTCGATGAGAGTATGCCAGTGCGGACATGGCAGGAGCTGGAGTATAGTTTTGATGTGCTTCGGGCAACAAAGGACGCATAGAGGTTTAATGATTTTTTTTAAACTTTGGGAAATTCTCTTTCAAATGCAAAAAAACAGCATACCTCGATCACCTTTAGGTAATTTTGTACTTACGTTTGAATCTGTCGTAATAATTTATGGACAGTCTGTATATTTATTGACTATTATTCCAAATGAGGCTGCGTCAAAAAGTGCTCACTTTACTGTGAATAGTGTATACAATGTATTGCTAGGAAATTATGGCGTTAGCTTATTTGTAAGTTAAAATGGGAATTTTAACATGTCAGTTACTGTTGCATAAACGTTTTCAGCCTCTACTTGTGTATGTTTACTGCCTTTTTTTTTGCTAGAATTTTAGAATTTATTTTTTCTGGGAGAGAAAGGTATTAACGGCATAATTACGAATTGTGTTCTCTTACAACTTCTGGTAATGCATAGGCAAAATAGTCAATGCGACCTCGTAGTGCAGTGGGTTCCTATCCAAGACATACAGACTTAGGCTCAAGTAGGTTGCAGCAAACCAAAAACAAAGAGGTTCAAAGAACTCATTTCACTTGTACATCAATCATTTAAGCCTGCTATCCACTCATCTCGGTATATCGTTGTGTACCACAGTCATAGTTCACCAGAATATCACAGGGAATTTAACCTTGCCAATAACACAATTATAGCAGTTTATAAAAACGTGGTCCATCTCTCCTGGACTTACCCTGTACGAGGACTATTTATTTTCGAATAATTTGGCACCTGTACTGATTTTTTACGGTCACTTATATGATGAGAATGTTCAACATGATTCTAAAACAAGGTCGAAGCGAAACGTATCTGCAAAACTTTTTGAATATCCCTGCAGTTTCAAGAATAGGTTCAGTACAAAATTTGTATGAAATACAGTTATATAAAATATATGAACCGCGTGCTTTATTTTCGTAAACTTTTTGTAACTCCCGTAAACGAATTTATTGTAATGTGTAATAATAAGTTTACATTAACTTAGTACGAAAATTAATTTTGACATTGATTGACGTACATTAATATTTATATTCGTAACAGTAATACTCGTAATATTTATTAATTCACTATCACAAATTATTTAGTAAAACGTGTTTCGTTTTTTGAATTTATAAAATTCCTCTTTGAACATCTAGTTACATATGTATTAACGTATTTTATTAAGCAGGACGAATTATGCTCAAAATTCTTTAGCAAGCACTAGCTCTTTTCCCATTATGAACGTCTATAAATTAACGCCAATTTACTGTAACAGCAAATGTGAACTTCCATACATTGAGTTTTAAGCAAGTCCGCTATGTTCTGATATGTCGTGCACGTAGTTATAATAATCTACTTGAAAAAAAATGACAATGGTAAATATGATAGCCTACTTTAATGAGTAATTAATTTTTTTTGACTATTTTACGTTTTCAGATAATTCGCTCTAATTACATTTATTTTATATTTCATGATATTATACACGGAAGAAAAAAATTCTAATTACTGTACGGTAAAGCAGTTTTTGGCTATCTACACAAATATTCTTGTCTCTTAAATAAATTCTTTTTTTAAAGAGTGCTTTATTTTGGTAAGTTATTTCCTAACTGCTAGTTAAGTGTTTTTAGAAAATTTGTTTTGCCAGTAATATTATACATATACTGTTAAGAAGAGACGTATTCTCAGACCTGCCCGAAAGAACTATTTTTTTTTTTTTTTACTCTTTTAAATTACTGGGTTCCGACCGCCAGGAACATGGCCGCGATTTGCATAGGAATATAATGATAGATTGGCCAATAAACGTACGCCAATTCCCATATCCATACACTACAACGCAAAGTCGTAAAAGTAGGAAAGCTGTCGAATAGGAGTGAAAAGGAAGACAATTTAATTTTCTGTCGAACTAGCTATGAAGACGAGAAAGGAATCTCATTGAAATGCAAATACTATTAATTTTAAGAGTACTTATGGAACACCTGGAGAAAAGAGAGGTAGATTTCTTTGGAAACTCGCTGCTAATATGTGATTTTGTATTTCCCGAGTGTCTCTTGATCGGTCGCAACCCACTTCGAAGTGTTTCAGCGGCGCCTGGCAGGTAGACCACTGCTTTGCCTTCGCAACTGAACGAGTGGTAGGTGAACAGGCGTATTTTATGAAGAGTTGATGGCCGACAGCTAGGTGCCCCTGCGTAGGTTCCATTATTTTATTTTGTCTTGTAATGACGTAATTGATTATCTGAAACAGTATGACCGTACAATGACAGTTTCTGCTAACATCGTTACTAATTAGAGCGCGCAGATAAGGACTATATACAATTTACAACTTACACGACCTGGTAAATAGTGTTTTTGAACCAATCTTTAAATAGTTCCAGTAAACTTCAGACGATACTGAAAAAAAAAAACGTTCCGTAAAGTTGCTTATGAGGGGACCAGTGAAGTTCACCCTACTTTCAGCTGGTGGCGTTTGGATGTGCTAGACTGTAGTATACTTAAAGTAAATGTAGGACTTCTTGACAGCGTATAAAAATGGCCAGCAACATATTGTTTGACTTACTTGGTTCAAAATGACTTTTATTTAAATATGGCCAAGGGTTAAAATAATGTGGTCAGAAAATGAAAAATCTCTGTGACACTACGTAAAGAAGTAGGCGTATATGTCTAGAGAAAAGTAGTACACGGCATTAAAGGATGATGTAATAAAAATAAAGCACAACAAAACATAATACATATTTTACACCAAGGAACAGCTCATTACCAAGTGCTAGTAAGTTCATGTCTCTTACTACGACGTAAAACTCGTAAATGATGTCAGATCTGGTCACTGAACCCCGCTGTAGGGTGATGTTGAACACACGTTTATGTCGCCATGCTCCGTCTGTTTTATATTTACTTTAAGTATGTGCGCCTGGCGGCTGCTGGACGTGTGTTATCGTCAAGGTAACCTGCCGATTAAACTGCCCTACAGAACTTTAATTTTCTGCTACATTATAGCATCTTTTTAGGAGGTTTAATCCCATACTTAATTAATTTAATTTTTTCACCACACTTTCTATTTCAGGAGGTGTAGGGAAATTTTTTGCATGACAGAATATAGCTATTAAAAAATCCATCGTCTTTCTCATTTTCAATAGCTAATAACGAGGGGGAAAATGCATTAATAAAAAGCAATATACATTTACACAACATTTAAATACACAATTTTACAAAAAATCAAGCAAAATAAACATACAAAGTAGAAATGTAATATGCATACAAAAATGAAGACAAAAATTTCCAACAAAAAGTTTTCATTTTAGTCCTAACTGTTTAACTTATGTGCTGTTATTCCTTCCGTTTCTTGTAATACTCTTCATTGGGGTATGATTCATTTGATTCATTGCCAATGGATTTGCTTGTATTCACATTATATAGTGTATTTTCTGTTAGTTGTTGAGGTTTTTGCTATCTCATTTATTGTGTTGTCTAATAATTTGTACTTTTATTTTGATTATTTTCTTTTTCGATATTTGGTTGGGATGTTGTTAATGGGAGGCTTGCAATTTTTAAAATACATTTTCTCGTAATGAGCTTTGGCAGTGGAGAACGAGAAATGTCTGAATCTAGCTTAACTGCACTGTTGCCAAAATTTCTAAAACATTCGCATAGCTATTAGCATCCCACAACTTCTCTGACAATGCTACACCTTCGCTGCCTTCACTTTTTTTTCTGATATATAACAGTCGAGAAGAAATAGGTGATTATTTTATGCGGACAACTACAGAAGTGAGAAAGGTAACCATAGAATACATACCCCAGGGAATGTATTATTACGCCACGCCCAATATGCTGTGGGTCCGCAAAAACAGGGAGAAAATTGGTTTAGAGGCTGTTCACGGTAAAATGAGCACTTTTGAAAGCCCTGCATAAGATCTGTTTGAATGCACAATGTGTGTTCTTCCGCCTTGTGTAAAGTTATCATTGTCATGGGCTTCATCGCTTTATTCATGTGTCGGTCAAGTGAAATTGTAAAATTATTAGAATTTTAAAACCCTACTAATTTTTACACTTCGACCCATTAAAAAAAAGAGAGAGCTATATAAATAATTTAAGTTATCACTAATGGTTCTCTAACACTTTTTATTCGACGTTAATATATGGAACTACTTTCCACTCCATCGTTACCAACTTTACTGGGCGCATGCCACTCAATGCGCCCGTTAAAATATATGCAGGTAGCCGCACTGACTTTTTTCTAAGGTTAATTTCAAAAGTGTTCAATTTTACCGTGAACAGCCTATACATGACCTACCATAGCAACAGGCGCAATCATTTCACCCCGCCAATGCTCGCAACTTACGGAAAAGCATGTGGTGTTGAGGTGACAATTTTCCTACCTGTGCGCATGTCCCCAACATCATTAGGATCCTCAGCCGAATTTCACAAAATACGATATGTTTAGCAAATACACAAGAATCGTGTAGTTTTCAGTCACATTTTCTGCTCACTTTCAAAACTGGCTGTTTTATAAAAAAAAAACAATTAGGACGATTTGCCTCGTGTAATGTATCATCTTGGCAGCAACTAATGAAAAATTATATTAACTTACTGCTCCACGACAGTAGTGCCACTGTATATTTAAGCTCGTGTATTATATCCGTGCAACCCAATCAATCGCCGTCGAGTTTACTGTACAAGTAGTGCTTCTGAAATACAGAAAAATTGGCAAAATTCGATATAGCACACTTTTTCTTTATAATGTTGACCGTACGATTTTCATCTTGAATTTTAACCGATTTAAACCTAAAATAGTTACGTTGGTTGTAAATACAAAGATCCCGCCTTTTTTGAAGCGATAAAACATTCCTGACATATTGAGAGAGATCTCAATATGTCAGGATCTCAATATGTCAATATAAATGGTTGGCATTAAAAAAAAATTGGACAAATTATATATATCGTAGACATGTCTGAAAAAATCTTAACTGATTTTAATCGACATTTTTTCGTCAGTAGGCCTTAAGTAGCTACATTATTCAATGACAGATGTAGTTGTCAACTTGCTGTAAGAAAGAAGGGCTTATGAAAATCGCCTCTCTTTCTTTCTGTGCGCATGTGTCGTATCAACGCGGTTTTCGTCGACCCGATTTCAGCGAAGTTCCATGTTTAAATGTCCAACAAAACCTAGTCAGTATTTTTTGTTTAAAGTGATGCACTTAATTTCTAATTCAAAAATACCCTTAAAAATTTCATTGAAACAGTCGAATTTCTGGATTAATTTTTCGTGTGCTGAACACACGTTTTAAAGTAAATATTTCAAAGTGTTAGAATTTTACGAAATTGCTTTATGCATAATTCATTTTTGTGCGCAATGAGAGTCTTTGTATTTTAGTGTCGAGATAAGTAGTAGGTAAACACACACACACACAAACTTAATTGCAATCAGTTTATCACTCTAAACTTGAAACAGTGATGATTGAACCAAATCAGTGAGAATAGGGAAAATTGCGCCACTGTGCCAGATAATTAGTTAATATAGTGGCTGAAATTCACTAATTTGTTTGGGCATTTCCACTGAATGTCGAGAATTAAACTGCTACAAGTCATTTGTTCACAGTTAATTTGCTTGATTCGCCGGTCCGCAGTACCCTATGAACTAACATCCAGTGAATGTTATTTCAGTGATTCTGACTTGTAACAAGTATTCACGAAATTAATTGTAATTGTAAAGGGCTTGTTAACGTCCCCCGTTTTTATGGTGGAAAGTTTAGCAGGGGACGGCTTACAGACTAACTTATAACCTTACTGAAATTAACATCCATGCTTTGCCCAGGATTCGAACCCAGATCGGTGGCGTACCAACCGACTGCGCCATGGGAGGTTGGCTTCGCGAAATTAGTACATTATTTATTTGAAACGAGATGAACAGCAGGTATTTTTATTGCAACATGCTTGTTCTCATACTTGCACAGGGTTGCAATGTTTAGCTGTGCAGTTAGTTGGCGAGCGAAACCAAAGCTCCCCAGGAACGACCGGGAATTGAGTAGAAAGCCATGCAACACGCTTCGCCGCCCGCTACGTTATCGCACCGAATCGGCGCACGTGTCATGTGACAACTAGCTTTCGCGCATAAAGTTTACACAGTGTAACTAAACCCTGCTGCTGCTGCTGCTTCGAACAGTCCGCGGCAGCAGAAGCACGTTTGTTGTGCGCACGAGTAGGGAAACACTGCGGAAATGGCTAATGTGCCAATCACGGGGGGAGGGAGGTGGGTGGGAGGGTTTTTTTTTTTGGGTGGGAGTGGGGTGGGGTGTCATCCGTGACCGGGCGACGTCAGACGGAATTAAGAAAGCGTGGATAGACGATCGGCAGTAGTTCTGATGTGCGCGCGGACTGAGGCACAGCCAGGACGACGACGCCGGACTGGCCGCCGCCGGCTGTCCGTCAGTGTCCGTCGCGGTCGGACGTGTTGTGTTCCTGCTGTACCGTGTGCGCGAGTGTCCGGGAGTTCTTCGCTGTGTCGTGCTACAGGAAGAATGGTGGTGCGGCGTTACGAGGTGAACCCGAAAACAGGGACGTTTTACCGCACCAAGAGCGCATGTTGGCCCAGTGCTTTGAGGAACGGCTTGCGTTTAACGCTGCCCGTTCTTTGTCCTTCACTGTTATGCTTGTAAGTTCCTCTTTCGCCTCTTTTATTCCTGTCTCCTCTCTCTCTTTCTCTGTATCTTCTCTCTTTCTCTGTATCTTCTCTCTTTCTCTGTATCTTCTCTCTTTCTCTGTGTCTCTTTTCTGTCTTTCCACTCTCTTTTCTCATGTGCTCTTTCTCTCTCTTTCTCTCTCTTCTCTTTTTCTCTGTTTTCCTCTTGTCTTTTTTTTTTTAATTCTAGTTTTCTATCTCACTATTCCCTTGTTTCTTTTCTTCGAGTTATATTTCTTCTTTCACATGTTTTCTTGTTGTATCCCTATTTTCTCTTCTCGTGTCTTATTTCTCTTTCTCTTTACATCTCGAGTCGTAGTAGGCCTATCATTTTCTATGGGTGTTACGGATGATGAAGCTTGAAACGTAAGATTTCTCAGTCGTTACCAAGTCCTCGTACGCTATCTCCCCGAACAGGTGACGGATCAAGACTCGCCATTTGGGTATCGAATCACTGGGCACGTGATTCGGAGCCTGATTGTGAGATGTGGCACGTAGCAGGGTAAATTCGCCATTAGTACACGTCCAGGAAGTAAATCCTTATTTTACAGATTCACGTCATCGATGTTAATCGCATGTCTTTACAAAATTGACAGTTTAGTGTGCGAACTTGTCAATGTGAATATGCTACAGCAGCGATATTTAAACAATTTGAGTTACACGGTTACCAAAGTGAACATGTTCGCATGTAACCGAATGCAAACGAAAGGAAGGGCTAGCTGAAAAACACGCTCCAGTAATTATTTTTAATCGCTTCCAATACTTGTTAATTTGGAGTTTTTCTATAGAATTTTAATACAACTAACAGTACCTTGATTGTAATAACACAAAATATATCGCTGTTTGACCTAACATTTTGTTTCGGCGGGTGCAGTGGAGCCCGTCAATTTAAGCTATCTTGTTCTGGTGTGGTTAACTTTGAAAAAGAAGTGATTGTGAGCGTCTTCAATGTTTTTTTCTCCCTAATAAATAGTTGCAATAATAAATACGTAAATATAAATTACAGATTGGATTCAGACTTCCGTTCATAAGATACATGATAATGATATTGTAAAGCTGTTTACATTCGTCTTACTCCAGGATAACTGTCATACTGGCAATTAAGCCTCAATAGTTCATAGTATCGGTATTAGTTTGAGTTGAGTTGTCTACACTTCCGCTTGCGTTAAATCCTATACACTGACTGCTTACAGCTTACTTTTTACGTAATATTCTTAAGTTTCGGTTACTAGTGCAGTACATATTACGTATTACTCGTATATTCCCATTCTGCCTGCAGTATATCATCGATTATATAGACACGGAAGAAATTTCAAAGCAGTATTCGAAGATCGTGTTAGTATTCGTATACCGTGTCTATTTTTTTGCGCTAGTTCGTGATCGAGAGCTTGTAAAGAGTTTCTAACCGTCTCGCTGACGTCCAAGCTATTGGATCAAGCATGCTAAACTTTTTTGCCCTTCCCCCCTCCTTCCCCGTATTCCCCCACTCCTTGGCCACCTCCCTCCCTAAGGTTCCCACACCTTTGTTGTACAATACGCGAGATTTCTTGTCACCCAGGCCTTGTGCGACAAAAAACACGCTACTACGTCATCGGCTATTGGTTCATTGTAGAAGTATGTATTTCGGTCGCATGATTGCTCGCTGAAACCGTCATAGGAGAACGTTTCGTATACTACTTTCATTTTTAATTTTTTTCATTTATCATATCAGCTCCATTATATATATATCATATCAGCCCTAAAAGGCTAGGGATATATAGCCCGTTAATACAAAATACAAAACAATATACATAAAACTAAGTAGACAATGAAATAATACTGTAATATAGATAATACAGAATAACGTAATACTAATACTTAATGCACTAAAACATAAGAGGAATGAAATGTTCAACTAATTGTAAAATATACTATAGTGAAACATGTAAAACATAAGAATCAAGCCCATTCCATACTAAAAAAAAACTCATGTAATGAGTAGAAAGCGTATGCCTTTAAAAAAGCATTTATTTTATTTTCAATAATATGTTATTTTGGCAAAGATTTTTTATATTACACGAGAGTTTATTAAATAATAAAATACACGAAAAGTAGGCCCCCTTCTGGAAAAGTTTGAGAATGTTAATTGGTATATGGACGTTCTGAGAATTTCTTGCACGGTGAGAGTGAACTGTATTATTTTTAAGAAAGATGTGATGATTATTGGTAACAAACTTAATGGATCCATAAATATACTACTTTTAAACATAAGAATACCAAGTTTTTTAAAATACTGCTGACATAAATCTCGAGGTTTCAATCCACTTATTATCCCAATTGCTTTTTTTTTAAGCAAAGAATTTTTGCCGATGTTTGTTGCTGTATCCCTGCGCATAATGCCATAAGACATTATTACATGAAAGTGAACAAAATAAACTTGTCTAAGCACTACAAGTGATACTACTGAGTCTAGGTGACGAATTGCGAAACAGGCAGTACTTGATTTATTGGAAAGAATACCGACATGTTCTTTCCAATTAAGAGAATCATCTAAACAGATACCCAGGAATTTTGTTAACTGGCTGTTTTGTATTTTGCGGACATTACTGCCAACTGTGAGATTGTAATTAATTTCATTTATGGTGTGAAATTAAAAAAAAATTGATTTGTTTAAATTCAGCGTAAGTTTACTAGCAGAAAATCAATAGGCATGGCTCGCCTGACACATCGTTCCGTAATTCCGTAGGTTACCATATTTCGTTCCGGAATAAAATAACGCTGAGCAATGCAGATTTGTTGATTAGCGCTAAATGTGATGATTGTCTCAGTGATCTGCGTGTGCACGAGGGCAGTAAGCTTGTATTTGGTTAGCAACCGACTACGTTTGAATTTGTATCCTTTAGTGGCTAGTTGGGATGGAGAATTAAATACACTCTTGGAATTTTAGTATCTAGGAAAAGACAGAACTGATGGCTGGCGCGTGGGGATGCACAGCTGCAGAACGCAATTTCTGAGAAACGTAATATTTCGAAAAGTTGGGCTGTATGAATTATACCTACTGTTGTGTAAGAAAAAAAAAAAAACTTTTTGCGCCATTTTTCTTTTGGAGAATGAGTCCTACATATCTCATGTTTCCACACGCGTAGTCGGCTCATGATTGACTCGACGCTTTTGAAATAAACGTGTGGATACAAATGCCTGCATGTAACTGGAATTTTTGAAAATGTTAACACGAGCTGAAGTAACTGCAGTAATGCTGGCAGCGAGTTACGAGAAGTATGTTATTATTTTAACTTCTTGCTTGTAGAGTAATGTTGGAATTCCGGACTGTTTACACTAAAATAGTGACACATTTTTGACATCAGTGGAATATATTTGTTGACATTTTCACTGTGTCGCATCTTCAGCGAACGTATTGTTTTTCATTAAGCTCCAATATCAACTTTTGCGTGTGGCAGAAGTTTGCACACAGCGAAGACAAAAGACTGAGCAGAGCCTTCTACAGTAAGTATTCGGTTAAAGCGTGAACCATCTATATATAAAATTAAGTTGTAAAATTTATACTTTTTTTTATGGTGATTCTTTGCCATTAAAGGTTGTTCACGATAAAGTGAGCACTTTAGAAATGAACCTTAGAAAAAAAAACATTCATTGAGTGCGTATATTTTAATGGGCGCACTAAGTGACATTCGCCCAGTAAAGATGGTAATGATGGATGGGAAGTATTTCCATATCTTAACGTCGAATAAAAGGAGTTAGGTAACCATTTGTGATAATTTGGAATTATTTCTTTCGCTTTTTGTTTATTTAATGCATTGAAGTGTAAAAATGAGCAAATTGAGAAGTACTTACTGTCTTAATAATTTTACAGTT
The DNA here is from genome assembly GCA_029891345.1 of Dryococelus australis. Taxonomy (NCBI): domain Eukaryota; kingdom Metazoa; phylum Arthropoda; class Insecta; order Phasmatodea; family Phasmatidae; genus Dryococelus; species Dryococelus australis. Next base: position 88,876,708 of record CM057003.1, on the reverse strand, counting down.
TCACTAAAACGACGCATGCATGAAGTGAAGTGATAAGGCCCACAGTAATGTTAAGTTTACATAAGGCGAAAGAATACACAACGTGTATACAAATAGATCTTAAGCAGAGCTTTTAAAAAGTGCTTATTTTACCGTGAACAGCCTATAGTTAGAATAGGCCTATGTAGCTCTAGCCCCACAGTGATGGTTTTAGTTCGCAGAAAATTATAGTGTTTGTAGTTGCAATGTTAATGTAATTACTTAAAAAAGACAGTTTTACTTGCTTGGGGCTATAAGCGCGCGCGCGCTGCACTAAGAAAGGATATAATTAAAAATGCGCAAGTATTTATAATATACGCGGTTATACATTAGATGGTAACTAAAATTATATATAATTCTAGTTATATATAAGTTGTAAATATAAGAGTGATCTTAGGAGTAGTATACTTAAGGCCACTCTTGGACAGCGTTTCCTCTAGAGATGCTTAACTGGCTTATGTACAAATTAATACAGATGGCATAGAAAACTGTGGATGACATAAATTATCCGGATTGGTCATTGACGCTGAATTTTTTTTTTGATAGAGAGAATGACTGAAGTTATTTGGGCGGCTCTTAAAAGCGAGGTCTTGAGAGCCGATGAGGGTGGATGAAGTGAATATGGAGCGGCGCCGGAATGAAGGGATGGGGGAAACGGGAGATCCCCGAGAAAACCCGCTGACCAACGGCATCGTCTGGCACTATTCCCACTTGCGGAAATCCGGTGAACCGGCCGGGGATTGAACCCGGTTCGCCTTGGTGGGAGGTAAGCGTGCTAACCGCTCAGCCACCGTGGCCCCATTTTGATATAGAAATTATACATAGCTTAAGTTAAAAAAAAGTTTAATGGGTGATTCTGATACTTTATCTAACAAAGAGCAGCACTGTTTCATGGTATCCAATCTTTACTTACAATTTTTCTTGTTTCTGCAATTCTTTCAGCTCGGGTATTACAACCGTTAGCGTAATAGCTCGGCTTAGTTATCAATTTCGAAGCGCAAGGCGTGTTTTTATCCATTACAACTGCATTGTTACCGCGTGGCTCAGTTGGGGACAGTAGGGCGTCGCGCTACGTCTAAACCAATCACTGCGCGCTATTGGCGACATCCGCTCGGACAATCTGTGGCCACACTCTCAGGCACGTGAATAGCAGTGTTACTCAATGCTAGTTTGTTTAGTAGTTCATCACGCTTGTTCTACACGTCCTTCTGTTCGCGATGAACACGGTGATTTGTAAGGCACTTTGCTCGCCAAGCCTTACCGCGACATGACACGCAATCCTAGCTCACAGATAACATTTTCATTGAAACCCGTATCTGGATTGTGCTGGAATAGGCTCGTCCGTTAGCGAAACTGTGGCAGTATTGTTAGTTGTTATAAAACATTCAATTATGTTGCATCACAATTAGTCGTATTACATCGCTTACAACTAAAATAACAACATAAAAATTACTTGAGCTTGAACTGATTTATTCTCGGGTAAAATATTTCGTGTGTTTTTTCCAGAAAATATCAAATGGGCCTCTCTAGAATTAAATGTTATATCTGTTTTTTGCTGTATAATCACATATTAGATATAAATGTTAAAACGCGTTGGCGTCCCATTCACAGCATCACCTATGCGTGGTCTCCGTGCCTGTCTGAGTAAAGTACCAAGGAGTTTACAACACGCTGAATATTATTTATGGCCAGAATAACGTTACACGTCGTATTAACAAAAAATGATCCTCCTAGAAAAATGGCATATTGCGGCCTTTTAAGGGGCCGTAACATTGCTACTTTGAGTTACAAGTACGAACTATCGTTCATAAACTATCATTACGAGCCCGTGGGATATCCTCCTAGAAAAATGGCATATCGCGGCCTTTTAAGGGGCCGTAACATTGCTACTTTGAGTTACAAGTACGAACTATCGTTCATAAACTATCATTACGAGGCTGTGGGATATACTGCAAAGGTAAACAATTTTTAAAGGCTGCTCGATAGAGGTTTTCGTCAACTTCTTGAGCAACAATATTCTGCTGCATTGATATAGGCTGTTCACGGTAAAATGAGCACTTTTGAAAGCCCTGCTAAGATCTAATTGTAAGCAAGTCGTGTATTCCTCCGCTTTATGTAAAATTAGTAGTGCCATGGGCCTCGTCACTCTATTCATGCGTCGGTCAAGTGAAACTATATTATCATTAGAAAAATAAATATTTTGCAAATCTGGTCATTCACACTTCGAAAAAGGAACAGAAACCGAAAGAAATAATTTAAATTATTACGTTAAGATACGGAACTACTTTCTCTCCATCGTTACCAACTTTTCTGAACGCATGTCACTCAGTACGCCCGACAAAATGTATGCAGGCAGGGCCAGTGACTTTTTTCTAAGGTTGATTTCAAAAGTGCTCACGTTATCGAGAACAGCCTTTAATTGCGTGTTGGCCAGTTTATATTGTATTCGGTGAATGACCAAAGAGATAGCAGTGAGTTTAAAATTCGTAATGTAGCCATTGTGAGCGTGTTCTATCTGTAAACATTTTACAAACATCGGATATTTCGAACAGCGCTAGCAGTTGACCTACCTAATACCAGGCTGGGCGGAAAACTGTAGATCGTTTCTAAGGTTTAAAGTGTGTAAGTTTTCAAGCGACCAGAATGGTTGAGTGAAACATGTCAACACAATGCTGCAAGCATACCAAGTTTGGCGTTCATCTGTTTGATGATTTTATAAAAATTACGTCACCCCGAAAAATTTACAAGATCTCCGTTGTGAGAGTAATAGTCTGGAGTATTAAAATTCCATAAATTTTAGTAACACTCCGTAACTTGCGTGATGGCATGGAGATAAACTCGGAAGAGACTACGTTTAACACGATGGTGTAAAGGTGAACTCCTGACCACGAAATTCACGCAAAATTTTGGTTGTCGTTTGCGACCATGCTAAAATAGTCGCTCTTGATTCCTCACGCACGCAAAAACGTGCATGTCCTTGGCATAGGTGGTAGAAATCATTTTAAATTGTATGTTACATAACGTTACTTAGAACACGATTTTGTTTATTTTCCATGTAGGAAGGAACTCCAGAACGGGTGTTTGTAAATGTTTAGCAATAGTCTAGCTAGTTAGCAATTAACACCGTTCAAGGGCCAATTTTTTCCCCTAGATTTTGAGGATATTTTATTACTTCTTGATGTCGCTGGTAACTGATAAAAATACTAAATCATTCGAAGTACACTTATTTTTTTAAATGTAAATGCGATAACTTTAACTTAAAATATTTATTCGTATAAATGTCAAATATTTTAGCACAAAGTTTGTTTTCAGCTTAAACATTTCTGTTGCAGTTTTTCTTTATAATATGCTTATATAATGACACTCAGTACACCTGTGGCATGACTAATTTCTTGCAATTTTTAGTTTAAATTGTATATCTAAAGTTAAAATTGAAATACGGTTGAGTCGCGCAATGCATTTCCATTAAATATTCGACATTACATTCCTATAATAATGAGAAATTGCCCAAATGTATTAATTTTGTTTCACTTTAAGAATTACACAACAAAAAAATACAAAATCTAAAATTCTACTAACTCGTGTGTTAGAAATTTTACTCTAGTGTCATACTTTCCCCGGACTATTATTCTATATGACAATAGAAAAGGGTATAATATGGTAAAGGCTGTTCACGATAAAGTGAGCACTTTTGAAATGAATCTTAGAAAAAAGTTGTTACCCCTGAACGCATATATTTTAATGGGCACACTGAGTGACATTTGCCCAGTGAAGTTGGTAACGATAGATGGAAAATAGTTCCATCTCTATCTTAACGTCGAATAAAAAGTGTTAGTTATCTATTTGTTTTAACCTTAAACTATTTATTTCGTTTTCTGTTATTTGATTGCATCGATGTGTGAAAATCAGCAGATTTGTATAATATTTACTTTCCTAAAAATTTCACAGTTGTACTTGACCGGCGCATGAATAAAGTGATGAGGCCTATGACTATACTAATTTTACATAAAGCCGAGGAATATATAACGTGTATACAAGTAGGTCTTAAGCAGGTCTTTCAAAAGTGCTCATTCTACCGTGAATAGCTTATATCAGGTCGACCGTGTGTGAGCATCATTGCGATTGACCTTTCATTTATTAGCTTGTAAAGGTCAATAGGAAAATGGCATGACAAGAGTTTTTTTCGTTATAATCTCAGGCCCTTGCCCCCCTCGAAATCCTATCACTAGGCGACGCGACGGGGGGGGGGGGGGGGGGGGGAGGGGGCACGCCCCGTGTAGTTGATTGACTGATAATACGACTGGTTATCATGAACCGAGCGCCAAACACAATTAGGGTTCAAACAGTTTGACTACGGCGGTTGCTAAGGAAGGATCCGCGAGTCGACTTTGGCCAGAGGCAGACGTCAATCCGCTAGAGTACGCATACCGCGAACTGCAGAACCGGAGATTATCGTCGGCGAAGATGTGAGGTTGTCGACTAGTCTGTCCTCGCGTCGCCGAGTAGGCGTGCTCTTAGTGTTTCTCGAGGTCTAGCGAGTTGGCCGTGCAGCTTCCCGGACGGAAAATCTATCGACTTAACAGCTCTCGAAAGTATCGATCAAATAAGCAATGAGCTAAAATGTGGAAGGTCTTCCGACATTGCACCGTGAAGTCACCATCAGACGCCTTGTATCCCTGCTAACTGGAGATAACGACCTCGCCTCGCATTTTATTTTGAAAGCAGAGGTGAATAGTTCAGAGTTCGGTCGGTCAAGTTTCACAACAAACGCAGCAGATCGGAAGCGCAGATATAGAAGAAACTTTTCCACTTGGCGTCGAGTGAGCTTCAATGTGCTAAAACTCACCAGCCGCCGCGACAGCAGATGACCTGAGATCCAGCAAGGTTTATGCGGCCGATAAGTGGTCTCCAACTCACAGATACGCGAACGGCCAGCCCTCTGCGGCCATGTTCAACTACGTGGAAGTTCTGCACAGGAGACCCCCCCGTCTAATGAGGACGTAAGTTGAACTCGAACTTGGCTACTCCATACTACTTGTATACACGTTGTGTATTCTTCCGCATTATGTAAAATTAACATTGCTGTGGGCCTCGTACACTTACGTCGGTCAAGTGAAACTGTGAAATTATTAAAAAAGTAAATATTTTACAAATCTTTCCGTTTTTACACTTATATAAAAAATAACAGGACCCGAAAGAAATAATTTAAGTTATCACAAATGGTTACCTCACAATTTTTATTCCACGTTAAGATATTGAACTGTACCAAGTAAATGTGATGGGTGTTGATTTCAATTCTCGCAGGTTGTTTTGTCTTTACTGACGACAGTTAAAGTCTGTTCACGATGAAGTGAGCACTTTTAAAATCAACCTTAGAAAAAAGACACTGCTCCTATAGGCTGTTCACGGTAAAGCGAGCACTTTTGAAACCCTATTTACTTTTTTCTTCGAGCCATTACCCATTCTTGAACCACCTTTTAAAATAAATATTGTCATGTAAGTAATTAACACAATGTATATATTCCACTGCACTCGGAAGTTTACGTCTTATGTTAAAATAGAATGTATTTATTGACTATTATTCCTAATGAGAGGGCATTTAAAAGTGCTCACTTAACCGTGAACAGTCTATACCTGCATATATTTTAACGGGCGCACAGTGACATGCGTCCAGTAAAGTTGGTAGCGATAGAGGGGAATGTACTTCAATAACTTAACGTGGATTAAAAAGTGTTAGGTTAGCATTTGTGACGAATTAGAATTATTTCTACCGCTTTCTGGTTTTTTTTTTTTTTTTTTTTTTTTTTTGCCTTGAAGTGTAAAAATTAGCAGATTTTTCTAAATATTTACTTTTCTAATAACTTTACAGTTTCACTAGACCGACGCAAAAAGAAAGCGATGAGACCCATTGCAATGACAGTTTTGCATAAGGCGGAAGAGCACACAACATGCAAACAAGTAGATGAGGGCTTTCAAAAGTGCTCATTTTACCGTGAACAGCCTTATATAATGAAATGTTCCGCTGATACAATTTTTTTTCTGAGTAGGCCTACTGCAAAAGCAAAGCAGCTCCTGATTTCGTCCACATTCTTCGTCGTGTTAGTATGGTATCATAACTTTCTTGGCATTATATCCTACCGCAAAAAAAATATGTTGTAAATTATGCTTCACATAAAAAAAATTTATATAATTTCACTCCTTTGTACGCCCACTAGGCACAGCAGAAGTCCTTCTGAGACACGCATATCATATAATACATTTCCTACAAAAATGTTTAAACACGGTTCGTAACCAATTCATAGATGATTTTATGAATATTTATTGTATACAGCAAAACCTAGTAGTTTATCCATTAAAAATTTTGTTAGCGAGAGCATATAAAGTGTTGCGAGTGGAAAAGTCAATTTTTAGCCTTCTTTGTCGAGGAAAGAAAGGCTTATGAGATCACTTTCCTGTGTGGCTTTGTGTATGTAGGTGTGTGTGTGTGTGTGCGCGCGCGCGTGTGTGCGTGTCCCATTTTAATTTTTGAACGCTTAAACCGAATTTCATTAAACTTAGTATACGCTGTTTACGGTGTAATGAAATTAGCACGTTCGAAAGATCTACTTGTATGGACGTTGTGTATTCTTCCACCTTGCGTAAAATTAACATTGCCATGGGCCTCATCACTTTATTCATGCATCGGTCAAGCGAAACTGTGAAATAATTAGTAAAGTAAACATTTGATAAATCTGCTAATTTTTGCGCACTGAAGCATTGAGAAAGATACAAAGCGTAAGAAATAATTTAAATAATCACAAACGGTTACTTAACACTTAATATTCAATGTTAAAATATGGAACTACTTTACTAACTTTACCGGGCGCGTGCTACTCAGTGCGCCCGTTGAAATATATGCTGGCAGGGGCAGTGAGATTTTTCTAAGGTTGATTTCAAAAGTGCTCACTTTATCGTGAACAGCCTTTAAACATACAATACTAAGTAAGGGCACTTGACTTTTATAGTTTTCTACTCCGTCGGTCACCTGCTTTTAAAATGGCGGCCATTTTACAGATTTGGGTGATGTCATGTCTCGGGAATTATTCAACCGATTTAAACCAAATTTCGTATGTTGGCAGGCAATTGTGCAAGAATTACATTTTGATATGGTTGTTGTTGGTCATCCATTTTGTAAGATAGCACCAATTGTATTTTACATTATATTCCGAAAAGTATTCAACCAATTCCACCCAATTTTGCACGTAAGTAAAACTATGGTAGGCCATGCAAACGTAAGTGATTGAACGTGATTAGTAACGTATTTTCAAAATGGTAGCTATACAAATGTTTTAAGTTCTAGTATATCTGCCATACCATTTAACCAATTTCAACCTAATTTTGTATAGTGACATTATTTATTACAAACATAATATGCATCAACAAATATCCACTTTGTTGCCCATTTTGTAAGATAGTGGTATGAACAAATACATTTATATCATATCTGTGGAAACAATTGACATATCCCTACCAAATTTTTCAAACTAGTAGTACTGAGGCAGATGATGTCAAGTGGCATGTTTTAAGCATGCCAGATACTTATTTTTAAAATGGCGGCCATATAGCCATTTTTGGCTTGGGATGCCTTATCGTCGAAAATATGTTATCAATTCCAACATAACTCTGTATACTGGCAGTAGATATTACAACTATCAACTGTATGTACATATAGCAGTTTTGTTTGCCATTTTGTAAGATAGCGCCATGCGAGTAAATAAAGTTTTTGGTTATATCTCGGGAAACAATCAACACATCCCTTCCAAACTTGGCAAACAAATAATACTGCAGCAGGGGGTGGGAAACTGATATGTTTCATGTAGGTAAGGCACTTGTTTTCAAAATGGTGGCTATATAAATATTTTAGCTCGGTATATTTTACTAACGAAACAAATTCCAACTTAACTTTGTATGCTGTCAGTACCTATTACAACCGTCAAATTTGCCTCAGCACAGACTCATTTCTCTGCAATTTTGTAAGACAGCCCATCCAATGAAAAATTAATGATTTTTATCTCTTATCTCAGCAAACAATCGACACATTCTTACAAAATTGTTATACTGTGGTACTGTGATAGTCCATAGTAATAAATATATTTTTAAAATTAGGATACACTTATTTTGAGAATGGCGGCTATTAAATTATTCTAGTTTTGTGGGCGATATCTTTGAATCTATGCAGGCCTAATTTATTTTAACGTAACTTTGTATATTTGCAGTATAAGACTATCGAAATTGTTATACATTACTTTTTTGTCCTCCATTAATGAAGATCGCCACATAAAAAATATGGAAGTTTTATTTAATATCTCAAGGACCAATCAACCGATAACCACCAAATGTTAGGAATATTTCAAATAAATGTGTACCAAATTGTACACACCATAAATGCTACATAAAGCCATGTAAACTTTCATGGTTCAAATGGATCAGACAACGATGATCATAATGGCAGCTTCATAAATTATTTAGGTAAGTTTGACATATATATTAAGCAATTTAACCAAATTCAATCAAAATTTGTAATTGGACAGTATACTTTAGAAACATATTATATAGAACTTTTTCTTTTGTAAATGTTTTACGATAGCATCAAATAAGAAAATCAATTTCTCTATGTCATATCTTAGGGACCAAACAACCCATTAAACTCTTCACAAAATTAGCGCTACGGTAGTCCATATGAACTTAAATGTTTTATGTAGTGCAGTCACTTATTTTCAAAATATAGACTCTGTAATCATTTAAAGGCTAGTAAATCCTATCATTCGAAACATTAGACTGATTAGATCCTAAATTGATGGTCCGAATCGGACCTCCGTAATGCAGTGGATTTCAGGCTAGCTTATAGGAAGAGGTTTTCTGGGTTCATGTTCCGGGTAAGGCGTGTGTGAATTTGTAATTGTCTCTCTACTATTGCACAAGTTTCAGGTTTCCTTTATAAAGTTACTGCTTTCAAAGACAAGTCCTTCCTACCAACTCAGCTTTTATGAAATTATTAAAAAATTAATTACACCCATGTTGAGGAAAGTAGGCCCATTAGTTACATCAGTAACCACTTGTTCTTTCTAAAGGTGGTTCACTTCGTTAATCAAAAACGAAACTTTTCTGAGTGCTCAAGGGATAGAGGGGTGGGGCAAAAAACATGCACATCCTTGGACCTTCCTCTGTCGACCCCCCCCCCCCCTCCAAAATCGTCCACCCCCTCCAGCCCCTCCCCTGGGAGGAGTTGCTGTAACCGGAGAGGTGCGTTTTGCATCTTCTTTTCGGCCTGGAAGGCGCATTTTTCGACCGATATTTGTGGGATTTGGGGGAGGGTTGTCTTTACATACCCCGCCCTCCCCCAATGGGAAGTTAGGCCTTTCGGACCAGTCTTACGTCATGACTCTTAAGTCTTAGTTCTTAAGTCTTAAGTTTGCAACTGCAGGATGGGTTGTACGAGCGAGCACGTGTCGACGTTCCCAGGCTTATTTCGTACGATTACCTTCTTCACCGACGGTGGCTTAGCCGGCGGATTCCGCGGGCTCGTCCCCTGGTGTCGTTTAAATGAGTGAATGGGAAAGCTTTTTAAGAGATCTGCACGTAGCATTTTTGAGTTCAAAATGTAAGAGTTATCAGTTAACAGTCATTTCGGGTTGGTCTAAACCCTTGTACCAGCCAGGGAAACTTGCACCACCTACCTAATTTATTTCCAAATGAAGACTCGAAGAATCGCTGCACATTACTATGCGCGTTAGAACTCATTGTTAACCATGATAAAATTCTTAATTTGGGGATTGTAAAACCTTTGTTCCAAAAAAGCGTGGCACAGTTAGCCTTATTTAGTCCGAAGTTACCCCAAAATTACTGTATACTTATTGAATATTTCTTTGTAGTTTTGTAATGTGTATACTGTGGTATAGGCTGTTCACGATAAAGTGAGCACTTTTTAAGGCCCTCCCAACTGCCATTAACCACTAATAAATATATGTTATTGCAGCCCCAGGCATTAAATTTTGATAGTGGTGAAATGTATAAACTGTGTTTATTGGTCACATTGCAATGTTTATATTAAAAAGCAGCAGGAAGATGGAAATTGGATGAAAGGAAATATTATAAGGGCCTTAAAAAGGGCTCAAGTTACCGTGAACAGCCTGTATCGAAATTTTTGAGTAAGATTGATCTGTAGTTGAGAAAGGACTTGGACCGCCTTCGCAACACCGGTAGTAGTTAATGATGCAGTGCAGCCGGAGGGTGCGGTGGATCGTCCGATCGATTATCGAACAGCCGGCACGCCATTGGAAGTGCCTGAGGGGGCACTTACCGAGGCCATTACGCCCTCGCCCATCGCCACTTGCGCACAGACACCGTCCCAGAGATGATTACGAGGGACGCGGGGTTGTAAACATTGTGTGTGAGAAGAGCCGCATTACAGAGGGTGTAGTAACACGATCATTTCTAACTCTTTCATTGCTTCCTCACCTTTGCCGAACTCCATCTACAGAACGGTCCGAAATTCCCGTGAAAGTCGAACGATGCTCAATTCGCGGAATTTGATATTGATAGTAGGCCTATTATTTTATTTATTTAAAAAAATTCGTAAGTTTGTGTTAAAACCAGCAATACAAATCTATTGCAAGGGGAAATGCTGCTATTCAGCAAAGCCGTTCAAATTAAGTTTCGTCTTTTCCGTATGACTCCACGACACACATGGGCACGAAATCACATGGGCACGAAATCACATGGGCAACATTGATAAATATCTTAGTTTACGTTTTGTTTTTTTCAACTGATCCACTTTTTATGTGAATAAAATATGAGTGCATTTTGTTACATTAAAGCTAGGCCAGAGGAAGTGAAAAAACGTTGCAAAGCACTTCAAGTACTTATGCACGTTTATTTCGATAGTGCTGTTGGCAAAATGTATTCCGTTGATACACAGACATTAATGCGCAGCTGGGACGCGTACTCTGTCCTAGTATTCCCTCTGCGGTTGCGGCTTGCCTTGAATTTCGGTGTGTTGCCTTGTCGAGAATTGAGGGGGTTGGAGTACGCTTAATAATGTGTCTATGGCGCTCTTGGGGGGGGGGGGGGCAAATGAGACTTTTTTGGGGGGGGGGGGGTTAGCGTGGGCGAGTGAAACCGTGGGGGGGGGGGGGAGACTCGAGTAGGCGGCAGCGACTGCCACGTTTACCGTATGCGAACATTGGGATATATATATATATATATATATATATATATATATATATATATATATATCAACAACATATTTTTATAGGGCCAAAAATATAATGTACTTGCCCCAACAAAATATTTTGTAGAGTAAACCAAACTTGAAAAACAACAAAATTAGTTTTGTTCATGTAACAAATTACATGCTTGGATTAACAAAACCTCTGTTGGGCCAAAATAGATTCTGCCACTAATTTTCGTTACAGTTGGGATGGAGAATGTGTTTGCTAGTACATTTACTGATTATTAATAACGGTATAAACGTCCAATAAAACAAGTACAACAGGAAATTAAAAAGTAAAGCTTTAAAACTTGAACTATTTATTTACGCACTGTATTCGAAATATATGTATAAAAAAAAAATTCCTACATCATTAGTAGGCACATTAGCAGAGGGTGCTGACGCGTCGCTCTTCGTTCGAAAGTCGGTCGGGCTTCAAGTTTTTTATATTAACCGACTCTCTTTAATGTATCTTGACCCAAAACGAATCTTTAATTGAGCCAACAATATATTTGTGTGGGCCAACCAAATAAGAACAACAAAATAATTTGGTTTCAGCAACAAAGTATCCCATTGCCCTTACACAAACGATTAATTCAGTTGCGCCAAACGAACTTTGTCTGATTCAACAAAACCTTTTTCCCATTGTGGGAATCGATCTTGGATGGTCTTGGTGGAGGACGGGCGTGTTAGCTACGCTAACACCACGGCCTCTGGTGTGACCACAGAGTATAGTAATTTCGCGATTTCTTCGCACTTTTTGTTTGAATCAAACCTTTGTAAAATCACCCCAGCTATAACGCGTTTAGTTAGTTCTTAAATATGCCATGTATCACATGCGTTTTATTCGCGTGTTAACGTATAAAAGTATCTTAATTTTTGTTCAATTGAAGTTTCACCTATATATTATTTATAAATTATAGTATTTCATTTCTAATAAATGTGAGTTAAAACAGTTAGAAAACGTGTGTGTTGATAGCGCCCAGTAAGAAATAGTTCTCAAGCAAATTATTATTACATCTGAGTGCGCACGAACTCGGTGCGTCGTCCTTTTGGTGTAATTTTTAATACATAGTTAAGCTTAGTTTGTACGAGGCGGAGGAATATCCTAGAAGTATAACTTGAGCAGGGCTTCAGGAAAGTGTAAAGTAACCGTGAATGGATTATAGATAAGAACAGATAGAAGAAGTGGTGTTTCGGTTCCTTCGATGTGAGCGTACCCATTCTTTGATTGGCTTGAGCGAGGCACGAGGTATTTCACGAATTCATTCAGAGGCGAGATAGACTCCAAACACTTGTTCTTTTCTCCAACTGTTGTGATTGGACGACAGCTCATCAGACACGATCCGTTTAACAGTGAACCAGCGATAGGCAGGAAGCAGTAGTGTGAGTGATTGTTTAACAGTCTTGTACAGAGGCCTCACTTGAACACCGCAACCAGTAAGCAAACGATAATGTTTACAGTTAATAGAAGGCTGTCAAGCCTAGCTTGCTGCCAGCTCAATCCGCGCAACGCTCGGGGCTCTGTGTGCGGTTGAAGTTCGTGTTTGACCTTTGTACTCTCAACTGCTCTTGTGTGGTGTGACCTTGTATATCGGCTTGCAGTGGACTTCACAGCTCCTTTGCGCCCGCTTGCTCATTCAGCTAATACACCCCTTACGTAAACTATTCCACTTTTGCTTGCGGAGCCATTCTCTGTTCTTCACGAGTGAGAATTCTCAGCCCACAAACATTTATTTCTTTCGCTGTAACTAACAGTGGCAACTTTAATATGGCTTTTTATCATTCACGCTCACCAATCTACCGTGTCACCTAGTACACATTCATTTCACAGAATATGCACATATGTGTTCAATTTTCCTGCGTTTCCCACCGTTATTGTTTTATAGGCTGTTCACGGTAAAGTGAGCACTTTTGAGGCTCTAGTTAATTTTTTCTCTCAGCGATTTCTTATCCTCTAACCACTTTTTAAAATAAATAATGTAATGTACGTAATGAACACAGTGCGTATATTACACCACACTCTGAAATTAACGTCTAAGACTAAAATAAAATATATTTATTGACTATTATTCCAAATTAGAGGACTTTCAAAAGTGTTCACTTTACCGTGAATGGCCTATACCTGAATTTTTTTTTAGACTACGCGATTCTAAATTAGGCCTATATCACTTTATTTAAATAGTAGACCGTGTCCCCTGTGAAGCAGCAAGCCTACTGTTAACACTTACGGTTTCGTTAGCAATTTTTAAATTTGTTATGCTTTTGTAAAATTAAGTTTGTTTTTTTGTTACTGAAGGTTAGGGGGTTTTTTTTCCGGCGGAAACGATTAGAAAATGAGAATGTTGGCGATGCTAATATTGCGATATTGTCATGTCAGTTGTTATATCCCGCTATGGTTTGAAGTGTAAAGCATGTATGTGTTTGAAACTTAAACATGCAAGTGTAAAGTCGTAAGAAAAAATATACCTTGCGAGCAAAGTTGTTTTCTTCTATATATAATGGAAAATTTTATACTTAAACTTACGTGTATAGAGAGAACCGCTACAAGATTCGTTCATCGTTTGAGTTAATGTCCTGAGGGAGGGCAAAAAAAAAAAAAAATTAGTATACTAGTTTTGTCACGTACGAGAATCCATTGTCCAACACAAAAAGCTGTTTTTTTTGTTTACTTTGTGTATAAACACTATCGTGATTTGGATCCCGAGAACGTGGCAGTGCAACAGCCTTCGGAACAAGTTTAAGATAAACAGCGGACTTGTTTCGGAAACTTCGTATGTTGCTGGCTAAATGTTTTTTTTTTTTCAATGGGCGCGTTTTAACTCCTTGGTATATTCTGTATAGTATTTGATTTTTATAGTTATCGAAGTTGTTTCTGTTAAAAAAAAAAAATCGAATAGTTAAGAATAAAGTTATACGTGTTTTTGTGTCCACTGCCCTAATCCTAATTTTGAATATTGTTTTATATTAATAGCTGTTTACGATAAAGTGAGCACTTTTGAAATCAACCTTAGAAAAATGTCACTGCTCCTACCTTCATATGTTTCTCGGGCGCACTGAGTGACATGCCCCCTTTAAAGTTGGTAACGATGGAGGGAAAATAGTTCTATATATTAACGTAAAATAAAAAGTGTTAGGTAGCCCTTCCTGATAACTTAAATTATTTCTTTCCGCTTCCTGTTATTTTTAATTCATCGAAGTGTAAAAACGAGCAGATTTGTAAAATATTTGTTGTCTAATAATTTCACAGTCTCGCTTGGACGTACGAATAAAGCGATGAGGTCCATGGAAAATGCTAATTTTACATAAGGCGGAAGAATACACAACGTGCGTACAAGTAGATCTTCAGCAGGGCTTTAAAAAGTGCTCATTTTACCGTGAACAGCTTATAGTTCTTTTCACATGCAGAAATACTTCGCCATAATTGAAATCGCCGCCAAGGCTGCACATTTTCGCAACACGTAAAGGAGCAATCTCTGAATCTTAATGTGGCCGTTACTCGTAGCTAAGACAATTATCGCGCTGTGTCCCGCGGTCGTGAACCAGTTTCCTGTAATAGGAGGTTATTGAATGCTATCCATGTATGATCGGTTCAAGTGTCCTGCCCTAGCAGGCGTATAGTTACCACGCTGAAAAAATTGACCACCTTACATTCTGTTTGCCACCATTGTAAAAAAAAAAAGCATTGTTCGGAACGATGAGTTTTCATCTTTTACGACTACGTAGGCAGTATTTTTTTTTTTTGTTTTACAAATATTTCAGCTGTCGTACCTTGTTTTTTTCAATGTGGCATATTTTATACTTCCAAGTAAATAAAATTGAAGGACGGAATTCTGCAAGGCTTTCTAAACATTATAGGCACATTGTCGTCTTGTATCGGTGCAGTGGGATGCCACTATAAGGGAATATTTTAATTTTGGACTTTTATTATAATCTTACTCTTAACGGGCACTGGAATCGGAAACACCAAACACCAGTATAATTACGACGACTTTCATAAATGTGACAGTTTAAAAGAAATTAAATATTGTTCTTTTCATAAACTTGGGTATGATACTAGATTGGCTTATAATACCATGTTATTTATTATTTTCTCATTGTAAAAATACATGCTATTAATTTATGGCGTTGCAATTCCGAGTTGTGATCTTTCCGAGGTGTGATCGTTACGAGTTGTGCGTTTCTAAGTTGTGCGTTTCTGAGTTGTGCTAGTTCCTAATTGTGCTAGTTCTGAGTTGTGCTAGTTCTGAGTTGTGCTAGTTCTGAGTTGTGCTAGTTCTGAGTTGTGCTAGTTCTGAGTTGTGCTAGTTCTGAGTTGTGCTAGTTCTGAGTTGTGCTAGTTCTGAGTTGTGCTAGTTCTGAGTTGTGCTAGTTCTGAGTTGTGCTAGTTCTGAGTTGTGCTAGTTATAAGTTATGTGTAGTTCCCGGTCCATCCCACTCTTAATCCTGAGGCAGCGATGTTGTCGAGAGCGATGCTGTAAGTAGGAGAGGCTCCTCGCACTCAGGTAAGCGGTGTAAGTGGCGGTGCCAGGAAGGAGGCTCCAGAGGCTGGAGAGGCAGTCAGCGTCGCCGATGCGTCACCGCACAAAAGCCCGCGCCGCGCGTCCCAGCCAAAATGCCTCGCCCGCTTTCCCCGAGGTTTTTTAATATGTCGAGTGAGGAAGCCGGCTACAAAGAAGCGCCGGAGATGACGGGGCCTAGGCAGGACAAAGCCGTCGACGGCCGCTCTCCTATAGATTATTGCTGACGTGCGCGGCCCTATTGTTTGGCGCCGGTGTCTTCCGCGGGGGGAGGTGTTTAGTAGGTGCGTCTCACGACCTGTTTCCAGGTTGCAGACGTCCTCCAAGGATGGGCAAGCTGCTATGCTTTGCTGGCAAGTCTCCGGTCGTGGGTATCTGTAACACTGGGTTGCGCATCTCTAAAGTAGGGTCCGTGAGCAATTGCGCGTACGTAAGAAATATCTTAATAAGTAAAGGCTGTTCACGATAAAGTGAGCACTTTTGACATATACCTTAGAAATAATCACTGCTCCTACCTGCACATGCATATTTTAACCGTGCACTGAATGACATGCGCCCAGTAAAGTTGGTAGCAATGAAGGGAAAGTAGTTCCATGTCTTAACGTAGAATCATAAGTGTTAGGTTCCCTTTTGTGATAACATAATATTATTTCTTTCGCTTTCTGTTTTTTCTTTTCTTTTTTAATTGCATCTAAGTGTAAAAATTAGCAAGATATTTACTTTTCTAATCATTTTACGGTTTCATTTGACCGACGCATGAATAAAGTGATGAGGCCCATGACAGTGTTGATTTTACATAACGCGCAATAATACACAACGTTCATACAAGTAGATCTGAAGCAGGACTTTCAAAAGTGCTCAGTTTACCGCGAACAGCCTATACGTGTACATACGAATATTAAAAAAAAAAAGATTTTTTCACAACGACTGTACTCGTCTTACGTTCAACTAGTCACACACGGCTTGAAATTGGTATGTTTGTGATGTACTGATTTAGTAAGTAAATAACATAGTTTAAATGAATTTTTTTTATGTGTAAAGGAAAATAATAACGCCGAGCTTTCTCGTGAACTAATATGACCCAAATGTTAATCTTTAGCCCCAGTCTCTTCTCTCCCGACAGTCGCACATTGCATATGCCGGTCACTGAGTCGTCCACATGTCCACAATGTTTGCTCGGTGGTTGTCACCCCGTTAAAATCTCGCAGGGCCACCTTTTGCGGCTATAACAGCAGCCACCCTGTCTGACATGCTCTCTACGAGTGTTTGCAGGACATCCACGGGGATTCGCGCCATTCCTCTTGCAACCATTCCATGAGTTGAGCAATGGATTTTGGCCGCGCCTGACGAGCCCTCACCTGGCGATCTAATTCGTCCCTAAGATGTTCTGTAGGGTTGAGGTCGGGACTCTGGGCGAGCTAGTCCAATCGGCAAACATTGTTGTCGGCGTACCACTGCATAGTAGCCCTTGAAACATGGCACCTGGCATTGTCATCCTGGAAGTAACACGGGTCCATTCCGTAAAACCGCCACAATGTTGGGAGCAATTCATTATCCAAAATGTTACAATAGGCCTCTGTGTTCATGCTATGACGGACAAACACCAGCGGTCCTACGTCGAAGGCCGTGAAACACAAGTCAACTGACGTACTGAAATACCTATCTTTACGGTTTTCCAATTACTTTTTGGTAGATAGTGTACTAAGAGGACTATGTAGCTACGCGTCCAAGGTCAAGAAGCGAGGGAGCGATACGGGTGACACTAACACGCACGCCTAGCGCCTCATCGGTCCTACGCGCAGTGCGTGCAGTGTTTCCGTCCTAAAGCTGTACTGTGTAAATTAGATCTGTTACAGTGTGGTTTTATTACACGCGATGAAAGTACACAGATCAAACTACCTTCGTACAATCGTACTTTTCTCTTACCGCTTAAATAAACTTCATAGGTAAGCTTTAAAAATGCTATATTTGAACACTTTCACGATTTTCTCCTCCATTAATACACCTAATAGGATAAAAGTAAAAAGGTAGCGACATAGACAATAGTTTTTCAATCCTTTCTGGTAGAACTTCGTATTTCCATAACATTTATTTACCGAGACACGCGTTTACCCGCAAACAACGATTTCACAGAAAACTTTTCAGTACATAGGACCCTTAATCGCCAATCACGACCGCGTACACAAAAGTTCCATTGTTCAGGGAGGACGAGAGCCGGGCGGCAGAACGCACACTTAACTCGTTCATCCAGATCTTCCAATCCTGGCGACACACAACGACGCCGCTGTTTTTGTAGCTGAGATGACTTGGTCCAAATGTTCTTCGTACCTCGAGCCGCGCCGTGAAGGATATTTCGAGAAAATTCGCGCAGTGACTCCCAGTTCTTCGACGTTCTACAGCAGGCGGGAGTGGCGCTAGTCACAGTGGCGTTGTCTCGGCCAGTCTGGTTGACTCCCCCTCCCCTCTCCCGGGTAACGATGACGTCATCCTGGAGAGAAACTACCGCTGGGCTCGCCCCGTCCAGAACGGAGTCGAAGCGGCCGCGCGCGACAATGAATTCCCTAACTTTCTATAGCTATAATTTACAAAAGTCTGCTGCCTTGCTATGGCGTATGGGTAGGACGCGAGACAAATTAAACAAAATTGTTGTTAGAATGAATTGAAAAGGGGAAGGGAGTGGTAGATTCGAAGTGTTTCCGTTTGTGTGCGTGAGACACGTAAGAGTTGCCAAGTCACCATAGGGAATACAAATGAGGATTTCTTCGTTTATGTGTGGCATCGGATAGGCATGATATCGGCAGTGCAGTACAAAACTAGAGTCCATATTGGATAGTCATGTAGCTGTAACCTCGCCAGACCACTCTTTATAGTCCCGGAGGGTGTGACTGCAGTAAACAAGCTAGCCGTGCGGAAACCCATGGCATGGAGGCGGTAATTGAAGGCAGCCGAAAATAAGAGATTTTTCTTCGAGACAGGTACCTAATTAAACCAGTCTGATTGGTTTCTGTACCAAAAACATAGTATGAGCACCTAGTAACAAGGAAATGAAGTAATCACATACTAGGGAAGACAGACTGAACACAATTTTTCTGCAAAGATGATGTAGTATCGAGTTGCATGTAGCTGAATTGTGTTATTAAAAGCTAGCCGAATGAAAAACGTACTAGACACACTGCACGTGGAAGCTGTTTTAAACATGCACCGATGTTCACCCTTATGCTCATTTCTTGGCTGCTCCATCCCAAACTCGTATTAAATATGCTGTCCAGAATCCGCATGTCCGATTTGTTTGGCATACCAGTCAGCATGTTAATCAAAAGCCATTGATACCAATCAAATTCGTAGAGTTGTTTGCAACATAGGAATTGAAAAATCAACTGGTCATTTATATCTCTTTTTATAGGAGAATACGACAGGAATGCCTCAGCCACTTATTTTTTTCAGTCTGTAGAAAAATGAAGTTCGATTTTAAGTAACTAGCTATCAGCAGCCGCTGAAATCACCTTTACAACGTTCCTAATGGAGAAATTGTAAAAATGTGGTTTTTTTTTTTTTTTTTTTTTTTTTTTGCAGAGGAAAACTAACATGTTCATGAAGTACATAAATATTTATTTAATCGGGCTTGGATTTGTTGTTGAATGAAAGTTACGTAAACAATTTCATTACTGTGGCATTCTAACACTAGTTGCACGCATGTCAAACTTTCAGAAGTATTTCGCTCCATGGATTTATATTTTGAACATTGTTGTGACACAGATTTTATTTAAAATCACATTATTTTAGTAGAAAGGTTCATGCTGTATTTTATTCTATTTTTCTGTACCTCAATTTCCTAAGACAGGCCTCTAAATCTGAGGCAACGATAAGAGAAGCATGTGTACTGATTGATACAACACAACCTTTGTACTGTTTACAGCTGTTTGATGAATTACGAAATATGGGAAATGAACCCGTGTACTGAGGAACTACTTGTGTGTGGGTGAAGAGAGAGAGGGAGGGGAAGTCGAGAGCCCTGGTCCATTAGTTTGTTATTGCAGGGAGAAAAAAATTTGTAGCACATTCTAGAATTTAACTGTAATTTTTTATATTTGAAACTGCTCTTTCATGTACTCGTAGATCCAGTTAAGTCGACTAGGTAAATACGGCTTGATAGCAATGTAATTTACATGGTTGACCTGAATCGGCAAATCGTTTCGAAAGCTTATATTGTGGAGCAGTCGTATCCTATATCGATGCAGATTTCTTGCTGTAAGTTTTCCGACAAACGGAAATATTACACACTATGCACTTACGGATCTGTGCATAAATAAGGTATAGGCTGTTCACGGTAAACTGGACACTTTTGAAAGCCCTGCTTAAGATCTGCATGTATAAACATTATATGTTCTTCCGCCTTATGTGAAATTATTATAAAAGTAGATAGTTCACAAACATGCTAATTATTGCACTTAGATGCTTAAAGAAAACAGAAAGCACGAGAAATCATTTCAGTTTTCACAACTGTTTGTCTAATACTTTTAATTCAACGTTAATACATGGAACTACTTTCAACCCGTCGTTACCAACTTGACTAGGCATATGCCACTCAGGACGCCGGTTAAAACATATGCAGGTAGGGGTAGTGGCATTTTTTCCAGGTTTGAT
The DNA here is from genome assembly GCA_029891345.1 of Dryococelus australis. Taxonomy (NCBI): domain Eukaryota; kingdom Metazoa; phylum Arthropoda; class Insecta; order Phasmatodea; family Phasmatidae; genus Dryococelus; species Dryococelus australis. The sequence goes on along the minus strand of CM057003.1, from coordinate 88,856,278 downwards.
TTCACAAGTGCTCTCTTTATCGTGAACAGCCTTTAAACGAAAGAAGCCTGGGTGATCTGTGATCGGTGGAGGTATGTCAGTTTCGCAAATTATTTCGCTGGCAGACTAGACTTCAAGCCTGTGTACTCTAGTACTCCTTTTATAATTCGACCCCACAGGGTAGTTTCGACACGCCCAGTTCAACTCTTCGACTAGTAATAAACTTGAAGTAATGTGACTGTTTCAGAAGCAACCAAGGTGAGTAAAGAATAAGCCCCACCCTATGGCAGCAGTTAGTGAGTTAACAGTTGTGACCCTAGTGTGGAAATAACTGATGTCTAGTCTGCTGCCAAATGAATTCGTGAAATTCAGGCGCCTCTAGTAAGGTCACTTGACTACAGGTTGGGAGGATCAGTGTTGATGGTTTGGCGAAGGGTAAATATTTGCCACTAAGTAAGCGCTAGTGTCGGAAATGTACCCGACGTTCTCTCTATTTTCTATGTTAAAAACAGGTTAATTGCAGTAATCATAAATCAAATATAAAATAAATTTCGTAACAAAGTAAAATATTTCTCTTTTATTATTCATGTAGCTGAATATTTTAATTGAAAGTTGCCTTTTGGAACACAGCGCACCTAGCGGCAGGAATTTTCCCCATTCCGAACACTCTCATAAGAAATCTAGTTTTGTTCGTAACCTTAGTAGAATAAACCGTACCTCTAGTGATGGGGTGAGTCAGCGAGGTCTTGAGAACCGATGAGGGTGAAACGAGATGAGTATGGAGTAGCGCCGGAGCGAAAGGGCGGGGGAAACGGGAGATCCCCGAGAAAACCCGCCCACCAGCGGCATCGTCCGGCACGATTCCCACATGCGAAAATCCGAGGGTCCCCCCCCCCAGGAATCGAACCCGGTTCACCTTGGCGGGGGGCGAGCAATCTAACCACAACACCACCGTGGTCCCCTCTAGTGATTGCGAATCGGGACTTTGTACGTGCCGCGAGCGCAATGGACGAGGTTGTTAACCCGTTCTACAAGGTGAGTCCTGTTAAAGAGGCCCCGTGGGACATTCAGTCAGTGCTCCGAGAATAACGAACGCAGTGAATTCGTAACAATGTAAGGTGTTCAAAAATTGTTATTTAGGTCTTGTCGAGCATAAAATTTCGAAAAATCCTCTGTGAAACAAGTTGTGACAAAAATGATGTAAATGTATGGTTTTAGTGCACCATTCCCTTTAATTCTCTTCGTCCGTCAAAACTTTGGTAAGATTTAACTTTTGACGGATGAACGGATGAAATTACAGCCTTATAAACTTGCACGTTTTGTTACTCGTTCATCCCGAGTTATTTACATGGCTGTGTGGTTTGTGCAGTGTTTGGTTTTTGGCTCTTTTTTTTTTTTTTGTGTACTTAAATGTCAATGGCGGCCACTTCCAGCACCTACTCTAGGTATTTTGTTGTTACACTGGACTGTATTTCCTCATTCCCTCGCTCCACTACACACATGTCCGACATGGCCTCTTTTAAAGGACTCGTCCTGTACTCGCGGTCGCGGAAATGAACACGCAGTCATGAAATGGTTTGTGGTATCTGTGACGGCATCTGCGGAACGTGCCCGCCGGCCGACGGCGCAATGTGAACAACCGACTAATACGCTGTGCCTGGCGGCAGTCTGAATTAAACTTTCTTGCTACTGTGCTTCGTCGACTACATACGCTCGTGCCTAGCGGGGTGCGGTTCGGAGCATCAGCGGAGTTGGAGTTGCACAGCTCGGAGCTTTGGGACATCCTGGTTAGATTCCCTGCTGGCATGTGGATTTTCAACTGTGTCTCAGTGAGTGGCCTTTACGCCATAACGTTTTTGCATCTCGTCTACGCAGCAAAAATGTTTTCGTGCGAGTTTGCAAACAACTTCTTTGAAAACTTGTTGCCGAAGATTTTAATGTTAACTCTTCAACCGAAACGTTGTACCTTTACAACACGTTGTTTTATGATTCTGTAACGGATGTCTGCCTGGTAATCTGTTGAATTGTGCAGCTCACGACCTGGTACACACGGACTTTCACACGTGTAGTTTTGAGGTTTAAAACTTTTCGACGTAGATTAAAACACTAATAAAATATAACTGTGATGTTCGTGCTAGCTTCACGTCATCACTAAATCACTTTAAAAGTATTTGAGATGCCGAAAACAACTGAATATGTCCGTGCCTAATTTTCACGTGCAGCAACATCGAGGCCTGGCGAAAGAGTGTGCACCGGACTGATGTTTCAGTGATTCGTCGTTCGAGCGCAGCACAGTCGGTGATCACCTTGATAAACATTGGGACGATGCGTGCACCGACAAAAACGTGAAGTTTTCGTTAGGTTGCTTCAGGCATCTTGGTCAAGAGGACAGAAGTGGAGAGCGCACTGTAATCTTATTGGGTGTTTTAAAAATTCATTGTGTCAGACCCCCTAAGGCGAATTGGTGTTCTCTGCATCGATCACCATAAATTGTAATAATTGGTAAATTCAACAGCCATTGGCTGCGTATTGCTTGTACCCTCCAAGGAGTAATTGAACACCCCTCGATTTCTTAGGAAAATGTCTTTAAGGGGAGAATTAAATTGATTGGTAGCGGTCTATTTAATGCCAGCCCGCGCTGCTCTCTAGGTCAGTTCAGCGACCTCGAGGAGGCAAGCTTCTACCATGAGACAAGTATTACTTTATTTGGAATCACCAATGTAGGCTCCTAAAGCGAACAGGTCATTTACGCCACTTGGACGTTAGGCAGGGGCCATGACGGCCGTAAAATGATTTCAAAGTTATTTTGCAATTTTGCGAAATGTTAGTCTTTTAGCCAAAATCCAATACTGTTACTTTTGTAACCACGTTTTAGTGGCTATGTTGTCACCAAGACGCAAAGTGGTGCTAACCACTAGGAACAGTGGGTAAACTTTTGCGACCACTAGTAAACATTTTTAAACATCTGTAAACTATTATAAACTCTGGTGAACATTTGTAAACACTCGCCAATAATCTTCTGTTATGGACTCAACCCCTTGTATTAAGTGAAGATATGCGAACTCCTCGATTTTATGACTTTTTTTAAGAGAAACTTTACGAAGTTTGGGGCTTCTTCCAAAAGTCCAATTTACTCGCGGAGTTAAGGCTGGCGTTGCTTAGCAGTTGCTCCCATCCACTTGGGATTACGAGTAAATTAACACTTAATAATTGTTTGATGATCAGTAATGTGTTACCAAAACGGGGTCTTGCCTAGTGCAGGAATTAAACATGATGTAATAATGTCAATGGTAAATGTAGGTGCGACAGAAATATAATAGCCATTTGTAAATATGGTAAATTGGGGTCCCTTGCTTAATTTATTTTGTGATGGCCTTTTGCAGTGTGTATTAACTAATTAATATGGCCAGTAAATATAACCTGTATTCGTATTAGCTGAAAATCAGTGAAAGTATTGGTACTTGAATTTGGTTGCATTTTATCTATATTTTGGGCAACCTGGGTTTTATGTAAATGTTTTTAAATATAAATTTGTTATGTATGGGAAAGGAAAATCATAATGTTACCCTACAATATGAAATGTAAGATAACCAAGAAAGTATTCTATGTGCAATATTTGTAAAGGAAATTTTAATAAAAAAATTAAAAAAATATTTAAAATTAAAATAAACATGACCACACTTCTTTGTTTCTATTACAGATCGTCACAAACATTTAACTACCCTTTACACTGTACAGAAAAATGGTTTTCGCATGACTTGCCATTTTTGTGTTCTGATTGGTTTTTGCTAAGGTTTAGGCAATACCTGCCTTGCCATGCCCTTGGTGTAGGATGCAGCAATGTCAGAAATCATCCAAAATTGTTTATGCAGCTTCATGTTTGTTACGTACTTGAGTTACAGTACTTGCTTATTAAAATTCAACGTTTTACATATTCAACATTGTTTCGTAGGATTTTTATTAATTTGCTTGTATGTAGCATTGCAAAAATAATCTTGGCAAATAACTTTCAGAGAATTCTTAGTATAAGTGCAGAAGTTTCTGTGAGGTGCGGACAAAACAAATTCCGAAACTTAATTTTTTTCCTTTTGGACTCTGCTGTAAAAATGCATAGTTTCAGTTGGTAACTTTGAAATGATAAAAGACGTGTGTGAAATTTTTTTTAAACACGCTCAATTAAGTCTGGAAGTTCTTGCATGGATAAAACTTGGTTTACAGGATCATGGCCTTTCACAGACACAGTTATTGTAAAGTAGTTACAATAATACGCATGTACTTATTCCCCGCTGCGGCTCATTCACGTTTGTAGCTTCACATTCGATTGTCACTTAGGTTTGTGAAGGACTAAACAACGTATCATTTATTATCTCGGCCTCTACAAGACCAGCTTATCAGCTACGACCACCTCCTGTACCGAAGAGCTAATCAGTAAGAACTGAAAATGAAGAGCTAAGTTTATTGCGCCGGTTTTAGAACAGGATCGGACTCTTAGGGATTGATTGCTCGTGTATGGTGGGACTCGGGTACGTTTGTCAGGTTAATTGTAGGTGATTGGTAAAGCGCGATAAAAACTTGATGTGCCAGGCAAAAATATTTGGACAACAGTTACACTCGACCTTTTTCTACAAGTTGGCAAATAATACAACTCTCTGGAAATGTTTTTGCAATGATTTGTATGATATTTAAAAACACAAATGTTTTGAAAATATACATTTTGCAACATTTACTGACCATTTATTTCAGAAAATGAGCTACTGCGCTGTCTCCCAATGTAGTATTTGAGCCGAATCATATATTAAATTTCACACTTTAGACCACGAAAATGAAGTTTGTTTCTGTATGTTCGTCATTGTATGTTTTGGGAAGAATAAAATTGGCTCGGTGTTAAACGTATTTTACTGCAGTTTTGTGACATCGCAGTAATTTTAAAAACTGCTGCAGTGCACCACTGACACAAAACAAAGCTGGAACTTAGTTAACGGGCGTCGTAAAACTCGTTAGAATTTTACTCAGTAACACATTGCAGATGTCGGAAACTATTGATTTAGTCACAGTCTTGAATTTTGTTTCGTAATTTCTGCCCATGCATACAAACGAACCAAAAATTTTTGTCGACATTTCAATAAAATGTCAGTTTAACTTCGTAGAAATATTTTGTGAAATTTTTTCGGAATTATGTGTTACGGAAAACAAGACAATTGTTTCCTTTTAAGTGATTACATTTTTACGACGTTTTTGACACAATTCGTGTGTCAGTAGCCTCCAGCTAGTATAAAAAGAATTTTTCTAAAATAAATAACACTGTCAGGTTATTCAGGTTATTTTTTTAATGTATTCACATATTAACGGTGTTAAGAGCGAAAATATGTAAATCGGTAAGCTGAGACATAGTTATGTGAACGACGAAGATAACGTTACGTCAGACCGTAATTTAAAAACATGTCGAAATATGTTTACACCTGTACGATGTTGCGTTCACTCACAAGGTATTTGAAAGGCAATTTGTATAACTCATGTTTGCTTGTTTGATTTAAAGGTATCTTGAAATGGCGTTTGAGGTATCATAGATAAGAATGATATAGTCGTAGGACTCTTCCGCGGCGCTGCTCTCACACTGGCTTAATGGATGAAAATAATAAATGGCGAAATTCAAACCGACTATCTAAATTTGATCTTTTCTGTTACAACTCGTTCCCTCCGTCCCCCTCTTCTACCCCTCCCATTCCTCACCTAACGAATAGAATATCGTAGCTGTCGTGTAGGCCTAAATTATTTTCTTGATGTTCGTCACATATACACCTGCCGAACCGGCATGTAGTTTTGTTTCTTGTGTAGGCCCTGGCCATAGGCTGCATTTTGAACTCGTAAAGCCGTATTTACACACTACCTAGAAAAGCGCAGCAATAAATCTGCGTCTTTCTTTGTCTCTGTCGCTTGTGAGCTTCTGGCACTTTTGAATCTAGCGTGTTTCTAAAATAACCGCTGGTAGCAGCTTTTTGTGTTTTGTGAATTTCCAAATGCCAAAAAAAAAAAAAAAAAAAAAAAAATTGCGTAACGTAGGTATATTTGATTAGCTGAATGGAGTATTCTTGGCGAGAATATGCTGAAATCCAAAATTCCCCCCCCCCCTTTTCAAACTGAAAAGCAAACGTTCCTACTGGACCTTTGTGGTGTACTTCTCAGACACTACACACTCTAAATTTGTGAAATTCAAGTACTCGAATCAGTGAAAATGTTGTCACTTAGAATCAATGGAAAACCACTGAATGTTTCAGTGAAAAAATTCACCGATTGGATTAGTGACGTGAAACAATTTCATGATGGAAAAGTGACGGCCGACTGCAGCGGTGAATTAAATATGGTTTTTATTGAAATTAGTCTAATAATTACGTGGAGTATACATTTTTACGATAGTTTCCTATTTATATTTCGCAATTACCGTAATTTAAAAGAGTAAAGAAATTTTTTTTAAGGTATTTGGAATGGATTTTATTAGTTTATTCGTTGTTATATCACTTGATACACATTGTTTAACGGCCATTTTAAAACTTTGTTTGACGGCCATTTTTTACACGCTGTTTAACTGATCCATCAGTCAAAAAACAAACCACTGAAAAACAGCGAGAAGAAGTGACTGTTGAAGAAGTGGAAAATGTTACTGAATCAATATGTGAGAAAAACCTGGCATATTTTCACTGATTCATCAGTTAATTTCACTGAAGCGACTGTTGAATCAGTCAGGTACTGTTGACTGATTGGAACAGTGAAAATCTTACTGGTTCAGATTTAGAGTGTACCCCTCTCCCAGGCGAGCTGAGTTAGACTGTCGGATTTTTACATGAGGTATGCGGTTGATCTGCGACTTTTCTCGGGGTTCTCCGATATCGCCCATTATTGCATAACCTCACTGCTGTATCCCCACCTCTCAACCTCGGCACCAAAGTTGCTGTTAAACGCCGTCGGAATACTGTTACATATACAACGTGTTCGGAAACTACCTGTCGAAATTCAAACATCATCTGTGGGCGAACAGAAACAAGAAACTCTAGTCACAAAAATGTTCGGAAAGGTCGCTTAGTATCGAAGTTAAAATTTCTGCAAACGACGCCGTGTGCACAATTTGCCTGACATGACATGTAAAGGAGGCGAACTGTGTTGGCGCTACATGAGGCCCAGCGCCTGTACGTAGGCAACCATGGCGTTCGCAACGTCGAGTGATGCGCGGCAGTGCAGGCGTCGCAGGGTGCTGTCGCGCAGCACTGCCGTGGATCAGTTCGCCTGTCGTGCAACTTGTTCCGCACGTCTGCACATTACGGCTGCGGACAGCCGGCGTCACTTGGTGGTTCGCCGGCCGTCGTTTACCGAAATTCAACTTCAGTTTAAACGCACTAGATGGCCTTTCCTAACGTTTCGTGACTAGTTTCCTGTTTCTATTCACCAACAGATGTTGTGGTTTGAATTTTGACAGGTAGTTTCCGAACACGTTGTATAATGTGTGATGTGTGCACGTATGTACAGGCTGAATAGAGAGTATAAACACTGCAACGAAATTGAGAATAAAATCTCTTATTTGATAAACCTTGGTGTGAACAAATGCACGACTATTTAGCATATTTAGTACAATCGCGGACACTTCAGCTATACCGATAGCGTTGTGTTAAAAAAAAAAAACTGGAAAACATTAAAGCCAATGACGCTCTTAAAAGTAATTTTAAATCAATATTTGTAATAGTCGCGAAAAACATAAACTTAGCATTTTGAGAGTAGTCACAATATGAAAATGACTCCGGGTTACAAACATGACATGATCGTGTGCTGTGTTACAACATGGAGCATCTGACTATGTTTCCCGAGCAAACCGTTACGTAATTTTGTTACACATTCCAATGGCAGCATTTGCGATGTATTACGTGAAACACGCTGGAAAACACCAAGACATATATAAACTGTGCATCTTTTCCAGTTTTACAGCAGAAGTCCGCTTTGTAGGTTAGGCAACACTAGTATCACGCCCCCTTCCCCCTTTTTTTTCATAGAGTATTTCTTGGCGATTTTGTTACCTTCGTAAAGTGTGAATGACGTATGTTTACTTCAAACATTATTGTGCAGGTCAGGTCACACTGAAACACACAGGCCTAAGTGCTTTCCCATGGGTAGGTAAAACTTAATTTATTCCCTTCACCATTCCAAAAACAGAATGACGCCGTTATGTAGATATAAATGGCAGTTATTGTATATTAATTTTTTTGCCAGAATGTGTTATTTCATATTTTGAAAGTTTCGTATTAATAGGCCGAAAATTTATGATTTCACTTATCACAAATTTTACATGATGGCTATAGTCGTACTTTCGGCGGTTGTGAGTTGATCTTATATGGTAGGTGGAATAGGAAGAAACGTTTAAATAACAGTTTTATCCTAACGAAGGACTTTGACAGGTCACGTAAGTAGTTAAGCATGAAAGATTACCTGTTCAGTCGATCAAGCACCAACTAACGTGTGCATCTACTCGTGCATGTGTGCATCTGGGAGGATTGTGGAGAAATGCACTGTGTGCATACAGAAGGAAGATTTATTCGCCAGTTAAACAATCTGGTGTATTTTTTTTTTGTGTCGTCAGAAGACATCCCATCTGTGATCCAACGGCGATAGATTTAAGAAAACAACTGTTCTTTTTCTTTTTCTTTTGCGGGCTGAATTAAATTACAGCCAACCTCCGGTAGATGAAGAAACAAATGCCGGATTAAAGGAGCTGCGTCAGACTTAAGCCAACGAAGAAGGAAATAGGAGACTACCATAACCCAATTGACTAAAAAGAAACAAGAATACTTACCACGGAACACAAGACTACACCTCCAGCGCCGGTTTGCCTACATTTTGTTTTTATTTGTGCACCACATTTGGAAAGTCACAAGTCCGTTGAGCAGCTTTCAAAACATCAAACGTGTAAAGGTCCGTCATTTATGTGCAAAGGGTACTTTGCAATCCGACTCCAAGCTGTACACTAGTTTTTTTTTTTACTCTTCAGTTACTAAACAGATGTTGCTTACAAAATAATTTTGACGATAAATACTCTAGGATTTTCTTTTATTCTTGTTGCAGTTTTTTTTTATGAAAGTTTATTTGAAAAGTACAGTATCAAGTCTTCATTTTTATCGTTTTTGATAAAAAAATAAAAAATAAATATATTGTATATGACTGTAGGACTGCTGTATTGAAATTCTCTTCAACTCAAGGATTCAGAAAAAAAGTGTGTTGCTCGTTCCGGTTTTTCTTGCCTTGATTGGAATGCTTACTGTCGCATCTGACCTTATCATTGTAACGAAGTTTCATACACGGCGCAATCTTGGAATTAAATGATCCCCGGTAATTCGTTCCCAATGTTTCGTGCTGAAATTTCGGGCTAGTTTGGTAAATTTTATCTGTTGTAATTAAAATTCTGTCATCGTAATAAAAGAGCTTTTGTGTGTACTTCTTTCCCTTTATTCATAAGTAATTGAGTATGAAAGGAGTAAGATTTTAACACCTTCAGAGATTAAATTCTAGCACCGTAAAATTTATATGCAGAATATAATATAAAGCATAAAAAATATAACAGAACGGAAATTAATATAGAAGAATCACGATGTATAGACACTTAAGGTTCCCACCTGCCTGCATTGTTGTACTTTTCCTTTTGGCCAAGAAGCACGGGAGCTATAAGGGTCCCACTGGCACGCCCTACAAGAGCGTCATCGCCGCTACACGCAGGGCTCTAAACTGGCGTGCAGTGTTCTCGTAGTACTGCGTGAACCTATGGGACTTTCAACAGTGGCCCAATCATTTTATCGATGAAAACTTTGTAGCAAAGTTCAATACAAGCTCCTACCGTAGTTTGACTCGTGTCCGGCTAGTATGTTTTAAGATACGGCAGTCTGGAAAAGCAGTGTTTAACTACTTGTATATTTAAGGCTCCAAAGTAATAGCATGCGTAGTAACGTTAAAAGTACCATTTCTTCCGCGTGAGGCTACAATGTCTTTCCGTAGGTAAACATACTGGGGGCACGCTTAATAGGGTTTCATCAAAAAACAAGGATTTTCAACGCAGTTCAAGTCTCAGGCAGACGCATGGGGAGTAAACATGGCCCCAGTCCCAGTAAAGCCGCGAGCATGTACCCTTGTAGTTAGAAACTTCCCTGCATGACTAGGTGTAAGGGGCTCAGCCCTGAGGCGCACTTTGGACCTATCCCTACCCTTGACCTCCGACTCTCCTCTTAGTTTTAAGGTAGGTTAGAAAAAAATCTGAAGTCAGTTGTTACCCAGATTAACTTTTTATAACTCTGTTAAACTACGAAGTTAAACGGGGTAAAATAGCACGACTATCATATAACAAAGTATGTGAATTAACATGTCGCAGCTGTAAACGAACACATGCTGATGGTAAAATTGCTTAGTAAAACAGTGAAAAATGTACAGAAATCGTGTAATTACAATTACAGTGAATCTGTGGTTTTACTATTTTGTTAGTGAAAAAAAAAACACATACACAGTGGTAAAATGACATTGTGATATCTGCGTAAACTTACATGCTGTGGAGACAAAATATACGAAGTTGCAGTGTATTTTATGTTCAATAGAAATTTTGCACCATTGCAGCTGTGCGAGACGTGTCCGTTGAATGTACCCGAGTGCGCACGCTCTTTTACATGCGATTAAGGGAGACAACGTTTATTTACTGTCAAAAATGAATTTGGAGTCGCGAATAATAAACTTTATTTCGAATATAATCATCACATTAATATAAAATAAATTTATTGATAGGTATATAATTATCATTAATGCAGAAATTAACAGACATCAGACAAATTAAAAACAAATTGTAATAAAAAAATTATTGTGAGAAATTTTTTTTAGAAATTTTGTCACATTTCGAAATTTCAAGAAGATACAAGCATAATTTTTTTTTAAACATGTTTAGGTTATAATTTATTTTTCATATTAATCCAAAATATTTTTAGAAGTCTTCTAATTTCAGAATAATTAATTAAATAAATACATAAAATGCGCACTCGGGTGCATTCAACGGACACGTCTCGCACAGCTGCTATGTTGTATCCTCTTCTATCGCACAGACTTCGGGCGCTCTACTCTCTTTCTCGCACATATTTAATTGCTCCGATTTTAAAACTTTGACGCACGGCAATAATATTCTATGACCGATTTTTCGCAGGCAAGCCTATACCATTATATTTGTTATTAAATAATCTTTATTTTGATACCAATTTCGATTGGTTATCAGCTCGGTGTAGTTACCTATATTGATTTACCTGTTCATACCTGCTTGCCAGGTAGCTATGACCGGAAATAAGTAAGCAAGCCCACCTTGGCATATTCTCCACATAGAAAATTAACATTTGGGACTAAATTTGGTTGGTTATCAATAGAGAGAAGGTGATGAAAAAAAAGTAGTTAAAATTAATTTAATTAAAAATAGTCATGACAGCTTTGCAATAGGCAAGCTATCATAGGTGTTTTCATTAATTAATAAAATTTCGAAAAAAAAAATGTCTCATTTGGTTATCAGATGGGTGTAAGTCGATCTCTCACTGGCTCTTGTACTACTAGGTTAGGTTAGTTAAGCTGAAAAACTGTCATTCGCTTATGATAGGGTTAGGTTAATGTTAGGTTAGATGGGCACAATTTTAAAAATGTGTGCTTTAAAATGTTAAAATAATGTTTTGTAGGTAAGTTACCTATACTTTGTCTGTCTTAATTTTTAGTGCTTATTTATACTCCAACATTTTCCCTAATCATCTTAGCCCTCCCCAACTTCTTATAAAAATGCCCTTTTGGAAATAATTAAACAATGTCTAAGCTTCTAAAAACACCACATTTGGGAAGATAAAATTTATATTTGTTTGGATTGTATATGTTGCTAAATCGTAATTATATATGTGAAAAAGTTTCACACAAGAATTGTAATAGGTCTCCAAAAAAAGCTATGCTCAACGAGACCAAGTGCATTTTCAAATTACTTGTGTTCTTATGGAATTGTAAAATTGTAAATGAATAAATAACAAAAACACGAAGGTGCAGAATACGTTTTATTTATATTCACACCAATCTCTGGGGTTAGGCCAAAACAACTTTTTCTTTGACCAATACAGGACTAAAGTAACAACACTATTAACATATTCTTGTAAGCTGGCAATACTCTCCTGTAAAAAGTATGTACGAGATAAAGATAAATAAATAAATGAATAATAACACTACAGGCCTGGGCCTTCATACAAAGTAATACACACCTGGCAGATTCAAATTAGGCACAGAATTCGGTTTGAGCCTTTTCGTACCAGGGCTGAAGCAATCTTCACTGAACTGCACATTGCAAATTCTTAGTGTGATATAAATGTCCTCGTTAGTGCGGTCACTAATTTGGATGAATTTATGCGCCTCATCCACTTCTCAAATCGGTACACACCATAAGCAGAAGGGAACCTGTGTTGACTTACTGCTCGGTCTTCACAACCTGGCACACAACACTTCCTCTACATTTTGTTGAGTGTTAAACCCGAATTATATCCTCACAAACACCTGCTCAACGTTTGTTTTGATGTCATTGTTCCCAAAACGAAACATGGGAAACAAAAAGACGAGCTAGCGCCAGGCGGGAACGTGAGGGGTAGGCCCCTGTAACTAATATGACGGTCGACGTAGGCATAGAGATAACAGGCACTGGCGTGGACAGTGGAAGCAAGAAGGCAAAGATTACTAGAACCTGACAAGCCACTTCTGTGTTTTGTCCATAGATGTATATACGATCGTAGCGCTACAAGTGTACGCTGTGGTACTCCTTCGTGTTCTTAATTTTATCCGAAATACGTCGGAAGTATAAAAAGGGACGGAAAATAAATGCAATGTAACGATTACCGAAATGTAACGATTACATTTAATGTTTTGTAATCGATTACAAGTACGAATTACTTGTTTTTGAAATGTAATTCGTTACAAGTAGAAATTATTTGAATAGTAATTGTTACAAGTAATCCGATTACTTTTAATTCGTTACTTAACAACACTATATATATGTATATATATATATATGAGAGAGAGAGAGAGAGAGAGAGAGAGAGAGAGAGAGAGAGAGAGAGAGAGAGAGAGAGAGAGAGAGAGAGAGAGAGAGAGAGAGAGAGAGCTCCATTCAATTCCACTGATTAGACGAAGGTACTCAAAGCGCGTTTTTCCTTGCCGCAGATCCAAGCGGTTTTTTTTCTGGTTTTATTCCAGTTCCGTCCCGGTGGCAGGGTTGTGGTTGACAGGCTGTACCAGCTCGCAAGACCGCCAGGCACTACGCTATAATAACACGTGTACCTCGAAAGTTTTGCGTGTAATGACAGTTCGTTCTTTCCGCCGCCGTATTCATGTCGCACATTTCCCTATAAGGTGGAAAACATCAGTAACATTAACTTTGCGTGAAAATCATAAAACGGGGATGTATATGTGTACACCTAAGCCTAATTGACCAATTTTGAAATCAACCTTTGGAAAATGTCACCACCTTCCTACGTACAGTGACATGACAAAAGTTATGAACTGAATGACTCGTGGCGCCACCGCTGCAGAACGACGTTGTACAGTCTAAACCGGTCTCAGTTCACTGTGAACAGGTGGTCGTGTCATTCTGATTGACTGTTGTTTACATGCTCATGGAAAGGCGTTGTGAGTTATCAGAGTTCGAACGGTGCACGATTGTAGGTGCAGAAGGATGGGACATTCAATTTCAGAAGTTGTGGAGACTTTCAATATTCCTCCATCCACGGTGACACGTGTGTACCGGGAATATAAAAATCAAGGTATTACGATCAACCGTGGACAACGCAGTGGCCGTCCAAAGTTACTTGATCGTGGCCGGCGGAGGTTGGGTAGAATTGTCCGTGCTAACAGAGCAGGAACACTTGCTCAAATCACAGCTACATTCAATGCAGGAAGTGTCAGACGTGTATCTAGCAGATCTGCGTGACGTGCACTAGATACCATGGGATATGGAAGCAAACGACTCACCATAGCGCCCCTGTTAACAGCACGACACCGGGCACAACGCCTCACTTGGGCTCGTGAGGTTGCTAATTGGACCCTGGAGGACTTGAAACATGTGGCCTGGTCCGATGAGTCACGGTACAGGTTGTTTCGGGCTGATGGCAGGGTTAGGGTATGGCGCAAACCCAATAAGGCCATGGATTCCATTTGTCAGCAAGGCACCGTGCAGGCTGGTGGTGGTTCCGTAATGATGTGGGATGTGTTCACGTGTCATGGGTTGGGTCCATTTGTCAATGTACTCCCAAAATTCAATGGTAACCGCTACAAAACTCTCCTTGGTGACCATTTGCAGCCATCCATGGACTTCAGTTTTCCTGACAACGATGGGATATTCCAACAGGATAATGCACCGTCTCTTCGGGCCGTGGATGTCCGGGATTGGTTCGAAGAGCATTCTGGAGAATTTCAGCGAATGTAGTGGCCAGCACGTTCCCCCGACATGAACCCAATCGAGCATTTGTGGAACTCTCCTGCACCTATCAATACCAGGAAACTTTGGGCAGTTATTCAGACAGCATGGCTTAACCTCGCTCCAGAAGTCTTCCGTCCACTTATGGAGTTCATGCCACGTTGAGTTACTGCACTTCTTCACGCTAGAAGGGGCTCTACACGTTATTAGACGGGTATCCGATGACTTTTGTAAAGTCAGTGTATAACTGTTGCATTCCCAGTAAAGTTGGTAACGATGGAGAGAAAGTAGTTCCATGTCTTATTTTTAAATTAAAAGTGTTGGGTATAGGTTGTTCACGGTAAAATGAACACTTTTGAATACCCTGCTTAAATCTACTTGTATGCACGTTGTGTATTATTCCGCCTTACGTAAAATTAACATTGTCATAGGCCTCTTCACTTTATTCATACTCGGTCAAATGAATCTCTGAAATTATTATACAAGTAAATATTTTACAATTCTGAATTTTTAAAACTTACATGCATTTAAAAAAAATGGAATGTAAAATTAATAATTTAAGTTATCACAAATGGTTACCCAACAACTTTTATTCGATGTTATGATATCGAACTACTATCCATCACTCGTTACCAACTTAACTGGGTGTATGCAGGCAGGGGCAGTGAGGTTTTTCTAAGGTTGATTTCAAAAGTGCTTATTTTATCGTGAACAGCCTTTAAACACTTGTGAATACTGAAGTGACTTGTATTGCTTTCTGTTTTTTAACGCATATACATTCAGTGTAATAATCAGCCAATTAGTAAAAATATTGCTTTTCTGATAATTCGAAATTTACGTGACTGACATAAGAATAAAGTGACTAGGCCCATGGCAGTGTTAACTTTACATATAAGCGGAAGGACTAGTAATGTGCATGCAAGTAGAGTAGAGCTTTTAAAAGTTCTCAGTTTACCGTGGACAGCATATAATGGTTGGGTTACGGTATTATCTACATATGTACTTCGATGTTTATCACCATTCGCTGTTTTTTTTTTTTTTAGGATTTCATTTTCAATAATTTTATAAAATCTAGATTAGATGCTGGCAATATTTCTTCCATTTACTGCTGCAGCTCCTGTATTGCAGTGGCGTGTAGTGAGTTTCTTTATAGGGTAAGCAATATAATACTTCCACATATTTGAGTGTTTTAGATAACATTTGCTAGTGCCGGGCTGTGGTTCCATTTCCAATTTCTACTAACAAACGCAACTTCCAACTTTGCTTACCCTCCACATGTAGTCTATTTAACCTTTTTATAATACCTAACATAAGTTATAGAAAACCGAAACTAAATGGAATGTAATAATAATTAAACTGAATATTATTTAGAGAGCATATTGCAAATTATAAGAAAACTCCCGTTTTTACGAACACTTTCTTCCACTTTCCAAGGAAATATTGGACTGGAGGACGCAAACAGAACGACTGCTTACCCTGCCGAAGGAATGCGAGTAAGATTCATCGCTAGTCGCTCCTGTTTGTGGAAATAAACACTATAGTCCATTTACGACTGGAAAAGACTTATGAAAATAAACCTCTGATAAAACACCCTAGCCATTAGCTGCATGCATAGTTAGTAAAAAAAAAAAAGTGGCGTGTGCGGGTACAGTACCCGCCACTTTTTTTTTACTAGCTACGCATGCAGCTAATGGCTAGGGTGTTTTTTTTTTTTTTTTTTTTTTTTTTTTTTCAAAGATTGTTTTTCGTAAGTCTGTTCCAGTCGTGAATGGACTATAGATAGCAGCACTATGCGTGTACAGTACGAGAGTTACGAAAACTCTCTTTCTGGAATCGGAAACGGGAAACTCATAATTAAATGTGTTTGAAGGCGAAACCTCTAAAGGGTCAAACATTTCCAGTATGTATAGAGTAATCATTGCTTACCTTCGCGTCTGTGGAATAAACGCTACTGCTGGATTGTTCGATGACAATAATTAGAGGCCTGCGTTCAGGGAGGATAGGTACCATCTGAACATGCAACCGGTGCCCACTTGTCATTTAGCCACTGCACAAACAGGTCCGCCGTCATCATCTCAGCACTGGTTGCTATGGCAACCATCCCCGCCCCCCTTCATCCACCACCAGTTAATCCCAGCCACAAGGGAGTTCTCCTCCAACGAAGTGGGGCATTGCGCTGCAAAGTGCGATATGCCGTTTCATTCACGTGTTATTTTTAATTATAGACCCACGGCACCTAGGGACGGGAAGTCTGCGAGTTCGTGCAGAATTAATTCACGTCGCTGACGGCGCCGCCCGCTTAAGGTGATATTTATCGTTTGCTTGTTCGACAACTCGAATCGCAAGGGTGCAAAGGTCAGAGATAGGAGAGCTTATAATATTCCCAGTTATGTCTAAGCACGAGGCGTTGAATCAACGCGTAGTCCATTTGTCGGCAATGCATCTCGTCGAGACAATATCTAGCGGCGACCTAGAGTTTGTCAGTTATAGCGAATTTCAGTTTCGGGAGGAAAACTGCTCATTAAACACGAGATGCACGCACGGACGTAAAAATGTTGGCTGAATACTTTTACTGAGCACTGACACCACTTAAAAATTTGGATGGTAAAAAAAAAAAAAAATAGTTTTGCCTGAACCTCTGCACACTTTCTGCTGGTTTACACGTAGGGCGTGATTACGATGCATAATGACATGAAAAATGAGGCCAAACCATTTATTTCAACAATGTGTGCATAGTCTTAAATGGAACTGTTAATCTCCCAAAGGCTATCGAACACGACCGTGTTCTTACGAAGCCAACGATATGTCAGAAAATGATTGCCGTGATATAATTTGGTTCCCGGTGATGTGTTTGAAGATAAGGTCGGTAGAGCGTTGCCAGATAGAAACAAGAAGCTAATTATGGAATTTTCTTTCCGAACATGGCCTATTGGGTTGCTGTGGCGTCTTCATCTTTACCAACAAACAGATTCTGTGCTGGAGCCAAAGGTCCCCTTCTAACTAATTATAAAGAGCGAAACTATGTAATACACACGAATAGCGACTTAAAGTTGGAAAAAAAAAAATTGAAAGCAAATTGACGAAATACGGCTTCAACTTAACTTCCAGGTATACGCCTTTGAAGCAGTATGTGAAACTGAGTTAATTTAAAAGATTGCAGGAAATAAGACCTTCTTAAGATGAAAAGCCGAATGTCTCTTGGAGCGTACACAGTCGAATTAAGAGCTACAAACCGCACTGCAGAACCCGTCGTTCCTCTGATAAAATTATCCCTCTGAAATAACTGAGGTTCCAACCTTTACGTTGCTTCAAATCTCATCTCGAAAAACTTAAAATTACTTTTTTTACTGATCGATTCGTCAAAGTTAACGGGTGTATTGTTTTGCTATCGTCCAAAGTGCCACAATTTTTGAAGCGTTAGTACATTTACTGTCTTAACGAAAAATTGGCACTGACAGAAGACTGGAAACTTTATTACAGTCAAGATTATACGGAATAGTAAAATACGAGCATAAGTAATTGCTTCCACAAATAAAACTAATCTGTGGAAGGTGTGTGCTTATATTTTTATTTCGTGCCGCGAAGTATGCAGAAAATGTCGAGAACAAAGGTTTTGTGCATTATCTGCAGACTGTTAGAATCGGTGTTGCTGGTAATGTCTTATGTTTTGAAAGAACATTTTAGAATCCCCCACACAGTAAAATATTAACTTGTTAGGCGGACTCTTAGAATGAGCTGACAGTTTCCTATGCAAAGTTAATGTTTTCTTTATTATTGTCATCAGCAAATGATTTCCGGTCGCTGCGCACTTTCTTCCTTGTCCGACTAGTCTGGATGCGTTGTTTTGAGTCGATGTTGCTGAATCGATGATGAACTGATGAAAGCATTCGTGACTTCTGATAAATTTTTTTTTCCCGTTAGTTGATACATGCTATTAAACACATTTTTCTTGTTGCTTGCACAATTCACGTATGAAGGCATTCTGTATAGATACATCGAAATTGTAACCTTAATGGTAAACTTTTGAGTTCCAAATTAATAACTTTCTCGCCCAAGATCTAATGACGGGTTTTACTAAGAACAATTTTACCAATGTCCTAACGACTATTTGTACCTACAGTATAGCCCAACATACCAGCGTGTACTTCGCAGAATGGATGCGGCAAGATCTTGTCGCAATCAAGATTTTTAACGTGGATTAGTTTTTATAGCAGCTTTTCATTTCTTCTCGTAGTTGTAAGTAATACTTTGCCATCTAAATCGTTAACCGTAATAAAGTCTGGCGCCAGGAACCAGGTGACTAGAATAATATTTTAACAAAACATGGCTGCCATGATTCTGTATTTGCACGTGGTCGAAGGCGAGGCGTACGAGGGGGTTGCGGGGTTAATTGAGCTACATCCCCACTGCCAATCTCTTTCCTCAAACTCAGTGTTGTAATCATTTCTACTTTGAGCATGTCATCAAACTAGCGTGTGTTTACACTCAAATGATCGCCAGCATCGCTAATGATACTGTATAGCAACTCTTTCCTTTTTGGTTCGGAAAGGAAGAATTATGGCTTCACAACCAATGCTCTTATTCATACTGAAGAGTCCCCCTCCCCCTGTCCTCTTAAGAACATTCTGTACTGTAAACATCTCGGGCATGTAGTCGTAAGATATAACCGATTTGTAAATGAAAAGTTAATTATAAACACCGGTACTGATTTTATCTGTATTATGCTTGAAAAATGGACCATGCATATTAATAACGACTTTGTCACAATTTTTTTTTTGTTCCAGAAAATATATCGGGTATTTTTATCCACTTGTTTTTATAATTTAAAACAATACTCATTAGTGGTAGGGGCATTTTATCGATTTTGTAATTACACAAACTTTATCTTGTTGCATTTCGACTTGCTGAATTTTATTTTTTTCTGTGAGGTTGACTCTCACCGCCAGCGGTGTTACTCTCTCACTCTCTCTCTCTCTCTCTCTCTCTCTCTCTCTCTCGCTCTCTCTCTCTCTCTCTCTATATATATATATATATATATATATATATATATATAACGAAACACAAGTATTTTAATTTCTGACGGTCCGAGGAGCAAGAACTTCTTACGCTTTGTCCGTGACCACGCTATTTTACTAATGCCTAGTGCCGGCCAAAGTGATTTTGTCATCCCGAGCTTCTAACTTAAACCACCCCCCCCCCCCAACCTTCTCATTTTACACGGTCCTTTTATACAGGAAAACATAGCACTTCCACGTTTGTTTAAAACTTGACTGTTTCACTCGTACATTGAGTGATTATACTTGCGGATGTATAGTATTTATCCTGTTGCAGTTTAGCACACACTTTTGAGGAGGATCTATTGAAATATTTTTTATATTTTTATCAACGACATTTTGATGACTTTTATCGAAGTTTGCACTTTCTGCATGAAATAATAAGTTTTTGACAATTGAAGGTCCATGATTTTGTTGGAAATATGTGATTCAGAGCAACTATTTTTGAACTCCGAAATTGAAAATCTAAGGGCGTGTCTCAGTTGGCCACGGGAGCGCCCTCTCGTGCTCTCGCAGCCACGGCATTATGACGTAAGAGATACGAGCGTGAAAGCGTGAAAGAACGAGAGCACAAAGTCGTATACTCTCTTGTGCTCTCTTGCACTCTCTGACCACGCGCCGTATTTGTTTGCATTGCTTCAGAGTTTGAATTATAGTAGCTTTTGGATCAAAATCACATCGCATTTGACCTGTAAGTAGAAACTTCAGCTTTTTTAGAGAACGAAATAACTTGTATAGCACATATTTATAAAAATATAAATAAGGATTTATGAGTCTCTTTTTTTGTCACTTTGCTGGAACATGATGGTAATATATAGAACTAAAATAATAGTATTTTATGCGCCAACAATCATTCCGGTAGTGCTATACTTATTTGTGAGTTTTTCAACGTACATAAGTTACTTCCAATAGCTATCTGCGTGATGTCTGAGAAAAACGAGAGTGTGGTTGTCTCACTTTCACGGAGCGAGAGCATGAGAGAGCGTGAAGCAGTACTCTCGTCAAGTTGTGTGAAAGAGTGCTCAAGTTTGGGCCGAGTTGAGAGATTTGGGCGGGTCTTAACGCCGGTGATGGTGAAATGAGGTGAGAATAGAGCAGCACCGGAATGCGTGGCCGGGGGAAACGGGAGGTCCCCAAGAAAACCCGCCTACAAGCGGTATCGTCCGGCACGATTCCCACTTGCGAAAGTTCGGGAGTGACCGGGCCGGGATTGAGCGCGGTTCGCGTTGGTGGGAGGCGAGCGGGCTAACCGCTCAGCCACCGTGGCTCCACATCAAGCTTGGGACAAGCCCTCTTATTCGCACTATATTCGAGCGTACTTTTCATCTACGGCGGTTCCGTTTCCTTGCTAATTTACTAGTTTAAAATAGTTTCGTTGTCTACTAGTCCAGCATTTTGCGTTCCTGTTTTGACCTCGTGCACGCCTATAGTTTTTAATTTCTTTCAAATAAATCTTGGAAATCTGTTCCTTATTGGCGTACACGTTTTTCGGCGTTTTGTCTGGTGGTTCGCAGTTTGAGCGGCTGTGCTGATTTATACAGCGGTAATATTGCCAATTAGAAATTACGTTGAAAACGCAAAGGGAATTGTGATATCGCAGGGCGATACTGCGTTCTTCGCAAATTATGTCAAAATTTACAGCTGCTCAGATTTCTCATACATACATACATACATATTTTTGGCGTTTATTGCTTTGTTGACAAGGAATTTAATTACTATTATTTTGTAAACCTGCGTGTCGTATTACAGAAAAGAGCTGCTGAGGCCGTGTCCGAATTCACAAATTTATTTATTTCGATATTTTGTAAATTCGTGATTTGTACGTTGCCGACAGTCACTTGTTTAGCACTCGCGGCAGCACATTATTACATTAACAGTGCAAATTATTTTGATCTAAATTTACTGCTTAAAACAGACACAATATTTGGGCAATCATCATTGAAATACTACGAATACGTTAATAAATAATAAAATATGCAATAACAACTTACTTGCTTTTGAAAACGTGCCTAGTGTATTTTATGTACAGTTATTTGTTTTAAAAGTCAATCTATTTACGCGTTCGCATATGCGTTTTAAATTAAAAACAAGCATGGCGCTGATTTTGTCATTTTGTATTTTTGCAAACATCCGGTAGATACTAAATACCAAATTACCAACTACGTCACCATTTTTGTATACAAAGTCGGGTTACGTGATCATTTTGTCAACGAATTTTGCCAAACCAGACACGGCTTCAGAGTGTGAGGCGTGGCTGAAGGTGAGCGTCGCGATCTATCGGTTGCCCGATAAACTAATTTCAGTAGCTGGCGTCTCTTTCGCCAGGTGGCAGGTCACGTTTCGTGAGAATGAGTGGCGCGAGTTTTTTATTTCCTTTTTTTTTCCGACGGATATCATACGTGTTATCTTTCAGTTTCCCTATTGTTACGTCTTATGCAAGGACCAGTCAACAAGAGGATAGCGGAAGAGAAGAGAGAAGGAAGAAGACAGCCGACAGTTATAACGGACGCTGTGATGTTGCAGCACAAAGTGAATACACGAGCTACAACTGTTAAATTTTTTGGTTGCGGTTGTCGGTGCGTTGAGCGCGTGCGTTCGTGATTTTTGTGTTCGTTTATTATTTTATTTTCCGGGAAATGCGTTCGAGTGAATAGTTTTATATGTTTTTTTTTTTTTTTTTAAGTTAACACTCGTATTAGGAAATGGAAAACTTCAGCGATCTTTTCTTTTCAAAACCTCGAAGGTAAGTCTTACTTGTAGATTACTTGCGTCAACGTATAAGAATTAAAAGGATTCTTTTTACGTCTGGTTTCATTTCAAAACATACCGACTTTTCAATTACAACATTATTTTGAAACTAATGGCAGGTGATAGGTGCTGTTGCAATAATTAAGTTAATTTTTATAGAAGCGCATCGTAATAATTTATAACCATTAGGTTAGGGGCTTCATAGTTTTTTTTACGAAATTTGAAAACTTGAATGCAGTGAAAGTAAACCAAGCGGTTCTTGCTTCCTGGTAGAGGTGGATTCTTTTTTACATTAACAAAGCGACAGAAAGTAATACACGTAAATATATTTTGGCAAGAAATGCGGAGAGAGACTGTTTTATTAGAGAAGTTTTTTTTTGAGCGGAGATGGTGTATTGAGTCAGTTTTGTACAGTTATTTAATAATTTATTTAAAATAAATAGACCGAAATACTTATAACGCTCTTGCCTGTGTACAATAATAATTGATTTAACTGTTCAGAAGTGTTAAAACTTGTGTGGTGTCATTTCAAAATTAATTTGAGACTAAATTTGCGAATTTTCACCACTTTCCATGGTAAATTTTTCAAGCCACGTGGGTGCAGTATAATCTGTACCCCAGATAAACTGGTCGTAGTCGTTTTTTTTACTTGTCCTCGTGTCATACTACGCAATAAGTCGTGTCGTGTAAGTAGGGCAATGTTTTTTGAAAGCTCCTCGGAGCTCTTGCATGGTAACAGGGAGCTTTCCTCGCTGCCTGCACGTAGCCTGCCTGAGTAGCAAGTTTGCGCGAAGCTTTGTTGCACATAAATCACACATTTCGTGTTTATCAACTGCTTACTCCGCCCATTCAACACAAAATGTATGGACCTTCCATTGCACATATTCAGTGGTGGCATAGGTATTTTATTTTATTATGCTCCTATTTAACGTGCTTTTTCCCTAGTTAAGTTTTGTCTGCATCTGTACATTCTTGCGCAAAACTTAAGGAATGTTTAGTGGTGTAGAAACTTGCGAATTTTCTCTTGTATTTTTTTTTTCTTCACTTACGTCTGCTATAGAGAAGAAATAGGTAATAGGCGTACTTGTAAGTTCGTCATTGGAGTTTACGTTTGGCGAGCACATATCAATGGGATATTCTGTTACCAGTTATGTACATAGATGCTTTGTAATTTTTGTCGACAGTCTTCAGTAGGCAGTTTCACAAAAGAGTGCTTGGCTAATTTCGTATGCAGGAGAAAGAAAAAAAAAATTAGCGTGTTTCCTGGCCATTTTTTTAACTGTACCCGCAAGAAGTATTTACGTAAATGTTCGAAATTCCATTTATTTTTTCTTTCCCAAACCGTATAAATTAATTTGTAGTCCCCCCCCCCCCCCCCTCAGGTGACCGCGGTGTTGAAAGCGGCTATTATAACTGTTCATAAATGAGAAACGGCATGGGTGCTCGT
The DNA here is from genome assembly GCA_029891345.1 of Dryococelus australis. Lineage (NCBI taxonomy): Eukaryota > Metazoa > Arthropoda > Insecta > Phasmatodea > Phasmatidae > Dryococelus > Dryococelus australis. The sequence goes on along the minus strand of CM057003.1, from coordinate 88,832,565 downwards.
CGTAGCTGCAAAAAATTCTGTCATGTTATGGTTGGCGTACGGTAACTTAGACGAAAGATTTAATTACTAATCTGTATTTTTGGAATAGAGACTGTTTGTTTCGTTGTTTAAGAAGTATGCATTAAAAAGGCGTGAAAAAGACTTGTTTATGGCTAAGGTTCATTTTGAGTATGGTAAATAAAAACAAATAAAAGGTTTCAAATTATTTAAAAAAAATGCTTGCAATAAGATAAGCTGTTTGTTTTTTTTTTTTTTTTTTCCCCCTGAAAAATTGGATTAATCGACGGCTGGAATTTTAATAATTATAATTTTGGTGATATGAGAAAAGTTAGGCTACAACTTTTGGTACTTTGCATGAAAATAAATGAAATGTCACCTCATGTATTCTTTCAAGGTGACCTTGACGCCACACACGCATTGCGAATGTACGTGAACCGACGAAACTAGAATAATTTGCCCTAGAAATTTTTTCTGGCCTACTTTTTTTAGAGGTCGCGTTATAATAGTTATTAGTAATATCATTGCAGGTATTAAAAATAGTTGATTATGTGGTGTTACGTCTGCTATTAGTTATGTTTTAAAATTGGTATTTAAAAGTATCCATGCACAACTGCAGTCACTTTTTCCCGTCTGAGAGTTTCATTGAAGAACACCAGCAGGTGCCGAGAAAGAAAAGTAGCTTAGAAAGATGCAGCCAGAGGAGGAGCAGCTGGAGCTGTTGTTAGCGCTACTGTATTATACACGCGTTTTTTTGGATGTCCTCGTACGTGTTCTGTACGACATCCATATTTATAATACATTTATTCATATATAATAAATGTATTTCAATAGTATAATATAAATACAATTTACACAGGGTAATACTCAATTAGACCGACAAACTTCGGGAGGTAATTCTTCATAAAAAGGTAAAAGGAAAACATATGTGACACTTTCTACCTAAACCGAATATTAAGGGAGGTATGAGCCCGTAAAAAACGAGACTTTAAACCGTATTTTTGCAAAATATCGGCTCTTACGTTGAAGGTCCCGATATGTTCCGATAGTTGTAATTTTATTATAATGCCTCGTTACCGATATTTTACACAAATATGGTTTAATACCTGGTTTTTTAAGGGCTCATACCTCCCTTAATGTTCGGTTTAGGTATAAAGTGTCACATGTGTTTTTCTTTTACTTTTTCACTAAGAATCACCTCCCGGCATTTGTCGGTCTAATTGAGAATCATCCTCTGTACGTGATACATTTATTATATACCTACCCGGAAATTTCGTGGATTCATAGAGACTACAATAATTTGTGTACTCGAGACTTCGCCATTTCTTCATTCGATTATTGATCCAGATTTATTCCGGACTAGGCAGTGTGGGATTCGCGTCTTGTTTTCTTACGTTTGCTATTGGCTCAAATTGTGAAGGTCGGGTGTAATAAATGGTGAATCAATTGTAAAGAAACCCTAGTGCCTACAGTATAGCTTAACCTCAAATGATTGCGCGAAATTTACAGGTCTCCGTATATAATTTATATGTGTAATACATATATGACTTTTATAAAATTATATGGGTTTATTGGGAAACTAATTGTAATTAAACGTTGTGTCACTGCTCGATCGTATGAATTTTTGCAAAACTATAGTCAAATCTTGAACAATTTCGGCGATTGCGCATAATATGAATAGCTACCTGGTTTTAGCGAGCTAAACAGGTTTGTAAGTTACCTAGGTAGGCCTATATCCTATAAAGTACGGAGTCCTCTTTAATACATAGTTTGCAATTCACTCAGCTTCTTTATCCTCTGTAGAGCTGCATTTTCGGACTTGCAGACTGTTGCATAATCTGCAGTAAACACACATGGCTGTACTCACGTTACAATTAATGGCGCATCAGATTTATTTTGGAGAGTTTTGTTGCGTGTCACGTAGGCTTTTTTTTTTTTTTTCCTATTAGAAGGCATCGTTGACATTTTATACTCCCGGACGGCTAACTTGAATCGGAAATTAAAATTTCCGATACTGAGAATGACACTTGTTATTCAGCACTGATCACAAATGATTAATGAAAAGAAATGCAATTCGCTGTGGGGGGGGGGGAAGTGTAGAAACGAAATCAAATTAAAGCCAGAATGCAATATACCCTTGATATTTCGGTGATAGAAAACGGGTGTGTTTAACTATTTTCACTTCAAAATGTAGGGTTTCATTAAAGTGTGGAATTAAAATTTTTTAGGTTATTGTAATGCTGGTAAGCATTTTAAAAAATGTACTGTTTATGGCTGGATCTCATACGCCATTTTTAATTTTCCATGTGTGTGCCATAATCTTCTTTTCAATGAAATCACTATCATTCTTATTATAGCGCAGTCACATTTTACAAATTAAATGCCCTCAAATGTAGCCGCCAAAATTTTGCTACGCCTTATCTTATTATGAAACGGCAAGAATATGTGAATAATTTAAAAATTATGTAGCGCTAAATACGTCATATTTACAAGACAAAAGCGCAGAATTTATGTTGGTTCTACAGCGCAGTGTATGTTGTCAGAGATACTTAGTTGTAGTTTCAAAGTAAGTGTCCCTAAATAACGGAAATACACTCGAAACTGTTCATTCAACACGGCCTGTACATTTATATAATTTTGTCACAATTTGTTTTAAAGAGGATATTTCGAAATTGTTTGGTTCGAAAAGACGTAAATAACAATTTTGAACACATTATTACACGGTTAAAAAATCTCTTGAGTTCGTTATTGTCGGAGCTCTGATTGAAGATAAGAAAAGAAAAATCATTTTCTTCCTTCCATCAGTGCTTAGAGAATAATGAAGGCAGTGAAAATTTAACAACATAAAAAGGTGTTGAAAATTATTATTTACGTCTTGTCGAGCCAAAAATTTCGACAGACCCTTTGGAAAACGACTTATATAGAAAAACGGCCAAATATACTGCTTTTATGCACCATTCCCCTTAAGGCGTGGAATATAGTTGGACTTCTTAGAAAAGTCTTGCGGCAAAGTGACCATGATTTTGCGACGGTCGTGCCGGCGAACATTGATTTTACATCTTACGTAACGTTTCACCGAACATGAACGCTGCTGTAAGAAAACGAACAGCAGTGTGATATTTTTCAAGGCCGCTAGTGTTCCGATTTTTGCTCTCGTCGGCCCTTCGCGCCGAAGTATATTAATCGACTGTATTCAGCGAATTAAGCGAATAGTGCAATGCAATCGTAAGTATTATTTTGCAAGGAAGTTTCTTTTGTATTGTTGTCTATTCGTGGACGGAAATCTAGGATAAAGCTACGTGGACTTTATCTTTGACGAGGCTGATTTCTAGGCTTCTTAAATAGCAGCGAAAATAAGAGCAAATTATTTCAAAAATGTACTCAGTTTAGTGACAGTTGTAAGGGATTATTCCTTATCAAGAACAGAAATATGTACTCTAGATACCTTAGTGGAAATCACAGCAGTATGCTTGTGTGTGGAAGGTCTTGGGAATATTACTCAGTGAATTACATCGGAGGACTTTCTGCACCGTTAACTTAGCTTTGCTATTTATTCATTTGTCGATATTGAAAAATAGTAAACGACGCCTTAAAAACTCTCTTTATTCCACCTGGTTATGCGGTAAAATATATTTGTTGCAGCAAGTTGGTTTCGTTTTCGAAGTGACTTTACATCAAACTCTTCCGTAAGTTATTTCCAAGATGTGAGTTGTATCTAAATGTGGAAAAGCACATAGGACCCTAATATGACAGTCTCACAGAAAATAAACGGGAGTAATATGCGTGGGCGTATTGCCACTAGTTGAGTTGTTACAGTACTGAACATTTCTAGCGATCATTACTAGTAGAATACTTCTAAACGGACTGCAAACTAGTATAGGCTATTCACTGTAAAGTGTGCACTTTTGAAAACCCTCTCATTTGGAATAACTGCCGAAAATATACTTCTCTTTTCTTTTTTTTCTTTTTTTTTTTAAAGCCTTTGGCTTTAACTTTCGAGTGCGGTAGATTATACACACTGTGTTTATTACTTACATGACAATATTGTTTTAAAAAGGTGGATATAGGATAAAAAATGTCTGAGATGAAAAAGTAACTAGCGCCTCAAAAGTATTCACTTTACCGTGAACAGCCTATAATCTCAGGTTATGTATCAACTCCGGCACAACATTTTGAGCTGGATAAGTTCGCTTTAGATTAGTATATGAAGGAAGCTAAATTTCGTTAAACTGGGCTAAATAACTGTGAAAGGTTTGCAGCGGGAGTGTTATTACAATCAAATCTTTTTTTTTTTTGTATTCACGTAATTTGTACCTTTCATTTAAGTATGTTTCCATATCTGATTTTCGGGAATGTCGTCTTACATAAGTGATTTTATATATACAAACTAATATGATAATTTTATCTACATCGCCAGTGTGGTTATGTTACAGTGTTTGTGGTAATCAGTTTAGTTATCTCCAAATGATAGACTCATCCCACAACTGCGGAACGTAGTAATCTTGGACATTGTTTGGTTTCAACACATTTGGGCTCGGGCACACTTCGCACTGGCTGTTTGAAAATGTCTTTAGAAATCGTTGGATCGGACGAGGAGCGGACAATTTAGCTCCTCGTCCGTGGCCTCCAAGAAGCCCTCATCTGGCAACACCAAATAACGCACTATGGGGTTCTGTAGGTTGCTTGTTTTGGTCGTGTGTGAGCTACTACTGGTTCTACCGCATTGTTCTTATCGACTGAGGCACCGGACTCTGAACTTTCTGTTTGTGTTTAATCTATTCTTTCCTGCGGAGTACTTATCTTCGGGGTCGTCCCACAACTGCACTGTTCAAAATTTCCGTATATTTACGGAATGTTTTACGGAAATGTACAGTGTATATACGGAAAGGCAATCCGTAATGACAGGAAACGGAGTCAAGTCCATAAATACGAAATACGGAAAGTTTCCGTATTCCCGTTGGCTTCGAGTTACAAGGACGAACAATACCGACTCTACACGAAGCTTTCTTCGCCACTGTAACAAGAACATTATTGTTTCTGCGGCAGTTAAGGTTATCCACGCGACTATGGCCTATTCTTTCAAACACAAAAAAAAAAATAGTATTAGGCGTCTGTAACATTTGGCAACACTAAAAATACACTAAATTTAATAGAAACGGAATTTTTATTTTGTCTTTTGCAACTATAAAAGTTTTACCACAAGTTTCAAGTGAGAGTTGTAGGTGAATGATAAGAGCCGTGGACTGATAATATTTTGACTGGTTCAAACCTCGCTTAAGTAGGTACAGAGTATTTTTACTTTTTAAATATCATTTTTCATTCACAGTAGAACACCCACATAAGGAAAATTAAAGACATTTTCACTATCTCTTTTTATTTTAAACGGAAAGTACAGAAAACTACATGGCAATTAACGGAGAGGTTCCTTTAAATTTACGGAAAGTCCGTTTCTGAAAATCAATGTGTCCGTAATTTTACGCAGAGTTTACGGACATTTCAGTGTACAGATACTTAAATGATTAATTTTGCTTTCTAAGTCATCGTTGAGACATGGAAATAATTTTCTATGTTGTTACCAACTTCACTGGGCAATGCCGGTCGCTGTGTCCATAAAAATGTGTGCAGGCAGGGGCACTGGTATTATTCAAAGATTTATTTCAGTAGTTCTCAATTATCTAAACAGAATCAGAAAACACCGGGAGTATATGGCGATTGAAACAACTGGCAGTGTTTTAGTTTTTAATAATGCAGAAAATATCCTTTTTTGTCTTTGGTTTGTGTTGCCTGTGACGATAAAAGTATACCCATATTTATGTGTGTGCTTCGTTGTGAAAGCTCAAATTAAAGCTGTATATTACACCCGTGAAATTTAATTCTTTTTACATTTCAGAGTTTAAGTAAAATTCACATTTAAAAAGAGAGAGGAGAGAGAGAGAGAGAAAGAGAAAGAGAGAATTGTTGTATCTGTCAAAAATAACTGTGTTAAAATTGCCTAACATTTTTGAAACGTTGGTTTTTTTAAGTTTGGATTCTACAGCCTCACGCTCCTCAGTATTGGCAGCTCCATGTTTCTGATATTTATCTCTGCTTCCCCATTTATGTCGCTGCTTATCAGGGGCAAAGAGGGGGGGGGGGGGGAATTCATTATTTGAAATGTGAAAGGTGAAAGCCCTCCCTAGCGATAAGCACCAGTCACACCATATGTGGGACAGTGGGTCGACACTTTGCTAAACGATAGCTTCACTAGGAAACTGAACGAAGTTTCCCTGTCTAGCTTCACTTTAGCGGTGAGAGAAAGCTCATTCACCGGATGGGTCAGCCAGGCATCTGAAAACTGCCAGTAGGAGCATTTTGATTTTTTTATTGTGGGGTCGTCTGTGTCATAGTCGCTGTATGTGTCGCGTGAATTTGTAAAGGATGCCAACGTGGTTGTAAGAGACTCCCCGAGGCCGCGGTGTCTGAGCGGTTAGCCTGCTCCCCTCCCATCAAGGCCAACCGGCTTCAATCCCCGGCCGGGTCACTCCCGGATTTTCGCATGTGGGAATCGTGCCGGACGAATCCGCTGGTCGTCGGGGTTTCTCGGGGATTTCCCGTTTTCTTCGCCCTTTCATTCAGACGCTGTTCCATACTCACCTCAATTTCCCTCATCGGCTCTCAAGACCTCGCTATTAAGAGCCGCCAAAATTTCTTTATTCTTCACTCACTCTATATTTTACTTTCTTTCCCCAAGAGCGCTTGCCACCGTTGTCTTTCAATTACCAGTCATTATATTTATTTTCTCGTCCATAGGTGGCTTGTCTTTAAGTATTTTTTCGTGATGTTCAGTCTTTTTTTTTTCCATGACAGACACCTGAATAACAATGACGAATGTCCAAAAATCTCCATCTTGTTAGTCATTATAGTTGTCTAGTCTCTCATCGTTATTTAATGTAGCGACATGGTTCCACACTTTAATGAATTCGTGGAATTGCGTACGTATAAAGTGAATGCGGGATTTGCGTGCGTGTTCGTCAATTGCACTGTCCGATGTATTCTACGTGCGTGCTCGGTGTTTGTTACGCCGTAAGCACGATAGCGCTAGTTGAGCCGTGTATGTAACGATCGGAAGCTGTTCCGAACGATGTGGGAAGCTTTACGTGAGGCGGTGCTTCCGCACTGCGTCGCTGGTATTTGCGTGCGTGTTCTTCAGTTGCACTGTCCGATGTATTCTACGTGCGTGCTCGGTGTTTGTTACGCCGTAAGCACGATAGCGCTAGTTGAGCCGTGTATGTAACGATCGGAAGCTGTTCCGAACGATGTGGGAAGCTTTACGTGAGGCGGTGCTTCCGCACTGCGTCGCTGGTATTTGTGACCGGGCCTCGAGTTCGCCGAGCTGCGAAACCCTGCAAGTTCCAAGTACCCAACAACGTCGTGTGGAGGATAGGTTGTGGCGTGTCGTCTGGATACGTACGTTCCTAAAGCAGGCTTCACACCATGCAAGACGAGTGCCAAACTTGCACGAGATGCCGACCTTGCACGAGAATTTCTTGCACAAGTTTGTGTGCAAGGCACATCTTGCACGAAATGAGGAGAAAGAAGCCGGTCCTATTTTTTTCCCTGCAAGGCGATGAAAATTGCGATCCTATTGGTCCTTGTATGCTGGTCATGTGACCTGTTGTGACATCAACCATAGAGTACAAGAAAATTATAATTTGAGGTGTGCGAAGAGGAATACAGAGAAATAAAACATTGCTGGAAAATAACTTTAAAACGTCAATTGGAGTTCAGACAGTTTGTTGACAATAAAATGAAACCGATTATATTTTGGAGGGATAGCTTTGAGACAAATATCTTGTTGAAGTAAGCAACTTCATATTTTGTATTCTAATATCATGGCTGTCAGGACTATCAACTAATTTTGATGCTATCCATTATCCATCTTATTTATCTGCGTGTGAACTCGTTTCGCACGAAATTTAGTTCTCGTGCGAAATCTAACGCGAATTGCATCTTGCATCGTGTGAAGCCTCCTTAAGGAAAAGTTCACGTTCCGAGAGGCAGTTCCACATTTTCAGGACAGTCTGCGATGCTGATTAACCTCGTTCTCCTCCAAGATGTCGAGAGAAATTAACAAAGAGGTTATCACTATCGGCTGTTCGCCGTTAATTGAACGCCGTTAACTTTTCCAGGCCCAATTCAATTTATTCTTCCAATTGTGTCAAATGAGACATTTTTAATGCGTTATACTTCAGCTGAAACGACGCTTGTTTCGTTATCACAGCCACTTGTGTTCGGTTGTAGTGATACGAACCATTCATAGCCTTAAGTAGCAGCGCCGTTTGCGTATCAGCGGTGTCTTCACACTTTTTGAATCATCCCATGTATGACGTGTTTAGTTATTTCCCTAATATTCAACGTATCACAAGAGTTTTATACTTCGGTTAACATTAAAGTATCTTATTTTTCGTTAAATTAAAGTTTTACCAATATTTTATTTATAAATTATAATATTTTATTTATAATAAATATGAATAAAAACGGTGAGAAAACGTGTGTTGGTAGCGCCTAGTAATAAATAGTTCTCATTCAAACTATTATTACAACTGTGTGCGCACGGATTCGGTGCTTTGTCCTTTGGTGTAATTTTCTAGCATTAGTTAAACTTTGGTTGCATGAGGCGAAGGAATATCCTGGAAGTGGAACTTTAGCAAGGTTTCAGTAAAGTGTGAACTAACCGTGAATGGATTATTCATTATATGTAAGTATATTGACAAGGAAGATCATTTAATACTGATCCTCGCATTGTACAGTGTCGACCGAGTAAAGTCTTCCGGTGCTTTCTGTACCTACACAGTTATGTACACTTGACTCGAAATGGATTAAAATACCTGAATAATACGCTTTTCCTGTCGTATTGTACCCTTCCTCCGCGTGGAAAATTAACATTCCAATGAACCAATTACTGTATACATGCGTCGATTAAGTAAAAATATTATTATTGTTAATAATTTAAATACGTTAACAACATGTCGTTTCGTACTTTTATTCAGGGACGCCCAAACCGGAGGGGGGAGGGGCAGGGTGACATTGGCCCCTCATTTCTGATAGTCGGTGTGGGCCAAGATTTAAAACATTAAAACAAGTCTTAAACACGCTTAACTTTCCCCCTATATACAAATATACCGTACTTTTGTTGACATAAAATAAATAGAAACGAAGTACAGTATTAAGATATGACACTACTATTTATACATGGAGTGCACCAACTTTTTACCGGTAAAATAAAACTTTCCTCGTGCTTTTTCATAAATTTGGAGGGAAAAAGTTGATAAATAACGTTAGTTGTACATTGCTGAATTATTTTACATTGCAAAATAACACTTTGTTGGATTAGGGTTAGCGAACATCATTCCTGCGATAGTTTTGTAAATGCTGTGAACGCCATATCAATTTTTTTGTTCAATATGTTTTTTTATAAAATATAAATATTAAAATTTATATAGAACGAAAAACTACGGATAATTTTTTTTTTTTTCAAAAACAATTTTATATAGCCATATTCTCTGAGAAAATCGCGTCTACGTGTTTTTTGTATGAAATCGTTTTCTTTAAAATTGACGCAATGAGAAGGAATTTCGTTTAACATTGATTCCCCATTTGAAGTTCACGACTGCCAGGTTGGTAGGCGGACCCGTTAAGATAATCTTTGTTTGCACGAGGTTGAGTAACAGCGTGAAGGTAGAACTTCAGCAGGGCTTCAGAAAAGTTGCACGTAACTATGAATGAACTATATAACAGCGGGATGCAAAGCGCAGAATCTTGGTCGCGAGATAGGCGTGGCCCCTTGTCGATCCCAGTCACGCGGGTGCTGTAGATAATATCGATTAGCGGCGATGCGATACCGGTGCCTGCGACGGTAGTTATCGTCACGCGGGGTGCAGCTGGATGGATGCGGCCTACTTTGCCCGGCTGCGCTGCAGCTGGAAGGGGAACTATCCCGTTAATTACAAGTCGCAGACGTCAGGCATCAGTGTTTGTTCCATTACTGCGCGGAGACTAGCGCCGGCGCGTGATACTGCGTCGCGGAGCTATACTACATTCACCGTTACTTCCAACTTTTCTGACGCCTTGTTTGAGTTCTACGTCCAGGATATTCCTCTGACTCGTGCAAACAAAGCTTAATCAAGCTAAGGTTACTCCTACTGCAGGTCGGGAAGATCAATGTCAAAAGCTTGGCAAAGGGAACATTTCCATTACTATATAAGCGCTTGTGTCGCATGTGTATAGACTGTTCACGGTAAAATGAGCACTTCTGAAAGCCCTGCTTAATATCTACTTTATGCACGTTGTGTATTCTTCTGCCTTATGTAAAATTAAGAACGCCACGGGCCTCAGCTCTTTATTCACGCGTTGATTACGCGAAACTGTGACATTATTATAGAAGTAATAATTTTATAAATCTACTAATTTTTACACACTGAGGCGTTGAAATGAAACAGAAAGCGTAAGAAATAATTAAAATAATCACAAATGGTTACCTAATACTTTTTATCCGACGTTAACATATAGAACTACTTTCCATCCATCGTTACCAACTCTACCGGGAGCATGTCGCTCAGTGCGGCCCGTTAAACTAAATGCAGGCAGGGGCAGTGCCGTATTTATAAGGTGGATTTCAAGTACCCACTTTATCGTGAACAGCCTTTGGGGCTGTGACTTTTTTCCAACGTTGATTTCAAAAGTGCTCACTTTACCGTGAATGGCCTTTACCAGATTTTTCTTCTGTTTTCTATGGCAAAAATAGAATCATTATAATAGTCATAAATCAAATATAAAATAACTTGGTAACTATGTAAAATCCTTCTCTTTTATAATTTAACGTAGTTAAAAATTTTAGATTAAAAGTTACGTTTTGGAATAGTGTGCACCTATCGGTGGGAATTATCCCTGTGCCAAACACTCGCATAAGAAATCTCGTTTTGTTCCTAACCCAAGTGTAACTAACCTTAATAAAGTATAGAAAATGCATTGTAACAATTCATTAGAATTTGCTTCCATTTTGTAAAAACACCTCGGTGAACAAAATTAGCTTGCTTGCCTATTACTCTCATTGTGACACCCTTTACTTATTCTAGGGAGGGAAAGTGTATACCTTCATGCAAATGGATTTGGGTGTGCATGATAAAAACATTCTTCATAGACTACGAAGCTTCGTAAACTAGAACTAAGTTAATGCAAAAAAAAATATTTCAGACGTGTTAATAATGAACTTCTGTTGTAGAATTTCGTACTTTTTACTCTTCCAGCAAATTTTCAAAATTTACAATTCGCAGTCACTATTTTGGCAAGCATACACACACAGCCTGCTTGGGAATCGCGAGGTCTCATTTCTCCGCACGCCTAACACACTGCAACGCTTTCATTCGTTTAATTCGCTGTACTTATACGAGCATTTAACTTGGCCTGTATTCAATCCCAGCCGTAATTCCAGGAACTAAGAGTCGTTGTCTGTTTTTAGACGTAATTAGCGTGCGCTTGAAGTTAATGTTGGCATGGAATTTCGGGAGAGTTTTACTGCTTATTAAATTCCAGTAAGGGAATTAGTTTGCCGGCAAAAGTTTAATTACAGTTCGATTTCTATAGACTGTTCACGGTAAAATGAACACTTGTGATAGCCCTGCTTTAAATCTATTTGTATGCACGTTGTGTATTCTTGCGCCCTATGTAAAAGTAACATTGCCGTGGGCCTCATCACTCTATTCATTCATCGGTCAAGTGAAATTGTGAAATGACTAGAAAAGTAAATAATTCACAAATCTGCTCATTGTTACAATTCCATGCATTAAAAAAGTGGAAAGCGAAGTAAATAATTTAAGTTATCACCAATAGTTACCTAACAATTATTTTTTTCGACATTAAGATATCTAACTACTTTCCAACTTTACTGGGCGAAAGTATACACAGGTAGGGGCAGTCACTTTTTTTCTAAGGTTCATTTCTAAAGTGCTCATTTTATCATGAACAGTCTTTACTATGCTGTACGGCACTCGCATAAAAACATTATCGCGTATTGTATTCATATATGGATCGGTCTTTCACGAACTTTCTTAATGATATTTTGTAATTTACTTTCATTAAGGGGAAAAATATTTTGTATTAAAAGAACCTATATTTCGACATCAGTTTCGTACCAAAAGCTCTGTTATTTTACACGTACGAAGTGCGTTTCAGCGAATTGCGAAAAGTGATATTACATAATGCGAAACACTTTCAATACGCCTGGTTGCTAAAAGCGCTCTCTTCTAACTGCTGTATTCTGGGCACGAATCCCGGATTAGCAACTTGTGGGGGTTTGGGGAGACGGTAGACGAGTGGAATATTTGATTTGTGAGGTTAAAACCGGTAATTCAGTCACGTGCCTGATAATCAGCGTGCACTCAAAAACATATTGCTATATTAAAATCAACCATAGACTCTACGTTCTAGTCGTTACAGAGGTGTGAGATTTTCTTTGCATTGAAAAAATTGCTATCAACGTATAGTATATTTTTTGTACCCGACAGGCCTTAGAGAATTGCATTTGTTCAGGAGATAAGTTGGGAGCACCACGTCAAGAACTTATATGCACACAGTGTACTGCATTAGAATACCACGGGGCGTTGATGACTGAATAGAAACAACGAATCTGAAGAGTCTCTGAAACATCTGTCTTCCTGTGCTCTGTCCTCATTTGCCGTTAAAGGCTGTCCACGATAGTGAGAACTTTATAAATGAACCTAAAGAGTCACTGCCCCTGTATGCATATATTTTAATGGGCGTAAGCGAGTGACATTCGCCCAGTAAAGTTGGTAACGATGGATGGAAAGTAGTTTCATTTCTTTACGTCAAATAAAAAGTGCTAGGTAACCATTTGTGATAACTTAAAATTATTTCTTTGGCTTTCTGTTTTTTCTAATGCAAGGAAGTGTAAAAATTAGCATATTTGTAAAGTATTTACTTGCTTAATAATTTGACAGTTTCATTTGACCGACGCCCATAGCAATGTAAATTTTACATAACGCGGAAGAATACACAACGTGTTTACAAGTAGATCCTAAGTAGAGCTTTCAAAAGTGTTAATTTTACCGTGTACAGCCTATATAGCAACGATACAGTCCGCGGTGCCTAAATATTGTTACGTGCTGCAACTGCCGCCGACTCAGCTGCCCCGCGCCGTAATCGGAGACCCACCTCGCCCTCCTCTCTCCCTGGAACGATGTGCTTGTGGCTATCTGCACCTCCTTCTGGGAATCCTGAGAATGCCAACAACGGCGGGACTTGCTGGCGTCACAGACCTCCTCTGGCCTGCTAGAGTTTCCGATGCGTTTAGCGACGACACAAGAATGTTCTGGTGAGACTGGCTGGCGCCTCAGCCCTCCGCGACGCATCACGCGAGTTGGGGAAGATTCTAAGTACTGACCTAAGACACTATATATACTGCCGCAACTCAGCGGTCGGCAGTCTTTGATGGAGGCCGTCTGGCCGAGTGTGTGGGAGTGAAGTGAAGTGTGGACGACGACGACTAGAGATTGCGGGACGACGGCGAGTGAGGTGTTCGTGGCTTGAATGGACGAGAGGGTGTGAAACCGACGAGTGAAGCCTACTGTGCGTGAGGGCGCTTGTATGACTCTAGAACATTGTGACTGGCGGGACATGGACTGAACAGAGGTGGGACTGAATGGAAGTGTAATAGTGATTTTATTGTAAATATGCTGTCAAATATGGACGCATAACGGATAAAATAATTGAATAGGTTTATACACTGTCTATTGGCACTGATCTTCAATTATTTAATTTCATTGATTTCTTTGTCGTAATTGTAAATTTTATTAATTGGTGTCAATTGTGAACAGTAAGTGATTTCGATTTATTGTGAGAAATAGAGTTCAGAGAATTTTGTTGTAGCTATTGTAAATAAAACAAGGAAATTATAATTAATTATTTCATTTGATTAAGACCTCCCTCCCTTAACGAACTTGGTATAGCGCACTTAATTTCGAGAGAGAGAAATCGTAACAGTATCAACCGGCTAACTCGGTCAGTGCAAGACATCTGTGTCATACACGTACACTCGAGTTAGATAAGCCTACTTAGTTAAAAAAAATGCAAGGCAAGCTCTTGCAGTTTCATGCACTGCTGATAGAGGAACTCTCTTCTCATATAGTGGCACATTTTGAAAATGTTAAACTTTTTTCAAACAGCTGTACTATTTTTGAAATAAATTTGAAATTATCGGTAGTTATGTTTTTGTTAGTTTCCCCTCTGTTCCAGCCTTACTCGTTTTCTCTTCGGGGAAATTTTTAACGCGGATAAATCGATCCCATAAAATCTTGGCATCCGCTTACTCCATCACTTGCATTCGCGACCCAGAAATTCCCACAAAAAGAAAAGGTGGTTTTTGTCATGAATCTTTCGATGTCTTGTTTTTATTTTTGACGTTGTTGTTGTATCCTAAGGCGTTGATCCCGCCAACACAAAACGGGAGCAACGTACGTGTGTGTAACAAATCTCATTGATAGCGTTCCATTGATGTGGCGACGGGTTGGAAATATAATTTTATTCAGTTTTTTTTTTACTACAAGTGTATAGTTACTTAGAATTCACGGCCGTAGGAGGAAACGTAGTAGTGGTAGGAATTTCTATAATGTTTCTGCTTCAGTTTCCAGATCGTGTTGAATCGTTACTTCGCAGTACGTGGAACTTGGCTCAGTGCCAGCGACAAGCCGTTCACGGCTAGATCGCTGGATCCATTGTCAACTGCAGTCGGTTGTTCGATTTTCCCAACATCGTCTCAAGCTAATATGTATTCCCCAGGTTGGCAGGGACTTTGACGGTACGGCAGCATTGCGAAGCAGTGTTACTGATCAGGCGTCAAGAAATCCCCCTTACAACCTATATTTCTTCCTAAATTTAATGAATATCTCCTAGATTTAAAAAAAGTACAATCCTGCAGATGCCATTTTACAGTTTTAATTTAACACATGTGCCAAAATACCCAGGAAAAATTAACAATAGTGTACCCTGAATTATGTATAATATAGTTAGATATATTAATTCTATTTGCACTTGCACCTCATTACAAAGTAATCAGAAATTATATTTGTAAATTACAGGGTTACCTAGAACAGCATATTCGTCTTCAGTAGAAAGCTTTAGTTCTTAATAGTCATACATAGAACCATTTAATTTCTTCGACATTTTGAAACTGATGGAAAAAATACTTTCTGTCATTTAAAAGTACCTCGTTGTCAACAAACTATTTTGTAATTTTAACGGACAATTTGTTGTTTAGATTGATTTCTATGGAAGACAACAAAGAAAAATCATGTTCAGCAGCATCAGCATTTGACACTGATGTTGCTAGTACGTAACTGAATTGAACCCTCGAAAAATCCCCTGAACTTTACGTACCCAAAAAATTTCCCGCGATAAGCGATTTCCCCCTAAAATTTTTGGGGGATAACCAAGTTGGTAACACTGTTGTGAATTTGAGGCGAACTCAACTTAATATATCCAAGTGATGTTTTTGAATTGAATTCGAAGTATCATTATTTAGTTGTATATGGTTTAAATAATTCTGTTGTAGTTATGTATTTTCCTAACCTACAAAGTGCTACAGTGATTGATGTTAGACGTGACATACCTTTAAAGGCGTGTATAGATGTGGGAATTTTATTTTGACTCACAGTTATTCAGAGATTTTGCTGAAAAGTGGTATTTTGTGCATGTTATATCAAGCCGTCACTAGCCGAAATCAAACAGGTTCGCAGAGTGTGCTGTAAACAATGATCGAAGGAGATCGTTTGATGTAGGGTGTTGAAATGTTTTGCTCCTTCAGATTTTTGTTCGCGCACCGTTTCCGCTGTATTCGTGCTAGGCTCTTTCAGTTTGACATAGAGTTTTACGAAATTTACGGAATTTTAAACGTTTTAAAGGGGGTCCATTTTTTGATTGCTAATATCTTCGAGTAGGTTCGACCTACATCATTCAAATCTGTTATACTTCTTTAAGTTCATCAGTTCCCATCGTCTGACGGTGTACCGTTGACCTTAGCTGTACGACTTTAGGGCTCGAATGAAAATAGCTATACCTCACAAAGGGTTTCAGCTACGGCGACGAGACTCGTTAGGCTCACTTTCCCGTATATTTCCTATAAAACCAGGAAGTGTGTGCACTGCGTTTGCTCGAAAAAAAATATTGTTACGTGCTCGCTGCTTCGCATCCCGCGCGAGCGAGTGAAAGTGAAGGACAGCAGTTATATGATAGCGGCGGCAGCAAGCCAAAGGATTGTTTTGAATGAACAAGCGAGCGATAGGATGGTGGCGCGCATCTGTTAGACGAAGCTAGCGACCTATCATAAAGGACGCCGCCGCATACACCGATAAACGTATTGCAACTCGCGCCTCGCTGACCCTGAGAAGCTCATATTTCACCATTTATCACGCAGGAATGTTGTCATAACCATTCTATACGGCATATATATAAACATTCTATACGGCACCTACCTCAAGTGTAAATACCACCAGCGGGCCTCTGAGGGGAGAGTGATTAAGAGCTGATAGTTCGGCGTCTCGTGCGATCTTAAGCGACAGTTGGGCGTGCTAGAGTGCGTCGACGAGTTTGTGTGCTGTGGAGAGTGGAACTGATCTGCGGGACTGTGGACTGGATGCGTGAATGAAAAGATATTCGGGACGATGGAAATAGACATTTTTAACTAAACGTGTGGAAATAATTGGAGCAGTTTATGGGACAATCGCAAGGGTTGAAGACTGTCATAAAGACTTAAATTGGAATGGAGATAATAACTAAATATTGCGCTCAATAAAGAGTTGATAGGACGCTCAGGCTGGTAAATAAACAGATGTTTGACTGTTTGTAGCATTGAGAATAAATATAATTATTGAATGTAGTTCTTTTATGTTGACCTCAGGCGTCCGCTGTAGCAATATTGAGGGCACCTGATTATGCCTAATAATCTCTTGGGGAGATCATCTAATCTCTTGCGTTCGGCGTGTTTGCTGATCCGATATACGTGTGTGTACAGTGGCATAATCACCCGGAGATTATAAGCGCATGCGTTTTGTGATGCGGAGCTTTTATCTGCCGTCGCGACGTGGCAACGTCGCCTCCTGTTATCAGCGATGTAATCTTGTTTCTCCTCTCCCTCCAGCAAGGCGGTTCCTAACACTCGTGACAAAGCTAACGAATACTCTGCCGTTTAAATTAAAACATTCCATAACGATAGTTTGTTGGCCGAAACAGCGTACGCGAGTTTTCAGTTATAGCAAGCAACCACTGTACTTGAGAACTAGTTTAACCAAACCAACCGAAAAGCAAGCTGGGAGTGTTTAGTGCATCACAATCCGTGTGCGATTTCGCTGTTTAAGTTGCCAAGTTGACCACGTGACCAAGTTACTGCCGTAAATGTTTGGGGATTTAGTCTCATAATTTAGGGAGGTGGAGAAGCATGCTGACGTCTAATTTCACGCATGTTATCATGCAAGTTAATTAAATTAAAGCAATAACAAATAAGAAAAATTAAAGGATGAATCACTGGTACCTAGTTTTGTTCTTTACTCGTGTTGTTGGGAGGAAATAAATATTTAATAGAATTTCTTTATATGTAATGTATGTATGTGTGTGTGTGTGTGTGTATATATATATATATATATATATATATATATATATATATATATATATATATATATATATATATATATATATATATATATATATATATATATATATAACACACACACTAAGAATACTGCTTGGTGTCGTTCGTTAAACACCTTAATTTCTTAATATCCTAAGTTAGCACAATAACGAATTCGAAAATGGCTACAGTGTATACGGCTAGACGCAATTGTCTGCTTCATCTGCAGAGGGTTACAACGCGCGAGTCTGGCGCCACCCACATCTCGTTGAAGAAATGGGCAATCATAGCATTTCCTTTCACAGGTAGGCCTACGTGAGAATTGAAGCATGCTAGGGCTTAATATCACTTAGTAAGGGAGTATCCTGGCAGGGTTTTCTTCAGTTAACTCAAAGGACGTCGCGAGTGGAGCGAAATGGGGATGGGGTTTACGAGAATTTTTCTGGAGTATTGGTGGCGTTCCGCATCGTTTCCATCTGGTGAGATGCGCACTGGAGGATACGCACATGCTGTCGGTCTCACATAAGATGGCAAGATTTTGACAGTTCTACGAATGTTTACTTTTAGTTTATGTATCCTTTCGCCATCAGCTGGTGCGTCAATTGGATGCTACACGAAAACAAGCGAATGGTTTCCGGGGGAGGGAGGAATGGCGTGTTTAGGACATAGACGAGCAATTGAACAATTACTGGCCCAATAGAAATTACTAGTAATCAACATCGCTGTACACGAAATATATGTTACTTCAAAAATTACGCAGAGCTCGCGGAAAAATAAAACTATTGATATCTGTTCGTATATCTATTTTACATACGAAACATACTCACTACAGATTTATAGCTGGTTAGGTTCGTGAAAGAGCACACAGATGGTGCGCACATGACAAGGTGTGTAAGCCGCGTCCGGTCCCAACATATGGCAGCAGGTTCGCCGCCTCTTTCCTGCTTTTTAAAACTTGACTTTTCTCCTATTACTGTCCCGAGACGACACGAATTTGAAATGTGTTTCGTCATTTTGAACACCTATACATTACTATTTTAGCACGAAGAGTAGTTTGTAACACAACTGTTGTTTTGTGACCACGTAAAATAAAATATATTAATTAATCAAGGAACTCGTTGTTATGGCGTATTTTGTACTTGTCTGATGTACGTCGCCAGTGCACTCAGAATAGCCAACTTAATATTTACTTTTGTTCGTTCGTGCATCAGCTGATACACAATTTTGTAGAAGTCACTTTGTTTCGTATACGTCAAGTTACCACTCACTCACTCACTCACTCACTGTCAAAATCTTGCCATATTATATGAGATAGACAGTACACACATGCAGCGAACGCCAGCTACAGAACGCCAGACTGGTAGAGCGAGAGGTTACATATCAGTTCCTTTGACCAAGGCTTCCGGGTAATCTTCGGACTTCGCCCGACGCCGTGTGGACTCTAACCCATATGTACCTGCTCGGCGCGGTGTCTGTGACGTAGCCGGGCCTGTGTTACGCATAAAAATAAAAATAAAAATAGGAATCTAATTAATTACCTTGTCGAGCATTTCGCACTCGTATCTGGGTTTTGTAACGAATTATTCCGGACTACGGAAACGACATGGAACCATGTTGTAACCATGTCTCTACTTGAATGGTATACTGACAACGGAGAAAATTTGGAATGGATGGTCAAGAGATTGCTGTCTCGTGTTAAACCAACTTCCATGGTCCAGCTAATAATGCGAGGTTTTCTAAACTCATCGCAGATAAGACATTGGTTCTACGGTTTTTCGGAATACTTTGTGTGTAAAAAAAGGGCGAAGACACCATTGTTAGCTGTATGAAACTGGGACGATGGTAATAAACAATTCATGTATTAAGTCGTTCTGCATGTCCACTACAGCCTAATTATCGTTGCTGTTTAAGAGAATTTTTCACTGTGTCGCTAAAATGTGTAATTTTCAAGAATTTAAACACATTACATTCAGCTGCAAAACTGAGAATATTCTTTGCCAGCGTAGATTCACGGACTGATGGGTACAGTTTTATTTCCTTATAGAAAGTTTGAACTTTTTTATTTTCTTTTCGAGTTGCCTTTGTAGTCGCGTACGTACTTGAACAACAATTTCTTGTTATTGATGCGTCCATAGAGCTCCTCTTTCTCATTACAGTGCCTTCAAATTTTTCTTTTTTCTCCTGCTTAATTCTTTCCTGGACGGTCAGGTTTCACGTTGCTTTAGCAGAATCGTTATTTTCATTCTTTACTTCTTTACATCTCAAAATCCTCGAAGCTCTTACCTGCTTATTATACTGTGCTCTTGCGATTCGGCTTCGTATAAAATTACGCCTACATCGCCCCCCCCCCCCCCAGAATTATTTTCGAGCACCATTCAGACAATGATGTAACTAAAACAGAAAATGTCGTAACTTATTGCAAGTGTAATTTTTAATGTTTTTTTTGGTTGGTAACAAGGTGGTAAACATACTGTTGGTAATAGGTGTGCGTTTTTCCGTTAGGCCAATGTTGGACAACCAACATTTTATGTAAAACTATTAAACAACCGTCTTGAATTATACAATGCCACTTTCTTGTATTTGATATAATATGAAGATACTTCATGAACTGAGATATTTCTCTTTAAAATATGATCACCTGGCTATATGTTGTGTCAATGTTGGGAACACAAAAGTTGGTAATTGGTACTAATTGTTAAGTTGTGCCGAGATTGTGTAACCAACATTATGCCAACATTGGTCTTTACCATATTTCTGATTAAATAAAACCACAATCTTGTATTTTTGTTTAAAAATTATGTTTTTAATATACAGCCCATATTTTAGTTTTAAATTGACTTCGTTGGTGGTGTGTTGGTAACTTGAAAAACATACCGTTGGCATTAGGTATGTACCCTATAGGACGCACCTTTATTGGGCCAACATTCTACAACCAACATATATTCACTAATATAAACTAATCGTTTTTTAAATCGAACAATAGAGAACTACCAAATGTAATTTTTAATTAAACTGTGTTTTTGTTCCTCATGTGTTGAGACAATGTTGTAGTGCATGCAGTTAAAGGCTGTTCACTATAAAGTGAGCACGTTCGATATCAGCCTTATAAACAAGCCACTGCTCCTACCTGCATATATTTTAACGGGCGCCTGAGTGACATGCGCCCAGTAAAGTTGGTAACGATGGATGGGAAAGTAGTTCCTTATTTTAACGTGGAATAAAAAGTGTAAGGTAAACATTTCTGATAACCTAAATTATTTCTTTCGCGCTCTGTTTTTTTATGCATCGAAGTGTAAAAATAAGCAGATTTGTAAAATATTTACTTGTCTAACAATTACACCATTTCGCTTGACCGACGCATGAATAAAGTGATGAGGCCCGTAACAATGTTAATCTTACATAAGACGGAAGAATACACAACGTGCATGCAAGTAGATCTTAAGCAGGGCTTTCGAAAGTGTTCATTTTACTCTGAATAGCCTATAGTTGAAAAATGTTCTTCTTTCGCCCAAAAGTCGGGATTTTTTATGGTCAATTTTCTGTGGGAACGCTGGAGTTATTAATTTATTTCAACAAAATCTTTCGACCTGCATATAATGCCAATTGATGCGATAATTTAGCCGAAGTCGATTCTTAACTGGCGGTCACGAACGAAATGTGTATTTATGTTGTATGGTCGAATTGTAAACCACGCCTCCCTGATAATTGACAACCTTTAAAAGATAATATTGCCCCCCCCCCCCACTCCTTGCGACTGGTGTATAATTACGGTCGCACAGTTTTTATAATAAATTGCCATTATTTGTGGAGAGCTTTCCTATACAGGTTTTTTTTTACTTTGTGGCGTGAATGTGTTTGGTACGATCGTGTCCTGTAAAATCCAAAATGTACACTGAAAAAAAAAACTTTATGGCTGCTACAAAACGTTTTGTTCGTATACACACAGCCAAATAATTTAGTGGTGAGCACAAAATTTTTTGTAGCCACCACAAAGTAATTTTCTAGAGGCCACACTGTGTAGTGGTGACAACTAAAAAAATGTTAAGTTCACCACAAAATAATTTATTGTGTATACCAACAAAACATTTTGTAGCAACCACAAAGTATTTATTTCAGTGTATTAATGGGAATATTTCCTTTGTGTGAACCAATTAACCTTCACTTTAACATTTCGAACTTTAAATTAATTAATTAATTGCCATGCATTCTCTTAGGATTACTAAACTTTTCTCGCTTTGAAGATTAAAAGGGTGTAAACATTCACTGTGTTTCTTATAATCCTGGCAAAAAATGTAGACTACAGTGCACTGAGTTTATTAACGAAAACTATTGGGAAAATAGCGTAGATAATCGTACTGATTCCCTCATTTAGTGGACTGCACTAAAGGGCACGGCCTACCGGCTGAAAGCTGCGTAATTTAAATAGGAAATCCCCATGTTTAAGAAAATTTCGCCTCAGTGCCTTAATTTTAAATA
Organism: Dryococelus australis; assembly: GCA_029891345.1. Classification (NCBI taxonomy): domain Eukaryota; kingdom Metazoa; phylum Arthropoda; class Insecta; order Phasmatodea; family Phasmatidae; genus Dryococelus; species Dryococelus australis. The sequence goes on along the minus strand of CM057003.1, from coordinate 88,810,418 downwards.
TAGGCGTTTCAAACAAAATGTATTCTTCACGAATTTTTTAGAAGTTCCCTATAGCGGAGATGTTTCCAAAAAATGGAAAGCCTGTTTGCAAAAAAAATTTTAAAATTTATGTTTTACAAAAAAAAAGTACATATTGCCTATCTATGTTGAAAATATACGCTCGTAGGGATTTTCTCCTTAAAAAATCGTGAAGAATACGTTTTGGTTGAAACGCCTGTATTTAAAATTAACGCACCGAGGCGAAATTTCCTTAGTATAGGATTTTCAATTTAAATTTCGCAGCTTCCAGCCGGCAGGCAGTGCCCCAAAGCTTTACTGCTTCATTGCTTTATTTTACATGTGCGAAAAGTAATTTAGTATCAACCAGAGACTTATCTGTTGGCTAGACATGCGCAAGCATCTCGTGTATTGTTCGTGCACACACCACGCACGCACGTTTCGTAGTTGTAGGTTATTCACTTAGGAGAGATGCCATAACTTGACGTGCAAATAATGCCTCCCCCCCCCCCTTTTTCTCACCATCATGGGAGCACACGCCTCTGTGCTCGCTAATGTGTATGCATATCAATTCGTCGTGTGGGAGGAAAATAGCACGTGCACGGGCATTCCGTTGCCCCGGGCACAAACATTGCCGCGTAGTCTTGGAAATATGCGCACCCGTGGCCAATTATTCGTGCCAGCTGTCTGTCTTCACAGAAGTTGGCGTACGGTTGATCCGGTTAAGCGCATGATCAGTAACGGTCTGTCTACTTCGCACTATTCATAATGCAGTTTGAATGCATATTTTCTTTACAGCCGTGTGCTTGTACGTGGAATACTCGGCATCAGGTACGATTTTATACACATTTACACGATGTCGCAGTGAGTTAATGCCAGTAAAATGTTTTATTGTGTATGTATTTTATCATATGCAAATCCCAGCAAGGTCAATTTAAAACGATGCCATACGGATGCTCAGCAGTGCTGGGCTGTGACATAAATATCATAAATGTGTAGTAACTTGAAGTTATAATATTTATAAATTCCCCCCTCCAGCCCCCTCAAACCTCGTCCCTCCTTCTACAAACAAAATTCATGCTCGATTTCAGTACAATAAACTATTAAATTGAGTATATTTAAATATTAAGCTGCATTAATTTTATTTTCTTAGTCCAATAGTTCAACGGTTGTCAGCACACATTTCGGCTCTGCAGAAAATTGCTTCTGAATGTTTACTTGTTACAGTTCATAGAAATACATAGCTAGGAAGGGACTAGCAATGAGATGTCACTTAAACAGCGAAGGCCACTTGATGGAGCGCGAAAATTAAAAAGTCTTGATGTGTCCCACATGACTAACTTGTTACAACAAGATCGTTGAAAAAGAGACATTTGTACATGAAATAGTCTATATTTTGTGTGACAAAATCAAATCTATTGATCCTTTAATGTTTTCTGTCATATGTGATGGTACACGGGATGTATCAGGACTTGAACAAGAAAAGAAAGTGCTTGTGTATGGTGGGTGGATGAAAATTTGAGACACCAGAAATCTTTCTGGATTATTACCAGGCATCATCAACTGGTGAAATTATATCATGCCTCATACGTGTTCTATTGAGATTGCAGCCACCTCTTGCTTTCCTTCGTGGCCAGATGTACGATGGAGCTGGAAATATGAGTGGTCCACAGAAATGTACTCGGGCACTTATCCCAGACAAGCAACCATTGGCGCCATTTGTGCACTGTGGTGCTAACTGTATGAATTTAGTCATGATGGAGTGCTGTGGAGAATCAAAAACTGTAAAAAGTTCACTGGATTGGAGCCACGAAGTTAGTCAAATGTTCAGCAAATCAGTTTACGTAAAGTCAAAATTTGCCCACATTATATATCAATCTGTGGATGGCCCTGTACAAAGCATTGGTGCTAAAATAAAACCATTTTGTCTCACTCGCTGGATCTATAGGAAATAGCAGGTAGATGAGATTGTCAGGAAATACGATCTGCTCTTGCAGACGTTAGAGGAATTGTCTGCTCAAAAACTTGAAAAGGCAAGTGGACTTCTGTATACATTCCAAAATGGGACCACACACTTACAATTTGTTTTGGCAAGAGAAATAATCTCACACCTAGAAATGCTCAGCAAAACCTTCCAAGGAAAACAGATAACCACATGATAATGAAGTCTGTGAGAATTCTGTTAGATTCTCTCCAGGAATTGCGATCAGATGAACACTCCGAGACTTTGTTTGTATTATGTAAAAAGAAAGCCTCGAACGCCTTAATCTGCAGCCCCTTCCATTTCCAGTAACAGAAAAGCCACCCGCACGAGTCACAGAACCTGCAACACATCATACACCTGCAACTTTGGAAGACCACTTCAGGACAGAGTACTTTAAAGTTATCGATTCCACAATTTGTCAGTTAAAATATTGGTTTCCATCAACATGGCATAGAAAAAACGCCTGAAATTCGAACAAGTACTACTGACTGGAGAAAACTGTTCCGATATTAGTAACTACCCAGAAATACACATCACAATTGCAGGTGGAATTGAAGATGTTCTTGAAAAACCATAGTGTCTTTTGTGTAGAAGATGCAGTAGAGAGTTTCAAACAAATGACAGCAGAAGGGAGAAGCTTATTTTTTAACGTGGAACAGGTTGTTAGGTTGCTGCTGGTTTTACCCAGCGCATCGGCGGAGAGAAGTTTCAGCTCTCTCTCAGACGGCTGAAGACATATTAGCATTCCTCAATTATTCAGAAGAGACCGAATCATGTCGCTATCTGTTATGTTCAGAATGACATTTTGTACTCAGTTGACATTAGAAAATTAGCAAAAACGTTTGTATCAAGGACTGAATCAAGAAAAGTGGATTTGGACCAGTTTCACTATAAATTTGGTTTTTGTTAAATTTTTGTTTTATTTGGTGTAAAATGTAACTTTTAATTTGCTGTCTCTTGCTTGTTATGTTGACAGTGAAATTTTTGACTCAGTTGACATTAGGAAAGTTGCAAAAACTTTTATGTCTATAGTCCATTCGTCAAGAAGCGAGAGTTCGTGTTTGTACACACGAGCGCGTGATACCAGAGTGAGCAGCAAGGGGTGTACAAGCCACAAGCCAACTGACGTTGCTGCAGTGTGCCCTATGTTGCATTGGTGGCCGGGCACGCCATTGTCTGTATTGTGTTGTGATATTGTGTTAGTCTGACTGAAGGTGTGGCTTTAAATGCGTTGTTCTGTTACGTGCGAACGTAATTAGTTCTACACCGAACGATGTGATGTTCCATACTCTGTTCCGTACCAAGTAATAACAATATAATGCTCTGTGTTTTACACTAGATTGACGTACGCGTGAATAGCGATGGCGTCCTCTACGGAGACGGCGAGCGATACCGACAGGGCCGGTTTAAGTCCGGTCAAGAAGCGACCGAAGAGGAAGGCGCTCAGTTCATCGGAAAAACAAATGGTTTCTCAGTGTGTATAAAGTCGAGATAGAACTGAATCCAGGCATGTATATAGATGGCGTCGTTAAAATAGCAACACTTTCTACTGGAGTAAGTCCCGCAACAGTTTATCGTGTGATGAGTGAGTATAAATGCACGCGCACCTTGAAGTCGCCGAAGAAAGAAAAACAACGCCGGAAGTTTACGGAAAGTGTTGACGGGTTCGACAGAAATGCGATACGGAGGAAGTTACACGGGTTTTACTTCCGTAATGAACTGCCAACTGTTGATAAAGTTCTTGCTGTTGTGAACGACGACCCCGATTTGCTTGATTTTCGGAGAACCACATTTTACCATTTATTAAAGGAACTGCACTTCAAATATATTAGACATGGACGAGACAGCATGCTGATAGACAGGGATGATATCATTTTATGGAGGCGGCGTTATTTGCGTTCCATTAAACAACTGAGGGGTGAAGGACAATCAGTTTACTACCTCGATGAAACGTGGTTAAATGCAGGGCACACACAAAACATAATCTGGGTGGATGCCACTATTACATCATCCAAACAGGCATTTCTGTTTGGACTATCGACCTGTAATAAAGGCGCTTCAGGCAAAGGTAAACGCCTCATAATCACGCACATTGGGAGCAAATTAGGCTTTGTGGAAGGGGGTTTGTGGGTGTTTGGATCCAAAAGGTCTGGAGATTATCACGAGGAGATGTGTGCTGATTCCTTTGAGAAGTGGTTCAAAGGTATACTTCCTCGGCTTGAAGATAATGCTTGTTAACGTGCCATACCACTCCCGTAAGGAGGAAAGAATTCCCAATGCAAATACTAAGAAGCAGGATATACAGGACTGGCTAACAGCAAGGAATATTGATTTCGAAGATGGTATGTTAAAGAAGGAATTGCTCAACATTGTTAACCAACACGAGTTAGCATATAATGCGTATGCAGTTGATTAAATGGCTAGGGATGCGGGTAAGTGTGTTCTGCGAATTCCCCCATATCACTGCGAATTGAATTCTATAGATCTGGTTTGGACCCGAATTAAAGGATTTGTTGCAGCGAAGAATAGGTCATACAAGTTGTCGGACATTAAAGTACTTCTGTAAGAAGCAATACAAGCAGTGACCCCAAATGTGTGGAACAAATGTGTATGCCATATGGTTGAAAATGTTGAAAGTGAAATGTGGAAACTGGATAACATTATAGACGAGGAGGATACTTTCATAATAAACCTTAATGATGTCAGTTCCAGTTCATCTGATTGAACGCGATTAGTGTTGTGTGTTGTCATGTGCGATATGCATAATTAAAGTGCATTTTACGTCTTTAATTAGCTTGTGTACCCCATAAATGTCGGTGTTCTGTTCGTGAATAACCAGTATGTATCTTGTTCCTTTTTGTTTTGCTTGTCATTTCACGTGTTACCGTTGGCATAAATAAATAGCACGACAGAGTGTATTATTACTAACAGTGTTGATGTTTATGTACTCATACCATGTGGTGGGGCCACGGTGGTGTGGTGGTCAGACTACTCGTCCGGGAATCGTACCAGACGATGCCGCTCGTAGGCGGGTTTTCCCAGGGACCTCCCATTTCCCCCCGTCCTTGCCTTCCGGCGCTGATCCATACTCGTCTCACTTCACCCTCGTCGGCTCTCATGACCATGTTGTAACGACCCTCTCAAATCTCTCCACTCTACTCGTACCATACGGTCTTGATATTACATAGTTGTCTACGTGACATATACACCAACAGTTTCGCCAACCTTTGCATACCCGTGCATGAATTTCTCCGCTCGCGCGCCGAGCATTCCGGATACCGCTGTGTACAGGCCGCGATCACGTGAAAACTGCATGTTTTCTCTGTCACAGCTTACCTTCGATCACGTGCACTTTCTTCGCGCCCTCTCACTTTAACGCGAATACACAGTAGGTCCGAATCAAGAAAAATGGTTATGGACCTGTTTCAATGTAATTTATTTTTTGTTCTTTTTTGTTTCCTTTTTTGAAGTAACAACAAATAAACGAATAAAGCTTATAGAAAATACTTTCTAAAATGTGTTTTGTCTTTCAAAACGCCATTTTACGAGGTAATATGAACACACAGCCTTTCATTTCGTTTTTACTTTCATTGTTCCATCCCGGCCACCTGCGAAACCTTTTTCTTTTTTACTTTTTCAAATAACGGTAAATTGCACAATATTAATAGTAAACTACCATAAATATGTTTATTTCACGTAATTATTCGCCTAAATTTAATGAAAGCAATGTTAAATTTGCCACTGCAGTCGGTCGTCACTTATTCAATCAGTGAAATTGTTTTACGTCACTAATTCAATCAGTGAAATTTTTTTCACTGAAACAATCAGTGTTTTTCCACTGATTTTAAGTGGAGCCATTTTCACGTATTAGAGTAGTTGAATTTCACTGTGGATCAGTGGTTTCCCACTGATTCGAATTTAAAGTGTAGTTGTGTGTAACGTTTATATTCGTAAGTAGACTCTGGTCAAAACACTGAGCAGATTGTATACCATTTTTAGGCAGAGGTCCTGCACGGCGTTTGTCTTTTGCCGTCCTGTGCAATGACTTTCGTCGGAGGAAGCAAAGATTTCATGGCAACAGGATCGTGCATTCGGAAGTGCGAGGCAGAAGGTTATCATGGCCGTATAGCTGACAAGTGTTAAAAATTGCATGCAGTGCAATACTGTAGTCATTCGTAGCTATTATTGCACACTTAAGTCGAGAATGTTTATTGAAACTTGCAAAAATGTGACTTTAGTATAATTGTACTGGAACAGTCCTTAGACAAAGGTAACTGACTGTGAAAACATTCAAATATTTTTCCACTTACTCTCAAGAGGAATTTCGTAATTAAGAGCTTACCTTTTATCTTAATTACTCCGGCATAAAACTGAGGAGCCCGTGAAATGCCACTGAGTTACACCTATGGTGCCCCCCCCCCCCCCTCTAACCATAATCTAAATTCTAAGTGCTAAGTCTGGTTCATATGTACGCCGGATCGCGCCGAACAGGCAGAGCGGAAAATGAGAATAGCCAATCAGAAGCCGTCCTCGGTTTCCGTGCGATTCGCGCAGAATCCGAGGACGGCTTCTGATTGGCTGTTCTCGTTTTCCGCTCTGTCTGTTAGGCGCGATCGGCGTACTTGTGAGCCAGGCATAAAATATACTTTTGAAGTAGGGACGGGACATAAGTGCGTCTCAGTACTAAGCATCCTAAAATAACTAGAGACATACAAAATTCGAGTTATTATTTGGTAACATGCTAGCCGTTCATGACTTATAGCTGCTTGAGCTCAAATCGTGATTTGATAGGCTATTGACAACTATGGGGCGTCAACCTGCGAGACCGCTTTACTGGAGATTGGTTGCTCATGACCGTTATGCCTTTACTGTTGGCTAAAAGTGACCTTGGGACGTGCCTCGACAGTTGTCAGCCAATGACAGACGTTAAACGAACATATCGCGTCTTGCAGTTTAGTTTGTACCCACAAAACTTATAGGGAGAGGATTTTTTTTTAACCCGAGCTCTGGAAGACTCTCCTTACTTACCCGCACCTACAAAGCGCCTTACTAGACGAGTTTTCAGACGTTGTTACGTAGACGCAAGAGTGATTATGAGCGTGCGTGACGTACACGGCGAGTGAAAGGCCGTAATTTGTGGGCGCTCGCACTCTGCTCGGGCTCATTGATAAGAGAAGAGCGAAAGTTGGCTTCGGTTATCAGCGGGCGCAACTGATGCCATCAACAAACAACCCAGAACACGGCAGCTTTCCATAGTAAGCTCCGTGGAGAATGCCAGCCTGGGCCATTGTTGTACGTGGAGTGGAAGATAGGTACAATTAAGGCCGATTCACAATAAAGTTACCGCGAATTGCTTTGCGTTGTTGTTATGCTCAGGTATGGATTGCACACCGGTGTATTTATATTGCATTAGGACATGAAATATATTTCCATTCGAAACGTTGAAGGTTTACTTCCGTTTTATATGTATTTGAATGATACACACATTAACGATTTGAAAACTCTGGAATGAAAGAAAATACATGGGTGCAGATTGACGTCCGTTTAGGTGAGAGATGAGGTTGTTATTGGCACATGGACGTTAAATAGCAAATATTCACGTGTATACTTCAGTCCCATTTTCAGATCGCAAATACAGCATGTCTGTCGGCGCTGCACTAAAACTTGCCGAAAACGAACCACTCTTTAATTCCAATGTGAACACAGCTACGATTTAATCGAAAACTTTGACGTTGAGTTATCGTAAAGTTGACATAATGACCCGTATGTTAGCTTCAATGTGCTCCGGCCTTTAACGCCGCGTATGCAGTAACACAGTTTGCTATAGACTGTTCACGGTAAAATGAGCACTTTTCAAAGCCCTGATTAAGATCTACTTGTATGCACGTCGTGTATTCTTCCGCCTTATGTAAAATTAACATTGACATGCGCTTCATCACTTTATTCATGCGTCGGTCACGTGAAACTGTGTAATTATTAAGAAAGTAAATACTTTACAAATCTGCTCGTTTTTACACTTCGATGCATTCGGCGTAAGATATGGAACTACTTTCCATTAATTGTTACCAACTTTACTGCGCGAATGGCACTCAATGCGCCTATTAAAATATATGCTATGCATGCAGGGGCAGTGACTTTTTTCCAAGGTTCATTTCTAAAGTGCTCACATTATCATGAACAGCCTTTACTGGGGCGAGTGGAACGGTCAAAGTTTCAGACGCCGATGCAGCCAGCCGGCACCCTGTCGTCGCGTGTGCAGAAACTGTATTATGTAAATGATCGCTAAACACGCTTATTGCGAAACCCAGGGTTTTGAAGTCGGTACGGAAAAATCAAGAAAGGACAACAACCCTTCCGAACGGCTTTTGCCATCTTTATGAGTAACCATTTAATACATTTGTTGAATTACTGTGGACGTATTTATGACACCGTAGAGGTGTAATTTTTATGCGGCGGAAGCAATATATTATAAACTGTTCAAGCAAAGCGTCTAAATTAAATTTCTAGAGATCTTCCAGTAGAAATGTGTCATTCAGAGGTGCCTGTTGTTACAACATAAAAAAAAATGCATTTACAATGCGCACAAAGATTCTAGCTTCCTTAATGACAAAGTCTATGCTTAGATATTGGCACACGCATTATGTGCGACATCGCTTGTGCGTGCTGACAGGACGTCGTGTCGTGCGAAGTGCAAAATGCAACCTGCGTTAAGGTGATATTTCACTTTTTTTAAATCTGTTTATCTGAAAGAGCTTTCGAAAAGTGCCCCCTTAATGCAGTTATTAGTTGTCAAATCATTACAGTTTTCAAAATATAACACTTTAAAGTCGTTCCCGAAACATGCAGCATACTAGGATTTGCTTCTAGATATTTTTTCTAGTCAAATTGCATTTAATGCAATCTGTGTGGTGCGCAGAACATACTGATACAATACGAGTGCTATTTATAAACATGTGAGCGTGTATTGGCACTCTGAATTTTGTTGAAAATAGGGGCCAGACTTGTAGATAATTTTTGTTCATTCAAGCGAAACTGTGAACATTCATTTAATAAATAGTTTAAACCATAAACTGTAGAGGAAAAGTGGTTTTTGTTCCTTTCGTAGCCTGTAATACAAATGCAGTATGCCACGCTTAGACTCTAATTCGACACTTTGAACCTGCCTATAACACTCTTGTGTCGGAATTTGAGTGTTATATTTTGAAAACTATAATGATTTGACAACTAACAACTCCATTAAGTGGGCACTTTTCGAAACCTCTCTCAGATAACCAAATTCCAAAAAAATAAGAAATATCACCTTATGGTGAAAAGTCGGTAAAAATAGTTCTGAGACTTCAGGAATATAATACTTTTCATTTCAAGATTGACCGCACTGTTGATTTGTTCCCGTGTTTTAAGAAACGAATCTACTGAAATGGGTGTTCGTGAGATTGCTGTATTAGGACCTCATGATTTCCAAGACTTGATTAATTTTGTGACGTGGGTATATTTGGTTCATGTTAAGATAACGTAGTTTAGACAGTCGTGTAGAAATTGTTTTAGTGCTTCTGAGTAGAAGATTGTAACCAAATTATTAATAAGCAATGCTTTGAATGTCACCAGTAATAAAATATTCGGTAATATCGCACGTCCTTTGTATTTTCATTTTTGCACAACATCGTAATAATTTTTTTTTCCTCTGCCACTGCCCAGCCCTTTGGGAGTTTGGATTCTGTTGCGATCATACGATATATTTTAAAATGTCTATACTCTAATCTTGAGGTAAAAACTATTAATATTACGTTGTTGTTTGATACTAGATCAGGTGTACCGTGGATGCTATGGTGATAGCAATTTTTTCTGTGAATGTATTGAATTTACTTCCCGTCGTCGATTTTAACAAGTATCCTCTACATAGGCCTACACAGAATGCTATACTTGACTCTAATTAAATCCTTCATTTGTTGGTTGTCTTATTGCCTTCTTTCATGTCCGACGGCTGTGTACGTAGCAAAAGGTGGCGAGATGCCAATAGTTTGCGTATCCAAGGTCAGATTAAATGTCAGTTTTTAGCTCTTGTGTTTTAGTATGCGACATTGGAGTGCGGAATTATTTTTGTGTGGAAAATGCAGTGTCTATGGTTTTCTTAAATTTCTATTTTTTTTTGACAGAATGTTAAATCACGACGACGAATACGCCATGCTATTATTTTCAGTCTGGTTTGATTATTTTGTTTTCTTAATAAAACATTAAGTTAAGTTTGAAATTTTGTTTATAAGTTATGTACTTTATTATTTTTAATTCAGTTTTATTTTTTATGGTTTTTGTTTTTGTTTTGTTACTTTTTATTTGGTGTTTATATTTTGGTTTTGTTGTTATCCAGCTCCAGACGGGCGTCTCAGGACTTATCCCGAACCAGCGAAAATTTCGTCCCGTGGCAGAGGTGAGTTGTAAAATGCCTGGTGGTTTGGGGTGGTGGTGGTGGCAGTGGTGTTAGGTGTGTTCGCAGTGCATGTTGAGCTTTGTGTTTGGGTTCCTTGTTTCTTTAAGGAGCATCTAGTACGTCCCGAAAGCTTGAATCAATTCTGCGGCGAGAAAGTGATCTGTATTAATCACTGGTAATATCAAATCGGTGTTGTAAACAGTCACGGCGGGAGGCGCACGTAATACGGTAAAGTCTCCTCTTTTTGCGGATAAATTTCGAGTTGTGGTCTTCGTAGCTCAACGAATATGCCATCTAGTCAGAACGTCAGTATTGACACTTTTTATGAACCTGTTAATGATCCGACCTACCGCCATAATAGGCGGTATATTAAAGCAGGAATGTTAACTGTTCTTTGTACTTCCTCTCAAAAGTAATAACGAGGTCAAGGCACTTTCCGCTTACGTGCAGCTGTCCATGCCGTTTGTAACACAGGCGAGGGTGTGATAAGAACGATAGCTGAACGCGCGCCAAGCACGACCGTACGCTCGTACTTGCAGCATACAACTAGCCGTGTATTTCTCCAGCGTCAGTTTTCAGCACGTTACATTATTTTTGAGGAAAATACTATAAAATGATATCATTGGCGAAATGAACTATTTGTAAGAACGACACAGTTACAAAATTAACTGTCAACCATTTTGCAATCGGCGCAATGTAATGTTCACCTGGGATTTTTATACGTCAGTTACATTTAGACCACCGGAATAAATAATTACAGTGCAGTGTGAGGAAGTACGTCGCGGTATGCACTGTTTATACACGTCTTTGTAGCTGGACTGCATACACATAATTCCACAATAATGTATTTTTAATTGTAATTATTTAACGTCTCCGCCATATGCCGGGATGCTAATAGTGAAATTGTGAACGGCTTGCATACTCAGCCTGAACATGCTTCGTAAAATGACGGTACACTCACAACCAAGGGTAGCCCAGGATTCGAACCAGAAACCTCGCGAGCCTTAGCGATATTGGTCGCAGAGATTACCTGCAACAAAATTATGCATATGAAGAATTTCCCGAATACCCTGGAACCCACAAGATTACCTGAGTTTTATTGGCGCCAGCGTCGATGTTGGAGCTTTTGCACGAATAGAGAACACAATATCTTTGAAGGAGAAAAAATGCCTGAAAATCAGATATTGCTTATACTCACAATGTTGTCAGATGTAACAGTTGCAAGTATTTACCACTTTAATATTGGAGAATCCTTGTAAGGGAATGCGACAATCAGGTTCAAGTTTCCATCCAGGAAATTCGTTAAAAACAATTGCTAAGGTACATAGCGTTCGAAAGTTACGGTGAAGATCGTTATAGTATCGCCGGACGATGAGTTTCAAGGCGGCTCCTGTAAAATTTAAAAATTTTTTAAGTTTTTTTGTCAAAAGCCCGTGAAAATATCGTTAAGCTGAATGCGAGAATTAATACGCTGCTGAATGGATCGGTTACATGGATTTGAGGGCAGATTATTCTACTTCACGCCGCTAAACAGACGTGATCGAAATAAAAGCCTTGCCCGTAGTTTTGTGTATTGGAAGCAGGCGTCACATGACGTCTCAAATATGTCGCCTTCCTTGCCAAAGCAGATTCTCAGAGCTGAAATCTATCTTCCCAAATACGACTGACGCTGGTACTAGCAGAAAAATGGCCATTAAGCCAGCCAGAATTATTCGGTATTAAAACTCCAAGCCTGCTGGAAGATAACGGGAAACGGGCCAGTGAAATTTGAGAGTGTTGATGTGGGGTTCTTGTATGTTCGTATTAATCGCATATGGGTGGCTCTTGATGCCGCAGTCCCCAGACTTGACTCTCTTCGAAAATAATAATTATTTTTGGGTTCCACCAAGAAACTAACCTAAAGGAAACCACCCGCCACCATCGGCTGTGCTGTGGCCATACACGCATGCTGTGCTGCGTATTGCCTACGTACGAGGCGCTGCATTGATGCTGCGGACTCTAGCGGATTCTTTGTGTACGTTTTAAACGAAAACGGTGGGTCCTAGGCTGTTGCAACAACTGTTGTTTCGTAGGTCATATTGCTTAATAAACTAGCATCAAACGTTCATAATTCCCGACGGTAACGAAATTGCCGGCCATTAGAGGGTGGCCACCCCTGTTATTTTCATAACGGGGAGTGTTATTATTGTGAATTTGCTCTTAGGTTGAAGATACCGGTAACATAAAACAATGTTCCGCGAATTGTACTTTCATCTCGCCTGGTTTTTCGATATTTCGCAAATATAAGTTCCAAAATTTCCATATTCGGGAACTTATTTCGCCCGTAATATTTAGTTCAGGTACGAAGGGTCCTATATATTTGCCACTTGATTTTGTACAAGGAATCATCTCACGAAGTTTGTTGTTCGATTTCAGCCCCATTCTGTATATTTCATTATGGAAACTCATTGCACTTCCCATTTATTCTTCAGTTGTTTTCTTATTTTTCATCCCGTTTCAAATCAAGACTGAAACAAAATGTTTCATTGATTACAAAAAAGCTGCCTGCTTGCCTCTTACACAACACGAAAGTCTACTGTGAGTGAGTCATGACGCTGTATTGCCAAGACGAATACTTGTTTGTCGTCAAAGTCAACAAACCTTTTAAAATTCGTATAATACATTAGCATACATTAATGTTATTTTAGAAGAAGACATAAACTGACTTTGAACAGCCCACATTGGCCATATTTGTTTTGCATATCGCATTTACGATAATGTAATATGACTACAACTGGACGAATAATTTTTGAGCCACTGTATTTGATAGAAAAGCGCTGTATATAATTATACGCATGCACATTACAGTTGAACGGTAAAAATAATTTAATAGTAATAGTAAATATTACGTTAATTATTAAGTGTATCATCGTGTAAATGTATACAAATGCTGCATTATATTGTTTATATGATGTTTAAATTTACTCCGATTTGAAAGCCATTTGAAAACAATTCAAACGGATGACGGTCGAGTAAGTACATTTATGTAATTAAGTTATAGTATCTGTTTCTTTTAAGTTTTATGTTAATATTCAACATCATTGGATTTATTATTGACACCTCACATATTTTTGTAAAGGCAGTTAAAATACCGAAAGGTTTCTTCTTTCAGAGCAACTGGCAGGTAAACTGAGCTATTGTGTAGGCACTTAAGTTTTACACAAGTGTGTGTGGCAGAGAAATGTTCGCATTAAGGGGGTAGAAATATGGACTGAATTTGGCCGAGAATTAGGTTACAAGTAAGGGGGGACAGGGTAATATTGTCCTCGTATTTAGTGAAGGGCGCCAGAATGAGAGTAATTGAGTAATCAAACACAGAGATGCGTTGATATTTTGTATGGAATCTCTAATGAATTGTTATAATATTCGCTCCAGGGTTCTAGCCTTTCCTCGATGTTTTATGCAGCATATAATTTAGGGTTTCTCGCATCAAAATTACATTTACAGGAAAAACAAAAGTGCAAGAGGGGTGCAAAGGCCTATCCTCCCCCATTAGAGGGGCGCCTAAATACTTATCCTCACCTATCAGGGGGCGCCAAAAGACGTGTCCCCTCCTAAGTTGGAGTTTTTGTTTCACCACTGACTGGGAAACATTGAATATTGATTTCAAGCGCAGTGTTTGAAGCCTCTGCGCTTTCACGGTATGCATTGTTTACACCGATTCCTCTCTCTTTGTGCACAACTTTTAATATAGGTTTGTTCAGCCCTGCGAATAATAATGATACTGTGTTGTGCAAGCGAGGATTTCGAGCTCGTTGTAGCCAGGCTTTTGTGGATACTTCTTTGTCGAATCGTTGCAGTTCATGCATGGTTACTTCCAGCTTTTCTGGAGCCCTGATAAAGTTATACTTTCAAGCCTCGTGCAAACAAAGCTCAGATAAGTCCACAAAATTGCACCAAAGGGACAACGCACCGCATACTTGCGCATCCAGTTTAATAATATTTAGCATGAGAACTATTTGTTACTATATGCTGTTCACGGGAAAATGAGCACTTTTGAAAGCCCTGCGAAAGATCTACATAATGCTTTTGTGTATCCTTCCGTCTTATGCAAAATTAACATTGCCATCGGCCTCATAACTTAATTCGTGCGTCGGTCAAGTAAAATTTTAAATTATTGGGAAAGTAAATATTATACAAATCTGCTCATTTTTAAATTTCGATGCATTAAAAAAAATACAGAAAGCGAAAAAAATTATTAAAATTATCACAAATGGTTACCTCATACTTTTTATTTGACGTTAAGATATGGAACTATTTTACATCCATCGTTACCAATTTCATTGGGCGAATGTCGCTAAGTGCGCCCATTAAAATATATGAATTCAGGGGCAGTGACATTTTTCTAAGGTTCATTTCTAAAGCGCTCACTTTATCGTGAACAGTATTACCAACGCATACGTTCTCTTTGGCTTATTCACGTCAATTGTAAATGAAATATTATAATTTATTTCTAAAATATAAGCAAAAGTTCAATATAACCAAAAATAAGGTATTTTTATGTTGACACCGGTATAAAACCCTTTTAGTGCACGACATATTTAGGAAACAACCAAACGAGTTAAAAAAGGGGTTGGTTTTCAAAGGCTGGTATGACTAAAAAAGTGTTAAGAAGTCGCGAATAGACTATAGTAGTCGGATCCCAGAACCATGAACGAACAGTCGTGGCAGCACTTGGATACACGCACGCACACGCCAAATTGCCTGTGCTCGCGAGCACGTGCTGTGCTCCACGGCTGCATCTCAACGTGCTTAGCAGGCCTCGCACCACGACGCACGTGCGCGAACACGCACTCACGTACGTCACTTTGCACGCCCGACGAGTTCACTCATTTTATTATTTATTTCACCTCAATATTCAAGTAAAGTAACAGCTACCAATCATACTATATTAAATTATGTTTAACACAATCGCGCAACACACTGAAACAATGTTTCGCGAATCTTAACTTCGACACACAAGAAATTTAAATTAAACCCTCGCCACTCCAGTCATGGGAATGCAACTTTTAATCGTTTATTTACTAAATTCTTGTGGCTTTTAACTCCCGCTAACTGTTGTTCGCCCCCTCACAGGGGTCAGCAACGGCGTAAGAGCCCTGAATTTCAAAATTCCGCGCAGTTCACCGTCGCCCTTTTCACCATACAGGCAGGGGAAAGGGCGAAAATCAGAGATTTGGAAACGTATCCCAGGCGCTCCACTGGGATACCTGTAACTTTGTATGCAATGCAGCAACTTAAATTTGAAGGGGGAGAGGAGAGGAGAGGGGGTTAGCTTCTCCTTTCCTCCACATACTAAATGATAACCGTCTGGATGGCCAAGGTCCTTCACAAGGGACCGATCCACCCCCGCGCTGAGAGTAGCGTCCCAGTGATGTAAAACGACGGCCTGACGAGTTCGTCGACGAGAAATTTTGGACATGAGCTGCCTCGCACGAAATGGCAGCCTTGTTGATCTCGTACAGACCACCGTTGCCGTCATAACTGGTGCAAAAAACTTACCAGCCATATGCTTGTGCTAGAAGAAAAGACAGGACACACACACACACACGCACACACACACACACACGTACACTTTGAAGGCAGCTACGTAAACGCTTTTAGGTATGAAGAACTGTTTTCGTACTCCCTATCGAGCTAATTGTTTTGGATTTAGTGGTGAAACTAACGCTGTTTCCCGATTGTCGGCATATGCTTGTAAGTACGTACATTTGTGTACTAGATGTAATGTGTACTTGTCACGCACTTGTTGAAATTATTCGGACATGTCATCGGCTGTTGATGTCAGACTGGTCGCACATTCTGGTGGAAATATCAGAAACCATGTGACAACAGAACAATTCGGTGCAATGTGGTGCTATATATACATTACAACTTCTATTTTTACGCATGAGTAGACGCACATAACCTTATAAATATTTATTTATTTTTGTGTCGTGGTTTTTGACATCTTACTAGTTTAAGTGCTGAAACGTGGTTTTAGCCTTGAATGAGGAATTAATAGGAGCATTAGTGGGCACGAATTGTTTACAGGAGGGAAATTAAAGGCGGCGCAGAAATATTGTCGTACACTGGTTGCTTGGCAGAGCAGCGAGACAACAGGTGTGTGTTGTTTTGAACGCAAACGAATACAAACAAATATGCCATTATATTGTCTGTTTTTTTTTATCGTTGTACACTTTGAGTACAAATTGTACAGCAGAAAAAATTGCAGGAATATAGGAAGTCTTGCTCCCCGGTATCCTGAGGTTATGTTTATCTGTTCAGTTTCTCTCTTTTTCGCAAGTATTCACACCACACCAATAACCTTGGGATATTGATTTATCATGTAATTGGAAAATTGTAAACAAATTAGGGCAGTTAAGGGATTTGTTGCATTTACTTCTCGTATGTAGAGGGGCATTACAAAGAAACTGGCATTCTTTCCTTGTCCCTCGATACGTATCTTACCACGTGTTTGAAATATACACATTAATAACAAAATAAAGATAAATATAGTTCAGTGGGGTTTGTAATAACTTGGAAATGCATGTAGCAAATTTAATATTATTTGTAAGCATACACCTGGGAAATGTACTGCAGGCGTCTGTACAACGCTCAGAATTTTATTCATAATTGGAAGCAC
Source organism: Dryococelus australis (assembly GCA_029891345.1). Lineage (NCBI taxonomy): Eukaryota > Metazoa > Arthropoda > Insecta > Phasmatodea > Phasmatidae > Dryococelus > Dryococelus australis. The sequence goes on along the minus strand of CM057003.1, from coordinate 88,793,348 downwards.
ATTTATCAAACTGACAATCATGTACACATACAACAGAAAATTTTGCAAATACTTGTTAACTTTTAAAACTTGCGAGCTTTATAACCACAAAACATACACGTTAATTTTCACACCCGAAATACAATATGGCGACTGTCATAAGTACACTAGTATGCCCAGCAAGTGTAAAATTTCAAATACTTGCCAAGTATATATCCTGTGTGTACTATACTGGAAATTCTAACACCGTTATTATATACATGATGATGTCACTTGTGGGGGCAAGTACTTGTAAGTGTGCATTTCTTGAGAATCCGGAAACAGCCTTAGTCTCCAACTTATGAGGGGGCATGTCTTTAGTCGTCTCTCTTTTTGGGAGGTTAGCCTTTGGGCGCCCTTCGTAAGACATTTGTGTTTCTTGTATGAATTTACTTTGGCTGCGATCAAAATCCAAATTACATGCAGCATTAAAACTAGAGAGAAAGTATATAACTCAGACTCAAGGATGTATATAAAATTTCATGAGAGATCGTATAAAATATAGCAATGCATCTCGGTGAACAAAAACAGTATGGGTGTCCATACTTGCTCTTATTCTGGCGTCCTTTACTAAAATTATAAAAGGTCAGTGTTTGCCCTGCCTTTTGTAGTTATTACGCTACTATAGGAGTATCCTTAGGAGGTATGTTTTGAATTCGTTGCGTAATTTCTTACTACATTTAATTCAGAAATATATATTTTTGTTTCTCCTACTAATGCAATTCTACCATAAAACAATTTGTTTTAAAACATGAAGTGGGAAAGTAGAATAAATCAACAATATTCCATCGTAAAAATCACAAATGCAGGATTGTGCATATGCGTGTGTGTGTGTGTGTAAATTAAATAATCAATTTTTCGATATGTTCGTGCTAGCAACATTAATGGCGCGTGTCTGTAAAATAGAGAACACTTTACCCCGAAAAGGTAAAGAAATGTAACGATAATTTTTTAACGAAAATACTTCGGATTGTGACTTTAGGATACCTGTTCATCTGAAGATATATGCAAGAGTAAATAAAATGTGAGTGGCTTTTGAGACGTACCAACAAAGTGTCGGGCTACTTCTCCCAATCCCTCCGTTTATCTCACTTGCGTACCTGTGAACGTCGTACAATTCGCGGTCATCCGGTTGGTCGGGACCAAGCGGGCTGTGACCAACCAAAGTGTATGGGTGGCTCGACTGTAGCTTGATTGCGACGCGACTATCGGGTATAGTGCTTATATCGTGGTGTAAAAGTAATGCTGTAGCAAGAATTGTACTAATTGTGCTTTGTTTCATACGCGTTCCATGTCCCTTGTAGTAAATACAGTCCTTATAAACCCCACCACGATTGTCGGGACATATTGTATACTGCCTTTAAATATAGCAACCGTAAGGGCACTTACTTTTCGCTGCTTCGTTCTTCTTAAATTACACGTGGACCCGCCACTTTTTACTCTTGCTTACATGTTCTCTCAGTAAATTATGGACTGTATTTTGGGAGGTAACACGTTTAATTATATTCCTTATGCTGGCAGTTTGACTGCCTTTACTGATTGGTGCGTGAAAAGAGGAAACGGAACTCTACTTGGCCTGCATGAATTGATTCGCTCGTACATAATATGCCGCGCCTATCTTTAGACGACTCTGTCCACAAGCTGTTATTGGTGTTAGTAGAGTGCGGTCAACTAAACTTCGCCATAGCAGGCAAGTGTTCTTGCTCGCGCCCCTCCAATTTTGCTATAGCTGAGGCCTTCACTCTCATCCAAGTTAATTTTCATGTCATCGAACGAATCCTTGGGATTAATTTGAAGTGAACAGTTCGGTTCATGCCGGGGAATCCTATCAAGGTTGGTTTAATTATGTACCAGTACAGCTCAGAAGTGTTTTGCATGGCGCTGGAATTTTAACCCTTCAATTCCCTGCATGTCCACATGGACACACTTGTAGTGACTAAAAAAAAACCAGGGATTTTTTTGTTGAAACATTTAATGTTGGTACCTACATCATGTGATACAACAGACAAGTTAGTTTTTTTCATGTATAAACAGTGTAGATTAGTTATTGTTGCGGTGGTATGTGACAGTGCTAAATCGTGAATATTCTTATAACTAAAAAACCATGGACATTGACATAGAGTACGTACAATATCATGCACTATAATAATGATTGTAATGTATGTGACTATTGCAAATATAACCTAAAGGTACATTATATTGCATTTTGAGGTTAAGATTCCAGCTTATTGGCATTTTCATGTCTTTATTTGGTGTGAAAGGTTGATGTGTCCATGTAGGCATTCATGATAGCTTTTTTCACTTCTTACTGCAGTAAATCCAAATAGATTATCTGTGTCAATTATAGTCAGATATTTATCTGCGTAAGATCTGTAGTACCAAAAGGTAAACAATGTTCTGGAGAAATGATTCTAAAATACATATTGATTTTACATTCAAACTCTTTTGATACTAAACCTGATTTTTTTTGACACTGATGAGGGTAATTCTGTTTGCAACGGTTTCCATGGCAACACACGTGTATTCTTTTCACCAAATACGCTATAGAATAATACCGGACACGTCTATACAACTAATATAGGCGAGAGTGCGACAAATAACCTATCAGCTTTGGTGTAACTATTATTTATTTGCAGTGTGCTGCTATATGTTGTCTTAGGATAGCAACAGAGCTGGGTTGTCTCGGAGAAATGTGCAAGCTGTTCGTTATATCCTCTAATGTATTAGCTTCCACACAGACAAAACTTGCACAGTGCACACAATTAAATGTCAACATGTCCACTGTTCCAAAACATAATATTTTGTCACGGAAATAACTGTAAAAAAATTTCACTTGTTCGTGAGGCACACTATGTCATATTCTGACAACATACTGACTGAAGTACTGCTTAATTTGCAGTGTGCAGATATTGAAAGAATATCCTGAAGCCAGATGTTTCTGTCCAGGAGGTTTTGGATATTATATTTGCTGATGCGGAAAATGAAGCTGGCACTGTTGATACAGTATATATCGCTCCACCTGATCCATCTGTTCTGACTTATGAAGACTCGGGTGGTGAAGATACTGGTGGAATAGCAGACAATTTGAATCCCAGGCAACTAAGAGCACAAGCAGAAATACGATGTAATGATGAAAGGGATGAAGAACCTAGCACCTTTCAGCATCTGGCAACATCATCAAAGAGAACATGGGGCATGCGAACATGGAATCGCATTTAAAACCTTTTCCTGAACAGGACTATAGTAAATATAGAAACTTTTCGATTGTAGAATTGTTTGAATTATTCTTAGACGATGATGCAATTGAGTATTTTGTTCAGCAATCAAACAAATATGCCCTTTTCAAGAACTGTGAACATCCTAATATTACTAAGAATGAAATTAGGTGTTTCATTGGAATTTTGATCCTTCGTGGTTACAACAGTGTCCCTAACAAAATAAACTACTGGGAAAATCATAAAGATGCTAGAAATGAGTGTGCAATGCAATGAGAAGAAATATATTTGAGCAAATCCTAAGATTTTTGCACTGTGCAAATAACACTGTTATGGATAATGAAGACAAAATGTGGAAAATTAGGCCCTTGGTAGAAAAAATCCAAAATAAATGCCTAGAACACTTTATGCCTTAACAGAACCTGTCGTATGATGAATCGATGGTGAAATATTTTGGAAACACTCCTGTAAGCAATTTATACGAGAACCCATACGATTTGGGTATAAAGTGTGGTGCTTGACCTCTGTTCAGGGGTATCTAGTAAATTTTAGTATTTATCAAGGGAAATCTCCTCGTTCAAACACTGTCTATGAGCATTACTTTGGTAAGGCGACTGCACCACTCATTCAAATGATTGAAAGCTTTAATGCAGAAATAAGAACGTTACCTTTTCACTTCTTCTTTGACAATTTGTTCTTGGTGCTAAATTCTTTGTACTTTCTTAGAGATAAAGGTTATGGTGGTACTGGCACAATGAGGAACAATAGGATACCTAAATCTTGCCCAATGACGTCTAACAGAATTTTTTAAAGAAAGAGAGGGGTCATCATGACTCCGCTATTGTCAAAGAAGATGGAGCTATAGTATCCGAGTGGGTCGATAACTCAGTAGTATCCATTGCATCTAATTGTCTTGGTGTTGAACCACAGTCTACTGCAAAACGATATTCCCAGAAGGAGAAACGCATTATTCAAGTGCAACGCCCCTATCTTAAAGGCGAGTATAGTCAGAAAACGGGTGGTGTTGACCATTTGGACAAAAATGTAGGTACATATAGAATAAACATCCGAAACAAAAAATGGTATTGGCCTCTGCTGTCATGGTTAATTGATGTTTCTGTCCATAGTGCGTGGCAGCTGGCAAGAGGCTCAGGAAAGAAGTACACACAGTTGGAGTTTAGGCGTGGAATTGTTCAAGTGTACTTGTCGAGGTTTGCAAATCCATCCAAAGGTTTGGGAAGACCATCTACTTCATCAAGCAAGTCAGGAATACCCGAGGAGGTCCGGTTTAACTGCTTGAATCACCTTGTGAAAAAATGTGAGGAAAAAAAGATGTGCTGGAGAAGGATGCCGGTTGTAAACGTCTGCAGTTCGCACTCAGTGTGGAAAATGTGACGCAGGACTGTGTTTGGACTGTTTGGAAACATTTAATTCAAAATTAATTTGGACTGTAAAGAGACTTTGCATACAGAATTAACTTTGTTTAAAAGTTTGCTTGAAGTAGACTACGTGTGATGAAAATAAGCTAAAGATTAACAATGCTATGGACCCGACCACTTTATTGACGCGTCGATTAAGTGTACCTATGAAACTTTTGAGATATGTTACTTCTAACTCTTATATGCATAAAACAACCGTTTCCGTTGAACTACTTTTCGTATATCGCTACGTAATTTACTGGAAGCACATCAGTTTAAACAGGTTTTTGTTGTGGGCACACCAGCCCATAAGTGGTTCAACGGAAACGGTTGTTTTATGCATATGAGAGTTAGAAGTAGCATATCTCAAAAGTTTCATAGGTACACTTAATCGACGCGTCGATAAAGTGGTCGGGTCCATAGCATTGTTAATCTTATGGCGAAAAAATACAAAATAAGTAGAAAAGAAGGCCGTAAACAGAAATTTCAAAAGTATTCAGCCAGGAACAACCTATATGTAAGCTTGTAGTGAAGTGGATACATAGGGCCATATCCACAGTTGATTTTTATTAGTGTCTGAGCAGTCTCTTTAACTTAAAATACGAACAATTCAGGCAATATTTGTACTAGCAGCTGAAAAGTGAGTTAATAGCTTTGTTCGCGTGGTGTGCTTTTCCTACCCATCTGAGAGCAAGTGATGTTTTTGACGAGGCGCAAAGTAACAAAAACAGCATTTGCTTTCGACAGGAAGACACGAACGACGAACAGCAGAAAACTTTCACGTCAGAAATAAACCACCAAATTTTTTTTTTAAAAATGTTGATAATCATTATTTTCATATAATTTGTGCGTATTAAACATTTTGCTCACAGGTACTCAAGATAACGTATGTTCGAGGATACACGTGTCTTAGTTATTTTTATTTCCCTCTGCACTTCGTACAGGATACCCAAACATCTTCTCTTCATAAATCTGCGTGAAAGCAAATTACTATTAACAATCGACGCTCTCAAGACTCTTCGACATTTGTAATTTTAATTTGGCGGCCATTGTTTTTCACCTTGTTCATTTCTATATTTCTGCTGTACCTCAGCGAGCAAGAGCAGAAATATCTGCTTTTCATAGCACGAATATCAAATGCTACCACCACCGGAACAGCGTACAAGAAAGGTGCTTCCGGTAACATGAATGGTAACTATCAGAAATAGCACTAAACTAGCAGAATAGCAAACCACGCGAACACACATAATTTTCTGCGTACAAAATTCTTCAAATAGTTTGTAAAGGCTGTTCGCGATAAAGTAAGCACTTTTGAAATCAACCGTAGAAAAAAGTCATTGCTCCTGCCTGCATATATTCTAACGGGCGCACCGAGTGACATGCGCACAGTAAAGTTGATAACGATGGATGGAAAGTAGTTCCATATCTTAACGGCGAATTTAAAGTTAGGTGACCGGGATAACATAAATTATTTCTTTCGCTTTCTGTTTTTTCTATGTATCGAAGCATAAAAATGAGCATGTTTGTAAAATATTTACTTATAATTTCACAGTTTCACTGGACCGACGCTTGGATAAAGTGATGAGGCCCTTGCCAATGTTAATTTTTCATAAGGCGGAAGAATACGCAACGTGCATACAAGTAGATCTTAAGCAGGGCTTTCAAAAGTTCTCATTTTACCGTGATATACCAATCCGACTGGGCCAGATACACACTTGCTGCATCACGTCCATAGTTACAACTGGCATCCACTGCTACGAAACTTCGTTAAATGCGGTTCACTGTAAACTGAGCACGTTTGAAACCCCTGGGTAAGATCTACTTATATGCACATTATGTAGCCTTACAATATGTGGAAGATTAACATCGTGGGTATCATCACTTTATTCAAGCGTCTATCAAGTGAAACCATCAAATTATTGGAAAAGTAAATATTTTACAAACTTGCTAGTTACTACACTGAATGCGTATTAAACCAGTAAACAAAGATCAATAATTTAAGTTTTTACAAACTTTAACCTAACACTTTTAATTCCACGTTGTCATGAATCTACTTTCTTCTCCGTCGTAACCAACTTTTCTGAGCTCGTACCTGCAGTGTGTCCGTCCAAGAGTGTGCAATTACGGACAGTGATATTTTTCAAGGGTTGATTTCAAAAGTGCTCGTATAACCGTGAACGGTATATATTTTTCATTCAGTAAAGTTTTTGTTGCCACATCTGTAAATGAATACACGAACACGAGTAAAGTTACTACGCTAAATGTCATTTTTACGTTAGTTTTCTTCTTCTGTGTGGTCCGTTCAGTTGTCAGTTAACAAGCGGGAATAATTGTTTTTAGTCCTAGCCAATTGTCGAATTCCATTATGTATTTCACTCCCCACCCAGACGGAGTGACTTAATGGCGATGTTTAAAATTTTAATCTTTAAATTATCGTTTTCAGAGGCTACACGCTGTTACAAAATGGAAAATTCTGTTATTTGTTTCGCGAAAAATGTACTCTGCGTTTCTTAAAGTGTGCAAGTATTGTGTAACATTGTGTGTTTTTGCCGCTGCGGCTAAACGGGATGCGGTTTGACGGGATGACCACGTGATTTACACTGTTCGCGTCAAAACGCATAGCGGGACAAGAACTTGGCAGTGTGCTTCGAGCACTGAGTGCGGTGAGTTGGCCAGTGGGTGGTGTCGTATAGTAACGTTGTCGAAATTGACGATGGTATCGGTACTTGAAGCGGAGGGATTATTGCGCGAGCTAGTACGTTGCAGACACTGGGTGCATCCTTACAATTTTGCACGGGGATATAGTGAGAGGTTTCAGCAGTTTTATCGAAATATTCGAAAGCATCACGATAAAGTTTTTCGATATTACCGGATGTCGAAAAAACGCGTTCTATGAACTCCTCGAAGTCCTGAGACCACAAAAAAAAAAAAAAAAAAAAAAAGTACGATATTTAGGAACGCAGTAAGTGCAGTATAAAGACCAACAGTAACACTGAGGTAAGTGCAGGAAGTAACCATAGGTCAAAATTTAGCATGTGGACTGTAATAAAAAATTTAGTTACATTTTCACAATATAAAAAACAAATTCATAGTTAGATAACATTGTAGCGTGTCTTACAATCGTAAATAAACAATCCTGTTACATACTTAACACTAAGCTTAAATACATAGGTAACATTACAAAACTAACATTAAACCAAGAGCCCTGCCAGTTTGCAACTGTGCATAACAAAATAGTATCTATTGAAAACTGACATTCAGATAATTATTACTTAGCCAATAGTTTCGTAGGAGCCGGTCTCAGAATAACGTATTGAACCGAAAGGAGAGAGTCCCTTGGAGATGTGGTCTCACCAGAGTAGTACTTTGTTGGCAAGAATGAAATGGTTCCTGCATAGTCAAAGGTGCATATCGGGTTAGGACAAATAGCATGACTGACTATGAGAGACTGTTGGTAGGCTAGGGGGTTGGTTAACATGTTATTTCTGTCGGACCTTTTGAAAGAATACGAGCGTCATTATTTTAAATTATAATTTTTCGTTATCATTAAGTTGTTTGAAGTCAGAAAGTAGGGACAATAAGAATTATCTAACTGCTTCGTATTCTTCCTGCTTCCAGCAATTTTCTAATTTTGTTAACAGTTCTCGCTGAAACGGTGTTAGATTGGACTGTGGTGTATGGTGAATTTGTGGTGCTTTACGCAATGACCGTGTGCTGGCAACATCCCCACCGACATTGATTTTAATGTCATCGCTTCATCAGATTCATCTTGCGCTGTATCTTCCTTCACATTTTCATCTTCGTCCGCTGTGTTTCCTCGGTTTTTTTTTTTTGCACTGTATTCCGTAGGAACGCGAGTGCTTCTGCGTATCCGTACGTCTTATTTTTCGGTGCCACACCTCCACTCTGTTCTTGGTTCAAAAATATATTATAATTATCTCTTACGTGGCGCTACATTTTCTTCATCTCTTGCAGTATAACGGAGAAATGAAACATAATATGTAGGAGTAGGTTTTCAGTGTACTTAAGCTGTGTTCCAAATAGCCAGCACTCACACTCACACTCACACTCTCACTCTCACTCTCACTCGCACTCGCTCTCACACTTACACTCCTCCTTATGGAACTATCGTCACGCGCACTATTAAAAATAATCGGTATGGCCTGAAATCGATTGTTGTTCTGCATAAACCAAATAATATTTACTTACAAAAAAAAAAACAATTTATTCATTAATATTAACATTTCAATGGATTGATTGGTAGGGATGATAATGGGTGTGAAGAGAGTCGGGTATAAAATAAATTTTATCTGAAATCAAAAGTTTGAGATTGAAATTTTAGCACCGTTTATTCTAAAATTATGAATTAATAATTTCCGAATTTATACATATATTAAATATTTACTGAAAATACTTTACTTTGAAAGAATATTTGTTCCTGTGCCATTCCACCGTTTCCAGTAATGTATTATTGCTTTATAAATTCGTAAATTGTAATGTGTAACCCAAAATAGGCCTATAATATATTTGTTTACGAAAGTCACACGAAGGAGAATTAAATTATGGCAGTTTATTTATTTTTCCTGTTGTTAGAAAACAAACGAATGGCACTTTTTTGCCAGCACGGATAGAGCATGCATGTGCACACACTAGTAAACACTCGCACTAGCTCTCGAAGAATATTTGGAACAGCACTCTCTGACGTCATTGCCCTAGTGCGAGTGCATGAGTGTGCGCATTTCTTGCTATTTGGAACACGGCCTTAGAAAGCTGCAGGGATGTGTGCAGTGACAATGTTATTGTTGTGTAAAAGTAGAGCATGAGCATCAACACTACGGAGTGCCCTTACCAGTTTGACATTCGCAAATTAATGTTGTTATAAATATATCTCGCAAGTTATGCTGTTCCGTGAAATTACTGTTTTTCCGGGTATGCATGCGCGGCAAGGCAAGCTGACGTCATTCCCTGTGGCGAGTGCATATCTCTGATGTTGTCGCAATACTGTGTGATAACCAGGGGTAATAATCATAGCGCAAACACAGCTTTCTCGGATTCTCCACAGCGGAGCCTGTCGGTGTCTTGCGACGGGAGTAGGACGTAACATGTTGTCATCCCACATTTGCGTGGTGCTGTGGTGATGAGCTTATGAGTGTAGTCTGGTCCCTTCCATAGAAGAACACAGTGGTTTTGCTATATTAATTGCCTTAGGGTATACAATTTAAAATACACGCTGAACACACTTATAAACATTGGGAAAACTATAAGACATAAACTAATCGTTAAAATACACTCATCGGCGGAAAAAAAAAAAAAGTAGTAGCGACCACAAGGAAGCAACCTACAGCAATGAAACGTGGTAAGTAGGTTTGAGAATGATTCAATGATTCCCGCTTGATGCTCGGCCGCGCAGATGCCGTCAGCAATGGCGGGCCTTTTCGCTCTACGTGCGGACCATATGATCGTCCCGTTGTGCAAGTTGGACGCTTTCAAGAGGGGTCGCGTCGTGGGGCTGCGGGAAGCGGGATGGTCATCTCGCCATATTGCGCGCCAGTGTGGACAACACCGTAGCACGCTGTTGGCGCCAGTGGATAGAGGAAGACACGCTCAGGCGGCATGCAGGTTCTGGGAGACCGCCACGAACCACACCAAGGCAGAACCTGACTGACGGTCCGACATGAGCGAAAAGCCCCGACCGCCACGATTATGGACATTCAACGAACAGTGATTGATGCACCATAGACTAAAGATAGACCGCTTATTCGTCTTCTACGCATGTACCCAACAAAATTACAAATTAATTAGAGGAAGTATAACATGTCAAAACTAAATGTTTACTAAACAGTGTTCTAACCTCAAACCCAATCCACGCCATTTTTGCTAGACGTGCAGGCAGAAAAGCAGTTCAATGTTGGGACACGGATATGGGTTGTGTACAGTCTATGTGATGCCCACCCTGCAGCATCCTGTTATTGCCAGTGCCGTTGGCGGGCGGCTGCACGACAGACTACATGCACTCAAACCGTTGCCACGACTGCCATTACACCACATCAACATAGGCTCTAGTGATGTCGTGGAGCCGTGCAGAATGGCAGCAGATAATATTCAGTGTTAAGTGATTTTGTCGTGGTGGCGATGATCAACGTATCTATATGTGGAGGCAAATTGGGCTGTGCCAGTATATCAAACGTTTGGAGGTAGGTAATTGGGCTTAACGTTTCGTCGACAGCGAGGTCATTAGGGACGGTGCAAGTTGCGCGGGAGGGAGGGGTTGGGGAGGGATTGGGAAGGAATCGGAGGAATATGCTGGAAGTAGAACTTTAGCAGGACTTTAGAAACGATGGACGTAACCGGGAACAGATTAGAAACGATTTGTTATCCTTCAGTATGTTTCGCGTGAACTGCACAACGTCCGATTCTCATAAGTACTGCGTGACTATTTTAGTAATTTACGCTGCAAGTTGAAAGAGACATAATTTTCGAGGAAAATAATTTATTGTAACCACCTTATTTAGGGTTTCTTTGGCCGTACTGTCACAGACTGCTTAGCTCATAAACTCCGCCGATTAAATAGTATAAACCGCTAAGTATGGCTAGTAAAAATTACATTTATTGTTTTTTTTTCTTTGGTTACCCCCTTTGCGGTGATTAAACTGTCGATACTTTTTGTTTATGTAAGCAGTTTGTATTCGTCGCCAATAACACTGAATCTGGATTATAAGCATTTTAATCGACTTACTAATCATCAAAATAAGCATTTCTTGCAGAACCGTTTTATAATGGGTAGAAATTTACTATTCAGTGTTGTTGACAAATAATCTTTTTTTTAAGTTTCTTATTTATTTACAGTGTGACAGAATGCACATATTTATTCGTGTTTCGTTTGATGGGGGGGAAAAAAAACGCCTGTCCTGATTATCGTGGAATTATGCAATGCCTATCATAGTTTATCAGCGTAATCACACTAATGTGTGAATACGTTTGAAAAATATATTCGCTAATGTAAAATCGTTAAACCCATCCGTGTCAAAATGTGAGTTGATGTACTCGGTGGGCGATCCTTGGATGGATTTACACATGATTTGCCTTACGATTTCTTGTTATGGATTAAAAGGCTGCTGTCGGGATAGTGTAACTGCATTCAGAGAAATGACGACTGTTGGTATCAACTGAGGCCAGCGTTTTAAAAGCAGGGGTCGGTCCCATCTTTTTTCTTACCACAAATTGACTTTACTGTAAGGTTGGCAGGATCTGCTGGAGCCCTAAGTGCTCCGTTATTGTGCTTACTTTAGGAGCTCCTTGTTTTAGGAACCCGTGGAAGAGAGCGCATAAAGAAATTTGTCATTTACAAAAGTCTTAGGTCTGCGGTTTAGAATTTATCTCATTCTTAATGCTACATGCTTTGGCGCATCTGTGGTAGAATTACTTTAAACAGCACCAGGATAGAGGAGAAGGCTTTTGCGTTATCCCCTTCTCATCCGCCATGTATAGTCTACGTAAAAGTTGGAAGACATTGCTGGGTATCGAATTTTACACCTTTATTCCAACTTATGTCGTTGAATTTTTTCGCGGTATGCCAATTCTGGAAAATGTTTGGTCAGTCCGTAGGTTTTAATTAACTACTGGTTTGCTGTAAATTTTTAACAGGATTAAATTTAAATTAAAAATAATGTGCAATAAAATGGAAAAATTTTTATTTGTAGAGAACAAAATGGGGTATTTTATTATAATTTGCATTCTCATATCTAGTATACTTGCCCAACCTTTTGAAAGCCTTTATATGCTCACTGCTTTCAAATGTGTGTAAGCAGCACACACTCATCTGACATAAATTATTTTTTAGTAATTGGTTGTCAAAAACTCTGGGATACCTAGTAAGTGTTTTGTCAAAGCTCTTACGGACCCACGTGTGATACAAGTAATTTTGATGTTGTGCAGAGTTATTTCGTAAGAATGAAAAATAGAATAGTATACAAAGTTTGGCATTGAAAATACGTGTTTTATATAAGCGGACTTTTTTTTAGAATCTTTCACCCAGAGATAAATCTCTTAACGTCACTTTAAATAGGTTTTGTCCGACACGTTTATCTCAGTTTAATTACGGTGTGCTTCCATTAGGAATTACATAGTATCAGATAACCTCAAACGAAGATAAATTATCGCGGAGGAAATTAAATTCCGCTCTTGCAAGTGGGACGTCGAATTTAATTATATGTAGTTAACGGAAGCAAATACAACTGAACAAGGAGGAGATAGAGAAAGATAGATAGATATATAGATAGATAGATGGTGTGTATGTGTGTGTGTGGACTTCGTCTTTACGCAAAGAACATTCATCGTGTATTTTGGTATTTTGAAAAGATTCGCTGTTTTAATCTTCTTACTCCCAGTCTTTCCTATCTAAGGTCTTCAGATGACTTATAGGCCTACTACTTGTAGTATGTTTTTTGTTATTGAAATGTTGTAAGTTGCCATTCTTATTAAATAAAACATTATTCTTAGTAAATAATACCTTATCCCCCCCTTTTTTCTCACTCTTATATATATATATATAAATTAAAGAAAAATTGAACTAGTAGGAATATATATATATATATATATATTTATATTTATATTAACGAAAAATATAACTAGTAGGAATACAGATATTGCATGTACATACTGTAATACAATTTTGTACATACAGCGCACTCTGAAGAAAAGTTAGGCTTATGATCGCGTTCCCCCCCTTCTCACTCTCTCTCTCTCTCTCTCTCTATATATATATATATATATATATATATATGGGGAGGTGATTTGTGCGCGTGTTAGCGTGTCGTTAAAATTTTTGATCATCTCCACTGATTTCCACCAAGCTTGGTTCACTTTTAGACTAGGCTTGTCGTTAATGCCAGATGCTTATTTTAAAATTGGCGATAATTAAACATTTTTGGGTGCAAGGTAATTCCTTAGAATCCATTTAACCAGTTCAAACCAAATTACGTCCCTCGACAGAATACACTGCACCCGCATTAAATGCAGAAACTCTTGTCTTTATTTATGGTCTGCTATTTTGGACGTTAGCAACATCTGAAAAAATCGAGCTCTTACGTCATATATGGGGAACCGAGTGTTCAGTTAATAATTAATTTGGCTTTCCTACTTTACAAATTTATGATTTTACCACATCAGGCAGAGTTTTAAAAAATAATAATATATTTATTAAATTACATGTCCTTATGAGTCCAACTTGATGGACTCGTTCCTAGGAACAATTTACATAGACGACAATTATTAATTTTTTTATTAATAATTCTTAACTATTAATAATGACACCACATTCCACATATACTCATTTTCAATTACTTCCCTTTACTCTTGGGATAAGTCATAATTCAATAATTACTTGTAATTGCGTAACATCATTCACTACAAAGACAGAGTCAAGAAAGTAAAGGATTACGCAAAAAACACTTGGCCTACAAATGTAAAAATAATAACACCGAATATTGTGATGAAAAGAGGTCATATCATGATAATTTTATATATCTACTGACAATTGTAAATTCTACAGATGTACCTTTTATTTGATTATTATAATACATACCTAAAATTAATGAAATATAAAATACAGGCCATAAACGTCAAGTAACACAACACACATAAGCAGATTTATGTAAAGTGTTAAAATACTTACCCAACAACTGGGTAAATTTAAGAACAATGAATATTGTGATGATAACAGGTCATCTCATGACACTTTCTTTCAAATAGGCAAACGTGAATATTTTACTTTTAAATGTTTTGTCTTTCGAACTATTCGAACAATTTCACCCGTTGTCAATATGGCCTGCTTCATGCATTCAATCCCTAATTCACAGCCTCTTTTGTCCACCATTTTGGAATATAGCGCTACTTGAAAAATAAAGCTCTTGGATTATATCTCGGGGAACTACTTATTCGTGTCATGCCATATTTCGCATACAAATATAGGCTATTCACGGTAAAGTGAGCACTTTGGTTGAGGCCCTTGTTACTGTTTCCGTTCAGCAATTTCTTATCCTTTAATCGCCTTTTTAAATATATATTATCATGTAATAAATAAACACAGTGTTTATATTCCACAGCACTCGAAAGTTAGCGTCTAAGGGTAAAATAAATGTATTTATTGACTATTATTCCAAATTAGACGGCTTTCAAAAGTGCTCACTTTACCTGGACTAGCCTATAGTGCTATTGTAGGTTATCATGTACCTGTTTTTTGATGTAAGTATTTATTTTAAAAATTTTGTCATAGAAATAGTTTATTTTGTAATACCTTATTGACGGAACTTTGTATCCTGGCAGTATATAGATGGCCATCACATTTATTCGTAGACTAGCTGACCCGACAGACGTCGTTCTGTCAAAAGCTATTGGACTGTGGCAGTCCTATAAACTTATCTTTTCTGGTCAAGTTCTGGTGTCACCAGAACAGATAAGTTTGTGATACTATACAGTCACAAATGTGTAATTTAAATAAAAAAATAAATATAAACGTATTTCAGAGTGATCACTTTATTTATTGACTGTCAAATAATTACCAATAATCAACAATACATTTGCATAATGTTAATATACTTTTCTATGTATTTTTAATGTCCTAATCATAAAAAACAACTATTTACAAAATTCAGTTTTCTATTTCGTACACTGCAATATTTGAGTAATATTGTGTTAAATGATATTTTGATTGTAATGCTTTATGGTACACAATATTTTTTGTTTGATTACCTGGCGCATAAACAAACAAAGCTGATGGTTTTCCAACACGGGAACAGGCGACATACAATCGGCCATGCGAGAAACATGGGTTTTCAAGATTAATGCCGCAAACACTCAATGACTGCCCCTGGGATTTATTTATGGTCATAACGAAAGCAAGCCGCACTGGAAACTGCAGTCGTTTAAATTCAAATGGTATGTCAGTTGGAATCATTGGGATGCGAGGTATCAAAACGTCTTCTCCTTTATACTTTCCCAGCATATTGGTGAAATAATCGCCGACATTTCAAGATGTGATTGTCTTCATTTTAACGAACCATCAGGCGGTATGAATAATAGTTCATAGAACTGACTTTTTTTGTTGGGTTCGGCACCTGTAAATAAATCATTGTTTTAATAACAGTGATTGAATTTGCATATAATACATATAGTAGCTGATACAAAATCTCCATTGCTAAACCTAATTTCTAATTATTACCTGTAAGGGGATTTATTATCTTGATTGAGAAGTGATAACCATCTTCACCTTGCCAAAATATGATGGGATATTATAGCGCATCATATGAGCGGTGTGTTTCATACACACGCTGTAACTGATCATTCCGACGATATAAAACAATGGCAACTTCATCAATTGTAGGTGCATTGAAACGTCTTGCATGTTGGCCCACAGGAGTTTTATCAGCTCTGATTACAATTTTGTGATTATCAGATTGCATGAGATCCAGTGCAGTGTTGAACAATGTAATCAACTGATTGTGTTGATGAAAGAAAGTTTGTAATTCTTCTAGAATAGACCTCTTCACTGAACTATTATGTGCACAACGTAGATTAGTTGCTTGTGTTGAATTGCCCATGAAATAAATTTGCAGGAATTTGTAGTCGCCATCTGACACCGGCAACAGTGAACCTGCTCGGTGATATATTCGACCTTGTAACTGTAAATTAAAAAGACAGGTTTATTACTTTTGTTACAAAAACTATAAAATAAAATAAACAAAGTAATACGGGGGGTAAGTCTGTTTGTTATATGTTACCTTGAAAGTTGGCATGAAATTGTCCCGAACTACATTTGTTGCCCCAAATGGTCATTTGGAAGCAGTTGTTATATTTTTGGATATTTGTAAGGAAATGTATGGAATCCGTTCCTCTTCCTGAAACCAATGAGTACAATGGCTCTGGTGGCGGAACCAATGGCACTAATTTCACTTTGCCATTTGCGCAACACAATCCAGCGGCTTCATTTTTGTATTTCAATGCCTTACAATGTGGGCAAACTGAGTTCATAGATCCAATAGCAACGCATTGGTAGGCACTGTAGTCAATTGAAACTTCGTAACTGAAAGCAGCTCGTTTCAAACTTGCAAGATTATTAGCTGAATGACGCGCTGCACGGGTTTGTAATATCTGAATCCTTTCAATTGCGTTTCGCTCTTCACGTTGCTGTGCAGTCCGATTAGACTGAAAATTAGCTTGGTTTCTAGCATTTCGAGTTCTTCGACTCAATTTGCTCCGCCCGCGTCTTATAGGCGGCATGAGTCTTGAACCGAGTATAAATGGAAACACACACAAAATAAACCAATCAACCAAAGATAAATCGAGGAACTTGTTTGTCGATTGAGAAGCGAAGATTTAAAAACAACCAAGAAAATAATTAAGAATCTACTGAAAAAACTATCAAAGACAAACTGTTTAAAGTAGAAAGAGAAAGTGTCAAATCTACGGATGCATTCAAGTAGTTTATAGTAATTTTAAGGTTGCGTTCATAATTATAAAGTTACTAATTAAATTTTAAATGTTTTTTCTTTATATTGTAGTTTGGTACTCTTTTGTTTTATTTTAATAAAACAAAACAATAAGACAATGAATCGAAAGTCGATTTTTGGGTGTCTGAGATCAATTCACTTGATCGATCCATTGCTCAAATCGATCTTTACGACCCCAAAATATCGATTCTTCGATTAATCGATCTCAGATCGCCCATCCCTAGAATTGACAGCTAGGAACAGTTTTAATGGGAAAATGAAAAATGTAGTTTTTACGTTTTTCTGTGCAATTTTTCCAATTTTTCCTCCTCATAAGAACCTTCCTCGGACTTCAGCGAATATTTGGGGGGGGGGGGGAAGCCGAATTGGCCCAGCCGTTCTCGAGTTTTGCGCTTAGCAACACATTTAGCCATTCATTTATTTTTATTTATATAGATTGTTTTAAGAAATATTTAGCAAGACTGCGTCAGCATATAATCTCAACAAATTAGCATGCCTATAATATGGTTACATACAGCAATGTGTAAGTAATTTAAAATGAATTAGCTACTTATTTTCTGAATTGCAACCTCTTTACAATTTATGTTATTGTATGTACCGAACAATTAAAAGCGATATTAATCTAACTTTGCATTCTGGCAGTTTTTCTTGTGTGCGTTTAGTACACAAAATAACTTCTGTAGTTGTACTATGTATACCTCGGTACAACAGTGGTACAACTCTAAATATACGGTTTTTTAGGAGGAACAGTTATGCATTAAAAAAAATTCCTTATTCCAGTGCACTGACATGCTCCATTTAACGGGTCTGCCTACCAAACCGGCAGCCGCGAACTTCAAATGGGTAATTAATGTTAAACGAAATTCCTTCTCATTGCGTCAATTTTAAAGATAACTATTTAAAACAAAAATTATTCTACGTAACATTTCTTGAGAAATAATGCTACGTTAAAATATTTTGCCAATTTTTTTGTTTAATATGTCTTTTTTATAAAATGTAAATATTGAAATTTACGTATAACAAAAAAAAAAACGGATAAATAATTTTCTTCCAAAAACAATTTTATGTAGCAATATTCTCTGAGAAAATTGCGTCAACGTGTTTTATTTTTGTTTGAAATAGTTATCTATCTTTAAAATTGGTGCAATGAGAATGAATTTCGTTTAACATTGATTCCCCATTTGAAGTTCGCGACTTCCAGCTTGGTAGGCAGGCCTTTTAAGCTGCAAAACTTTTACGCGTAACAGAAACTTTTCTTCTGCATATTGTAAGGCGATTAACAACAAAAAAAAAAAAAAAAAAAAAAAAAAATCAGAAGTTTTGATTTGTAGCATGCACTGAGGCATCGATCTGTTGTCCGATTCTCATCTCGAATGTAGAATAAAACCCAGGGAAGACAAATGTTTGATCTTGTCGAAAAATGGTAGGCCTAGTGGGAAGCGTGTGAATGGGAGAAGGGCGAAGATCCAGTCGCGTAGTTTAAACGCACAGTTCGCCCGTCCCGGAACAGGCATACACGAGAAAACACTTCTCTAGACAGCGGCGAACAGCGGGTTTGAATATCGGCACGCCCGCGTTTCTCTCGCTTTCGCTCCAGGCAGTTTCTTATTGGGTGCCGAGCTCCCAATCCGCGGGCGATAGAACGGAGACGTCGGCGTTGTGAGAAACATAAGGAAGCAGGATGTTTGGTGCGAATATAGATCATCCACGGTCATTTCCAGCTTTTCTGAAGCACTGCTCAAGTTCTACTTTCAACCGGTTCTTCCGCCTCGTGCAAACAAAGTTTTAACTAAGTCTAGAAAATTACAGCAAAGGGACAAAGCGCCGCATTCTTGTGCACTCACAGTAATAATATTTTTGAGGGTGTTCACGGTAAAATGAGCATTTTTGAAAGCGCTGCTTAAGATCTACTTATGTGCACTTTGTGTAGTCTTTCGCCTTATGTAAAATTAACATTGTCATGGGCCTCATCACTTTATTCATGCGTTGATCAAGTGAGACTTTAAAACTATTATGAAAATATATGTATTACAAATCTGCTCACTTTTACATTCCGATGCAATTTAAGTTGCCACAAATGGTTACTGAACACTTTTTATTTGACGTTATAGTATGAAACTACTTCCCCTCCATCGTTAGCAACTTTACTGGGTGCATTTCACTCAGTGCGCCTATTAAAATAAATGCAGGTAGGAACAGTGACTTTTTCCTAAAGTTGATTTCAAAAGTGCTCACTTTATCGTGAACGGCCTTTATATAAGAACTATGTCTTACCAGGCACAACCAATACATTTATTTTCACCTTTTTTTTCTTCATACAAATTAGAAATGAAATTATAATTGATAGATAAAATACAAATAAAAGTTTAATTTAACCAAAAATAAGGTACTTTTATGTTAACGCAAGTATAAAACGCTTGTGATGCATGGCGTGTTTAGGAAACAAGCAAGCACGTTATACGTGGGGTGATATTTCAAATGTTTTATTCAAAAAGTGTGAACAAACCGCGAACAGACTACACCATGCAGTACGCGTACTTTACTTCTTGTGCTGTAGGTTGGAGGTTTAGCTACGAAGAAATTCAAGTATTTATGACAAAAAAAAAAAAACGTGCTCCAAACCGTAGTTACTGTGTACGGACAACATATTTCAGGCAGGAACTATTAAATTTATTGCCGTAAACTTGTCGTAAGTTGGACAACTTCAGTTACTGCTTTAACCGTGTGTAATTTGAAGAGAACGCTTTACTACAAATTCTAAGCATATTTAGATTCCTGAGAAAGTGTACTAAGTTTGGGGTTGCAAAGCTTGGCGTGTGTGTAATTTATGTGGCTTAGGAAGGTCGTTCAAAGTTAATCGCTTGTCGAATATTATAATGTCTAAAAAGAGTAGTCATCAACCTAAAACTTTATTAATACAACATAGTTTCTCCTCTCCTGAGCTCATAAATGACGTAAGAGTTTTAATTGTGCCAGTTATGTGTAAGTATGTATTTTCGTAAATGTTGTAAGAAATACACTTTTGCAAATTCCAAGTAGTTTATTTGATGATACATTGCCAGAACATTCAGTGAAAGTAATTTTTTTTTGCCAATCCCGAACCTGGGATAACTTTTTGTGTGGGCATGAAGTTACTGATGCTTATATAGGAATCTTAATAAATGTTGGATTTAAACGTTTTCAATATAATTTGAAAATTTAGGATTAAACTGTAAAAAATTTTAAATATCGTAGAGGATATTTTGTATGTTTTTCGGTAATATTAGAAATACGTAAGACAATAGTCTTCTTGTATTACATTTTAAAAAAATTTCAAGCAAGCGAACCATGTGTATTATGTTAACACATCTTTTTTAAACTGGTGGTTGTATACTTTGCATGTATGATATGTGTTATGTGCCAAATATGAGAATAATTTAAATTTTATTTCTTGAGGTATATTCTTCTTTTACCTGTCTAGTTTTTCTTTTATACTCCCTTTTGGTTGATTCTTCGAGAGTGGGTTACTCCAATTCAAATTTTTATTTTCTATTTCTTATTGATTTTGTTCAATATTTTTACTGTTTTGAATGGTTACATTTGGCTGAAGGGGTTTTATGCGTTGTATTTTTTGTTTGTTTTTATATTGTAATCGTAACGAAATGCAAAAATACCAATTCAATTATGGTTATTATCATTCATTTAAATAAGAACGTGTTTACTGAAAATTTCGTCGTCCACTCGGGGCTTGTAAGCAGATAAGAACTAAAATTTCGGAAGAAAAAAAACAACACACGTTTAATAAGGCTAATGGTGGGCCCTATGTATGTGTGAAATCGTGTACGTGTATGCACGTCCATTTAGAACTTTACAGGATGATGAACACCATCTTTTTAAATGTACCTTCCCTTCTCGCCCCTTCAAAAGGAACTATTTCTTTGGGATGTAAATAAATGTTAAAAATAATTACTTTGCCCTTGACTCTGCGGGCGAGGTAATGCAGTCGTGGCTTTGGTTTTTGGGTTTTCTAAATAATTGCGAAACTTTCTGGTATAGAGACCATCAAATGCTTTATCTTTTAATAAGTAACGTAAGCTTGATATTTGCGAATTTAAAATTCGTCGAGTCATGTATGTTCACCCAGCTGATCAATCTAGTACTTCGAATTGTGTTGTTGTAATTTTTTTTTTCCTCGAATAAGAGTTTATAAAAGGTAAGAACAGTTAAGTTGAAGTGCAGAATAAGCTGTACGTTGTACAAACATTTCTAGTAAACTTCCTAAACAGCAATGGAAACTTTAAACCTATACATTGTATGGGAATAATAGGCTGAAAATATGGGAGTGTGTTGCATTGCTGCTATACAAATTTGGAAACTTCCCCACGCATTCTCTTTCCTGAACAAATGCGGAAACACCACCATGGATGCGTGGGAAAAAACTTTACCATTTGCTTTTTCTCACTATACGTATACACTGATATGGTAAATTTGCAAATAATTTCTTAGAGTGTACTTTAATTAATAATACATAAATTTTGGTTTATCGGTCCTGCAGCCATTATTTTACCAAACATTTGAGGCTGAAAATGAGCAGCGCATTACTTTTTTTTTTTCTGGGCATTTCAACGCAATCTTATTTCTTGTTAGTAGGTCAACTTATAAACGTTCGTGCGTGACTGAAGAATGCGTTCATGTAGTTCTCTAACCTGGTTACTGAATAACGAATTACGTCCCTTCAAGGCTAACTACTTTATCAGATATGTATGTAAGGTTTGTGTATTAATATTTATGTTACAATGTAAGCAGTCTCCTTGACAAATTCCTGAAAACATTTTAAACTGGTTACGTTAACAAGCACTATATTACTTTGGTGGAAAACTTGCCGTCTCCACTGGTGAGGGTCGGAAATGTGTGCGGCCAGGGGAAATAATAATTATTTTAATAGTTGCTTGTTAACACTCTTTTCATGTCGGTGACCTGACCGATGACATGGGGCCTTTATGCCAGTAAACACTGCGCGCGCGCACGCACACACACACGCACACACACACGAGACACTTCGTATAGAAATCGTTTTCAGAGATATAAAGTTACTAAGGTTTGGTGTATTATCTCCTTCCGTTCTCTTTTAAGACAATTAAAAACTAAGCAACAAAACGTTTTGAGTTATTTTCGTTAAAGATGCCCTCTCTTTTGACGACAGTTCAAAAAGGCGAAATTCTTTACGAGTTTATGGATTTTTTCCCTTGCCACTTCTTAATTTGTCGTTCTGAGATTGGGAATAATATGGGAATAGCCAAAGTTCATGTTGACAGTGACGTCATGAACGCGGGAAGTTTGAAGAAACTGTGAACAGACTATAGCACGGCATACGTGCCCGCGCCATCGCGAGCTCTCGGATGGAATAACAGTCTCTCACCTTGCGCTCATCATCGGCGGCGACTGCCTGCAGTGGTGTGAAACTGGGTTACACGTTATCTCTCGAGCTTCATTAAAAGCCGGCCGCGGAAGCTGTGCGCCGGCGATATCGGTTGGAGGGATGGAGGAGCAAGCGGGGAGGGGAGGATCCATACGGCGCGGAGTAGAAATGGATTTAGCCACACTCGCGCCTGAATTATCTCCGTGATTTTTTTTTTTTTCTATTTCGGTTTCCGCGCTATTGATTTTAAAATTGAAAACTCGCCTACTCCTTCACACTTCACTCCCTCCATGGATTATGTGAAAATTACGGATTATGCCAAGGCGTGCCCCTGTAAGTTTATAAGAGTTCTTGCATCCTGCTACACCTCGGCAGAATGGCACCTAGTAATGATGAAAGAAAATACACGTAGTAAATATTCGAAATTAGGGACTAGGGTTGCACTGAACATCGCTACAAAATTTTTAGGAATACGGTTTTACATGCACTGTTTAAAATCGGTTGGTTGCACATTGCACGATAGTTTTAATGCCCTGCTCGTTGAAATAAGTCAAATTAAAATACGCGTCTCGCAAAAACTTCCAGGTAGGCGGGACCATTTGTGTTTCTTATTTATTTTCGTGTAATATTGCGCTGGCATTAAATAAAAATTGCCAAATTCACAAGGTTTACGTACGTAATGATCTTAAAAATGTATATTTAGGACGTTGTTTATATTACGCACCAGTGTCGAGATGACGTTAGATGTAATCTTGCTAATGGGCGAAATGTTATCGATTTTCGCTTTTCAAGTGTATTGAGCAGTTACGTGTTATTTTTGAAATTATTCTGTAAGGAGTTTAAGTTCCTCAGAGTCCTTTTTAATGAAAGGACTTGATTAATTCACAACGCCGGGTGGCGTATACGTCTCGTGCCCGGTTGCACCATCTTCCCTGATCCGAGATCGAAGAACCCTATTTCTGAAACAGGATCCTGTTTGATCTTGGTTCCAATGTAAAAGTGTTGCACCAACAAAATTTCATAATTTTGGATCTCCGATTCGTCGATCTTGGATTCAAAGTGACAGAACGATATTAAGTATAGTACAAATTTTGCTATTGGTTCGTAATATATGACGTCATGGAAGTAGGCGTATTTTTCACTATAGATAGAACTAGATGTGCGATGTTTTAACTGTTTTAAGTAAATTATTGTTGTACGAATTTTACTTATTAATATTCAAGTGTGTATAATGATGTTTTAATTCCCCAAGAAAACAATGGAACTTAGTATATTGGCGTATTTTCAAACTACGTTTGTAGAAAAAGGCTGCTGATTCCGGATCGAGATTTGGAACCGCCGATTTCGGCGGTTCCAAATAAACTTCATCTCGATCTCCAGTCCAGCTCTGAACTCGAATGGTGCAACAGTTTTCAGTTCGATCTTAGATACGATCTCATATCGAGTTTCGAACCACAATGGTGCAACCGTCCCTAAGAGTTTCCTGGAGAACCTTCTTCGTTACAGTCTCACCGAAGAGGGTTTAAAACTGGTGATTCAATTACTCCTGCGATGCCCCTGCATTGTTTTTGTGATTTAGGAAAGGGGAATATGAGTGAAGATTTTTTTACCGTCTCACATGACTTTTTTTTTTTTTTTTAATGGTTTAAGCTGTGTTTTAAAATAGAAAATGTTTAGTGTTGAGGGTCCCGTGGCCTTGAAGAGTTGGTGTTAATATTACTTGGTAAGAATTTCTCCGACGTGCCGTGGCCAGAGGTCGGTCCGACTCACTGCCACAGCAGGTAAGAGGGCGCGTGTCCTGTTTGTTGATTGTTACACACTCAGTTAAGTTTATTTATCGCGTGGTTTTCCTACGTACTCGCGAAGAAAGGGGAAAGTGGTCCATCCGGCTTCGTGTGCCCGCACACCTAACGCATATGGGGCTGTGGATTTAGTGTCCCGCATGTGTTACCAGCGATCAAGCCGTATTTCGGGTCAGCGACGGATCCCGGTCGCTTGCTCTGAACTTACTGGAAATGGGCAGGTTGTCGCCTAGTGTCACTTTTGAAATGAACGGTAGAAAAAAGTCACTGCCCCTTAACGCATTTATTTTAATGGGCGCACTGGGTGGCATTTGCCCAGTAAAGTTGGTAACGATGGACGGAAAATAGTTCCATTTATTTACGTCAAATAAAAAGTGTAAGGTAACCATTGGTGATAACTTAAATTATTTTCTTCGCTTTCTGGTTTTTTTAATGCATCGAAGTGTGAAAATGATCAGATTTGTATAATTTTTACTTTTCTAAAAATTTAACAGTTTTACTTGATCGACGCGTCACGGCGATGTTAAAGTGATGAGGTCCCTGGCCATGTTAATTTTATATAAGGTGGAAGAATGTCTAGCGTGCATACAAGTAGATCTTATGCAGGGCTTTCAAAAGTGCTCATTTTATCGTGAGCAGCCTATACCTGGTGGAAGCAACCTTCGCCTCCTGCCTGTGTCATGTGTTGACCCTTTATGGGCCTACCTCGGTTTGTGTGCGCCAACGGCTACGTGGAGGTCCTTGGCGGTCATCTATCGCAAGTACTCACCACGCCCATTGCTGTTCAACCACGCTGATCAAAAGACTTGCGCCACTTGGAGCAGTGTCTCCAGGCGATGTTTAATTCATATTTTCAGAGTGACTCGCAAAAGGACACTACTTATTGAACTTAAGGATTTTGTTATTCATAAAGGTGGGGCGATAATTAACTATACGATACCACGTGAATGCTATAAAATACACAGACAGTGCCTTTGATATGATAGATTGTCGCAACTTGTACCCGGTGGTAGGCTCTTGTACTGCGTAGACTGTTATTTGAATTTACTATGGCGGATATTGTTACTTATTGTGTTCAGTGCATTTGACATTCCGTCCTTTGTGCGATCGCTTTCCTATGTAAAAATCATGCTTAGTGGCCATAAAAGTGAAAGTTTCTGTTAAAAAAATTATTTTTAAGGCAGTTGTTGTTATTTGTTGGTAACTAAAGCACCAAATATACGTAACTATGATCTTTAAAACTGTTTGGTAAAATCCGAACTGTAAAATTCGGCGTTTGCAGAATTATTGCTTGAAATTTTCGTTGGGAAAAACCTGCGAGGTGGTTAGAGGGTCGGCGTACATATGTATTATTTCCGAATGTAAACACTTCAGAGAAACAAATGTCCGAGACGAGACTCTACCCACGACCTTCTGGTTGACGAGCCAGCTCTTTCGTCTTGATACCATCGGGAGATCTATTTGTGTTCGTAGATGCTAGAACAATTGTACCTAGCATGCCCACAACATAATTCATTTTGCTTTAATAATATGCAAGGAAATGTATGTCAGTGCAACTATGTGCCCCATTTTTCCTGTTTATTTACTTGGTGAAAAGTGCGTATGTGTGATTAGATGGGAAAAAGGGGGGGAGGGGGTGGTTGGTGGTGTTCAAATAGCGCAGACGCTTACACGAGTAGCAAGTAACTAAAAACCCAGAACATGTTGAGTCAAAACTAAATTCACAAATGCGAATGTTTCGAAAATTTGTTCTGTATGTATTTACTGCATTTCATTTCCATTGACAATCTGAATAGTAACACAGTTAATAAAAACAACGCGGTATTTAAAAGTAAAGCAAGTTATCATAGAGAAAGCGGTCACGCAGTAGCGATAGTGAAGGCGGGTGAATAAGCGTCTGTTTAACTAGTGACGTCACCTACTACTGTACTATGAATTTTTTTTTTTTTTTGTTTATGAATTGCGGACTCCCATTTCGTCACCAGTTCATCGTCGTAAAATGTTCATGGAATGCGACGAGATTTCATTACCACACAGATGTATTGCAGGACAGGAAATCTCACGATTTGAGATTGCATGCCAGCGTGGTCGTAAAATTGTCGTGTTTGAACTTTTGTTTTTTACTGCAGTTTCGTCGTCGAGATTACTGCACGCTTTTAAGGGGCCTCCCTAATAAAACATGCTTAACACCTCAAGGTAATGTGCGACCGTAAAGAAGCACTGCTGCAGCGAGGGAGGATGGCATAAACATGCGCAGCGCATGTGTTCTGTTTCCTCGGAATTTTAAGGGGTGACTATGGGGTTTTAAGAGGATTATGTAGCTTTGCGCCCAAGGTCAAGAACCGAGGGAGCGATACGGGCGACACTAACACGCACGCCTAACGCCTCATCGCTCTTACGCGCAAGGCGTGCAGTGTTTCCGTCGTGACGCTGTACTGTGCAAATTAGATCTGTATCATTGGGGTTTTATTGCACGCGATGAAAGTCCACATATTAAACTACGGCCGCATAGTTGTACTTTTTTCTCGCCGCTTAAGGAAACTGCATAGACAAGCTTTAAAAATGCAATATTTTACCATTGTCACGAATTTTTTTCTCCGAGAATACACTTAATATGATAAAAGTAAAAAAAATAGGACCATAGATCGTTGTTTCATATCTTTTCTGACAGTCATATTTCCATAAATTTTATTTACCGAGATACGCATTTACCAGCAAACAAAGATTTCACAAAACTTTTCAGTACATAGGACTCTTGATACAGCAGTCTGTTCAGTAAAGATACAGCATTGTCTTACTTTGAACCACTGCTTTACCGAAGAATAAATATGGTAAACAGAGGCTGGGATGTTATAACGATTTTTTGCAGAAATCGCCACTTTTCAACGACCACATTTATGCTTCAATAACCAATATAAATTGGCAACCAAATATCGACTTTCATTTCTGCCCTAAAAAAAAAAATTTAAATTAAAATACTCCATACCTTTTTAAAACTCAAAATGGACACAATTGCTTACAGTATGACCAATATCGATAACTAGCGAGGATCCTTAGGGCGATCTCCGTACTTTACTGCCTTGCACACTAAATAGGAACTTGCTCGAGTTGTGTGCTTTTTCATTGTCATATGGAATAATAGTGTGGAGAAAGTGTCACAATGGAAATAAATTACTTCAGAAATAAAATTTAACGTCATAATAGTTGGAAATTTATTGCTGCCGCAGCTGGAAAATTGTCGGATTCCAAAGAAACCGTAACCATGCCATTCATGCGACCTTAGTGTTTAGCTGAAACCAAATTTTGCGTTTAAATAAAAATTTTATTCTATACGAATCAAAGTTAAGATTAAATTGTCACATTTACGCTACAAAAACGATGAATGTGTTTTTTTTTCTCAAATAATTTGGTATATTAATAAAAGTTGCCAATTGTGTCACGAAACCATAAAACGTTTTCAATTTAAAACATCGCTGTTAAACATTTTTAATAATATGTCGTTTTATCTCGTTAACTGACTAATGCAAAACATAAAAAATGTTGTATGTCACACCCCTCCTTCACCTTTCCTATTAGAAAAATCATTTTTTAATATTTATTTATACATGGCTTGTGAAATCGTGTTAATATTTCAACCTTTAACGGCGTATGGGGGATTTATTTAATCGTGCGAATTTTCTTATAGGAGGAATGAGAAGCAACTGGTTATGTGAGCATGCAGGCCAGCCAGGCATATCCTAATGTGTTGTTCGAGCCTGCTGGTGCTAGTGCTGAGTAGTGCGGGCTGTAACCCCACGGCACCGTAACCTCATTCAATGGCTCCACTTTCATTACAAGTGTGCATATTTCTCACAGTCGGTTCACCTACGCCTGCGCCTTATCTGAAGGTTTGTCATTGTGTAGCTGTGATTTTAAGGGCTGCAGTCGAGTTGCGCATAGCCATCAAATTGTTAGGGGAAAATTTATTGTCTTATTTTGGTAAGATTGTGAACAAAAATCAAAACCAGTAGTGTGTTTACTTAATACTTGCATGGATTTGTATACGTAGTGATAGACAAGTTAACGGTTATGTTACAATTTAAACTTTTCGAACTTTGGCAAAATTTGTTCATCAGAATATTGAATGCAAAAAAACACATGGGTGCCATAGCGAAAAATCTCTTCTTCATTTTTCGTTATAGATGTTACAAAAATACTTAAACTATTATAAACGAAAAAAAAAAAAAAAAACGAAACATTAATAATTCCTGCTGTGGCAAAATACGTTTTCAAGATTGTGTAAATGTATACGTACATAAGGATGACTCATTTTAATATTTGGTCATGCTCCATACTAGATATTGCTTAGAAATATTAGTTTCTCTATTATTTCTAGAGTTGAGCTAAAGTGACTGTAGTAAAAACATCGGCTTTTGGTTATACCTTATCTGTGAAAGCATAGTTCTGTACTTAAGAAATTGCCAGTTTATGCATTACAGTAATACAACAGGTTTTGCATAAATAATAGATTCTGTATAAAAGCATAACTCATTTTATACGAAGAACGTGAAATGATCGCATAGTGTTAGCCGGTTTCCCGCAAGTATTTAGATTGCTCAATTGTACAGAGTAATCACTACTGTGTAAAAGCTATGCACTTCAAATCTGGAAAAAATATCTATTTTATTAAGTTGTTCTATGTGACATAACTTGCCAGCGACAAATCATGCTATTAATACAATCGACTATATGAAATGTTGATATAGACTATGTTGAGGCACAAACTTACATCTACCATGATACAGAAAAATATAGAAACTAATGTTGCTGTATTTGACCCCACCCGAATTTAAATCTAGCAACGTTAAATTTATAATAGTAGAACGAGTGGCGGGTTACTGGCTCACTTTGCACAATAGTGTCCTAAGTCGCATTTAGTACAAGAGTGGCCTAAGTGCAAAATCAGATATGCAAATTATATTAATTAATTGGTTGATTATTCGAATAACTAATTAGATTAATTAGACGTTTATCAATTAAATGTGATTAATTAAAGAGTATTTTGATATCAAAATGGTTTTGTTTTATAGAATTTTTTTGGTATCAAAGAATGTTTATGAATTTATTCATGTCATAAGGGTCATATTGGCGGAGCAGGTTTGGTGTGGACTCTGTGAGGTCCTCGGGCTGACTGACCGGAGGAGTGGGTTGTAATTGTTTGTATAGGAGGTGATGCTGGTGTAAGAGTGGTATAAGGACCGTATTATACTTTTTTGTTGGTGAATGGAGTGCATACACACGGCGGGTTCCTGGAACAGTAGGCGAGTGAGGTGTGACTGGAGCGAGAACACGCATGTCACTTCTGGACCACTGTGATTTACATTCATTTAGCCAGCTGAAATAATTATGAATCATTAAGAAATTACTTTGATCATGTGATTTGCACACACATTAAATCGAATTAATATAGACACAAGATATTAAACATTACTTTAATCATGCAATTTATATTAATATCCACAAATGCTAACTGAATTAAACAAACAAAATGCCCAGCTAACACAATAAGACAAATTACAACTACCCATTACTCCAGATCCCCCCCTCCCCTGACAAATATCCCCTCCCAACAAAAGTACACATACATTACTCGCTTCACCCTCATAGGCTTTCAGCACATGCATCGAAATACAAGCAAGGAATGCCTTACAAAAATCAGTGAATACACTAAGAAAGTAATTGTAATAGATTACCACTCAAACAATAGGAATGATTACACAACAAATTGTACATCCGTTCCCCATCCAGAGGTTTATTAAAGGAATAACACATCAAATATTACCTACAATATTTTTATTTAGTATAAAAACAATTAACAAAACATTGTACTTTAATCTTTTAAGATCTTGATTCTTCACCCACGAGTCGTGTGTTTTTAAGAAACCATCGAACCAAGGACATCTCTTTATACCTTTTAATTTTATCAATCAAATTTGGAGAACTGACTTTTTGCAATCAGTGTTCGTAAATACCACCTCTTATGGGCTGGCTATCATAGGTTACTAGATAAGCCTCTCTAGGAAATTAATTTCTAATTGAAATAATTAAAAATATTTCGTACAACCAATTAACCATAAATATTTTCTCAAAGATTCCTTTCTGCTTCGAGATACATATAAATTCGCCAACTTTAAACTTTGTTTTTCTTTCGTCGATTACTTTAATATTATCATACACATTTTTCATCAATCTACTGTCCATAACTTTTTCGGGCGCCATCTTGATAGTTCTATGATATCTGGAATTATAAAATTTAAGTATTTCAGGCAAAAAGTCAACCCAATTGTAGGTGACTGTCGATGTGAAATGCTTATATATTAATTGCTCAATAGATTTATTAAATCATTTCACAACACTGGCTTTAAGCTCTGAATACACTGTGTAGTGATTAATACCATATTTGGTCATTAGTTTCTGGAATGGTGCACAAAAAAAATCAGATCCTCTGTCTGTTTGTAGTGAATTTGGACTTCTCTCTTTCAAAACGATCTTCATTGCATTGGTGACCTGTTTTTCAGTTTTGTTTTTCAAAGGTATGTCCCAACCATATTTCGAATAAACGTCTATTATGATTCAAATATATTTGTATCCCTTATATTGTATTTCGAAAGCAACACCATTTCACACAAATTGGCTTGAAAAATATCATTTAAGCCTTTAGTAATAACAGGTCTTCTAGGATATCTTATCCTTGCAGAGGCATGAAGCTCTTGAGCAATCTTACTGAACTTCATTGGTAATATAACTGTCTTCAGCCAATTCTTCAGTAATAGAAATAATTTTCTTTGCATGTGAATTATTATCAGCCTCTCTCGAAGCGATGAGAAGTTTTAATCTGTCGACCAATTCATTAGCATTGTTCCAATATACAGGAGAAAGCTGGTTGTCAATTTCATTTTTCTACATTCCACTTCCAACAATATCGCTTAATAAATGTAGTTTCGGATGATTTTCATCATATCTTGAACGATTATTTGCATTTGTTTGGTGAATAAGTTCTCAATATTTTTCCAGATCGTTGCCGAATAACCATTCGGGTTGTCTTAAAATATCAATTCAGACAATCCTTCACATATCTCAGTTACATAATCACCTACTTGAATTCTATTTTCAGGCAAAAACTGAATTACCGAATCTCCCAGAAACCATATATTTCCATGTTGATATACACCAAATACCTTATCGTGTGTAGACAAAGTTTGTTTTATAGCTAAATAATGTTGCTTTAATTGAGCCAATTTCTTCTTCTTTATAGTTTCTTCCAATTTAATTTCCACTGGTGTTCATTAAATGTATTTAGCACGGAATGTAATGTATCCATTCTACTCATAACAGGTTGAAATATTTCTTCATTCAAAACATCCTGTTCCATTCCAGCGTGCATCACACAGACATCCTTCACTCAAACAATGCATTCTGAGCTGAGAATAGGAAAGTGTTTTGCACCCTCCATATACACTGTACGTAGCCTGGCATATTTTCCTCTTATTTTTTCCTCATTCCATAATTCATACCTCATACTTACAGCAGCCCACCCTTAAATTTTGTAACACTAACTAACCAACTAAATTTCAAACATAAATTAAAACACAATTTTACCCTGCTCACACACACACACACCTACCTAACCAAAATTTCTCAAGAGTACTTGGCCATACATTCTAGGTGCTTTTTCATGTATTTTGTAAATTAATCTAATTTGCATATGATTTTGCACTTAGGCCACTCTTGCACCAAATTGTACTTAGGCCACTCTTGTGAAAAGTGAGCCAGTAACCCGCCGCTCGCTCTACTTATGCCGTCTACCGCTCGGCCGAATGTAATTACCTTTTTTACATTCGCATTACCTTACCTTCTTAGAAGAAGCTGCATTTCATCCCTAGATTTTAATTTTCTTCCCCCAATTTGAGATGTAACGCTTCAGAATTTAGCACCAAAGCTGCATGTTTAACTGAAAACGGTTGATTATCGGAGGGTCATTGGTGGCTGTTTGTCACCAAGATCGGATGTGGTAATTATATCTGTGTAGTATAATTTTTAAATATAGTTTCGTTGTATGCTAACCATATCCATGTTATATATTACATCTATAAAGTTTTGGAAATCGAGGACAATATATTGCAAATACCCATATTATCAATATCTTTGATAAAAGTAGAAATCCCGTCAAGATCGATGATGGAAAAAATAATTCAATGAAAACTCCACCATAGCTGAAAAATATATATATATAGTTAGTATCACAAATATCGGGATATGATATATTGCTGACGTGGATGTACCGCAAATATTGCCAACACCGCAAATATCGAGATATGGAATATATTGCTATGTATCGCAGTTGCAATATTTCACAAATATGGTATCGTGACCGCCATATCGCACAACCCTAGTGGCGAGAAGGCCAAACCAGCTAGCGTCTATCCCTCCTGCATGACCCATAATTTATGGTCACCAGTTGGAGCCCGTGTGAGGTCGTTCCCGGCCTCAGCTGCTGTGTGGACAGTAGTGCGCCGTCAAACTGAGGCTGTGTTCCAAACGGATCGGATATTTTTTCTGCAAATTTGCGTTCAGTGTTTTGTAATGTTTACGGTTTGCGAACTGTCTACGTCCAGCTGTTCAGCATACATGATGCTTCTTTGTATTGTTCAACAAGACTTCGTAGGTTACAGGTGAATGCGAAATCAGTATTATAAGCTTGAAGACTAAAGATTATGTCTTAGATAAATCATGCCTGTGTAAATGTATAAAATTATCAGCTATATATAGCCATTTATTGCGGTTTTGGTAATGTATTTTTCAGTTCATGAACGCATTAAATGCATTACTGCTGAGAACTTTGTTGGGTAAAACTAATAAAACACTAATACTTATGGCACTGACTTGGTAATTTGTTAGCTTCGATGTTAATAAAACACAGAATGGAAATCATAATATGTTACCGATTTTACAGACCTGTTTGGATTACATAATTATTATTTTGGTGAAACAAGTGTGCCAACTAGAAACTGGGAACACTGTCTCAAACTTTGTTTCTATTAAACAGACAGGCGCAAAGCTATTGCATTTATGCCATTCTCACGCATCGGTGCTGATTGCTTCTTCGAAACCTCGAGAGCCTAAAAACAGGCAATATCTCTATATTGCACATATCGTTAACCCGTGAGAACAAAGTAGTAAATGAGCTTATACACCCATAAAATATTTACACGAGCCATTTTGCGTATGGATTATTATTCAGAGCTGCTGTTTTTTTTTTGTAGTACTGTACAGGTCTGTCATTCATGAGATAAACGGTGGAAAGAAACTTCGAAAGTTTCGTAACGCATTACTATTTGAAGGAATGACTAACCATCGTACTAAAAAAAAATTATACAAGAACATTGATATTTTCGTGGCTGGGTATGATCACGCCCGTCGAATATTTTTTATAGAGTCAAATTGTCTGTTCTTAGCTACCAAGGCAGTGGTGGTACGTTCTGGATGCAGGACATATTTCCCTGATTTCGTGCTTCGCTAAATGATGAAATAGAAAAAAGTTAACTGAACTCGAAGAAGACTTGCTCGACTGGTACCAGTTTTGCATTGCTACATTTTCTGAAATTTTGAGAGCGATTAAATAGAGCGGTGCTTGTTTTATAACCAGGACTTCCAGGGTTGTATTACCCGTCAGGCGTAACCAGTAGAGGCGACGTGTGTAAAAATGCCATCATTTGCCTTATTAGGCTGCGTAGGCATTATAGCGAGGGCGCTAAAGCAATATTAATATTGCCTTTTCAAAAGTGTGTTAGCAAAAACAGTGGATCATGACTGCTACAAACAGTGGTCAAATTCTCGTATGTATCCAGCATCAAATTATCCCCATTCCCTCTCTTATCTTCCTTCTTGAAGAACTGCGGTGCTAAGAGTTGGCTCGTTAAACAACTAATGTTCGGTTGCACCAACATATTCCCGATCCGAGATCGAATGATCCTAGTTCCGAACCAGGATCCAGTTTGATCTTGGTTCCAATGTAAAAGTGTTGCACCAACGAAATTTCATGATTCTGGATCTCCGATTCGTCGATTTTGGTTCCAAAGTGAGAGATCGAGATTAAGTATGAGACAAATTTTGCTATTGGTTCGTAATATGACGTCATGGAAGTACGCGTATTTTTCACTATAGTTAGAACTAGATGTGCGATGTTTTATCTATTTTAAGTAAATTATTGTTGTACAGATTTTACTGAATAATATTCAAGTGCGTGTAATGTTGTTTTAATTTCCCAATAAAACAATTTAACGTAGCCCTATCTGTTGGTGTATTTACAAACTACATTTGTCGACGATGGCTGCTGATCTCGGATCGAGATTTCGAACCGCCAATTTCGGCGGTTCGAAATGAACTTCATCTCGACCGCCAGTCCAGCTCTGTACTCGAATGGTGCAACAGTTTTCTGTGTCGATCTTCGATCCGATCTCCGATCGAGTTTCGAACTACGATGGTGCAACCGGGCATAAGTAATGTTATATGAAAGCCTGTGAGGCATATCTGAATTCGTGAGAGATGAAGGACTTAATAAAAATATAAGAACTAAATTTGATTTTTATTTTATTCTTACGGCTATTGTTTACAGGATTAAATTATCTGTCTCTACTATTACTTTTTTATTTCACAGTGCGCGTAATATTTGTCTATTTCAACTCTAATTAACGATATTCTTCATGTCTCTGTTTGGTTATTGTCTATGACTTCATACTCGTCATTAACACACGTCGAGTCTAACTTCTGCCATAATTTGTAATATCTTTTGCTGACGTATCCAGTCAAATAGTCCAGTCTGCAGTTGTACTCTTCACTGCTCTGATGTTCGCAGTCGCAGACTTTCCTCTCGCTGGTCACTTCTCTCGCCGTACGCTTCTCTTCTCGCTCATGGTCCTTCGCCTGATGCCGCAGCCACTTTATCCACTCTACAACTACCGGCTCGGAGGCCCAACGTCCTTTTTATACTCTGCTGGCATTGGCCTGGAAGGTTCGCCGCACGCCGAATCTAGCTGAGAGAAGCGAGGTCAGTAATCTAGAGCATTCCTCAGATGTCTCGAAGACACCTGATACCCAAGGTCGGGAGCGGCACGCGCCTTGATAGGCATAACAGGCACGCTTTGTAAACATTCCTTTGACTCGCTGCCGCGCGTCAATAAATCATCTAACTACTCTGTCCTTCACTTCCACTTGCTCGCTCTGGGCAAAGCAGCGAGCACGTAACATTAATATGTAAAATACAGGGATTTTAGGTAACTTAACCGCTCACGAATTTTT
Source organism: Dryococelus australis (assembly GCA_029891345.1). Classification (NCBI taxonomy): domain Eukaryota; kingdom Metazoa; phylum Arthropoda; class Insecta; order Phasmatodea; family Phasmatidae; genus Dryococelus; species Dryococelus australis. The sequence continues at coordinate 88,757,654 of CM057003.1, read as the reverse complement.
GTAGTGTGCGGATGTTCCAACTGTGGGTGTTTGCAGGCACAACTGTTCTAGGACGTTGACAGTTAATTGAACACTTTTGAAGTCAACCTGTGAAAAATATCACTACCCCTACATGCATATTTTTATATACTCGCTGCTCTGCATCGTTTGTTTTGCGCTGTTCCGCTTCTGCGCGCCAAGTAACGTGTGAAGGTCATACGGGTGTTAATGTGAGAATCGGGCGGCGATTTTCAAAGGCAAGTCCCCGCGCGCCCGCCGTGATAAGCCTATCGCGACTCGTTCGCCTCTGACATTCAGTGGGCTGAATTTCTGGGGCTATTGTCAATATAATGTTCTGGTCTGTGCTCTAGCCCCTCTCGGCGAGTCTCTGCGTAAGGTGGACTTTCTAGATAAGGCCAGCGAGCCTACAGTTGAGAGTTTGGAGGGGGCCACGCTCCTTCATTTCTACAGCTTTTGCGAGAATTATTTTTTCGTACCCAAACGGGAGCCGATATAGTAAAATCCTCTTACAATTTTCTTACAAATTGTTTTTATTATGTAGTCCAATTTTTCAAACAGAAAAAAGTGTATACTTTTATCCAATTAATTGATTAGCGAAAATTTTATTTATTTAATTATTAATTAAAAAATACAGTTTTTTGTGTTGAAAAAATTAACTACATAATAAAAATAATCTCTAACAAAATTGTAAGAGGATTTTACAATATCGGCTCCCGTTTGGGTACAAAAAAATTAATTATCGGAAAAACTGTAGGAATGAAGGTTTTGTGGCCTTGAGCGGCGTGTGTGCGAAGATAGCGAAGTGACGACGAGCCAGCACAGCGGCGAGTGGCGACGACAGCGACCAGCGGGGAGTGAAGTCCGCGGACTGCGAGCATCGATACCGTGAAGAGTCTGACTGACGGGCGGGACTATTGAACTGGGTGCATGAGTTTGACATGTTGAATGATGGCAATATACAGACTGAATATGTGTAGTTAATAAGTGAACTATAGGCTGTTCACGATTCAGTGAGCACTTTTGAAAGCACTGTTTAAGATCTACTTGTATAAACGTTGCGTGTTCTTCCGCCTTATTAAGAAAACTAACATCGCCGTGGGCCTTATCACCTTATTCATGCGTCGGTCAAGTGAAACTGTGAAATTATTAGAAAAGTAAATATTGTACAAATCTGCTCATTTTTATTTTTCGATGCATTAAAAGTACAGAAAGCGACAGTAATAATTTAACTTATCACAAATGATCACCCAACACTTTTTTCGACGTTAATATATGGAACTACTTTCCCCTCCATCGTTACCAACTTTACTGGACACATGTCACTCATTGCGCCCATTAAAATATAGCTTTATGATTAAATTAAAAATCAAATTTAGTTCTTTTATTTTTATTTTATTTTTTAATCTAGACCACCCCTCACGAACTCGGATGCGCATCTCTGACGTCTTGTAACTGTATATTATTTTACTGCCACACTGACTGGCGTGCGCTCAGTAAAGTTGGTAACGACAGAGGGAAAATAGTTCCATGTCTTAACATTGAAGTAAAAGTGTTCAGTTAACAAATATGAATACTGAAACGATTTATTTTTCTTTCTGTTTTAATGCACGTAAGTATAAAAAGGAGCAAATTTGTAAATTATTTGTTGTTTCAGTAACTCCACAGCTTCATTTGACACACACAAGAATAAAGTGATTAGGCTTGTGCCAATTGTTAAATTTACATACTGCGGAAGGGTACATAACGCGAGTGCAAGTAGATCTTAAGCAGGGTTTCAAAAGTACTGAGTTTTTTCCCCCCCTCATAGTCTAAGCATGCCAAAGTTTCGCAGGAATTCCTATCAATTTAGAAGATGATTTATATGTATTTCTTATAATTTGGTTTTAATATTTGTCAGACGTTGAGTTTTATATTTCTTGGGCACGTAGCCTAAATTAGTCTCTAAATTTTTTTTCAGCCTATATTTTCGTAGAGTGGATTTATTTATTGCTATTTGTTAATGCCCCTCAATTCAGGTGCATAATACGTGTAAAGAACACGCATAATAGTACTGCACGACCACCGGTACGTTAGACCGAATCCGAACCTGTAAACGCACCAACACTAAGAATTATCAGTTCTGACAGTACGTTAAATAAAGGGATGCATTTGTAAACTAAAGGTTAGCACATTCTCAGTTTTTCGCTGTTTGGTTGCTTTGTCGAGGTTTATTATTAATGTATGGGGATTATATTTTTTCCAGCTCCTCTCTAACCATTCTTCTTGCCTTATTCCGCTATCACCTACATAAAAATAACTGCGGTTAAACTGTATAGCATAACTGCATTCAGTTTTGGTAGTGTGCAGATACTTATTTACTTTGCTTGAATGTTTTGTGTCGTCGTTTGTGTGAAGAAAATACACGCTTATATGTTCTCATTTCGATAAGCTCTTTGCCAGATGTTACAGATGGCGATACCAGACGGTCGGCGAAGAGATATGAAGAAACGTTATAGTGTGTCGTAATAAAAAGTTCCACAAGGAGCGTTCATAGAGTATCACAAATTTGAAACAAACTTAATTATACATGAAAACAAATATTGTTCAATTCACACATAGCTGTATTCTTGAAAACGGCGGAGTCTACTTTAAAACGCGAGTTTTAATCTTTTAACACGTGATTTGCCACACGCAAGGAAAAAGCTAGTGAGCAACCTTCGTTACCAATTTTATCGTGGTAAAAGGTTTTTTTCTCTAGTCTCTGGTATCATACGAATTACCTGCTCTTAATTAAGCTGAAACTTTTGAAAGTTGTAATTAGGGTTGTGTTAGTAGTCCTGTATGGCGGGAATTTTTTGCACGTGCTGAAGCTCGTTTGTTTCTCTTCTGTGTAATGCTCCCTACTCGGTTTTTTAAAATAAAGTATTCGTCTGTATGGCTGCACAAAGAAGACACTTCAGTGTTATCATTACAAAACTTGTGAAACCCTCTTTCGACTAGGGGTCACGGTGGCTGAGCGGTTATACTGATCGCCTCCCACCAAGATGAACTGGGTTCGATCCCCTGCCGTTTCACTCCGGATCTTCGCCAGTGATAATCGTGCTGGACGATTCCGCTGGTCGGTGGGTTTTCTCGGAGATCTCCCGTTTCCCCTGCCGTCTCATTCCGGCGATGCTCCATGCTCGCCTCACTTCATCCTCATCGGTTCTCAAGACCTCGCTCTTAAGAGCCGCCCAGATCTCTTCTCTCACTCACTCTTTCGACTACTAGGGCCAAGGGGACGATGAGATAGTAGAAAGCTAAACCTAACTGAACTAGGGGGTAAAACTAATTTAAACACAAATGCCTTACCCGTTATTGTTCTAAAATAGTACTTGATTTCCCGAAAGCTGTTCCTGATTGACGTTTGTCTTGCTGGCCACCGGTTCTTTATGGCAAGTAAAGTTTCATTTCACACGATTAAACATTTAATTGAACTCGATCAAATGAATTTAAGTTATTGAATGCAGAAATCTTTTCACGTGTAGATCTAAAAAATTTGTTCGATAAAAATTGGATTGGGAACTTGAAAGTTCTGATGGAACATTTCACACTGTAAAATAAATATGGAACTGTTTTGGTAATAAAACGCATCAAGGAAAGTGTCTCTCCTGTGCTTGATAATAAAACCAAATATGAACAGAAAATTATGCGAAATAATTAATGCTTGTTGTGTAATGTTGCATTCCAGGTAAAGAAATGCTGATTCCTTGTAAAGCTTCGTTAATTATTCATTTTTATACCCCGGCGAGGGAACTTCATATAAGAGGGCCCTTGATTGATATCAAGCTATTAATTCCCTAACAGAACAATAGTTCCTCTGTTATCGCAAATTAAGTTTCTTGCTAAATTACACTAGTAAACCAACATCCCGTTCTTTTGTTGCTTCATTCTTTAGTCCCCCCCCTTTTTTTTTGTCCTTCGGCCTAATGGCTGTTGTATTGTCCAGTTGAGAGCACTTCCAGCACTCCGGCGCACTCAAGTATTGCAGGCACTTTACTATCCGCACGACACCGATGCATCCCAATCACTTGGTCCGCCTGTACTACTGAGCTGTGTCTGCAGGGCATATCTTCTCCCAGAAGGGTTTCTGGATCTTTATCCACAATCCCGCAGTGTAGGTGATTCCAGAATACATGTCTAACCGTATTTAGAGAAATTTCACAAGCGTCGCTTTTTAAGGGGAACCCTTTCCTTCTTGGTTTCTCTAGCTTAAGTTTATAAAAATAATTCCGAAAGTAGGTACCCCTGTTTCCAGCCAGCTGTTAGCCTTACACAGTATTTCAGACATAACAACTGGACTATAGGCTGTTCACGGTAAAATGAGCACTTTTGAAAGCCCTGATAAAGCTCTACTTTATCCACTTTGTGTATTCTTCCTCTATATGTGAAATTAACATTGCCACGGGCATCATCACTTTCTTTATCCGTAGGTCAAGTGAGATTGTGAAATTATAAGATTAAATATTTTATAAATCTGCTCATTATTACATTTCGATGTATTAAAAATAGAGAAAGCGAAAGAAATAATTTAAGTTATCACAAATGGGTATTTAACATATTTATTCGACGTTAAGATATGGAACCACTTTCCACCCATCGTTACCAATTTTGCTGGGCGAATGTCACTCGGTGCGCCCTTTAAAATGTATATAGACAGGGGAAGTGAGTTTTTTCTAAGGTTAATTTCAAAACTGTTCACTTTATCGTGAACAGCCTTTACGAATGAGTGAGTGAAGAGATTTGGGTAGTTCTTAACAGCGAGGTTTTGAGAGCCAATGAGGGCGAAGGAAGCAGCGCCGGAATGCAAGAGCGGGGAAACGGGGATATCCCTGAGGAAACCCGCCGATTAGCGATATCGTCCGGCAAGATTCCCACATGCGAAAATCCGGGAGTGACCCGGCCGGGGATTGAACCCGGTTCGCCATGGTGGCGATAATCTTTTCAGTGTATATTTTATTTATTTTGTGTGTTTCCCGTGAGAGTTTTTTCGGCTACTTGATGTCTAATAAAGAAACTCGCAAAAATTTCGATAAGTAAGACATAACATTCCTTTGCATAAAACTGGCAGTTTTATTACTGTGTTTTATATTATAACATTTGATAGAAAAATAGACTACGAAGCTATCAGGTCGCTCACTGTGAATGGAGCCTAACCGCGTAGGTATTGTCTGGTCGCGGTTATCTAAGCACTTTTGATATAAATCTTAGAGTAATGTCATTCCTCTGTATGCGTATAGTAATTTAACGAGCACACTGACTTGCGTTTGCAAGGTAAAGTTGTTAAAGACTGTTCACGATAAAGTGAGCACTTTTGAAATCAACCTTTGAAATTAACCTGCCTGCATATATTTTAACGGGCGCAATGAGTGACATGAGCCAGTAAATTTAGTAACGATGGAGGGAAAGTAGTTCCATATCTTTACGTCGAATAAAAAGTTTTACGTAAGGATTGGGGATAACTGAAATTATTTATTTCGCTTCCTGGTTTTTTTAATGCATCAAAGTGTAAAAATGAATACATTTGCAATATATTTACTTTTCTAATAATTTCACAGTTTCACTTGAAAGATGCGTGAATAAAATGATGAGGTCCGTGGCGATGTTAGTTTTACATAAGGCGGAAGAATACACAACGTGCATACAAGTAGATCTTAAAACAACGCTTTAGAAGGCGTTCAGTTTATCGTGAACAGCCTATAACGACGGAGATAAAGTAGCTCTATATCTTAATGTGAATTAGAAGTGTTAGATAAAGATTTGCAGATACAGAAATTATTATTTTTGTTTGTTTTTAATGCATATACTAGTAAAAATTATCAAAACTTCAAAATATTTACTTTTGTAATAATTTTGAAGTGTCATTCTACCGACGCATAGAAATTGACCATGCCTATGGCAATGTTAATGTTACATATGGCGGAATAATACACACACTATTAAACAGGGCTTTCAAAAATGCTCAGTTTACCGTGAATAGCCTTTAACAAGTTTTTGCCCGTGAATTGATATGTCGGAAAGTTAACTCGAAACATGCATCATACATTGTGGCTTATCTGAAATAAGTTGCGGTGTACTGAAGAGGGTTAGTAGTGTTGCGGTGTTCGGAAGTGGTAACTCGTAGCAATATTGCCCTTGCCTAGGAACGCCGCGTGGAAGGAATGCGCAAGGCGGAGAAGGCAAACACGCCCAAGAGGAACAGGAAGACGACACACACGTGTAATCGGTGCACGCCACTTGCCGCCAAGCACTTTGCAGCTGATAGCTAACTTCTGCTTCCAGGAACAAACAGTCTCTCTCCTTTGTACTGTTTATCTCGTGTGCGCCCTGTTGCTCACCACAGCATGTACTTTATAACAAGTCGAACAGAAAGTTTTACACCAAGAACAAAATCCCCTCTTCTCTGTAAAAAAAAATTTCTCATTTACATTAAATTTTCATTGAACTCCTGGCGGTTCTGAACATGCTTTGTCAACAGAATTTCATAGAAAAACATGGGCTACTTGTGACGCATTATTTTTTCATATCGTGGAAAAAACGACATTCAAATACAATTTATAATATTACACGTATGTAGTTTGTAACGATAGTTATAGTATCAGAAGTTATGGCGGTGGCGTCCTAACCCCAAAGTGATGCCGCCTTTTTTAATTTATCTAGTTAATTAATTTCAAATTGATTGAAAGGGCTAATTAAATTGATTGAAAGGGTTAATTTTTTGGTGCAAGAGTGTACTAAGGGTCAGATTTATTAGTTTCTTTATTTTTGTGGGTTGGGGAGCAGCTCTGGTAGATGTTGTCAGCACGACTGGCGCTCAACTGTGGTGCCGCGTGTTGTTGACCGGGGGGGGGGGGGGGGGGGGGGGGGGGTGTGTGTGTGTGTGTGTGTGTGTGTGTGTGTGTGTGTGTGTGTGTGTTTTTGTGTGTGTTTTTTTGTGTGTGTGTGTGTGTTTTTGTGTGTGTTTTTGTGTGTGTTTTTGTGTGTGTGTGGTGAATTTTGAACAAGAGTGGCATAATTGTAAAAACATTTTTTGTTTGGTAGTGATCTAGCTCGTAGACGGTGTTGATAGATATGCGACTTTGAATGTTGTTATTATTATTCTAAATTAATAACAGCGTTGCACGAGAGAAATTATGTGTGTTTAAATGAGTTCTACGTATCATTAAATAACACACTCCTGGTCGCGTAAAGAAATAAGTGCAATTACGTGAGTCTTCAATATGAAATTATTACTTAACGAAAATCAATTAAACATTAGGAGAGCTGAATGCATCTACAACGTGATTTTACTACCTCAAGCTGTATGTTAGAAATATTATTTACATGAGAGAAATATAAGGAACGAACACAAGTACATGATTAACATCTGGTGTCGACAAGTGCTAAACGATCACAATTACATGACCCTGCAGTATGGAATTAATTAATTAACGAATCCAAAAATGTCCCTATAAATTAAACGGCTAACGAACACAATAAGATATATGACACATCTTGATGCCTCTCGTAATTACCTGACAATATTTTAAAGCACGTCCGTCTGCGTGTGAGACTGGTGAGGACTAACTTCTGAAACTAAATCCATATGTTAAAAGAAATTAATTGATTTGCACGCGTAAAAAAGAATACGTTTAATATACGTCCATTCGCTCGGGAGCTCAGTGAAGCACTGACTTGGATATAGGACTTATGTCAACTTATAACCTACGTTGAGAGCAAACATAACCTATGTTTGATTATAGACAGAGGTGAAAAAACTCGGAAATTTTAAACAAAACAAATTTTTTCAAATAAATTAAATTGATACACATAATGAAATCGCATCTCCCCCAAAACATCCGTCCGCCTCGGAAGCGGGTGAATCAATCAAGCTAGCTTACGCCTAGAGCCTGACTATATGTACTTGGAGTGCGGTCAACAAGCGACTAAGGTTATAGCTACTCAAATAGATGTTAATACGACTTACGTGGCGAATGGATAAAAATTATGTTTACAATGCACGTACTAATATATAAATTAGACTAGTTGAATTAACAACGAATTATAAAAACACGTAATGAAATCGCACCTCTCCCAAAACACATCCGTCCGCCTCAGACGTCAGTCAATGAATAACGTGCACCTGCTTATATGCTGTTATATATACGTGGATCATGGCCGAGTTGAAATTTACCAGAAAAACTCTGTATTCATCCTAAAACTATGTGAATGTTTAAAAATAACACTACTTGATAAAAGTGACAATTATTAAAAATAACAGACATACTACAAAATTTTATTCAGTTAAGTCTGTGAAATTAACAACACTAATTAGCGAAACGACAGTTGAAAATCAACCAAGTTTTGTAGACTGCACACAGAAACGGGCTTTACACGAAAATTATTTTATTCCCGGTATATAAAAAAATGTTATATTAAAACGAGAAACGCGGTTAACTCTCCGAAACCTGCTGACAGCCGCACCCTATGATGTTCACTGTCGCGTCACGAAGCCCGCTGGCTGCCTACCCCTTGGTCGTGGCACGGTACCCCGTCAGTGACCGGGGAAGTCGAGAGAGCCGATAGAGCGTCTATGCAGGGTGAAGGTTCTCGTGAAACTAACATGGCGGCGGACAGCTAAAACTCTTCTCGTCGCGCCTCACTCCCCCCCAGTCCTTGTCTAGGAAGATGACTTTTTGTGAAAAGAGAGTTCTTTTCCAAGGTCACAGAACAACTCCCCTGAGCGCGTTTTCGGTGATCTGTCCCCCTTCCCTCCATCACTGAGTTTGTTTTCGTCCGAAAAGTCAGTTTGTATTCAAGGACATGGAACAATGCCCTAGAGACCGTTTTTCGACGATGTGTCTCGCTCCCCTCCAATGCAGAGTTCATTTTCAGATGGATGCTCTTCGAAGGTCACACACCCTTGCTGTCGATCTAAGACCACGTACCCCTACCCCCCTCCCTGCAGTGTTAGCCCAGAACACGTCTTGTGTCCAACAACAACTTCAGGGACTCTCACACCCCTCAAGGCACTAAGTTTAACTCTTCCGAAGTGGTGACCTGTTTGTAAAACTTTGCTTTACTCGTGAATTGTGGACTCTCCTGAAAATCTGCTCTGTCTGGTTCTGTGAGAGGAATAGTTATCCCCCACCGGTTCCTTCCCGTGACTCGCATACCTACAGCTGTTCAACAGCCTTTAAAACTTTGTGGCAGACAATGTTCGAAAAAATTCTCGCATTTCGGCTCTCAAGTGTTTGAACGATTATTTCCATCGAATGAATATCTAAGAAATTGTGCTGAAAAATTATTCCCTTAACATTAATAACTATATTGAAAATAATAGCAGTAAATATGTAACTATATTTATGGAAAAGCAATTTATTGTTTCCAAAAAACTATTGCTATCACGATAAATCATTTGAACACTTCTTCTATCGAAACCTATCAACTTCCACACGCTGAAGTGAAAACTTTTTATAAATCTTTGATGTAATTTTCCGAAAAGTAATTTAATTCCTGTCATTGTTATTAGTATCGAATTTAATGCTATGAAGGAATTGAAATTTCAACATTTTTAACACCGGAACCCATGCTTACATGTATAGTTGTCTAAACTTAATCTGGATATTTAATAGAAACAAGATGAAAGGGATGTTAGGAATACGCAATAAACATCGACCCATGTTTAGTCTTATCTCTCTCATTCTTCTAAACCCTCTAGGTAATACACTCTGGGATGTATTTGTCGAATTGAAATAATTTTAAATATTTCATAAGACCAATTAACCATACTTTTTTTCCAAATATTCCTTTCTGCTTCGAGATACATATAAATTCGCCAACTTTGAACTTTGGTTTTCTTTCGTCGATGACTTTAACATTATTTTAATAGTTTTCATTAAACTATTATCCGTAACTTCTTTGGGCATCATCTTGATACTTCTGTGATACAAGGAATTATAAAATTTAACTATTTCAGACAAAACGTCAACCCATTTGGAAGTCTGCCTCGATGTTAAATGTTTATATATTAACTGCTTAATTGATTTGTTGCAATGTTCTACAACACTGGCTTTAAGCTCCGAATACATTGCATAGTGATTAATACCATATTCAGTCATTAGTTTCCAGAATGGGACAGAAAAAATTCAGATCCTCTGTCGGTTTGGAGCAAATTTGGCTCTCTCTCTCTTTCAAAACGATCTTCATTGCATTGGTAACTTGTTTCCCAGTTTTGTTTTTCAAAGGTATGCCCGAGCCATATTTCGACTTGTGTCCCTTATTTTATGTGGAAATCAATGTGATTTCACACAAATCGGCTTGAAAAAGATCATTTAAACTATGAGTTATAACTCTTCTTCTAGGATATCTTATCCTTGCAGGAGCATGAAGCTCTTGAGCAGTCTTACTAAACTTCACTGGTAATATAACATTTTTTTGTTAACTCTCCAATAATAGAAATAATTTCGTGTGTATGTGAATTATTCCCAGATACTCTTGAAGCAATGAGAAGTTATAATCTATCAACCAATTCGTTAGGATTGTTCCAATATACAGTATAAAACTGTCACCTATTTCATCTTTATATATTCCACATCCAACAATATCAGTTATTAAATGTATTTTTGGATGGTTTTCATCTCCTGAACGAATTTTAGCATTCTTTCGACGAATAAGTTCTTTATATTTCTGCAAATCGGTGTCCGACTATCCATTTGGAAAGTTTTTAAACAATAATTGAAATAATCCTTGACTAACATCAGTTATGTAATCACGTATTTGAATTTTATTGTCAGGCAAAAACCTAAATACCAAATCGCGCATGAACCAGATGTCATCTCGATAAACACCAAATGTCATACCACATATAGATTGTTTTAAAACTAAATAATGTTGTGTTACTTGAGAAAGGGGCTGCTTTTTGTTCTTCTTCATTAAAGGTTCTTTATCTATTTTACTCTCCAAACCTTTTTTATTAGACATATTCAACACAGAATGTAATGTATCCATTCTACTCATAACAGGTTTAAATATTTCTTCATTTAAAACATCATTATCTATACAAGCTCATTTGGCTTGTAAATATTGTTCCTTCCCAACAGATGTAACATTATGTAATTTCGAGGCAGAGGCAGACATGTTTTGATTATATTACATTAAATTTAATCTATTTATATACGAATTAAGTCGTTGCTTTTGTTACAGTTTCAGCTTTCAAATCATTATTTGGTTTTCTCAAATCAGCTTGCACAATTAAACCAAATCTTTTATTAATCAATCCATCTCTTATATATTGTGTTATTTGTTTCATTTGTGTTTCAAGTTGTTTTGTAATAGTAGCATTTACCACTTCATTTATTACGTCTCTTAAATTTTCTTGTATTTCTGTAAGTTGTGTTCTAAAACTATGTTGGTCATATTGCTAAAACCATTAATAAATTAATTCTAACATTCTTCTATTCTAAATTCATTACTTGGCAAATCATTACTAATTTTGCTTTAAATGCTTGCAATTACACCCATTGTTTTTATAAACATTATCATTCAAATCCACTAACTTTATTAATTCCTCTTCAATATAGTTTGATTGTGAATTAAATATGTTTAGCATAATAGTGTTTTAGTCTTTCACATAATGTTTATGTTCCACACCACTATCTTTCACAGCAATACCCATATTACATAATATCTGTCCATTCAAATCACAGTTCCCATCGCGATTTTTGGTTAAACAGCTATTGTAATGATCATGTTTTATACTATGTCCAAATTTTGAAATACTCATTATTCTTCGTCGGGAAGTAAAAAAACTGTCAAATCCAGATCTATATCTGCCTTTATATAGGTGGGAAGTGTTGGTATGATCACAAAAAAAAACTGTAGTCTTTCCAACAGTAAAAACACATATCTTTAAAATTTGTAAATGTCATATCACCTAAAACATGATCATTGAAAATTTACTGCTCATTCATTTGATCTATTTTATACACAATTACCATATTTGCATTATCGTGCAAATTATGTTTTGGTATACTTGCATAACTTTGCGATAGATAAAAACAATCAACATTTGAATGTCGACCAAAACTAACATATTGTTGTATTTCACCCTGCGGTTCACACCAAACATCGTCAAAAATAAATACGGAATTGGGCAATGCTTCATTTGGAGGCACTATATATCTTTTTTATATGTAAACAGGAAATTCCATCAATTAACTACAAAATGGTCGCCAATCATTGATATTTCTCGAGTTGTACTGTTTTAGAAAAACACATACATTTTAAAATTTAAGACTATTTGGATGTTGCAACAGAGACATAGTAACACAAGTTTTTCCACATGAAGGACCATGTATTATACATGGCATATTTGATGGTGAAAGAATACCATGTTTGTGGTCAATTGTGTTTTCTTTAGTATTTACAATTACTGGCAGATGTACATTTTGTTGTACAACCTTCATTTCTGAACATTTACACAGTATTACATAACATACTATAACTATAAATGTAGATCCATATATGTAGATCTATATATGCCTGCTTTCTGTTGAAAAAATGGTTCGTACTAAATGTATAAAAAAAATATCTTGTGTATTGAATACGTTGATTGATAAATTGCCATTTGAATTATATTTACTGAATACTGAACTTGCAAAAGTTTGGCATGGAACGATCATGCAATAAACTCTTTGGATAACACTTGTAAAGAACACAATATAGTTTACGATCAAACAAACGATTTGGAAAAAATACATATAGCAGATACGATTCTAGCCGATAAAGCTGCAAATATAAGGAATAGGCCATTTTCTTCTACAGGTGAAAAGCTTAGAGCTTGGGTTGTTGATAAAGTTATGCGCGCAAAGGTGAAGAGAGGCTTGGGAGTAAAGCATAAAACCAAACGAAAAACAAAGAAAGGAGGAATCATTCTGTTCCTATTTCCAGCATTAACAGCTCTTGGATCAATCCTTGGAGATGTTTTGGCAATTAGTACAGCAGTTAAATCAAAAGGTAAAGGAATGTATTTAAAACCATTTAAAGTTGGACAACGAAAAAACGTCAAACATAAAAAAAATGGAGAAAGCCCTAAATAGCCTTCCAAGATGTGCACTTAAAACAAAGATATTAAAGTATTTGTAAAGAAACTGGATATTCCCTATTTCCGAGGTGTGTATGAGAGACGATTTACCAAAGAAACCAAGTATTCATTAATGTATAATAGTTAATTTAGATTCGATTCAAAATGAAGGAACACATTGGGTTGTAGTAATTAAAAACATAAATCAATTATTGTATATGATAGTTTCGGCGATTTACATTCTCCAATTGAAATACGTAATTATTTATGAAACGTATATTTAAGGTATAATTACAAAACGGATCAATTACCAAATACAATCGATTGCAGACTTTTATGTTTGCATTTTTTGACTATACATAGGATATATAAGTAAGTGTAATATTAAAACTTATTAATAATATGTAAATTATGTTGATATTAAGTGGAAATTCGTCGCAATTGTGTGTGGTATATTTCCCAGCTTCAGATTTAGATGGAGAATGGCAAATAAATCTAATTGAATTTGTTACTTACAACAGCATAACAAATATTGATATGCCTAACCAATAATTTATGGCTAATATTGGTGAAAGAACCTACAAGATTGTGTTACTGGTAAGACCTTATGTGTTGGATGATTTAGAAAAATTCACTAAAGCGGCATTACCTGAACATGTGCATTTTCGATTATGTGGAAATACAAATACATGTAGTGCAATGTAGAGTAATATCGATATTGATTTCTCGAAAGACAATTAAATTGCAAATATTTTAGGTTATGAACTGAGAGTATATCCAGCTAATTAATAGCATGAATCATCAAAACATTGGTAAATGTATGTTGTATAAATGTTAATATTGGAGGTGGTTCATATTTGAATGGAAAACCGACAATTACAATACATGTATTCACATGTGCTGTGGCTCCAGGATATAAAATAATTGAAAAACCGAATACTTTGATATATCTTCTAGTAATAGTGAATAATGGTAATGAAATAGTTGTTAGAATTGTCGATCAATACAGTAAACTTATTTATCTTAGAAACAAAGAAATTACTGTCCTTTTGCATTTGAAAAAAGCTATATAAACACTTGCATTCCATTGCGCATTACAGTCATAAAGCATATTGTGTACAATATTAAATTTGGATATAAAGTATGCACTAAGGAACGTATTTCGAAGAAAGGAAGTATAAAAATATGTAAACACAAGCATAAAAAGCTCACTTCAAATAAGTTACCCTTGAAGTTAACATTAGGCAACTTATTGTATTTAAAAGAATTAGGATATATGGTTTATAGAAATGGAAGACATACTTAATGTTGAAGAACCTGTTAGTTATGAAAATGCAATCACCAATATGGAAATACACGTGTATGAATCATTCCTTGCAGGTCTGTATATGTTTCCTTGGGAAATATGTATTTCAATACAAAATCGCGATATTTACACATTACCATCGAAATCAAGTTTAAGGTTTAGAGGAACAATTAAAGAGACAGCTGATGCAAGTAATCCAGCAACTAAAAAAATAGTAAGTAGTGGAATACTTCATTTAATCGATAGAATTGCATATCTGCTGAGTAGAACTCGATCAAACACAAGATGTTGGAATTACTTCCACAATAAAGAACCATCTGTCAGGAACTGTAAACAATCTATATACAGGGCTTATTGCTTTTTGGGGCAATACTAATGAATACTCACTATAAATAAACCCAGGGGAAAATACGAAGTTGTTATACCGTAAGTATTGTTTTGGGCTTTTCTGAACACTACAAACAGATCGTATTAAATACTAAACAAGAATTAGTTATTCTATTCGGCAATACACATTTGAATGCCATATATGTTACAACTAATAACGAAGAAGGTGTAACATTCGAATTAAGCAGTGTGGGATGGTTGATGCCACATATTGAAATTAACACTCATGAATGTGTAAAATTTTTAAAATTTATCGAAAAAGGGAAGAATTTAGACATTGCATTCAGGTTGTGGGGTTTAGAGGTTTCTCCAACTCTACTGCTAGCTCAAAAAATAGTGTGGAGTGTGAAATCAAGTTTTTCATCGGAAAAATCAATATATGTTGTCATTTGTTGCCAAACAAATCGACAAAACAATTTAAAAGCTGATAGATCAGTATTTGATAATTGTGATATGAAAAGTATTAAACTGTATCTAAACAGTCAAGCTTACCCCTATGTGGATTTAAATATGAACTTTGCTAATGGTGAATTCCTTATTTCCTATATTATGCATACAAAGTTTCAGGAAATGTATTATAACACAGCTCACTGATCCTAGAACCCGAAACATTTAAAAGTGGAGGAGCATTATTTGTGTTTGATGTAAGTAAACTAGACGACACAGTTATACATAGCGTTATTGATTCACGAATTGAAATTATTGCAAATACACCAATTCCGGTAAATTCACAAGCTTATGTGCTGATAATTCATGATAGATTAGCAAGTTACAATGCAAGAGATGAGCTGGTGAAAATAATGAATTGAGTCTGTAGGTGACGAACCACAGTTACAACAATATGTTTTGCAATGTGCAAGGATTTCAATCTGCAGAAAATATTTATCATCACATAATTATCTTTTACTGAAATGGAAGAATATGCAATTGTATTCAGCTTCAAAGCACCATTTGGCTGGAAATATCTAACTCCCAAATACAAGAAAACTAATAGATGTGTTACTTGCCATCACCACAGGTTAAAATGGGAGAGTGGGTGTTTATAGTATAAGAATGTTGAAGATATTTGTAAACATTACCCAAATAATTATGAAATATATATAGGTGGAGATGAACAAAAACACCTTAGAAAGTGCGTATAACAGGAAAGTAATAGATATTAAAAAAGAATACAATTGCCCCTCATTCGAACAATTACATAAAGATATAGATATACTTTGACATTCTTCTCTGCCAAAGAAAACTAAAAATTAATGCTAACTTGGGCGATGTCTGACTGGGGTGAAACAGAGTATGTTGATTCTTCTCTTGAATCACCTGTGGATATTATTCGAGTGATATTGCAATATTTAGGATGAGTGAAATTTAATATAAAAAGTATTTGTTTGTATGTTACCACTACTTTGTAAAGATGGATCAAGAGAACAAAATCACATGCTCATGCAAACAGAAATGAAAATATAAAGTGAATACAGGCTGTTCATGGTAAAGTGAGCACTTTTTAAGGCCCTCTAATTATTTCTTTTCATGTTATTTACATCTTCCTGCTACTTTTTAATATAGACATTGCAATGTGAGCAATAAACACAATGAATACATTTAACACACTCAAAATTTAAAGCCTCAGGCTGCAATAAGATATATTTATTAGTGGTCAATGCCTGTTCGTAGGACCTTTAAAAGTGCTCACTTTACCGTGAACAGCCTATATCAGAGAGTTATTAGCACTTTGGAGCAAACCATTTCGACTTTGTTTTGAAAAGAAATAATTTGTGTGACATACTTTATTTATGTGTTTGGAATCATTGTGTATTTGTTCGATTCCTTGTGTGATAATGTTTATGGACATTCTGTAGTTACTTATGTTTTTGAAACATTGTATATTTAGTTTTGTCGAAATATGGTAATTAATGTGTTTATACATATTTTGTCAAAAAATATGATGTGTAAAATGAGCTTTTACTTTTATTTTACTTATCCCTTATTAAAAGTTAAATTATTTTCCTAAGAAAAATATTTTTATAAATAAATTCCTTAAAAGAGACATTTGAGAGAGATAGAAAAGTGTATTGCATTAACAGGTACAAGTGTTGTAATGAAAAAAGCCAGAGGAAAAGTTCTGGAAGCAAGCACTCTTAACTGCTTTTCCATAACTAAGTGTGTGTGGGTATATATATAATTAAGAATCTCTAGCTTTTTTGTGTGCAAGAAAGAATTTATGTATTTTTAAATCATGTGTAATGTTTGCTATTCCTTTTATTATTATATGGCCATTGCATTACAAACTAACTAATATCAAGTGTGTCTTATCTGGGATTATATATATACACAATATACCATCCCAGAGTTGCCCAGCTGTAGCGGCATGTACAACCTGCCTGGACCTTGTCGTCTTTCCCTGCCTGTCTCACACTACAGCCCCCTCCAGTGACACTGGATCATACATCACCATATATCAGAAAACCATATAAAATATGTGCAGTTTTTATTATATTAAAATTGTCATGACCTCATCTAGGGTGGCTCACATCCCAAGCTGTACAGAAGAGTTTCTCAGGGTCTAACAGCTGAAGCGCCATGCCTGGAACCCTTGCTGCAGCGACAACACAACACTCAGCACTAGAACTCATAGGTGCTTAGATTCTCACTGGTTAAAAACTAATTTCACCATTTATCAGAACTTCTGTCGCCGAGAAATAGGACCACAGCCTATAGGCGCTACAGCTGGCCATATAATAATAAAAGGAATAACAAACAAAGCGTGTAATTAAAACATATATAAATTCATTCTTGCGTGTGAAAAAAAGCTAAAGATGCTTAATTTTATAGATATTTAAACTAATTGAATCATGTCGAATATTTCCGATCAAACATTATTAGCTAACAAATTTATACTCCAAAATCTTAGACTTATAGCATTTTCCAATGTCTCCAGACGTGAAAAAACCAGTTATGTTTAGAGATCTATGACCTTAACATTGTGAATTGCGAGTTTCTCTATAGTCATGATCCTTCAAGGTTAAATTTAATCATTTTTCCAATAGTACCAACTACAAAACCCCATATCTCAGAGGTTGCCACCCTGACTCCAACAAACTCCCACAGAACGCATTTTGGGTGTTATAATACCCTGGGGAAAATATCTCTTTTGACAAAGCAAGCTGCCAAGGACCTTGGTCTGTTCAGGGGGGAGGGTAGTTCAGGTCAATGATTTTAACCATCAAGGATAGCCAGGGCAAAATGTCTTCCTACCTGTTTGGAAACTCGTGCAAAATATTGTGTTTTGTACTTGATAAAAATTAATATTCACTTTGCAAGCTCCATTATGCAAGAAAATATAAATAAATTTAAGAAAAATGCACAGGATTTATATAACAACTTTTACATCCCCATACACACTAACCTTTACCCGAAAAAAAATTTTATATCCAATGAATAGAATTTTAACCATATTGAAAATATATTCATAGACATGAATGGAAAATATATCCATATATGTGTAGTGTAAATATGATTGACAATATATGTATTAAGAAAACTGGAACATATGTACTAAAATTAGATAGTCAAGCATAGCACATTTCTTGACTAAGATAAGATATATTTTGAATAAAATATATTTTACGAATATTGAGATTTGCAGAAATATTAGCTGATGTCATAATATTACGAAACATAATACTTCATTCTATTAAAAAGTCGTTACATTTAAAGTTTCGAAAATGAAGATAAATAATAATATTATGATAAAAATATTAAAGTAATCTTAGAGAAGTAAAAAGAGGGATAATAGCAAGCGTGAATGTTTTTTATGGATTATAATACTTTGGTTTTTTTTTCTATAAATTACATATAACTTTATTGACTACTTTTATCTCTATTACATTGCTTATCCTTTTAATTGATTGTTAATTAAAAAGATATAATTTGTTATGAAGTAAAAGTTATTTTAGTGATAAATAAGTGTTATTCATTTCTTCGAGGAAGAAACTAGCTGAGAGGTTTGTCTTAGAGGTTGGGGCGTTGGTTTGAGGATATTTGAAAGTCGGTGGTGCTGGAAGGGAGGGGGCTGGGTGTTTGGACTTCTGATTTTTGGTAGGAGTGGAGAAATCAGGCTTCTCGAATGTTTACCTTGGAATTTGAAATTTTTATTAATAGGGCTTTACCATCTATGCCCCCTTCCACTATTTCCAGTTGTTAGTCAGTTCAATTTGCCTTAGCATGTGGAGCATGTATGAGGACTGTTTTCTTGGCTTATCTACCCAAGATTTTAACAAAGAACTTACAGATTTTAACTGGGATTATTGTAATGATCTATTGAACGGACCAGATGCTTTGGCAAATAATGTATTCGATTTTTCGGATGATGATGATGAAAATGTATGTACTCTACAGTCGTTGCTCATGTCAACACCTTCAACGTTAAAAACAGTTATAGTGACGAATACAACAGTGACGCCTTCGAAATCGAAACCAAGTATTTTGAAAGCTGCACTGACGAGATCGACAGTCATGCCTTCGACGTCGAGGTCTACAGTGACACCTGCGATGTCGAGGTCTACAGCTACGCCAGCGACATCGAGGTCTACAGCTACGCCTCCGACATCGAGCTCTACAGCGATGCCGAGGTCTACCGCGACATCGAGGTCTACAGCTATGCCTTCGACGTCGAAGTCTGCAGCAACACCTGCAACATCGAGGTCTGCAGCACTGCCTTCGACGTAGAGGTCTACAGCGACGCCTGCAACATCGACCTCAATGCCTTCGACATCGAAGACTTCGAGATCGGAAACTCTAGATTTATCATCAGTTATCAAGTCGGATGAGGCACATATAGAAAACCACCAATGTGTTTGTGTTGCACTCCACTAGATTTAACCTCAAATAATGTGCGGGAAGATATTTCAAAAAACCAATTATATCACGAGTTGGAAGAGTTTTTACAATTCAATTTTGTGATTTCACCTGCGTCAAGTTTACCATCACCGCAGCGTAAATTAATTTGCCCACCTCCTCCTCCTTTCATACCTTCATAGGAAATGATTAAACTCCTTATAACATCACCAATATCATCACCAGCAACACCTGTTGTTTCTGTAAAGAAATTGAAATTTCAGCTTACCTCTTAACCCTAAATGTAAATTTTAATGAAAAAATTCAAACTTACAGGTATGCTTTCTGATGCAAGATAATTTAATTTTTTTTTTTCAGTTTTTACAATTGTATATGTTGTTCAGATGTCATATGTTCTAATGGTTTTCAGGTGTAAAATGATGTGTAATTTGTTTATAAATGTAATGATTTTCACTGATAATAGGCTGAAGAGTTTTTACAGTTTTTAATGATTGAAAGTATAAAGTTCGAACAATTGAATAAAAATTTCATTGTTTACCAATTTAATAAAAATTTCGTTCAATTTGTTAAAAGTTTAACGAAATTCATTCAAGTTGTTAATACATATTTTACGATTGTAAAGAATTATCATTCAGTTTGTTAAATGTTTTAATGATTTTAAAGAAAGTTTATAAAATTTATTTGAAATTCTAAAGACTTTTTTTTAATGATTTAAAAGAAACTTCATTCAGTTTAAAAGTTTAAACAATTTGCTAAGAAAGTTAATGATTTAGGATGTAAAATGTTGGGAAGTTTTATTAAACTTTATGATTTCAATCATAAATTGTTGGAGAGTTTTGTTTCTGTTGTAACAGGAAATGTGATTTTTCGCAATTTTATGATGTATGATGGTGTTTTGGTTAAAAAAAAGCATGTATAGCTAACACACGTAATGATAAATATGTTAAATGATTTTCAGTCATAACATACTCTGTTTTGATTATTTTTGCAGTTTTATGACATAAGATGGTGTCTGGTTAAAAAGCTTGAATGCTTTTCAGTAGTATCATGTTTAAAATTTTACAATACTAGCATGTCTGATGTGAATATGTAAAGAATTTGTATTACAAATGTTAACAAAGGCATGTTTTATGAATTTACAAAAAATAAATAGTCAACATTTTTATATGTTAAAATTGATTGCTGTTACTTGTTATTAATTAGTTTGAGAATTTCCTCATGTCACTACTTTGTGAGTGACTGGATGTGCCATAAGTACTTGTATATTAAATGAAAAAAATGTTCTTGACATGAGTAGAAGATGGGAAGTAGTTTGAAGTTTGGGAGTATGGAAGGGTTTTTAAATTCAGGTTATTTGTTTGCTTGCTTTTTCAAAGAAAAATTTCTACAATTTGATTGCTTACAATTTGAACACGGAGAAAAAAAATTAACATTTCAATTAAAACACAGTCTGAAGAGCAGAGGAGAACTCACAAAAAAAATTGAGAGAATCGAACTTTGCTGGGCCGCTGGTCTAGTTCAAGACCCTAGGGAATTTAACGAAACTGAAAGTCACACAAAAACCTTTTCAGGACCAGGTATAAAGAGCTCTTAGCATCACATCACAATGTTTCCCACTATCCTACAACTCTACAATTGGGAGAATCCAACCAACTTTTAAAATAAAAATCAGTTGAAATATCATGAAATTTAACATATTTCAGCTTCACTAGCAGTCATTTCAAACTGGATATGTGCTATTTCAATAATATCACATCAAACATTTATTTTCTAGGGAAAAATATTTGTAAATAAGTTAAAATATATATGCATTTTATAGTGGATGATCAATCTAAAACTTCCAGGCTAGGAAAAACTATACATGAAACATGAAAATAATATTTAAAAACATTTTAAACAAGTTTGTTTAATGCACGTTTTTAATGCTCGCAGAAAAAAGTTTAACTTGAGTATTGGTTACATGTAATAATGATGTAAGTTTAACTTGTGTAAGTGGAAAGATACATGGTTTTGATTAATTAAAAAAATATTAGCAAGTTAAAAATATGTCTGAAGGTTGTGTTGGTATGAAAATGAATCAGTGATTAGTTAAAACTTAAATAAGTTTACTGAAAAACTGAAATAAGTTTGCTGGAAAATGAGAATAAAGTTTGCTGGAAATTGGAAAAAGTTTGGTGGAAAACGGTGTTGTGTGTTAAAGACAGTTGAACGTATTTCTTAGTGATGAAGAAAATAAAGTTTCATCGGCGGGACTTGTGACATTTTTTATTTTGCTGGGAATACGCCATGCTCTTGCGTCTCGAAAAAAAAGGAGGAAGCTTCAATATTTCAGCGAAAATAGCAGTTTGTAGGCAAGAGGGCAGATGGGGAGCTAGCCCAGGTCAGTTCAGAAATCCACTACCATCCCTAGGGAAAGCCTTGCTTTGACCTTGAGGCAAGCCTCCGTTTCTCACCAAGGCAGCACTCTGCGTGGCAGGGAGGGGGCCGGGGCTGTGTGGACTGGGCATGTCTCCGGAAACACGTTCTTGTCTGGTGTTAGGAGATGGGGGGCTGTTTAACCTTTAATCGATAATGGGGGCTCTGCAGCGCTCTCCGTGGACAGGGCCAGTCATCCAAAAAAATTCTTTCTGACCTTGAGAGGGGCAGGTTTTGCGAAGTACGGCGTTGGAAGGGGCAGTTCTTGGCTGGAGTAGTCGGAGGGGGTAGTTGTCGCTAAACAGGCTTTGCAGTGTTGGATCGCTGGCAGGAGTCAGTCCTCTGGAAACAAATTCTGCATTGGTGAGGAGGGGGACTGCTAACTGAAGATGTGCTCAGGGAAGTTGTTCCATGACCTTGGAAAATAATTATTTTCACAGTCATCTTCCGGACAAGAGGGGGGAGTGAGGAGCGACGTGAAGAGTTTTAGCTGTCCGCCGCCATGTTAGTTTCACGAGAACCTTCACCTTGCATAGAAGCACCACTGGCTCTCTCGACTTCCCTGGGCGTCTGCCAGGGTACTGTGCCACGGCCAAGGGGTAGGCGGTCAGCGGGCTTTGTGATGCGACAGTGAACATCACAGGGTGCTCTGGTCAGTGGGCTTTGGGGACTGTTAGCAGCGATTTTCGTTATAATATAAATTAAAAAAAAATTGATTGGGAATAAAATAATTTTCATGTAAATCCCGTTTCTGTGTTCGGTCTACGAAACTTAGTATGATTTTCAACTGTCGTTTCGCTAATTATTGCTGTGAATTTCAGACTTAATGGAAAAAATTTGTAGTACGTCCATTATTTTAAATAATTGTCACTTTTATCAAGTAGTGATATTTTTATACATTCATGTAGTCATGGGCCAAAAACAGAGGTTTTCTCATTAATTTCAACTAAGCTCTGCTCCACGTTTGTATATATATATATATATATATATATATATATATATATATATATATATATATATATATATATATATATATATATATATATATATATATATATATATATATATATATATATATATATATATATATATATGTAAACAGCTTATAAGCAGGTGCACACCATTTATTGACTGACCTAAGCGGACGGATGTGTTTTGGGAGAGATGCGATTTCAGTACATGGTTTTTAAATTCGTTGTTAATTCAACTAGTCTAATTTATATTATAGTACATGCATCGTAATCACAATTCTTATCCATTTGTCACATAAGTCGTATTCACATCTATTTACGAGTAGCTATACCTTAGCCGCTTGTCCGACTGTTCTCCACATACATATAGTCAGGCTCTAGGCGTAAGCTCACTTCATTGATGCACCAGCCTCCGAGGTGTACGGATGTGTTTTGGGGAGGTGCGATTTCATTATGTGTTTAGTCTTTTTTGTGTACTTTTATCCATTTAATTTATTTGGAAACATTTGTTGTGTTTAAAATTTCCGAGTTTTTCACCTCAGTCTATAATCAAATGTAGGTTATGTTTGCCCTCAACGTAGGTTATAAGTTCACGTAAGTCCTATATCCAAGTCAGTGTTTCACTAAGTTCCCGAGTGAATGGACTTGTATGAAACATTCTATTTTTTATGCATGTTAATCAATTAATTTCTTTTAACATGTGGATTCCGTTTCAGAAGTTAGTCCTCACCAGTCTCACAGGCAGACAGACATGCTTTAAAATATTGCCAGGTTATTGCGAGAGGCATCAAGTTGTGTTATATATCTTGTTATTGTGTTCGTTAGCCATTTAATTTATAGGGACATTTTTGAGTTGTTAATAAATTAATTTCATGCTGTAGAGTCATGCCAGTGTGATCGTTTAGCACTTGTCGACACCAGATGTTATTCAGGTAGTTGTGTTCGTTCATTATACTTCTCTCATGTAAATAATATTTCTAACATACAGCTCGGGTAGTAAATTCACGTTGTAGACGTATTTATTGCTTTATGTTTAATTGATTTTCATTACGTAATAGTTTCATACTGGAGACTCGCGTAATTGCACTTATTTCTTTATGAGACCAGGATGTAGTTATACTTCTCTCTCTCTCTCTCTCTCTCTCTCTCTCTCTCTCTCTCTCTCTCGTGTTATTCAATCATACGTAGAACTTGTTTAAACACTCATCATTTCGCTCATGCAATGCTGTTATTCATTTGGTATAATACTAATATTCAAAGTCGCCTATCTATCAACACAGTCTACAAGCAAGATCACTACCAAACAAAAAAACTACACTTATGCCACTCTTGCACAAAACTTACCATATATACACACACACACCGTCCCCAACATGCTGCACCTTAGTCGAGTGCCAGTTGTCGTGCTGACAACATCTACCAGAGATGCTCCCTAACCCACAAAAAGAAAGAAATAAACTAATAAATTTGATCCTTAGTACACTCTTGCACCAAAAAAATTAATCCTTTCAATACATTTAACCCTTTCAATTTGATTTAACCTTTCAGTTAATTTGGTATCAAATTAATTAAGTCGACCAAAAAGGCGGCATCGCTTTGGGGTTAGAACGCTCCCGTCCCTACTACTAGTATCGTTTATGTTTATTATTTATTAGACTACTGTTGGTGTATATAAGCGTTACATATACCTACTGTTGTAATTGTTTTAAGTTGTTCACTATAATCTGAGCACTTTTGAAAGCTCTGCGAAATATGTATTTATATGTTCGCACATTGTGTATTCCTCTGCCATTTATAAAATTAATACTGCCGAAGGTATGTTCACTTTATTCATGCTACGGTCAAGTGAAGCAGTGAGATTATTAGAACAGATAATATTGAACAAATTTGCTAATTCTTTCACTTGTGTGCATTAGAAAAATATGATGCTACTAAAGAAAATAATTTCGGTATCTACGAGTGTTTACCGAACACTTTTTATTCAACGTTAAATCACGGAACTACTTTCCTTTCGTCGATACCAACTTAACTGGGCGCGCGCCAGTCAGTGTAGTGTGTCTGTTAAAATGTTCACACGTAAGGACAGTGACATTTAATTTTGTAAAGTCTTCTTTTAGAGTACTCACTTTATCGTGAACAGCCTTTAATTATTATTACCTGACGAAGGTTTTCTTGCAAATGATTTTTTTTAAAGTATTCAAAATGGACATAAGCTTATTCTTAAAATTTTAAATAAAAATTGACTTTTAAGCATTTTTTTTATAAACTTTTCAATTAATAAATTTCAGCATAATAATTTATAGTGTTGCAAAATAAATTATTCTTTCTTTCATGTGCAACACAAATCGTACTTTCCTGACGATTATAGCAGTGTGTGTAGGTACTACTTTTTAACGAGTTTCGCATGTTTTACAATCGCCTTACCAACTTGTAATCTAGTCTCCTACGTTAAGTTTCAGGCGTGAAGTTGTATATACTTAGACTCGATTAAGAAGAAAAAACTGAGGCATGGCATGATAGTAAAGTCTGACAATTTTTATTCCAACCATAATTTGGTGACTGTGGACGTTTGTGGTGGCCAAAACCGTCATGATGACGTGGGGCATGAATTTGTATAACAAGTATGAAAATGATGTGCACATACCGTTCACCGGTTTAGGGACGTTCGGAAACGTACGACGGTCCTAATGCGTGCTAGCCGAACACGCTCCTTACTATTTGGGAGCTCCCGACAGCCTGGGACAGCCCCATGGGAGTTTCGCTAGTTTCAGCGTTGTTAGGATAGACACTTGTACATTCTTGTTAATTTTGCCGATTGCACCACTCGTTTACCGACACGCCTTGCAAGACTGTGAATCAGTGCCGTAATAAACGTGCAGAAAGAGACCTAAGAATACAAAGTGTACATTGTGAAGGCAAAAGATAATGAACATTTTGCCGTCAAAATATGCACTCTAGCAATGCGACGGGGAATACGAACTTCAACAGACGTTTCACATTTCGTGAATGTTATTCTTCAGCAGGCTATGCTTACAAATACTGAATATCATTATTTTAGTTTGCTATGTTTGTTTCACTTCTTTTTAACGACCGTCGTATTGCTAAAGCTCTGCACGCCATTTAGCTATCTAAATAGTCTGACCCTGAAGATGAGGCACGACTCTCATTGATGGGATAATTTACATATTTACGTATTTTCTTGAGGATCTGCCCCTTTAATTACATGCAAAATTTTAAAATTGCAGCCAATTTTCATAAGCTGTTTGCTAATAGTATAGTAACGAAACACTATCTACTACAATTCATTATTCACGTAACCATTATTTATATACATTTGGAGTACATTATACTAGCGTAACGATGCAAAGGGCTGTAAGATGACGTAATGCAACATTGGTTGCAAAGTTCTGGCACGTTGTGGCGCAATACGGCGAGTAGTAGTTGCTTTGTGTTCTGTTTTGCAATCCACTGTGTTTTTATTGCTTTTGTTGATGCTCGTACTGCTGACAGTATACCTTGACTCTCTTCTGTGGTCTGTTGTTCGTTTGGTTATGTACATATGCACATCGCGGTGGTTGTGATTGATTAACTCGAAGATCCGACCGCACCCTTTCCTGTTCATTCCAGTTTCCTGCATTTTAATAGTACCTTAGCTTCAGTGGCATACGTTGTCATGTGAAGAACAGTCCAATAGAGTCGTAGTGTAACCCTATTGCGTAATTGTTTAACTGGCATATGAAAATTCTTAATTTATTACCATGGGTACAATAAAATCGCCTACCACAGTTATATTCTTAGAATCAGTATTTTCCCAGTTAAAACATTTGCTATCCAGGCATTCTATTTATTCACGTAAATATTTATTTTGGCTGGGGGAAATAATCGATTCAATTTTCGCCGGGGCCACGGTGGCTGAGCGATTAGTACGCTTGCCTCCCACCAAGGCGAACCGGGTTCAATCCCCGGCCGGGTCACCGGATTTTCGCAAGTGGCGGACAATGCCGTTGGTTGGCTGGTTTTGTCGGGGATCTCCCGGTTTCCTCGCCCCTTAATTCCGGTGCCGTTCCATATTCACTTCAATCGCCGTCATCGTCTCTCAATACCTCGCTGTTAAGAGGTACCCAAATCTCTTCACTCACTATTCAACTTTCGATAATTTACATGAACATGAGATGTTGACTTCGTACTGGATATAATTTCAAATGGAAAGTATTCTTTCTCGTGTTTCACGAATAATGAGAAATTTTGACCTTTTCATTGTTGTGTGAAAGATGTTGGAAGATATGTACCATCAAAATTGTGAGAACGATGAGTATCTGTTTAGGCATATTTATAAATTACAAAAACTAATTGAGAGGGTGGGGGAAGCAGGAGAATTTTTTTTCTTTCAGGATGAAGTGTCCACCTAGCCACAAAATTTCCGCAACGGTTTCAGATCACGAAATGCATTTTTTCGCTAAATGATAGTAATGATAGTATGGGGACGAGTAATTTGCCACATAGTGACTATTCGTAACATGTGTATGAACAGGAAAATTGAACCACATATGATATAACTGGGAACATACACTTATATATTTCAACAGCATCTGAACGTACGCGCAAAGAGGAGCTCGGTGGTATATAATTTGAAATGGAAAGTATCCCACAAACGCCAATAAATAATCTGTAAATATGATTTAAGTTAGATGGACCGGTAGTATGTAGGAGCGTACCTGTACTTACTGCTGTACGTAAACAACACGTGCCGTAACTCATCCTGGCAGGAATGCTTCCTTATAGTAGCGTAGCGCTTACGTTAATGGAGCAAGGGGTACGGGATGCGATATTGGACCAATGCTAGCACCGCAGTGGAGGGAATACGGTCAATGTGAGTGAAAATCTGATATTAATATGTACGTTTTATTCATATACGAACGTAATTCAAGATATTTGTTTCCTAGTAATTAATTGTGCTGAGTAACGAATGCGTACAGATGCACTTACACACGTAGAACAACCCAGATTAAGAAGAAATGCAATCGCGTACACATACATAGTAGGCCTACTAAAGAGCACAGTTACTATTGAAACGCTTCACATTAAGTCTTTCAACAGTATGTGCGCGATGTGTTTACCATAGACAGCCATACACATCTGTAAACGCACACGTAGAGAGCGACGAGCGGCCTGAAGTGTTTCTGGCGTAATGCCGCTGCAAGTTGTCACGATGCATTCCTACATGTCATCTGATGGAGTCGTAGGAACCTTGATGTAAACTCTATATTTCAGTGTCCCCTACATGAACAAATCTGTGTGAGGTCGGGGGAGCGAGCTGGCCATCTTACAACACCACCACGTCCTAACCACAGGTTCGGAAACGTTTCATTCACTTGCCTCGCCGCCGAAGCAAAATGCGCAGGACAACCGTCATGCTGAAACCACATGTCACAATGTATGTCAAGCGGCATGTCCTACAGTAAGTTCCACCGAGGTGTGTCTGGGTAAATGGGCTTAAGTACAGTCGATTAGCGCAGTTTTTGTTGTTGTTTGGCGTTGTTTACTTACATCTGTGAGTACAGGTCCACTGCCCCTTGCTACCGACCCACATAACTTGATCATATTTTGCTCATTATTTCTTGGCTTTTCTGCGATACTTTCTATTGCAAAGGCTATGCCACTGAACTCCTCCACGTACTTTCAGGTGCCTTTGAAATAATTGTGTGTTCCCAGTTAAGAAATCATATGTGGTCTGTGTCTGTCCATGCTCGTATTACGAATTGTCACTATGCGGCAAATTACTCTCCCCCATATGTACTATCATTTAGCGGAAACAGCATTATTGATCTGCCACTATTGCGGAAATTTTGGTGCTATCCACGTTACGTAGCGCAGTAGGTATATTGACGGCCCTAGTACACTTTAAATACGTTGTGTTCTAAAAGTTTTCAGCGAAGCGGAAATAGACGTGTCGTCTTGGTTACATTGGTTACAAGTTTCGAGATTTCTGGAATTGGGCAGGGGTTACTAAATATTATTTTATTTTAGTTTGCAATAAGTAGGTATAGATCACATCTTAATGATGCGTTGCTTTTTAAATAAGTGCACTTTCAATGATTATTTCGCAGTCATTTTAATTTTCGTAATCACGTGCAGTATCAGTATTGTGTTTCGAACTCAAGGTAAAAGAGAACGTGTTCTGTGTATCGACCGCCATGGTGAGCGAGTTTCTTCTACCATGAGCGAAGTACAGACTTCAGAGATTTCGCCTCTCTTATCTTACCACCCCCCCCCCCCTGCTAAAGATGCAGGTGGTATCACAACATTCGTAGTTGTAATTTACATTATTGATCGACTAACTGGAATAAAATTATCATATTTTGAACGATCACAATTTTGAAACGTGTAGATGGATATTTCTTGCTTAATTTTGCAACTGGGTGGCATTTCGTGATGAATATAATTTGCGAGTTTGATCAGAGTAAGTAAATTGTTGTGTTATTTCCTGAAGGAGTATAAGCAATGCGATGACAGTCCTTGATACACGTTTTTAAAGGCTTCGCCACATTTTTAGTGATATCCAAATGAGAAAATCATGCGCAGGAGACCAAAACGCGTTGGGCGAGTTGGGAAGGTCAAATATTTTCCCTGCACGAAGGGTGAAGTTGTTCAGTTCAGTAGCGACAGCGTAAGGTCAACCGAGAGCTGCTACGCCCGTGCATATTACCTGTCGCAAAAACGTAAGTCGTGTCGACGGCGTTTTGCAGCGCGGTACTAGAGTGCGATGTTGTCAGTTTTGTCTGTACAGCGCCAGTACTGTCACATGGTTTCCTTCCCTCCGGTTGCGAACGTTCGGGAGAGCACTCTCCTACATTGCCTCCCCTACATTCCCTCCCTCAAAGCTAAGCGAAGATTATTTTTTCATTTGAACTTCACTGTACTAGCGGGAGCCTGGATATCCCTCCTGCCATCTTCGGTTTTCCCCACTGACTTTCCTTTAGTTTTTGCTCGTTTATTGTTTTGACAGTTCTGCTATACATGTCTTCCGAGACGTTCTTTCACTATTCGTGCTGGAGAGTGACCAATTTTTAATCAGATTTTACTATTCACTGTTCACGGTAAAATTAGCACTTTAGAAAGCCCTGCTTAAGATCTACTTGTGTGCACGTTGTTGTATTCTTCCGCCTTAAGTAAAATTAACATTGCCATGGGCCTCATCACTTTATTCATACGTCGGTCAAGTGTGGGTTTTTTTTTTTGAAACTGTGGAATTATTGGAAAAGTAAACAATTTAATAATCTGCTAATTTTTACACACTGATGTGCTTAAAAAACCGAAAGCAAATAAAATCATTTAAATGATCACAAATGGTTACCTAACATTTTTCATTCGGCGTTAAAATATGGAATTACTTTCCTCGCCATCGTTACCAACTTTACCGGGCGCATGTCACTCAGTGCGCCCGTAGAAGTATATGCAGGCATGGGCAGTGCCTTTTTTCTAAGGTTGATTTTAAAAGAGCTCACTTTATCATGAACAGCCTTCACTTTTGTGAATCTATTCGCTCTACGTGATCATACCCTCACAGTATTATCCTTTGGATGTGTCACCCTCATTTTGACACAACTTATCAATTTCTTGTAAAATAACACAATTCTTAACGTGTCGAAGTCTGGATACACGTATTCCATCCATATCTAGCTGTCGTGTTGCACTTCTCGTCATAGTTGAGTCAGTCAGTATCTTTATCACTACTACAAGATGCGGGGGTCGTTGGTCCTACATATTTAAACTGTGCTATGAATTTTATGGCCACCCGAAAAAAAATGTTTAGTGTTGTTTTACTCTTCTATTGACTAGGTATTCTGTCGTGGTCATATTAACTATGAAGCTAATTTATTCACACTTTGAATACCTGCCTCATCTGTCTTGTGCAGTGATCACCCGGTTATCATTAAAATCAATGAATGAACAGACTGTCGTTTACCGGCACTCAAATTCTGATTGATCTAACCCATCTCATGAGAACTTAATCATGATATTTCTTAAATAATGCCTGTGAATTTGCTTGCCGTTGACGTAACCTCTTCGTCAATGCAAGTTCAGTTTATTTATTCGCACGTCTTTTTACAACAGATTATTCAATTGTTTACTTACTTGCATCTTACCAGTCGCTCTACAGAACAACATTATTAGCACTACATCATATGCCTTTTCCATGTTTACGAATACCACTTGCAGCACCTTTTCCAGGATTTTGTCTGACGCCAAGTTTATAACTTTAAGCAGGTCTTACCCACTCTGATCTGATGTGCGCTAGTTATTTTGACGCCAGAAGATCAGTGCTTTTCTGTAGGCTGCGTTTAATTGTTTTACTGAACCTGCTAATTGATGCATTATCACATTCGCCCCTTCTAGTTTAAGTATATGCAGTATTAACTTTCTTAAATGTCGAAGAGATGTGGGGTGATAATTACTTATTTGGGTGTGTGTGCGGGGGGGAGGGAGGGGTGTGCGTTGACAGTTTTCTGTATATACGTTACGCACAAGAATTTTACCAGGGAGAAATATTGAACTTCGCTCACGTGTTCGCGGATACCCGATTGCTAACTGTATGTATTCATGATAATCAGTGCAATTGTTCAATCACTCGCATGTCCTACTGACAGCATTTAATGTAAAGAATATAAATAATGCTGTAGGATAAAGTATTAACTAACCCGTAAGCATTGTCTCCAGTTTTTTGAGGTTGGTGTACTGGTCTGGCATACGATAGCTCTACTTTCGCTTCCGCGTTAGTTTCCTGTGGTGCCATCGTGTAATGAGTTCGGTGAAGAACCATCATGTTTAAGAGTGCCAAACACCACTAGGGTATGCTAGGGGAGAGGTGTGTGTGCTTGTGAGAGAGAGATAGATAGAGATAGATTTATACATACACTATCTACCAAAAACTAATTGGGCACCCATGAATATAGGTAATTCAGTACTTCAGTTGACTTGTGTTTCACGGCCTTCGGCGTAGGACCGCTGGTATTTGTTACGATAGGCATCTATGTTCATGCTACCACGGACATTCTGGATAATGAAATACTCCCAACATTGTGGCATTTTTACGGAATGGACCCGTGTTACTTCCAGGATGACAATGCCAGGTGCCATGTTTCAAGGGCTACTATGCAGTGGTATGCCGACAATAATGTTCGCCAATTGGACTGGCCCACCCAGAGCCCCGACCTCAACCCTGTAGAACGTCTTTGGGACGAATTAGATCGCAGGGTGAGGGTTCGTCATGCGCGGCCAAAATCCATTGCTCAACTCATGAAATGGTTGCAAGAGGAATGGCGATGAATCCCCGTGGATGTCCTGCAAACACTCGTGGAGAGCATGCCAGACAGAGTGGCTGCTGTTATAGCCGCAAGAGGTAGCCCTACGAGATTCTAACGGGGTAACAACCACCGAGCAAACATTGTGGACAGGTGCCTAATTACTTTTTGGTAGATAATGTAGATTAGATAGAGATAGATAGATGGAGATATAGGTAGATACATATAGACACACACACACACACACACACACACATATATATATATATATATATATATATATATATATATATATATATATATATATATATATATATATATATATATATATATATATATATATATATATATATATATATATATATATATATATATATACATATATCTAGAGTGATACGGAGATATATAGAGAGATAGAGATATGGTTACTTGGCTCGCTGCATGATGGCGTGGAAGCTATTGTACAGCATGTTCTCGTGTGTTACTACAATATTGGAAGGTGGCTACACATAAAAACTCAGGCAGTTAATAGCCTATACGTACGACTTGTGGCCTGAAGTGACTACTAAAAGTATTATTCGCTTCGAAAATATGTAGGGTAAAAATCACAAGCATTTAGTTAAAATATCAAAACTTTTAGATGAAAAAAAAAAATTTCACACAATGTATCAACAAACGATACTCGACCACCTCTGAAAAGGTGATTGTAAATAACACCCCCAGTCAGAAACAAAACACGAGTTGTTCCTGTCACATCGTATTAAAAGTCGTAGCCTTGAGTGTTTGCTAAAATTACAAGACAAATTATAATTAAAGTCTCCAAATTAAAAAAAAAAAGTCACCTTGTTGTAACACTAAAGCCTACTCCGTTTGCGAGAAAAGCTCTTCGTAGCTCCCGACCAAATAATTATGTCCGCCATCTATACACTGGATGTAGGCAAATTGAGAGCTTTGTGTGGTAATTGTGTTGCCTACTTTCAGTGTATTAAACGGCCTCCCTCATTGACGGGGGCTGTCTTCTCTCGAACGGTGAGGGTTAGATTGTTATACCACGGTAATATTTTTTGTAAATTTAGACGTGGTAATTAGCAATACGTACTGTAATTTTACCAAAACGTTAGGGCTACAATATTTACTGTGACGTAAGGGTAGCAACCATGTAGCCTATAAAGGCTACAATAATCTGCATGTTACTTTTAGTATTCAAGTTTTTTTTATAAACACTGTATGATGCTTAATGTATTATTACGCTGGAATATGTAAGGTTAAAATATCCACCAGATAAAGTAGAAATGCGACGGATAAAATTAATTTTACCAACGTTTTACAATACAAACTGATGCATGAGCATTGTTTTTGTTTATTTTTTTTTATTTAGTTAAGCGAATGACATAACCTAGAACTTATAATAAGGAAGTGTTTTTTTTTTTTAAGTAGAAAGTCTATACTTTGAAAGAATTTTCGTCACTAACAAGATTAATAAGGAAAACAAGGGTAAAAAATACATTTTAAACATTTCTATTGGGAAATATAAATTACGACTATCAAATTTCAGGGACGAAATCATTTTTCTAACAGTGGAAATTGTATTTACACGTGCCTTTGTAAGGGAGATATTTATATAACTGGGAAGGGTGAAGGGTTGTTTTCCGTGCCTGGTTCTGTCGGTAGAAATATTAGTCTACGCGCCTAAGATGTTATTCAGCTTGAATAACAAATTTGCCACATTACTACAGAGCTTAGGTTCATTTTTTTATTTCTCTATTAATAGTTTACTTTGACAGAAACAGTTCCGAGTAAACCAACGAGTTTCACCTCTTCATTCAAAGTTTCCGTAGTAATTACATTTTTTTTGTAAAGATTTTAAATGTGCAGCTTTCAGAAAGTTATCTGAAGTGATTGTCCACTTTTGTCAAAGTTTAACTGCTTCCATCCCTCGTGCGCACACAATCAGTTTCATAACTGTAGCTCTTTACGGAAATTCCTTATCGTATCCAAACTTTAGTTAAAATTTGTTATCTTATATGAGAGTCAATTTTCATTAAGAATTTTTGCGCTTTAAATGGCAATCATTGAGAGTACGAAAGGGGGGGGGGGGAGAAATGTTAAGTTTACAGTCTCATATTGTACTTGTGGCTGCATGGATGCACTGTCAAGAAAACATTTGTTTTGCTCTTACCACTTGGTTAATGACCGATAAAATTGAAAATTCTCACTCCCCGATTGATAAGTATAGCCCACGCATACTGTCTGTCTCATATAAGATGGCAAGATTTTGACATTCCAACGAATGTTTACTTTTAGTTTATGTATCCTTTCGCCATCAGCTGGTGCGTCAGTTGGATGCTACATGAAAACAAGGAAATGGGTTTCCGGGAAAAAAAATGGCGTGTTTAGGACATAGACGGACAATTACTGGCCCAATATAAATTACTAGTAATCAAAATCACTGTACACGAAGTATATGTTACTTTAAAAACCACGCAGAGCTCGCAGAAAAATATAAATATTTGTGTCTGTTCGTACATTTGTTATTTTACATACGAAAGATATTCATTTGATCTGTATAGCTAGTTAGGTACGAGAAAGAACAAGCAGATGGCGCGCACGACATGGTAAAGCATTGTGAGCCGCCCCACGGTACCGACAGATAGCAGCAGGTTTGCCGCCTCTAGATCCTGCTTTTTAAAACTCGACGTTTCTCCTATTACTGTCTCGAAACGACACGAATTTGAAATATATTTCTGTAGGCTTTTGGAATTAATACCAAACACCATGGAAATCATGGATGGACAGTGGGAATACGACATGAAAATATTTAAGGTTTGAAGTCGCGCTTCATTCGGCTGTGAATCGTCTTATTGTGCATTTCATTTTGAACACATCTACATTACTATTTTAGCACGAAGATTAGTTTGTACACAACCGTTGTTTTGTGACCACGTAAAATAAAATATATTAATTAATCAAGGAACTCGTTGTTATGGCGTATTTTGCACTTGTCTGATGTGCGTCGCCAGTGCACTCAGAATATCCAACTTAATATTAACTTTTGTTCGTTCGTGCATCAGATGATACACGATTTTGTAAACGGCACTATGTTTGTTTCGTATACGTCAAGTTGCCACTCACTGACTGTCAAAATCTTGCCATCTTATATGAGATGGTACATAGTAGTCAGTGTTGTGTGTGTAAATTTATGTCCTCTTCTCCACAGACCCCTCACTGTGATTTGTCTACAGGATAGTGGTACACAGTGGTTGACGCAGGTTTCGTTTCCTTGATTTGCAGGAGCAAGAGTCGAAGCGTTGACCATGGATTCAGCCCACCTTTCGACTTGGAGTCGCTCCGCAGCAAGGTGGAGGGTCGCTTCGAGAGTGTCGACAAGCTGTCGCGAGGTGAGTGCCTTCTTAGCTGCTGCCATTGTGGTCTATACAGGGTGATTCACGACGAGTCGCCGCCACTTGCAGAACCAAAAAATGTCATTTAAATGTCGGTCCTATTACCAATATTCACACAGTAATTAGAGAAATTCGAAGGGGAAGAAAAAAAAAGGATATTTCTTTCGGAAATAAGAAACATTTATTATCCGACTCATTTGCTTACAGTTGAGCATCAAGCACAGAATTTCGGGGGATTTTACTGTGGAAATGTACATGGCATTGTAACACTATTACTACATCTAACAACCAAAGGCTACAACCACAATAAATGTGTTTACGCAGTCGCGCTTCGCGATGGTCAAGGTCACACGCTATTCACAGCAGTAGTCAAACGGGGGTCAACATGGCCACGAGATGTTCACTGTACAGCTTTTCGAAATACTCCGTAAATATTGTGAATATTACAGACACGTATATGACATTATTGCCCCAGGTGACTTGTGGAATCAGCTCCTGGGTGAGTGTGTCTGTTATTGCCGTGAATCGCCCTGGATGTTGTATGTTTCCCAGGAAGTGAATATAGCAATGGATACATTTATACAGCAGGAAACTTCATCCACTGAGGAAATCTCTCATTTGGTGGGGATGCATCATTCGTTGTTTTGACTTGTGTCCCGCAATCTCACAAACAGCTGCTGCGAATAACATCAAAAGCGAATATATTTATATTGTTCTCGGGACATGACGGAGCGTTTTCCTAATACAAGTACAGTTCTAAACAAAAAACATTGTTCGCAGCAACGCCAGAGAATTGCCTTTTTATGTATGCCTGAAAGCGTAATAGGCGCTGGGTAGTAAAACATTCGTTACTTTTTCTTTACAAACACCGTTCAGCTTGTAACTATGAAAACGATTGATGAGTGAATTTTTCTTTTTGTTCGAGGTAAATTACAATGCATGCAATGCCTATAAGTGAAGTATATTTTGCAGTTTATGCATGCAGTATTCCCATGCACAGACCAGTTGGAGTTGTAAGTTACCTACCCGAGTATGTGTGGCATACGTCCGTGCTTCATGTTGAACTTCAGCTGTACAGACTTAACTGAGTGCTCCGTATTTATGAAAATCACATCAGCTGGTGTGCTGTGAACTAATTCACGGTTGGAATAATAATATTTGTGTGTCATTCTCAAGTTTTACTAATTACTGTTACCTGATCACGGTCTAAATTGTTGGGTGAAGTGGTTAAAGCAGGGAAAAAATGTATTGGGTGGCTTTGTAAATACTCAGGGTTTTTAGGAAAACACTAAAGGCCGTTAATCGTAATTTTATTAATTTTTTTCAGTCTACATTTTGGCAACAAAAATTTCCCAAATTAAGATTAGGACATCTCACTCCATAAGAGGACGACAGAAAAATTAATTTTGGCATTCATAAGTAATCATTCAGAATAAATCAGGAAATAAATTATTTTATGATTTAACACTTAAGTTTGTATGAAAAAAAAAATGCATTGTCATATTTTGGAATTTTCTTGCACGATTGAATTTTGCCTAATAAGTATTTATAATCATTAGATTTGCATATTTACTTATATTCTAAGGCTGACGCTGTTGTACCTAATCGTTGCTGTTCTACACCTAAGTTATCGATGTAAGAGAAGGCAGGAAATTACAGGAGTCATCGATCCCACTAGTGACAAAAGCAGAAAAGCAGCACCAACAATAGTGATTGAGTAGCCAGTAGCCTACATACTGTACCTAGCATGGTAACGACAGTTTTAGTAAATTTTACATAACAAATTGGATATAAAAAACTCGATAGGAAATAACAACATAGCCAAATCATGACCTAACCGATACTTAAGATAATTAAGTACACAGGAATTATTACATTCCTACTAGCTAGAAAAAACAAAAAACCAACCGGTTACCAATGGTATTTCAATCTCCTGGACTTATTTCGATTTGTCGCGTTTCGTGTTTTGGAAATAAAAGTTGGTTAATTATTCGTCCAACAGCTGGATTGACTGTTGATGTTAAGAATTCTAAACTTTTGTCGTATTAAACCAGTTTTCAATTTGTTCGCTAGTGACGTTTTCAACCTATAATTTTTTCGCTTGCCGTAAATAGCTTGCATCTGCAAGCTGTTTCGGACAAAGAAATAGTGAAAGCCGTACTATCTTGCTCTCCAAATTGCACTGCGCGAGATGCAACAGTCACTTCTATTTTGTACGCTGACATAATGTGTAGACATTTGTGCACAGGTGTAAAATAGCTTGCATCTTCAAGCTGTTTCGGACAAAGAAATAGTGAAAGCCGTACTATCTTGCTCTCCAAATTGCACTGCGCGAGATGCAACAGTCACTTCTATTTAGTGCGCTGACATAATGTGTAGACATTTGTGCACAGGTGTAAAATAATTCTTTCGTACGCGTTATGGTAATGTTGGCGTTGAGAAATAAATTTCGTCAGTTTGTTTCTGCCGAGCACTGCATAAGAAATTATTTCATCAAATCGTAAAATAACTTATTTTTGAGCAGCAATGAGGTGTATCTTTAAATTGAAATTGCACTGGTGAGTCATGTTATTATGATGGTGTGATCGCACTTATCCACTGCGATTGTCCTTCCAGTGCCTCATATGAAGAAGGGGACATATTCCAGACCCTGAAACGTCATGAAGACTTTTAATTATATTTTCTGTTATCGCTCTATCGTCGTTCTGTGTTGGTTTATCTATCCCTTTCTCTGGTTATTTTTGTGGTTCCTGTGTTGTTCGTAGTTTTGAATTATTTGGTTTTATAACCTGACAAGGACTGACCTGTGTTTCATTGTCTGTCCTTTTTTGTGTGTTTTTTTTTTAGTTTGTATTGTTTAGCTGTGTTCACTGATATTGTTTTTTGTACTGTTTTGGTCAGTTGTGTGGTGTTTTCGTCATCGTGTTGTCTTTTCTTCTGCTGTCTGTACTGTTTTATAATGATAAGTTGTTCGCCCGTCTGTTTGTCGTTTTAATTATAGACATATTTGTTTTACTTTGACAAGGGAACCAGCTTTCCTAATTATCTGTCTGTGGTGCTGTAAAAAGGTTTTTCGTTTTGGCCCTGCTGAGTTTAACGTGTGTGTGTGATTTTTATTTAGTCTCATGGTTGGCAATGGACACGGTCCAATAACCCTATCATAACAGCAATGAGGTGGAAGAAGGGGTGGCCGTTAAAAGAAAGGCTTCGTTTTGCTTAAGCAGATACGGAAGGACATACGGCAAGGATGACTTTAATACGTTTCCTGTGTCATAAACTCCTCGCTTTAGTCTTGTAGTAGCCAGTAAAGTATCGTATGCCGTCGTAGAATTTTAATTGATGTGTTGGTAGTCTCATAAATGTGGGGAATTCCGAAGTGGACTGTGTTCCGTAGTGAACGGGTCCGTGTCACTGTTTAAAACAATTTCGGAAATTACGATTTTCAAGTATAAGACTCCGAGTGGACAAATTTTGAAATTTTAAACGGCGAATGTGACTTAATATTATAGGAAAATGTCCAAGATGGCCGGCGGGAGGGGGACTTGACTTCCATCCGGAAATTCATTCTACCACGTTGGTAAGGAAACCTGTTCCACCAGTTGTCCTTCGGGCGTTAACGACCTACTGACGCGACGCTTCGTCCTGTTCCCTGAAGTAGACTCGGCCCACTGCAGCTTGATTCCCTTACGATGGTGCGGGGCCGCGGTGGTGTAGTGGCTAGAATACTAGCCACCCACCAAGGCGAGTTCGATTCCCGGCGCGGGTCACCCTCGGATTTTCTCATTCCGGACGATGCCGCTTGTTGGCGGGTTTTCTTTGGGGATATCCAGTTTCCCCAGTCAGTGGATTCCGGCGCTGCTCCATACTAACCTCACTTCACCCTCATCGGCTCTCAACACCTCGATGTAAAGAGCCGCCCAAATCTCTTCACTCTCTTATCCCTTATTGTGGTTACAGTCCTTTCGTCGCCGAAAGGTAGCCGTTATAGAGAGAATGTAATGGGTAGGTTTCCTCGGAGGTTTTTCGGTTTTCTTCCCGTATTTATTCCACCGCTGCCCTGTTTCGGCACGTTGGGCAGTTTTCCATTAAACTTGGACCGTTCTGAACGGAGGGCACGTAAACCCCGTCCCATAGTGCAGCAGAAAAGGTTTACGTAAAAATTATTATTATTATTAACGTTGTTTCAGTACTTACTGTCATATGCTCGGGAAAGTTAATCGAAAATGTGATGTAACTTCAGAAGACCTCTATCATCTAAACTGTCAAGGTTATTTTGATTTTGAGTCAGGCGAACTGTAAATACGTAACCGCAGAGACGCATATCGCATAGAAAATTGGAGATCACTTTTGACTGGTGCTTACATCATGGTGTATTTCAAGAATGGTTTTATTAGCGTAGAGCTCATCCATGTGCAGTTTATATACTCATAATACTATCTATAATTTACGTTTTGTTATGATGCTACTCTTTCAGTTGTCACTAGGGGAATGTTTTACGATACCTAATAACAAACACTATGTAATTCGTAGTTTAATTTTTTTTTTGTAGAAATTTTAATATTTATCTTAAGAGTGTCCAGTTATGACGCCTTTATAAAGTGTATTGTCTTTGCAAGCAAAAATTTTTAAGATTGTTTTGTAAGTATTTGTAATTTATTTTTGGCTAGATGAAAATGAACGTTACATCGTGCAGAAATATACACACTAACATAATAGGACACTGTGTGTGTGTTTGTGCGTGCGTGTGTGTGCGAGAGAGAAAATAAAGAGGTGGGGGGAGGTGATGGGAGATTAAAATTAAAGTAGGTAGGTCACAGGAAGTTTGAGCCCCCCCCCCCCCCCCTACTTACCTTTTTCTACTCCTCCTGGTTGCGTAAACAGTATTTTATGTTGGGAGGGGCTGAACCTCAATTTATGAAGTGATCACTTTGCACAATAAGAAAATCATCTTTCCTTAATGTAAAAAAAGTGTTCATTTTAAGTGCACACTCAAGATTAATTTATTGCAGTGTTTATTTCAATTTTCTATAATATATTTATTGCAATGTTATTGCTGCACAAATGTAGTAATTGGAAATGTAGACGAGCGTGCAATTTTCCGCACATGTAGAGGAATTTTATTGCAGTAATCGAACTACTGTTTTGCAATACGTTGTTTTCAAGTTGTTTTGAAGGCGTGTTCTCTGTTAGCCTGCATTATTTCTCAGCGCGCACCACTCAGGCAACGAATCAATATGCCAACAAAACACCGATGCCTGTCCTCTTGAGCGAGCAAGGGTAGGCTTTTTTTGTTTTCGGCAACGATGACGCAAGAGTAATGAGCTCACGAATGCGGGCGGCGCGGCGTGGCGTGGCGTGGCGGGATGGGTGGATGGAGCTGGCGGCGAGGCGGCAGTTCCCGGATTCGCCGCCAGGGTCGCTGCGAGCGGCGCGCATGGCGGCCGCTGTCACTTAGCCGTTGTTGTGTGTGCATCCGTGGCGCTCTCCGACCCGACGTTTTCTGCTCGCTCGCCGATGGCAAGGTACTGTCACGCACGCGACCGTTGGCGTTGCTTCAATCATGTTGTTCGCATGTTTGTTGTTGTTTCCGTGCAGGTTTCGCAGTCGAATGTTTGTGGGGTGACAGCTTCGTGCCTTGTGCTTTTGTGTACTCTTGTTTTCGTCAGCTGAAGTAGTCGATCGATGTTAGGCAGGTCGTTCAAATTGAGGTTAAAGATAAGTAGCTGCTTGTTATGTTTTAAAACGGTTTTCAGAAATTTCCTGATTTTAGTTTTACTTGAGGGTCTGAAAAAAAAAACTTTAATGTTGTATGTGTTGACGTGACAATGGTTTTATACTGGCGTAGACTCCAGTTTTTTTAAATTAAATGCTGACATTTCCGTTTTTTAAATTATAGGAAGCAAAATGTTACAAAAATATTTTTTTTATGTACTTCAGAAATATTACCTGCTTATGTTAGTATCCGCTATAGTTATGTATCTTATGTAGTAGGTCTGTCATGCTCACAAATAAAGCAGTATCGATTCTGGGAGCTAACGTGAATGTATAGTACTGGGAACGACGTATTTTCTTATTTTCGAAAGGACAAGTTGGTTGTGTTTATGAAAATATTTAATTCAAATAGTTATACATATGAAAATAACTGAACAGTGATGGTGTGGTGCAAATGCACTTTTGAATCTGCACTATCGCTACCTGCAGGAATCTCTACTTTTGCATAATTTATGTTCTTCGCATGTCGTAACAGTTATTTTAAAGGATGACATTAAAAAATCAGAAGAAAAAAAAAACAGTAACCTAACTTAATTCGTATTATTGTAGTCGTAGCATCCCAAGGGTTGACTAGCACATAGTAACTGCATTATTTTACGATGTCCGAAATATGTATTTCTTTATGGACTTCACAAAACTCAAAGTAAATGTGAGCATGCGTTTTAAATTTATTAATTGATTTGTAGTTTCAAAATCAAATTATATTTCTGGGTTATTTTTTTATGAATAAGCAGCAAAATTCAAGTGATTAATATTTCATAGGAAAAAGAATGACATTTTTCTTAGCGTTTGCAGAATTAAGTAAGCCTTCTTTCAGTTAGTTTTATTAGAACGTAAAAAAATTGCCTTAAATTACTTTAAGTCAAACTCCTTACAGTCTTACAGAATCAGTTTCTTCCCTAGATTTATTCCTACATCACAGTAGTAACGTTAGCAGCTTTGTGCATTGCTTTTCTCAGATGTATTTTTAAATTATATGTCTTAAAATCATTGTAGCCAAACAATTTAAAAGGTTTGCAGTAGGGCTGATTAAAAACAATTCTAAAATGCTACATACTGTCTTTGCTGTTTGTGTTCGTTCATGCAGGTATATTTGAGTTGGTACTATATAATTTTATCTAATTAATCTAATAAAAATAGCTGCTTAACCCATGTAAGGATTGGCTACAAACCTACTTTATTAATGTGAAATTGTTATATTAAATTAGAAAAAAAATACCTATATTTGAATACACAACGTATTAAGTTAAACTGCAGAAAAAAAAAACTGAAGTCGTATAAAAGAACATATTTTTACAGAATTTTTAAAACTGTACTTTGAATGGCTAAAATGAAATTGCAAGTTTCAAAGTAGAAGTAGCTTACAAGAAAATTACGGGAAAGTGTTCGTAAAAGCCAAAATACGCACAGACTAAATAACATTGCCTCTTAACACGATACTTTCGTAACGCACTGTTATTTGCAGCATAACAGTGAAACGGCCATATCGTACTAGGAAAGTTGTCCACCTTGCTGGTAAGAATGTATTATCTCATTTTCTTTGTGCACTCATTATTATACTTCGCTGGGAGTGATATACTATGCTTGTGCGATTGTGGTGTTTTATACACGTGTGCATCCCTTCCACCCTTTTTCTCCCTGATAACTGTCGTTTCGAACTGCTTTACCGAATTATAGCAAATTATATCAACCTTTACAACGTAGTGAGAAAATCAAAGTGTAATAAGGTTACGAACATTTATGTTTTTTTTTTAAAGGCGAATTTATCGTCTTTAAACATAAGAGTAAACCAAGTTTGAAAAGCAACAAAAATGCTTTTGTTCGTCTATCAAAATATATGTTTGATTAAACAAAATGTCTTGTGTTGGGCCAAAAAAAAATTACTCTCTCAACTAAATATTTTGTTGAATCAACTGTACATATTTTGCTTGGCCACTCGACTGCCTTCGTTCGAAAATACAGCTCGAGAGTTTTTTGTAACAATTATGATAGTAACGGTGTTCGTTAGTGCGTCTATTTATGCTTAACAATCGTATAAACACACAAATAAAACAATGCAACAAGAAACTGACAAGTAAAGCTGTAAAACTTGTAATATTTATTTGCACACGTTGCCCAATATTTGAGTGTGTGTATTTGTAAACTTTTGGCGTCATAAGTTGTCACATTAGCTGAGATTACTAAGGCGTAGCGCGCAGGCGATCTATGTTCGAAACTAGGTCGAACTGGTAAAATTTTTTTATATCGGCCCAAACGGTTTTATGTACGTGTAGCCAAACTTAGTTGCACCAACCGAATCTTACAGTTTGGGGGCAACCAAATGAGAAAAAGAAATAACTTGGTTTCAGCAACAAAATATTCCATTGCCTCTATACAAAGAAATAATTTGGTTGCACCAAACAAATCTTGTTTGATTCAACAAAACCTTTTTCTCAGTGCACCCCCAACCCTTTTCGTTTTTCGAGAATCGCTTGTTATTACTAAGAGACCTGCAGAATTCGCCTTATCATTTGAAGACAGGACAGACTTCAAACACACATGGGTTTTTATTGCTCTTGTCATTGGACTGGATCTGGTTTGACACGCCCTGGGCTGCCTTGAACAAATCGGAAGCAAGTAACGAGACAAGATAGCCTTATTACGTGCCGCCTAGTCGAAACGGATTGTGGCTCCTCGCTTTTGCGGAAGCCAATATACAAATGACGCGTACGCTAATGTACATAGGGCGGTGAAATCTAGCGTGTTGCCAAATATATCGCGAATTTTGAATGTCACTAGTTATTACATTGGTCTGAGGTTACGTTTACAGCATCCTTGAATATTGCGTCTGCATGGCAGTGGTTCCAAAGCCTAGTTTTTAGGAACCATCTGTTGTGCACTGTATTCATTACAAAGGAAGTCCTAAATACTTATAAACATGATTTTACTTTTTTTTCTAAGGCGAAGGAAGATATTTCAGATTTAAGGGCCTTGGCCAAGTAAAAATATGTAACTTTATATTTGAACCACAGTGGGTTCAACTTTGAGACATTATCATTCATCACTCGTTCCTTGCAGAAATAAAAAGCTGATAGTTTTACATATAAATGCCGAAGTCAAAATGTTACTGTTTTAAATATTTACAAATAATGGAATGTAACTTGCGTATAGAAATGAGGTAATTGACACTGATAGAAGATGCCAAGAGGTGCTTCAATACGTCT
This sequence comes from Dryococelus australis, assembly GCA_029891345.1. Classification (NCBI taxonomy): domain Eukaryota; kingdom Metazoa; phylum Arthropoda; class Insecta; order Phasmatodea; family Phasmatidae; genus Dryococelus; species Dryococelus australis. The sequence continues at coordinate 88,712,962 of CM057003.1, read as the reverse complement.
GTATTAGTAAAAGGAAAATATTTCGCTATTTAAAAAAAAGTTTGAACATAAGGAAATTCTTGCATATGTTTGTAAAATAATTTTGCAAAGCATACCTGAACTTGAATTAAGACAAGATTTTTCAGTTACCCTTGTTATATTTTCAGCCAACAATTTGGTCTATTGTATTTGTACATTACGAAAACAGTAAAATTTTGACTTTGGCATGTCATTTTGTAAAAACCACGCGATCTAAAAAAATTTTTTAATTACCTTAGGAAAGCTGCAGATAATGCCTACCAGTTGAACTGTAACAAATATAATATAACTAATTTTTTTCCTTGGTCAACGCCTTTACGGGGACTATGTAGCTGCGCTTCCAAGGTCAAGAAGCGAGGGACATGCACGCTAGCGCCTCATCGCTCCTACGCACAAGGAGTGCAGTGTTATCGTAGTAACGCTGTACTGTGCAAATTAGATCTCTAACAGTGGGGTTTTATTACACGCGATGAAAGACCACGGATTGAACTACGCCTGTATCGTTGTATTTTTATCTTGCCTCTTAAGGAAACTGCATAGGCAAGCTTTAAAAATGCTATATTTGACCACCTTCACGATTTTTTTTTCTCCATTAATACCATTAATATGATAAAAGTAAAAAGATAGGGACATAAGCAATAGTTTTTTTTTACCCTTTCTGGCAAAAATTTGTATTTCCAGAACTTTTATTTACCGAGGTACGCGTTTACGCGAAAACTAGTTCACAGAAAAAGTTTCCAAGGCCCGCCTAATAACCGTAAGGATTTTCGATGGCCGAGATTGCTATAAGGCTCATGTACCTGCATGAAGTGGTTCGAAGATTACTTTAATTTGGAGGTCACCTGGTATTCAGACTGCGCACGAGTGCGACGTAAAACTCAAAACTTTCGACGTTGCAACAACCTTGTTTGCTGGACGTCCGCACCGTAGTCGCTAAGCTCGAGTATGTATTCCGACCGCGTGCACAGCTCGATCTTATCGTACTCGTCCGCATAAGCAGGCGTGTAGCAGGTAGGCGGGGCCCGTAAGCCTGCGTGACGCAGGCACTGCATTGTCCGGGTCGCTCACTTGGCTCCCACCCGATACCAACTATGGATAGCGACCGCCTTCGCATTCGGACACTCGCGCGTTCAAGTTATAGAGGCGCTTAGCTCTAGGACGCGAGAGTTTGTTCTATCTCGCAACGCCGACTTGGGTCACATCTGATACTTTAGCCCTGTCTTCTGTACTTTAAGGGAAGACTTACGTTGACGTGACGCACACCATTAAGTGGGCGTGGGACACAATAATGCTAAACACGATGTAAAAACCGTCTCTAATGACCTCGTTGTCGACAAGGCGTTAGACTCACCTACCACGATGTAAACATATAGAAAAGTTGTACAGTGCAGCTATTTATTCAGGTATGTAGAGCGAGAAAATCGTAATTTATAGTAATACTTTATGCTATACCACGAAATAATGTCAAGCTGGCTTAAATGTGCTGTCAACGTAACATTAAAACAAAGACAAAACTCAGGTGTCCATACAACACAATGTTTAAATATTTGAAGAAGTATTTTTATAGCATTTATATTTCTCTTTCCAGTTCATCACAAGAACTATTGAAATTAAATTGAACTACAGATCAGAATATATATCTGCTAAAGAGCAATAGACATCGTATCAGAATTAAACATTCATGTCGAAAATTAGGAAGGAACTATATAATCAGGAAAGCAAGACTACGTTTCATACAGCTTATAACCGAAATGTATATGCTTATTTTACATGATTTAATGTGACGGGACAGTTCCATGACTGATAGAAAATCAAATTTGCACACAATTTTAACGACTACATTTGATAGGTTTATTTATGGCAGTATTGACATTCGAGGGATTATACTTCACCTTAAAAAATTACTTATCTATATAGGCTGCACTCAGTCCAAAAAAGTTACCAACTGTATGACGACCATAAACTGTATTGTTAATATAATAATATTCAAAATATTCCTGGAACCTATCTTTTGGATGCGAGGAAAGTATAAACAAAATACCACGGATAAGTAACCCAGAATATGTAACACAATTGCTTACAATGACTGGATACAAATGGTATAAGGAATTGGGATTTCCCAAGTTTTGGACGCGACAAAGACAGTCGCCGCCATAAGAAGATTGCTTAAATCCGCCACTGGAACAACGCATCGAATTCGCGCGCACTCAGTGTAACAGTATTTTGTATAAGAACTATTTCTTACTAGGCATTACCAACATTATAATTTAAGTATAAAATGTGAATAACATTTTAATTTAACCGAAAATAAGTTGCTTTTATGAACACAAGTATAAAACGTTTGTAATACGTGACATTTTTAGAAACTACCAAACACGTCATACATGGGGAGATTTTTCAAAGTTTTGATTCAAAAAGTGTGAAGAAACCACGAATAGACTTATGCCCGGTTGCACCAATATCTACCCCGATCCGAGATCGAATGATCCTAGTTCCGAACCGGGATTCAGTTTGATCTTGGTTCCATTGTAAAAGTGACACATCAACGAAATTGCACGATTCTGGATCTCCGATTCGTCGATCTTGGTTTCAAAGTGAGAGATCGAGACGAGACAAATTTTGTTATTGGTTCTTAGACGTCATGATGAATGTAGACGTAGTATATACACACACACACACACACACTCTCTCTCTCTCTCTCTCTCTCTCTCTCTCTCTCTCTCTCCTCTCTCTCTCTCTCTCTCTCTCTCTCTCTCTCTTTTTTCGTTATTTTTTATACCAATTTTATTGAAGAAGTTAGCGCACATAGAACTAGGTGTGAGATGTTTTATCGGTTTTAAGGGAATTATTGTTGTACGAATTTTACTGAATAATATTCTAAGTGCGGATAATGTTATTTTAATCTACCAAGATTATAATTGTAATTAGTTTTATCTGTCGGCGTATTTTCAAACTACATTTGTCGCTGTTCTTTCGTGATCAAAAAATTCGATTTGGTTGGAATCGAAAAGACTTGGCAATCTCGCATGCGACTGCGCGCGGGAAATCATACCGTACCGTCGCTTGGCAACTCATGTAGCTTCAAATAAAAACAAAATCTGTCGGACTGCGACTGAAATTCATTAAACATCTTGCTAATAAAATACTAGAGCATCTTTATTTGTCAAGCGCATGATGAATTTCTTCGGGTTGATTTAATTACATTTATTAATTGTAAAATGTAAGTAGGAAAAGTTACAGAATTTGGAGAGTAACATAAATACATACATTTATTCGTTGATGCAATCCTAAAAATAAGTGACTTGGAGTATTTAGACCAAAGGATTTAAAATGTTATCTTATCTCTGCTTCATTATAATGTTTTGGTTATATCAGCTTATGCATCATTTTAATCAATCTTAATGTGCTGTTCTTTATTTTATTTCGAGTTTTTCAAATAATTTTAATTCACACAATTTTTCTGTGCTGGAACACATTTATTGCTACTTTTACTTACGTCTTTGGCATTTTTTTCATGGTCGATTTTTAATTTTTCTTAATGAAGTTATGTCGCGCTATTGCAATCTGAATATCTCTCCCATTGCTTTTCAGATCACAGTCATCACGAATCAGATTTAATTCGCCTTACCTTTGTATAGTACGTCTACGAATGAGGAAGTAATATCCTCAAATTTTTCATTTATTATTTTACTAAGTTATTGTTTAGTAAATTTGGTTTGTATGTGTTGGCTAGTAATTGTTAAAACAATGATTGCTGTTAATTTTAAAACTGTTTCCAAATAAAGCCCCATGCCGCGTCTCGTTTTTTTATATTTCTGATTGAACAACATTTATGATTTTCCACAGAAGTGAAGAGATTTGAACGGCCCTGAACAGCGAAGTCTTGAGAGCCAATGAGGGTGATTGAGGTCAGTATGGAGCAGCGCCGGAATGAACGGGCGAGGGAAACGGGAGACCCCCGAAGAAACCCGCCGACCAGCGGCGTCGTCCGTCACGATTCCCACGTGCGAAAATCTGGTCCATGCACTTGGGCTGTTGGGTGGTCTTATGTAAAATTCCGCGAATAACAAGACGGTCAGTTTGGGAGGAACTTTATTCTGACTGGCCAAAGTGCCTGCAGGTAAGCCTGCGTGTAACTCATTTTGCAAGAATCGTGTGTGCCCGACCCGAACCATGCGGCTTCAACAACGGCATGATCATGGCTGGCTTGCGGCGAATCAAACACTTTTGAAAAAAAAAGTGCTTGCCTGTAGATGCATGGCGTGCTCCCAGTAAAATGAGCAGCAATGCAGTTACGTTATTTATTTACATAGTCTTGTTTAAAGCGCACTGTTTCGTGGACGGCGAACACTGGAATAACGTTTATTTATTACAAAATATTTTGAAATGAACCTTTTACCGGGTGCACTAAGTGACATGCGTTCAGTAATGATCGTAACGATGGATGGGAAGTACTTCGATATCTTAACGTCGAATAAAAAGTGATAGGTTGTTACTTGTGATAACTTAAAATATTTATTTCGATTTCTGTTTCTTTTAATGCTTCAAAGTGTAAAAATGTGAAGAGATTGGTAAAATATTAACTTTTTTTTTTAAATTCTACAGTTTCACTTGACCAACGAATGAATAAAGTGATGAGGCCCATGGCAACGTTAATCTTACATTAATCGGAAGAATACACAACGTACTAACAAGTAGAATTTAGCAGGGCTTCCAAAAGTGCTCATTTTACCGTGAACTGCCTATACATGACTCTTCTATTTAAACTTCATCGCTGCATGAATATTAGTAATCGAGTCCTTAGCAGTGCGAAGTTTAATTTTGCACTTGGTTGTGGAAGGATACATAATAGCTAGGGAAATAGATCTTAAGCAGGACTTTCGGAAGTGCTCAGGTTAACCGAGAGCAACTCGTAGCTACAGAAAAGTAAACTGCGCAGAATTGAAATGGCATAGCGGTCTGTGTTATATAGGCGTACTCGATCGCTGATTGGCCCTAAAATGGACCATGCCGTAAAAAATACCGTATTGGTTCGTTGTTAAGTGAATACTTGTGAATCACTGCCCAGAACCGCTATATGTTACAGTGCACACTAACGTACATGCAGTTAAGTTGGCAGCAGATTAATAAAACCAGTTCTAAGATTTGACGTATTGTTGCGGCCCTAATGTTAAGTTTTAGTCACTTAAGTTAGTGTTTCTGGTTTAATACACAATATAGACCGAATATACGTATTATAGGCTATTCATTGTAAAACGTGCACTTTTGAAAGCCCTGCGTAAGATCTACTCGTATGCACGTAGTAATCTTCCTCCTTATGTAAAATGAACATTGTCATGGGCCTCATCGCTATATTTATGCGTCGGTTAAGTGAAACTGTGAAATTATTATAAAAGTAAATTACAAATGTGCTCATTTTTACACTCCGATGCATTAAAAAAACAGAAAGCGAAATCATTTAAGTTGTCACAAATGGTTACCTAACACTTTTTATTCGACGTTAAGTTACAGAAATACTCTCTCTCCATCATTACCATTTTTACTAGGCGCATGTCACTTAGTGCGTCCGTTACAATATATACCTATAAGTAGGAGCAATGACTTTTTTCTAAGGTTTATTTCTAAAGTGCTCACTTTATCGTAAACAGCCTTTAATAGCACATTTACTATGCATGCCTAACAATTCAGTCGGTTTCACTTAGATAACGCATCAATCTAATGACCAGGCTTACGGCAATGTTTACATTATGTATAAGGCTACAAAATGAGAATAAAAGTGGACTTTATGCTTATATTTCAAAAGGGTTGAATAGACTGTGAACAGCCTATATGTCTCAGAGGCGCCGCTGATGGCAAATGATGTCCCGCCACGTTACCGGCAGGTTGGGACGTTTTCCTGGCGATTGCACAGCGGTTTCTCTGCTGTATGGTGAGGTATTCTGTGCCGTGGAAGTGTTCGGCCCCATCTGGTAGTCTGGTATTTCGCCGGATAGCGCGTCGCGTGGGCGTGAACCATAAAGATGAAGTAGATACGTTTATAGTCTTCTACGCGTGTACCCAACATTGACCTACTCCGCATCATCACTGCTGGCAAAGTCTCATGGTCAATAGTGACGAACGCGTCCGTTTATTTCTCAGGTTGCGAAATACAACCCCGTGTATATAGATGAAATATATACTTTTACTATCTTGAATTTAATCAGTTGAACTAAAATGTTTTTATAGGAAGTATTTAAACGCCTCAAATCACTACAGGCTGTTCACAGTAAAGTGAGCACTTTTGAAATCAACCCTTGAAAATTGTCACTGTCCCTAACTGCGTGTATTTTTAACGGGCACTCGTATATACCGCCCAGTAAAGTTTGTAACGATGGAAAGGAGGTAGTTTCATGTCTCAACGTTGAATTGAAAGTGTTCGGTAAACATTTGTCAATACTAAAATGATTTATTTTTCTTTCTGAATTTTTAAATCCATATATATGTAAACTATTTACTTTTATTATAATTGTATGGTTTCCATTTGGCACATCAATAAAGTGATCAGGTCCATGGCAATGTTGATTTTTACCAATGGCGGAAGGATACATAAAATGCTTACCAGTAGATCTTAATCAGGGGTTTCAAAAGTGCTCATTTTACCGTGAACAAACTGTAAACTGTTTTCTAGTCTCAAATCATATCCATGTCGGTTATGATAGTCTTATTGGCAGAAAACCAGTTCAGTGTCGTGACGCGCAGCTCGGGCGCGCGCTCCACCCTCATTTTCCCAGTACGGTGTGAACGAGCGAGCGAGCACTTGGGCCTGTCGTCGACAGCCCGACAGTTATTGCCGGGCAGAGAGGCCCTGTCGAGAAGGGCTAGCGAGTGTGGGGGAGCAGCTACCTCACATACACAGCTCTATGCTAATGCCGCCCGATGGCTTGCGTGCAAGTATAGACTGTTCACGGTAAAACGAGCATTTTTGAAAGCCCTGATTAAGATCGACTCATATGCACGTTGTAGTCTTCCGCCTTATGAAAAATTAACATTGTCATGGACCTCATCGCTTTAATAATGCGTCGGTCAAGTGAACCTGCGAAATTACTAGAAAAGTAAATATTTTACAAATCTGATTATTTTTACACTTCGACGCAATAAAATAAACAGAAATCGAAAGAAATAATTTAAGTAGTCACAAATGGTTACCGAACACTTTTTATTTTACGTTATGATATGGAACTACTTTCCCTCCACCGTTACCAGCTTCACTGGGCGCATGTCATTCAGTGCGCCCATTACAATATATCCTTTTTTTTTTAGGTTTATTTCTAAAGTGCTCACTTTATCGTGAACAGCCTTTAACGGCGTGTTCCCTATGGCTATTTTATCTACGACTGGTTTCAAACAACAGTTTACTGTTTACAATGAAGAAACTGTTTACTTTTCTAGCAAGTTAACGATTTCAACTGCATATTCGAGAATTATCATAAAATTCCACGCGAATTATATATATATATATATATATATATATATATATATATATATATAACACACACCTCCCCCCTCTCCCCTTCTATTTAATAGACTACACACGTTCCAAAAATTCGTAAAAAATTCAATGCCTGCGGAAAACGAAATTATGAAGGAGAACTCAACTAAGGAAATTTATGGCTTGTACGTGTGTGTTCGAATGCAGCATGCATACGTACATACAGGCCAACTGATGTAGTTGTACTCGTCATAAAATCGCGATTGTATCATTCCAAACGAATATTGTAATATTTTTACAGTCAGAAAGTCGACCAATGTGTTATGAAATGAATTTTATCAAATACGTCGAGATACAACTTTGAATTAATTTTGCACGTCTGCCTGTACGTAGCCAAGCCACACACAGGCGCGAGAATAAAACAAATGGTAAGTTTTATACGCAATGCTTGATTCTCGTCAGATTATTTCCAATTATTTTGAGCGAAGTTAAGCTTTTGTATCACTCTCATGTCAGTCGTAGACAAAGGACCGAGTGTACTTAGACAAATTTCAACGACTAACACAGAGTGCCATGCTTCTGCAGATTCGCCTATTAAAAAAATTGAAAACTTACATAAGATTTGAGACTTGTCTTTGACGGTATACGCCTTTGAGTTTAAACTAGACCTCTTGTTTATTTCATATATTACTGAAAGTATTTAAATTGTGACTTGAGTGCCTAGCCGATGTTATTGATCAAAGATCCGCCAACACTGCAAAACGTGTTGTTGTTACCAAACTATTTAATTTAATTTTTTCTGTTTGTTTTAGTTTTGCGTCGGATTTCGTGATGGAGTTTCTTTCAATATTCACAACACACAGTGTCGTAAAATAGGAGCGCATGTAACACACGCCAGTAATGTACCTAAACTATAGCGCAGCATCCACGTCTACAGGAATCCATGTCTATCTAAGGTGAACTTTGTTGTAAATTTTAACCTACTGACAATATAATGTGCCATTACACATATCTAGACCTCGGTATACATTCAGACAGCGAGCTGGATGGACGGACATATTGTCCGCTTCCGCCCCCCCCCCCCCCAATCCGTCACCATAAACCAGCTTCCCGCCTCAGTCGTCCAGACACAGATATCCCAAGTGAATGGAAGTGTGGTCGCTCCCTCCACCCCCTCCCTATTTCTACCAAATAAATTATGTGCGAATTCCCTGAAAAGCGTTTTTTTTTTAAAACACCGCATAGAATAGTCTTTTTGATTAATTCCGCCGTTCTTACAAATAACCAGTCGCGGTAGAATCGGAGTCCCTTCCGCATCGCGAAATTTAAATACACATTAAAAGTGACAAAACTGTAATAATTTTATAATTTGATGCCAGTATTATGTTTTGCAGTGCTTAAGGAACTTTCTTCCATTCATATTCTCTAGACAGAATGTTCGATCATAAATACTTTATCCTATTATTCGCAGTAGATGTGTTCAGCTCCAGCTTGGAATATGTTAACCCAATTCAGGAATTTCTGTAGATCGCAGGTCATGCACATGGTTTGGAGTTGCAAAGCTTGTTCTCGTGAGTGTTACGACAATTGAGAGGCGATTACGTATGGAAAATTAAGCAGAAGAGATAATGAACTACTCATGGCACTTGAGTGTTTTTAAAGGTTGTCGATCACCCTCAGAAATTGTAAAATAACAAGCAGTTAGATAAAAATGTAAATATTCTAGATGGAATTTAACAAATTCATCCAGTGTGTCGGCGCATGAAAACCCACAACCTCAGGAAATTTAATTCGAAATAACATCCCCAGCCGGAAAAAATACGATTTGCAACTCTCACATAACAGTAAATGTTGTTGACTTGAGTATTGACTAAAATTTCAAAGCGGATTACTAATTACCATATCCAAAAGTTGTGAAACAGGGCTGCCATATTGTAAAACTGTAACGCACTGGTTTTGCGAGAAAACAGCCCACACAAAATAAATAAGGGCGGCTGTCAAATACCTTGGAGGTAGGCAACACGTTTCATAACACAAGCCGTTTAGTTTACCGATGCATGTGCGAATTTTTCTTTTAATAGTTTACAATATTTCTGATTAAATGCTTGTCATCTTCCTATTTTCGAGGATGACGAACATCTTTTATTATTATTTTTGGCCATAAGTAGTGCATAACTTTTCTACCCTACTTTTCATGTGGTATCATCTCACTTCCAACAGCTGTGGGCTGTACACTGTTTTTAGGGTGCTCTATTTTGCTCCTGTTTCAGATCGTTCGTTTGGCTTTTCGCTTGTTACACCTGCTGTATTTTTCTGTTGAGGTATTTTACAAATAATGCCACTGTTACTGTCTTTTCCTTGGTTATCTTTTTTCTAGTTCGGTGCCCCAAGCAGATTGCGTTGTCAGAAGTGCATGGGTAATATGACTAGAGCTTCACTTTGCTAAGGGATCCTATCCCTCATCCTTCGGAGATCAGAGTAGAGGAGGAAAACAATGAAATGAGTTGGCTGGAGCTATATTAAATGCATGACAAGAGGTTTCAAGAATTACGTTTCAAATTATTTGCTTCCATTGTAATTATACCTTCATATTTCTGCACAGTAAAATAAAAAATGTTTTCGTGAACTTCGCCGTTTCCCAGTTTATTACTTTGGCCTAAAATGTAGTGTGCGGATTGCAAAAGATCCGCGTAGTTATGTCGTAGACATAGTGTTTCGCCTTTCCGACTTGAAGTTCAAGCGGCCGCTGGTTCGATGACGATGAGTTGTATCGTGGATAGTTTTGTGACGAGATCGTTGTACTCATTCTAGGTTGGTCAATGCATTTGTTTTTCCTCACGGAAGAAATTAATAAGTAACTATTGTGATTATTTTTAGTCGATTGTGCAAACTATAGTCAGCGCAGGGGAGCCACGGTGGCTGAGCGATTAGCGCGCTCGCCTCCCACTAAGGCGAACCGGGTTCAATCCCCGGCCGGGTCACCGGATTTTCGCAAGTGGGAATCGTGCAGAACGATGCTGTTGGTCGGCGGGTTTTCTCGGGATCTCCCGTTTTCCCCGCCTATTAATTCCGGCGCCGCACCACATTCAGTTCAGTCTCACTCATCGACTCTCAAGACCTCGTTGTTAAGAGCCGTCCAAATCTCTTCACTCACTATAGTCAGTGCATCGTTACGGGTAAGACGGGTAGTATTAGAAATTTAAAAAATCAGACCCGAATCGATTTTTAATCTTTTTTTTTTTGGTGGAAGGTGGCGGGGGGTTTTTGATTTGAAGACGCGCACGTGCGCGTTAAGGAAGATCAGGTCCTGCCATCTTGGATTTTATTTTCGGCTTCCACCCGAAAACACAGATTTTGGATAGGGTTTTTTCAGACGACTTTACATAGTGTATAACTTAATGCGTTTTCTGAAAGCTGTTCTGTACGACTGTCGTAGCTATTATGATCTCTGTAGTCGCTCCCATAAAATAATCAATTATTTTACTTCGGCTCTTACAAGTTAGAATATATCAAATGCGGTTAAACTTTAACAATCAAGAACATTAAGAAAGGTGTTATTCATGCTCTGTCGTTCCAAAAAATATAATGCACCTCCTGAAATAGAATTTTTGGTGGGACTGCCCCCCCCCCCCCCATTTTTTTTTAACGTAGACTTGGTGAACGATTTAATAAACATTTTCTCGAAATCTTAGATGTTCGGAAAAACCAAGCAGTAAAAGTAATGTTAACTACACTGTTTCATATTTGAATATGAATGGTTTGTTCCCTTTGAGGTGATGCAGTTGAAGTACCAATTGTAACAAAATTACCTAGCCGAATGCAACAAATATTTGAATTTCACAGGAGTGTGTTAGTTTTATGGTTATGGAAATCGTAAATAGTAGTCCTATTTCCTCACTCCTTAACATCGCCCTCCCCCCCTTTTTTTAATACCTCGGAATATTTCACATTGTTTTGGATTACCTACTGCTTCATTAAAATCAATTTCCTCGAAATAAATAATACAATTTTCTTTGTACGTGAAACTAATAAGTGATTTGTGTTTATTTTTTAATCGTATTGTTTAGAAACTTTCAGAAATTTGCCTTGCTCGATTTTTTAAGCAGTATGATCCCCAAAATGAATTGCATACACGCTTCTTCACTCCACTTCTCTGGGTCGAAACCTAGCTCCTGGGATACGAGACTAAAGTGGTATTGAGTCGAGACACTTCCACTAACGGGCTAAAAAAATTAGCACAAGATCTGTTAAAAGCCTTGCCTACCTGAAGCGTGCACTTGACGAGATTCGTAACTATAGCCGTGTTATTTTTGGTGGTAAATCTGTAGCGAAATCCAGCTTGGTTCCCGTGTATTTGGTAACGTGTTTAAAGATATGAAAATGCTATTTTCACAGTGCTCATTTTACCTTGAACATCCTATAATATCGGATACGCCAATGGAAGGATACTCTTGCAAGATAGTCTCTTTCTCTCTCTCTCTCTCTCTCTCTCTCTCTCTCTCTCTCTCTCTCTCTTTCCCTCTCTGTTCCTATCACTCGTTATTTCTCTCCTCCTCTCCGTCTTTCTCTCTCATTAGAGCACGTGTATTGGGCGCACATGTTGGTTAAATATTTCCTTCTTTTACTCCTAAGAATTATCACTACCAGTACATCTTCATCTGGTTCCATTTTTATAACTGGATGTATGTTATGACTGCGAATTGCCTGTGAGCAATTGTTACCCTGCAACAATCGCCTCGTGTAAAACGGCTGTTACGTACAAAAGTGGTGCGCCCCCTTGTATTACGCAGGTCTTCAACCTGGAACGTCTTGGTCCAGAGCTTTAGAACGGGCTGTGTTTGGTGCAGAGAGCAAAATAAAGTGAAGGTTAAACGCTGCGAAGAGAGGCAATGTGACTCGGGCGTAATCGCAGTACCGGCTGTGCTCAGACAGTCGGTTTCTCTGGAGACTTAGGTCTGTCGCGTAGTGGTACTTACTGCAGACGAATAGCGCGCGAGCTCGGGATGCTGCTATCAGTGCATACTGCCGGAACCACCTGTGCGGTCGTGGCGCTCTCTGGATGCGGGATGCAGACCATATTCGAAGGTAAATTTCGTAGTCAAGTTGTTGTCATAGCGTTGAGTACAATAATTGAGAGTCCAGCGTAGTATCTTCTTTCTTCCAATTTTTTTTTTTCCGGTGAACGTAAGTATAGACCGTTCACCGTAATTTTAGCACTGAAAGTCCTGCTTAAAATCTACTTGTTTGTATGTTGCGTATTCTTCCACCTTATGTAAAATTAACATTACCATGAACCTCATCACTTTATTCATGCGTCGGTCAAGTGAAACTGTATAGTTATTAGAAAAGTAACTATTTTACAAATCTGCTAATTTTTACACTCCGGTGCGTTTAAAAAACAGAAAGTGAAATGAATAATTTAAATTGTTCTCAAATGGTTACCTAAATTTCGTATTTGACATTAAAGTATGGAACTACTTTCCATCCATCGTTAAAGGCCGTTCACGTTAAAGTGAGCACTCTAGAAATCAACCTTTAAAAAAAAAACAACGCCCGCAACTGCGTATGTATAACTATGTGCGTCACCACACAGGCTGGGGATGAACACACCCAGTTATGTTGGCAGTGATATGTGAAAAGTAGTTCTACGAAATAATACGGTATTGCAAGTGTAATGTTTAAATTTATGGCTACTTAAGCTGTTTGAAGTTTATTTTATGCACTTTAAAGTAATTATTGGCGTAAAGATAATGCATTTACTGTAACTCATAATTATATTCTCTCACGTGATCGGCACAACGGTCAAAACCAACGGTCCGTTGTTCTGGTTCCTTAATGCTTGTTGCTTGGTTTTGCTTGTGAGGAAAATTACAAATTTGGAAACTGGAAGTTGTTGTGTTTTAATATTTCCCATTTATTTTTCAGCTTATGTGCAATCAGCTTTGTTTTATTATAGGTCGTATAGTTTTTTAATTGTGTTGTAGTGATTTTGTGTAAAGTTATGAGTTCCAGAAAACTACGTACAGATATTCAGCGTCAGGACATTATAAATCTCGCCTAAAGTATTTATTCTTTAATTTGTCGAGGAGAGATGAAGCCGTGCAATGTGATCGAACGAGTTGCAGAAATGATGAAAATTTCAACTGCAACTGTCCGGAGGTTAATGTAAATGTGTTTTTACGACGTGTTTTCATCGCTTATCCCCAGTAAAAAAGAACAAGTATATATCGACTGTTAGAAACGTGATATTATAAACGGAATGTTAAATAACAATTATAAAGTAAATGAACGACAACAGAAACGCAACATTAATTATATTCATGTGAGTTAGCGAATTACATGTTATATCCTAAGTTTGACAAATAATATTAAAAGTTATCTGTACCTACCTACCTACCTACCTACCTACCTACCTACCTACCTACCTACCTACCTACCTACCTCTACCTAACCACTACCTACCTACCTACCTACCTACCTACCTACTACCTACCTACCTACCTACCTACCTAACCTACCTACCTACCACCTACCTACCTACCTACCTACCTACCTACCTACCTACCTACCTACCTACCTACCTACCTACCTACCTACCTACCTACTACCTACCTACCTACCTACCTAACCTACCTACCTACTACCTACCTACCTACCTACCTACCTACCTACCTACCTACCTACCTACCTACCTACCTACCTACCTACCTACCTACCTACCTACCTACCTACCTACCTACCTACCTACCTACCTACCTACCTACCTACCTACCTACCTACCTACCTACCTACCTACTACCTACCTACCTATACCTACCTACCTACCTACCTACCTACCTACCTACCTACCTACCTACCTACCTACCTACTACCTACCTACCTACCTACCTACCTACCTACCTACCTACCTACCTACCTACCTACCTACCTACCTACCTACCTACCTACCTACCTACCTACCTACCTACCTACCTAACCTACCTACCTACTCCTACCTACCTACCTACCTACCTACCTACCTACCTACCTACCTACCTACCTACCTACCTACCTACCTACCTACCTACCTACTACCTACCTACCTACCTACCTACCTACCTACCTACCTACCTCTACCTACCTACCTACCTACCTACCACCTACCTATACCTACCTACCTACACTACCTACCTACCTACCTCCTACCTACCTACCTACCTACCTACCTACCTACCTACCTACCTACCTACCTACCTACCTACTACCTACCTACCTACCTACCTACCTACCTACCTACCTACCTACCTACCTACCTACCTACCTACCTACCTACCTACCTACCTACCTACCTACCTACCTACCTACCTACTACCTACCTACCTACCTACCTACCTACCTACCTACCTACCTACACTACCTACCTACCTACCTACCTACCTACCTACCTACCTACCTACCTACCTACCTACCTACCTACCTACCTACCTACCTACCTACCTACCTACCTACCTACCTACCTACCTACCTACCTACCTACCTACCTACCTACCTACCTACCTACCTACCTACCTACCTACCTACCTACCTACCTACCTACCTACCTACCTACCTACCTACCTACCTACCTACCTACCTACCTACCTACCTACCTACCTACCTACCTACCTACCTACCTACCTACCTACCTACCTACCTACCTACCTACCTACCTACCTACCTACCTACCTACCTACCTACCTACCTACCTACCTACCTACCTACCTACCTACCTACCTACCTACCTACCTACCTACTACCTACTACCTACCTACCTACCTACCTACCTTACCTACCTACCTACACCTACCTACCTACCTACCTACCTACCTACCTACCTACTACCTACCTACCTACCTACCTACCTACCTACCTACCTACACCTACCTACCTACCTACCTACCTACCTATACCTACCTACCCCTACCTTACCTACTACCTACCACTTCCTACCTACCTCCACCTTACCTACCTATACCTACTAACCTACCTACTACCTACCACCTACCTTACCTACTTACCTACCTACCTACCTACCTACCTACCTACCTACCTAACCTACCTACCTACCTAACCTACTACCTAACCTACCTACCTTACCTTTACCAAATCTATCATTTTAACAAGTGCAAATTTGGCAGTCAATAATTATACGTTAATTTTATACGTTTTTTATATCACTGTGTAGTTTTGTAATGTAGGCCTAACCTCGTACATCTGTACATATCTATTTAGACCCAGCTATGTAACCTTTCTTAAATCTGCCTTCATAACAAGTGCAAATGTGCCTGTCAATTATACATTAATTTGACACGTTTTGAAATCACTGTGTTATTTTGTAATGTAGGCCTAACCTCAAACTTGTGTTCATGTAGTTATTCATCCCAAGTTACAGTGTTAAGTTTTACTATTGTTAACATAACATAAACGTCGCAGTTTGATGCTTCACCAAAGGTGTTCTAACATATAAACTATAAAATCTTGAAGCTGGTTTTGTTAACTATAGACCTATAGCTACGCTTGTTGCCGACATTCTTTCGTGATGCAAGTGTAGGCCTAATTGTTTTATTTGGTAATGCTTGCCGTAATAAGAATTAGAAAGTATTTACAATTAATTGTCAACAGTTAGGGCTATAGAACAATTCCATGTTTAAATTTCGAAATGGATTTTCGACAAGACAACTTGCTACCTTTTTTGAGAAATATAAA
Organism: Dryococelus australis; assembly: GCA_029891345.1. Lineage (NCBI taxonomy): Eukaryota > Metazoa > Arthropoda > Insecta > Phasmatodea > Phasmatidae > Dryococelus > Dryococelus australis. The sequence goes on along the minus strand of CM057003.1, from coordinate 88,696,752 downwards.
CGAAGATAGTATGCGTTATTGATTAGGCATAATTGTGTGTAATATCTGCCACTTTGCCCTTTACATTATCATTTTGGTGTCATTTGTGGGTATGTATTGGTTTTACATTAATAATATTTACTCCAGCTTTGTGTGTGCACGCATGAACCATTTTTGTAAGTATAGTAATTTTCTTATATATTTTTCTTATTTAAGTTTTCAGTTTTGCTACAGTCATTGCAATGAAGGAACCACAACAATGATGATTTCCAGGCACTTTACCTGTAGAATTTATTTCTTGAGGTCTGTGTGGGTTTGACAAAAAGGAAATATCGCACTCATTTGGGCCACAAGAGAGACCAGAAATGTGGCCATCACCGGATCGGCATTTCACTTAGCTATAAATGATATACATTATTTTTAGGATTATTTTGTACAAATAAAGGTGGTGGTATTTACAAACCTGGTATACCCTTCTTTTACCACTTCAATTCACATTATAAATGCAGTTCTTTTTTGGAGGGTCTCAGAAGGGTACGAACACAGAGTAACGGTGTCAAAAAACTCTATGTACATATACACAATTGCATTTTTTTATGTTTATATTTTTAATGTAAATAATTTTAATTTTATATATACATTATAGGCCTATGTTGAAAAATATGTCTCCATTTATAAAGGTGCATATAAAACTATCCTTAAAATGTACATATACATGCACATATTTTATATAGTGTTTATATATTATATATTTTTATATACTGTCACGTTAAGTTTATTAACACCATCTACTTCTGTGCAGTGGTGTACTCTTTGCTTGGCTCAAATCCCCTCGTCTTTCCTAGCCTCCCTGCCTTCCCCTTTCCCCTTCGTGCGTCATTATTTTTTGATTTGGCATTTTTTATTTAAGTCCTTGCACGGCCTCGCTCTGTCTACTTTATACGCTTCAGGCATATACTACGTTACGCCGCTACCTTATGCCTGCTGGATGTATGTTTTTTCCTGGTGGCTTAGTTGCACCTAACTTCAGTCAGCGGAGGCCAAACACAGCTACCATGTTTTAGAGATGACGGTTTACTTGCCACGCTAGAGAGCGATGGGGCGCTTAGAAAACGGCGAGTCATGGAAACGTTAAGTTTGCGTTACAGTTTTTAAATGTTTGGTAATTTGTGTGACAAGTGGTGTTGTACCTTGGGTGTGTAGTAGTGCTAGTCTATTTCGAAATCTGGATTTGGCTGTCCTTCCAAATTATTTTTCGGCTTAACTAACGTGTGTCCTTTTTTAACGTTTCGTGTTGGTCCTTGTTCACCACCAAAGTTTAATGTTTGCTTTTTCGCAGTTTCCATGACTTCATCGCTAGGGCGTTCATTTTTCAATTGTTTGTTGTGTTAAGGTTTTTGTCTATCGGAGCTGTAAGATGATCCAAACAATTATATATGTTACGTATTTTATATATATTGAATATTTTACATGATATATACATATATATACATTATATATCGTGTGTTATATACATCATATATGTTAGATGTTATATATATATATATATATATATATACATGTTACATTTAGTAGTCCTAAAATGTAAACATTGAGTTTATTAACATGTGGCAATCACATAGCAGTCAGATGGCTATGTTTGTTTACACGTGGTGGAAGAATACATAATGGGCAGAAAGTAGAATTTTAGCAGGGCTTTCAAAAGTGCTCACTTTATCGTGAACAGTCTTTACCCTAGTTGGTTATCATTGTAATATTGAAAAAAGTATTGAATATTTCAATATAAATATTTTTTCAGGACTGAAATTAAAGTCGATATTTGGTTCTCGATTCATTAATTTGGTTATTGATGTGGTCGTTGCAGTAAAAATCACTGTAATAACTCTCTGTTTACGATATTAATTCTTCTGGAAGATTTTTTTGCAAATTAATTATAGCCGCAACTCTGTATCTTTTCTGAATAGATGGCTGTTTTACGACATTTTGTCGCCGCTTAAAATTCTGAGTAAAAGAGAACACAAGCGAAACTTTGTGCTATTTCACATCTCCCTCAGAATGCTTCCGAATGGTCTGATATAACCTTGAGGCTATAATGTGGTTTGCCAGGGATTCCCATTAAGGACTCCAGTTTGGCGTGTGGGGCGTGTTGCAGAAGTTTATTATAAAGCACGCGATTCAGAAAACGGCTGGGAATTTTGCAGCGGTATTTAAACACGAAAGTCGTTTAAGAAACGATTCGTGCCCCACACGCAGTTCGCCCAAGTGATGTATTGAATTTTTGCAAACAAACGTAGATTCTTGATTAAATCTGTAGGCGGACGAAGAGTTTACATGTGCGTGGTACCAGCGTATTTTGACTGGCTTCTAAGATCCACCTGCAAACAGATTCATTAATTACGTAAAATACCAAGTTGCTTTTCTTTCTTTTTTTTTTTTTGTTTCTGAACTGAACTTAAGTAGATATTTCGGACTAATGATGGTACGACAAGCGATACTGTCAGTTTATAAATACTAAAACCAGTCAATTAAAAAACGTGCGCATCTGATATATCGCCTAATTCATTGAAACGCATATCCCTGATACGATGTATGTCTAAAAGTGTACCCCCCCCCCCTTTCTTTGAACTGGTCTCTCATATTGTTTATGGACGTTGATTATTTTCTGTTATAATGTTGCCTGCTGAACAATGAAATGTGTAAAAAGTTATTAGTTGCCTGCACAATTATTTGAAACTTAGATATTGGATGTATCTAAATTGGATTGACAAACTTCGCCTGCAGATTAATCATGAAAATAAAAGTTGAAAACGTATACCATATGGTGTAAAGTGAGTCCTAAGAGCGGTATACACCTATGAAGTTGGGCATAAAACACTAGTTTATTGCAAATATTGGAGAAATATTAAAAATGTAACACTGAGTATCAGGATAAAGGGTAGCGTAACAAATATTTGTAAACACCACAACACCTGTCGCCACCATCAAATTATTTAATGTAAATCGCGGTTACTATCATTATTTAGAACTAAGCTCCATGACGCGGTAGCAATTATCGGAAAAGGTTGGTTTCTCTAAATACCCAAAGCCTCGCCGTTTTCGAGTAACTCTTCCCCCCAACCCCCATCCTACTTACCAGTACCTTGCAAGTGGGCGATACGCCCAACACCCAATATCACACCATTGCGGCCATCAAATGGAAGGGAAGATTCCAAAGCGAGGTACGCAACAGTGGCTCTGTTATAAACTGGTGCTAATTAAATGTGTACCGCCCTTGTAATTCACTTTAAAATTTATGTTTTATATTTTTTTTTTCCAACTCCTTTTTTCGTTATTAACCTGTAGACGAAGTTTGTCCGTTGAATTTATTTTTCTCGCTGTATTTGCAGAGTTTTGCCCGAATTACTTAGTGGTAGCCTCGACTACGTTGTCCACAGTAATCGTAAACGTTAAAGTCGATTTTTTGCACGTAACACGATTTAGGCCGACTGTAAAAATGAGTGAATTTCGAGCGAATTTTCGAATCGACGTTTATACAAGATTTTCCACGACGAAAACTACAAACTTCGCCAGCATGTTCTAGAAGTCATTAGCAACAAAAAAAAAAAAAAAAAAAAAAAAAAAAGTGGAAGACACGTGTAGGCTATGAAGCTCCGTTTGAGAGTTGCAGTGACGGAAATGCAATAAGTTCATATTTCCAAGAACGGTTTTCAGTGAATGTGTTGTGCAGATTACGTGGCGATCATCTCATTGTACCACATTTCATACAGAGCAATCCCAATGCTCATTACTGCAGATCATTTCTGTAAACCGATTTACCACTCTTATTGGAAGATATGCCGTTTGCAGTACGGCGTGATACGTGGCTGCAGCAGAATGGGGCACCTCCACACTTCAGCAGGGCTGTGACTGAATTCTTGAGTGGAGACAAGAGTATCCGTGCAGGTGGATAGGAAGAGGTGGCACAGTTCCGTGGCCGCCGCGATCTCCTGACCTCTCCTCATTGAACTTTTTCTTTTGGGTTTGCCTGAAGAGTAGGGTGTATAGAGAAAACGAAAGTCTCACACATGGGGCCAGTTGATACGTGCGATCACCGATGCCACCACTTGACTCCGAAATGAACTTGCAGACATGGAGTGGCAGAACGCCATGGTACATGTCGCAGCCTGAGGTCAGGTGGGGTCCATGTTGAACAGCTTGTGTGAAACCTCTGAAATGTAGTCAGTGTCAATAAAGATATTAAGTAATTATAAGTTGTTCACGGTAAACTGAGCATTTCTGAAAGTCCTGCTTAAAATCTACTTGTATGCATGTTGTGTATTCTTCCGCCTTGTGTAAAATTTATGTTGCCATGGGCCTCATAATTTTGTTCATTCGTCGGTCCAGTGAAATTGTGAAATTATTAGAAAAGTTTGTGTATTACAAATCTGCTAATTTTTACCCTTCGATGCATCCAAAAATACAAAAAGGGGAAAAAATAATATGAATTATCACAAACGGCTACCTAACACTTTTTATTCGACGTTAAGATATGAAACTAATTTCCGTCCATCGTCACCAACTTTACTGGGCGCATGCCTCTCAGAGCACCCGTTAAAATATATGCATGTAGGAGCAGTAACGTTTTTCTTAGGTTGATTTCTAAAATGCTCACTTTCACGTGAACAGCTTATACATACTGTGCTTATTGCATTTCCAGCACTGTAACTTTGAAACGAGGCTTCATAGCCTTCATGTGTATATGGCACATTTTGCTACAAATGACGCGTAGAACAGGCCTGGCGAAGTTTGTTGCCTTCGTCGCGGAACAGCCTGTATGTACGTCAGTTGGCCTCGGTAAGGTGGCGATAGTTTGTCTATAGCACAGTCGGCGTAAAACGCATTCGTCGCGGCGCAGTGGAGAACCGCAGCTTGGAAACGTCGCTCGCTGAGACTGTGAGCAAGTCGCGCCTTTCCTAGACACGCGACCTGACGTGGCTCTACTGAACCATAGCGCCGATGACAAACTGCTTGACATTGTGCCGGACTTTCTCTGTTTGCGCTCTTTTTGTTTTTAATTCGCCGTTTTACATTGCTCTTTTTTGTCTGAGGAATGTTACCGTGACTTCCCCCCCCCCCTTTTTTTTGTTTCATGAGGTTGTAGATAATTAATTTTTCTTATGAGTGGTAGGAGAAAAATTGAAACATTTAAAGGATTAAATAATTGAGGTGACCAACATGAGATCACATAAACACCTCAAAAATTTTTTGGAATATTTCGACATAAAGAAAGCAAATAAATTATGCAATATACATAAAATAAAGCATAATAATTAGGCGTTACTAACGGTACCATTACACAGTGTATAATTGAAAGTGTTTCTAACAAAAAAAAAAACAAGTAAATATTAATGAACAACATTAATGGAATTGCGTGTCTGACTATATGCTGTTCACGGTAAAGTGAGTACTTTTTAAGGCCCTGCTAATATTTTTCTTCCAGCCAATTTCTATCTTTGCGCCACTTTTTAATTTAAACATTGCTATGTGACTAATAAACACGGTGTATATATTACATCACACTGAAAAGATAACGTGCGAGGTTGCAACAAAATACATTTATTAGTGGTTAATGGCCACTGGAAGGGCCTTAAAAAGTACTCACTGTACCGTGAACAGCCTATAGGGAGGTTTCTTTCTTCCCACTGCAGCCTAGTACTATGTAGGGCCTCCGTGTTTATTGTGCAGGTCCCTAACACGCCGTGGCATGCTTGTAATCAATGTGTTGATACCATCTTCCGGCAGAATGTCTCATTCCATCCGGGCAGCTCATGAGATGAAGTGTTCCAGGAGGTTGTGGATGATTATAAACCGCCATTTTAAACTTGTCCCAGGCACGTTCAATGCGTCAGTGCGCTCTCTTTCGATCACAATAGAACTACATATTTCCTACCAACCCTAACTACCATATCGCACAATATTACAGACTTTTTGTGAAGTATATAGTTTATTGTTTTGGTTGGCAGTGGTCTCAATAGTTTCATCAGTTTTGACGTTTCTCTGTTCCAAGGATGTTACCAATCGGAACAGTGTTCTACTTATCGATTTCGCATCGTTGTGACGCCGCGCGATATTTTCAAATTATGACTAGTTTGTAAAGCTAAAGACTCGCAGCAATGTTTTACATTCAATATTTTATATATTTTTAATGTAACACAACAGTAAATCTTGTACAGGATACTAGTACCTCCTGTAGTATAATCGCAAAGTCTTTGTAATATTCTTGTAGATGAAAGTGGTAGAGTATCGATGTGCAGGTAGTTGTTTAATTTATCTCTGCAAACTGTTTATCTCAGTACTTGGAAAATCCTTGAAAATTCATCGATTTACATAAAAAATATCTGTAAGAAACCTGCAATTTTCCCAAGCATTTTATCAGGTAATATAATCACAAAATTGAGATGAACAAGCACCTTGAGAAATTTAAAATGCACCACGGCTTTAGTAAGAGTTAGTCTCCAAACGATTGAGTGTTACAGGTCGAGATGGTGGCAGTACCGATTGGCAATGTAGCGACGTTGGAGTAATGTGGTCGGGAGAGAGGGAATTCAGTTTTGTGTTGGTGCGCCCGATTTTCGTACTGGAAATGCAGAGACGAATAGTCGACTTTTGAGTCGCCCGAAAATACTGTTGTTATTCTAATTCAGCCCACACTATATTCTCTGCTCCTCGATATGCTGGCCTTTTTGGCTGCATACGAGTAGGTCACTGCATATAAAGGCTGTTCACGATAAAGTGAGCACTTTTGAAATTAACCTTAGAAAACAATTACTGCTCCTACCTGCATACATTTTAACTGGCGCACTGAGCGACATGCGTCCAGTAAGGTTGGTAACGATGGATGGGAAGTAGTTTAATATCTTAACGTCGAATAAAAAGTGTTAAGTTATTATTTATAATAATTTATATTATCTCTTTCGCTTTATGTTTCTATAATGCACCGAATTGTAAAAATGAGCAAATGTGAAAAATATTTACTTTTGTAATAATTTCAATGTTTCGCTCTTGACCGACGCATGAATAAAGTGATGAGGCTCACGGCTATGTTAATTTTAAATTAGGTGGTAGGTGGAAGAATACACAAGCTACATGCAAGTAGATCTTAAGCAGGGCTTTCAAAAGTGCTCATTTTACCGTGAACAGTCTATAGCAGCCGTAATGTTTTTTAATAGTGTTAATGTTCTGTCACACGCAATGTTCCTGGTAGGACGTTTCTGAGCTATTATCACGCGAGTATGGGAAAACGTGTAGTTGGGAGGGGGAAGAGTTAGAAAATGTTGCAAGAAAATTCTTTTGACAAACCTGTTACTTTATTCGAGGCCTTTCGATTTTTTTTTTTTTTTTTTTTTAACTATGAAATTGGCTGTAAACGTTGACGCTGTTAGGCAGAAACTGTTTTTTGTATTCCATATAGTCATCTTAAACCTGCAATTACTTACGGGCCGTAATATAAAGGGAAGTAATAATTTTGGCGTAATATATGCAGGACAATTAATTTTAATATCATCATCAGAGTATTTCTGAAACGTGCGTTCTCAGTACGAAATATTCACTGTGGTGATAATAGTAAGTCGTGTTGTAGATACACTTTCTGGACGTGACGGGAATTAAGAACGATACTGTGTAGAGTTCGGTCTGAGAGTATTTAAGTAGGACTAAACGAGATTGCCCCTTTTGAAATAGATGGCCAGGATTGTGTATCTCGGTGGAAATAAATGACATCCGGTAAATAGTTCCGAAACTTTGCTCTAGAGTCGCTTTAGTTGCCAACTTTTAAGTAAATCAAGAGAACTTGAAGAAAATGACATAAAGAAAAACTCCCTGTGTCTGCTTTTGCGTTCGTTATGTGTTATTTTGTTCCTTTTGGAAAGCTTTTGAACAGTTGTACGCGCACTTTGAAGAAGTGAATTAAACCGTAAAGCAGACGAAATGTTAATGTATGTATAACTAATACAAACAGTCCGCACTTCATTTTCTGGAAAATAAATTTGTTTTCTGCACGTTAAATCTATCTATGTGCAATATCATTGTATAATATTTTTTCAAAAATATGTGGTGATTTTTTTTTTCGTAGGTCAGGAATTGGGTTTCAACATTCTGTGGCTATGTAGCTCATCTGCCAAGTTGAAATTTGCCACTTATGAGCTGAAACCTTATTTTCCAATGAAAAAACTGAATATTTCTTATTATAGCGCATTTACATATCACAAATACCGTAAAATGTAGTCGCCAAAGTTTAAATGGAAAAGCAAGAATGCATTTTAAAAAAACCTCCTGCACTGATTGTTATACTTGGCAAAAGTTCAGACTTTGTGTTTGTTATACAGCACATTGTTTATTACCAGTGAGGTATAATCAAATACACTAGTGTATTTGGTATAGTTGTTTCAAAATAAGTGCCGCTAAACAAATGATATAAGCCAGAAATCAGTAATTCAACATGATGTATGAGACTGAGCCTTCAGGGGACTTCATATTAAAATATTGGTATAAAAATTAATATTTGCGAGTATACACGTGCGGTATCTCAGCAAATACATGTTCTCTAGAAATATGTTTCTGGGAAGGTAAATAATTGCCTATAACCACCAATGTTTTATTTTTGTCGTATTAAATATATTCCAACGAAAAGAAATAATGAAAATGGTTAAACATAGTATTGTTCGGGTATTTCCTAAGCAGTTTTGTTAAGGAGAAGGAGAAAAGAACAAAGTGGTATATGTTGTTCACTGTAAAGTGGACACTTTTGAGGCCCTAGTTAACCAGGATTTACAACAACGTTTGCGTCCGTCCGTCCTAAACAACGCCATATTTGTAAATCGCACACGAGCAGAGCGGGGACGGTTCGCTAGTTTTCGATGATCAAACATTTCCAGTAATAGCTCTGATCCTGAAATTATGAAACGAAAATGAAGAATTTCTGCATAATATGTGAAGCCGAGCCCGAAGGTTTCTAAATTGCTTGGAATTCGTTTCTGTATTGCGGATAACTAAAATCACAAGTTTTGAAAACAGGACAGTGTTTAAATTTTGAACTTTATGTACACACAGCTGTGGTTAAATAGTAAGCGGAACATTGGGTAGTGTGCTCATCCTAGCCGCGCAGTAGCCACCCGTCGTGTTCCATCATTGGACTGCTTTTCTGCCAATAGTACCATCAGAAACGACGTGTATAGGTTTGAGGTTAGAACACTGGTTATATGTACGTGCTTTGAGATGTTTGTACACTAGTGACCCGCCCTGGCCTCGCTCGGATTCGATTTGCAAATATGGCGTTGTTTAGGTTTACGGCAAGTATATAAACTAAATGCTTAAGATAACTAACATAGGATTAATACTGTGTTGTTCACAAAGTATTCGTAAGTGAATCCCTATGTTTAATCACATTTCAAAAGAAAAAAATGGTTACTGTGGGTCATCTTTAAAAGATAAACATTTGTTGTGGATTTTTTTGGTAGACCTTTTTGAGATCTACGATTCTGCAGTACATTAATTTGGTGTATCTCTTATGGGTTAGTCAGCTTAAGCCATGTAAGCGCCCCAAAAGCGGGTTTCTCCGACTTTATTATAAAACGTCGACATTTCTCTACTATCCTTACATTAAATATTATTGTATTGTACACTTGAACCTTCCTCAAGAAATTCTCTAAGTGATGGTGAAAACCGCATAAAAATCCAAGTACTTCAGAAGCCTTAGCCGAATACACACACACACGCGGCCGGGCGACTATATTTGTTAGTGAAACTAGAATACATTTAAATTCGAGCAAACACGTTCGTCACTGTTGAACATGTGATCTTGAAAGTTACACTGGCGATCGACGAGTCAGTGTTGAAGAAATGCGCAGAAGACAATCTTCCTACGTCGTCTGTAGTCTACGGTTATATAGTGCTAATGGTGCATAACATTAACATCTGGGAACCGTTACTGCAAACTTGGCTGTTCTTGTTTGTATAAGCTATTCACGGTAAAGTGAGCATTTTTATTAAGGCTCACCCAACAGCCATTAACCACCAATAAACATATTTTGCTGCAGACTCACACGTTAACTTTTGAGAGTGATAAAATATATGTAGTGTATTTATTAGACACAGTAATGTTTATATGAAAAAGTGGCAGAAAGATAGAAAATGGCTGAAAGGAAAAATCTAGCAGGGCCTTAAAAAGTGCTCACTTTGCCGTGAACAGAATATATAACATAAATGTTGCTCTAGGTGGGTCGAATGGAAGGTATGCACTTCAATGATATCAGTAGAAGTTTTTTTTTAATCCATGGTTATTTAAAAAAACAATTTTTTTTATGCCCCTGCCTCTGGCCAGTCGTGAAATAATTTCTGAAGTTAGAATGCTCTTAACGTCATTTTGATAAAACACGATTAGTGAAGTAAACAATTTCGCAACATTATCTTCCCCTTACTGCAATTTGCTATCTGACCATAACGTCGGATTTTGCTGCGGAAGGAAAAAAATCATGGCAATATCTTTGCTTCCTTTAATCATTCAACCCTAAATTAATATGATCTCGGCGTGTATTTCTGTACTCTGGGTAGATGCATGGGTGCACTAATTACATAAATTGTGCATGGGTACACTAATTATATACATTGTGCGCAAAGGCTACGTATATTCTCTACGTTCACTCCCTTTGGTATGCGTTACAAAGCGCACACGGTATCAGAATCCTCTGACCTTTCTTCACTGTCACCGTCGGCTGTGGGATTTTGCCGCTCTAGTTTTAGTACTCAAAGGTTCTGCGGAAAAATTGTTGCCTTGCAGAAGTGGCCCTTGTTCATCCCATCATTCTAGTTTTTTTTTTTTTTTTTTTTTTTTTTTTTTTTTTTTTCACGCCAGCTATCTGCTTGTACATATTTACAATATAAACTAGAAAGTTTTGAGACGGCTAAGGTCGCGGTACTAAAAGCACGGTGTAGCTGAGGAAGGTTGAAAGTCTTCAATAATTTATTGCATACGGCTGGAGGTGGAAGGTTACACCGTAAACTACGAGTTAGCTGTTCACGAGAGAATCAAATCCTAAGCAATTTCTTATGCTTGAGTGTCTTATCACGTGACTAGAATGTAACGTCACTTACTGTGGTGCAAACAATGAGTGTAAACTGAAGGTAGCCTTGGCTTGGTCATGCGCAGTGACTTGGCATTTATTAGTATGTTATATATATTTTTTTACCCCTTGCTAAGGAAAAAAATTTACTATGCGTAACCCTGGCATTTTTATAGGCCGTTCATGGTAAAATGAGCACATTTGAAAGTCCCGCTTAAGATCTACATCTATGCACGTTGTGTATTCTTCCAGCTTTTGTAAAATTAACATTGCCATGAGCCTCATCACTTTATTCATGCGTCGGTAAAGTAAAACCATGAAATTATTAGGAAAGTAAATATTATACAAATCTGCTCATTTTCACACTAAATAACAGAAAGCATTAAAAAAAAACAGAAAGCGAAAGAAATAATATAAGTTATCTCAAATGTTTACCTAACACTTTTTATTCGACGTTAAGATGTGGAGCTACTTTCCATCCATCGTTACCAACATTACTGAGCAAATGTCACTCATTGCGACTGTTAAAATATATGCAGGTAGGGGCAGTGAATTTTTTCTGTGGTTGATTTCAAAAGTCCTCACTTCATCGTGAACAACCTTTACTAGAATGTGCAGTGCGCGCACACGCACGTACGCACCAGAAGCGTATCTGTAGGTAACATACTGCATTGTAAAAATGAGTTGTATATTCTTTCGTAATTAGATTACATAGAAATTTCACCATTCTCGTACCTCGGCCGTATACTACATTGCACCAAAAGGGTAAACACGATCGAAAAACCGCACAACAGGTGATGGAGATCTCTGTTTCAGCACGCAACACTGCAGCAGGTGCTATACATCAGGTTACATTACAATCGATTACCGTCCACCCAATGAATGACGAAAGGTTTTACAGAAACTGAACTGAACCGTTAAAATATTAGTCGGGTGTGTTGCCAACTTTGGAAACGGAAACTACAGGAGTGGGTTATTTAATATCTATTCAGGAGTTGTGTTGAGAGAATTGGGCGGTTCCTAACCTCGAGGTCTTGAGAGCCGATGTGTGTGAAATGAGTTGAGAGTGGAGCAGCGTCGGAATGCGAAGGCCGGGGGAAACGGGAGGTCGCCGAGAAAACCCATCGACCAGCGGCATTGTCCGGCACGATTCCCACTTGCGAAAATCCGGGAGTGACCCGGCCGGGTATTAAGCCCAGTTCGCCTTGGTGGGAGACGAGCAATCTATCCGCTCAGCCACCCCACGTATTCAGGAGTTTTACTCCTTTTCAGTTTAAGAAAAGTTACATTATATTTTGAGAGACAATATTGTGTAATGTACTTTTTTTTTTTTAACTTGCGAAACTAATTCAGCGTGTACGTTAATTTAAAGTTTTTACCGTAAACTGTATTGTTTGCTCAATGTCGCTTCCAGTTGTTTACTAATTATTTATCGTGCTTTTTAAATAAAAATTTGAAACATGGCGTGACCCTACCATGGGTGTACAATAATTTTGTACTAGATCTGCAGTGTTTTCATTGGTAGAGGTGTCCTGCTGTCACGGTCACAGTGCCGTGTCTCTAGGGCATTGCATTTTCACAAGAAATGGCTGTTATTATCCACATTTTACTCAGATAAAAAGTCCAATAAGAAAGTCCCCCGCGTGTGGGATGTATCCTTCTTTGGTAAACACTTTCCGCCAGTGACATCAAATGCAAACAAATATTTATTGACCCCGATATACAACAGAACGTTGTAATGGTAGTTATGAAGCCCCAAACAATAATTCTGTTCATTTCAATGCCTTTTTTTAATCCTCATTTTGTCTGGAGCACCTGACCCTTACGACCTCAATCTCCAGCAGGCAATATAGAAGGCCGCGACGACTGCACGTGCCGAAATGCCACAATGTGCACGAGCACTTTTTTTTCCTAAACTACCTTATTCTAAATGTTAAGTGTAAGTCCGAAGGTAGGGTCGGGTTCTAATTGAATCTCAAGGCTGATCCCCTTGCGCCTAAATTATAGGGAATTAAATACAAAGAAGGCGGGCATCGCGGCCGAGAGGAATTGGGTAGGCATGGCCATCACTTTGGGGCCATGTCTACTTTCCTAAGTGTACGTGTATTAAAGCTACTTTAAGAAGGGGTATGGTAAAGCCCACATAGACACGGTAAAACCCATGCCGACAGAAAATGAGTTAAACTCGTTAGAGCACTACTGAAAATGCTAAAGGAGATAGCAGGTGTGGAGTCCATGGTGTTTAATATTGGAGTGAAGAATCTAGTAGAGAGGTGGCGGGGATTTGGGCCAGCATGTTAAAGGCACATGCGCCCTTGAGGTGGAACTGCCATCCATGCTGCTGCGCGGGCCGCCTGACTGCCCGCACAGTAATATCGACAGCAGTAACTTCAGGCAGGGTTCTTAAGCTTCCAGCCGAGGGCGCAAGAAATCCGGGCAGCTCAGTCATGGCACCTACTCCATCTTCGCTCTTCTGCGCCGACATCAGGAGCTCCACATCGCGGGTGAAGGTGGGGAGAAATGCGTCGGGTAGCCACCTCCTCCCCCTTCCCCTAAAATCTCCCTCGGTCGTAGGTGAACAGCGCTCTGCGGGACATCCAGGAGCTACCAGTTGTGGATGCGAATCCGCTGGCCCACGAGTGAAGGCTGGCGCCATTGCTTCCAAGTTCCGATGCTGTTACATTCCATTCCGCACCATCTACAGTTGACAGCCCGTAGGATCCAGCAGTGGAGTGGTTCGCCACTTTTCGCATGTTTCAGCACCTCGGATTACGCCCAACATCCTCGGCCTGGATCGTTGGGTCGCCCCCAGCAGATGCGCGAAGCCATCAACAACTGAGCCACCCAGGTTCCCGACGAACGCGACCGTCCGCCACGAGGGCTGCCGCCCGAATCGTGTGCGTGAGCAGCCAAGCTGCCAAATATCCTTAATGTGTTTCAGCAGACAAACTGCCCTGCTTAGGCTGTGGGCGTTTGTGGTCAGCAAACGGGCTGACCTTCCTTGGCATAGTGTAGACTGACCCCTTCTGAGCCCAGCCACCCGTCAGTGTGCTGCCAATAGCTCGCACACCGGGGGTGGAGCGTACACTTGACACCAGAGCAGCTGGTTATAGTCTATTCACGGTGACTTCTCTGAAGCCCTGCTTAAGTTCTACTTGGGGCCGCGGTGGCTGAGCGATTAGCACTCTCGCCTCCCACCAAGGCGAACCGGGTTCAATTCACGGCGGGGTCACCGGATTTTCGCAAGTGGAAATCGTGTCGGTCGATGCCGCTCGTCGGCGGGTTTTTCTCGGGGATCTCCCGCTTCCCCCGCCCCTTCATTCACTTCAATCATCCCCATCGGCTCTTAGGACCTCGCTGTTAAGAGCCGCCCAAATCTCTATTAATAATAATAGCAATAATAATACTCAAGTTCTACTTCCAGGACAACGAACCGCGTTCGTGCGCAGTCACTTCAGTTATATTTTACATAAGAACAATTTCTTGCTGGGAATTACCAACACGCCTATTTTTTCACTGTTTTACAACATAACTATTATAATTTATAGGGAAGACATATACAAATGTCCAATTTAGCAAAAAATAATATACTTTCATGTTAACAAAAGTAGATATCAGACGATTATGATACATGGCATATTTAGGAAAGAACCAATCACGCTGCAAATCGGGTTATTTTTCAAAGGTTTGATTCAAAAAGTGTGAAAAATCGTGGATGGACTTTACCAAGTAGTAGTAGCCGCCGCGAATGACAAGGTTTTTTTGCGATGCTCAAAATTACATATTTATATGTGACTGAATATGTTAATCCCCGGACGTAATGGCCAATGTAAGTGGTTGATCAGGTGCGTGGTCGATTCCTATTGGCCTCTTGTAAGGTGCTGGAAGAAACTGAGGGAATAAAGGCTAAAGCACATGACAGCTTCACAGGAACCCACTCCGTGGTCCCAGCATTAAATGACGGCTAATTTGCTATTGGTACTGACTAAACTTTGTGTTGTTTGGACAGATGGGTACGGATAAAATTACGATGCAATTAGGTTTTTTATTGCAAAATCACAGGTCTGTTATAGCAGTTGTTTAGATTTATACCATAACTGCTATCAACTGGTGATTTCACGAAGACAGCCATGCCATAGTCATCCGGAACCCGATAAACATATGCACCGCATGTTCTGCACTGCATTGTTCAGTATTCAGCCTGAAGATTTTCAGACCTTAGGGATTGCGTTATACAACGCATATTTCACCTAAACATTGGTCTTGTTCGGATTCGCCCTTAGCGAAACTGGATCTGTAGGGATTTGTTTATAAATTACAATTTTTGAGTTGAACGTGTGGTGAATTATGCTGTGGGGAAGACTGTGAGCTAGATAGTGTGAGAAATAATATTTAAGCCCCACGTATGGTGTTAGCCACTGTGGTGAATTAGGGTTCTTTAATGTATGTGAAAACAAATGGAGAGAGATTTATATGTGTAATTATTATGCAACACGTAGGCAGGGTTTGCAAATAAACAACTGAATGTGTAGGTGACAGAACACACACTGCAAAATACTAAAAATCACCGCAAAAACAACAGACTTACATCTTACCATCATGTTTCTTTGTATCCAGGCTTATCTCCGCCTCCACACAGCTATACGTATGTCACACTTTAAATATTTGCTGGGAAATAATAAGGAAACTAACTACTAGCATATCAATCAAAGAAGTCCAAGGGTGAAGTGGAGTTTAATGCAAACAAAATCTTCTCTCGATTTAAATAATGTTTCCAACTTTATGTTGTAACCACAGAACATTTACAAATACCACGCAGCAGCTGGACTAGAATATTAAATTTAAAACTCTGTATGTCTGTCAAAAATAGCAATTATGTATGTGTGTGCTTGGCAACCATAAATACAGTTTTTGCAGTTTTTAAAAGTCCGTATCAATTAAAAAATGTTTTAGTGTGCAGAAAGTTTGGTTAATGTTCAAATAGTAATCACAATCACACGTTACATGTTACAAGAAATCTGCCTGTGCTTCTACGTCGAATAAAGTGTTCCTGGCTAGCAATGTCAAAATTCGGTAGAGTAAAATATGAGTTTTATTTTAAGCATTTCAGGCACTGTGTGATCAACAAGGAAGTGTTGTATTAAATGTGTAGTTAACAGGAAACGTCTTTAGAACTCCACCGCTGGACCAAAGGTCACTTAGTATGGCGGTGATAAGATAGTTTATATTTCTGCGTTATACTTAAAGTTGCAAAGCTCCTGAGCCCTCTTCAGACAGCTTTAAAACACTCTGTCGGCTATTTACGTAAAACAGAGCATATTTGTTGGGGTCATATTCACTTTTAAATAATAATTTTTCACAGTTCAGACGGAACTCAGGTCTACCCGACCTGTTAGGTTAGTGACCCGTTTCAAACAATATGGAGACTAGAACATTCTTTCAACAACTCAATTTGGCGTCGGTTACCTGATTTGAATTTACCTGTGTGACATAGGGCTTATATCGGGGTGCATTCCTTATTATTACAATCAATGCGTTATCAACCATTGCCAACTTACACAAACTAACATGTAGCTCTAAACTTAACAATATGAAAATAATTACGTAATATTGAATATATGAATAATAACCTCTCAACTGCTGCGTGTACGATAGTAAATATGTAAAATAAAATAAAATAACTGAATAATAAACTTATATGTAGAACACGTCACAACAATAGCATTTCTATAAAATAAACATGTGTGTATTCGTATACTAGATTCCCATACCACTGTAAGGCTTAACAATACTGATTAGATGCTCTATATAATGAGACGTTACAAACGTTTTTTAATTACTCCAGATAGCTCCCTAAATATGTATGGATATTTTACAATTTTGTATCTGGCCCGGTAGCGTAAATGGCTTGATTCAAGCTTGAATAAAGATCGTCGTAACAAGCCTGTAAGCTTCCAACGATAATTCTGCTCTACAGGCGAGCAATTTTGAATCAAGCTTGAATAAAACTATCTAGTCTCCGCATGTCACGCTTATTTGAAACTTGATTTGAAAATCTTGCTGCAAGTTTGTTTTAAGTTGCAAGTGTAATTCTAGCGTTTCTAGCTATTTGCAAACTTCCCATTGGTAAGTGGTATTGCGAGCTGACTTGGAAAATTCAAGCCATCTGGGATGGTCTTAGGCAAATTAACGAAAATTTCAATACCTTCCCGCCAAAGTTTGTCTCACAAAAAATTTTAAAATTTTGTCTGAGTTCAAGTCTGGGTTATTGACAATGTGTTACAGTTCCTTTCACTTTTCCCGGATGCGATGAATGCAACATTTAAAAATGAAGTAATGTGCATTTTATTCTTTATAAACTTCCGTTCCAAGTTTCTCCCTCACGAGCTTTGAACTTTAGCCGTCATGGACCGGTAGGCGCGTGTTTTTTATACGTTCTCGTCGTGTGTCGCTAGCTGTCGACAGCTGAAAGAAAGTGTTTACCCGCACCGACACTAGATGGCATAAGTGTTGATTGCGGAGAGCGCCACGCCCGTGCTCTTGAGTTAGAAATTTTTCCGTAACTTATTTAGATAGTATTTACAGTACATCCCAAGGAAAATTTCTATTAAAAAAAATTACCGTATGTAATGCTACCACGCAAAATGTCATTCCCATGCTCACTTTATGTTTCAAATTATCGCGCTTTCAAAAATTTAAAATTTTTAAACTCTTTTGTAAACGATCAAAACTGTTTGCTGTTGGCTAACGTGCGTATGTTTCTTGTAAAATTTGCTGATGCTTTTAACGTCATTTTGCTTAAATTGTCGTCGCCTTCGTCTGTGTTTGAAAAGTAGTCCGCGTTTCAAAACACCATTTTAGTAGAGCAATAGGTAGTGAATTTAAAACTCGTAAATAAATATTTTATTCAAGAATTTTAACCTTACGAATAATCACTTCTTTTTTTTTATTCTCATGTTACGCTTAATTTAAATATTTTTCTGGAAACACATGCTCCTTAATTCTCAAAAACGCGAAGTCTTTCGTGGGCACATTTGACGAACATTCTATTTCTGTACGCATATTAATTAGTAATGAAATTTGGGGTTCCAGTATTTTTTTAATTAGTCCTTAAAACTAATGATAAGATTAAGCCTCTACAGATTAAATTAGCATAATACGAGTTTTATCAAGAAATATTTTTAACGTATGCCTATGTAACGAGCATAAACACGAGCAGATAACCTCAAAGTAAGACGCAATTTTCACCGACAAAGTACGTTCTCATCTTTTAATAACAGTGTGCAAAAAATATCTGTCATATAGTGTAAACTACAAAGTTTTTATGAAACACAAAGGCAATTTCTCGTTGGCCGTACTGACACCGCCTCTAAAATAAACATTACCGTGTTATGGATTAGACCAGTGTAATTACGGTAATAAAACATATTTACTTAACGCTGAAATGATTTCCACGCACGAAACATATTCTTTTTTGTCTCAAATTGCCTCGTGTTTTACGGTTCTAAACTACGTTTAGGCACGTTTCGCGCTTTATTTGTCACTTAAAATATTCGTGGGAATTTTATCAGGTGTACAGTTCGTTTTATTTTTGCTTGGTGGTAGTACGCAACACTTGCCAGTGTTTGACGACACAGCAGTAACATTAAAACACCTCGAAACAACGTATAATAAAAAATTACAAATGCACACGTTACGCTGCGAGGCATTTACATGTAAATAACAGTGGCCAACATGTATGCCGACGTCACAGGCGCATCAACATGGCTGCGTCCGTGTTTCCCGCGCAAAATCTTGTCTATTTAAAAATGTGCTATTCGTAAGTTGTACACATCAATCAAGGGTCCACGGTGCGAGTCCTAAGATTTACCAGACTATAGTTTATGCGCTGTTAACATAAAAGGATCTTATTTTCCGTTAAATTGAAGATTTAGCTTAATATTTTATTTATAAATTATAAAATGTTATTTATAATAAATATTTATAGAAAGAGTGAAAAAAAACACGTGTGTTGGTAGCGCCCAGTAAGAAATAGTCCTTATACAAAATATTATTACAACTGAGTGCCGCACGAATTCGGTGCGGTGTCCTTTGGTGTAATTTCATCGAGTTATTTAAGCTTAGTTTGCACGAGGCGGAGGAATATCCTGGAAGTAGATGTTTAGCAGGGCTTTACAAATGGGCGAAGTAACTGTAGACGGGAAAAAAGTAGGAAAAATCCCTATTTTCAGCAATTTGTTCAGAAAAGATACAGCATTTTCGCTGTAGAAAAACTGAATAATAGAAGAATAAATATCGAAAACAGGCGGATACTGACATTTTTGAGCGACCACATTTTGTTTTAATTACCGAATTTATGAATGGGCAACAAAATACCGACTCTCATCGGCGCCTTGAAAAAAGATTTATGCCTACTTTAAAATATTCAAGTTTTTCTTAAATTAGAATAGACACACAGGATTACAATGAGATACGTACGAGAATTAGGAAGACTCCTTAATCATACTAACATCTCAGATCACTTATTTATGTAAAGTGAGTGAGTCAAGAGATTTGGACGGCTCTTAACAACGAGGTCTTGAGAGCCGACGAGGGTGACTGAGGTGAGTATGGAGCATCGCCGGAATGAAAGGGCGGGGAAACGGGAGATCCTCGAGAAAACCCGCCGACGAACGGCATCGTCTGGCACGAATCCCACATGCGAAAATCCGGTGACCCGGCCGAGGATTGAACCCGGTTCGCCATGTAGAAGAAAAAAAAGCTCTCTAAGAATAAATGGTTATTTTTTAAGAATTTTAAAATCATGCTTGTTCTGAAACGTAAGTTTCTAACGTAGTTACGTATTCGGAGCCTAACAATTTGCGAGGAGTGTGTCCGAGTCAGCTGTTTTGTTCTCGGTTACTTTAGCCTACACTACTAGTGCGAAATTGATTGATACGATTGTTCATGTGCTGTGTTTGTTTCATAAAAGAAATTTACAGTTTGACTAAACTGTGTTAACACCTATTTATGGAATAAAATTTTAATGTTAAAATATTGAGTCCTGAGCGAACGGAGGATGTGTTTTATATGATGGTGACGAGACAGACACGTGATGCGGTGTTCTTTACGCGTGATCCCATTTTTTTTTCTTCCGCTGCTTTTTCGCTGATGTCTCGTCCCATGTTATTTCGTCGAAAAGTAATCAAATGCAGGTCTGTCGTTTACGTGTACTTCAATGTGCGGGAATAATGTGCAGTTTTTAGTTTTGAGACCAATACAACTACGAGTAGCTAATAGGATATCACGTAGAGAAAGACGCATGCGCGCGACATTTATCGCGGGTTTCTACAGTTGTAGAGTTTTGGCGTTCTGCGCACCCGTGCTTCAATCCACTGCAGCCAGCCGGCGACGTGTAATCAAAGTGACAGATGCGTGTCCTTGCAATAAGATACAATATATTTCACCCGATGAGAAAAAGTAAACCCGATAGCAGCCACACGAATGTCCGGAGTCCGATTTTGTGATCGCTTGCCGGGGTTGAACACGAATAATGCCAGCGGTGCAGATTCCGCGGACCACGTCGTGACCAGAAAGCGTAGCGAGTACCCTTTCAGCGGCTCACCAGCACAACAAACCGCGTGGAGGGTGTGGCATAGCCTTTGCGTCGGCGAATCACCTCTTGCAATAGCTAACCACCAGGCTGTAGTTTCATCGGGACACCACACACATTCTCTTTTATTTTACCTTGACAGTTGGCGGTATTAATTACTTACGTTAATGCTAATTATCTTACTCCTATACTGATACTCTGCCTTCGACCACACACGATTAGTACACGACACCTCAAACGGTAAACAAAAAGAAAGGAATGCAAACAAAAAGGTTAATCTGCTATCATACATTATGAACACTTTTGAAAATCTGTAAAGTTGTTTGACTTTGAACCCTGAAAAATAAACTTGAGAACTCATTTCGGCATTGTATACTTAATTTACTATTGTTCAGAGCCTCGTGCAGTTTGAGTTGTAATTTTTCACCTACGAACTAAAAAAAAATTTTTCAATCTGATTACACATGAGATACGGAATGCGAGCTACTGAATAAGTATAACTAACAGATTAATGATATTGTGCGCGTTCTCTTAAAATACCTTAATTAAATGTATTTAGCAAAAAAAAATCACATTCGACGCAATTTTCTATGTTAATATCTTGAAGCCCAATAATTTTTAAAGTTATAATTTTTGCTTTTGTTATTTTTTTACCCTCTGACAACATTTTAATGGCATAGAAGGGTTATTTTTGTAATTAGAAGCCCATTCACATGATTTTTTTTTTTGCAAAATTATTTAGTAATAAAAATATGAGTAAACTGGCCATGATTCTATTTGAAAACACAAAAGTTGGTTTATTTTTGCACAAGTACGTTCACTTGTGCCTCGTTGTGGCTTTTTTCTATGGACGCGTGATTGTGTAACAGGGCTATTCAATAGCGATTCTGTGCCAGGGTCACAGTTTCATCTCGATAAACATCTTGCGCGCAGCGGCAGAAGTTCCTTCCCGCGACCTCAAACACACACTTCGCGTCTATTCTCCATTCACTGTTACTTCCAACTTTTCTGACGCCCTGCTGAAGTTCTGCTTCCTGGATATTTCTTCGCCTCATATAAACAAAGCTTAGACAATCACACCAGTGGGCCAACGCACTGCATTCGTGCGCACTCAGTGTAATAGTATTTAGCATAAGAATTATTTCTTACTAGGCATTACCAACACGCGTGTCTTGTCACTGTCTTTATATATATTAGTTATCAATGAAAAAATATATAATTCATAGATATTATAAATATAAGTTAAATTTATCCATAAATAAGGTAAATTTATGTTAACACAAGTATAAAACGCTTGTGATGTGGGATATATTTAGAAAACAATCAAACACATCATACATGGTGTTAGCAGTAGGGCTAGGAAAGAAGTTTACATTTGTTCTGGGCTTAGAACGTTCCCTTAAAACAGGGTAAATTGGCTTTTAAATAAAATATCCCGCATTAATGTTTTCTGGTTAATATCAACATAAACTCACAATTAAAGTAGTTTTACTTTTACGAAAAGAATGTGAAAAATATTTTACCGTTAGCAAATTTTTTTGTAACTCCAAAAATATTAGAGTTACGTATTAATGTACGTAATTTTTCTTTTGCTATACGATTATTACTCTTTTAAATGTGCTAACAAAAAAATTGCGATTTTTTTGTGAGCGAGCAAAATTTTTCATTATGTATTTTTAAAAAAATCAGTTTATCACAGTAATTTATATTGTTTTTTCTCAAAAAACGGGTTGGTATATCAACGAGGCAATTTGGCAATTTACATGACAGCCAGACCCGGTGTTGTAACTCTTTTAATTATTCATGTTCAATAATAGCGAACTTGGGACAGTAAATTAAAAGTAAACAGGTTCATGATTGCAAATATTAAAAATAAAACTCGTCTGAAATACTACACGAGTAAATACCTACCTACCTACTGCTTATCAGAGTGAGTGTGAGTGTGAGTGAGAGTGTGTGTGAGAGTGAGTGTGAGAGTGAGTGCGAGAGAGAGAGTGTGTATGTGCGAGTGTGAGAGAATGTGAGTAGTAGTTCTAAAAGCTATCTTGACAGGAAAAAAATTATAACCGAGGTTGTCAGACAGGAATTTTCGCTCTTTCAGAACCCAGTAAATGAAATAATTGAGTTGTGCGAACCCATCTTTCTGTATGTTAAATGGTACATTTTTGAGCCGTGCGGAGTGTATCTCCTTTCGGCTAGTTACTGATGGCTTCCAGTGTTCTTCTCTGCTGTGCTTTGATTTTCGTATTGTTTAAATAATCGCATCATTGGGGTGGTTGTTTTTCCATATATTCCTGAAGTGGGCTCCGCCTTTTTGTTTTTAGCGTACTTTCTGAAGGGGAGAGAGCTCAGGGCTGTTTAAATAACGGCCCGCGGGCCACATGTGGCGCGCCATACTCGTAAGGCTTGTCCACGGACAAAATACGACTATTTTATCAGCTATTATTTTCTATAAATTACTTGCAATTCACTACTTAATATAATGTCACTGTTAGTACGACTGGTGTAAAACTTGTAAAAAAAAAGTATTATTTTACGTATTATATCTTCTCGTAACTTAAATAAACTGGCTATGTGTGTGTAGCCCATCAAGCACTGTATTTGTAAGCGGCCCTATGGGAAAACTAATTGAAAAGCCCTGGATGAGATCACTTTCATTTCTGTGCGTCTGTGTCCCCCCCACCCACCCCCTCAAGGGCAAAAAATGTTTGAATTTGTGAACCGAAATTCACCAAACTCGGTACACATACGGGACCGCGGTGGCTGAGCGGTTAGCCTGCTCGCCTCCTACGAAGGTGATCTGGGTTCAATCCCCGGCCGGGTCACTCCGGGTTTTTCGTACTTGGGAATCGTGCCGGACTATGCCGTTGTTTGGCTGGTTTTCTCGGGGATCTCCCGTTTCCCCCGCCCTTTCATTCCGGCGCTGCTCCATACACACCTTAATTACCCTCATCGACTCTGAAGACCCCGTCCACATATCTTCACTCACTCGGTACACATACAGTACTTTATAAGGACATCCGACTTTTACGGTTTTTGACCATTTTAAAATTTAGGGCACCATTCGTATCTCGGAACCATCTAGCCCATTTAAACTGAATTTTGTATTTTGACAGATTTTCATGTAAAAATACGACAGTTCATTGTGTAAATATTTTATTTAAAAGATAGCATTACATAAAAATATAAAGCTTTTACATCATATCTCTGAAACTATTCAACATGATCCTGCCAAATTTGGTGGTGACTTATGCTATGGTAAGCCATGTTAACATATGCGATTTTAAATATATCATTTATTTAAACATGGTGGTCACATAAGTATTCTGGGTTAATTATTTTAAAGGGCGTATCTAAATTCGACCGACAAACTTCGGCGGCAGGTTATCACGAAAAAAATAAGCCGAAAACATACATACGACTTACGATCTAAAATGAATCCCAAGGGCGGCACACGTCTTTGAAGTTGAACCTGAAGCACTATAGTTTATTAAAAATATCGGAGAAAACATTTAAGAGATGGAACACAGAGTTTTGGATAATGTGCAAGTGAGATATGATCTACAAACACTAAAAAACCCGCTGCAGTCATCAAATCAATTAATGGGAATAATCGTGATCACTACCCGTATTACAAGCAATTCGCCATTACACGGTAGAACTTTTGCGATTCTATTGATGGCTTGTGAATCCGCATGCCACATTTGACTAAAAAGTTCCACCTTGAGTAATACCCTAACCTTCGCCGTTTTCGAGGAATTCGTGTTTGAAATTTCCAAAGAATATGTATAAAACCTGGTAGGCGAGCTACACGCTTAACAAACAGTTGCGAGTATCAAATGGGCAAGATAACGAATGCAACTGTCGGATATTTGAGGTAAAAAATGCATGGTGGTATTTTACCAGTAATTGAGGTATTTGTAAGTTGTAATAAAAGACAAATTTGTCTTGGTATCCTCTCACTGTTACAACATATTGCATTGCACTAACGTGCTATAAACGAGCCTTAGATCACGTGCGTGAACTGTCGGCCTCTAACCTCGCTGCAAATTGTACATGTGGCAATGCATCGGTCACAACTAATAGATTCGTACACAAAACGTACATTATTTGGTAACTGTAATATGGCTATTGATGTTGTCATACAACTATATCATTTTTTTGAATCCTTATATTATTGCACGCATTATGGTGTTGTTGTTTGTTCTTATAAACTTATGTATGATGTAACATTTCGTTGATCACTATCTCGTCTCCAGCCATGGAAATGGCACACATATGTAGTGTCATTTGCTATTGTTTGAGATTTATTGTAAATGACTGTATTTCGCAACGCCACTGTTATATATATATATATATATATATATATATATATATATATATATATATATATATATATATATATATATGTGTATATATGTGTATGTATATATGTGTATATATGTGTATGTATATATGTGTATGTATATATATCCCTCTGATATTCGCAACCGTTTGTTGTTGTGTGTTGCCCGCCTACCAGTATTTGTACATATTCTTAGGAAATTTCGAACACCTTAAAACATGCTAATCCAGAGCCTCTTAATCAAATATTTTTTTAAGATAGCGCCATGTAAAAAAATATGTTTTATGTCATATCTCGTGAAACAACCGATTCCTATCAAGTTTGACAAACAAGAATTACTTTGATTATGCTATCTCTACGAAACCACGTAACCAATTTAACCAATCTTTGTACGCTTGGAGTCGCTTGTGTTAATAAGACCAAATGTGTCCACACAGAGCTTCTTGTTTTCCCGCAATTTTGTGAGATAGCGCCATTTTGTCATATCTCTGGGAAAAAATCAACCTATTACCAACAAATCTGCCAAACAGGTATTACTCGGTAGGCCATGTAAACCGATAAGTTTGAAGTAGGCCAGACACTGGCTTTCAAAATTTTGAAAATAAAATATATATTATTTTAACGCACATGTTCCATCTTCGCTAATACTAAGTGTAGGGCCTACTTCGTCTGGTTTATTCGCATACGTGAAGAAAAGTAGGCTAATTACTTGTTTTGGCAATTTCTTGTTGCCTCTATAACTGATGTCACTAAACATATTTTGAAGTGAACCCATATAATTTCACCCGCAGCTTTTTCACTTACAGCCTTGATTCACTTTTTTCTCGTGCCGTTTCCCACATCTACTGATGTCTCTTTATCGATATTAGATTATCATATATTTACAGCATCATGATTGAAAAGATAACTCTTCCTCTCTCATTTTGAATAACTGCAGTATACATTTTATTTCGTACATAGTCCTCGCTGGATTAGGTTGTTCATCGCAGAAAATTATGACGATGCCACAAAGAAAACACGCACATAAAGATAAATAAAAATAAGCCAATTTAACTGTTGGCAGCATAATGTTGACACGCACAGAATGCTGCACGAGGAATTGATTTTCAACACACTTCCAGTTTCATAACACTGCACACACGTTCAACGCCTCTTAAGAGGACTATGTAGATGCGCGTCCAAGGTCAATAAGCGAGGGAGCGATATGGGCGACACTAACTCGCATTAGTCGTGCGCGTTAGTGTCGCCCGTATCGCCTCATCGCTCCTACGCGCAAGCCGTGCTGTGTCTCAGCCCTAACGCTTTACTGTGTAAACTACATCAGTAAGTGTGCGGTTTTATTACGCGCGATGCAAGTACACAGATCAAACTACCTGCGTATAATCGTACTTTTATCGCTAGAAGAAACTTCATAGGCAAACTTTAAAAATGCGATATTTGACCATTTTCACGATTTTTTCTCTCCACTAATACGCTTAATATGATAAAAGTAAAAAGATATTGGCATAGACAGTAGTTTTTTTTAAATCCTTTCTGGTGAAACTTGGTATTTCCTGAACATTTAGTTACCGAGCGAGACACGCGTTTACGCGCAAACAACGATTTCACAGAAAACGTTTCAGTACAGGACCCTCAAGTTAAACTCGTATTATATCTGAAACTCTATACTTCCTCAGGGGCAAACAAAAAAAATGCCAAGCAGGTGTGAGCAGGTGCATTAAGTAAATCAGCAGTTTACAGTCCAACTGGTTTGTCTTAGCTTAGAATTCAGACATGGAATAAGGAGTTGGTTGTTCCACCGTCAGCGCTGGCACGACCTAGTAGAATGCAATGGACACTCACTCGGCAGTTGGCAAATCGCTCACAGTCCAGAAAACTGGTTGTAAATGTGATCCAGCCGGTTTCCAGCTGGGCATAAGCTGCGCGGCTGCGAATATGTTGAGATGTTCCCACGTTTCCGAGTCTCGTATCTGTCACGAAAGAGAAACACACAAAATGAACTAGTGAAAGGAGTAATGCAGGTTGTTTTTACTGCCATTGACTCGTTTTTCTGAAATTACTGTCGTGAACATTTATTTTTGCGGAACTATTGGGGCTATCCTATTTTTACGGAAACATTTCGGCTTTCGAATAATGTTAACCACCATCATCGAGGCAGATTGTAATTTTCTTCAGCTTGACCACCCATTTACTTAGTCGCTTTCGTGTTCGAGCAGTGTTCTAGCGAAATGTTGAACAGCCAGTTTGAACGTTTATTGATTTATTTATTGATAGACAGGGAGTTTTGTGGTGGTGTAAAAATTGCTCTTGTCGCTTTCCACACTGGCATTATTTCAGCTCAATTTAATTATAGGCTGTTCACGGTAAAATTAACACTTTTGAAAGCCCTGCTTAAGATGTATTTGTAGACACATTGTGTATTCTTCCGCGTTATGAAAAATTAACATTGCCCTCATTAATTTATTCATGCGTTGGTCAAATGAAACTGTGAAATTGTTAAGGAAGTAAATACTTTACAAATCTGCTAATTTTTACACTTCGATGCTTTAATAAAACAGAAAGTTAAAGAAATAATTTCAAGTTATCACAAATGGTTAAAATACAGTATATGCATGCAGGGGTAGTAATTTTTTTTGTAATGTTAGTTTCTAAAGTGCTCACTTGATGGTGAACAGCGTGTAATGAAACTTTATCTTATACAAGTTATTTGCCACTAAGTTTGTAATGTTTTTACTCGCACTTCAAATTGAATGAACGCGTCTTGCCGCGGTTTTTAAAATCCATTGTGCGACGGAGACTGAAGCCAACCCATTATAATTGTACGACTACGCAGATTCCACAGACCGATTTTCGAGGTCAGATGAATTTAGTCGTGAGAAACTGAACAGAAAATTGCTTGCTGTTATTTATTTTCAAATGTATCAGTTCAAACACTCGGTAATGTTGCGAGATATTTTTAACATACGCACTGCAGAACTAACACATACTCTGTGGTGCGAACATTTCTTACCCGGCAGTTGGCTGTAAAACGAAACTTAACCAGCTTATGTCGGGCACTTGAGAGCAAGTGGCCGCTATGGTGCAGCAGTGGTGTGAAGTGGAGGGCGAGCCAACACTAGCGAAGCAGGAAAAAGTTAGTGTCCTTCGCAAAGAAGAAAGGGAAATTTTTTGTGGGGGTTGAAATTACACGTCACCGGCTAGCAATTACCAGGCGTTATTGTGCAGTGCGGAAGAATAACAGCTCGCACATGCCGTGTATCCTTCGGGAGAAAAAAAAAAAAAAACATTCGCTTACTTGTTCTTTTAGTTTTCTTTGTAGGCCCTATATCAAAAGCGTGTATTTCATCCGGGAATACACTTCTAATTATTAATGCTGTTCCTTCCTATTTATTTTTCATATCAGTTACCTTTTCGTTCGTGGAGCCAAAACTGATTTCATATTCTGCATTGAAAAACCAACCCTTCAGCGAAGGTAGGATACAGTTTTCGTTGCCATTAATATGCGTGGCGCATTGCAGTACTATCTCCGGGTTACATGACACATCCATGTGTATGATGATTTCGTATCATAGTTGCCGTGACTAGTTTTCTGCGCAAGCAATTTACTAAGTACGACAGAGAGAAACAATTTATCGGTGAACGCAACATTGAAGATTTTCACTGCCAGATTCTATCGCAGTGAAATCAGCTTTCCAAGTAAAAATAAAGTTTTACTAGACCAGTTTCTTTGTCTCCCAATTTACGTCGCATGTGATGAGTGTCTATGCTTCCATTTGGTGGACAGGGAAAAGGAAATATTTTCTGGCTTTTCTGAACATTTTCTGGGGGCATTCTTTCTTGTTCCTTTCGCAGTGAGAATTGTGCGTGTCGGTTAAAATCAATAACAACAATACTGTATCGTCTTTATTTGGCGGGACCGCGGTGGCTGAGCGGTTAGGCTGCTCGCATCCCACCAAGGCGAACCGGGTTCAGTCCCTCCCGGCCGGGTCACTCCCAGATTTTCGCAAATGGGAATCGTGCCGGACGAGGCCGCTGATTGGCTGGTTTTCTCGAGGATCTCCGGCACTGCCCCATTCTCATCTCATTTCACACCCTTCGGCTCTCAAGACGACTTTGTTAAGATCCGCCCAAATCTCTCAACTCGACTCAAAACTCATATATGACATATTTGCCTTCTCTTACACTGAACCTTTTGTTTAGTGTATGTTACATTGTTATTCAAATTTAACAAATTTTACTAGTGTCTGCTAAGTAGTTGTAAAATAGGTAATCGCCATAAAAACAGCTGCATGCATATACATGTTTTTAAAAATAAAAATGTTATATTACACGGGATATAAATAATGCAAACGTTAATAACCGAAGTTTACAGATTTTTAGGGGCCAGTGTTGAAAAACTAAGAAACGGCAATTCTACACAAGATTTTTAACTCACTTTACGAGAAAATGTTACACCAAAGTGATGCATTCTTTTACCATGTAATCTTGCGCAGCAAAGGTATGTACACATTTATGAGCAAGAAATATCTTGGCAGAAATGCACCACTTTTGAAGAAAAAAAAAAATTCACAAATTTACCAAAAATTGCGATTTAATTGTTTCGCTAATTTGCTGCTAGAAACATGCAGAGTTATTTATTGTGTTTTGCATTATTCTGTACCCACGCATTCATAAGCAGTAATAGTCGAGCATTTAACAAGTGCAGCAAACGCTGCTGAACTGTCATGCACTAGTGAAATCATTTAGGCACTTTATAGACGTGTTTATAATGAAAGCACGGTGTAGGTTAAAAGCCCGGTTAACGTGAGAGAATGGTCCATAGGGACATACTCTCAAATCAAGGCCATGGGAAGCATATCTTTAAAGTTTGTTACGGCTACGCTTATTACAAAGCGAAAGAGGCCTTGGTAGCAAAGCTTTCATTTCAGAAATTTTAAAAATGCTGTTCTCAGAATGATATATATATATATATATATATAATATTGGTCTACTTTATTACTTTACTACAAAAATTATATATTTTTTATTCACCAAGAAATTAATTAAATATTAAGTCACCATTTCGAAATTAAGTTTAAGGGACATTACTGCGAATTAAAAAAAAAATCGTAATAACAATTATAATAATCCATGTGTCGTGTTGCTACCACCTACTCTTGTGATCATGTTGATAGGCGGGTAAGTGCACTAGCCTTCTATAGTAATGTACAACTCGTATACTTGCCTCATTTGGAGCACATCTTAATGACGAATATTGAAGTAGACGTAAAAATATAAACTGAACTCAACTGCTGTTTCAAGGTATGATACGAAAATTACAGTAAACAAGGAATTTCCAGTGTAAGTATGATTCTGGCGTCCATAGGGGTCATCGTAACCCCAGTGGGGGTCCGTTATAAGGATGTTGGAAAAATATCGATGTATCGAAACTGCGATATTATATCGATATAAATCGGCGATATAGGTCAACTATATTTTATCGAAATCAGTATCTTTTTTCCATGTATAAGAAATACATTTTTTAAGTGGTCTTTTAGTAAGCTCTGTTTTGAATACAAGAATTTAATTAAGAAACTACTATATTTATTTTGGCAACATGCACCACATCTTTCTGCAATGCCTCGTGCCCTCACTATGCAATATTCCAATCTATTTTACATTTATCAGGTCCTTTAATACACAAACTATCGGATTCCGATATTAATACCCCTAGTCCGTACCCCCACGGCATTCTTCGCCCTGGGTTTAGGCCAGCTGATTGCCGTAGGATTTGCATTGATGCCCGGTTACACCATCGTGGTTCGAAACTCGATCCGAGATCGGATCTAAGATCGAGAGAGAATACTGTTGTACCATTCGAGTTCAGAGCTGGACTGAAGATAAAAATTAAGTCCATTTCAAACCGCCGAAATTGGCGTTTTGAAATCTCGATCCGAGATCAGCAGCCATCGTCAATTAAAGTAGTTTGAAAATACGCCAACAGATAGAACTACATTCGATTGATTTTCTTGGTAAATTAAAACAACATTATACGCCCTTGAATATTATTCAGTAAAATTCGCACAACAATATTTCACTTAAAACATATAAAAACCACACATCTAGTTTATCTATAGTGAAAAATACGCCTACTTCTACGACGTCAAAGATTACGAACCAATAGCAAAATTTGTCTCGTACTTAATCTCGATCTCTCACTTTGGAACCAAGATCGACGAATCGGAGATCCAGAATCATGAAATTTCGTTGGTGCAACACTTTTACATTGGAACATCAAAATTGATCCTGGTTCATAACTAGGATCATTCGATCTCGGATCGGGGAAGCTGTTGGTGCAACCGGGCATGAGAGACGTGTAGCGCGCAGCGGTGTAAAAGTTCGCCGGTCGCGTAGCTGAGAGCGGGGAACCCGCAGTAGCCGGCCTTGGCACACAAAGTTACCGGCCGGCAAGCACATGTCGTCGTCTGTTCTGTTCGTGCGGCAAATGGCGGCGCGCGGCGTCTTGGCGTCTGGCGTCGATACGCCGCCGCCTCGCGGTGCCTTCCACCGCCGCCGGCAATGAGTCTGCCTGCCTGGTCCGCACGTGCCTCTGGTTCGCTGTGATCTCCGCGGCATGCCAGACAGAGCCTTGTAGTGGGATGGACCCTCACGTTTGTTGTAGTTGTTTGCGCGAATATACGTATCTCGGTAAATAAATGTTCTGCAAATAAGACTTTTTGTTAGAAGAGATAAATAACAGTTACCTATGCCCCTATTATTTTTTTTTACTTTTGTCATATTAAGTGTATTCTTGGAAAGAAAATTCGTAGAAATTGTAAAATATTGTGTTTTTAATGCTTGCCGATGCAGTTTCCTTAAGCAGCAAGAGAAAAGTACAAATAATATATGGGCGTGGTTTAATCTGTGGTCTTTTATCGCGTGTAATAAAACCCTTATGTTACGATTTGCACAGTACAGCGTCACGACGGAAACACTGCACGTCTTGCGTGTAGGGGCGATGAGACGCTAGAAGTGCGTGTTAGTGTCGTCCTTATCGCTCACTCGCTTCTTGACCTTGAACGCGCACAAGGAACGATTTTCCTTACGGCTGGAAATATCGATGCCCACGTGCAGTTTTGCTGGCTAGTCTACAATTTTCCGGCGGTTGGAATGGTGCTATTTTCTCCAGTTTTCGATCTCGGCCAATGAGAACAAGGAAACGTGTCACGTGACTATTTACTTGGCAACATGATTGTTTTGGCAGTGTTATAAGAAACATGCTCGTATACACTTTTGAGGTTATCTTTGTACTCGGCCGAATTATTTTAAAAACATTACGGCGAATGTTGCTGTAAAGAAGTGTAATTACAGCAATATTCGCCGTACAGAGTTCATTGTTTATTATTTTCGCCAGCTGTAATTATAATTGCTGCAGGCGTTACTAGTTGACATAGTAGCTCGCAAGGAAACCCATTCCTTGTGCGGCAAAACCAGCCTTGAGAGTAATTACTCTGGGTATGTTGTCAGCTTATAACTTCTACGCGTAGTATTTTAGAGTAACGAAGGTTAAACTAAAAGTGGCGGGAAATTTATTAGAATAAAATAAATCTGGAAGGAAATGTGGACCTACAGATACACAAGGAAAATTACAAAGGCGAGTGATAAAATGCGTATGTTTATTTAAAATTTAACTTGTATAAAGGTTGAATTCTTAGACATAACGTTTACGATCAACATATGGCAAGTAAAGCTGTTTATGTATGTAAATGCTTTTTTTTTTTTTTTTTTAGAAAAGAAAGTATTTAAGGAAAGTGATTAATATATTTTGGAATTTACATTGGTTTCTTAATAAGTACATATTTAGAAACACAGAATCGTATTTACATCTGGTTCGTCCCGAAACTACGTTTACTCTTGCTTTCCTCCTCAGCTGTTACTTCCTGTTACTTTACTATACTCCAAAAGTAACGTTTCAGAATGCCGACATTGGGCCAAAGTGCCCCCTCCCCTCATAATTTCCCCCGGTTTCTTCGCAAATGGTTGCATACGTCCTGCCGTACATGAGCGTGGTATTTCGTCATCTGGGATGTGTTTGTTTGGGTATTAAGTTGAGATGTTTGGAAGGCACTGAACTTAAATCCTTAGCTCCCATGGAGTGAAGTGAGATTGAGATGGAGCAGTGAAGGAATGCAAGGGAAGGGGATACGGAGCACTCCGAGAAAACTCACCGGCTAATGGCAACGTCCGCAATGTTTCCTACTCAGTAAAATCCGATGTGTCCCATTGGCTGTCGAGCCGTGATTGCCTTAATGGGAGGCCGTGCGCTAACTACCGCTGACCATTTGGATATAAAGAAAATGCTTACATTACTCAGTACGTTAGTAGTCCAGTTAAACCCCAAAAAATGTACAATGGAAGTCATCTGGCAAAACCTATTATAATATTTTGCATTTAAAGATAATCGTAACTAAGGTGTAAAAGTGTTTATGTCCCAAAAACAACTTTCAAGTAATTAATAAAGTTGGATTTTCAGCGTTGATATTGGCTAGGTAATCACTAGGCCTGTAAGTAAGCCCTCTTCTTTGAGAGAGGGGGTTGCGAGCTGTTACCAATGTACAGATAAAGAAGTTAGGCACCTTAGAAAAAAAGCCACTGCCGCTGCGTGACATTCGCCTAGTAAAGTTGGTAACTATGGCTGGAAAGTAGTTCCATATTTTAACGTCGAATGAAAAGTGTTAGGTAACTATTAGTGATCACTAAAACTTATTTTTTTCGCTTTCTGTTTTTTTTAATGCATCGAAGTGTAAAAATAAGCAGATTTGTAAAGTATTTACTTTATTAATAATTTCACAGTTTAACTTGACCGACGCATGAATAATGTTATGAGGCCCATGGCAAAGTTAATTTATATATACCGCTGAGAAATACACAACGTGAATACAATTATGGAAAGCAGGGCTTTCCATTCAAAAGTCCTCATTTTACCGTGAACAGCCTATGATAGTGGAGATGGTAATTTAAGGTTGTAAATAATAGCTGTGTGTATTTTATATAACACTGCGAATAAATTACAAAATTAAATTTAGTTGTTAATATTTTTATCAAGGCCGCCATCCCCCATGAACTCTTATATGCACCAGGGGACTTGTAACAACACTGAATTGTGGACAATTCTTGAGGAGGCATGATGTGTATACCGTGATTCTTCAGAAAACTCGTGGAGTCCATGCTGTTACATTGTCCAATTTGGGAATACAACCAAGGGAATAGCGGAATTTATAGTTAGTCTATTCATGCTTTTGTGAAGCCCTGCTAAAGTTCTACTTCTACGATTTTCCTCCGCATCATGCAAACGAAGCTTAAGAGAGTTTAGAAAATTACACCAAAGGGACAGCGTACCGTATTCGTGCGCGCTCAGTGTAATAACATTTTGCATGAAAACTATTTCTTACTAGGCATTACCAATACTTGTATTTTCTCCCCGTTTATATTCACATTAGTAGTAAATTAAATATTGTAATTTATAGACATAATATAAGGAAAAGTTCAATTTAAATAAAAATAAGTCACTTTAATGGTAACACAAGTATAAAACGTTTTTGATATGTGGCATATTTAGGAAACGATCAGAAACGTTATACATGGAGTGATTTTT
Organism: Dryococelus australis; assembly: GCA_029891345.1. Lineage (NCBI taxonomy): Eukaryota > Metazoa > Arthropoda > Insecta > Phasmatodea > Phasmatidae > Dryococelus > Dryococelus australis. Next base: position 88,662,106 of record CM057003.1, on the reverse strand, counting down.
CATAGGTTTGATTCAAAATGTGCGAGGAAAACGTGAATAGGCATTAATGCAACAGTTAAGATGGGATTATTTTCAGCAAGGTTTTATTGACATTAAGTTTGTTAAAGGGCGTACAACACACACATTAACTACTGAATCTGTTTTATGATCGTATATCGTAGCCGAGTTCGGTTGCCGACTGGACTGCCTTCCAGTGTGAGACCTCATCACACTTCTTGTTCGCACACGTTCGAGTCTGAAGTTTTTCCTTGACATTGGTCCCCACGCGGGCCCTGAGCGGACTAACGGCAGAGCAGCGTTGACACTTCTAGACTATTCACGGTAAAATGAGCACTTTTGAAAGCCCTGCTCAAAATCGACTTGTATGCACGTTGTGTGTTCTTCCGCCTTATGCAAGATTAACACTGTCATGGGCCTCATCACTTTATTCATGCGTGGGTCAAGTGAAACTGTGTAATTATTTTAAAAGTAAATATCTAACAAATCTGCTCATTTTTACACATTGATGCATTAAAAAATGTACACAAAGCGAAAGAAATAATTTAAGCTATCAGAAGGGGTTACTTAACACTTTTTATCCAATATTAAGATACGGAACCACTTACCATCCATCGTTACCAACTTTACTGGGCGCATGTCACTTAGGGTGCCCGCGGAAATATACGCAGGTAGGGGTAGTGATTTTTTTATAAGGTTGATTTCAAAAGTGCTCACTTTATCGTGAACATTATTTAGCTACAGTACCTTCCTGTCAGTCAAACACAGTTAATTTTTTTTAAAGACTAGAGCAGATTGTTGGTTTTGTTGCTGTTGTGAAGTGGTCTCGGATGTTTGCTCCGGTTTGTTTGGGCAACGCTGACTGGTCACATTCTTTGCTGCTGCCACTCGTGATGGGCAACCGTACCATTGTCCTGTTTATGCTGTTCTACAATCCAGACTGGGACTTGACGCTGTTACTGGATAGCTATCCCAATTTTTGTTACACTTCCACTTCAGTCGAGGCTTTAATCTATCAAAGGTTTTTTGGTAAAAACGTAATATGTCCAATAAAATGAACATACTGTTATTATATAATAAATTTACTGCTAATATTTAAGAAATTCGTGTGTTACAGTATCAGTTTTGGACGTAAAATAATTTGTAGCTGTGGTGTTAGTTTCACAAAGTGTAACTCGATAATTATGCCCAATTTGCTGTTTAAAAATGTGTGTATATTTTGTGAACTCGCTAATTCTGTGTTCATTTTAAATTAAAAAAAAAAAGTAAATTGTGTGTGTTTCCGGTATGCGAATGCCAAACTTGCCTTGTCTAGCATAGGGCAATCAACTTCTGTAAAGGAAAGATGACCTCCATCAAAATATTTATTAACATATTTGTTAAATTATTCAACCTCATTGCGTGAGCACGTTCTTAAATGTAACGACGACGAGTACTCTGCTTTTCGGGCAGAATATTGTAGGCTGGTGGATAATAGAGTCAATAAGTGTTTTAATTGACGTCTCGTGTCCTTCGTGCGGAAACGACGCGCTTAGGGGCATCGGAGGTCGCTGGGTGTAATCCCAGTTTTAGTATCAAGTAATGTCACGCGCGACGAATGAGTGAGTTATCTAGCACGAGACCTGCTGAGCGTGATTTGTCGTATCGGTATGGGTGACTCATATAAATGGGTTTTTTGTTGTGTGTTTAATCCAGGTGATAAACGGCGGTTTTGCCCTTGTGCACGTTCTTCACGCAGTAGTGTTCGACGAACTGAAATGCCAGTGAATTCTGTGTGCTTGTGTGTTTCGGGGCAACCGGTTCCACACTGGGCTCCATTGCAGATTTTATGGATCGATTCCTAACAATGGCGTGTTACTCCACCTTATACTTTGCAACTCTCTTACAGCAATGGGAAATACAATTTCTCAGTGTAATTTAAACTTTATGCTAGTGTTTCCACTAAATAACATAATTGTTTCTTGAAAACTGAAGAACTTGTTTGCGCAGTTAGCTTAGTTTCACAAGAAACTTGCGCTAACCAATTATGAATAATCGTGCAACGGTATTCCACCGAATTAAATAAATGCTCGGGGGAAACAATATTTGTTACTGTTGTAAAAAAAGTTTGTTTAAATAGTGGCAAATAAATCAGTGGCAAATAAAACGCTGCTGTAACGAAATATTGTTTCAAATCACCAGGGACGTATCTGAGTTCGTGAGGAATGGTCGTCGTAATAAAAATAAAATAACTAAATTTGATTTTTAATCTTTTTACACAGCTATTATTTACAACAGTAAACTATCCACTATTACTCTTATTGTCAGTGAGCGCAATATTTAATGTCAATCTCAATTATAATTTAAGTTCTTATTACTGTCTGTATATTAGTTACAGTCACTTAATTCACACTTATTATTTACACATGTTCAAGTTAACTATGTATTGCTATCATTTCAAATGTCCGTCACTCACGCATCCTGTTTAGTTGTCCCGTGTCTCTCCCCCTCCCCCACGATGCTCAGAGTCCGCAGACTTCACTCCCGCTGTTCGCTGTCGTCGCCTGTCGCTTCGCTAGCGTCGGACTCAAGACTGAGAATACGAATGGTTTTTCTGGAGCCTAACATCTCGCTACGCCAGCGTGAGCTCCTTCACAGTTCTGCGAGTCCTCCGGCATGCATGTTAGCAGTTAAGACAGTTGTAGAACGGGATGCGTCTCAGGACAAGCACTACACGCCTTAGGTCGGGTTTAAATTATAGAATCTAGGCGCATGCATCGCGGCTGCGCAGGGTTGTGTTGTTGCCATGGCCGCAATTATAGCCATTGAAAATCCCCCCCCCCCCCATCCCTGGAAGAGTAAGGATCTAGATAGAAGAGCACAGCAAACCAGCACAAAGCGGAGATGGCACTGGGAAAATCTGTACGACAGTCGCGCAGGAGAAAATATAATCCCTTTATTGGACTACAGGCGGGATAAAGTAAGGTGTTTGTTAGTTCGCGAAGATAGACTTTGGGAAGTTAATGAATTATTGTATGAAATAAATATGTGTAGCCGCTGCTAGATTGTGACCAGGGTCATACCGCAGTAGCTCAGACCTATGGGCGGGGGACAGAACTGCACCACCCCCTGCAGATGCCAGTTGTTATATCTCTGGAACGCAGAAAAAAAAAGGATAGTTTCCAGGACTGTCAATGCGAAGGCCCGCCGTGATTTATATACACCCGCTAGCCCGACCAAGGTCGCGCTGGAGGAGGAACAGGTTGATGAACAGAACATTCTTGCGACGATAATACAAGACATTGTCTGTAAGGACAGAAGCTGCACGAGTCCTAATAGGCTTGTCGTAGCACACGCAGCAGCTTTCCCCATTTTAAATCGCCGTGCGTTTCTCTGCATATATTTTAATGGGCGCACTGAGTGGCATTCGCCCATTGAAGTTGGTAACGATGGATGGAAAGTATTTCTATAGCTTAACGTCGAATGAAAAGTGTTAGGTAACCATTTGTGATAACTTGAAATTATTTCTTTAACTTTGTTTTTTTCTGAAGCATCGAAGTGTAAAAATGAGCATATTTGTATAAGTTTACTTCCTTAATAATTTCACAGATTCATTTGATCGACGTATGAATAAAGTGATGAGCCCATGTCAATGTTAAATTTTCATAAGGCGGAAGAATTCACATAGTGTCTACAAGTAGATCTTAAAGCAGGGCTTTCAGAAGTGCTCATTTTACCGTGAATAGCCTATATCAACGCAGAAATCCCAGAACAGGCTTCACCATGACCACAAGCATGCATACACGCTCATGAAATGTTCATCTCTATCACCTCGTCACCGAACTGAGAGATTAACGTGGGGGTTGTGCATACTTCGACTAAGAGTTTGCCTTGTGGAAGCATGTTCTCAGGTGAGGCTCCTGTGTGTCTGCATCCTGATTCACAGTTTGTGAGGCTGTGGCGTAATTGTGGACTTACAGAGAGACAGCAGTATGCCCGTGACGTCCATCCATATAGTGGCGGCAGTGTGATGTTCTGGGCAGGAATAATGCTTGGTAGAAGTGCGCCACTCGTGCACATCACCACCACCCTAACAGGCCAGCGATATTTGGAAGAGCTTCTTGTACCTGTTGTGCATACTTTCCGCATCGATATTGGTAACCATCTCATCCTCATGGGCGATAATGCTCGTCCACATATATCACGGAGCGTGTAGAACTTCGTGCAGGAAGCATCCATCACACGAATGCCTTGACCTGCCAGGTCACCTGATATGAATTGCCTGGACCATGCTTGGGAGATGTTAAAACGTGTGTTGCCAATGTCTGAACCCATCTGAAACATTCGGAGGGTTCATTAAGGCTGCTGTTGAGTTGGGCCTCATCCTTCAAGAAATGCTTGACAGCCTCATTGCAACATGCCACGACGTGTCCGCGGACTGCACTGACATGCCGAAGTGATTTCGGGTGCTGTGAGCTATATGTGGCCACGAAGTACATTAAAAGCTTATTTTCCAGTGACTATAAGACTTCCCCAATACAAACAAACTCAAGGGTTGCAAATATTTTTTTGCGTAATTCGTAAAGCATTGAGAAGTGCTGACTTTTGTAAAGTGTTTTGCGACTCTAAAAGTTTTATGTAGGTTGTTTTCTGTGTTATGTTTTTTTTGTATGTGGAATAGGTGTAACACAACATGAAAAGGCCCAAACTGCCATCTGGTAAGATTGGGAATTCCTTAGGCCACAAATGAAAATCCACCAGAATCCACTAGATTATGAAAATTTATACTATTGTCCATTCACTTAGTTTCGAAATAAATGTAAATAGATGTAATTACGATTTAATTATACTGATTAGAGGCCTTAAAACTTATCTCGCATCGTCCACTTAAGCAGAGTATGTATTAAACTTCAGCATGTGAAGCGAATGTTTCTCTCTCAGCTAAACATTTTCATGTTGCCAAATTATTGCAGAACCGTATGAGGTATTTTAAAGTTATGCCACCAACTCATGTTTTAGCAACTAGGAGAATCTGATAGAAGTATTTGCCACTTTACCATGTATACATTTTGATTAACTTTTTTAACACTCTGGTTTGAAATATGTATGTTTCCATCCAGAAGACTGCCCACTATTTTCCACAGACAACTTTGAGAAATTCACTTTATTATCCACTAACCACTAGATAACAATTTTGCCCACTAGGTGGTTGTGTTTTGAAATTCTCCAAATCTGGTGGAAAATCCACTGAGTTGGCAACACTGGCTGTGACCCAGTGGCTGACAACCGCTCAACGAAAGTTACGCCTTCAGTACAAGATTGTTTCTTCCAGCAATCTATGCAACTTAATATGACTTGATTTAATAATTTTAAAGAGATGAACAATGTTAGACCTCTTGTAAAGTGGGTGCTTAAGTGTGTAACAAGCAGCCGTTGACAATGTGCAAGCAGGATTCCCGTCCTTAGCGGTCCGTTCGTCGCGTGTTCGATTACTTATCTATGACTATAAAGTGCAAAGTGCAGCCAAATGACTTTCCTCTGCGTTGTGAATTTGCATGTTATGTACTATCCGCTATTGATGAAGAGACGAGAGTACTTCAAGAGAGTGTAGTTTCCATTATCCACGTGTTTGGGCATGTTTACCCCAACAACATTCGAATATGGAATCCTGAAAACCCACATCGTACTCTTGAATACATTCGTAATGATAGCCCAAAGTTTGTTTGGTGTGATCTCGCGCATGATACACGATGCTGAGAAAACTGCATCACATCATTTGCATTTTGTAAACAAGAAGTTGCAACAGCGTATGGAAGAGTCTACGAACCATTAACCTCGGTTGCTGCATTTCACGTGAACCGTGACGAATTGACTTCTGAAGGCTGAATTGGGATGCTGCTTGCTCATTGACAATTGTCACTCAAGGCAAACTTGGATCTCCACTTGGGAAGGAATTCGTTATCATTGTCTGGCTCTTCGAAATTATTAATTTATCTCATCATATACAGGGGTTGGGAGAAGAAGCCTTCCTTAATGGCGGTCGAGCTTATCTTCAACACTAACCAAAGAATGGGTCTTAGCATACCAGATCATACATTGGGTCTTTTCATAAGGCTTTATTGTTTCTATTCCAGTGTATCCAAAAACACAACATGAAACGTTTCTAGGGTCGCAGATCAGTTTATAAGTCAGAACTTCATTATATTTTGTGGTTACGGCATTATTATTTTTTTAAATAGTAACGAGATGTTATGAACATCATGTATTTTCTTGCGTTTATCAACACTATTTTCAATTTATGAGCTTTTAAAAGAAAATAAATCCCCCTCCCCCACTCTATGCATTGAGACTAGACATTGACGTAAACTAATGGGTTGGTACATGACGTTCACGGTTAATTGAACACCTTTGAAAGCTACGCGTAGGATCTACTTTTATTCTCATTTTGTATCCTTCTACCTTAAGCAAAATTGACGTTGTCATGGGCCTGATATCTTTATTCATGCGATATCCAAGTGAGTAATGGTATGATAAGGTTCCAGACTAAAGGACCGGAGTACGGGGGGAAGGGGTTAGAAAAGGAGTCCACAGGCCCCCCTCACAGCTGAAAGTTCCAAAACTGATGGCTGGAATTGAAATATATATAACCTAAGTAGTAGTAGTTCAGTGCCGCAATATAGGCATAATATAATCATCAGTAGAATGTAAGGTCGAGAAATTGACCCCCTAGATGCTAAGGAAGTCAGGGTGGAATGCAGGAAAACCGCGCTACTCTCACCTTTCAGGGAACTTGGTGTAGATAATTTACAATATTATATTCAAATGTAATCCATAAAGGCTGTAATTCGCTGCCAACTTAATTGAGGCTGCAAGGTAGTGTCTAGTGTATATGTAATCATTAGTGTATATGTAATCATGGGCAGTGATTTTTTTTTCTTTCAAAAGTGCTCTCTCTATCGTGAACAGTTTTTATGAATATGTATTATGGAATTGCCCTGGCATTTCTGTGGAGTGGTGACGAAAAATAGCACATCCTGTCGAGGATTAAACCAGTAACTATTTGAATGCTGGTCGTGTATACAGCCGTTTATTCAACCACATACGCTTGGTGTCTTTCAGGAGAGATGGCAATAAACTTTTGAGATACGTAATTTTTAATTTTTTAGATTCTGCTGTTTATCACCATCCTTGCCTTTCGTTTTACTAATTTAGTTTTCGTAATCTCATGCAGTACTACATAACTGACCTGCTGAAAATAATATATAACTTGCAACAAAACGTATACTGTTCCTGGGACTCGAACCCAGGCAGTACACACAGCAATATGGAGTTTATTGTGTGTCTACGGAAATGTGATTTTCCTGTCCTCACGCAGTTGTCATATTTTAAACATTTACTCAGTAGTATTTCGTGTGGTACAAATAAGGAAGAAAGTCGCTGTACACCTTTGCTAAATTTCTGATTTTGTTTATACAGATGTTCCGAATCTGTGTCCAAACTCCATATATATTTTCTTTGGACCAAATGTAATACAAAAGTCCTACATACTGTTACGTGCTGCAGCTGGCGCCGAATCAATTGCCCCGCGCCGTAATCGGAGACCAACCTCGCCCTCCCCTCCTGTTGGAACGATGCGCTCGCTGCCTCCTGATTCCCCCTCCTGGGAATCCCGTGTCCTGATTCCCCCTTCTGGGAATCCCGTGAATGCCGACAGCGACGAGACTTGCTGGCGTCACAGGCCTCCTCCCGACTGCTAGAGTTTCCGATACGTTTAGCGACGACGCAAGAACGTTCTGGTGAGACTGGCTGGCGCTTCATCCCTCCGCTATGCATCACGCGACTTGGGGAATATTCTAGGTGGCGGCCTAAGACACTATATATACTGCCGCAACTCAGCGGCCGGCAGTCTTTGACGGAGGCCGTCTGGTGAGTGTGCGCGAGCGAAGTGAGGTGCGAACAACGACAGGAGATCGCGGGACGACATTGGGCGAGGTGTTCGTGGTGTGAATAGACGAGAGGGTGTGAAACCGATGAGTGAAGCCTACTGTGCGTGAGGGCACTTGGATGAATCTAGAACATTGCGACTGACGGGACATGGATTGAACTGAGGTGGGACTGAATGGAAGAGTAATATTGATTTTATTATAAATATTCGAACTGTCAAATATGGACGCATAAATTATAAAATAATTGAATAGACTAATACACTGTCTATTGGCACTGATCTTTAATTATTTAATTTCATTGATTTATTTGCCGTAATTATAAATTTTATTAATTTGGTGTTAGTTGTGAACAGTAAGTGATTTCAATTTATTGTAAGAATTTGAGTTCAGAGAATTTTGCTGTAGTTATTGTAAATAAATAAGGAAATTATGATTATTTTATTTGATTAAGACCTTCATTCCTTAACGAACTTGGCATAGCCCAATTAATTTCTAGAGAGAGATATTGTAACAATAATGATATCCGGAAAAGTATTTTCATACCATATAATTGTATTAAAATTTGCTGTGTATAATGCCAGCTGGAGAAAAAGACTGAAATCGCGTGTGTAGGACAAGTTGTATAGGACGTAAGCGCGCGACACTAAAAATTACTATAGGTTTTTCACGGTAAAATGAACACTTTTCAAAGCCTGCTTAAGATCTACGTGTATGCATGTTGTGTATTCATTTATGTAAAATTAACATTGCCATATGCCTCATCACTTTAGTCATGCGTCGGTCAAGTCAAACTATGAAAATATTTAAAAATTCACACTCGCAAATCTGCTCACTTTTACACTGTGATGCATTAATAAAAATAGAAAGTGAATTAAAAAGTTAAAGTTATCACAAACGTTTACCCAACACTTTTTATTCGACGTTAAGATATGGAACTACGTTCCGTCCATCGTTACCAACTTTACTGGGCGCATGTCACTCACTGTGCCCGTTAGGCGGGGGCAGTGACATTTTTCAGATGTTGATTTCAAAAGTGCTCACTTCATCGTGAACACATGCACAGCGTCGTGCGCCTACTTAGTCATGCGACTTGTCTTTCATGCATAGTCGCACAGCCTTGTTTTCCAGGCGTTGTACACCAAAACTTTTAGCACAATTAAGTCATATAACAATACTTTTCCAGGTGTAAGAGAATAGGGATTTTGTATAACAATTGGTCCAAAGTTTGGAATTTGAGCATTGACTTTCCGAACATTCTGTATAGCGCCTGATTTTCCCGTTTATGTTGGAATATTTTTTATTAGTGTGTTTAGAGTAAATGCTTTTGAGTTATTGCCCTTTTTAGAGGAATAGTAAAGATGCCAAGTAAAAGTTTTGCCGTCTTAGCCGGTGCAGAAAAGAACACTGAGTATACCAACGTGGTATTATGATGTCATAAACTGAATTTCCACTGCTTCAGAGTCGTCTAATGCTCGGTTGCACCATCATCTTTCTCGAACCCAGATAAATGGTTCTAGTTCCGAACCAGGATCCAGTTTGATATTGGTTCCAATGTAAAAGTGATGCACCAACGAAATTTCATGATTCTGGATCTCCGATTCGTCGATCTGTGTTCCAAAGTGTGAGGTCGAGATTAAGTCTGAGACAAATTTTGCCATTGGTACGTAGTATATGACGTCATGGAAGTAGGAGTATTTTTCACTATAAATAGAACTAGATGTGCGATGATGGATACTGATCTCGGATCGAGATTTTGAACCGCCAATTTCGGTGGTTCGAAATTAACTTCATCTCGATCTCCAGTCCAGTTCTGAACTCAAATGGTGCAACAGTTTTCTGTGTCGATCTTAGATACGATCTCTAATCGAGTTTCGAACCACGATGGTGCAAGCGGGCATTAGCGTGTGCTGTCTAACCGAGCGCGACGTGATTGTATGCCAGATAACAACCCGGGATGTGGCTGTTACGGTTGTGGTGGGACGGCTTAGTTTCAGGAAAACCCGTGGTCGCGGTGGTATGATGCAGTTACCTCCTGTGCAAACGTCGGTTCCATGTTTATCAAGCTTGGTGCTGTCAGGCTGAAGAAATTCCGTCTAGTGATGTTCCCACAAGTCACGAATATCGCATTGGAGTGTAAGTGGACTTTTTGCCGTGGGTCTCAAGAATGGAGTTACACATTTCCGTGTTTCCTTGTGTTTCTGTTATTTGGACTTCGAATAGGAGACTCATGGCAGCCAAAGAGAATATGATTTAGAACTATTTGAAACAAAAGAGACTTCTTTACACGCTGTAAAAGGTCCGCGAATGAGTGACCCCGGCGTGTAGATACACGAGAAATTCCCAAGCTTGAAAGCCGACGTGATTACGAGCTCGTGACAGCCTTCGCAACAGGAGGCCGTTGCTAGAACTGCGTCCACAGCGCTTATCTACGAAAAGAACACACACTTCAGATTAGCCGTGTATAGTACTTTCTAGACACCACAACGTATTGAAATCATTATTTTAAGTGGCCCGCCTGCGTGCATTGTTTTTCACCTTTTTTGGCCTAGAAGCACGGGAGCTATAAGGGTTACACTGGCACGCGTTACAAGAGTGTCATCGCCTTTGCGTGCAGGGCTCTGAACTGGCGTGCAGTGTTCTCGTAGTGCTGCGTGTACTTATGTGACTACCAGTAGTGGCCCTATCATTTTATTAACGAAACGTCTGTAGCAAAGCTCAATACTGACTCCTATCGTAGTTTGACTCGTGTCGGGCTAGTGTTTGTTAAGGTACTGCAGTCAGAAAAAGCCATTATATTATACCTATAAGAGGGCTGAAAAATTATATTGTTACATGCTGAGGACGCCTGTGGGGCGTATCTGAGTTCGTAAGGAATGGAGGTCTTATTAATAAAAAAAATTATGCACTCTGCTACTATGTACATCAATTAGCTGTCTCCACTTTTACTCTTTCGTTTTAACAGCGAGCGCAATATTTAATGTTTATCTCAACTTTAACTAACGCCCTTCTTAAGTCTCTCTTGACTACAGTCAATTAACTCATGCGCATTATTAGCATATGTCCAGTCTATCTTTTTCAATCACGCACTTGGTATAATAGTCCAAGACTCCAGCTATGTCCTTCAAAACGTCGACACTCGCAGTCGCCGCCTTCCTTTTCCCCCAGCTGACCACGCCGCTCACTCGGAATCCCGCCAATCATCAATTCAGCCGGCTCGGAGGTCTGACGTAATGGACCATCTCGAAGGATCAACACACTCAGAGTTGCGCTTAGAGCCTAGGTCAATAATCCAGAGCATTCTTCGAATATCGACCGGGAAAACAATACTGCCAGGGTAAACAGCGTGCGTGAAAAAGAGATTAAAAATGCAGCACGCTCTGAAGTATAGGCTGCTCATGGTAAAGTGAGTACTTTCGAAACCTTAGTTACTTTTTTCATATCGACCCTATTTTTCCAAGTCCACCAATCTTTAAAATAAATATTGTGAGATAAGTAATAAATATGGTGTGAATATTTCACCGTACTTGAAATTTAACGTCTAAGGCTGAAATAAAATATATTTAATGAATATTATTTCAAATGAGAGGGCTTAAAAAACGTGCTCACTTTACCGTGAATAACCTATAACTGATGTCCTATGCCGCCGCTCGGTTGCCTGCCTGCGCGGCCCCGACTGGCGACTCGTAACGATATTTACAGCATGCGTGGTATCTTTAAAGTACCATTCCGTCCTTGTCTGGGGTATGATCTTTTCGTAGGTAAAAATGCTGGGGGCTCGTTTAGTAGTTTCGTCAAAAAACCACGATTGCAAAGACTCTGCAACGCAGTTGAAGTGCCCTTGATGCGGCGTTTTCAGACTGCTGTTGGGCTGTTTCTCAAAATGTGTAAACAAGATCCATGCAAAACTACGATCGAGGAGTGCATTGGATTTTGTCGTAATACCGAATCCAATAAAATGATAGGGTCACCGCTTAAAATGCCCATTGTTCCAACGGTCGATGGAGAGACTGCACGTTAGTTCACAACCGTGCTGCATCACTTTACATGCGCCGGCCGGCGTTAACTGTAGCGTTTCATCGATTTGTTTTCCTCACACACAGGCACGTCCCTCACTAGGCGGTCGTCCGAATTAAAATGCCTTCCTTGAACGTAAACAATACCATTAACACAGTAACCTTAGCACCGTGCCGTGCAAGGGGCCCCGCGGTTGACTGAGCGGTTAGACTGCTCGCCTCCCACCATACAAAAGCGGGTGCAATCTCCGGCGGGGTCACTCCGGGTTTTTCGCGCGCCGGACGATTCCGCTGGTCGGCGTGTTTTCTTGGGGCTATCCAGTTTCCCCCGCCCTTGCATTCTTACGTTGCTCCGTTCTCACCTCATTTCACTCTCATCGGCTCTTAACAACTCTTAACAACTCCCGACGACTCAAACTACCAAGCCATTAGTCGCGAACTTCAAATGGGGAACCAATGTTAAACGAAACTCCTTCTCATTGCGTAAATTTTAACTATTTCAAACAAAAATCATGTTTACGCGATTTTCTCAGAGAATATTGCTACATAAAATAGTTTTTGAAAAAAAAAAAAAAAAAAAAAAAAAATCCATTTTATGTTTGTTATATGTAAATTTCAATATTTTCATTTTATAAAAAACACATTAAACAAACATTCTGGCAAAATATTTTTTCGTCGCATCATTCCTTAACTATTCCAAACAAAAAGTATTCTACGTGAAATTTCTTATCTTTAAAATCGGCGCAATGAGAAGGAATTTCGTTTAACATTGATTCCCCATTTGAAGTTCGCGATTGCCGGCCATTTTTGTCCTTTAACTACTTTTTCAATTAAACACTGTCGTGCGAGTAATAAATACAGCGTTTAAATTCCATTGCACTCGGAAGTTATCATCTATGACTAAAATTGAATACATTCATTAAAAAATATTCCAAACCAGAGAGCTTGCAAAAGTGCTCACTTTACCGTGAATAGCCTATACCGAAGTAGCTTGGACGTAAACATTAACCATTAACACAGTGAGCTCAGCTCGCTCCTTGCCGCAGAGACGCGAGCGTGTCCAATCAGCGCGGGAGGAAAGTTGTGAGCGAGTGAAGAGCACGTTGGTACGCGGAGTTACGTAAGCGCGAAGCTCGACCGATCGCGGCTCCGCCTAGCGGCGGGCGTGTGACGTCACGAGCGGACCACGTGACCGACCTCGCGTCCCGAGTGGGAGGTGCGGTTGTTGTGGTCGCGGCGCGAGTCAGTCGCAGTTGGAGCTGACGGCTGGCGACGTTGTTTTCGCGTGTCGCTAGCGGCGTTTGATCGTCTGTGTTTGCGATGCTCGTCGCCAGATGACGTGCCCGCAGTTTCGATCGCGTCGGGGAGTTCAATAAAACATGGCGAACGAGTTTGCCTTGTGACCTTGCCAAGTATTTTCCCCCCCGTCAAGGTTTGAATTTTCAACAACCGTGCTTAGTGGTGTGGTGTTCCAGTGGTGGTTTTTCGTTTACGTGCTTTTTGTCTCGAGAGAAGATGATGAACATGGAGTACAATTTCCCGATCGTCGTCGAAGATTACGACAGGACTGATGACGTCAAGATCTGGGAAACAGAGATGAACGATTTCGTCGTGTGGTACAAAGCCACAGGTGAGTTGGCAAGTTTTTTTTGGTCGTCAGCCATCTTGGCACTCCAGTGCACTTTTTTTTTTTTTTTTTACCCGTCTTGCACTGTATATTTCTTTTTCAGTAGTCCTAAATCAGTAGTGTGTTAAATTGGCTGCGGGGGATATTATTTTAGTAATTTTCACAAGCCTACTTGCTATGGGGAAGGGAAAGACTTTAAAAAGTTAATTTTTGCATGCTGTTTGCACGAAAATATTACACAAACAGTAAAGTTGAGTTTCAGATTTGAATATATTATGCGCTGATTTCAGACCGTTTCTGTTCAATTGAATATATTTACATTGGATAACGCCCAACTTTGTGTCTTAATAAAATTCTGTGCAATGTGTATATCGGAGTGGTTCGTGGGTTATTTCTGCGAGCCTGCGTTTTCCTGCTTTTTATGGAGTGATTTTCTCGCATGGCGGGTTATGCGTCCTTGGACCTGCTTGAGAACCTGGCGTGGCCTTGGATGGAGAATTATTCTGACCTCATGCCGGCTGAGAGCAGTTTCGCTTCAACTTTTGCACCACTTCGTAAAACACAACTTCGCAAGTGGAAATTTCATTTTGTGCGAAAACTTTAGCGACGGCTTATACTGTATTGGGTTATTCCAAACTTCGAAAGTGTGATAGTTTCTGGAGGATTTATGGAAGTGTCAAGCAGTCCCTAAAGAGCGGGGTAGCTCACCTCCTATAAAAATGCAATTGGGAAGGCTATGAAGATCGAAGAAAAAATAAAAATTGTCTGTGAGAAAAAAGGGGGCAGGGGTCAAAAAGGGTTTGTTTTGTACGGTATAAAAATACACTGGTTTCTGAAACTACATACAATAGTTTCCTGAAATTTATATCGGTAACCCAATATTGTCAAGTATATAAATCACGCAAAACCAATTCTGCCATTTACAACCAACCCAGGAAACGTGAATCACAAGGGTCCAGCTCTAACTTAGTTTATGTGGTATAATTAACTGATAAATAAAACACATTTCATTTTTGGTTACAAATTTATACCAGTATGAGGATACAGCTCGTGGAATGACGCATCTCACAGTGCGAAGAAACACAATAAAATTTGCACTTAAGCTGAAATTTCTATTCAACTTAGCCTCAATTTTGTATTTGACGTGTTATACCCCAGGGAGATATACATATCATGTTAAGAGCTTAAGGGGAATAAATCATTTTAATCTTGACATATGTACTGACCCACTTGATCACGCGAGAATTTAGCATAGAGCTGTACAGACCACACAATACTTTGTACAGCTTTGCTGCCAACAGTCAACAGTCTACGAAATTATATCCTTAAAAGAAGACAGCATTAAGAATTACATTTAAATAGACGTACAGTATGATACGCCATATATTCAAAAATTTTACACAAAATAAATAAATTTTCTATCGTTGAGCACAGAAGTACAAATAACAAAAACCTTGCAGTAAGTCTAGGTCTACTGTAAAGGGGGTCAACCTTTACCTTATAACAACATCGATAGGTAGTATTTATAGTAACGAGAAAGTCACACATTGCACTCAAGTTGGTTCTGTGTGTTTACAGATGAGCAGCTGATCAACCGTTTTCAGTGAAAAAGAAAATTACCTCCATACGTTCAGAATTATATAAAAAAAAAAAAAAAAAAAGCTAGAACAAAACATCCTTTTGGGCCTAATGTAAGTTCATCGCGAAAAACTTAACTGAAAACGTGAAAAGGGTCGCGTGAGTCTTGAAATTGGGCTGGAAAGTTTATTATGAATATTAGCTACGGTATATATATTAAAGACGAATCCATGGATAATGTGAGTTCTGAAACAACTACAAAACTTTTCGCAGCATTAAAATAATTATGCGGAAATTGAATTAGTGTCACAACAAAACTGATCTTGTAATTAACACGATCCTCAGGTTTTCAAAAGCTAGTCATATTGAATGAATTGTTTTTATCATTGGTCAGTAGCAGAAAATCCAAAATTTAAGATAGGGAGAGAGAAAGATGTCAAATCGTAGCTGTTAACAAGTGTGTGTATACAACACAGGAATTTCGCCGAGAAAATTTAGTTCGCGTGAATTTAGGGGGGGGGGGTGTGCTAAATAAGAACTAGAAACTATAATCGAGACTAGGTAATGAGGCAATATATGCAGATAGATCCAAATAACTAGGATAAAGTAAAGGAAATACATAACAAATAGTCTTGCTGAGAAAAAAGATATACTGTTACATGCAAGAACGGTTTGAGGGGTGTATCTGAGTTCGTAAGGGGTTGGAGGTCTTAAAAAAAAAAAAAAAAAGAAACTAAATTTGATTTCTAATTTATTCACTCTATTATTTGCAGCATTAAATTGTCTCCAATTTAACCCATCTAATGTAACAGTGAGAGCAATATTTAATGTAACAGTGAGAGCAATATTTAATGTATATTTCAACTCTAGCCTCCTAAATTGCCTCTGTTGGTTAGTCAATTAACTCACACACCAATAGTCCAGCCTGCTAGCCAGCCGCGTCCTTCACTGCTTGATACTCGCAGTCGCAGAATTCCCTTCCGCTGGTCACTTCTTTTGCCGTTGGTTCTTCTATCGCTCGGAACTCAGCCACTCAACCCCATCTCCAGGCCCGGATGCCTGTTGCAATATTTATAGCTTTGCCTTGACCATCTCGAAGGTCCAACGCACCTTGAGTCACATTGAGAGAACGTGGTCAGTAATTCACAGAATTCTTCACATAAACTCATAAATCTATACAACTAGGGTTAGCAGCATGCGCTGAAAGAGATTAAAGTATCGGCTCGCTTTCGGTAACTGATGCTGCCGCTATCATATAACGACTCTCCGTCCTCTTCGCTTGCTCGTGCGACGTATAAAAGAACAGAGCAACTAAAGCAAACACAAAGTAGGTTTTCCACGACAAAACAGTGATCTGTGCAAAATTGTGGATTTTCTGCTAGATAAAATAAAGTTCTGTAGTAACATATAAAAATAATTATTCATTCTGTTATAATTTGAAATACCTGAATGTTGGCAACACTTTACAGTAATTGTCCAGTTTAGTAGCTTTCTCTAATAACGGGAAAAGGGATGGAGGATATTCAAAATCCTATTTTTTCGACTGCACTGAATTCACTAATTAATTCCCACATAAGTGCATTTATTATGCTTTCTTTCTAGCCTTCTTACCTAAAAAAATATAGCATGGATGATTTTGAAGGTAAGAGATTGCTGGGAAAAATCGTATAATTTTTTATTTTAACTTAGTGTTCATTTACTTTTCTCTCATAATTTATATATATATATATATATATATATATATATATATATATATATATATATATATATATATATATATATATATATATATATACATAACATTTTTAAATAAGCATTTATTGCTAGGGAAGATCTTCATCCTCTGTATCGCTATTGTCAGCAGAAATAGGTCCTGATTTAAAAAAAAGAGGATATTGCTACTGGGGTACGATCATGTATCATCATGTAAGCCATCATAGTTGTGCTTGGAATAAAGCCTGTAAAGTATTCAGACGTCTTTGCATGTCTTGGTACAAGTGTGCCATTAATGAAGGAAGTAATAATGTTGTTGCAGTACTTAAGAAATTATGCTACTTTTGAGTAACATAACTGCGTTTGTTTGCTACATGCCACAACAACCCAAAAATATGCTACATGTAGCATAATTATGCTACGGTTGGCACCACCGGTGAGGCCAGGTGCAAGAATTTAAAAAATGCTCTTGGCTTCCATACTAGTTATTCCTTCCTTCACACAACTCAGTCGCCTTTCAAACAATATGCCCTTTCTCCTCAACCGACCGTCGCACCTGCCCGAATTGTGGTGCGAGCCATGTAGGCGGCTCAGGGTCTGTCCCAGACGTCAACAGAAGTTGGAGGGCGTCAGACGCAGCATTTACCTACAACGGAGTACTCTTTAGTTTCCGAAACCACCAACCACCTCGCTGCTCTACGCCTGTCCGGCGCCCTTCCCCCTCTTTTGCGGTCACTTTTGCAGCCCCTATTTCCCCAAGCTCACAGGGTGTTGTCAGGACCCTTTATCCTTCCCACTTCCGCCTGTAAGACCTATCGGCGTTCCTCACCTCGCTGACCCAGCAACTCCAGGCGCTCATTTCCATGTTACAAGCGCCCCTTCCCACCTGCCATAAAGTTGCATCTCAGATGTTCCACATGTCCACCGTGGAATAAGTAAAGACCGTTTACGATAATTTGAGCATCTTGGAAACCAACCTTAGAACAAAGTGTTTGCCCCTGCCAGCACATATTGTAACGGTGCTTTGAGTGGCATGTGCACAGTAAAGTTGGTTACGATGGATGGAAAGTAGTTTGAATAAAAAGTTTAAATGAGCATTTGTGATAACTAAAATTATTTCTTTCGCGTTGCGTATTTTTTAATGCGTCAAATTGTAAAAATGAACACGTTTGTAAAATGTTTACTTTCCTTAATTTCATAGTTTCATTGGACCGACGCATGGATAAAGTGATAGGCTCATGGCAATGTTAATTTTACATAAGGTGGAAGAATACACCATGTGCGTACAATTAGATTTTAAGCATGGCTTTCAAAAGTGCTCATATTACCGTGGACAGCCTATAAATATGTACATTTTACCATGAAATATATTTCTCAACTTAACGAATACAAGAAATCTAAATATTTTTATTAAATATTTCTTTTTTCCTGTCGCACGCCCTTAAAGATGGATTTGCCTCAACAAGTACAGAGATTTTAAACCACAGCATGTAGTCTTCAGTGAACATATTTAGCATTCATATTCCCCATGCTTGTGTAGAGAAATATTGTTAAAGCTAGTGTGCCAGCCTCACTTAAACACGAGCTCCAAGTGGGTAGGTTAGCACGATGTTAATTGCCAGGCAAACTGGTTGCAGCGTAATGGTTGGCTGCACTGGGAGGCATGTGCGTGACGAGTCGTCGGCCAGTAGCGGCAGGCAACTTTTCCTGTTCAGACTGCAGTTTTCTTCAGTGCCTCTGATTTTTTCTTTTACAAGGTTATATTTTTGTCCTTGCTCCACAAATATACGTGAAGGGTTAGGCTTAGTAATGAAATTTGAGCTCGTGTGTTACAATTCTGTGGTAAAGGCTGTTCACGATAAAGTGAGCACTCAAGAAATCAACCTCAGAAAAATGTCACTGCTCCTACCTGCGTATATTTTAACGGGCGCACTGAGTGACGTGCACGCAATATAGTTGGTACCTATGGAAGGAAATTAGTGCCATATCTTAACTTCAACTAATAAATATTAAGTAACCATTAGTGAGTATTTCGCTTAATGATTTTTTTTTATGCCTCGAGAGTAAAAATGAGCGGATTTGTAAAATATTTTCTTTTCTAATTTCACAGTTTTACTTGACTGACGCATGAATAAAGTGGCCAGGCTCATGATAATGTTAATCTTGCATAAGGGGGAAGAATACACGACATGCATACAAGTAGATCTTAAGCAGGACTTTCAAAAGTGCTCATTTTACCGCGAACAACCTATACTTCGGTGTACTTCGCGAATTGTAGTTGTGGAAGATTGAAATAATATTGTAAGCTAATTATGACATAAGGTGTACGTTGGGTGCAATTTACCATGGGTTTTGTAGCTGCCGCTGCTTTGTGTTGTTAACTTCACTGTCTCTATCTGTAACTAACTGCATCCACGAGCCGAAGTTTTAAGACGACGGCGGAATGGCGGGGTGCTGTGAGTGCGGCGTTGCAACGTTGCCGGTTATGAACATCGTAACTTGAATACGGTGAAAATGTAGCTGACAAAGCCCAGTTTGAGATTCAGTTTCGCGATTTTGATTTGAACTCTGCCAGTGACGAGATGCTGCGGGCTCGTGTTGTACGCTAAGGGAGGTGGAGTCAGAATTGGAATTGCTTCGCGGACATATGTTTAGCATTCAGCGATGTCGAAAGTAGCAGAACTAATGGAGTGTTGAGTCATTGCGGTTCACTGCCCCTTGTGGCGGGTTTTGGCGATGAAACGAGAATGGTCGAGCAAGTGAGGAAGTTGCAGGTTTGGCACGCGCCCCTGTAATTATAGGCTATTCACGGTAAACTGAGCACTTTTAAAAGCCCTGCTTAAGATCTACTTGTATACACATCGTGTATTCTTCTGCGTTATGTAAAATTAACATTGCCGTGGTCTTCATCACTTTATTCTTGCGTCGGCGTCGGTCTATTGAAAAGGTGAAATTGTTAGAAAAGTAAATATTTTACAAATCTAATAATTGCATTAAAAACAGTTTGTGAAAGGTCACCATCTAAGATAACTTAATTATTTCTAACACTTTTAATTCAATTTTAAGAGAGATGGAATTACATCATCGTTTCCAATTTTACTCGGCGCATGTAACTCGGTGCGCCTGTTGAAATATATGCACGTAGGAGCAGTGGTGTGTTTTAAGGTTGATTTCAAGTGTGTTCACTTTACCGTGAACAGCCTTTAATAACTCACCCCTAGTGGTGATCAGACACCTTCTGGATGAGGGGGGGGGGGGATTGTCGTCCCTTCCCTTTCCTTCGTAGAAATGTCTTGAAGATAAGTAATCTCTGGTTGTGCGCAATAGTGGAACAGTATGAGAAGCATACAGTCATTTTACCCCGTAATGAAAGTTTTAATTTTAAATGTAATGTGAACGGCGACATTTTGAGTATCCAATAAATAGTCTATTCGCGGTTTCTTCGCACTTTTTGAATCAAACCTTTAAAAAATCTTCCATGTACATTTCTTAAATATGCCATGTATCACGAGCATTTGATACTTCTGTTGAAATGAAAGTAATGTTGTTTTTCGTTTAATTGAAGTTTTACCTAAATTTTATTTAAAAATTATAATATTCCATTTACAATAAATACGAATAAGAACAGTGAGAAAATGTGTGTTGGTAGCGCCTAGTAAAAAATAGTTATCATACAAAATATTATAGTAACTGAGTGCGTTATCCTTTGGTGTTTATTTATAGACTTGGGTTCAACTTAGTTTTCACGAGGCGGAGGAATATCCTGGAAGCAGAACTTTAGCAGCGCTTCGGAAAGTTGAGAAGTAACTGTGAATTTATTATATTACTGATTATCGACGATCCACGGCGGCTTTGCCAGAGCAGGGGACAGAGACCCGCGTACCGGAAGTGACGGCGGAGAGTGGTCGCGGGACATCCGGACGACTGCTGCAGTGTCTTGTGATCCACCGAGGCGAAGGCGATTGCTGCACACGTGGGCGTTCACGAAAAGTGGCGCTTTATGATGCAGTGTGTGCTGTATAATTTTTGCTGGGACTAATTAATTGTATTAATGCGATATGTGTAATTATTGTGAAATTAATTATGCACTGAGCACTAAGATAGTAATAGTGCATTGTAAAAGACGCAGCTGTAGGGACATGGTTTTCCTTAGTGAAATTAATGAGAAAATCAAATTGAATCAGCTTAAGACTCGCAGGGATATTCGGGGTAGACATAATTTTTAATAATTTGAAGCAATACGGCGAGATTTGTAATAGTTATTCTTAATTTATAAAGAAATATGTTTGTGAAAGCTTATTTAAAAAAAAAATTATTTTACAATTCAAACACCATGAAAATCTTGAAACGTTTCTGATGGGCAAGACGATCACGCCATGATTCATATCATTGGTTAGTTTTCCGTAGTGTTATGCGCTCGCTCGCTCGCTCCTTCGTTCGCGTGGGCGGAAGGGGACGGAGAAGGGATATGTTAGCGGGCGACGAGTGACTCGGGGATGTTTGAATGACAGAAGAGCGATATTCCTATCAGGGTTTTTAGCTTCAAAGTGTCCCGCCGCGCATTCTTCCGCCTGGTGCCTTGACCACCCTTTGGCGGCTCACGTGCTCCTAACCTTCAGCAGATAGAATTTCTCCGTTTATCTGCAGAATTTTTTGGCTTACTGACCTCGTTTCTTTCAGCGCTACTCGGGGTGCGTTGAACCTTCCAGATAGTCAGGGCGATTGATGTATAAGCGCGTCGGGCGTCCGAGCGGGGAAAGTTTGAGAGTCGTGAGTGTGGGCGATTGTGCGACGTTAAGCGACGAGCTAGAAGAGCAACGAGTAGCGCCGGAAGTGACCAGCAGGGAGAAAATCTGTGACTGCGAGCATCAGAGCAGTGAAGAGTGAGACTGGCAGGCTGTACTATTGGACTGGACGCGTGAGTGAAGGACATTATGAATGATAACTGATCATGTGTGAATAGTTAATTGATTATAACCAAACCGATGTTAAGAAGGAATTTAATTAGAATTAAAATATACATTAAATGTTGCGCCCACTGAGAATAGGGTAATAGTGGCGATATGTAGTTTGGTGTTTTAAATAATAGCGTTTTGAATAAATTAAAAAATCAAATTTAGTTGTTATTTTTAAGACCTCCATCCCTCACGAACTCAGAACCCCCCCCCCCCCCCCCCCCCAGGAGTCATGCAATAGTATTTTATGAGATAACATTTGAAATTTGACATCCCATGTACCCATTAAAAATCCCAATGTCCACTAAAGCAAACTCTTGACGTCATTCGCGTATGCTTTCAAATCAGCTGCTTCCCGGTGGGTGGCAATTTCATCAAGCCCAGTTATAAAAATTTTTTTCAGATGGGATGTTCATAATACGTAAACCCGTTGTTTAAATCGAAACTGCACATTAGACGAGCTCAAAAATGGACATGGCGATATACACAAAATTAACTGGAGCATAATTTTGCGGCACTTCAAAACTTCAAATGTACAAACATGAAAGCTGGTCATCTCAATATGCACATCAGCATTCCTCTACCTTGTATGCTAGCGACTAATCTTTTCAAATACGATGCCTAAAGTTACCTGTTAGCTCAATCTTTTAATGAAAACATTTCTGTGCTATTCAAAGTGAGTTGGTTATGCATGCCCAAGGTTCATGTCACTTGAGGGTACTGATTCATGGGTCCTAAATTTTTAATATGGCGATACTTCGCGTGAGTGGTATGTCAAAACTTTCATAGTTTGAGAAATTTTCCGGTATTTCCAGTTTCTTCCACTTCTTCGTTTCGTTGCTTCCCCAAACTGTCCTTCACACTTCGTACGTCCTTCAGTTTAGAACTACTAGTAACAAGTCCAAAGCTAACTCTACTTCAAAAGGGAAACTTATATTGTCCAGTTTATAATGTCGATGAACTTTAAGATTACACTAACAGTGAACTGCTGCCTTTCGACACAAAATTTCCTGGGCAAGGGAAGCTGTGCAGGCCAGCAACGTGCAACAGTTCGCTGCCGTAGAAACGCAACAATAAATGCTGTAGTTTTGAATAGTTCGCGTACTATGAAAATGCAGTCGCACATTATAAAAAAAGTTGAACTATATCTCGCTAATTGCGAGTAGATTATTATGGCGCCGATGAGATAGATTTACGTACACTACAGTTTGTGATTACACAACGAAGTACGACGAAATGGCATGAGCGGACGTGAGAGATGTTCGGTGGAAAGTTACGTAAAGTTCTGTGTATGAAATTGGCAAGCTTGAGTTGAGTATTATTTGTTCCCGAAATGAAACACTACTATTATATTACTTTTTTTATGATCTTGCCGCCATATTATTTTCCGCTGGCATCCAAATTTTCTAGTTCAATTAGACACACAAGGACCCCCCCCCCCCCCAAATTACTGCTTCCGCATCACATCCTTTTAACCTGTCTGTATCTTTTATTTCAAAATAATAATTCCTCTCTCCATATTTCGTAGCTGCAGATGCTTATCTTTTTATTAAATTACGAAATCGCCGTTTCTTTAAGGGTAGCTCGGAACCTGTTGAAGTAAAGAGTGCTGTAATATTCTTGCACGTAAACAAGGATGACTCACTTTGCTGGGATGACTCACTTTGCTGGAATGACAAGACTGGAGGATCGAAATAAGAATTGTGTAGGCGTGAAGAATGGCAGTGAGAGTAGTTAAAGAAGGGTAGGGGGCGTTGCATTCCTGACTCTGATGACTTAGGAAACACCCATGAGAAATTACTTTCTGAGAAACTTCTGTACACAGGTGGTGTCACCCTTGCACTCGGATGTCAACAGGAGAGATTCTGTACTGCCACAAATGCCGGGAATTAGCACAACTTTTTCAGCAGTAAGCATTGGTGCCAAGTTATCTGTGGACGGATGTGTCTGGCGAATCAGCGACCTTAAGTTGCTTTTACATGACCCAATTGAGTTTAACGCGAGACCTCGTATGCAAACTTTCATGCGCAGGTATCACTCAACTTTCGCATGAAACTAGTTCGCATTGAATACTAGCAGAGAAATCTCTTGAACATACATTTTTGTATCAACATTATGGATGGTAAATGTAATGCAACTCCTTTTAACTCTCACAGCACTAAAACTCTATTAGTGTGCTGTCTTCTAATTTATTACTGGAGATTTTCCTTGCACGAGCAAGTCTCGCATGGAGTTTAGTGCAAGGTCCTATCTTGCATGAGTATTGCATGAATCTTGCATCGTGTAAAATTGCAGGGAAATTTGGGTAGTGCGTTGAAAGAGCAACGGGGTGGTTGTGTTTGTATGTCGTAGGCATAAACATTGGTGGTAAAGCTATACTGCAAAAAAAAAAAAAATTAAAGGATTTGTCCCTGACATGTACCGGAAGCTAATTACGCTTACAGCAAGGGAAAATTACAGTACTATTTCACGTTAATTTACATCTTTAGTGTAGTGATTTTGTTGTAATTGGTATGAGTAAGTCCTTCACAAAAGTAAGGGAAAAGTCCCTGAAAGGTAATAGAATTTTCCTTTTTTTTTCTTTTTGTAAGGGATAAATGCCTGACACAAGTATGGGAAAATTACTACAAATGCAGTATTCTCTACACTGTGAATGCAAGGGAAAATACCATCATATATAACGAAGTGTTTGAAGTATAAATTTCCAAAATTATTTTGACATCGTAGGCCTACACGAAATTATATTACAGAACACTAGTGCAACCTTGCAGTCTGTTTATTAAACGTTCCGCGTGCCACTTCAATTATGTTCGCCGGTCATTTCCAATGTTTGGAAAGTTGCGGCGGGGAACTCAAGTCTGGCTCGCGGGCCGCAATTTTCTCGTGGCTGGTGTATGGCATTCGTGCAGTATTTAAAATACTGGAGTATTACAAATCCGAGAGGAAATAACATCTTCAAACGTCACATTTAAAGCTAGCATTTTTATTATCCTAACTAAGGAGCATGGCAAGGTGAATATGTATTTGTGGATGAAGAGAATCTACCACCGTTGTTTTCTACCGCACTAGTGTCTACAATTGCGCTATCCCCACGGTGCCCTGTTTTTAAAAAAGAACATTCGGATGTCGGTTGGCTAACTTATTTAAAATAAAACGGATAATGTGTATATTATAAAAACAGCAAACAGTAGCGGGGATGCAGGGCAGGGTGCGCGTGCTAGTTGCGTAGTAACCAGTTTTTTGCGAGTAAACGTGTCAAAACCACTTGCTTCGACGAAGGTTAGCTCCTTTACATAAATATAATTCATAAAATGTTATTTCATTTAACATAATCTGAACAAGTTTAAATGGAGTTAAGTGTTAGAGATAAGTTAAGTAGGCTTTCATATACGAATACATGGGAGACTTGATAAATATAATGTATATAAAATACATATTGTTTTCTCTGTTTAACCACTGGTTGTGTGGCAATTCGTCAGTCAACGTTGGGTACATGCACAAAAATATGAAAGTTTCGACCTCGCAGCACAGTGAACGTCGCGACCAATTTGTGCTGTGCAAATCAGTGTCAACCACGGAAGACCGTGGTGGAATGTTTTTTTTTTAAATTCAGCTTGATTTCCGAACGAAAATAAATACAGACAAAAAAGACATATACTGTTTGTTGATAGTTGGTTTGTAGCATTAGCTGTTCACGTCTTGAAAGCTGTGCTCAGAATCTAATATTAATTTCATTTTCTATTCGTCTGCCATTTGGAAAATTTTCACAATTTCGTGCGCCTGGCCACTTTATTCGTGGCCAGATAAAACCGCGGAATTGTTAGGAAAATCAAATGTTACCTATATTCAAAATCATATTCCGAGTGTAATGTGTACAAAACACTAACTTCAGCGGCCATAAATGTAAACTTTACACACTCGATAAAAAAGAACCAAGTGTAAGCAGTTTTTGTTAATTTGCAACAAACATATCTAAGAGCTTGCATGCCAGTCTGCAATGTTGCATAGATGTATTTATAAGCATTGAGGCCCTGGCTTAGTTTTCCTCTCATCCATTGGTTATCCTTTAAGCACCATTTAAAATAAATATCGCCATTTAAGTGATAAATAAAGTTTGTATAACGTCTAAGGCTAAAATAAAATGTGGGATGCCCGGAAATTCCCCTTACAAACTTCTAGGACTTGTAGAGGGGATTGAGTAAACGATCTTTTGAATAGGAACCCATGTCTAGGAACGTACCGTTACCGTGCTACAATCATTTCAAATAAAGTGTTTCACGCGTCTACTTCTGTGTAATTTAATTAGCAATCAAATTCATTAAGTAACAATGCCAAGGGAACAATAAAGAAACGTTTTCATTGATCACAATAACACTTTTGTCTACAGTTAAACGCAGCAATCGGTTTCTGTCTTCTGCAAAGGACGTGTAGCGTACGGTACTGATCCACTACAACAGCGGCTCGATGTGGTGACCACCAACGTGTCGTTGCAGATGTACGTACAAATTGTGTTCTGGTAAACTCACTCCGCACCTGGTGTCCCGTCAATCTGTTGGGCAGCGACCATAACGCGTGCAAGTAGTCTGTCTCTACACGAGTCTCGTACACCATACTCTTTATATGACCCCACAAGAAAAAGTCCAATGCAGTTAAAATAGTGAATCGAGGCTGTAAGTGAAAAAGCTGCGGGTGAAATTATATGGGTTCACTTCAAAATATGTTTAGTGACAGCAGTTATAGAGGCAACAAGAAGTTCCCAAAACAAGTAATTAGCCTACTTTTCTTCACGTATGCGAATAAACCAGACGAAGTAGGCCCTACACTTAGTATTAGTGAAGATGGAACATGTGCGTTAAAATAATATACATATATAATATATATAATATTATTTTCAAAATTTTGAAAGCCAGTGTCTGGCCTACTTCAAACGTATCGGTTTACATGGCCTACCGTGTAATACTTGCTTGGCAGATTTGTTGGTAATAGGTTGATTTTTTTCCCAGAGATATGACAAAATGGCGCTATCTTACAAAATTGCGGGAAAACAAGAAGCTGTGTGTGGACACATTTGGTCTTTTCAACATAAGCGACTCCAAGCGTACAAAGATTGGTTAAATTGGTTACGTGGTTTCGTAGAGATAGCATAATCAAA
Source organism: Dryococelus australis (assembly GCA_029891345.1). NCBI lineage: Eukaryota > Metazoa > Arthropoda > Insecta > Phasmatodea > Phasmatidae > Dryococelus > Dryococelus australis. Next base: position 88,635,146 of record CM057003.1, on the reverse strand, counting down.
GTAATTCTCGTTTGTCAAATTTGATAGGAATCTGTTGTTTCCCGAGATATGACATAAAACAGTTTTTTTATATGGCGCTATCTTAAAAAAATATTCGATAAAGAGGCTCTGCATTAGCATGTTTTAAGGTCTTTCCCTTTGTGGAAGTGGACTAGTGATACACCTGATTTGAAATGATTGTAGCACGGTAACGGCACGTTCCCGGACATGGGCCACTGTTCAAAAGATCGTTTACTCAGTTCCCTCTAAAAGTCCTAGGAGTTTGTTAGGGGCATTTCCCATATATTTATTGACTACTATTCCAAAGTGCTCGGCTTACCGTGAATAGCCCGTAAGGGTTTAGTTCTGAAGGTATACAGACCTGTTTGAAACAGGCAAGGCGAAGTAAGGGCTTACCGGAGCTGAAAAACTGTACAACGGCCACCAGCGACTTAGAAGGCCACGTAGTTTATCGTGCTGGCGATCTCTCAAGACGCGGTGAAAACTCTCGAGGGGAGAAACACTGGCAGTCTGGAGACGTGATTATGAACCAGTGTGCGTCGTGTGTTTGCGCCACTGTGTTCCTTTTTCGTTTTGCTTGGTGCTGGATGTTGTTGAACGGGATGAATTTTTCTGCCTTTTGGTATAGACCTATGTGTCGGAAGTTCATGTATTAGTAGGAAATAAAACATTACAAATTTCGTTTTTTTTTTTTTTTGTGTGTTCCGTTGCCTTACGAAGTGATGCAGAAAGCCACGTGGACGTGTAATCAGACGCCCATAAAATATAGTCGATTTTATTGGATTTTTTTTGGTGCGTGGGGGGAGGGAAGGGACTGCAGTAGTTCGACTTTATTTCAATAATGTTTAATTTCGGTGTATATAATTTGCTTTATAGACATATCTTGTTAAACTACTTTTTCGTATTTAAACTGGTTTGTTTTATTGCATCCGTAAGATATTTCAATACACAGCTGTACAAAAATATTGGACAAGTCAAATTACAGTATACAAAGTTTATACACTGGACATAGTAAACGCATATCAGATATCACGTACACACATCATATCTTTCTTCGTAATGCGACTAATATTCCAACATGCTGTGGGTCACATAGTTTTGCTGTAACAGAAGAAAGAGAACGAGAAAAACCAGAACCAAATGTGTGCAACGAAATGTTATACAGTAATTTCTTAATATTTGTTTTGATATTCATCTACGCTATAGAATGTACAACCAATAAAAAAATTATTTCAGCTGCTTTTTAAAGAGTATATTATTTGTGGCCAACTCTTTAATTATTTGAGACAATATACGGACGATATGTCCGTTCAGCGCATCACAAAGTGAGATAAAGTAAAATATCACGAATCATGTGCCTGAAATATTACGTTGGTCTTAAACTGAGGACGCGAACACGAGGGAAACAAGGTATTTTGATGTGTTTAGCGAGAGCAGTAGTATCACTCTGCCGAAATTCAGCTACGCTTTTTTTTTTTTTGTATTAGTGAAAATCTCGCGTGCTTCACACAGTCCCGCAACCTAACGTGGCCACAAAAACAGCCAGGCTGGAATTAAATAAATCTTACAATTTCCGCAGGAGGCGAACTTTGGCAGCGTAGCGAGTCAGGTGTGGTAAAGAGCATGAAATGCTGTTTTATGGGGAAGTAAACCTCAGGATGGACTATTTATTTACTGTGTGTACGCCTTGTTATAAACGATCACGGAAAAAATGAAAAAACCAACCATAATGCGTGGTGGAAGAAATCATAGCGATTACACGTTAATTCTCAGATTTATCTGTCCTTCGAAAAGCCCTCAACAGTGGGACGTGTATAAGAAACTTCATAAAGTAGAATTAATGACATCGATATTTACAAATCAGCTCGGCCCCTCCCACGTATACATTATTCGGCAAGTTCTCACTACAAGAAACCGCTGATGTTAGGCATTTTCAGCTAACATGTCGGCAATTCTGACTATCAAATGAAGTATATTAAAGCACATGTTTATTATTACTCCTCTTTTCTTTTAAAATGGCTGATACTTGTCAAATGTAGTTGAAGCCTCAACGAGCCATTGATTGTGATGATGCTTTCTCTCCTGCCTTCCCAGTCGTGATAATAAATACTTCCGTTGTAGGAATTGATATTTGTTTTTAACTTATTGGCCTTTGTAAATCTGCATACCATGTTTATGCTCAATTTGAACGTAGTTTGCTTTCTATTTTCTTCAATAAATTTAAATTGAAACCCACGGAGGTTGCATTCACCGAAAAAGGCAAACCTGTTCAAGTTTCACGTCACTGCCATAAAGGTGAACGTTCATTCAGGTGATGGCAACTGTTAAAATTTAATCCGGCAGGTGATGTAAGTTAATGATTGTATCGCACTGGAAATTCTCGCCAGGTTTTTTAAAACTGTATTCCGCATTAGGTTGCATCTTGCCGAAAAAAAAAAACTGATTCTTATTGCCCCGTTACTTGGCGTCCTTGTATACCAGGCTTGGGTTTTACGTGCTTGTCACCAGAGTATATACTGAACACTACCCTGTTACGATCTAGCTATACGTGTGGAACGTAATGTGCAGTTAGGAAAAATACCCCTTTACTATTTTTATATAGAGAGTGAGGCCGCCATGATAGTTTACACTAAGTCGCGGGTTAGCCTTACATCCCCACGTGATGTTTTGTGCCCTTCTGCGCGTGCATATCCTTTGTATGGCAATGTTCTAAGTGACATTAAAAAAACAACGATTTCGAAACCAGATTTTGGCTGTGAAGTCGATGTAGTTTTTTTGAGCGATTCGTGAAATTATATGCAGATAAATTATGATTACCTTCCTCACCACCTTTCTTGTTCAGTAGAAACACTGTACATATATCCGGGCGAAGTTATGTTTATTTCATTAATATAATATCTTAATAGTCCTTTAACATCCTAATAATCCTATCCCAATAATATTATAAATGCGAAAGTTTGTTACGGCTCTACTGATTTGGATGAAATTTGGTACAGCGGTAGATTATATTCTGTTAGGAAATACCCAATGTAAAATAGGCCACCAACCATTAACCTATCTGGAGCACTTGGTCATTATAATTAAGGTTGATTTTTTCACGCGGGTGAAGTCGCAGGTAAAGGCTGCTCACGATAGTGAGCACTTTAGAAATCAACCTTAGAAAAAGTCACTGCTCCTACCTGCATATATTTTAACTGGCGCACTGAGTGACATGCACCCAGAGAAGTTGATAACGATGGATGGGAAGTAGTTCCGTATCTTAATGTCGAATAAAAAGTGCTAGGTAACCATTTCTGAAACTTAAAATTATTTATTTCGCCCTCTGTTCTTTTTTAGTGAATTTAAGAGTAAAAATTTGCACATTAGTATAACACTTTTCTAATATTTTCACGGATTCACTTGTCCGACGTATGAATAAAGTTATGGGGCCGATGGCAATGGTAATCTTACATAAGGCGGAAGAAGCAGGGATTTCAAAAGTGCTAATATTTCAGTGAACAGCCTATACCTTGTAATTTGCATTAAGGGTATCTCGGTGAGCGGATAACTGAATACATATTCTTGTAAGTAAACGTATCCCGTTCGTCACTTACGTTTACGTGCCAGCCACTAATAGTACGTGTTTGTTCGTTTGTATGGTCGTTCACTTTTTACCACGATAGTTGAAATTGGAGCACTTGGCGCACAGGCAGGACTGCATGCACAGATAGTTTTTAAGTGGCTTGCAGATGAACCATAAGGTCGGTATCATGTTTAGGCTTACCAGAATTAACCTGTTTTGCTTATGTGCCACTTAGTTCACATTTGCAGCAGTTTATGGCTGTTCGCGGGAGTGAGCACTTTTGATGTTCATAGTTACATTTTCCTTTCAGCCATTTCTTATCCTTTAACCACCCATTTAAATATTGCCATCTAAGTAAAAGAACCAGCATGTATATCCCACCCCACTCGGAAGTTAACGTCTAAGGCTACAGTAAAATACATTTGACTATTATTCCTAATGAGAGGGCTTTCAAAATTGCTCACTTTACCGTGAATAGCCTATACCAGCTGGTTTAATATTTTGTAATGTTTTTGTGTCTTTCATTTATTGAAAACTACCTATTGATATTGAGATAGTTAAAGCTATCTCAATATGTTGGATGTTGGAGTGCTCTATTGTATTTTTAACTTGCAAATGCTTTGCTCTCTGGCTGGCATTAGTTGTAGTAAAATGCAACTAATAAACGGACATAGCTAGTGTCTTCCCTGTGGCAACTCAGCTAATGTAAGGTTTCGATTCTTCAAATACGTGCTACCTTCCCAGTCTTCTTGTGCCGGTTAAGCTAATCATGCTTTATGTATTCCATTCATAGTTACGTCTAACTCTTCTGAAGCAGTACTAGTTATACTTTCAGGCAATTTCCTCCGCCTCATGCGAACAAGGCTTGACTTAAGTCTAGAAAATTACACGTAAGGGAGAACGCACCGCATTCGTGCACGCCCAGCTTAACATTTTGTATATAAAAAGCTATTTCTTACTAGGCGTTGCCACCAGACCTATTTTCTCCTTGCGTTTATTAATTTCAATTATAAACGATATATTATAATGTGTAAGTAAATGTCCAATAACCAAAAATAAGACAATGTTAACAGAAGTACAAAATGCTTGATACATGACAATTTTAGGAAACAACGGCATAAGTCATGCATGTGTCTTTAAAACTAAGGCCGACACATGAGGTGTGAAACGGCGAGATAAGTCATCCATTCCAACGCCTTGACTTCGTGACAATTAACGGAAGTGAAATTGATGTAATCTTGTTCGATCCAGTGCACGGGTACAATACGAGCACGCACGAGGCACAGCTGGGCGTCCCGTTGCTACTGGTGGCAATTTTTGGCGTAGGTGAAAATTTTCTGGTAGTGTGTCTCGCGACTCCGCTGTGCTAGCGCGCGTATTTTGGTGCCGAACAAAATATATCGTCTGGATGTGTTGTCAACTCGCAATAACGAAGTATCCTTTTCGTTACGTTCATTTAATTTCTTTATCCAAGTGTGATCTATTCGCAGTTTCTTTACACTGAATCAAACCTTCGAAAAATCACCCCGTGTAAGACATGTTTCGTTGTTTCCTAAATACGTTGTGCATCACAAGGCTTTTTTACTTTTGTTAAAGAGTGGATTGGATCCCCGCTTTCAAGGTCAAGAAGCGAGGGAGCGATACGGGCGACACTAACACGCATGCCTAGTGCCTAATTGCTCTTACACGCAAGGCGTGCAATGTTTCCGTCGTGACTGTACTGTGCAAATTAGATTTGTAACATGCGATGAAAGACCACAGATTAAACTACGGCCTGATTAAGCGAATTTTTATCTGAATACCTCCCTGCCAAATCGTAAAGGAATCCAATCCTGCGACGCAAAACTAAGCGGCTCTTTTGATACTGAAGCCTGTGAGAAACCCTATCATTGTGATTGCATGGCGCGCAAGCAACGAAAATGTAATTTTTTTAGGCTGGACAAAGATAACACATCAGGCAACAGTACACGCAGGAACAAGGACAGAGTTAACGACAGAAACCATGTATTGGAAAGAGAGAGTGAATATCCATTACACCGCACACTGCAATCTAAGAGTGAGATGCTCCATAGTGATAAATAATTATGCAAAATATTAATACACTAAATGCGCCCAAATACGGTGCGTTGACCCTCTAGTGTAATTGTCTAGACTCTGCTAAGCTTTGATTGCATGAGGCGGAGGAATATTCTGGAAGTAGAACCGTAGCAGGATTTAAGAAAAGTGTGAAGTTACAGTGACTGGAATATACATGACCCGCTAACGCAGACGTATTGACGTAAAACCCATGGCCGTGTCCCCGACACAGCCACACTTAAGATTTTTTTTTTTTCAGAGGTTGGTCTCCAAGTGTTCAGTCGTCCGTGGAACAAATTATACCGTAGCTTCCGGTGTTACCTCGTCTGGAAAGGGCGGATGTACAGTGCTACCAGTGTAAGGTGCCAGACATCCGGCAGAGGGAGGAAAATGTCCTTATTAAGCACATTTTTGCGGTGGGCCAAGTGTTAGGTTTGTTCGCGTGGTATGCTTTTTCTACTATCTGAGAGCAAGTGTTATTTTTCACTAGCCGAAAAGTAGCAAAAACAGCAGTTACTCTCGGCAGGTCGACACGAACGACTAACAGCAATAAATTAACGTCAAAATTATATAAACGAAATTTTATTTTAAAATGTTGATAATCATTATTGTCTCTGTGTAATTTACGTATATTAAAAATTTTGACCACTCAAGATAACCTACTTTCAATGATAAATTTGTCTTAGTTATTTTTATTTCTCTCTGTACTTCTTATAGGATACTCAAAACATATTCTCTCCATAAATCTGCGTAAAAGCAAATTAATATTTGCAATCGTCACTCTCACTTCGACGTTTGTAATTTTATTTTGGCGGCCATTCTTTCCACCTTTCTAGTTTTGATATTTCTGCCGTACCTCGGCGAACAAGAGCAGAAAAAGCTGCTTTTTATAGCACAAATAGCTATTGCTACCGCCAATCGAACAACATACAAAAAGTGCTTCCGGTAACAAGCAGAAATAGCAATAAACTAGCAGAATAGCAAACCTCGCGAACTCACCTCGTGTGTGGTAATAAAAACGTCTGGGCTTTTGTCGACCTAAACTGTTTGCCTACTTTAGATTCTGTGCAACAATATTTATTGCAGCCGTTTTTGTCAACGGTCACTTGGTTAATATTTTTACAAGCCATATAAATTGTTTAATTATTTGTAGATTTTTCTTCTAGATTTATTTTTATTGTTTTATTGTATAATTAAACCGTTTTTTTGTGTAATAAAAGGCTGTACCTATAAATATGTGATTTCCTGGCGCTTAGTCTTCGTGTGTTATGTTAACTGATAATAGGAACATTATATTATTGAACTTAAGAAAAAAATTTCCTTCTAATACTAATGAATTGCTTCAGCCAGTTTTTTTTCGACATTATAAAAATTTGAACTATATGCAAAAAAATTATTTTTTATTATGCAGTACACTTTTCTCGTTTAACCGAATTTAGTGGGACCAGGGTGATTAGGTTAAACAGAAATTCGGTTAAACCTGCAACGTAGATGCTTTACTTAGTCAAGTACTTCTTGTTTAAAGAAAAACTGTTACCTAAACATTTTCTCGTACTATGTAGGCGTTCCTGTGTGATCTAGGAACTTACTATCGGCCTATTACATTGTTTCTTACGGGGAAACTTGTTTTAATAAACTGACTTTTTGCATAACCGACACCTCCGGAGAACGTAACTTGTCCGTCAAAGGACTTGCTGTACCTACTTATTTTCGTCTTGCATAATTTTGCGCAAGGGTACTCGCTTATTTTATGCACGTAGTATATTACGTATTTAAAATTTAATTTAAATTTATGATTATTTTGCTGAGTATTGGAAGTATATTTCAAAAATTTAGTTTACTGTCAAGAGTATAAACCAAACTACTCAAAACAACCGTCATTTTTCATGGCGAATGCAATCACTTTTTGAGGCTGTGTTCCAATTGGCACGGTTTGTCAACAAAAATGTTAATAAACCTGAGATAGCAATTATCAAGTAAGTTTATCTTCAAGACACATTTATCTATACAACTTGTTGCTGTTGAAAGGGTTCATAAGCTTCCAGCTTTTGAAGCTCCTTTATCTCTAGTTCGTGAGTAATGTTGCCGTACTAGATGATATTTAACCGCAATATAAATAAAACTTGCTTATTTATTTAGTACAATCTCGTAGTAGATATTTTGGGGAACGTAATAATTTGCTTATGTAATGTTATGACATCAAACATGCAAATTTGTAGTTTTATTTAATTTGGGTTAAGCATTTCTAGGATAATTTCTCGAATAAAAAACCCTCCCGACAATTCGTCACTCTGCAACACTGTGTTCAATTTCTACTCTGAAACAGTCACTGTCCGATATGCCAAACCTCAAAGTGAGAGAAAATAAAAGGGGTGTTCCACTGTTAATGGCACTACAAGAGGAAAGAGCTTATTAGCTCTATATATGAGGGGCTGAGCTCTTACTACTGAGTGAATTCCTAAGCTAGTTTATCCCACACTGACTATGAGTACTTCCCATGGCTTTTGCCATATACAAGAACGACTGGTCTACCTGTCTAACAAGTGCAATTACAATGACTACCTAGAAGGCTACATCTTACTTATATTCAATAAGTTTTTCGCCTTTCCGTACTCCGTTCTCCAACTGCCAAAGTATTTCCTTGTTCTTCACACTACTACTAAATTTACTTTCTTCCTTTGAAAAAAGCCCATACCAACATGCCAAATCAAAGTTACACAGCCTTAAAAATTGTTCAGTGGAAGTGTTGCTTTACACATAGTTGCAACTGATATAGTCCTTTCACGGTAAAATGAGCACTTTTGAAGCACTGCTTAGGATCTACTTGCATATACTTTTTGTATCATTCCGCCTTATGTAAGATTAACATTGTCATGGGCCTCATAACTTTATTCATGTGTCGGTCAAGAAAATATTTAAAAAATCTGCTAATTTTTACTCATAAAAAACCGAAATGAATAATTTAAGTTATCAGAAATGGTTACCTAACACATTTTATTCGACGTTAATATACGGAACTACTTCCCATCCATCGTTAGCAACTTTACTGGGCGCATGTCACTCAGTGCGCCCGTTAAAATATATGTATGCAGGAAGGGGCAGTAATTTTTTTCTAAGGTTGATTTTTAAAATGTTCACTTTATCGTGAACAGCCTTTATAGGCCTAACCGAAACACGTCGGTCCAGAAAAAGTGGCTCGCTGCCAATACTTAAATATTTCATCACTCTTGCGAACATCGGAAAGGCGGAGAACTAACTAATAACCAAATCAGGATTTCAGGTCGTGTGGGTGGCGCCATAATACACAAATGCGTATGACGAGATACTGCACTTAATTTGCGAGCGCTGCATCCATTCGTGAGCCAACATTGGAATTATGGCAAATATTTCCTCCGCAACAACTGCTTCATAGCACTGCAATGAAACATTTAATTACGAGCGTTGTACAGGCATAAGAATTGTAATCATACGAAAAAAAATTAATTACATGTGAAAAAAAAATTGGGGTAAATTTCAAAGCGCACTTAGCAATTTAATACATTATCCAGACGCCCCGCGGTGTGCTAAATTTACTGAAAACTGTGATAAAACGAACCAATTTGTCGTCAGTGCAATATACACACACATGCAGATTCGTAATGATAGTAGGAACTACATAAACTCAAATACAAAATAAACTGTATGTTGCATTCATGTGCCACGCAAGTTTTAAAATGAAATAAGTTTGACATAATGTTGTGATACGGAAATTCCTTCCCAATTTTGCGTGTAGTAGATACCAAATACTTGGTTTTTTAACTTCCAAGCATTCCACATTTAAAGGGTTAGAACTGGGATTTACTCGGATGTGCCCTTAGTGACGAGCAAGTTACAGGATGGTTGGTTTGACGCCGACATCTGCCGTTTACTTTTATGCCGGAATCACAGAGCCCCGACGAGCACAGCACGACACGGCAAAAACCGCAACCGCGACCATTTTCAATGTGACTGCTCGAATTTATAGCCCGACAGTTTACTGACGCGACACCAACGGGTAGAATTTTTCGGGTCCATTTAGAAGCCGCTGATTAACTACGCTAGTTTCAAAGGTGGTCGACAGACGGGAAATTTGGAACATATGATGGTTTGGAACATATGATGTTTTATAGCTAATACCTACGAAGATAAGATTATTATTCCGCACGACACGACGAACAGAAATAATTCCTAATCCAAAACTAACGGTCGTACGACAGAATTGTCGGGCTTAGGTAAGATCTTGTATTTCATTGGTTGTTTAGTTTTAAGTGTCGTGTCGTGCTTGCGGTGTCTTGCTGGTCTGGATTATGTGATCCCGGCGTTAGAAACTCGTCACTTGTGCCGCCACGTGGAGCCAGCGCGACGCGCTGGAGGGAGTGAAGAACTCTGTTGTATTTCCTGATAGTTTGAAGTTATAAGCCATTCACAGGTGCTTCCAAATTTTCTGAAGCCCTGCTTAAGTTCTATTTTCAGGATACTCCTACGCCTCGTGCATACAAAGCTTATCCATGTCTAGAAAATTACACAAAAGGGACAGCGCACCGTATTCGTGCTCACTCTGTGTAATAATATTTTGCATAAGAACTACTACTTACTAGACATTACCAACACACATATATCCTCTGTTTTTAATCTTATTAACTATGGACAAAATATTATTATTTATAGACAAAACATAAGTAAAACTTTACTTTAACTAAGAATAATGTATTTTTATGTTAATAGAAGTATAAAACGCTTGTGATAGACGGCATATTTAGGAAACAACCAAAGACGTCATACATGAGGTGATTTTCCAAAGGTCTGATTAGAAAAGCGCGAAGAAACCATGAATAGGCTATAACGGTCAATCCTGAAAGAATGTGTAATGGCTAATATTAATATTGCCCAGTACTACTACATATAACGTGCCTACCTGAAATTTCAGTGTAACGAGTTGTCAGCTACAGAACTGTTAAGCCATTATATACCGGATAAATCAACAACAGTGTGTAGCTTTTTGTACACAACTCTAAAAAGGCATCTCCTGTGTTTGCCATTCCGTTGTCTTGGCTTTCGAATATAAAGCAACGTAGGTGGTAGAACTACTGACGTTACGCCGTGCATTGCAGCAAGTAGGCCGCTTGCTGCAATTCACGGCGTAACGTCGGTACACTGGGTATAGGCTGTTCACGGTAAAGTGAGAACTTTCGGGGCCTTACTTTTTCCATTCCACTTTTTTTTTCCTTTAACCACATTTTCAAATAAATGTTGTCATGCAAGTAACAAACATATTGCGTATAATACACTGCACTCTGACGTTAACGTCTAAGGCAAAAATAAAATACTTTTTTGGCTATTATTTCAAATGAGATGACATTCAAAATTGTTCAGTTTACCGTGAATAGCGTATACCACATCGACACTGCTCATCCTCTAAAAGCGAAACATGATAACGGCCACGAAAGCCTGCGATCGTCTTAGTTCGCTTCCCCACCTTCCCTTATGAATTATAGGCAACAGAATCAGCTTCGCTACATCTGTGGTCCAAAACAATTTCCATGCAGGGTAGTACAGAGGCGAGACAGGTCCATGGTTGAAACTAGGGGTTCCTCTTCCAATTCACGACGGGCTTGATTCGGCACGGATGTACAGACGAACGACAGCATCGCGCATGACGTATGGGCACTAGCAATTGTGCAGTATCTCTCCTCGGGACCCAGGGCCGAAACTGTCGGCCATGTGTGTGGAACAAACAGCAGAGTGAACACATGCACAGCAGCAAGGCCACGGGGCGCCAACCAGTCGAGTCACCTTTGTCAATGCCACACTCTTTCACACGCGGCTTCTCCGCGTCACGGCCAAGCCAGCCAGCCGCCAGCAGACAAGGCGTGTGGGTCGCCGCGTCTTCTTTCGACAACCCCCCCCCCCCCCCCCATTATTACTCTTGTACGCACGAAGACCGAAATGCGTCGATCGCCTGCGTTTGAATCTAAAAATTAGGCATTTTGTACTGGGCAATGATGACCGCATTTCAGAAGTGAACGATAACGGATTCACGAAGACAATACAATGAACACTGAACAAGACAAACGAGGAACGAATATATCAAAGCTAGTTACGGAAATTGGGGCTTGATGATGCAGACTAATCCAGAGAACAAGGAACTGGGTCCATCAAACAAGGCTCAGGGCCAAAGCGAAGACGAATGAGTTGAAGGGGACGGGTGGAGGGTGTTTAAAAATTCAAAATGACCTCTCTCTCTCTCTCGCTCGCTCGCGCGCTCTCGCTCTCAAGAAAAATAACGCTTATATATCGATGAGACTCGCGAGCAAATTACAGCAACGAAGATTGATGTACTCGAGATGAAAAGTACTGGCTGGAAAATGCGCAAGGCCACAGACGACTAAGGTACATTGACTATCTAAACCCATGTACCTGATGTTGCGCAAAATTTCGTGTCACGATTAGTGTTAAATTGATACCACGTATCTACAGATTAGGGAGACAGGGAACTATAGTTTGTTAAATCTCTAAAGCTAGTATATATTCCGCCGCCAGATATTTCAGACACTTCAGAGTATGAGAAAATAATCTTCGCGCAGCTTCGAGGAAGGGTCTCTGCAGAGCGCCTGCCGCTGGAGGGAAGGATACCACGTGACACTGCTCACGCTGTACCTACATACCAAACTGACAACATTGATCTCTACCACCGCGCTACGCGACTTACTTTTCTTCGACAATATTTACGCGCCAAGCGGCTGCCGCCTGACCGCTCTCGGCCGCTGTATGAACAACTTCACCCCTTCGTGCAATGGTAATTGACTCTCCCGACGCGCTTTGGTCTTCGCGGAATATATTTTCTCATTTGGATTTCACTATACTGAAGAAAGCCAATCCCCAAAACGTAGAGTTCACAAAAAAAAAAAACATATTTTCCTTTCAAGCAAAAAGTTTAATCCCCACAATGCTTAGTAGTACACTTATTTGCAAAAAAAAAAATATCACAATGGACCAATTGCACGACTTCAACCTTTGTATCTCCACTTACATGCCTCTATGAAAGCACGTCAAGGATAATCAATTTTGTTTTGTAAATTAGTGTATATAATCATCACAGTAGTAAGTGGCACTATTAGTTGCAATTTAAAGTGCCAGGAAGTACGGGGAACTGGGTGAATAGCAGAAAGCAGAATGAATCGCGCCGACGTTCGTGGTATTATATATATATATATATATATATATATATATATATATATATATATATATATATATATATATATATATACACCTTCATTGAACTACTATTTGATGTAATTATCGCCGAATTATAAAGTACACTAAATATTTACTTTTGTCTTTTGAACACCCTTAAAGCACATGGGGAATAAATAAACATTGTATTTAGTGGAGATTCATTCTTAACTATATGGCAACGAAAAAAATTAAATTTCGGCCACGTACCCACATAAGTAAGACTAAGGCAACCAAGGATCGCAGTGGAGTAATAGCCTGACCACTCGCAACCACCAGGACAAACTGGGTTCAATTTCCAAAGGGGACCATGCCCGGATGGCATGTGGAAAACTATCGTTTTACGGAATTTACCGAAGTCTAAAAGTGTTTCTGGTATCTGAAATAGACCTACAATGGCTTATAAAGATGTAAAAAGTGATCAAAAGTACAAAAATCGCAATGTATAATTTTCTGTAAAATTTGCGGAAAATTAAAATGGTCTAACTCGACTTTAAAGGGGTCATAAACACCCAATCGTAAATGTCTAAGGTAGAAGTATTTAGTTTAACACAAAAAATTCATCAAAATTAAAAGTTCTGTCCCATTTCTACCCCACCACACCCTAAGTTTTTTAAACATGCCTTTTCTCAGGGAAATGCCAGGCATCAGACCACCATATGACGTAAACTTCTGCTGTGCAAAGATGTGTAAAGAGTGTGTGATATATATGCAAAGAGAGAGAGAGATGTAGGTGTAAAGAGAGATGTAGGTGTAAAGAGATAAGATACAGAGAGAGTGTGAGAGAGTGTGTGTGTGAGAGTGTGATATATATGTGTGTGTGTGTGTGTGTGTATATATATATATATATATATATATATATATATATATATATATATATAATATGGCCGTTGCCAAGCTAGAGAGAACAGCAGCCTGCCCCACGCAGTGGGAGTGGCTGGCAGCAGCCACAGAGCGAGGCTTGCAGTAATTGCATCGCCTCGAGGCTAGGAACAATGCGCGCATCCCCGTCGCCGCTGCCCAGCCGTCCGTGACGTCACGCACACCAGAGCCCACTGCGCCAATTAAATCTGCGCAATGCATCGCCGGCAACAAATAATAAGCTCGGAACATCACACAGGCCGTAACACCACCTTCGAGCACACCTGCCCGTACGCTGCTATAGACATATGCTGGATTCCTTGCTGCCCCTCAAGCTAAATGATACGAGCACAACATACATTGTGAAAACATACCCCACGGCTTCAGCAGCACAGGAAAGGGGGATAACGGATAAAATACGATCGCATTCCTCCATTTAATGACTCAAATATTTTCATTCTGCGGAACTAGTTTATTCCTGACTGACATAACAGATTTTACACGCTCCAGGAACAAACGTAATTACCTTTCCCAGAAGTAAGTTAAATAAATTACATTACATGTAGCTATATTATCAAATATTTAACGTTATTTATGAAGTAAGGGAAACAATATCTCGCTAGAGGAATTTTATGCATGGAAAGTATTCAAATAATTGGTTATGAATAAAGAAACGACCAACAGGCTACCTACCATATTCCGTCGCCTACAGCTGAATATTGCACTTCAAATTTGCTGCATGGTGTGACTAATTTGCTACCGAACGTTGGAACGTGTCACAAGGGAAAACAAACTACTGGGAAAATGCGACAAATAATTGTTCCATTATGTCGTAAAAACAATTCATATTCCGAAATTTCAAACGTTAGACGAAGCCCTTCGATTGCGCAAAGTGTAATCTAGCGACTTAGATAATCAAGCTTTAATAAAACAGACAAGACAAGGTCGTCCACAATGTGGCCGATTCGGAAAAGCCAAAAGGCGATAATGATCGAGGAGGAAGTTACGTCTTCTGTAATATCTGAACTTCTGGAACAGTTTTGTTCTCGGATCAGAGTAAGTTTAGCATTTTTCGAAATTACGCGGCATTTTGGCAAGGAGACAACCCAAGACCGAACTTGACATGCAGAATCTGCCAGCTACTGCTAAGCATGGTATGGTGTTGGGGTCGTACGGTTGTGTGTGATGTTCAGGAACTAGTTTTCATTGCAGGAAATATGAACAACTTTTGAGTATTCAGAAACCGCGTTTAGGAACCGATTACTACTTTCAGCAAGACAACGATTCCAAACGTACCGCAGAAATTGCCCGGCTGTTAGCTTTACAATACACCATACACCCTGAAAACTCCAACAGTCTCCAGATCTCAATCTGATTGAGCATCTCTAGAGTGAGCTAAAGAAAAGATTGAGAATCATTACATATCAAGTAAATTGCAAATGAAGGGCATACTATTGCAAGAATGGCGTAAAATCAGTGCAAAGACAACCAGTAAGATTTATGTATTCCATGCCCGAACGGTTGAAGGAATTCATTGACAGGAGAGTTAGGCGTACGAAGTACAAATAAGAACAAAGCAGTGGTAGTATTGTTTCGGAAGAAAGATTCTGTGTTAGTGTACGAATACTTGTGTCCGGATTTAAATGACTAGTGAGGAATACTATTTAGTATACAATGAATAAAGTATTACATGTTATACTTTATTACAATTATATATGTGCGTGCAATTATATTGGTTTGTTTCTGGAGCACGCAAAATACAGTTTCTCGCTTTGTACTTTTAATTACGAATACCTGTGTCCATGTCTATTTATCAGCGGCGATTTCAGCTGAGTGAGAATAAATTGGATTAAGCAATGGGCGAGAAATCATAGTTCCCTACGAAATATATTGTTATGGGCTGTTCACGGTAAAGTGAGCACTTTTTAAGGCACTTATAAATTATTCCTTTCCTATTTCTATTACTCCTTCTTCCTGCACCTTTTCTATATAAAAATTGTAATGTGACCAATAATCACAGTGTATACATTTCATCATCCTCTAAATTTAATGCCTGAGGCTGCAATAAGATATATTTATCAGTGGTTAATGCCTGTTGGGAGGGCCTTAAAAAGTGCTCATTTTACCGTAAACAGCCTATATGCGACCGCTGTTTCGCAGCCCACGCGAGAGAGTGGAAGTGAATCACAGCAGTATGATATCGAGCGGCCTATCATAAAGACGCCGCCTCACAAACCGATAAACGTATCGCAGGTCGCTGATCCTGAGAAGCTCATACGACGCAGAGATGGTGTTATCACCTCAGTGAGATGGTGTGGTCATCACCTCAGTGAGGAGTGTAACTGACCTGCGGGACCTTGGACTGGATAGGTGAGTGAAATGACATTCGGGACGATGGAAATAAGAAGTTTTAACTGAATATGTGGAAATAATTGGAGCAGTTCAAGAGCCATTAGCAAGAGCGAAGACTTCAACTGAGATGGAGATAGCAATTAAATATTGCGCTCAATAAGTATAGTAAGAGTTAATACGCCACTCAAGACAGGTATAAACATGCATTTGACTGTTTGTGGCCATTTAGAAATGGCGTTAACTGTGAAAGTGACAACATATCATTTCAGTATCCCGGGACATATAGGAACACAATAAAATTAGTATATTGCTTTCTTCACGAAGGATCATACGGAATACCCTAAGTGCCACTACACGGTTACAAAGCATATTTGCTAAAATTCTACTACAAGAAAAAACTGGCACTGATCAGTTCTACGCTGATTTTGTGTTTTTACTCATGGCGACACCACGACTTCATTGGATTTTCCGACGTTCCAAACTAAGTTACACTGATATCCCGATTTCATGTTGACGTAACTCGAGACCACACTACACGCGAGATTACGGCAAGAATTACTTTGACCCATGGCTTACTAACAGGTAATTAGCATCACTTGGCAGTAAACTGCGCGGCTTGCTAGGGCCCGTACAATGCAACATGGACCACGTACTTCGTCTAGGAAAACTTCTCGCAGAGTCGATCTGCAACGTATTTGACGTAACACACTGAGCGGTTAGCCTGCTCACCTCCCACCAAGGCGAACCGGGTCTCTCCCGAATTGCCGCATGTGGGGTTCGTTCCGGACAATGTCGCTGGTCACCGGGTTTTGGTTTTTTTTTTCTCGAGAATATCCGGTTTCCCTCGCCCTAACATTCCGGCGCTACTCCGTACTCACCTCAATCATCCTCATACGCGCCAGGCGCAAAAAAAAATATTTCCCTCCCACGTATTATAGCGATCACTATAGGCTATTCACAGTAAACTGAGCACTTTCGAAAGCCCTGCTTAAGATCTACTTGTATTCACGTTGTGTATTCTTCCGCCTTACGCAAGATTAACATTGCCATGGACATCATCACTTTATTCATGTGTCGGTCAAGTGAAACTGTGAAATTATTATAAAAGTAAATACTTTACGCTCATTTGTACACTTCGATGCATAAAAAAAACCGAAACAAATAATTTAAATTATCAGTAATTGTTAACTAACCCTTCTTAATCGACGTTAAGATACGGAACTACTTTCCATCCATCGTTACCAACTTTACTGGGCGCTTGTCACACAGTACGCCCGTTAAAATATATGCAGGTAGGGGCAGTGTCTTTTTTTCTGAGGTTAATTTCAAAAGTGCTCACTTTATCTTGAACAGCCTTTAGCAGCATATTTCACATTGCGATGTTTCCATTTTGCAATAGCTGCGACAGTCGTGCTATCAACTGGAGCAGTGAGAGTTTTTTACCATCTGTGAATACAGCTGTCATTCCAGACTGTTGGTGTTAATCTGGTCAACAAGAGGCGGAAGTGAATGTGGGAGCATTCTCGCGCTTTTCATCGGGCTTTCACGATCGCTGCTTTTACTATTGGCAATACCAATAAAATGATCGGTTCTCTGAAGATGTGATATAGTATAAAACGAGTATATTTACAAGAATGCACAATTGTCCAATTTTCGCAGTGCTAAGGATATTAATTTACATTTATTTATTACATTCCACTAAAGTACCCATATCCTAGAAACAAAACCCTTAATTATCTGGCACGACTTGCAGTGCCTGTAGTAAGCTTACACAGAAATCGTCATCAAAGTAAATAATAGACGTATGACTTTCGGACTAGCCAAAGGTGGGAGACTCCGTACTGTGGACAGAGTATTCAGATGCCATGTCAGACAGTAAACACTCCATCACATTGCCAACACACATGTGCATTTGCCCACTGTATCGCATACGATGATGCGGCATACACGCACTGCGCACTGCCAGACGCCACCCACATTCGGAAAGCTTATTCTCGCTGAAGCCCAAAATAGACACAAATTTTATTAGTTACAGTCTATTCGCGGTTTCTGCACACTTTTTTGAATCAAACCTTTGAAATGTTACACCATGTATGTTGTGTTTAGTTATTTTCTAAATATGCCATGTATCACAACCGTTTTATACTAATGTGCATAAAAGTATAGGCTGTTCACGGTAAAAATGAGCGCTTTTGAAAGCCCTGCTTAAAATCTATTCGTATGCAGACGTTGTGTATTATTCCGCCTTATGTAAAATTAACACAGTCATAGGCCTCATCACTTTATTCAAGCGTCGGTCAAATGAATCTGTGAAATTATTAGAAAACTTAATATTAAAAAAAATCAGTTTATTTCTACACCTCGGTGCATTAAAAAACAGGAGCAATAAATAATTCAAATTATCACAAATAGTTATCTAACACTTTTTATTCGACGTCAAGATACGGAACGACTTTCCATCCATCGTTACCAAATTTACTGGGCGCATGCCACTTGGTGTGTTCGTTACAATATATGCGGGTAGGGACAGAGACTTTTTTCTGAGATTGATTTCAAAAGTGCTCATTCTATGGTGAACAGCCTTTATAATGCCGACCTCCAGTGGCGCAGTCGTTTGGTACGTCGCCGCGTCGGTCTGCGGTGCGGGAGGTTCTGGGTTCTAAAATCCAGGTATAAGCTATTCATGATAAAGTGAGCACTTTTCAAGGCCCTCCGAAGAGGCATTGACCACTAACAAATATGTTTTATTGCAGCGTCGGACGTTAACTTTTAGGATTGGTGGTATGTATACACTGAGTTTGGTAGTCACATGGCAATGCTTAAATGGTTGGAAAGATAAAAATTGGCGCAAAGAAAATTTCGCAGGGCCTTACAAAGTGCTCACTTTACCGTGAACAGCTTACAAGGCCTGGGTGTTAGTTTAAGTTAGACTAACAGTTAGTTTGTAAGCCGTCACTTGATAAAACTTCAGGCATAACATATGGGGGACGTTAATAAACCCTTTCCAATCCAACACAATAAAAGAATAATTTTTTTTGGTTAGTTGAAATATTTGTATTTTATGTATAAATTATATTTCATTTATAATTAATATGCGTAACACAGTAACGCCTAGTAACCTGAATGCGAGTGAGTGCGCATGAATGCAGAAAGTTGTCCTTTGGTGTAATTTTTCCAGAATTCGTTAAGCTTAATTTGCACGAGGCGGGGGGAATATCCTCGCAGTAGAACTTTAGAATGGTTTCAGAAAAGTGTGACGTAGCCGTACGTGCATTTATGTCCTACTCGCACTGTACGCAACAGCAGTTAATTGTTCAACTCCCGATATTTTCATTTATTTATCATCAGCCGCGTGCTTTGACAAGGGCCTTTTTTTGGGCCTCAAAAGAATTAAAGATAGTATGTGGCAATTTACACATTTGGAGACTTGCTCTAATGAAGATCGTATGTTCAGCACATGACTTACCGCAAGTAAAGATATGATTACATCGAGCAGTGGCGTAGCCAAGTCATTTGTGGCGGGAGGATACGGAGGTTGTAAGCACTCTTTGCGGCTAATTTTAGTGATCAGTAAGTAGTAAAGCAATTAATAAGCCATTAAATTATGATAAAACACGTAATTGCGATGAACTTTCGGCATTTTATTACAATATGAAGTAATTTTTCTCTTAGTATTTGTCCTACGAGCACGTGCATCAGCCATAGACTAAAGAATAGGTAGACCGCTTATTCGTCCTCTGTGCATGTACCCAACATTGACCTACCCCAAAGGAACACAACTGTCAGTCACGTGTTCAACAGTGATTTACGTGTTTGTTTACATCTTGATTTTTAAATGACAAGCGCTATTATAAAATACTTTTACCAGTTTCAATT
Organism: Dryococelus australis; assembly: GCA_029891345.1. Lineage (NCBI taxonomy): Eukaryota > Metazoa > Arthropoda > Insecta > Phasmatodea > Phasmatidae > Dryococelus > Dryococelus australis. The sequence continues at coordinate 88,615,168 of CM057003.1, read as the reverse complement.
TAATCAAACTACATTACAAATTGATTAGACGAAGTATACATACATCTCAAATCATTTGTTTACAAATCAGTTTCCTAACCTAAAATCGAAACCAAGGCAATTTCGCTAGGCGTGTTGGCAGGAAACCAATTCAATTCAATGTTGGGACACGGAGACTGGTTGTGCGCAACCAGCGAGATCGGCCTACCTCATCTTGAGTCTATGGCATGAGCACCACTAAACACTGGTGAAAATACCTCCTACAAAACATATTTCACTTGAGAAATTTCTGGTTACGCCACTCATTTCAAAGTAACCTATGTCTTACATTAAGTACGGCAACGTATCTGTAATCAGAGATGAAAAAAAAAAAAAACTGGTTATAAACAAATTCACAAAACAAAATATCTGTGCGGCGGGCGACCCCCGCTGGTTGATTCAGTGTGCGGCAGTGTGTGTGTGTGTGGGGGGATAATATTTTACTGGGTCACCAAGCCATCACTTAGTATTCGCACAGGTTGACGAGAGCAGCGAGCGCCGTGTAGTAACTATGCGAGATGACCCTCATTAGCATTCACCGCCGATACCTGGCCTCGCGCTCAAGCCACACGCACACATACATACATACACACACACACACACACACACACACACACCACACACACACGCAAGCCCGTCGTCAGCTACGTGCGGGGGAGGCAACTACACAGCAAATCCCGCAGCGACAGCCTCCGGAATACGGTCACCACACACTCGCACACCGCGACACTGAACTATAGTCTATTCACGGTAAAGTGAGCACACTCTGAAGCACTCTCATTTGTAATAACATTCAATATATACATATTTTATTTTCACCTCAGACTTTTAACATTTGAATCGGTGAAACATGCACACTACACAGTATCACTTGCATGGCAATATTTATTTTAAAAAGTTGTGGAAGGATGAAAAATTTGCTGATAGGAAAAAAAAGTAACTAAAGGCTATTCACGGTAAAGTGAGCACTTTAAAACTGAACCTTACAAACAAGTCACTGCCTATGTAAACATACATTTTAATGGGCGCACTGAATGACATTCGCCCAGTAAAGTTGGTAACGATGGATGGAAAGTAGTTCCATGTTTAACGTCGAATAAAAAATATTAGGTAACCATTTGCGATAACTTAAAATAATTTATTTCGCTTTCTGTTTTTTCAATGCATAGCAGATTTGTAAAATATTTACTTTCTTAGTTATTTCACAGCTTCACTTAACCGACGCATGAATAAAGTGATGAAGCCCGTGGCAATGTTAAAATTTACATAAGGCGGAGGAATACACAACGTAAATACAAGGAGATCACACGCAGGTCTTTCAAAAGTGCTCAATTTACCGTGAACAACCTATAGTATCACAAGTGGTCACTTTACCGTGAACAATCTATATCTAGCATGTCATGTTACTATTATTTCGTTTTATCACGATTACTCCCAAATGTTTTTGGAGAGCCATTCTAAATTTAGTAAAATAAAAACATTAAGATGTTGCACTGAAGAAAAATTGTGTCGTGAGACGCTTATTTCAAGAATATTTCAGTAACTTGCTTAGTAAAATAATTGTGAGTACGATGCACATTAATTTATTCTAATAACCTCGCATTTATGTGTATTTGGAAGTTTCAAACAGGCAAAATAAACAAGGCGGTTATTTGGTATTTTGTGTTTGATAATTTTCCAGCTTCAAAACTGACAAAACGCCCATGACAAAAATACGTCATCGATTTTGTCAATAAAATTATAATATGCTACCGATAAGCTGTGAGTATACGTATTTACAATATAATTATTCGAGATACCTTGTGCACCTTACGAATTAAGCTGAAAATACAAGTCAAAGCTTGTACTATTATGATAGTGTTACTGTTAGAATTGTTCCACTGGTGTGAAAGCTCAGTCCACTATATGAAAAAAAAAAAAATTTCTTTAAGTTTTCAGCGTGATGTGGTTCCTGTCGTTAGTAAGATAAGCCAGTTTCGTTAATTTTTAAATGGCTACTGGCACTGAAACGACTCCTCCTGTACACTAGCAATTTACAACATTGTCTTCTTGACTTTCTGGACAACTGTAGAATCCATTGTGTGGATTTATCATTGTAATGTGTAAATATTGAAAGGCATTTGCTGTGTCATATTGGAAAATCTTACGAGAAATGTCGCGTATGTTCCAGTACACTGAAAAAAAAAAATTTTGTGGCGGCCAAAAAATATTTTTTTCAGCGTACCTACGTGGTTCTGTCACATATGCGTGCTCGAGCGATCTCTGAAAACGTCGTGTCGTATGTCGTGTCATCTCGTTTCAAACCGTCGTGTCGGCGCCACGACGCGGGAGGGGTAGCAGTGCCACACGTCGACAAGCCACAAGAATAAATAACGCTGTTTCCAGCCACCCTTCCCGTCTAAAAAATAACACATTTTGATTTGCGATGTTCCCGCAGGCCAGCCCTCCACTGTACATACAAGATAACCACATTTGCTGATGGTGAAATCTTATCGCGACTCTTATCTCATACAGCCTACATTTACAAATACTTTTTAGCATAAATATTTAATCTTAATTAATTATGTACACAGGCTGTTTACGAGGAGAGTTTATTTGTGAGACGAAGAATTGATCGTCCACTTTTTGGATTTATCAGTTTTTAGAAGGGGTTTTGAAATTTTCGGCACGACAGGGGCTAATTAAAAAAATACCGTTAAATCGTTGGAAATTCACTGCATAGATTATTTTCTTACTTTTACGTGCCGGGAATAAGTGATTGTGTAGTAAGTTGTACAGTTTTACCGTAATGACAAGTCAAGATTCGAAAATAATTTTCTACATTTTCAGCATATAGTACATTTTTTTGTTATGCTATGAAATGGTCTGAAAAAAGCACGACGTTGTTGAAAAATTACTTCTCGTAAACGAAAGGAATTGATGAAATTTTATATTTATATAATTTTCCACGAAAATCTCAAAGTTGAAATAATTAGTAGGTTAGGCTGAAGATATATATTTATCAAAATGGCACGAATAAATTTTTTTCGAGAATTTGTTACTAACTTTACCCATATTGAAATTTTAACTGTGAAGTAAAATAGCTGGAATGAAATCCGTATAGTAAATTAACCAATTGAAAGAAATTACAAGAAGCTATTCTTATGACACCAAGAAACGCTATTGTTGAAAACGAACTATGCATTAAAATATTGTTGGAATATTTAAGAATCGAGATTTTAATTTGACACTCATGTTTCCGCAAACAATAATTTACTGGCGTGCAGTTGTAAATTAACCTGTACATTTATCATTACCATAGATACTATGTCATGAAACCGTAAAATACTCTCAAAATAATATTTAAAAAAATCTCGAGCGCTTTAAAGCGATACATGCTGACTTGGAAAAAACGTATTAAAACAACGCTCTTTGACCATCCTTTCAATCGAACTAAATAACGAACGAGCATTCTAAAGTTGTACCAAGTACTCTTAAAATGTTACAAGTAGAAAAAATTACAAATTTTGATTCTGAATGGTTCAAACACTGTCTTTCTGGGGAAAATTAATTTGTCGTTTCTTATCGTCTTAAATATTTCCAAGCGATTTAAAATCATTCGAAGGGTATGGTACGAACATATGAGATGATAGGGCTGTGAACACGATTTTACATCCCAGGTAGGTTCGGTGTGGCAATTTTCATCACGGGTTAATTGTGATAATTCCTTATGTCCAGCTGCACCAACGTCTTCCCGATCCGAGATATAATGATCCTAGTTCCGGACAAAGATCCAGTTTGATCTTGATTCCATTGTAAAAGCGTAGCACCAACGAAATTTCGTGATTCTGGAACGCCGATTCGTCGATCTCGATTTCAATGTGAGAAATCGAAATTATGTATGAAACAAATTTTACTACAGGTTCGTAATATATGACGTCATGGAAGTAGGCGTATTTTTCACTATAGATATAACTAAAAGTGCAATGTTTTATCTGTTTTAAGTGAATTATTGTTGCAAAAATTTTACTGAATAATATTCAAGTGCGTATAATGTTGTTTTAATGTCCCAAGAAAACAATCGAACGTAGTTAAATTTTTTGGCGTAATTTCAAACTACATTTTGTCGACGATGGCTGCTGATCTCGATCTCCAGGCCAGCTCTGAACCCGAATGGTGCAACAGTTTTCTGTGTCAGTCTTAAATCCGATCTCGGATCTAGTTTCAAACCACGATGATGCAATCGGGTATATTAGTGCGAGCTGAAGAGACTACGAGCGATCGTTTGCGCGACAACGTCGTGGGCGTATGTAGGCAACACCTGTAGGCCCTAAGTTTGTGTGTCTGCTGACTGGCTTACGATTTCTCAACGATTTTAGATTTGAACTAGTAACGTGGCGTACGTCACATCAGCTTTGGCAAGGAAAGTTCGCAAATGTGCGCTGCGAAGGTCAGTTGACGTAGCTAGCTGGTCATGCCGAACGTCACTCATTCTAGCCATTCTTCGTATTACGTAATTGCTTACTGGGCACAGGACTTGAACAAGTAAACGTTGCAACTTGGAAGACGTTATTGTTACTGTCGCCGTTGTATGATGTTTGATATGGAGCGCTGTTCTGCTTTATTGTTAGGATGGAGTTTTATATTTTTATAATTTGCCTTGTCAGTATCTCTTTGAAAAAAAAATCAAAACACACGAAATACCGTTTACAAATTATACGTGCGTGACCAACCTTCCCTCCCCTCCCCCCTCCCCTGATATAACTATAAAAATTGAGAATTTCCAAAATATTTGCAGTATTAAAAAAAAGATATTTCTACATTTTTTTTTTCAGTAAACTATGTTTTATTGTTCTTTTGCACATGTCAGTAGTAAATACACGGAATGATTCTTTTACAGTACTAAAAATTTCGTAGAAACAAGTTTCGGCCTATTAACTATTTCCACACGTCGAGAACTAACACATTTGTGGGCATGAAACAAACTTTGATTGTTACATGCACGAGACAACTCGAGAGTCGATTAAAAATTTACAAAGGCTGTGGTAGAGACGGACAATGTTTCATGGAAGCCGAAATACAAGCAGTTAGAATTGAAATTCTTATGAACGTCGATATAATTTTTAGTTTAAATGTGCAGCTGTACAAGGCATATTAAAATTAAAAACATGAAGTGCACAGTTTCTAAGCTGTAATTCAAGCGATGCTGTAAATCGGCACCGCTTGCTTAGGGGTTCAATTCCCCCCCCCCCCCCAATCCACACACAATCCCCCCGGAAAGTGCGATATTTTGCAAGACGTGCAGGGCACAATTAGGTCCCACTGGTACAAGTTTTTAGCAGTTAAGTCACCGGCAGCTGTTCTGGTCTCTGAGTGATCAGTGCAAGTACATATAACTGAACACTCCCTTTCACTTTGGAACGCAATTAAATTGTGCTGCCCCTCCTACGCATGCCCTAGTTTGCCGTGACGGTATCAGCGCCGACCATGCTAAGCCGCAAGAGTAAACGTTTGGGTTTTAGAGAGTGAAGTTCGAACAGTTACCGTTTCGTTGAGAATATTATTTTTACAATATGTTTTTGCTGTAGGGGCACAAGCCGTATGCTTTATGGCAGTGTTAACTGGAGGCAAGGTGTACGCTAAAACCTAGGAAGTTTCGGTCTAGGTCTTAGTCTAGTAAAATTGTTGGAATTTTACTAGAAACTTCAGGAGTGGAGCAAGAAAATGAGAATAACTTATATTTAAAGCTTCTACGTAGATCATAATGTCAACTATGCATCAATCACGGAGAGAGGAACATTACGAATGAGTCTGGCAGACTTAAAACTGTTGACTGTTTGCTTGGTCACGTAAGATTTTTTTTTTTTAAGTTGGTATTTTTTAAACAGAAAATATTGTGAAAACCGTGCAGTTCATTATTTTGTGCTCTTCAGAAAAGGTCGCCACAGTTTCTATTTTATTATAGACCGTTTTAAATCGTCGATGTCTGAATACTAGTTTCCTTTTAAAGGCTGTTCACGATTAAGTGAGCACTTTTGAAATCAAGCGTAGACAGTCACTGCTCCTACCTGCATATATTTTAACTGGCGCACAGATTAACATGCGCCCATTAAAGTTGGTGACATTGGATGCGAAGTAGTTTCGTATCGTAACGTCGAATATAAAGTGTTACGTAACCATTTCTGATGACTAAAATTATTTCTTTCGCTTTCTGTTATTTTTAATGAATCGAAGATTAAAAATTAGAAGTTTTGTAAAATATTTACTTTTAATATAATTTTACGGTTTCACACTTGACCGACGTATGGATAAAGTTTACGAGGCCCATGACAATGTTTATCTTACATGAGGCGGAAGACGTGACGTACATGAAGGCAGATCGTAAGCGGCGCTTTCGAAAGTGCTCATTTTACTGTGAATAGCCATAAATGAATTTGCTTGTAAGTTCACCTCTGAAATGTTTGTATCGGCGTGCATTTTGACGTTGTTTTTCATTGGTTTCCTTGTCTAGTACTTGTATTTGACGCTTCGTGTTGTGGACGCTGCCTCTAGCTAGATACGCGTGGTAATCAGTCTTCCAGGGGCTGCACGGGTCTTCACCCGGCAAGAAGCAATCTTCTCGCGAGAGTGGGGACCGTTATCCCGGGCGGCCGCGGTAATTCACAATCCTGAGTGACGAGCCCGCCCAAGCTCTGCTACTCGTTATGGCTCTGCTTTAATTAACGACTGTCCCCGGGTAAGGATTGAGGGGAAGGGGGGGGGGGAGGGTTGTTAAACTGCCTGCTGGCGAAGCTCACGCTCGCCGTAAAGAACAATGTGCAAAATAGTCGCGGGCTTGACGCGGACCAGGGGGAAGCTTATAGCATGAGCAGTGCTTTGTTCATCCGCGAAGCGTCATAAATCACAATCCGTCAATGTAAGCGCGTTTCTCCCCAATGACACAGAAAATTAATTTTCGTGATATTCTTTTGGTGTATCAGAAATTCGCATGGCACGTCACCTCTAGTTATAATTTTAAAATTTTTATCCATCCATCAAATATAAGTAATGAAATTATAGTTTGTGTTTTTTTTTTATGGCCGCTATTTTGTAGAGAAAAAAAACTGCCTTTGCTTGCGGATGTAAATGAGCAACTCGCAAACTCGGGTTAGTTTAGTAATGGGAACTATCAAACACTTATGATTAGGAATTACTGTAGAAAAAAGTTGTTTTACATGCAGAAATTATTGCTGAAGGAAGGTGTGCCGCGTACATGTGCTTTGCTGTAATTCCGCAATTGTTGACTCCGCAGCATCTTATTCTCGCATTGGGGAACCACGCGAAATTGAAATACAGAAGTACATCTCGGCAAGATATTACTACTAGCCGAGTTAAAAATTGGTTTCAGTATTGAATTGAATTTTGCAACTTTATATATTTCTTGAAAGGGAAATCAAGTTTTACTACATTGTGAACACTGCTATGTTTATAAAATGTGTTATTCATTTCACTGCCAGTCAGCAGGAATTACTCTGCCAAGTTATGCCGTCAACTGATAGAACGTATTTGTGAACTTCAGCCAGATGGTCTCGCGCGGTTCTGTAGGCTGTTCTCAGATAGTTAGAACACTTTTTTGAAATCAACCTCTGAAATATGTCACTGCCTCTACCTGTATGTATTTTAGCGGGAACACTGACTGCCATGTGGCCAGTGAAGTTGGTTACAACGAAGGGAAAGGAGTCCCACGTCTCAACGTTTTGAATTATAGGCTGTTCACGGTAAAATGAGCACTTCTGAAAGCCCTGCTTAAGATGTAATTGTTTGCACATTGTCTTCTTCCTCCTTATGTAAAATTAACATTGCCACTGGCCTCAGCACTTTATTCATGCGTCGGTCAAGTGAAACCGTAAAATTATTAGGAAAGTAAATATTTTAAAAACCTGCTCATTTTTACACTTTTTTGCATTAAAAAAAGTAGAAAAGGAAAGGAATAATTCAAGTTATCACCAATCGTTACCTAACACTTTTTATTCGACGTTAAGATATGGATCTATTTTCCATCCATCATTACCAACTCTACTAGGCGCATGTCTTCTCAGTGCGCCCGTTAAAATATATACAGGCAGGGCCAGTGACTTTTTTTCTAAGGTTGATTTCAAAAGTGCTCAGTTGATCGTGAACAGCCTTATAAAAATTTTACTGTAGGTAAACATTCCGGAATACTGAAACGGTATCCTTTGTTTTCTGTTTTTTAATGCATGTGAGTATAGGAACTAGGAAATTTGTAAAATATTTACTTTTCTAATAATTTCACATTTACACTTGACCGACGCATGAATCAACTGATCAGGCCTATGGCAATGCTAATTTTTCATATGGTGGAAAAATACAAAATTGGCATGAGATCTTAAACATGGTCTTCTAAAATGATCGGTTCACCGTGGACATCCTGTGTTCTATACGTGTACGTAGGCCTACGGATAGAAAACTTAAGTGTAAGATCTGGGAACCGATCTTTTGCGTTAGTTGCAATAGGGTGATGTTACCTTCTAAAATATAATCAAATCAAGATTACTTCCAACTTTTCTTAAGCCCTGCTGAAGTCCTACTTCCAGGATATTCCTCCGCCACATGAAAACAAAGCTTAACAGTCTATAAAATTACATCAGAAGGACAAAGCATCGCATTTGTGCTGACCCAATTAAATAGTACTCTGCATAAGAACTGTATATTACAAGGCATTGCCAACACCTATTTTCTCGCGTCTTACTCGTATTAATTATAAACGAAATATAATTAAGATATAGAATATAAGTAAAATTTTAAGTTACAAAAATGGGGCGTGGCTGTGTTGGGGACAATGCCATTTGTTTTGTGTGCATACGTCTAAGTTGACGCTCGGACGCCTTGATGTTTATTTTACGTTCCTGGCACCGCTTCACTTGACCATATTGGGTTTTATGGTTATCACTGGATTGCTTTTGGAATTCGCTTTCCAACCGTATACGATTTCTGTATTTTAACTTGGCTTTTTGACGTGTATAAGCGGACATCGTGTTTAGTTTTCTTAATTTTTTTTACATTAAACTTGTACAATTTCACCATAACCACACCACGCATGTGTTTTTATACACGCAGTTGATTGATCTTGACGAGAGCTGTCGATTGAAACTCAAACGAGCGTCGTAGCTTATAGTCAAAAGTTATACTACGCTAAAGTTATGAGACGCGGCGAAACAAACTCAAAATTACGGCACCTCTCCCCTCCCCCCCACCGACTCTCGATTCTTCGCAGTCCTCATTCAACGTAACATATTCTTTGATCCTTTTGCAGTCGAGTGGTGTAATTGAATTCTGAATGTAGAAGTAGACGATAGATTCGGAGCTGCAACGCCAAACTGTACCCCCCGATTTTGTCGTCATCGGATTTTCTGGATTGCTTCCCACAAATTTAAAGACTTATTCACGTCAAAAAATATATTCTCATCCGACCACGAGTATAAAATGCTTGTTGGTGCTTAGCATATTTAGGTAACCACCAAACACTTCATACATGGGCAGATTTTTCAAAGGTTCTATTCATAAAGAGTGAAGAAACCACGAATAGACTACATATCGAATGCCTCTATTAGATACAAATTAAAACGCCTGCAGGAAAGTTATACATGAAGATATCTCTAAATGAGTTAAACATAAATCCCGAGCCCTACATCAATTTTCCTTGTAACTCTAAAACTTTCCTGGAACGCCGGATACAAAGAAAACAAAAACAGATAGAACGGGCTTAAACATACTGTTTATGGCAAACTTCCATAAACATTTACCAGCTGAGACGAACTCTTATCAGTGATTCAATGTTGCCTCTCCCCTGCGTGCACTTTGAAGTGTCAATTAGATAGCCAGTCCGACACCGATTCTGTCCCGAACTTGGAAGTCATCGTGTTCCCTACAAAGCTTAAATAACTGTTTCTTATTGCATTTTATTTCAACAGTATACCTACTCTTCACTGATGAAAATGAATCACGTTGCTCTTTGTCCATGTGCGTGGAGAACCAGTTGCAGTAGAAAAAGGCGGGGGCTGCTTGGCATGAGGATATCTATAAATTATGGCGTACATCAGGCCTACTCAGTTTTTTTTTTCCCTGCTAGCATGTTTTTCGGTCGAGTATTACTTAATTTGCATTATTGAAAATTAGATCTGTAGCCCCAAGAGTGTAAGTATTTACTTGCGTAAAACAAATTGTCGTAGAGATAAGTCGAATTCTTAACTTCACCTCAGTCACGATAAATTATCTATTACTTCATGCTAGTTCCCGTTAACGAAAGTGAAGCTAAAATATTCATTTAAAAACAAGCGGTTCCCTTTTCGAAGAGGAAATTTGCTCCGGGGGTAATTTTGTTGTAAAAAAAAGGGGGTGGGGGATATATATCTGGAGGTCTGGGGATTTAGATGTGGCTAATATCGGTGTATTGACAGCCAGTCTTTGTATCATTCCATTATGCATAGAGGTCTTCGTTCTTAAAGGCTGTTCACGATAAAGTAAGCACTTTCGAAATCAACCTTAGAAAAAAGTTACTGCTCCCACCTGCATATATTTCAACGGGTGCACTGAGTGAGATGCGCCCAGTTAAGTTGGTAACGACAGATAGGAAGTAGTTCCGTATGTTAAAGTGAAATAAAAAGTGTTCGGAAACAATCTATGATAATTAAATTTGTTTTTTTTAAAGCTTCGAAGTGAAAAAAAGCAGATTTGTAAAATATGTCAAAGTTCCACTTGACCTACGCATGAATAAAGTGATGAGGCCTATGGCAATGTAAATCTTGCATAAGGCGTAAGAATACACAGTGTGCATACAAGTAGATCTTAAGCAGGACTTTCAAAAGTGCTCATTTTACCGTGAATAGCCTATATCTATTTTCCACGGAATTTTTCGTGGTCCCAGTTTATTAAGAATACGTATTATGTTCTTGTTGCATCAGATTTCGGAAAGCGATCACGTTTTGCAGACGCAAGTAAATTGACGAAGAATATTTTGGAGGTTCGGTAAAAATAATTGTTGAGAGTTGCGGAAGGCCCCGGGAAAAGTTAACACAACCGTCGAATACCTTGTCGGCCAACCAGGTTTTTAAATGGGATTGAAATAGGGATTATTGATTTTCGTGATCGTTTGCCGTCAGTTGCAGTAGTGACTTTATAGTTTCTATCTTACGTTATGAGCATTTACATAAGACTGTAAAATTTGAAATATGTTCCCACGTGAGGCAAGGTGACTTGAAAGAGCTAGACTTGAACTACATGCCACCGGCCACCTTATTGTCAATTTCCTGGTAAGAAATAATTTTTAGGGGGTGGGGCACAGGCAGCTATACCCTAAGAATTCAAGCAAATGTTCTTCTCACACGGTATATTCGGCCATAGTAACCGCGTGACATGTCTAATGGGGAAAAATGTTTTGAGAAAAAGTTCAGGCGGTGGTTAGTCAACCCACGATTGCCCATTTTGTGGATAAGCCATGCAGAATCGAGAGGCCTTGGCAAATCGTAAAATATATAGCGCTGCGGACAGCCTTTATCAGCCTTTTTTTATATCATTAGCTTTAAAATTTAATCGTGTATTTCGTACATTTATAATTAAGGTACCTATAATTCTAATTTAACGTTTCCCGCTTACTGCGCCCAAACCTGCAAGAGTTTGTATGGTTTTTAATGGATTCTGACACTGAGCTTGTCTGTTAACTCGATTATCCTTCGTGTACCTATATCTCCGAGTGTGTGGGTTTTATTTAGATTTTACTGATAGAAATGTACGTTGGATTTTTGGCAAACGTGATATACAATCGTCATACAACATGCTGTTGTACGTCAGCATTACCAGCCTCTGCATTTGCTCATTTCTAGTTCGTTACTGTAGCTATTCTGTACAAAAGGAAAAAAAAAAAAAAAAAAAAGAGTTACTGGAGTGACAGGTGTTCGCAGAACAAACTTGCTTGCCATTCAAGATGGCAGATCACATCTGTTTTTGACAATGAACACAAAAATTTAGCAAAGGAGCCAGGAGTCTGGAAGTGCTTTTTGCTTTACTGCGAGAGTTGTGTGGGGTGTTCTAGTAATAGACCCTTGTAACCAGGACACTTGCTATCGTTATGAATGTTGTATAGGTGGCAGTAGTAGCGTGTGTGAGATGACACTGTACTGGTTTCCTATTAAAAAGTGACTTGAAATATGTGCTCATATCATACGCCAATCCGAAGTTGCGCTGTGTTCCTTTAACTTTGACATATAGGTTTAACGCTATCTTGGACTTTACTGTAATCTCTGACTTGTGTCGTGTAATTTGCTCATGTTATCGATGCTTCTTTGTTGCAGACTCTAATGGCGGCAGCAGGTCCGAACTCGCGGAAAAGAAAATGGGGAAAATAGTTCCTCCAGAAAACACCATCACATACACGGTGAGTATGTCATTTTCTGTACGTTTTTCGCACGTGTATATTGACTCGGTGAAATATACTGTGTGTCTATTGCAAACGATTTGTAGGCCTGTATCAAATTTATGTAGCTATAATACTATTTTCTAATTTGTCAAAGAGCAAATGTATGATAACTGCTAAAGTACAGTAATGATTGCTGAATTTTTAATTATGAAAATGGTAGGCCCTTGTAAAGTTTCATTTTCAAAAATATTGCAATATTCTGTTTGCAGCCCTTTGTAGGATATCGTTTTTAAATTGCCAATTTTTGCTAGTAAGATTATACTTTTTAGACAGAATTGGTGCTCCTGTACTTTTGCATACAAGCTGAAACGGAAGTGTCCAAATAGCTTACGTCCGGTATGTGTTGGGTAACTACTTGCTTGGTTCTATAGATAATTTGGAAAGTAGCTGCTACTGCAAATCCTGACATCTTAGTCGAACCCGTTTTTTCGTGCATTGCCGCCCATGTACTTATTTGTGCACAATACAAAATAGAAGCAGTACACTGTTCCGTAATAGAATAAATTTCAAAATATCAGTACACATACAAGGGAACGTAATTTACAGTTCAGACATAAAATTTTATTTCTTGAATACCGTACAATGCGGGTGCTAAACAGTCCCCAAAGCAGCCGAAGAAGGTTTGCATGAGGCTGCACCATGCAATTGAAATGTCGGAAGTAATATTCCGCACTGTTTTTCGTATGCAGTTCTTCAGATCAGCCAGCATACGACATGCAACGAACTCGCCATTGTTATTCAGGTATTTCAATAAAATAGACTCTGCGGTCAAATCGTTTGACCGCACTGGCCACTGGAGTAATGAAGAGAGGTGGGGTGGCGCTTGACATCGAGGTCTTTAAAGAGCGGACGAGGGTGAAGTGATATATGGAGCAGCGTCGGAATGAAAGGACGAGGGATATGGAAGATTCCCGAGAAAACCCACCGGAAATGAAACTAGGTTCACCTTTGTGGGAGCTAGTCGCTGCGACACCGCGGTCCCTCCTCTGACCTTGGATATTCCACTTTATATCTGGAAATTGCGCACGGAAAACGCATGTCGTAATGTGACAAATTGTTTGATCCGTTTCTTTTGATCAGATTTGTATTTTAAATGTCGCCGAAAAGTTTTTCATAACTCTGCACCGTGAGCTTTTTTTGAGAAAACATGGACCAACGTTTCCAAATGAAGCATTTTAAGAACAATCACGCGTTCACTACGTAATAGTTCATGCTTGTTGTTGGAACGGGTTGTCTGGCCTCCGGTGTAAGTTGCGGACACCCGTGGAGACTAGGAGGTTATTCAGGATATTCGTGTCGGCCGCTGAAGTCCATTTCATATGGATGAGAGCGAGTCTTCGTGTATCATGAGGCTCGGTGATTGAGCTGACTTCTGCAGTGCCAAAGCGTGCCTGACGACATTTCGCAGACAACTTCGGAGAACCATTATCGATATTCCTGCACCCGTTGAGGGGTCTACTGTCTACGCTGATGACTAGTGCTTTTCGAGTAACGATCCTCCGGGGGTCAGGAAATTTCAGGGTTGCCACAGGTCTGGAAAACGGGGAAATATCGGGGAATTCTAAAATTGCCATGGACATCAAGGAAATGTCAGGGAATTTCAAACAAATTAGCTAAATGTCGGGGATTTTTGTGTTATGGATGTTATATTTGGCAGTTTTGTCATTACTCATGCACCGCTGCCATAATCATATATGAAATTGTTTTAATGGTTTTGGACTAAATGCTTAGGCATTTTCTTTGCAATCCATGCGGTGAGCAATTTTGTAAGATCAGATAAGTATTTGGTGTAAAAGTGTGTTATAATGCAAAGGTGCCAATCCTTAAAGAAAAAAAATGTTAGAAAAAGGTCAGGGGAAAAAAGATTCTTCTTGTCTGGAAATCAGGGAAATGTCAGGTAATTTTCCAATTGAAAAAAAATTGGCAACCCTGAATTTATCATACGTCGGAAAGTCACTCATATTAATCTTTCTTCAAATGTTTCACGCAATGCGCACGATGTTATACTGGCCACGGCGCCGTAAATACTTATAAATGCCCTCTCCCATTGTCATGCAGGAGGTAGTTCTGCAAGCATGCGTATACAGTGCGGATGTATTACATGCATCACATGAAACTTTTGGTTAATACTAACTCTGTATGTTAACACAAATTTTCTTTCAATATTCACAATCCACTCGATATTGATCTGTTGTGATTTAACAACAGAGATTCAAAAAATCGGGTACCCTAAATTATAATGTGCAAATATCTGTTTTTGCCTTAACGCAAAATTTGACTCATTCTCATCCATGAACAATGCCTTTCGTAAGGGGGAAAAACAGCGCATCAAACATTTTGTGTTGACCTGTGGATAGATTTAAAGATAACATCTTACAATAATTAATGAATCCCTAAGACCTCTAATGCGTAATTGATTCAACTGTTTTGTTTATCTAAACGTAAATTTTGTTGTCCTCCTTCCGGCGCAGGATTATACTGCGTGTTTTTCAACACTTGTACCATTGTCTCTTATAGGTTAACTCGTGAAGTCTTCATGTTGTTGAGAAGCGGTGCACAGAAAAAGTTGTTAGAAATGAATATGCATTAGAAACTTGTTAACCTACAACCTGATTGATAACTTCGGTTTTTAGTTTACACCAGATTATTTTTGGGTAGGAAGGGAAAAAATGACGGTAGTGTGCTATAAGTGGGAATAGTGTTTATATCTATAATTTTGGCCTAAGTGTAATAAGAATCGTGTAGTTACTTAATATTTCGTATATTCGTTTATGCATAAATGTAATGTATACCTTGTCTGAAGTATAGTATCATGCATTGGCGCATTGTGTCGTCAAATATACTTAATGTTTCACCTTACTCGTAAAGCTGTATTTTACCATATCTGAACCTTAATTATAACAGAGGTAACTCGTACAAAATGTTTGCTGTGTAGTAATTAGTTCAGAATATTCAGCGGAAAGGGATAGCGTCAGCTCATCTGCAAAGATAGTTCATCTATAATATAAGATTTATTATGGCCCCCTACACATATACTGTAGCTGGATTTTTAAAAAAAATTTGCCTTTCTACTCTAAAAAAGAACAAGTGTACCGACGGGAACTGCTGTAGAAGGTACAGCGCTTCGTGGCCATTGCAAGTTTTGAAGAATTGTTTGCAATTCTTAAACTGTGAGCAGAGATACGTTTCAGCACTCGAAAACTTAAACGTCCATTTCGTAGAAAGTGTGTGTTGGTAAATTTTCCTGATCGGGTGTCTGCTGTAGGATAGTCGTCCTAGTTCAGCGTTAGGTTCTACTGACGTAGAAGTAGGGCTATGCATACATTAGGTTAATAGTTAATACACTATAACCGAGTCGATCGATACCTCACCCATTAAAATACTTGGCAAACTAATATATTCGCCTAAAAACTGCATCCCAAATTACAGATTGAAAATAGAAACCTCTTTCTGAGGTTTAAATAAAAAAGAATGCAATCGGAAATCTCACAATTTTTTATATCCAGTCTTTTTATACAAGCTATTGTGTAGTAGATGCTAAAATACTATAAAAGTTTAATTGTGATCGAAACTAACATATGAAACATGAAGGGGATGTACTTGACTCATCTACTTTGACAGCATAGGCCATAGGATTTATTCAACAGAAATAAAATTATTAGTTCAGCAATAATGGAAGATGGTCTTTGCGATTGGTGACATTTTTCTGACGCCTGCTTTAACATGATTATATGAATTTTTAATGCAAGAAACTTTATCTGTTGAGGGCTTAGAAACTTTTGTCTTTAAAAAGTTAATACCTCGTAAAACTACGGAAATTTTGCTGTTGAAGTCTTAAATATTTGGTGGGCAATATAAAGGGCATAAGTCATATTGCAAACACACATTACTCAAGTTCTTTATAATACCGTCCACCAAAGCGGGGGCGCCATACTCAAAAATGGCTGTTGGGCAACTCTTATGAGCGTTGCTTTTTTGTACAGTTCATGTAACGTTATACATTATCAAATCTAGAGAGTTGTATCATTTGATGAGTTTTTTTTCGTGTCTGAATGCTAGTTACGGAAAATCTTTTGATGGCCGCCTAACTCGTTAATCAGGTACGTCCTTTTTTAAAAATAGCGAAACGTTTCTGCATTGTTTTAACTCCAGATCGCCTGTGATAAACATGTGATGCCGCTAAGATCCTAGTGATTTTTACATTTGTTTGTAAAGATCATGTTCATTAGCTTCAAAATACTTAGCCAGTAAGGATGGAACTTCAACAAAATTCCTTGCGAGGAAACTTTAAAATAAAAATACCGTACAACCACGAGTTTCCCTTACAGTCCTCGTTAGCTATCAATATACGTTCACGGTTACTCCACACTTTTCTGAAGCCCTGCTAAAGTTATTCTTCCAGGATGTTCGTGTGCACTCGGTTGTAATATTTTGCATGAGAACAATTTCTTACTAGGAGTTACCAACGCATTTGTTTTCTCACTGTAGCCATCCAAGACGCTCACGGAGGTGCAGCAGCCGCGCGTAACAATATTGTTTTGCATGCAAAAAATGTTTAAGCGTCTCAAACGTAAATCGGCCCTCCGATATAGTTTGAGGTCCAATGAATTATAGTAGAGCAACCTCGAGTGTCTAAAGTCCGGAGCTGGATTCAAACCGGCCACCCTCGGTGTGAGTAGTCCAGTGCCGAAACTACTAAACCCAACCTCTCGCTCATCCGGATTCCGTAGAGATAAGGAATCGAAGGACGTATACTCTTATCCTGAGTGCATTTGGACGCGTGTGTTCGCTTTGCAGGACGTGTTGGAGCAATAGATCACTTCCAGCTCGTCGCCTTGCATGTAGAGCGAGCTGGCAATTGAATGTGGTGTCGGGGTGTCTCATTCTCCTCAGTTTACGCGGATTGGCGGATATACTCGTTTGCCAGCCGTGTGGCGGGGGGGGGGGGGTGATCGATGGACCAATTTTCAGCTTTGCGGAAGGAAAGTTTCTCCTTCGCCAGCACGGCGTAGCCTGAGAAGTGTTTCCAGGAGATTACGCGGATTGATGGGGGAGGGGGGGGGGATCTGCGGCGGAAAGGGAGATCGCCACGCCGCACCAGTGTGATTGATACGTTGAGCTCCACATCTCCAGGGTTCTTAGTTTTTCGAGTTCCTCGTAGTTCGTTCCCGTCCCGGGCCCACGGTACATTGAAAACGCGCAGATCCCTTCCTCAAAGCCCCGGGAAGAAAAAAACGAACGACGGTTCTTCATCCCGAACCAAGTTTGCGGATCCTCTCGTTTTGGTTGCTGATCTCCGTGAGAAATTTCCCGCGTCTTTGAATTTGGCAGTAGGGTCTATGTCGTGTTTGTATTATGGCGAGATTTTGACGAGATATATTAATGATTCTTGCACAGGGGAGGGAGAGGAGATAAGCTAATAGCTAAAAAGTGTTACGCAACCATCTGTAATAACTTAAATTATTTCTTTCACTATCTGTTTTTTAATTCAGCGAAGTGTAAAAATCAGTAGATTTGTCAAATATTTACTTTTGGAATTATTTCACTGTCACTCGACCGACGCATTAATACAGTAATAAGGCGGAAGAATGTACAACGGACATACAAGTAGATCTTAAGCAGTGCTATCAAAAGTTCTCATTTTAGCGTGAACAGCCTATAATGTTATGTAATTATTTTCAAGTATGAAAAAAATGTTTCCAAATGAAAATAACAGGCGTGTAGTAATTTAATCGTTCGGGTACAGTGAACTTCGTTGATTTGAACGCTGTCAGAATTCTCTGGTCCTTAGTCTATTTTTTTTTTTTTGGAAACGTTTGCATAAATAAGCTGTAGTCCATCCACGGTTACTTCTAAGTTTCGGAAGCCCTACTTATGTTCTGCTTCCAGGATAATCCTCCGCCCCATGCAGACGACGCTTAACTACGTGTAGAAAATTACACCTCATTCGTGCACGCTCAGTTGAATAAATATTTTGCATAAGAACTATGTTGTATAGGCCCAGTTGTACAAGTAAGATAAAACACCTAGTAACACATTGATAATTATCACCAGGAACTATGAAATAGCTTTAAGATACCTGCTGAACTTACTTCTGTGTGTATACTTTGCCTTGGTACTGAGATGGGCGGGCCTTATAATGTAATTACTCTATTTGCTTACAATTCAGTTCTGTTTTGACGTGAATACGTTTTTAAATTTGCAAACCTAGTGGAAGGTAATCCAGCATATCCTATAACAAAATCGGGGGATAGAGTCTGGCATTGCAGCTCCGAATCTATCGTCTACATTCAAAATTAAATTACACCAGTCGATTGCCAAAGGATCGATGAATATGTTACGTTGAGTGAGGATCGTGAAGCATCGCTCACGAAGGGTGAGGGGGCGCCGCAATTTTTCAGTTCGTTTCGTGGTGTCTCATAACTTCTGCATAGTATAACTTTTGACTAGGAGAAGCTAAGACACTAGTTTAGATTTCAATCTACAGTAATCTAATCGATTACTTGTGTTAAAACATTTGTGTGGCATGGTTATGGTGAAATTGTATAAATTTAATGTCAAAAATTAAGAAAACATTACACAATTTCGGCCTATACTCGTCAAAAAGCGAAGTCGAAATACAGAAATCGTACACGGTTGGAGAGAGCATCCCAAAAGCCATCCAGTGATATCGATAAAATCCCATATGGTCGAGCGAAGTGGTGCCGGTAACTTTAAACATCAAGGCGTCCGAGCGCGTCAACATAGATGTATTCACGCAAAACAAACGGCCATGCCCCCAAAACAGCCACACCGAATTTCTTGCTTGCGAAGTGTGCTATAAACCAAAGTTGTATTGCAAAACAAAACCATTGCACATGTTGAAGAGCGGCCTTACGTTAAGAGCGCAATAAATAGCTACAGGAATTTCCAAATACTTGTCGAAAAGCGCGTGCGCCTGGTATTGTACGTTAGACCGATATTGCGCGGAGCCAGCCGCGGCAGCAGGCCTTTTGCAGTTTTGCTCATACACAGTTCTTGGAAAAGGAGATAGGCTCGGGGGGGGGGGGGGGGGGGTGGCGGCGGCACTGCGGGTTAGTTGGGATTAGTTTACCTTGCGATAACATCTCGTGCAGTAACTTGGGCATTTAAAGGTATGTTTAATTTTGCACCATCAATGGCACAGTAAGTAAACAAATTCTACGGACTAACAAGTTAGCAGGTACTTAAAACAGAATTCAATTAACATTAAAATAAAAACCCCTTTTGTTTTTAAGCAATAATATGGCACATTAAACAATACTTTCCATTTTAAATAGTCTCGGGTACAAGAAAGATTCTGAATAAGAATCGTAAAGCTTACAAAAATGACTAGAAAACACTTATATATCGTTTCATAAACGTGCTTTTGATAGGTAAACGCCAACTTCAACAGAGCGTGATCCCACAAAATTTAACTAAGGCGCGTTCACGCCCGCACAGTGTGTACTTTAAAGCTGCCACACCGGACCTTAGCAAGGGTTCGTACACGCTATACATAAACTATATTAGCCAAGGCTAATCAAAACAGCATTTACGTGCGATGGTTCAGGGTTTCTGAGTGAACCTAGCAGTACTTTATTTGCTGAAAAGACGCGCGCGGTCGGTGCACGCCGCTGGGTCTCGCCTGGCGTCAAAACAGCCGAACATGAATATTTCTCAACTCTTGCGCTAAGACAAATGTCTAGTAAATCCTCATTAATCAGACTCGGGTATTGAGCCAAAATTCAATATAAAAAACACTTAGGGACGTGACAAAAGGTCACGGCAAAATTAAAGCTCCTTGTCAGCAAACCTTGCAAAATTACAAATTGCTTAAAATTCATAAGAAAAAATCGAACATGGCAAAATCAGAATACTGGAAAACTTGGACAACACAATAATTAAAAGCTGAAAGGTGGCGGCGTGCAGCCCATCCAAAGCGCCCTAACAGCGTAAAAATTAACAGATCAAAACTTCGATTAAAATCCGAGGCAAAACAAGCTATCTATGGGCGCCTGAAAACAATTACAATTATTAAAAAAGGACGCACAGGTCGAACAAAGCCCTAGACAGAAACGCACACACACAAAACTAAAATTTAATAATAATCTTGTTTTCTAGCAGTGAGCCGAGATCGCAGAACGTAATAACAACTTGGCTCATGGATGGCAAATGGGGCTAGAAACTACACTAGCCAATTCAAACGTCAGAACGTTAAATACTCATTCAAGGGAGAAAATTACTAAAACTCAAACGTTGAGTAACAGCCCTAATAATATTTAAGCATAGTTAACTCTCTACTGCCAAACTACTGTGAAACAAGGCATATAAGGGCTAACACAACGAACTACGGCCTCTACTCACTACAGAAACTAAAGTCTCTCACCCGGCATAACTACGTTAGTTACATTGCCAATTTTAAGTAAAATAAAACAATATTATTTTTAATGTCGATTGCAGCCACAGGTCTAAGCTCATCAAGGTAACATGGCTTCACAGCAGTAAGGTCGGCTCAACGAAGAATTATGCTGGAGTTTAATGCCCCGAAGCGGCCAGCTATCGCAATAGCATTTCAACGATCTCCAGGCAGCTATTCGCACAGGCGAGGGAGGCTCAATCAAGAAGTGATCGCCCATAAATGACAATACCGAAATCAAGGCTCTAGGCCCGTGACGCAAGCATGGACCGGGGGCGTTGTAGAGGTGAAGCCAAGAAAACGGGAGGAGATCGAGAGTGTCGTTTGAGGTTGACACGAGCGCTAATAATCGAAGTGGCGATAGTTTAAATTGGCGACAGTAAACTAAGGCGACTAAGTCCGTGTTGGTAGAGGGCGCCTCAACACTAACACCCGGCTATAATCTCGCAATTTATTTAGCAACGAACCGTCGTTGCAATTTCATGCTAGCGAAAATGTTAATGTAAAACCGATTGTTAATTTCCTTCCAAAATAACGCACGTGTCATTTGTGTTAAGTTTCCTATAGTTTAACAAGTATACAAGCATACGGGGAAAAAGTACAACAGTCCCAAGTTACCTTGCAAGTAACGCCTTCTAATGTCTTCAGAGCTGATGAATGAAATTAAAAATTAGATGGATATTGAGCAGCCCCAGGAATGCAAAGGACTGCAAATGTAGCTACCACACGTAATGCATATTAAAATACTACACAAGAAAACAATTTGCAGTATGAAATAGTTTCATTTATAATGCATCTAGTTATCATAGAGTGGTAGCTATGCGTGCTATGAAATCTCTGGAGAGAATTCTATAGGCCTACTTCACATTGGCGAAAAAAAAAAATGTACTCGGAAGATTGATTCTCTGCATGAATCCATTACCGGTATAGCAGATTTCGTAAAGAAAATACTTCCATTTCAAAGTCCGTGTTTATAAAATAACAGTAAACTGGGCAAGCTATTGTATTTCTTGCAATGCAATATTATACAGCTTTTAAAATAATTATTTTGGCAACAAAAATTTTAAACATAATTTTTTGTAAATATTGGTTTTTACAGCGTACAGGTAACAAGCTCTAAAAACTATTACCACCACATAAGTAAGATAATTTTTTTATTCACGGATCTATGGAAATGAGAACACTCTTGTGCCAGAACAGTCTATGAAATTTTGCTTCAGCATGCAGTTTAAATTCCCGCTCACATGAAATTCTACATTTAACACAAAAAAAAAAAAAAACTGATATTGTCTCCAAAATTTCATTTAATTGCTCACAAAAATTATTCGTATCTTGTCAAGATACGTTTTATAGATGTCCGGATAATTTGAGCCATAAACTAGAAGGACGTTACATGTATTTTTTAATTCTAAATTCACATAATTTTTGTACATATTTTCACAGATCTAAGCAGAATATAAATGGTAGAATCTAATACACTATCCACAGTATTCAAAAATAGGTTTCTTAAAAATACTTCGGTGGTGTCGCCCAAATTTGCGTATGTGGGAATCGTACCTGGACGATGCCATTATTTGGCGGATTTTCTCAGGTCGAATTGAGAAGTTTGGGTGGTTTTCTATGGTCTTGAGAGCCGATGAGGTGTGAATGATGTGGATATGGAGCAGCGCCGGAAATGGGTGGAGGTAATGGGAGATCCACGAGAAAACTCGCCGACATGCGACAAGATTCCCACATGCGAAAATCCGTGGACCGACCCCACCAGGAATCGAACCCGGATCGCCTTGGTGGGAGGCGAGCGCTCTAGCCACTCGGACACCGTGACCCCGCTTTTTTCGGGGTTCTCCCATTTTCCCACCCTTAATCCCAGGCGCTGCTCACCTCGTGCCATCCTTCATCGGATCGCAAGAAAATACATGTTTAAGAGCCGTCCAAACATCTCAACCCAACTTAATAATACTTCCATTTGTAAATAATATTTTGATACAAGTTGTCACAATTCAAGGAAATAAATTTCTAAAGAATTTATTGCTGTTAATTTTTTGCAATGCAATACTACACAAATTTTCACATTAATTCTGCGTCAGGTCTTTACATTTATCAACAGTTTGAAATGTTTCAAATATGCATGTACTCAATAACTGAGCGAAGGTTTTGCTATAGTTATATCTAGCACTGTAAAGTTTCTTACAATAGGAT
Source organism: Dryococelus australis (assembly GCA_029891345.1). Lineage (NCBI taxonomy): Eukaryota > Metazoa > Arthropoda > Insecta > Phasmatodea > Phasmatidae > Dryococelus > Dryococelus australis. The sequence goes on along the minus strand of CM057003.1, from coordinate 88,592,084 downwards.
ATGCTGCTTTTTATGTTTATAGTTTCATTACATGTCAAAACTGCTCATATGTAATTTAGAAGTTCGTTGAACGAATCTAACCTGCAGTTTTCATTTGTTCCGACACATCTTAGAAATACGAAATGGCATTCGAAGGACGAGAAGGGGGTGGAGGTTGCGTTTGTCAACTCACCTGCTCCCCCTTAGGGAGCCGACCTTCCTACCCCCCTCTTTTTTATTCTAACTGTCACCAATGCCATGAACAATCGTGAAGGTACACAGCAGGAAACACGAGCCCTCAAATGGCCAGCATTATCTACACCGCTCGTTTGGTACTGAAGGGATAGGATAAAAGTGTCCTATCTTTAAGCAGTGAGGTGGGATATTTCCGGCTCGAACATGATGTTGCAGTGCATTACGCGTATGAATATAAATCGCATTTGTGTAAAAATAATTCTTTCTACGAAGGTGACCTGTAACTGTTTTTTGTTTTTAGGTTTTTGATATTCGGATTACTTTATTTTCTGCAATTTGTGAAATTTGCTCTAATATAGCTCGTTTTAGTATTTTAAATGGTATGTTAAATGCTAACGAAATTTCGAAAACAGGCATTCCTAATTTTAGCTTTAATTAATGGCGTATAAAAATCTCATTTTCCTGCATAAACTTGATTGACCTCTATTTGCTGTCGCAGTGACCTCTAAAACAGCTCTAAACGATGCCCTTTATCACCCTTTTAATGGGGCCTCAGTAGTAAAAGATTTTCAATGCCCCAAGGTTGCATCCAATTGCAAGGAAGCATTGTGATGGCAATGCGAAGTAGTGTATAAACAAGCTTCGCACGCACATTCTGTTTCCTCAGAAGTTTAAGCGGTGACTACAAGGTTTCAATACAGCAATCTGTTCATAAAAGATACAGCATTCATAGTTAAAAACTCTTGTTTTACTGAATAATAAATACTGTAAACAGAGACTGGGCTATTCACATCAATTCTTGCTAACTTCGACAGTTTTCAATGGCAATATTAGTGCTTCAATTACCAAATTTATGAATGTGCAATGAAATTTCAACTTTCATTTCTGCCCTGAAAACATTTTCATTGAAATATTATGTAGTTTTTTTTTTACACAACTGCTTACAATGCCATAGGTTGTTCACGGTAAAGTGAGCACTTTTGAGGCCCTGGTTACTTTTTTCTTTGTAATTTTTTAAAATCATTTAACCACCTTTTTACATAAATATTGCCATTTAAGTAATAAACACAGTGTGTATATTCCAGCGCACTTGAAAGTCAACGTGTAATGCGCAAATAAAATATATTTATTGACTATTATTCCAAATGAGAGCACTTTAAAAAATGCTCGCGTTACTGCGAATATCTTATGTCCATGACAACTAGAAAGGCCACTTTTAGAGAGTACTGTACTCCTGAGATGACTTCAACTGTAAAAAAGAGATGAATCGAAATGCTAGTTTTGCTGTGCATTTTGACACTAAAAATTAATCGCGCCTGTCAGGATTGGAACTCTGCAATACTGATTTGTGTGGTATATAAATTACTATAATGTAGTCGTATACATTAGCGGAACTGATTTCCTTACTCAATGTAAAGTAAATTACACCGCGATAAACCAGGATGTGTCCTCGCTATCTTATTGTAAACATCGCCGGGACCAGTGGCAAAGTAAGAGATAGGTCTCACCTGACAGTAAATTGTACCATATACATGCAGGAGTTTAGAAAATCCGTAGATCCGACGTTAATTTCACCAAGTTCTACGTAGAATATTTCCAAGCACCACCGTAATAGCTTACAGTGTGCCGTGTGTGGCGGCACACTGACTCGTGACGTCATAAAGAACACGTTCCGAGTTTACATGATAACGGCCGTTTAAAGTATTGTCCTAGAAAATTATTTTGCCAACATCTGTAAACGTTACGTACGCTTATGTTCTGTAACGTTTTATCAAACTAAATTTGCGTGTTTCCTATCGTTACAGTAGTGGGCTTCGAAAACATTTAAATGATGCATTGACACCATCTCCTATGTCAAGATTTAATCTATTTTTGCTATTGCCAATTAAAATAATTTGCACTTAATGTTTATTTATGTAAATTATAGTAGTGTAATTCTGAAGAATGGTCACCATTTTTAACTTAGTGGAAATCTCATTGAAAAAAGTTGTGCAAATTCACTTTAGATAAGTGTGTAATATGAAGTCGGCAGTGTCTTGTTGAAAAACTGTAATAGAAAACTGGTAATTTGATTAGTTTATATACAATGCATGCAGATAATTGGTGCTATTAAATTAAAATTGGTATTCTGATCAAATTGTAAATTTAACCTCTATAATTCATGCTTATATAATTGGTAACTTAATCATGGCAAAGTTGGTAGTTACTGGAAGTTTCGAGACGCAGTGTTAAATTCGTCTCATTTAAGTACGTCGAGATGATCGGTATTTCCCTTCGACCCCAGTTTTACCCATAGACTAAATATGAAGACAGATTAATCGTCTTCTGCGCATGTACCCAACATCGACATATCCCAAAAGAACACAACTATCAAAGTCATATGGTCAACAGTGATGGTGTTGTCTATATCTTAATTTTTAAATGACCGGCACTATAATATTAGTAGAGGACTTTTACCAATTTGAATTTAACAATACTACATTACAACTTGGTTAGAGAAGGTTTACAAACATCTCAAGGCATCCATTCACTAAACAGTATTCTAACCTCAAATCCAACCCACGCCATTTTTGCTAGACGTGTAGGCAGAAAAGCAGTTCAATGTTGGAACACTCCAGCGGGATCGGTTTACCTCATCTTTAGTCTATGGTTTTACCAGTCTTCAGAAACTATCAGCATCCCAGTAATTGGACAGATTACTCGTATTATCTCCTTGCTTCTGCAGACACTCGTCGGTTGACGAAGTAACTTTATAGCAATTTTGTCTATAATAGAATATATATGTATATATATCTTGACATGAAGCCTTCTGTGACAGTATAAACTGATACGTAGCATTTTAAAACATACGCTTTTTGCAAAACACATTTGGAGTTTTTCTAAACAAAAACGTACGTATAGCCAGTTTCTAGGAAGTTATGCTCTGCTTTTACGTATTGTAATGTTAAATACGATGCAATGGTGGTATTGGTAGCCTATTATTTATGCATTAACAGTACTCGTACTAACATAAAAGTGAAAAACTGAATTGGCTGAAAAATTACTTTTCAATCCCGTGCTGCAACTGAACAACATGTCTTCCATACTATCGTTTACTGCAAACTATATGCTTTGTAGTTGACCTCGTAATAATTTTATAGGCTAAGGTAGATTATACGGAAATATTATTCTAACATCGGTTTACTATAAGTACATCTGTGAAGGTGATGCAAATTCGTGAAGTCACCGAAGGATATACACAATAAATAAATAAATATATATATATATATATATATATATATATATATATTTGAATTCAGATTTTAGTAGTTGCTTCGGACGGTTCATTAAGGACGTTTGTCCCGGGCTCTCACAGCAGACTGTTTTCTTTGGGTAACGTGAATTGCCTTAACTCTTTACCCTGGCAATTGACCAGTTGCCACATATGTACCTGTTTGCGTACGGTATGTATTCACATATGCTGGAGGTACGTCAGGCATTTCGTTTGGAGCGGGTCAGCATGGTGGTGAATTTTTTTATGGAGGGGGGGGGGAGGCAAAAGAGAAAAAAATACTGAAACTGTGAAATTATAAATCAACGAAACTTGCCAGATATATTATACTCTACATTACACTAATGTCTCAATATTTGCTTCCTGTTTATATTTCTAACAAATAAAAATTAATGTTTACTTCTATGGACAGAAAATGTAGCTACGCCCGCGGATATGAGCTTTTATTAATACAACGTCGCGACTACATCAGGTAAAGCGAGCACTTTTGAAATCGTTAACCCTTGAAAAATTTCGCTGATCAAACTTGCGTATATTTTAACTTGGACACTGACTGGTGTGCGCTCAGTAAAGTTGGTAACGACGCTACAGATAGTAGTCCCATGTTACTAACGTAAAATTAAAACTTTAGTATAAAAATTTGTCTATGCTCAAATTACCCTTTTTGCTTTATTTTACGTGCATATTTTAGTATAAGAAATACCAAATTGTCAAAATTTCTGCTTTTCTAATCATTCGGCAGTTTCACTTGACCTACGCATGAATAAAGTAATGAGGCCCATGACAATGTTGATTTTACGTATGTCGGAAGACTACACTATTTGCATGTAAGTAGATCATAATGCAGGGCATTTTCATAAATGCACAGTTTACCGTGAACAGCCTATACCGATTCCCTACAGTACAACAGTTTTGTTTTTAAAATTTTATATACGTTGCAAATTTTGTTTCGGATTGTTGTTTTTCTTATACATCAACTCAGATGCGTGGGAGGAGTCATGACTCGCTAGATCTCTTGCTCGGATACGTGCCCTGTACTGTGACGTGCATAGTCTTTTGGGGTTTTTGCGCCCTCTGCAATATGCCATGTCAAAACCTTTTTATCCGAGCACGAATCTCCCTTCGCCCCGACAAGTGCCGAGATGTAGATCGACGTGCGGGCCGACCGCAGCATTCTCATTTCCGCGCGGGGACGTAAAGATGATGTAGCTGCCCCGCAAGCCGAAAAGGGAGGGGGTTAAGCGAGGGGGAGGGAGAATTTCGTGATCGCTTCCGTTGCCGGTCGGGGGGGACAGGTGGATGTGAACAGTGCAGGCGCTTCACACATCGATCGGGACGTCGAAAAAGAGGTCGACAGTCTTCGCCCCGCGCGCCACTAGCCCGCCGCGGAGTGATCTAGGCATCGCGAGCCTGCACTCGACAGCGGTCTGCCGTCGACCCGGACTTACCCAACATAGTTCCCTCACTTGAAACACAAACGCAGAAATTGTGTTTGTGCAAGTTGTAACGAACAACAGTAATTGTCGTTCGAGACGTTTCTAGTTTCCTTAAGGCAGATTCCCACCCGCCATCTTAGATTTATGGAATTTTTGCCATATCTACTTTGTAAATACAGTTTTGTATCATGTTTTTTTCGAACGACAGAGCATTGCCTAGTGCATTGTCTGTTGTCAGTATTTCTTGATTACTGTTGATATCGTCGCTTCTGTAATCGTCCGCAAGAATAATCTCGCGTTTCGCCGCGACAGTTGCCTGCTAAAAATTAATAAATGCAGCGAAGCTGTGATGATTCGACAAAGTTTGGGAGGCTGTTATTAAGGGTATGTCGTCCGGGAAATTTCAGTGCACGTCGTCCTTCAGTTTTATTACTTGTAGGGAATAAGACGAAATTTTGCTACCTGGACGGCGTTCCGAAACGCTTTCCCGAGGATAGAGTAAAAGCTGAGCAAAATTAGTGTAAAAGTGGTGTTTTGGAACGAGCATAATGTGAATAGCATGTTGTGTTTACAAAATTTAATTTATTAAGCATCCATTTAATTTAAAAAATGCATTGTATAACGTTTTGTTTTAAAAAGGCAATTATACAGTATGAGCGTGAATTTGATCGACAAATTTAGTGGGGCGATTCCTTATGCAAAAGTAGTTAGGGAACGTATACATTTAATAATGTGGCTGAAAGTGCATATTAAGGGAGGTACGAGCACATGGAAATTAATTTTGAGAATTGATTTAGTTAAAACTATCAGAAAACTGTTCGGAATAAAATATTTTTGATACAGTATTCTTGATACGGTTTGGTCGATAGAAGACTGCATACTCCACCACACCACGTTTGGGTGATTATCGTTCCCCTCCAACAAGAAATTGGGGATGCTATACTCCGATCGCGTGGCATTTCGTAACCGTGAGGTTGTATCGTAGTTTGACGAGTGTTTATAAAAGAGCATGTGTTAATCAACAGCAAAGGTTGCTTTAGTAACCACCCTCCTGCCAAGCGGGTTTTTCCGAAAACAGCGACCGAAGTATCGGAGGGAGTGGAGTGGCCATATAGGTTATTCACGCTAAAGTGAACACTTTTGAAAACCCTCTCATTTGGAATAATAGTCATTAAACATATTTTATTATAGTCTTAGACGTTAACTTTCGAGGTGGAATATACACACTGTGTTTATTACTTACATGGCAATATTTATTTTAAAATGTGGCTAATGTATTAAATATGGTTGAAAGGAAAAAGTAACTAGTGCTTTAGAAGTGCTCACTTTACCGTGAACAGCCTATAAGCGAGTATACAACACGTCCGGCACCCGTCGCACACTTTATGAATGGAGGGGCCTGGGGTTAGTGAAAAATGTAAACGGCCTAGAAAAGACTATTCCTGTCCCCACGCATTCCTCCGTGGTAGAAGTGTTGCGTCGGCTATTGTACACACCTCAGTTCTGCAACACCTGCCATTTGATTACCCATGAAGGATGTTTGCTGAAAGATTTTTCATTCGTTGGTGTGTGTTGTTAAGCCCGATGTGGTATTCTTTCTAGTGTATTTTCATCTCATCCGTACTCATCCGTACACTTGATTAAAATGCAGAACCGAAAATTATATAACTTAGAGGCTAGAGCTAACAACAAACGCATTTTTTTTCTCCCTCAGAAACACCCAAGCTGATCCGTGCTCTCTACCGTGTTTAGTAACAGTGCCATAGGCTGTTTACGGTAAAGTGAGCACTTTCGAAAGAACTGCTTGGGCTTTAATTTTCTCCCTCGCGATCGGACAGGAAAATAACGTAATAAGTACATCATTATACCTTTGGTGAGATGTCGGCACGGTGGGATGCCGTATGGAAATAAAAGGGATGTTCACAATAGGGGCTTTTTTGGAAAAATGAAATTTTTTCTCGGAAAGTGTACAATTCCACTCTACTAATTACACAGAACACGAAATTACTACGCTTGAAAATCATTTCTGGGGAAACTCCAAGCTTCGCACAAAAACAGCCGGCGTGCCTTGAAGCACTGTTTTGGGAATTAACTCCCCTGTTGGCGCTGAGGACTCTTGTCTCGGTGCGTAATTTTTGGCTATGCTTGAACAGTAATTTTATTTGCGAGAGGGCAACACTTGTTCGGTAAATTGTAATTCTACCAAGGGACACTGCCTGTAAGTGATGAGGGTAATGCTCTCAGGGATTAGTGTCAACCTAATGTACTGGTCAGCCGAGGGTTGTAAACAGTGTTATGCTGTGCTAGGGAGTAAAAATTCACTAGTGAATTTTTCAGTGGAGGTAAAAATTCCTGGGTAGTAAAATTCCACGGTTAAACCGTTGCCAGTTTCCACCCCACACAGCAGTGCTATTTGAATGAACAGATAATGCTGCCACCTGTCTCGGCGATCACCCACCCTCTTCCCTATTGTACAATGGTCAGTTTTATCGGATGTCGTTAGTGTTATTTGGTCCCTAGCATGGAATGAAGATGAGGTAAATAGATATTCGTCTAGAATGTGTGTTTAGCGTAGGTAGCGATATTCTCATCTGCAAAAAGGCGAGTATTTGGAAGATGCTCTGTCTTAAAGTTCGGCACCATTTAACTGTTCACTATTTTAGGGCTGTACTTTCGCCTGAACATTCCATGTTCAGGCGACAATGTTTGATGCGACAATAATATTTGTTCAAACATTTGTGTGTAGATATGTCGTCCTTTTTTTCGTCATCGCCATTCACTTGAGATTTTTTTTGTCAAAGAACTTACAATTAACTTTTTAAAACCTTAAAAATTTAATATTTTTTTGACAAATTGAACTCTAGAAAGTTTATTATTTTTACTGAATATGACTTCTACATACCGCGTTGCTTAATTAACTTTCTCTTGACAGCATTCTGTATTGTGAACTTCTCTCTGAAATCATACATTTTTGTCGTGTGTGGTGTTACTGGTAACAAGATGATGCTCTTCAAACATTTTAAACATTTCAAACATTTAGTGCATCTCACTTTTTGATTGCAGTGAGAAGTAGCTGATAAAACAATTTTATCTTTATCGTGACAATTTTTGTCACTTTTTTGTATGCATCTACTTACTCTTTCAATATAGCGTAACTTCTTGGCTGTTGGAGATCGGTAGCCATTTGGCAACAGAGCGCGCCATATACTCTTTATTTGGAAACTAATAGTGAGACGTGTACTAAAGCATTGAGTTTTTGGTGCGAATGTTTTTCTGCAAACTGGATGTACGTGAGGAAAGAAATATTTTGTTCACGATAAAGTGAGTACTTTTGTAATCGACCTTTGCAAAATGTCACTGCCCCGGTCTGCATGTATTTTAACGGGCGCACTTGTTGGCATGCGGCCTCTAAAGTCGGTAACGTCAAAGGGGAAGTAGTTCCATGTCTTGACTTTGAATTAAAAGCGTTAAGAAAATATCTGAGAATACTGAAATTGTTTTACTTTCTATGTTTTTTCACTCGTATAAGTGTATGAATTAGTAAAATTGTAAATTATTTACTCTTCTAATAATTGCACAGTTTTACTTGACCGACGCATGAATAGTAATGTGACCAGGCTCATAGCAATGTTAATTTTACTTAATTTTACATCGTGCAAACTAAGCTTAATTAAGCCTGGATAAATACACTTGAGGGACGATGCACCACACTCGTGCGCACTATGTGTAACAGTATTTTGTATAAGAACTATTTTTCACTAGGCGCTACCAACATACCTATTTTCTCCCTGTTTTTAATAAAATATATTTATAAATTAAGAATTGTAATTTATAAATGAAATATGAATAACATGTCAATTTAACAGGGAAAGAAGTAACTTTTATGAACACAAGTATAAAACGCTTGTGAAACATGACGTATTTAGGAAATAACTAAACAAGTCATACATGGGCGGATTTTTCAAAGGTTTGATTAAAAAAGGCCGAAGAAACCGTGAATGGACTATAGTCCACAATAACTGGGCCGTGGACCACAGTCGACGGACGCCTAACTGCTGATTGGTACACGTGACCCTCTGACGTCACATCTCGCCGTCCCAATGTCCCATGGTCGTATGTCCCGAGGTCCCATGTCCCTAGATAATTCGCCAACTTGATGTTTCGTCCGCGGACGCACGCGCGGACTTGTAAACAAAAACCATTTGGAACATTTTATCACGCGCAAACGGTAAGAAAATAATGATGCATTGGTATCGAGGCGTGGAAATTGAAAATATAAAACTCTTTTTTGTTCGAAGCAACAACCTTCAATCTCGCAGCCGCGAAGACGAAACTTTAATAAATAAAAATACAAAATTGTACCGACTAGAGCAAAATAAATCCAAATGAAATTAAATCAAAACAAAATCAAAACGTACCCACTCGTAGTAAAACTCAATTTAGAAAAAATAATTGAAATAAGCTAAATATAAATATTTATGAGTATTCGCGTACACTTAATTGACGCGACGATTAGGGTACGCTCTAGTCTCGGTGACTGAAAGCTTAGTTTAGTTTGTACTTCACTTTAGCAAAGCCTTTTTTTCCGACACCACGGTATCAGAAAATCGATATGCCCACCACTGATAACACGACAGCCACGAAGATGCCGCTCAACGACTTTCTCGTGATTCGTTACACGCGTTTTGTGAATTTTTACGACTTGAGGATCCCTGTTGGCACCTGTTATTTTAGGGATGGGCAATATTACGGCGACTTTGTCATTGCTCGAGGGTTCTCGCTGTCACGTGACAGATGATTCCAAGTCACGGCGACAGTGAACGCGCCGACCGTTCCCACGATTCGGCGACAAGTGCCAGAGCTTATCCCGAGTGGGTTGGACCAACGTTGGACCCCCTTTTTTTTGTGAATCAGTTGTTTGCGCGAATACGCGTATCTCGGTAAATAAACGTTATGCAAATAAGACTTTTGTAAAAAAAAAAAAACATCAATTTTTTTTTTTTTTTAAACTTTTGTCACATTAAGTGTATTCTTGGAGAAAAAAAATCGTGAAAATGGTCAAATATCGCATTTCTAAAGTTTGTCTCTGCAGTTTCTTTCAGCGCCAAGAGAAAAGTACAAAGATACAGGCGTAGTGTAATCTGTGGCCTCTCATCGCGTGTAATAAAACCCCTGTGTTGCAGATATAATGTGCACAGTATAGCGTGTATTGTGTATTGTAAAGTTTCGTGTTTTTCTCGAATTGTTTATAGTTGCCCCCAGCCAAAATATTAAGTATTGAATTTATTTCGTAACTATGCACGCTCTCCAATGGTGTTCACAAGGACAAACAGTATAATTACAACAGTCTTTGGCTCTGTGTTAATAAGCAGACTTATTTCAGCGATTAATTTAATTGCGAAATAATTGTAGCCGTCATCAAAAGAAACTTTGTAGGTACTTTCCCCTGTTTCTAAAGGAAACTGCGTAGGAAATACCTAAAAATTATAATTCTTAACCATTTTCACATATTTCGATTCAGACGTCATATTTAAATTAATTGTGCAAACCACCGTTTTACTAAGCCCAGTTTTACCACACAATATTAAACTCATGTTGACAAATTTAATAAATTTTCACTCTTATTGCTAAGAACAAAGCGTATTCTTTACGTAGTTTCAAACACAACACAAATAAGATTTTACACAATTGTATTTATTTTATGAAAGTTGGAGTTAGCCCTCTTTGACCGAAATTTCATACAAAACAGAAAAATTCGGTACATATATGCGACACCAGTGCAACCTGCCGGTGATAATTCACGGTCGCTGTATTATATGAATATTCACAGTTCCTGCCGTGCTGTCTCACTGGCACTGGCAGATATGATACTGAATCTGCCGGGCCTAGCTAGCCATGCGATGGCAGTTTAGTAGGCATGGCACTGTTTATTGTCGCGTGAAAAATAAGTGGCTACTTTTTCTTGTTATGTCTATTTAATTTGTAGGAACAAAACATACAGGATGTTTGTGTGATAAGTCAAACTTTGAGGGATGATGGAGAAGGCCAAAAGAAGCGAAATGAGATTGGGAATGGCGAGCCGGAAATGTCTTGGTCAAAAGTTATAGGCGAAAAACCTGGCATCGTCCGGCATGATTCCGGTGTGCGAAAATTCGGGTAGCGACCCCACCGAGATTATAACTCAGCTAGCCTTGGTAGGAGGCGAACGCTTTAGCCGCTACGCCACCGCGGTCCCAACCACATTGTGGAATAAACGTATGCCCGCTGAGGTCGCTTGGCGTGTTGGGTAAGTTAGCGCCGCGCACGCATGTGCTGATAAAATACGTCGCAAGCGTGGAGTGTTTTCAGGCGTTGTTTGCGGGGCTGATTAGCACCTGTTGTCTGACAGGACGACCTCGTTTCAGGGCACAAGGGATGTTTGTCAAAACTATATCCCAGGCTCACAATTTTTGTGCCGATCGTTTGGAAGATTAGTTGATCTAGCGTTTGTTACGTAGGTCTTAGAACAGTGTTTTTTTTATTTATCCCCCCCTTTTTTTGTAAGTTTTTTTTTTTACCGATGTGCTCTGTTTGTTCTGAAGTAGAAAAAAAAATTCTACTGGTTTAAATTTTTTTGCAGAGGAGCGTTTTGAAAACTGCGCAGCTAAGAGCTAACGATAATGCTAACTCACAAGTAGCTTCGTCCTTCTAGCGGACTGGAATCTCGATAGTAAGGATGAGTATCTATGGGAAAAAAGTTTACTTGGGAGCGGTAATGTGTGTGTTTGTGTGCGCAAAAACACAAAATGACCGTGTTGTAAGATTTTGCCCCCCCCCCCCCCCTAATTCTACGTAATCTATTTTGTTCATTTGATATAAAATCGCCTCTTCTGGTTAGTAACGAGAGCTAAATCTTTGCGTAGCGCGTATCATTCGATAAACTTTTAAGATACAATCACGTCTTTTGAATAAAAATTTTTTATATCAAGTTCCTAAACCTCGTGTGTTGAATTGGTTTAATTTATTTTAAAATTAAAATTTATTGCTTTTTTTTTTTTAATTTCCCGGCAAAAAATAATTTAGACAAACAATTATAGTGTATGTGTGCATGTAGCAACTCTTTAAATTCTAAATAGTTTACAATAGTGCGTGTAATCCAAAGGCTTATGTAAACATAGATCACCCCAAAGAAATCAGGAAACTCGTTATAGCGTTATTTATTTGCCCGAGGGAAGTATTTTTGAAGTTTCCGAGAATCATTTGTAGGAAAGAGACAAACTGTATGCTATAATAACTACCACAACGCAGTGAGCTTCCCTTTAATAAAAAGCTTCGCAAATATGTTCATACGGGTTCTCGAGTTAAAAACGAGGAATGGAATGCTGTTAAACTCGCTAAACACGAGTTGTGCATTTAAAAAAAAAAAAAAAAAAAAAAACTTTCTTGAATCCCGAGATGTTCTGAGTAGAAAAAAATCTATTTTGCTTAAAATTTCTTTCCGAAATTTCGTTGCGTAAACGATTAATGTAGTTTCATAAGATGTATGCATTGGCAAGATTCGAATCTGCAGTTTTTTGAACTGAGTAAGATTCTCTGATTGGCCAGCGAGGCTAGATTAGTGCTGACAAATAAAAATTTGAACTGGTTTCCTACGATTCACCTAAAAATCTTATTTTTTTCAAGACTGTGATTTATTTTAAATGCCACGTTTTCCCTCAGATTGGGATATTTGCTGTGTGTCCACACACTTGCGATAAGGTGACCACGTATCTCCAATATAGTTTGGTTGGAGTGCGACAATTCTCTAATAATAGTCTCGTTCTCAAGTACACTGCGCATGGAATCACGCGATGCCAAGGTACTGGTTTTAAAGTAGATTGCCCGCATGCGAAGACTCGCGAGTGGCAACCACTCGCGAGTCTTCCCATGCATACCTGTAGTACGTTTTGGGTCGACCTAAAAATTTACAAGTGGGGAGTAATTTACCGATCAGGCTTCTAGAGTGTGAAATAACTCCGCAGAATTAATTTTTATGTCGAAACGTAGGTTGTCACCACGACTTACCTACGTCTTCAACATGCAAACTCCAGGTATAACTCTTATAAATTATCAAAGTTTATTTTTTAATGTGTGCTCGAGTTGCAATGCGCCCCAGCGCGCGTTCATGTAAATACACTAAACTTTAACAGACAATATGACCAACGTGCCCAGTATTTAAACAGCAAATGCTCTCGTCTGTGAAGTATTATATCAGGTGATTGTTCTTATCGCCAAATCAACGTGCATCCTGCAAGAACTTAGTACTTTCAACGAAAAGTTACAATTAATCATAGAATTATACATACAACATTCGTGGTTTAAATTAGGTTTGTTGTATACAAATTTTTGGCTTTTAGCGAATTGGCTATAAAACTATTTTTAGTAATAGTGACGTAGTGTGCGGACATTTCCGATAAGTGAAACGTTTCCAGCTCGGTGAACACCATTGTGCATATGATATCTTTCGCCACGTTTATGCGAGTACTTTACTGGTGTTGTCGAAATATTTTATCAATATTAATTTTTGTATTTGCTTTCATTAAGCACAGTTGGTTGTAAGGGTACCTTTCAGTATTTTTTTTTTTTTTTTTTTGGTACGTAAGCGTATGGCTTAGTCCGCCATTTGCTGTACCGTCGTGAAGCGCCACAATTTATTTACGTTCGGTAGTTTAAGTTTGTTAGTTTCGGGAAACTGAAGTATCGTATTTACTGAATAATTCTGTGGATAAATTATTTCGTATGAAAGGCAGACAAACGTGTCCCACGATTGCCATAGAATATGTGTTCAGGATTTGTGGATATGAATTACAAACAGTAAGTCAGTGTGTTTTGCAAATTGCATGTTTCGAAAGTGTAAGGTTAATTTCGCTAAAAATATTCAGGAACAAAGTGTGTATATCAAGCACCTGCTACATAGGGCTAATGGCGTGCAGTGCAGTTCCGAAATATGATTGGCTGGCGTAACCTGTGACGCCAGTGCTGATATGCAGAGAAGTGCCGTACAGTGCAGTGCTAACAAAGTTCGCCAACTTGTAACTTGGAGTCGGCAGCTGATCAGTAGTCGATCAGCAGGGTGTGATTCGCATTCATTAAATACGTCACTGAACGAGCCAATGAAACGCTAGGTCGATGCGTGCATGCGCAAATATGAGGGAAAAAGAGTATTTCGTTTATATGGCAAATAACGGTATAAGTAACACGTGTTTTTATTCTTTAAGAGTAGTCAGTGTATTAACCCGCGATCGGGCGCACTATGAGAAAATTGCTCACGGTTACTACAAAACATTGCATCATTTCTCGTAATATTTCTTTAAGATCTTGGCCATCTTGGTACCTTCAAATTAGCATTTTTTTTCTGTAGGCCAATTATATATAAATCTTCTGATATGTGGAGGGGGAGGCAGTGTCAACCAGCAAGGTCAGCTCGACACCTCTTTTGCTCCACTTGCGCCTGATAGTGTAGTCATACTCCTTATCGTGTGTAAGCAGTAACTCCAGCGCTTTAGTTTATAATACTGGTTGTCAGTGCTTGCTCTTGCATGACCAACTTTCGTCAGGTTTATTGGAAATGTGAGTGTAAAAACGGACTGTTTGAAATGCATTCACAATTCAATTTCGTTTAAATTTTAGTTTACAGCACAATGGCTAGTAAGGATACAGAGGTATGGTTTTCATGGCTTCGAGAACTAGAAAATGAGGGTTATAATAGTTCATTGAGTGACAGTGAAAGTGAAAACAGTGATCACAAAACTGCGAATAAACAATTAGATTCTGAACAGAGTGAAGCGGAAATTGCAGAGTGTTTGTTGAAAAATAATTTTTAGTCTGGTAAAGACAAACAGACAAGGTGGGGTAAGCATATGCCACATCGGCCAAGAAATATACGTACTAGAGCACGCAATATAGTGTCTCACCCTCCCTATGTCAAGGACATTGCAAAAAATGTGGATACAATTTTGGAAAACTGTAAATTTTTATTTCCTGCTAATATTGTTGAAGAAATTGTTCACTCTACGAACAAATACCTGGAAAATATGAGGGAAAGAGCTCCATGTCCACGTGACTGCCTAAACACTACGTTAGAGTAAATATATGCATTTTTGGGTCTTTTGTAAATGGCTGGTTTGGAAAGGCCCAACATCTAAACTTGCAAGAACTTAGGGTTGACGATGGGACAGCCCCAGATAGTTTTAGAGCTACTATGCCGATAAAGAGTTAACTTTTGAGGGATCACAAACTGACAATCGCTGGGACACTTGGTGAAAAAAAATCAGAAATTCCACCATTGTTCCTGGACACAAAAGAAAGGCCAGTTCACAGCACTTTGTTTGGTTTCGGAGAAAAAATGCCTCCTAGTTTCATATGTACCAAAGAAAGGAAAAAATCTACTGATGATATCTACAATGCACAACAGTGACACGATTGATGAATCAACAGGCGACACGTGTAAACCAGAGGTCATAACATTCTACAACCTAACCAAGGGAGGTGTAGATGGCGTGGATGAGATGAAGGCATCTTACTCAGTGTCGGGAATCAGTAACCGCTGACCACTCAATGTGTTCTTTACTACAATGAATATTGCTTGCATAAACAGTCTTATAATTTACAAGTGCAACACAAATGATCAAATAGATCGCCGTACATACATAAAAACTTAGTCTTTGGATCTCATGAAACCTCATCCAGTGACAAGAGCTTTCATGCCACTCTGCCAGGACTGCTGGTATGCCAAATCATACGGGTTTGTGGCTTGCAAGTTGTGGACAATCAACCACCACCAACTGAAGGATTTTGTGGCATATGTCCGAGACGTAAAAACAGGCGAACTAACAAGATTTGTGCCAGGTGTACCATCCTGAAATGCAACGAACATACAACGTTCACTTGTGTAAGGTGTGTGTTGTGTGTGTGTGTGTGTGGGGGGGGGGTGATAATAGTGACAATGAATAATATACTGTAGTAGCATTATATCTACACATGCAATTTATATTAATCAGTTGCTGATGTATGCAAATTTGTGGTTTTTATCACGTTCAATTTTGTGTGTTTTTATTTTATTATTTTAACTTTTATTGACACTGGTTTAGAAGATACCATCACACAGGACTACTTAAATATGCTATTTGGGGGCGAGTGGAAAATTTTACACATTTTCAAATGTTTATGTTAAATTTTTAGTGTTTTAAAATATATTTTACTATAATAAATCTTGTAATTTGGCAGAATATTCATTGTTGTAACTGATGTGAGCTAAATGCTCAGTGTGCGCCCTATCATGCAACTTTTCATAGTGCGCCTGATCGCGGGTTAACAGTAAAAATACACAGGAAACAAAAGATCTATCGTAAACAAAGCACTCTCCTTGTCACCTATAGGACATGAATGGAATTACACTCGTCAGCAGAGGATCAGTATTCATTGTAGCATCCAGAGAGCGACGATTGGCACTGCAGTCGGCATCAGTAGTTAGCACCAGCCCATTATAGTGTTGGTACCAGCAGTAACATATTTATCGCATTTTGTTCTTTCGGCGAGGTTAAAACTTTTCAGGTTATAATAATTTGAATGTTACTTCCGTATGAGCGAAATTTCCCACTGCTCCATAAAAACAGTGTTATTCAAAATGGTGCTCTCTCTTAAAATACGTTTGCACCGCCCCCCATCACAACTCAGAGCCCCAGCAGTATAACTTGACCATAACGAAAATAGAATAATTTGGAGTGGTAACCTATTCTGATCTTGGCATTTGTTTACACACATTGTTTTCTTCATTGACAGAACAGCTGTGGCGGATCGATAAATTGTAGCTGCGCTACTTTTCTATAACGGTCACCTTTAGTGTACCTTTATGAAATGAGTATAGGACCGCCAAAACGTCATTTTTATTTTCAATGCACTGAACTGTCGTGTAATGTTGTTACATCGAGTGTATGATTTTGATATTGAGATATTTGTCCCGTGACATTATAATTTTACAAAAATTTTGTTACAGAAATTTTATCAAATAAATATTCTGTAAATACTAGTGTACGAGCCTGTAATTCTTCTGAGTAACTTTTGAGATCACGGGGAGATATTCAGCAGTTCTGTACTGTCGCTGTGCACGCCTTTAGACGACCTTGGCGGGCGGGGTATTAATCCTTGGGCTATGGAGCTCTCCGGGGGTGAGTGGCAGAGACCATTAATGCTAGCCGGGCGCAAAAAAGAACGGTGCACGATGAGCTGTGAGCAGCCCTCAAGAACTCAGGCCCATTGTCTCCCGAAAGAATCGGGCAGCTGCGCAGAATGGGTCTGCGTGGTGGGCGAGTCCATACTTCCCTTGGGCGAGGGGTGCAACGCTTTTATTAAATATACAGCGGTGCCTTTCAGTCGGGACCAACGTTTACCCACAGAAATCTCGAGTGGTGCAAATGAGAACAGCTAGAAAAATTGTGTATTGTAACCATGCAGAACATTATTTACAATTAAAGCAACTATAATCTATTCACGATAAAATGAGCACTTTTGAAAGCCCTGCTTAAGAGCTACTTGTATGCATGTTGTGTATTCTTCCACCTTATGTAAGATTAATACTGTCGTGTGCATCACTTTATTCATGCGTCGGTCAATTGAAACTATGAAATTATTAGTAAAGTAAGTATTTCACAAATCTGCTCATTTTATACTTGGATGCATTAGAAAAAAAGGGAAAAGCTAAAGAAATAATTACATGATCATAAATGGTTATCCAACACTTTTTATTTCGACGTTAAGATACGGAACTACTTCCCATCCATCGTTACCAACTTTTCTGGGCGCATGTCCTCAGGTGCATCATTTACCATAATATGCAGGTAGGGTCAGTGGCTTTTTTCTAAGGCTGATTTCAAAAGTGCTCACTTTATCGTGAACACCCTTTTTACTTAAGCTCGAATCACAGCGCTGTTACGGCGTTCCGAACAACGTATAATTGTAGTTTTCATGTACGACGCAGGGAAGGGAGATATGACGTGACAAAAAGTTATTCCAACAGAAATGTGTGAAATAGTTAGAATTTTTCTAGTTCACCCGGCCTGTATCGATTCAATGGCCTTCCGAACAAGCTTACATTTACGCGTGTCCTGTTATTCAAATTTCTTCCCCTCATCACCTTTAATAAGTTATGCCTTGGGAAGTCGTATGTTATATATATTACAAGTATAAATAAATTGGGAACGGGGTTGTATTTACCAAAGGCTCGCTCGTCTACTGTATTCTGGTGTGGCTTCTCTTGTTTTCGCCGTTAGTAAAATTCCCGTGGCTGCACAGAAACTCGGTCATTATAGAAAGTCGTGTTACCCTGGGCGTGGCGCAGCACAGTAGTCACGCCTGGCCTGCAAATGTGCCCCGCATATGTGCGGAGTGGCTGGGCTGTGGAGTGTAGGATACAGCGACCGGCGGCCATATTTTCAATAGCGGACAAGAATACGCGAAGCGAAAGGCGGTCGAGGCTGATGCGATGCAGTGTCCAGATGAACTGATGTTTCAGCTTAGCAGCGCCCTACGTATCCGGAGGTTTTTGCTCATCCCAGGCCTGGTGAAGGGGTCTACGCCTAAAAATTGCCCTAAAAAATTCGTTTTAATCATTTTCAGTTCAGAAAAGAAGGGAAAATTGACATTTGTATACACGTATGTTAAAGACAAAACTGGGAAATTGAAGGTTTGCACCCTACTTGGTGGCCATGACAAGCCGTCGTTTAAACAGGTTATCTAAATCCCAAGTTTTGGAAACCTGGCGGTGAGAATCCGGAGGTACGGGATTGGTCTTACGGAAAACTTGGGCTCGCGAGTAATGCATCTACCGTTATTTGCCACAAGAAAGATATTTTCTATTTTCCTGAAATAAATTCGTGTTCACAATTTCTTGTTCTGATGAACACAGCGCGCTTCGGTGCTGCTTTAATAAGAATTTGTCATTCCCTGAACAAAATGCTAGGGCCTTCCTTGTATTACACAAAACAATATATATATATATATATATATATATATATATATATCCATCTAATTTGACTTTGTCACTTATATACCAGGTTGAAAGATAAAACATAATGTTTGACCAAAATAAATTTGTTACATACATGACTATGGCTATTCACGATAAAGTGAGCACTTTTGCAAGCCCTCCCATTTGGAATAATAATCAACAAACACATTTTATTTTAGCCTTATACGTTAACTTAAGAGTCCGGTGGAATATACACACTGTTTATTACTTACATGGAATTTTTTATTTTAAAAAGTGTTTAAAGGATTAAATATAGTTGAAAGGCGAAAGTAACTAGGGAGTCAAAAGTGTTCACTTTACCGAAAATAGCCTATAGTTGCGCGTATTGGACGAGTGCTGAAAGTGTGGCAGTGTTGAGTCGCCGCTATGGAACAAATAGCTCACGTACGGAGTGAAGGAAACCATAGACTAAAGATGATGTAGCCCGATTATTCGACTTCTGCGCATGTACTAACATTGACCTACCACAAACAACACGACTGTCGGTCACATGGTCAACAGTGATGAACGTGTTTGTAAATACCTTAATTTTTAAAAGACAAGCACTTTTATATGAGAAATACCTTAACCAATTTGGATTTAACCAAACTGCATTACAAATTAGTTGGGAAAGAATACAACCATCTCAGAGCACTTGTTTACTTAAGTGTTCTAACTTAAAATCCAATCCACTCCGTTTTTTCTGGATGGTTGGCAGAAAAGCAGTCCAATGTTGGGACACGGAGACTGGTTGTTCGCAGTCAGCGAGATCGGTCTAGCCTATGGGTGAAGCAACTAAGTCTAAGTGACAAAATAGCCAAGGAAGTAGTGAGCAGTAATGCCGCCGACAAACCTCGTGCGACAGATGATGGGAAAGGTTCAACTTTTGAAGTTTGTTATAGTAGTGCGCACTACGCTTGACACTTAAGGTTCTGCACATCAGCTTAAATATTTGTCGCCTGGTGCTTCCCTAGGGAAGGGGGGGAGGAGAGGTGTGTGTTTGCTGCTACCACAACTTAGAACCACATACCATAGAACCACGCAATACAGAGAATTATAACGAGAATCAGTTATGTTATGTGATTCTAATGTACGACGGTTCTAATATTTGTGTTTACAGTGTATGATAGTTCTTAAGCGTGTGTTTCTATTGTACGACCGTTCTAACATCTGTGTCTCGGTTGTCAGATCGTTCTTAACTTGTGAATTTCGGTTGTACGACGTTTCTAACGTATGTGGTTCTCCAATATGTGGTTATAAATTGTGTTTTTCTGCCGTACTATAGTCTTAACACCTGCGTTTCTCTGGTGTGACTGTTCTGCTTTCTGTGTTTCTAACTAATATTAGTTCTTAGTTGTGTTTTTGTTGTATGGCTGTTCTAAGATGTGAGATTTCTAAATTATGTGGTCTCGTTTATTTATTCTGTTATGACAGTTCTACATTGTGGGGTGTAATGTATGTTAGGTCTCCCTTCCACGATGAGGGGTTGCCTAAGATAAGTGTTCTTTGTTCTAACACAGTTTTCATAGCGTACTGGGAGCAAGGCTTTAAAGCAAATTTGGAATGAAAAGGAAACTTAAGTGTAAATTATTATACTTGCTTCAGTTGTGCGAGGATAAGCTCAGCCGCAGGAACACGTATTTGCTGTGGAATTTAGTAAAAATAGTTCTGTAGGATTTCCCTCTCGTAGTTTCTCTCTGCCCGCTCTTATAACAATCTAAATGACGATAAACTCTAATAGCGTTGATTTGTGCCCTTCTTATCTGCATATAGTCGTGACGCTCTGAAAGGACTTATCTACTGGGCATTGTGTCGTAAGGTGGCGTGTTTAGTCAATATTTCGCCGTTGAGGGTGACGGAGCTTTGGTCGACTTTAACGAGTATGTTAACACCACGACAGCCGCGAGGGGACGAAATACTGTGCGGAAGTTCACGTGTATTATTCATCCACCATCATGCTTGTTTACAAATCCAGCCTTGATATTACACACAGCCTATGAGTACCAGCAAAGACGTAAACGATGAGTGAACTCGACTTGTTCGGTGGGGACAGATATCTCATGCGTGTTCCATACATGCAACACAAGTGCGGTTCAAGCAGGTCTTGTTTATCGAACGAGGCAGGTGTATCCGGTCACTAAGGAAGGACGTTGACAGTCGACGTGAAGACGCCGCCTCGTGTCGCCGATGTAGTTGCGGTCTCGGCGTGTTGACAGCGCTCCACGGGTTCATTCTTCCACAGTTCTCCTTCTGGTGTCTCATCTGTAGGCTGTTCACGGTAAAGTGAGCACATCTGAGGGCTTAGTTACATTTTCCTTTCAGCCATGGGGCCACGGTGGCTGAGCGGTGAGACTGCTCGCCTCCCACCGAGGCGAATCGGGTTTAATCCCCAGCCGGTTCAATCCGGATTTTCGCAAGTGGTAATCGTACCGGACTATGCCGCTGGTGGGTGGGTATTCTCGAGAATCTCCAGTTTCCCCGCCTCTTCATTCCGGCGCTGCTGCATGCTCACCTCACCCTCATCTGCTCTCAAGACCAAATCTCTTCGCTCACTTTCAGCCATTTTTTTAAGATCCACCTTTTTAAATGAATATTGCCATTTAAGTAATAAACACAGTGTGTGTATTCCACCGCACTTGGAAACATCCAAGGCTAAAATAAAATTTATTTATCGACTATTATTTCAAATGAGAGGGCTTTAAATAGTGCTCATTTTACAGTGAATAGCACATACTGGCGCATCGGCTTTGTGTTGACGGACTGCTATATTGCTTACGACCATATTCCACACTCGTACTAGGAAATGACAACAGCTTAAGAGTGCACGAACGCGTGTAGCGAGGGAGCGTTGGATGCGTTCTCTTTGAAAATAGTACCTTTACATGGTGTGGTGGTTCTAATGTGCACATAATGCCAAATGATGTCCCGATTTTTTTTTTTTGGAATAAATGCAGTGAATTTGTATAAAGAGTGTTCACGATTAAGTGAGCACTTTTGAAATCAATTTTAGAAAAAAGTCACTGCTCCTACCTGCATATATTTTCACTGGTACACTGAGTAACATATGGCCAGTAAAGTTGGTAACAATGAAGGGAAAGTAGTTCCATAACTTAACGTCGAACAAAAAATGTTCGTAACAATTTGTGAGAACTTAAAATTATTTATTTCGCCTTCTGTATATTTTTAATGCATCTAAGTGTAAAAGTGGGCAGCTTTGTAAAATATTTCCTTTTCTAATAATTTCATAAATTCACTTGACCGACGCATGAATCAAGTGATGATGCCATGGAAATGTTAATTTTACATAAGGCGGAAGACTACACAACGTGCATACAAGCAGATCTTAAACAGGGCTTTCAGAACTGCTCATTTTATCGTGAACAGCCTATACATGTATATCCCGCCTCTTTTCAACGAGGTGAGTTCGTTTGCGGATTCGGGAAGGTCGAAACTTTTTTCACCACCTACTGCAAAATCAATCAAGATTTTAAATAAAAATAAAATTAAAATTGTCAGTCCAGCAGTGCAGCTGATGGACGACCACATATTATTCGAGAGGCCGACGGCGAGTGACTGAATTTCACATAGAGAGTGCGAGTGTGTGTGGCAGTGCTGATTATTTGGAACATAAATAATATATATTATTAATATACGAAGAGTATATTTGAAATTTTACTTCAATAACTAACCAACTGAACTTATTAACAAATGAACAAGCTACGCAGTTTTACCTTGTAGATATAAGTTAGAACTAGAGAGAAAAACGATCGAGCAGGTGATGGCAATAAAATACTTAGGTGTTGAGATAACAAGTTGGGGATCACTGCAGAATGAAGTTGCACATCAGGCCAATAAAGCAGCGGGAATAACGGGCTGCATGAACTACATCATATGGAATAATAAGTACTTAAATGAGGACACTACGACAAGAATATATGAAGCTGTAATACGCCCAATATGGACTTACGCCGCTGAGACAAGGGCAGATACCTCAAAAACTAAACGAATCTTATAGACATATGAAAGGAATATTTTGATGAGAATTGTACATAAATCCAGGAGAGACAAGATCAGAAGTGAAGAGATTAGAAGATAGTTGACTATGCAATTAACACGTATCCCGCATGGCATCGGACAAAATTGTGCGCGTGGAAAGAGATCGTGTGGAAGACCGAACAAGAGATGGAAAGACTCTTAATTTCTGGATGGAACAGGCTGTAAGCCTACTATGAAGAGAAGAAGGCCTTGTAGGCAGACAAGCGCAGGAACAGATAACAGGTTGGTGATGGTAGTCTGAGGGTGCGCTGCAATATTGCCAACTACAACTAGGTATTTAGGTCTGAGTTTCAATTATTGTACTATGGCGGGAGTTTATTATTTGAATGTTTTAATTTACAAGTTGATCTCGTTTGTCTATAAAATAATGTTTTCATTTGCAATCAAAACGGGCTTGACATTAAAATATCATAAACTTTCGGTCTTTTGGTTCTTTTTTTCATAAGTTCACTTGAAATAAAATATTAATGATTATTATTGACTGGAAATGTACGATGCTTGTATAACAAAGAAAAAAAAATCCAAAGCAGTGCTGGGGCAGCATCCCGGTGCTTTCCGGCTAGTTTCGGCTCCACTACGCTCCTGACGATCATAAACATGACACTTTCGGTACAGCGAATTTAGCTTGGTAATCATAAAGTCTATATAGTAAGGGTCATGCGATTAGTTCGAAAGTGAATCTGTTTCTAGATATAAGATACTCTTCTAATTTACATTCCTAGAAAAGAGTCGAGGATACTTTTTTTTTTCTACCCAAATGTGTTTACACGTTTTCAATTATTTTACCATACACCCTTTTTTAGAATGTCAGTAGTAGGAAATAGTATGTTCTGGTTCACCTGGCGTCCTGGCGGGGATCCGGGATTCGGGGTGGCCATCTTGGATTTTCCATTTTTTTCTCTTTTCTTTCAAAATTTCCCTTCACCCCCCCCCCCCTCAAAGATGCAAAAAATCGTTCAATTTTCCCTCAAAATTTTACTCAACCAGCAATATTTTCCCACAAAAAATGTGTTTTTCACAGTGCGGCTGTCACTTTCACGATTCGGCTGGAACTTTCACGATTCGATGGAATCCGGTGGAAATCGATCAAATGTCAGCCGAATTGTGCAATAATTTACAAGCACTTCACTATTTCATTCCATGCCAGCACCATCAAGTATACATATGCTAAGGAAAACAATACAAATCACACATATGTACTAATCACACACATGGCGGTCACCCCATCCCCTTGCCTGCATCCCCCGCTATCTTGGTTTCCTGCCTATGCCTGCTCTATTCTGTGATTTTTTAAATATTCCTTCTGGTCTCTTATGTTCTCTCTTGCCTTCTATCATTCCTATTTGTCTCCCATCCCTATCCTCCCTCTATTTTTACGCCTTCCATATATAATTACAGCTCTTGCCACTGGTCGCCTGTTGTAGGCTGCCATATTTAACTCTCACTCTCATCACCAGACTGTGCTAAGTTATACGGTTCTCAGCTAAGAGCGCTGATATCGATGTGACAATTTTGTGTGTGTTGGTAATCACGTCACCTGCAGGGGCGCGCTAGCATCGAGAAGTTTAGTTCAAATGTTGACCGCTGGAAATTTTTTAGTTGGTTGTTGTTTCAGAACTCAAAAAATGACTGAGGCGTGTGGGATTGTTCCCTAGGAGAAGAAATTTAAGTAAATACTCGTATCGGCCTACGCACTCTCCAGATAATAAACTTATAACAAAAAAGAGAATGGTTAATGTCGAATACGTATACAAAATTTACAGGCATCGCACGCATTTTTTGTGTGTAAAAGTTATACATTAAAATTAATAGCACGAAAAAATGTCATTCTATCATTTAGAAAATAATTTCTTTATCTCCAACTCGTCAGTGAATTCAGCGCAGCACATTGTGCTGCGATGCACATAAGCAACGAAAGTGCGCGCGCACTTCTATATCTCCAACTTGTCCGTACATAGTATGCGACTAGATTTTTGTACACAATTCTTTATGCATAATTTAATAAGTACTGTAGTCGGTAAATTTCACAACCCAAATATTATTACAACAGATTCTCACTTAATTTCTTCAGTGTATTATGAATTGAGCTTTTGAATTGTCATTGGTACCTGAGAATATGTGGCTAAACTAGTTGTAAAGCTTTAAAAAACGTATATGTATTGGTACTTGAGAATATGTGGCTAAACTAGTTGTAATGCTCTAAAAAGTTTGTTGATGGTTCAGAAGAGAATGCCCTCATGAAACATGTATATGACACACACACGTTCATTTGATTTGCAGGTAGAGCCATCGGATACGTTGATGTCAGTGGCTGCCAGGTTTGACACGACACCTTCAGAGCTGACGAAGCTGAACCGACTGACGACTCGCTTGGTGTTTCCTGGCCAGGTGCTCTATGTTCCCGACAAGAGTGCCCGCCAGTCTCTCGCTGACAGTCAGGATGGCGAACCAGAGGACGAAGATGCCACCACCCCAGTCGCACCACCCCTCGAGGGCATCATGGCGTCGCTCGAGGAAAGAGGTATTGCATCTGCTCAACAGGTTTATTCGGTATCTTCATTGGGACGTATCAGAGTTCGTGACGGCTGGCATCGAGGTCTTGAGCCGATGATAGTGAAGCGAGGCGAGTATTGAATATCGCCAGAATGCAAGGGCGGGGGAAACGGGAGATCCCCAAGAAAACCCGCCGACAAGCGGCATCATTCGGCACGATTCACACATGTGAAAATCCGGGAATCAAACCCGGTTCGCCTAGGTGGGAGGATAGTAGTCTAACCACTACACAGCTGCGGCCCCTGTGAGGGCGGTCTTAGTAAAAATAAAATACATTTCGATTTCTAATTTAGTTGTACAGCTATTATGTTAACTTTAAACTATCTCCACTATTACTGAACGAGGAACGATGTCCTGGACAATCTTGCAGCAATGACCCCAAACATAAAATCTTATAAATGACCATACAGGAGGCCGGAGAGCCTGTCATATCCTGCTTTTAATACGACTTTGTTTGGGGTTATCGTGTAAGATTGTCTAGGACATTGTTCCTTGCTTAGTGAGTTAGGACTCTTCCGCTCCCCTACTTGCGCAATTTTAAATGGCTATCTCAGTACTAATTAACGTCCTTATCAAACACTATTAATTCGTTAGTCCACCTAATTCACTCTCTTTTTTTTACACATGTTCAGTCAGTCTTTTTCCATCATTCCGAATGTCTGTCACTCGCGCATGCAATTCAGTAGTCCCACTGCCAGTCTCTCGTCTGCATCGATGCTCGCAGTCCACAGACTTCACTCCCGCTGGTCACTTTCGTCGCCACGTGTCGCTCTGCTGGCTCGTCTCTTATCTTGTCTTCGCACACCTCTCGCTTGTCGCAAAATTCCTCCAAACCCCCGACTCTCAAATTGTCGACTGGGAGGCACGCCGCAGCTTAATTAATCTCGTGAGCCCAATCAGGGAGGTTCGCTAAACCTCGAGTCTCACTGAGAGGGCCTAGGGCAGTGACCCAAAACATTATTTCAAAGATAACTGTGCATAAATGCAATCCACTCAAGGTCACGAGCGCGCGAGACGCGATAGGTTTGTTGCGGCGACATAAGTGACTTAATGTCTTCGAAAATCACCTCGCACTCTAGTTACTAGCCTAACCCAGCCCCCGCGCATTCCGTTGCTCGTACGACCAGAGCAGACGAGGGAAGTGATGCAGACCAGCAAGCATGTAACACTGCTCCTTCAAGTCTGTTCATTCCAAACACACTGCAACATCCGGACCATCATAGTGTGCTAGTCGGTCGATGTGGACAAGCTTCGGCTTCGCCCGAGATCCCTTACGATGAATCCGAAAGACGACGACATTCATTTTCAGAATCTTGTAGGTGCCTTCCCATTTCTGTACCCTTTTCGCCGCTGTGGGTTGTACAGCCACACCAGTTTCCCATCTTGCGATACCTCGCCCGACATTCCCTTGTCATACCACGTACTCACTGTCACTATTTATTCTGTTGTGCTGTTGAGTAAAATCATGAATGTCAAGTAGTCTGTTACGCAATTCTCTGGCATAATGATCCGATGTAGCTTCCTCTTCTGTCAGTCGGCCAAACAGCAGGTCACTAGGGAGGCGTAGCTCTCTTCCAAACATAATTTTGGATGATGCACCCTTGTAGACTCGTGAACTGTCGAGCAGCATGCAAGGTGAAACTGACACTTTTGAATCCCAGTCCTTTTGGTTGTCTGCCACAAAGATCTACAGGTGCTACTCATAACTGTGATTAAGACTTTCGACCATTCCATCCGATTGGGGGTGTAGGAATGTAGTCCTAGTCTTTTTCATCCCAAGAAACTTAATTACATCCTGGAACACAGTGACTTCAAAATTTCTGCCCTGATCGGAATGGAGCTCCAGTGGTACTCTCCTTTTAATAAAGGAGAGTATCTCTTAACAGTTATTTCTCTCTCGCAGAAATACATACAACTTGACGAAATTATGTTTTCATTTTATGTTGGGAATTATTATGGAAAATATAACAGTTACATCTACAGGACATATGGATGCCAAGAGTAAATATCTAATAATAAGACATATGACTCTGAATATACAAAATCAACACTTCAAACCAGATATCCCACAAAACATTAACCCTTATATTTAATAGACCCTAATTAATATTCTATGCCTACTACATAAAAGAACAAAGTAATTATCTTAATTGAATGAAAATTTAAGGAGGAGACTGAACATCTGAATTAATGAGGAAAAGAGAAATTAAGATTTTGCTTACTTTGGATAGGTATCAGAATTTGAAAGACAAATATTAAATACTCTCTGCATCCTTCCTTAAAATATGTGATTAGAAGAATATAATAGGTAACTAAATTATTTCAAACTGGGAAGAAAATAGGTTGTAGATTATTTTATGTCAGTCTTCAATATCTATCAACTTAAAAGCAGCTGTTATCACGGTTAAGAAATTATTCAAAGTTTCAGGCTAGTCCTTAATTACATGAACTCTTAAACTGGGACTTCTGGGAAACAGGACCGACGTAGGATATAACCTTTCTTTTAAGTTCTCCTGAATATATATAAATGGGTGGAGTTCACCATATAAGACTGCATAGAAGAGAGTTGGAACAGAAAATGCCCAAACGAAGTCCATCCTGCATACTGGTCATCTCGCCATGGGCTCAACTCCAGTAGATAACTCCGGATTGAATTCTCACAGTTGCAGAATCACTCCAACAGTACATCTCGACATATTATTTTACCAAGCTCTTCTCGTGATGCAAAGTAATATCTTCAAAATGCTATTAACATTCAGCGTGAAAGACTACAAAACATTGTTTCTCAACATGCAGCGATAATTATTCCAGACATTTCAAAATTTCCTTTTCTTGATTATTATTTTTGACTAAGTTTTTGTCAGTATTTTGCTAGGTAACTCAGACAAAAGTAACGTAACTCCAAAGAGAATTTTGATTGGGAAATGTTAAATCGAATGGAAGGATGATCTAATGTAGTTTTCACAGACATATCTACATAACATTCAATAGAAACACAAACAAAAATAATTAAAAATTTAAATCCTATCATATTAATCATAAGAAAATTCTTTGCATCCTGTAATATTCTGAAATATTACACAGCCACAGCACATGCTTCATGGGCGTGAGCGGCAGATAATCTTTGGGGGGACGTTAAAAGTTGTATACCAGACTATCTTTAAAGCTATGATGTTGATATATTACCAAAAGCTACGTACAAAGTATACTCTAGGCCACTTATTTTTGTTTGTGTTTTGTATTGTGCTGTGGATATTTTAGAAGTATTTAGATCTATTAAAGGCAAATTAAGTAAAAATAAAATACTGTTAAAATCACAGCCTCTGTATTACATTAAGATTTCATGCTTTGAACAGAACATTATATATATATATATATATATATATATATATATATATATATATATATATATATATATATATATGCAAACATTTCTTGTGTTCTATTTGAACATGCCTACATTTTCTATGTCAAACCCAAAAACCTTAACTCATATTTTAAAAAGTGTTGTGGTGGTATAGTAATCATGCTGCTTGTCTCCCATCACAAGGAACATTGTTATATTCCTGGCTGGATCTTTTTAATTAACAAATGTAGGAAACATATTTGATGTAGCCATTGAACAGCTAGTTTTCTCAGGGCACTCCTGTTTCCCCTTCCCTTGCATTCTGCCACTATCCTCACCTCATATCACCCTAAGTGACTCTCAAGACCTTGCTCTTAAGCATGGGCCAGAACCTCTCAACACCTCAACGCATTGAAGAAACTGTTACAAGCTATGTTGGATTGCTTTGGAATTATGTTTCTAATGTGCATACTGTCTTGAAAGCATTTGGCACACCTCATTTGGTGTGTGTGCTCATTTTGTTGATCAGCACATTGGGTGCAAGTTTAATAGTTGCTTTTAAAAAATGTATATTTCAAACATTACAATGCAGTTCATATACCATATATGTGGGTTTGTTGAGATACGGCACCATATTTTTTCCCTTAATTACAGTATTCTGCCTGTTCAGTTTTAAATGTAAAGTGGCATATTGTTGAAGGAACAGAATGGGCTAGAGGTATTGGCACCAATGACAGCCGGCTACCATGCCCAAGGACAGACCAATTATTCAGGCCAGCCAGAAGAAAGTTACGGTGAGAGATTGGATGTAAATCTAGTAGTGGCAGAAAGATAGTGTGGAGACAGAAGTGTCACGAGAAAATGGTTGCACCATGGTAGTGTGAACCAAACCCACCACTCAAGGATTCCCATGTGAAAATTGCTGTAGTTCGTCTCACTTCTAGATTGTAGTAAATTGTGCATAACGTGCGCTGATTCTAGATGGCTATAGTTATCAACAGCCAAGAAGTTATGTTGGCAGAATAAGTTCATGCGTACAAGATTACGTAACAAAAATTGTCAAATTGTATAGTAGTGTATAAATATAAAATTGTGTGTTTAGCTACCCACTGCAATCTAAGAGTGAGACACGCTATAGCTAGGAGTAACAAAGTGCAGTTTTAGTAGTATCTATAGACAGTTTTCTTTTATGGAAGAAATAATCCTGTGTACCATTTGACAGGCTGTCGTGGTCTCAGGAGCAGGGAGAAGTGAGGTTAGGTTTGGGATACATTTGTTGTGGTACTTTCAAGGATGGAATAGAGTGCAAGAGCATGAGATACTAATTCAGGGATGGGCCGAACAGCCATGTGGTTTCTGAGCTACCCAACGTGATGAGGTGATGTTGCTAAAGTTGTGAAGTCCTTCCTATACCTACCTACAAGAGTGTAGGCCCCCTCATACACCTCTAATTATCAGGTGAGACTGTTAAGTGGCCGTCTCCCATGGCAAAAATAAAAACAGGCATGATCAGGGGTGCAGTGCACCAGTGGGTAGGAGACCCAAAGTTCAGTTACACGGCCTTTGGGCGGCCGATACTGAAATAAAAACAAGAGATAACGTGTACTGATTTTTAATCACCATTTATTCACTTACACAAGGCACTTACACGGTTCCAGCATTAAGGCGTGCTGGCAGCCGACACTGACAAAGAGGCACATAGCCGTTGAAAGCAACTAAGTGAATTCAACTCCTGGCACATTTTGAGCAGGCAGGGCTGAGAACAGCTAAGCAAAGAAGTGAAGTCAATTAAGTTCAGAATAAAATTAATAAGTATTGATACATTGAAGACCTGTACAAGATGTTTAAGAGCAAGGGGGCATGCGGTGCACGTCCGTTCCTTCAGTGCCTGCAGAATCAACTGGCTGAGCATGATGGGCCCGCTAAGGACCCCTGCTCGAAAGTGTGCCAAATGCATCAAGAAAATACAGTGGTACATTTGCTGGGAAAACAAATACACACAAAAACAATTATATTGCACCACAATACAAGAACACTTTACATCTATAATTTGCTTGGGCAAATTTAGCATAAAAAGAAATGGAATTGGTAATAAAAATAATACGCAACGTAATTTACATATGCCACGATGCCGCCTCTCTGTCTGTTGTGTACGTTAGGTTTGTTTACTTTTTGCATTATTATTATTATTATTATTATTATTATTATTATTATTATTATTAATATTATTATTATTAATAATATAAAAATCACTTGCATCCTTATTTACGGAAATTTGAGGGTGGCTACAGGTGGCTCACGGTGGAAGAGTTCACTCTGACCCAGGAAGGGTGTGGGTAGCCATGCTCAAATACGTGATTTACAAAGCCTGTTTTTACTGGGAAGCAAAAATACATAGTTTGTTTTCATATTATTGAAGCCCAAAAATTACTGAATACTTTCCACACTCGCACTACATGCACAACACAAGCACGGGGACGTAAACAGAGAATGGAGGGGCACACAAGGTGTTTTGTGAACTCTATAACCACTGTTTCCTCCTCGCTGCATTCATTTTCCTGGCTGAATTCTTACTGGGGGCGTCTGTCAGTATTGGTCGGCCAAAATTATCACGCCCTCAAAATATATTTCTTGAGGGCATGAAATCAGGTTGGTCACCTGACTCCGGCAGTACCCAGGTGGTGGCAGAGGGATGGTGTACTCCGGAGTACGCTGCCAGCGTAGTAGTCATGGACAGGGTGACCGCCACGTTCGGGCCGACTGCTCCCAGTAGAGGGCACGTTAAAACTGTGCTGGTGTAGCAGGATGAACAGGCCAAGAGAGGAGGGATGTGGCGTACCTCACATTCATCAGCATTGTTAACATTAAACTGCAAAGTTTCTTTAACATTTGTCTTGTCTGTCATACTCAGGTCTGTAGTTTTACAGATTATGGTAGTAAGTACTGTTAGCCAAGCGTTTGCTTTATACGTGTTTTGTGCACTCCTTACACACTATTAGGGATTACACACACCATAAAAACATCATGTTTTTGTTTACATAAAATCCGGATCTCTCAAACAGTTATGAAGCCAGGCTTTGTAGTATTTAACATGTTGCAAGCTGCTTGTGGTGTAACAAAGTATTCTATACTTGGACCAGTACTTATGACGTACTCTTTTGTCTAATTGTGTCAATGTATAATTGTTGCAGATTTCCTCGACAACTTGCGACCAGTCTCTCCAAAGCCATTGCCTGGCCACATAGAACGTGTACGGGCACCATGTTCTCCCAAGACATCCACCACATCGTCAGTGGATGGTGATGATCATGAGAGGAAACACTTTGAGGGATTTCTCAAGATAAATGTTCACCACATTACGGATGGGCAGGTGAAAAAGTAGTGTGTTCTGTGGTTCTGCTTGTCAGTCTTCCAAAATATAAGGCCCTAATTTGATTTTATTTGAGCTGTCGTCTTCAAAGCTTTTGTATTATTTTTTTCATTATTAATCTATTTGTGTATAGAGATATATCTATGTGGAGGATTTGAACCAGTAAATATAACATTTTTGTTGTGAAAATGATTGTTGGTGTCAAACTTCCTGTCATATATTTTTTTGTTCTTTGAATGTTTTGGATAATTTCTTGTGTGTTGTTTTCATATTCCTTTGACTGTGGTGTTGATCACAGGTATGATTCAAAGAATCACATTTAAAATTGCAGTTTTTAAAATGTAACTTTGTTTCCTGTGAAGGTTTGTAATCTAAATAATATACTACAGAGTGATGAAACTAAGCAAGTATTTGAAAAGAGTTAAGTGTAAAAACCACATTAAGGTACTATTTCTATATATTTTCACTATTGCCTTAATATACCAAGAGAATTATTTTTCTCAATAAATGACTCGCTGCAGGCCCTCTTCCTTATCCAAGACAGAGCTGTGGTTTGGAGTGCATACAAAATCAACCTCTTATCTTGAAGGTAGGACTCATTGTCATTAACACAGTATTTGTGTGAAATAATAAATATTGCATAGCTTTCACAACACAGGCAAGTGTTTATAAAGGGAGTGTTGATAATTATCCATGAAGAGCTGCTCACAACACTTGTTGAGATACCTGCCATTCTCATAGAAGATGGATCAAATAATTTAAATGTATAGATAGAATTTGTAAGTGTTTTGATTGGCAAAGCTGAAATAATAAAAGAATAAAACAGTACTTCATCTGGCATTTCAGTTGCAATTAGTGACACTGTATGGTCGCACTAAGTGAAGGCATCAGTAATGCAGTGTCTAATCAGTGAACTGACAGTTCACTCTCTTGTTCACTATTATACACACACATACCAGGTAACATGTTGCTTCTTTTCACTTAATCTACAAATCATATATCTAGCAACTTGCCATGATTTTAGTGAATTTTAAATTTTATTCATAAGTTGACTGTGTTTTCTT
Source organism: Dryococelus australis (assembly GCA_029891345.1). Lineage (NCBI taxonomy): Eukaryota > Metazoa > Arthropoda > Insecta > Phasmatodea > Phasmatidae > Dryococelus > Dryococelus australis. The sequence goes on along the minus strand of CM057003.1, from coordinate 88,558,791 downwards.
TGTTGTTTGAATTTGCATTAAAAAAATTGTATAGGATGTCATTATTTAAGCACTTTAGAAAAAGACCTTAACAAAAATAAATCCTTAAAAACAAGCATGCAACCACATATATTTTAACATAAATGGAAACTGGAGTACACTCAATAATGCTGATTGCAAATTTTAAATATTTTCATACTCTTATCGTAGTAAAAATAAATGGAAGTGACATAGGAATTTGGTTTCTTTGTTTTACACACATTAAGGTAATCAGGATAATAGCTGTACATTCATGTTTCTTACAGTGTCATATGACTTCATCAATGCATGGACCCGGTCGTGTAGCGTGTAGTACTATTAAAATTTGCACAGGGTTACATACATTATAAGGGGAAAAAAGAGAGAACCAGGATTTTTAGTGTTGAATTAACCATGAACAGTTTACATAAATTAAATAGTATTACTAGTTATATACACAATGTCCCAAATTAAAGTTTGCTCTCTTTGTATGTTAATAACAACTGGTAATTTGGGCGCCAGCAGTGCTTCCCAGTCACCGCACTATTGAGACTCAGGATTCTCACGGATGCTGTGTGTTGTGTGTGTCCATCTCACCCATGCGTACTTCCAAACACGTAGGCAATACTAAAATTCTTACTAAACATCACTTGAAATAAACACTTAATAAAACACATGTGGCTGGGACACTGTCACTACTGAATAAAAGATATAAGTTTACTGTAGACTTGTTTTACTGATATTATTAATACACGTCAACGTGCCAATGAAATCATTATCTCGGTCATGACTAGCCAATTCCGCTTGGGTATTCCCCAGCCCATAATTAATCTAGCGCACGCCTAGATGGATGATTTCACCGAGGTGCGTGAAAGCACAGCCTTCACAAGGGAAGAGGGCCTACAGCCGCTAGACTGACGGTTTTTCCTTTAAGACAGGACACGGTGAATTACAAATGAAAACCCTTAATACATATTAACACGTGTGATTACTTGGCATCACTAACGCAAACTCATCGGGGCTCACCCTCCAGCACGTGGGTAGTGTGGTGAAAGCCTATACACAGAGCCGGCTAGGATGGGAATAATTACACCCTATGCTAGTTACAAAATTACATAGACCCTTGAATGATACATGAAATAAGATGGCACACGAGATGAATATTCACAATAAACCCACACGTGTGTGAAAACAAGGTTAGATGGCGCGGATGCCGCTGAAGTTTGTAACGGACCACGTGGTACAGATGGAAATGGCAAACAAAATTCAGATCAAATATTATTCTTGTTGAGAAAGTGATTCTCTTTACGATTATAGTGGTTACAGGTTTGTAAGATGTCTGATGGTGGTAAAATCAAATATAACATGACCCCATTGTCAAGTACAAAAAGCATCAATTTACGTGAAAAATACATTGAACCCTGAATAAAACTGACATAGAACCCTGAACTGAATTATTGCACATACGATGTTACATAAATCAGCTCTTGAAATACAACGATGGCGCGTACAAATACTTGGCTTCTGTCGGCGATGTGGTTATACGTGATGTTGCCATAAAATATTCAAACACGAAAATTACCCTCAAATACATACATAAAAAGAAATCTCTTAAAATTGTGTGTAGCAATAATGCAGAAATTACAATGAAACACCATAAACATAGGTGGATGGTACCTGATTCAAAATGTGTGGGTCACGTAACCTTTCAAATATCGTTCTCCTTCTCCTCGATTAAGTTAAAAATACCACAAGGGCGTAAGAACTTAATAAAGCGGAAGCATAATGCTGGGGAAAATGTCTGGCAAAACGTATGCAAGCAAAGGTTAACCGGTAAACTAAATAACTAAGGAAACCTAAATCAGTGAACAAAAGTTGTAGTGGGTACGTGACCGTGTCTTACCTCGCCAGCTCTCCTCGACAGACTGTCCAGATACAAGCCTCGCATGGACCTATCATGGCCGCCTACGGGGTTCACATAAGCGGAAGTGCTATGCACGCCGAGAAAATATTTTATATATTGAAAATAAAATGGCACAAATTAAATGAAGTATTGGTTTACATTTCTGTAATTTTCTGATGAATTTCAATATGATTTTAGTGTCTCTTTATGACTGAGTTCATGCCGGAATATTAAGTGTTCTTAATCTCGGTGCCGCGGGCACTTTGAATTTTATAACCAAATAATTAAACATGAGTACAAACACTTCAAAACAAAACACTGCAAATACAAGAGAGAACATTTTACACTGAAAATATCATTTATATAAATGTTCAAAATTATTGGTCTCTTTGCGCATGTGCAGGACACGTGATCGTGAGTGCCGTCATGGGCTCTAACGCCGCTGGCTGTTCGCCGGCGTCAAACACACAAATAATTATACATTCTTATGGTCTGTGTGTATTTATTTGATGCTGGGAGGACAAAATTGTGTTTGGGCGCATGTAGCCACTGTACTGTTGTCATTTCCATCTACAGCCACGAGCTGCAGCACTAAAATTGTAGAGGGATGAGGTTACAAGATTTTCTTTCGAACAACATAAGTGGATTTTAAAGTGTTGTTAGAAATGTGAACAACATGGTAGAGGTGCAGCGATGATGGGTGTGAAGGGGTAGAGGGGGCAGAATTATATACTCGGCCACTGTTGTGCAACAGTTACACAACGGTGGTCATGGCAAGTTTGAGAGGGATGGAAGTTTGTGTGATGTGAAGGAAGAAAAGTGCAGCAGAAAGTGAAAGACGATGAACTCTAAGAAAGCAGGGATGCTCTTTTGCATATATTCACACGTTCAATTGGGGATTCCAAGTCTGTATAGCTAGGTGCAGTTGAGTCAGGTATCAGTAAATCAAGTGTGTCTCACATTTTAAGGCAATTAAATTGGAGTCCATACATTCCATCGTTATTTCATACTATAGATGAAGACTAGCCAGGTAATAATTTCAATTTTGAGATTTTGATTGTTTGTTGTGAATATGTGCAATGACAACAAACACCTACTGATGTGTTTGGTCGATTGAGGCAGCCATTAAATTAAGTGGAATTGTCAACCCCCACAACAGTGTATATGGGACCAATGAAAATCAGCACATTGTGGTAGAGGAAGCATTTAATCTTCCTGAGTTAACAGTTTGGTGCAGTACCGTATAGAGACTAAGAGAATTCAGATCTCCTTGCAAAAGGATGCGCCTGCCTTAGCATCTGATAAAACCAGCCTCCTTAACATAGTGACGACCTTGTCAGCCTCTTGGCGTCAAGCGACATTTTACTGTTATTAAAGTTTACATACAGCCAACGTTGTCCTAAATCATTTTAAATAGGAGCAGTCTCATCAGATTATCTTTAATAGTTTCTCTGTTATTCCCATTCATAGAGTAAACATTGATTTGGGACAGCAGTTATAAGACTGATGTAAAGATGCTTGGAATATAAAATTTCCAAATAGAAGAATTTAACAATTCAAAAATGAAGCATTGGGTGACAAAAACTATGGAAATATATTTTAAGTGTGTTTATATATTTAAAATTAATAATGCAGAACTTTTAGGAAACTGAAAAATATACTATTACTCTTGGAATAATATAATACTATAAAAGTAAGGTCCCAGGTCCCAAAAGCTACACTTTGATAAGGATTCTGTTTCATCTACTATTTCTTGGTCTTAATTTTTTTCACTGTTATGTGATATAATTGTGTAAACCAATCCAGTGTAGGCTCAAAAAATGTTTCTATGTATATTTCAATAAGCTCACAGCTAAAAATACAACAAATGTAACATAAACATTTTTTAAATTTAAAAGTAATATAATTTTTTTAGGCATTCCGCCTCATTTTACTTAACATAATAGTAACATCAAATCACTCTGTAGGTGATGTTGGAATCCTGTCTGCATTACACTTTTGTAACCTTGGTGCTTGCTGTTTTACTGAAGAGCTTATGAAGATTGCAATGGGCATACAAAATTATAATAGATTTGTTTTTATTCATTATTACGAAAATCTATGTAGTACTGAAGCATCATCATGAAAATATCCTTCAAACCTCTGGTAATATTTATAGAATGAATTCACAAAATTTCCTTCTCCATTTCTTCTCTACAGCTAGTTGAAAATCAAAAGTAGTTGCTGCATATCATCAATCTTTTTCGACAAACTACCATCAGCTGAGTTTGCCTCGTGGCACGCACCCAGCTTTGCACACTTAAAAGATCAATCTGCTCTATGCCTGCATATGTGCAACTGTGTAACCAGCCCAACTTCTGTTAATTTTATTTTAGTCTGAAAGGTGAGGGTGGCATGGAAGGTACCCAGATAGGCATATAATTTCATAATTTACCTGAATGACACACCACTACATACTGGATGTCGGTGGCGTAATCTAGAAGTAGTGGTCTCGGTCTTAGAGGGTTATAAGTTGCATGTAATAAGGTGGGTTGCACCACAGTTTCAATTAATACAATCATTCGGTAAACAGGGCTAAAATCTCATTTAGTCACCTCTTTGTCCGCAGCGGTATTGTTGTTTGATAATTGAATTGTGTTCACTGGTCTCTTGGCATGTTATATTCAGTAGTTTGGAAAGTTTACGTATATAATTTCTACATAAGAAAAGTTATAAATTTATTTTTTCTCCCTCCACATCTACATTATGGCCAGGGATTGGATCTTTTTTTTTATAAGCTGAAATTGACTGCAACATACCAATGTGAGATTTAGTGCCTTTTATGCAACAAAATATGAATAAACGAAAGCTGTTGTTCTTTAAAGTACCTTAAGGTGTATTTTTACTTTTGCAGATTTTGTAGTAACAAGATCTACAGACTGTTAAGTTATTTGTGCACTTTAGAAATGCCTCTACCTGGATATGTTTCAACACGCACAATGTCTGGCACCCAGTAAAGTTGGTAGCATTGGAGGGAAATTAGTTCCCTGTCTTTAAATTAAACTTTATTCAAACTATTTCTTTTGCTTTAAGTTTTATTATGCACCAGTGTAAAAATTAGCAAATCTGTAAAATATTTGTTTTTGTAAAAATTTTACACTTTCATTTGACTGTTTCATGAATAAAGTGATCAGGCACGTCACATTCTTAATTGTACGTGTGGTGAGAATTGACCTTGTGCGTACAAGTAGATCTTTGAGCAGGGCTTTCAAAAGTGCTCCATTTACTATGAATAGACTAGGTATTTAATAGAATTTTATGAAACTGAATTGTTTTTATTTTTTGATGTTCTTAAATTGTGGAATAATAATATTTTTGAGACTTTATTTTGGCTAACAATAATATGGTTTTCAATCCTTTAAATTAAAATTTAATGCAGTTACTTTTATTTTAATTTAATCTTTAACCAGTTAATGCTTGTAGAAGTTGATTTTTAACTCCAATAACTTAAATTTTGATTAGTTCATACTTTTTTGTTACTTTTCCACCACCTTTTATGTTAACAAAAGTATCAAACTGTTGCCCCAAATTCTTTAAGAAAGATGAGTTTGCATTTTCGTTAGTGTTGGCAAGAATCTCTCCATACCCAATACACACTCTAAAGTGCAAAAAAATGGTGAAAGGATGACTTTTACTGGTAAAATTATATTTACAACATTGTATCATCATGAAACTTGAAGCCCATTCAAAAATTGTATATTTTTCAGAAACGTAATAATCTTGTACAGAACTTCTACAAATTATGGGGTTCAAGATAATTTTTTTTCGACAATGCTTTAGTGTAAGTTTTTCATTCTTGCAACTCTGACCAAGTTGTATCGCAGAATCAACTTTATTTACTAACTTAAGGGTTAAAATTTTTTTGTGTTTTATGTTACCATTACAAACTCAGATCCCTCCCTATGCATTTGCTATATAATGTGTGAATTTTCTTGTAGGGAATTAAAATTGAACTCCTTTGTTTGTGCACAGGGTGTGGTTGGTGGTGTCCTCCTGGTTACAACAAACGCAGTTATGTTTGACCCAAATGTGTCAGATCCACTCGTTATTGAGCATGGTCCAGAGTCATATGGTGTGGTGGTGCCCATGGAGTTCGTAGTCAATGCGGCCATTTATAATGACATTGCCCACATGAGGGTTGGAAACTCTGTGGACTTGCCAAAGTGAGTAAATGGTTCAAAACCCATGCTGTTATTGTGTGAAGTTCATAATCATATTTTGATCTCTTTGCCAGTCGTTCATTAGGCTTGCAGTAAACAACTAAAGATAAATTTTTTAAATTGACTTTTTTGTGTGTAATGTTTTAAGAAACTGTGGTTTTCAGCTTGGCGTATTGTATTTCGTAACTTGAAAGGGTGAAGTTTTAATTTGTTTTTACTTCATGTGTGTGGTGACAATTTTAACTTGATTGTTTTTAGCAAGCTGCAGAACTTTGGTACTGAAGCAGCAACAATGTATGATAGTGTAACCAGTACTGCAAATAGTGTAGCCAGTACAGCAAGCAGAAATCTACCAATTTATAAATATATCATTGTTACTGTATGTTCACATATTTAAAACAGTTTTTAACAATAGTTAGAAGTCTGCTGTATCTCTAAGAAATGAAACTATATAGTTGATTTTACAATATTTCCAATTACGTATGTACATATAATATATTTAGCTTCAGTTACAAATTGGCAGTTTGTTTTATTTTCTCAATAGTACTTAAGGAGAATAGTTATCAGTGCATTTTTGCTAGCATGGTATCTCATTGGTGCTTTCCTAATGTTTATAGGACATATTGTGTTCTTGCATTTTCTAATAACTACAATTTGCAGCTCTCTGGTACTGCCACAGTTTGTGCACCACATAGAGCAATATTCTGTAAAATGTTTCTCATCAAATGCTTCTCGGCATATACCAGCAGGATTTTAATGTTTTTAAATGTTAATGTTTTGAAAATTTAAAATAATTTAAAAATGAAACAATTTTTTTTGTGCATATATTGTTATATGTTCCTTTTACTTCTTTCGAAAATTAACTCGAGCACTTCTTCAATTTTGTTGCCCATTCATATGCCGTTAACTTCACTATTACAAATGTTTCAATCAATGAGAATGTTAACTTTGCTCATATGAGGCGAACATTGCCTAATTCAGGAAATTTTGAGTCTAATCCAAGTGTTTCTAATACTGGTTCATATTTTTTATTAAATGGATTTAATTGTATGTAGTAGAAGTTCAAGACATCTTGCAGTATCCGTACTTTATCTGTATAATTATTCTAGTGATGGCCAAATAGCTAATAACTGGTATTGGATATAAGTAGTACCTAATGGTACATTTACAGTAGTGTCACTGCACATTGGTCGGGTATTATATACTATTTCAACATTTGATTGTGTCTGCTGCATATTTAATGCAGTGCGTAAAATTTGGCTGCAACTGTACGACTTAACATGATAATAGGCTGCGAGCAGTGAAATTTTGATATTAAAAAACATTGAATGCTGGAAAAATTATAACATGAGGCTCATTGCCACATTCATTTTTCCTAAAAGTTTAAAATTTTGATTTCAACAATCTTGCATTTTTGCATTTTGATGTATTTTCGAAGTACATAATTTCGGAACAAGATTATACCAATGAGAAATAAAAGTTAGCGTAGACAAAAATATGCTTATTACATAAGACTAACATGAGTTTTATTGGTATTGAAACAGTAGTCCTGCAATTAAAATGTAACGTATTGCAGCAAGAGCTTTTATTTTGTGTGTTGAGTTAGAGAATAATAAAAGAAAATACCAAATCAATTTTTCACTTATGCAGTGCATTAGCTATGGTAAATATAGCCAAACCAAGCCTGTTTGCTCAAGTTTTAATGACTGCACCCAAATTGTTGGTTATAGCAATTAGAAAAGCAACTGTTTGCAGAATTTATTGTGAACTAGCAATATTAGAGCTGCGTGGTATCCAGTATACGAAGTTATAGTATAGGCTGTTCACAATAAACTGAGCACTTTTGAAATCCCTGCTAAGATCTACCTTTAGGCACATTGTGTATTCTTCCACATTACGTAAAATTAACATTGGCCAAGTCACTTTATTCATGTGTCGGTTGAATGAAACCGCAAAATAATTAAGAATGTAAATATTTTACAAATTTACTTATTACATTTTTATGCATTAAGGAAACCTGAAATAAATTAAATAATTTCAGTGTTTACAAATGTTTACCTAACACTTTGAATCAAGTCGAGACATGGAACTACGTTTCCTCAGTCATTACCAACCTTACTGGCCGCATGCCACTCAGTGTGCCCAGTGACATTTTTCAGAAGTTGATTTCAAGAGTGCTCACTTTGTCATGTACAGTCGTTAAATAATTTTTTGATTTGTCTACACGTGGCATTTTAAGCAATATGGCCACCAGTTTGGTGCGTATTGTGGTAGACGCCCAGTTTGAACTCCGCAAATTAAAACAAATTAATAAACCCAACAAACAGCAACCAATAAAAAAAAGTGATATATCTTGTGTATTGACTTGTTACAATTGACCTGTAGTGTAGAAACAAATTGTTTGCTTAATTTTCTTTACATAGACATCCATTTTTTATATGTCTGACGGTGAGGAGTATGGAGAAATTTGTTGTACATTCATAAAATTGTTTCTGCACTTCATGTTGAATCTGTTAAACAGTTGCAGTGTTGTCAAATAATTTAGTGAAAAGAGATAATAAAATAAATCTACTATCAGTATTTCTTATTTTAATGCATGCAACATTTATCAAGGCAATTATAGCTCTGTTGCACTTTAATGAGAAATAGTGTTTACAGAAATTAAAACTATCGGCTTTCAGGTATCCGGTCGATAGAATCTTCAGTATTGGAATCTGTATAAAGATCTGGTTTTCTTCAGTATTGGGTCATCACCTGAATACCAGAGTAAAGCTACTTTCAATAATATAGCCACGCTCACATTGTTTTGGAATTTTGATAGAACCTAGAAAGTATAACATTCTCAGTTGACTTGTCATGTCTGTTGAATTTTGAATGAGGTTAAGTACACAAATTTCACTTTCCCTTTCATGCCCTAACTTAGTAGTTTATTTCTTTTGTGCGCTGTTTACAAAATAAAATAATTATTTTATTACCTGTCAAAGCCCTACATTAATACTTCTGTTTATTTTCAGGCCAGATGGTCCAAAACCAGAAATTTACCATGCGAAGTACAGTCTGAATGCCATGTCTGATTCTACCGATACGTTGTTGGACTCAGCTTGCACAACAGCAGCAAATGCTCCAAATTCACCAGGCAAAGATTCTCTTCTAGTCAAAGATGAAACCTTTCCAGAACTTGCACCTGCACGATCCTCACCTGAATTTGACAACGAAACAGAAGACAACGAAAGCGTGTGTTCGTGCACTGGTAGAGACAGGAGAGATGGTGATGCTTTCCCCAAAGCTTTTGACCGTGATCTTGTTACCCCTACAAACTTGGCACAGTCGGACAGCGAGGCTTCGACTTCAGAGCAGAAAGACAGTCGGCAAGTGTCTTTTGAGTCATGTTCCTCGAATTACCATAAAACGGATCTTGATGGTGTTTCGAAAACTGACTCTGAAAAAAGTGAAGATTTGGAGGAGGTGATTAGAATTGATGCAGAGAGGCGCAAGTCATGCATTGATCATCATTGGTCAATTCCTAGTGTTGATCGCTCTCTGGACAAAGAGACTGACAATATTCTATTTGAGGAATCCAAGAAAGATACTACAAATGGCTCAGGAGAGGAAACTGAAAGCAGTTCGCTGGTGAAACTGAGCTGCCATGACTCTGGAATAGACATACATGAAGCTGGTGTGTCCGACACTGTTGGCTCTCAGGCAACAACTTCGACAGGAGATGTAGACGAACTCGACCTTAGTAGCATTGTTCCAGTTTCTAAGAAGGTCTTTTCTGATGCGGACATAATCAACGGTGCAGGTTTCGACTTTGTTCCTCCACTTACCCCAGCTGAGCTCAGCACAATAATAACTCAAGATTCAGCAGACTCTATGTTAACAACTGATGGTTCAAGGAAGAAGACTTCATCAGTTTCATTCAGTTTGGATTCAAATCAGGAGGGTGAGGGCTCTGTTGCTGATAAGGATAGTGGTGGAGAGGAAAGTTTGGAAAAACACGATACTCGCAGAAATAAGGTGAGTTTCAGCTGGATACCTCAAATAGTCTTATAATATTAAGTTAATACAGTTTGCCAAAATAATTTAACGTTCAAGGAATACTGTTAAGATGGAGAAACTTGTTAATTTTTCAAAGATAAGCAGAGCAAAGAGGCATAGGTTTTGCTTTCCTTTATTTATTTACTCTCCACAGAATGACTACTTTATTAATTTGATACAGGTTGTAAAATGGGGACACAAACTTGTTTTACTTTTGTATGGGTGCTATGCAAAATTTGTGATCACTGGTTAGGTTTCTCTGTGGTGATAGAAGAGTGGAAACTGTTAATTAGAAATGTGAGTGGCGTTTACATTCAGTGATGCTTTCCTGCTCTTTGAAATACTCCATACTAACATTAAGCATGGTTTAATGTTTGCATGTTTATTTCTTATGAGTTCATCATTTGTCTATGTCAAGGGACATTTTGTATTAACATAATGCTGCAGAGATATGTTGTGGAGTGGGGCATCTTTGACAGGGAGTTGCCCTTCAATGCATCTTGCTAGTAACAATTCAGAACCTATCACACCAAGCCACTAGGATGCAGCTTGTGCCAATATTCAAAAGGTTCACCATGACCTGGGGCAATTGATTTCCTTATGAATTACTCGTAGCGGAATATTATTACATTTGATGGAAGTAAATTGAACTGTAAATGCAGTTTTGTATTTCTATTAGCCCTTTTAAAGAAATTGCTAAGGCAAGCTTTAAACATGAGGTTTTTAAACATTTTCAGAATTTTTTTATGCAAGAGAATTGAAGTTGACGCATGTCACACTGCTGCGCAGCGTGACTGTGCTCTCTAGGGCGACTTCGTCCCACCAACGAGCAAGCAAGAATTCTTGGAAAGTCACAAACAGTGGCAGAGTACTTTTCACATGCCGATAGAATAGACTCCACGCGTTGGACAGCCTTGGACGTAAAAATAATTAACACATTTTAATTATTTATTTTACTGCCCCGCCCAGATTCCAACATGCGGTCGCCACCCCCTTGAGTCAAGATTGTTTTACCCGAAGGACCACTATCCCAAGATAGCCAAGCAAGAAGTTTAAACCGGCACACCAGGATCGCAGCAACTCTGCTGCTCTGCGACGTCACACCCACCAAGCCTCGGGCCGAGGTGGTAAACTTGTCGTCGCCTCAGCGCAGGGAGATGAGAAATGAGTGGCGCTGATGCAACCCTGATAAAGCAACCCCTGCGATAAGACCCCCCCCCCCCCCCTCGAGCACCCTCGGAAAATTGTTGATCCAGGGATTTTCTACTACATAAGGAGGCACGAGTACGTCTCTTGCCAGAGTCGCCTGGCTCGCTGGCGGCATAGGTTAGTGAGCACTCCCAGGGTCTGACCAAGATCTCTCTTCCCGCCCACAGCCTGCAAACGGCTCCAACCTCTCCAGCAGCTTGCAGAAGGCTTCAACCTATCTAGCAGCTTAAAGAAGGCTGTCCCTGCAATTGTGCAATTGAAGACTGCACAAGGTAAACCAGACATCTAAACCCTGCACCCCTTGACTCCGCGGTAGCATCTGGACAAATTCCCTTTGAGAGGATACACTGTAAAGAGCATAAATTACGTACAATTTGAAATCGGAATAATTTAGCGTTATTCTTTTACCAGCCTCATCTTTGCCTAAATTAATTTATGTCAATAATTCATTCTTAGCTAGCTTGTATAATCCAACCGGGATTTCCCATTTCCAAAATCGTAACAATAAGTATTACCTAAAATTGAAATTGTTGACTACCGTAATTTTATTGGCTCCTTGCTCATTTTATTAATATTTTGTCAGTGAAACTTATCACCTGCAATAAAAAAATCACTAAGGAATAGTTGAGGCATGTTGAACTCCGCAGGAGCCGGAGCTTGCATAAAGCTCAAGTCTGAAAAGATATACCGCTGCTCCTGGGGTTTCCGGTGTTCCCTCGCCTAGCCTCTGTGGTATCCTAATTCCAGACTGCCCATCTATCGGTCAGTGCCTTGGGTGAGACTGAATAAGACACACCCCCAGGACTGCATGTCTGCAGAAAGGACAGGACACTGTCAGATGCACAGTAGGAGGGGTGGTATCCTGTGCCTTAACTGGCGCAGAGAACGACTAGCTTACGGAGGTTAATTAACTCAAAGGCAGATGCTGAAGTAATGAGTGAGGACACGTTCCTATCGGCGGAGCCAGACTTTACACCTCAACCTATTTCTCAGTTCATTCCCCTTGACCACGAGTCGGAATTAGATGCCTACTTGGGTATTTGTCAGTCGTTGTCCGATCAGGAAACAAACAAACAAAAACTTAGACTCTGCTGAAGATGCTGTGCCCAGCAATCTGTTAAGCTTATAGCTACAAATGTCTATGAACAATAAAATAAGTAATAAAAATTGCAACACGTTAAATTGAAATCTAGAATTCACAGTAGAGATAAACAGGTACTAATAAATGGTATAAAATAGATTAACTAGCTACTCGAAAATAGCTAGCAATTTTTAATTTATTCTGATTGACACAGCTTATAATCTAATTTTTTAAAAAGGACAATATAACCATAATTATTCTGGTTTTTCTCAACCTTTCATAATTTTTGTTATTAAAAGGATGCAGAATACACCAGTACACACATGTGCATATAATTTGGTGGCTAGGCTAGATTCATCAGACTGCGAGTGGTGGCAAATTGCAGTCTGTTGCATTTTGGTTTTGTAAACTGTGAACCTAGCGGCCAAAAAGTGAACTGGGTGATACGGGACATTTTAAATGTGACAGAGGTATATGTTTAAGCCAGGTGTGTGTGTGGATTTGGTGATGTACTGGTGAGCCTGTTCCCAGCATCACAGTTCTGCACTATTATTAGAAGGTGATTTTGTGCTCCCTGCCCCGCTCGGGACGCAACCCACTGATGCTCCGCTTGTGAACCAGCCATGCACTCCATGCATATTGTGTATGGGTCACCACTGCCGTTCGTGCAGGAACAGATCGTATCTCAGTTATGGAGCCCAGGGAGATATTTTACCTTACTCTAGAATCTCTGTTAATTCCATCACATATAGACCTGCCGTGGCTAGAGAATCGAAGGACATGTGAAATATTGTACCGACTTTGCTCTTCCATAAGGAGTGTATGGGAATTGTGTATTTGAGTGTCTGGGACCTTGTCTACCCTTCTGCTTTACTATGTGCAAGTCCTCCGGCCTAAGGCAACACCTTTACCTCACCTTGCCAATGGCTCTATGGCTTGTTCCCATCAAGTGGGAGAGCAGGTTAAAGCAGCAAAAGACAAATGGTGCCTTCAGCATTGCCAGGAATCCCACCTAAGACAGTAGTCGGACACTAGGACCAAGGCAGGGCCTAACTGGATCTTCCTTCGGAGAATAGCTTAGTGGACAAGATGTCAACTTGTAGAACCGGCAATGACTGTGACCCTGCTATTTGCCCCACCTATCAAAACTTCTGGAAAACGCTGTAGCTAGTGCCAGTTAGTCAGGATGGATTAATTACTGTCATGCCTCCATTAGTATTTTGACACAACTTAGCTACTTGGGCACTTACATACTAGTTCCTCAGGGTTTGGAATAGTATGTATGTACATACATACATACATACACAGTATGTATCTAAATTCGACCAACAATCTCGGGTGTAGGTTAATCACGAAAAAAGATGAAAACCTATGTATGACGTGTGGTAATGTCTAATATTCTAAGTGTGGCACAAATTTTTGAAGTTGTAGTAGAAGAAAAAAGTTTCTTAGTACTGTTGTAATGTACCTCTCTCTGGAATCTTCCCCTCCCTTTAATAGCAGCAAAAGTATGTTATTGGATAATGTGCGTGCCTCATCTGCCAGGTATTTAAATATTATTTTGAAAGTAAAACTCAAATTACTCAAACTGTGAGGTTTAGGGTATTTACACAAGGTGACATTTTTGTTAATTCTAACACTAGGATCAATAATCCATCCTTTAAATCTTGAATACGTGACTGTGACATGGATGTTAGTTCGAAATAGGGGTATTAACAGAGATTATTTCTATGAAATAATTTCATGACAGCGACAAGTGCTGTGGTATTTGAAGTTTTTTGTTTCAGGGAACCATTATCCAGACAATTGATGTTCCATCTTAAATATTATCTCCAATATTTGCAATAAACAAGTGTTCCGGCTCCAACTTCAAAGACTTGTAGTACCCTTTGTATTCAGTTTAGTCCATAGGTTGTATGTATGTTTTCAACTTATTTTTTTGATTAATCTGCGGCTGAAGTTTGTTGGTCGAATTTAGATACATTCTGTTTATGTGCGTTTTATACACACACCCTCTCTCACACTCATTCCCACACACTCCTTCACTCTCTCATTCTCTCATTGTCACACTCTCATTCAGTCACACACTCATTCTCTTGCACCCACTCTCTCATTCCCTCGCGCTCACTCTCTGATTCCCTCGCGCTCACCCACTCTCTCATTCCCTCGTGCCCACTCTCAATTTCTCACTCTTCTCACCCAATTTCAATTTCTCACTCTTTTCTCTTTCTCGTGCTCTCTTGCACTCCTGCACTCTCACTCATGTGCTCTCTCATACTATTTCATGCTCTCTATTGCATCTCACACACTCTTACTCTCTCATGCTCTCACTCATGTTCTTTATCTCACTTTCTCGTTTGCTCTCTCACTGTCGCATGCACGTGCTCTCTCACTGTCATGCATGCTCTCTGTTGCACGCTCGCTCTCTTTTGCATGCTTTTGGTCTCATGCCCTCTCTCTATGCCCTATCTCTCTCTCATGTCCTCTCACTTGCACACTTTCTCACTCATTCTCACTCATTCTCACTCTTCCTGTCTCTTTCTCACTCAGTCTCACTTTTCCTGTCTCTTTCTCACTCATTCTCACTCTTCCTGTCTCTTTCTCACTCTTCCTGTCTCTTTCTCACTCATTCTCTCTCTTCCTGTCTCTTTCTCACTCATTCTCTCTCTTCCTGTCTCTTTCTCACTCATTCTCTCTCTTCCTGTCTCATTCTCACTCATTCTCTCTAGCATGCAAACACTCGCACAACAAGCACAGTGCAGTGGTTAATATAACTGTTGGAAAGAAGAGGCCACAAGGAATCACCTCTGATTTCTCACTGATAGTGGGGAAGTTTCATGAATGCATGAACCTTTTGCCCACAATAGTGATGTCCCATGCTTTATGGAAGTGAGTACCTTCATATTGGTCGAAAGGCTTTAGGAAATATTTGTGGGGACTTGGGTGTATGATTTTTAGTTCTGGATTCCAAATGTAGTTTGCATGCAATCGCCCTAAAGGTCATCTGATATTAAACAGGTGTGTTGAGGAAAAATTTTTTTTTTGGTGTTACAAGAAAATTTCACATTTTCTTGTACTCTACAGTTAAAGAAAATTGGTCTCTAAAAAAAAAACTACTAAATATTTCTTTCGATGGACAGATACAAAACACTTTCACTACTGCTTTGCTCTTCTAAGACTCGGAAATACGTAATTTTGAAAGTTTAATTCTGTTGCAAATATTATGGGGTTGCTACTTTCTTTTGTCACATTGTTGATGGCATGCAATTGTAATAAAAACTAAAGTATGTGAAATGACCAACTTCAGATACCTTGGATATGATGGAAGTTTATTCCATGCCGGAATGTTTTTTTACACACTTTGAATTTTGTTAAATAGTATTTTTAAATAAAATGTAAAAAAGTGTGATTTACTGAATTAGGTTCATCTACTTAATTTCATTTTGAATATTTGTTGTTTTTATTTATTACTATTAATACCAGTATACTATTTTGTGCAGATGTTAAAGCGATTGTCGTATCCACTGACATGGATGGAGGGCTTAACAGGAGGTGATGAAAAAGATGGTTTGTCAGGACTGCCTGGCATGGAAGGTCCACATCACTCATCTGTGTTCTCCAAAGTTTTTTCCAGGTAATTGTTGTTGTGCAAGCATATAATCCAGCCATTAGAATAGGTCTTAACTGGAAATATGGAGTTGTGGTAGTTGATACTTAAGTTAAGTTTCACAGTACAATAAGAATTATTATTGTGGGTAATTCTTATGTATGAGCTACTATGTGGCTTATGCAGACAAGCTTTGTTTGTAAAATTTATTTATATTTACTTTACCTTTTGGTTTTGTACTGTATATAGTTATGGTATAAAACATACTGAGTGCCATATTATCAGGATTAAGTAATGTCTTAAATATGAACTATTTTTCTTTACTTGTAAAACTTGTTTTGCAGCAGGTTGTCCCCAGTGTGTTGTTTAGTGACAAAGATGTTGAAGCAGTGTTTCTTGTAGATTGTGTTCTCCCGTGTCTCCCTAGTCTATACCTTTCTCATTGCATATTCTCTGTATCTTCTCTGTCCAACCTCGCTGATTTTATGTTGTAGCCAAATTTATTTGAAGTTCTTGCTACAACATTCTCAAATATCACTATCACTTTTGTTCATCATCAAATGAACTTAAGCAAAATAACAACTATTATCAATGAATGTAATAAAATATCTCGTGCTATCCTTTTTCTGAGGGGGAATGGGACTCTATACATTGGTTTGTATTAGTTTTAGAACACTTTGTCCAGTTCGTCTTGTTCCACTGAAAGGTTAGTGTCATCTTGCCCTCAATGCTTGCTACACATTCTTCTGCTCTCGAATGAGGGGTATATGAAAATTTTTCCCCCTCATGAGAATTTATCCGGTTCCATTCTTGTATGACCTAATCTTTTGTGCCACAACGTTTGTTATTACAACATTTAACTGTGGTTAACTTAACTTCAGATTGTCCTTTAGATTTTCCTAAAAGTACTATGTGGAATTTTCTTTTCATTGAAAGTCTGTTCAGACCAAAACTTTTAACCCACTCTAAGCAATTCTCTTCACAGACAGCAAACATTGTTAGTCTTTTGACTGAAAGTATATTATCTTAATTTTATTTCTATACTTTGATGCGTGCCCCCTTGGGTTCTATTGGGGGTTCTATTCGTCGAAAGAGGGGAATCAAACCCCAGTGTGAGGTGGATTGATATATGGATCCCCTCCTAGGGAGTTCCACCTTCCTCATGACCAGGGTTGCCAAAAGGCGGGATGCCAGTGGTCCCAGGTGTGTGATTGATAGCTGAGACTGTGATTACACGAGGATGATGATGGCGGTGGATGATCTGGCTGGTGCTATGGGGGCGTTCCGCAGCTGCCTCTTCAGTCTGTGTGCGGGAATATAGTTGGCTGGGGTTTGGTTTCCACGTGGTTTAGGAACGACCTTTGGTGGGAGTCGAACCCCAATGGTTTTCCCAGGTGCCAACTTTATTACACAGCAATTTGGCAGATTCACTGTAGGTAGGTGTCGAACCCTTACTAATTTGCGTGATGCTAACTTTATTATACTTGAGCTGGATGGATCTGCCGGAATAGGGGTTACCTGGTGGTCAGTGGTGGCTATGGGTAACCAAGTCTCTGTTTGTATGAGATCTGTGTCTTCCGGATCATGGTCCGGCGTACACCAACCTAACAAGTGTTCTAGCTGGGACTCGTGTTGGCGGTACAATAGACTCTTAGGACAGGGGTTCACTGTGCGGCGGCTTTACTTGACAGGGGTTTACAATGATTATTTCTTTAGTAGCCTGCCTGAGTAAAGCGTGTCACTCTCGGCATCTACTATCGCGAGGCTCTGAAGAACTTTGCTTGAGTGTATTATATGTGGCATTGGCAAAAGGCCCGTTAAGTCTCTGATATGTTATCAGCTGAGGGGCATAGACTTTGGCAGTCACGGCCCTGTAGGTATAACTTGCAGTCTGAATCCCTTATAGGTACTAGTATAGTGAGGAAAATTAATACCACATTAATACACGTGCACCAATGAGGGCTTTAAATTCATGGTAGGCAACGTTTTAAATGTTACTTAGTTGTAACCTAGATAATCGGTTACGACTGATACAATTAATTGCTAAAATTTAATTACCTGAATATAATACTGAAAATAAAGTAAGGGAATGCATTAACTAAAATTTGAATGGTCGGCATAACAAGGTTAATTTATAATATACTACGGTAAACTGAATTCGAAGTCCGCTGACTGATCAGTAAATTAGCTAAAATATTAATTACAAGCTGGTAATAATATATAAATGAATTCTAAGGTACAATCACGCATATGACTTAGAATGGCTGTCTAGGGACGCAAGGCCGACACCTGCTACCGGTCGGGAAGTTGACTGAGGAAAAAGGGGTAGTGGGTACAGGAGTTCGGATTACCTCTTGGAGAGAGAGCTGAAGCCTGGCGGTCAGCTGGTGTGGACAAGCCTGTGCAAGCTGGTGAGCTGGAGGCCTTCACAAGCTGCTGGCTGAAGAGGGTGCTGCCTTCACAAGCAGCAGGCAGGTGTTAAAAGCCATGTTGCAGGCTGAGGAGAGGAGAGAGTCTTTGCAGACTTGGGAGAGCTTGCGAACCTCTTCGACTGGTGAGCCCGGCATCTGCTGGAGCATGGTGCTGGACTTCCTTATATACTGAAAAATCTCCTAATCAGTGATCCTTCGGGGTTGCGGGAGTAGGTTGTTCAGGGCTGCTGCAGCACCGCTCATTTCTTATCTCCCCGCTTGAAGGCAATGACAAATTTAAACACCTTGTCCTGAGGCTGGCAGGTTGTGACGTCACAAGGTCACAGGAGTGCTGCCATCTCGGGGGCTTGTTGGAACTGCTTCCATGGCTAACTGAAGGGTAGTGGATTATCAAAAATATTCAATTTATTCATGGGGATGGCACTTGCATGTGGGATTCCGGGTGGGCGTGCAATGCATTACGTAACTAAGCATGTTAATTATTTATACTTATGCAGCTGTCCAGTGTTTGGAGTCTGCTTGTTCGATACATGTAATCAAATCTGCCACTGTAAATGAGTTGCCCCGAGTGTGGATCACTCGTAGATGGGGCAAAGTCACCCGTAGAGAGCGCACCTGCGCTGCACAGCATGTTGGCATGCGTCAACTTTGAATGCCCTAAAGACAAATGTAATACTTTCTCACAAGTTGGCTGTCTGAGCCAGGTTTACTGTTTACTTCACTTTCTGCTGTAGCAAAATGATCACATGGGTCATTTAATATGTTCTTTTCACTTTGATACACTTTTTGTCTCTTTATTCTATAACATTTTTCTTTGATAATATGCTTTTTTACATAACTTTGCAATGTGACCTGCAAGTCCACATGAATATCAATGTATACTATTTCTGCTGGTCTGAAATAGGTCTCTTTGTTTTTCATATATATGTATATATAAAATTATATTTGCCGATTTTATTCAGTCTTGAATTACTTTCTTTAATTATTTCTTTTCCAATTAAATTTGGTTTGGGTAATTCATCATGTGATTCAATGACACTTCTAAAAGTTCTCAAATTCATCACGTAAGCTGTAGAGCAACAGCTAGGTAAAAGGTTGTCATTAACGTCTCAAGCATCCCGTTATTTATCAACTAAATCAATTTACGTGCTGATCCCTTTGAATGGTATATTGTGTGAAGTTTCTTCCAATCATCATGTGATGTTATGCAATCTTTAATTTGTTTTAGCTCAGTTGGCATTTTTCTTGTCACAGACACATTTCCAAAAGGTCATTTTTTTTATTAAAACTGCTTCTATGTAAATCTTCCAGGTGTCAAAATTATTACGGCCTAATACTTCAATTCATATTGGTGCTAAGCCAGCCATAACTGTAATATTTTCCCACTATATCTCAATCTAAATTGTATACATATTTACTCACCCATGACTTCTTTGCTCCATAATATGTTGAATTTCAATGATTACTAATAATTAAAAATTATAAGAGCTTTAATTCATTGAATACTTCTTAATAGTTGTGCCACTATCAGAAGAAACCAGGCATAACAAAAACTGTTGTGGTTTATTCAGTTAAAAGTATAGAGGAAGTGAAATTACCCACATGTCAACACAGGTTATTTTTGTTTTTACGTTCCCATGTTAAGGCCAGGGGGATATCTACAAAAGGGATTTTGTAGCCAGATTTTCATTTATGGGTCTGAGAGTTCTTTGCCCTACCAAACAAAATTTAGTAGGTTGTAAACCTGGTGCTTGGTGGACTCCAGGAAGTCCGAACTCAAGTAGTCTAAAGTTTAGGTTGATCCAAACCATTTTCTGGGAAAATTTTTTGTAACTACTGCTACATACTGTAAAGATAAAGTATAGTTGAAATTTTCTTAGCTAAGGATTGTTCTACTGGTCCATTACTTTACATATAACATGCCAAATTATTTGGATTGGTCTCAATCTGTGGCAGCTTGAGAATATTTTTACAACTGTGTAAAGACATATCAATAAACACCTCTTCCGCTTGTAAGATTGTAAGAGCATTTTGTGGCTTGATAAGGCCAAATGTGGAAAATGAAATTTGTTTTGAAATGGTTTATTGGTACCTGTCCGAAGAAAATGGATATTCAATACAAAGTAAACTACTAAACTGAAGAAAAGGCAAGACCAGTGGTTCATGGATTTCAAGAAAATGGCATTAAGTGTTTTCTAGTAGTGGAAATGACAATGATCAGGGCAATATTATTCCTTTGCACAAGAATCTTAAACCCTGAACAACTTGATTTCCCCACTGCCTTTAACTGTGAATTTGACATTTTTCAAGAAACCAGCAGTAGACTGTAGTGGTGATGTTGAAACTAAGTAGAACGTTGTATGGTCTTGGAGGTACCTTTCATACCAAGCCTGCAGCCACTGCTGCTCTTCACAATCTTCTGGAGAGATTTTGAATGTATTTCTCAGGATATTCTATTCCCCACTTCATATCTAAATAGGTTTCTTGACGGACAAATTTTGTGGAATGCAGTGAAGCAAATTATACTGTATCAGTCTCGCTAGAAACCATGTAGCTTGTATGTATTCTAGTGCGGCAGATTAGGATTAAATGAGTACCAGTGGTTCAACAGTGTATTATGCTGGTAGCCTTGTCTCGTAGCAGTCTGTGAAGCAGCAGACAATGACATTGAGAGCTGAAGCAGAGTACGTAACAGATGACCTGTGAAATTTGTATCTTCATGGTTGGCTTATTACAAAATGTATCTGCTTGTGATGGTGTGCTAGTATTGTGAAAACCCGAGATGGTCGATGTTACTGACGTCACTAAACTTCATTCTTTCTAAGAATCCGTTTTTTGAGTACATAAAATATGAGGAAAATATTGCAGTCATTTTTACAAATGCATTGTCTTCACGCAAATCTAAAACATTTTGGGAATTATCTTTTTTACTTGTTGAGTGACAGTTTTCTTTGTTTATTTGTTGGCAGTCTGAAGGTATCCAGAAATTATATGATGAGTGTTTCAAATTGAAGGGGATGTAAAGAAATTGAAGAAAGTTTGTTGGCAGCAGTGACTTTCACTGCACTGTTGTGGAAAAAAAAAAACTTTTGTTTTTGAAATGGAATCACACATGACCAAGTGTGTTAAGTCGTGAGCATATTTCTTTTATTTACCTTCCCCTTATGTGATGTGTGTTGATAGTTCTGGCAGAGTTGGAAAAGCGCAATCATTGCAGAGGTTCTAAGCTTACATCATAGCTAATGCATGGCTGAATGTCTCCTTTATTGACTATCTGATGTGTGACGCTCTGCGCAGCTTTAATACATACTCGACTTTGCCCCATCTGAATGCTGTTTATTTCGCCTGGGCGAGTCATACCACAGTACTGAAGAGGCTGGACACTTGCCTACATGGTACTCCTTACAATGATTGATGTTAGACATGCCAGTCCAGCTTGTACTGTCTATCCTACTCCAAACAGAAGTCACGCAAACCCCCCCCCCCCCCCCCCCCCTCGATGTGAGACTGTATTATCTGCTGAGACACCAACCCCTTCATCCAAGGTCATGTAGTTCTATGGTGCGTTGAGGGAGGGCTCCGCATATCCTGTGGTGAGATAAGGGATGAAGCCCGCCGCATCAGCAGTTTTGCTGTGCAAAAGACTACACCAGCAGATGATGTCTGCTGAAGCTCGAGGGGTGGATTCTTATCTCATCCTCTTCACCTTTTGCCTCCTCCAGTCCAATGGCCACCAGTATAGAAGGCCTTGCATGGCCCAAATCTTTAGTCAGTTTTCTCCACTGCTCTGCGTCAGGGCTGGAGGAAGCAATCGGCGGTTTGCGCTCTCTGGTACACCACTGATTCCACCGCTGTCTTAGGGGCCGGAAGAAGCCTACCATTGATGACAACCGCTCCAGAGGACCCTTCTGTGCCTGCAGCAATGTACCTTAAGGCTTCTGGAAGACTGCTCCTCCAGCTCCTGAAGACAACGAACAGTTCCTTCCTTACCACCCTTTGGTAACGGTCGTCGACTGCCCTCTTAAAGGACCCCTCCTGCTTACCGGACAGTAAGGCAAACCTCAATATTACCCTTCTGGTAGTCATCACTCTTGGTCACTTCAGGACAACAAGGTAGATAGTTAGGGCCAGTGATAGTACACTATCTAGCAGCAGTATCACCTTCTTCCCTAATTAGGTTTAGAACCAGGTCGCCTTCACCTGGCTGTACATAGCTTAAAACTTCCATATCAATTCAGGTTAATCGTAGGAGCTAGTACAGGGCCACCGTGTCTTATTCTCAGGGAGTATACACATGATCTAATCTGACTTCTGAGTACTAATTTCCGAATGTCACTGTGAGTTAACCTACGTAGAATCAGCCCATTAGAATGAAGCCAGATAACCATGCTCACCAAAGCTAAATACACACCCATTAGATAGCCCAGGGTACAGTACAGTAGAGCTTCAACCATTAGTAACTCCTTCACTAGATGTTCAACTGATAACCTAACCCATACTCCACCACCGCTCTTTATGGGGCTGGAAAGGAGTAAGAATCAGTTTTGACAAACTGACGTCCTGTGGGTACCACACTCAAGGATCTAAGAGTACAGCCTTAGGAAACCTACTACTCTGTCCACCGCTCTCTACAGAGCCAGACGAGAGGAGTACCAGGTAAGACTCTTGCCTGTGTGGCTGCAGCCCTTGGCAGAACACAGTAGGGAATTGCATCGCCAGCTCTACTTTTGCGAGACAGTAATTTGCACCTATTCCTATGCCATACACCCGGAAGGGAGGTGCGTAGAGAAGGTCTAAAAAGGCAGTTTGCGCCTCCAAGAGTTATCTGAATTGTGAACTAATCCCTCCATCTGCACTTGGCAGTACATCACCATGGGGCAGAGTTCTCACTGACCGCCTACATGAGAGGCTTAACCTCTGTTACTTCCACCCCTTTTCCCTTCACTGATCAAGACAGCAGGGTCATCTCACCCACTGGTTGAGGCTATGTGCCAAGGAGAACCACTATCCGTGGGGATAGCCAACCTGTGGTTTGGCAGCCAGCACTCCAGTGATCATCAGCCTACTCCGAGCAGATTAGGAGCACTCCATGTCCTGGTGAAGACAACGGCAGCCACCAGCCCTCTCTTCAACTGGGGCAGCACCTGCAATGGAGATTCAAACTGCTAGCTAAACCAGTTAAGGGCCAGCCCGTTCGCAGGACCATGGCAGTGACTCTTGATTTTGTACCACTGCGACAGGCCACCAGACCTGTATTGTATACTGGTTGAGCACCATTGTAACATTGAACCTCAGTTATGTTTTTCGTAATTGAGGCATGACGGACTAAAACCTTGAAATTGACCCTGGCAAACGCCTCTTACTATAGCTGTCACATAACTAAGTTTTTGTGGCATTCATCCTCGGACGTCGTGCATCAATGGTTGTCGGGGTACCCAACGCAGAAAATTGTTTTTTTATTTGGGTGTCATATCAAATATAAAATGTGAAGCAATTGTGTGTTTGAGTCAAATAATACGTGAAACTCTTGCAAAATTAACATTTTCAAGCAGATATGTTTTTTTGTTGTAAGTTGATGCACGAGGCATTCCTGCACATTTACGATGTGCACTCTACGTTATGACTTCGCTCCATCTTTGAATGTGACGTCCATACAGGGGCAGGTTTACCAATCATAACAGTACTCGTGGGACACATGCCTACATATTACATTTGGCACATGTCATGAGCGACTATACACACACGTGATCCTAGATTGCACTGTTTACCCAGAAATTACAAGAAGCTGTCATGCCAACACCCCCTGACATAGGATTGTACTGTTGACTGAGCCATTGACACCTTCTAACGAAGGCCAAGCTAGTACCACAGTGCACCACTGGAGGGCAGCACCCAGTCTACTCCAGCAGTTCCAGCCTCCAAGCCTCACACACAAGTGATAAGAAAGGATAAAGCCTCCCGCAGGGGAGATAAGAAATGAATAGCATTGCCTCAGTAGTCAAGAAGTCTCAACCCTTCAATATCAAGGCTAGCTTCCCCCGCACCCCGCACCTCCGAGCCTCTCCAAGCTCCTCGTTGATATCTGTATAAAAGAACTAGCACCCCTAAGCTCTTCATTCTCTACATTCTCTTCTCCTCCACCGCTTGCAAAGGTTGAAGGCATCCATTGGGGTGCTTGATAACTAGGCATCCAGAGATCCCACTGCTTGCAATGGCTGGGATCTCAACACACACCGAAGACATCGTTGACCAGACGCTCAACACCTCTTCAGCAGCCACTGACCCACCTTCTGCAGCTCCCACATCTTGTGGGAGACTCCACCACACCAGAGGCTCCTGAAGATGATGTTCCTTGCCTGTCACCCCCTCCTGGTTTAACACCCAGAACCACTTGATAGCAGGTCACATCGACCTCTCTTCTGGACCTCCCCAGTGTTCCTTCACCTTTAGAACACCTCTAGTAGTTAGGTGCTGTTGAAATTGTGTTAACTATTTATAATCTTTTCTTGCTAGATATAAATCGCTCACGCATTACACTTAGCTTTTGCCAGGTCGTCTTCGCCTGGATTTTTATTATAGGATTAAATTCTGTAAATTCCGTTGAGTTAACTTAGGAGAGAGTGCGGAACTACCCTGTTTTCAAATACGTTTAATATAATACATTTTTTAACTTATTTCTCAGAGTTTAATTTCTCCTTTGAATATTGAGTCAAACCTTTTTATAAACCTATCTCACCTGAGGAGAAGCCACAGACCAGTAACCACAAAAGTAAATACACACAACTTAGAGGCAAACAATACTCTGCCAATGGTAGACCTTCTCGGTAGTGCCTAGAAGCACTAGGTACTCTTCCACTATGAGAATTGACCAAAACAAGTATTCCATACTCAGTCACCACTGCTCACGTGGCTGGAAAGGGGCTGGAACCACTTCGACCTGATTGACCTCGTGTGGATACCACACCCGGGTATCTCGGTAAGGAAGTGACATGAGCTGCCAAACTTTCTGTCCACCGCTCACAAGGGCTGGACAATAAGAATACCGCATGTTACCTCACGTCACAAGCCTGGGTACCTGGAAGTACACGATAAGGACACTAGGCACCGGCTTGTCTCTGCGGGTTGTCTTCTGTTATAAATGCCGTACACTTCTCAAGGCGATGTACGAAGGAAGTTAAGAGGGGCCTTATATGATTTAGAAGGTATATAGCTAAACTACTGCCTTCCAAAGTTTCTGAAACCACTCCACCTCACCACACAACCTCTACACAACCGTTGTTCCTGTCTTTAATTAAATTACCTGATAAACAGCATCCTATCATAGAGGTGATTCTATTTGGGGAAGAAATCCCTCTAGGCCTTGGTTAAGTGTACCACTGCAGGAAACCACTTGTCCAGTTGTTGCCGACAGCTAAGATAGCATCACTACTGCATGTCTTCCAAAACCAACATCTGACAAACCGTCCGCTGGCAGACTGAGTCAACCACCATGGAGAAGCACCTCTCTTTCCGCCAAACCTAAGGTACTGTGTCAGTCAAGGCGAAGAAGGGTTGTGACAGTGGTTGCTGATTTTGTACTGACCAGATGGCCCACCAGGCCTACCTTGTATACCGGCCAGGCACCACAGAGATCTTAAGGTCCCAGTCATCCCCCCCAATGTACCACACGATACTGGCATTGCGACATAAAACCGTGAAATTGGCCACGACCAGGGATTCTTTTGCTAAATCCTTGGTCAAAGTATAACCTGTGTAAGCCCAACGTGTAGAATGTAGAACCTAAGCCGGGAAATTTCTCTCACATCCAAACCAAGGCATGGAGAAAGCAGTTAGACAACCAACTATAAACTGGGCATGTGTCAAAGTAATTGATGACTGTTTCTACCTATAATAAAAATTGCTTTTATATATCAGAAGAATTTGTATTCATTTTTTTTATATTTAGTAGTCTGTTAGCCCTTTCTGTGTTGCTAAGTTAACTACTGACTGTATTAAAACTTAACCAAAACTACTACATTAATCTGCATTAAAACATGTTGGGAAGTATCTGGAATCCATGTTATTTAATGTAGCATTACTGGCTGTTAACATTTAATAAATAAGTGCTGTCCTGTATTTACTAACTGTAGTTACCAAGTGGTTTAATACATAGATTTATTTGTGCAGTAGTAACTTGTTTAATTATGCTTGTTTCTTACATACCTGTTAATACAGAACATAGACTTGGAGTGTACCATATGTCTTACATGTCCTCTTTGTCTCCCATGCTGCTCAACCTCCATTCCGCTCCTCAGTTCCCCCATCAACCTTGTGGAGTTTGGCACTGGTTTTTTCTCCAAAACTCCAAGCGAAGAGAGTAGCAAATCTCCTGGGCCAGGTGCCCCTCCCCCCACCCCAGCCTCATTCTCCATGGAACCGGACTCGGAGCCGGCAGCGGAAGTGTCTGCATTCTCCGCCATCGCCGACACTGCGGGTGCTATGCTTAGTGGGGTGGGGTAAGTGGCAAAGCTGCTGCTTGCTGTTGGTGGTGAATGTTGTCTGTGCTGTCTTCCCCTCCTCACATTCTTAGTTAACACTTTCTCGCTGTTTCTTATGATGTTCCTTTATAGCTTGCATCTCATTTTCTGGATGTTTCATTACCTATGATTATGATTATTGCAAGTATATGTTTTGTATGTCAAGCACTGAATCCCACTTCTAATCTTCAATGTCAAATATGTTTATGTGGAAACTTACTTAGCTTACAGAGTGCATGCCCTCAACTTTCGTTAGTATATGGTAGTTTGGTGTCAGTCTTATTCCCAACAAAAGTTAAATCTACATATGGTTTTTGAATACTGACCAGAATTTTACTTTAGTGCCCAGCTTTAATTTATGTAAGATACAGAAGCAGTGTGCTTAGTTCTGCTTACCCCTTGTTCTGTGTGAATTAAGTTTTTAAATTAGTTCTTAAAAAATATTACTTGAACTTTGAAATTGACTATAGTTAGCGATGTAATTTTATGTGGTGTTACTCTATTATAGCTTTAAATTTATGGTCACTGTACTGTTGTGCATCCTTTATTTGAAATTAGGCAGGTTGTAAACATTTTTGTTTTGAAATTTTGCATCAAAATGAAAGTTACGTTGTGCCAGTTATCTTGTAAGTATTCTCCCCAATAAGAGGTGAATTAAAAATGTAAAACAATGTTTCTTAAACTGACACATAATATTGTGTAAAGCCAGAGTTGTGTTTTGGTGAACGTAAAGCATCGTAACCAATAACTATAACTTGATGCCCATGTAATGGCATGTATTCTTGCATATGACAAAACATTGAATGTTATATACACTAATGGTTGTGGCTGGAATTTGCAGATTTTATCCCTTTGAGGTAATGGAGCTTTCTTAATGGCTTTACGAGCTGAAAGCTGGAACATGGCATGCTGGTGCCTCGTGCCTCAATCGTGCTTGTCTTAGTACTGCTCCAAGTTCTTGTAGATGGCGTCTTGGGACATGGTCCTTTCTCATAACCACACTACTCAAATTTGAAGGATGTTTGTTCTTATTACCTGCTGTTGGCTGGAAAACCTTCTTAAAATTAATTTTACAAATATTTCATATGTGGGAAACATTGATGTTCACTGGTATTTAGTGGAAATTAAGGTAATCAAATTAGTTAGCATTTTGATTGTACATGGCTACTGGCACTTGGAAAAAACCATATCAACGTAGGCACTTTACAAATACAATACACACACGTCAAAAGCACAGCAAAGAGATGGCAACACATCCACATAGTTCGTATCTTACTGTCCTTTAGCCGTAGACACAGCGCTGTGTGTAACCAACTGTCATGGCTGTCACCTTCCAACATTCTCCACCAAGACAATACCCTAAGACATAACACTTCCCCCCCCCCCCTTGACCTACGTCTTACATAACAAAATCCTTTGTCCAACTAGGCTTAGAAGATTATCTGTTAGGCATTGTACAGGCTAGAGGGCTTCACCTGTGCCTGATAAACACTGTGAGGAGTCTGTCTGTCTTCAGAGTGTGGTTACACTGGGTGCAAATCCTCTAAATTCTGCCTCCTTGACTGATGGTGGTCATAGCGCCTGTCTTCCTCACCTCCCCCCTAGCGTCCTGCGTAGATTGACCCTTTCTTTCTTCAATTGAATGTGGAGCTATTGCAACATCATTTTCTGTAGCAGCTGGTGTGTGTAAAACGTCTTCCTGGGGGGGGATACATGCTTTGGAAGTAGCTGGTCCACATGCTGCCCTATCTGCACTTCATTATTTGTGATCATCCTGTATGAAAGAAGGCCAGACAACTCAACAATAATGGCTGGTGCCCATTTTGGTCCTCGTCCCATGTTTTTTGCATAAGTTAGGTCCTGTGGTGAGAACCTCTAAGGTGCAACTGGAATCCTGTTGTCCTCTTGCTTTTGCCTTATCTCCTCTGCAAGAATTGGGTACTATAGTACAAACTGAAGATGTTTCTACCAATGAATCATCTCCAACATTGGTGCAGAAACAAGTCTTGTTAATTAAACCCCCGTGCAAAAGCACGTCTGGACGTATTGATGATTAACTCTGTGTCGCACACATTCACAGTCGACTTTCACTTCTCGCATCAATGACACATGGTGTTCCGCAGTTTCCACGCAGTTTAGTCACTATAGTGTCGTTTGTCCGATCATGGTTCTCTTTTAACTACAGCAGCACACGAAAAGTCCACCAATTGCTCTGTTAAAAAAATTATGCACCCCTTGGCCCGAAGCATATTTCTCGAGGCATATTTCTCAGTCCCTGTAGCAGCTGCAGGCATTACGTGCTGTGTTAACAGTATTCTAGCCAGACGCTGCATAAGGTCACTGCCACTCATTCATTTCAGCATATCTTTTGCTGACTGAACCATCCTCTCCACATGGCCAATAGATGGATGGTATGGAGCTATCTTTGTAAGCCTAATACCATTATTGTCTACAAAGTTGGCAAAAGCAGCAGAACTAGTTGTTCCATTCTCACTAACAATCGTGTCTGGAATGCCATAAGAAAAAAATAGGGTTCGCAGTGCTGTAGACACATCTAGCATCAGTGGATGGCACTGACAGCACCTCAAGCCATTTTGAGTATAAGGCAATGACAGCCAGGAATATGTGCCCTGAATATGACCAGCAAAGTCCACCTGTAGGTGTGACCATGGCTGCCTGGTCCATTCCCATGGATGATTAGGGGCCTTTGGTGGTGAATGAGTACATTGACAGATCTCGCACTGTTGTATTATCTCTTCCACTTCCTTATTAAGGCCAGGCTACCAAACGTAGCTGCGTGCCAAAGCCTTCGTTCACCCTATATTCCCTGATAAGCATGTATTGTCTGTAGATGTGATCACAGCCCTCTTCTGGAATGACTACCAGAGTACCTCACAGCAAACACCCTCTGCGAATTAATTCAAGTTTGTCTCCTTGCAAATTGCTTGAATTCTTCCCCATACGTAATATTTGGCTATCCCCTCCACACCCATGAGGAAACTCTAGATAGAATAGGATCCTTTTTGGTCATGTTGGCAATCTGATGTGCCATCAGAGGGGGGCATCTAATGCTTCAAGAAGTACTTCAGTGCGTGCTGGTATATCTGTCTCGGGGGTGGATTGTGGAAGACGGCTGAGGCCATCTGCATTGGCAATACTAGACCCTGGCTTGTATCATAACACAAAATCGTAACCACTTAGTATAACACTCCAGTGAATCATTCGGGGTGAAATGTTTGGTGTGACGTTGTTGGTAGTAAACAGCCCTAATAACAGTTTATGATCAGTGCATATCTCAAGTTGTCGTCCATACACACAGTTGTGGAACTTCTTGATGCCAGCAATGATACTTGAGGCTTCTCTGTCTATCTTTGCAACTTCCGCTCAGTAGACATCATGGTAAAGGAATAAAAGTGAACTGGAACTTCTTCCCCATGGTTGTTGATTGACTTAAGACACCACCAATCCCATATTGGGATACATCACATGTTAATAAGTTGCTTATTTGGGTCATAGTGTGCCAGCAAGGAGTTAGATGTTAGAAGGGCTTTTGTAGCTACAAAAGCTTCATCATGAACCTGGGTCCATTTCTACTGTTCAGATTTCTGCAATAGCTGATGCGAAGGCTCTGCTACACTAGCCTTATTGGACAGGAATGAGTGATAAAAATTAAGACTACCAAGATAAGCCTGTAACTCCTCTTTGTTTGATGGTGTTGGTGCCTCGTGAATGGAGTGTACCTTGTCAGTTGTGGGCAGGAGGTCGTGTTTCACCACGTACCCTGTAACAGGCTACTGTCCTGTTCTCTCATCTCAGTAAACACCAATGGACTAGCTCAGCATGAGTTGGAGACTTCGACTATGTAATAATGAAAGTTTGTTGATACCAGGATTGCCAATAAAATAAAATAAATTAATATTTGGAAATTTATTGTTGTCTCTGCAAAACAATCGACACTCGCTGCTGACAAACAAAAAAAAAAAAATGACGGAATTGCAGCCTTTACAAAACAAAAATTCTCACTTCGAGAGTTATGAAGATGAGAGAGAATAGTTACTTTTCTCTCCCGGCGCCCTATTGACTCCTTGCATCGACGGAAAATAAATTTAATAGTTTTTTGAAATATCCGAAATAAAAAAAGTTAAAGTTGTGGGCGCTGGTCGGTGCGAGTCACGTGATCACACGTTGCAGGCTGTCCGGCTGACAGCTGACAAACGATCGTGCTGCGACGAACTTTTGTGATACCCGAGAAAGGTCGCGCTTCCTTATATATTGGTAGAAAGTTTCCTTATTGAAAACCTATTGTTTTCAAGGAGTCGGTCACGTCAGCCAAAGGTGACCTCTGTTATTTTCCTTGTTTCACCATGTTTTGCCTTGTGGTGGCGATGTTTTTAGTTTACAAACCCAGTGAAAAGGAAAGGATGCCTATCGTTGTTGATGACGTCTGTTGATTACGTTTGTTACTACTGATGAAATGAGGAAAGAAAAATAACAAATTTGGAAACACGAAAATATGTGGAATACAAATAAGTTGTCATTGCCACAACCTTTCACATATTACATGAATTACTATCCTTCCCGAAATACTTCCCGAATATAGAAAAAATATATATCTAGCTGCAATGCTACAACCCCAAGAATGTCAAGTCTGGGGCACCCAAAACACATTTTTCTGCCTTGACATGAATATCTGCATCCCTGAAACGTTTCAGCACCTGTTGCGCATTTGTAAGTAAATACTCCATGGATGTACCCTTCACTAGTACATCATCAAAATATTGCACTACATTATCAAGACCAGCCAGTACATCCTCCATGAACCTTTGAAATTTTCCTAGTGCTATGCACACCCAAAACTCTAGACAATTTCCTTAGAAAGTCCCTTTGTGTGTGATTATAGTTTGAGCCACAGCAGCTTCCTTGTCAACTTGCAACTGTTGAAATGCCTGCATTTCAAGTCAATCTTTCCAAACACATTGCCTCCACAAAGTTAAGCTATCCTTAAATGCTTTATTCAACGTTCTTTTATAATCAGCAGAAATCCTTGCGTCCCCACAAGTGTTCTTAGTAAGTGCAGGTGTACCGTGTGAGTAAATTGTCTTGAAGGTAATTCCATCAATTATAGACACTCCTGCATCTGTGTCTAGTTTAATCTCGCTGGTTGGCCATCAATTATTACTGTTGTGCATAATTCAGCAGACCATCCCACTGTAACATTCCAAAGGTGGTAGACATCTGGTTCAGCGCTGCTCTGAGCTGTGTTTATTTGTGCCCCTTGCAAATGTTCAATTGTATTATCATTACCCTTAGACTTAATATCCTTTGCTTTACTTCTGCATACCTTCTCAATGTGGCCTAATTTTTTTGCAAAAATAAAATTCAACATTCTTGAAAGGACGAGAAGACAGATGTTAGATGTTGTCCACTACAACCAGTACACTTCCACTCTTGACTGTATCTAGGTGCTTGCCTTGCTCAACTGGTCAATTCCAGTAGTTAGTAGTACACTATTATTATGTGGTAGTCAGTATTTACAAAGTTCAAAACAGCCCCACAGATTTCTTAGGTGTGTCTATATGCTCTCTCTGCAGCAAGGGCTTTTTCCTGTGCTTGGGTAAAAGTCAAGGCAGTTTCCGACAATGACCTACACTGCACAGTCTCGTCTTTCATACCACATACAAATTGATCCCAAAGCGTCAGATCTAGGTTGCCCCTGAAATTACAATGTTCTGCTAACTGCTGTAACTCAGCAATGTAAATCTCCGATGGTCTGGGGGCAAAATGATTTTTTAATAGTGTTATGATTTCTGCATACATTTTCATGCCCAGGGTAGCAGATGAAACTAGTGATCTCACTAAATATGTTTTAGGCCAACACACACTAAGCAGTACTGCATGCTTTTCCTCTTCGCAGGTGACATCATTTGCTTGAAAATAAAACTCAAGATGCTCTGCATATGCGTCCCAACCTTGCGGATTCATCGTTTAAAATTCTTCATTGTTGCCTACAAAGATGCTATTGTGATACTACAGTTCACTTCATTCACATCGCAAGTAATCCCATCCTTGTCGCCAATTATTACATAGTTACATTTTAAAAGTTGTTATATACAGTTACATTTTAACTAATAAATGCTTTGTCTACTGCACAGAGATGTCGACACACCCACATAGACCGCATCTTACTGTCCTTTAGCTGCCGCCACAACACTGTGTATAACTCAATTGTCATGGCTGCCAACCTCCAACATTCTCCACCAAGGCACAATACCCTAAGACATAACAATAACATTTTAATTTTACATGAGTAGTATCATGTATTTAATTTGTAGAAAATATCAACAGAATTGTTCAATAGAACTCGCTCAAAATTAGTTTTGACAATTAGAACAAAGTATCTAACAAGTGAACAGTCTGTCTTAATAAAATAGCAAAAATTTGTGCACCTAAGATTTTTGTTCTTGGGTATTTTGTGTATACTTTGCCATACCAGGCAATTGAAGTGATAAACATTATGTGACTGATGACTTCATGGCCTAAAGGTTACAGCGTTTGGCTTTGTGAGGATGGGTAAAGAGGAGATTTGAGGTGTGGTAAGGTTTAAGGTTATGTGATTTCGGAATTTGTTGGTACTACCAGAGGCACCAGGATGCCGTGAGGTTGGTAAAGTAGATCCTTGTCCTCGGGGTCATTCGGCTGACAACCACTGTGTAACTTTCCAATGTGGCTGTTTTACTCCTCTAAATGACTAATAAACTATGTGCGTTATGCACGGTGGCCTATTCGGGCTGACCCCACACCTCAAACGATAATAGTAAACTATACAAAACATAATACACTGAAATACATACATTTGAGCACCGATATCAAACTTTGGAAGATTGACAGGAAATGGTGAAGGCCCGTGCTCGTGCCCGTTGGCAAACCGGAATAAAACATGTGATTTCAATCATTGTGAAATTTACTCTGTATTAAATTACATTCCCTTCTAGGGGGCATCTGACACTGGTGTCTGGTTTAACCTGCTGACATGGGTAGCACTAAAAAAAAGTGTGAAGGCCCTGAACTGATTAAAGTGAGAAGTTAAACTTCCCCAGACGATGCAAGCACTGGGGAAGGTGAGGGGCAGTTTCCCGGGTGGCTGAATGAACGAGGTTCCGGTAAATTAATAAGACTATTGAAAACTAAGTGATTATTGCAAAAGATGCTGGCCGCCTGAGGGGTTGCACGAACTGCGAGACACTGTGACGCACATCCAACCCCTCGAGACTTTGAGCGATGATTAACTTGCCTGAGCAACGTGTTGGACATGCTGGCTGGCGTTGGCCATGCTGGCTGGCGTTGGCGAGCAGGCACGTCATGTGGGACTACTATTCAACCGACTTTGCTTGTGAACAACTTATAAACTCTCAACTTGCAATGTAACAACATATAAAATATTCAACTTTAATACAGACAAACATACACATACAAAAATATGCAAGATGATGTGGACGTGAAACACGTGAGATGAAAGTAAACAATCAACAAGAACACTTTAAAACATTCTAAACCCTAGAAAGGGGCTGCTGCTTTGGTGTCTTTCATGGACACGTGATTAGAAATGTTGCGTGCACCACTAAACTCTTCTAATCACTTATGTGTTCTATTTGCAGCATTTGTATTACTCCGCACTGCGGAGCACGTGGCCGCTTGTCTGTGTGCTGCGATTGTTACACTACACTGCCCTGATTTTTTCGTTGTACTCTGCATAACAAAACACTACACTACTATATACTTGCTCGGGTGGAGTGTGGACCTGTGCCGTGCTGTGAAGTGCGGTGATAAAGTGCAGTGGGCAAACTGTGTAAAGGTGGAGGACGTGGTTGGCATGAAATGTTTTATTTTTATTTATTTTTTGGCTGTACATATATAATCACTGGTCTAATGTATTTAGGAAACAGTTTTCCTGCAGTTCATGTGGTTGCATTGAGAAGTTTTGGGAGATGGTTCTTATGTGATCACAGTTTTTTTTTTTTTGCTTATACTTCCAGATGGAACTTCTGGTTGATTTTTAGCTCTAAATTTTCAAACGGTTAACACATTAAATTGTGCGCTTAATTGATTTTGGATATAATTTTTTATCTTATTAAAGGTTAGGTAGGAATAATATTAGTATTTGCCATCTGTTTCTTGCTCACTAGAAGATTGATAATGTTAATTATTTTAAGGACAATTATTTTTTTGTAGAAGGGTGTGTTATTTTTTTGTAGAAGCTGTGTCGAAGATTGATGTTTGCTTTTCTTCATATATTCCCTGTAGGGATATATAGATCCCACCGATAATGTCTTTGCTGCAGGTACCATTTGTAAATTGTTTGCAGATTTATTTGAATGGTCAACAAAGAGCTGTTCAGCAAAGTATTGTAGTTCTCCGAAAGATCTTTGGATTTTTTTTTTACTAGGACTACATAATTCCTCAACAGTAAGTTTTGTGGTAACTAGTTTTTACTGCAATGCCATTGTTTATTAGTACAGCGTTTGTAATGTGTACAGTGTCAGTGACAGGAACGTTGGAGTAAAAGAAAAACTTTATTGAGGCCTAGTGTAGTTAGGGTACTCGACTGGTTTCTTCATAGTATTTGATATGAGGAAAGACAAAGTTTTCCAATGATTTAAAACATTTTAATCCAAAGGAAATTAAATATTTCTGTCAGTTTCCAAATTGTTTGCTATGTGCACAAGTAAAGTGTATACTTAATCTTTATTTCACTTTTGCTTGGATGTAGCATATGATTTCAGATTTCTATGTAAAATCATGTAAAACCATTTGTACTTTTATACTTTTGTACAGTTTAAAATACACAAATATAAAGTTAGAACTATAAATTATGTTAGACTTTATCCAAAAGTTTTTTTATCTCTTGCCTAATTGGATGTATATATTTATACTGTTGAGCAGTGGCACCTAGTGATAAATTTAAGTCCTCACAAAATATTGTAAGCAATATAAAATCTGTCTTTCTGAGACCATCCTAAGAAGCATCTGATACTGTTGTACCATTAGGTACCCTTTTGCGTTTAATTTTTTTTAATGATGAGAGTTCTTAATGTGTTTTTAACATATTATCTTTACTATCTACATTTGCAACACCTTGGCGTTAAAGATTGTGTCGTAGTTTAGTTTGATGACTATTTACTCAGTTCTTCACCATATTGTAGTTGCTTTTCATTACGCACTGAAATATGTAGTACTATTAGTACACATTTTTATTGTTAAGCATAGAACATTTTTGTGTTTATAATTTTCTATTGCCTGATACTTCACTTCTTTAAGAATGTGCTTTATTATTTTATTTCCATTTCTACAATATAGTCATACTTTCTGTGTACCCCAGATATTTCTTATCTGTTGTATGTTGACCACATTGAATAGCTTATTTGTAAGTACTTTGTAATTAGACTTACGTTGCATTCCAAGGGTCTAACATTTTTACATTTTATTTATTGAAAGTTCAATTGCTTTGTTACTAAAATTTGACTTCAATTTACTTTTTGATAGGCATTAATGTTTTCGATGTTTCTTCTTGAATTAAAATAAATCATACATAATTCGTAGATAGTAAAGTGTAGTGGTTTAATGTTCAGTACTAGTTTTGATGAAGAAAAGTAAAAGTGAGTAATTGACAGCAATGTTCCTTGTAGGCGTTCTTCTGTTGGCACATTCATCAGGCCTCATCCACAACCCAGCGAGCCAAAGATACAGACATTGAAGGCTCCAGCACCAAAGCTAGATTACCGCAGCATGGTGTCTGTCGATGACATGCCAGAACTTTTTGTATCATTTGATAGTAAGTACTTTTCTCTGTATTTTAAAGTAATTGTTTTATGATTTGTGTAATTCTTTCCATTTGCTAGTACATTTTGATAGTACCAATTCAAAACATCTTGGGTTAAAATTTTTTGACAATTTGAATCAAATAATATTAAGGACAACATTTTCAACCAGCACACAATGTCTCTCTACAAATATTAACTTTTTGTCAAAGTTATCAACATGTATGTTTTTTGGTTTATTATTGAGAAATGTGTTTGTTTTTTGAATTTGAAATTTTTTTTTTAGTAATGGCTGTAAATAAAATAATTTTGTTACTATAGGTGGTAAAATGTTTGCATTTGTACATAAAATTTAGTTTTTGCATGTAATGTTCTTACATTATTTGAATGAGAATTTTTATAAGGTTATACAAAGCTGCAAATATTTACTGTGGTTCTTAGTGTTAATATTAATTGTTATTAAAATTTATCATACTTACTTTTGTGAGTAACACCCACTTTGGACACACTTCAAAATAAATTTGAATCGTACATGACTCGTAACTGTAAATTTTGGAATTCAGTGCTGCTACCAGCAGGGTTGATTTGAATTGTATAAATGTCCACTGACTCGTTACCTTTCTCCATGAAAATATAATATTCTACATGCCATGAAGATCCTCAAATTCAGGGTTCTGTGGCTTCCCTGTACAACGCGCGGTAGTTGCTGGACCATGAGAAGAGACTGGGTTGTTCGGGCTGTATTCGGCTGCACGTTTGCATGGTTTGCAGCGATAAGCGAGGTCTGGCATAGTTACCCTTTCTTTGGGCCAGCCGATGCAGCTGTGGTGAAATGGCTCGTTACACGTGATGCAATGCACTATATTGACCCCGTGCCCAGGGCATGTCACCCGTTTGCAGGAGGCTGTTTGTCGTGTTCAGCATTCTTTGCACCTATAATCAAGTCTGTCAGTGTAGCGCGGCTCATCTACCCACCCTAGGCATCCATAATGAAATTGGTGCTGGCAGTGTGCACATATTATACGGTATGTCCCTGTACCGGGCATGTGGCAAAATTACTTTTCTTTGTTGTGACGTCCTCCATACGGGCATCTACATTATTGGGTGAACTTCTTTCGATGTCCAACATGGTGGTTTGTTTCTTGGGTACATGGGGTGTTTCATGACTCCCCAAAGTCTGGTTAGTTGATTGCCGGCTAGTTCCGTGCGTCTCTAGGTCACACTGGCCTGGTTCTATGTTGCTGGCGAAACAGCAACAATGCTCAGGCCCCACGTTGAGCACCATAAAATCACTTGATGCGTGGTGCCCTCTGGAGTCAGTGAGGTACATCACAATCAGGATAGTTTTAGATATGCCAAGTCAGACGCATAGTTAATCTAACTTTGGGTCAGTTACAATGTATGGAGGCACTGCCGGTGTATACCACCGGACGTGTGGCCTTATGACTTGGTATGAAGTCGAGGATGGTTACTGGAATTCTACGGATGGGGACACATGCTCTTTCCGGTTTACCTGGCTTACCAAGGTTCTTGGGTACCTGCTTACACAGCTGCGACAACAGTGGTAGACAACTGGAACTGGTCCCAGGTCCTGGTACGTAGGTGGTTGAGCTGGAGTGCTGGACCCTGGTGTTGGGCCCTAGGTGGGCTGGCTGGTCATCTGCTCTGGACCCAGGGTTTGGCTATACCATACCTGATTTCTTGGCTTGAGATGATGGTGTTGATAGCAGGATGCTGGCTGCCGGCGAGCTTGATGGGAGTTATTAAAAAGGAAGGGGACTGAACTGAGAGTTGAGGACTCTCCAGTCGTCAGATGGTGTGAGCTTGTTCCTGTGGGGTTTTGCTGCAGAGTGCAGTTGGTGTAGGGTTGCAACTTTGCTTGGCGGCGACAATACCTACCTCTTTCTCCTTCCTTTGAGCCCCACTTCTATAGACTGTTCATGATAAAATGAGCACTTTTAAAATGAGCACTGCTTAAGATCTACTTACATGCATGGTGTGTATTCTTCCGCTTTATGTAAGATTAACATTGTCATGGGCGTCATCACTTTATTCATGTGTTGGTCAACTGAAACTGTGAATTTGTTAAAAAGTGAATATTTTACAAATCTGCTCATTTTTACATTTTCATGCATTAAAAAAACAGTGAAAGAAATAATACAAGTTATCACAAATGGTTACCTAACACTTTTTATTCAAAGTTAAGATATGGAACTACTTACCATCCAGCGTTACAGACTTTACTGGGTGAATATCACTCAATGTGCCCATTAAAATATATGTATGCAGGGGCAGTGACTTTTTCTAAGGTTCATTTCTAAAGTGCTCATTTTATCGTTAACAGCCTTTGAGTGTATGGCATAGAAGGGAGATAATTCTTAACATGTCTCGTTAGGCGTGAGCAGGTGATGGAAGTCCCTAACTGAGTGTACTTCACATAGTTGTGTATTTGACAACCACAGTGGCACCCCTTGCTCCTACAGTCCGGCACTGAAGCGCGATGGACCTAGCGCATGGATTACTATGGTCGCCTTCCGACAACAGTCGAGTGTGGGTTGGAAAAGGTGTCAGGCCTTCAGGACTGGGCAGATACTCCTTTCGGCACAGTTCAGCGCGTTGGATGGAGTACAACCTGGGCTGATTGTCTAGCCGCCTTTTGGATTGTGTTATTAATGGTAGTGGCTTCCCCCTTTCTGGACACCGGAGTGCACAGAACAGCTGGCCTTCTAATAGGTGTGGTTGCGACATATAGGCGTCCCCAAGGGGAACTCGCAGTCCTACTCTGTGGCTCGTAAATTGTTTTGAACAATATTTTCCAGTCTCTGGCTTACTCCTGGTGACAGTGGCGTTCTTTAGGAATCAGTACAAACATCCTCTAAAAATGAATACTCGTAGGTTAGATTAAGATACGTATTTACCATATTTTGGTGTGTAGAAGCGGCGTGCGTGTACAGGCAGCACCAGATGTTTTTGATGAAAAATTAGGAATAATCACTATTCCATACAAACATAATAAATTCAGACATAATTTTCCCCTGCAAAACATTTGTGATAGAAAATTTGTATTAATAATTGTACTTTTTTCTTTCTTCCCCCGCCATTCCATTCCAATTTCTTTTGAAACTAAGTTGAAACATAAAAAATGTAATATGTTGACAAATTTCTAAACTTGATTTGGGGTAAATATTTTTTTTGCCAATATCTCGTATGTAAGCAGCACGGCCACTTTTTGTAGGAATTTTTTTTGGTAACAATGTGCGGCCTATACACGCCGAAATATGGTATTTAGGTAGGAATAAATCCAGTGACTCGTACTACCTCCTAACCAAGCAATGTTGAATGGTTTGGTGGGGGTTAACCACCATCTGCGCTTGGCTACCTGCTTCGGTCTGCTCATCGGCGCTCAGGGCTCTTCGTGGCATATGATTGCTTCAGCTATCTTCGGAACCTTTGGTGGCACTTCGAGGCGGTGTTGTGTTTTGTCACCGCTTGCGCAAT
The DNA here is from genome assembly GCA_029891345.1 of Dryococelus australis. Taxonomy (NCBI): domain Eukaryota; kingdom Metazoa; phylum Arthropoda; class Insecta; order Phasmatodea; family Phasmatidae; genus Dryococelus; species Dryococelus australis. The sequence continues at coordinate 88,518,496 of CM057003.1, read as the reverse complement.
GTATTGTTTCACGTGTATGTAATCGCACCTGTGGTCCTGTAGGCACTTGTGATTGACTGTCTTTGGTTTGGTCTTGTCTTTCCTCGGGTGACATAAAAGTATGTGGTTGAGAAGTCCTAGTCGTATTTTATAATATGGTAGAAAGCGGCACACGTCAATGGTGAAGATTTGTACATTTATACTTTACTCCTGGCTCAGTATTCTTAGTAGCAGGTATTTGGGGAGGGAGATAAACAGCTGGTGGGCTTCATTATTGGTGCACATGACCATCAATGAAATTGGGGAGAATGTTTAAACTGGACATCTTCATCTTCTTGCTTTATAGAATATGTAAGGGAATATTCTGTTGTATATACAACTGTATTTCATGTCTAACTTTTACAGACAACTGTTAGTAGCTTCACCAATTTATGTATAGGTCAGTACCACAGAATCATTAACGTATTTATGTTCAAATCTACCCTGTTAATTGGAGCACTTAATTCAGGTACTGTCTAATGTTGTATCTCTGTTTCTTAATTTTGCATTTTAAATAATTTTTTAAAATACTTGAAAGGAAAAACAACATAGTAGCAAGTTGTAATGAATAGTGTGAGAGTATGTTATGTTTTTTATGCTTGTAGATTATTTGCAAATACTGAGCAACTTGTGTGTTGCGTTGTTAGATGTGTGATGCTGTTTGTGTACTTTGGAGATAAAATCTTTTATTCTTTTAAAAATTGCAGACAATTTTTTTTACTTGTTCCTGTGATTTAAGAAATGTTGAGTAATGTTTTGGCATCTGGTGTGAAACTTAATTAGTTTGTAAACTTTCTTGTAAACTAAGATATGCAGAAACATAGTTAGCATTTAAGGAAAAATTATTATTGCTGCATTGGAAAATGGTTGCAAATAGGTGTGTTTGTGTGTTTTTTTTATTTAGTTTTTTTTTTATGGAATAGGAATTGTCCACATTTCTCTAGTTGTAGTAATATTTTTACTACTATAATTTATAGGTGTTCTAAAGAGGAATTTATCTGAAAGTGCCAGCAGGATAACATAATTCTTGGGTGTGCCAACTCAAGTGGAATGGAATTATAAGTACTGCAACAAATTTGTAAAGGTAGATCTTAGACACCACAAATATTTTGCAGCTGATTATTAACTTTGGATTCAAGGTCATCTGTAGTGGTTCATTACTTCTTTCAGATGTTGCCATTATCCTGCCTTAAAGGTTGGTTTATTTTACCAAGAAACTATGCATCATAAAACTTAGTTACCGTAGCAGACATTTGCAAAATTTTGGATTCGGTTAGTTTTGAATAAGGTCCCATTTTGCTGTAGGAATGTGGTTTCTGTAATTCACTTTCTTTCTGAGACTGAAATCCAGAGATAGACCCCAGATTAATAGATCCTTATCTACAGTTAAAAATCTCTGATTTGGTTGCTAAAACTGTATTTTCAGAGGCAAATAACTGAAGAATGGATGATCTTTGTAATGTCGCTGTGTCGAAATATTGTTGCTGTGAACCAATTTGTCAGGAAAATAGTTAGAGAGACAGTAATATTTCCTCTCCGTTGTTTACTATGTAACTGTTGATTGGTTACCATCCAGTTTTCGTAATGTTCCACCATTTTCTTGGACCTTCTATTTGTAGCAGTGATTAAAAAATTTTTTATCAAAGGAGTGGTGTTTAGCAATTGGCTCGCATATTAGTGTCAAACACGTATGAGAATAGTTTCCTATTGCTTTGGGTTTGGGACAATTACAAACTGGACCTGGAAACGTGTAGATAAATGTGAAGGTTCAGAAATGATTAGAGAACTATTTTACGGATTGCTTTAAAGTTTTCAGTTTGCAAATTTTATGTGAAGTTTAAATCTGTGGCTGACATGTTAAGTCTGTTAGTTTCTACTTTAGAATTAAATTCTCTTGCTTCTTGCCCTCCACAGATTTTATTTTAATTCTGCTTTGTTAAAATATTTGAGTGAAATTCTTGATATTTACAATTAATGGTTTTCATAAAAAACACGTACCTTTTAGTTTTAAGCTTGGGAAATTTTTTTGCATGTATTACTTCCTGGGTGTTTTACCAGTTCTTACCACAATGTCTCCAAGCACTCCGGAAGTTTCTCCATATGATGGTGTGGGGGTTAGAATACTTGTCTCCTGCCGAGGCAAACCAGGTTCAGTTCCTACCAGGTCACTTGGATTTTGTATGTGGAAATGTGGTGGACGTAACTGTTAGCTGGCAAGTTTTCTCGGGGCACTTTGTTGCATTTTGCTGCTCCAACTTCACCTTGATTTACTTCACCAGTGCTCCAGACCTCACTGTTACGCACTGACCAAAAAACCTCTCTCTCTCTCTTTCAGTTCACAAGTTTCAGGGTTAAATGGACTTGGTGGAAACTAAAAATAAAAAAACTAGTTAAAGGTGAAAAAAATCTGTTAAAATGTAACACTTTCGGGGAAACAGTCTCCGCCAGTGTAGTGTTGTTACAGTTCCACCGTGTCACCATGCCCTCTTCCTGCAGGTGTAGGGTATGTGTAAAGTTTGTAAGGATGAGAGTACTAAAGGCAACACAGACTCATGCATAAAAGGTATAGAATTAGCATGTAGAATTTATTTGTATATTGCATGCCTCTACAGGACCTTCAGAAGTTATTGTACACTGGTAATTTGACAAAACAATATGTCAGTTCTCAAAACTATGACCTTTCATGGTTCCCAGGGAAAGGGTTGTTATTTCAAAGAGGTTATTGGAATTTTGATTGATTGTGACCCACCCCCAACCCCTACATGCAAAAATTGCATTAATTTTACTAGGGCTGCTTTTGCACTTCTATAGAGACAAAATTACACATTATTGTTGAATTCAGTTAAGTTATATGATTCCCTTCATTTGACTTGTAAGATCTACGTGCTTTTAAGATAAAATTTGACATATTTTGAATGATTGTGACCTCCAAAAACTTTACTTGTGCCTGGGTTACTATGTCTGTGGCACAGTTGTCGTAGCTTTATTTGCGTTAGGTCAGCACACGTGTTTAGGGATTGACCAATGGCCACTTCCGGCTAGATATCTTTATGGGACACGTGCCTTTACGTGGTGGAACAAATTTCTCGATAGTCTGGCTGACTAGTGCCTTATGGTTGTCTACGGGTTTACAGATTACGGTAGATGACTGGTGGGAGGTGTCCAGATTAACAGACTTACTGACGACTTCTTCAACCTGCTGGAGAATGGTGGCTTGCTGCAGACAAGGGTTGATGGTGCAGTCTTCAGGAGTCGGAATGATGGTACCGTGTCTGCCAACACGGTACCGCAGATTCCAGTCGACTCCTTCTGAACTCCAAAACCAGGGGTTGGAGATACCATACCTTACCTCGGTTCTGTGCAGTACACCACTCTGAATGGGATGATAGTCCTGGTGTGTGTATGGATATGCGGTGGGAAAGCGATAAAGTTAGATACAGGAGAGGCCAGTCTCTCCAGAAGCCTTATTAAGGCGGTGCGGTCTCGTTCCGCCTATCTGTCCGCTGTTGGTAGAGCCAATACAGCCCGCTGCCTGGTAAACAATCCTTTGATCTTCTCTCCGGAAGCCGTGCCTTATCTTGTACGGTGTAGAGTGGAAACCACCGCTGAAGGAAACTGGTTGTGCACCATGGACGCAAGACAAAACCCTATAATAGTGTGTTTCCAGCAGCAGCTGGCGACACGAGCTCTGTGCTCCAGAAGGCCCCCCCCCCCCCCCCCCCCCCCCACCACACCACCACCTGGTGGGCAGACAAGAAGCGTTGATGTAGTGTGGGTCACCTTCCTGCTACTACTGGGTATGGTATCGCAACCAAGGCCAGGCTGTAAAACCTAAGCAAATACCCCCCCCCCCCCAACACCCGGGTGCTCCGGTAGAGATACAACTCAAGCGTACTGTCTCTCTGGTTAGAGGAGTTTCTAATGGTTGGGGCCCTGCTGTTCTATCCCCGGAGGTCTAGAACAGGTGGCCGTCGACTATGTGTGTTCAGGACTGGTGGACTCCAGAAGGTGGTCCCCACTCGTAGCTATTTCGTATTGAAAATAATGGGTCTTGGTCGGCATTGCACAATTCGTATCCTTCCTAGCTGGTGTATTAGAGATTACTCTATAAATAAAACCCTTTGCTAGAAGAACAAAGCTGTGTTTATTAGTACTATAATAAACACAGTGACTCGTGCTAACTCCTATCAAGTAGACGGGTTGCTGGAGGTAACCTACGTAATCCAGGTGTAGGTGACCTGGTTCTAGGCTAGTTGGGAAATAATACAAAGTGACGATTATTGAATAATACTAATACGAGCTAACTAGTAAATGGGATGTCTATACATGACAGAAGTTAAGTCCACTTCTCTAGTAGCAGAGTGGGTTGAATGTCAATGATACTGGAGAAGCAGCTTCTGGTAGGGGGTAAGTATTGACGTCACAGCAGCCTCTGGTCGCTGTTGCTGCAGAAGCGTCTCATGACAGCAATGGTAGCAGCCACTGGAAGGTTGCTGAAGAGTTCGCAGTTGTTGGAGGCCCCAGCACTAGAAGTGGTGGAGCATCTCGAAGAATTGGAAGGAATAACTCACGAGCCACGCAGCGCACGGACTTAGTCAGGACTGCAGGTGCAGTGGCGGGCCACTAGGGGGGTGTGTGACGTCCCTCTGGTGTGGTCGGAGTGGGGGTAGTAACCCTCTAGTCATCTCTCGGCTTCGTGAATGTTCGCCGGCGCTCGGCTGTGCTCGGAGGCAGCAGACGGCTTGTGGGCCCTCAGCGCGGGGGAGGGGAGTGTGATGTGTCCGCTGTCATGCGTAACCCTCTGTTTCCACGTGTTCAGGCGTCCTCCAGGATTTTGGCGGCCCGCAGTGTAAGTTTACAGGTTTGCGGGGTTCGACTCTCACGTTAAAGTAGACATACTTGGTGTGAAGTGAGATGAGTCACAATCATTATGTATAGTTGGATAAAGCGGCACGCATCAAACTTAATTGCATATGTGTTCTATAATTTATAAAGCAAAAACTTTTTGATGTAATAAAATATCAATTTTAATATTGTGACATCATCCAAAAGAAACTATACGTTAGATGGACATATAAATCTTTTTCTTGTCACAAAAAAAGTAGCCGGAACACAGCACACTGAGAAACTTTTAGCAAGCACGTACTCTGATTTTTTTGCTGGAAAATCACAGAATTTATTATTTAAATATTAACTTACTATCACAGGTCAATTACATGGGCTTTAAACACAACGTAAGGGTAGTAAAAGAAGGTAGATGACCTACAGCATTACAAGCAGCGTGACCCCCCTTTGCTGTTGCATAGAGTGGGCCATGCAACAGAAACTGCAGCTGAGGCAACCTTGCTAAGGTGACTAGTGAAGGGAAGGCAGCTGGCCAGTCCTCTTTCCAGTAGCAGAGCTGCGTGAACACCCTCCTAATTGATACTTCTGCCTGGTGCCTTCATAGTGACCACAAAACAGAGCACAAACTGCTTGTCTAGATTATTATTTTTTGGTTTGTTTTCATTAAGTACTGTCTATCATAGATACCTCTTAAGTGTGTTTTCGTGAGTGAAATGTAATATTATTTGCATGCTCCATAAAATAACTTGGTCCACATTTTTCTGTTAGTCTTGAAGTGCCGAAAATATATTTACATTCTGAAAGTTTGTTGGTTTCGAGTAAAAGGTGAAGTAGTGTTTATACTGAATGATTCTGTAAACAAATTATTTTGTATCAATGGCAGATAAATCTGATATTGCAATGAAGTAATCATCAAAGGATTGTCGTACAAAAATGTGTTTTTAGGGGTTACGATTAGGTTTACAACCACTAATAATTTGTAGTTTGTTGTAAATGTATTTCAAAACAGTTATTAGAATGTTTGAAATATACATGGCCTAAAAACAGACCTTTCAACTTTTTGTAGAGTAAGTTGTTGTTTTTTTTTTATAAAGAAAATGAGTATGAGATTAACTTTGTTAATAGTGTTTATCTACAGAGAGTGTTTATTACTCGTATCTGCACAAACGGCAACACATTTATTGTGCATTATTCTTTCAGTAAAATTAAAACGTGCAGAGTTAAGATTATTGTAATGTTTCTTATGCATGAGCACAATTATCCATCATTTTGTTGAAACAACATGCAGTTAAAAACAGAATTGTCACGTGGGACCCAAAAATGAGTGCCAGCTCACGAAAGATGTTAACGTAAAGCCCTGCTCTCCAGAAACAAAATAAAGTCATCTCTCGATTTGAAGATCCTTGGAATAGTGATCCTCTCAAAATAACCCTTTTTTGGGAACCATGAAAAAGAATTTTGATTTAAAAGGTCTTTCCAACAAAGACCTCTTGAAATAACCCTTTTTCTGGGAATTATGATAAGTTGTAGAATCAAGAGTTTACTGTAAATTATCGAGCATTGAGTACTGGAATGATTGACTGATGTTAACTTTCAATCTCTTACTGCCTGTCATGAAATAAAACAAAAGGTAAAGGTGAAAAAAATGTGTGCATTGGATTTGTGGCATTTGTTTTTGTTACCTATTTCGAGAGGGGTTATTTTAGATTAAAATTACATAAAAGCCAACAAAATGACCGTTGTGATAATGTTTAAACAATTTTATCAAAAACTGAACGTAATATCAGAAGAGACAATTTATTACCTACCACACTTGACCAAACTCTTTTGTAGTATGCTGCAGTTAAAATAATGTGGATTATATTTGCACTTTTCTGCAGTTTGGTCATATGTTACCTACCATCATGTTTCCCATGTAAAATAATAATAAAACATAGAAGTGCACTGGAAAATTTCATGTTGCCTCAGTTGCGATGACAAATTTGATAAAATTAATGTAAACAACAAATTAAGTAAATGTCTTGTTCACATAGCAATATAATTATTATTAATATAAAATCTGTTTATGGTCATATGGATATAGTCGAGCAGGTTTGCCGATTTGTCACTTTCAGGGCAAATTTCTGTTACTCCACTAGTAAACACAGAAGAACCAAAAGTTTCATAATGATAGCTGTTTGTGAAGAATATTTTAATAGTACATACATCATCAGAAAATGTAGAATTCAATTTTTGTCAGGGATGACATTAGTATACTGATTCAGCATTTTTTAAGAATCAAAATGTTTGGTAAAGGAATGTTTTAAAACTTTCACAGAAGTTTTTGAAGATACTAAAAATATAAGTAATGTATGCATTTCATGGCGTAGGATATGAAAGTTTTGTAAAATATGTTGTATAATGAATTGCAAGTCATAGCCATGGTTCACAAGTTTGATATATTTTCTTTGTTAGTTTCTGCCTTTTAAAGTAAAAATTAAATGTGTTACTATTAAGTTTTAAGATACTACACCTTCTGTAATAGTGTTGGTTGGATTTATTTTTCAATAGGTTGTCTTTTAATACAAATTCAGCGTGTGTCAGAATGTCTTTGTTCGTCATGGCATTTGAAGACCCTGTCTCACAGTTTTTTGGTGGGAGTGGTGACTGCAATTCATTGTACAAAGTTATAACTTAGTACATTATTGAAAACTTATTTCATTGGTGATTAACATTTTCATTTCTTTCTTTCCTCTCTCTTTCTTGTAGTCCATGCACCTAACTTCCCTCTGCTCGAAGATCTGGGTAGGTTTCTCTCAGCTCAGATTTAATACAAAATTTTGATTGGTCATGATGTTTGACTGTTGTGTTCTGTGTTAAAGCTCTTGACTGCAGAATTTTTTCTCAATTGCTTTGGTTTGCACCAAGTGCCTGCATTTCTTACACTTTAAAGTTGACGTATTTCTCGCTAAAGCCTGGTGTTTCTTCTGTGTATGGTTGAGTATGTTAGTGAATCTTTATACAAGCATTTTACAGATTAGCATCATATGTCAATTTTGTTTTCTTTCATATGCAATGCATGCTGTTTGTTTTCTGTAAGAAAGGTTGTAGCCATTCTTAAGCCTAATACTTCAATAAATTATTTTGAATTTTATTTTGTGTAAGAGTTTTTCTTAATGAATAAATATTGATAAAAATGCAGTACAGTGGTAAAATTTGAAAATGCATCATCTTTATGGCAGTTACATAGTTATGTTCAATGCATATTTTTTTAGTGAACATTTACACCATTTTTTGGCTTTTGGCCACAGTTTCAGTAAATCTGATTTTCACTGTCATCTTTGTAGGTTTAGAATTACTCCTGACATTGGTGAAAATGTTTGTGAATAACAGTAGTTCAAAATACCTGGAAATATGCAGTGGAATTAGTTATTCATAGGAATTTTGTAAAAAATGTTCACCTCTGTGCATGTACGTAGCCCGAATTTTTAAGAAATAAGTGTAAATGTTTTAAATACGGCTTCTTAAAAGTCTAATAATAGTATCTAATTATTTAACTATCATCCATGATAATTTTAATGATTTAAACGTATTATACAACCTTTCTTCATCTGATGTGAAACGCAACGCTGTTGGGAAATGTAACACATTTTTCTTGCTAAATATTTGTGCTTAGTGTAATCCAGTGCATGTACACCTTTAACATTCATTGACTTGTATGTTCATTGATCCTTTTAAACACATGAAGTGCATGGGAAATGCATACATACACAGGTTCTCAAAGCAGTATTTTACCAGTAACTTTTTTTTAACCTGTATTTAAATTTCTGCATATTGTTTCTATAAAGCAAAGGGCTATGTTAGTATTCACATTCTATTGTGGTTACTCTGCAGTTCTCTATGTTGTGTCCTTGGGCTGGTTTGTCTCTTGTGTGGTATATCTGTTTCTGAAGGATTTCAGCGCACGTTTGACTGTTATAAACTGCTTAAATTGTTTTAATATTTAGTCTTCAGTCGGTGAATGTTTTTTTCTGTGTGAACTCAAATTTTACAATTTCCTTTAGAATCAGTTATGTCAAAATTTAAATAAATACTGTAGTATTTGCCCCTTATTTGTGTTTTTGATAACATTTAATACTAGATTTAAATTTTTTTTATTTATGACCATTTTCAAATATCTTGTGCCTTCCTTTGAAGTATTTGTTACTTAGTGTGTCTCTTATTCCCACCAGAGGTCATATATTTGGGGGGTTTGAAGGTTTTACCAACTTTTGTGACAATGGGTATACTGTAGATAAACATTGGCAATTGAGCAAATAAAACCTTAAGCTGGACTAATAAACTTCCAGTGCAGTCTGGAGTATGCTGGAGATTTTTTTGGTTGGGTAGATGCAGGAGTCTCTAGTGTCCAGTAAGAAACAGCAGGGGTAAACTTGAGTAGCCCTACAACAGTTACTGGCTGGGATACACCATTCAGATGATGTCCTGTGCAGTGGGCGTCATAGTGGTGTGGTTAGACCACTGTCCTCCCATCAAAGTGAACTAGGTTTGATTCCTAGCAGGGTTGCGCTGCTCCAGGATTTTCATATGTAGGAATTGTACTGGGCGAGATGTTGGTCTGTGGGTTTTCTTGGGGATTTCAAATATCCCCCGCCCTGGCATTCTGGTGCTGCTCCTTACTCACCTTACTTCACCCTCATTGGCTCGTAAGGCCTCACTGTTAAGAGCAATCCAAACTTCCCCACTTCTGTGCAGACTAGTATCGTACCTATGGTCTGCAGATACATCTCCTCTTCCCTCCAAGAGTTATGGGTTCGTGTTGCTCCTGAAGGATTCTTTCTGCAGGTTTCTACATGGGCAACTTGTCATATTTTTGCTAGTAAGGTGGTATTGGGTTTCATCCAAGTTAGTGTAATTCTTTGGCAACTCTGGCCCACTAGTGTGTACTTGGGTATACACTAGTGACAAAGCTATCTCATACTTTCATCACTTGGTTGGGCATGGCGTGGATGTACCTTGATGCTAAATATACTTCCAAGTAAAGGGCTGCCTTATACTGATGAATTAATATCCAGTCTTTGATCAGCAAACTTCAGGTAGTGTCAGGTGGTACGGACACATCCACTATAATCATAACTTAAGTGTGCAAGGGAAGTCCAACAGGATTTCTGCTGCTACTCTTTCCACTTAAGAAGTAGTGGATATAAGGGGGTAGGAATTTTGGAAGTAGACAGAATAATAATTGAATAGTTTCCTTTATTCACAACATGAAGACACCACTCAACAAAGGCATGCAGATAACATACCTGGCCAGTTAGACTGATAGGTAGGGGTAGCATTCCTATCCTTAATTTCCTTCCCACCTTCCTTGGTAAAGGGTATCAGGTGCTAGAACCGTACCTCGTGAGATAGGAGCAGGCGACAAGCGTTCCCTACCGAAAAGTGTTCTGCCGTCTAGGCGCACAAGACCATCGCCCAGTACAACCTTATTCCCCAACTGGCTACACAAACGGTGCAGTGGTTGGAGAGGGGGTTCCCTCAGAGACGTTCAAATATCTTTGATAGGTGAGCCTCTATAGTGGACAGGTCCGGCCCAGAGCTCACCAACCAACACAAACGGTTTGGTGGACGGGTGATAGCTGGTCTAGCAACTTTTCCTCTGTTAGTAGGGGTATGACTAGGGGTTCGGGCTCTACCGTTTGGTACACGTGGTGCACCGAATGACTGGCCATCGAATGGTGTGTGCATTTTCTTAACGTGTGTCTGAGGGGGTTCTCACAGTTCTACACTAAGGGGCAAAAATGGTAGTGTTTAAACCCGGTCTCCTGCTTCACACTTTCGGACGTGGTATTTTGTATGGATTCTGGGAGTACTCAAGGAAAACGAGAGAACATATAGGATTAGAATGTGTTTATTCTGAAAGGAATAAAACACTGTGGCCTGTACTATCTCCTGTCTACCCAGAGTTGACCAGAAGTAGTAAGCTACGTTGTCCAAGTGAAGAGGACTTGGTTCTAAACTAACTGGGGGCAATTTTATCTTGGTAACTAATTACAACTTTCCTTCTCTACACGCGTCTCACATGTCCTGAAGTGCACGTGGGGTAGCCATTGCCAGGGGCAAGCGACTAAGGGTGGCAAATGACTTCTGGAAGACTTTGCTAGGGGAGGGCTTCTAAAAGTTTTGCCAGTAGGTGAAGGCAGAGCTGAAGATCTTTAGGCATTGATAGGTCAGAGAGCTCTGGCAAACGAGTTCAGTGGAGCAAGCTGCTCAGTTTGATGAGGCTCTGAGAAGAGCTAGACATAAACTGTTAGAAAGGTCTTGAAGACTCTGGGTTGGCAGAGGGCTCTAGCACACGTGGTGTTGGAAAGAGCTGTCAGAGCTGGTGTGGCCATGAGGGTAGGTGTCCTCTCTCGGCATTCCCTTGAATTTGCTCGGTCAACTGCAGACCTGCCCAAGGCTATCCTGCCGCCACGACGTTTGAGCTTGTTGATGCAGAAGGTTTTTACTACACCCAGTAACTGTACATACAGGTTCGTTTCTACAAAACAAATCCAATTTGGCTTTTGTAGAAAACGAAAGTTTATAATACAGGCACCCACTTTTTCCTCTCTCTTTGCTAGAGCATGTATTTGTGAGCAGACATGTACATACCAAGCAGTATCTGTTACACATTTGCTTTTCTCAGGCAAAAAAAATTATATATACTAATATGTTATTTTATACTTATTTCATTTCCACAGCCATAGCCTATAATAAAAGTCCCATATAAATTAAGAAATTGGTTAGTAAAAATAAACATTGCCATTTCAAAACAATTTAAGTTTCGTAGACAACAGAATTTTTTTGTAATAAAAATCTTTCTACCACTTGACTCTACATTAGTGTTTGCATTACTGCAGAGCAAAGTTTTTTATAATTTGTGAGCAGAATACTGTATAAACAATTGTAGCTCAAAAATATGTTTTAGGAATACAGTATGGTAGTCAGTGTGCTAACAGGAGCTGCATGTTACAAGAGCAGGATACCGTAAAAAATAATTTTGATGAAGCCTGAATACATCAGTTGAATAATAGTGCATTAATCACTATTTTTCCGTGGTGGAATTCACCGAACCATGTGCGTCATTTTATTTTAAATGATTGATTTGATCAGTCTCGTACAGTAGCCTTTGGCAGCTTCAACTTTACTCTCCTCCACAGCGTATATGGACATGATTACCAGCAGTGGTCCATCGTGGATATGTCTGTACTGGTATGGTTTTCTCTGTGGTCATTTCATTTCATTATATAATTATTTCACATTCACGTTTTGATAAGTACGTTTTTTCCCATTACTATGATTTACCCGCAGCATTTTTTGGCAACTCCAAACTTAATTATTTACTGTTAATATCTAAAATTTTCAAAAATAATTAAAACTTAACATATTTGTTTAAAAAATCTATTTAGGTTGACTTAATGCGAATCAGGTCTCAGATTTTGGCTTTAGGCTTGCGTGGGTCCTTCCTCTTTGGAATGGCATACATGGTCCAAACTGTCGTCCTTGACATCTTCGTGTTTCATGCGAGTAGTCGAATGAACAGTAGAATTATACTCGCAGACAAGTTTCGGCAGTAGCTCAAGTTTCCATTCGCTTCAAAGTGCTTCCACATCTTGCCCTTCAGAGTCCTGTTGAACCTGTCGGCAATAGATGCTTTGAGATTGCTGTACGTGGAGTAATTATTGGTGTGGTACTTTTTCATCAGGGCCTTGACCTTTGCATTGTAGATTTCCTTGATCTGGTCGGTTTGCAAATTAGTCTGGATTTTTCCTTCGCGCAACACATCTGCCATGGCATCCATGACGTCACATGCATTCTTTGACTTTATCAGCCTTGCTCATGCGAATTTGCTATAGGCATCGGTGACTGTCAACATGTGTTTGTAGCCCTTGTTGACCAGAGTGTATGGTATCATCTCCAAGAGATCGGCTTGAAACAGGTAGTTCATTCCACAAATCATGACCGTGTGACGGCGGTAGTTGCGCCTGGCGGTCGCATGCAGTTTGTGGGTGATTTCCATCAGACTCATTGTATGTAGTCGCCTTCCTTCAGTTCAACGATTGATATAATGTCGTTGGTATGTGAGTAATTTCCAACCTTTTGCGAAGCGACCAGTAGTTGTAGTGTTTACATCAGTTTGTTTGGGTCATCCCAAAACAAGTAGTCAATGTTCTTGTCACCCTCTATCGTCCTCAGACCGTCCCCATGTTTCAGTGTTAGGTCACTAAAGAGGTCTGCGAAAATGTAGCTTTTTTTTGCGATCTTTATCCTTATAAGCACTGGTCCCGGGATTGTTATCTTGGTAAAGCACATGCGTGAATTCAAGCAACATATCATTATCCAGCAGGTAGGATTCTATAAACTCCCTGGATTCCTTGCTAAATAGACATTCGCAAAGTCTGGGTGTTCCACATTATGTAATTGCCTAATTGGATAATCCCACCTGGTAGAAACTCTTTTTCATCAGCACCAAGGAACCATTTATTATGCCTGTATACACCGTACGTTGTATCATTACTAAGAGATGTGTACTATCATAGGTACTGTCGAGCGAGAGCATTATATTTTTGTGCTTTCTCTATACCTTTTTCTTGTGTGCCAAATCTTCATCCGATTCTTCATCCCGAGCCATTACTACATCATGTTTTCTTTTCTTTGTAGGCTAGCAGTATCATCGACTTCGGTCTTTCACGTATCAAATATTTACTTTTGAATATGAAATTTAACAAACTGAATGAAAGTCTTAGTGCGTGATGCTTTTCTTGACATGTACAAATATCATTTCTCCTCATCTGACCGTGTCTTCATGTAACCCCAGGTGGGGTTGAAACTCTGGACAACTAGCTATGAGTGCCTATATTTACGCCCTTTTACGCGGGAGCACCCACTGACTTTCTACTCAACCTGTTTTTGTTTGTCCAGAATGGATGCCATGCCCCCCCTCCCGCCCTTCTGAAGTGTGAAGCACCACTTGCCAAGCCGCAAGACCTCATTACCAAGCGACCTACTTTTCAGCCGTGAGTTGAGGGATGGCACTAGAGAAGCACAACTCCGCCCAGAGGAGGAGATCATTACCGCCTGCACCCCTGCTTCCCAGACGAGCCAGCGGCAAGTAGATAAGGCCTTGCACCACCGAGGAACGTCGTTGATCTCTTGAGTTCCTCTCCAGCAGCTTGCTCCACCACCTGGTGTGCTGGGGCTCTCAGCTGTCTACCAACGCATTCCAGATCTTCCAGAAGCTGTTCACCAGCAACTCTTGAAGATGTCTTGAATGCCCCATTGCCTTGCCTACCCTTCTGGAAACAGCAACCACATTGCCCTTCTGGTAGTGGCCTCTGCAAGTCTCTTCTGGACAACAGTATTTGAGTTAGTTAGGGTTAGTTATTGTGATAGCTAACTAGTTGCATCTGCCTTGTTCAGGTTAGACAGAGGTCCACTTCATCTGGTACTACATAGATAGTTCGCTTTCGGTCAGCTTTAGTTAGGAGGTAGTAGGGGGACCATGTTTATTCCTCATGGGAATAAATATATATTTCCCTCAAAACCTCTGCATACTTATTTCTAAGGATGACTGAATTAACCACAGTAGACATCAGCCTGTCAGAGTGAAGCAGGAGACTGCGGATTTGAATTACCTTTACAGAGTCTAGTGGAGGACTGCTGGCTCCCTTAAACCAGGTGCACGTACGTCGCAAAACACTCAGTTGATGGCCACCTGTACTGTGCACCTGGTGTGCAATAAGGTAGAGCCACAACCATTTGAAACTCAATACACAAAGTGGCTAGTCAAATAGCCCAGCCTAAACTCCACCCAATGCCCTGAATCAGACCAAACATCATCGTCGGACACTTAGAGTAAACCCACATTTCCAACCACTGCGCCTTGTCTCGCCGGTTGGAGTAACTGGTACGGCTCTGAGTTAGCTCGGCCGCTGCTTTGGCACTACACGTAGCTAGGGATTTTAGTCACGTGCTTCCCTCCAGCAAAGCCTATATTTGTTTCCACCTGTATGCCTGACACCCAGAGGAGTGATTAGGTGGCAGGAGAGGAAGGTCGCTTCAGCCTCCAATGCCAACGGGAGCTGCAGCTCAACCCCATGGTGGGAATGAGCTCATGCTGCCCACTAGCTGTAAAGGGCACACCTCGCAGCTCCCTCCCACTCCTTATTTGCAGCCCTGACCAAGACCGCAGGATGACCTCACCCAGTCATCACTGACTTCCGTCAGGGATGCGACGTGTCGTTGGGACTCGCCAACCCCTGGTTTCAGTCTCGTCAAGCTAGCAGTCCTCTGCGGTCTCACCACAACATACCAGCCACAGCACCGCCGACCCACCAGGTCAGAGCTCCAGTTACCAGCATCACCAGCAGTTGCAGCAGCTCGCTCAACAGCCATCCCAGGCCACCTCCAACCATGGTAAACCTGTTGCTGTGTGCCACCTTACACGCTGGTCTGTAATGCCGCTGTCTGACTTTGTGCCATGCCGCCAGGCTATGCGGTCTGTATTGTACACGGCCGAGACCCGGTCCGCCAGTAAGGTTTTCTTCGTGTCGATCAGGAACACGGGGTAACACTGACCATCTTTGTTACCCTGTGTTCCTGACAGACGCGAACAAAACCTTGCCCCGACCCTGACGTCACCATCAGTCAACAGATGTTGCGTGTTAGTCTTAAACAAATAACTGTTTAGAATGTGAATGATTGACAACGAACTGACAAGTCATCATTAAAACTTGAATCATAAGTTACTCAACAAAGTTCTTGATAATCTCGTGTAATAGAAAAATTAGTAGTAAAAAAATTTGTTGCTCATCATTAGTTAAACTTCAGATGTGCGAACGATAAATTAAATGTGTTAGTTACAAATAGCATATACATACTTTGCAAGACCATAATTTTAAACATCCGTATCTAATTAGCAGCCATGTGCATGATAAAATACAACACTTTTAAGTTTTATAGTAATTGTACATTTTACATATTTAAAAAATAATTCTGATTACCAATTATGCTGAACGAAGGTATCGTCCCAACTGCAGGAAAAGTTGAGTTATCCCATGGGCAAGAAGATAACTTACCCACTGCCATACTGCAGCATAAAGGAATTTAAACAAATTTTGACTATGTATGTTGCCACCAGCAAGGAAAGTGAGATTAACAACCACAGATGAGATTAAAGCTGAAATATGCAGAGAAGGCTCAGCCCTGTATGTGCAGAAAAGTTAGGTAGACACATGTAGAAAGGGTTCATCTCAACATGTGCACCCACACTAAAAAAAATATTAAAACCCTAACCTAAATAAATTAGTGAGGAGAAACCAGGTGCCAAACAAATGAAAAAAAAGATTAAATTCTCGATACAGTAGATGTCTTGTGCTGTTCAGAAGAGACAATTTGCACCCAGATAAAAGTAGGAGGGGGTGAGGGGATATCACTTGAGTAGAAGACAATTTGTTTGGTAAAATAATGTGCTAACTGCGTAGATATGCCAAGAAAACTGCAAGAACTGCAGGCTGCAGGGAAGTGAGTGAGAGCTGAGCCTCAAAGGCAGCAACTGAAGAAATTTGCAATGCAAATTTGCCAGTAAAGAAGCAATCACTTGACATATAGGTCAGTAAGCGCCAAATTAAATTGTAAATGTAACTTTCAAAGCACAGAATGAAACGGAAATTAAATCAAAGTAATGAGAAAAATATTTAAACAGTATAATTGTAACAAAATATGATCAGATAAACCAAAATGGTAAAATAACTTCTACATACATTCTTTAAAACAATTAAATCAAAATATTATATTGCTCAGTTGGAGGATTAAATTATCTACCACATCAATTAAATACAAAAGGTAATGAGACAATATTACTGGCAGTCATTTTCACTAAAGTAATTACCAAATTTACATTTCTTAAAGTATTTGAAAACTCTGCAATAACAGCATTATATTTTAGAACAGCATAATGGGGATGCTGCCTGCATTCCTACCTATTCCAGTGAGCATCTTACATTATATTACTCTTCAGTGTTGTCTAAATATTGTAAATGTACCCTTCTGTTTCTCTGTAAAGAACTTCCATTTAGTTGTACGTAGTGAAGAGATGTGTTAAGTCATAAGTTGTCTGGATTTGGTCGCAGTGCAGCAGGATGCATACTTGTTCACTACATTCCTGTGATCTGTGCTCCTGATCTTCAAAGGGAAATTTCCACAATTCACCCTGGAGTTCCCTCTCCCCTCCCTTACAACCATGGTTGTTTTCATACTAATGTTCACATTTTGACTACATTTTCCTTTGTACATGTATTAAACAAAGAAATTTATTGGTTGCTGTGTTTGCAGCACTGGGATGTGCATAAAGTGTCGTGCCCTGCTAGAAAATCTCTGAACTGGTGGATCGCTGAGTGGTGATGTCCTGTTACTATTATTGTCTCTTGTAGTAGCACTTGTAGCATCCCCAAATTAAAGCTGTCTAACCATGGAAACAGTTGCTAGTGTTGCAGACTCCCACCAAGGCGAATTGGGCTATATTCCTGACTGGGTCACACCCAGATTTTTGCATGTGGAAATTATATCAAACAATGCCACTGGTTGGCAGGTTTTTTTTGGTGATCTTCAGTTTTCCCTGCCCTTGCATTCCAGCCCTGCTCCTTGTTTCATATTAAATTGCCCTCAAAGCCACTCAAACCTCTACACTCCGCTAGTGTTTGGTTACAGGTAGTATAGGCTGTTCACTGTAAAATGAGCTAAGATCTAATTGTATGCACATTGTGTATTTTTCGGCCTTATGTAAAAGTAACATTGCTGTGGGCCTCATCGTGTTATTCATGGAACAGTAAAGTGAATGTGTGAATTATTAGAAAAGTAAATATTTTAAACTTTGTTAATTTTTACACCTCACTGCTTTAAAAAAAAAAAAAATTGAAACTTAATACAAATGTTAACCTAACACTCACTCTCTTTCACTCTCACTCTCTCTTTCACTCTCACTCTCTCTTTCACTCTCACTCTCTCATTCACTCTCACTCTCTCATTCACTCTCACTCTCTCATTCACTCTCACCCACTCTCACTCTTTCTCACGCTCTATCACTCACTCACACTCACTCTTTCTCATACTCTCTCTTACACACTCTCTCTTACACTCTCTCTCACACTCTCTCTTACACTCTCACTCTTACACTCACTCTTTCTCACTCTCTCTTACACACCCACATTCACTCACTCTCTCACTCTTATTCTCTCACTCAATCAATCCTTGTCCAATCATTCATCCTAGCAATTTTAGCTGTGTGAAGTGTGCCTTTACTTTATTCCCAGTATTTCCCACCTCTTCCAACTCAACCGTAACAGGAGTAAAAAATTTTAAAATCGCAAAGGGTAGTAGGTATTTAGGGGCTTGCTTAGAACTGAAATTAGCTGCTTTATTACTGAGGTAATGCATCTCTAGCATGACCTTATCACCTATTTTATATGAAGATTTTTCCCTGATATTTATTATATTGAGAAGCAAGTTTAGTGTGATATTTCTTTAAAAGTTTGTGTTACTTCATCCCACATAGTTTAAAGATCTTGGGTCCCATCTACAGAATTAAAACAAAAATCATGTAACCCCCCCATACGTTTATAAAGGGATGGAAATGCTTCGGCCAAAGGAAAGTTTAGCAGAAACATTTTTCGCTGTGTCACTTACAATGTTGCAAAATGCCAAATCCAGTTGATATAAAGCTATATCCTATTCCGTATGTGTTTTCATCTGGAAAGCATGAAAGGCAAGCTTTAGATTTATGTTATACCTTTTCACAAGGTTTTCTTAGGGGTAGTACGGTGTTGTCTGGACCATTTTAACTCCCCAAACAAAAGCTAAATTTTTCATGTAAAGATGGCAACAAAACCAGCAGCTGCTCTAGGAAGGGGTCAAAAAAGTCTATATATTCTTTGCTGGGAACTTTGCAACTACAGTACTATAAGGACTCAAATTTTTAGCTTGTCAGGGTTTTGAACACTGAAAAGGTTCACACTGGCGAACCATCAATTCAACTTGTTTAGCTAACCCAGGCCAAAAAACATTTCCTAGATTCGTGAAATGGTCTTATCTTGCCCTAAATGGGTACCAAAGAAAGGTGTTATGATAGTAGTGAAATATTTGAGCCTGCAAAATCTTTTGCACATAAAAACTAATTCTTCTTTTTAGGATTTACGTAACCAATTAAACCTTTACTTATTTCATAATACCCACCTTTTACGCTGCAATATTAGATTTTATCTGAATACAATCAGGATAGTTTTCCTGGTGTTGCTTGAAACTTAAATAAGTTTGGGGGAAATCATGCAAAACTTTAACATGCTCTCTAGAATCATTTTAAACTGTTACCTTTAAAGGTACTGGGTCAACAACCTCGGCACTGTCATACAACTAGATGAAAGGGCTTCACAAAATTCTTCATTATCAAACATCCTTGAAAGACAGTCTGCTACTCAGTTTTCCACCCCCTTGATATGCTTAACAGTAAATTAAAAATGCGTAAGTCTTACCAACCATCATGCTAATCTCCCTGCAGGAAACTGACTCACCGGTACCAACTGGGGTCTATTCCAGGTGGTGGTAAGGAAGTAGTAGATGTTTTCGGAAGCCGTTGGTCTAGTCTTCCAGAAGCAGAGAGATCTGTGGTTGCTGCAGAAGTGACTTCTGGAGGAGTTGTCTTCAACTAGTTGTCTGATTCCAGCCCAAGAAGAGTGGTGGAATCTGCAGGCGTATCAGCCAAGCGTGAACCGCCGGTAGCTTCCTCCGGCCCAATCATGAGCGGTGGAGGAGCAGAGACTGTCTCTTGCTGGCATTGCCAGCCCTTTTCTAATTCTGGCTCTGGACCATAGTAGGCAAAGGGTAGGAAGGAAATAAGCTCCTCCCCCTTAGCTTGGCGCACGTCATCTGCTGGCATAGTCTGCTGAGCAGCGTTACTGCTGATGCGGAGGGTTTCAACCATTATCTCGGTCGCAGGGTGCAAGTAGATTGCGTGCTGCCCTCCCTCGGCGCGCCCTACATCTAAGTGGCCTTGGTTGATGTTGACGTGATGTTTACCTGGAGAATCTGGGTGAACAGTACAAGCTGGACTGGCGTGTCTGTAATAGCTTCCAATATTGCACCGGCATATCCTGTAGCCATGTATCCAGTCTATTCAGTACTCTTTGGTAATGACTTGCCCAATGGGTTGAAATTGCTTCCAAGATGGGGCGAAGTCGAGTGTGCATTCTAGATGTGTAAAAGTATCATGCGTCAAACTTAAAATGTTATTTGATTACACTATTTAAAGGACTAAGTGCTAATAATGGCTTAAACTTGAAACCTAATTTTGAAATGTATAATCGTTGGATTGAGTAAAAGATTTTTTGTAATTTTGTCTGAAATTTTTTTTAGCATGCAATTAGAATTACGGTTATGCCAGAATGTTTATAAAAATTTAACCAATCCATATAGTGATTGTTTATGCTTTAATTGGTATTTTGTTTGGTTAAGATGTGATGTAAAACATATCTGTAATGATGATAAGACAGTGTGCGCGAAATTCTCAAGTGTCCGTAATTGTCTTGTGAATGTACCTGGAAAGGAGCTCCTGACCTCCCTACAATGTCTTGCTCTAAGAGGCATTTGTACACTTCAGTGATGTCATTTGAATATAACATGGCTCCAAGCTGTGATCATTTTTATGAATCACCAGTGGAGTTAAGTGAAGAAGTTAAGATAAAATATTACTAAAACACACATCCTTCTGTTTTAAAGACTACAAATGCCAACTAAATGGTTACAGGAATGGTTGATTGCGTGGACTTGAAAGAAATATGAACAAACTGTAAAACAGTGATGTGCATATATTAATCAGTATGGAAAGTATTGTGAAACCAATTTCTTTGCAGGGTATTACGTTTTTGTAAATATAACTTCCCTCAATCGTCAAATATTTCTTTAATTAGAAATTCAAACAACTTCATATAAAAATGTCAGAAAAGTTTATTCTAAAAAAATACCAGAACTTTTTTCAGAAGTGTTAGTTTCTTGCAGTTTTGTAGCTGACTTGGATGAATCCTTTTTGCTTAATAATAAATAAGTATTTTGTTGAAAACTAATTGCAGTGGATATGGATAAAATATATGGCATATTTTTATTTTATTTTCAATTCTGTTTTCACTTAATATTATGTCTGGATACATTAGAAATTTTGTATAGCTTGCATACAAACAAGATGACACAAAAGCATGCTGTTTTGCCTTAAACTTTAATCACTTTATAATCAAAGGTGTGAAAGTGTTCTATTAACATGTATGTTGCTCAGTCATTTGCAATTAGTTTGCATGTAAATATTGCATCAGATTTCCTTGCGTGTTTCCTTATTTCACAGTAAAGTATGCAATTAAAAAATTGCAGTATTTTCCCTTACATTTTAAAAGCATGCTGAACTTGTGTCCACTGTATCTTTTGTCTGTCTTTGTGTGTGTATCAGTTTTTTAAAAAGTGTCTTAAGTTATATAAGTTTGTAAAAAATATTTCCAGAGATTTTGTCATATGTTACATGTGTTTCTGAGTGTTTGTTCAAAATAACATCTCTGTACATAAGAAATTTTATTTTGCCAGAACAGGTGTAACTATTTTAGTTAATTAACAAGAATTAAAATATATAGATTTGTTAATCACATATATTCACAGCATTATAAAATTCATTGTTTCCTCTTGTGTGCATTCAGAACTAATCCCACGGCCTGCCTGCTCGTGCAAAGATCCATTACTTTATCTGTGTCTGCGGATGGGTAAACCAATAGATAAGAAAGTTCCAAAATCCACTCCAGTCATGTCTTATGGTAGGAAGATGATGCGACCAGAATATTGGTTCAGCATCCCAAAGAACAGGTGAGTTATGCTTGGCAACAAACACCTTGTTTCATATAGTGTGCAATTACTTGTTAAATGTTTACCAACATTTACTAAATGCTGCACCAACATGTGTAGAATTAAGAAGTTATTCTTGAAAAAGTGAGCTGAGATCTCCACCTCCCACAAAAAATTTAAAATTCTTCGGGATTAAAATTGTTTGTAGTTCATTAATTTCCTTTTTGTAATAGTATGCTGTATATATCCACAGCCTATTTAGTTTTATTTGAGATGTTTTTCTTACCCCGAGTGAAACTTATTTGCCCACGTATTTGTCATGTAGTAAACCTTGATCAAGAATTAATTATATTCTTTGCGTGTTACTGTGAAATTCATGGACAAACAATTTTGTCTAATACATTTCTACAACGTGATGTGTTTGAATGGAAATTGAGAAGTGAAGGGCGACCCGGCAACAGTGTCACGTCTAGCATGCAGGGAGCAGTGGACTTGCCCGTCGGAAAAGAATGATGTGCACTCTGTTGAGGGATTCTGTATCATGGGTCGGCGCTCATCCCGGAAAAGTCTCGTCGTTTAAATTTTTTATATTAAAATACTGCCGTAAGTGGTGTACAAGAGTTGCATACTCAAGATTTAGATATTTCTTACACAACTGTTTTGAAGAAATCCTATCGAAACGAAAGCAATTTAAAAAAACATTTTTTCTTAAGCACGTTTTCCATAGTTTCATCATTTCATTTTATTTAAAGGTAATTTGCTAAATATATGTTGAATTTAAATTGCTAGTCAGGCAGAACACTTGGAATTAAAATGAGCTGTTGCAGAAACTTTGTCGCATGTATACTGCAAATGGTGAAGTTAAAGTAGGGCACGCCTTATTATTCTTAACATTCTCTGTATTTATCGCATTTTGCATAGAAACTGTATCACATATGTAGTTATTATGTTGTTGAGAATAATTGCAATGCTTCCCAATTGTGTGTAAAATAGGTTACATGCATAAATATGTTAAAATTACTTAGTAATTTCAAACCAAATTCTGACGAAAAATTTAAAATATGATGGACCTCCACCTTAATATGCGGCTGGCAAATGCAGTGCCTTTGGCTTTCCTTCTGCCCACCACGATGGGCAGTCTGGAAGAAGCCGAAGTTGAGGGAGGATGTGTGCATCACATTATCTGATATGTAGTAGTGCTGACTGGAATTGTAAGTTACTTTAACATTTCTCGTTTTAGGCCCCAAGTCCCTGTTGTGGACTTGTATAACTTAGTACTTTATTTAATTCCTGCACCATGTGCACGGATGCAGGAATCTTTTCACTTACGGGATTGGCCAACTCCGGTGAAGTATCATTTTACATTCTGGCCAGTAAGGATCTTGCGCAGGCATCCTATTAATATTCTCATTGTCCACACGTCCAGTTCACTAGTTTAATTTGTATTTTGAGAGAGACTATTTTTTTTTCGTGTTCTCTACTGTGGCACGTGTTTCAGTGTAACATGCGATTGTCCGGCAGTAAAACCCATGTTAATTGAAACTGTGTTAGATGTTTGTCCTATGCCATTTTCACCCACGTAAGAGGACATACAGTGTAATTCCAACCGTAATTCAGCAGTGAGTGGACTTAACCACCACGTGATCAGACCTCTGTTGTTGGTGCACACTGCCACCAGGCAGACAAGTAGAACTCTGCCTTGACCGTTACTCTCACGAGTGTTAGTCCTGCGGCTAGCTTGAACCCATGACCCCTTGCCTTAGACTGCATTTCTTTTTTACTGTGAGTACCACCCCGGCAAGGTCATAAAACACCCAACTGCGATACAACCCTCAGAGTGTGTGTGCGTGTGCACGTGTGTGCGCGTTTTTTTTTTTTTTTTTTTTTTTTTCAACTGAAGCAATTATTTTTTCTCTAAATTAGAATTGTATTTTAGTCATTGGTGGGGTTGGGAGTCGGCCTAGAGCATTTGTCCACAGACAAGTTTTAGTGGAAAGAGAAGCAATATGCCAAGGCACCAGTTAGCTTGAACAAGCTAACACAAAGCGTGAAAAGTCTGGATGGTATGTCATTCAGCCCATGTGGCTGGTGGACACAGAAGATAAGATGTTACACAGTTAATTGTAGTTATCACATAGTTTGATATCATTACTTCCATGACAGTGTTGTCAGGGCCATACTGCTTGCCAGTGACTGATGATACTTAACTTACTGTGGTTGAAATTGCACAATACTTTCCTTCACAGACTTGTATCGCATAAGTCACCACGTGGATGCATGTACATTGCCCTTTGCCTCTCACATTTGGGGCTTATTAATCAGAAATTTATAATTAAATGATACTCTAAAATGTGTGTTCATTTGCAATTTTGATGATGTGTCCTGTCCATTCTCTGCTGACCAGGATGCAACCATATAGGAATTCCATAGTTGGACATTTTTGAACATCTATAACAGTGTGCATAGGCCATGTTTCAAATAGTCAGGATATTTACACTCGTGCACTTTCACTTGGAAGTGACGTAGGAGAGTTCTATTCCATATGGCAGTGTGAGCACGTTAGAGCGAGTTCACAAGCGCGTGTGCAAGAGAGTTGGATGCATACTCTATACATGCTCGCTAGATATTGTTTATTTGCATCTCCATTGCCTACAATGACTGTTTTGTTACTTCAAGAGAGTGAGAACACAATTGAGCATATTTCAAATAAACGACACATAACACCAGTATATTTTGAGAGTGAGTGCGAGTGAAGATCTGTTCCAAATTGAGTGCGCAGGGAATTGTGAGTTGGAGTGAGGGTAGAAGTGCGACTGCAGATGCTGGTTATTTGGAACACAGCCATAGATGTCCATGAACACAGCAGAGCAGTCTGGAAAACCTTTGTATACTACACGAATCTAAGAGGCGAAGGTGCTTGGGGTTCGGGTGGAAGGTTAAAAAGAAATGTTTTCAAGAATAAATAAAATCAAATGGAAGCTGATAAAGTTGATTGTCACAAAACGTTGCAGACCCAAACACGTGTTTTCCTTCAGTTCACTGTAACAAGATGCAGTTCGTGATAAATAGCAGTGGTTCCTTTGGAACACTTTTGGAATAATTTTTGAGTTGGTTGATTTTGGGGATTCAGTACAGTACAACTTCATGTACATCTGTGTATTGACCAGATGCTTGTTCATAATGTTGTCGTGATAACCACAGCACTTTTTGTTGTTAACAAATATGTGATGTTTCCCCACATCATTCAAAACTCCCTGAACTGCAAACTTTTGCACTTCCCACTTTCTACCTCACATCCATGAGCCGGCTCCTTGGGGTCCGGGGGTGTTCTTAGGGTACTGCTAGCCCAGTGGCAGGGCAGTACCAAGCTTAGTGGAAGATGTAAGATGACAGTACATGATGCTTGTCAATAAGCTTTTACAGATCTTGTGGTACATTGCACAGTTATTCAGCTACCTCTTCGATGTCTTTATTGTAAATTTTCAAGTATAGTGGGAGCTGTAGGAGGGAGGAAATTTCCTGAATTTTTGTTAATTTTAAGATTAGTACCATTGCTTGGTCTGTAGACTGTAACAGTGTTACATTAGGGCAATACATTTAATGAGAATTAATTTTGATATTCTTGAATGCTCTTGGTTTTGCTGACTTTCCAGGAACCATAATTGGTAACTTGTTTCTTTCTATCGGGTATTTGCATACTAGTTCTTTTTTCATCTTTAACTCAAGTGTACACTGTTCTTAAGACTTCTTGTCAGAAACATCTCAAAACATTAAATGAGTCATGTTACAGTTGTATATTTTTGCAATCAGTAATTTTTTAGTAAAACTGATTCAGAAAATTTTCTCATTCTGTTTTATAGAAAATTGGTCAGATGGTAATTTTTTTAGTGTGTATTAACTGTTGTAATAGATACCTCTTTTTCCAGTTGTCCAACACACATGACATGATATATTGAATATCCTTTTCCATAAAGTTTAGCTGGATAGAAATTTTTAGAATAATGGAGTCGCTTAGCAAAGCCACTTATTGTGTCTTTGAAAACTAGACAGATTAATCAAATTCATCTTACAAATGGTGTTCTATAAATGTTCACTGATATTGCTGTACAAAAATGTTCAAATTTTTCATGGATTTTCTTTGTTACTAATTGGACCAATACCAACTCAGAATTCAATCTTGTACTTTCAAGTGTGTACAAACTGATTTAAATGTCAATTTTTTTATGTGCATAAACTTGAATTTTTTTGTTTATCTTTTAAGTGTTGTAACAAATTCCATTTGTATGCTTGCTTTGAAATAATCTAAACTCTTAAACAGCGATCATTTTTGTGAGTGTGGATCACAGTTCAGAGTGATAGAATTCTTGGGGATATATTTAATGGTGGATTAGTACATAATCTGGTGCTTACCTGTGTAGTGTTCGTGTTATAAAACTTCCTTAAGTTTCTTGAAGTTTTTACTGGTGCTGCAATAAGGAAATTCATTTTGTAAACTTGTACCATCATACTTATTCAGTTACACTTATGTTGTAAGTGCAGTTATTTCATGTTTATGTATAATATATATTGATGCCGTCAGGTGAGACACGAGACAAACAATGAGACAATACTCAGGGATGCTGTGGGTTCTGTGTGTCTGTCTCGCCCGAGAGTACTTACAAACATGTTGGCAATACTAAACTTTTACTAAACATTTTTACAATTTGAAAAAGACACACATGTGGCTACGTAGGGCACTGTCACTACAAATGAAAGATGGTTCAGTGTTTTATTTATACAGGTAGTACAAACAAATCAATGTGCCATGAAATTAATTATACACTCGGTTGTGTCTAGCAAACTCCGCTTGGGTGCTCCCCAGCACACAATTACTCTACCGCACGTGTAGATGGATGATCTCACTGCTGTGTATGAAAACACAATCTTCACAAGGGAAGAGAGTCGACAGCCGCTAGGGTGGACTAGAAATGTAAAATACCCAGGTTTATATAGTTCAGTGTAAATACCCAAAATTCATAAATACCTCCATATTTTTGCTAAAAACTGTAGGTTTTTCATATTGTGATTTTTTAGTTTTGTAAAGTGATACACAATATATTAAACACAAGACACACAACTTTCACATAACTTATCAGAACTTATTACTCTATTTTATACTGCTTATTTTGAGAGAGAAAAAAACATTCATTTGAAGTCACTGTACAATTTTTAAAGTATCTGTTATTAGGTACCTTTTTATTACTATATTTTAATCAACCTTTATTACTTTCCAGTCCTTGCTTAAGTCTCTTTATAATTAGCCTACAACATATGTATCTTAAGCAATCTCACAAGAAAAAGGAAATATGTGGTTTCAAAACGCTGTAACAATAACAGGGAAGTGAATTAAATGTTCATTTGTGCACAGTACACTCCTAATGGAAGGAAAACATACCAATAAAAAAAAATTCTCATAACTTAGCTGTAGAAATAACATAATGTAGTTGCTATAATGATACTATGCAGGGGAATATTCTCCGTGACTGCAATGCATACAGTGCATGCTTTAATAAAATTAAAAAATCGAACATGTTTCTTAACCATATACTTCCCATTTTTCTTTGAAATAAAAATAAATTTCCTTTCCTCGCTACACATGGGACTGAGATGCACACACATTTTTTTTTTTTTGATACTCGAAATGTCGCGGTAAGGCACTGAGGGGAGGCGGTACCGTGCATATTTCGATAATTGATCGCAATAGTTCCCTGAAACGTCGAGGCATAGCACTGTGGTATTATCAACACTCGTTCAGCTGGTGTGACGTCACAGCTAGCTCGTGCAAAATGTGGATGAATGCATGCACAAGGTGACATTGCATTCAGCGTGCTAGCGAGCGAGTTTATATACCTTCATTTAATTTTTAGTGACTGATGGGTTGCGTATTCTACTGTTACATTTTAATTAGTATTTTAAACAGTAGTTTCGCAAGATAAATTATGACTGTAGAAGTGACATTTTAACAAGTGTATTTCAGCATACTGAGCATCCCAATATGTTGCGGAAACTTGATACCTTGAAGGTGGGATCTAGGATGGTCGTATTTTCTCAAAAAATTCAATCCACAGATGATGTTCTACCAGCAACAGTGGAGCGCCACTTACAAATATGGCTTTTGCAATGCTTTGGTTCAAAGTTTCCTGCAACAAAATCAATAAGAGGCTATTAATCAATTGAGTCAGGTAAAGCCTCTACACCACAGTGGATTTTTCGTTGGAATAATCTATAGATGGACCTTTGGATGCTTATGTGGATGGCTCTGTGCAAGGATTGGCCGAGTACTGAATGATTTCTTCGAAGGTTTGGTTTTTGATCAGGCGCAGATATCTTGCGTAAGGTTTAGCAATTAGCACATGGTGAAATTCTAGCCAATCAGAGGCTGGTATGACGATGGCCCATAGGTTAGAATGAAAGTTTTTCTTTAGTTTTCAATAGTTGCAAGAATGTGCTATATGACTATAATAGCATAATGTGGATAATTATAGAATATAGGGGTCCAGGTGCCAGATTGAAACTTGTGAAGTGCAGCAGCAAGTGGTGCATAACTACTGCAGTCGCCTGTTATGTTGCATATAAGAGTATAATTTAATTTCCAAGGGACCTATAGTTCTGGTGTAGTGGGCAGGGCTATGGCCCAAGAGGACGAGGAAAAATGTGGGGTAAAAAATGTAATAAACCTAAGTACTGTATAACATACGTTAAATAATTTACAGATGTTTGGTTAAGTAAGGTTAGGGTACGTTGGCAATGGTGAAATAAAGTTTTTTCAATTACGAATTACAATATTTGTATTTCGGTTAGGTGTCCTGTGGTAAAATTTGTATTTCACAATTGCCAACCTAACCTATCATTTCCCAACCAAACATCAGTAATTATATTTGACGTATGTTATACCTCCATTTATTATTTTATGTTTTACCCCACATTTTCTCTCGTCTTCATTCGTCATGTCCCTGCTCATTATAGCAGAACTAAATATCTGTTAGGCACTAAACGACCTGCTTGCATATATGCAACTTAGCACTGTAGCTAGTTACTGCAGTATTTCTGCACCAGTTGCTGCCGCACCTGTCAAGTTTCATTCTGCCCCCCCCCCTCCCTCTATATTCAATAATTACCCATTATGTGAATATTGTGATAAATATCACGCTTGTTTACAATTCAAATATTATTTGGTAATATGTTTATATACCAAGTCATCGTCATTTTATATATTTTGTATTCTGATCGGAAGATATGACTGTTAAAATAGCCCAATAAACCTCAATTTGTATAAAGTTATAATGAATTGTTAATGATTACTCCATAGTAAAACAATTGATGTTTTTCGTGTGTGGCAACAAGAATCGTGTAATAGGTTATTCCATAGAAACTGGCTCGTGAAACAAGTCTTCCAAAAGACCTTGCTGCGATCATTTTATCATGGCATACAGACGTAAGAAACAGAAAGAATAAGTAAGAATAAAATGTTATAATGGTTGATACTACTTACGTTTGATTGGGCATCAGTGTGGTCCATGAATGATAGTAGGCAAAGCCCTACTTGTGAAGATGTGGATTGTGAAGGTTGTGCGAAGGACCTAGTATTATTTGCATCTGATGGACAAAATATGTCTGATGAAGTTGAAGAAAATGTTGAGTTTCTACTACTTGGCCCTGCCACTGTAGACACATCATGATCAGGAACTTTCAGAAGTTATTTTTCTCTTATTTTCTTTGATGTACACACAACTGTTTGAAAATGTTTTAAAATATTACTGTCGTAAAGAATTTTGTTCTTATCTGCAGGAATCATGAAGCACCTTTTTATATGCTTTGTCATTTTGTTAACATTAGAATTTTTGTACTCTTGCAACAATATTTACCTTTTTACTCCTTTGCTCTTCTGTTTGAAAAAATCTCAAGAAGGTCCTATCTTTTTTTCCCATTTTTAGAAACTCTAACTGTAAATATTACAAAAAAAAAAAAACTTTAAAACAGACAAGTGAATTAATAATTGTAGACAAGTAGTGAGGTTATGTTTATCTCACTCCACTGCACCCAATTCTCTAACTCAATAAACATGTCTGCTAATCTGCTGTGTAGCCATATTTCAAAAGCAAATGAAAACTAAAATTTACCCCTAGCAAGAAAGTTCTTATTTTAAATCTCAAAAAAGTAACAAAGTTATAGAAGAAATATTTGATACTCTAAAATATTTAAATACGGGTCATTAAATTTTTTTGAAAACTTATTTTTTTAAATCATACTAAATTATTTTATAAGGTTAGTTAAATTAGTAACAGCATTACAGAGGTTAAAACAAAATATTAGGCATTGATTATGCACTATAAAAATGACAACTATAATTACCCTCAATTTGGGTATTTATCAGGAACAGGTGTAAGTACCTGGGTAAATACTCATTTATAAATGTCCTACCCTCTGGGTATTTACCCAAATCACATCACTAGGGTGGACTGACAAATTTTCTCTGAAGACAGGACATGGTGAATTACAAAATGACACTTGATGATACATTAACACGTGTGATTACTTGGCATCACTAACACAATCTTGTCTGGGCTCGCCCGCCAGTACGTGGGTAATTTAGTGACTGCCTATACGCAGAGCCGGCTAGGATGAAAATAATATCACCACACACAATTTACAGAGTTACATAAATTGTACAAAGACCCTTAAAAGATGATGGGGTACGAAATGAGCATTCATAATGAACATGCACATGCGTGAAAACAAGCTTAAATGGTGCGGATGCCACTGGATGAAGTTCGTAGCGGACCATGTGGTGCAGGTGAAATTGCAGTATGTCTTTGTGGAAACATCAAATTAAATTCCAACAAAATATTATTCTGGTAGAGAAAATTATTCTTTTTATGATTGAAGGGATTACATGCTACAGCATGCTTTATGGTGGAAAAAGCAAACATTAATGTGACAGTGTGGTCAAACACAAAAGCATCAATTTACGTGAAAATTACACAGAACCCTGACAAAATTTTACTTAGAAACTTGAATAAAATATTGCACACATTACATAAGTAAGCTCTCAAAACGCAATGATGGGGCGGACATAGACTTGGCGTTGGTTAGCCACATGGTTGTATATGATGATGCTGTAAAATATTCAAACATGAAAAACACCCTTAATTACAATGAAACACCTTTAGCAGAAGCGGATGGCGCCTGATTCAAGTTTCGCGGGTCGTGTGACCTCCCGGACATATTCTCCTCCTCCTCCTCCTCCTCAATTAGGTTGAAAATGCCACAAGGGTGAAATAAATTAGTAAAGCGTAAGCATAATTCTGGGGAAATGTCTGGCAAAACGTACGCAAGCAAAGGTTAACCGGTACACTAAAAGTGCTATTGATATTTACATTAGTGCACAAAAAGTTGGAGTGCATACGTGACAGTGTCTTACCTCGCCAGCTCTCCTAGACACACTGCCCAGAGGCAAGCGTCGCATGGACCTACCATGGCTGCCTATGAGGTTCACATAAGCGAAAATGCTATGGACGCAGAGTAAAATATTTTATTATTGAAATAAAAGTGGAACAGATAATTTAAATATTGTTTTACATTTTATAATTTTCTTGTGAATTTTCTGTACTATCTCAGTGTCTCTTTATGATGGCATTCATGCCAGAGTATTAGTGTTCTTAATCTCCATGCAGCGAGCACTTTGAATTTCATAACCAAACATTTTTAAAATAACAACAAACACTTTAAAACACTGTAAGACATATCAAACCCTGAAAATAAAATACAAGATGCATTTTACACTGCAAAATAATATTCTTTATATGAAAGTTAAAAAATATTGGCCTCTTTGCGCACGTGCATGTACACGTGACACGTGCGTGGTGAGTGCCGTCATGGGCTCTAGTGCAGCTGGCTGCCGGCATCAATAAATAAATAAATAAATTTATATATATAATGTGTGTGTGTGTGTGTGTGTGTGTGTGTGTGTCTATATATATATATATATATATATATATATATATATATATATATATATATATATATATATATATATATATATATATATATATATATATAATATATATATACACACACACATATATATACACACACACACACCGTATATAATGTATGGTTCAGAGCGCAAGTAGACAATTACTTTTTTAATGACTGGTAAAACTACTTAACACACAAATAATTCAGGCATAAATATAACCCAAATAAGTACTTAAATTTGTTTTGGTGGAATCGGCTATGTAAAATTAATGTAGAAGCTCACATTTCTTGTTAAATTAACTTCACAGACATAATGGGGCCGTGGTGGCCGAGCGATTAGCACGCTTGCCTCCCACGAAGGGGTACTGGGCTTAATCCCCGGCCAGTTCACCGGATTTTCGCAATTGGGAATAGTGTCGGATGATGCAGTTGGTTGGCAGGTTTTCTCGGGGATCTCCCATTTCCCCCGCCCCTTTATTCCAGCGCTGCTCCATATTCACTTCAATCACCCTCATTGGCTCTCAAGACCTCGCTGTTAAGATCCTCCCAAATCACTTCACTCAATTCATGGACATAAAGGTTTAGTGCACAGCACAATTTGATTAATATATTATGCATATCTGTTGTTCAGGAATATTAGTCTTTTTATTGCTTTCAACTTCTTATGATAATACATTTGATTCGAATCAGTTTTCCAGTCTGGGTGTATAGCATAAATGTTGGGCTTAGTACCACTACAAAATCTTTGCTAGTTTTGATCAAACATTAAAAAATCGCCCCCCTCCCCCTCCCGTGCTTCCCGACCCCCTTACCCATCACAACCAAAAAGTTGTTGGGATTTCTGTATGTTTTCTTTTCGTTTTTTATTTTAGAGTTGATGATTTGTACCATTTCTTAACGGAATATTTCCCGCATCTGTACGGTGAGTTGGATGAAACTGAGCTGAAGAACAGAGGTTACGAGTTGGTGAAGAATGATACAGAGTTGTGTGAAGATAAGGTGAGTCAGTCTTGTGAAATCTTATATCCATGAGAACATTATGATGGCTGAAGGTGAAATCTGTGAATTAGCATTGCTAAAAAAGTTTACATGGAGGTAATATTTATAGATCTGGGTCAAATCATGTTGTAAATCTACAGATTTTTGTTAGTACCGGTGGCTATATTTTCATTTGTAACAATGAGACTGGTGGATTTTTGTGGCAATGGTGATATTTCACGTACATGTAATACTAAATGAATATTAGGAAACTATGTATTAAATTGAAAACTTTATCACCTTCCAAAGAATAACTAACTGTTAACAATAAGTTAATTGTTTTTGGCAAGTTTAGACTGCCATACTGCATCATTTTGAACATATTGGTTTGCAATGCTTTAATTTTTGTGGTGCAGATTGAAATTGGTGTTTGCCATACATCTTAGTAAAGTTTTTGCAGTTGGAATTTTGCATTTGAAATGTTAGTTACCATAAAAGTGATTTTGCTTTAAAAAAAACATTGGAGGTTGTCTTCTGAGCTGAATCATTTTAAATTGGCTGAAATTTCCTTTCTTTAATTGTTTTGTAGTTTTAGACTATGGCTTAGGGTGTACAGTATTTAGATGGAGCTGCTGATGGGAAGTGGCTGATGCTAATGCTGGCTTGTTTTTCTTTCTTTCCTGTGGGCAATTGAGGTGCAGAAACTGGTCAAGGCACCATATACTAAGCTGTACAATATTTTGAAGACTGAAATTCAGTCTCAGTCTTCTGAATCGACTCAGTCTGTAGAGTCGGAAGCAGAGCAGGAGGTGGGAATAGCAATGTTCATGACAGCATAGATTCAGCTATCAGGGAAGCAGGGTTCATTAAAAATATGTTGTTGCAAATAATATTGCAAATGGTTGTGATGGTTGCTCACTTTTATCCTTTAATTTCCCTCAACTAGTTAAGGTTTAATGTTGTGTGTTTTTGTACACATGTTAATTCGTTGTGTATGCACATTGATGGCTTCATAATACAGTGATATGATGCATTGCAATGTGACTATGCATAACAATGAGAGAGGCTGTGACGAGCTATACAAACAGTTTCACAATTGAGTGATCTGTCTGTGGCAGATGTCACCTAGATGGTACTGCTATCACAAGTGTGACAAGACATACAAAAAATGTTGACATCACACTCTTGTAGTAGGTAAACGAGGCATGAATGTGCATGTCATCTTTGAAATGTGTACAAATGGCTGTCCTTATTCTCCATGTACACAAATACTTGTTATTCTTCATCGCAGGCTATCGCAGACAAATCGCAATGCAATAATTTAGCCCAGTGCACTCGTCGCGACACACTGAGATGGACTGCTGCTTCATCCTGATTGGCTACAGCTCATCGCAAGCCGACGCCTTAGTTGGTTTTGTTGTGTGTGTGTTTGTGTGTGCGCACATGTTGGTTAATTTTGTAATGTGTGTGCGTGCGTGCATGCGCATATGTTGGTTAGTTTTGTAATGTGTGTATGTGTGTGTGTACATCTTGGTTTGTTGTTTGTTGTGTGCATGTCTGCACATTGGTTGTGTGTACATGTCTATTGTAAATAATTGACTTAATTTTGTGATTTTTTAAAAGTCTTTTTAGCAGGGACTTCTTGTACGTTTTTTAAGTTTTGTATTTATTTATTTTTTATTACATTTGTAACTTTTTAACTTATTGTATCCCATTTTTTTTTGTATTAAAGTATTTACATTTTACATAGCCCCTTTACCTCTACCTCGACTGGCATGTGTGTGTGTCAACCTGAAAAACTAGTGGTTTCAAGAGTTCTCACAATCATTCTGGGCAGGGCACCCTTGACTGGGTTTTTTTAAATAAGATTTGTGCAGATGTATGATAATAAGGGAATATAATGCAATACACTATAAATCCACTTCATAAAGAAAGAAAATCAGCCCTTTATGTAAAGAAATCACCACGCACACATTTTAATAAAGTGGCTACTGAAAGCATAAGAAAGGGGCTGGATGGAAATCACATACAATATTATATAATTATATAAGAAGTGTCATATACAAATCATAAGTCATGCTGGGGAATTGTACGTGGCACAAAAGGATGATAAATATCCTATAAATATAGTAAACAAGTGTTATTACTTGCTTCTCAAATAGTAATCAATATTAGGTCCAGAGGTGATAGCATATTAAGTTAAATAAATGAAAACTCGTTAATTGTGGTGGTGTGCTAAATGAAATATTTTTTTTTGTAAATTTAGTGAGTATTCCAGTTATAGCAAATACAATTATTATCAAACCAAGAAATGTAAGTTGTCCAGGAAAAGATGTGATTACACACAATAATATCAAAACAATTTAAAATGATTTAATATAAAATGCTTTGAAATTTCAACATTCAATAATAAATTTCCTTTTCATTTTGTTAACTATGAAGTTTCCAATGTTTATTTGAAATACCAGTTAATTGAAATAATTATCAAACTGGAGAACACATTGATCCAGCAATAGACTCAAAATTCATTTTTATGTTAACAAGGGAATAAAATATGATAAAACAATTAAATTAACACTCTCTCTTAAAGTACCTGGATGCATCCGTACATATTAATTTGTAATGAGTATTACTACAAAAGGTTACTCGCAACAACACAATAAAATAAAATAAATTAAAAAAACTTCTTGCTGATTAGTGTCATGGTGTCTAAAATGTTAATGAATGCAGTTTGCAAAAACATGGAAATATGAGTTCTATCACTTAGCTTCATGGCATCGTAATGCGTAGAATAAACCACGTTGATTAAAAGTCCTGTAGAATAAGTGGTAGGCTCGACAGAGAGCCTTAAAGGAGAATTAAAGTTGCTTGAGAATGTGGACTCGTGCAAAACAGGAGAGCTGAGAAAAGCAGAGAGTTAGTGCAGGTCACACAACTGAAGTTAAGCCCATGCAAACCGAAATCTTGGAAACTAGTTTACCCCTTAAGTCCCCACAAACCGTCTCATGGCCGCCGCATGTTGCAAACGCGTCATGACGGCAGTGAGC
Source organism: Dryococelus australis (assembly GCA_029891345.1). Classification (NCBI taxonomy): domain Eukaryota; kingdom Metazoa; phylum Arthropoda; class Insecta; order Phasmatodea; family Phasmatidae; genus Dryococelus; species Dryococelus australis. Next base: position 88,482,701 of record CM057003.1, on the reverse strand, counting down.
CTGGAAACAGTGTGTGTGCAAAACACGACTGCAAGGGGACACCATTGCGGCAAACCCAGGTATAGATAGTTTCGGAACCGCCTCTAGATGTCGCAGACGGTCCAGAAGGAACGTGAACAAGCGATACATAGGCAAGACTGGCAAGTGTGCACGTGAATGAAAGCATGTTTTTTTTACACGAAATCACGCACTAAATGCGTGCTGACCAGGGGAATTCGCGAATGGCGCAGCTTACATTCGGTCAGACAAAAACAAAAGTGCGAAACCATGGCCAGGAAGGAAAGTTAGTAAAACATACTTAATTAATATATACCAACATGAAAAGAGAAATGAATGTCTGACCACTAGACCTCAGTTATGAATTACATAAATCTCAAATACTTCCAACTGAAAATAAAGGTTTAATTTTCCAGACAATTGACGTGAAACATGAATTAAATGACTCAGATGATTCAAAATAAGCATAAAGCAATTAATTACCAGCATAAGTAAAATAATCTAATTCACAAAACAATTACTAATTAAAATCCTTGCAATTGTGCTAATGACTGAAAAGAGTAATAAGGTTCCCAAAACAGATAAAATGTTCATTTTCAGGGACCTAAGTATTTATATAATTCATCATATCAATAACTAATCAAAATATAAAAAATAAGTTTCCAAAAATAGCTTAAAAATAGCTCATATCAGTGACAACATATAAAATTCAATTGTAGCTTATATCAAACTCACAAGGACATATTGTAAAATTCTCGGGGATACATTTAGAAAACAATATTGACACATTTAAAAATGGAAGTGTTGCATAGAAAATTAAGGAGTCGTGCCTATATGGCACAGATTTGGGTCATATTTGAGTTTGTGTGTTAGTTTACGTTTTATTATAGATTAAGGTTTAATGGTTTTATTTTGGTGTTATCCTTGATTGTTGGTATATTAAATGAGGTAAAGTGGTGAGTCCTGTGTACATGAAAAGCAAACATTACCTTCTGGTAATGCTTGCTTTTCATGTAGTGTTATCGTGGCCTTCGCCTGTATAATGATGGGCTTTAAGTAGTCCATAAGGGTTGTGAATCGTGTCTCGCAGAAAGGTGGCAAGTTCTTGCATTTCTGAGAAAATGGTTGCGCTTTGTGTAGTGTTGGTGCATGTTTTTTGTGTTGCTGTGGCCTTAATATGACTTGTTGAGTGGGTACTTGTTCTCTGTTTCACTGCTCAGTCTGCATTTTTCTCATTTGAACACAAGAGGGAATTCTGCCTTTGGCTGAATGTTTGGTTTGTTTTCCCATATTTTCTGCCTATTGTTTCGTGTAGCTTTGGTGGGTTTAGGTCCCATCCTCTGTTTACATACTTCAATGAATTTCATCACCACTTCACACTTTCTATCCAGCAGTGTTTTCTATATTTTTCTTTTGCAAAGTGTGCACTTACACTTTGCTTTGTCCTGTTCTTTTAACATGCAGTCTGCCTCTGTGTGTGGTTTCATACACAGAGCGCAGACTGGCTGAAGTGTTCAGTATTTGAGTGTGGCCCAGCGCACAGCATCACATGCATTGCACTAAATCTTCAGTGCTCTGTTTATACAGTTCTAGGTGAACCAATTTTTAGTACAGTGTCTGTATTTTGAAGTCATATTAATGGTTTTGGAGTACAACAGCCCTGAAGACTGCAGGCGTGTCAGCTTGTGTATGTAATTGTCAAACATGTATAGGACTGAAGTCGATGTCTTTTAGCTCAGTCATCATGTGCCTGCATTGTGCAAACTATTTTTGTTTCAGCCCTTTGCTTCTTTTTGCATGTATGTAATACTGACTACTTATGTTGTGTTTTGAAAGTACGTGCAAAATGCAAGGTACTTTGCTGAATTGATAAGTACTTTCAAGTTTTGTCTGTTACGGTGATCTTAGTTACTACTGTTTCATTGAGTTGACTAATGAGTTGTTTCAGAACCAAGGTGTGGATATGTATGTAGGGGAAGTGTGTATTTTAGGTTTCAATGTTGTTCTCTACTGCCAAGTTGAAACTGTTGTTACTGTAGATGCTATCATTTTCTTTATGTAGTGGCAAATACACATTTTCAGTAGAAACAGATGCTCACAGTTGAGCGTTTCCTTGCTGATACAGTATGTTTCTTGTTTAGTGTGTGCCAGTCAGCATTGTCATGTCACATGTTTTGTAGTGAGTGGGCTCGAGGTAGCAAAGGCAGGAGTAACAGCAGCAGTTATCTTTCGTGAAACTTCCTTTCCTCCAATGTACTTTCACTCTTTTGGATTCATTGTGTCTGTGTACTTTCAACCTAAAGATATTGGTACCTGACCAAGCTGCCTGAAGGGAAACAAGATGAGGCCAGAATGGGAGAGCTGATTTCCCCAACTGCTGCTTGGTGAAAAGTGACCAAAACACATATATAGATATATATACATTATATAGATATATATACATTTATACGTTTTGATTTACGAAATAATTAAAGATGGTGTTGCATGTCGACACCATTATTCTAAGTCGACAGTTGTGGATAGATGGCATTGCGAGTCGACAGCAAGAATATACTGGTTTGGAGCGTATACATTGATATACGGAATGTGACTGCAATCTGTATGTATTTTTTAAATATCATATTGGTAAACAAAACCTTGTGTAGGTTGGAGATAGTTAAAAAGTCAATACAGTTATTTAAAGGCCATGTATGGACATTTCATTAATCCCATTTTGGTACACGCCAGGTAAAATAATATTCTTTGTACTGAAAGTTAACATAAATTTTGTATGTTAAAGCAAAATATTTTTAGATAGCTTACATAGGGTATTTGGGCAGGAATTGAAAATTGTACTTTTATGTTTGTTATGAAAATTTTACTGTATTTAATAAGTGTTATGTCCTCAAAAAATTGGAAAGCCATCTTATTATTTTCTGTTTTTCACATATTCACTAGTATATTTTTTACCAACTTTTCCTGTGACATTATAATTTCTAGGGATTCGCGGTTACTACAATTGCTGTTATGTTCAGTTTGCTATCCCAGTGAGTGCAAATACTGTAACAATCTTAGGTGACATAATGAATAGTTGGGTAAAACACTGCTTCCTTGATGGTTGAAAAATCTCTGCTGTTTGAACGTTGTAGTTGTTGTTGTCTAGAAATAGACAGATTAGTGGGTAGTTTAGCTTAGCTTTGTAGAAGATGAATTGAACGTAGTTTGCGAAAGAATGTTACTTGCACTGAGCTTCACTTAATAATAAATAGTTAGAGAATCTGCACCCAGTATGTTAGTGTTATGTTGTTTAATATAGCAGCATATCTAAATATGTCATTAAAAGGTAAGGATATATTGTTGCCATGGAGGAATTTTCACCCTCCTATACATATTTTAAATACAAATTGATAGTATTTTTAGTATTTTGTTAGTATGGTTGCATTCAAGAGTTGTAACTACAAATCATTGTGTTGTGGTTATTTTTTTCTTTGGAAAAGTTTTATTAATAATTTAGTTATAATGTTAAAAAAAAAAAAAATCTTTTTAAGCCAGTTTCATAAACAGTCTAGTTGTGTTTTGAGTATTTTGAAAGTGGGATACATTTTGCCATAGGGCGCAGTTTTAAGGTGCACACTGTTTTGCATTCTGTTTTGTCAGTGAAAATACACTAGGATAGGTATGATGTAGACTTGTGTTTTCCCAAACTGCACCAGAACCAAGGAACAAGACCACAGCAAACACACTCAGTGTTAACACTCATTTATTTTCTGCATTAATTCCATATATTGACTCGGACTTGTTACAATCTCTCAAAATGGTCGCAAAATTCCTTCACATAGCAATCACATAAAATATATTATAAAAATAGGAACAAACTTGAACAAATCTAGGTACTGTAGCCATCAAATAGGGTATTGATATTCATACTTAAAAATCTAATATAATTTTAAGAGTGCCACAAATGAAACAGGGCTCAGGTAATCTCACTATCCACACCTCTAATTATTAAAAGAAACCTCTTTGAGTTATGTTTCACACCTTTACTTCATAACACATTATTTGACTAGAATTTGAGCAGGTTTGAAAAGGTTTCCTTATTACATTGACCACTAGCCAGATGTGGTTATAAAAAACACACTTACTCAGTCACGCTATTCACAGCATACTCAATTTAAATACCAATTACTAAAATCATGAATTTCGTTCTCATTGACCACAAAACTTCGTTAACATCAAGGCCACAAATTTACCGGCCAAAAGGGTTTGTTTCTACGTTACCAAGTATTCAGATCAGAATAAATTTCTATTGAGTGTTGCAAGCTTAACTCTCGTGCATTATATTGACAAGACATAAAATACTGACAGAACCAATATATTTAACTAGCTGCCAATCGTTAAAGACGGTTACCAAACCTGCTTTCAAGCAGAATAATTGACCAAATAGAAAACTATTTATTACAGTTGTTCCACAAAAATATTCACTCTCAACTTATATGGGATTCCAATCCTTTAATTCCATTATTATTTTAAGTCGCAAAACCAAACAACAAAAGCGTAAGTGAACCAGTGTTACCAATGCTTAGTATTTACCACAATGATATAGGGTGTAAACACTTCTTACCAGTAATTTCCTACATAAGAAAACTTCCATTACCAACTGACTTCACACCCTTTTGACCACTTTTAATTTTTACGTTACAATAACAACTGACAAAACTTCGACTCAGGGTCACCAATTACTCTTTCTCCTTACAAAGTCCTTTTACGTTGAATGAAATGTGCAGTGCGACATACACACATTCAGAATAAAGTAACTTCATAGTGAACCACAAAGGACTAGTCCTGTGCCATAAAACTGACCACAATCTGAAATTTCATGCACATAAAAATGTATTAACTGCCACGTAAATATAAAAATACTCTAAACATTTATATTAAAAAATCCAAGGAGGCCCAGTAATGTCTTCCCCATATAACAGCTCTCATACAACGTGAGCATACTAAAATTTGTTGTGTACCAAGAAATAGGCAAAGAGGCGCTTTAGGAGCCCAGTGAGGCTTTCATCCTTTAAAACACACATTTGACAAGAGACCAGTGGAAAAGTTCTGCTAATAAGTCGGCCAATTAATGTAATAGCGGGGAAGCGAACTGCACAAGCAAGTCGTGGTGACACTGGAATCCAACACATACGCACTGTAATTATCAAACCAAAACTAGGCAACCGGCCCAAAGTTATGTTAATACCTAGACATAATTTTAAACACAACTGGAAACATGAATTTTGAATAACAAGGACCGCAATACCCCTAGATTAACATTAGCAGCTTACCTCGAATGCCTATATTCCCGTACATCGAACACCGCGACATACCGTATTTCATGCTGTAGGCAAAATCGTAACTGCTCAGCCCTCTGGAGTCAAACCAGAATCTGCTTCGTGCAGGCTATCACGATCCATCAGACGGCAAGTGAAAAAGTTCTACGCAGGCGTGCACCAAGCAATTAAGTGTACAGAATTCTTCCGAAATCATGAGGGAGAAATTGGCATGCATCCGGACTTAAATAACTTCTTGAGAGCCACATAAAAAACTATGATGCAGCTAGGATGGGGAAGTAAGGAGAGAGTGTAAGCAGGGATAGAGGAAGGGGAACCAAATTGACACCGAGCAAGTCTATTGAGGTGGAACACCATCAAAAGTTTTAAAAGGCGACACTAGCACTGTCGACATATCAACCTTTTACATACTGCAGTCCATAGTACAGAAACTGTATTTTATAAGTTTTGTAAAAATTGGACATCTAATTTACAGTAGGGAAAGGTGTTGGCAAACCTCCACATGATGAAACTTTTTGCGACATTTGTATATTTCTGAGGAAGTATTTGGCTTAAATTTTTCTTGGAATTATGATCCCACTTTTGATTGAAGATGCAGATAATGGGAAAATTTGTCACAGTACATAACAGAATGTCGGTACTTAATTGGGACATAACAGGTTTTGACACTCTGCAACAGTGGTGGTTGAATCATTGTAATACTATAATGTTTTGTAATACATTTTTTTTTGTACTCTTGCTTGAAACTATCTTAGAGTTCACTTCGACTAAATATTGACTCATGGCTATGAACAACAAAACTTGCTTGCTCGACTACCTAGTTTCAAGGTTGTGAAAATGGGTTGAAAGTTTTAGTTCAAAGATTACAGAGACTGATTTACGATTTTTTATCTTCATCACGGTCTAGTCAAATGTGTTTTGATCGGAATACTTAATGAATCTGTTTAGATAACCTTGATCTGCTTTATACTACTATTAGATGAGATTGAACTCAAACTATCATATAAAATTAGCAGCACAATTTTACTTTATTGTCTACACATGAGGAACAAAATTTTATTTTCTGTAATTAACATTCTTACCAGGAGCATAACTATGTGGGGGTCACAGGATATATGACTTCTCCCCCCTCCATCCCCCACTTCATTCCCCTTACATTGAAATGGAACTGCCCTGTCAATGATGAAATCACGTAACAATTGTTTAAAATATAGTAGCACTTTACAAAACTGACCGAAATTTATGTAAGAATTGAGAGAGATCTACACTTTCGGTTTTGCGGTGGTGAGGTGGCGGATGGGGGGTCATTGTGACTGTCCCAGTGTGCCGGTGCAGGGCTAAACTTTCAATTCCTGACATGGGAGGAGGGCTCTTTTAATCAGTTTTAAAAAACAACACTAAATTAATCACATAAAGGATGGTTATAGCCAACTTAATGATTTTTAGAAACATTAAGATTGATTAGTATAAAATTGGATAAAAAGTGTAGGTAATTATATTGTTACCATGTTATAATTAATGTAATCATGTTACCTGATTGAAAATAATAAAAGGTGAGCCCTTCAGTAAACATTGGCTGGTGTTATGCAGACAAGATATCGCTATCATTAGCTGATTTGCCTAAAGATAAACGGGGTATGGCTGTTCCATATAGATTGGGGATGTGATACCTTGTAGAAAAGTGTTGGATTCGTGGATACATCACAGACTATTAGGGAGTGAACTTGTCATAATCAATAAGAGTATAAATTTCAATGGTTATTTAACCAATTCATTGGTAGTTTTGTAAAGCCGTGCACCGTACGTATTCTGTTACACAATATTTCTGTTGTGAATGAGCACCTGTGTGTAGATCTTGCTGAAAAGACAGATGAATCATGCTTACACGTCAAACAGAGGTTTGAGGTAATCTTGTGCTGGTCTGGAGATATTAGTTGGAGTAGAGATCTGAATAATGGATCTTTAATACTTGAATGTTATTATTTCCCAATCACAACAGCTCTGATACCACTATGATAGACACCTATGAAATATAGTATGTTTCAAAATTATCTTTACAACTTTGATCGCTTATATTTCAGAAACATTGAAAGATAGAAAGGTGCGGCTTGCGGCACAATGTTCACACACACCTAATGTTTTAGTAGCTGTTTAACAAAATTCAATGTGTGCACCATCTGTAGCATGCAGGATATCTAAGCTATATTCCAGTTCCAGCCATGTCCGGCCTAGCATATCCTCATTAACGTGTTCAATTGCTGCTGTTGTGCAAGCTCACAGTTCCTGCAGGTCCTGCACTTGGGTCTGGTAGACCACATCCTTCACAAAGCCCCATAGGGAAAAATCCAGTGGGGTTATGTCTGGAGACCTTGGGGGCAAAGAAATGAGTCCTCTTCTGCCAATCCAGCGAACTGTAAATGTGTCGTCCAAAGCCGCTCTAACGACCAAGGCCCAGTGAGGAGTACCATCCTGCTGCAGCATGTCAGGTTGCAGATCTTCGACCTGTGGAAATGTGAACTGTTCCAATATGTTCAGGTAAACAGTCGAGATTATTAAGGCCTCTGCAAAGAAAAAGGGTCCCACCACATGGTCATGAAGCACACCACACCACACGTTTATCTTTGGACTGTCTCGCACAATTTCCATGCTAAAGTTGGGGTTCTCAGATCCCCATATCCTCACATTGTGGCGGTTTACCTTCCTGGACTCATGAAAACAAGCTTCGTTCGTAAACAGCACCTTTATCAGAAAGTCTGGGTTGTCGTCACTGCGACTCACAATTTCAAGTGCAAATGCTTTGTGCTTTTGCCTGTCATCAGGTTGAAGCGCAAACAGCAGCTGCACCTTGTAGGCATGCAGCTTCAGTCTCTTGTGCAGCACCCTGTGCACCGTGGTCGAGGGTAGCTGCAACTGGTGAGAAGCACGGAAAATTGATTTGGCGGGTCTCCGGATAAATGCCTCTTGCACCCATTCCACATCTGCATCACTCGTGCTTGGTCATCCAGAACTCGTCCTCGTCAAGACACTTCCGGTTTCCTTGAACCTCGTGTACCACTGTCTGATGGTCGGATGTGATGATGTGCTTCTGTAACGTGTCCGGAACTTCCGCTGGACCTGGGCATCATATTTGGTCTCTGTAAACCATTCTACATACTGTGCCATCAGCTGGGAGGTGGCCATTTTCGTCACTGACTAACCTACACAGGCATACACCAAAACAACTTTAGGTGTGTGTGAACATTGTGTCGCAAACCGCATCTTTCTATCTTTCCCCATTTCTGAAATATGAGCGATCAAAGTTGTAAAGATCATTTTGGAACATTCTGTATACAACTGCTGATTATGTATTGTATTGGCAAGGTAAAACAGTGTGTGTGTGTCGGAGGTGGGTGTGTGTGTGGGAGGGCGGGAATGCATGTACATGAGCGTGTGTAAACCCCCTGTGCACCTGTGTGCACACGTGCATTCCAAATTATTGCTTTGCTGACTTATATGCTGTCTGCAGAAGACACTGTGAACTTAGTACTCTCTGTTATGTCAAGTGTGGAACTTGCAGCTTTAATTAGTAATTGATGATATGGTTCTTTCTACATATTAAATTTCTCTTGATTAAATTTACTGCATAATTGTACGTCATAATTTTTGCATTATGATTTTGAACACCTTCTCTTCAATGGTTTTTGTAAAACAGAATTTGGTTGCTATCCTTGAATGTTTGACTCACCCACACTTGCAGTTTTTTTTTAAATTGCTTATGTTGTTTTAACATAATGGCCTTGTAATATATTTGCTTTGGGCATACTAAATATGCAAAGTAATTAACATGCAACTAGCCCCATCGTCGTAATGCAAATAGTTAATATCGGAGATAGTATGTTATGTTTTGTTCATTGTAATGTGAATTAAAAATATAGTCCAATGATTTTTTTAAAATAAAAAATGTAGGGCATCACGTTTTACTGCATTAAAGAAATAACTTGTTGCTGAACTTACTTGTCCAGCGATGTATTTTTTCAGAATCCAACTATTGAATTATTCGGAAATTTCTCAGAAATTTAAGTAGTTGCCAGTACTGGTTTGTATTATTAATTTTGTGAAATTGAAGTGTGTGTTGGAAATTTAATTAAGTTTGTACTTTATACAACAAAAGAAAGAAATACATACGAATGTATGATCTTGAACACTGTAACTCTAGATGCTGTTCTTCGCTGTGTACTTTAGTATTTATTTGGCACAATTATGTTATTACACTTTAATGTTTATTCAATTGTAAAATTAAATTCAAAGCTTGTTTGATTGTGATGCAGTAGTGTGTGGGTAATTATCTCTGTATATAAGTAGTGTTTCTAATACTAATATAAGAAGTTGAAGCATCTAATTGTGATATTGAAAACAAATTTTAAGCTGTACATTTTAGGGGAAAAAACCTTGGGACTTGTTGTAAATGGAACAGTTATGTGTAGCGACGTGTTGCCAAAATACAAAGTATTTTTGGAACATCACCAAGACGGCCTGTGCCGGCTGGCTGCAGAGTAAAAATATATACTGTCAGTTCCTCATGGTGGCACGGGTGTCGGGTCATGGCGAAATGTGTTGCACAGTTTGACCTGCCAGCATTTCATGTAATTGAGAAGGTCATTTCTGGTGACAGCAGTGTCAACACTAGAGAAAATGAGCGAGGAAGCATTTGTGAGTTTCTAATTGATGTTTTTTTTGGTAGATTTTTAAGGTCATGCACATTTTCAGTTTTATACAGTTGTACAACTCTGGCCTCTCTTATTTGTTCAGTTGCTGGGTATTAATGTGCATGGTGTCATAGATAATATTAATAGCATTTGGAACTTAGAGCAAACACAACCTAAGAAAACTAAATTTATCATTAAATTACAGCATTATGTTAAGAGCCTTGGATTATTATTGGCACCACTTTTTCACCATTTTAATAATGTAATTGACAGTATCTACCATGATCTACGGGAAAAAATTCCATATGCTGCATAAACATTACAAACCCTAACAAAAACTGGTCTGTTTTGACATTGTTTACAAACTGGTTATTTATATGGTAAACATGATGTCCGTTGCAATCATGAAACTTCTGCCAAATACGTACTGGCTTTTAGAAACCGTTTCATGGTTTTTAGACTTCAGACTTGGGACAATTAAGATATCGTACTGCCACTGTATTTCATAATAACCGTTCACTGTAATTTAGGTGTTGTTATTTAGAACAAGGGCACAGTATACAAAATAGTGGGTTCAGATACCGGCTCTCACATTTGTGAACTATCGGACCTTGGTGTCATCTGCAACTATTATCGTAGCTGTTGGGCAACACATAATGCCCCTGCTATGTTGTGGCAGTATATACATTGTCAGCAAGGTTGATTGTGCCACCATACTGTTTACTGAAAAATGAATATTGGTTATGTGTGCAGAGTTTTATTATGGATAAATCTCGAAATTGATAAATACAGTAGGCCTATGCATGTTAAAAATATGCTTTATTGCATGCATTACTCTACCAATGCTAACTATAAAGTGAATTTAAGACTTAAAAAATATTTTTTAGTTTAATTGATTATAGTTTTACAAATGTATTGACATGATTAACAAAACAATTATTTGAAATTGTATTGCATCTTAACAAGAATTGATCTTTATTCTGCAGTAAATGAGTTTGTGTGGCAGGCTGTTTCAGAATTGTCAATCCCCAGTTGTTATGCCACTGGCAGAAACTTTTAAAATATAAATTATTCTATCAATAAGTCCCAATGGGTCACTGTCGCCATGTTACAAATACATACACAATATAGTGTTGCCAATTTTGTATCTCTGAAAGTACCTAACAGAAAATCTCCTGTTTAATACAAATTGGTTTGTTAACTTTACATACAGCTTTTTTTTTTCATATACAAGTAAGTGATCTACTTCTACAATACAGCTAGGCCAGGATTCTTAAGTACTTATAATTATGCAGAATATCCACAGACAATTCTCCTACCACATTCTTTCTACATACCCTCTTCATGTAACATCAAGTGTACAGACAGTCATTCATCCAGGTTTGTTTTTCCCCCTCTTCACCTCTGCCGATTTGCTATTTTCCCATGGTACATAGGTATACGAAAAAACTATGTACTACCAACAGACAACACACCGAAGATAACACAGGCTAGTTATCTACTAAAACAAATAAAACAACACAATGCAAAAACTCGCACACACACAGTTGTTTTTCCAGAACAGACAGAATGTGACGTATATGAGTTTTCCCCATTTAGCTTGCTGTCCTTGTTTGACTCTATTCCTTCATGGAATTTTCTGGCTGTGTGCATATTCGTGACTACAGAATACCTGGCTTGTTTTCTGTCCTGTCTGGTAAAACTGCTGTGTTTGGGTGCATTTTCTTTGTTGTGTTGTCCTATTTTGTTCCTACTTATTTTGTCAGTGTTCAAATTTTTTCTCAAGCAGGTTTCTAGCCAGTGTTGTTTTCTATGTGTTATCTGTTGGTTGTGTATAAATACACACATTTTTCGTAATTAGTTGCTGTTCTGTTTTCCGTCTCTATTCCCTCTTGGAATTTTCCAATGTTGTGTTCTTATATTTATTTTCTCATCCATAGGTTTCTTGTCTTAAAGTATTTTTTTTGTGTTCAGTCCCATTTTCTCATGACAGACATCTGCAGCACAATGGCGAATGGTCAAATATCTCCATCCAGACATTCACCCCCATTGCACTATTAATTCAAAGATCACAAGATAATAGCTATGGTAAACAAACAGTGACTTCAGAAAACATGCAGAGCAATGCCATGTGCCCTGTCAATTATACTAAATATATGTTGTCAGGTTGTAGTGGAAATCGTGAAATTTAGAAATGACAGGGATTACTCTCACTTAGCGGGTACCGATAAAGCTTTCCTTTATGCTCTTTGAGTTTCTCTGGTCTGGCTCTACACGCCAGCATCTTTTGTGTTCATTGTGGACACTTTGCACAGTACTGAGCACCGTACTCAGTGTACATCAGGTACGTTTTGAAGAGCGTCTAACACTTAGGTAAGGGATCCATAGAAAGTGCACTCTAGTGTATGCAGCTATATTTGCTTAGTTTCAGAATTCTCACTAAGGATGCAGATGCATCTCTTCATGCGGCCACTGCCAAGGGATAAGACACTTACATCCACTGTCGCATCCACATATCCCATAGCTATGGAATTTGTTTGTTATTTGTTTATATTATTGTTTACATTTGTAGTGGCCAGAGGAGAGCCATACACGAAAGTACATGTTAATGTTAAGGTGCGATGCACTATGGATTCTGAGTGCTTGCGAAACATCACTCTGACCTACTGAGGGTGCATCGTATATAAATCTAGGAACCCATGCCCCCCCCCCCCCTTTAGAGTCACGCCTACACCAGAGGTACTGTTACGTTTGTTGCCGGAGCTGGCAAAATGTGATCAAGACATAGAGGCTTGGAGGAGCTTCCAGGTCCTCTTCTGTGATATTGGTGAGCATACCTCGTGCTAACGGTTAGGGCGCAAGTCATCCTTCGATACCCCGTCAAATCCCCCTTAAGAATAATTATAAATAATTGGCAATGCTAGGGACTTGAGATTATTCCTGTATTGCGACTTAACGGCATTGAGCCAGCTTGTGTATAACTGTCAATTTAGTATTGTGTATTAGTAATCAGTGTAACGTTATTGTATTATTCCTAATTGCATTTATATATTCATGTTAATAAAGTGTTTTATGAACCCCAGTTAGTTAATGATTTCATGAACTACGCCCCATTCCCATATGTACATTCTCCTCTTCCCCTGTGTTGGAAATACTTTAATTAACTTGGTTCAGTGGTCAGAGTAGAGTTGGAAAGGGGAGACGTTATACATTGATTTTGCACGTGTGGTGTGGCTGTGTGTTTGCTTTTTAAGTTGTTGATTAAAATGGTGTAAGCATTGTTTTTTTTGTTTTTCTTTTAACTGTGTATAAATTAGACTCCAACATAATTGCAAAAAATAAAATGCCGTTTAAAATACTGACCACTTGAGCAATCAACTTCATTATACACATTAATCATTTCAACAAATGCGTTTGTAATTTGTATATGCTTATCAAATATAAACTGTCCTATTTACCAGAAATCTCTATTTCTATTGCAGCCATCACCAAGCATAAATTATAAAAGCTCAACTCTAACAAGATTTTAGTTTGCTGTAAATTGTTGACATTTCACCGAGATTCTATAGATAACATAAATAAAGATACAACTTCAAAGTAGTAAAAAGTGTGTTACAACTAGCGCTACCTAAGAGCACTCAAGCTGTAGTAGAATTAGGATGTTTTCCATCCCTTCAATGCAGCCATTTCCACAGTGGATGCATGTACGACGGGACGTAGAGATGCAAGAGCAATGGATGCAACCACTGAATTAGGAAACAGCCATTGATTTCCTGTTTTGAGATGTCCCACCTGAAGTGCTTTTTTGAAATAATACAAAATAACACATTACATATATTTTCCCAGTATCAGTATTTTTTGAGAACATCATGTGCTCATCAGTTTTGAATATCTCATCATAAATTATATCCACCTTTTTGCAAAATATTGTATTATAAAACAAGTGGTGGAGTTAGAAACAAAAAAAAACTTAACAATTTTACATTGCTTACAAATATTACGTTGATCGAGATGTTTGTAATAGTTCCACAGATTTGTGATTTTGCAGGTCATTTGATTTTCCCAGTTTCGCCTAATTTATCATTATTTTTGTCAGTTTCACTACCGGTAAGTTTGTATAGGCCGTTCACGGTAAAGTGAGCACTTTTTGAAGCTGTTTCATCAAATATAATAGCCAATAAATACATTTCATTGTGGCCTCGGACTTTTGATTTTGGGTATGGTGAATGTATACAGTCTGTTTATCACTCACGTGACAGGGTTTACATTAACAAGTGGTGGAAGGATATAAATTGGTTGAAATAAAAAAGTAACTAGGGCTTCAAAACTGCTCACTTTACTGTGAACGGGCTATAACTGGCTATATTTTTTGCCGACTAAAAAATACTTAGGAAATAATTTTTTGTAATAACTGTGAAATATAGCAAACGTATTCATTTAAAATGTAAAACCGTATCAACAAATGTGCATTTATGAACTTGGAATGAAGTTATCAGAAAATATTAGTATTCTGGAAAATCGACTTAACCTCTCTCTGCACAACCTGCAAAAACATACCAGCTAATGTTTAAGCAGTTACATCCATTCTATTTCAGCTTGCATGTTACCTCCGCTAACATGTCTGAAATTCGTTAGTTTGGGTTGTTCGTCAGGAAACTGTGGTAAGTCAGACTGCGACAGCGTTCATGTTTTTTTTTTTTTTGCCGATGCCCTGATACTTTAATTGGGTTCCGTAACTTGAGAACCTGTTGTCCTTGCGCCGTATTGAATGTTGCAGTTTACTGGACACGCCCAGAATTCCTCGCGCGGACACTCGAGACGAGACAATTTTTTTGTGTTGCCGAAACAATTACTGATAATAGCCGATAAAATGTTTTTCCCGTGGGGGTAATTTTGATTTGCATTCAGGTATTACGTTGGGCGAGGCTTTCAGTACGTCGTGAACAACCTTGCGAACCATGCTAGTGTGTATTTTACCTTGCAGAATCATACCAGAATCGAAGTCCTGCAATGAAGAGCAAGGGCATGCCGACAAAATCTGTTCTAACGAACGAAAAATTAGTTGACTGGTTTCGCACTCGACGTCGGGAATTCTGGTGGCGACGAAACGTGTATCCGTGGGTGGCAAGTAAAGTATTCAAAGTCCATGGTATGCAGTTCTCCGTTAACTTATTTTTTATTTTTATGCTTCCCGGTCAGCACTTGTCCACGCTGCTTTGTAAAGCTGAATTTGATACAGTAAATATTACTCCAGAAAAGTATAACTTGCTCCTTCAGAATAGCTGAAATTCCTTCTAATTATTTAGTGAAATAATTTCGCTGATGAAATCGCTGTTGCTCCATGTCGTTAATACTTGTGGATTAGATGAATAGTGTTGTGTTGCCAAAATTTTACAGTCACTTTTTTTTGGGGTATTAATGGACAGGTCTTTCAGTTTGTAGCCTACTTAAGGCTTCCGTCTATCTGTGAGCTCTCTACCACGTCTGAGGGAGGCCGAGAAGCGCGAGAGAGATAAGGGCGACGCTGCCACGTGCATCAAGTGTCTCCATCGTCGCTAAGCGCAGCGCACCGAACTATCGTGCAGTGTTCTCGTCGCACTGCGTGTACCTGTGGGACTTTTAAGGCGGATTCCCACCCGTAGTCTTGGATTTATTGCCAATGCTTCTATTTCAGAAGGTGTATTGAAATTTCCTGCACGACATATGCTGAATAACAGCTTCCCAAACGTTATCGAACTGCCACAGTTTCGCTACATTTATTAATTTTTAGTTGGTAACTGTCTAGGCGAAACGCGAGACTATTTCTTGCGAACGATTACAGAGGCGGCGACGTCAACAGTTATCGATAAATACTGACCTGAGGCAATGCTCTGTCGTTTCAAAACATGATATAAAACTATTTCCAGAGTACGGCATAAATTCTATGAATCCAATATGGCAGGTGGGAACTGCGCTAAGCGGTGACCATATTATTTTATTGTTGGAACTCATATAAGAACGTTCAGTGTAGGTTTTTTTTTTTTTTTTTTCGCCTACATTGAGATACTTCACTTTGAACAAACATTTTTTTGGAAATTTTGGAGTACTCTAAAATTGTGTTTCTAATGTGCGTGACGTCTTGAAAGCACTTAACAGCGCTCGTCTGAAGTGTGTTCTTTTCGTAAATCATTCATTTGGACGCACGTTTAATAGTTTTTGTAGGAAAACGTGTATGTCGAACACATCGACGCATTTCAAGCACTAGCTAAGCGGATGCCTCAAGTTCTTTTGATTGCCCAGTTTATTACTGCCTTTGCTTGTTATCTATTTAAAAAAAAAAAAAGCCTTAAATGACACAGGGAGTATTACTTCGCTGGATTGGCGACCACTGACGGGAAGACTAAGAAAAGTTGAGACATGGCTCTAACGGCTTATTTTACGAGATTAAGGTATCATTGTTTCTAGCAACAAAATACTAACCTCTGCGACGCTGGCGTGGCATTCTGACGGAGCAGAGATAGGATACTTTCGGAACGTAACTTGTGTTTTAAAATTACAATTTACTCTTTAGTGACGTCATACACGTTAAACTGTGTAGATAGTGAAAAGCGAGAGAATGCCAGTTGGCCAGCGTTTTATTTGAGAAGAGGCGAGTACGGTAGACCTCTCTCTATTCGTCCAGAAGTAGTATAACCAACAGGCATTAAATTAAATGTCTACTAGTATTGCCCGATATTAACTTCAGGAAAAATAGTTTCTCTGTAGTTGCTTTACCTACAGACGTGTCCTAAAACGTTTTAAATTAACTATAAGCCATACCAACTACAGAAGTTTAAACCGAAGTTCTAGTCGTTTTCATAGTAAATATTTGGAAGCAGTTGTACTGCACTGTTCTGTGTCGACGTTCGAATAATATCGTAACCCGCTTTTCCGACATCATTTTCACGAGTCCAATTATGCTTCGGCCTGGGTGTAAAATCGCTAAAGGCTGTTCACGATAAAGCGAGCACTTTTGAAATCAACCTTAGAAAAAAGTCACTGCTACTACCTGCATACATTTTAATGGGCGCACTGAGTGACATGTGCCCAGTAAAGTTGGTAACGATGGAGGGGGAAGTAGTTCCATACCTTAACGTCGAATAAAAATCGTTAGGTAACCATTTGTGATGACTGAAATTATTAATATTGCTTTCTGTTTTCTTTAACGCGGCAAAGTGTAAAAATTGTCAGATTTTTAAAATACTTCCTATCCTGATTTTACAGTTTCACTTGACCGATGCATGAATAAAGTGACGAGGCACATGGCAATGTTAATTTTACATAAGGCGGAAGAACACACAGCGTGCATACAAATATATCTTGAGCAGGGCTTTCAAAAGTGCTCATTTTACAGTGAACAACCTATAGTTGCACGTTATGCTGCACGGTACGGTTGAAAGCTACGGAACATCCAAGTTAGTTTCTAACCACGCAATGCTGAATCGGTGTAAGTAGTCGTCCCGTGTTAGTGTGGCGATCTTCAGTTCAGCCTCTTTGCGAAAAGAAAGTTCAGTAGCCCTATATTGTTTGGTCGTCGTATATTTGTATGGAGAATAGTTGCGGTGTGCAGGAATGAATTAACCAACAGAGGCGGTTTTATCTCATCTGCTATAAAAATAGTACATTCATCAGCCGCGCTCCTTATAAGAAAGTGAATGTAGTCATGACAGTGCAGCAAACGTGTCAGAGAAAGTAGGAAGTCAATGTAGCAACCCTTGTAGAGGTAACACACTAGGAAAAATTTTGATTGTGATGACTGGCTTGTTTAGTGTCTCCTTGGTGTTACTTGGTCCATTACTGAAAATTTCATTCCTAAGCCAGAAGGATTTCCTGTGGATGGGTAAAAAAAAAAAAAAAAAAAACTTCTATATTTGCGGGGCTGCGGTGACTGAGCGCTCAGCCCGCTCGCCTCCCACCAAAGCGAACCGGGTTCAATACCCGTGCCGGACGATGCCGCTGGTCGGCGAGTTTTCTCGAGGATCTCCTGTTTACCTCGCTCTTGCATTACGGCGCTGCTACATTCTCACCTCATTTTATCTTCATCGGCTTTCAAGACCTCGTTCAGAGTCGCACAAATCTCTCAACTGTTTTATGTTTGTGTGGATGTGAACAGCTCTCTGTGAGAACTTAAAAGACCGTTGCCATCCTGAGTATGGCCAGTGTAGTGAAATGCGACGCTGATAAAAGCTGTTCACGATAAAGTGAGCACTCAGCCCGTTGGTTGCGTATCTTTCCGCGTTCCTATCAAAATACACACTTCCATGTGACTTTCAGCTGGTGTTTATATCAGCAGCCTAGTACGTCCCCTGTATACTCATTAAATAAACACAGTAATAAATTAGCACTATAAACTCGTGCACGTTAATTTTAGGAAATAATATGCTAATTGGTTTGTGAATATTGATTGATGTTCGCGATTCTTTTTCTGTTTAGGCGTAAATTAATGCTTTTAACTGTGACCAACACTTCCGAATATACAAATGTGTTTGATTTAGGTTGTCAAGAGAATAGCATAGCAGAAAATTTCAAACAGTTTTTTCCCCGTAGTAAACACAACGCCAAGACGTTTCGAACTTTCACCTTTAAAAACTGTGTATAGCTCTCCCGTTAAAGAAAGGCATGCTTTTGGAGAATGCGATGAGTTTACTTCATACAGAAGACACCGTAACGTGCCTTACGTAATCGTAAAATGATATAGTGATCAAGTTGAACATCATTTACTAGTACTGAGTAGGATTATATTGCATCAATACCTCACAAATGAATATTTTAATACAAAACTACGTACAAGTAAATGGCCGTTGCTATTACATTACGAGTAACGAAAACAACAGCAATGAAACTCAATGGCTAAACCGAATTTATCCAAATTTGTACTGCATACTTCCACAGTAATATGTCACTCGATGTAAGTTTCGTGAAAATTCGTCCAGTCACGTAGGTTTGAAGCGCATAACATTAACGGTTTCTGAAGCCCTGCCACTTAACTTGCGAAGAAAATCAATTTTTTGCTTACAAAATTAAAGTGCACTCTCTGATATGAAAGTAACTTCACAACAATACAAAAAACACAATAACTAGCCGATGACAACATGAAACTGCATCCGCACATGTAATGCAGAATCTTAATTTGGCCCCAAATTACTTACCTTGAAGATGTAGTAGAAGTTAGTACTTACTGTTTGATGTATAGGCTCATACGAATTAAACTGTTTGGCCGGACGTTAAAATATTGTTCCAACATAGTTCTAACATATTTCCAACACTGAAAAAATTTTTCACGCGCAGTATAAAACATTTTTACGCCATTATTGTTTCAAAACGAGTGACATACGTGCCAAGGTATTATAAATCTACAAACGTAAGTTCGGAATCGCCTAAACACGAAATCTCACACACGGATGTATTTAAGCTTTCAGACGGAGCCATTTACCAAGTATATGGTGCAGTAAACAAGCACTGTGTTTGAATCTTGGATCCGAGCAACAGCACAGCATCTTGGAACACTTACGAGCAAGCTGAGAACGTAACGCTTAGTGCGTTATACGAGACATGATTATCGGAAAGGTTTTCTTTGTGGAAAGACTGTTACGGGTTCCTCGTATCTGGATATGTTGTAGACTTTTCCTCAGCTGGAACATTTGCAACCCAACGGCTTTCTCCAACATGGCGGTGCTACATCCCACTGGCCACCCGAAGTGCGAATAGCTCTGGATGAAACTCTTCCTGATCGTTGTATAAAAAGAAATGGACCGACGGATTGGTCTCCACGTTCCCTGGAAACCACGCCATTGGATTCATTCTTTACGCCACTAGTGACACAACCTCAATACGTCGGTGCTCGAATTGTGGAGACTGCTTTATTCCATTTATCTGGCATGGCGCAGCGGAACTGGGTGCAAATAGAGTGCAGACTGGACTAGCTACATGTCACCTAAGTAGCTCACATAGAAGGTCGTTGATTTTACAAACTCGTTGTGCTACTCAATCATGTGCGTCAATAAATAGACCATATCAATTTATACTTCACGAGAACCTACCGAAATTAGGGTGTCTATTGTAATCGTCCTGTAAATAGGGGTCCCGATTCTGTGGAAGGTATGGCCTTCAATTAAATATGCATATTGTCTTTTCGTTCACATCGCTGTGCAATGTTACAAAAATGTAAAGTGGTGTGTTATGATTTTTTTTTTTTTAAACTGGCATTTATACTTGTCGAGATTTTTTGAGAAGAGCAATTTGTAGGTTTTGTACTTCTCTTCTGTAATCAAGAGGACAATTTTAAAACGACTATGTAATGTGGTCGTTATGGCATTTTAATACTTGGGATTTGCCCCCCCCCCCTTTTATAGCTGTATAGATATGAGTCGGTACCATCATTAGTGGGCTGCGTGAAATTCTGCATTATGCTATCGTTAATAACGGGCGTCATGGCGTGCGTTAGAATCGGCTGTATAGAAATATTCTGTTATTACTACAGTAATAGAAAATGTTTAGGTGTGGTTAGGCAATACGATTACGTTGCCTGTTACTGTGCAGTTAGTGAATAATAAGCATATGTCATGGCGGCGTTAATATATTTGCTTTCTCCGCGATACAACTTTCACATCCGCTCAGGGTTTTAAACTTTACGCCATCCACGAAACAATAAAAATATGCAGGTTTCTAATAGTTGCCTCTGGACCTGGTAATTCAGTCAACAGAAAGGTTTATAATTGGATACGATCACATTTCCTATAGTTATTTCGTAGGATATGGCTGTTTTAAACTTCGAATGTAGCTAAAGCGGAAAGGAGAATCCAGGCATTTTAGTGGGAATATAAAGTATAGAAGACTGTTGACTAGCGTAGGAAAGGAAAGAAGTATCTGAAATTTCATTTAAAAGAGAGAGAGATAGAGAGACAGAGAGAGAGAGAGAGAGAACGTGGCGCATTTACAAAAATAGTGTATTTAAAGGAAATACTGCTAGATTTAGGTACAAAGTTAGTCATAATTGCAAGTAGAAAAGTTCATCCTGGCTTGGGAAAGGTAAGAAGCGAAGAGTTGCAGGCAATTAGCTGCAGAGTTGATGGCAATGCGATGCATATGCACTAGAGTTTAATCTATCCAGTCTTAACAGTATGGTGTAAGGACGATGATAATAGCTTCCTCCCTTCCCAAATCTGTTTCGCTATTTTTCTCTTTGTTGTGTTTTATTAGAATAGAAAAGATGTTCCCTGCATTCTGCAGTTTATTTAAAAATTTTGACGTATGCAAACAACTTATACCTATATTTTATGGGACACTGTGATATATTAACCAAATTTGTGAAAAACTTGATTGTAATTTTGTGGATTTTAGCGATACTGTTTTTCGAATGAAAAATCTTTCTGAAACGTCAACATTATTTACATCCTGATAATTTGGTGCAGTCAGTAAAAGTTGGGATGCTGCCAATATTTTGTTCTTCCTTTTTTTTTTATTACTACTGGTGGATTTCACCACTGACGTAACTATTTTGTCGCGTATCGTCCTGTTGAGAGACGGGCACCTGCTTGCCATCCCGTTCGCATAGTTTAGAAGGTCGTGTTGAGAGCGCGTCCTCCACTATGCCCGCTCGAGCCTGCAGCACAATGACGGGGTGTTCGCTCGTGTAAACCCAACATTGGTGTTGGGCGCCACCGGATGGGCGGGCGCAGGCGATCAATCGACGCCCGGAAATAAGGCCTTGGGCGGCCGATTTCTGTGTGTAACGTCACTTGAGGTCGTCCTAGCTTTAACTCATTGTAATCCTCCCAGCGTGATTACACTGAGGTCGTCCGGTGATTTTCGGGAAACGCGTTTTCATGTCAATGTTCCCTATTTTTTTTTTAAATTGACCCTACGTAAATATTATACCAAGTTACCGTACCTGTAGTTAGCCCCCCCTTCTTATCTGTTGTGACTTTTTGCAATTTTTGTGTTAGCAATATATTGTGACATCAGTAAATGAAAGCCTTTTTAGCTTCACGAGGGAATTGCGTTTTGAAGTACTTAGAAATAACACTTGG
Source organism: Dryococelus australis (assembly GCA_029891345.1). Taxonomy (NCBI): domain Eukaryota; kingdom Metazoa; phylum Arthropoda; class Insecta; order Phasmatodea; family Phasmatidae; genus Dryococelus; species Dryococelus australis. The sequence goes on along the minus strand of CM057003.1, from coordinate 88,460,657 downwards.
GATAGTAATAACCATATAAATTTGTGTCAGGTGACAATACCTAGTTAAATGCTTGATGAAAAATTTATTTTCACTATTAACTACGGAATTAAAGTGCTTCACGTGTATTGTAATTTTTCAACGGAATTCGGTGAACGCATTGACATGGAAAAGTTAGCATGGAATTAAAATACTCAATCTCTAACAAATACATTTAAGCAGATCCCCGCCAGCCATCTTTGATTTATCGATTTTCCGCCAAAGCTTCGCTACATTGACTAATTTCTAGCTGGTAACAGTCAAGGCGAAAGGCGATATTATTTCTCGCGAACGATTACGAAGGCGACGATATCAATAGTAATCAAGTAAAACTGACCTCAAGACAGTGCACTAGGCAACGCTCTGTCGTTCCAAAAAAACTTGATACGAAACTGTATTTCCAGAGTATGGCAAAAATTACTTTAAATCGAAGATGGCGGGTGGGAATCTGCCTTAAACGTGAATAGGTGGAAACCTTGTTAAATGATAACGAACTAAATTAAAGGAAATTAAATATGAAATTCTAACGACTTGCTGTCTGTTTAACTAATTTAATGATTTTAAGTGATTTTTATGGTATGGCATGTAATTAGACTTCACTTCTCTAACTGTTGGTAGGTAGGCTATCCATTTGGTAGACCAAAATGAAGTTAATTTTTAACTCGGTAACTTAGCATAGACGTGTAAGTACGTAAGCTGCCTTGGTAGGTAATGGAATGCTGTTTTGCTCATGGCGTGGAATTATTTACGTTTTTCTTCGGTCGCAGCAAACTTGATCTTTGCCTCGGACCATTGGTGAAGAAGTCCCACTCGTGACCTTCGGGCGAAGTTCGCACCAAATGTGAAGGGCGATGATGAAAAGTGTTGACGAGTCGCTAAACAAACTTGAAGCAAGACTCCAGAAGTGGCGTTTCAAGATAAACGTTCTTGTGAAGCTAAGCAGTGCCCCCCCCCCCCCCTGAAGCTTTGCCGAACTTTTTGTTTGTATTTCGTCAATAATTCCCTGAAGGGCAAATAACAACCCTTGCTAGTGAAGTTAATTGCTGCACGAACATGTGCACGTTAACTTATTTTGCATGATAACACAAAATTGATAGATGGTTACGAACGCAGAGCAAGTCGCTGTTCGAAATTAAGTGAATAATATATAAAGTTTAAACCTGCGGCCTCTTGAGGGTAATCCCTTCTATAGACTGTTCACGGTAAAGTGAGCACTTTTACGGCTTTAGTTACTTTTTTAATTCTGTGATTTTTTTTTACCCTTTAACCACCTTTTAAAATTAATATCGACATGTAAGTGATACACAGTGTGTGTATTCCGCGGCGCTCGGAAGTTAACGTTTAAGTCTAAAATAAAATGTGTTTATTGACTATTATTACAAATGAGAGGGCTTTCAAAAGTGCTCACTTTACCGTGAGTAACGTATAGTAAAATATTGTAAACTCTTCAATATCATGTCTGGTCATAAGAAAGCATTGCTTAGGATTCTCCGAAGATTGCGTTATGCATTCCCGGAAAGCTAGATTTCTCGCAAGTTAGATCATCAACGATGGGATATTATTACACGCGATGTAAGACAATGGATTAAACTGCAGATGACACTTTATTTTTTATTTCTTTTAAGGAAACTATGCAAGAAAGCCCTAAACATGCCATTTTGAACCATTTTTCACTATTTATTTACCGATATACATGATACTCCGTAGCGTTGTCTCCAGAATGTCTACTTCCGTTCCACAACGTAATGGAACCCAACACTTACGATGACCGCTGGTGTTTAAAGCAAACGTAGACTATTAAACATGAAATAGGACGCGTATACGCGCAATCACGGGTTTTACAGACATGGTTTTACTGGGTAGTCCGCGCAAGACGTTATCCCCTTATTGACCTTGACGCTTGACAGTAGCGACGGGTCAAAATATGTACGGAAGTATGTCGCAAGGGTCGGTACCGAACTCGTTTTGACGCGCGGAAGTGGACACCGATGAACACGCACACGGGACTTCCTGTCATGCGCACCTCACGCCTGTAAGATGGCGTAACCAGGTATCTGCCGCCTTCTGCGTACTTCCTGGAGGGGCGCCCGTTCACCTCCCGCTGTAGATGTGCGGCCGAATATCAATTATCTCGCCTTCCATGATCGTTCAGCTATGCATCACGGCTATACACTTGAGTGACAATTGTGGGAGTGGAGAAGAGGAAGGCCACCTTTTGAGGCAGTGGTTTGGGACGAACCCGCCTCATACCGAATGTTGATCCACGCAAGACACACTGGGTAGGATCTTGAAAATTATCCGAGGATTCCATCAAGGTTCATGAAATTTAATGCGTGAACTGAGAATGTTGTCACTGGCTGTATACCATGCATTCTAAAGTGTACCTATTAGATTATACCGTAAATTGAGATCGTTGCAAGTATTTGTTTGATGTACATTTCCCAAGTAGCGGAGCTCTTCACTTGACCTATGTCGCTATTCCTGTCTTTATATTTCGTCTCCCAGTGTAGTATGGTGACTTCGTTCTGGTTGTGCGGAAAAAAATTTTCACTCGTAGTTTTGTCGTTTCGGATGTAAGTTTGTGTAATGTCGAATAAAGTTTGTAATATATCCTGCAGTAGTATTACATAAACTATAAAGTAAACTAAACAAACCTACTTTAAAAATGAAAGGAAACAAAATCTTATTAGTTTAACATTTTCAGAGAGTAACGCGTCCAAATTAAAACCCTTAAAGGATTTATATAAAAAAAATTACCCAACATGATTAAAGAATCTGGCCATGAAAAGTGTTAAAGAACAAAATTATTTAAAATTCACGACCAAGTTGTGACACTTGAGGGTACTGCGTAGCAAAGAAGTAGAATGTTTTTTTTTTTTTTTGCATAATCACAGATGTGTGGTTATTAAATATATGTTTGCTTATTTCTTCACGTGTACGGTAACTTATGTATCGTTAACACCAATATCTAGCCATCTTTCGTGTTAAATTCTATTTCGTTCTGCAACGGAAGTGGGCTTTCTGACGACTACGGTGTGGAGTACTACACGCAAGTAGGTTACTGATAGAAACAGTTATATAACACATTGATGCATCTAGAGTCTCGATAAATAGCATTGCTTTCTTAGAACTCGATCCAGGCCAGCGTAGTCAAGAGAAACAAATTTGAAAATAATAAATGATTGGTGACTCGCATTCTTGCGTACTGGTAACGCCCGACTAACGATAAATTTACTAACTTGGCATTTAAAAAAAGCTTCATCCGTATATTTTCCACTATATTTGTCCGTAAAAGGTTTTGGTTGTATATGGCGTTATCTCTGGCATCACCTAAATGCACTTTTATATATTTTTTTGAGGAATAACTGTTTTGACCAGAGACGATGCCCGCGAATAGACTCGTAAAGGTAAAATATTTCCGGAATTTTTTTGCAGCTATGTTAATTGGGAACATATGTGTATCGCACCTAAGTGTGTGTGTGTGTGTGTATCCTTGGAGGGGGGAGGTGGTCTATTGCCACCCTACCAAAATAACTGAGAAAAAATTAGATTTATACACAAGGATCCACGAAAACATCACTGGTTTCTAAAGGCCCGCTGAAGCTACGAGTTGTATTTTTGGGCTGGGTTGTCCTCCTTGTCTCTTAAGAAATTGCGGTGTGGTAATAACCGTGGGTTCCCGAGCAATGATAAATCTTGCGGACGGTAGGGATATATCGCCGTAAGACGTGCACACGCCTGAGCGTTTAAATTGCAAGCCTTACGTAAATTTTAGCCCAGTATCCGTGCTGTAATGACTGTTCGTAATTTTTTTTCCTCACCTAATTTGCAGGCCTTTGCCTATTTAAAAAAAAAAAATGCGATGCCAGCCTGACTTGTACCGAAAGACCAGATCACAGATCGTCACCTGCGCATCGGAAGTCAACTGCACTTCCTCGGGCGCCATGTTCGTGTATAGTTGGCGCGTGGCCAGATGGATCAGTGGATCGCGGAAGGCCGGAGGTTTGGATTGCATCTTATCCGCCGCGCAATTGGCTGCCAGGCCGTGTTGTACTTCCTTTCTCGATGCCGAAGCCACAGCCTGAGCCATGTCCTTCAGGTCTAGCTAGCGAACTGCTGCTGCTGTATTGAGAGAGTGAATTATTTGCATGCTCTCTTCAGAATAACAGTTTTTCAAATTGCTGAAAAATTGTGAAATCCGCTTGCCTCTGCGCGTCAGTATTCTGTACAAGAATAATGGCGAGCTGAAAGACGAGACTGAGCGGCTACAGCTAGATCCTACAATCTCCAAATGGTTCCCTTACCTGACTGATACCCACTATTTTGAGTATACATGAAGGTAAGTATTCTATGATAAAGTTGCAACTCATCACTCAACAGGTTCGTTTTTCAATGGAAGAAAAATCTCTAAATATACCTACAAAACATTAGCATATTTTATACTGATTAATAAATGCATAGAAATTTACTCTACAATTATGAGCTTCAGAAAGACTAGACAACCACCATACATACTTTGTATATGAAGTTACAATATGTTTATTAACTGTGGTGGAATACTTCTGCATTGTGCAAACAAATGCAAACAGCCGTGAGACGGCGATACCAAATACAATGTCTTAAAGCTTGGTCGTGAAGCGGCTTACTTTAATGGGGATATTGTTCCACGATTTCACCGTACTCTACATTAAAATTGGTGGTCTAAAAATGTTTATCTGCCTGTCCTGCTCTTACATATTTTTTCTCTATAAAACAAATTGCGCACGAGAATGCAGTTTTCCTCCGCTGGTCATCTCCGTCCATAGCCTCAGCTGAACCTAGACTTTACCCGAGAAGTGAAGCTCATCTTCACCATCTCATATGTAATTAGCTCGCGGCTGTAAATAACGTAAGAATACCGTCCGGTCCGGTTGTCCGTTTTTCCTTGGGAGCGAGCACCACTGACACGTGTGTGGCAAGTGTTGTACCTTGGGTGTGCAGTAGTGCTAGTCTATTTCAAAATCTGGATTTGGCTGCCCGTTTAAATTATCTTTCGGCTGAACTATGGCGTCACGTTACTGTGTGTCCTTTTTTTTAAACGTGTGTTGGTCTTTGTTCGCCGGCCGAGTTTAATGTTTGCTATTTCAATGTTTCCATGACTTCATCGCTAGGGCGTTAATTTTTCAATAGCTTGTTGTTAGTTTTGTAAAGTTTTTGTCTATCGGAGATTTTACAGGACCCAAACGATTATATATTTTATATATATTGTATATTTTACATGTTATATATGTCATGTTTTATATACATCATATGTTACAGGTTTTATATATAATGTTATACATTTTACATGTTTTACATGTATTGTGTATGTTACACGTTTTTAATATGTCACATATTACATGTTTTATATAATATGTATATACATTCATTTACACACTTCATGGATATTGTGTACTACAATTATTATGTAATTAGTTATAAATGCTCATCAACATTTAGGTAGTCCTGAAATGTAAACATTGAATTTAACATGTGGCAATCACATGACAATGTTTGTTTACATGTGGCGGAAGGATACATAATGGGCAAGAAAGTATAACTTTAGCAGGGCTTTCAAAAGTGCTCACTTTATCGTGAACAGCGTATACTCTAGCTAGCCTGGTGAGATAGGTTGCGGGGAGGGATGGGATGTCGTGTTTGGCATACCCTTGAACGATAGCTCACATTTCGCTGCGACTACACCTTCGAGAAGGGCGGGGATCGTCTCCACCATTGAGAAGTATATCGATGCGAAATTAGGTCATGCGAGGGCGTGCGTAATTGCTTCGTAATCTAAACACGATTGTCGCAGATATTAATACGGCCGTTTGACCCCCCCCCCCCCGAACAGAGTTTTAGGGACTGGAGAGTGTTCCTGGCGATTCGACGAATAACGGCTGTGCTTGGTAGCGCAAGAACGGTTATCTGTAAGCACTAAGACAGCGGGGAGTGACCGTGGTGTAAGGTATTGCACTGTTAATTTTGTTGGATCTTTGGTTAATATAATAAGATAGCGTGGAATTGTTTATTTATTGAACTGGCGACAGTGAAGTAGTGGATGACAGTATATAAAGTACAGTTTGTTCTTGGTAAATTCATTAGAAAATTACAGTTACTTCAAGACCTCCTTCCCTTCCAGAGTCTGACCACGCTAAAATATGTGAGTACATACTTGCCAAATGACGTCGGTGTCGTAACCGTAGAAGCCGTTCTGATGCCCCGGGCAAGCGTCTCAACCTGCAATCTGTACTTTGTTTGTCCTTAGCCCGAGTCCATTACGTTAGTGTGAGTGTTGGAGCGATGACAGTTACCATAACCTTTAATTTTCCGCTGTCGTCCTTGGCGTATTGTGGTTGTAGCTAAATGAAAAGTTGTTAAATACGGGGTGAGGGTGAACGAGGGGTACAGGCTGTCGCCACCTGCTGTGACTGTGGTGTCCGCGGAGCCCCTCGGCGACCCGCCGAAGTGGCGGTGGTGATTGTGGTCGCTGGCGGGCTAATTGATGGCTCGCCGGCCTACTTGTCAACGGTGCCAGGTACACGACTCGGGTTCGCCATCGACGAAGCAGAGCCATGGCCCGCCAGTTTTCCTCCGGGTCTGGCACGGGGTGCGGCCTGGACATCGCCGTTGCCTCGCGACCGATCTGCCCGCCGCTATCACCCGTCACCTTCCCCTTAGCGCGATGCAACCTGTCGTCGCGATTTTTCGTCGACGAGATTAGCGCAACGTGGGGCGTGAACCGTTGAAATCGGCCCTTCTTTGTATTGTATCATGCGCCCTACTGATTGAAAGGATTTTATTTGCCATGGATATACAGCCGTTTGCGCAGTGTTGTGAAATTTATATATTCGTTCTGGATGAACTGATGGCTGTATTACAAGACACCGCGTGAAGGGATTGTGCGCTGCGAAGTTTCCGACTAAGTTCATGGATGTGACCGAATTGTATGCCGTTTCCTGGTGTGAATTGGCTGTCTTTCTGCGTGTCCGTCATGAGCCGTCTTGTGAGGAACGTGGTGGAACTAGTAAGTATGCGCAGCGCACATTCAGAATTTTGAACAGTGCGATAGTATGTGGGACGTACTGTAACTAACCCATGGTCACGAGAGATGTGTCCTCGGGCGTTGTTGGGTGTCTTCCGTGAGCAGTGTTCAGTCTGTGAAGGGACCTGAGGGATTTGTTTTGGAGTGGAATGTTTAAACTATTTATTAAATGTCATTAACAGGCGTGTGTTGCCTGCTGCTAGGCTATTTTTTGAAGTTTGGTAAATTCCAGTTGCAACCAAAAACTGCCTAATTTAAAGTTGTATATATTCCCCCCTCCCCTCCAAAAATATTCTAGCAAGAATGTGAAGTAACTAGTAACGTCACTTATGCAAACCTAAACATACATACTGATATGTTAAGTTATGGAATAAATTATTCTCTTTGTGAAATGCTGTTGCCCCTTGCCGAGAACTTGATTTCACCAATCGAACGGTCGTGTACTTTTTTCAGACTGTCTTATATGTTGGCAGAAACATGCCAATGAAAAAGCACAATGTGTATATAAAACTGCCCCCTATTTATTTATGTTTTCTATATAAACTGCCATTTAAATGCGAACCGCCATATGGTTTCTTTCTTCGTCAGCGTTTCTTTAAGTCTTGGGAGGAGGGGAAGATTGGAAAGTGAAATAATTTCAAAGTAAATAAATTTTGGAAGTTTGGAATTTCAGTTCTCGGGCGATATCAAAATGCGAGCTACAGTCGTCGTGCCTGAGAACGATGCAGTATTGCTGGAAAACCATCATGACCAATGCTGACGGGAAAAAAAAAACAGTTGTAATATCTTACTGTAATCGAAATGATACAATATCGGATTCCGACCCGAGATGTTATTGCCGTTTTTTTTACGGGGTAGTTGTGCAAGAATTCCTCACGAAATTTTCAGGATATCATAATTCATAACGAGTAAAATATAAGCTCCAAATGTCTTCATTGGCCAAACATGGAGTCGGGTGCTGCAGAAGAAACGAATGGCGACTGCGCACGGGGCGAACCTGCGTAGTATAGAGGGCGCTGTGTAGTTCCGCTATCCGACGTTTTGGCGCGCGACAGCCTGTTGCTTCACTCTAAGAAATAATTCGGAAATTTACCATACCAGTGTATACGCTTAGTAAGAAAGTGGGAATGCTAATTTCTTGCCGTATACATTCATTGTAGCGTTCATACATTTGCCCAGGAAACAGTCAACTATACAAAGTTCCCAACTTTGTATAGTAGCTACGCTAAACATCCCTATATCTGCAGCTCGATGTGTGGTATTATTTCCATAAAGTGTATGGGTTAAAAACTTCCATTACAGTTTAGGAAGTTTACCAGAAAATTTTTTTACAGTGTTGCAGGGCTGTTTGGTAACTTGAATTCGGCGTACTGTTTGGTAACGTGAATTCGGCGTAACAGTCTTGTCAGAATATTTTTGGTAGCACAATTTCAAAAGATGAGTTTATATGTGTAGTAGTGATGTATCGCTTAGGTACGTCACATTCTCTTATTTTCTTGAAGGGTCTCGTGGCGGCGTACTGTTTTGAATGATCACTTTGTATACTTAAGCGCGTTTACAGTTTTAAATCGACGGTTTATAGCTAGCCGTAGTGTCTCCTATACGTTGACCTTTACTAATTTTTAAAACTATTAAGTGTTCATGTCATTTTAGCGTACTTTCGTACACATAATTTCCATCTCTGATTTCAAATTTACTATTTACAAGTTAGTACGATGTTAGTTGAAACGCGCTTTCTTTGTATAGGCTGTTCACGGTAAATTGAGCACCTTTTGAATTTCTCTTATTTGGAATAATAGTCAGTAAATATGTTTTATTTTAGCCTTGCACATTAACTTTAGAGTCCGGTGGACTGTGTTTACTACTTACATGGCCATATTTATTTTAACAAGTGGCGGAAGAATAAAAACATGGGGTGTGGCTGTGTTGGGGACACGGCCGTTTGTTTTGCGTGAATGTCTTAAGTTGACGCGCTCGGACGACTTGATTTTTTTTATGTTCACTGCACCGCTTCACTCGTTCATATGGGGTTTTATGGGTATCACTGAATTGCTTTTGAGTTGCTGTTCAACCGTATACGATTTCTGTATTTCAACTTGGCTTTTTGACGTGTATAAGTCGACATTGTGTTTAGTTTTCTTAATTTTTTTACATTAAACTCGTACAATTTCACCATAACCACGCCACGCATATGTTTTTATACACGCAGTTGATTGATCTTGACGAGAGCTGTCGATTAAAACTCAAACGAGCGTCGTAGCTTTTAGTCAAAAGTTATACTACGCGAAATTTATGAGACGCGGCGAAACAAACTCAAAATTACGGCACCTCTCCCCTCCCCCCACAGACTCTCGATGCTTCGCAGCCCTCACTCAACGTAACATATTCTTTAATTATTTTGCAGTCGAGTGGCGTAATTGAATTTTGATGGTAGACGATATTTTCGTAGCTGCACTGCCAAACTGTATCCCCCGATTTTGATTTCGGATTTTCTGGATTTCCTTCCGCTATGGTTGCAAATTTAAAGACGTGTATTCACGTCAAAATGGCCGATAGGAAAAAAGTAAAAGTTTGGCTTCAAAAGTGCTCACTTTACCGTGAACAGCCAATGCTGGCTTGAATGTTACTGAAACATGGTGCTAGCTGTTGCAGAATTAGTTTCTGCTAATGGGCAAGCTGTATATTTACGTTTGGGAGGTACTTTTATCGCTTGTTGTATATTATCGATGCAGAGTGGCTGTATATTTGTAGAGCGTTTAACCAAAAGTTGATTTTATATCCCAGTAAGCTTTGTGAATGTGGTAGCATCGTCATGTTAAATGTGATTATAATTGTTTCCAATGCGGTAAGAGGATTGATAGTACACTGCAATACTTCGCAATGCAGTGTGATATGCAGAGGTAGAATTTAATCGTCTCACCCACCACATTGTAGAAAGAATTTTTCGATTTTATACATTCTACAGACTTCGTCTTTGAGACTACAATATGTTAATTCTGGAAACCGCGCATGCGAGCTTGTCAAATGAACTTCGTTAATATTTTAACTTTACTACTTGTGCTGTTTTGCAGATTTGTCATACAGTGTAAGACATTATTTTTAATTTATAGAGAAAAAATGCGTAGTAAATTTAATTAATTCCAATAACTAGTAAGGGTTTCGTGGTGTCTGCCTCACACTTCGTACTGCGTCGGGGTAAACCTGTGTGTACTTCGTGTTACGGCCATCTATAAGAAATTGAGAGCTGATCTGCCACTGGCGGTTGGTTTTACCTTTAGTTTGGTATGCCAGGTCATACTCTTAGTCTTGTTTTCTTTTTGACTCCCTTAATTTATTGCCGAATGCATTTCTCTTCCGTGGGAAAGTAAACGTAGAATACGCTCATTTCGGATTTATGCATTGTTAGGGGCCAAAAGTATCGTAAACATAACTGTCGGAAAGTTCCATTCACGACATTCCGAGGAAAAAAAAAAAATCCCTCGAAAGTCCGGTTATCGCGCTTTCAAGACTGAAGAGTTAGTCCGTATTGCGTGATCGTATGTGCTGAAGCTATTTAAGCAATGCTAGATTTGCGACCAGGAATTTAGTGAAAACTAATTTCGCTTGCCACAAAACAATTTTGTCGCATTCGAGTTCATTAGATTACAAGATTGTACGTATTGTGCATTGAGAGGGCTGTAAGTGCACTTTTAATTACGTTTGGATTTCTAGCAGTTTTTCCTTTCATATACCAGTAGTACGTGTTTAATGACATGCCTAGCCTGGGTAAATTCGTGAAAAGATTAATCGGACCATAAACAGTGTTTTAAATAGGCACTTTCAAACCAGTTAAGTGTGCAAGGTCTTAATTAAAATGAGAGAGAAATTATAAAATATCAAGATTTTCTCGAATAATTCTGCGTTCGCTAGGTTTCATCTTAGTGCCGTATACTTGAAAATTGACGGTCTTTTTTTTCATGGGCTTTACTTTTCGCCTTTTATTTTGGTGACACGCCTCAAGTACTTAAGTAATGCAGTCGACGTCACCCGACCCCGCAACGTGACAGGAAGACATCAGTCTTATTACGCGTATCCCAAGGCCAGCTGTCCAGCTCCAGAGAGGAACCCACACACTTGTATTATCTTAATTTGCTAAGGTTAAGTGTTAGTGCTTAGCTTAAGTGTGCTTCGCCTTAGTGGGTGACACAGCGTTGCAGAGAGCAGTAAATGTTTCTGATTAATTTTTTTAAATATTAACTTAGTTAATACGTACTTTTTGAAATGCTAGTAGCTGTGCGTACATGAAGGCCCATAGTTAAAGTTGAGGCATTGTAGCCTTCCTGTGTGCATTCGAGGAGTCATTCCAACCTTTGCTGTTTACTGTGCCGATAACTTCTTCGGACCCGGCAGTTCAAAACAATGTTTAACACTGATCCGTGTTCTATAAATATCACGTCTCTGGGTTAAATGTTTACGGAATTTGTTGACTGTGTAAATGGAATGTTCTGGGACTTATGTTGTGTGCACATTGTCGGAAATGCTGAATAACTTCAGTGGAGAATATTGTTGTTTTTGCACATTCGCTTGATGCCTTACAACAAATATCTTTCCGCAATGTTTCACTTTCAGACTGAAACGGCACAACAGAACAGTAACTCATAATCCGCACACTCAGAATCGTGCTGAAATTTTTTTTGAGGGGAGAGTGTAACCAGCTAAAAGCGTTTGTAGTCTGAGTATATCTCAAATTTACATCTATATCGCCCCACGCGCGCGCGACACACACACACGCGCGCGCGCGCGCGCACACGCACACACACAACACTGTTTGTCTTATTTCGTGCCTGTTCTCAGTTATTAGCCGTTGGCAGTGTTACTGTGGAAGTTTCAACCTTTTCGCTGTTATGCCTGCAAGCTGTTCTAAGGAGAATACGTGTGTAGTATTATATCCTAAACGTCATTGTCGGATGTGTATAGTTTATCCAAGATTCGAACCAGAAATGTCGAAGTTTCCGTCGCCATCTGATGCAATATTTTGACGTCTATATCACGACTCCAAAGGAAAAAAAAAAAGATTAATTTTTTCTCCTGAAGTATTTATGCCTTTCCAGTCAGAAATGTGGAAATGAGAACAAATCCTATAGTGGGACTATTGGGATACTATTTTTTTTAGTGATAAAATTATGAGGTTAGTTTCAAGTGATACGTTAATTACATTAATTATTGTATTTTTTTGGGCACGAGTCATGCAAAATTCATCCGTACTTACACAATTGAGGTTCATTAGGCTATCCAGTCGGGTTTAGCGTGGGCGTCGTAGTAGCATGCCAAAAATAACTTGACGGAATGGAGTTGACTTGGGATGGTTCTAACTGTGACATACTAGCATTTAGTTGCTAATTGCAAGGTAGGCTGAGTTCCTTTTCTTTCGGATAAATAAATTATTAATATTGATTTTAGTCGTGTCCGGCAACTCTGGTTTTGTGGCTACCACAACCGAATAGAACATCAGGGACCGCTGGTTGGTTGCAGGTCTCGAATGGTTTTTCTAACGCAACCGTCATCGCTAATGCACTCTCCCGCTTGGATTTTCCACGTCCGAAGTAGAGAAGCGAGGAAATGATGTAACAGGTGTACTAAAGTGCCCCGTAGGCTCGGCTCTACGCACAAAGCAGTGAACTGGCCTGGCGTACAGGCTGATGATTACATTATTTTTACTGCCGGCAAGTCTGAGAAAAAGTTAGCGCGGTGGTATAGTCCGCTTTGTTATTTATCCTGTTACTATATTCTGAGATTGCAGTCTAGAAATGTTTTTTTTTATGGGGTCCCGAAATCATCCGCTTCCAGCACATGTCCATGAGTGGCGGCCTTTGGCTATTGTTTACTATGTTTTGTAGTGAAACCAAAATCTCGATTAGCTGATTAGCAATTCAGCGGAGTTTAGCCGTTCGGTGCAATGCGTTAATGTATGAAATTGTTTCGAACAATTACCTCACCCGTTTCATGATAGCGACAGTCTTCTATTCCAAATCATCAAGTTTTGTGTGGGCTCCAATTTATTCTTAACGTCAAATATGTATGCGTGTGTAAATTTCCATATGAGACTTTTCTTTTAGCGGATTAAGTAAAAGCAAAGAAACAAATTTTTTTTTGTCAAATAGATAGCAATGTTTTAAGAACGCTTACTTTAGTATTGCTGAGTTTTGTTCAATAAAGTTTTACAACAAATCATGCGACTAACTATATATTCTGATATTGATTGAAGTTGGAAATGGTGTTTCTGATGTGCATGTCGTTCTGGGGAATTTGGACTTGGGGTTTGGGGGGGGGGGGGGAAATTGCCTGCTGTCCCGACTTTCCTCGGCGAAGTGACATGGCGCGGGGGTTGCGTATTTAGCCCAGTCAATGAAGGTTTTATGTCGGAAATAATTAGGTAAAAGCTGAAATTTGGTCAGTTGTTAGATGAATATTAGAGGTGTAATTCCCCTAAAGCCCCTGCCCCTCTCCCCTACGCGTCCCACCCCCCCCCCCACTCCCTGGGAACTTCAGATTCGTAGGCTCTTGGTTATATACACATCTTCGTAACTAGTAGTCGTAAAGTCATTCTTTTTTATTCCTTGTTGTCCGATGTTAAAAAAATTCCTTGGTAAAATTTTTGCTAAAGTGAATGGTTTTGCCGTAACGGTAAGAAAAATATGTCACAGTGGATTTTGGCATGCTATATAAATTAATTTTATTCAATAGTTTTAAGGTCAACGGGTATTCAGGGGTATTGTTCAAATACAAGTTGTAGAATGATGAAAAATCTTTAAAATGATACCCCATTTGTAATACTTTGGCCGATGGCTCACCATCCAGGCGACAGGGAAGAGAGGAATGTGTGTGTGTATACGATCACATTCTACGCCCCTCTGCACAGACGATTGGCAATCTTTGGAAGGCTGCCGAATATATCTTTCCTTTAAATATGCGGCGAGGTTGACACGATAATAACTGTCATAAAATCAAGAAATTAAAAATAAATTGTGCCAGTTTTGGTTCGGGGGAGGGGGGTTATAAACCCTGCCCTTTTGGAATGGATCATTCAATTATCCATCACCTATGGACCCACCGTGTCCTGGGCTAGCTACAACCGGCAGCTGTGTTTTGTTTAAGGCTGCCGCCTGGCTGCGCATTGGAGGCAGTCGCCACTATAAAATAATATTAAGGGACCTGTCTGAGCATCGAACCCAAGTCCGATACTGACATTACATTAAGTATTCCTATCGGGAATCCAATTCATAAATAATAACTTAAAAATTAAAAATACAAAAATATTAAAGACTTCGCCCAGGAATCGAGTCCGAGTGTACCAAACGTGCATATGTCAAACTAACATTATTTTAACTACCCATAGCAAGAAACCAAGTAACAAATATTTTTTAAATTCAAATATAAAATATTATTACATTTTCTGTCCGAGAATCGAACTAGTTTGTAATTACCATTACGTTAACTATCCCCACCAGCTATCCGATTCCAAAATAATTTTTTAATTCGGAAAATAAACTAATATTACATAAGCTGACCGAGCATCGAACTTGGGTGCACCAGAAGTGAATATGTTAAAACTAAATCATTACTTTCGTTAGATATCGTATACGTTAATGTATAAGTAATTAATTACAATCATTGGTTACGCAAGCACTTAGTCATTATGTTAATAGTCGATTACATCATACATTTCACCAACTCCTCTCGACCTTTAAGTGTTTACACCAGTGACGGTGATACGGTCAGTCGAGCGAGGGACGTCGTGGCGGTAAACGACAATCGGAGAGCTGCTCTTGTAATTGATTGCGTCATTTTTTTATTTTAAATATTACGTGAGTCGTCCGGGAATCGAACCGGACGTGTACAATTTTCAAATGTTTTCCAAAATTAACATATATGCTATGCCCGGGGTTCGTACTGGAAATTCGAAATTTTCTAAAATTAACATAGATGCAATGCACTGGAATAGAACCGGAAGTTCGAAATTCAAAATTATCCAACATTAACATACATGCATCGCCCGGGAATCGAACCGGAAGTTCGAAATTAAAAATCTTCCAAAATTAACATAGATGCCTTGCCCGAGAATCGAACCGGAAGTGCCTTGCGGCGGATGCCTAACTTACACCATAGTAAAATAGAAAGTAAATCAAAATTTTTAAAAGTAGGTCAAATTTTTTAAAGTAGTTAGGAAAGGTTGGTTAAAGGTCAAAATTTCTAAAGTAGTTAGCAAAAGTAGGTTCAAGGTCAAAAGTCAATTCTTCTAAAGTAGTTAAAAAATTAGGTTCCAGGTCAAGGTCAAAATTTCAAAATAGGATCAAAATCGTCAATTTTCAAGATCAAGGTCAAATGTCATTTTTTCTAAAGTAGTTAGAAAACGTAGGGTCAAGGTCAAACATTTCAAAAGTAGACAAAAAAGGGCGATTGTCAAGGTCAAGGGGTCAAAAATATCCATGACCGGCTCGCTCCTTCTACTAACCATGTCTGAACTTCTAAGTAAACCCTAAGTAGATGTTCGTGGCAGGCTTCTGACGTTGGCGGCAGTCTAGCTAAATCAAAACTCGATGTGGCTACAGACTTTTTAGTTAAGGTCGAAAACCTATAGTATCTAGCTTCATTCAAGTGTATTTACTCAATCCATATAGTCCCAGGACAAATTTTACCCATCAGCCAACAAGTCTCTTCTAGATACATTGTCTTCCATAAAAGTTGGAGCTTGTCTCTTAGCTTCGGGTGACTTTATCATTTCACAGCTTAATTTTTCCTACACCAAAACAGCATGGAGTTGTATGTATGACAACCTGTCAATGCATGATTGAACAAAATAAGTTTCCTGCAGTGTTTGTACTTTTCAATCAACGTTTCAATCCGTCAAAACACTGTCGGAGGCCTTCCACCTCCCATATGTTTGCAAAAATATACAACAAATATACAACTACTTCAGAATGTGTGTTTAATTTCTCGATAGCTGCACTGTGTCCACGTCAGCACCTCCTTCAGTTATTAACGTCTGCATCCCATTTTTTTCTCAAGTGGCGCAATTGCGTCTCATATGCATTATCTCATCTTGTCAAAGTTGCATAGTATTTAAAGTTTGAGTAATAATTATGCATGTATGAATGATAGTTTATTAAATGAAATAGACAAATGATTATTATTACAGCCATTAAATATATTTTAAAGTGTATAAAATTAAATTGTGGCGAGCCAAAATGTGTTTATTAATATGAACACTTAGTTTAATGAAGTATACTACTTCATTATACTGACGAAGTATTCATATTACTTGTTATATACTTCATTATTGTAACTATGGAAATGAGAGAAAAATTATTTTGTATGGAATTCATGCGGGATAATACGAAAATTTATAAAAACGTATACACTACCTTGACAGGTACGAGATGCCACTAGAACAAGCGTTAGTACAAATTGCTGTTGGTGTATTTCTACTTGAGTATATTACATGCAAACCCCGTAAATACATTTTACCGAACCCTATAGCCATTTTAACGCATTTCATTACAACACCATGGAAGGGATTACATTCAATGTTTACGCATAAGTTTTGGAGACATAACCTCATATACGAAAATACTTGTACATGGTTGTTTCTTAGTTATGAAGAAAAAATTATGCGATGGACATTTAAAAAATTTAAAATGTTTACTATTGACGAGTTTCCTCATGCACTTGAAAGACGTATTTCCCACACGCAAAAACAAACTACTTTTCAAAACAACTCCCAATCGACGCGCAGCAGCTTCAGCAACTTCCTGATGATTGATATTTACGGCGGCAGTCAACGAGACAGCCTGCCCGTCATCTGAACGTCGTATGGGGGGATTACGCATGCGTGCCTTTCTTGTCGCCTGGCTGGTGACTCAACAGTAGAAGAAACAAAAATAGGGTATCATTTTAAAACACTTACAACGCTCTACAACTCCCATTCAATCATTATTCTCGTTGATATCAAAACTAATATAGACCGTTCTTGGTCATGCCAAAAGCCACTGTTCTACACATTTTTTTACCATTACGGCAAAACCACTCACTTTAGCAAAAATGTTACCAATACATTTATTTAACATCGGACAATAAGGAATTAAAAAAAGGAATGACTGTTTAAGAATATTAGTTACGAAAATTTATGTATATAACCAAGATACTACAGAGCTGAAGTTCCCGAGGGGTGTAAGGGGGTCTAGGGATGGAAGCACAGGGGGGAGGGTGGGACTTTTGGGAATATACACATCTAATATTGATCTAACAACTGACCAAATTTCAGTTTTTACCTAATTATTTCCGACATTTTCCTTCCTTAATTGACTGGGCTAATTGTGGGGTTTAAAACAAAATCAAAGGTATTTGAAACAGGCGCCTGGTAGGCGGCCACGGTAGACACGTAACGTCAGTGGCAAGCTTCACGGACATGGTCCGGCCCGTCCACTTTTGAAATCAACCTTAGGAAAAGGGTCACTGCCCTTACGTGCAAATATTTTAACTAATGCAATGAGTGACATGCGCCCAGTTAACGATGGATGAAAATTAGTTCAATATCTTAACGTAGAATAAAAAGTGTTAAGCAACCATTTGTGATAACGTAAATTATTTCTTTTCATTTTTTTGAAATCGAAGAGGAAAAATTAGCAGATTTTATAATATTTAGTTTTCTAATAATTTCACGGTTTCACTTTCCCGACGCATGAATAAAGCGACGAGGCCCATTACAATGTTAATCTTACATAAGGCGGAAGAATACACAACGTACAGTAAAGTAGTTCTTAAGCTGGGCTTTCAAAAGTGCTCATTTGAC
Organism: Dryococelus australis; assembly: GCA_029891345.1. Classification (NCBI taxonomy): domain Eukaryota; kingdom Metazoa; phylum Arthropoda; class Insecta; order Phasmatodea; family Phasmatidae; genus Dryococelus; species Dryococelus australis. The sequence goes on along the minus strand of CM057003.1, from coordinate 88,442,751 downwards.
CGTGAAAAGCCTATACGTGGAGAGGCTTCGGGCAGGCGTTTTCCGTTGCCGTGTGTTAAGTAAACAGTTGCCGGCACGACAAGCTGGGCCCGATGGTCCGGTGTAAGCAGCGTGTTTGTGTTTACGAGAGCCGAGCCGCGGTCCTTGACGGGGAATGTGGGCCGCGCGGGATGGACTGTGCATGTCTGATAAGCCCCCTCGTTCCCACATCTTGGCAGTGCAGGTCTGACTAGTGTCACGTCATCTCCCGCCCCCTGCGACCTGAACTGACCCACCCCTCAGGCGAGCTGCTGCGATAACCGCCAACATGAAATACGGTAGTCGCAGGCCATCCATCTTGAGGGCGCCTTGGCGCGCCGGTTCGTAGTGGCGTGCTCCTTACAGTATTTAGCGAATAACGCCAGAATGAGAGGAAACGGGCACCTCATTGTGGGTTCGTTCACGAATTTACTTTGAGATATATTGTTTACGATATCTGATTGTTGTAGTTCTGATACCTATATACATCTTCGCTTTACGTTTATATACTTTTCTCTCTCTCTTTCATGCAGCATGTAACTTCGGTTTTAATCGCATCGAGGGGAAATTTATAAGAAAGTCAAACATGTTTTAAGAGGTGCTCCTATAGACTCATGTTTCCCCACCTACATTAAAGACGTTCCGCCACTGTCTGACCATCTCTTCGGCTTGCGTGTTTGTCAAATCTCGATCTATAATTGTTGGCCTGTGAGCACGCCTTACCTTATTTCGAGGGGAGAAAGGAAGTGGAAAAAGAGGGGTGGGGGGGGAGGTAATTTCCTTTCCAATCTCATTAAGAGACGCCAAATACTTACCACGGTGTATGTAATTGTAGGTTTTTAATTCTTGGCGTAGATTTAATGTCGGAGGCCACTAAAACATTTTTTTACTTACCAAGTTTTTTTTGTGTGTAAAATGTGTGGTTACAAAACGTGTGTGTAAACGCGGGCATAGTTGTTTTAAAAACCAAAATTTTGGGAAGGGACGCTTTATCCAGCACCAGGGGTACGGAATTATCGAAATAACCTTGCCTCTCATCCTCTTCTTTCAACGTAAGCTGAGAAAAGATCCGACCCTCCTGCACCAGCATCCAGTACGGTAATGCGGATGCTTACCAAAGATGGTGTCAACTACGACGCACTTGGAAAGGATACCTCAACAATAGGATACGTGAGCGACTATTCGTAAAAAGGATGTGTTCCCCCTAGACTAATATCAATTTATGGATCGAGCGACTGCGAAATGATTACGATCTTAACTTCAATACTCTTGCGCCACTGCTTAGTTTTGCGTGCAAAAAAGGTTATTTGAAGGAAGCCGCTTATGCCTATTTAAAACTTCTGTTTACTTTTGGAAACAAATGGGATTATTTAGACACCAAATCAGGGCAGTAACACAGATGGAACAGCCATTCTCAACCTAATGCTGTAAAATTTGGCGGGATTTTTCGATCGTGACGCTAGTTGAGAGTAGGTCAAAGCGCTTAGCGTAGAATTTCCGATTTCATTTTCGTCACCGTGTTTGAGGAAATTGGGTGACATTGATCGTGTTCTGTGGTTGAAGATATTCAGTGGCCGAAAGACATCTTGAATCCCAAGCATCGTTTGTCAATTGCTATCTCCGTATTATTTCTCTTGGCAGAACCCGTATTTCTATACCATGGAATTCTTCCTAATTTATGGAGGTATGTTCCGCTGCCATAGTATGCAAGAAGAAGGCATGTCCGTATTTATGCCTTAATGCCAGATGTGCACTTGAAGGGCGTTTAGTATGTACAGTAGGTCGCCATATGATTGGCAAAGCTCGAGCAATAAAATTATTTATGAGTAATTCCCTTTACTATCGTACATCAAAATATGACTAAGTCATGTTTTCATACCTGTGTTCGGCATTCGTCGTAAATTTTACTCCACTGCGAGTAGGCCTAAATTTTCGGAGAAAAAAGTGTTTCTTGCTAGCGAATGTAGATATCGCCACATATATTAAATTCGGGTAAAAATCTTCAGTTTTTTTCCATTTATACGGCTACTAATTTTTTCATTGATCGGTTAGTGTTGATAACTCAGTGCTAAATAAATTTTAAAGTACAACCTTAGATGGACATTTTACTCCATGAAGTATTTAAATCTTGACCTTTCTATACTGACGTAACCGCTTCCTAGGTTTTGTTTTATAAATTAAATTTGTGAAACTCGCAAGAAAAATTGTGTGTTAAGTGTAGGAATTTTCTGTTAAATTTGTCAGACATTCGTAAACACTGTTTTTAAATAGCTTACTTATATTTATTAAATCACAATTTTTCAACTTTTTTACTGCACACGAGACTCTCATATTCAAATGTAAAATAAGTACCAGGGGCTCTATAGGGATTTCGTGGGCCACTAAATTATAGGGTGGAATGACTTAGCCAGCTGTTTATTTTTAAAAAATACTTAAGTCACAGGTAAATTAAGTTTAATCATTCTCATCATTCATAAAAAATATAATTTTTATTGTAGGCATGCACTGTCGGCGTCTGAGCGTTGAGTTGTTTTGTTCCCGTTATGTTCGTTGCTGGAGAAGGTGGAGTTGATGTTTGCAATCAATTGCAAGAATTAGAATTGAACTTTATTGAATTTTCAAGTGTTGATTGCCTAAGAATAAATGGTACAAGAGTTATTGACTTTGCCTTTTTAAAAGAAAAAAATATGTACAATTAGTATTTTAATAAAAGATTGTGCAGTAAGAGAGTAGCCAACGTATGCATTCTCTACCATCAACTGTTACACACATATAGTTCCATGTTACTGTTTGTAAATACAGCATTTAATTATAAAATTTTTACAAAATTATTAGCAGTAACTTAAACGTGTCTGAAAAGTGAAATAATAATGTTTAAGAGTTGTACGGTTGGCAGCAAATTCTACCTAATAGGAAAATAAGGGCCCGTCAAAATAGTATAGAGCTTCGTCTCTTGATCTAATTTGCTTTGTGATAAGTGTAAACATGTTGACCTGCAGTGAAAGTAGCTGTGGGGTGTGCGTACTTGTAAACATGTAGCCGAATGCCGTGGCTGTGGTTGCGCAACGAACACGAGGTGCAGGTACGCACACGTGGTCTGCCGCGTGTGTACATACTTGGCATGGCGGCGCAGCTGGGCGCGACAACTTTCACGTTCAGCTCCCGCGGCACTTCTGTCGCCTGCTGTTCCCGCTTGCAGTGTTTTTTTTTGTAATAGATTAATACTTGTATTAGGGATTGTAGGCATCACTTTGTGAGTAGCCAACTACATCAGGGTAATTTGTTGGTAAAGGCTGTGCACGATCAAGTGAGCACTTTTGAAATCAACCGTAGAAAAAAAAATCACTGCTCAAACCTGTGTGTATTTCAACAGGCGCACTGACGGACATGCATCCAGCATAGTTGGTAACGATGGAATAAAAAGTGTTAGGTATTATATATTGTGCCAAATAAATTATTTCTTTCGCTTTCTGTTTTTTCAATTCATCGAAGTGTAAAATCTAGCAGATTTCTAATAATTTCACAGTTTTACTTGACCGACGTATAAAGTTATGAAGCCCACAGCAATGTTAATATTATGTAGGACGGAAGAATACAAAATGTGCATACAAGTAGATCTTGAGTAGGGCTTTCAAAATTGCTCATTTTACAGGACTGGGGACAATCGGTGTTACGTGGTACTGCAGGCTGCATCCGCGAAAATAACGCAAGTAATTAAATATAAAAGTAAACGTTCTTGTAGTGTGTTAAGTAAAAAAATGCATAAAACATGAAGATACAGTTGCATCGTGAAGCGTACTTATACATTGCTAAATCTGCCTGAAAGGTCCCTGAAGTGGCGATAAGAGTAGTGATACAAGTAGTCCATTAATTGTCTAGCTTACTGGAAATGGTGCATTTTATTCTACTTTACCATGCTATTATGGCGATTGGAAAATCGCCACGGTAATTTGTACTATTTTGGTGCGTTTCTGCAGCGGTTGGTACCACTGTCTGATAACTTTTATTACCTAATTTTAGAATAAGCATTTATGGCCGGCCTTATACTAGATTAATACGTATTATGTATATCTATTTTATTTTTCATATTTGTTACGGTTTTACTTATAATCAGGTGCGTTTTATATTTATCGTTTGTAATTTGTTTCGCGTACTTATAAAAACGTTAAAAAGTCACCGCCATGCGGCGCCACTGGCTAGTGGGTGACGTCACCTGATCAGTGCTGTGCAAAGTGCGCTGGCCAGGTGACTGGGAGTCTTAGCTGAGTGCCGCGCGAGAATAGTTGCGTGTGGGTGTTCGTAATGGAGTACGTGAACCCGTAAACGAGTGTGTACGAGGACTTGCCGAAGTGTGGACAAGAGTGCTTTAAAGACGCACGCGAAAGTTAATCAGAGTTGTTTGTCAACGGAGTTCCGTATTGAACTTTCCTGGTGTGGCACGGGCGATCAGCTATTGCGTGTGGCGTACGAACCGATCTACTGTAAGATGCGGGAGGTTCCTTACCGGCGAGCGGACAGTAGTGTATGGGAAACTTGTCTTATGATCGCGCGCCGAAGAGCCGGGTTATTGATAGCAGGCCCTGCCTTCGCTGTGCTGCAACGCGTGATTAGCGGGGAACGAAACGTTTGCATGATACGGGCACTGAAATATTTATTGCAAGACTCGGGTAGAGTTTGCAAATGTGCTACGGTGAACTTTGATTGGTTTTGTAGCAAAAAAAAAAAAAGGTGTCCACGAGAAGTACGCGTAACTCGGTGTGACGCGCGGGCGTAGAACTGCCCTATAAAGAATGAGTTAATTTTGAGGGAACGTTACATTATGAAGTAAATTCCCGTCAGCGTCAAGTACGCAAGCGGGACTGCGATGTTAGAACTCAAGTATGGCGACGTGAAATATTTTCCGTTGTGGTTAACACGTTCGACCCCGCATTGACTGCGACATAAAAATAAAGGAAGATCAAATGTTTCATGATAATGTTAGTGTGCTCTTCGGGAATCCTCATTCGCCTGGGGTCGCGATCAGCAATGAGGCGTCGTCTGGACTATGGGCCCGGGCTCATTCAACAGATCGTCGCTGCGCGGGAGCACTCATGCGGCGTCGTTACGGTTCCTGGAGGCTGTCTGGAGTAAAATGGCTCACCGCTGCGTTTCCTCGGGCCTGTAGAAGGGCCACTGTCAAGGTATTTTATTCTAAGCTGCATGAAACGTCTCCGTATAAGAAACGCAACGTACTTTGACGAGGTAACGTAAATGTCGTGGAGACCGTAACCTCGCTAGTTCAAAACCCGGTGGTAACTCTGTCAGGAATTTTGTATAAATGTTAGTGAAAATTTGTTTTAATTTTATTCAGCAACCGGTTTTTTATAGTTAACTTTTAAAGCACGTTTTTATGGAACGCGTGTGGAATTTTGGTGTTAACACAAAATTTATAAGTGGTAAAATGGTAGCAATTTGTAGGTTTTTTTTTGTATGCCAACGATAAACTGGAAATTTGGTGAGCTGGATGTGTTGAGTATTTCACGCAAGTTCATATTTTAGTCAGCTAATGGAACTTACCAAATATAGTGTCGGCGAACATTGAGTGTCACCCGTAATAAGCCTCGAAAACCGCCTTGCTGAAAATTAAATATACTAGTTGCTGAATTAGGACTATAGAAATAATGGTATTTGTATTGGGTATGGTCAATGGAATTCTTAAGACGAGTAAGCCTTTTCTTCCCCGCGTCGGGACTGTAGGTTTAAATAAATTTGCGCTTCAAAGGCTGAGGCAAATTTTGAAATTCCTGACCCCGCCCCCGCCGGGGTAGAGGGCGTCTCTATTCTGTAATTGGAAATGGTACATTGCAATGTAAATAATACTGATAGTTGTCCTTTTAGCAGTCCACACAATTATAATCAAGTCGTAAGTTATATTCATTCGACTGGGCTTTTCGTACATGCCCAATCTGATTATTAGTACACACACATTGTGCAATTTATTTTATAGCCTTTAAAATAAAACAGCACCTTTGGCCAGTCTATTTTCTAATTCAAGTATGTCCTAAGTATAAAATCTATGATCGACCCTTTAAAATAAGATAGCACCTTTGGCCAGCCTATTTTCTCATTCACAAATGTCTTGAGTATGAAATTGGTATGTTTGTCGTTGCTGTACGTGTTTGCAGGAATTTGGTTCAATTCTTACAGTACGAAGGCATATTTGGTGTTTTGTGGACGTTTTGTTCAGACTCACCCGGTGCTACTACATTTATTCCAAAAGTGTTCAGTGGGTTGAGGCCATTAAGTTCACGATTACACTTTCACAATGGGAGCAATGTAGTCCTCTGCCTGGTTGCATCATCGTGGTTCGAAACTCCATTCGAGATCAGATCTAAGATCGACACGGATAACTGTTGCACCATTCGAGTTCAGAGCTGGACTGAAGATAGCGATGAAGTTAATTTCGAAGCGCCGAAATTGGCGGTTCGAAATCTCAGATCAGCAGCCATCGTCGACAAATGTATTTTAAAAATACGCCAACAAATAGAACTACGTTCGATTATTTCCTTTGGAAATTAAAACGTTATACGCACGTGAATACTATTCAGTAAAATTTGTACAACAATAATTATCTTAAAACAGATAAAAGATCGCCCATCTAGTTCTATCTACAGTGAAAAATAACGCCTACTTCCATGACGTCATATATTACGAACCAATATCAAACTTTGTCTCATACTTAATACCGATCTCTCACTTTGGAACTAAGATGGACAAATCGAAGAATCATGAAATTTCGTTGGTGCAACACTTACATTGGAACCAAGATCAAACTGGATCCTGGTTCGAAACTAGGATCATTCGATCTCTGTTCGAGGAAGATGTTGCAACCGGGCATAAGCAACTATCGCCAGGCTTTCGCCGCGCACACGTCCATCGGATCGCCCTAACACGCAGCGACTTGTATACCAATGTAAACAAGGGCGGCTCCCTTGACAGTGATCTTAGGTTCACTGACTGCTGGATGGTAGGATTGGAGCACTTCCTGATTCCTGTCGAAAGTTTTCGGCGCTCTTAACCACGTAGTGTTACGGCTTGACTTCGCTTCACGTCGGAGGCTTCGAAGATCCAGGTCTGTCAAATGTTTTCGGCTTGGCCTGCTGTAACTTCCCGACTTATTCATTTCGCCACTGCGTCCACTGTTAACGCGGACTATCTGCAGCTTGATGAAACAAAATCTATGTAACAACCAAACGTGCAGCCGCCAATACTCGTGTCCTGTTCGTCACTAAGCTTACGTTGGCTATTCTTGCCATACGCCAGTTTGATGTTAAATGTTTTATAGCAGTATGGCGTGTATGGAAGATTCCACTTTGAGGGAGTAATGGGAGGTCACGTAGTCTAATAATATTCGCCCACAGAAGAGCGTCCTGTAAAATTCACTGCGTGTCCTTCACCACGAGAAGGCCGGATCATTCTGCCGGGAATGCCCCAGTTCACGTCTCACGCAATTTTACTCTGAGACGGCGGACTATTTGCGATGACGCTTCTAAGGGCGCGTTTACACGGTGATAGTAGCTATCACGAAAGTGTGTGAAGGTAACTACCGCGATAGGTCCTGTTTACACACCTTCAAAACATGCTGTGATAGTTAACCTCAAAAGAGACATGTCTGACAACAATTGCGCAAATATTTTGACAGGCCCTACATTTATACCCTTTTGTGAAGAGGGTGATATTTGTTGGGGTAGTTAAATATCGTGACAGGATATTGACATGTTCCATGGTTTATAATATGACAGTAAATATGCTGTCAATACTGTCGTGTTATACCTATGATAATATACGGCCTGTCATACCGCCACATAGTGTAAAAACCGCGACAGATATGAACAGCATCAAAATAATTCTGCTATGTTACTGTCAAAGTGAACACGTGTACGAATTGACCCGAACTATCTCGATAGTTATGCTACACGGATGCATTAAGATAATTGCATGTTCTGTCACCACAGTTACTATTGACTATCTAGCTAGAGATATGGCGACGGTGCGACAGTGACTATCGTAGTTTACATGGTGATAGTAATGCGATAGTAGCTCTCGCGATAGGAACTATCGCGCATTACTATAACCGTGTAAACGCGCCCTAACAGCAGGGCCACTGGCCTCTGCCGCTACGCATCGGACTGGGTCACGACTATTTTTCACATCAGTGTCTGAAAGGTCCAGTCGTGGAACTAGCCTGCGAGGCAGATTACGCCAAACCTTTAAATTTACCGCTTAATCGCTTGTCCGAGCGTCGTAGACTCCAGGCTGTGGACAACGCTAACAGAAGTGAACGCACACACTGAACACGTGTAAAATGTAATCGCGCCACGTGTTGCAGTGTATAGCTGTAATTATTTTGGTTAGTCAGCTCGTTAGAAAAACTTGAACAATTCGGACCACCCCGACCCCCGCCACACGGCAAGCGGACTGTTGCCGCATCTTCTTGACCCCACCAAGTGAAGGACCTTCCCTTTATGTGTAATAATTCTCATTGCAAAGACTTATTCCAGTTGTGCAAGTGTCCTATGCAAGGTAACCTAAATTGCAGTTCAATAACCCTTTATGATTTTACAAAATTTATGCAACGTACGTGCTACAACACGGTTTATTTCACAAGCAAGCGCTAAATGAGTTGACATCGGACGACTTGGCCTGCGTAGTTGATTCCGTATGCCACGTAACCGTGGAAGATGTGCGAATCGGTTGTCAAGTGGGGTGACTTAAAGTACATAAGGGCCGTATTTCAAGGCTTTGTACAAGAAATGTAATTTTTTCCCCCCTAAAAATTACGTTGGTGGAAAATACTTTCTTAACGGAGTTGAGGTTATGAAATATTCGTTAATAATTTTTCAACCTACGTTCCATGCTTTTGCGTAATTAGATTTAAACATCAGTTCTGCACATTTTATAGACGCTGGAACGCTTGAAAAAGCGAAGACGAGCTTCTAGAACTTCGCATTTGAATAATCCCCCTATACGGTGAAAGTAAAAAGCAATTTCTTAATATTTAACGATTGTTTTCATGCAAAAGGTAGACTTTAAAGTTGCATTTAAAATGATACACATTACAATTTTATTTATTAGTTTCTAGTTTTATCGTGAATAGTTTGTATATTTTCTAATATTTCATACTTGATGTGCTTTGTTTGCGATAAAAATACAACCTAGCCTGTTAAAGATATAAATATTGAGATTGGCGAAAAGTTGTTTACGTAGGTTGATGCGCCAAACGATCGACAGTTGCGCGCGTAAGTTTGAACGTTTGCCTGCGTGAAATGAGTCTAATTCGTGTTACTTAGCTATGCAATCACAAACATCAGACAGTTTGCGCAGTTGTGGAGTCTTCGGCTCGCGTAACTCATGTCGTGCTAGTCGAGTGCAGTCTACTGGAGACTACTTGTATAGAAAATAGCTTCGGCGATAAAGACGAACTGTCTTTTTGTTCAGTACAGATCTCGTCTCTATGGGTAACGTAATAGAGTGGTTTTCGGTTGCTGAAGAGGAGCAAATTGTCTCAGATTTCCATTCGGTAAGCATAGAATTTAATGCAATTATGATCTTTGGTTCGGTTATTGTTGACCAAATGTGTTACTCTTAAAAATCTTACTAACTTTAATGTGATTTTAGGCATAAAATGAGCGTTGGTACCATCAACCTGGTCATGGATATTTTACTGTGTTGCTGGTCCTGGAAAAAAACAGCGTATCGAAGGGCTAGTCAGGTAAAGTGCTGCTCAAATTTTACCTATAAAGCGGGCTTTTTGTAATTAAAATTTACATATTGAACTTTCTTGAACATGTCATTCAACAAAACTGTTGAAAGTTTTTTAAAATTGTTTTTAATGTCTGTGAATTAATAATTTGTTGTTTAAATTCACACATGAGTAACATGAAATTATTCTAAGCAAGGATTTGAGTAATGATTATTCGCTGATACTGTTTATCAATCCCTTTAAAGGATATAGGTAAATTGCAATAATACCGTGGAAATTCCTGTTGTCACAACAAAAAACGGCCACGTTATCTTTGCAGTGTCGGCACTCAAGATTCTAAACGCTATAAATTCACAAGCTTGTTTTAAAAAATGGACAGCACTTTACTGTAAAAGGGGCATATTCGCGGTTTTTTTTACAGTGTATGTTGGGTTTTATTAACAATGTGTTTCGCCCATCGCTAACTTGATAAGCAGGAGGAAGGCGTGTTCGAAAGCGGTTAGTGTTGATATTGAAAGCGACGCAGTTATCTGCATCTAGTTTTTTTCAGTCGTTGGTTGGGAATGAAACTAGCAACTACGCTGTTCATAAATATGGGCTGTGCTATGAAGGTGGAAATTTACAGATGCGCAGGTGATACGGATTGCGTATCTACCCATGAGAAATTTTTGGAGGAATTTCTGGTAGATCTTAAGATGACTGATTTTGTTTTTTTTTTTTTTTTATCCGTGCGGTTTTTAAATTTCTTCAGTATCATCAATTTGGGCTAATTTCATTGGTGTGTCTGCTAAATATTTAGACTAGCGTACCTCTCAAGTATTTTAGCCGCAAAATTGGCAAGTCGCTAAATTAATATTGCTGCTTAACTCCTGAACTGAATGTAAAAATTAATAAGGTGAGTTAACTATTTATCGATTTCGTTCTATGCACATTAAAGTAAAATGTTGTGTTCCTGACCAACTCGTGTGTGTTTTTATAGGCTAGTCACGGTAAAGTGAGCACTTTTTAAGGTCCTCGCAACAGGCATTAACCACTAATTAATATATCTTATTGCAGCCTCGGGCGTTAACTTTTGAGAGTGGTGAAATGTATACACTGTGTTTATTGGTCACATTGCAATGTTTATATTAAAAAGTGTTCATATTATAACGCACAGTGGAAAAAAATACACATCTGTCTTGTCAACACTACAATGTACATTCACGAGTCGCCATCAACATACTTCATTCGACCATAGACAAATTACAACTACTGATTAACATATACGCACTCGCAAGCCAAGTAACCCATACAACAGCGTACCAACTTATAAAAATAAACCTTAGCACAGTGCAGACCATTCAATCATAAAAACCACTGATGGCATAGCATCTTATAACAGAAAGTAGCAGCATGATAGAAATTAGGTGAAAGTAAACATTTAGATGGGCCTTAAAACGTGCTCACTTTATCGTGGAACAGTCTATAACTATTTTATCATCACTAGAAAGGCGCGCGAAAACTTGTCCTATCCATAACTGTTAGTTTTCGTGTTATGGAATTATGGAAGGTGAGGAGTTGTAGATATTAGAGGGATAAATAAAACCATAAAATACTGAATATTTGAGTTTCTTTCTCCAGGTTTTTCTCCTCCAGAATTTGTACCAGTCAGTTGTGGTTTAGACGTTCGGTAATGTGTATACTGCATTATGTCGCTTACGTGCAAGTTCTGCATGGTGTCGCTTTGAACTGTTGTTTAAGCTCGCCAAGCCTTTAATACGTACGGGTTCCCATAATGCTAGTCTAATATATGTATGCCCTAGGTAGGCTACGTATCACATTCGTTAACAAAGAGTACGTCTGCGTGAAAAACATGTTTTCTCCATTCGTTGATGTCAGGGCTTCGTTAGTATAGTAATTTCGTGAAGTGTCCTTGACAACCCTTTCAAACACGAAGTGAGAACGTCAAATACACTTCACCGGTTTAGCCTGCCACGCCTATTTCTCCTGCCTTACGAAACACGTGTTTTATGCGACGTTTAAGCTACATGCTGTTCACGGCAAAGCGAGCACTTTTGAGACCCTAATTACTTTTTTCCTATCAGCCTTTTTTTATCCTTAAACTGCTTTTTAAAAATAAATATTGCCGTGTAAGTAATAAACAGTGTGTACATTTCACTGGCTTAGAAAGTTAACATCTATGGCTACAATAAAACATATTTTACTTTTATTCCAAATGAGCGGGCTTAAAGTGATCACTGTACCTTGAACCAGGGTTCCCACACCTACAAAAAAAATGCGCAACAAACTGCTGCTATGCGAATATTTTATGTATGACAGCTTGTAAAAATGGTCTACTTACTGTCCATGATTGTAGGCTATATGAATCTAAGCCCTCATCGCCACCAATTCAAATTTGGGCTATTCGCGGTTCATATAGTACTTTTGAAAGTACGATCTTTTCTCCTGATGCTGTATCCTCCCGCTGTATGTAAAATTAACTGTTAAATGAGCTTATAGGCTCTTCGCGATAAACTGAGCACTTTACTGTACATCGTGTATTCTTCCACTGTATGTAAAATTAGCACTGCCTTGGGCCTGATCATTTTATTGGTACGGCGGTAAAGTGAAACTGTGTAATTATTAAGAAAGTAAATGCTTTACAAAACCGTTTTTTACACTCGCACATTACAAAAAAAGAAGCGAAATAAATAATTTTGCTACCACAAATGGTTACTTAACACTTTCTATTCGACGTTAATATATGGAACTATTTTCTATACCTCGTTACTAACTTTACCGGGCGCATGTCACTCGGTGCGCCCGTTAAAATATATGCAGGCAGGGGCAGTGACTTTTTTCTATGGTTTATTTCTAAAGTGCTTACTTCATCGCGAACAACCCGTATAAACTTAAATACTACACTCGCAGTAAAACTTCATGTTATAAAACAATTTCCATCAATTCGCTGCCAACTTAAACCGGAAGCAGACATGAGAGTGCGTACTAAATTATGCAGTTAACAGGTAATTTTTTTCCAGAAATTTATTTCACAAGTGAGTACACAGCATATAACCTACGCAGTGTGACGTTTTCTCACTTTCGCAGCCCGTCTATCCGACGAATAAATAAACGTGATAATTATATATGCACAACACGAACACAAAACCACACTGAGAAAATCTTGGGAAACAACTTATTCATGCAGTAACAAAAAATCACTATTTTCTCCTTGAAGTTTTTATTAACAGTGAAAGTAACCGCAAAAAAAGCCATAGATCCATACACACACAAAAATTACTCAACAATAGTCATAAAGTAGGTATGTCTGTTCGATTAGACGCAATGAAGGCACTTAATGTGGCGGCCTGGTTAGACTGCCCGAACGGTGTGCATAGCTCCAGCAGAAAACGTTATATTAAAAAACCGTCCAACGTGTCAGTGAGGTCTACTCACGAATAGCATCTAAGAAAAGTTACGCGTTTGTATACGTTGTTAAAATTCCTCCATTTCTCTCTAAAGCATGTTTTTGTGGCAGGTAGTGAAAGTATCTCAAACGGGCGTTTTCATGGTAATTTTTAGGTATGAACATTGCGGTACGAAATACTGAAAAAGGTGTAGGGACCTGTTTCAAACCTTTATTTTTTATTATTACATCATAAAATGGCAAGGACTCTGCTGAAAGCCTCTAGAGGCGCGTTATCGACGGCAAGACTGCACGCCAGTTATGTGTCTTGGGCGTAGAGGCGATGAGAGTCTTGGGCATGTCTCGGTCGCCCCTAGCACTCCCACGCTTAGGCCTCAGATGTGCAAAATTCCTTCAACAGGCGGCCGCCTTAATGATATTGGCAACACCCACCGTGCCTGTGTGCAGCGATCAGCTTTCTTTTTCTCCACCGGGTGTCAAGTGTGTGCTTCGTTATAGCCCACTCGCTCCGTTGCTCAAGTCTCCAATTAGCGCTGGATGCAGAGTTGAAAAATGGCCGCTGCTCTTCCTTGGAAACACAGGGAAATGATGATGAGTCAGTACACACGCGGTTAATTTGTCATGTCCGGTCCGAAACATAGCTTTCAAATTTTAATTTTAAGCCAGCTGTATGGGAATGAATTTATTTCGAAACTAATCTTAAAATAAATGTAGGTACTATTAAAGTAACGTGAAAGTCTTTAATTTCAAATTCTGTTCTTATTTCAGCATTTCACTGAAGTTTTGGTAGACGGGACGGCTGTAGACAAAAATACAACAAATACAAAAGTGGTTCCCTGTTTTAAAATGTAATGGCTTACAGCGCTTGGTTTCTGCGTACCTCTTCAAAAGGTGGGAAACTTCTGACACCATAAAGAATGGAGGGAGGAGGTGGAGAGAGTTAGTTATGGACAATTTTTGATGAAAGCAAGCAGGTCTGTTGTATTCTCGTTTTTATCGAATTTCATAGAGCTTTTTAAACGTATCGTTTGGTAGAGATTTGAGAGTTCTTAGTTTAGTTCGGCTATTTAGTTACCTCAACTTCAACACTCACTACTGGTATCCTTTTATCGTACCTGTTAGACTTCTCCCCTAAATACTTTTTTTTTGCCAGGTATCTCAATCTTGATTTGGAGACTTCGTGTTAATCCCTTTCTCCAATCCATGTATGAAATTATAATACTACTTATAAATCTGTGTTTTACCTACCTATCCACACTTAAAAATTATCTTGCTTTTCCCCAACAAATCTATCGGCCACATTTAATGAAGTCATGATGAGAGTTTATGTATGAAACTCGAACCTTCAATAATAGGAGGTCGTATCTTGCGCAAATTCCCATCGCTGCAGCTTGAAAAGATGCCTTAGCCTTCACGTCGGTTAGCGAAAACTTCTTTCTTTCTTCTTATAAATAAATTTGCAAAAAACAATGATCACCGTGAACGAATCGCGCGAGTACAACGAAGGTTTGCCCCACAGTATCGTCATAAGCTCGACATGTATCACTTGAGCTGAATGCGGCTAGCTCGTGCAGATGTGCCACTACGGGGCATACATGCCTCTCCATCATTCATTGCTGCTGGACACCGTATAAGGTCTTAAGGCTGGGAACATACGACACCGAGAAACGCCCGGCCGGGCCCATTTTAGCCTTGCGTCGTGCCGGGTTCGACCTGTGCCCGTGTGTGCTGCCTAATGCCTCTCCATGTAAAGGCTATTGACGATAAAATGAGCACTTTTGACTCCCTAGTTTTTCCTTTCAGCCATTTTTATACTTAAACACTTATTTAAAAAAAAAAAAGTTTACCTATGCAGGAGTGATACACAGTATGTATATTCCACCCAATTCGGAAGTTAACGTCTAAGGATACAATAAGATATATTTATTGATCATTGTTCCAAATGAGAGAACCTTTAAAAGTGCTCACCTTACCGTGAATAGCCTGTATCATGTCGTGTGTTCCCGGCCTTAGCAGTGTGAGCCACAGAGCCAAGTTATGTGAACATGCAGCATGTCCCGACGGCGCATTTGACATGTTTAACAATTTTACTGCCAAAATAGTTATGTTTATGGATACAAACAACCATGAGCGGTTTTAGTTGTCTAAGGCACTCTAGTTAAGAGATGCATATTTTCGCTCGATAAATATCAAACGGCAGTATTGCTGTTAAGAAGTCATTTTGTCCCATGTTGTGAAGTATGAGTGAAGTTTTGACATTTATTCAAGTAGACAATGAATGAAGTATGGCAATGATTCTTGCAGAGTCAGATAAGAACGTGCTTAATATTGTTTTTCCGATACACTTATTTCTATGTGAACTGTAACACTGTTAAACTCTGTATCCTCTTATAAAATAACCATATTATGAGTTTTGCTCCAGGGGATTCAATCGTATTTTTGTTATATAAACTGTTCCTTGTAAAAGTAAATAAAATATAAACTGTAACTCTTGTTGACACGTCATTTACCACGTTAACATGCTTGTCCGTTGTTAATTCTGCCGGTGAGGAGTCTAGTGTGGTGATCAGGCGTGTAAGCCAAGATAACACTTATCGTCCATTTACATGTGCCATAGTGTTCCTTCCGAATTACAAGTGTATGAATCTTTCTGGAATGTATCGGGTGGAAACTCATCGTCATTTTGCGAAACGTGTATCCAAATTATTAATTTTGTAGACATGTTTAAAACATCGATGAAGTGTTTCTCTAAGAGAAAGACATATTTCCCTAAAACTTATATTACTGTAACATTTATTTACCTTTCAATGTAAGCTGTGATGCGCTTGATAAGAGACGGCATCGGCGTCACTACCCAGTGTAAAGTGAAGTGTTTCCGCCTAAAACAGGGTGGGCGTGACTAGACTATAGATATGGTGCTGCCAGTGTTAGACCTGCCTTCTTCGACCAGCCTGTAAACTTAATGATGTGCAGCCAAAAAAAAGATTTGTTAGGGTTACATGTTGTCGCTGCTGTGCGTGTCTTCCTCAGCTCCCGTATTACTCGACCGAGCGAAGCAGTGATACTCAAGGGCAGAGTGATAACCCGAGGAGTGCGTGGAGATTTACAAAGGATTGCCGTCGCGCGTGCCGGATAAGGATATCGGGACTTGTGCGTTCACGTCCTTGAGCGGGTTAAATTTCTGGGGTTATCGTTGTACGAATGCTCTGGTCATCGTCTTAGCCCCTCTCAGCGTGACACTCGGGTGTGCAGGAAACCTTCTGGATCGGGCCAGCCGGTCTGTTTTAAGCAGCGACTGGTCTCAGTTGACAAGTCTTGGGTTTGGAGCTTTGTATCGGCCTTCAGAGCCTGGTATAGGACGACAGCAAAATGACTGCTGACGACTGTGACCAGCGGGAGTGGAGTCTGCGGACTGTAAGCATCGGTACAGTGAAGAGTGAGAGACCGACGGGCCGGACTATTGAAAGTGATGAGAAAGACAGTAGGAACTAAGCCGATAGACGGACTGATTGTATGTTTGCAAATAATGTGTGAATGGACAGTTGCCAATATACACACACTTTAATTAGAATTGAGGTAGGCATTCAATATTGCGTTCGCTGAGATTAACAAGAGTATAGGAGGTTCACGGTAAATGAGCACATTTGAAAGCCCTGCTTAAGATCTACATGTATACACGTTGTGTATTCTTTCGCCTTATGTAAAATTAACATTTTCATGGGTCTCATCACTTTATTCATGCGTCGGTCAAATTGATTCTGTGAAAATATTAAGAAAATTAATACTTTACGAATCTGTTCATTTTTATACTTCGATACATTAAAAAAACAGAAAGCGAAATAATAAATTTTAAGTAATCATAAATGGTTACCTAACACTTTTTATTCCACGTTAAGGTATGGAATTACTTTCCACTCATAGTTACCAACTTTACTGGGTGAATGTCACTCATTGCGTCCATGAACATATATGCATGCAACGGCAGTTACTTTTTTCTAAGGTTCATTTCTAAAGTGCTCACTTTATCGTGAACAGACTTTTATAGTGGATATGGGTTGTTTATCGTGGTAAATAGTAGTTGCATGAATATTTATAGCGTTATACATAAAAAAATATTTATTTTTATAATTTTTTATTTTATTTTTAAGACTTAAATCTCCCACGAAGTATATTACCCGTCCTCTCTGGCTGCTTGTAACCGAGTTTTGCTACTGATCCTTTGACACAAGTTCAAATGGTTCGAATACGCTTGCAGATTAATGTAATTATAACACTTCCACGACGTAGATAAACGCATGATTTGATTTCACACAATTTCTTTTCCGTATATTCGATTGATGGCGATTGATGAAGTACACACGTCAGAACTTCTATTCTGCCACTTATTCAGGTTGAAATTTTCCCACCGTTGTGAAAACATACCTTCGATAATTCATTATCACACTTGTGATATTTAGGTCCATTAATAAATTAGATTGTGTTTGTCCTGAAGTCCGGTCAAACTGTATCAAAACTACTCCACAGCGAGTTATTGATTACCCTGTCTGTGCAGTTGTATTTTCGTTGAGCAATTACAGTGACTGTGCTGGTACTTGTTCGTGCGGGTAATGAATAATTTATGAGAAGTAACTTGTATTTTGAAGGCAATTTTTTTCGGAAGAAAAATAACCATTTAACTGCTTTCGAGGTGGAAATGGACCAGAACTGGAAAGTGGGAGTTCCTTCAGGCACAAGAAAGATTATTTGAAGTTAAAAATACGCTGTTAATTTCGTGGAATGTGAGCATTTATAATAATAATCCTCGGTTATTTTTGTTAAGGTAGCAGTAAGTAGCCAATTATAGTTAAAAATGCGTTTTATGTACTTCAGTTTGTTGTGCTATAACACACTATTGCCAGATGTTATGTTGATCTAATCAACACATTGTTTTTTTTATTTCGTTAACTCTTCTTTTTCCCCTATTTCTTTCTTCTCTTTTCTCTTCCCTCTTCTCTTTCTCCTCTCTATTCTTAAGTTGGTTGGAACTGCGCGTCGAAGATCAAGAAACAAGGGAGCAATAACGGGCGACACTAACACGCACGCCTGGTGTTCATCGCTCATACGCGCATGACGTGCAGTGTTTTCGTCGTGACACTGTACTGTGCAATTCAGGGGTTTTATTACACGCGACGAAAGCCCACAGATTAATCTACGCCATTATCTTTGTACTTTTCTCTTGCCATTTAAGGAAACTGCACAAGTAAGCTTTAAAAATGCGATATCTGACCATCTTCACGAATTTTTTTTTGTCCAAGAATACACTAAATATGAACATAGATAATTTATTTTTTCTGACAAGAAGTCGTATTTACAGAACATTAATTTACCGAGATACGCGTATTCGCGCAATAAACTATTTCACAAAAAAAAAAACTTGTAAGTCCATATAACTCTTAATGTACCGTATCAGTAGCGTATATGTGGGATCACAGCACGAAAACATTTCGACCACAGCAGAACGTGGTCCATTATGGCTAGTCGTGCACCTGAGGCGACGTTTTTGTCTCCCAGCAGCTGGTGTTTCGGCATACTGTATCTCCCCGAGAGGCGATGACGTGTGTGGCCTTTGTGCTGCGTGATGACGATGTACTGTGACGTCAAGGAGGTCCTTGCGACAAGTACCTATACTTCGTGTGCTTTTTATTGATGTTGCCTTGCGTTCAAGCGTTGGCATCAGCCCATTTGTGCTGCTTCTTGAAAGCTCGACTAGCCATCCCTGACCTTTCAGCTCTCTGCTACTCTCGGTTTTTTTCTTTGCTGGTTGAAGTACTTCTTTGGTTCTTTGTCAGCCGGTGGCATCAGGAAAGTTAGGAATTTGAATGAAGTCAAATACGGGGAAGGCGAATACACAACAATAATGCTGCAAAAAAAGCTAAATTTAGTATTTTTATACGAAGTGTTATTCTTTGGCCGTAGCCTACGATGAGATTTTATTCAGGAAATTGAAATTACGTACTTTATTTCTTCACGATAATTTTACAGATAATAGTGTACAAAGTTCTTCGAAACATGTGCTAATTTAGAGTCTTTGAAATTGACACCACAGCTCATATGCACTATCTGCCAAAAAGTAATTGGGCACCTGTCCACAATATTTGCTCGGTGGTTGTCACCCCGTTAGAATCTCGTAGTGCAACATCTTGCCACTATAATGGCAGCCACCCTGTCTGGCGTGTTCTGCGAGTGTTTGCAGAACATCCACGGGGATTCGTCGCTATTCCTCTTGCAACCGTTTCATGAATTGAACAATGGATTTTGGCCGCACCTGACGAGCCCTCACCCGGAGATGCAATTCGTCCCAAATATGTTCTATAGGGTTGAGGTCGGGGCTCTGGGCGGGCCAGTCCATTCGGCGAAAATTGTTGTCGGCGTACCACTGCATAGTAGCCCCTGAAACATGGCATCTGGCATTGTCATTCTGGAAGTAACAAGAGTCCATTCCGTAAAAACGCCACAATGTTGGGAGCATATCATTATCCAGAATGTCCGTGGTAGCATGAACAGAGGCATATTGTAACAAACACCAGCGCTCCTACGCCGAAGGCCGTGAAACAAAAGTCAACTGACGTATGAATTACCTAATCTTCACGGGTGCCCAATTACTGGTAGATAGTGTAGTTCGAAATGAAATTTATAAGATTTCGTGTTGAATGCAAGCGCGTCTGCTGTATGTAATCATCCCAGTAATATTGTGCCTTTAGATGTTAACTTTCAAATTTCCTGACAACTAACTTATACTTTTAATTTTGAATTATTTAGTAAATATCACTATTTTGCAACGCCTGCAGTGCAAAACGGTGTTGGCATTTCCAATCAAATGTGTGTAATATTTGGGGAAAAAATGAGTGTGAACTTTGTGTAGGTTGGTCAGTGAAAAGTCGTGGAATTTTTTACAGCGTGGTTTTTAGCTATTCTGAGTACGCTTTAAAAATCTTTTAGATTCCAGAGGTATCAGACTAATAATCTGACCATTTCGTAAAAAAAAAAAATCTTGCTTTAAAAATGTATTAATTTCCTTGTTACAACGAATCAGTAATGTTATGTTATTTTCTTCAGTCAAGTGGTCAAAAAACTTATGTATACGATTTAGTTATAGGCTATTCACGGTAAAGTGAGACTTTTGAAAGTCCTCACTTGAAATAATAATCAATAAATATATTGTATGTTGGCCTTAGACGTTGACTTCATAGTGCGTAGGAATATAAACACGGTGTTATTACTTGCATGGCAGTATTTATTTTAAAAATGGTGGCTAAAGTATTAAAAGATGGCTGAAACAAAAAAGTAACTAGGGTCTCAAAAGTGCTTACTTTACCGTGAACAGCCTATAGCAGTTACGGAAGAAAAATATTTTCGTCACTTACGAGAAACCATAAAATATAATTAGCTGGCGTTCGGAATCTCCAAATACGAGTTATTAAAACGCTCTTGCAGGGTATATAAATGCCTGAAATTATGATAGGCTACACATTATAGGCAGTATTTCAGACTTTTAATTTTACGTAGCTCGACACGTTAATAAACACCTTAATTACCTTGGCAAGTCCACAATGTAATTCACCGGTCTTGCAAGTTGAGGTTTGCAGTAATAATGTGTGTGTAAAAAGAAAAGGTATTCGTTTGACGTACTATTATTATGCTGTCTGCGTGCCATTATTACATACATGGCCGTGCTTGTTGCAACGTCCTTGCTCTACATGTGACCATGGCGTAGGGAAATGCAAGCAGCTTGACCAGCAGTGCGGGTAACACTTTATTCCTTGGTTGAAACTTTGACATTTCCATGGACCTAATGAACCGTATTGAAACTTTCAAGTTGCGGTCTAAACACAAGTACGTAAAGTACTTGCATAGATACACTTCTGAGACTGATGCCGGAATCACATAGCCCCGACGCGCACGACACTTCGGTCAGCAGCCAATGAAATACAAGAGATAGATCGTCGTAAACCCGACCGATTTTGTCGTCCGACCAGCAATTTTGGATTAGAAATGATTTCTATTCTTCGTCGTATCGTGCGACACGCACAGAATGCACACCTTGCGAAATGAAATTGTATTGAGGGATTTCCCTACAACGGTAAATATGCAGCTTGAAAGAAAAATATAGAAAATTACTGTATCTAACTCTTAAAATAATAAT
Organism: Dryococelus australis; assembly: GCA_029891345.1. Classification (NCBI taxonomy): domain Eukaryota; kingdom Metazoa; phylum Arthropoda; class Insecta; order Phasmatodea; family Phasmatidae; genus Dryococelus; species Dryococelus australis. The sequence goes on along the minus strand of CM057003.1, from coordinate 88,421,403 downwards.
TTTACCTTTGTATGCATTAGCGACACAAATTGGTACCATCATGTATTACAAATTTCCCTCTTGTTCACAGCCTTTGAAACTAACGTAGCCCATCAGCGCCTTCGAAATAGTTGCCGAGAGCGTAGTGTCGGTCGTGCTGTAAATTCAAGTAGTCACATTGAAATGTGTCGTGGTTGCGTTTTTGGTCGTGTCGTGTCGTGCTGTGTTGGTCGGGGTTATGTGATTCCGGTATTAATGTAAACAAACGGAAATCCTAACCTCCAAAACATGAGGCAGAATAGCAAATACACTAATACCGGACAGCTTGCGCATTTCTCCTGAGGAAACCGTGGTATCACCTCCAGTCAGCAGACTGCAAACACTTTTTCGATAATACATTAGATTTATTTGAGAAAGCAACACCGACGTGAATGACTAAGATGCCGATATTTTCTGTCACTAATATTACATTTAAAAAAAACTATGTTTATAAAGAACCTCAACACGTAAAAGTACTTAACAGGAAAACGTATGGGAATAGTTAATAATTACAGTACTTAAAAAAATTACTACAGAAGATATGTTATATAGGTACCTCTTTCCGCAAGGCTATTTTCGCACGTTAAGATTGTGTTCTTCGTATACGGCTGTCCTGTATTAACTTGGAACGTATTTGATAGTACGTCCCTTAATTATTTGTATAAGGTACCAAGACTATTCAATTATATCGTATTTCAATATAAGTAATTAAGTGTTATAGGCATAATAGTATAATGAATACAGTTATTTGACGTGGTACTTTAAGGAATACAGAAAATCCACATAATTTCCACCCATCAATTAAGAATTGATTGTGTTCGGGACATGTCCAGTGCGAATGTGACTACGAAGTGAAACTGTTCCTTGACCTGAGTCGCCGCGGAGTGAGCAGCTACATCTCCCAGTTCGTTGACGTTTAGAAACGGTTAGAAATGTTGTTAAAGGTTCAATTTCAAGGTATTTCCTTAACCGTGAACCAGCGATGGTACTATCGAGACACTTAGAACTGTAAATTTGTTTCTTCCACTCACATCGCCAAGAGGGTATTTTCTCACCCCCTCTTATTTGGCATTTCGCAAGTCATTTTTTCTCTCCTACAAAAAATTGTGGCTAATGTAATTGGTTTTATTATTGGAAATTAGTGGACTAATTCCATTGAAATGCCTTGTCGTATTATTACCAGTGCACAGTTGTTCTTCACGCAGAAATATAATCACGGTTGTTAGGTTTCGGGTATCACGCCTGCCCACGCGTCTCTTACACCCTTTTCCTAATTCGAGTATCGTTGCCAGATTTTGTAAGTTGTAGGCCTAGGTAGGCCATACGAGAAAGGAGTGAAGAGTTGGACGGCTTTTAACATAGAGGTCTTGAGAGCCAGTGAGGATGATTTAGATGAGTATGGAGCAGCGTCGGAATTAAAGGGTGGGGGAAACGGGAGGTCCCCGAGAAAACCTGCCGACCAACGGCATCGTCCGGCATTCCCACATGCGAAAATCCGGAGTGACCCGGCCGGGTATTGAACCCGGATCGCCTTGGTGGGAGACGAGCAGGCTACCCGCTCAGCCACCGTGGCCCTGCGTGAATATATGTGTGCACATGAATCGTTTTAGCAATATGGTTTTTCGAGTGAAAGAAATTTGCCCGGACGTGTGGCCAATTTGGGTTGATCAATCATCTACACTCAGTGGTTGGACATTGTTGCTATTACCAGTCATAAAAGATAATCCCTGATGTGTCAGACAGCATAACCAACTAGGAGTAAGTAGTCATAGCTGACGACATTGGCTTATTAGAGGAATCATAGATCTAGCTTAGCGTACGTAAAAGTAGGAGTGCATGCTAAACGGGATTGAGGGCTCGCCAGAAAGAAATACGTAGAACCTAGTTATAACTACTGCGTTGAAAAAGGCGACTGAAATGTTAGCGATTATTGGCGGTTTGAGGCTTCGGCGTGGCGAATGCCCGAAAGTTAGTCATGTGCAGATAGTGTCAGTGTACGTTCGCGAACATAGCGAACTGAAACCATGTCATTCGCGCTAATAAATACTTAACGCAAACATAAGTCGGCACGGAAGTGACTGTTACTTGTGCAATACTGTACGAAACTGTTAGGTGGAAGTGCGGGTCCTGTCAGTATCGAAATCAGTTTGTTTGTAAATAGTGACAATGGCTGTCGGATAAAAATTTCCCAATGTGACCCATTTTTTTTAAATATACCTTTTATTGGCGGTAGTTATTTTATTCGAAACATTGACTCTATAAACACACGTTTCCAGCTGTGTTTTTTTTTTAATTTTTCCAAAAAAAAATAGAACTGTAATATTTCTCGCGTTTTTCTTGGGGCACAGAAGTTTTAAATATACGCGCGCCTACGTGCAGTTAAAAAGTACGCGTAGCAAATTAGATTTTCAATGGCTTCGTAAATTTTCTTGTGCACGTTTAGGGTGTGCGTGGTGACAGTACAGCCTTTAACATCTATCATGTTGGCAAGAAAATACTGCCCAAGTCATGCGTTGTATATTTGTACATGTCTGTACTCTTTACGTCAGGCCTACTTTTTTCCATTCACCCTGTCCATGCGTTTGTTCTTTTAGGCCTGTGTCAAGTATGCAATTTTTGACGTGAAGGTCAAGGAGAATATATTACTGCTAAGGTAACATACAATTCTACTTACACGAATTCCATCGCGGTTATTCGCTTACCCCGTCTAGCAAAACGTTCAAAAACTTTTTAAACATACACATTTAAATCGCGGTGGACAAAATAACAGGCACATGCCATTCAACCTTTCCTCTGCCATTCGTGTTCGTAGCCATGATTTTACAAGTTGTAGGCTGCAGAAAGATCTCTCTGCACTTGCAATACTGCCAGGAAAGTGAGAAGGATTTCCAAAAAAAAGCATAGAATCGTTGGAAATAAATCAACATCGCAAGAATCAATCACAGTTTCCTGTGTTAATCCTTACTACTAACACTATTTCTACCTATTCTGAAAATCTTGCCAAATTGTATGTTGACTTATAGTAGTTGCATTTTCTACGTTGCCATTACACGCTACCACTATTCATCGTAGCATATACTCGACACGGAAGTGCGCAGTGGTTATCAACAGTAACAATGTGTGGCCCTGTGGCAATTATAAATCCAAACCGCTAACCTTTCTCGGGGTGGGCACTTGCCCTTGGCTCCTCCCCCCCCCCTCCGCCCCCGGACCAAACTATCTTATATCAAGTTGGTGTCGTTTTGCTTTCTTTACAATTTTAAGTTTTAATTTAACTGGCGCATGAATGAAGTCGTTAGGCCCATGGAAATGTAAATCTTAAACGTGGCGGAAGGATGCAAAATGAAAAGTATATCATAAGCAGAACTTCTGAATGTGCACAGTTAACCTTGAACAGCATTTAGAAACGTTAATCAACCTTCACGAATGAGCGAGAACCACACTCATCCCCGCTAACTCATTTCAATACATTGAATTATATTGCGCGAGTTCGTCTTTAAACTACTTCAGCTGGTTATAAAAATTGCCTTATCTACTGTGACCATCACTGAGGCAAATGCGGTCGGACTTGTTTTGCAGCTACGTTGCTTCTTTCTCCTACGGACATTCGTCTTCTGGGGGGTCCCAGGAGTCGGGACGGCTGGAGCCAGCAGATTAATGCGCAGCTGCAGGGAATGTCCCGTGACAGCACATCTCCTAGCTTTACAGTAGAACTGCTCTTCGCCTGCCAAGACTACTGTCGTCTGGCTCCTTGAAAGAGTTTGCCACGAAAAATATTTTATGTTTCTTCAACTTTAGACATTATTAGGGATTACTCTTTTCTCGCAAATAATTCGAGCTGCATGCCAAGAGTTACTTAGAGACGTGCAATATATTAAGGGTTCTGCCTACCGGATGGCAACTGCGAAGTTTAAATAGGAAATTCCATGTTAAGGAAATTTCGCTCAAGTGCTTTAATTTTAAAGATGGGCGTTTTAAACAAAATTTATTCTTCAAAAAATTTTTAGGAGAAAGACACCACGAGCGTATATTATCAATATAGATAGGCTTTAATTCGCTCAGGCGAAACTTCCTTAACATGGGCTGCTTTCCTATTTAAATTTCACAGCTGTCAGCCGGTAGGCAGTGCATGTAAATCATATAATGCAACGTTACTGAAATTTCGAAAAAAATGGCTGGAAAGGGAATTCTTGCGTATTTTTTATTTGTGGCTGCCCCTGAATTTAAAAAAAAAATTGCTAAGCATATCTAAAAATGAATTAAGACGCGACTTTTCTGTTGTGTTTGTTAACTTTTCTGCTAACAGTTTGGTTTATTTTATTTATTTGTTCATTAAAAAACAGTAAATTTTGACTTATTTAACAAAAATATCCATTGAAAAAGTAGTCGCAGATGATGTGCAAATATAAAATACTTTTTTTTTTTTTTTTTTTTTTTTTTCGTGGTCAACGCAGTTTAGAGCTCTGCCTGCCTGCAGCCATTTTGTATCGGAACGCGTGAGCTGTAAGATTGTTGCCTGGTTGAGAATTTGCTATAGGGAAATATATGCTAATGAAATTCGGTTTTTGAATCCAACTTTGAAAATATAAACTAGGAGCAAAAACCTAAGTGTGAGAAATGATACTATCAAGCTCTGCATCGAGGCAAATATATAAATTTGTTTTCAGTTTTTTTTCTTCATTTAATTAAGTTTTCTGATCTTTCCAGGAAACAGGCTATACATTACGCCTAATGTTACAAAAGGCTTAGATAGCAAAGAAGCATGTAAAACGTTGTGGATTTTCAGGGGTTATATTTACCGGTAATCACAGATATTATGATTATATATGATAAACAGAGTACTTGATTATGTTAATTCATTTAATATAATTTCAGAATTCAGTTTTATTATAGGAGTTAAACAAAATACAGTACGATCTTTGGTTATTTCAATAGCCATTGCTGGTTGGCGGAGAGATGTGGCATGGTCAGACGATGTCCAATTATGACAGATAACGTAAGTAAGGCAGAAGTAAAATCGAATATATTTTTTCCTAGCAGATATCTTACCAACACCGCGGAGAACGTACGTATGTGTTTGTGTATTAAGAAGCAAAAAATGGAAATAATGATTAAGAATATGTTTACATGAATAATATTGCTGCAAGATATTTTAATTTTAATAATTGAAAACTAATCATATTCGTTAATTTTCATGTTGAGAAGATATGTTGTGAAATTCGTCCAAGATGAACGAGTAATATTGTTTTTCAATTAGTTGAGAAGAAATTAAACACATTCATTAAAAATTTTTTGGAGGAGAATGAGGTAATAAAAATTTCGGAAAAGCTGAAATCACTTCTACATATTTTATTCAACTGAAATTTTACAAGCACTCATTTTCCTGCTTAAAAAAGTCCCGGATTTTATATATCTAAAATACCGAAGCGCGGGAGCAATAAGAACGATTTTAACACGAGCATCTGATGCCCCTTCGCTCTTATGCCCCAGGCGCTGAACTTGTGTGCAGTGTTTGCGTTGTGCTGCGTGTTCCTGTGGGACTAAACTTTTATTGGTGGATAGTCTATAGCAAGGTTCAATGCAGGTTCCTGTAGCAGTTTCGCATGTTTCCAAACAGTATATTGCTAGATACAGCAATGTGAAAAAGCAATTTTTAGCTATGTTGGAGAGCTCGGGAGTAGCATTCATAATGTACGTGATGTTTTGAGTGTGTTATACGTACCTCGCCTGAAGAGTGATTTCTTTCAGTACACTGATATCATGTGGACACGTTTATTGGTTTCGTAAAAAAACCACAGTTGAAAGGCGAGCAAACTTTGTCTACGGCAAAGCCATATTTGGCTACACCAAAGCCCTTTAACCGCAAATTAACAATGACTTTTAGTTGTTCAAACTAGCGGACTCAAACCATGTGTTCCGAACAGTATTCTTGATGGGCGAGCCGAATTTCGCATTAAGTTGATTAACGTTTTTTAAAAGTATTTTGAGAATCTGTGCACGAACATACTATGTATGTATACTTGGGCCACCTGATCTAAACTTGGTTTCCTCTTCAGTTTCAAAAATATACATTTACGTCCGGTGGGGTCAGCAAAAAACGTCCACCTTAGTCTAAAAAATTCCATGCGTTTAAAGACTCTTGGCATGTGTGGAAATTTTTCTACAACACTCGTACATTGAACACACGGATGCATTTTTTTCTGGAACGATTTTACACGTTCGCTAGTTGACTAAAGTAAGTGTCTCCAATCACTGGTAATTTAAGCCGAGGCCATTATATGTACAATGGACTAGTTTAACTGTTTTAGGTCTCACGGTAATAATTGGTGAAATTGTCTTAAACGACCGGTCGTTGAAAAGTCCTTGTGAGACTTGCATCACTAAGTAGAGTAGGCCACCATATACATACTGTGCATATTCTCTTTTTACTCATTTTCTTCTCGGTTACTAAGAAATGCTCGTGTAGTTTCTGGTATGAAAAATCGTTGGCAGTTTTATCATTTCGAATCTGACAACTAAAAGCATATAACGTGTTAAACATAATGACTGAGCGTATCAAGTTGAGTAATAATGTACAAATTCCTAATTAAACTGTACATTATATCGTTAGATGTAAAATGCGGAAAACTTAGACGACAAAGTTACAATCGTATCAGTTAAATGAAATAGAAATGTCTTTGTGTTTCTTTAAAACGGTGTAATGTTGCTCTCTTGCATTGCGCTTTGGATGGTTTTATGTATTGACGTGCATATACGTAATGGGTTGAGTACATTATTCCACATGAAAAAAATCCGAAGTATGCTGTGGTTCATATTGGTAGCGGCCTATCTTGATGGACCTTTCAGTCTGGGCGAATCAGAAGTTAAGGTGCAGACAAAACGCCCCAGCTCCACTTTAGTGCATGGTTTGTAGGGTATTGATGGTCCGTAAGCTTTATTTGTAATTTATTTGGAGTTTAATTTAGCTTTTCTATTGCACTGTTGCTGTCAGTCCTCGTGAATACTTTTTAATTATTTCTGTTGAGGCTCTTCTGGTAAAGTGGTATAGATTTAGCGATCGGGGTATGTTGTTGTAAAGGGAAGTTGAGGTTCGCCGCGACGATCTCGTTATAAATATATGAATCTTTTTCTTTTAAGATCTAGTGAAAAAATTTGAAATGGGGCTGGCAGTCAGTAGATAGGTGTGTTTTCTGCAGTCTTTGATAATGTGCCTGGTCTTTAGCTTTCTGGTGCGGCTGCTAATCAGCCGCAGGGGTGAGCAATATCCCACTGTTTTGTTTAAACTGTCCCCAGACCAGCTATTGCAAAACTGTAGCTTTTGAACCTGACGTGGTTTCTCAAGAGTTTTAAAGGTTATTGTTACTGATAAGTTTTCTTGCTGTGCTGGTTAAGTATTGTCAGTAAGCGACTGTTAAGTATTTTGTAAAGGATTTTCACGATAGTGAGCACTTTAGAAATGAACCTTATAAAAAGTCACTGGCTCTGCATGCATATATTCTAATGGGCGCACTGAGTGACATTCGCCCAATAAAGTTGGTAACGATGAATGGAAAGTAGTTTTATATCTTAATGTCGAATAGAATGTGTTAGGTAACCATTTGTGATAACTTAAAATTATTTATTTTCTGTTTTTTTTTTATGCATCAAGGTTTAAAAATGAGTGGAATGGTAAAGTATTTCCTAATTTCACAGTTTCACTTGGCCGACGCATGAATAAAGTGATAAGGCTCATGACAATGTTAATTTTACATAAGGCGGAGGAATAGACAACATGCATAAAAGTATACCTTAAGCAGGGCTTTCAAAAGTGCTAATTTTACCGTGAACAGCCTGCAACACCCAAATACTCGATGCTGTGATTGTAGATAAACATACGGGATTGTTATTCACGTAGGTGTGCGATTGGGGATAGTTTGTTTCGTCGCTTGTAGTGCCTCATTAGGGTTAATTGGTTGCGTATTATTATTTCCTCCCCTCCTACTCCCAAAGACAGATATCTCCATAAAAAACATATCCTCGTGTTACTTAATGGTGCATCTATGTACACATTGTCAAGGTTTGTAGAACGCACCAATACAGGAGAAAGAAAATCCTAGTGTGCAGCATGTAATTTAGGAGTTGGTAGCAAAATAGTTCACAGCGATGCCACAAACTATTCGCGTGTATAGTCTTAGACCCAACACATACTGTTTCGCTTTATTACTTTGTGGCGTGTAGCATTTAATATTCATCTTGTCTGGGATATCCTGAGATAAGTGCACACACATCTGGTTGTTAAACTCCTCCATGTTGTATTTTTAAAATATTTTGTAGCTGTTCGTAACTTCAATGTACATAGTTTGTTACAGTTATTGGTAAATTGCGGCATGATGACTTCAGCAATGATGTTTGCAATGTTTGCGATTTCATGTTACAAATTAATTATCCCCAGCAAAATTCAACGTCAGATACTCTTACTAGCGAAAAACGTAAAATTCACTTAAATGTTCAAGGAACCCAAAATTTTCGACTGATAAAATTTTCATTATTGAGAGATCTTTCACCGTAAAATTGATAACTAAGTATTAATAATTATTTAACTAACTTTTGAAAACACAATACCGATATAGAAGAAATTAAAAATATATAACAAACCGAAATACGCATTTTAAAACTAATAGAGGGAGCTTACATTCTATTCCTAAAAATACGTCATTGTGTTAATTGAAACGCTTAACATACTACTGTTACTCCGCGCCGTAGTTTTCTTTTTTTACGTAAATAATAAATATGGAAACAGTTTGGCACTAATATTGGCACGGGAAATTCCTCTACGCAATTTTTGTGTAATCTCAATGACCTGCTGAGCTAATTTCACTAGGTCAGCCGCTTTGTCGGCTGATAAATCATCTCTCGGAAGCGATTATGTTCTCAAACAATTTCATAAATCTGTCTGCGTTTTTTGTGTAGTAAACCACACAAAAATAAAACTTGATCAATTTTTGGTCATGAAAACTACTAGGGAATAAATAACGACTAGGGACCATGATTTGTTTTGCGTTTGCCTGTATAACTTGGTTATTCCCACGGGCATCGTTTTTATGGTCTAAGGCGGGCACTAACTTACTATCGCTCAAATTGTTTTGGACCGCCTAGTGCTTGCGTATTAGTAATTCACTGCGGTTTTATATCGAAATTGCACTAGAATGGTAGGGCCAAGTCGTACATCACACTATAGTGTAGACATATTTAACCGTGCTAACTACTAGCTTTTTCGACAGCCGTACTGCTTAAAATTTTAACTGTAGTCCATGATATCTTTAAACTCTTTGAAGAAAACGCCCCATGGATGCCATGTTTCGTCGTTTCCTAATACTCTGAAGTCGTGTACCACAAGTGTAGCCTACTTCGGTAAACATTAAATGAATTGCATTTTTTATTGTTAAATGTAACTTTCTCGTATATGAATAGTAATAATTTTCCAAAGTTAAATTGGGTTAAAAACAAAGAAAAGGTGTCTTAGTGGCTAGTTAAAAATTGTTCTGCAGAATATTAATTTGATTTCTTTAAAATTTATTTTTAAATTAAAAGTTTGTGCCATATTTGGGTCTTTATAAATACAGTGCTGGAAAAATATTTTATTTATTACAATCCATATTTTTGATTGTCTGTCCAGCGTACAAATACGGTGCACTGATTTTTCCTTGGCGTTTTGTGCCAGAGTTCTTACTTTTTGTTTGCATTTGGCTGAAAGTTGCTTAGTGAGTAACCCGAAAATGGAATTTCGGAGGGCTTAAGAAAATTTCGAAGTTACCACGAATAGAATATAACAGAGATGTGGACGTTGTTTTCTGTTTACGAAAGATGGTCGCCTATATAGACTGTTATTGGTTATTTGAGCACATTCTACATGCATAGTTACGCACTTCCGTTGTAGATACCGACGAAATAGGAAAAGTAGCTCCACGTGTTAACATCTTACGGATTGCTCGCGGTAAATTAGTACTTTTGAAAACCCTGCTTAAGGTGGCTGCCTGGTAGAAGGGATTTTGCACGTCTGAGGCCTAAAAGCGTGGGAGCGCTAGAGGCGGCCGCAACGTGCGCACCAACAAAAATGTTTGATGGACGTCCGTATTTCTTTTTTAATGTTTTTACCGGAATATTCATACAGTGACTCACACTGAAAGTGATACACCTAATACGAACTGACATTAGATTGGAAATGAATATTACCTCTAAATGAAAATTACTGGTAACCCAGTGTATTGAATACATTACATATCCACCTTTTAGGGTCTATAAAGATACGCATCATTTCTATGATTGTATCTACATAAAATGGAAAACACGTAAAACTGCAGTTTGAACGCCATAGTGAAAGTGGTGCACTGCTCAATACAGGACACCATTGGCCTAGGCGTGCCATATCGGGCTCACGAATTCTGAACCATGGTTACCTTCGTTCTGCGTATGAAGGCTAGCATTACATTCAAGTAAGCTTTCGTAGAACAACATAGAACGTGAAAGAGGTCAGACGTCTGTGGCGGTGAGAAAGTTGGTAATTTTGCATTATCAAAGGGATACATTCCTGCGTGAGATCGGCACAATTGTGAATCGCCATCATTCTACTGTGCAAAATATCGTTCGTCGCTTTCGTCAGTACAGAAGGATAGAGAACAAAGATAAGCGTATGTCCAGAACAATATTCACTGCATCAGAGGGGCGATGGATTCGACTTAAAATAAAGATGAATTCCGCGCTAAGTGCTGCAACACTTGCCAAGGAAGCAGAAATCGTCTTGGGAAGAAAGTTTGTCCAAAAAAAGAGAGGTGAGTTCTTTGTAGAGAACTTCAATGGTAGAGTAGCGCCCAGGAAACCATACATCGGCAAGAAGAATAAACGTCCCCAGTTCCAGTTTGCCACAGATAACGCTGGTAAATCTTTTGACTACTGGAAAACAGTAATATTTACCGATGAAAGTAAATGCAATGTGTTTGCTTCGGATGGGAAGGCCAGCATCTGGCGTAAGCCAAACTCTGAGCTTACAGAAAGAAATCTTCGGCCTACTGTGGAATACGGGGGTGGGTCTCTGATTGCATGGGGTTGTATGGCGACTTCCGGGCCTGAGGAAACTCAATTTCATAGATAGTGCTACGGATCAGGATGTGTATTTGGACATATCGAGGAAAGAACTGACACCTAGCGCAGAGAAAGTAGGCTTGCGGGAGCGTTTCACCTTCAACTAGGACAAAGGCGAGAAACATAAGGTCTGTAAATTACGTATGTGGTTACTCTAAAATTGCTCCCATGTGATAGATAACCTTCCACAGTCCTCGGACATCAATGTCATTTATAATTTGTGGAGTGTGTTAAAAGAAAACATCCGCAAACATCCCATATCTAACAGGAATTATCTCGAAATAACCTTTCAAACGGAATGAGATTGAGCCTTCTTACTGTGTAAGGCAAGTTCGATCTGTGTCGGATAGATAGGCTGAGGGAAATGAAAAAAGAACTGTGGTCGCCATACTAGGTACTACCTTTCAACATGCCCTTCAACGACAGGGAATATGCAGACACTACCATTTTCATTGTGATGTACATCTTGAACTGTGAAATTGCAGTTTTTTGTTGTAAATTTATATATTATTTTATGAAGACATTTGCTTCTTGTATCTGTTGTATGATTTTTAAAAATTTATTTATTCATCAATACACTCCATTTTCACATATCCGAAAGACTTGTATTACAGCAATGAAATATAGTATGGTAGGTCACTGAGTCACTGCACTTAAAAATGACCGTGAAAACACCCGTTTGAGCCATCACACCATCACAAAAACATGCTTTAGAGAGGAATGGAAGTAGCGAAAAACGTAAACAGACGCGTAACGTTTCTTAAATGCTATTCCTAAGCAAACCTCACTCAGGCACGTTGTACTGTTTTTTAATAAAACGTTTTCTGCTGGAGCTCTGCGCAGCGTTCGGTGTCCTACCGAGGCGGCTATTTTAAGATCTACTGGAATGCCTATTGTTTACTCTTACATTAATGTAAAATTAACATTGCCATGGGCCTGATAACTCAATTCACGCATAAGTCTAACAGAAAAGTAAATATTTGAGATATTCTTACACTTGCATGTATTTAAAAAACAGTAAGCGAGATAGGTAAACATTTGTGATAATTAAAATTACTTAACACCTTTAATTCAACTTTAAGATATGGAACAACTTTCCCTCCATTGTTACCAACTTCACTGGCTGCTTGTCAGTCAGTAAGTTCGTTAAAATAAATGCAGGTAGGGGCAGGGGAAGTGACATTTTTAAAATGTTGAATTCAAAAGTGTTGTGTTAACCGTGAACAGTGTGATCTTCGTGGGCACGTAAGTTATGTGACAATTTACGTTCCTAATAATTTCACAGTTACAAGCAACCAACGTCTGAATGAAGTGTTAAGGCCAATGGCGGAAGGATACAAAATGACGATAGTGTCTTGTAAGATCTAGTAAGCAGGACTTTCAAAAGTGCTGGAGTAATCGTGACCAATAATACTACCTGTGATGATAGAGCATTGCGAGAAAAGACGCTTGTTGCACGTGCAGAGGCGCACACACCTCGCGAGGAGCAGCAGGTAGCAAGCAGTGGTTTAGCACCTGTTCTCCGCGCGACGGGTGTGTGCGTGTGTGTGTGTGTGCAGAGGCTGTGGGCGCGGAATGTGGGCCGAGGCCGCTTGTCCGGCGCGTCTTCATGCATCAGGGGTGTGCATGCGTGCGGCCTGTTCGCCACTCCTGGCCCGAGTATCACTTCCTGTAGGCTGTTCACGGTAAAATGAGAACTTTTGAAAGCCCTGCTTAAGATATACTTGTATGCCCGTTGTGTATTCTTCCGCCTTATGCAAAATGAACATTGACATGGGCTTCGTCGCGTTATTCATGCGTCGGACAAGTGAAACTGTGAAATTATTAGAAAAGTAATTTTTTTTTCAAATATGCTCATTTTTACACTTGGGTGCATTACAAAAAAAAACAGAGAAATAGATAATGTATCACAAATGGTTACTTAACACTTCATCGGCGTTAAGATACGGAACTATTTCCCATCCATCGTTACCAACGTTACTGGGCGCATGCCACTCAGTGCGCAAGTTAAACTATACACAGATATGGGGCAGTGACTTTTTTCTAAGGTTTATTTTAAAAGTACTCACTTTATCGTGAACTTCCTGAAGGTCTATGTAGCTGGGAGCGAATTAAATTTTTTGCTTAATTGTTTTAATCAGGCAGTGAAAGGTAATCTAGAAATTATAACCACGCTAACTTATCCAGGATAGATAAAAATTTAAAGTAAACCCATTACTTCTTTTCATTATAGAGCATTAATATTTTTTAGGGAAGGAAATAATCTTTCTTACATGAACAAGGCGAAAAAAGTTAAGAGAGGGGGAATTCTCTGGCGTTTGATACATTTATTCGCACACTGCTCTGTAGACTATTTAGTTTTATTGAAGATTTGCCCAGATCTTGTCAACTCTTAACAGAGAAAACGAATCCTTACCGGAGGTACCCGAAGTCCAGCGAACTTAGTCCAAGTTATTCGTTAATTTTTCGTATTATGTTTCGGCTGCTTTCGAAACGAATAACATTTTACAGCAGGTCGAATGTATATTCTAAGTCATAATTTCGTTTAATTTCCCCAGAGCCTTCGGCAATATTCAGGTCTTCGTTAGCGAATAGATGATATCGCTACTTACACGAACTTTAACTAAACCCCCAAATAATTACGGAACCTCTTCCATATTTTTTTCAGCTCTGCTATATTTGTTGTGCCTGGTTCAGTTTCTTCTCTGCTAAACAATAACTCGCTCGTCGGACTTGGAAAAGTTTGAACTTAACCTTCATCGGTAAATTCGACCTTCCTTTAGTGTTCATAGCTGTCGTTTTTATGTTCCCTAGCATAGTAAAGTTGCTTTCGACTGTTCTACTGCCTAATGCAGGGTTTCTTTCGGGCTGTTAGGCACTTACATTTTGCATACTACTTGCTTATTTTAACGAAACCCGTAGGCGATACCGTTATGGGTGTGTTTATTATTTCCGCCATTTCCTTGAAGGACTTTCTTTTTCGGATACTCCTTACTGCAATCTTCCATTCCTCATTTTTTCGTTCCTTTTTAGGTCAAGACTGCAAAGTGTTTCACTGATGAAAATAGCTGTCTTCCCCCCTCGGTGGGATAGAGGGGGCTGGGAACCGAGGAAACACGCCCGCATTTCCATTACACAACATCTGTGGGCTACGAGTTAGGGAGAATATTGACATCAAGAACTGAAACACACACACGTGGCATTCAACTCATATTGTTGGGACTTTGTATTTTAGTGTGTGGCGTTATTGTAAAAATTTCATCCCTTGTTCGGTTTGTTAATTTCCAATAGCGACTACACCTATCCCCCACCACCAGTTAGTCACCATGCCTCTTTTGTAATTGTGTACGAGGCTGGTCAAATGTGTCGCGTGTTTTTACGATATGGTCAGCCCCATTCAGGTCTACTGAGTTTATCTTTCATGGTTTACCCGCTTCTGAAACGTTTTCGCGTGAACTCTTGGTGCGTCAATGAACGTGCGGTGCACCAGAGCGTCACGCTCATTAGAGCAGACCACACAGACAATAAGCCGAGCTCAGCCTCTACTATGATTCCGTTCATGGGCACTTTCATCATCAGGTAGTTCGGGGCTCACTGCAGTCGCTGAATTCTAGCCGTCTTTGGACATTCTGTGCCTAACCTTACGATGTAAAATCCAAATACGAGCATGAGCCTGCAATAGTCTATTCGCGGTTTATTCACACTTTGAATCAAACCTTTGAAAAATCACACCATATATGACTTGTTTGGTTGTTTCCTAAATATGCTCAACTACAAATTATATTTATTTTATATTTAATATGAATTAAAACAGCGAGAAAATGTGTGTTGGTAATGCCTAGTAATAAATAGTTGTTACGAAAAATATTATTACACTGAGTGCGCACAAATGCTATGTCTTGTTCCTTGGGTGTAGTTTACTGCACTCAGATAAGATGTATGGAATGGAGAAATATCCTGGAAGTAACCGTGAATGGATTATATGTAATATGGATGCATGGAGCACATGTACGATGGATGTGGCACATTAGTAAAGTAGCGATTTAAGACAACTGGTTTTTCTAATGGTGATACCTGCGATTAGATTGCCGGAGCCGGAAACACTTTCCACACTACTTCTTTTTCTGTGGAGGAGGGGGAAGAATGTACCTCTCTCTCTACAAATGTTTCTAGTTTGTCTTCTATAAACGTGTAAAAACTTTTTGCATTATGAACAGCACAGTGTGTTAACCCTTTAATGCTCAAAGGTGATCATTAAGTGTTAAGATTTTCGACCATATACATGGCATGAAAATTGTTAAATGAACGCTCATTCGACGTTTGTTTCGTTGTATGAATTCGCAGTAGCGATTTCCTAATAGTTTGGGCAAACTCTAGATCGTCCATCGTACGAATATTGGATGGCTTGTTAATCCATCGGGTCGCCATTGGAATAGATCGTCGTCGTATTTTATCCCCGAAATGAAGCGTGAACGATAAACTCGCAGCATGTAAACTTTATTTTTTTTAAATTCAAAGTGTACGTGCCAGGATTCGAACTCGCCTATACCACAACACCTAGCAAAAAGGGGCAAAACTCGGCTCTCTATTATTGCTTGTGACAAAATACTTAATACTGTAGTTGGGGGAGGGGCGGGGAGTATTTAAACACTCTAAAATCTAATTAAAAGACCTGCACTCAGCCCACTTATAGGCGAGGATCCTAGCCTACGTCCGATCGTTATGGATGCCGATGGAAGAGAGAGCTAGGCTCGATTGACTGGAACTGTCTAAAAGGGGCTTATCATTCCACCCAATCACAAGTCAGGATTCGAACGTGTGGGCCGATGGAGATCTAAAACCCTTCAAAATCCCTTACGAACCACTTTCAACAGCCTCACTGCTTAAAAAGCCTAGAGTATAAGGTCTCAAAACGGATACGAAAATTAAATAAAATCAGAAATATTCATATTAAGAGACCGAAACACAAAAATATAATGATTTACGTAAAAATAAATACAAAAATGAAAACTAGCTAATCTCCTATATTAAATATAGTCAGACTGCCACCGTACATTCCCTGATTTTAGCTACTCATACTGTTGCCCTGCCATCAGAACTAAGCACTTTTCCGTCTCGTCAGCAAAAATTACATTCCACCAGCTTTCGTCTTTGTCAGCTTGGTCTTTTGCGAATAAGTAGTTTTCTTCTATCCACCTAATTAATAAAATGCTTCTTTCTAGATACCCTGTCATTATATCCTGCTCTTCTGATAACTCTTCGTATGGTTTCTGGATAGACGTTCTTTCCACATTCATTGCGTACCTCTGTGGTAAGTTTAAAAAAAAAAGCACTTGTTTTAGGGCCTTTCTTTAATTTCCTGAATACTAGTCGTTCTCTCTCGCTTAGTTTCTTTGGATGTCCGTTTTGAGGTATCGAATCTATTGTCTTCCGTCTCAAACCTTATGTCACGGACAGTGGATCTCGGCATATTAAAGCTCCGTAATTTCTCGTCGAGATTTCTTTTTTGCTTGAAGGAAATTTACCAGCTGCTGCTATTCAAACGTTGTATTCTTGTCCCTACGTCCCATTTGCCTGTGACGCAACCAACAGAGCTACCCAATACAATCTCTCAGCGCAGACAGCGTGCAAGGAATGACACGAGGTAGGAACACAATGTACATCACGCCTGTACCACGCGTCCACCACGACTCGCCGAATATTAGTGTCGTACTTATGCAGCACGCGAGGACAAAATATTGTGTTTCGTTAACTTGCACTGCTCATTTCAGTTATTGGTTCCTGTTGCGTTTCATTTAAAGCACACGAGAATGTTTGTGCAATATGTTTTATGTTTATCTTTATTTCTAATGTAATATAAAGACACTAAACTGCGATAATCATCGGTGGCCGATCATTGTGAGCCACTGTATGTGTATTGGTGTTAACGAACACAAGCCAAGTGTTTAAATGGAACTAAGAATTTAGAGTTGTTGGTCTTGTCGCGTTCATCTGGTTTTACCACTTTTCATCTCTCGTATGACGAAACAAGTGTTATTGTTTAATGTCATCCTTTATTTCGACGGCTTAGAGTTCATCTTTGTGGCGCAAGGTTTGGCCACCCCTAGTTTCTCTTCACGTCCTGTTAGTGATCTTGCCGTCGTGTACGTAGTTCTCTGTTGACTATTCAATAATCTCGAAGTATGGGTTTTAAAAGCTTTCTCGTTGAGGTTCTTTTTAAACATGCCCTAACTAAAATAGATGGTTGCGTCATTCTGTTGAAAAGCTATTGTCGGCCAGTTATTTTTTCGTGCATCTCGAACTAAGTTCCACGCATCGAAAACTTTTTTCGGAATACACACTTGCTGTAAAGTAAAAATTCTTGAAATTTTTTTAAAAATATGTATTAATTAGAGACGCGACTACAGGCCGTGTATTCATCATGTAAATTCATACTTATCTTTAGAAATATTTTTTCCTAAAATATATTTAGTAATCGTGAATTTAGCAGTAACATAGTTAAAGTATGGGCCATAAGCATGCAAATTGCATTGCTCGTAAAAGCTAGAGGCTTACGGGTCCTGTATGTATGCTTTTTGTTTTCATGCGTGTTTTGTAATCTTTGTAGTGACAGGTTTTAACAAATTTGTTTTGGCGTATATTTGCTGTGAATAGAACTCTGGTCTTATTGTCTTTGATGCAAAAGTTAGTTTTTTAAACATATTATTGACGTTCTGATCAATGTATGTGTAGTGAAGGTTAACGCAAACGTAAATTTAAAGTAAAATTGTAAATATTTACAAAGACTGGTGAAAGCTATGTGCTTTTCAGACGTTCACACGCAGCGTGCTCAGGCGGCCAAACGGTACGCAGTACTTCCGCCCAAAACTTATTACAAAACTGCTCAACGTGCTTGAGTGTTGTCAGTTTAGGAATAACATTAGAAACGTTGCACTTGTGTGTACAAATGTCTGGTTTTCAATTTATCTCGAAGGCCAATTTTTTTGCAAGTGAAAATGCTAAATCGGGTGTTTTCTCAGTACATCTTACAGTATTAACATCCCGGTGCAGAATCTTTAAAAACGTATAGAATAGTGCAGCACTCTTTTACCCTTAATATTACGGCATACAATTTTATGGTCACCGCTGAAAGTATCATAGAGGAACGTTGTTGAACGGAGATTTGCACCTAGAGGCTACGTCGAGGCGTGATGGGTGTGCCTGTGTCGCTCTTAGCGCTTCCGTGCTTGTGGGTCTCGGACGCGCAAAATACCTCCAGCCAGGCGGCTACCTTAAAGGTTTCGCAGGTTAAAAAAATAATGTAAAATCAGTTTTAGAATAGTCAATGTTATATTTATATTTATGCATTGGATTAAAAAGTAAGCTATTCACGGTAAAGTGATCTTCTTTGAAATCAACCTTTGAAAAATGTTGCTGCCCGTACCACATACATTTTAGCGTGCATGCTGACTGGCATGCGCCCAGTAAAGTTAGTAACGATGGCGGAAAAGTATTTCCATGCCTTAACGTAGAATTGTTAGGTAAACATTTGTGATTACTGAATTTATCCCTTTCGCGTCGTTTTTTAGTGCATATGTAAGTGTAAGAAAGTGCAAGTTTGTAAAATATTTATTTTTCTATAAATTTCACACTTTCACTTGACCGACGCGACGCATGACCCATTGCAATGTAAATTTTACATATGGTGTAAGACGCTACACAATATGCATTGAACTATACGTTAAGCAGGGCTTTCAAGGGAGCATAGTTTACCGTGAGCAGCTTATAAACTGATTGCTTAAATATTACGTGAAAATAATAAATAAGTGAGATCAGCTGACTTAATCTTGGCATTCCATTACAATTTCGTGATGAATGTAGGCTTACATGATATGCGCCTTGCACTTTGTGAGATCGAGGCTCGATGCCGTTCGTAATGAACCTTGGCGGGTAACCTGTATCGTTTTAATCGCGGGCAGACTTGTTACGTCATAAATGATCGCTCACCATTACATGCAAAATCTGTTGGCCCGTGAACCTCTTAAGACATTATCAGGTATCAAAAGATTCGGGGATTGGTGCCCAACCGTACTAAAGGAGTATACTGCTTCTCAGGTACAGCGTTTGAATTAGGCCAACGAACGTGTTGGTTTATTTTGTGTGCATTTGCGTCGAAGACCTTCCATTGCATCTGATGCCTCCATTGTTAGACTGTCGGTAACGGTTAAAATACTGGCGTTCCAGAATGAGGAAGGTGCGAGAAGTGTGACGTTTCTTTAATCGGTTCACAGTAGATTTGCATTGTTTCATCCCCCCCCCCCCCTCGAACAAGAAAAACGTGCTTGAAATAGCAGGAAACATAATTTACTGCGACTTTGATGTTCACATGAGATTGATGTGTGTCCATTAAACTAATAAATACATTAAAAATAATAATCTGAGACATGTAACTTTTTTTGCTATTTTGTTGTCAACTTGACACCACGCAAAATTAAGTGTCCTTTAAATATTATTGCTTTTGGATGTTGCGGGCGTGGATTTTAAATCATCGATGATCTGAAAAGGATCCGGTTAACTGGGAACCAATTATAATTGCAAATAGGTTTGGCCATAAGGCGTAGTAAATACGCGGACACATTATTAGGGACAGCTTCAGGGAAAATAGGGGTGGTACAGTGGAGCTGCAGCCTCCCCCTCCCCCCCAACTGAAGTTCTAGCGAAATATTACATTCCTACTATCATTAAAATTGAACTTTAATAAATTTTCGTTATTGTGACTTAAGTGTGTATATCAAACCATTTTCCCGAAGTTTTTTTAAAATGCCTGAACTTTTGTTAACTATAGTCGACGTTGGTTGCATCCCCTACGAAATAAAATATAGCCCATTCACAGGTTTAACTTTCGGAAGTCGTACTTAAGTTACTTTCTGGCTATTCCTCCGCCTCATGCAAATAAAGTTCAACTAAGTCTAGACAATTACAACGGTATAACACACCGCATTCGTGCGCACTCAGTTAGTTCATTATTATTTTATACATTGACATTACAAAAGTCATCGGATACCAGTCTAATAACGTGTACACTCTAAATCGGAATCAGTTATTTTTTGCTGATTGTCAGTTGAAACTGCTTCACCCGGAATCGGTAGGAAAAGAAAACTACTAATCTCTTCAGTTAAATGAAATCCACTAAAACAAACAGTAGAAAATCAGTTACCTTATTTATAGTCGATTAATAAACAGCACAAGGATTGAATACCGTGAATTACGGTTTGAAATAAATTAGGTCTAAAATTATTTTGTCGCTAAAGAAAATTATTACACGTACAAGGAAATTTTGGAAGTGGTTGGTATCGAACCGCTACCGTAAAACGCAACTTTTTTTTTTTTTTTTTACGAACTGTGCTGCTCTGCCACAGAGAAACGGTCTCGCATTTGCGTATTGACATAAACTTACATTGGCGAATTACTAAGTGTCGTAATGTGAAAGTACTTCATGTTGTCGAAATATACACACATTATACGTACGTAGGTGCATGCCTTTGTAGGGCTCGAAAGTCATTCTAAGTTTAGTTTAATTCAGATTGTGTGCTTTAAAAGAGAAATATAGTGGTTGTCGGTGTTTTCTATGTCTCTGCTATTTTTCAATACAAAATTTTACAGAATGAAATTTATATTTTGAAGAGACAGATTGACTAGTAATAACTGTGCTAATTAGACAGTGAAACGTTAGAAACAATGCAATATTTTATAAAATTTGTCGTTTCCTCATTATTTGATCTGTTAACTTGCAGACACCACAACACTTTTGTTGGTGTAGATCCACCTTTCTTATTGAATCACCGCACTATCGAGTCGGTAAAATTATCACTGATCTATCTGTCGCTAAAAATAACAGTTTAAATCTGTTGTGTCTCGTTGCATTGTAAAATGGCTTATACTAGTGGACATCTATAACCTCGTACATTGAAACCACTATATTTATCTTTTAAAGCTCAGAATCTGAACTAAACTAAAGCTAGACTGACTTTCAAACTTTGCAAAGACATCTACTTACGCAGAAAGTCTATATTTCGACAACAAGAAATACTTCCCCATCACGAAACTTACAGCAATATTTGATATTACATTTTGTGGTTCAGTACTCGTAATACGAGCACACATTTGGCAGTGGTAAAGTAGGGCAGTGGATATGGTTGATCATGAAAGCTTCAGCATGCTTTGCTTTATGGGTGGAGGTTCCACATCCAAAAACGTTTTTGTGTAGACAATATTTGTGTTCTGCGACGAAATAAATAGTACCTAACTTACATCACATAGGAATGCTCTGTGCTTATTTATTTATAATGACTATAAATAAGTAGTTCTCCACTGCTTGAATTAGTAGATTTCTTTTAACTGATGAATTAGTGACATTTTTTCTACAGATTCCGGATGGAGCAGTTCCAACTGACAATCAGTAAAAATAACTGATTACGATTTAGAGTGTAGGGCCACTTCTATCGTGAAGTGCAGTAACTCGACGTGGCATCGGCTCCTCTCTAGAGCTTTTCTGTCCACTTGTAATGTTAAGCCATGCTGTTTGAGTAGCTGCCCGAAGTTCCCAGGTATTTATAGGTGCAGGATTTTGGGTGCGAATTGCTCTTCAAACCAGCCCGATGAGACGGCGCATTATCCTGTTTGAACATACCATCGTTGCCTGGAAAACTTAAGTCCATGAACGGCTGGGAGTTTTGTAGGGGTTAACATTGAGTTTTGGGAATTCATGGACAAGTGGACCCAACCCATGCCACGCGAGCACACTCCACACCATTACGGAACCACCACCAGCCTGCACAGTGCCTTGTAGACATCTGGGATCCATGGCCTCGTTGGGTTGGCGCAATACCCTAACCCTGTCGTCAGCCCGAAACCACCTATATAGTGACTCATCGGACCAGACTTCATCATTCCAGTCCTCTAGGGGTCCAATTAGCAACTTCACGAGCCCAAGCAAGGCGTTGTGTCCGGTGTCGTTCTGTTAACAGGGGCACTATGGTGAGTCTTCTGCTTCCATATCCCATGGAAGCTAGTGCACGTCGCGCAGATATGCTAGATACACGTCTGACACTTCCTGCATTGAATGTAGCTGTGATTTGAGCAAGTGTTCCTGCTCTGTTAGCACGAACAATTCTACCCAACCTCCGCCGGCCACGATCAATGGACGGCCACTGCGTAGTCCACGGTGGATCGTAATACCTTGATTTTGATATTCCCTGTACATACGTGAGACGGTGGATCGAGGGATATTGAAAGTCTCTACAACTTCCGAAACTGAATGTCCCATCCGTCGGGCACCCACAATCATGTCCCGTTCGAACTCTGATAATCTACGTCGCCTTGCCATGAGCATGTAAACAACCCCAGTCCGAATGACACGACCACATGTTCACAACCGAGACCTCGTTTAGACTGTACAACGTCGTTCTGCAGCGGTGGCGCCACGAGTCACGTAGTCACATAGTGCTATCCCATGACTTGTCATGTCAGTGTACAACTATTTCTTACTAGCGGTTACCAACATCTGTTTCCCAGCTTTTTTATATGTAATAATTTTATTATGAATGAATCATAATTTATAATTAAAATAAGTAAACGTTTAATTTAACCAAAAATAAGGTACTTCCATGTCAACAAAAAAAACACTTGAGATACACGACATATTTATGAAACAACCGAACATGTCGTACATGGGATGATTTTTGCTAATGTTTGATTTAAAAGTGTGAATAAACCGTGAATAGACTATAAAAATGTTGGCACGGCCGTGTATTGCGTAGGCGGGGTTGCATGATACCTGGCAGGCTGCCCAAGGACGATAACCGCAAGCTGCGTGGCGCCCGCCCGTACATCGATCCACACTCCACACGGCGGCGCCACGTCTTGTGCCTGCCTTGCGAGCGGCTACCTGGTAATAGCCCCAGAAGGCCGTCCTCAACACCTCATCCGACGCACTTGCTTAATGTTCGTGCTTGCAGCATTCGCAAGGATGGTCGTCTGTATTGCTGCAATTCTTTCCCGGGTTTTCACCCTAGCTATTCCCAGTGGTGATGGGCCGCGGTGGTGTAGTGGTTAGACTACTCGTCTCTCGCCTAGGCCAACTGGGTTCGAGTCTCGGCGGGTTCGCTCGCGGGGTTTCGCGTGTGGCAGTCGTGCCGAACGATGCCACTGGTTTGCGGGTTTTCTCGGGGACCTCCCGTTCCCACCGCCCTTTCACCCCAGTGATGACAAATAAAAAAAGTTGCTAGGCGAAATATTTCCCTCATTACATGCGGGTGAGGTTGTTGGTCATATATACCCTTATATACGTAGGTTTGCGAGGCCATAGCAAAGCTCAACAATGGAAAATTCAAGTTTTAATAATTTCCCGTTTTAATTTATTCACACCGCCTCGTTAAAACATTTTAGCTACTACTGGCGTGTTGTTACAGCCAGTATTCTCTCACTACTTAAAACAGCAAGGAACAAGGTAGTATCTCCCATATCATAGTTGACAGTGTCGTCGGATACCACAAGGTCTCGCCAGTGCCATACACATCGTCCCACTAGCAGCTCTTCTAACATTTAATCCTGTTCCGCCGTTTTAATAAACCAACAAAACACCTTCGCGTTTTTGGAAGTCTTGGGCATTTAAATTATGCCTCAGATACGGTGCCGCCCGTGATGCGGAGTGCAAGAAGTTGTATCAGCATTGTCAACACGTTGACAGGTGTTAATAACTCGCTTACAACATAACCCGTTAGTCTGGACATTATTTACATACCCTTATTAAAGTAGCCGAATGTGCGAATGAAAAGACGTTCACGAAATTTTAGAAGACCTGCTCGCACTGTCGCGCACCCCTTCTATAAGCTATTCACGGTGAGAACTATTTAAGGCCCTGCAAAATTTTACCTTTCAATTAATTTCTACCTTTCCGCCACATTTTTGTTGTAAACATTACGACTACTAAACAGTGTATACATTTCATCATCAAAAGTTAACGTCTGAGTCTGCAATAAAATAAATTTGTTAGGGCATAATGCCTTTAGAGGGCCTTAAAAAGTGCTCACTTTACTGTGAACAGCCTATCAGACGAAACGTCAACTATAATGTGGGATGATACTCCCGCTGTTCCCGGCAGCTGATTATTGTGAGACGATACTGACTGACAAGCCCAGTGGTGCTAATATTGTGTAATTAAGTGGTGTGAATAAATTAAAACAAGTTAACTTACTAAAAATTAAATATCTAATGTTAGAAGAGCCTTGCTACGCCGTCACACACAAATGTTCAATAATTGAATGACCTATAAATTCTCGTATTTAATGCGAACAACCTTTTACCACTTCCGTCGCTTTTCATTGTATCACCGCCTCACACACATACTGCATAAAACAACTATAAGTCCGTAACCTGTAAGAGTATCTGTATCAGAAATATATTATAAAAACTTCTAGAGATATTATAACATTTCGTATGCCCATCTATTCTCATTTGGCGTCACTTACCGTAGTCTGTTCGCGGTTTCTCCAGGTTTTTGAATCAAACCTTTGAAAAATCACCCCATGATTGACGCGTTGTAGTTCTTTCCTAAGTATGCCGTGTATCGCAAGCGTTTTATACTTATAACATTGAAGTATCTTATCTATGGTTAAAATGTACTTTTACGTTAATTGTCTATAAATTATATAATTTCATTAATAATAAATATGAATAAAAACAGGGAGAAAAAATTGTGTGTTTTTAATTCTCAATAATAGTTCTTATGCAAAATATTACACTGACCGCGCACGAATGCATTGCGCTGTCCCTTCGGTGCAATTCCGTTTTAATTGCACGAGACTGAGGAATATCTCGGAATTATAACTTCAGCAGGCGTTCACAAAAGTTGGAAGTGACCTCCTCCTCAAAGTTACGCCACTACAATCAAACCATTACAGGCAACGGAAGAGAGATGTTCTTCCCTGTTCCTGACCGTTAAACCCTTCCTCTCTTATTTCTTGGGTGGCATTTTACAGCGGAAATGTTCGGTATCTCCTCCATTTCTTTCCTCAGCCGCGTCTCGGGTTATAACGGCTCGCCAGCAACTGTTAGATGCGAGAAGACTCTCGACTTCCTCCGTGTTCTGGCAGGGGTAATTAAACGTAGCCGGCCTTTGTGTGCAATATTCTCACCACGCGAGCGGCCGCTAATGTATGCAGCAGACGGGAGAATGCCCGGTAGGCGTGTCCAACAAAGATGAATTACACCCTACGGCGGTGGCATGCGAGTTTGATGACCAGCCACTGCTGTTTGACGTGTCTGTCGGTACAGCGGTTTTGTTTTGACTTTGCTGAAAAAATACAGATCCGCAAAAAAATTGCTTGCCACAAGGAAAATGCCGGGGGTAAATTAGGAGACAGTTTTTACATCTTTTTCGTAGCCCACATCCCGATCACAGAAGTGCTATTTGCAGTCTCCTACAAAACTATATTTTTAGGAGCCGTAGTAATTATTATATTCCCGGTTTGCGCAAGTAAGGAGTCACCAAAGTTTCCGCATGTTGTTCAAATCTCGGAATTATTTTTTGAGTTCTGGGATACTGTGAAAGTGTGGTTTTTTTTTTCTCAAGATTTTTTCCACTAAGGTAACAAGGAAATTTTGCGGAGCATACGTTAACATAGTTTCATAGAACTGTTGTATGTGTGGCTGTATACACACGCCTGGCATTTTGGTTCTTCACAATTACACTTGTACTTGGTACTTAGCATGGCAGTTGGAGCGTTTGTGATCCGTTTGCTTCGGATAGTTCTGAACTTTTCAATTGAATTGCATTCAATAAGTTTTCAAGTCTCCGCGTGAAAATTTATCAAACTTTTTAATGAAACCAGTTTGTAAAATACCAAAAGTAAATTTGTTGTAGTATCCAAGATTAATGGAAGACACGATAGTAATTGGTTCAACCCAAACAAATTCTCAATTATATTTACATTTACTTTTTAAATAATATACGTAGTTATTTTTGTAAGAACTTAGAATTTGTGCACGTGACTATAATATAATACTTCCATTAATACTGTCAGAACAGCTGTGATCGGCTATTGAAATTTTGGATCCCAGAAAATATAGAACATGCTCGAAACGAAAATCGTGAAGGGAAATCATTAAAGAAATTGAAAAAGAAAATGGTCACGAGTGTGACATTTTTATGAAGTCGTACAGTATTCAATGAATTGAATGGAATAAAAATTGAAGGTAATTTGAAGAAAACTTTTATCGTGTAAAAGGGCCGTAAGTAACCCTTATAGCCATCCCTCGCTTCTCGGTTAAAAAGGGAGAAAAACGATGCTGGTAGGCGGGCTCCTCAACTATTTAAAGTAAATAATAAAAGCGATAAATGCACCTTATTGCAGGGATACAAACACCTCCGTCATTCATGGGAGAGGGCGGAGGAGGGGGGATAGACGTGTCCAATTGACATCTGCATGCGAGATCGTGTGGTCCATGTGGACTTCAGTTGGATTGAAAGCCATACTCGTCTACCAGCTTCTCGCCGACAACCTTCGAGACGGCAACGAACGAACTACCGTGGCAATCTTACGTGATCGATGTTGCCTGGTCACGGTCGAAGTAAACGAATTATGCCTAAAAAAGGCATCTATAGGTCATTGTTAGTTTTTGTGGGTCGCCCTAGTTCGGAAACGTCTGTTTTATGTAATATATATAGGTCAGGTATAACCACACAATTATTTCATATAGCATTAGACTTTGTTTTCAAAATTATTAGTAAGCTCTCATTGTCATGTTAGCCAAGAGCAGGTGTGATCGCAACGTTCTGTAAAGATGATGGATGAGGAAAATCATTCCCTCACTTCTTTCGGAAAGAGTGATCGTTATGGTGGCTTCCAGTGGAACACAGCACCAGAATATGTACATTATGCAGAACTCGTTAAAAAATTTCATTACAGAAAACGTATAACGCCACCCCTGCCCTTCATCACTAAAGACCATCACAATCACTCTGGTTGTATGCAATAAAAATAATTCTCTATAAATATTTTTAATAATTAATTTATGACTCGTTAATTTTAGCCATGGAAGTTACTATTTTTATAGAACAAATATATGTGCATGAAATAAATTATTACAAATGTGTGTAAAATTATTTTAAGCTGTTCACGGTTAAGAGTACTTTTGAAATAAATCTTTGACAAATTTAATTGCCATTCATATTGTAACGTCAGCACTTGCTTAACATTAGTACAAAGTTGCCAGCAAATTAGGAAAAAAATATAGTTCCGTAACTCACCATCGTGTTAACAACCTATTCTTTAAATTTGTGGACGTGGAATTTTTTAAAATACACTTCCTGTTGTGCATATCAGACTAATATTTGGCGAATTGGTAACGTATTTATATTCGTGACACTTTTACACTTAATACTCGATGAACGCTTGAATGAATTGCGTGGGTCCATGGCAAGGTCGATTTTACATATAGAGAGGAATAATATAAAAGTGTTGTACAGTCAATTGTAATGCTCCATTGGAAGCCACTCTCCTGTCTTGAGCTCAAGTCCTAGCCCCCCCCCCCCCCCTTCCTCAACCACCATGATCTTTGTGGCCGAGAAGTGCGGGGCGATAAGGGCTATAGTGCCACGCCCATCAAGTACGCCATCGCCGCTAAGTTAAAGGCTCTGAACTGGCGTGCAGTGTTCTTGTCGCACTGCGTGTACCCAGGGTCACCGCTGAAAGTCCCATATTTTATTGGTGGAAAACGTATAGGAAGGTATAGTGCAGGGCCCTTGAGTAGATTGTATGTATCTTAAGCGTGTATTTTGAGATAACAGCTCTTTGAAAAAGCAGTTTTTTAACCATTTTTGGAATACTCTGAAATGGCGCATATAACGTCGTGACAATTTGGAAGTACTAAACAGCCCTCGTCTGCAGTGTTTTTTTCTTACATTAGCACATTGAACGCACGTTTAATAGTTCCGTGGAAAATCGTGCATTTCATACACTCTGCAACGCAGTTCCAGCACCGGCAGGGAGGCGGAAGCCCTGACAAAGGAATATGTACAAAATGAGTGAAAATAAATTTCCCCTAGCGTTAAAAGCGGAACTGTGATGGGACGGGTGTTGCAGAGATCGGGCACTCCGTGTGTTCCCTCGTTGGTGCCTCAGATCTCTGAACGGTGTGGCGGGCCCAGAGGTCGCACATCGCGCCAGGAATAGCCTCTTCGCATTTCCAACGAGCGAGATCGGGGTCCCACGTAGCGACGTGCGAGAGCTCGACCCAGTTCCGTGTCGGGCGACTGCGCATGTGTCCCTTAGATAGCTTCGCGACCTTGCTGCAGGCAACCCCCCCCCCCCCCACACATTTAACATACCCGGCTCTTCCAGCGATGGTCCAGCAGTTTCGGATTGAATCCCACAATACTTGCAGCCTATTCTCGCTTCCTCGGAACCTACTTCTATCAACGCAGCGGGAAAGCAGGGTCGGACCTGGACTGTTAATTTGGAGTGATGGGATGGGAAGGGGAGAGGTGGAGGTGTGCTCACTCCCCCATTGTTCAGGTACATACTAAAGACTTCATTCACCATGCATGGGCGTATAGTGAATCAAAGGTAAAATTCGGACAAAGATCTTGTCATTTTTGTGGTAGTTCTTTAAACTAAGGTATTTTTTGTTTAAGATTGAAATCATCTACATTTGTAAACCATTCAAATAATAAATTTTAAATGCACTTTTTAATTTATAAAATGTCACAATGTTATAAATAATGAAAACGTACATTTGAAATTAAATTAAGATTTGAAAGGGCTTACAAATCTAGAAGGGTCAATCTCTAACAAAAAATATTAAGTTGAAAATACAATCACAAAAAACGACTGAGATCTTTGTCCGAATTTAGCCTTTGATTCCCTATACGCTCATGCGTGATGGAACCTGGCCTTAAATTCGTTGCATGGGAATGGGCCAATGTACCAAACTTCCCACAACAATAGGAAAATAAAGTACTTAATCACGATTTTTATCAGTTAGGTGTATCGTAGGCTCACCGGCCTACCTTGTGATTCAACTGCGATCCACAGTGCGTTTGAAATACAGGGTTTCCCCCACGAAACTATTAAACGTCCGTCCAATGTGCTGATCTACGAAAGGAACACTCGAGACGAGGGTATTCAAGAATTTTAAATGTGTCACCCACGTTCGAAACTATTTCAGTCAGAAAACTCCAAAACGGCTGAAAGTTTTTATTTATTTATTTATTTCCTCGAAGCTCTGTAGCTCAAAATACTGTTACAATTTTTCTCTCGAAATTAAGTTGGCTAAACCAAGTTCGTTTAGAGACGGAGGCCTTAATTAAATGAGAGTTAATTATAATTTCCTAATTTAATTTACAATAACTACAAACCAAATTATCACGACTTAACCTCTTACAATAAATTGATATCACTTACTGTTCACAATTAGTGACTAATACAATTTATTACCTCAAAGAAATCAATGACATTTAATTAAAAATCAGTCGCAATAGACGGAGTTTCAAAATCTATTCAATTATTTTGGTAAATTGTGTCCATGTCTGACAGTTCCATTATTTACAATAAAATCCGAATTACATCTCCACTTCAGTCCCACCTCAGTTTAGTCCATGTCCCGTCAGTCCTCAATGTTATAAAGTTTTCAAAGCGCCTCACACACAGTAGGTTTCACTCGTCAGGTTTCACGTCCTCTCGTCCATTCACTCCACGAACGCCTCGTCCGCTGTCGTACCGTACTCAACTTCGCTCCCGCACTCTGCTAGACCGCTGAATTATTTATAAGGTCGTAGGCCGTAATCCAGATGTTTTCGCTAATTCCCTAGTTGGGCCGAGTCTCATATTCCCCATAATATTCTTGCGCCTCCGCTATACTTGACATCTTTAGTAAGGGGTAGGAGGGGCTGTGACGTCAGCCAGCAGCCGAGCGACGCGACGGGCTGACCGCCGCTGTCAATAATGCCCGCCTCCCCTAAGTTTCTTGGGGGGGGGGGGGGTCAGCGAGTGCATCTGCATAGGAGGGATGGGTGGGGGTGCCCCCCACAATTGGACACAAGGGCCCTGCATTGAACCTTCCTACAGACTTCCCACCAAAAAATTATCACCGAAAGTCTCATTGGTACACGCAGTGTGACGAGAACACTGCACGCCAGTTCAAAGCCTCGCGGTTAGCGGGGATGACGCATTTGATGCGCGAAGCAGTGTCGCCCTTATTGCTCCCTAGCTTCTCGGCCTTAAACGCGGAACAAATGTCCAGGCAGGCGGGAATCGTAATGCGGATGTCTAAAACGTACGTGCGCCCTCACATAACTTCAGCGACGCCTCGGCATAAAACGAGAAGGCGAAGGACAATCTTCTGTTGATCTGGCTACAAGGAGAAAGGAGAAAAACGCAGTTTGTGGAAGCCAGAAGGCAGAACGTGCTGACAGAACGCTGGGCAAGTGTGTAATGGACAGTGGGACGTCTGCCATGTGTTGTCAGACTTCCGCAGTATAAGGGAGGCAGTCGATCTCGACAGTATTAAGTTTCGTGAAAATAGAGCGTCGATAAAGCTATTGCCAAGTAAGATGAGACTATCTCGTCTTGACAAACGTGATGCAATTAAACAAAAAATTGAATAGAGCCTTAGAGTATAAAAAGTTATCGTCGTGAATGTGATCGATCAACTGTGATGCCATAACTAACTATAGACTGAACTCTCGAATGAAAGACATGTGCCACTAGTTGTTTGTTCTCATCACAATGTTAACTTCAAAGATGGAACCCTTGACGCAGGCGAACGAAGTGTGGGACTTCAAAACATTGCAACAGGCCACTCCTGTAAATCCAATAAGCACTTTCGCTGAAACCAAACTTTGTATTCAAATAACTTTTTTGAAATGGGTGGGAATCAAGATCTTTAGTTAAAATACTCATTTACTCTAAAATAAGCCTGACGAATGTTTTTTTTCCAATGATTTATATTTTTATCAAGTTCTCGTGAAATCGTAATTTATTCCAAAAAATTTTGGTTCTCCTACTATTCTAACACCGCATTCATTTTAAAAACTGAATATAAACAAACAAGAACATGCTGTGATTGGTTGTTTATTTTTACACTGCCACATGTGCGGCTACATGTCGTAATCTCAAGCAACATTCTGCTGCTGTTACTTCCCCATGTTGGCGTGGAGTTGTTTAAGGGCCGGGGGGTGGGGCGGGGGGACGATGCCGAATATGTCGCGCTGCTCTCAAAATGGCCGCCCTGCTCTCAAAATGGCCGCCCTGCTTTTCGCGACCTGACATATAGGCAATTCACGGTAAATTGAGCACTTTTGAAAGCTTTCTCATTTGGTATAGTAGTCAATAAATATATTTAATTTTAACCTTAGACGTTAACTTCCGAATGCGGTGGAATATACAGTATGTTTATTGCTTACATGGCAATATTTATTTGAAAAGGTGGTTAAAGGATAACAAGTGACTAAAAGGATAAAGTAACTAGGGCCTTAAAAGTGCTCACTTTACCGAGAACAGTCTACCTGTAAACGTGGCAGTTTGCGGTCTCTTGCCCCGCGCACTGGGCGCTCATGCGCCTACATGCCCACATAATTCAGAAAATTGGCAGCTAGCATAGCATTGTTTCATGTCACGACATTGCTCGCACGATTGGGTTATTGTGTTCTTGAATTTCCATATTAAATATTTTCATGGCATAAGAACGCGACGAACACATCTAAATGAACAGTTAGGAATTCCATAGGCCGTATAATTTTGTGCGTTTTGGGGAGTCATTACTGGTTCTTTATGTCGATAAGCAAAGCTTAATATACTATAGGGGTTAGTGAAATTAAAACTTTCTGGCTTAATGTCGATACAATTAGTTTTTTGAATACATTTTAAAGTTAAAAAGATATTGTTTTTATTACCCCTTAAATTCCCCTTGTAATTTCGGCTTCGGCCTTTTTTTTAAACCTATTGTTTGTACAAATGTAAATATTAGGCTATTTGAATAAATGATAAATTAATTACCGGCCAGAGAACAAATGCATAACCCCATGTCAAGCCAGAGTTTAATACAATACGAATGTTTTCATGTTCTGAATGGAATTTCTCGAGTCCAAAGCTTAATGTGGGAGAGAATGGACTATGGAAGATGAACTCGTTTTAAACTGTCATGAGTAGTCGACGTTTGGGAGTACATAGACTACACATTTACTTTCGTGGTTAGATACCAAATTTTGTACGCATGGAAACAAGAGTTTTTGTGTGAAGTAACTGAAATAGCAGTCATAATAAAAAGTTTGCAGGTTTCTAGTTATGTTTATTTTAGTAGTTTTCCCAGATAATCGTCGCGAATGGAGGAAAATACATATTACATTTGCTCGAATAGGAATAGAGTTTAGTATGATGCGTGTTTTTCCCATGTAACGTCATCTCTGTATTGGCGGACGTGTTATGAAGCAGCACAGGTGGTTTGCTGCCCCTGGCAATTTGGTCTCTTGTGTGCGGAGAATACGGCGAGGTGCCTTCGCCGAGATCAACGTTGTAGAAGTTAAAGGAAACTACGATATAGCTCTTCGGGAGTCCGGAAGTGCGTGCGCTGCCCCTGGCGAGAGATGTAGCGTTAAAAATGTTAGTTCCCCATTGAATATAGATACTCCTTAAGGAACGTATTTTAGTCATGAGGCAACTTACAGATTCGTATTTGTGAGGTCGTCGGGAAAGTTTTCTTTGTCCTCGAAATTCCAGGGAAATTAACGTGTAGTTGCTTAGTTTAGCCTTTTCAATTCCCCAAACATTACGTTAATATACACTTTAGAAAAGGTTGTTAAAATTAATTGAAATTATCTTCCACACTCGGAGCTGCTCCAAAATTTCATGACCCCGTAAATTAAATATTAAAAATTATCGAACTGAACTTCCACCATCCTTCGCATCTGAAATTCGGGCCTAGTAAAGAGGGTTTTCGTCAAGATACTAGATTAATTTCTTAAGTTTGCAGACATTATTTTTAATAGTGCCCGCGTGTGACTTGCGGTAAAAATAAACATTTTTATAAACTTAATATTCAAATTAATGTTCCAGAAATTAGGGTTTCTAGCGGAAATCTTCGCAGTGATTTCAGTTTTTGTTCATTAGTTAGATTATGTTAACTTGTGCCGTATTTCCACGTTATGTTGGAATCATTGTGGCCCAACTAGCATTCTTAGACCACGTGACGACTTGTCAAGATCATTGAGTTAACTTGGTGAATGAACCCAATATTTACTTGGCGAAATTTAATTACGCTACCAATGTGCGCATACAAAGATTAATCACAAAATATTGAGTTGTAAAATTAAATTGTTGTGAATTGAGGCACGTCACTTTTTTCTACATATTACTAAGACACACTGTTACATTATCTTGTCAGATCGTACTCCACTGATGTACAGGAAGAATTAACAAAGGAGTTTTGTTTTGGCGAATGAGTAATCAATGTTTTCTAGGAAAGGGAGAGTAAAGAATGATTTTGACCATTCAGATGTCCATTAATGTGATTGTTTTGATCCCTGTCAGCGATGTTCTAATTCATAATAAATCTGCCGCGCGATAGTATTTTGTTCACATAAGTTTGGTAATTCGTCTTCTCGATTTACAGGCACTTGAAACAATCATGATAGTTTGTTTTCGTGAATATACAGTGTTGTCTAACTCTTTATACGAAATAAATTTTCAAGACTTTTTATTTTCTTTAATTTATTCATTTGAGTGATATTTGAGTTGAAAGATAAGTAGTTTGTCATTTTTCGAGCAATGGATTAGAGGTTTTTCCTTATCCAATAAAACGCAGTTACTGTAAGAACAACCCGTGTATTCACATTTAATTACAGTGTAGTGCCAAAAGTAATAGTATAGCACTATCGCATCAGTGACGCTTTTGCAATGCACACATTTATTTCATGGATCAGTTTACATTTAGGTTTTATTTTTATAAGCTATGCATGGTAAAGTGAGAGCTTTTGAAAGCTCTCTTATTTGGAATAATACTCGAACATATTTTATTTTACTCTCGGACATTAAATTTTGAGTGCGGTGGAATATTTCCACTGTGTTTATTACTTACATAGCAATATTGATTTTAAAATGTTGTTAATAGTTTAAATATAGCCGAAAGGAAAAAATTACCAGGTGTTCAAAAGTGTTGTTGCAGAAAAGTTCCATCTTCGGAATTTACCTGTGTTTGCCGTATAAATTGTGTAGTAAACAAAACTTAGAAAATAATGGATTTTGGTCGCTGCAGCTAAAATCAAATAATGCACTTTCCTCGCTTGTTGTAGCACGTGTGTTAACGTAGTCTAATATCTTCAACGTACATCCACGCCACCACCAGAGCGGACATGCAGTTCCATCTGCTAGACAAGCACAGGAAAATGCCGCAGTCTGCCTTTAACATGATTATTTAAAAACTGCATGCAAATAAAAGCATTTGTATTTTTACCTTCGACTAGCGTATGCTTAAATATATATTGACAAACGGAAAGCAAAATTATGCAGTTACTAAATAGTTTACGTGTGTTCGTATGTTTATATAGACGATGCCTACAATAACCGCAATATGATATGAAAGTAACTTACGTATTGCCCTGGCCTTGAGTGGTCGGTTGTTATAGAATCAATTAGCATTTGCTCAGTTGTCAAGCTTGTAGCGCGACGGCGCTATTAATAGTGGTGACCTCGCACAGCTGTGGACAAAGAGGGTTCACCACTTAGTTTTATTGCAGCATGGTAAAGTGGCGAATCTTTCCACGCGATATGGCGTTCACGTAAATATATTCCCATATTTTAATTATGAAGTGTTTTGAGTACCCCGAACAGCGACAAGGCCTTAGTAGAGGAACACAAGAGATCTAGGAACGGGGGAGGAATGTTAAGGAGTCGTCCTATCATTCGCCTGGAGTGATTTCGGAAAAAATCCTGGAAAACCGAAATTAGGATGGCTGCACCGGGAAACGAACCCGGCCCTCCAGAATACGAATCCAGTACGTTTCCACTGCGTCACCTCGCTCACACTCTAAATCTGAATCAGTGCGAATTTCACTGGTTAAATCGGTTAACGCTGCGTGACTTAGTCACTTCAGTCATTTTAACTGACAAATTAGTGACGAAATGCCAGTTGTCATTCACAGTGATTCAGTGACATTGCCCACTGATTTCTCAACCTCTTAATTCTGTTTTTCAGTGATTTGCCTTTTGGTTGATGAAATAACACATGAACTAATAACTCTTAAAATATACCTTTTACAAGTGAATTTAGTCTCCTATAATACAATTTTACTAGGTAACATGAACACGCACCTTTCATTTCGTTTACATCGTAATCCTCGTAGCGCTAGTTTTAGAGGATTATATTTCAAGAAAATGGGAGCGTGTGTGTTCATAAGTAATATTTGTATGTACAATCGTAATGCTACCAAACGAACTGAAATTAAAAAATGATGTAAAATTTGAGTTCTAGACTTTTTCTATATCGGAAATAAAAGTAATTTTTTTTTTTTTTTTTTTTTTTTTTTTTGACTACGGTTTGGTAGCTATTGGTAAGGCAATGGGCTGGAAACTGGAAACCGTAGGTTTGAATCCTGACACCGCGAGGAATTCTTTTTTACTTTTTATTTTATGTATGTTAAATTGCACATCATCAATATTGACTATCACAAATTCGTTTTTCCCGTAATTATTTGATAACATTCAATTCAAACAATTATTTCTCTGAAACCAGTAGTTTTCACTGATTCGAAGTGGAACCATTTTCACTGATTGGAGTAGTTTAATTTGACTGCGAATCGGTGGTTGTACACTGATTCCAATTTCGAGTGCAGTTTTGTGCACTGTTTGTTTTATTCTTTGATTCTCCCAAAATAATTAAAAGTAACATTCAAATATTATTTAAAAAAAAACGTTTGCCGGTATGCGGTTTCTTCGAAAAAAAAAAAATAAATTTGAGTGTATCCGCCAGATACTTAGTGTATCTTTTTTATAAATAAAGTGAAACGGATCGCATACTCCTTGCTGCTTTAAGTTCTCAGTGGCAGACTTTGATTTCAATTTTCAACTAGTAGCATTTCATTGTTCGCAGTCAAGTATTCCACTATGGATTATGATGTTGTGTCTACGTATCTACACTCCACAGCACGCGGATTAGAACTTAAAACGGCGAAAGTGTTCATCGTGCGGAGCACTTTGCTTAAAGATGGCTTAAGGGCGTATGCCAAACATTGAATGTGTTGACACAAGCGGAAGGATTTAAGTCTCTTATGGCTGCTATCTTAGTATTTGATGCACAAACAAACTTGCCATCGCTGCTGGCTTGTTTGTTACCAGCTCGCACGGTAGGTGTGGCAGTTGGGGTCGCATTCCTGTCTCAGTTCTCGCTAAACTCGACCTTGTTGGTCCGGGTGAAAACCTTAGAAAGCGAGATTGTAAAGCGCTAGATTATTTTGTTTTGTCTTTATTACTAGAATAAAGTGAACCGGTTAATTTTGTTGATTATAGTTTACTCTGCTGGACATGCAAATCGCTACACCCTCTCCTTACGTGAAACCCTCACATGCTGATAGTTGATAGTAGAAATGTGTAAAAGCTGTTCACGGTAAAGTGAGCACTTTCGAAATCAACCTTAGAAAAAGTCACCGCGCCTACCTGCATAATTTTTAACGGGTGCACCGAGTGACATGCTCACAGTGAAGTTTGCAACGATGAATGGCAAGTAGTTCCATATCTTAACGTCGAATAAAATGTGTTTGGTAACTATTTGCGATAACTTAAATTATTTATTTGTCTTTGCATTTTTTAATGTACTGAAGTGTAAAAATTTCATTTGTGTAATACTTTTCCAATAATTTCACAGTTTAACTTGACCAACGCACGAATAGTGATGAGACCTATGACAATGTTGATTTTACATAATATTGCCATAGATAGCCTATAGTGATTAGTCTTTCATGCATAGAGGGTGCGTTGTTTAGCATCCGCAAAACGATATATAAGGTAAAGGCTCTTTCCGCGGCTATACAGACAGCGATGCGACGAGGCATTCAGTCATTAAGGTGGAGGATAGTGCCTGATGCACATACCACAACGTTTCCTGCAGCGGAACACGCACAACCAGTGTATGGGCAGATGGTTAACGTCGGTGCAAACATCGCCCCATCATATCCCATACGTATTCAGTAGGGGAAAATCTGGATATCTGGCAGACTAAGGAACGGTGTTCAACATCTTGTAGAGCGTTGGGCGATGCTAGCTATGTGGGAACGACTATTATCTTCGTGCATGACGGCGTCGGATATGCTGCGCAAAAGTAGCAGAAAATGGGCCCGCAGAACCTCGTAGACATATTGTCTTCGTGCCTAGTACCACCAAGAGACGAGAACTGGAGTCGTAACTGATTGGACCCTGTACCATGACAACTGGGGTCTGGTACTTGCATCTTTCACGAGTCAGCGCGCGATAAGATTGAAGCGTGACTCGTCGAACACGATGCGTCGACATTTCTCTGTCCAGTGTTTACTATAAATTTCCCGGGAAAGTTTGTGTAGGAGGAGAGACATCATGCATGCGTTGCGTATTAGTTTAATATGTATATAACGGTATGAACTGCAGCTGAATTAAATATTCAGTACTACGTATATTATATAAAGAATTCACGTATATGCTGTTCACGGTAAAGTGAGCACTTTTGAGGCTCTAGTTAAATTTTCCTTTCAGCCAAATTTTATCCTTGAACCAACTTTTTAAATAAATACCGCCACGTAAGCAATCAAAACAGTGTGTATATTCCATCGCACTCGGAAGTTAACATCTAAGGCTGAAATACAATACATCTATTGACTACTGTTCCAAATTGGAGAGCTTTCAAAAGTGCTCACTTTACCGTGTATAGCCTATAAGTAAGTTTTTATACCGGTCATAAAACAGCAAGGTGGACCTCACATATTCTAGTGTTGTATTTCGGCCTGTCTTTAATTAGCGACATTAACAGTGACTAAAATAGAGCAAGTTAGGTCTGCCTGCTTGGGAAGCTGAAATCGGCTGAAAAGTTGTTTAGTTAGAATACGCGCTGAAGGGGCCGAACTATTCCAAAAATCAAGATTGTGTTTGGGCTCTTCTGTTAGCAACCGAATATTTCGTACGTGAACGCTTGTATGTTATCGAATTGCCAAATATCCAAATTGGGTTGGAAATTAAAGTGGACTTTTGCTTTGAAAATAGAAAAAAGTGGCTGAAAATCGACTATATTTGGTTCAAGAAAGGTGGTGTGGGGTGTATAGGAAACGTGCCGTATAAATTAATGGTGTGAGGTAACTTGAAACTACAGGTGCTCTTAAGTAATGTTTAAAACAAATTAAGTTTTTAAAATATCGCTATTGTATGTAGGGATTGAGTTTTCTTCACAAGTACTTATTATTTTGAATTAGGCAATTCAACATCGCAGTTTTTTTTTATAGGATTCCATTAAACATCGCAGTTTTTGTAGGATTAATTAGTCGTTTAGGTCATTGGTCTTAAGTTTTCTTTCAAATATTGCACGAGGCATCATCTCGCTGCGTATTTACATAGGCGTTCTGAGTAACTAAATTTAATGAAAATATTATGCACAAAGCAATCGTGAAATAAATTAATCTTGCTGAACGCTTATTTATAATTTTCGTAATCTGCCACAATATAAATGTATATTATCACGGAAAAAGTTCATTAAACTAATTACTGTTTTAGTTCTGAGTACGTCACGTGTAAAAAAAGAACGTACCGTTTGAAGATAGTTTTTCCATTTGTAATGGTTTTGAACGGAACATTAATGGATTTCATCGATATAAAGGTTTTGTGTAGAATGCGGCGGACGTCATGTATTGCAAATGAATTCACTAATAATCCTGCCAGTCAGGAATAATAATTGCTAATGCGTGTGGTCAAGGATGTGCGTTCAAATTATTCGTCAAGCCTGGCTTATTTGCGTGTCCGGCCGCTGACACGTGCTGGGCCACGTGACCGCACTGTTGTCGCGGTCAAGGTCGTCGTTGGAACAACACCCGAGCGGATCGAACACACGGCTTGCGTAATTATCCGACCGCGGCCATGAAGTGCGTGCACATGCCACACGAGTATTTTTTTATCGCGATTTTTTTTCTAAGCCGAGGTAGAATTTTTTTTTTTTTATTGGCAATTAGATCGTGTTAAAAGGGACTCGTAGGTAGATTAACATTACTTCAGAAAACTCGTGGACAGGAAATTTCTCCTGATCAGCATCGCTGCAATCAATTTACGAAGGCGCTCTGTATGTTGTCCATGGATATGTATAATTTTTATTTAAAGTAGGTATGTAGTCGACATATGTACTTAAACGTAAGCTTATATCTGAAACGACACTTATTTCCTGGTTGGACCAGAATATGAGCTTAGTCTCTTCGGAATTAAGCTGTGTTCTGTGTGTGTTGAATCCCATAAAAAACACCATTAAATTAAGTACGGCCTTACGTAATATCAATTCACTTTTTTGACAAGCAGCCGGTAGCAGTAAAAAAGTAAAACATCTACGAAGTATGCTGTGCAAGTTATTTGCATGTGGAAATCGTGGATGTGAAAAAAAATATCAATTAAAGTTATTTGGTACCTTCCTAAAACACTATTATTCATTGACTTTCAAATGTTATATAAATTCACTGTAAAATTCTGAAAATAAAGGTTCTGCAAATTAACGTTTTGGATTTAGCTGTTTCTGGTATGTAAAAAATTCCATACTTTCTGAAACACATGTTGGCTGTACGTGGAACACACTGTCACTGGCTGAGAGAAACGAATTTTTCCCTGAGCTGCTGTCAGTAGCTGACACAACAAACGAAACGTGAAGCATGGCTTCCATGTGTTGGGACAGCTGAAGTGGAGGTATACATTAGCAAAGCACTACCACCTGTACTTCTTTCTCGGAACTGTGAAAATCTGGCCTTCGTAGGTCATAGACTACTCTTGTTATAGTGTGGTCGAACAAAATTCACTGTTTATATTTAAAGATGCTTCTTAACGTTGGCGAACGCTTGGCAGTGAAAGCGTTCGGAAGGTGGTAGTTAGCGTATTTTTGCACGACTAATGTATGTTGCGTATGTGCATACGGTTCTGGCACTAGGTACTGAAAAACTGAATTTCTCTCTTAAAGGGACATGCATTCGACTGGTCTACCTTGACGTCTCTCTCGCCCAGTGTTATGAACCATCCCTTCGACTTGTCAAGGCCTGCACGACACTTGTAGTGTTGGCCGGTTTAGTTTCTCTCGATTCATACGGAAGGTGTCCTCTCCAGGTCGGTCTGTCTTGTCTAGCATCATCTAAAGCGGAATACATCACTTCTCACATGTGATTGCAATGTCTGGTATGTGCTCATAACGTTTTTTATATCAGTTTGCAATTGTGTGTAGCAGTGTTTTCGTTATTGTTCCTACACTTCCCAATGGAACTTTTTTGTCACCTAACATAACATACAATGCTAGACGCTCGTGCACATGTTGTCAAATGCTTATAACCGATGGTTTCAACATGTTGTTTCATGTGCTTATACTTCTAGCATATCTTAAATTGTTTGGAAATTATGGCCAACTATGCTTATAAGTAGACAATCTACTTGTCCCTTCTACCCTTCTCGCCGTCGTGGATGATGCCTATGTTATGAATTTGGTATTTGTATCTTAAATGGTACAGAAATTACGCCCAACTATGCTTATCTAGACATATTGACCCTGCGACCCTTCTCGCCAGTGATGCCTATGTTATGAATTTGGTAGTTTTATCTCAAGGTTCGGAAATTACAGCAAACTATTCTTATAAGTAGACATAGGGTCTACTTGACCCCACGACCCTTCTCATTGTCGGGGGTGATGCCTATGTTATGAATTTGGTAGTGTATCTCAAACGGTTCGGAAATTACAGCCAATTACTGTTATAAGTAGACATAGGTCATATTTGATGCTGCGTCCCGTATCGTCGTTAGGGGCATGCATATGTTACGATTTTGGTATTTTTATCTCGCATGGTTTGAAAATTCCAGCCAACTATTCTTATATGTAAGCATAGGTTATACTTCATTTTTCTTGCTAGGCAGAGCATTGGACATTTTGCAAGTGCTGGGTGGCTTCTGGCTGGGGACACGACTGTAACACTGCCCCCTCCTCAAGTCTGTCTGAACACTCCACCAATTTTTTTGCTAGGTAGGGCATTGGTAGCCATTTTGCTGTACAGTGCCACTTCTAAGATGGCGGACCGGATTGATAG
The DNA here is from genome assembly GCA_029891345.1 of Dryococelus australis. NCBI lineage: Eukaryota > Metazoa > Arthropoda > Insecta > Phasmatodea > Phasmatidae > Dryococelus > Dryococelus australis. The sequence continues at coordinate 88,379,963 of CM057003.1, read as the reverse complement.
AGCAAGAAGTGGAATGCAAGAGTATGAGGGGGGAAAAAGGGAAATTTCGATGCTAATGTGCGAAAATGTCATTCCAAGATTGCTGCCTCGTCCGTTCGATCCCAGCCCCAAGCCCCTACACCAGTCTCCTTAGCAGTTTTACTTTTTTTACACAGAATATCTTTGAGGAAGAGTAAGTGTAGATTGGAAAGCGTATTTAAGCGGGCCAATATGAATATTTTACGCCTTTGATTTTCGTGTTATAACACGGAGCCCAGCGAGTTATTGAAATAGAACTTCACGATACGTGTAAAATCTACACGAATGTTGGCGTGCACATTGATATATGTGTTAACCTTGAAAGGCCATACACGTCTGGTTTACTTCTGTTCGTTTTCTGGTAGACGTGCTACCGGTTCTGGAGACCAACGTTTTTAGTGTCGTCTGGACTAACCCCTGAAACCTCGAGCAAACACATTGTGACTGGCCCGTGTGTTGTACTTCGGCGATCGATACAAGACTCCAGGACACGCAAGAATTCAGAGTATGCAGAACGTTCGGGTAAATATTAAAAGACTGTTGAAAAGTTGTGGTCACTTTGTATGGACACAATTTTTCTGCTATGTTAACGTGGGTTCGTTTTAATCAAGGTTGCTTTCTATAGAATGTTCATGGTAAAATGCGTACTTTAGAAAACCCTTCTTAAGAGCTACTTGTATACAAGTTATGTATTCTTCCGCCTCATTGTAAAATTAACATTGCCATGGGCTTCATCAATTTATTCATGCGTCAGGCAAGTGAAACTAGGAAATTATTCGAAAAGTATACATTTTATATTTTCCTGATAATTTTTACACACTGTTGCATTAAAATAAAAACAAAAAAAGCGAAATAAATAATTTAAATTATCACTAATGGTTGCCTGACACTTTTGATTCGATGTTAGAATATGAAACAACTTTCCCAACTTTACCGGGGGCATGCCACTCAGTGCGGCCGTTAAGTATATGCAGGCATGGGCAGTAACTTTTTTCTAAGGGCGATTTGAAAAATGCTCACTTTATCGTGAACAGATTTTAATTACGTTGGTACGAAATTTGGAAGCTGATAGCCAGCTGCAGAGTATGGTATGACCGATTGTTGATATCTGTTGTAATTTGTTTTTAGGCGGTTACTACACGTGTTACCACAGGATGCGTTTAATCATGCGGTGGCACTCCTGCCTCGCTTTCGGGAAATTGTGGGTTTGATTCTTCCCAGTCGGCTGTATTAGGTAGACATCTCGCTGGCTGCGCACAACTAATGCCAGTGTCCCAGTATTGAACTACTGCTCTGCCAATACGGCTAGCAAAACCGGCGTGGATTGGATTTGAGATTAGAACATTGCTCAAGTGCTTTGAGATGTCTGTATACTCCCTCTAACCAATTTGTAATGGAGTTTGATTAAATTCAAATTGGTAAAAGTATTTTATTAATGTAATAGCGCTTGTCATTTAAAAATTAAGATAAAACAAACACGTTAATCACTGTTGACCATGTGACTTTGACAGTTGTTCCTTTGGGTTAGATCAATGTTAAGCAAATGCTCACAAGACGAATAAGCGGTCTACCTCATTTTCAGCTTATTGTTCACGGGTGGGACTTTCGCCCCCCCCCCCCCCCTTTTCCCTACTTTACCCAGGTCAAACAAGTGCCGCTGTAATTTTTTGATATTGAATAGGGATGAATCAAAGTTACTACAGAAGTTATCTGCGTTTTGGAGCTAGTTCCTTGTGCGACTGAAGACAGTTTAATCGCTTGCGCATGATCGTGGCGCCTTCGTGCTGCCTTCTGAGTTTGAGCTGATTGGTCAGATATTGTTCTCTGATGGTGGCAGCTGCAACGACTGCCGAAACGTTGGAGAAGAAATCCACGACGCGGCTCAAACCCACAAGCATAGAAATTGACGACAATGGTCGCTAAAGCCTGCGAGATGTACGCTAGTCGGTTGTCCTCCTCTGAATGTCAAATGCAGGCGCCATTAGGGCGTGCCGTGGGGAGGAGCGACTGCGTTTGAATTTCGTGGCGACAGAGAATTCGGCTATCCAAGTTGGCTAACCGCACGATGGCGCCACGAGCATGCGGGAACAAGTAGAAATAATGCCGGGAAAATGGAATCAATTCTGCGACTGCTTCATTGCTTATATTGTGCGTGTTTGGGTGCGTGTACATACAATAATAATACAAGCCTTTCCAGCCTACACGTCTCTCCTTTAAAATAAAGATTAATTACATCTAGTCAGCAATAAAATGTATATTAAAATAATAACTACGTGTTGTTAAAATGCTTTCTGCTTGCAAATCCATTATCACTTTCCAAATTTGCTTGGGTAAGTAATCATAATCCTCTCTCACGAGCAATATACTGCAATCCTGCTTGCATCATATAACACGCACTCGATTACTCTCTAATAAAACAATTGTTTGTGGATTTTCCTTATCAATCGGTGTATAGTCGCATTGACTAAGCACAAATGGTAACATTTTGCCCCATACATCCATGGTAACTTAACATTTGTTCAGGAAAGCGTAAAATGCTTTGTGAAATTGCCAACTTTGCAAGGTAACGACACTCAACAGTTCAATATTTGTAACCTGATGTGTGGTAAATTTCCTATTCTACTTACTTAGATGCAAAACTTCCATCACAGTTTAGGAAATTTACCAATTTAATTGGTTTTACAGCGTGCCTTCAACGTAATGAGAATATCATTTTTTTGGGAGAGACGTTCACTGCATGAACATCCGATTCACAGGGTGGTAAATTTCGTGTTAGTATATCTCCTAATTATGTTCAAGAATATTTCGAACGTTGGTCGGGCACACTTGCAAATGAGGGAGAGGTGTGTGAAGAAGGCGATACTCACGCATACCTTAAATATCTTGCAAAACGTCGTGGGTCGTAAATAGTGAACCTGCTCAGAATTCCAGTTGTTCCCGGACATTTGCTCGTTGCTGAATGGCAGGCAGTTCGAACTGGTAGGCTTTTCATAGAAATGAAATTAATCTCTCGTTGTTGACATCGGCGACTGTAGGTAAATATTAAATATTTTAATTAAATAGCTGTTCTGAGAACGTACGATACTGTCACTTTCAAACTGCATGTTGGCCGCTTTTGAAGTAGTTAGACATATGCGTTGGTTTATCTGTAACATGGTTCGTGTAGTCATTTGGGGTAACGTCGTACATAAGGGTAACATTGTAAAACTGTTTTTTTTATTAAGTCACATATTAATGTAAATTTAATGTTTGGCTATTTTATTTATAAAGAAGACTGATGCGCAGGGATTCTTTCAGCCTAAATTTGACTGGGAGTACAAAAGTTACTCTGGCAGGTACAAAACTTGTCCTAAATAACTACACGGAGAATTGTCACTAATTATAGTATGAGAGGCATTGTTTGCATATTGTGAATTTTTACGCATTACGTCATAGTATATGACATGTATGTAATTGTATTACGCGTTTAACTGTCGGGTAGGGAAACTATAATGTACCTAAATTATGTCTGCGTTGCTATGAAGAGTACATGAAAGAACAAATCAAAGTTTATAATTGCATGGCAACATGGATTATGTTAATGCATATACAAATTACTGTTATATTCGCACTATTCCATTTTTATGGTAGTCTGTATATGGTAATTTTGTTTGCACCGTGTCAGAGACATAACAGACGGTGTATAGAACTTTAGTTCTAATTGATTAAATAATACATTTTAAAATCTTAGTTTTAGGTTTTATCAGGATGGGGAAAAAATAAATAAATTTTCTAACAGGGGTTTTGGAACTTTCAAAATGAAATTCAGCTAAATCTGAAAAGGGGTGGGAACTTTTTTTTTGCTATCGGATTTTACATAGTATTTTACAAATTATATGTGTTATATTTTGTGTTTTCTGCAAGTTCTTATTCGGATGACCGTATCCCCCCCCCCCCCAAACTATACTTTAACCAGTGATCTAAACCTCGTAGAAAAAAAATTTAGTTCAAATTCAGGTGTTCATTTTATATTTCGGAAATTCACCTTGTAGCGAGACGCTTCCATAGCACTGCAGTATCAAGCGAAGGTGAGTACATGGTAAGTTCACAGTTGCCATTCGCGCGGAAAAAATCTGCGTAACTTAAACGGACGCCAGCATTGTCGCTCAGAAGATTGGTAGGCGTGGCATCAGTGTACTACAGTACGTGTAGGCGTGATTGGGTGGAGCAGAGGGGATCGCATCGTAGTCTCCAGACAGAAACGATGTTGTTGTTAGTGCTTGGAGTCTATTTATACCGGGAAGGGCAGATGACGCCATAGTCGACCAGCATCACTGGCACCCGGCCGGCCTTGCAAATATGAACCCCCCCCCCTTTTTTTCCCCCCCTTTCTCATTACCTTTCACTGTTGCGTCATATTTTTTTTCCATGCCGTTTTATTTGTTGGCCAGCCGCGTTATGTTTTCGAGTTGGCGCGTTATTGTTGCCGCCCGCTGGCTCTCACCGAACACACTGACTGCCCTGTACGTACAGGTTGCTCACAATGAAGTGAGCACTTTTGAAAGCCTTTGCTTATTTTATACTCTCAGCCTGTTGCGCATCCTTCTGCCCTTATCTCAATGTAAACATTGCCATGTGGCGTATGTTAAACCTACTTTTAAGAAGTCCGCTGTATTTGTTTACGTAATAATGCAATATGCGACGTGACCGCCTTGAACTTCGATGGTACCGTTCACGCAGTCATGAAGGCTTCCAGTTAAGTTGGCAGTGAATTAAGTAAAATAGTTTTACAGGCTGTCCTCAATAAAGTGAGCACTTTAGAAATGAACCTTAGAAAAAGTCCCTGCCCCTGCATGCATATTGGCGCACTAAGCGACATTCACCCAGTAAAGTTGGCAACGATGGATGGAAAGTAGTTCCATATCTTAACGTCTAATAAAAAGTGTTAGGTGACCATTTGTGATGATTTCTTATTATGAGGTTGTGTGAACAGATTCGTTATGGGTTGTAGATTCACTAGACCGAACAATAGACACGCATTGGTATAGGCTGTTCACGGTAAAATGAATACTTTTGAGGCAGTAGTTACTTTTTCTTTCAGCCATTTTGTATCCTCCTGCCACCTTTTTTTTTTACGTAAATATTGCCATGTAACTAATAAACACAGTGTCCATTTCACGAGACACGAAAGTTAACGTCGGAGGCTAAAACGGATGTATTGACTATTATTTGAAATGTTAAGGGCTTCAAAAGGTCTAGCTTACCTTAAATAGCCCATACTAATATGGTCTTTCTTACAAACTACTTGGTATTAATTTTCCATTAATTATTATTGGTCAAAATTAATTTATCTTTGTATTTTTTATAGTACTGTCAAGTAGAGAAAGTATTTATTCTTGTGAATTTATAATTTTATGAAGTTTACTGAATAAAATGAAAATTATTGGTGACTAAGAGTACATAGTGCTGGCGTGTAATGTTTAATTTGATAGCAAATCAAGTTTGCGTTATTTTTTTTCATAAATGCACAGTACAATACGAATTATTATTAATACACTTATGTTCCTTACAATTAATATTTTCTCTTGATTGACGTATGGATAAAGCAATTGGTCCATGCCAGTGTAAATTTTTACATATGGTGAAAAGATACAAAGTTCCCGGTGGAACCAGCGCTGGCCTCTCCCTTCTAGGTGGCCGATGCCTATTAAAAGGTCATTCCTAGAGCGCTGCTTTCTACCAGTTACATTAGTCCCCGCAAAACAAAATCTAAATCGGCTCTTTGATCTTCAGTTTCACCGGGAACTTTGCAATTTTGAAACCACCATGTTGTACGAAAGAGAAAAGAAGAAAAATTACACTAACTCTACACACACACACACACTCTCTCTCTCTCTCTCTCTCTCTCTCTCTCTCTCTCTCTCTCTCTCTCTCGCGATCTGCGCATGTCATTCACGTTTGCATTTAAACATGCCGGTATCCCCATTAACTGCATTCGCCGCCCAGTGTGCCAGAGTTGTGACGGAATAAGTAACCAGAAACACCCCCTGCCACCTCGCCACCGGGCGCAAAGGGCATAATCGAAACCACACTGCTTCTTTCCGGGACAGTACACATTCACACACACTTATTCCAATACCTACGCATTATCTTACAAAGATCCTTGTCTACTCTTCTGAGGTTCATTCCGCAGTCTCATCCCGAGGCCTGCACTGTCATCATTGGTTTCCCCAGGACTACTTGTCTGGGGAAGAATTGTCATGTCTGGTGTATGTCTTGATCTGTGTGAGATCAAGCGTGGATGAAGTGAGAGAGGGATGAGTTGATATTTTCTTTCCCTTTCAGGTTCTTCCATTCTTGAGTTCGGCACAGCCGGAAAAAAAAAGGGGGGGGGGTATGGACTCCTTTTCGATACCCCTCTCCCCGTGTTCACCCTCACTCAATCTTGCTTCCCTTATGGGAAATACTTGTCACTTCAGTGGAATGGTGCGATCTTTGTGACAGGACGCCGGACCGAGTTGGAGGGCTAGTACCTGACCTCAGTGTACCCCGTGAAGGGTTTGCTGTAATCAAAAGTACGCCTTCTTATGTGCGGACGGCCTACTTGAGGATTTCAGATCCCTCGAAAGTGAGAAGATAAGGCTATCTCGAACAAGTCTTTAAAATGCGCTCGGTTAGCCGCGAACAACTCGTAAGTCATGACTACGCCAGACAAGTCATCCCATTCACATTACTGACGTACGTTGTATATTTGTGGAACACGTGGGGTTTTCGTTTATCTGACTGCAAAGACGGGCTAGACGTAATCCGTCGGTGATAAGCGAGACGTGGAAGCTCGATTCTGCGGAAAGGAAGAACCATTCCGTTGGAAGGAAACGCTGGCTCGAGGATAGACTCGAGATTTGAACTTAAGTTAACCGGTTTTGGAGACAGGCGTGTTAAGTTTAGTTGAACGTAGACTGGTTTTCAAAAGGCAATTTATGTACAGGGCGAGTCCTTTAAAAGAGGCCCCGTGGGGCGTGTGTGTAATGGAGCGAGGGAATGAGGAAATACAGCACAGTCACCAGTGTGACAACAAAATACCTAGAGTAGGTGCTGGAAGTGGCCGCCATTGACCTCGAAGGCAGATGTGCAGACGACACCAAAGGTTGTGAAAGGTCTGTATTTCCTCATTCCCTCGCACCGTTACACACGTCCCATGGGGCCTCTTGTGAAGTACTCGCCCTGTACTTTCCCTTCAATCTACTAGATTTTCAGGGTTCCGTGAGCGAAATAAAATAATATTACGGGATTACACGTACAACCCTTCTATAGACTATTAATATGAGGACATCGAACCAGAGAAGTTGTTGGTATCGTCTAAAATATTACTGTAAACAGGAATACGAATATGAAATTCTCTTGTGATCCTGTTTGTAATAGTTCGTGCAGCAGAAACGCCCTATCTTTACTACAGAACAAATAGTTCTTTCGTCAGGAAAACTTTGAGAATTGGGTTGTTCCTTAACAGAAATATGGTTGATGCTGTCCCGAAACCCGATTACTGTATAGTTCAGTTAGTTTTTTTTTGTTGGTATTCTGTATATATAGTTTTAATATTGCGCACATATTCAGATGTATATTTTCAAATATGTAGTCTACATGTGGCAAGGATATTATATATATATATATATATATATATATATATATATATATATATATATATATATATATAAGAAAATATTTCTATGTAACAGTCCATTTAGCCTACTTGGCGTCAGATTTCGCTCGTGCAGTGGGCCTACCCCAAATTTACTGTAACATGTCGATAAATTGCAACGGCTACATAATTACCCCCCCCCCCCAATAAACATCTTCCAACCCTCTTTTCGTTTAATATACATTCACTGTTACTGCCAACTTTTCTGAAGCCCTACTGAAGTTATACTTTAAGAGTATTCCTCCGCCCCAAACGAACGAAGGTTATCAGTGTCTAGAAAATTCACCAAAGGGGACAACGTACCGCATTCGTGCGCACTTTGTGGAATAATGTTACGCATAAGAACCATTTCTCACGTGGCATTACCAACATATAATCATTCACGGTTTCTTCGGCCTTTTTTAATCCAACCTTTGAAAAATATCCCCATGTGTGACGTGTTTAGTTATTTACTAAACACGCCCTGTATCACAAGCGTTTCATACTTGTGTTTATTAAAGTTACTTTTTTTCTGTTAAATTGAAATGTTATATTTTATCTATCAATTATAATGCTTCATTTATAAATCTGAATAAAAATCGGAGAAAATGTTGGTAGCGCCTAGTGAGATAGTCCTTTTACAATATACTGTTATCACTGAGTTCGCACGAATGTGGTGCGTTGTCCCACTGGTGTAATTCTCCAGGATTAGTTAAGTTTAGTTTGCACTAGGCGGAGGAATATCCTAGAAGTAGAACTTTAGCAGGGCTTCAAAGAAGGCTGAAGTAACCGCGAATGGACTACACATATTTTATCTCTATTTATTCATATTATTTATAAATGAAATAATAAAATTTATAAGTAAAATTAAATTTATTAAAAAATATCGTTATTTTTAATAAAAGTATGAATGGCTTGTAATGTAATAAATATCTAGGATACAAGCGCACACATCATGCATGGGGATATTTCTCAAAGGTTTTATTCAAGATGTGTGAAGATACCACGAATAAATAATGAAAGTTGCATTTATGTATTCAGAACATAAAGGGGAGATTGTAACTTTCAACTTGTGCATGATCTCCAGTTGCCTGGAAAATAAACGAATGGATATAATTATAGCAGCTGTAGCTGGCCGTGATATTCTAACGGAAAAAATTTCTTATCGCTTTGGCTGTTGATTTTACGCGATACCGGGAAATTTGTCAAAACTGCCATGGGACATTCTCAACCAATACATTGTCACTTTTTTTGCTAGAAGAAAAATGTAATTGTATTCAAAATAGGCAGCTCTAGAATTCACTTAGTTTATATTAAAGGCAAGATTTATTTCCCAAGCCACAATCCCTTTGTGTAAAAATGTGTTGAGGGTCACATTTTCTTGTTTTTTCTATCTTTCCCAAATAAGTTTGCAATCACTTGTAAATTGCCAGAAGCGTGTTAAGCGTTCATTTATTTCCCACGAACGCGTAATCAATATCTCTGCGTGATATTAGTCTCGAGGAATAAATATAGTACACCGTGACTGACGCGAAGAAAGATTGACGTATAAATGTTATCTGGGAGTTATCACGCCCTCGTTTTCATGGAAAGCGGTTGTCGTGTAGAATGTTATTTGTAATTGACGTAACAATGAAAATACTTAAAAATTATATAGCTAATTTCTAACTTGTTGCCAACTTACTTGGTATGCCAGTGAAATTTAACACGCACTTTTTAGTTATGGGCAGTAGTTATTTTTCTAAGTTTTGTTTGAAAATGCTTACTATACTTTAAGCAGCCTTCACTGTAGAGGCTGCCTTGTTCAGTGTTACTATGCAGGAATACGAAAGCCATAGACTAGAGATGAGGTAGACATATTATTAGTCTCCTGCACATGTACCCAACATTTACCTACCCCAAAGGAACACAACTGAAAAAGTAACATGGTCAACAGTGATGAACGAGTTTAAGAGTAAAATACTTTCAAAAGAATTAAATACTTCTGCCAATTTGACTTTAATGTAATTGTGTTAAATATTCCCCAGAGGAAGTGTACAGATACATCAAAGCACTTGTTTGCGTAATCAGTCTTTTTGAGCAAGGGGATTGAACTGCTTTTTTTTTTTTTGCCAACACGACTAGCAAAAACAGCGTGGATTAGATTTGAGGTTAGAATAATGTTTTGTAACCGTTAACCAATTTGTAATGCAGGTTGATCAAATTCGAGCTGGTAAAGTATTTTATTAATATAATAGTGTTTGTAGTTTAAAAATTAAGATGTGTACAAACCCGTTAATCATTGTTGATCATGTCAATTTTGACACTCGTGTTTGTCAGTGTTGGGTACATGCGTGGAAGATGAATAATCGGTCTATGCCTATGACGGAAACTCGCGAAGGTTAAAGTAACCCTGAAAGTCTTGTATCACCTGTGTGAGATTGTAGCTTATTTGAGTCACGTGTCGAGGTCTGACCTATCGCTTTCCCTCAGTCACGTAGTAACAGCTCTCGGCACAGGAACAACCCTCGACATAGGAACAGCTACTCAGAACTCTCGTGAACGACTAGATTGGTTTCCGTGCTGCCAGTATCTGCTCTGAAAGAATTCACGATTGCTTCTTCGATGTTGATTTAATTATTCACGTCTCACGATAACGTCACAAGAGTGTTGTGAATATAAAATAACCCCAAGCGCAGTGCAACAACGCACTGAATGATAATTATAGTTGGCCTCCCAGCACGGGATGTGCGCGCGCAGTCGCGGTAAATTGGGACTTCTGGATCGCGTGCTTCGACTCTTGCACTGAAGGAGAAACTGAGTTGCTGTAACAAGTAAGGGATATTCGTATCTGAAAGTTTCTTAGTACCTGGTTGGTTCACGCTGAAACCTTTTAACAAATACTAAAATTGAGACTTAATTTTTGTGACTTAAGTCAAGGCTGGAATGTTTCCTCGTACACTGACCAATCGCCGTTTATTAACCCACTGTACAAAAACAAATAACTTACTGAAAGTAGAATTCAGAAATGCACCACCACCGACATTGAAATACTAGACGTAAGTCTTAAAAATAAATTAACATATTAACTCTGACAAAGGGCGGAAACACTTAAGTTAGAATCCTTCCAGTATGTCATTTTTTGCAAATATTACTGTGGTCTTTGAAAATAATTTGTTTCGTGTTATGACTAGTTTTTCAATCCCATTGAAGAAGTGAAATTAGGCCAGTTTCTGTGCACCCCTTCCCCCCTCCACACCAAACAATACACAAGTCAAAAACATGCAATGTAGATAGTGGTATAGGATGTTCAATGTTCAAACGGCCACTGTGAGCTGTCAAGTGTCGGTACACAACGCCAAATCGTTGCTAGAACACTTGTCTAGTTCACATTAGCAACAATGCACGGCCATAAGACATGCAATGCTCACATTACTACCAACATCGTAAAAATAAATGTGGATTTATTTCATCATTGTAGTTCGTCTCTACAATTGAATTAACATAACTATATTTTTATTTTCAATTGCGTGTAAAAATATTTACAAAATAAGCAGTTTATTTATACCAATAGATTCAAATAATTTTCCGCTTTTATGTTGCCGATATTGCACTGGGAAATTAAACGAAATCGAATCGGCAATAAAAGCAGCGTTCTGTTTACTTCTATCCAGTGTCTAAGGGTTGCTCCGTACAGCCGGTCGTGGTTGGGCTGTTGATAGTATTAATAGTGCGTGTGGCGGGCGGGCGGGCGATGCAGCAGTTTTATTGCATTTGATTTCTCTTGGGCTTGGCCGTCAAGGCCGGCCGTAGCGGCCTGCGGGCGCGCTGGGCGACCTTGGCGATCCTGCGAGCTTCGCATGTCGTGTTGCCGTACTTCAGGCGAGCAGGGCGGAGTGTAAACAACGTAAGTCGCGTCACCCTGCCTTCTGCAAGTGCTCTGCTCATCGCCACTCTTGCCGACGTCGACATTGTCGCGCCTTCGTCGTCAGCGAGCCTGCTCGCCGAGGAAGCATTCTGTCACTTTTTATCATTAGGAAATTTTTCGTAAAGTGTGTACTTTTGAAAGCCCTGCTTAAGATTTACTTTTATGCATGTTTTATTCTTCCGCCTTATGTAACATTGTCATGTGCCTCATTGAAATTATTAGAAAAGTATATATTTTACAAATCTGCTAATTTTTACACTCCGATGCTGTTAAATGATTGATTTCGCTCCCCCCCCCCCCCCACAAATGACTACCTAACACCTTTCATTCGACGTTAAGATACGGAACTACTTCTCGTCCGTCGTTACCAACTTTATTGGGCGCATGCCACTCATTGCGCCCGTTAAAATATATGCAGTGACTTTTTTCCAAGGTTGATTTCGAAATTGCTCACTTTGTCGTGAGAAACCTTTAATTAGATTGTATGTTGTCATTTTACACTAAACTAAATTGACTTTCAGATTTGGCTTCAGCGGAAAGTAAATTGTGATTGCGGGCTGGCTTAATTTTTATCGCCATTTTAGTTTGTTCAGTATTAAATTGTTTTGCAGGGAACGTACGCATTCCTCCAGCTCTCGTACTATCGAGAGGATTAATTTTTCATTCATGCATCACCGGTGTGCTGCAAACGTAAACAATCTATTAGCAGTTATTCAAAAACATACACAAATAATAATAATAAAAACGCAGTCATTTTGATGTATGTTTACCACATGTTTATCTCAGTGTAGTGTTTCCGTAATTAGGTATTTGTAAATATTTTAAGTAACTGTACTGGATTTTTCCAACGTATACAGTGTATGGAAATATTACTACACGTCAGGCTGAAAATATGGGAATGTTTAGCATCGCTACTATACAAAGTTGGGAACTTCCCTACGCATTTGTACTCTTTCCTGAGCAACTGTAGAAACGTTGGCATGGATGTATTGGAAAATAATTTACTATTCACGCTTTGTCACTGTACGTATACACTAATGTGGTAAATTTACAAATAATTTCTTACAGTGTATATAGCACCAGATCTAGTGAATCCAGGTAAGTTCCACACTTTTGGTCGTCGTTAGATGGAAATTCTTCGGTTGTGTGTTGGCAGTAAAATACAAAGTAGTACGACAGTACCGAAAACTTTAGAGCAAATAAAGTCCTTGTTCCTATACGTACCCCCCCCCCCCCCCATTTCAAACATTTAATAGCTGCAGTTTTTTTTTTTTGGGAAAAAATGTTAGAATAAATACTATAGATTGGCGGGGATGTAGACTGAAGTTGTTTTCACTGTAATGTTGGCAGAAAATGAGGTAAAATGTAACTGTTCGTCCCAACACCTTAGTTGAAAGGCTAATTTCTACGCTGGGAGAATCCAAGCAGGGTTTGAAAACCCTAAATTAACCATAACTTCCTTAATGAAATACATTTTGTCTCCGCAAAAGCGACTGTGCGTGTTTTATGTGGAAGACGTGTAACAGATAAAGTGAATTCTAAATTTCTACTGGAGGACTGCAAGTAATTGCAATAAATTTGTGTGGTAAATTCCATAAGATTGATGAGAGCAGCGTACTTTTCTACTCGCAAAAATGTATAGCTTTGAAAGCTAGCTACGTAGTTCATTCACTTTGACCATTTTTAATTAAGCAGATTAAACATATATTGAAAGTAGCAGAAAGTAAAAAAAACGCAAAGGTATGAAAAATTATAGCGAAACTTTCTGCATAAGCCCTGTAAAGTTCTGCAAAAGGTATTTCACTAATTTAGTTTGTTTTTGATATTAATACTTAGAGTAGTTAACTTCTACTTAATTTGGATGTAAGATGGAGACCGAATGGCGAATCACATTTCCAATGACTTTTGTGAATGCTGTATTTTTCGAAAGTTTGTGTTTGCTACAGATATGCCACATTTTTGTGTCTGTTCTCGTTTAGTAGACGATTCAGCTCGTTATATGCGTAGTTTATTGTACCATTAACTTGTCGCGACATTCATGTTTAACGACTGGTAGACCTTATACGTCAGTTTATAATGTATCGTATGTCATTTATGGGTGATTAAACGTGAAACCAGTATCCTGTTGCCTGGAATGTAAAGCGGCTTACAAGAAGTGAAAAAAACGAATGTCATTTCTTTATAGATTTTTTTTTTTCAGGTGTTACCAGTGTGATATTTTAACGTCCCCCCCCCCCCTTTTTTTTTCAGACCTTTTTTTTTCAGTCGAAGTCATGTTTGTAGGGTAGCGTTTGTACTTACGTGAAAATTTCCTTCTCAAATTTGCTTTGAAAAATACTGCTTCCTGTAACTTATTTTAACGACGTAATATGTACCTGATAGTTGCATATTGTGTATGATAGTAATGTACCTGCCTAATACTCTAATTAAAAAGTAATTGAACAGGCTATAGTTATATTTTTTTAAATATGTTCTTACGAGAAACTTAATCAGTAATTGAAGCATTAAGTAATAACTCGATAACGGTACATATGCGTAGCTTTTGAATTATGCCAGAATCTCACAGCTCTGACAAGACGCAACACGTGCCACACATGTGAAATGGAGTCTATCGAATACAAGAACCGTTTGACGTCAACACGACGAAAACTGTCGCACGACCAGCAGTTTGTTTTCAGTCATTTGCAATTTTTGTCGTGGTGTGCACCATTGCAAACAGCGTGTGCAGTGTTTTATAACGAAATAATTCAAGTAGTTTTCCTAGAGTAGAAATTTGCATGTTGTAAAGGAAAATTTTTTTGCACCCTTTGTCAGCAACACGTTGTCAAATTCCCCTTGTGTTCACCGCCTCTTGAAACTAATTTATTCTGTAAGCGCCTTGTAAATGACGCTGAAAAATCATTACCGTCGTCCTGCTGTAAAGCAAAGCACTCCCATTGAAAATGGCTTTGTCGTGTCGTCGGCGTTTTCATTGTCATGTAATGTGCTCTTTGGAGCTATGAGACTTCCAGCATCCGTATGGATACTTGGGCATTTGTGTAACAGTTTAAATTTAATAACTGTTTTCGTTTGAATGTAGGGCAAATCGTTTAAGAATAAAACTACGTTTCTTGACGTGGACTGTTGATCCAGTGGATAAAATTGTAATCATGTTGCTTCTAATAGAGCAAAAATTCAAAGAAGCTCTTTCAAACACACAAAAATAACTTTTAGCGAAGTTAGTGTGCAGTTTTTTGTTGAGGTTGTTATACTGCACGATGTAATTATATACTATATCAGTTAGCTTTCGCCCGAACAAAAATGTATATTGCGACCATTTTCTGTACTCATTTAGGCACGCACTGCTGAGCACATTTACATTTAAGTATATTAATTGTCGCAGTTGAACTAGAACTGAATTGTGTGTGTTATACAAACGCCAGTTTTACTCATATACACAGCATTTATGTTAAAACAAAATCTATGCCGAAATAGGTAGTGTTGTTAAGCTAGGATTATTTTTGCCGAGAACATATTTGACCAGGTGTGTGTGTTATGCAATATAATTTTTTTTTTCCGTTACTACACATGTATTCTCATGTTTCCCGTATTTGGTGATGAAATATATCTTTTTCAATTTTTCTCATAATATACGGCTCGGTGGTTATCAATATTAAAATTTTAAATTTGGTTGGCTCAAATCCAGCAGACGTAACGTGTGCTAGTCATCTTGGATAGCCAGGTTGAGTGATAGTGTAATTTCACTTCGATAAATGAATTATTGCAACTCTTTGTTTCTTACACCAGTGGGCGTGACATAGCAATCGCCCCGACGCAAGCAAGGTACTTGTACCCGGGTGAGAATGGTGCATTTACCAGGAACCGTGCCAAGATACCCGCTATGGTGATAGAGCACACACACTACCGCACTGTTACGTCACTCCTGTCGCTTGTGCTCTGGACATTTACAGAGTATATATTTTCTTTCTTCTATCAAGATCGGGTTTTCATTCACGGTATTGTACAGTATTGTAAATCAGTGTATCAAACTATCAAGGAATTTCTGTTAAGTAGACTGCAAAAGTATAATTTTTTAATGTGCCGTGAACTTTTTTTTGATCGAACTGCATGTTTTAAGATTATTGATGAATCCTGCCTCCAAAATTGTATAACATTTTTTTTTCTTCTGAAAAACTAAAGGAAGTAACTTACATTTTGCGGTGAAGTCGTTACGCTGCAATTGCTTCATGAATCTCCAACTGATCACAGAAAGCCCAAATTTCAGTGTTTAAAAATGCGTATAAATATTAAATGCTTCCTTGATTTGTCACGTGTTAAGATTAATTTTGGGCTTCAAAATACCACATTGAGAAAAGATATCAATATAAACTTTGTGTAATAACGAATAACTTAAATTTATTGGAGCCTATTTGGTTTTCTGATACGGACTGGGTGCTACAGGGTTAGTAACAGAAGGCCCTTTCGGGAAGTTAAGTGTGTCTTTGATGGCCCTATATTTGGCTTGAAGCTCTTGCGGACGGATAACTCATCTCCGGGAAAGTTTGAGGGTGGGGGGGGGGGGGGGGGGGGTTGGAGAGTGGCGGGGTGTGAGTGAAGAGATTTGGACGGCTCTTGACATAGAGGTCTTAAGAGCCGACGAGTGTGATTGATGTATGTGGCAGCGCCGGAATGAAAGGGCGGGGAAAACGGGAGATCCTGAGAAAACCCGCCGACGATGCCGGCGCGATTCCCACTTGCGAAAATCCAAGTGCGACTCGGCCGGGGATTGAACGCGGTTTGCCATGGTTGTGGGAGGCGAGCAGGCTAACCGCTCAGCCGCCGCGGCCCTGAGTGGAGCAGTTATTAGTAATGATACAGCGTAAAATAACTTTCATAACCACGGATTCTTTCAGAATAGTCCCTCGGCCAGCCTGTCAAGAAGTAACCAAGATTTTCTCCAGTTCAGAAATATTATTTTGTGGATAACAAGCAGCGTGCAGGTTATTGCTGTTGCGACTTGGAGGTTTACGGTTGGACGGCAGAACAGTTTCGGCCTTGGCAAAATATTTCTGGGCTCCCTTAGGCGTGTGTGTTTCCTCTAACTTGCAGGGGAAGTCTAGAAGTGACGCTTTGAAGCAATTGGTTAGTAATTTTCATTCCTTGGGGGGAAGTTTGGGTTTGTTGCATTTCTTTTCGTAACACCGGTTTTGGAGTCCTTGGACGCGGGCGGACTGGCAGTGGTAATCTATCACGAAGGTCACAACAGTGGATTGGAACTACAACTCCAAATGCTTTTGAAAAGGGGTGCAGCGTCCAATTACACCAGTGCACATACAGCAAAATTTATTAGCGAAGTCGGCCAGTCTTACTCATTTTTTGTATTGTACGTAAAATACTTTTAATCAGCGAAACAATGCTGGCAAAGGTTTGCACATATTACTCATTATCTTCTACAGAATTAATAATCCATTAGGTTATTCGAACTTTGGCCATAAGTTATTCACCGGAATCTCAAGTGCACTGAAATGACGGAATTATTTACTGGATGACCGAACAGAAAGTAAGAATACTTCAGCAGACCTTCTAACACAAATGTGATAATGTGTTTTATAACCATTAGCTTCTGTTCATAGAGAGTAACTTAAAGCCATTAGCGAGCAGATATTGCAGTGGTTAGCAGTAAACCAGAGCTTTCGACAATTTCTATTGGCCGGGTGGGTATTTTATTGTTCATTCAATTTCCACGGTCCGCTGAATGAGATTGTGGCGTCGGCTTAAACAGTTATTTCATGGGTAAATTCATAATGTGGTAATTTGTGTTAGGTTTTTTGCGACAGCCTTTTTTTTTTTTTTTTATAATAATTTAGTTTGTGTATCTACTTAGACTTATCATAAAATTGTAAAAATAGCAAAGAAGTGGCTGTTCGCCTGGTCAGTAGCTAGCAGATAATGGAAGTGTGCAGGTTCTGAAATTCTCTGCTTCCCCTAAAGCTCTTCATGCCGCTTAGAACCTGTGCTGTGTTGGCACCTTCCTCTGCTTTCTCGGTCGCCATACGAACTAGAAAGAATGCCTCCATAACTCAAAATACTGATTATTATCGCTCGACTGTCATCCAAACACCCCTTAGTGACTCGCCCCGCTATATCACTACTCTATCCTCTTCCGCCCGGCGGGCTAAGGTCAGCGGCGCAGACCAGCGACACGTAACAATACTGTAGTAACAAATAATTCTCATGGAAAGGAAGTAGTAGCTGAGATACGATTGCGTGGCGGCTTTTTAAGGGGTCTGCCGAGTTAGGACACTATTGAGGTATGAAAAGTCAGTCATTTACCAGGATCTGATTATGGATAACATTTAGTGTGTTTTAGAAACTGGAAAATATCTAGTAAGTGATTACAGGACTGTTATGGGCCTGAAATTCCCGTAAAAAGATTTCGACGAATTGAAAAAAAAAAGGGGGGAGGCGTAGAACTGGTCTTTATGTTAGTATTACACGCAGAGACAATCTGTGTAATACGGTGAATATAGGCTGCGGGACTGAATTGTACGCCAGTGTACTACAGTAGTGCAGTGCTGCAGTTGAGTTCTCACCCCCTGTCTTCAGACAAACAAAAATAGCTGCAGGAGAGGCATCCTCCTCCGAAATGAAAGTAAAATACTGGAAAATAAAGTTTGCAAAAATAAATTACAAATTTAATTTAATTTTAACGATGTGTAATCCCCCTTGGAAATGGATGTTTATAGCATTTTGTGGTCCTGTATCTGTATATTAGCCCATTGATTGTAAAGAATTTTTTGAACTAATCTTAATATTATAGCTTTCATATTTTTTTACAAAAATTTCAATTTGGAATTCCCATCCCCCCTCCCAAGTAAATTCCTAGCTACGCCACTGGTCACGGAGACACGGACGCTGTAACAGACGTGGTGCGCGCTCACCGTATGGCACAGGTTTTTTTTTTACATAAAAATAGCTACGTTTCCTATACGAGTAATAGTAATGTTGTTTTGCGGACATGTCTTGGAAGCAGTTGTCTAGCCGGCGATCGCTGTAATCTGAGGGAGGTTCGGAATTGTAAATAGCATCGGCCTACATACCTTCTTGTTAGTGGCCACGGCGGCGCGGCGAAGGAGGTTAGAACTCACGGGCCGATGAACTCGTGCGCTGCGCATGCGCGCTGGTCCCGGCCGTGGACGGCGCGCGCATCTCATTGGCTGTCAGCTTCAAGGAACACTCAGCCTTGTTTATTATGCGCTTGTCGGCGCCGCCCGCACCAGTCGCTTTCAGAACGTCCAGACGTAAAGGTAGTGAGTGTCTCGTTTCATATTTTACTCGTAGTGACCACGGGTAACGAGCAACTTTTACTCTAGTCGATTTTTTTAAACACATTTTTGTTAACGTCTTGCGTGTGATACTCTTATATCGGCATATTGCTGTGAAGATTATTTCATTATCGTACCTGGTGCTCGCAATGTGACTATCGTTTTGCTCATATTGAGTGGTGTAATCGAATATACATATTTTTCTTATCCTGGGACTGCTTGGAAACTCGTCAAAATGCCTAAAAACAAGACATCGCCTTTCAACAAACTTGCCCGCTTCCTCAAGAGTCGGACAATGGTTTGTGATACTGGATTTTTTTATGTACACAGTTGCAAAATTTTTTAGTAAAACTGCCTAGTTATAAAAAATTAGTTTCATTCTTCCTACAGTTTTTGAGTGGGCTACGCAAAAATTACAGCTATTATATTGTGTTAGCCTCTCGTTGCTCTCGTGATATTAAACTTTTTAAAATTAATTTTGGAAAGTAAGTCCTGTATCTCGATTTCTAGAAGGAAGCTGTAAAGCAGTAGGTACTGGTTTAACGTGTTTTGCTACAGATAACATGTTTGACTGCTCGGGTTCCCAGCAGGAATCTAAGTATTATATATTTTTTAAGTTAATTCCTGTAATATTTTACTTGCGTATGCTTCATAATAGAGACGACATATCAAGACGTAACTTACCCCTATCCCTACGTGTATTGAATTTTCTTATGTAACGTACAATAGATGTAATATTTAATTTAAAAAAGAACCGAAATATAATTCCCACTTAAAGTAATTGCTTTAGTACGCGATTCATTAAAAAAAGTGTTTGTAAAAATGTTTTGGTATACACGTGCAAGTGAAGTACACGGATCACGTAAAAATAAGTCTCGTTCCTGTGAATTCGAATCTAAAAAAACAATTTCGATGCCAAACCATGTCTTAAATTATTAATCGTGCGTTTCTAAGGAATTTGTCCAGGCTATAGATAATATTGGAACTCGTGAATTAGTGATCTTTTGAGTTGGAGAGTATCTTGGAAATGAATCTCGATTAAAATTGATTATATCTTACATAAGTGTTGTATGTATCGCAAAATATTTCGCGTATTATATATTTCCGACGTAATAAGTGATTGTTATTGTATAAATAAAAGTGCACACGTAAAAATTAACGTACTGAGTAGGCGTTAACTAGTTCTTGTGGAATTGATTTCATTGCACAAAATCTTTTGTGTATAGGTTATACTGTGGATCAGTTTTAACCAGTACGGGTGCTGTGTTCTTTATCATGAGCTAGTTACTTGTTTTATCACGCCATGTCTTATTAACCTGTAAAGATAAAAACTTTCACTTAAATTTTCATTTAAGCATAATAGTGACGAATTATATTGTAACACAACCAATGTGACTAGTATCATTAGTGGTTCGCAGATAAAAATAAGATTATTTCTGTTCGTGATTCAGTGGATTCGGGATTTGAGGAGGCACAATTTTCGGTTTCAAACCAGTATTGGCTTGGAAACGGGATGGGATGACACGACGTCGAATTCTATCGAGTAACAGATTCCTACTAAACAGCGGCATTAAACACGTTTAACTATGTGTTTTAGGCTGGCCAGCTTTAAAGTTACAGAATCTGTTTAGTGTGTACAAATTGGCAAGTTTTTCTCCTATTTTGAATACTTTATGATCCCATCAAGTGCCCAAATACATACGTACACACAGTGAGAGGGCGCAGTATTTACGTGAATGTGGACGGTGATAAGGTTTATTGTGCTCAGGAACAAAACGAGAATTCTTATGAGCGAGTTTGGTATAGGGAAAATTCCTGCCGCTAGGTGCGCAGTCTTCCAAAACGTAACTTTTCATTACAATTTTAAGCTACGTGGAATAATAAGAGATATTTGACTTAAGATTTTTTTATATATGCTTTTTGATTATTACAATTAACATGTTTTTTACGTAGGAAACAGAAAATCTGGTACACTGCGACGCAGCGCTTCCCTAGTAGTGAAAATATTTCGTTGCCACAATTGTAACATTGTTCTTCCCAACCTGTAAACGTGGTAACCTTAACGGTGTGAACAAAATTGCTAAGCTGACTTCAGTCGGAAAAAATACACACACGTCAATCCGTTTCGCACAAACTAGAGCAATTTCTGATCGCTATCTCCGCGATTTTATCAGCGCAGTCGGCTAGTTTTCGTGACGATAAGACTTTGACAGCCTTTGACGGCCCCCTTTCTGTGCCTTCACGCCTCGGAAATATGTCCCGCTGACGGGGAATGACAGCCTTTCAGCGTGTTACGCAGGACACTTCCACACGCACCCTATCGCGTGGCTGGTAGCGTGTCAACTCCACCAGATAAGACGAGGCGACCCAGTGTTTATGTGCGGGGCTTAGATCTTGTTATATACCATTCACGTTTTCTTTACATTTTCCACATCTGTATGTATTTAGTGCTTGAAATAGTCTCATTGGAATTAATTATTTTGTTATTTTTTTTTATGTCGGATGCTATCGATAGTGGACAAATTACCCCCACAACCCCAAAAACCTGCTTCCAGTCATACATAGTTGACGTCAACCATCCACTTTCTTGCTCACCAGCTGGTGTCGTGTGTATGGATTACACAATTCCGTGAATAATAGCTGGTAGACACTTTAGTGTTAAATTGTTTGTTCACTTTTTTCACTTTCTTGTACAAGAAAGATGCTTGTGTGCACTAGGCTTAAGTCTAGAAAATTATACCAAAGGACAGCGCACCGAATTCATACGCACTCTGCTGTAATAATATTTTGCATGATAACTATTTATTACTAGGTGCTACCAACACACATGTTTTCTCACGGTTTTTATTCATATTTATTACAAAACTGTTGTGATACATGGCGTATTTGGGAAATAACTACACACTTAATCCATGGGGCGATAGTTCAAAGGTTTGTTTTAAAATATGTGATTAAATTTCGAATAGACTACATATACACACGGTTCACATTCTTGTACATGAAGGTGTACGCCTTCCTTAGTCAGCTTGTATCGTGTGACCGGCTAACTTGTTTGCAAATGATTTTTAATGCAAGGGTTTGCGTGCTAGCTAGAAACACTTACTCTTCTATTTTTCGTCCACCTTCTTGGGGGAAGTAGTTTACATTTGCGTTTTATACGTTTATGTAGTTCCCGTACATGCTGGTATTAATCTGAGAGTAGAAAACATTTAAAAATTCCGCATTAGTGATATGTTAGGTTTGTGAAATCTTTGTGTGTTGTGGTGGAAATGAGTGTCTGGCATGCTGCAACATTCAACTACTACTACTTGTGTGTACAGGGGACTTGAATACAAGAGGGTGTTCACTTTTTGTTGATCGCCGTCTTGTTCACCAAAGATGTAAGTCTGTATCAGGTTTAAGGCTCCACTTCACTTTGTATGCATCAATTCTTAGTTTTCGTGTCATAATTTCAGTTTGCGGTATTATTGGAAATATTTGATT
The DNA here is from genome assembly GCA_029891345.1 of Dryococelus australis. Classification (NCBI taxonomy): domain Eukaryota; kingdom Metazoa; phylum Arthropoda; class Insecta; order Phasmatodea; family Phasmatidae; genus Dryococelus; species Dryococelus australis. Next base: position 88,357,594 of record CM057003.1, on the reverse strand, counting down.
AAAGAAAATGTACTATTTGCTAGTTATCTAATTTGCAGTGTGTTATCTCCTACTTGCAAAGAGCCAGTGACTTATTGACATACGCACAAACATATGAAACAAAAACCGGTAAAATGTAAATTTCCCATAATCGTACATTTGTCAGTAATTACTATGAATTCCACCTTCCTGTATCTACTTTGCACTTTCGAGGCCTCGAAACGTGTAAAACTCGTAAGGCGAACCTTTGTGCACGCTCCACTTGCCTCGTCGCCTTTACGCGCTGAACTGCTCTAAAGTTTTTCCGTCTTGAATGACTTTAAGCGGTGGCCCGCCCCATATTTTCCCGGTACTCTACTAAAGATGAAAGCATGGTGCGTGTCGAAAAACAAATCTGAAGTTTCTGTACATAAATTGTAGTTGCTAAAAATGGTTCTGAAAACGCCTGTCTTAGCTATTTTCACGCCCACAAAATATTCATTGGTGTAGAAACGTGAACTGGAAACTTGTTTACACTACTTCAAAATACCCAGTCGTTTTTTAATCACGTGTTTTCTATAATACCTCTACAACGCATTTCATGTGCCATCCAGGCGCCGGTGGGGGATGAAATGATATGAAAATGAAGCAGCAAAGGAATGCAATGCTTGGGAGAGGTGGGGATACCCCGATAAAACCCACCGGCATCCACCATGTTTTTGACGTGCGGAAATCCGGGTTTTCTCATCCGAGAATCGGATCCGGTTCGCCGTGTTGGTAGACGACTTGTCTGTTTATTCTTAACCGGTTCCATTTGTTTTAGTGTGTGCCACATTACCTGGTATAGTTGTTCCGTTAAGATATAAGCCATTCCAATTTCGAAGATTATGTCTTGCGTATGTAACCAGAATTACGTTAAATATTTTTAGATGCACATTAAAAATTCTCAACAAAATTGTCTTGCGATTTATAACATTGCTGTTATACCCACTGTTTACTTTGTCACTGTGAAAATAAGCTAGCAACGTCTTAAAATGGCTATTACTTAGCCTAGAAATTTATATTTACCATTCCTACCTGTTGACAAAGTAGGTTAATGCGTGGGTTAATTTCCAGTGTGTTATGCATTTTTTAACATACGAGGATTAGTGTTAAGCAAGTACCAGTCATGACAATTTTCGCCCATTCATAGGAACACTTTCAGGCATACTTCATTTTGAAACTTGTCAATATAACGCACCAGTTTCCGCAGTGACGGCGAAGAAATTCTCATTAGTTCTGGCGTTTGTGTGCTTTGATAAAGCGTAGTGCACTTTCCTACAGCCTGGAGTGTTAGCCGGAGATAACGTTTTGTTGTATAATAAAGTAGTAGATTGCGTCGTTCGAAACTTGAAGTGGAGAGATTTTGGCGGCTCTTAACATTGAGTTCTTGAGAGCCGATGAGTGAGGTGTATGGAGTACATCCGGAATGCAAGGACGGGGGAAACGGGAGATCCCCGAGAAAACTCGCCGACCAGCGGCATCGCTCAGCACGATTCCCACGTACGAAAATTCGGGAGCGACCCCGCCGGGAATCTAACCCGGTCTGCCTACACTGTAATTTTTTTTTTTAAAAACTTCCTAAATTGTAATTGAATTTTTTAACTTATACACTGTATGGAAATACCTCTCATCAAGCTTGCAAATATTGGAATGCTTAGCGTCGCTTCTGTACAAATTTTGGATGTTTCGTATGCATTTGACTGTTTCTGACAAAATGTGGGAACGCTGCAATGAATGTATAGGGGTGAAAATTATCATGCTCGCTTTCTCGCTAAGCGTATACACTTGCAGGGCAAACTCCCGGTTAATTTCTTAAGAGTGTAGGTGGCAGATGGATAGTCTGGTCTGACCCCTGCACTACGACGGCCCCTTTCTGAACGTGGATAACCTATTTTCGAGTTGGGAAGCTCTTCCTGGTTCTAGGAAAGTGGGCTGAAGTCGGTTCATGTGGTGTTTGCATGTCTCGGGAGGTACGTGCAAGTTTTGGTTGGGTCAGGGGGGGGGGGGGGTGGACCTTGAAAAAGGGAATGGACCCGCATTACTCTCTCATCACTCATCGTCAGCGCGTAATCGCTTAGCTGCCTTCGCTGTTTGCGCAAGTGAGACAACTGCTTACATAGCGCCTGAGGCCATTAATTGAACAAATATACATGTATTTTTTTGAGGATTGTAAAACTACTTAATTACGCGGTGCATATTCATTCTAACCTTGCATAATCTCGTCTTCTATATAGTTACCTTTAGCATATAAATTTAAGTACTGATCATAATTAATTTCAGCCTGAATTATTTACAGGTTGAGTTTTATCAGTTATTAAAAAAATTTGTTAAAATTTTCGCTGTTTTTTTAAATGAAATTTTATGACCAGACATTAAAATCATAGCTTTAAATGTCCGGGAAGACTACTCAACAGCCTTTTTGAAGAAGTTTGTACGGATTCAGTTATTTAAATTTTTTCCCACGTGGGTCTGAAATTATTGAACAATGAGGGAACCTTTGATTACAGTTACAAATATGAAACAGAGTAAAATAAGTTGGATGTCTAAATAAAACTTGTATGCTACCTGTGCTTTAACAAGATAGTTTTTTTAATTTATATATTGAGTCTGGGAATTTAGTTATATAGGAATGCAGGTAAGTCAAAGATGACGGGGGGAACCTCCTCTTTAAGGATTGTTCGAGACTCAGTACGATCAGGGGGAACCCTCCCCTGTCTAAAGCTACTTGGAATATCGTGTGAGCTTGGCAACTATCACGAGTGTTGTTGGCGTAGACGGCTGTCGTTCGAAGCTTTCGGACTCTTGAGATACTTAGGGAAGAGACGGCACTCGACAGTTTTAACCATGCCGATAGTATTTCGGTTCTAGTGCTTCAGGCAGCTATTACAAGATGCTTCATGCTCTGTCGTTCCAGTTGGACGGCAGTCTTCTTTCTTTGAGTTAATGCCCCCCCCCCCTCCCTTCTGCAATGGAAACAGAAGGGGGAGGGATGGGCAAATTATAAAACTGTGAGGCTAGAAGCAGTCATTCACAAGCAGTTTATTTTTGTTCTGCAGTATTAGATCCCTCTTGGTTTTGAGGAGTTTGTGGCATTCAGTAAGTCTTTTCAAGGAAAGAGGTTTTTAACGAAGCCAAGATGGCTGCCAGACAAGTAAAATTACGGATCATGATAGTTCCGGTGCCAAACACGGCTGTACGTAGATTCAGGCTACGCAAACACTACCTATTTATAATACCTATGACAATTTTGCTGTATGTTGCCGGGATGTTTTTTTCTAGAGTTTACATACTGCTAATATTATATCATCCAGCGATAGGTTAGTTCAGATCTCGAATGCTTGCAGAGTTTTATGCAGTAGTTCTCAGACCTAAAGCTCAAGACAGTCTATATCAGTAGGGTGTTTTGTCGGTAACGTCATATACGCGTCTTACTCCCGGGTTTGGGTCGGGACTGCTGCTGGCAGTAACCTGGCGTCATTGTACGTCTTTATCGACGTCAACAAACTATTGTTTCAAGAACGCTTAGTCAGTACGTCTCTGTAGTGAAGGAACGCGCACTATCCAACTAAAAGTTTATTCGCGCGTAAAGGCACTACGTAAATAAACCTGTTTTTTTTTTTTTTTAATGCTGCAGCGGAAACAACAGGAACAGTGGTTTCCTAGTGCATTTCAGCTACGGATTAAAAATAATTTTACCCAACACGACATTGAGATAGTGTCGGATATAGTGTACCGTGCTCCGAAAACAACTGTGTATAGCTATTGTGTGTATATTGTACGTGCAGTAATGATAAACTTGGTTAGCTACGAAATATGGAGGAAAAAGGGGAAGGGTCCTTCCACTTAAAAATTATGTTTATAGCTGCTGCCATCATCTGTACTGTCGCATTTATTATAAATTTTAACACTAATACCGAGAGGCAAAACCGACACTTTTTATATACCTAGTGTAAATGACTTGTTTCTGTAATTTTGATTTTGAAACACTGAGAAAAATTGTCTAACATGGAATCGTACGAACATCATTATACAAAGAAAAAGATATGGTACAAGGATAACTTTATTTTGTATAACATTGTCGTTGGTTTTTCAGTTTGTAAAAGCCACACATTACTCGCCTTTGAATTGTTCCTGCGTCACTAATGCTGGGATTTAAATATTTGAAGGTGGTGTGTAATGTAGAAGCGTGTTTTGAATAGCTTTGAGAAATTAACTTGAAACTGCGTTCATACAATGTCACGCTACTTAACTCATACCCAGCATACAAACCGCTTTTAGGCAAAGGGGGGTTCATCGTACAACAGTATCACGCATTTTTATCATAACTTTAATGTTGCTAGCATCTACAATGGCTAAATATGTGTTTTGGCCTAGCAGGGAAAGTGTTATGGAAACAGTCAGCTGTATTTAAAATAAAATACCACAAGTGTAGAGTAATAATTAATTGTACGCAAGTTAAAGTTGAACAGCCACCAAACATTGATCAAAGAATGATTCTTTACTCAAATTACAAGGGTATGCTCACATGTAGATTCTAATAGGCATTGCACCCAGTGGACGGGTGTTCTTCAAATCAAAATGCTACGGTGGAAGGTCGAGTAACACATTTATCACTAATGACTGCGGGTTGTTGACGTCACTGGAGGAGAGCGACGACGAAGTAATGGCTGATAAAGGTTTTCCAGGTATTAAAACAAGCCTCTCCTACAACGGAGTTATTGTTGTTACTCCGCCATTTCTGCACGTTGGTAAATTGACAGCTGAAGAAGTAGAAACTACCTACAGTGTTGCCAGTGTTCAAATTCACGTAGAGAGGTGCATTCAGCTAATTAAAATATATAACATATTAGACAAACTATCAACTGAACTGCTCCCATATGTTGATGACATTGTTCATGTGTGTTGTGTTTGTAGTAAATTTGGAGTCTCCCATAATTCAAGGTGTGAAATCAAGTCAAGGTTTACATTATTGCAACACACTGAAATAATTTACTGTGGATTTTATACGCACAACAAAATACATAAAACATATTAGTACATTAAAGTACACAGAGAGCTACATGGTAACGGAGTCTGGCAACATTTAAAATATAAGATGAATAAACTTTCTGCTGACATTGGCTGTTACTTTATTTCGAGTCTTGGTAAATAGCGAGAAAAATAAAATGTTCCTATTTTATCAATAAAAGTCTGAACGTATTTTATTTACTGTTGCAATGTTATGCAAACTTGTTGTTTTTTTACTGTAAACAAACAAGTCGCATTTGTACATACCCATACCTGTTACGTACATAAGCATCTGGCACTGGGTGTAATACACGTGATTTAGCTTTAATTTGATATTTTTTCTTTTCGTCTAAATGCAAATACTTCGTTATCATTGCCTGCCTCATCAACTATGCACTTATCCTTACATGAAATTGGACACTTTACTTCTAAAACTCGTTTCAGTTCGCCCTTCATTGAAAACAAGGCCGTCTGGACTTCCATACAGCCATGACTGTAATTTGTGTACTATCAAACGACAGCATACAACTTTAGTATCACGTGTTCTTTGATAATTTTCTATGGCTTCAGATTCCATGTCCTCCCTATATTTCACGTTTTCTTGTGCAGCGACACCTGTTTGGCATTGATCATTACAATCTATTGAGGAACTCTCCAATGTATCAAAACCTTGTCTTCTAACTTAAATTCGATGATTCTTGCTGCTTGCCGAAATGCGGGTACGCCTTTCACTAAACCGTTCCGGACATTCTGCTTGCTTGCATGTTCTTAAAGAAATTTCAAGTGCCTTCTCATCACTAACACACACTTTTTTTTCGTAAAACGACTGCTCACCTTCACCGAGTGGTCTGAAAACTGACGTTACCGTTAAACACCCGCACTGATTTTGTAAGTATTCTGTGGTTACATTTTTACACTCATCCCTTAGCACTGACTTTTTCACTGTTTGTATCAAATAATTAATTACTTTTCTACATTCTCGTTCTACTCACTTCTGTTTTCTGCAATCAACATCTGGCGTAGGGAACATGGTATAGCAATCACCGCATCTACAGTTGGAGATGCTGGCACTGAAAAATGTAGTTCTTTCTTTGGAAGCAAGTCACTAATTATGTTTCCCTTTGAATACTGTTCTTTTGCAGCCCTTGTGGAACTTCGTTTGCTCCAGGTTTGTGCGATGTCTGTTTTCGAAGTAGTGTGTTTATGTAATAAACAACTGCGGCTACATGTTAACAAGACATACCAAGTCCTGCCGGGCAAGGGCATGTGCTAGCAGTGACATCTCTTTCACCACAAATCTTGGGGGGGGGGGGGATACGAAAGACAATCAGCGATAACAAAAATAAAAAGTATATTGCTTATTATTGCAGTACCATAAAGCATGCGAGACAACCACACCTCAAGTAACACTTTGTAAGGTAGGACAGTAACAGCAGTTTGCCGAATCACTTCCGCTTGTATTGAAGAAATATCGCCCTTCCTTATTTCTTTAACATTATTTACATGACCACTAATGCAAAGTTTTTTCCCTTTTAATAAACTCTTCTCCCAATATTAATACTTTTTACTGGCAGGAACCCGCGCGTCAATTCTATTTCACACATGTTTATTAAACAATGAATGTGACGCGTCCTGCAATTAGGTACGCGGAAAGACACGGCGCGGCGCCACAAGTAAGATTTTTCGACCCGTGCACGATGCCTCCTGCACAGCCGACGCGACTTCACGTTTATTCGACAGGTAATAGCGCAGAGTAGCTCTCTCCTAAGCACTCCACGTCGGTGTCTACTGAACTATGGACTCTCCCTACTCGTTTTGGACTTCTGTTCACTATTCTGATTAAGTTTTCACTCAAAACAACGTGAACAGTCACCTATAGATATGGAAACTTAATTACAAACACGTAACAATAATAGTCTACATGCCAGTGTACAATAACACTTTTATGTGGAAAGGAAGTGAACGAATATGAAAACAATCTGAACTACGAATTGCAAAGGACATTATGAAAAGAAAATTGGGGATAAACCGGAAAATGAAAGGCTAAAAAGAGAGGTAAGTATAATACATTATAAGGTCGGTGGTATTTCGAAACCTCACGAATAAGATTTTTCCTTAATTTCACTATTCTCTCATTCGGATTTCACTAAAAGGACGTAGGGGCCGCGGTGGCTTAGCGGTTAGACTGCTCGCCTTCCACCAAGGCGAGCCCGGGTTATTCCCTAGCCGGGTCACTCACGTGTTTTCGCAAGTGGGAATCGTGCAGGACGATGTCGCTGGTTGGTGAGTTTTTTCGGGAATCTTCAGTTTCCCCCGCCTTTGAATTCCAGCGCTGCTCCATCCTCATAATTTCACCCTCATCAGCTCTCAAGACATCGTTAAGAGCCGTTAATCTCTTCACTGAACTCGACTACAAGGGCGGCTGACGGCGTGTGGCTAAGGGCTGCAATTATAAACTCTCTTTGAATGTCAACTAACCTCGCTCCAACAACATTGATGTTTTTGTTGATTATAGTCCTCTTCCGGAAGACGGGTAACTGCTGGCAAACAACTTTTAATAAATTCTATTAATTACTATAGATTTGTTTTTGTATGCAAGTGTAAGTTATTTAAATGTATACTCTATAATTCATAAAATATAGAATGGTTAATACAATGTCTAGGTTTAAAAAAAATACTTTTTCTTAACATTATGCATATTACGAGAGTAAAATTATATTTTCCAAAGTATTTTTACAGTCTCGTACCTTTAAACTGGTTTTTAAATTTTGACAATTGGTTAAAACAGTAGCAATAAAATAACTTATGTTAGGCGCTGGAACTCTGTGTGAAGTATTGCTAATAATTAATTGCCTCCCCTCATACATCCCTTTAAAAATCTCTGAATTATATATTTTTTTCATTAACTTTCGTCAACATCTTAGAAATGGCAATTCCATATATATATTTATTAGTTACCCAGGTATTTAAAATTCCAGGTGCTCTCTCGCGACGAATTGATACGACCAGAGAGCTTTTTTTTTTTTTTTTATCAAACTGAATCGCCTTCTCTTCCGGATTGTAGGGTATCATTACTTTTTTACTCGTAATCGTAAAATAAATTACAGCAAAACTGATCTTTGAATTTATTAGAAAAGCAGGTTGGGAACACACACACTTATAAAATTTGTATGCAAACATGCCACAAATCACACGATTTTCATGGGTATCTTCCTACTTTAACAGTGGTTCAACCATAAGTCACGGCTACGTTGCCATGTGTCTTACTGGAAAGGCATCCACATCCCATTCGTCTAGCGGTCTGCTGGTTGACAACTGTAATGTATGAAGAGTGGAGGACCGCCAACAGCTTGCTGGCTGACCTGTGGACGTTGTTTATAATCACGGCCCGTAGTGTTGTCGGTGCAACAATGTTTATCCCGGAGTGGCGAGTGTTGGCGGCCGGGGATACAGGCGGTAGTTTGCCGCGATGGCGACGAGGTCGAAGAGGAAGGTATGCGTGCTGGGGTCGGGCAACCTGGGCACGGCGATAGTGAAGATCGTGGCGCAGAACGCGCGCGACTCTGCGCAGTTGGACGGCACGGTGACGCTGTACGTGTACGAGGAGCAGGTGGCTGGTCGGCGGTTGTCAGAGCTGATCAACGAGACGCACGAGAACGTGAAGTACCTACCCGGGTGCCGGCTGCCGGACAACGTGCGTGCCGAGCCAGACCTGTTGCGCGCGGCCGCCGCCGCGGACCTGCTGGTGTTGGCAGTGCCTCCCGCCAAGGTGCGCGCAGTCTGCGACTCGCTGCGCCGGCAGGTAGTCGCACGTTCCCGCACCACATCCTGACTATACGCTGTTCACGGTAAAATGAGCACTTTTGAAAACCATTCGAAAAAAGTTGCCCCTGCCTGCATATTGTATTTGACGGGCGCACTAGTCACATGCGCCCAGTAAAGTTGGTAACGATGGATGGAAAGTGTAGTTCCATATCTTGATGCCGAATGAAAATTTTTCTAGGTAATCATTTGTGATAACGGGAATTATTTCTTTCGCTTACTGTTTTTTTAATGCACCGAAGTGTAAAAAAAGAGCAGATTTGATGTTTACTTTCCTAATAATTTCACAGTTTCGCCCGACCGACGCACGAGTAAAGTGATTAGGCACATGGCAATGTTAATTTACAAAAGGTGGAATAATACTAAGCAGCGCTTCCAAAATATCATTTTACCGTGAACGGCATATAGGGGTTTCGAAGGTTGATTTCAAAAGTGCTAGCTTTATCGTGAACAGCCTTAATGGGCCGGCAGGTGAAGCCGACGGCGGCCGTGGTGTCTCTGGTGCGCGGCCTGAACGAGGACGGCGAGCTGGCGTCGCGCGTCGTGCGGCGCGTGCTGAGGACCCGCGTAGCCGTCTTCATGGGCGCCGGGACGCCCCGCGAGCTCGCAGACGAGAAGTTCACGGAGTGCACAGTCGGCTGCCGCGACCGCCGCCTCGAGTCCACGCTGCGACACCTCTTCAGCACACCCTACCTCAAGGTGACCTCTCGCCACCTACCTACCGACCGTTCGCTGGCAAAACATATGTGATACATGAAGTTGCAAGGCGTGCATTAAGGGGAACGCTGCATGGGAGGAGTATATTTAGCCGATTTTCGATATAAGGTGTTTTACAAAGGGTTTATCGATTACGTTGTTACAATAGTGACGGCAGTAAGTATGTGAGCACTGATGGAAGAAAATAAAGAATTATTTCCTTGTCTTCAATTAGTGCTCCGAGAATAACGAACACAGTGAATTCGTAATAATGCAAGGTGCTCAAAGTTATTATTTACGTTTTGTAATACAGCGGATTTTTAACTATTTTTGGCTCGACAAGTTGGCAATTATTATATAAATATATGGTTTGTGTGCACCATTCCCCTTAACTAGGCACCTTACGCGCGGCGGAGATCAGCAACGTAGTTTGTTGCCAAGTCAAAATGTTGCCCTATGCCACTGCCCCTGACCATCGCCACAGTAGATAAAATCCATTCACGGTTAGGTACTTTACACTTTTCTGAAGCTCTGCTGAAGTTCTAATTCCAGGATATTCCTCCGCCTCGTGCAAACTAAGCTTTAATACACCAAAGGACAACGCACCGAATTTGTGCGCACTCCGTTGCAATTATATTTGGCATAATAAGTATTTCTCACTAGGCGCTACGAAAACCTGTTTTCTCACTATTTGTTCATATTTAATTTAAATGAAATATTATTTATAAATAAAATACCGGTAAAACTTCAAATTAACAAAACATTAGATACTTTCATGTTAAGAGGCATAAAACGAGTGTGATACACGGCATATTTCGAAAATAACTTAACACGTTATACATGGAGTGGTTTTCCAAAGGTTTGATTAAAAACGTGTTAAGAAATTGGGAATAGATTGTATATAGACACGAAGTGGTGTGGTGGTTCCTCTGATGTAGGCGTGTCCATTCTCTGATTGGCCGCGTGAAGCTCTGGCACCGGGCTTGATTGATTGATTCATAAATGTTTTAGTAATATGAACATATACAGGAAATACAGCAACGAATATAACAACACCAAACATTCCAGCAGAAATGGCATTTCCGGGTTTAGAAACGGGTAGAGGAACAAAATCGTGAAGAGTACTGAAACAAAGTAACACTCGGATCAACTCGATGGCGGGGAGGGGGGGGGGGGGAAGTTAGTCCTACTACTGCGGAAAGTAGTTTGCGTGTTGGCTCAGCTGCCGGCTAGCGAGACGCTGATTGGCGAATGGTGTTAAACTTGTTGGTGGCCAGTGAAGATACCATTTTGCTGGCGTTTACGGCTGGAGTTCGATGAATAAGCGGCTATCTCACCTCTTCTATGTGCCATCAACGTTTCGTTAGCGTCGTCGTCCAATTTGTAGACTTTCGACAGTATGTGTGTGGGACCGAACACCAGTGAGCCTACCCTTGTAGACTTTCGACAGTATGTGTGTGGGACCGAACACCAGTTAGCCTACCCTTGTAGACTTTCGACAGTATGTGTGTGGGACCGAACACCAGTGAGCCTACCCTTGTAGACTTTCGACAGTATGTGTGTGGGACCGAACACCAGTGAGCCTACCCTTGTAGAATTTCGACAGTATGTGTGTGGGACCGAACACCAGTGAGCCTACCCTTGTAGACTTTCGACAGTATGTGTGTGGGACCGAACACCAGTGAGCCTACCCTTGTAGACTTTCGACACGTATGTGTGTGGGACCGAACACCAGTGAGCCTACCCTTGTAGACTTTCGACAGTATGTGTGTGGGACCGAACACCAGTGAGCCTACCCTTGTAGACTTTCGACAGTATGTGTGTGGGACCGAACACCAGTGAGCCTACCCTTGTAGACTTTCGACACGTATGTGTGTGGGACCGAACACCAGTGAGCCTACCCTTGTAGACTTTCGACACGTATGTGTGTGGGACCGAACACCAGTGAGCCTACCCTTGTAGACTTTCGACACGTATGTGTGTGGGACCGAACACCAGTGAGCCTACCCTTGTAGACTTTCGACACGTATGTGTGTGGGACCGAACACCAGTGAGCCTACCCTTGTAGACTTTCGACAGTATGTGTGTGGGACCGAACACCAGTGAGCCTACCCTTGTAGACTTTCGACAGTATGTGTGTGGGACCGAACACCAGTGAGCCTACCCTTGTAGACTTTCGACAGTATGTGTGTGGGACCGAACACCAGTGAGCCTACCCTTGTAGACTTTCGACAGTATGTGTGTGGGACCGAACACCAGTGAGCCTACCCTTGTAGACTTTCGACAGTATGTGTGTGGGACCGAACACCAGTGAGCCTACCCTTGTAGACTTTCGACACGTATGTGTGTGGGACCGAACACCAGTGAGCCTACCCTTGTAGACTTTCGACACGTATGTGTGTGGGACCGAACACCAGTGAGCCTACCCTTGTAGACTTTCGACACGTATGTGTGTGGGACCGAACACCAGTGAGCCTACCCTTGTAGACTTTCGACACGTATGTGTGTGGGACCGAACACCAGTGAGCCTACCCTTGTAGACTTTCGACAGTATGTGTGTGGGACCGAACACCAGTGAGCCTACCCTTGTAGACTTTCGACAGTATGTGTGTGGGACCGAACACCAGTGAGCCTACCCTTGTAGACTTTCGACAGTATGTGTGTGGGACCGAACACCAGTGAGCCTACCCTTGTAGACTTTCGACAGTATGTGTGTGGGACCGAACACCAGTGAGCCTACCCTTGTAGACTTTCGACAGTATGTGTGTGGGACCGAACACCAGTGAGCCTACCCTTGTAGACTTTCGACAGTATGTGTGTGGGACCGAACACCAGTGAGCCTACCCTTGTAGACTTTCGACAGTATGTGTGTGGGACCGAACACCAGTGAGCCTACCCTTGTAGACTTTCGACACGTATGTGTGTGGGACCGAACACCAGTGAGCCTACCCTTGTAGACTTTCGACACGTATGTGTGTGGGACCGAACACCAGTGAGCCTACCCTTGTAGACTTTCGACACGTATGTGTGTGGGACCGAACACCAGTGAGCCTACCCTTGTAGACTTTCGACACGTATGTGTGTGGGACCGAACACCAGTGAGCCTACCCTTGTAGACTTTCGACACGTATGTGTGTGGGACCGAACACCAGTGAGCCTACCCTTGTAGACTTTCGACACGTATGTGTGTGGGACCGAACACCAGTGAGCCTACCCTTGTAGACTTTCGACACGTATGTGTGTGGGACCGAACACCAGTGAGCCTACCCTTGTAGACTTTCGACACGTATGTGTGTGGGACCGAACACCAGTGAGCCTACCCTTGTAGACTTTCGACACGTATGTGTGTGGGACCGAACACCAGTGAGCCTACCCTTGTAGACTTTCGACACGTATGTGTGTGGGACCGAACACCAGTGAGCCTACCCTTGTAGACTTTCGACACGTATGTGTGTGGGACCGAACACCAGTGAGCCTACCCTTGTAGACTTTCGACACGTATGTGTGTGGGACCGAACACCAGTGAGCCTACCCTTGTAGACTTTCGACAGTATGTGTGTGGGACCGAACACCAGTGAGCCTACCCTTGTAGACTTTCGACAGTATGTGTGTGGGACCGAACACCAGTGAGCCTACCCTTGTAGACTTTCGACACGTATGTGTGTGGGACCGAACACCAGTGAGCCTACCCTTGTAGACTTTCGACAGTATGTGTGTGGGACCGAACACCAGTGAGCCTACCCTTGTAGACTTTCGACACGTATGTGTGTGGGACCGAACACCAGTGAGCCTACCCCCCCCCCCCCCTTCTATTTCTTATACTGTTCTTGGGCTTTTCTTTATTCTAAGCGAGACACACCGCTTGATCGGCGTTCAGTTAAATTCACTGGCATGAATGTTGCGGGGAGAAAGGAATAGAAGACTATCTTCGCGGAATAGCTTTTCTTCGCGTTGTTCAGATGCGCAGAACGCGACGAAGGCAATAGTTTTTCCTTGCATTTCAGAACGAGAAATGCGTGTGATGGCACCTTTGTGGTTGTCTTTCATGAGCGTATTTGTGGTATCGTAATGTTGGGAAAGGCGTTGCAATACCAAAGTACAGGCAACCGAATAATGCATTGCAGTACTCTATTCCTCTGCGATGTTACATCTGCAGATACGCACCTGCAAAAATGCTCACACAATGCTTTTTGAACTTGGTTACACATTGGTTTCCAGGAGAAAATTCTTGGCCTCCAGTTTTACTAATTTCGGTGATACTAGTTTGTTTTGAAAGAAACATCGGCAGTAACTTTCCTTCGCATAGTCTCTCGGAAGTAAAATTCTGCCATATCCTACAGCAGACAAGCTGGTGTCATGGAATCTCGCCTGCGATACTTCCTTTGACAAGGACGGTGGACTACTTCCTTTACAGGAATGGAGAGTTAAGCCTCTTTCACATGTACGCCCGAATACGCAGAACAGACAGAACGGAAGAAAACCGCCAATCAGTAGCCGACCTCGGTGTCCGCGCGAGTCGCGCAGAAAGGTTGAGCTCACCGCTGATATCTTCTGCTCGCGGGTAAAAGCAGACTTCGCTGATACTACCCAGAAGTCAGCTGGTTTACATATTTCATGCTATTAATTTCGTGAATAATCGACGTGTAGTGATATAAATACTTACATTAAACTATCCTATACATTTTACAATGAAATACGTGAATATAAACGTAAATTTTATTCAACATTTGTACTAAATAAACGTAGTTTGAAAATGAACCGAAAGATGGCACTAAAGTGTGAAATATTTTTTGATCTAAAATAAAATTACAATCTCTTGATAGCCATTTAGTATATTCCATTCACGCGTTCTTCAGCCTTTTGGAATCGAACCTTTGAAAAAATCACCCTAGGCGTAACATGTCAACCTGGTTTATTCAATCACTTGTATTCACAAATACATAAAACGTGATTAACTCTAAAGTACTGTACTTTTGAATAAATGAAACTTGTCTTAATAGCTTCTTTAACTTGTAATGTTTATTTCGTATTATATACGAATTAAAAACATCGAGAGCAGCTGTGTATTGGCAACGGCTAGTAAGAAATAGTTCTCAGTTCAACTGTTGTTTCAACATAGTTTTTTTTTTTGTAAATTAAATATTGCTATTGAAATATTTAAATATTTTGGTAGCCCCGATAGAAACATATTTCATTGTTACAGTTAAAAATAACAGCGCAAAATAACATACATAGGCCGTAGTGACGTGGTGTTTGTTTTTTCGATCGACGAAACTGTTGGCTGGGTGGAGCTTATCCCCCCCTCCCCCCTCTTTCTGTTTCTCTCTCTCTCTCTCTGTAACTCCCTCTGGAAATTTCCCATCGCTAGTAAACAGCGAAATTATAAATATTTAAAATTGTACCATATTTGGTATTTATTACAGCAAAATTATGTTTATTGAACTTTGAATTTACAACTGATAATAGATTTTATTGTTTAAATGCCTATGTTATTTAGATGCGACACGCGACGCTTACAAATCCAGCAGGTTGGCGGAAGTGGTGTCGAAGGGAGAATCTAGAACTTCACCTTCCACGCGCTTGTCCCAATATGGCGGGAAATTATATCCAGTTTTTATATTGCTTTACGACTGACAGTGATGTGGTGACATGTCAATGATATGGCGTATTTTTTAACGAAGCGTCAAGTTCGTACTCGTGTTTTTTAAACATCGTAGACAAGTTACAAAGTTGTGATAAATATGTTTTTCCACGGCAGAGTGAAATGTGTTGTGATCGTTGTGTATGAAAGGGCGTGGTGGCTGCGTTGGAATCGTTACGCAGGCCAGGTGTGTGTGCTGATTTCCAAAAATGTGCAAAATTTATACGTTTTAACCATGAACTGATGTTATGACGAAGTTAATTATTAACGTTCTCGTCTATCACAACATTGTACCTTTGCGCTAGGTGTTTGAAAAAGTTGTGTAACGAGCTTACATTTTTGTGATTTGAATGTCTGCAATAATCCCAACGAAATACTACGCCCACCCAGTTAACATTAAATAAATAATAAAACAAACCTACAGACTAGTAATTACCAATGCATGTAAATATTAGCGGAATAAATGTTACGGTAGGCCTATGTGTTTGCATGTTCGCCACTATCTTTTACGTTTGTCGATGTACAATAAATAAGCGACACCAGTTGCGTGCTTGAATTTACTGCGTCGTTTCGTTGGACTGGTTGCCCCCTTCGTTTTAATTTTTATTCCAAACGCACATAACAGGTTAAATACTACTGTTGTTTCCGCCACAATTGTAACAAACACCGTCGTGGCAAAATATTAGTGTGTATTATGTGTAACGTGCTATATCGCGTGTAACAAATAGTTATAAAACTGACCTAAATATTGTTATAGACCTAAGTTGTGAACATTTGTAGGAAATTGTTTCTGCAAAATGACACAATTCTTTGAACAGCTGTAAACAGCAACCAACGCATTTGACAGTTACAAAAATAGAAGTCACATGGCAGTGTTTATGTTTACGTGTAGCGGAAGGATACGTAATCAGTAACCAAACGTAGATTAGCAGGGCTTCAGAAAAGGCCGAAGTAATCGTGAATCGACTATAAATAAATCGCACTAAAATGGAATTAATTGACTATAGTAGAAAGACGACCGATTTAGTTTGCTATCTATAATTTGTTTTAGAATCTGGGCGTTAAAAATCACGAATCCAACAGCAAAATGGCGACGCAGAAAAACTGCTTGCATGAGAACCACCATCGGTTCTGTCTGCTCTGTCCGTTCGGCATGATCGACGTACATGTGAACCAGGCATTAGAGTGTAATCGTTGGCAGCGTCATTGTTTCCTGTGACGTGTCCAGCACTTTAATGAGCAGATTCGTTGTTTTGTTTCGGACGTATGCGTGCGTCATTAGTGGCCTCGATGACATCTCAGTGCAAGGAAGGGCAGCTTAATCGGTGGATGTAGCGGGCATCTCAAATTAGCGACGAGTTCGCTCGCGAGTAGTCCGTGAGAACACAGGATCTAATTGTACTGTTGTGTATGCAGGTGAGTAAATTCTTCGTGTGTGTTGTGAATGATATGTGCACGGCGCATTGCTGATTGAAACAACCCTGGAGGTGGGAAATGTGGTGTTATGGAGGGACAGGTCAGTTTCAGAGAAACACGGGGTGGTGTGCTGTTAGCTCTTAGCCAGAGGTCGTGCGCAAATGTGGGTTTCGTTTTAAAGCTTGGTGTTGTCAAGGTAAAGCAAATTTCTTCCAGGGACATTCGGGTCAGTCACGAACAGTAGACCCAAGTTGCGAAGTCGGCAATTACTTTGAGTCGCGGCGAGGATTGGAGGCGAACTCTGGGCCACTCCTCGTCTGAAGCGGCATTTAAAATACTGCTTGTTAGTGCAATCAAGTCGACGTCACGTGCCCGTGGATACTCTGTGAAGCGATGCACACTGTTACGATCCTCGGCTGAAGACCATAAACGTAGAAGATAAAGGGATAGGAAGTGGAAGTAGGTGAATTAAATGATAAGAAATAAATATAATTGGCTAGATCCAAGTTTACTAGAGTTAACCTTTAACAATTACAATAAAGCCTGGTTGGATAGAAGCTACTGGAATGAAGGGGAGAAGGAAGGAGTTCAGAATGATAAGTTAATTCCTGGCTGGAAAGGACTCGTCGGGTCTCGCACCATGGACCCTCTGGCTTAGACACCGCTGCTCGGACCTCTGGTCGCGCTGCTAGCTGCCACACCCCGCCGACTGTCTCTTCCCTGGACCTTTTGGTGCCGTCCACACTTCTCGTCCCACCACGTGTGTTAGTGACGTACGAGGTTATGATTGGTCTCAGTCGTACCCCGTGGGTGTAGTTTTCTTAAGTATTGTTGTGCTTGCATCAAAGTTTACTTAGTTTACCGGACGCACGTATTCCGTTGTCCTCGGCGCATTCCTTTGGCAGTTTACTGATAGCTATTCTGGTTCCGTGTTTGGCTTTTGTGTTTTAGAAATTGATGCGTGTCCTTGGTTGCTTCCTTGCGATGTAAACCGGAGCTTTTAGAAACAGGGTTTACGACGGGGTTCTCGTAACATAGGCAGCTTTTTTCCGATGTCCGTTTCTTCCCACTCCGAACACCGGATTGTGTTACGGCCTAGACGAATCGCCTTGATGCTTGAGAAAAACAAACCAGAATGGAAGGGGGGCATAGTGTAGTGGTTAGACTACCTGCCTCCCACCTAGGCCAACCGGTTTCGATTCCCGGTGGGGGTCACCCCCCGGATTTTCGTAAGTGGCAATCGTGCCGCGCTGATCGGCGGGTTTTTCTCTGGGATGTCCTGTTCCCACCGCCCTTTCATTCCGGCGCTGCTCCATACTTACCTCGCTTCACCTTCATCGGCTCTCAAATCCATGGTGTTAAGGTGGATCAGTCCCCGCCACCTAGGATTTTCAGAATTTTCGTCGTAAATTGCACCACAGACTTTGCATTTGATTTTGGGCTTCGACAAATCGTAGGGCATGACATTGCACATGTTCTAAAACATGTATCGCTAGACTATTGTTACCAGGTCCATTCTGTAACCAAAAGTAAAAAAAAAAAAAAAAAAAAAATCATTTCTTGCCGTCAATCATTAGTGGGAAAAGAATTATATAATGTAATATGTTGATTAAATTTAAGGAGCTATTATTTATGCCATGTCGTGCGAAAAATTTTCATTGATGTTCTTAAATGGAACTTAGGACAAAAATAGTGAAAGTCCAAGATGGCGGGGACTGATCCACGAGCCGCCCAAATCTCTCCACCCGCTAAATCTCCAAGCAAGAGATTGGTCAATAAACTGAGGAACTGTGACGTGAGTCATTGTAAGCGTGGCTCGAGGACGTAGAGACGATGGTGTGGAGACGGCGGTGGCAGGTGTCGGTGGTGCACGACCCTGACGCGGTGGAGGTGTGCGGCGCTCTGCGCAGCGTGGTGGCGTGTGGGGTGGGCGTGGTGGACGGCCTGGGGCTGGGCGTGGGCGCCCGCACAGCGGTGGTGCGCGCTGGCCTGCTGGAGACGGTGCGCTATCTCGACGTCTTCCACCCCGGCTCGCGGCTCTCCACCTTCTTCCAGGCGTGTGGCGTGGGCGCCGCCATGGCCTCCAGCTTCGCTCCTAGTCGGCACGCGCGCTTGGCCGCCGCCGTGGCACGGACTCGCCGCCCGCTCGCCGAGCTCGAGGAGGAGATGCTGGCCGGCCAGGCGCTGCTCGCCGCTGTCACTGTGCGACAGGTAAATGTTGTTCACGGTAAAGTGAACACTTTTGAAATCAACCTTAGAAAAATGTCACTGCTCCTGCCTGGCATATATTTTAACGTGCGAACCGAGTGACATGCGCGCAGTAAAGTTGGTAGTGATGAAGGGAAAGTAGTGTTAACATAGAATAAAGTGCTAAGTAACCATTTGTAATAAATTAAAATATATTTTTTTGTGTTTTTTAATGCTTTCAAATTAAAAAAAAATAGATTTTCAAAATATTTACTTTTCTAATAATCTCGCAGTTTCACTTGACCGACGTATGGATAAAGTGATGAGGCCCATGACAATGTTAATTTTACATAAGGCGGAAGAACACACGGTATACATACAGTTAGATCTTAAGCAGAGCTTTCAAAAGTTCTAATTTTACCGTGAACAGCCTCT
This sequence comes from Dryococelus australis, assembly GCA_029891345.1. NCBI lineage: Eukaryota > Metazoa > Arthropoda > Insecta > Phasmatodea > Phasmatidae > Dryococelus > Dryococelus australis. The sequence goes on along the minus strand of CM057003.1, from coordinate 88,338,390 downwards.
AGGCAACACGCTGCCCGCCTACTTGGCTGCCGTCGGGAGCGAGGGCCAGGTCTTGCTGCTCGATCAAAGTAGTTAAATGCTGTTCACTATAAAGTGAGCACTTTTGAAAGCCCTGCTAAAGATATACATTTATGTACATTGTGTATTATCCCGCCTCATGTAAAATTAACACTGCCATGGCCTCATCACTTTATTCATGCGTTGGTCAAGTGAAACTATCAAATTATGAGAAAAGTAAGTATTATGCAAAATTCGCTATTCGTACACTTATGTGCATAAAAAAATGCAGAAAGTGAAAGAAATAATTTAAGTTAGCACAAATGTTTACCTAACACTTTTAATTCGATGTTGAGCAACGGAACTACTTTCCATCCATCGTTACCAACTCCACCGGGCGCATGCCACTCAGTGCGCCCGTTAAAATATACGCAGTCAAGATCAGGGAATTTTTTTTTGCGGTTGATTTCAAAAGTGCTTGCTTTATTGTGAACGGCCTATAAAACAAAAATTACCGGTGCCAGGACGAACAGTCGCCTTCCTGAACTCGCAACATTTCAGGGCCCATTAGAAGCCCATACAAACGATAGTATTCCATTTATATATTAACCCAATATCATAATCCCAAGACCCTCTGTAGTAATGTTCTCTTGACAGTGGTTTCTCAAGCATTTTAATTACATCAAAAATGTATTCTTTCATATCTGAAAAAAAAATATTTTTAATAACTTCAAAATTAAACCTCCTCCATCCAAATAAAACAATTTAAATTTAATTTAACTGATTATATAACAGAACTAACAACTTTTGATAGGGATAATGTGGCGGAGGGGGGATAAAAAAGATATCCAACGATCCCTTTTTCGGATAATACCCGATAAGAGAAATTAATAACGTTACATAGGAAATACATTAATCAACTTATTAAAAAATATAATGGAGTTCAGTTATGGCCAATGGCCGAGCACTGGTCAAATTTGTAATTTATTTGTTGTTGCTGGATCAAACAAACTTCCCTTCATAAAACGTAACTTTTCCAAAACATGTATACTAGTGTTCAAACACGCCTATTGCTTCTAATCCACGTATTTAACCCACTAAACTTAAATAATTCCAAAAACACTACATTATCTAGTGACATCAAACTTTTTTAATAAGTGTGACAGTCTACAGGTAGACCATGTGAAGTTCTTGGCGTTCCATAGCAAGGGCGAATGACTCCCATACTCTCATCCGATGTCCTTGCTTAAATCCTTGCGTAGTTTCCCCTTGACAGTTTTATTGGAACTAAGATTTAAATTATGGAAACTAGTTTTACCTCATGATCGTAAATTTATACCTCCCGAATTTTAATATTTCTGGTAGTTAGTAAAAATGATTACAGCCCCGCGCCTTCATGGTAGCGTCCAGCCTGAAATGTAGCCTGATAAAAATGTCTAATATGGTGAGAATTTCAGCCGCTCCGATCCCTTTTGATAGAGCATGTTTATAGTTTTGAAGCAAAGTACTGCGGTAAATTATTTGATGAACATCTGTCGAATAGTTTTAGCGCGATGGAGGAGCAAACGTGCAAAACGTTTTTATTAGTAGTGCATAGGCGTACACTAAGTCGCGAGCAGGTGTTCGGAGTAGTGCAGCAGAGTAGCCAGTGTGTAGACGGTGGTTTGTTTGACGGACGGCAGGTGGTGCGCGCGGTGGAGGACCGCCGTATGCTGGGCGACTTCCCGGTATTCTCTGCGCTGCACGGGGTGCTGCAGGGCAATCTGGAGCCAGAGGCCGTTCTCAACGCAATCATGAAGCTGCCAGACCTCGTGCCGCTCTGCCGCAATCTCTCCGTCAACTAACACCTCTTCTTTCCCATCCTCATCTCGGATACCGTCGTCTTGTCTCGTAACTTACTTACCTCGTGTCGAGAACCTTGTAGCATTTGCCCATCTACTGAATAAATTACTGCGTCGATACCTTATTTTGCCTGTGATTTTTTTGTCTTTCAGCCTTCTGAAAACCTTTGGACATATTTCACCCAAGAGTATTAAGAGCGCGGAAGACATGAACGAACACCAAATTCAATAACTCAAGTACACAGGTATTTAGAAGTAATCATAGAGGAACTTGTCTTGCGCGACAATATGTAAAATTAGGGCGGAAGTGATCTCGACGGAAACGATGCATTGCTCTGATAAAATATTTGCTCACAAAGTTAGTAAAAAACGCGTTATGTTGCCCTTTCTTGGTTTTTCAATGTTGACTTCTTTGGGGTCATAGTTACCTTACGCCATATTTTATCCTTTAACTACGTTTTAAAATAACACCGCGTATGTATTCCACCGCACCTGGAAGTTAATGTCCAAGACTAAAAAATATATATTTACTGCATATTATTCCAAATAAAACGGCTTTCAAAAGTGCTCACTTTATCGTGGATAACCTATAATGTACTTGGTGGAAATTTATCTCGTGTAGAATTTGGGGCCGCGGTTGCTGAGCGGCTAGTATGTATGCTCCCCTCCCATTAAGGCGAACCGGATTCAATCTCCGCCCGGGTCACTCCGGATTTTTTCATGTGGGAATCGTGCCGGATGATGCCGCTAGTCGGCGGGTTTTCTCGGGATTTTCTGTTTTCCCCTACCCCTTTCATTCCGGCGCTGCTCCATACTCATCTCGCTTCAGCCTTATCGGCTTTTAAGGCCAAGTTGTTGAGTCTCCCAAATCTCTTCACTCATTAACTCACTCGGGTTTAACTTACACCCCAGTCTCCTTGTGATCTATGAGGAGTTTGCTTTTTCTGTAGGGAATCCTGATGTAGTTAAAGCATCGACATTTTTGCACCCACCAAACCTATCAAATTAACGCTTTTTTAAAAAAATAAAAATCATTAAGTGGGCACAAACATTTTTTAACATTCGAAAGTGTTTTGACTATTAAGGATATCCCCCCCTCCCCCCCCCATTTTTTTAAAAAGCACTTGACTACAGTAGTTCGCATGAAAATAGTATTGGACAATTTCAGAATAGTTCTCCACTTCTGTTAACGTGCATATGCGATTTCGCAAGTGCCCAGGCCCTCAAACTGGTCGGTTTCGCAAGTGCCCAGGCCCTCAAACTGGTCGGTTTCGCAAGTGCCCAGGCCCTCAAACTGGTCGGTTTCGCAAGTGCCCAGGCCCTCAAACTGGTCGGTTTCGCAAGTGCCCAGGCCCTCAAACTGGTCGATTCGGGGTCGTAAATGGCGATGGTAAACACTGTTTTAACGTGACAAAATTCTTGCCATGAGAGTGTTGCAGTGAGAAAAATGAAGGTATGCTCATATAAAGAAATAAATTTCTGAAAGTTATAGCATCGAAATGACAAAACTTAACACGTGATAAGTAGTACAGCAAGTGTGCACAAAACAGCTGTATACGTCTACGGCCAGGGTTTAGAATTTGGGTTTTTTTTTTTGATAAGACTGCTCACCTTGCCGCGTGCGTCAGCTTTTTGACTTGCCTCGGGAGTGGTTGGGGTGGTGGTGGGGGGAGTCTGAAAAGCGTTGGCGGTACCTACGTGTCGAGGAAGCGACAATATTTGTACGGCTACAATGGTGACTTGACTTGAATACGATGGAAGGTATTTGTAACCAGTTTCGCCAGTGGTGTGTGTTTAGTCTCACTTAAGTGAACGATAACGAAAAGAGTAATATCTTCCTGCTTTTTAACTTACTTAGCATCATGAGTAAGCCTGCAAGTGATACGAATTTGAATGATAACCTTTTTTTTTTGTTAAGTTGCTCTCATTGTGTAAAACTTTCATGCACAGAATAACAGTTGGTGTGGTTCTAAAGTTTCACTTTCGCACACTTTTTTTTTGCGTTGTTGACATGTGTATTTACCAGTGAACAAGTATCGTTTGTGCGGTGCCTTACGTAGATAACAATTTTAATTTATTCTTTATTAAGTCGTCACCAAAGGTTAACATTTCTTTTTGCATTCGCAAGCAACATTTGTATTTGTTGATACCGCTTTTCAGCCCCTAACATTTCAATTTTTTTTTTTAACCGAGTATGGGCACTAGAAAGTGATGTGATGGTCATAGACTGAAGGACGGGAGTTGGGGTCTCACTTCTGTCGTTTTACTGACTGCGCCACAAATAGTTTTCCACGGCTAAATAAAAAAAGCAACCTGCTCGTCAAACTGGTTAAACTTTCACGTCTGCGCGTGAGCTTGTCAGCTGCTTCGACATATATGTCGGTTTTCGAAGGCCGCCGAGATTTGAACGCCAAAAGATCTCGAACCTTCGTGCTTATAATCCACAGGAATAATATATGTGATTTAATATAGTTTCTTTGCATATATGATGAGCATGTCCTCTAATAGGCAAAACATTTCGATACATTAGCCTCGCAAGGGGAAGGGAATATGTTCTACAAAGGCCAGCTTAGCCCGATTCGCCGAGATGAAAACCCACGACGCGACACGCACAGTGGTTCAAAACGGAAATCTAGCTGGACAAAAATTAATCTCTGATGTGGGGAAGGGGGGGGGGGGACACCTTTTCGTATCTAAAGTAATCACCCAAGCCACCCAGCACACCAAATCGGGATTGTTTTCCGGGCACTAGCTTGCAGGATCAGCAACCTCGAAATCACCCTCGTGCTATAAGCATGTCCGTCGCGGGAAGCAGTTGTGTAAGGGTCTCTGATACGAGCGCGAGGGTAACCGTGTGCGCGCGTACTGTATGTTTTCAAAGCCATGGATACTTAAATCAAGGCATGTGCATTATAAATTGCCCATAAAATAATGCGAAACTCAGTATTTTAATTTGCAACATTGCGAATTGCACTGTAAAAATAATGGGAAAATTACCTGGTAAGCGTAAGGTAATATTCGCAAACTTGTGGGGGAAACAGTTTTCCTTACAGGTAAGGTAAACTTGCCACATTCTGGAGTAAAATTCACGTACCTACACGGTAGTGGAAAATCCCATACATGGATGGGAAAAATACCTTACGACGCGTGCATCTCTAAGAGCATTCTCGGCAGCTAAGTGGAGGGACGGGCGGAAGATACAATTATTTAACACGCTAATATTAATTGTTACTGTCACGCTGTCGTGGTGTAATGGATAGCGCATCGGCCTATCGTGATAGAGGACCATGGTTCGCGCCCATGCATCAACAAGTGTCGAGGATGTTAGCGTTGAGGTTTCGGTTACTATTCGTCAGCAGTTATAAGTAATAAATATAACAGTTGCTAATATTCCATGCTATTTCTAAATATAATTATATTTTACAATATAGTTAATTTTCCCCTCTATGGAATCCCCCCCCCCCCCCCTATTTTGCGTGGTACTTTTCCCGTACAATTAGGGAATAGTTCTAGTATCCGCGTAGTTAAGCTGCACAACGGCCAAGTTATGTAGCGGGGTTGTTGCCTGTAAGCGGTGTCAAAGATGGCCGTAAGCTTCATTTTTCCGAATAGCAAGCGTAATTGCACACATCTGTTTCTGTGCGAGTCATTTTTGTGACATTAGGTACTTCCAAAGTTTTATCGCACGAGATGTTAAGTTTAAATGGGTATTAATTGCATTACAGGACGACGCAGAGTTAAGATAATTCAGCCATGCGTGAGGACGTACAGTATTGTTGTGCAGCACGGCTTTGGACACACGACTCGCCAAAAAAATAGATTTAGTAAATTAAAATACTTTCGCATGACTTAATCATTTAGTCTTTCGATATCAGTGCGCCGCATTTAATGTTGATCCGTCAGTTGAATAACTCACCAAAATTATGCCAACGATTTAATAAAGACTTATGGTAGGTAGTTAAGTGATTATTTATATCCCTAGCGCAACACACACACACCACATATATATATTTTTTTACACGCACTGAAATTCAGCTTTCAAGTATATGCTAGGAAACGACCGGGAAAAAAACACTTTCTTCTCACAATATTTTAATACAGTATTTTTAGTAAAAATATTTAACGTAACAATAAAACGCGGAATGATAGTTAATACCCAAGCATGTTTCGTTATGGAGCTACCCACTGTCGAACGAAAGTGTTGTTGCTGTACCGTACAAGGATGGCGACGGAAACAGGAAGTAGCAGTGATTAAGCAATCCTGTGTTGTATCCCCGCCGTCACATATTCCGTGTAAGTCCAACGTGCGTTCTGGTGTTGTGTAGGCGTCTCCCGCGTCGCGTCTCCCGCGTCGCGTCTCCCGCGTCGCGTCTCCCGCGTCGCGTTGCCACTGTCACCAGTGGAATGTCGTCCTCTTGCTGAGAGTGCTTCAAAGTCACACTTGTCGAACAAAGAAATTTCCAGCTTATTAGATACATTTGTATTGATTTTAAATATCGAGGTGCTGTTGGCCTTGTGCCTATCGCATGCAAATCACAGTATTACGCATTTGTGAGTGTGTGCAATGGATGCGTACATTTTGGCAGACTTACAGGAAGAACTGCCTTCAATCGTAAATTTTAATACAAACAATTTGCATACCCACTGCCACTTTTCTTCAAAGCAGTCTTCCAGTCAGAGTTGTGAGTCAGTAGATACGTATGTGGTAAAGTAGTAAGATTTTATGAAATGATGGTGAAAGGCGTAATTTTCGGCTCCTGTAATGATTTTACTAATACTGCATATAATTCTGGTATATATATATATAAAAGAATGTTGAAATGGTCACTGTAATGTCAAAAGTTGCTTAGCTTTCAGCCGAGTTTGAAAGTTTTTTCGCAATTAAATGAATCCATTTACAGGCATATAACTTTTTTTGTTGTAAATATGACAGTTTTTAATGCACTTATTCAGACATTTTATTCTGTAATTATTAAAATTGTCGGCACGCACGAACTTATTGTGAGATGCGCGTCTGAAAACAAACGCAGTGGTGGAGAGTTTGTTATAATTGATACTTCGTAACGCAAAACGGATTGGTTTCGCGATTTCCACCTGGCGATCTAAATGCGATTTCAATAAGGGTGTTGTGTAGAGAATAACCAGCTGAAGTAAACTTAACAAAACAAGCACGGATGCTTAGGAAAACGGACTATAAACATCAAAACAATGGACTAATTGGAGTAGATATACGGGAACATTACGATATGCGAGCAGTGAAATGAAAATGTTCCAAATTACCGACATGATCTTTATAACATACGTACGTAGTTTTTAAAATTTATTCTATGTTTTAATATTTTATAAATAGTGTTGCCAAGTCATGCTTTTGTGTCAATGGAAACAAAGATAACCACCTCAAATCCTTGCCTTTGTCGCGAAAACAAAGATCGTGTAACCAATTACGTGAATTTGTTTGCTATACGAATGTAGAGTGTAGAGTTGAGCTCCCATCGTGGTACATGTTCGCGCCTTTGTTATTGTAGAACGGGCCTTGGGCTGTTGCTTAAGGCAAACTTGCCTTTCAATGGATTGCATTCAGTAAACTTTAAAGTCTCCACATGAAAATGTATCACAGACTTTTTAATTTAACCAATGTAAAAATAAAGGCAAATTTTCAGAAGTATCTAAAACTTGTGTAAAACACGAAAATAGTTGGTTAAAACCAAACTAGTTCTCTAGGTTTTATTACAAATTTTCTTTTTTAAAAATATGCATCCTTATTTGGTAAAATCTTTAGATGTGAGCACGCAACTATTATGAGATTACTTCCGTTAATACTGCCAGGAAAGATGTGATAACGCGATTGGAAATTTGGATTAAAGAAAATATAGGAAATCTTGAAGGAAAAAGACATCCAAGAAGTCGAAAGAGAAAATGGCCGCAATTATGACGTTTCTGTGACGTCTTACAACGGTCAATGAATTGAATTAAATAAAAACCGAAGGTAATTTGAAGAGATTCGTTCCCGCGAAAGGGCGTTTATTGTGAATGAGAGGTGTGAATTGTCGCCTTCCGCGTCGAGCTGACTGCGCCCACTTGACAGCTGGCATGCAGTGTGTAGAAATCTTAAGCCAAGACACGGGTATAACGGCACCCGCAAGTAATCCCGTGGGTGGAAGTCATCTGTGGCGCCGAAGCTACTGGGACGAGCCCCCTCGTCCTTGGCGAGGCCGTGACACACCTGCTGGCCGCCACGCAACACTACTGCCGACTTCTCGGAACACAGCTGACCGCCAGCCCGGCTCTTGTTTACATCACCATCCCCGGACGATAGACGTCGTCACAGGTCTTCGCTCCTTATCGTCTACGGGAGTGAGGTGCCTCTGTTTCGAGTGACGACCATTGAAACAGGCAGGCAAACTTCATTTTTTTTCGCAGATAAAACTGCACCGAAAACTTGATCAAAAAGTTACTTTACATAGGCCGCGGTTACAAGGGATGTAGAACTACTTCACTAAAACATGTTTTAGATATTGAAGAGGTTACATTACCTTAGAACGAATTCCGATCGCATTTTGTTCTCGCCCAAAGTAAACAGTTTTCATAAGTAGTTTCGATTGACTTTCTTCTCTACTGCGCTCCTATTGGCTGCTTCGAAGTAAACAAGCAGTGAAATAAATAGTTCTGAATTTAGCGTGAATTCCTGCACTTGTTGAATTAGCTTAAGTTTAAGGTTGAATGTACGAATACCCATCCATTATGCCATTACAGTAAAAGTGTAGGTTTCCTAACAATTTTAAAATCAATAGTGATTATTGTTAGAATGTATGATATTTAATTATAATAGTCTCCAAGTTCCATGTTTGTTGAGGTTAGAATTTCCATTGATTCATTCTGCTTTGTGTGAGAGAGAGAGACCGCGAAAATACGTTCTGTTTTTAAACTTGTTCAGACATGGTTATCTAATGTATTTAGCTGAATGTGTTTAACAGCACTCGTATAACCACGGCCATAGTTATGTTGCTCGATACCTTGTTGGTTTGGGGAGCACGACCATTTTGTTCATTTACATACAGCATGTTGCTTGTCGCGTTCTCGGTTTCGGTAAACACCAGGGGCGTGGTTTAGTCCTGGCATTGCCCTCTATCTGCAACACTTGAGCATGAAATGAGCAGTAATCTTTGTCATTACGCCGTGTGCTATAATTGTTTGTTGGTTGACTTACAAAATCATATTTTCTTGATTACACCTGTTGCAGCCTACACCTGACTGGCTGGTGGGATTGCTGTACCTACGGGCTTTCAGTTGTCTTCTCTTGTTTGCGATAGTGACTTCTCTCACTGAAGCTATGGGCGGTGCTATTCGCCTTCCGGGTTATCAACCAATCCTAGGCTCCTAACCAGCTACATTGCTGGGACCCACCTGGTCAGGCCCTTCTTCAGTATTGCTTATTCAGGCCTGTTGGTCTAGACCGTGGTCAACCTCCTGTGTCTCGCTTGCACCTAACCCGGCCTCCGGGGTTTTTCGCTCCAAATTCTCCAAGACGGTATTGCTCAGTTTTCCAATGCAAAATACTCATGTAAGTAGTATTTCATTTCAACTAATCCATAAATCTCCGAAAAGAATGGCATCGGGAAGCAGAAAACGGTGAAATATTTTGTCATGAACCTTGTAACTTTTGTACCCCAAAACTTCTACGAAACTTAGACGTGTGCGAGTACATTTGACAAGACTAACTTTACCGAAATATAAACAGAATTAATTCTGTATTATATATTCAAAAATTCATGTATTCTAGCGCTACATACTGTAGTAACTAACTGTCGCCGCGGTAACGACTTACAGTATGAATAACAAAAAGCAGGTTAAGCCTAAGGCCCGTCCCTATACGAAGGGGTGGAACTATTACAACTTTTTATACAAAACATAATTTTATCCTGGACGTCACGCCATTGTCATATGGATTTTTAAATTATTTATAAAGGGTTTTTGGCTTTTTAAAATTGTTTTCATGTGTCAGTTACAGTTACCTTTCGTAGCATTCATAAAAATTAGTTTAGAAAGTATGTTCGTAGAATAAAAATATGCATTTCAATTTACTGGCTCGATTTCAATTATGAGCATTCGTAACAATTATGAAAATTATAGTTTCTCATATGTTCCAGTAATAGAACGACAAACTAGCGTATGACTTATTTGCGTCCCAGTTAAGTGTAATTCTTTATGTGGACTGCGAAATTCATTCTTTGGTTTTTTTTGTCTGGTACCTATAACCAAATTTAAAGTATAAAAAAGTAAAGTACTGGAAAATTATGTTTTGGCATTAATTCCGATGATTTTTAATACGTATTGACTTTCGGGAAATCGGTACTATCACGTTTTAAAGTTTTTCGGTATATTATTAAAAGCCAACTTTGCTTTAAGCTCATTGTAAACCATTCTGTATAGCGTAGTAACAAATTATTTTATTAAAAAAATTATGTTGTGATAATTATTTACGACACAATCTCTTCTCGTGACTTCTTAAAGAGTTCCGCGAACACACGCAATATGGACTCTTGTATATGCTTTTACCGTAAACTGACAATATAGGCTGTGTTCTTATTAGATAGTTTCTCGCTTTCAATATTTATTTATACACGTAAGCTGCATGCAGAAATCACTGAAAACTAAAATTTCCCGACATTTTCTGTTGCCTATACGCGGAATACGCCACAGAGCAAATGTGTAAACACACGACGATTCTGGCCGTCGCGTAATCTGCTAGACGTGATGTTAGCGCTTCTAGCGTTAAGTGCAACTCCCATATTCCACTTCACTAACCCATTTTGTACCCCAGGGAAGACCAAGAAAGGATATGGGAGAACAGATAATTTCAGGAGTACAAGATAGGGGGAGAATTTGATTAAGATCAAGGAGTAAAGAGATATGTACGGCTCTTAACAGCGAGGTCTTGAGAGCCGATGACGGTGAAGCGAGGTGGATATGAAGCTGAGGGGGAGGGGAACGGGAGATCCCCGAAAAAAAACATGCCAACCAGCGGCATCATCTGGCAAGATTCCAACATGCTAAAATCCGGGAGTGACCCGGCTGCGGATTGAACCCGGCGGAGGCAAGCAGTCAAACCGTTCAGCCACCGCGGCTACCAAAATCAAGGATGAATAGTGATTGAGAGATAAGAGGAAATGGCGACATTTCGCTTTGCTGGCCGGGCCTAAGGCTGGAAACAGCAGTGGGTGGTTATAATAACCATTTACCATTTTTTTTTCTGTACCACCGTGAAATGGAGACGACCGGTTTCCATCTCCCAGTTTACATTACCACCACCGTCCTAGTTCACGATAACATGAGCACTTTTAAAAGTGATTGTATTGTCATATTTGTGTCCGTTCCGTATCATTATGCCACATTAAAGGAATTTAAATTTGACATGGACCAAAAAATCAGTTCTTATTCATCTCGAGTGAGTCAAATTGTTAGCTCCTTGTAGATCTGTATGCTATCATAAAACATGTTTTTTTTTTTTGTTGCGAAGTTGTAGCTCCAAACTATAATACACCTTCGTCAATAAATTAGTTCTCGTTTTGGAACGTGTTAATGTATTGGCTATCGCTACTCTTGATTGCACCAATGGATAAATATTTGGCCAACTTCTTCCGTCGCCGAAGTGCCCAACGAGGTGTGTTTAAAATGCACTGATAAAGTTCTACTTTCACGACATTCCTCCGCCGTGTAAATGAGTTACTCCAAATTTGTAAATGAAACTGAGTATAGTGGTGTCGTCTTATACAGGACGTATCTAAATTCGACCGACAAACTTCTGGTGTAGGTTAATCACGAAAAAGACGTTGAAAACATATATACGACATATGGTCTAAAATTAATTCTAAGGGTGGTGCAAATTTTTGAAGTTGTTGTAGAAGAAAAGTTTTTTTTTTTCAGTACCACTGTAACGTACCTCTATCTGGAATCTTCCCTGCCCTTTAATAGCCGCACAAGTGTGTTATTGGATAATGTGCGTGCTTCACCTGCCAGGTATTGGTAAATAGGTTTTGAAAGTAAAACACGAATTACTTGAAAACTGTGAGGTTTAGGGTATTTACACAAGGCGACATTTTTGTTGATAGTGTCATGAGAATTAATATTGCCGCCTTTAAATCCCGAATATGCTACCGCGACATGGATATTAGTTCGAAATAGTAGTAGTAACAGTGATTTTTTACTTGCAATAATTTGATAACAGCGACAAGTGTTGTGGCGTTTAAAAATATTTGTTCAGTTAACCATTATCCAGACAATCAGTGTTTCATCTTAATTATTATCTAAAATATTTGTAATAAACAAGTGTTCCAGGTTCAACTTCAAAGATGTGTACCACCCTTAGTATTCACTTTAGACCATAGGTTGTATATATGTTTTCAAGTTGTTTTTTTATTGGTTATTGACCTACAGTCGAAGTTTGTCGGTCGAATTTAGATGCATACTGTATGTTTGTGTTACTGCTACATGTACAGTGACTCAGGAACAATAGATTCTGCAAAACACATACTTTTAAATCATCATCGAAGAAAGGTGATTGGCGCATACGCTAAATATGAAGCCGATTGCCACATTAGGGGAGAAATACCTGTTGATATTGGCCAACGCGAAGAATGCGTTAGTTGAGAAGGGATGGAACAGAGTTTGATTGCCCACTCGTGGCGAACTGATGTAGCGCATTCACTGTAAGTTGGACTTCCTTACATTGCGATTGCAGTAGTAAAAACCACTCTGTAGTTTTCTAGGTTTTACTTCATTTTCTTAACTGCTGCTATTGCTATGTCTGTAGAAAAAAAAAAACTATTTGGAAAACAGCACGCCCAGAGTCGTGCAGTACAGCTGCCCTGGGGTCGTGTGTATGTCGGAGCCGGAAAGTCCCGGTCGTATTCAAGGTTAAGGTTGTCAGTGTTGGGAATTTCACACAAGGCGCGATCATTTCCGTCGTAGTGCCGGAGAACATTGGTCAAGGCTGCCGCTAGTGTAGTGCACACTTTGCGCTGATATAGCCCTTCCAGGGCAAGCATACTCTCAAAAGCCGTTGATGGCGAACACTGAGGTGGGAAAAAGTCGTATTAGTGTTTTTGTTGGGCATCTGCTGTCGTGTGGCCAAATCGAATTCTTTTATAGACGAAGATAATTTGGCTGAACTGCGTAAAGCAGACTCGCGCTTACACCTTCGGAATTACGAATCTTAGTGTTTGGTATTTGTGGCTATAGTCGAGGGGAGACTTAATAAACATTTCTTCGCTCGTTACAACAAAAATTAAAAAAATAATAATAATAATAATAAAAAAACTATATTTTTGTTGTTCCTGAAGTATGTATTTCTTTTCAGTTTACAGTTTATTGGAAGAAACCTTCGTAACAATTGGTATAGGCTGGCCACGGTAAAGTGAACACTTTTTGAAACTGTTTCATCAGATATATTAACCAATAAATACATTTCATTATGGTCTGGAACTTTTGGTTTTGGGCATGGTGAATGTATACACTGTGTTTATTACTCACGTGGCAGCGTTTACATTAACAAGCGGTGGAAGGATATAAATTGGTTGAAAGAATAAAAAAGTAACTTGGGCTTCAAAAGTGCTCACTTTACCGTGTGGGTATAGGTAAACTTACTATCCTACCTCGAAAGAGTATCTTAATTTTTCTGTGGTGCAAATAATATTTAGTATTAATGTGCCAAGTATTTTTATAACAAGGTTCGCATGCAATGGTCGAAAACCGCGACACCTGTAATGGAGGTGTCCATTTGCTGCCATGACAATAGTGTATGAAACACTGGCACAGTGTCATTTTATCGACACGTACCTGTCATTAAAGGCCGTTCACGTTAAAGTGAGCACTTTTGAAATCTACCCTAGAAAAATGTCACTGTCTCTAGCTGCGTGTACTTTTAACAGGCTCACGTAGCGACATGCGCTCAATAAAGTCGGTAACTATGAAGGGAAAGTGGTCCCATATCTCAACGTCGAATTAAGTTATCGGTAAACACTTGTCAATACTACAAATATTTATTTTTCTTTCTGATTTTGTAATGCATATAAGAGTATGGATTATAAAATGTGTAAAATATTTACGTTTATAAAAATTTCACAGTTTCCCTTCACTGACGCATGGATAGTGACAGTGCCCACGCAATGTTGATTTTACATGCCACGGAAGGATACACAATGTACTTAAAAGTCGATCTTAAGGAGAGCTTTGAAAAATGCTCGTCTTAACGTGGGACACTCTACAGTTAAAATCAGTCGTATTGAATTCAGTTTATTGAACCAAGAAGTTTTCAAGTCTCCACATGAAGATTTATCACTTGCATTTTTATGAAACAAGTTTAAAAATTACCAAAAGTAAATTTTTAGATATATAGGACTCCTGCACGCACAAAAATACCTTAAACCCCAACAAATTGTGTTCATTTTATTGTACGTGTAATTAAAAAAAAAAGGAATTCTTATTTTGAAAAAAATTTTGTGCGTGCGCACATAACTCTTATTAGGGATTATGATATTACTTATATTGAAACTGTCAGAACAGCTATAATAAAGCGATTGAAATTTTGGATTCAAGAAATTATAGATTATGTTCTAACCGAAAATCTTGAAGAAAAAAGACATTCAAGAAATTGAAAGAGAAAATGGCCGCGATTATGACGTTTCGATGACATCACATAGCATTCAATGGATTGAATTCAACAGTAATTGAAGGCCTTTACTCTTTGAGGAATTCCCCCCCCCCCTCCTTTTATACTGAGTTGAGCTGTAAGAGTGGATCTGGGTCCGTGAAGATTTCCCGGTCTTGACGCGTATTTGTTGAAGCGTGTTGATTTCGACTCCTCGAGAAGTGTTCGTTGCAAGGAAGAGCTTCATTGCCTGATGGGTATGCCGGGACAACCTCCAGCGGTAAGCTTTTGAACTGCACTGCTGTGGTCATTTCGCCGCAGTGTTAAAACACAGTATATTACTGATTCGTATTCTTTGTTTGCTAAAGTAGATTCTACGATACTGTTGGCATTAAGAATCTCGGTGAAAACTTTGCAATTATATTAGCAGATGTGTATTAATTTTATTTTTAGGCCTGACCTTATTCTTGTTGCAAGCTGTATTGTTATTCACATAGTTACTTTAGAGTTATCTAATGACGAAAATGCGTGATGTAATTTTCTTAACCATATAGCTGAAACACTACTAACTTGTTACCATCAGAATGTTGTAAAATGTAAACGACTCGAGTACTTGTACAGTATTCAAGGAAATGAAGTTACTATGTTATATAATCTCGAGTTGCAGGCACAAAAAGGCGTAAGTCGGGAGAACGATTTTTTTACAGTAATATTATATCTTCTTAGTGTTCGGAGGTTGAGGGGGGGGGGGGCTGAAAGGGGCGAAATCGCGTACAAGGGACAAAATTAATTAGTAGAGAATGCTAGAAAATTTAAATAAGAGAAGAATAATTACAAGTAGGTGCCTTTCTTTTAAATATAAACATGTTGTTGCTGTTTATTGAATAATGTTACGCGTAATTTCAAAAACTAAGTTTTTTGATGGTTTGAGGCGGGGTAGGTTGGAGGTTATTCTTTTACCCCTCACAACTTGTGGAGTCCATTCACGTGTATTTCTTATTTTTTCTGAAGTCCTGCTAAAGTTCTAAGATATTCCTCCGCGTCATGCAGAGCATAATGGTAATTTTTCAAAGGCTGTAATTCAAAAAGTGTGTGTTAACTGTGAATAGGCAATATGCTGTGCACGAGTGGGTTGATGCTCCGTGGCGGGAGGGGGGGGGGGGGGTCAAGACGACGCGACGGGTAGCCACTCGCACCAGTGACCTAGTCAGTTTGCGGTCATGCGGCTCACGTATCCAGGCCCTGGATCGATCACGCTGCCCCGCCCGACCAGCAAGGAGAGGAGTCAAGCCACAGGGGATAGTCAATCATGGGGCGTGCATCCCTCCCTTCCACACTGCGTACATACACTGGCGTACATACTTCTGGACAACAACGGGACATTGAGTTGCGTAGTCACGTGCATTTTGGCGCCCACGTAGTGTTGAGGGTACCACCTGGCGCGTTCGAGAGCTGAAGTCGCGGGATGGCTACATGAGCACGCGACCCAGGTATAGGCTGTTCGCGATAAAGTGAGCACTTTGAAATCAACCTTAGAAAAATGTCACTGGCCCTACCTGCATTTATTTTAATGGGCGCAATGAGTAACATGTTCCCAATAAAGTTGGTAACGATTGAAGGGAAAGTAGTCCCATATATTAATGTCGAATAAAAAGTGTCAGAAATAATTTAAGTTATCACAAATGGTTACCTATCGCACTGTTTTGTTTTTCTTTGTAATGCATCGAAGGGTGAAAATGAGAATTTGTACAGTATTTACTTTCCTAATAATTTCACAGTTTCACTTGACCGAAACATGAATAAAGTGACGAAGCCCATGGCAATGTTAATTTTACATTAGGCGGAAGAACACACAACGTGTATACAATTAGACCTTACGCAGGGCTTTAAAAAGTGCTTATACCGTGAATAGCGTATACGTAAGTGTGCAAGGTTCTGAACTGGCGTGCAACTAGTCTCTCGGGTTTCTTAGCGGTGACCCTATCTCCATGCTCTCATAATAGACAAAAGTGTGCTGCACGCCTTTCGGTACCTTTCAATACTCTGCACAGGTGTTTTCGCACTTAAAAATATTTAGAAGATGCCTGTTTCAATTATTTCTCAGCTAGAAAAAAATGCACGCTAGAAACTGAAATAGGATACGGAACTTGTCGAATGTCTTAGATGCCATTGTTTACTGACACAGTAGCAACGAGCTCTATCTTTATACCTTAAATCATAGATTGAAAAACATTTCGTTAAAAAATTCGAAGAAATGTCACGAGCAACGGATAATTGACACGTGAAATGTGAAAAATTAGTTTAGCTTGTAATGTAAGGCACCCCCCCCCCCCCCGATTATTTCTGGTGTTTTGATTAAATATTACGTTACGCAGGTTTAGTCAACTTAAAAACCGAAGTTTGTTTTTAGCTATCCAAAGTGAATACTTGACGTAAAGGTGGTGACGTGTCATCCATAACTATGTTACTGCCACGGTCATATTTACCTACCCTTCTCGCCTTATTTTATTAGATAAGTAGGGGAAATAAGAGTATCCTAAATCGAAGTACTTTTTCCAAGTTTCAAATGCGAGAGGTTGTATGTATGATAATAGATGGTTCAACAGGCGATGTTTATAGACCACGATTAAAATACTTGGTAGCTAATCCAGATATGCAGGTGCTCTATTAATCTATATAGTTTATATCTAGTGAGTGAAGTTAATGCTACAAATTTCAGACGAAAAAATAGTCATTAAATCTCATATATATATATATATATATATATATATATATATATATATATATATATATCCTGCTTTTCTTGTGAGCAGGCGCAGTAAGAACGATAAGTGCATGGTTGGCGTGTGGAAGTCAACTTTATGGCTGCTTGGTATGGCTTTGCATGTGTCGGTTTGGGAGGCCCGTTCACTTGTAAATTTTATCATTTGAATCACTAAAGCAAGGCAGTGTTAGTGAAAGCGACAGGTGTATCGCATCTGCAAGTTTCACATCGATATAGCCTGTAGTATGCTGTGACCTCACTCTAATAAATTATTTACAAATTTGCCACATCAGTGTATATGTAAGGAAAGCTCATATTGTAAAGTTATTTCCCGTATATCCACGGTAGCGTGTTTCTAAATTTATCCAGAAAACAGTCAAATGCGTTGGGAAGTTCACAACATTGTATAGTAGTAATATTAAACGTTCTTACATGTGCAGTTTGATATGTTGTAATATTTCCATACAGCGTGTATAAATTAAAAACTTCCAATACAGTTTATGAAGTTAACCAGGATTTTTTTTTTTTTTTTTTAAACCGGAATTTCGTGAATATTTTATTCGTACGTTTTCACTTACAACAGTTTGCAGGTTAAGTTTTTGACTGCATGTAAAGATTTCAAAATATTTGTGATAGAAAACACGCTGAAGTCTGCTTGAATGTTTTATATTTTTAATAAAACTGATCTTGCAGTTCACGAGGCAGGTATGAGTCTCGTTTTTAGTTTTAAATGTAATTCCCTTGTTTGCACTTTGCATAAATTTGTTTTAAAATGATGTGTTCCTCGTGCATGGAGAAGACGAGATAGGCCGGAGTAGCACCGCTTCGCTAAAAAGAGAGTTGGGAGAAAGTTTGGAATGCTTGTTTTTCAGCAGGAGGAAGGGGGGTGGGGGGAGGAGGAGTCAGTTTCACCTCGCGGAGAGGGCGTGGTCCGATTTTCTACGCGGATCGAAACTGACCACGCAGCTCCTTCACGTCCACAAATTGTCACGTTCACAAATTGTGCTGTGGAGAAGGTCGCTCATCCGTCCTTTCCAATCCCTCCCGGGAGTCCGATCCGATCGCCATTACATCACCGTGGCTTACAGCGCCCACCACTTTAGTTGGCAGCTTTCAACAGGCGAGTAACATCCCAATAATTCGAGCAACGGCACAAACCATTGGTATATCCATAAATGGAAACACCAGTCCCAAGTTCAGCAGTCATTCACACACTAAATATTATAACTACGCAGAAGTAATACGCCACTTAGCTAGCTCGTGAAATTATTTATTGGCCTGTGAATTCATTGCATCGTTTGCGCGTTCTTGACTATTATTGTCAACAGAGGAGTTTTTTAAATCTACCTAGTGTACTTTTGGGCATAGGCCGTAAACGGTAAAGTGAGCTTTTTTGAAGCCCTAGTTCCTTTTTTCTTTCTACCAATTTATTTCCTTCCACCACTCGTTAATGCATACTCTGCCATGTGAGTAATAAACAGTGTGTACATTCACCATACCCAAAGCCAAAAGTACGAGGCCACAATGAAATGTATTTATTGGTTATTATATCTTATGAAACAGCTTAAAAAAGTGCTCACTTTACCGTGAACGGCCTATACTTGGTGTTACTTTTTTGGTACTTAGCGTTACGTAATGGGTTTTTAACGAAAATGTGTAAACGACAGCGCCAGCAAATGTACAGTACAGCACGGATTATGAGTTATTTGTTTTTAACAATTATCTTTGAAACACTTACTTATTCAACATAGCTTGATAGCCTATATTGCTGTTAAAGCTGTAAAGGTCTTCAGTTTTGGTCATGACCTCAAATCTTCATGAGCCTCGAACTGTTACTTGCACAGCAGTTTATTAGGTCGACGTTGTTTTGTTTTTGCAGCACTAGTATTGTCTTGTGTAATAAACTTTATCTTGTTCACATCGGGTTGGAAGCTCGTCTCGTTATTTATAGTATACGTGGGAATTGTAATCTTATGCAAGAACAGAGTGAATTTTCGTTACGGTGCCTGGCGGTATTCATGAAAATGTAACTGTCGTGACAAGGCGAGTAGTGTAAGTGAAGTTCGCCCCCCCCCCCCTGTCATACTCTGTGTGTTATTTATTAAGGAGGAGAAACTATTCTCTTGTAATGTCACAAAGTAATGTGCAGTTCTTCGGAAGGTAGCGGCCGAGAATATTAAATAAGGCATGCAGAATTATTGAATGCTACTAAATACTAAAATACCAATATATAAAATTGCCTATTCTAACACTGCTTAAAGTAGTCCTTGTCGGACAACTGCGGCAAGGCGTCAGACCCTTGAGGCAAAGGAACATTATGCAGCCACCCCCACCACCACACCCAATGGGCAATCGTTTGTTCTCTTTACACATGGTTTAAAATTTAGCGTTGATAAAGTAACCAATTTACTAAAGTACAGATCTACTGTATCGGGTTCTGAATCTTATAGGTTGACATTGTTTATATTGACTGTACTTGAGGTCTGAACGTGTTAACAATTTTTTTTCGGTAGGCCGTGCCACTGGTTGGCGTATTAATTTATCAGACGTTATAAACCATGTGACATTTAAGTTGAAAAAATAGTAATTTTCATTTTATTATTCAGTAAAAATGGCCAGTAATGCTGCGAACATTGCGAGTCGCTGTTAAGACACGCAATAACTGGCAACGGTGTCGTGGATTTTGAGAAGGGAGTAGTTTCCTTTTTCACCACCTTTTCAATGGTTCTAATGCATTCTAAGAATCTCCACTCTCCGTGCAATTACGTTGAGCGTTTAGTTTAATCAGTGTTGTAGCATATTGCAGTTACAACTCCGGCGAACACGAAATATAACTTTCATACGGCTTCTGATTCTAGTTACAGCTATCCACAGCGGCCACTTTGGTGTCCAAGGGTGTCTGTCGTATTTGGGTCGGAGGTTTCGGCGTCACTAGATGGGTATTTGATCAGCATGTGAAGGCCGTCGTACCGTGATTCCTTGCAGTAGAAGGTTGTCCTGATCACTTTCCAGCAGTATGGCCCGTAACTCGATCACACGCCTCTACGTGCTCAGGAGCCACAAGGGCGACGGGAGAAAGACGGACATGTGAATGCGTGTTACACTCCCCAAAATAAGTGAGCTTGGTGTTACATACTGGCGCCAACTCTTCGGAAATTTCTGCTACGCTTTTGAGATTTGGTCTCTTTCAGTGTCGCCAAATCGAGTGTGATCAATTCCGCTATTTGGCACTGTGAAATTAGCTAATAAGTAAACTGCGTTGATCAGAGTAACATGCTCGTGCACTTTCCCTCGTCATATGTCGACGCACGTCCTGACCTACGGAAGATTATTTACTAGGCGCAGTGTGACGCGGAAATCTCTCGCCAGCTATAGCCGATCCAGACATTGGGTTGGTTGGAAGAGAGATGGGGGGTCATTTATTTCCCCTGTGCAAGTCTAGATTTGACAGTGCCCTCTTCCTATGCCACGCATGTAATCATCATTTTAGTTAAAATCAATATTTTAAACAATTCCGATATTATTACCCTTCAGATTTAAAACAGTTCGTGAGTGTAAAGTTTTTTTGGTGAGGGGGGGTTATTTTAGTGCTGAGCAGGATACAGATATTTTTTACCTATAGTGGTACGAACCGATACATCCTTGTCGATACAGCCGACATTAGATACCGATAAAATGGACGTATGAGTGATGAACTGAAATACTTCTACTAGCACTAAAAGCATTTTGGAAAGCTGATTGAAATCTGTGTTTGTCAATGTCCACAAAGTAATATTTACTGATTTAAGTAAACAAAAAAACACTAGGTAAATTAATTTCATGTAAATTCTTCAAAATCAGGGAGTAAAAGCAGCACTCAAAAATACTTTAGTAATATATTTTTAATCTTGGGTCAGGACAAACTTAAACAATTTTTGTTTTAAGCGTATGTGATAACATATATTAAATCTAAAACGTTTTGTACTACATTTCTTAGCATATTCCAACTTTTTTTATATTCAGAAAATTAAAAATGATGTGTATAGTTTTTAAATTCAGCACACCCTTATTTTACTGAGAGTAAAGTTGAAGCATTGCCAGTTGCCAGGTAATGAATGTCGGATTACAAATTTGCTTTTAAAAGATTTTAAATACCGAGTTGACAAATTGGAGCTGCACTTTGACGCCTGCAAAGTTGGTAATTCAGCGACCCGCCTATCAGGTTGTAGATAGTCTCTTGCAGGGCACTGGTCGGGAGCCGCATCTCTCCCCCCCTCTTCTGTCCCCCTCTTCTAATACCTCCTCCTTCCTTCCTCTTCTAATACCTCCTCCTTCCTTCCTCTTCTAATACCTCCTCCTTCCTTCCTCTTCTAATACCTCCTCCTTCCTTCCTCTTCTAATACCTCCTCCTTCCTTCACACTTCCAGTAGATGATTTTCTGACAGCAGGGTAGCTTCTCTCCCTCCCTCCCGCCCTTCACTTGAGTGACAGCCTGGTAGTTTAGTTCTTACAATAAGAACTGCAACTGCTGCTTCAAAACAGCAGCAGTGGGGTCTCAATTCATCTAAAAAGAAAATGGGTTCGGATGGGTTCCGATATGCAATGTCTGCCAATATTTAATATTGGCTTTAATTTGCCAATATTTAATATGGGCTTAGCTGTAGTTTATTTCCCCTATAACCTTTTTCGCACCCTGTTTGCCACGAAGTAGCTGCATTGTGACAGGTTAGTGTGTTCAGACAAGGGTGTAGATCATCTTCAGATGTCCTATTGAGGGAGCTGTGGAGGAAAGGCAAAATCTGTAGAACACCACCTGGGAAGTAATGAAAGCCATATCTATACCTCCTATCTGAATAGCAGTTCTGGGCCTGGTCCAGCAACACAAGATAGAATTCACACACTTGTGATACAGCATTTCACATTGAAGGAGAGATGTGGGGTGTAGCTGTAATGTGTACTAGCAGGATGTATTATAGAAGGTGTTTGTGCTGATGAAGTTCCAAGTAGTCTGATACAGTAATTTTGTGTAGTTAGCGTTAACATTTTAAGTGCTGTTCAAAAAATAATTGGTTTTTCTTTTATAATGTATTAGAAACAATCTTTTCGGCTAAGAACCTTGATGTGAAGTACGTAGCTAGAATTCTAATGCAACAGAAGCCATTCTCCTTTCCTGTGATTGATTACCAAGCACCATTGCATGGTGCTTAGTAATCATTTTCCATGTTGCTGAGTGGGGATGGTTTTGAATGAGAATCATAGAGTAAGGACAATGTAGTTTCACAGCATTGAGCAGTATTATTCTATTACCTGTCTGTTTTATTGCTTCCTAAAACTGTTAGAGTAGCTTTATCAAAACTATTTACATTGGAGGGAATGACAAATTCTTATGTTCCAAGATGGTATTCACAATAACCTATGCTTAGCTTGATCTTACTTGTACCTATTGTAACACAACCAGAAGTAAAAAGGGGGGGGGGGGTGTGTGTTTGTTAAAACTCCAGCTGGTTATGTCCCTTAACAGAGCAAGATGAGGTGTTTGCATGGCAGTGGTGTAAAATTTCCAGCTGGGGTGGTTAGTTGCGCAGTAATGCAAATATGGCTTATAAATAATTTTATGATCTTTTTTTTTTTAACGCTAATGATATATTGTTGCCAGCAAAGAAATAGTAACAATATACATTGTTTGGATGATGCAGTAGTAATTAGTGATAATTTTGTAATTGTTTTGTATTTTTGCTGTTGTGGCATTATAGCTTCCATAAAGACTACAGTTTACTGAAATAACCTGTGTGATTATTCATTAAATATACTTGTCTACCAAAATAAATGCATAAGTTATGGTGCATATGTAATGCACATTTGTTGTACAGAACTAATACATTTATTACTTACCTCACACAAGAAGAAAAACTATTTTTTTAAAATCCGAAGTAGGCCTATTCCATTCAAAATAACAGCAAGTTTAAAAAATAGTATGTATACGTACTCCTGTTTGTTTGCGATTTTTACATAAAATAAAGCAAAACCTTGAAATTTTAAAAAGCAATCAATTGAAAATGTTAATATTACCTAGATATGTTAACTATTTTAATATTATCCATATTAAATTATTATTAATGGCCACATTATTTAAATGCAATGTATTGCCTGGAATTGAGTCACTACAAATGTAATAGCAGGGTTTTATTACTCTACCATTATCAGGTTTAAGGTATGCCAAATCCACTTTGTCTATACTTCAGTGAAAGATGGTCGTGCATAATGCAGCGGTTAGTCACTTTTTCCAAGGTTGAAGTGTTTAGACTTCCAACATATAACAGGACCTGATACCCACACACTGCTGCTGGTGTCTGGGAAAGAGAAAGTGTTGATACCTGAAATGGCAAAGTTCATTCACTTGCATGTCTGGCTCCACCATTCAGTGGGCTAATTTCACACACATAAAATTGATATGTAGATAATTTGCTGCACATGGTAATGTATTATGGTGAAGTGGATTTATTCTTACGTATACGGCCTAAAATGTCATTGCAA
The DNA here is from genome assembly GCA_029891345.1 of Dryococelus australis. NCBI lineage: Eukaryota > Metazoa > Arthropoda > Insecta > Phasmatodea > Phasmatidae > Dryococelus > Dryococelus australis. The sequence goes on along the minus strand of CM057003.1, from coordinate 88,314,629 downwards.
ATTGAGCATGCAAAAAAGGTAATTTTTAATTTTTGTTCATTCATCAGTTTTTATTGTTGCTTAGTTATGCCTTCTTTTTTATGACAATGGGCTACTCATTGGTGGTATGCACATAAAACATCCATGGTTTTCTAGGACTTGGAACATTTTGGACCTCCAGCACTGTAGGATAGCATTCAAATTATTTGTGCCACTGATAATTTATCTTTCAATGAATATCATTGTAGTGCTAACATTTTTGTATTCTAGGTGTTTGTGCTATAAAGTAGATCCTACAGTGAAGTTCACAAATGCTCATGTGAATTGTAAATTCTTTGAAAACAACCATACATGCCCTAAATATTAAAACAAAAATTTCAATTTGTAATTTTTAATTTCAAGCAGATAACTAACTCAATGTCATAAAACTAAGTTAAGCAGCAAACATCTGAAGAAAGTGAGGCATCTTGAAAGGCACCAGCAAGTGTTCAACTATTCTGTGGACTCTACTTTTCTTTGGAATATAGCCTACTTAACACTCAAGATCGAAGAGAGGAAGAAATTTAATACAATTTAGTAAATATGAACAGGAAATAGTGATTTAAATAGAACTTGGACTCAGGATAATCAAAATTAATTATACATAAGTAGTGGTAGGACATAGCAACCAATAGTCTTAAGTTGTGCTTAAACCCATTGTAAGTTAAACATGCATGGTGAAACTGGCTTTATAATTTTTTAAATTAAAGAAATTTAGTTCATATTTTGTGCTTGCTGCAAACAGTGAGGGTGTCCTCTTTGGAAAGTTGCATTTATTTTCACAAACATATAATGTTTTGATGATTATGTTTAAATGTTTTTACAGTTATGAGCTGGAAGGTAAGTACTTGCTGTCATATTCAATTAAAAAAGTTTGTGACTTTTCATAATTTTGATAAGTGTTGAATTCTTGTTTCAGAATATTTGCTGTTATTTTACAGCTTACGTTGTGATATTATTAACGTCTCATTAAATTATTTACTGTCAAAGTTTGTTGTAGGCCTGTATGGCTTCTAGTGTGTGCGTGTGTGTGTAAGTAATGAGACTGTGGCATATTTGAAGAGCAGGTGTGACTATAATTATTGTGACTTCAGGTGTTGTCCATGAAAGAGGAGCTTCGACGAGCCCTCGATGTATCCAGTATTAGCAGTTTTGAAATCCCAGAGCTGGTTGGAGTAACAGAAATTTTCACTGAAGAACATCGAAAGAAACTAAGCCGCCACCTACCAGCAAGAGCTGAAGGCAAGTGTGTTTAGCTTATCTTACGTAGTCATGTAACAAAGAAATTCTGACCCGTTAGTTTTTTTCATTTTAAATTACTTACAATGAAGCATTTTAAAAGCAAATGGGTCTATTCTTATTATTACTGTCAGTTTTATAAATTCTAGAAACAGAATCACCAGTTGTTTAAGTGTGTTGTGTGAAGCAGAATGTTTTGAGGAGAACGACCATACAGTAACTGGTGGCAAAGATTTTTTATACTTTTTTAAATTCATAAATACACATTTATCTTGTAACAATTCTACTAAAGATGTTTGAATAGCACTTTTGGTTAGAGTAAGAACATAAGTGTAAATTTGAATACTGTAATTGTCTTGTAATAATTAGTACTCTTCGTAAATGTGTTTTTTAATATAACAATTACCTCGAGCATGCTTACCAAATTTGGCATGAACAGAAAATTTTTAAAACATACATATTTTAAAACTTCTTTGAGAGTAGTAAAGGGTTTCTGCTCTAGGGTCAATCTCTTTTGATATGTTATATTTACAGATGGTCTAATATTTCCAATTTTTATTTTAGTATAGGATGCTTGTCTTTGCAGAATATAGGCAGCTGTGGGAGGTCAATTGCTATGGCTTCTCCTAAGATGTTAATATTAGTGTACTGTGTGCATTAATGCTTTCGTATGCTGTGGTTGGTAATGTGCTAGCTAGGTAATGAGAAGCTCTTTTGTACGCAGTTTTGAAAATATCTACATTTAAGAGTACGTAACAGGTGCTTATTGTTCCATAATCATTCCAAAATAGGATTACAGAAATCCAAATGGTGAGTGATGACCACCCTTTATGGGTACTTGTTAATGTTTTTATTTATTATAACTTTGAGTCGATAGAGATGATGCGTGACAGACCCTGCTGGTTGACTGTCTCTGTCTCGGGTGACTCACTTTATACTAGGAGAGTGTAGTCTCAAGGTGCTATTTGTCTCGGGGTACTGGGGCCTCGCCCGGAGTACAGCACTGGCCTGGTTGGCCATCAACTTTGTATGAAGTCTGGTTCTGCGAGTTTCACGTCCGGCATGGAGCGGGTTTACGTTGTGGAGCAGTGGGCAGCGTGACTGTTTGTTGGGTGGCTGTACTACCCCTGTTCCCACTACCTGTATGCCTCTTGATGGGGGGGGGGGAGGTGCTAGGTTGTGGTTCTGGTATGTTGGTGGATCTCTCACCAAACGTGCCTCCATAACCTTTCGCAACTTTGGTAGGTGGCTCGAACAAATCCACTGGTGTGACGGTTGGTACAGGTACGGTGAGTAGACGCGGCAGTGCAGCCTTTTCATGTGGATTCAGCAGTTCAAACCCACTGGGAAGGATACATAGCCCCTGTGGATTCTTTGAAATAGCCTTCGCCTTCTTGGCCGGTCTCTCAGCTCCACCCCTACGGGTGTAAGGCATTAGGCACAAAAATCGGGGCTGCTGGAGGTAGGCAGTTTACACGTGCGTGTCCAAGTGTTGGTGCCAATTAGTGCTGCCAACACCGTGCCTCACTCTTGACTCCTCCACCGTGGTGGAAAAGGTTCAAGCTGCAAAGCGTTGGTTGTAGGAACTGCATGGTGTTGTCCCACTGGGGTTGGTTTCCCTGCACCGAGAGTGCAACCTTCTCGGCACCACAAAGTGAGCAAGAGTTGAGCACACTAGCCGGCAAGCCGATCCCACCGGGAACGTACCTAGTGTTGTGGTTCTACCATTCCTCCCACTTGGTACAAGGAACTGGTGGCCTTCCAATACTGGTGAGGTGTGTGTCCAGTGGTCACTGGTCTCCCTGAACTTCCCCTTCTCTGCACCACTAAGTGAGCGGTGAGGTAGGGGCGACTTTGAGCCGGCAAGCCAAGCTCTAATTTACAGTAGGTATCCTAATGTCGTGGCCCTACTGTTCACTGTATGGGGCAGAAATGGGTTGCCTTCCAAGAATGTTCTGTTGTGTTGTACATGTAAGTTCGGTATGTTCAAAACCTGGTCTCCTGCTGATTCCTTCCACTCCGATAATGATGCAAGGAAGGAACTCTGAGTGAAAGTTGAAAGATCTGGTAAGATCAGTGTTCGTTGACCCTAAATAAATAAATACAGATGGTGGAAGTACTATCTCCTAAGTCCACACAGGCTAGGTAGAAGGTGAATACCCTATCATAAACAGGGGAAGGAGCCCTGTGCAAATCTGAGGAGGCAGTAGCTAGTGCATGTGGCGTACAATTATTCCTTGGGGCAAGCTCTACTCTTTGTGTGTCCATAAGGAACTGAAGGTGTTTCAGTGTGAAGCTGGTGATGCCGCTGGTTTTCCCTTAGGTAGCATAGGAGAGGATTTCGGCCCCACGAGGTAAGCGGTGTAGTACTCTGAAAGGTGTAAGCCTTGGTACCAATAGCTGGAGTGATGAGAGCTCAGGAGAGGAGATAGAGAACTGAAGCAGAACTGATGATCCGGAGATCGGGACGCATCTCCTTTTGTACTCCTTGACCATTCCTTCCTTCATTGGCATAGGGCATGTGGAGAGGGGGTTAGCAGGTGCAAGCATAACACCTAGATCCTTGGTGCGAGCAGCATAGTGACGAGCAGTGGGATCTAAGCATCTTGTGGAGGCATCCTGTGGCACACTGATGTACGCGTCACAGGCCTCTTGCGCGGTCCCGGTGGCTTATTGGGCGAAAATATATATTATTGGGATGTTTGGCCTGTCACGGTAAATACATAAATCTTGTAGGCGGCGGTGGTAACTCATCTCGTAGACAACTACCTGGGATGTAGTTGCACTGATGAGTATCAGTAGTTTATTAATATTGTGAAAGACTTCATGCATCAAGAGATATGAATCAATGTAGCCACTAGCAAAGATTCCATTTTCTAATATACAGACATTTAGAAAATTTCCTCATTTGAAAAATTATTAGTTCCGAAACACAGCTGTGCATTCTTGATATGTGCGACACTGTTTTAGAAGTCTTATTTCGTTTTCAACACAGGCTTCTTGCTCACCCGTTGTTAAATGCTATCAGACATGGTAAATCACAGTTGTCCCATGTTTTTTACATGCTTGAATTGTGTGGTTGTTCAGTTCGGCTTCTCTATATAGTTAATTCCAAGTTCTAAGACTTTTTATGATCCCCAGAAAGGGTTGTTATTTTGAAGGGTTTTGTTATTGGAAAACCTTTTCAATTAAATTCTTTTTTCATGGTTACCAAAAAACAGGGTCGTTATTTTTAGTGGGTCACTATTCAAGGGATCTTAGAACTGAGTTGAGTGTAGCTATCAAAAATGATTTATATGTGTACCTAGGTTTATATTTGTCAGGACACTTTGAAACCAGTCATCTTGGTAACCTTGTATCAAAATACATATACGCACATATAAATATATATAATATTTAATTATATTTAAGGCATCATGCAAGTATGTTATGCATGAATGTTCAGGAGTAGTAAACCATGGATAACTGAATAACTGAAACATTATTGTCCTGTGCATTTAATTCCCACTTCTGGATAAAATTAATCTGCCTTATCCTTTGGAAGGTTTGGGTGGTAAAAATTTTTTTGCTGTGACTGTGTATGTTGGCTAAGGTTTATTTTGACTGCAGTCAAAACACAAATTTCCGTGAGGCGGTAACCCATGAAATGGTAACCCATGAAATAATTGTATTAACAGTATACTGGCCCATTAATACAATATACGTTCATATTGTTACAAGAATGCCAAAGGGGCATAGCAGAGTTAATGAGGGATGGAGGTCTTACAAAAAAAGATATCAATTTGATTTTTAATTTATTCACTGAGCTATTAATTATAGCATTAGATTACCCATCTTGACTATTAATATTGTTATTCTTGGTGAGCACATTTTATGTCTACCTCAATTTATTCTAATTAAAGTCCTTATCAATGTCTATATTGTTTAGTCATTTAGTTCACAATAATTATGTACACATATTCACTGACTCTATTGATGTCACTCATGCGTCCGGTTTAGTCCAGCCCACCAGTCTCTCTTCCACTGTACTGGAGCTCGCAGTCTGCATACTTAACTCCTGCTGGTCACTATCTCACACGTCGCTTTGCAGGCTCATTGCTTTGATGTCTGTGCACATGCTTAAGGAAGCACAATCATCTGTTACCCGGCATCAACTAGCATTAAGTGGAAGTGGTCATATGTTAAACTCCCAGGGCACCAGGCCGAGAATGTGTGCATGGCCATACAGTAGGCAGAGACTCTTGCAGAACGTAACGTCGCCACATGGCTACTTATGATACCAGAACATACATACACTTACTCTTCTGTTCTGCTGTTGCCTGCAGAACATGCCTTTCACTGGTACACAACAGGAGAGGTGCTAGACTACACAAATGGCGTCGACCACATGCTTGTCTGAATTGGTTGCCATCCGGCGTATAATTATCAAAAAAAGTTGCATATCTTGAGGCATTACAGAAAATTCCCACAAACAAGTGCAGTTGCTTGCTTATTTTAATCGTAAAACAAATTATGGTGAGACCCTGTCTGATTCAACAAAATAAAAGTAGAGTGGCAAAAGGCTTTGCAGCAATAACTATTAAGATTCTTCCCCCAGTGGGTGGGCCAAAAGCAGGCTGCGGGGATGAAATGGAAATGGTTTCAATAAAAATAAGCGAACAGAATGACTGGATCAGTAGTCCAAAGTTGAAGCCCCAGCATGTCACACTGCAGCTTCCGGCACGAGCTCAGAGAAGAAACTGCTCAGTGGCCGTTGGAAGCGGAGCACGTGCGCACTGTCAGAAGTGATGGCTCTGTCGACTAGGGTGAAAATGGCATGAAATTAACACCAAAATTCACAAAACTTGCACAGGAGTAAATTAGTAAAATTATCATACAAAAATACTTTTAAAAATTGACAACCCGTCAAATCACAATGCGCACTTGTGTTCACAGTGAAATGATTATACAAAAATTACTTTTATTTAGCACAACCTTTTACTTCCTTCGTTGGCCCTAGGGGCTTCAACGCACATGCAACACATGCACTGCTCGCATCACACGCATAAGACTAGTGCATGCGTGGCTCACAGCGGCCTTATGCCAGCTGAGGGGCGAGGTCAGATGACACCTGCAACACTAAACTATCTATTCTGAGACTCATTGTGGCTTAAATATTCTTGGTGGTTCGGATTTGGAAGGTTCCCACACCCTGAGTCATGCTGTGATAAAGGTTAGGGTAATGATCAGAACATTCTTGCATCAGTTACCCTAGAAATTCAATCAGCTCAAGGTTGGAAGCATGCACGTCGTAATAGGCTTATCTGTCATGCACAGTGGCTAGACTTAGTAAATCTTTGGGTGCTCCTCGGATTACTAGCCTGGTCTTGAGGATGGGGCAAGGATAGCGATGTATAGAAGCAAGCATGCAAAACCATACCAGTCTGCTAATAAAACTGGACGCACACAATTCTGTTGTAGCGGGAGGGGGGGGGGGTAGGGGGGTTATGATTTGACTCTCAATGTAATACTGCAAGACAAGAAGCCTCTTTTTTTTTTTTTTTTGTACTTCGCTACCTTCACAAAGCTGCTATGAACATATGGAAGTTACTATATGTACAGCCAGATAGCTAGCCCAGTAACACCAATATTTCTAATGTCTGTGGTGCTGATGTTAATTTGCTTATGTTGGTGTATTCTTAGTTTGCGATTCTTTGCTGCACTAAGCTTATGCAAATCTAACATTTTTGGACTTGGCCTTTTACATGGAAACGCCTCCAAAGACTTTCCACACCTCTTGCTTGGAAACTGATTGTTAATGTGCATGTTACTGTTGCAGGACAAACGGTTGCAGGACTGTTTCAATAACTGTGCTGATACACAGAAGGAATATTGAATAGTTGAAGTAAAGATGATTTGCTCGTTTGCTTTGTACTCTAGCTACAGCCTCTAGTTAGGCATTTTACAGTTAAACTTAAGGACTGACGTGAAAATTATTCCTACCATTTTTGTCAGCATGTTTCACCGATAACGTCAAGTTAAAAAATGCCAAAACATGTGCCAGACAGCCCATAAATGATCTTCCAATCAAGTCTTGTTTAACTGCATTAACAATTAGGTATCGTCTCATGGCAATAAAGTGCCTGTTCAGAAAATTGTGAACAATACCACTTAGGTATTGTTTTCTGCCTGCTTTTGGAACACATCCCTTATTACTGGAGGGTGCTAAAATGTGGTAAAGTTTTGCCAAAACACTTGTACAGTACTGAAATTACTGTGAACTCTTAATACCAAATTCTTTATGCAAGGGTAGTCTACAAATATCCAGAGGCACAAAAAAATATTCCTACCAGACAGTTGGTGAGGTTGGCAACCATGACAAATTTAAGACTTAAAAAATTTCCTAGTTCTTTGCAAGTTAATTTTGAAATAATGGTTTAAACATATGGGGAACATTGATGTTATGTTTTGGGTGTCAGGTTTGTTGTAAATAGGTGAAGATTGAAGGGATGCTACATTTCATATTGGTCTTCTTGGCTGTTTGTTTTCCAATACTTTAATTATGTAAGAGTAGGAAAAATTCAGCTGTTACATGGGAAGCTAGTAACTTCATATTGAGCTAAGTGAGAGTCAGCACTATGGTAATATGCTGAAAAGCTAAATTTAATAGTTAAATATTTTGAAATTCTTTTATTGCAGGGTATCTGTGGACGCTGGTGTTCAGCACATCGCAGCATGGCTTCAGCCTCAACTCTATGTACAGAAAGATGAGCAAGGTGGAGAGCCCCATTCTTATGGTCATAGAAGACACTGAACACAATGTGAGTCCACAAGTCCACATTCCCACACGAGATAAAAGTGTATGATTATTTGGGATCACTTTTTATATGGCCAAGAATGATGTAAGTTTGTTCGTAGTAGAACATTATTAAACACTTCTCAAGGGACCCAAGAAATGTCAGTCTTATACAGGTTGTTCCGTGACTCAACAGACATACTTCGGCAGCGTGTTATACAGATCATTGGCAACAGTCGTATACACAAGTAGGCTATGCAGCCCCATTTCAGATACAGGGATGGAAAAACAACAAATACATAAATTGGAATTACTGCATATCTTTAATGTAACGGAGTTGAATGTCTCACACAAGGTGTTCAAAATGTGCACCATCTGACAGTACACAGGCTGCGATACGTTGTAGCCTACCACGGTATGTTTCCACTGCATGCCTGCAAGTTCATTTCAGAGTTGATTTGTGGCATCAGTTATCACCTGTAGCAACTGGTCTTGTGTATCTGATCGCAGTCCGCTGTAAACCCTACTCTTCAGGCAGCCCTAAAATAAAAAGTCCAATGTAGAGAAGTCTGGAGAGCGCGCCGGCCATGGGACTGGCCTACCTCTTCCACTCCACCTGCATGGATACTCGGCTGCTGCACCACGCCTGTTTCCATCACAGTAGCCATAAACAAACACCATGTCAGCGTAACCTGAATGTGTAAACATTCCTGGTATTGTTGCACAACCACTCGCCTCGACACTAACAAAGACTGGCCATGCCAGCCACACGAGCAGTGTCTGCTTACTGTCAGATTGGGCACATTTATTTTTAACAGCTTGTGGGGACTTACAACATGAATGTTATTACATGTATTCAGTAATTCCAATTTGTGTTTTTCTTGCATTAAAATCCCTGTAACTGAAATGGGGCTGCGTAGCCAACTTGTGTAGGACATTTTTTGTTGCCAATGATCTGTACAACATGCTGCCGAGGTATGTCAGTTGAGTCGCAGGACATCCTGTATAAGAGGGAAATTTTGTATTGAAAAACGTGTTTTTACCATTTTTGGACCAAGTGAAGGAAACTTATTAAGGAGTAAAATGTTATAACAGGGTTCCACTGTATTTCTATTGAAAGAATTGATGCAGGTATATCAGGTGTAAAAACGTGACTTTTGTACAGTTATTGCAAAATGTTGTAGTACAAACCTATACTGCCGTCCACGATACTTTCACGAAGTGTTTAAAAGTGATTTGTTTTTATATCTCTGAAGGGGTCTCAAAAATGGTACTGCTCTTAATAATCAGAATAGTAATAAATTGTTTATTTTGTCAGTGTATATCACTGCCATTATTTTTGTAGGTTTATCTCACTTTTTCATGACAAAGATGATGCCCAACGTTATTTGCAATCCTTGATTGTAGAATGTATCAACTGAAGTTTCGAGATTTCAGTTTTCTTTGCCTTGGGGTGGAAAATGTTTTTTGTGTTCAGAGTGGAATGGATACTGGCACCCTTTATTTTCCCCCACACCTGTACTATAGTTCTTTCTATTTCATGCTGGAAAAAGTAGCCACTAACTCTTAAGCTTTATGGGCTAAATGAGAAACAATTTATGCTGATGTCCACCACGTGTAAATAATAAATAACATTTGTGCTGGTGATTTACCACTGTCAGAACGAAGGCAGTTGTGTTGGTGTCTTAAGTGGGAAATTTGTGAAGTGTTAAAACTGGTGCACCAACTATTCTAATTGCAGTTGTATAGGAAAACCTGACATTTTTGAATTTTTGGTAGTACGGGCTCAGAGGTATGGTCGTTGAACCATGTAATACAGGCGGGCAAGTTAATTTATATGAGCAGACTGCTTGACACCGAGTGTGGTCCTGGGGTAGACATGATCGTTCTTGGGTGCTGGTCCTATTCAAGAGTTGGTTTACCGAGGTAGTTTGGAGGAGTGAAAAGCAGGTTCACCGATTTTGAAGGCTGAGCTACCAACTGATGGCAATCACACAGAGCTTTCCATGTTTCTCTGGGCATTTGATTTCTGATAGAAAAGGAATGGGGCAATAGAAAAAACAGAATGACTTCATCAGTGCGATATTGGCTACGTAAAAAAAAAAAAAAGTGATATTAAAGGGTAGGGAGAGTAACAATTTTTTACAATGTTACTATTCCTCACAAAATCGTTCTGTCATAGTTCACGTCTTTCTCTTAGAGTATAGCCCTATTTCTTGATGTTTCATTGTGTTATGTAAAAGGGATTCAGTCAAGCATCATGCAAAGGGGCTGGTATAGCTGGTCGGGTGATACTTCTCAGGGGAGGTGAAGAGGTTTGGCGAGGGCTTGGTTGGTCCGGCACTTGCTTGCTGTTGTTGGGTGCTGTCTTACTCCTGATCTCTAATGTTAGGTTGAACGCTCTCGTGGGTGCTGAGGGCACTGGTAAGACTGAACTGTCTTCGGTAGTACTCCCCCACGACTGGAATGAGTCTAAGCGTATATGGTGGGGTGAATAAAAGGGTGAGATAGTGAGGTGGTAGGTAGGGGTCTGCAAAGTAGAGAGGTAGTGGGAGGGGGTTCGAGGAGATAGATACCCAGCATTTAGATTCGCAGTTCCCTTGGTGTATGGCCAAATTTTGTAGGATATATTCCCCCTGCTTCCAATTCTGTTCCCAGAAGATCTAGATGCTATTGTGCCGCCATGTACACATGACCAAAATCCACAATAATAAACATTTATCAGAATGAGTCCATGGCACTACATAAACATAACTGGAAGCAATAGTAAATGTGCCAGCCTGTGGAGGAACATGGGACACAAAACGAACTAAACACTAATATAAAATATTTGCCTTAATGGCAGTTTAGCAAAATAGGGCACAATTGCCACAAAATATATAGGAGACCAGAGGAATCTCGTCAAGAAAGAAAACTATTGTGTGGCACTATTAATCTTTAAATTTATTTTAAAATCTTTCTCGTAATTTTATATCAAGTAACAAAACGAAACAGAACATTTTCTGAGATTTGTTTACATTATCCTTGAGTGGGCAGTAAGAATCAAATTGAAAGCCCAAAAGAAAAATACTGAACACATTATCATAATAGCTTCAAGACAGAATATTTGCTAACGCTTGAGTGGGAAAACAAATCACATAATCAATTTGCACATGCATTCAAACATATTGTTCTATAAATAGAGATCTGCAAAATATAATCCCAAAACAAAACTAGAAATAAGTTACCCGCAGGTACCTCATAAGTATCGAAAAATTTACCTTTAATTAACATTAAAAGCAGTCTGTGGCTTTGGCAATGATAAAGTAGATTCAATATATCTTATTAACTTAGCTGTAGAGATCTAGAAGTCCAAAAATTAGGTTGCTGAATGCCGGGACGAGGAAGAGAATAGTTTCCCACACAAAAGCATACCCATGGACACTGCCATAGGAGACAAAAAAACGGGACCCTCGCACAAAAAAAAGGGGTATGCAACATTAAGTAAAATGAAAAGTGCACATGAGATGTTTGGGAGAAAATAAAACTTGTACTCACCAGGAGGGTAAGACGACAGAAATCACTAAACTATGTGGAAGAGTAGAAGCTCCAAAATTAACCAAAATATAAATAAATGCCACACTCATAGGCTGTTCACTGTAAAATGAGCACTTTTTAAGGCCCTGCTAAATTTTTCCTTTCAATTTCTCTCTTTCTGTCACTTTTTAATGTAAACATTGTAATATGACTAATAAACACAGTGTATACATTTCATCACTCTCGAAAGTTAACGTCTGAGACTGCAATAAAATACATTTATTAGGGGTTAATGCCTTTTGTGAGGGTCTTAAAGTTCTCACTTTATTGTGAACAGCTTATACCACTAAATAACACACTATATTGCCACTATGGGCACAACATTAAAGGTTTATCCCGCACTAGGTGCCGAAAAACACGCAGGTAAGAGCATAGCGGCCACATGCCATCTTGCTCTCCTGCTGAAATAGAAGTGTTGACAAACAAGGCAGAGAAACAGGTCGCTTCAGGAAACAATGGCGCAAGGAAAGGGAAAAAGCACGATCAAAAGGTTCCAATGTCATCACAGAAGGTCCACAGGGGACGGGCACAAGAAACAAGCAAGACTGGCAAGTTTGCACGCGATTGAAAGACTGTTTTTTATATAAAGTAACCTCGTGTGTATGATCGATCACCCGAAGACTTTGTGAACACAGCCATGCCAAAACCTTCATAAATGACCAAAAGCGTTCAGTAGAGATCAGTAAAACACACACATGCAAGAGCTCTTTGAAAACTTTATATGTATTTTTAATTTTTAACCAGTAAGTTAAGTAGTAAAAGTAAGTCCTCTAAATATTTCTGTGTAAAAAAAATTACGAAGGACATTATCTGAGCTTTGGTCACAATCGGGACCCTAACAGTAAAATTACGGTATTGTGAATCAAATCTTTAAAGACTGGCTAAACAATTATTTTACAAAATAGCATCTCAACGTCAATTCTATGTAAACAGATACTTTCTGACGAGAAAATGTTGGTGTAAAATACATTGTCCACACGGAACATTTTAGAAAACCTTTGTCTTAATTTCCGAGAAATTAAACATTTTTCCTTTACACAAAATTACTTCTAAAAGGAAACTCCTGCAAAACCACGTAACATCATGTACGTCTCCTTTTAATTTACTAAAAGATTCTTTGGTTTTCATCATTTAATTTACTTAAAAAACTCTGAACAAGGCTGATATAATTTAGTTTTAAATTATCTCACAAAGATCTTTAAAGAGACTATCTCCTGAACATCCATCATTCCAGTATGTGAAATATACGTCCTCTGCACAGATTGCGTGTGCGATGAGAGTCCAGGAGAAAAGTCGGAAGACTGATCAAGAACTGAAGCACAACTGACGGTCCGGAGGCATCGTCTTATATACTCCTCGGCCATCTCTTCCTTCACTGGCATAGGGCGTCTGGAGGGGGTTAGCAGGGTGCAAGCCCAGCTCCTAGATCCTCGGTGCGAGCGGCATAGTGGAGAGTTGTGGGATCTAGGTATCATATTTGTGGTGGCATCTCGCTGTACACTGCTGTACTAGCCCCAGGCCTCTAGCGTGGTCCTGGTGGCTCATCTGGCAAAAATAAATTCCATTATTGGGACATCTGCCCCAATAAATTCCATTATTGGGACATTTACCCCGGCTCTGTAGATATAACAAACTTGTAGATGGTGGTGGTGACTCAGTTCACAATAAACAGAGCACTTTCGAAAGCCCTGCTTAAACTTCACTTGTTTCCGCTAACGGATTCTTGTCATGTGAATAATTAGTATTGTGGTAGGCATAAATCAGTAAAGTGAAAAACTGAAATCTATTGGGAAAGTAAATATTTTACAAATTTGTTAAATCTTACATGTACAGGCATTAAAAAACCAAAATCAAAAGAAATAAATTTGGTGTTCACACGTTTACCTAACGATTTTAATGTTAAAACATTAGAATTACTTTCTCTGTCATGACATTTTCTAAAGGTTGATTTCAAAAGTGTTCAATTAACCGTGAACAGCATATAGGAACCTTGCTCTTTACTAACAGATGGTGAAATACTAGTATGAAGGGGCGAGGCTTCTAAGGTTTGCTTGATGTAAATTGGTGTAATAAATTGGGATACGTTGCACACATTTTAAAGATTTTGTACAGTTCAATATATTCCAAAAAAATTTTTGTGTTTCTAACACTTCCACCTTTGTGTAAACAAATACAGGCGTTTGTAATGTATATTGAGACTTTACCTGCCTGTAGATATTTTTCAGACTGCAAAAATGATGCACTGTGTAATGTTCCACAATGGTAAAGTGATCCACGAGTTTATGGAGAAATGGTTAGCCTGGACCTAATAAGTAGTTGTATTAATAAAACATCTGATGACCAAATATCTGCCGCAGCTGCTGGAATTTAGCCATTTAATGAACAGAAAATTTACTACTTTATTATCTACACAAATTGCAATGAGAAATGTAAAAAAAAAATACCTAGCACATAATGAAATTAATGTGCAAAATTAGGAATGTAATATTATATATTTATATTGGAGGTATAGGACACAGTCACAAATATGAAAACTTACCTTAGTACTGTTTACCCATTATACCATGATGACAAATTAGTGTCGTTTCCTCGTGGGAAAATCACATATAATTCCGTATAGTATGTAGTGCTTCACGACCTGGAAACAACACAGAAAGTGTACATTGTGCCCTTTACCTCTCAAAATTTTCTAAAATGGATTACCTGTGTAGGTTTATAATTGGAAAATTTTGATGTCTCAATTTTACTTACTAGTAGAACTGAGGACTCTACAATCATATTGTCAGATCGCTAATTGAAAATTGCTATAATTGTGAGATCATAAGTTTTTGTAATGTGTAAAATACACACAAATTTATAAGGTATACATACTGTTATTATTTCAACAGGTGTTTGGAGCACTGACGTCATGTGCTCTGAAAGTCAGTGACCATTTCTACGGCACTGGAGAGTCCCTCCTGTTCAGATTCACTCCGGAATTCCAGGTGTTCCCATGGACAGGGAAGAATATGTACTTCATTAAGGGCAACAATGAGTCTCTCGCCATAGGCGCTGGAGAGTGAGTTTCATACATCTTCACTAGAGCAGAATTTTGATAATATGTCTACACACTTGCTACTGGCATTTAAATGAATGGTTTTCAGATATAAAATTTGCAAATGAGGTATTATTAGTTATGTAAAACTCATTCTCGTGAAAATTTTAGGTAGATCGTATTTAAAGGTCATTTTGACATTCTGTTCATGTGTTCTAGTGGCAAGTTTGGCTTGTGGTTGGATGGGGACCTGTATCAGGGACGAACACAGCCTTGCAGCACGTACAGTAATGAACCACTTGCCCCGCAAGAAGATTTTGTTGTCAAGACTATGGAGTGTTGGGCATTCATCTAACGAAAGATGAGAGACGATAAAAACATGTGGTCCGCTATAGTTGGCGTGAATCACAGTTGCATATGTTGTCATTTGAACTTTCATAACATGAAAGCTAGGATTGATGTTATATAGTGTCATTGTGGGCTAACATGCTCAGTTTTTCAGTGATTGTGTGCTGGTCATCAAAATTATTTTTGATAGGTTTTTAATTTTTTTTTTGAGAATATAACCCTTTACTGTGACATGTGTAGGCTGTGTGCAGTATTTACTCAATCTGTATCTTTTTTTTTTTTTCATTTTTATTGCTTCATAATGATAGCAGTGCTTTTTGTATAAAGGTGTACATATGTATAGTGTTGGAAAGGAGCGTTTGTCTAAACAGTTAGAATACTAAGCTGCCCGCAAGGAAAATTTTACAATGCGACAAACTTGGTACTGCATACTCGTTTGGAAATGGTGATGAGTATTCATCTGTGTTTGTTACTGCTTTTATATTGCCTGAAACATGATATGCATGCACTTTGTTAGTGTGTCAGCACAGCAGATGTGTGTTGCTTTGCAAACTATGTGGAAAATTGGTTGTGTGTGCACAAGTTAACAGTTCTGTTAAGAGAACACTCCAGACTTTAGTGCACATTTATTCCACAATGTATGGTTAATGTCCACAGTGCTGACAAATTTTAAAAATTAAGAACTTTTGCATGCTCAGTCATGAAGGTTTCATGCAAAATAATGCATGCAGTTGTATGGATGCTATTGTATCCTATGAAAGTATGAGAAGAGGCAAAGATCTTGTCATGTATAATATTCATTTGTTTAAATGTGTATTTAAGAATTAATAATTTTGTTTGTCAGTTTGAGTGAAAGACTGTTTTTTTTTTTTTTTTTTTTTAATAATTGTATTGCTCTCGCAAAGAGCAAAAGTTTAAATATGTAAATGTCGGGTGATGTTTGCATGTGAAAAATCTTTGTTTATATGTTTTAATCAGTTGCCATTTAAAATCAGAATTTGAGTAGTTGGTAGTGAAATCAGTGCCCTAGGATGTACTTTCAGAAAGTCGTTGCATCAATGCCTTGTCATTAGTAACTAGAAAAGCAGTTACATTTGACTTGAAAATATTCTCGTGTAGTGTCAATTATTGAGAGGCTGTTTCACCGTGTTCTGTGGTTTCTCTGTCGTATTAAGAAAGTGCTTTGAACTGAAACTTGCAGTTGTAAATATCAAATCACTTGTCAGTTTTATAGTTACCAAACATGAAAACTGACATAGTAAATCTATTTATTTATTCAGTGTAACTGTTTTAACACATATTGTATAAGAAGCATTTAACCTGTGTACATTGGAGTGAAATACTGAGAAAAAGTTGCAATACTCAGAATTTTTGAAAATAATACTATTGCATATTTGTCTAAGAAACAAATGTTGAAGCCAAATTAGTATTGTTTGAGATTATGCGTGTACCATAAATCCTTCATTGTAGATCTGTTGTCTAGGGATCAGAATTGTGTGTGCGAGGCATGATTACCTCATAAGAAAACATTTGTCAAAATATTTATATTAGTAAGTGCTTTACCACCACAAAGTAGTTTGATATGTTGTGTAAATGTTTGCAGAGATTTGTGAGTGGGAAGCAGTTTGTTAATATTCTGTATTACATTGCCAATTTTTCTGTAAATATGTGTATTAATATGCCATTCGCAAAATGTTATTTTTTCCCCCCTCCCTCCTTTCCACCCAAACACCATGTTCATTTGTAATGAACATGCAGTTTTGACAAGACATTCATTTAGGGAATGCAGAATCCTAGCTTGTGTTTAATGACAAGAGCAAGTTGCGAAGAAAAATCAGAACTAAGTAAATTGAGAAATTACCATATTTCGAAGTGTGTACATTTTTTACAAAAAAATTACTACAAAAAGTGAAAAACTAAAAATAGTATGCTCCTAATGTGTTTGAAATCATTTTGCCATTCAGTACTTTGAAAGGGTGACCATCGAATGTGTGTGTACGAAACTATGCAAGAGTCCTAAGACTTAAATTAGTATGTTAAAAACCTGGTACCCTGCTCCACTTGCTGGTGGGGGGAGGGGGGGGGGGG
Source organism: Dryococelus australis (assembly GCA_029891345.1). Taxonomy (NCBI): domain Eukaryota; kingdom Metazoa; phylum Arthropoda; class Insecta; order Phasmatodea; family Phasmatidae; genus Dryococelus; species Dryococelus australis. The sequence goes on along the minus strand of CM057003.1, from coordinate 88,297,551 downwards.
TACCAGGAATCTTGCTGGCACCTTAAGGTATGAAAATCAGTAGGTGAAGAAGAACAGAACACAGTGGCCTGTACTATCTCGAGCAAATATGCTGCTGAAGGGTGGCAGTGTAGACTAAGGTAGCAGAGTATTTACCTGTCTAAGCCGTTCCATGTCCTGAAGGGATTTCTGGTAGAACAGATGGGGAGGTCATCTAGAAGATCTGGGTGTTAAAGGCGTTGAGTATGCCGAGCTTCTGTGGAGTCTAGGTGACAGGTCGGAGAGCTCCAGCACACAAGGTGGTGGAGCGGACTGCTGCTGGGCTGATGTGGCTCTTACCAGAGCAGATGAGCAACTGAAAATTTCGGCGTAGCCCTTGCCGGGGTGGCATGGTGGGGATGCGATGGGCACGTCTGTGGGCGAAGCCAAGGGTGGTCAGCTCGTCCATTACTGGCTGGTGGTGCTATCCCTCTGTGTATCCTTGAACTATTTGGCCACTCGGAGGTAGCAGTGGTGATTCAGCCTGCTGGCTCACTCAAACTTAACGGGAGAAGGGGGCTTTGGCTTAGTTTACTGACCATGATGATGAAAAGTATAATTCTGGCAAGTCTGTGCTATTTCCATTAACAAGGAAATAACGTGTAGTCGCTCTGGTAGAACTTGCACTTGTTCGGACCCATTGTGAAATGCTTTGGCAGGAGTGTGAAGATAAAGTGAAGTTGTATAGGCTTGGGCCAGTAAGAATCATGTCAACGTAGTGACATGGCACATGACCTGTTAGTTCTGCTCGACTCTGGCAGCCAGGACAATTTCATTACTGAATCATGCTTGGCTCGATTAGGTATCAAGGGTCAAAACCTATCAATTCCACTTCATGGACTTGCCCACACCCCACTTACAAGTGCGAAAGGTGTTGGCTCCTTCCTTCCACCAGGTGTTACGATACACGAGGTATGTCAGCCCATTGAGGCCCTAGTTTTGCCACAAATTAAGTCGTCATTACTTAAGCCAGGTGGTTGGGAACATATTAAACAGCTGCAACTGGCTGATCTGACCTTTGCCACCAGGAGAAAGTGATATTTTGCTGGGCGCAGAAATATTTACTCAGTTTCTGGCTGAAGGAAGTTACTGGCCCCCAGGAATACCAACTGTTATTGATATGTTGCTGGGTTGGGTGCTAATGGGACGTGTACAGATTAACATAGATTTGCAGTCGGGTATCTAGTCTTTGATTATAATCTACAGCAGTTCATCTTAGCTGAAATTTTGGAAAAATTTTTGGGAAATCCAACTGCCTGCAGTCACATTACCACCAGACCCAGGAGATGTGTTGTTTGATAAGATGTTCATTGATGGTTGCATTCGAGCTGGTGAATCAAATATTTCCGAGTGCACTTTCAGGCTATCTTGCAGCAATAAATTATTCATGTCAACTCTGGGACATAAAAAAATTATTTATTTTTACACAATTCACTTACAAGGTAATTGAATTCACGCTGTGTGTAGTTTCAAATGACTAGTACATGCAAATGGGATCAAAGTGAATAAATTACACTGCAGTGAAGACATCAAATACAGGCATCTGCTTCGCCGTGGTAAGTGGACTGTTGATGTTGCAAAATGTGATCAGGAATTAAGCTTTGCAAAATCTTCACCTGAAAATACAAAACCGTACTAAAATATACACTATTGTCGCTGCACATTTTGAAATCTATAGAATTTGCTGTGCTTCCTTGACTAAATTTTATATAGATTTTTTCACATACCTTAGTCTGACACAACTGTGTAATTGGTTCATAGTAACATATATGTACGTGGCCCAGACAGAGTAAAATATTGTGTAAAGGCTGCACCAGACTTTTTTTTGATGAAAAATTAGGGATAATTAATATTTCAAGTATAGGCTGCCAACTTCAAGAATTTAACCATTAAACTTAAATGTATTATAAGTTCTGACCGAGGCTGTACCATAATTTCTGTAGTGTACAAACTAGAAAAATATAGGTGATTTGGCATTATTTTGTTATTCTTATGTGTGTAAAGATTTCAAGTTTGAATGAAAATTATGTTCATGGTAGTGATGTAAATTTATGCACAGGATGCAATTACCTGGTCGAGTAAGGACTTCTCCTTGACTGCGGCTCTCTTCAACAGCACTTTCACCCTGTCCAGTATCTGCGACTTGCGCACCAGTTGTGCCTGCAGCAGTGCCACCTGTTCTGAGCTCGAACAATTCTCCCCTGCACATTTCCCACACAACCATGTGTCAACATACTTGCACACAATACAAGTATGAAACAATTGACATGACACATTTGTGAATGTGTATTGTGTAATGCAAAATGTCTCTCCAAGCATAAATTGTAAATTACTATAGTGGAAGCTAATTACTATGAAAATGAAAGTACTGGTATGTTACGTCATAAACTTGAATTGCTGGACATGAAGTCATTGTGTAGTTATAATGATTTCAAATATTAAACCTTGCAGCCTACAACTCTGTGTAACCAAATCTTGTCCAGTTGATTATCACACAAACATTTACATCTTGCATATTACTGTCTAGGAACATCGGTTACATGTCACTGCCAGGAAAACCAAACCTATTTTAAAATTGTGTTTAAAACTAGGATTCATTCAATTTACAATGCTGTTGGCCAAAGCACAGGTATACGTTGATGCAAGACACTTATACACATCTTTTATATGCTCCACGCAAGGCAAGGCAAGGCGTGCACTTTTATTAACAGAGGCCTATCAAATCTCACCTTGCAATGACTGCACCCTTTCCTCCAACAACTTGCTGTGTTGTCTTGCTAAATCTAACTCGTGCTCCAATTCTTTGTTTTGCCTAACATTCCCGATTGCATCACACTCTTTGTCCCTGTGTGTTCGTTCCTGCTAACAGAAAACAAATTCATGGTCACAAACATTTGTACCTATTTCATACAGTACTGTGCAATGATTTTTCACACTGTTAAAAACAAATCTGTGGTGGAATAATATTTTACAGAGCATCTTAATTTCAAACCACCAATTATATTTGACATTTAGGTCCTTTCCAATTTTAAATCCTGGCTGAACTTATTCTCTTCAACCGAAAACACTTATACTGCAAGTCTAGCAATGCATTTACAGGGTCTGCCTACCTGGTGTCACAACTGTAAAGCAGTGTGTTTGAAACACAAGTTTTTTTTTTTTTCCCTCCCGTGAAACTATTGAACATTTTCATAAATCAGCATGTAGGATATAAAACACGCTTCAGATAGTTCCTGTTGAATGCTTTAGATGACATGCACATTATAAACTCCATGTCGGAGTATGCCAACGAAGTGCTGTTTATCAAAATACAGCCATCAAATACATACAAACACTACTCTAAGGCCCTGCACTGAACCTCGCCACAGACTTTTCACCAATACAATGATGTGGTGACAGCCTTAGTCCCAAAGAGACACCGCACACTTCTCGGCCTCAAATGCAGAAAGTAACTTCAGGTAGGCTAGTCCCTTAGGCTGTTGCCTGGTTTGAAATGGTGAGATTTGGATGTAGGGAAATAAAAGTTTAAATCTTCAAAGAACCAAGTTTCTTTAACACTTAAGAGTATCATTTCTCCCACTGACTTAGGCTTTTGTTTCAAGTTCTGTATGAAGGCTAATATTTTTTTTTCAGTAATAATTTAATTTAGTTATTGTTTGTAATCTTTCCAGGAAGCAGACTATACGTTAATGCTTAAAAAGCCTTTGATAGCAAAGAAGTACCCCCCCCCCCCCCTCAAAAGTCCATAGTTGTATATATCTATCTTTAACAGGGATGCAAAAAAAAAATATATGTATTTTGCAATTGCATGGTGCAGGGGAAAATTTTAAAAGACAGCCAACAGGATGCTGTCGGGAAGATGACTGGCAACTCACTATGTGGACCCGGCAAGGCAGGTAGCCAAAGTCCAAGGCGCTCTCTCGTATCTTCCACAGTTAGCAGTGATCCCCCTGTGGCTATGAGTTTCCTCCAGGATTCGTTCCAGCCAGTGGTGTGCCGGCAGTTGCTCACCCCCCCCCCCCCCCCAGTCACAAATTTTTCCAAAATTAACATACATGTCCACATTGTAGCCCACTAGAACTCGTATTTTTTGATAAACATTACACCACTTTATCATTTTGTTAACAAAAAAAACTTGCAGGGTAGTGATAGAGAGTCTTATCCTAAAAATTGACTGGTCCATGAGAAGCTGGAAAATGTATTTTGATCAGCACAAGTGTCCTACTAATCAACGGCGTTTATCCCATAAATGCAAGATAAGGAATGCTTATCCTATACATATTGGAAATGTTTGACCCTTTAATTTAAAATTTTGGCGAAAACTATAAACTCGTTTACATCTGAGTTTCCCCATTTCAAGAAACAGTTTTCCATAACTCTTGCACTGTACACGTTATCCAATATTTATTTACACAAACGGGAGCAACTAAAGATAAAGCACCGTAACTACGTATACTAATCAAAAGGGAGAACATATAAAGAATACACTAAGTCCCTCGAATAAAGCGGGCATAGTGTACAAAGCCCGCCATCGGCCAAAACTGCGAAAAGCACTGATTAGTGCGTGGACAATTAGAGCAATAAAATCTATGGGGCCACGAGTCTACGGAGATGAGAGCGAGCGAGCGTGTGTGTGTGGGGGAGAAAATAGATTGATTAATGTTCTGGATAAAATGACACTATTTCAGCTAGGCCTGCCAAACTAGACAGAGGAGGATGGCGTGGAGAAGTCATTACTGGGTGGAGATCTCGCACCAGCTCCGTGAGAGAAAAAGCAGTCGTACATCTTACAAACAAGTACATGTAGAACATAATACAAAGCAGCAAAACACTTTGAGGAATTAGGATAGTAATTCAGACATATTATTAATTCCTATAAATGTTCAGCGTCTTTGTTGCTATGCATGTCTGGGAAAATTATGACACTTAAAAAAGCCGTAACGGGCAAAAGAAATGGAAAATCAAAAAGTTATACAAGACATTATACATACATAAAACACAAATTTAGTGACAGCTGTAGGAATTTGAGTTTGGGCGCTTGGCATGGCGGCTGCCGGAACTACCATGATCATTTATTGTTTACGTTACTGGAAACTTAAAACACAAATGTGCACTTAAAAAAAAAAATGTACATAGCATCAACTCTCAAAAATTAGACAGTGAATTTAGAATATCTCCAAATGTAGGTCTACTGCACTACGTAGGCCACGTGACCGGGTACTCTTTAATCCCTGAGCACTGAGGGGGGAAGCAAACGGGGCATAACAATACCCGTATTTACTCTAGGCTCTACTTTTAGGGGATCACAACACACTAGCATTTAAATCAGACACGTTGGTTCTCTTGGCTCGCTGGTCATTTGGATCACTAAACAGGTCAATTATCTCGTTCTGTATGAACTGCGCAGGGAACAGTGCACTACATGCACTGCCATGTGTGACTGATGCACAGTCAGCAGCATTGGCCTGCCACATGAGCAGGGCACTGAGGGCAGTCATTTCATTGTATATGTTGTTTATAACCATCCTATCATTTTGCTTGGCTATCAACTTATTTCGCAATATCTGATTTACTACAGTAGGGCCCACCTAAAATTTTTGCTATGGTGGTTTGGTCATCAAGGTGACAGACATGTGGTCGAAAGGCCCGAGTTGGAACCAAGCTGCTGGTAGTGAGCGCAAAGATGCTTCACTAAGCAGTTTACATTGCTTTCACCATACAGATAGCATTTTGTATGTTGTGAGAGAGAGAGAGAGAGAGAGTCTGTACCACATGGTTTGCTTCTGATGTTAAAGGACTGTTTCTTCAATAGTAGAAGATGGTTTCGTGTTCTTTTTTACTTTGAATAACAATTTTTAAATTAAATACAAAATTGATTATTTAACAGATCTGTACCTCATACTTTTTTTCCTGTCAGCTAAGTTCGACTACTAAGTTTTTAAGATGTGATTTAGTTCCTTGATTCTAGTCATTATTTGTAGTGGAAAACATCAATTTTTGTAAATAAATATGTTAACCACGTATCAAATGATAGACTTGACTGTCTCTTTTATGAAATAGATTCAACATAGTAATAATGGAACATTTAGTTGCCTATGAATGCATGTACCCTTCAAAAATCAGTTAATTAGAACAGTGAAATACTAGTGACTGAATATGTAATTATTTTCCTGCAAATAACCTGTGAATATGAACTCACTCTTGATAAATGGTATGAAGCAGCAGTAATAAGTGTACATAACTGGTAATTTTACTGACTTGAATCACTGATAAAAGCACTTGAGTAGGACTACAGCGTCGCCTGCTCCATGTCTAAGAGGTTGATGGTAGTGTTGTCACAGAACTCGTGACATACTCTTTGTGCTGTGGTAACCGTAAGATGATAAAACGGGCTGAGACGATTGCTAAATACCAGCCAGAACCTACTCCAATCCCCACCGGACTCGAACTCCTCAGGTGCAAGCTGCCACCCTTAGCCAGAGACTGACCACGCCAGACTGCAAGCTACGCCTCTTTGAGCCACCCACCCAACTTGCTGGCGACAAGCACCCAATACTAGCTGCCTACTTGAGCAGACACAACAGGTCGCTCTGCCTTGATAATTTGTGGTTTTGGGGAATGCTGTACCCTCAGTCTACACCTACAGTAACACACCTGACACTGAAACTCACCCCAGCATAGTATTGTCAGAAACTTCGCAAGTTTAAAACCACCACAAGGCTGGTTTTATGTTCTGGATGCGTTCCAGTAACGGGTAAGAACTAGTCCCAGATCCATCCCGAATGCATCTGGCCTAGCTGCAACCGAAACCAGTGGACTAGGTGATATGCCTTCAGTACCCACATGTCATGTTTCAGTATCAACAAAAATTTTTTTAAAACTCACTCACTCACTCACTCACTCACTCTCTCTCACACTCTCTCACACACCATGTAAACTGGATATCCACGCTAAAGTAGTTGTTTGTTATGAATTTTAGTATTCTGGTGCAACGACATTCAAATTGGTTGTTTTTGTTTATAACCCATTATTAAGTAAAGTTAACAATAGCTATTGCTGGCTTGTAACAGATTATTTTATAAAAGTAAAACATTTAGTGCTGAATTTACGCAGCGCCAGCTGCACAAATTGCATCATTATTTTGCTTTATGTTTGCGATGAACGTGAGAATCAGGACTAGCCTTAGCAAGCTTTTTTTCTAATCCACCGAAGCTGAGAGTGGATTGCAAGTGTGCAGGACTGCACCCATACACACTTTTAATCCACTCAGCAGCAGGTGCTTTTCAACTTTATTTTGTGAACGACCAAGGGACAGGCTGTGGGTCAAAATCCTCCACCTACTCTGTGAAAGTTTGAAAGCTGCAATTAGTCGTGCACGAAAATGCAACCTGCTAAATAAGTAGGTATGGCGGACAAACCAGGCAACCCTGTTAAGTTTCATATTTAGTTAAGTGTGTGGGTATTTAGCAGTATAATATGAAGTGCTGTACACCTTAGAAATATTAATTTTTCCAAAACAAACTAATCTATGCACAAAAATATGTAGCCAGTTTCACTAAATGTCACAAACCTGTGCAACAGATAATGGACGGTCGGTTTCCTTTGACTGCTTCATAAATTTGTTCTCGGCTTGCAACTTTTCCACAACTTTCCTCATTACCATGACTGTCTTCTGTAACTCTTTGTTTGTTTTACCAGCCTAAAAACATTCACATATCAGACACTATACACCGGAAATAGACATGAAACAATTTACAGTACATACAAACTTCAAATCACATAATAAAGTTTTCGGTCTGAAATGACTCCTAAGGGTAGTGCATGGCTTCAAACTTCGAGCTAAAGCATACATTTATCAAATATATTACAAACTGTAAATGATTCATTGAATAATATGTAACTGGAAAAATGGAACTATTTTGGAGTAAAAACCTTGTTTTTCATTACATTTCATCACGTGACTGTAAATTTTGCCTTTTAAAAGCAAAGGATCAATGAGAATGAAAGATTTAGAAAGAATATCTTATATTATCATAAATTAATCTACTTTATTTTGTAACTAATGGTTAAACTTGTTGAAAATAGTGTATTGTTACAATGTCTCATAGTTGAGCAACATGCTCGAAACTTAGAAATTTATGCTTAAGAAGAAAAGCTACCATATCTTAAGAGAGGTACTACTGTCCAACGAAAACGTTCCTGCAAAGTGATTTAATTTACAACAAACCTTAAACAAATGCACAAATGAAACTTTGCAATGCAGTATTCTTTGTTTAATGCATAAAGTTATGTGAATGCTATAAAATTATGACAATTTGGTGATCGGTGCTTTTTTTTTTTAAATTACATATACCATACCAATTAGTTAATGAAAAGTATAAGTTACTCTGAATAAAGTATTACTTGTATTTCAATATTATCACAGTTAATACCATCACTACTGTAGGCAGGTATGTGTGTCATTTGAATGCATGAAAATTGGGTGAAGAATGCACACAATGTGCACGCACGTGCACTTGATATAATGGAACATTTTGCATGGTCATAACTTGCTGAGTACAATGGGAAGAAATATCCTTAGGAGCAGGAACATGTGTAGACTTTTGGTCTGGGGGCAGAAGTAGAACACTGTCTCTTTATAATTTTAGGAAACAATTTTACATTGAAAATTAAAATCGGTATTAAAAAAAAAAATATTGCAAAAAAATTTCAGTCCAGTTTTAAAACCTTCACTGGATGGTTTCATGTTGATGTAAGGGTTTTGATGGTGTTAGGTGTGGAGGGGAGGGGAAATCATGTCCCTGTGAACCCTTCTGCATGCATCTCTGTATAGAATTTACTTTAGACCAAGAGTCAGATGTGGTCAAGTTATTTGGTAAAAATAAGGGTCAGCTTACAATGCGGTAAATAAGACAAGCAATTGGAGTACATGATCTGCACTGTGATGTCTTTTGCCAAACCCAGGTTGTGTTATACTGACTGGAAGGAAATTCCAGACTCGTGCCAATGGTACTACTTGCCCATGAGGGTTAGTGTGTTTTTATGATCCCTCTCTAAGGGGCTGCACACAACATAATAAAGGCCCCCGCCCCAAGCACTTGCTTGCTGTCAGGTTTGTCCATCATGGGGTACCTCAAGCAATGGGATCTGGGGCAGAATGCACCCACCTGCCCCTCCTGGGCGGGCCTGGATTGGATGGAGGATGATGCCTACTACAGCACTTTCCAAGTGTAGCTGGTGATTTCCTAACGTCCACCCTCATGGTGACCAGTTGCTTTTCAGCCTCCCTGCACCCCTCCAAAATAACCTCCTGCACCTATCACGCAATGCTCAGATGCTGTTAAGCTTATTTATTCATGTGCATCCTGGGAAATGAAATCCGACCCTCTGCAATTAAATTCACTGTGATATAACTAGCAACTCACATGCACACTGTCACTACTGGCAATGATTTACTTTGCAAAATACTTTTAAAAATACTACATAAAAGATTAAAAATATTAGGGATTAGCAAAAAAATATATATACAAACATTTTGCCTGGTCAATATTTAGTTCATAATGACATTACCTTCAGGTAGTGAATGACTGGTAATCAATAGCATACCTGTATGTTTCTTATTCATAGCTGCTACTGGAATGAGTACAGCACTTCTAAGAGAACTGAGCAGCTGGTTTTTTTTTTTTTTTTTTTTTTTTTTTTTTTTTAATACACAGAAAAACCCTCTTAAGAAATCTAAGCTTTAGAAAGTCTGTACATTACAAATATACAATTTTATCCTTTTAAGAAGTTTTCCTGCTTAAAAACAAAGCACACATTTTTCAGTATTGTTCTGAATCTCTTAACAGGGTTTCACTGTATTTTTTAAAGTTATAACCAGATAGGCTGTAAGTGCAGGGCTGGAATGTCTAATAGTGGTCAGAACTTGGAAAAACCTTTCATATAAAGATATGTGAATATTTTAAACTGATCCTCTTATCTCCTTGGCACATCACAAGGGAGAAAGCAAAATATGTGAAACAGAGGGGCTGTTTGTTACTTTTAAAAGTAACATAAATCACTTGACCAAAAAAAAAAAAAAGAAAGCTTGAGAACAGACCATTAAATAAGAGAGGAAAAGGTGTTTTTGTTAATGGACTTCGAGGAAAGTCACAATGCATCATCTGCAAACAAGTGGTGTCATGGCATAAGCTGCTGGGGTTAATGTGGCTCTAACAAGAGCCTGGCGAACTTCGGCTGTGTACAGGTACATATGTAGCTGTCGGCCCGCGCTTTCTGGGGCTGCATGGTGGGGGTGGTCAGTCATTTGTTTGTGGGCGGGAGGTAAGGGCTATCTGCTTGGCCTCCATTGCTGGCTGGAGTGCAGGTGGTGTTAAACATCGGTGCACTCTTGAACTACTTGACTGCTCAGGGGTGGCACCTGCGGCTTGACCGCTGGCCCACTTATACTTCACGTCTTCTAGAGGGGGTGGTGTGGCATAGCTTACTGACCATGGTGGTGAACAGTATAACACTGACGCATCTGTATTACTCCACAGAACAAGGGCACAACCTGCACGCACTCTGGTAGACATTGCACAAGTTGGTACGCCATCCGGTGCACCAGGAAAATACTGATCCAAGCTACTACGACATTGCTTAATCTGTGTGTGTCACGTGTCAAAATATACACACATTTTTTCTTTTCTTTATTCTAAAAACAGTGGTATTAGTAAAATGCTCAGGTGAATTTGGCCCCATCACGTGATGTGAGTGAGAGAGAGAGGTCAGTTTTACAGAAATTAAAGGAAAACTTATACACAGCTGTGATATAAAAGTAAAATAAGAAACCAGAAAATTATTGGAGGAAAAAAAAAAACAGTGGAGGTCTAATTCAATAATTTTTAGAGTTGCACACCAACCACACATTCTGAATTGTAGTTCTTCATATAAATAATCAATGGCATTATGACAAAAAAATTTTCATTGACAAAAAACATGCAATAAAAAAAGGACAAATGCCAGATCTTCAGACTTTAGAAATTAAGATTTGGATGCTGACTACACTCCATCATAGCAAATCAGTTCCATGTCCTTTTGATACACCCAGTGACTTCTGATTACTATGCTGGGGGTGTAGACCTTCCAATGTTCGTGAGGTTGGTTTCGGGTCCTTTCGATGCTGTATTTGGTTAAGCTTTTCCTGGGGTCCGACTTGCCTCCTCAAAAATCACGTCTCTACCGGACTCTTTGATCTTGCTTGCTGTAAAGGCTTCAGAAATACGTGAAGCCAGCTTTTTCAAAGATGAGAAAAAAATAAAAGGCAGAGATTCTCAACCTAGGCAAAGTCCTTAATGTCATAGTTTGGTCTGCCTCTATATGGGGCCAGGCTGGTGGGCAAGTATGAAGTCAAGCATTACAGTCACCATTTTCCGGTGAAGCTTTACCTGCGGTGGGATATGGAAGGTGAACGTTTTCCTTGTTGTGGTCTTCACTTGGCACGTGGATGTTGAAGCTTGTGCATGCAGGGTAGGAAGAGAGGGGGTGACTGGTTCTGGTAGGGCTACAACTGTAGCTGGGTGGTCGTAATATGCAATCTCGTGCCATGGCCAATCTAAACCCAGGAGCCAAAGAAAGGTTCACTACTAATGCTGGTAGGTTATTTCTCATTGCTGGCTGGAGGTGCTTCAACAGGATGTATTGAGTTCAGCCCTCTGGGCCATTGAAAGAGAACTAGTCTCCTTATTTGACTTAATTTGCCTATTGAGGCATAGGGCATGATAATTAAATGAGCTTTGCCAAGTGCGCACCTCCAAGGGCTAGGGCAATATCAGTTCTCTCCAAGTCCGGCCTTACTTCCGGCTGGGACTGAGACTGTTTATGGTAGAAGAGCCTGTGGTCCTGGGTGTGAAACCTGCCAAAGGTCAGACGTCCCGGAATGCTCCAAAAGTATTCCGGCAGGCTGGGAATAGACCTAAGATATCCATCCTACCTGTACCTTGTGGTTAGTTTGGCAGAAGGAGAATCTGGTATATAAATACGGCCCTAGTCAGCGTACTTCCTACAGTCGATAATATCACTTGTCGAAGCCATGGTCCGGCCTTTAAGGGGAATGGTGCACAAATACCGCACATTTACATAATTTTTGCCACAACTTGTTTCACAAAGGATATATTGAAATTTTTGGTTCAACAAGACATAAATAACATTTTTAAACATCATCTTACATTGTTAAAAATTCCCTGCGTTCATTATTGTCAGAGCACTGATTGGTGGTAAGAAAAAAATATTTTTTCTTCATCAGTGCTCCGAGAATAATGAAGATAGTGAATACATAACAAAGTAACAAAGGCGTTGAAAATTATCAAAATTTTTGGCTCGACAAGACGTAAATAAACACATCGAAAATTGGTTAAATATACTGCTTTCATGCGCCATTACCCTTAATTCAGACGGACTGCCGAAGAATGACGCAGACGACTTACTATAGGATAAGTGACCTTCACGAGGTCAAGCAGGCCTGAGCACAACTGGTTTTCCGCTGGCCTTATGATCAGTGCTGGCACACGGTTTGAATCCCAGCCTGAATGTCTCTTGGGGGGGGGGGGGGGGAGTATGTAGTGCTTTGTCGCTTTGGAGGCAGTCTGTAGATCCCAGAATTTAGTTTTCTCCTCTTAGCGATGTGGATAATTACCGTTAGGGTGTTTGCGTATACAGTATTTAGTGGCAAGTTGATGAACGACTTAGAGAGCTTGACAAAATAACACCAAATCAATATTACTCATAATAGAACTAGGTTGAGCAAAGGAATGGTACATGGATTCTGGCCAGATTATGTATTTATTAAAATACGTATGGAAATACAAGGGGATGCGTAGCTCACTCCTAATTGACGAGATGGAAGCTATCAGTACAGCAGGTGAAGGTGACCTGTGCAATGCTAATGATTTTATGATTCATAAAATAATGGTATGTCACAGATAGCTAGTTTTTAGACTAGGGAAAATTACTGGGGAATCCTTACTAGATTCCGCTTGACCTGCTACCATGGGGGAGGTAGGAGAAAAGTTCCAGGTGGAAGACAGGATGGGCATTGTTAAATACCTCTTGGAGGTTGAAGGCTAGCTATGGCAGCTTCTTTGGAGAGCTGCTGATGTCGGTGTCCGGAATAGGTCACAATAGGCCTAGTGGTCAAGTTCCCTTGGAAAAGGCCTCCGGTCTTGTACAGACTGGGAGATGTGGGTTTTGAACCATTTACCTTGGAGAGACTTCTGCAGTAAGCATGCGGTGGCCTAGTAGTCAGATCCTGCTATTAGATGCTCCAATCTTGTGCTGACACTGGAGAGCAAGATGGCTACCACTTACCCTTCTGGACCCTCAGTCATCGGCTTTCCAGCTTGTATAAGACTGTCAACCTTGGTCTTTCTCAGACTGGAGGATGCAGCAACTCTCTTGAGCCATGGTGCAGCACTTCCTTATTTATGAAATTTTCAGGCTTGGGGCCAGGTTATTAGAGCTTGGTGACCTCGTCATACTTTTATCTCCTGTGCTGGAGGCCGTGAGGCGCTGGAGACTAAGGTGATCTCGTGGACTGAGTGCTGCCCTCCTGTAGCAACTCGTCGAACTTACTTCTTTGTAGGCAGGGTGTCGAAGCTCGTTAAACAGTAAAATCCTACGTTGGGTAGTTGGTGACTGCATGACGGCTTTGTGGGTGAATAGTGTCTGGACCCTGTAGGCACATGATTTATTGTATTGCTAAGGTTAGTACTTGCCCATGAGAGCGCTGATACTCGTAGATAGGGCAAAGTCGCAAGAAGAGTGTGCGTGTCGTGTCAAGACGAACTGGAAGCTGTGGCAAGAGTGGACACAGGTGAGAAGGTGCCTTTGCCAGAGAGGCTGTGATGAAATGGGCTCTGTAAATAACTGGACATGCTGAAAGGAAATAAAAGTTGACTGGCAAGATACAACTGTAAGGAAGACATAGTCTCCTTCTTGAGGGTGCACTGGTCAGCCTCTCATGTTCAGTTACATTTTGTCCTCTGGAAGAAAAGTATAGATTATAAAGAAATTGAAAGCTTAAACACCAAACACAACACAATTTAAAGTATAAGTGTAAATTAAATAAACATTTTAAATTATACTCAATAAACTTATGTGTTCATGAGTTACCTCAATTTGGTTTTGTTTTTCAACTGTTGTAGTTCTTTGCTGGACGAAACTTTCTTCTTTGAGAATGTTAACGTACCTAAAACACCAACAGATATCTACAAATAAACATAAATTAATTGGAGTATCAAAGTTAATCAGTGTACCACTTGAAAGGCACCATTTATAATTATTAACTATTGATATCCCAACAAACTAACAATTTGCTCCCCACAGTTAGTAGTAAACTCATTGATAACACTTTGAAAGCTTTTATCCTGCTTTAAATTATGTTTTCGGAATTGAAAAAAAAAAACCTGTGAATCTAACAATTTATGGGCTTAACCATGTACGTTACTAAAATATTTGCTGATATTAATATTACAAATTTCATGTAGAAGCATGAATTGCTTGTACTGAGTGCGTCGATTTACCCGCCTTGCCTTGGCCGGCAGGCACCGAACGTGCACACTCACCATATGCAGCCTGCTCTAGCTCCCCCCCTTGTTCGCCATGTCCCTTGAGTGTATTTATTCCTATGCATGTCCTCCAGACAGGACAGTTCGAAGGCTGTTCGCAAGCAGTTCTGACCGGAGCATCATCTACAACTATAGCTATCTCGCCATGCTTACAATATCACATACTTTCAGCAGTAACAGTATAACATAGATGTAGTACGTTATTGTCAGGACTTCTGTTGAAAACGCATCTGGCAGAAGCTCTTGTCGCGGAGCTTTCTCAGTTTGCTTTGAGTGTTGCCCACATGCCTCATTTGCACTGGATGTGGTTTTACCAGGGCCTCTCTTGCCCTAACTTTCATCGATATCTATTGTTGACCTGTGGCAATCGGCTTGGCAAACTTGGTCCGTTGTCTATCAGATGTTGGTGAGCACAGGTAGGAGATATGTCTTGTAAATTCCTACTGATGAAATAACCTCTTTTTGCTCCTATCATGCTCTTTCACCTCCCATTTCCTGCTCTGCCTACTGTGTGCATATCAAAACGTCTATTGCAGTGATTGGATCGACACACTACTCCTAGGTGCACACACAAAGTCCTTACTAAAGGGCGCTCTCACCTCTTGTCAATGTTTCATTAGCTGGTTGCTGGCTGGTAGTGCTGCCCTTCTAGTGCCAGTACGGCTAGGGGAGAGATAACCTTTCTCTGAGGCTTGAGGGGATTCAACGCGTTGAGACGTTCAGACACGCAGGCTACAAGCTGGTCACACCACTTAATGTGAGAACTGTAGAGTCCCTACGTGGGGAACGCTGTGAACCCAAAGGGGTAGTAGAGGTCTGTAGCTGGTCGCGCCGCCGCTCACTCAACTTCTCGCAGAGGGGGATCCGGGGACCCTCCCCCTAAGCCGCTATAGATTCGAGCACTGTCCCTCGTGAAGCGCACACTCCTGCGCCGGATGAGCGCTAGGACTCTGACACGGGTCTACCCCAAGACACCGGGCCCCATTAAGAATAAATTCCTTCCTGGGCGGAACACGCCAGATCTGTCTTCCCCTGCAATGCTATGTAAATTTAAACAACAATGATGGTCGTGCCTGCTCCTCCAGGACCTCCACTAAAGCCTTTAAATTTATGTATGTCTTTTTCAGCAATGGAGATTAGATGACTTCTGCTTCATCCTTATGTTAGTTTTGCTCAGGAGTTGGAAGTTTGCATTGTCATATCTGGACATAAGGTGAGATTGTACTGTCTACAACGTAGATTGTTTTATTCACCGGCCCACTGTAACTATGCAGCTTACACAATGAGTTATTTTTCTCGAGGCTAGATAGCAATAGTAGTATGATTTTTCTTTGTCTTTTCTTTCCTCCCTTTTGCTGGCTGGTGATGTCAGATAGGTAAGTCATGCATTCAACATTCACTACCCCCGCTCTGCAACAACCTCTCGTCCTAGAGATGCCAGTCAATCAGCGTTGGGCAGCGGCCCATTTTAGCATAAAAGGAGAGGGAGCCCGTGTCAGCAGACCAGTCTTCAGATGTTCAACACTTGTTGCTCGGAAACTAACCACCCTGCCTTCGTTCAAGCTCTGCTTACAATTAGGATTTGCTTCCAGGGCTAGCTGCTCGGAATTTAATATTTGCCTTTACGTTAGTTGGGTTCTCTCCCCCCCTGCTTTGTACCCCGCTAACATGAACCATCTTGCAGTACACGGACGCGTCTGTCAGAGTTCCTATCCTCGAGTCCTTCTCAGGACTCATCCTGACACCGCCCAACTTAGTTTCTCAAGCTACGTGTCAGCATCTTAGCGTTACGTTGATTTACACCCAACACAATGCTCAACAAGGCAAGAGGAGCTCGCTTAGACTTTCAGTGCTTCACACACTGCAAATCCCAGTAATTCTACAGGCCTTTCAGTGAAGTACTCTAGCTTCCTGGCCATGGCTCGTGCCGACGACAAGAGTTAGGATGCATTCACCATGTGTATTTCCTATTCGGAATAAATGTGTGTCAACTCTACCTTGAGTTAGTTTCCTGTAGACCTAGCACCTTGATCACAGTTTACTCTTACGTAACAAGATCACAGATTATCCCAGGATTCATACTCAAGCGAATCAGAACAATGAATATTTTTAACCACATGACTTAGCCAGACCATCCATCCCGTCAACAGTGTTGGTGGAAAGGATGAGCTACACAGGTACTCTAACCCTGTACCAGCTTGTCAGCTCGTTGTCAGTCTGTCTCTCCACCGCTTTTTGAGCTAAAAGAGGTGGGCGTTCCCTGAGTTGGGCAGACTTGGACAGGATCTCGCACCTGTGTTGCGACCTTGGATAGGTGCGGCCTGAGTTACGAGTATTGTATTCCGTGCCAGACGTTTGAATAGGGTGTCCACTGGTCTCCAGTCTGCACATGGTCCAACACGTAATTTTATTCACAAGGAGCCTGCTATCCTGTTACAGTAGTATGAGGGTGTATGTGTGTCCTGATGCCCTATTCCAAGAGGAGAGGATTTAATGAAAGAGTATGACAGATTCTCCTGGCTTCTGGTCACCTGCATGAGAAACCAGTCCTGGTGTCTTATCTAGCTAGCCTTAACCCCAAAGATCAAGCTCAGTACCTGAGGCACCTGCAAGACCAAGGAATTTGTTCACCACAACTGTATGCAATGGCCCAGCGGAGTATCATTGGTTAATCGTAGGACGTCTCAACCAACCCGAACAACCTTGTACACCATAGTTGCCTACCTTGTTCCTGCAGAACTGCATCCAGCATCCCGTCCACTGCCTCAGTACAGATCTCGCACACCCGCAGCACCTTCTACCACTACTACGGACACAGTCAAGCCTCCTGCAGCACGTCGCCCAGATCATACAGAAACCAGTGGCACTTAAATGCAAGACTACATTATCTACTCCCAACTTCGTCGCACTGTCGCAAAGCAACCAGGCTAGCTAGACCTGTACAATGGGAACGTACCAGTGCCCCATCAGGATTGAACCACCCCCCCCCCATAAAGGAGTGCCTGGACTAGCTTCTAGACAAAAGAATACTGCTTTCAGATGAGTAATAATTCCCATGTACATCTCGCGTCAAAATAGTAATAATCTATAGTCTTATTTTTGTTTTATCCTCCGAGATTTAACGTAACATCGCTGGAAGTGCATAGCTGTGTACTCGTAGCTATTCCTAAATACCCAACCACCGGACTGGCCATAAATGGGATAGCATAACCTTCAGTGCCCAGCTATGTGCTCTGGTGAGCCAGAGCCAGATGCCCCCAGGGTGCAACCATAGCCCGTATGGCCCCCTTAAAATCCTTGTTAAGGAGACCCCATTTCTCTGGTCTCTAGAGGGATACTGGTCCTAAGGCATCAACTTCCCCATTTACCCCACCCTTGCATTCCAGTGCTGCTAAATGCTCCCCTCATTTCACCCTCGGCAACTCTCGAGACCTCGTTAAGAAACACCCAAATCTCTTAACTCAACTTTTGAATTGTAATGTACTGAGCTTGGTAATATTTGGTTCACAGATTAAAAAGTTTTTTGGGTGGGAAAAAATGAATGAAACTGAAGTAGTGCCAAATAATACTTTTGCACAATCTGTGAAGGCCCTAGAGTGGGATCAGTACACTAGCTGTTATGTTCAGGCATACTTAGCTGGATTGTATGACTGTGTTATTAAAAATCCTGGAAGTGTGACAAGTATTAACTGTATCATTTGGAAAGAGTAAAAACAGTTTCAGCATTTGAGAATCAAGGTACATTCTTGGCTTCAGCTTTATTACCCTACAGGAACATTATACATGGAAGTTTCAACCAATGGGAATGAGGGTTGTTCATAGCCAACAGCGTGCCTGTACTGGGTCAGGAGAATTTGGCCTAAGAGGAATGGCAGTTCGAGAGTGGTTCCATGGTCAGGGGAAAAAGCACTTAGCCAAAGGGAGGGACAAACTAGACGCAAAGGAGCTGGAGTCAATAATACAGGCCACCTCTAATCAACTCTGGTGAAGCAAAAATTCCAAAGATCAACAAGTGGTACATGCAGTATAGCCAAGGCAGGCCTACTTCCTTCCTAGGTATAGTACAGTATCCTCTTTTCCTTGGCATACCTATTGAATGGTGTCATCAATGCGTTATCCATTACAATTAACATACATAGTTCAACAGACATGTACTGTATGTACTTGCTGAAATTACACTGGTTGAACTAACTTTTCTAAATGCTGAACTTGCTCCTTGAGTTTAGGAATTTTTTCCAGATCTAATTGCAGTTCCAAATTCTTGCTCTCCAACTGTAAATTAGCCTTTTCCAAAACAGCTTTAGCCTCTCTTGCTTTCTGCAGTTCTTCTACCACCACCATGTCTCCCTAAACAAAACAGAACATTCAATTTATTCTTTTTCATTTTATATATATATATATATATATATGAGAATGATTCTCTGAAACTTATATGTCTGCACCAAAAATCTGTATAGGCTGTTCATGATATAATTAGCACTTTTGAAAGCCCTGCTTAAGATCTACTTACATGCATGTTGTGTATTCTTACGCCTTATGTAAAATTAACATTGCCATGAGCCTCATCACTTTATTCATGTGTTGGTCAAGTGAAACTGCAAATTTATTAGAAAAGTAAACTTTTTTAAATCTGCTAATTTTTACACACTGAGGCATTAAAAAGAACAGAAAGAGTAAGAAATAATTAAAATGTGTCACAAGTGGTTACCTAACCCTTTTTATTCAACGGTAAAATATGGAACTACTTTCCCTCCATCGTCACCAACTTTACCGGATGCATGTCACTCAGGGTGTCCGTTAAAATATATGCAGGTAGGGGCAGTGACTTTTTTTCTAAGGTTGATTTCAAAAGTGTTCACTTTATCGTGAACAGCTTTTATAAGAAACCACCAATAGAACCTAATGATCAAAATGGATTACAGATACACTGTGTTTGAAAGTACTCGCAAAAACATTGGTATGCACAAATTAAGGATGGGACACGTTTTCACTAGTAATGTTGTACAGCAATGCTTCAAATGCGTACAAAGAATGGCATAACATTGTCGAGGTGAAAGGGTATAGGACAGGTGGAAAAAAACTCTCCAAGAAAGGTATCCAAATGTTGCAAAGGTCCTACATTCAAATAGTTGGCTCAGAGCAAAGCAAAACAGAAAAGACCAAAACATCCACATCACAAGTGAAAGACAAGAAATATGCAGTCCACAGTAAGGGAAATAATCACCCCTAAGTGTGATGCAGGATGTGCACCTCTTGTTCGCGGTAAAGTGAGCACGCTTGAAAGCCCTCTCATTTGGAATAGTAGTCAACAAATAAATTTTATTTAAGCCTTAGATGTTAACTTTCGAGTGCAGTGGAATATACACTCTGTGTTTACAGCTTCCAAGGCAATATTAATATAAAAAGGTGTTTAAAGCATAAAAATGGCTGTAAGGAAAAAGTAACTAGGGCCTCAAAAGTGCTCCCTTTACCGTGAACAGCCTATATGAGGTTGTCAACAAGCTCTTGAGGCATCGTGGTCCACTCCTCTTGTAGTACCAATTGCAGCTGCAGAGTTGTTGCTGGGCCAGGCATCTCGCAACCTCCCGCACTTTCGGATTGGATTTAGGTCCGGGATTATGCAGGTCAATCCATGCGGTGAATATCTTCTCTCCAACAGCTCAGCAACAGCTGCTGTACAATCAAGTGAAATGACGTCCTCCATGAAGAGGACATCAGGGTCCACATCACCTCGGAAAAGAAGCACATGAGGCAGGAGAACCTAGGTACAATAGAGGTCAGCAGCAAGCAAACCCTCTTTGAATACAAGTAGCTCCTTGCAGCCACCAGGCATTACGGCTTCCCAAATGAGAACTTTTGTACACCTGTTGGTGTCATTTTAAATGCCATCTAAGCTTGTGACATGATGCTGTGTGCTATCCAAAACTGCTCGGTCATACTAGCCACACCTAAGACATTTTTCAAACTTCCTAATTATTCTACCTCGGGTTACATCATCCAGATGTCTATGTGGGATGCCAAAATAAATACAGGTAGCATTTGTGAATCACAATAGCCAAATTAGGTTACGTGCCACTGTGGTGAGGCTGACTTCTGTGGTTGTTTACAAGGCCTATGTGGTGCCCCTAGCGCTTTGATTGTGTACTAGCCATGTTTTGTTGTTGAAAATAGTAGTATGGCCGTTGGTGTGTGCATGGCATGTATTTGTGTCGGTATAGTGAAATAAATGTGATGATGTGAGAGTTTGTTGCACCTTTCTCATTACCTATCCAATAGGTTATAGGCCCCCAGGACGTTTCGACCGCATCATAAAGTGGAGTGGAGTGCAGAGATTGTTGTTTTGACTGTTTAAAATGGGCCATCCGGCGCAACACAAAGGTGATGGCTGTGCAGTTTGAAAACGAATATCAAAGTAACATTCCGTGCTTAAATCCCAAGAATTATTTTGCATAGAAATAGTGGGCAAAAGGAGATTTAATCCAACAAAACTGCTGGAACGCCGTTGAACCGGGTTTTGATTCACCATTGAATGCTGATCAAGAAAGGGTACACAGGAAGGCTTTATCCCTTCTATACAAAAATGTGTTTGATTCCTACTTGAATGACTTCGCAGAGTGTGTGCTTGCAAATTATGCATGGGACATTTTGGCAGATATCCACACCAAGGACAGTTTTCTTCAAGGGTTACGATCGCTGAAAATCTTATTCTTAATTTCCAAGAATGAGGGAGAGGAATTGCATGAGTATGTTGCACGACTGCAGACACAAAACCAGACGGTGAAGTCGGTGGATTGGAGTTTTACGGACAAACAGATTGCAGGCCTTTCCATCAAGCTGGTGAAGGCAAGATTGTTAGAAGAAGGGAATGAAGACAGAGATGAAAATGAGGCCGTCGCACTCGCGACCGACAAGAGTGGCTATCAGGGGAGAGCTTAGCATCCCAGCGTCCGCGACAGAGGAAGGGGTCAGCAAGGCTACAAAAATCAGGAAGTTTAACCCTGCAGAGAAGAAACTGAGAGAACCGGCCAAGCCAGGAAACGGAAATGACCGGAAGTGTTATCGTCGTGATAAGTGGGGCCATATTGCCAAATTTTGTACTAAGGTTAAGTGCTCTCGTTGCAAAAAAAATGGGTATTGGGCAAGTGATTGTGAAAAGGAAGTGCAACAAAATCCAGAAGTTTCTCAGCCAAAGGGTATAGAAGAACAGCCAAGGCACAATGTGTTAATAAATGCTTGTGGTCTTGTTTCACCCAGGAAAGATGTTATAGGATGGGTTGTGGACTCAGCCGCCACAGATCATATCTGCAACAGAAGAGAACTGTTTTCGGAATTGAGAGGATGTCCGGGCGAAATAACAATGGGCAAGGGCATGGCTGAAGTCAGAGGGTGTGGCACTATCCAAATTAAGGTCACAGATGAGTGCGGGGGGTGGATGCTAACTGTGTCAGATATGCTCTACGTACCAGATTTTAACTTCAACTTGCTTTCCGTAAGCAAAATGGTAGAAAAAGGCGTTCACACGGAAATCAATGCAAAGGGAGCCCTTGGGCGTGATGGGGATGAAGTCCTTTTCCAAGGCCCCAATCTTTAATGGCCTATATGCCTTGCATGCAGAAGGGAGATCAGAGTGTATCATGAATGTCGCCAACTCTGAGAATACTTTTGACGTTAGGGATGGAATGACCCTTAGAAGCATGGCAGTATGGCAAAAGGCTTGGCCACCTAAATGAACAGTACATCAGGAATATCCCAGGGCTTACTGTTGAAGGCACTTGACGTGTGCGATGTTTGTATGAACGGCAAAATGAGTAAGGTTGGTTTTCCTAAGGGGAGCGACAGGGAGTCCAGGCAGCCATTGGAGTTGATTCACTCCGACTTGATGGGTAAGTTACCATTATCAATTGTAAGGGCTCAGCTTCTTTTGACCTTCATTGATGATTATTCCAGACATCTAACCGTGAAATTTTTAGTAAGCAAAAATTACGTTTTTGCTGCCTTTAAGGAATATAGGAGCGAGGTAGAAACACTACATGGCACCAAAATAAAGGCACTTCAGACAGATGGCGGGGGTGAATATTGCAGTAAGGATTTTGAATTGTACTTGAAGCAATCTGGCATAGTTCACAGGAGAACAGTTGTAGAATCACCACAGCAAAATTGAATTGCATAGCGGGCTAAAAGGACTATTGCTGACTCAGTGAGGTGTATGCTGGTAGAGTCAGGTTTGCCAAAGGGTTTCTGGGCAGAGGCAGCAAACACTGTAGCTCATGTGAGAAATCTAAGTCCTTCACGTGCCATCAATTTTAAAATTCCCATGGAACTATGGAAGGGTGAAGGTCAGAACTAGTACATTTGATTCCTTAAGGGTATTTGGATGTAGAGCCTGGTTGCACGTCAGCGGCAAGGACAAACTTGACTGCAGAGGAGTTGAATGTGTTTTCATTGGCTACAAAGGGAGCATCAAGGGATACAGATTATGGCATATTGAAGCAAGGAAGGTCACGATTACACACAATATTGTTTTTGAGGAGGATAAATTTCCATGTCACATGTATAAGAAATCCCATGCGAGAGCCGTTGTTGAGCTAGAGGACATTTTTCCGGAAGATATACGCCTATCGCAGGCTGATGAAACCCCAGTAAGCGAACGAGTGGGTGATGTTTTTCAGACTAGGTCAGATGAAGGAAACTCCTGTGAAGTTTCGTCTGAGGATGATGAACCGTTCTTAGGATAGGAAGCGAGAACAGCAAATCTACTTAGAAGATCTGCTAGGCTGCAGGCATGAAGTCAAAAGATTCCTACCTGCCCATATGGATGTGTGACCATGAGGAAAGGCTGTCCACATGAACCCAAAAACATTCAGGAAGCAATAAATAGTGATGAGACAGAGATGTGCCATGGACGAGGAGATTAGGAACCTATTGGATAAAAACACGTATGAAATTGTGGACCGCCCTGAGGGGAAGAATGTTTTGGGGTGCAAATGGGTGCTGAAGCTCAAAACTAATTCAGATGGCACCATTTCCAGGTACAAAGCTAGGTTAGTGGCTCACGAGTTTTCCCAAATTCCAGGCACTGACTATAATGAGACTTACGCTCCAGTTGTAAAGAAAAAAAAACCATTTGTGCACTTCTCTCTCTGTCTGTGCAGCTGGGTTGGGTAAGGGAGTATCTGGATGTATTAGCAGCATACCTGAATGGAGTGCTTAATGAAGAAATTTACATGGAGCAACCCCCAATGTATCAATAGGGCGGAAACGGTAAGGTGTGCAAATTGGTAAAGAGCATCTATGGACTGAAGCAGAGTGGGAAGGAGTGGCACGACACACTTGATGACATGCTGAAGGGTTTCAGTCTTAAAATATAGAAAAAGGACCCATGTGTGTATGTGGACGGTAGTGAGAAACGGGTAGTTTTCGTTTATGTTGATGACCTAGGCATATTTGGTACCCGGGACAAAGTGGAGCAGGCGAAGGAGAGGCTGTCGTGTGCTATCCAAGTAAGAGCTATGGGAGAAATGGACACCTTCCTCTCAGTCAACATTGTTTCGAAAAATGATTCCGTTATGCTGGATCAGATGCACTACATTGACCAACTACTATGCTCTTTCGGAATGTCGGATGTAAAGGGGAGGTCCTTTCCGGTAGAAGTCAGCAGAGATGACGGCACGAACGCAGGACATGAAAGTTGTGACTAGTACTTATACCGCAAGGCTATTGGCAGTCTGTTGCATCTGTCGCAAACAACTAGACCTGACATCAGTTTTGCCGTTTGTAAAACCAGTTAGAAGAGTACAGATCCAAGTTTAAAGGACTGGCAGGATATTAAAAAAAATACTCAGATACTTGAAACAAACCAGAGATTGCAAGCTAAAATATGACAAGTACCAGAAAGTCGCAGTGTTTTTCTGTGATGCAGACTTAGCGAACGACAGAGAGGACAGGAAGTTCATCACCAGTGTGGTAGCAATCTTAGGTGGAGGGCCAATCATATGGATCTCCAGAAAACAAACCTGTGTTGCAAACTTGACAGTAGTGGCAGAGTATTATGCCATTTACGAAGCTGTGAAAGAGACAAGGTGGTTATCACAGCTGATGGCCGAGTTGGGACATGGTGAACAAGCCCCTGTTCCCACCATGATATTTTTGGATGAGACAGCTATTTCAATGTGTAAGACATGGGAGGTATCAAGAGGACAAAACATGTTGACATTAAATATCATTTTGTGAAGGATGAGGTGAAAAAGGGGAAGATAAAGGTAAAATATATATCGGGAAGGGAGAATCCGGCAGATTTGCTCACAAAGGGTCTAAACGGTGCCTGTACAAAATATCTTTCCTGAAAACTAAACCTCATGTGTACCCTTTAAGTGAAGTGTGATCTTGTAAGTAGTATGTGAGCATATTGAGTTTTGTGTACGCTTGCGTGTTGCTTGTATGATGTTAAGTTAATTTTCTGTTGTTTTCTTGTTATATAATGTTTTGATGACCTGCGCTGAGAAATTGACAATGTTTGTATGTAAGTTACCTGTGAGGGACATGTAACCTTAAAATTTTTCTTTTGGGTCTCAAGGGGAAGTGTTGGATGCCGAAATAAATACAGGTAGCATTTGCGAGACACAATAGCTAAATTAGGTTACGTGCCACAGTGGTGAAGCTGACTTCTGTGGTGGTTTACAAGGCCTATGTGGTGCCCCTACTGCTTTGATTGTGCACTAGCTAAGTTTTGTTTTTGAAAATAGTAGTATGGCCGTTCGTGTGTGCGTGGCATGAATTTGTGTCTCTATAATGACATAAACGTGATGTTTGAGAGTTTGTCGCACCTTTTTCATTACCTATCCAATAGTCTACAGGATTGTCTGTTGGCTATATCAGACTAAAGACAGCAACTCAACGTCTTTCAACCCAATGTTCACTGCATAATAGCTGCCACTGAAATGCTAAACATACATTGTGCATGCTCTACTGTAATTAATCCTAAGCAATATCCTGATTGATCTTTCCGTTGGTTCGGTCTGATCATTCCAATTTTAATTTATCCACTTTGTCCTTAATTTTTTGATATCAGTACATAGACATTATTTTCAGTTGCACAGTTGTAAAGCCACCCACAAATGTCACAGTTTTAATAATTTCACTTACAAATAAACAACCAAACCCAATACATAAAAGAAATAAAGGAAGCATAAAAACTGGTCCTTAATCAATTTTTTTTTAATGTTTAGAAATTTCATTTAAAAATAAATTTTCTTTAAAAAATTTACAAAATTTTTTAATATAATTTTATGTACACATCAAAGCAGCTGCAAATCATAAAGTTAATTTCTCTAAGCAAGTTAATTCTTGACTGACCTGAGACTTATCAAACCATGACTTTTTTGTAGAATCATGCCAACATTATACTACTAAGAAAGGTATTGTGTGCCAGAAATGTAGTACTTGTAATGTCTAAAGGTTGGGCAATGTTCAACGAAAATCTCAGTGGACTAATTGTACTTCCTTGTACAATCAACTATCCACACTACAAACCCAGGAATAATGATTCTCTCAAAATAACTAACATTTTTGGGGAACTGTGAAAAATTTGAAAGAAAATATGTCAAAAATAAGTTTGTAGCATTATTTGGGTTGTTACCATTGCGAATCTTTGCCACTACTGTAAAACTCCAAAGATAAAAAGATTTAAAAATGGACACCACTCACACGTGACTGTCTGCCCCTTCAGTCAAGGTCACCAATGTTTATACACTTGCACCTGCTGGCCTGCCATTACTCAAGTTACACACCAAAGTTGACAAACCCCAAGACTACCCTTTGTGAGACCAGATAATAACAAAAACACTGAACTGCTGAAAGGAGGAATAATGACTATTTTTCTTTAACATGAGTGAACAAAGTAAAACTCTGTTAAGACTAATGCATGCCAGCATGCTGCGCTACAGGGATGCACACTATACGGGCGACTTCACCCCATCTGAACGCGCCAAGCGCAGGGCGAAATCAAAATTCATTGGCCGTTGAGACTTGGAAATGATAATATTAAAAGACTACATGAATTGGGTAGCCATCAACGTAATGGAACTGTACATCTGAAATTATGATCTTCCACATCCAATCAAGAAGGAACGTGCCAGAGCAACCCAGATGAAGAAATATTATTAATTATTTAAAACACACTGCGCTACCCTGCCTGACCAATAAGTTCCAAACAACCCTCAAGATAGCAGCACCTCCATGACCTTCTGACATCATGGGCCGCCTGCCTCAGTCCAGGGTGCATGAAAAAGTCATCACCTCCACCAGGGGTGATAAGAAATTGAGCGGCGCTCCCACAGCAGATAACCAGCCCCTGTGTTGGAAGGCTACGCTACCCCACACACCCCGGAGAATTGCTGACACAGGGCGATTTTCATATAAATAGAAGTCCAGCCCCGTGGTCCAGCAGAGACGCCGGGATTGCCAGGATCGCGAGCTCTCCTACAGTCTGTGGAAGACTTTCTCCTCTCCTCTGCAACCCGCCCAGGGCTCAAACTCCTTCATCTCAGCAGCCTGAGGCAGGGCTCGAACCTCTACCTCCAGCTAGCCTCTTGAAGAAGGCCACCAGCACTCCAGCCCCAGCTTGGACAAGGCTTCCTTCAGCTGACCGCACAGGAACAGCTCTCCACGTTTGGTAAATCCCACACCTGTACCCACTGAACCTTAAGTCAGTCAACTTCCCTTGACTCCCATGGTAACAGGTCGTTGCGCAATTACCTTCCCTTCTTAATAGAATAATTTTCCCCAGGCTTGCCTTCACCGGGCCTCTGCTAAAGTGTTGATTTAAACGTAATAAAATACTATGTTACAAACTTACCCCTTTGTGTGTCAACTACCGTAATTCTTAATTTTAGATTGTGTCATTTTTATGGCTTTATTAATTTTGTCTTTAATTGCAGTGCTGTGTGTTCAATCAGTTGCGCAGTAATTCTAATTAACCTCACATCTCTATCTGGCTGTGTAGTGTGCTGTATCCCTCAGGAGGCAGGGCCTAATAAAGGTCCAATACCTAAGATTCCAGGGCACCCACCACCGGT
Organism: Dryococelus australis; assembly: GCA_029891345.1. NCBI lineage: Eukaryota > Metazoa > Arthropoda > Insecta > Phasmatodea > Phasmatidae > Dryococelus > Dryococelus australis. Next base: position 88,269,857 of record CM057003.1, on the reverse strand, counting down.
ACGAGACACAAGGTCTAGTTACTTTGGTTGCCCTTGTGAACGGTAGGTCCACGGGAGTGATTGCAGATTTCGCTCCGCCCAGGACGGCTCGTCCGCAACCCCTGTTGACAGCCTTATTTTCTTTGTAGAATTTCACTGCCAAATGCGCAAACAGCACGGAGGTACCGGAAGCCATCAGAGGCAACGCGAGAGGCGCACCACATTGGAACACGCATTAATAAATAACAAATTAATAACTCAAACCCAAGTACACTGGTCTCTAGTGAACCCGAGAGTGACCATATTGACTACAATATAATACTACCTTCTGACCACGCAACCCCCTTGAAGCACTTGCTAGGATGGTGTGAAGAGGACGAAGAATCCGACTCCGAGGAAACCCCCGTTCAACCAACCCCTACACAGACATCGCATTCTATTACCGACGCACCGGACCCCTCTAGCAGACCAAGCATCGTAAGATTGAAATTTGGCAGAATACTTCGGGTTCGACACACGAGAACAGAAGTTCTCCCAAACTTCTGTATGATAACGTTGGCATCCGGAAAGACGATCAGGATTTGAATCCCTGCCAAGGTAGTTCCCTGAACACACTCGAAACAATCCCTAGCCAACTTTATCCCCGTTCGATAGCCAACGAGGTTGCAGCGGATAAACCCTGTCAGTTCAAGCCAGGTCATTCACCACACCACTCCCTCATCTCTTGTATCCGATTGAGCATTTCACCCTTATTGGGACAGCTGGCATCCCGTTTATTGACATCCCTTGTGGTACGGAGAATGAGACTGCTCGGAAGGGATAGCTTAATGCTCTGACTCATGCTGGGGTTTGATTCCCCTCCGCCTCTCGTAAGGTCCGAGAGGGCAGTCAGCAACCTACCCACTTGTTACCCAGGAGGAGTGCGCGTCAAGATATTTCTGAAGGGACTGAAAAAACAATGCATATTAACCCGAAAAACTTCTTAAAAGGGTCATATTACACATATGCAGATAGACAAGGTGAACTTATTATTCAACTTATTAGGCAGGAAAACTTCTTAACAAGGTTTAACTGTAGATTAATTACAATTTAATACCCAGATACAGTATTTTTGTATGTGAAGGTTACTAGGACAACAGGCAGGGCACAAACTTTGTGCTGTATTAATTAGGGATGAGTCGATACTACAATTTCTTGATACTCTATACCAGTTTCGATACTAAAATATTCTCACGATACTGGATACTGATACTTTTCTCGATACCCAATTAAAATTGTCATGAACACAAAACAAATTGGGCAAGAAAATTGCTCCTTTTACTAGTGTCATTGACACACACTTAAACTATATAAAAACCCACATTAGATTGGAAACAAATGGTGGATGGCCTGCAACCTAAATGTCAACCAATGATAAACCAACACAGTCTTCTTCGATTCTATACAATCACGTTTCCATAGGAAAAGTTGTAATCAAACTTTGAGGAAAATTATAGCTCAGTACACACTTATTTTGCGATTTCACAGTTTTTAAATTTTATTTTGCGACTTCAATGAAATTACTGCAACCTTAACAAATATTGTAATTATTTCATACAACCGCCGTGGCCTAGCCAGCGGAATATGCAGACTAGGGTACAACAGGTGTATACGATAATTATTGTATGTTTTGTGAATATTTAATAATGTAGTTGCATCATAACCAGCACAATCTATGGACTAGGCCACAACAGGCGTATCAGATTATTATGGTATTTATTTTTGTGAATATTTAATAATGCAGTAGCTTGATAATTATGGTATGTGTGGGATGTACAATAACTACTCAATTTGCTCGCACGTGCCTATCTGCGCTTGCTCACAACTCTCTACCTGCTTTTATTGTACCTCAAATATGTACCATAAAAATTATTAATGGGATAAAAATGAATTAAATGAAAAATTTTGGTGCAGCATTTTCATGTGTACAATAACTACTCAAGCTGCTCACTCGCACCTATCAGTACTCGCTTGTAACTCTCGACCCATTTTTATTATACCTCAATAATGTACTATAAAAGTAAATGTTGTCAAAAATCATAATTGTGGTACGTATGGGTTGCCTAAAAACACCTCAAGGTGCTTACAGCTGTGTGAATACTATGCTATCAATAAAATATGGTATATTATGGAACACTTGTACTTTTAAAATTTAATAACTTGTAAACCGTTAATCCAATCTCAACCCATAAAGGCTTTTTGGGATTCTTGTGGGAAGCTTTGGAATGCTCACTGCCAGCCGAGATAATTATGGTACACATTTAAAAGTTGTTAACATCTTGCGAACCACTGGAACCAGGTCAAATTTTATGGGTGTGTTGGAATGCCCGAAGGATGCAGATTAAATTATGGTATGCTTTTCGAAAGTAATGTACACATTCCAAAAGTTATGGTAAAATCTGCCATAACTATGGTACATCTTGAATACAGATTTGATACACTTTTTGGAAGTATTGGATGCATTCCAAAAGGTATGGTACGTTCATACCATAACTATGGCACAAGAAAATGGGTGTTAAAATTCAATACATTTTGATATTCTCGTACGATACTTGATACTATAAAGTATTGAGGGTATCGAAGTATCGCAGTATTGAGGATCCCAATCCTAGTATTAATAATACAATGTTATACAGTTTTTTTTTAAGCTCTTTTCCAACAATCTGATGCTAGGAAACCAATATTTTTTGCTACCACAGTCTTAACGGTGCAGATAAATGTCCTTCATAAATAATAAAAATTGGAAGCTAGAAAATTTGCATAATACAGCAACAGGGGAAAAGGAAAGTAGTATTATTTTTATGCATCTGATAGGGGAAGAGTAAATAAATATTTAACTTCCACGAGAACCTAAAAACTGCACATATGAACACATATTGTAACTCAGTAAAATTAGAGGAAAATTTTTTTCATTTAAATATATATATTTTTTGTTCAGATACTTTTATTTTCTGTGAGGAAAGTCATTCTTTTTTGTTAGAACTAGTCACTATTTTATTTTTTTGTTAGGAGAGGTAAACATTTTAATTTTTTCCTTTTTATTTTAAAAGGGAAGTTGGACTTGTAGGAATTTTCAGCTGGTTCGTTTCAAGATGTTACTTGGTTATTTTTCACTGTAGTGGATGATCAATTAAGAAGGTGTTAGGAATTGGCACTTTTTTCTGGTCCTTCTCGAATTGACTGGCTGAATTGGTCATTAGTCTTTCACTTTTACAACACATTACTGTCGTCAACACATACTTTAGTAGTTTTCAGAACATTGCTGTTGCATCTTTGTGCACTGCAGTGTTTACACCGTAACTTCCAAAGCGGTCGTGGCCACAGTCTACTAGAAGATAACAACCCAGAAGAGAGTGGTAAGTTCCCATATAGAGAAGCAGCTGGAAGTCTGCTGTACTTGTCCAATAGAACCAGACCAGACATAATATATGTTATCAATACGGCTTCTGAGGGAAAACCATTAACCCGACAGTAAAAGATGTCCAAAGTGTCGAAAGAATTTTTAGATATCTACAGGATACACAAAACCTAGGACATCCGTAGTCCTTGCAGGACAACACTACAGTGATTGATGCTTACAGTGATGCAGACTATGCCAGTGACATATCTCGAAGGAGCACGTCAGGATACACCATCACGCATGCAGGAGGCCCAATTTCATGGTACACGAAACACCAACATGTAGTACACTGAGTACAGCTGAAAGTGAGTTTATTGCAGCCAGTGAGTGTGTGAAGGAAGTATTGTATGTGAAATTGCTGTAAAAAGAGCCAACAGGTGAGGTAATGTCTGTGCACTTGAATGTAGTCAATCAAAATACAACAAAAATGATCAAGAATGACAGTGTGTTCAAAAGGTCCAAGCATATTGATGTCAGATTTAAGTTCATGTGTTTACCAAAGCTGTAACATTATGTGGTTACAGAAGTCTGGTAGAAAAGTTCATGTTCAAAATTTATGCCTAAGGATAAGCAGTTGTACTTTAATATTTATTTTCAATTTATGGGGAGTGTGTTAGGTGGATAAATTTATACTGTGAAAGTTTCTCAATTCGTAATTTTACAGTGTTGTGTTGGTACTGGTGTAAGGTAGTGGAGAAAGGAAAAGAAATGTACTGGAGTTAATATGGCAGGAATGTTCTGTAGTTGATGTTAAGGTGTACAGGAGAATATGAAATAATGATGATGGTAGTTCGGTGTGTAAAATTAAGTTCCACTGTTATACAGTCTTACAACAATTTTATCCTTACATTACTTTTTAAAATAAATATTGCCACTTAAGTAATAAATACAGTGTATATATTTCACTGGACTCTAAAGTTAATGTCTTAATATATTTATAGACTATTATTCCTAATGAAAGGGCTTCAAAAAGTGCTCACTTTACCATGAATACCCTATAATTACAAATTAACCCTAGAAAATAGTGCAATGATCTTACTCTTATACCAACAAATATCTACTCAACATATGCACTAATTATGTTTCTGCATTTTTGCACTTGCTTCACCTTTTTGGCCAGTTCCAGGGCAGCAATCCTGTGCTGCTGAGACTCGAGCCTCTCCTCCATGATGGCTGCCCCCAGGCCAGCCGAGTGCCGCTGCTGCATCTCCAGCTTGCTTTTCAGCATGGCCACTTCCGTCTCCAACTGGCACTTCTCCAGCTCCAGTCTCTCCAGCTGCGTGCTATCAACTCCTAGAGGAAATTCCCCATTGCATCACAGCCAGCACTATGTCATGCAAGGTCATCACAGCCAGTGTTATGTCATGGAGTGTATGCAAAAGCTTGATCACCCAGGAATTGAAAAATTGCACAGTCAGAATCATATTGTTTTGTAGGAATATAATATATCCTGTTAATGGTAGACAGCATATTTTTGAAAGCCCTGCTAAAGGTCTACATACATAAATGTAACAATGCCATGGACCTGATCACTTTATTCATGTGTCGGTCAGGTAAAACTGTGAAATTGTAAGAAAAGTAAATATTTTACAATTTGCTAACTCTTTCACTGATATGCATTAAAAATATCAGAAAGCAAAAGAAACAATTTCAGTATGTATTCACAAATATTTTTCCAACACTTTTGATTCAACGTTACGAAATGGAACTACTTTCTCTTCAGTTAATGTGCCCATTAAAATATACAGTAGAACGTCTTTATGTTGACCCAGTTTATTGCAGCCATCTTTCTATAATTATTGGTCTTTGAAGAACAGTAAAAAAATATGAATGAAAAAAGTAGAAAATGTGAGGGGAATTGGCCAAAAAATTAATTTGTTGCATTTTTTTTTGGTTGCTACACATTGTGTTTCTCTTGGATAGTGCTGTGCATATCTTAAGATACCACTCCCCCACTCCATTTCCTAGGCTGCAAACACTAGCCAATATCCGTTGACCCCACCTCTCTACCTATTCTCCACTCCTCAGGCAGCCCAATGTCTATGCGCAAAACTTCTATCATGTGTTTATCCTGCCATAATGCTATCACTGGCTTGCCTTTACACTTTGCTTGTGTTATTACAACTTGGATTTCTGTTGGGTTTTTATTATTTCTAAATGACAACTTATTACTGTAACACACTCTTTTTCAGCTACATGAATGAATGATTATTAACATGTAATTTTTATGTTTAGAGGCTCAATATTATTTTTCACGTGATTTATTAAATTTTTGTGGCGAGATTTATTTACTTGTTTTGAAACAGAGTCCATAATATTTATTTTGTTTTACAACAGTATGTTTTTTTGGCCACATATTGATATATCTTTCTGTTTTTACATTGTGTACGTGTACTTACAAGGCCATAAGACTCCACTTTTAATTGTTAGGGGTAGTTTTGCATCACATCAGTGATCCTCAACCCTGGACTCAAGCGGCAGAGCTTATCATCCCCGTGGCTCTCGCCTCCTCCGGTCCAGAGGTCAATCAATATAAAAGGCCCTGCACGGCTCAAAAACTTCAGTCTATGCACATCCACTGCTCTGTTCAGGGCTGGAGGCAACCACCATCGCGGACTCGCTCAGCAGTCGGTGTTTCCTCCACTGCTCTCTTCAGGGCTGGATGAAGCCTACCATTGATGTTAACCCCTCCAGAAACCTCTTCAGCGCCTGCATAAATGCCCCCTCTAGTTCCTGGAAAGACTCCACCGCCAGCTCCTGAAGACGCCAACAGGAGCTTGGTAACGGTCGTCGACTGTCCTCTAAAAGGACATCTCCTGTCTTACTGGACAGTAACGGCAAACCTCATCACTACCTTTCTGGTAGTCACCACCGGCTGTCCCTTCAGGACAACAACATAGATAGTTAGGGCCAAGTTGTCGGTTATTATCACCTTCTATCTCAGGTTTAGAACTAGGTCACTTTCACCTGGCTGAGTGTAGCTTAACTTCAATGACAATTCAGGTTAATTGTAGGAGGTAGTATGGGCCACCGTGTCTATTCTGGTGAATATACACATGATCTAAACTGACTTCTGAGTACTGATTTCTGAGTGTCACTGTGTCAACATTACATATTTTTCAGCCTGTTAGAGAGAAGTCGGACGACCACGCTCATTAAAAGCAAAATACACACCCATTAGATGACAATCCATGCTATGCCTCAGGGGATAGTTCGGTAGAGCCCAGACCACTAGTAACTCCTCCAACAGGTGTTCAGCAAATCAAAAGCTAACCTATACTCCACCACCGCTCTTTATGGGACCAGAAAAGAATATGATTTGGCTTTGACGAACTGACCCCTGTGGATACCACACCCAAGCAACGTAAGTGTACAGCCTGAGGAAACCCACCACTCTGTCCACTGCTCTCTACAGAGCCAGACGAAAGGAGTACAGTGTACGACTCTTGCCTGTGTGGCTGCGGCCATGGCAAAACACGCTAGAGGACTGCATAGCCAGCTTCGCTTTTGCGAGGTGGTAACTTGCACATATTTCTATGCCCTACACCCAGAAGGCAGGTGCACGGAGGAAGTCTAGTGAAGCAGCTTACGCCTCCAAGAAAAGACTGAATTGAGATCCAATTTATTCTCCTGCATGTGGCAGTACATCACCGCAGGGTAGAGTTCTTACAGCCTGCCTACCTGAGAGTTCTAACACCTCAGAGTTACCACCGCCACTTTTCCCTCCACTAATCAAGACTGAAGGAGCACCTCATATGCTGGTAGAGACTATTCGCTGGGGAGAAGAGCCACTGCTGGGGGTAGGCAACCCATGGTTTGGAGGTCAGCAGTCACCATCAGCCTACTCCAAGCTCCAACAAGATCAAGCAGCATTCTACGTCCTGGTGAAGTTAACGGCAGCTGCCAGCCCTCTCCTCACCTGAGGCAACACCTTCAATGGATCATCGTCCAGTAAGGTAAAAAAGTTATTAAGGGCCAGCCCAATTGCTGGGCCATGACAAGTGACTCCTGGTTTTGTACCACTTCGACAGGCCACCCGCCCTGTATTGTATACTGGCCAAGCACCAGTAAAACACTAAGTCAGTCCGACTTATGTTTCTCGTGATACTGGCGTCACAAACCAAAACAGTAATAATTACCATGATGACCGCCTCTTACTTCAGCCATCACGTAACCAGTGTGTTCTTGGCAATCCTCCTAAGGTGTCGTGTGTCAAGGTTTATCACAGTGCCCAACTTGAGACATTATCACTCCATAGGTGTCACACACAACAACGGTTTTCGGGACATCCGACGTGGGGCATTAGTTACTTCTTATCATGGCACGCGTTAAAGTAATTAATTTTGAAGGAATATTAGAGATTTTTGGCATGATTTTTTGGACATTTTAAGTATTTTAATTTGTAACGATCATGAGGGCAGTAATGTTTCAAACGCCACTACCCAAAGCAGAAATTTCTAATTAAATGGTCAATATTTTCGGAGCCACAAATAATTTGCCAATTTATAATGCCAACAGGATGAAGTACTTCGTTTTTTTCTGGGAAAAGTCATGTTGTTCTCAGGTCAATTAAACCGCCACACTTATTTTAAACACAATCATCCACTGTTGTCATTTCGTAGTAGTATAAAGTTTTCCCCTGGTGTTCCTGTTCGTGTATATGTTTATCCTGTCCACAAGTTCTTTTTGCTACTAGACTGCTGTGTTGCTGGGTGTACAAATGGTACACATTACGCATATTCGTAAGACCAAGTGTATGGGTATTTCTATTTAGAGTATGGATGGGCCCACGCAAAAATAACTCATACGAATGCCTTCAAGCATCACTACAGAGGATTTGATTTCCAGTTTTCACACTGTTTTTGAGTTATAAAGGTGTTAAATGGGCACTAATTCTGGTTCTCAATAAGTACACTAACTTTGTAGTCAAATTGGACGATTGGGACTGCAGTTAGGGTTGGCACTCTACCCATAAAATTTGTTACATGTACTACAGCTGTCGCAACATCATCCTCATATACGCGAAGGTATACAGAATCCCTTTCTCCCCCAGTCTAACACTATTTTGCATTCTATCATGTTCTGACGCATCACACATTGTGTTGTGAGCATTATTTTGTATTTGCAGTGTGTGTTACGTCACTGTGTTACATTACACTTACTTTTTTTGGATTCAGATTTGGTTAAGTTTCTGGGTTGATTTTGTGAATATTGCCGACAACCCACGCCTTTTATACAGACTTGTGATTCTGTTAAAATGAAAGGAAAGAGCCAGCTTGTCACACTATATATAGACTGTTTACGATCAATTGAGCAATGAATCACGTTCTAATTAGTTGTGTCCCTTTTCGGGAGCCATTTTAAAGCATGGAGGGGGGTTGATGCAGGCCTAGGGTTATGAGGGTATTAATGCCCATACGTTAGACGTCTTTAAGAGTCTCAGATTTAACTAGTTAACACCTGGCTAGGGTGGGGTTTCTCCACATTGGGGTGAATATTACACTTTGGGCTTCTTTGCTTCAACCCATGATCAATGACTAGGGAATTTAAACACTATACTAATTTTGACACAAGGTGCATTTCCTTACATGAAGATTTAGTTTTGGTCACTTTGAGAGACTTCAAATATTGCAATGGCAGAATTGCGAGGTGCATTAAGGGAAAAAAAAGGAAAATAAGACAAAGTCCTTAAGTCCTCTTTGGAGGCCAGCCGGCACATAATGTAAGCCATGTGGGCCGCCTAGTTGGTAAAAAAATCTGGGATCACATGCACAACCCTTCGTCTTGATAGGCACTGTATCCTACGAGTGATGGGAGAAGGGGGTGCTCCTCCTCGTTGATTGGCTCACACGGTGGGTGACCGGTTGGTCAGCGGCTGACTCTGGTTGGGGTGCAGTGGTGCAGTTGTTCTCGTTGTCTGAGTGGGCGAGGGGAGGGGTATCCTGCAATTTTATCCCTAACCAGGGGCAGTCAAGACCTAGAAGAACTTCTTCGCCATGAGCAATCACCTCTATGATTGAGTGTGGTTTACCGGATAGTTTGATTAAGGGCGGAAATAACTGTGTTGAGAGGTGCGAAGGATAAGGGGTATTATCGTCACTTACAGCAGTTCCGAAGGTGGTAGTCTAACTATCTCACTTACTGTGGCATGTAAGACCTCCTTTAAATGCTTTCATTATCCTCCCTGTCAAGAGTACAGCTTTTAGCCAAAGAACAAAACAATCCACAGAGGATAAGCCGGTGCTTTGACGGTCCTAGTGCCTACTTCCAGGTACTCCGAATTGTGATGTGCAATAATACTCGGTGCTCTTATCGTCCGGCCTTTGAAAACGGTGGACAGAAATTTGAGCAGCACACTTCACTTCCTGGCTGAGGTACTTGGGTGTGGTTCCCACAGGAGGTGGATCAGGCCTAAGTGGATCCAGCCCCAATCCGGGCATGTGAGCATCAGTGGCAGAGTATGGATCACTTGGTTGGGTTGATTCTCCTAGTGGATGGAGTACCTAGTGCTTTTGGGTGCAGCTGAAGGTCTACCAGTTGGCAGAGCTTGGTTTACCACTTAATGGTGTGTGTCTTTACCTTGGTGGTTTATGCATCTGCCGGCATTTGCTTTAATGCTTAATTACATTTATCAAAAGTACAAAAGGGTTAGCTAAATTACACTAAGAGAAATGAAACTCTCAAGAATACGTTAAAAATATGTATTTAATTATATGTATCTAGAAAACAGGGTGATCCACACTAACTCCTATGGAAATAATTTAAGTTACGGAAGTTGAACCTATCATTAAATTCAGGTGAAGGCAACCTGGGCAAGAGCTAGGTGTAATGTGAATAAAACTGGCAAGTAATCAAATTCTTATAGCTAACGCATTTAACAGCGCCTAACTATAAGGGGGTGTTCTTAAGGAACTTAAATAACTGCAACTACCAGAAGGGTAGTTGATGTAGCCGTACCCTCCGGTGGGTTGATGAGGTCCAAAATGGACATTGATGCGACCTGCTACCAAAGGAGTTCTGGTGGTTACCAGTAGGTGGGTGGTAGATGAGGTGTGACATCTTCGGGAGCTCTAGAGTGGTGGAGTTTCCCAGGAGCTGTGGGATCTGCAGTGGCTACAGACAAAGGTTCAGCAGTTACTGAAGACATGGAGCTTCTGGTCGGTGATGTCTTCTAACTGGTAGAGATCCCAGCTCTTACAAGTGTTGGGGTCTCCGAGAGTATTATTGGTCATGCACCCTGATGGCTACCTCCAAGTAGTGGAAAAGCAGAGACTCAAAAGCTTAGGGGTGCTCTCCCTTTTATACTAATTTCTGGAGCTATTAGGGGCTCAGAGGAGCACTTGAGGGAGGTAGTAGCTTTGCTCTTAGGGGTTGTGACTCCTCCTCCTGAGGCAGCACTATTAATTTCTTATCTCCCTGCGGGAGGTGTTATCCTTTCTTATCGCCTGTGTTCGAGGCTGGAGCTGCTGGGGTAGACTGGGCACTGCCCTCCACTGGTGAGCTGTGGAACTAGTGTGACCATCGCTGGAGGGTGCCACTATCTCAGCCGACAGTACAATTTTAAGTTGGGGGTTGGGCGCTGGTGTGACAGCTTCTTGATGTTTCTTGGTGAACAGTACAATCTGTGACCATATGTCAGTAGTCTCGCTTGACGTGCGCCCACGTACGCTATAGGCACATGTCCCATAGCACTGTTATGGAGTAATAACTTGCCCCTGCATGAGCGGCATGCTCGAAGATGGGCAAAGTTGTAGAGTAGAGTGCACACTGCAAATGCCCAGAAATGCATCACGCATCAGCACTTTTGAAACCCCTTTGTAGTTTTTTTTTCTTTTTTTGGTTATATATCCTTCAACCTCATGCCAATAAAAATACTGCTACACAATATAATTTAATGTTTACATTAACTACACAAGTCTTCTGTGTTTAAACAATGAATAAAAAAACAACCCCAACATCACTTATAGTGAACAACATTAACAATAGAACAATCTATTTTAATAACACATACTCTATATAATACTATAAAAATTACAAAAATATTTTGCTTGTTGAAGTGTTTTGAAGCAATGTATACATTTGATTTCAGTTGAGTAGTACAAAAATTATATTTGTCCACTGCACTAAGATGATAACAATACATGCAGACATATCAAAATGTCCACTGCAGTGGTGTATGCATTTATGTACATATAATAATTAATCCTGAACATGCAAGCAATCCATGGATGTAGTTGTACATCCCTAAAGAGCAGTGTTAGTCACGGAGTCATCTATGGGAGAGAAGTCCTGGGGGAAGGGAAGCGAACAGCCCATGAGTGTGGTCTGGAGGAACCTGGAAAGTTATTGATTGTGCACCATTATAGTCCGTCTCACACTTAGATTGCAGTACAGGGCTTATGGCGCTCACTGTCACCAGATTGTTTCAGCTTTGTGATGTAACTGGCAAGCTGAGAAACAAATGGGTGGTGAAGGAAACGGCCTGATTAAGAGAATTTTTATCTGTTTACCTCCCTGCCAACTCGTAAAGGAATGCAATCCTGCAATGCAAAGCTAAGCGACTCCTTTGAAACTGAAGCCTGTGAGACACCCTATCATTATGATTGGATGGTGCACACGCAACGTAGATAAGTTATTTTTTTACAACTTCGAAAAATAAAACTATCAGGCAACAGCGCATGCAGGAACAAGGACAGCGTTAACGACAGAAATCATGCATTGGAGAGAGAGAGTGAATGTCCATTACACCGCACACTGCAATGTAAGAGTGCGATGTTCTAGCTAATACTCTCTTCCCCTCCCTGGCTCAGCATGTGTGAAGCAGCTATTTGCTTATGTTAGCAATGTTACTTTGTGGCAATCAAATTTTGTTGACCCCTACATCAGCTTTTGAAGTGAATTACTTCATTTTAAATACCATTAATTTATGAGGGATAGGGGAATGAATACTATCATTAAAATTGGTTTCATTATGATCTTTAGTAATTAATAACTCAAACTTGGCACTAGACATGAGTTATGAGTGCTTAGTGTTTGCACATTATTTGGTGACCGAGAGGTTTCATTTATGCCCTTCCAGGATATCAATGTATTCAGAATATGGGTTTCTATTGAAATAAATATTTCAGCAACAAATCTTCTATTTTCTTGCTAGAAGTCACTGAAAATTGACTTCACATTTGGTTGCTGTGTAATGTTTTAAACCTTTATGATGATACAGGTAGGTCAAGTAAACACGTGTAGGGTATCATTTCATTCTAACTACTGAATTAAATTATATTCTGACATTCCAGAGGAGACATTATTATCCTTTGATAGCTTTGCCACAGTAGCACCCCTCAGGAAAACCTGCTAAAGCCGTACACACCCCATTTTCCCACGTCTTATGGATGCCTGGCCGCCCCTTTGGCTGCTGCCCCATGTAGACAGACTGCCCGCACTGCATGGCTGCATGTGCCACGTGAAGCCTCGACATCCCTTCTGATGAAGGTGCTGCAAGTGGTATGGACAGCCAATTCTCGCAGCCACAGGCAGTGTGGCACATCATAAAGGGTGCCTTGCTCTCTTTTGCTCCACACCTAACCTCCTTCGCTCGCCCATCAGTTAGAGCTTATGTAAGACCCTACGTGATCCCTGAATTATCTAGTCATCTACCAGTAACTCCAGCTGCATCATTCGCCTTCTTGGAATTGTTCAGCGACTCTGCTGTTTCCTCCATCTAAGAGAGAGCGCCGCAACCTACAGGAACCATCTCACATGAAGAGATCTCCGGGCCTACCCTCGCACTATCCAGCAACATGAAGATACAGCATCTGTGTACTTCTTGGCAACCTAGGGACCACCATTCAGGCTTTGGACAGGGTACAGACTGGATGTGTTTAACTTACTGACTGGCCCAATAAATCCAATCTCATCTACCTTGGTGTTTGCCTTATGCTCTACTCACTATTATTTCACCATACTCCTTGCTTTCTACCCCTTTGTCCACAAATCCTCAACCATACTTCCAGGTCCGGGCATGCTGCTCCAACCCCCCCCCCCCCTCTCTTGTTCACCAGGCTTTGTGGACAGTTGTATTCCCTCCTGTGCTGTTGGCAGGGGTATGGCGGTAGTCCTACCTTGTCTGCCAACACTGGGCAGTAGTGCCTAATCTCTACCCACCTTAACGGCCAAGTATTCACCTGCTTTTCATTATGGCTAAAGGTATAGTTTTCCCCTCCAGCCCTTAAAGCATGCTACAAATAACACTCTCTCTCATCGCTGATGACTGGGGTATGGCGGTAGTCCTGCCTTGTCGGTCGCTAAAGGAAAAGGAATGTTTAAACCTTCTTCCACTCTAACATGGAGCAAAGGTCCCACAGCGGTAATTCCACCGACCAATTGCTCTCCTACTATGAATTGAAGGTGGCCCTGCTAGGAAAGCACAGCATGAACGCTCTGAGGCACTCAGGGTGTCAGCAGTAACTCAGTTGAAGCTGTTTTCCTACAAAGGAGACAGGATGATTGGGGATCAGCACCATGAGAGAGGTCACAGCTATCTGGGAGGCATGCCCTGCTCATCTGGCTTAACACACACTTTGGATCTTATTGTTACCACCAAGCCAAGCCCATGCCCACAGGACACCTACTTCTCACATTATTCTTGTCTCCATGCTGCACCACCAAACTGGGCGAAGGAAACTGGATAAGCGAGCTTTGGTTATGGCCAGGGAGGCTGCTGAGTCGGGAACTGGGGCTGACAAGATTTTCACTGATCTAAGGGAAGAGGCTGCTCGCAACTGAGCTCTGACTACGCCTGAGCAAGCAGTCAGGTATCAGATGCCAGTTTGGGAGGATATAGCTGAGGAATGTCTGCTGCACTGTCATTCCATTCCACAAGCCATCTCCCCTCTTCTACCTACCGCACCCAAAGTTCAACCACCTGTCCCTTGCCCCATTGCTCACCCTCACATCGTTAGACAACTGTCTTTCCATCCCATTACCCCACTGCAGTTAGCTTTGCCCCCATTCGAGTCTTGGCACACATTACCTGCAAACTGGCACCACCAAAGATTTACCAGCAGATAATAGATTTGACAGGATCCCACATAAGTCAGCTGTCAACATGACCAACCCAGCAATCCCCGCAATTGGAGTGCACTGCTTCCTCACCCCAAGAGGGGAACTAGACAACCCCATCTCGACAGAACTCCAGTCAGGTTTGGCATCAATTCCATACAAAAATAATGTTGAATTTATGCCAGAGAAAATTGAACCTGGCCTTACAATGCTTGGTAAAACCTCGCACTGCTTGATGTTTTTAACATTTTGGGAGTCAAGGGGAGTCTAAGTATGTAGAACTACCTATTAGAGGGTTGAGTTGAGTTAAGAGATTTGGACAGCTCTTAACAAGGTACTGAGAGCCAATGAAGGAGAAATGAGGTGGAAATGGAGCAGCGCTGAAAGTAAGGGCAGGGGAAGTGGGAGATCCCCCCGAAAACCCACCGACCAGCGGCATTGTCCGGCACGATTCCCACTTGCAAAAATCTGGGAGTGACACTGTCAGGGATTGAACCCAGTTTGCCTCGGTGGGAGGCAAGCTAACTAACCACTCAGCCACCATGGTCTCCCTATTTACGGAAATTCATATTTAATTAAAAATGTGTGTCATTTTCTTGCTAGAGATGACTAAACATGGACTTATAATGCTTAGTAAAACCTTGCACTGCTCATGTTTTCATTTTGGGAGACTAGACGAGGTCAAGTATGTGCCTCTAGGATATCATGTTTTTAGAAGATTTCTACCTATAAAAAAATTTACACTGAATTAAAAAAAACACGTCATTATCGAACTAGAGACAATTGAACATGGACGTCACGCAAAAATGGCAAAATTTTGATTTATAGGAGTGGCAGGTGGGTTAAAATAAGTCCAAAATTTCCCAAAATGTCTCCTGTGACTGACCTGTCTTAATGACCTTGTCATGTTGCAAGTAATAGTGATTGATATGTGGGGAAATATTTTATTTTCCAATACGTTTGATAAATAAAGTAATTTATTCAGTATTTAGAACTTGGTGATAGTAGGAATTTGTATTTATTTTTATATTTTCGATTTTCAAAGTTATGACTTTATTTCAAGTCATTTGGCAATAGCATTAATCATTGTAAGGTGATGCAACAACTTTTTCTTTTACTAGGAAGCTAAGGACACATAGTTGGCTGTTGCAATATGGTGGAAAATAGGTACGATAACCAGGGTAACGCTGTGGCGACGTGATGAGATACACGCCTATGTTGCAAGGTGTGTGTGTGTGTTCTTTTTAGATGACAGCATCACACGACACCCCGATCGGGCAGTTTTCAGTGGTGCAATAAGGCTTGGAGAAGATACTTATAGTAGGCATGGCCTTTGTGCTACCCAATTTCAGTTAACTCAGTGCTAGTCGGTTTCTAGTCGAGTGACACAGTTTAAATCTGTTTCCAGCAATTTAGTGTTAGTGCTCGCAATAGTGACCCAGAGTAGTAATGCAGGTCAAGATGGACATTTGAAGAGTACACAGGAGTCGCAATTGCAACTCACACCGGCAGCGCCTGCAATTTTTCTTTTCAACCATATTTTGGACTAACCTAAAACTACTAAATTATTTCCGCTAGTGTGAGGGGTCATTCATTTAGAGCATCGGGAGAGTTTATTTTCTCTCCTGCCTTCATAACTAGCCTTGCGATTAGAGTATTTTCGACTGCAGAATAATTGATAATGTGATTCTCATCTCATTCCTTCTTGTTTACTGTGAAGTTTTTTTATGCTGCTGCTGTGGTTGGACTGCATTTTTTCTGTGCCGCTGTTGTAACTGACATACAAAATATAATTAAATCCAGTTGAACTATATTTCGGCGCTCGTCTGAGTATTTTATTTCAGCGCCTTCATAAACTTGAGTCTCAGTGTTCATACCCGACTGAGTTCGGCAAGCTAATGTTCGACTCTGTCACAACTGGCACGTCTCGTAACATTACAACCTTATTTCTGGAAACCATGAGAGGTCATTTTACTAAGGTTCTACTGTATGCACGAAGTAGTAGTAACATTTAATTTGAAGGTTTAATTCAAAAGTGCTCAAATAACAGTGAACATCCAATATCAGCTTTTACTTACTAGATGTAACATAAATTGTAGTAAGTACTACTGCACCAGTATAACAACTTGAATATATAGCCACTGCACACTGCTCACAATATTTTACGATGCTGTATAAAAAAAAAAACAACAACAACAACAACACTCTGGGAAACTCAATACTTTAAACGTACCTTTTGCTGTTTTTAGTCTACTGCTCAGACAATTCTTCTCTTTTTCAATACGAGTAATGCAAATCTTGAGACTCTTTACTGTTTTCTGCAGTTTCTCAACTTCATTTGCTTTCTCTTTTTCAGACAGCTTAAATTTCTCAACTGTCTGTTGCCACTTTTTACGCTCATCCCACCGTGCCACTTCTTCAGCAGACTGTAGGGAGAAATACACACTATTTTTACTTTGAACATACAAATATTTACAGTGTAATGGGAGGAGCATATTTTGAACACTCAAGTGCGCACATTTTACTGAACATTCAAAATAGATTAGTTGTCGCAGACATAAACTGATGATTAAAATTGATGCATGATGTGTAGCTGGCCGTAGATATTTTATGAATCCATGACTTCAACGCAGCCCGTGGGAAGCTATGGCACGTACACTAGGGATCAAACCCAAGATAGCTGCACCCAGAAGACGATTGTTACACGCCTTTACCAGCGACACTTAATACGAGCGCCAATCATGCATCCCTGCCTAGCTAGCCAAACAAAGCCGGCCTGTCACTAAGCGAGCCTCAGATACTACCCACAATCACCGGATTACCCTGTTTCTAACCCTCACCCATAGGGAGGAGCTGGCCTCCCGAAGATGCCCAAACAACCTGAAGAAAACCAAAGGAAGTCTCCAATCAGTATTTAGGGCCGGACGAGCCCCCAGAATGCTAGTTGATGTCGAGTTGTCATCACATTGGTTTCCTTTGCCTTGATAATTCAGCAGCTCGCCCTACCGCTGCCGTGCTAGGGCTCTCTGCCGCAACCAGATTTTCTACCAGCGAAGCTTGCTTCAACCTCTGCTACATCTTTTCCACTTGGGAGTACTTTCCCCATCCTTTCAGGACTACACTAGACAAGAATATGGGTAGAGTTCTTCTCCTAACTGCTTTATTAGTTGCTCTATACTTGGCCTTTGTGTAACAGGTCGTCTTCATATGCTATTAATGAAAATTCCGCCGGCTACTTGGTAATCACAATAGCCTAGGAGTAAGTACGGGTCACAGTGTTTAGTATACTCAAAATAAATATGTTCAAGTCTATGCACTGCGTTCTGATTCCAAACGTGATTTATACTTCTCAACTCCCTTGTAAATGCCGTCCCCCAAGGGAGAGGCATGTGACTGCATCTTACCAAACAGTTTCCGATAATAGAGTAGGACTTGGGTTCCCTTAACTGGGAAGTATGTACGTTGTAAAACACCACAAAATTTGCCGGTCACCCATACTGTGGGCCTAGTGTGCAAAAGCACTTGGCGCACATGTATGGTAGAGCCCTCTACTAGATACATCCGAGGAAGCGACTGGACCACCCGAGTCAGCTAACCCATTCCATCTATCAAGTGAAATTTGCTGGTTTGAGTGCCAGGCCTGAGAAGGTGTAACCCAGTAGCCTTTGAGTGGTTCACGACATAGCTTTAACCCACCCCAAGTCAGCTAACCTGCCCCATCCACCACGTGAGATTTGCGGGTTGGAACACTAGGACTGACGCGGTGTGACATTGCATCTGGGTACTTTGGCTAGGAAATGCAGTCAAATGCCCCTTGCTTGCTGCGACAACTCATAGAACCTACCCTATGCCATTCACCCGACGAGGAGGGACTAAGTGAGCCGATAAGAAGCCAACCATGGCTCCTACAGCCAACCAATTGCCTAGTAACTCATCTCAGTCTGCCTTCAGCCTTTCTTCTGCTCGGGAACAGGTATAAGCCGCCCACCGACTGCAGAAGCCTCACTCCTTAGTCTCCCGTAGTCATTTATTCGAGCCACCCTGGAAGACCAGCAGGACATCTCATTCAGTTATCGTCCACCTTCGGCTCGGACTGCCCATGGACCTGAGCCTCGCCAGCACCATTCTCAGATTGCTGTCGCCCACCATCGTCACCCAGAGACCATCAGCCTCAAGACCAGCCAGGTCCAGCCGCACACCAGCCGCCCCCGGATGGGCCCTGAGAGTTGCCTACAGCAGCCAGCTAATGGACAGCTTCAGCACCAGCCTACAGGTGGTAATCCAGCATCTACTGCCAACACTGCCACCTTAGACGCCTACCTAGCTTTCCGAGCAGACTCTGTACACTGGCTCCCTAAGGGCCACGGCGAACCCGCAGTAACCAGCCCGTAAAGCCACTAAGGGTTCTCTGCCTAAACAATCTTAAACACTCCCGTAGACTAGGTGACGTGCCTAGCATTTCACCCGTCACGCATCAAAGTCAATTGGACACATGTCAAGGTAGCATAGTATTATGTAAAGTTACCAGCTACCCATTTCCTTTTACACCTTCACTAGTCCAAGTGTCATCAACATGTGCTAATCCAAATAAGTTGCGTATGTGATACAGTTGTGTCAACTCACACTTTGGAGAGGGAGCATAAGCAGAAAGAAATAAAATTCCCTCAAGAACATGGTTGAGTTGCTCCTGCCTAAACTATACACTGTCTTACACTGAGAGTGGAATAGTAGTGGAAGGGGGTGAGAGGTACAGAGGGAGGGAAGGGCATCATCAATGGGAGGATGTGATAGATGTTCCCCCTATCCCATAATTTGCAGTCAAGCAAAGCCTTTACTGTTCGGTTCAGATTAAAGCTCAACCCAAATTAAATTGTACTTTCAACTTCAGGTTGGTAATGTCTATTTACTTGGCTTCCTCATTTTCCAAGTTACTATTATAATACAATTTGATGGAAAGAATCTTGAAATTTGCTTTTGTTTACACCTCTACATAGTGATAAACACACCTGAGAACAAAGACAACACCTAAACTTCAGTTTGTTGAACGGCTCACAATAGGTGTGATCAAGATAGCTCTTAATTAATATTTTGAAGTGGTCATGATTGTATGCTACACATCCACACTGTGAAATGTGTGCTTGCAAGTACAGTCATACTGAAATTTTGATGGTTCACTACAAAAATTATCCACATATCTATTGTGTTCAACTTTTGTGAGTTGTGAATTGTAGCATTCTTCTATACCATAACAATGATTGGTAGCATGGTGTGCAGAAGTGTGTCACTTGCTAGTAGAAACTGTGATATATGTGCTATGCAAAAATATTTTAATGACATGAATTTGTGTATGTATACAGTTTTAACTGTACATATATACACAATTCATGTTTGAAATATATTTTTAAAACTTAACTCAGCTTGGTTCAAGTACCAAAAATTTAGGCTTGCAGTATAAAATAAAGAGGGTAGCACATAGATACCTGTGCTAAGTCACATAGTGACTTGCAGAGGACTATAATCTTGGGTAAAAATGTCATGTGTACTCTTGTTTTTCTCTCTCTCTCTGCACTGCATGACCCTGCAGATTTGGATAGCTGCAACATTATGCTTCCGTGGTGGAAGGGGGCAGCCACTGCCCAACAAAGGGCATTCAAAAAGTGCAGAGAAATGGGTTGTTGCCCAAGTTAATGTATGTATTGACACATGCCAGTATGCTGCACAGTAAGAATGCGAACTCTATGGACGACTTCGCCCCATCTATGAGCCACATGCGCTCAGGGGTGGAATATATAAGTGGCAAACCAGAATATATGTATCGCGCTAATAAAGCCCACAAGCCTGGGTAGCAGATTACATCATTGTAAATTACGTGCGTAATTACAATCTCCGTTGTCTACCCAGATTTATGCAAGCGCAAGGAACCCCCGTGATTGGAATAAATATTATTGAGAATTTTACTACTCGTCGCTAGATCCGGAAGAAGTTCCTACAATGTCGAGAGATGCCAGCACCCCCGTAGCTTTGTGACATCATGACCCGACCGCCTCACAGGCAGGGGTTTTAATATGTCATCGCCTCCTAACAGGGTGATAAGAAAAGCACAGTGCTCCTGCACCCCCGAAAAACACGCCCACATGGTGAAAGGCTATGCTATCCCCTCGCACCCTGAAGAACTGCTGATATGTGGAAATTCAGAATAAATACAACCCCAGCAGCCAGCACCGACAGATGCGCCGGGCTCGGCGACCAAAGAGGATGCGAGCCCACCCCTAGCCTGCGAAGACTTTAGTTAGCTAAAGACTCTTGGCTTACCCTGAGTCTGCAAAGACTCTTCTCAACCTTCCCCAGTCCGAAGGGACTTTCCTATCCTTGAGTCTGTAAGGACTCCTCTGCACACAACCTTAGTCAGACGAGGAACATCCGCTTACCTCAGTCTGCAGAAGATTTTCCTTTCAGCGTGACCAAGGGCTATCTACCTCCTGCCTTAAACCCTCCTACCTAAACCTGCACCTTCAGGCCTTCGTCAGTCTGTGAAGACTCTCTCTCAAGACCTGCACGTCACCGAAGACCTGCACGTGAGACGCCTACTTCAGCTACAGGTATACCCCGCCTTAACCCCAGTAATCCTTACACCAGTAAACTTCCTTGAACTCCGCAGAAACAAGCTGTTTGCGTTTCGGATTGCATACCTGATTAGCTCCCACTTAAATCTTAGCCACCATAAAAGTTGCGCACTATAGCTTGCTCGATCTCAGGCCCACCTTCGCCTGACCCTCATTGCTCACGTTATTTACGTATTGCAATTTTCCCCAGTGTTTACCAAGGTAATCTAAATTTACTAATTGTATTTTGCCGGTTCTCTCCAGGGAATAATCTCTTCAATAAAACACCAAGTCAAACTTACTTCATTGTGTACCGTTGATTGTAGATAACAAACCTCTTCCTCCTGTACTTTGGTATTTTGTAACCTTTTGTAACACTAGCAAACAGATGTACAGTAGAAAAGGAGGTATCTGGAGTAAACAATGGCGTAGGGAACGTCGCGTCCTAGCACGTACTGTAGTCAGCTCCACATCCAAGGAAAAATGTCAAATAGTGTGTTACAACCCAGCGCCACTGCCAATTTCCCCGTTTGTTCCCCTGGAAATCACTACGTCCTTAGATCACTTGCTCTGTGCCCAGTGGCCAGGATACCCAACGGTGGAATATGAGGAACAGGTCAAGTTGCTCGCCCAGGAGAGCAAGACTATTCACCATGACAACCCCGCTAGGCAGCTCCTAAATTGCAGTCTGATTGACTGATTAGGGTAAAACGGTTCGGGTTCGACTCTCGGCCGAGCCAGAAAACTGACCCCGTGCAACACTCCCGTCTGCAGATTTTGTCGCGCCATGTCAGCCTACTCGTCCATCTATGATCTCCTCTGCCAGACCTCGTACCCCCAACTCCAAGTCAAACTAATCATCAACTCATTTCATCCCTCAGGGATCGCTGGAATCCCATATATTGGCGACCCTGATAGTGAGGAGGATCGAGCTCCCTGGAAGAGCAACCACTTCCATCCGCCTCACTCTGGGGTTTGACTCCCCTCTAGCCCATAGCAAACTTACCCCCAAGCTGCCTGATCCTGTATCTAAAACAGGTATTAATTGCTGTGGTAGGCCGAGCTAGGCTTGGTAAGGATATTTAACGTCACCACACTGCCCTCTAAGGCAGTCACACCCAGTAGCACATGCATCAGAATACAGTACTTCCTTACAGGCTAAGCTCATAACACAATAATGTATGTATACAGATCTCACATGAAAATACATAATATGTATAAAATTGCATTTTTCATAAAGCCAAAATTCTTGGAACAGCATGTAATGTTATATACATACTATGCAACTAAACAGTGAAAAGAACTGAAAGCCTTACACAAAGATAATTTAGGAACAGAAATGTGAATGGAAACCAGTCAAAAATAAACATCTTACTAATTTATCAAGCAGGTAATCCACGTCATCAAGAGTGCTAAGAATAATTTGGTAACTACGGTCTGATGCTCCTATCAAATTGAATTTGATTTTAAAACAAACATTTACTGTAATGTAATAAATTACTTAATGAAGGTGTGCAATTATGCCAATTGTTTGACATAATAAAGAATAATCTGAAGCTTAAAAATATTCTGCCGTTCTGACAAACATTTCCAGAAATGTGAACAGTATGGGTGACAAGAAGGATTTTGCAAGTTACTAGAAAAAATCCTTGAAAGAATCAGAGTATCAAAATTTATTTTACTACCCAGTTTCCTGACAAATGTAATTAATACAAATTTGATTTTATACCGCAATCTGGCAAATGACTTCACTTTGAAAAATTATTTCACATACTAATTAATTTAGGACATTTAGTATGAGCAATTTCCCAGCAAAGTTTAAATAACATTATAAATTTCAAGAAACTACACAAGCAATCAACATTGCAAACTTGTGCACCAAGTATTTTGGACAAATCTGTACTTGTAATCTCTAGTAAGAAAAACACACAAATGGATGGCTATAATTTCAGCACATTAAACATTATATATTTTTTTATTAAGGAGAATTTGGTAACAAACAAAAAATGTAACACACTTTTGCTTATAAAATAATAAAAAATACAAAGTGCCACAATATGTGGTATGTAATCTTGGAGTTAAGTGTTAAAATGGGTTAAAAACTAAAACTGTTTGCATACATGCAATAATGAAACAATAATGCATTGACATTATGAGAAAATATAAATGGGCTTAGCACGTAGTTCACTTGTAGTGTGTGGTAAGATCCGCCTCGCCAGTTGTGTCACCATAACAATCCAACTTACTGTATGTACTAGTGCTCACAAAATGCTTAATTTTATAGCTGATTTTGAAAAGTGTACTTATTTTGGCATAATGTACAAACAGGTTGTAAAGAGATGCATTACAAATGGACAGCACTACAACACCTGGAATTTAATTTTGTTGGAAAGCTGTGTTTTGCTGCAAAAAAATATTTTTAACTTTACCTTAATTTTTTTTGCTTCAGCAGCCATTTCAGTTTCATTTTTCTCTTTAAGTTTTTCTTCAAATTCTGTTACCCTTTTCTTTAAGTTTTCTTCAACTTCTGATGACTGTCTTTCAACTGACATCTCTCTTCTTGATGGCCTTCGCTGTCTAGTAAAAGAAAGTTGTAATATAAAATCACAGTTTTAAAAAGGAAAAAAATATATATATATTTTGTGATAAACCTGTTATTAAGTTCCTACCTGATATTTAACTGTTCTTTCAGTTTTTTATTCTCATCTAACGATGATACTAGCTGTGCCTTCAGCTTATGAATTTCTTGTTTGTCATCATCAATTTGAGTTTTTGATAACATTTTCTCAGCTTTCACTTGTTTCTTCAACTCATTCTGTGGAAAATGCATATAATTTAATATTAAAAAAATGAAGTTAACCATCCAGATATGTTAGGTTAGGTTACATTAAATTAGGTTGGCTGAAGTGAATTTAAATATACTGCTTTTTACCACTTTTATTCATGTGTATGGCCAGTTCTGGAGATTTGTCAATTTTTCCAAAAAAAATATGGTTGAAAACTGATGTCTTTACAAAATTATTTCATGCTTTAATAGGCTTTCTGAGGTGTTTAGAATTATTTACAACTCTTACGTTGCCAATTTTACAACCTTCTATTTTCCCATGCACTTTGTAGTGGACCAGCAGAGCGCCACAGTGAATCAGGCCACGGGTTGCGGGCATTTTAATAATAGGCACAGTGTTTGGACAACATAGGACATACTTTAAGGCCAGCAGAGCAACGAGCGAGGTCTTACCTCACAGAGACACCGTTGGGTCAAGATGGAACGACAACAGGTGTTCCGACCGCTGTAGCTGAGATGGAGATTCAGCCTTCGGCAACATTAAAGTGACGATGTTCCATATGGACTTTGGGTTCCAAACAGACTTTTAAGTAAAGCATGGCTTAGATTCCATAAATCTACACTTAACTAAATACTAAAGTGTTTGCATCTAAATAACAACAACTAACTCATGTTAAGCTCCTCCCCAAGCTATTAAAGAAATGTGATTTAAAACATATTGTAAAGCATAATGTAAACACTATGTAATTTATATATTTTAATACAGTGACATATTAGCTTGATACAGTGTTCGTCCTCTGAGTTTGCTTGCCCCACTTAATTTGAACAGTCTCCAAATGAGACTGTTACAATTTCTTCAATATATAGCTCCACAATCACCAATTTCTAACTACATGCAATTTTTTTTTGTGATTTTCTTAGAAATTTCTACTGTTTATGGAAAATAACTAATGTAGGGTAAATTTAAGCAACCATTGATGCCTTTTGGACCAGTCTTGATTTTCCAAAATTTTCCAAAATTTTGCTGTATGTGAGATTTTAAGAATTGTTACTCTTTTAGGTGTAGTTAGCATGCACCATGGCATGTTTTTCTATCTTAATTACTATTTTGTATGCAATTAGCATGTCACATTGATTTTTTAATATATAACAATCTCACTGTAGCATACTAGTGTAAATTGTTAAAAATCAAATATCTATCTCCCTATTTCTCCCTCTAACTATATCTCTCTATCTATCTCTTGCTCTCTCACTCTCTCTCTCTTTCTGTGCATGTGTATGGCATGCTAACTGCATAAAAATATTAATTAAGATATAGGAAAACCTGCCATGATGCATACCAACTATGCCAAAAAGAGTGACAAGTGTTACAAAACTCAAGAGTAAACATTTTGAAAAATCAACAAAAGGGCTTAAAATAGCTTAAAAGGCATCAATTATACACTTAAAAATGTTACGTAATAGTGTTTTACATTAAAATCCGAAATCTCCAAGAAAACAGCAAAAAAATTTAAGTAGTAGAAAATTGTTTCTGGTTTAAAATACTGCTTTCATTCTGGCTGGTTTGCTAATATTACCGAGCATGGCCGCGAGTAACCCTGTTATAGCACTGTGGAAATAAATGGGAAAATTTGTAGTTGTAAAACCTCTAATAAGCTTCCTAAGGTGCCTACAGATATTCACAACTCTTATTTGATCACTTTTACGACTTCCAATTTTCCAATGTATTAAATTTAATTAATGCTGATTCATACAAAAAGGAGCAATACAAAAAGGAGCAAAGTGCCATGTTAACTACACAAAGACTGTGATACCTAAAAAAAAAAAATCTATGTGGCATGCTAAGTGCATACAAAAATTGTATTTCAGTCAGCAAACCTGCCATGATGCATGCTAATTACACCAAAGAGCGTGACAAAAAAAAAGAAAGAAAAAAAAAAAGAAAAAAAAAAAAGCTCCCAATATGGGAGCTAAATGTTTTTTGTTTGTTCGCATGTACAGTTTTAGTTGAAAGTGTGGCAAAAAGTAAACCTTGTGCTAGCACCAATCGTTGTAGAAAGAAAATGATTCACTAATAAGGTTGATATATAATATTTTGTGTAAATTTTTTATAGTAAATTATTAAAGAATTTTGGAAAAGTAAAGATTTTAAACTAATTAACCATTTGACAGCAAGAGCATGTGATGTCAATGAGCGTACAGCGCAACATATAAGCAAGGAAGGGGAGTGAGCAGCATAGCATCTACGTCAAAGGCCAAATTAGTGTTAATTAGGAAAAAAATTGCCAACAAAAGATTTACAGATTTTGATGGCTTGAACGGAGACTATCTCCAGAGAAAGGTATTAGAATTTTAAGATAACGCATAAATCCATAAAAAAATTTTCAGCAGTCATTATACGTAAAAAAAAAAAAAATAGGTTATGCAGTTTCAACAATTTCTAAAGAAAAGTGTTAAAAAAAACGTATGTTTTTGTTACAGTAAATCGAATGGCAGGCAGAAGTTTGCAATGGAAAGGAATGAGATTCCAACTATGCGGGTAAGGAAGAGGAGCTTGTGCTGCAAGTACAAGATACAGCAGGAAGATGAATTATTTTTTCTATGCTACACACACTTGTAAGTAAATGTTAATCATTACATTCACATCTAATAGACATTGCTAATCTGTTAATTTAAGTGGCAGAACGTAAAAATTTAACATTTCTTAGGCTTGGGCATTTTCTTCATATATATAAACTCGCAAATATATTCTCTGTCTACCTTATACATATACTCCTCTTTATGTTACAAATTCTATTTTATATTACTACAATTAGTATTTATAACACATGCATTATGATGGGATGGACACTTGATAAATGTGACAACATGGCTTGGTACTGCTAGCGGATAGGCTGACACTAAACAGCCAAGAAGTTCTGTGCCTTGTATTATATTACTAGGGACAGGCACACTGACCCTTTTATAGTACATATTGTGGAAATATATGGGAACACTGAAGGTAGTAAAAATGGAAAAATAAGAGTTCTAAATTATTCTAGAATCCTCAGGAAACCTATTAAAGTATGAAATAGTGTTGTAAAGACATCAGTTGTTGGCTATTTTAATTTTTTGGAAACAAATTAATAAATGTCTACAACTGACCATATACATGAATAAAAGTGATAAAAAGCACTATAATAGTCCAAATGAACTTAAGCTAATCTAATCTGGCCATTATCATATTTGGCAGTTTTTAAATATGAAAATACAATATGGACATTAAGTAGCTGGTATTGTAGTAGCCTGTAAAAATGCTATAAATTCATTTTTAGCAAAAGAAAAATCAATAGCAAGGAACAGTACTAATCTCGTACAATGTATGTCCCTTGTAACAATGTGTCATGATGATTTACAGCACACTTACCATGCAGTATATTTTAATAAAAAAATATAGTAAGAGTGCCACATTCCTGCCATGATAAACTGAAATGGAATGTACAGTGGATTCTCTCTATACCAAAAATGCATATACCAAATAACAGTATCCACCAGAATTTTCATTGGTCCCAGTGGAATTCCTATATAAACACTAATAAAATTATCTGCTTTTATCATTTATAGAATATTGCAACAATCAAAAAATCTTTTGGTCCCATCACTTTAAATTTTATGCAACAATCATTTATAGATGAAGCACTAAATAAAACTAATAACATGTTTGAAAGGTTTTTAATGGCACACGTTTACAATGTAAAACGTACTACACTAAAGAGTGGCAAATGCTCTGCCAAGTCTGACCTCTAACAAGAATACGGTAATCACTGAATATGCGACAGTAATCCTCTATGGCACTGTGCTATTCTTGCATGTTTCCAACTCTATCCTAGATAGCAGAAATTCTATCAATATTATTTGTCACTCAAAACAGTGCATCCTATCAACAATGAAATATTTCAAAACAAATGATAGCACTGAAAATGATACGCAATACATTTTAACCAGTAATTACTTTTTGCAAAGAAGTTTCCTTTTGAGTTTAAAGGACTTTTTTTTTTTACATAAAGTGTGTGTATAATTGTAACTGCCATAAAATTAACAAGATTTGAAACAAAATATTAATTTAGCTCAAAATGCAGCATCTTCCGAACAGAATTATATCCTCAAAAGTGTATGCTTGATCTCCTCTTGTCACCAAAAATTGTTTCAACATCGATACGACTTGTAATACCATGCATGAAGTTCATTTTCCGTGGCTTCTTGAGGGGAGATTGGAGGATTTATATTAATTTACTTCAATAGATACACATTTTCTGAATAAACAGATAGCCTGGAATAGTCTATTTGACACCTTTTGTCACCAAATAATGCAAAAGCACCCAAACCCGAGTGCAGTGCAAATAGCGACAGGCGTAAGTGTACGGGAAACTCAGAGAATGTGATTTTGAATGATTAATTATTATAGATCACAAAGAAATTAATTTTAATCACATTTTATTTATTACTTTCGGTGTCAAAAACACAAGTTGCAGCACTTGCAGCATCACACAACAAGGATTTTGATTCCTGTTACAGTACCAGAGTCTGAGAGCCCTACCACCTTCAATCAATAGCTCAGAACTCAAATGCTGAGAATTAGCTCATCAATTTAAAACAAAATTCAGGCAGCCCCGCTTGTCTTCAACATAAGATAATCACAGCTACAAACCATACTAATCAGCTATACCGACAAATTTTCTATTTTCCCGCTGCACCCTAATGTGCGACGCATACCGACATAATTATTAAATACAACTGCGACTCATCCTCACATGACGTCACGTCACAACGAGCTTGGTATGAACCCAGGATGATTTGCTTCCAGAGCCATCCAACACACCACTAGGCAAGGGGCACCCAAGGACACGGCAGCCGAGGCCGTCTTTGCCACTATGTCAGATGCCACGTGTCCGATAATCACCCTTGCGTGCAACAGAAGCCAGCCACGCAGCCCAGCACTGCCCCTAAGCTCGTGAGAGAGACACATCCTCACACAAGGAAAACCGCACTTCCAGCCTCTCCAGAGAGAATGTGGCCTGTGCTGCTAAGGAAGGAGCTCTAGTCCGAAGATATCCGGCCAGCCGAAGGGTGCAGAAGGACCCGCAGGGTGCCGTCTATTATTGTGAGTGCGCAGCTCTAAAATGCCAGTTGATACTCAGCAGTTAGCTCCACCACCTGGAGTGCTGGAGCTCTCAGCCTACTGCTTTCCCAACGAGAGACCAGCAGCCTTCTAGAAGTCTTCTAGCTTCCTTACACTAAGTACCACTTTGGTAGTGAACCTCCTCCGACAACAGCATAGAATTAGTTAGGGTCAGTTGTTATCATAGCTACCCAGTCTTTATCTGCTTTTGTTTAGTTTAGCCCCAGGTCCCCTTCACCTGGTTTAATGTAGTCTACTTCCCCTGGTTACAGTTTATTGATAGCTAGGAGATAATACGGGCCACCATGTCTATTCCCCTGGTGAATAAACCCATTATCTTACCTAATCCCGAGTACATACTTATTCTAGGGTGATTGTGACTTCCTTCCTTGTAGACATCAAACCTACTAAGGAAATGCAGGAGACCATGTCTTGAAACATATTTACCGAAACTAGTGTAGGACTGCAGGCTACCCTTAACCAGGCGCACATACATATTAAAATGTATGCCATTAGACCAGTTACAGCCAGCAGCAGCAGTAGTTACCGAGCCAGGATCTACACCTGACTTTGTGCCGCCATAGGGCTCGCCCCAACCTATACTGCAAGGTGACCAATAGGCAGCAAATAATCCAAGTGCCTCTGTCCAGCATTTTAGAACCCTTGTCCGACAGGTATATCACCGCTATTTTAATCAATATCCCATGTCAACCCTAGTCTGCAACCTGGCCACTAGATTTACCCTTCCACCATATTGCTGTCTCCTACAACTCGCCGCCTTACGAAGCTGGCCTAGCCAGCAAAATGATGCGCTTGCACAACTGCATGAAAAATGTTTCGTCCTTCTATGGGTGTGTGCCTGTTGACAAGTACTAGACTGTGAGTATTTGAATTCCTGTCCTGTTATACATTTTTAGTAGCCTAGCATCCTACTTGTCACCTTTATTTAAATGAGTTAAACAAGATGAGGTGAATTGTTTTTAATGTATTATTTAGAGTTTTTCTTGAAAAGTGTTATTTTTATTGCATTTATTAGTTAAACTTTATTCACAGATAATGTACAGCTTAAAAATTGTATTTTATTGATGTTGATTTTAATTCCTCATCTATTGAAGTCTGAAATGTACGGAAATTTTTTGACAGTTCCCTGAAATGGTAGGTACATAATCCACTGCACATTTTACACTGATATGACATGGGATAGCACTATGTAATTGAATGACTTGTGGCGCCACTGCTGCAGAACAACATTGTACAGTCTAAACCGGTCTCAGTTGTAAACAGGTGGTCATGTCATTCGGATTGACTGTTGTTTGCATGCTCATGGCAAGGCGACGTGAGTTATCAGAGTTCGAACGGGGCATGATTGTGGGTGCCAGAAGGATGGGACATTCCATTTCAGAAGTTGTGGAGACCTTCAAAATTCCTCGATTCACGGTGTCACGTGTGTACAGGGAATATCCAATTCAAGGCATTATGATCCACTGTGGACAATGCATGGCCGTCCAAAGTTCTTGATGATCGTGACTAGTGGAAGTTGGGTAGAACAGTCCATGCTAACAGAACAGTAACACTTAATCAAATCACAGCCACATTCAATGCAGGAGGTATCAGACATGTACGTATCTAGCAGATCTACGCGACGTGCATTAGCTTCCATGGAATATGGAAGCAGAAGACTCACCAGAGTGCCCCTATTAACAGCACGACACCGGACATATGGCCTGGTCCAATGAGTCACGATACAGGTTGTTTCGGGCTGATGGCAGGGTTTGGGTATGGCGCAAACCCAATGAGCCCATTGATCCCAGTTGTCAACAAGGCACTGTGCAAACTGGTGGTGGTTCCATAATGGTGTGGAGTGTGTTCACATGGCATAGGTTGGGTCCACTTGTCCATGTACCCACAAAACTCAATGATAACCGTTACAAAATTTTCCTTGGTGACGGGGGCCATGGTGGCTGAGCGATTAGCATGCTCACCTCCCACCAAGGTGAACTGGGTTCAATGCTCGGCCAGGTCACCGGATTTTTGCAAGTGGGAATTATGCCGGACAATGCCGTTGGTCGGCGGGTTTTCTTGGAGATCTCCCGTTTCCCCCACCCCTTCATTCCAGTACCGCTCCATATTCACTTCAATCACCCTCATTGGCTCTAAAGACCTCACTGTTACAAGCCGCCCAAATCTCTTCATTCTCCTTGGTGACCACTTGCAGCCATCCATGGACTTCAGTTTTCCTGACAACGATGGGATGTTCCAACACGATAATGTGCTCTCATTGGGCTGCGGATGTCCAGGACTGGTTTGAAGAGCATTCTGGTGAGTTCCAGTGAATGGAGTGGCCAGCACGTTTCCCCGACATGAACCCAATCGAGAATTTATAGGAGGTGGTGGAGAGAGCGGTTCGCACCCAAGATCCTGCACCTAGAAATACCTCGGAACTTTGGACAGCTGTTCAGACATCATGGCTTAATATCTCTCCAGAGGTCTTCTGTCCCCTTATGAGGTCCATGCTACGTCGAGTTATGGCAGTTATTTGGGCTAGAGGGGGCCGTACACATTATTAGACGGGTATCCCGTGAATTTTGTTATGTCAGTGTAAATTGTATGGTGCAATTATATTTTTAATTTAATACTAATGCTATAGTCATAAATAAGTAATTGTATAAGAAGAGAGAAAATGCATAATGCTTACACCATTATACACAGTACAGTAACACACTAAAACTAATTTTTCTAATGCTGCACCACATTAACATGTAGTACACTGTAATATACTCTCTGTATGGTTCATTTTTTCTATATATTTGCTAATAGTAGATTTACTTGTGCTGTAGATATTAAGTAAATCTATTAAACTAAAAACAGAAATAAATTAAATTGTTCCAAAACAGGCCTACCTGAAGACTTAAAACTGTCTGCGACATCTGTTTCATTTTTGAATCCCTTTCTTGTAATTGAACTTTCAAGATGGCAACTGTGTTCTTCAGAACGGCAGAAGGACCATGTTCTAGCTCCTGTATTTTCTCTCTTAACTCCTCTTTTGTAGAGATCAATTGATGTCTTAAGGAATCTCTCTCTTCACGACAACTACCAGCTTCTTCTTGATATGTCTGAAGGGCACTATTATGCTGTTCTTCCAGCCTTTAATATCATAATGAATAAATAAAGGAGAATAACATGAATAAATAAAGGAGAATACCAAAAGTTTTATTTGGTAAATGATTTATACTTCAAAGTTTCATATGTCTTTTAGAACATCACAGTTTAATTATTTTTATATTCCTATTTACCTCCTTCAGTACAGAAGTAAATTATGGTAAATTGGTACATTATTCCACCACATATGAGCAAGTGGGGGAACAGGTGAACATACATTTGGTTGAGATGTCCCTTCCCCACTTATTTGCAACAGTAGAATAAATGAGAGAATGCAGTATGTACCTATTTTCCAAATTTCTGTTCTCGAATTTTCTACACTTCTCAGTGATTGGGAGCACAAAAGATGTGCAATAAATCTAAGGATAGAGTAACCATGAACTTCTCTGGATAGGGACACGCTAAAGTCTGGTATCGTAGAAATACATGAATCTGGCAATAAATCACCTGGCAGTAAGTCAGTTGCTTTTCAAAAAGAATATTAAGAACAAGGGAGTAAGAAACTACAAGCTTGATGTGTGACTCTTTCTATTCACTATTATTATTGACCCCACATCATCACGTGTGCGCCACGTGACCCCAAGGGAATTGAACCCCGACTGGCCGCCTCCAAGGCCAGCAGCCAAATAATGATAGGAAGTCACATCGTCACCACCGCCACTTGTAAACTCGTTGAGAAGCAGCTGCGGGCATGCAAGAGTTTACACCTAAGCGAGCGGCGGATACCGCCCACAACCACCCTCAAACCTCCCTGCCACCACCCTGCCAAGATGCGCTTGAACCCAAAGGGGAGGCAGCAGAAGATTATTGAAAGTGAATGAAGCACGCAGGAACCCTCTAGCCAAGGGGAATATAATGCAGTGCGCACAGCAGAAATGCCATTTGTCCACGTAGCTTACCTCAGTACAAGTCGTGCCAAGGCTCTCTACTGCACAGCCACAGTCCTCCTTGCGACTCTCCAAGATCTACCAGTCTTCTACCAGTTCTTCAGCTGATGATGCCTTCTCAACACAGCAGATGAAGGACGTCACTACCCCCGACACTTGCAGTCAAGAGTCACCACACCAGATACGTACACCACACGTGGTGCCCTGGGTCCCTTCAGGACTACAAGCCACAAGTAAGGTCTAGTTATTTTCACAACTACTTAATTGTCAGTCAGCTCTCGTCTGCTATTCAAGCTAGGCTCCTCAAGCTGACATCAACCTTCACCTGACTTGCTCTTGTACTAAGTCCATTGAACACCTAGTGTGTGTACAGGTAGGAGGTAGTACAGGTCACCATATTTCTATTCTCAAGGGAATAAAACACATAGTCTAGTTAACCTCTGTCTTTCCTTACTCTGTAGTGAACGTGTGCTATTTATCCAACCTGGTAAGCGTCACCATCAAAGGGAGTGGCAAGGGACCGTGAACTGGCAATAGTTGACAATTCAGAGTAGGACTGCAGGCAGATCCTAACCAGGACTGCACAAACATCACACACAGAACAAGTTTGATGGTCACCCGTACTGTGGACCCAGTATGTAAAGGTACCTAATGTGCAAGTATGGTAGAGACCCAACCACTACGAAGACCCACGACGAAGCATTTGGGCCAATTAAGTCAGCAAACCCCTTCCCTCCAGAGCGTATAAACTCGCCGGAGGGGGTGTCAGGCCTGACGAGACTTGACCCAGGTACTTCTGTAGTACACTTTAGCTAGGGATTTGTTGCCTGTCACGCACTACAGGATAAACATTAGCACCTTTCCTGTCCATAACGTTCGCTCACCGACAAGGGAGCAGGAGGAACGCTCGGAGGACAGCTGCTATCCTTGCATCTCGCCACCCCCTAAGTAATCAATCTACACCAGCCCTCAGCTGCAAGTCCCCAAAGGAGACAGTACAAGCCGCCTGGCAATTAGTGGAGACTCACTCCACTACCCTTCCTGCCAACCTATTTGTTGTCCCAGTTAGGGTTCCCGGAGCTGCTCACCATATTCTTCCAGGGATACTCTCTTCCCTTGGCAAAGGTCACATTCAACCCAGAGGACATCAGCAAGGCACCAGCACTAGCCAACCACATGCCCGCCAGCCAGCCGGCACCCCGGTCAGCTGCTGGAGACAGCAAAGCTAGCTTGCTTAGCCATCCGCTCCAGTCAGAGCTGAGATCTTCCAGTCAAGGCCAGCATCTGCCGTAAGGGAGCGACATCAGTGGTAAGCTAGCCCAGGCCCATATGTCCAACATGCGGAGGTATCACCTCACTCTCACAGATTTTGTACCAAGTAGGCACCCAACACGGCCTAAATTATATAAGAGACCAGTGCGAGGCTGCCCTCAACCTGCACAACTGACATGACACAGAACTACAAACATCTCGCTCTTTGATATGACATCCCTCTCCCTAGGCCATCACGCGTCAAGCTGTTTACAGTTAATTGAGCACTTTTAAAATCAACCTTTGAAACATTTCACTGCCCTTACCTGCTTAAAACTTTAGCACCTAAACGGCTGGCATGCACACGGTACAGTTGGTAACAAAGTAGGGAAAGTTGTTACATGTCTTAAAGTTGAATTAAAAGTGTTAGATAAAACATTAGTGAATACTGAAACAATTACTTTTAATTTATGTTGTTTTTGTTTTAATGCATATAAGTTTAAGAAATAGCTATTAGCGAAAGACTTACTTTTATAATAATTTCACAGCTTCACTTGACCAATACATGAAAAAAGCAAACAGGCCCATAACAGTGTTAATTTTACATGTGGTGGAAGAACACACAATGTTTGTACAAGTAGATCTTAAGCAGATCTTTCAAAAGTGCTCATTTTACCATGAACCGCCTTCCTTTTCAATGTATGCGTCAATGGAGAACAGTCTGTGATCTGAAAGAGTTAAAAGCTACCATTCTGCAGGTGGATGGCAAGGAGGTTACATTTTCAACCTGTTTGGAGCAACTGGTCTAATCCGATTGATCAAAGGCTACAACTGGCCTGCATTCACATATAAGAAAGTCAAAGGGCAAAGGTTTATTTGGCTAATTTTGTCTGGAAGGATCAAATGATGTCACCCTAAACAACATGCACGTGAATAGATTGAGAGTAACTGCATCCTCAGACAGCGGGCGTATGACACTGTATATCCACACATCATCTGCTAAGTCAGTAAAGCCTTCAACTTTAATGAGAAACTTAAATGCACAATAAGAACTGGTCTGTACCATTAGATTATACAAATAAGCTAGGAGGAGCACTTGCAGGCTTTCCTGATGCCCCACCTAATGGATTTTATTGGCCTTGGATGGCATCAGAGCCTTTGCCCCTCAGACAGCTGGGAAGTATGTATCGTCCATTTAACTGAGTTATTGCTGGGAGCGGTACTGGTGCCTTTTGGCAAGTTAATTGTGGTCCGCTGGGCACCGGGAGGAGCGATAGTCAGTGATGGCCTGGTTTGCACTCGGGAGGGTGTGTAACTGGGCAGTAGCACAAGGCGTTGGGCCGCTTTGTCTACAGATGAGGACTGGTTGTGCAATACGGTATTCTTAGGAGGCATGGGAGGCAGTGGCAAGATGGCATGAGGGACGTGCCAGAGTAGACTCCTGCTTCCGCTAGTTGAGATGGTGGATGTTCCCTTCTGCTGAGATTGTTCCTCTCTCTTCCAGGAATATACCCGGTTGGCACTCTGTTCATGTCCTACCAGGCCTCCAATCAAGCATTCAACTTACCCCATACTCTATGGCCATGGGCAGTGGAACTCTGTGTCACATGAGTGATAAATTTCTCTTTCTATTCTTTTCATTACAGGGTATTCATCACCTTTTGCCTTTCAGTTAACACAAATAAGATTAATTTAGATGGGTAGCCTGCATCAGCAACTGCCTTGCTTAAAAGGTGATTATACTAAAATTCATACATATTGGTATAACACAACAAACTGACTGCTGATTTACTATGTATAGTTACATACACTTTTGCTGTAGTATATGTGCATGATTAATATGGTAAACGAGAAACAAGTGCTGTAAGAATAATAACTGTTATGTTTATAAACTGATAGCAAAACTGAAAAATGTACTGGGTATGTGTTGTATTTCTAAAGTTATTGCAAAATAATAGGCCTAACTCTAATAAAGGTTATTGTGTAAAATCACACAAGTATTCTATTTTTAAAAATTGTAAACATAAAAACAAAAATAATTATTTTTTGATGTTCAATGACAATAGGTGGTAGAGTTCAGAAATTTTTGATAAAGGTAGATGACATTCTGGGATGACCATATTTTGTGGGGAGGAGTTGTTAAGTGTACAAATCTAATAGCATTTATGCTGATAAAAATGATGAATGCTAACACATTTGCTGCTGGAGTTTAGAGCTGAAATTGTGTTTACATAAAATCTTGCAGTTAGTGTTTTGTAATTACTGTAGAACCACTATTTTACAGTTTCGTGGTGACAAATGAAACGCATGTGTATCAGGAGAAAGTGTAAATGGAGTGAAACAATATAAGACTTCACCTTTGTTAGTATTAATATTACAGTTACATATATTACATAAAAAATAAATATAAAAGACATTTCTAACTTAATTTTATTTCCGTCATTATTGAATTTCGTTAAAATATAACTTTGTTAGTGTTTATTTACTTAAATTTGCCTTTTGAAGTTTTCAATTTTATTTTGAAACTAAACAATCCATTCTCACCTGCAGTTAAGAGATCCTTCAGTCTGTAATTCTGTTGAATATCAATTTTCTCTTACTTTAACATGACTGTGGAATAGACTTGCAAATGAAATATGTGTACAGCTATTAGATACAGCACAAGCAAAAGCTAAATTTATGGGTTGTGTTTCAAAGATAAAATATTACACTGCAGCAACTAACATTCTGTTTATAAATAATGCAGTTTCTCCATGGCTCTACGTTCTTTGAGCAGGATGGCAGCATGTGAACTTGAATTTTTTTTGTGAGATGGATAAAAGATGAGTAATACTGTATAAAGGGAGTCATTAAGTATTGCAATGTAAATTCCTGAAATACAACACATTGTAAATACATGTACAGCAAATGGTAAAACCAAAATTAAATGGTGTACTTATGGTTAAAAAATAATTGAGAGGTACGTAAAATTGACATTCTACCACATTTAATATTGAATTAAAACATAATTTCTGAACACTAGAGAGTGCTAGGTAGATGGAAATACACTTATAAGAGTCAGCTGCATTGGATTATGTGATAAAGTCTGCATGCCGTCTGTCCTTTGTAACAGCAGTGAATGTGTCAAAACATACTGTACAAAGACAAACATAACTTTTTCTATCAGAGGGTTTGCTTGTGCTTCCCACTCCCAATCCATCATATCAGCACTGATTGTGATTACATAAATACAAATAAAGTAGCAGGTAAAGGCTGGCTGTTCACTGTTAATCGAACACTTTTGGAATGAACCTTTAAAAATGCATTTATTTTATTGGGTACACTGACTGGTATGCACCTAGTTAAGCTGGTAATGATTAAAGGAAAATATTTCCATATCTTAACATTGAACTGAAAGTGTCACTAAGGCCAGTATACCAGAACATTTTTATAATGGTTTTGGTACAGCTCCAGTCATACTGAGGCCTTATCAGTATTCCAGAACATTATAATGGCAGCTAAGGCCTTAATCTTAGGGCTCCGATTTTCCTGATTTATCCTTGGCGCAAACAAAACCTACGCATGCGCAGAACGCTTATCATTTTGCCGGAGCCATGACGAACATTCATAAACTATATGATGCATCCAGACCGTTATACTCTTTGATGTAGTTATTTTTCTAAAAATAAGGCAATCTACACGTTTAAGATATTTTGAACATAAAAGTTAAAGTCGCCAAGAATACTGTGTAATATGTACGCCATATTTTAAAAACCTCCACCATTACAAACAACGCAAAACACATAATCAGTGAAAGATTTATATACCATTTATTCAGCTTCACAAAGCGCACGTCGTGTTAGCGCAGCTGGTAGGGTGTCTGACTACCATGCGCAAATTTCGTGTTTGAATCCCAGAGTGTGTGTAACATTTTTTAAGTTTTTAAAATTAACTAGAAATATCATATTTTCACAGGAACCTATTATGTTGAATAAAGTCTATTCATTTTAATAACCACGCTAAGTATTACAATATTTATGATGGATTATTAACAGTACGATCCGTATTTACTCGTGTATAGTGCACACGTGTATAGTGTGCACCATGATTTTTGCAACAAGTTCCAGGGAAAAATTATTTAAAAATAAAATTGCACCAAAAATTTGTGGAGCTCTGTTAGTAAGTATGTAACTAATTATTCTTTTTTACATTAATGTGTGGTGATTGTGATATGTTTGGAAAATACTTTAATTAAATAACTTGGGTGCAGAAAGCCCAAATAAAAAATATTCTAGAAACCTTATGCTCCTACTACACATTTCTAGCTTCCGTTTTCTTTTTTCTCCTTTCTCCTTTAAGCAGTTTTTGCTGTGCTAGAATGTTACACTACCCATATCTAAAAAAAAAAAAAAAAAAAAGGGGAAATATTTTCCTTTATTTTGGGAAAAAAAGAGCATGCTATACATGAGTAAATACATACCGTACTTGTGATTATTTGATAATAGGGCTTTTTTTATTGGTAATAATTACATCACTCAGAACTTATTAAACAAAACCCACTTGTCAGGTTCGAAAGGCATTTCGTTTTCTTTCTCTTTTTATTTGAAGACCTTACAAGGGAAAAGAAAATAGTATTATGTGTGTGCAAATTTTTTGTGAGCTATGCCTCAGTAGTGGGACGAATTAGGACCGTTACGTTGGCATGACTGACGACATGGCTTGTTGACTGTTGACGTTGTAGTGCTTCGCACTGCAGAAACCTCATGTAAAGTAGTTTACAGTCAGATTTATTTACTTTAAATTTTATCTGCAAAATACACCAAGTGTAATATAATGTTTATATTGACACTGGAACTGAAAAAAATACTTTATTTTGTTGATGATAGACAATGAGTGGTGTGTTTACCAACACGAACTTGTTATTGTTTTGACATTGAAAGACATATTTAAAGGTTAATTTGTCCACTTGTGTGCATAACTGATTTGAATGAACATATTTAACCTCATTTTCATTGTATTCATGAAATTTTTAAGACAATGCTTACCTATGGTGACACTTTATTTCAAGCGACGGGCAGTATTATGTCTGTAATTTTAATGATCGATTTTGACGTGCGATTATTATCAATATGAGATATAAGAATGTGCCCTGCACGTTGTTTTGGTATGACGGGAGGCGAATTCAAACTTTATTATCAGCCAATCTCGGTTCAGTTGATAACGATGAGGTTTGGGACTTCCGCATTCATGCTTGGCATGGGTGTATAAGCCCCTGAATTCGCTCTTCATCTGCCAGCAGCCATGAAACATTGAGGACGCCGTATTTTAGAGGCCAGAGGGTTTCGTCGAGGATGGGCCATGGCATCGCACCTGATTCCTTTTCAATTATGTTTCTAAACTCTGAGTTTGTGTTAGGCGACCTGGATTTTCTGCTTCTGCAGCTCCAGGGAGACTCTGAGGTTTGACGACATGCTACGGAATGACTGTAGTATGGCAGATGGAGTTGTTCATTTATTTGCATCCGCAATGTTGCGGATATTAACGAGTGAGTTTTGAAATAAATATTACCAAGCTGAATCTGAGATGGGTTCTGGAAGTGACACATTTTCACTTATAAAATGGAAGATGTATTTTGGATGCCCTCTTAAGGTGATTGCAAATGAATTAAGTTTTGAGTGCCAGCATTAACTTGCCCAGAAGACCAAATTTTCAATGAACTAAACAAAAAGTAATTTTTTTGTTTGAAGAGAAAAAGCTTGATCTCATTAAATTACAGAATTTTCATTTTATTGATTGCTTTTGGATGAGATAGTTTTCTTTTTCAATTTGAGAGATGACGTACTATTTTAGCTCTGATGTACTGCTAGCCCAACATCAAAATTCAAACACTGAAAGAGATTTAAGAGTTATCCCTACTCAGATCAGTTTTTCTGTAGTAGTTTTTTTTCTTAGTTTGCCTGCTAAGTGATCTTTTGAAAGGTCAAGAGCCTATGTATGTTGTTGAGTAATTTTCTCTGAAAGTAATTTCTATATTTGATGTGGCCTTGGGTTTTTCTCAAGTGTAAGGTTTTGTTTGCTGTGTTTCATGAGTTGTCTTGTTGCTGTGAGTTGAATGAATATGTTCTAATTTCATGTGATGCTCATGTTCTTTTTTTCTTTATGTAAGTACTATATTGTGTCTTCTGATAATGTCTTGTGGTAAAGCGCTATGAAGTGTGACACACACACCCACCCACACACAGATATATATACACTTTTTTTTAATTTTTTTTTTATTTAAAATAAAAAATCCTACTGGAATACTTACTTGGAATATTGCCAGAAAGATTTTGCTGGATTGGATTCACAGGCATAACCAATTTCTTTAATATCATTGCAGCAAAGAAATGCAAGTTGAAATGTTGTGAATTTTAAGAGAGTCTGATGACTGCTCTGTTTAATTGGGAATATTCTTGGTAAAATATTATTTGAATTTAATTGATGATGCTAAGATGGCAATTAATTTATCTACTGAGTTCAGGAAAGTATGAGACACTGAACCATCTTACTCCTATGGCAATTCTTAGTATTAGGTGCCAAGGTTCTAGGGTCTGCGAGAAGTTCTTTTGCCATAGTCATTTTCTCTGGACACTCAAAACATTTTACACCACCATTTATAAATTTTCGAATTGTATGTGTTTTCCGGTTATAAAGTTAGTTGAGGTACTATACTTACAGCTTGTATCAACACCTCATCAATATTTACACTTACACCCTGTGAGAATACTAGAACGTTGACTGTTATATGCTATTCATGGTAAAGTGAGCACTTTTGAAATTCCTCTCATTTGGAATAATAGTCAAAAAACACATTTTATTTTAGCCTTAGATGTTAACTTCCGAGTGCGGCAGAATATACACACTGTGTTTATTATTAACACGGCAATATTTATTTTAAAAAGGTGATTTAAGTATAAATAATGGGCAAAATAAAAAAGTAACTAGGCCCTCAAAAGTGCTCACTTTACCATGACCAGTATATAGGAGTACTATTTACCCAGTGTGAAACTCAAAATTACATTATAAATATAGCATACGTTGTGTTTTAAACTATTTCCATGAGTTACAAAGTGTTTCTAACATTTCGACGTTTCAGTGGAGGCTTAGTTCAGCGTGTGTCGTGTCGATAGTAAAAGTGATGTGCATGCGTAAAAAATGGCGTTGACTCATGGAGTAGCCTTTAGTTTCATATGTAGCAGCAAAAATTGCAGTAACCACGTTTACCTCCATGAACAGCTGTTTCCACTGTAGTAATTTTTTAAAGGTCACGTACGTATGTGTATATCACAACTTTGTAATTTTTTCCTGCAGGTTTTAAACACAATGAATTAATTTGTCTTGGCGTATCTATAATATGAACATTTTCCATGGCTCAACAATTTGCAAAAATGCTGAATTCCAGCCAGTAAAACTCATGAAACAATACTACAATAAAACTGACGTATGCAGTACAAAGTGTTTCGAATGTGTATTTCTGGGAATAATTAATACTGCACATATATCAGTACAGACATTTTCGTGAAACACAGGGGCGGGTAACAAATTTTTATTACCAAGACCTAAAATAAGGTTGTGTATTCAATTCCCATGCTACATACAGCACAAATGAAAGACGTCATTACTGTTCAGTATTTTCACATTGGGGTTATGAGCTTCATCGACCTGCTACTTTATCCCTTGACTCCTACTTCGCTAATACAATTGAATACAATACAGCTCTGATTTGCAAGACTGCAAAATATTGTAGATTTATTTATTAGTATAAACAAATAAATATAAAGTTGCAATTATGCTGCTAAAATGCATGTGCTCCATTCAAAATTTATGTATATAATTTGCACATTACAAACATGAAACATACCATATTATGTTCCATTAGTTATTACGCAATAAAGAACAAAATAAACATATAATGTCAGATGATGATAATAATAGTTGTTAATTTTTATTGCTCTATGCAAAATCATTTTAAGTCTGTAATAACTGCCAGCGCTACAGATAATGTAATAAATAAACAGTGCAAGTATTTATTTTTGTAAAAGCTCTTGTAAATAAAATTTGTGTCTCACATTCATTTGTTTATAGCCTCGCACAGAGCGGCGAATAATAAACCGCGACACATCTGTTACCATCTCAGGACATAGATAAAACACGTTCAGAAATACGTTCCACGAGTTAAGGATTAGTCATGGCTTTTCTATCGCCCAAGATGGTAGCACATATGTAATGCCAAACTCGACATTCTGGAATACTGGCCTAAGACTACTCAGCCCTCTTGAAATAACAGATTCTTTTATGGGGAAAGATAAAAGGTTATGGAATCAAGAATTTACTGTATTGAAAACATTTATTTTGCTTTCTCTTGTTTTAATGCAATGTAAATCTGACATTGAGCAAATTTGTAAATTATTTACTTTTCTAATAATTTCAGCTTCACTCGACTGATGCATAAATTATGTTATCAGACCCTTGGCAATGTTAATTTTACCTGTGGTGGAAGAACACAAAATGTGCATAGCCTACAAGCAGATCTTAAGAAGTGCTTTCAAAAGTGCTCAGTTTACTGTGGACGGCCTATACAGTCAATGTGCAGAGGGCAGGAGTGGGGTTACCTGCGCCGCAGCTCGCTCATGTGGTAGAGCCTATCCTCGGCTAGCCCCCGCCAGCGCTCGGCCTCCTGTCGACAGGCAGCCAGCTGGCTCACTATGGTCTGCAGTTCTGCCACCTCTTCCTCCAGCTCCTGATTCCTCTTCAAGTGCTTCTCCACTGCTGCCAGGCTGGGCTGCAGGGAGCCCACAGGCCTGCTCTTTAGCCTTGCAACACAACCACCACTCTTACTAGGGTACCAACTTTCTCATATTAGCCACAACAGACATTTTAGACAACCCAACACACGACATCTGACCATTATGAAATTTATCAAGAAAAAAAGTTACAACAAAGAACAGTTTTAAATATTACATATCTACAATGTGCAAAAGTCAGAATCATATATCAGTCAACACTTTCTCTGAACATATAAAACAACAAAATATTAATAGCAACAATAGTCATAATTTAGAGTGATTTAAACTTCTGATTTAAAAAATTTTCAAATTACACAAACAATGTATTGCGCACATCTTGGCTAGTGAGAATTCCACAAACACACTTGTTCACGAATGCCACCTGTCAGCTTTAGGTGGAGGTAACTCTGTGGTTATTGTGTTACAGCATCAGCGTAAACATATCTGTAATTGTGAAAGTGGTAAATTACTGGCAATAAGTTAATTAATAATCTGTTTATGTTCTAGGAAGTCTGAGATACGGGATATATGACATCTCGTCCTATGTCTACATGCATAATTCTTTCAGTCTTAGGACACAAGAAATCCTGTACAATATGGGACAGTTGGCAACCGTAGCAGTTATTTCACCAGCACACACAGAAAGTACTGTATTTACTCAAATATAGGATGACCTAAAAATAGCATGACCCCAACATTTCTACTTTGGTATACAGAAAAAGTTATTCCTCCTTCAATTATCTGGTAATGTAATTTAGCAGGAATATAAAATCTTACATCTTATATCAATATTAAAAATAAAAATTTTTTCCACAATTTATAATGCACAATATTTAGGAAACCTTAAATGCATTAAAACATAAGGAAATCACACTTTCTTAACCCATCCTTATATATTTTTTCCTCAATACAAAACACAATCTGTTAATGTTTTTATGTTTTTTTAAAGTAACTTATATCGTATAACATGTCTAGTCAAAAACACTCAACATTAATTGCTACTTCTCAAGCAAAATCACAGACCTCATATTTTTAGTATACAAAAATATGATGACCCTCAAAATTGGACTCCGTCACAATCCAAACATAGGATTTTATGGCTTCTTAATGATTTAAATATTGGAAAAACCTTACAAAATGCAAATATAGCACTTCAGGTATAGTACATTGCTGAAAATCATGAAAATCCTTTAGCTCCCACTAAACTTTAACTGTAAGATGCTATTCAAGCAAAGGCATAAATATTCAACACCAAACACATGTTCCTGTCATAACGAATCACTGTAGAGAGCTGTGTGAATTCAAAAAGAACATGACAGAAGAAGCTTATAAATTTGGGAATTCCATCACAGAGATTTTCCAGCAGTTAAATTTGTCTCAATTGACTAGTAGGAATATCATCATAAAGCGAATCACTGAAATACTGGCCCCAAAAAATGCTCTGTTAGGCCAAAATAAATTAATCAGGACCAGCAAACCAAAAGTTGTGCAAACCAATCATCAATGGTGTCAATGAGTGCACAATACATTCATCACAGCTCTGGTACAGAAGACAGTGGTAGCACTACTCACAGGTAGGTGA
Organism: Dryococelus australis; assembly: GCA_029891345.1. Classification (NCBI taxonomy): domain Eukaryota; kingdom Metazoa; phylum Arthropoda; class Insecta; order Phasmatodea; family Phasmatidae; genus Dryococelus; species Dryococelus australis. The sequence goes on along the minus strand of CM057003.1, from coordinate 88,225,153 downwards.
CAGCACTTGGTTTTCATGGTTGTGTCACTGTCACAAAGCTACTGATCACAAGTACCAATGACCGACCAGCAAACATCATCATCACTGATTCATGGAGGAGAGGAAAATTCTCACAGAGTGATAAGTCACTTTATTTGATACAACATGTGGATGGACGTGAGTGAACCTGGCATATGCTTGACACACAGTATCTGCCAGATTGTGTTACAGTAACAGAAAAATTTGGTGGTGACAGTGTAATGAACTAGGGCTGTTGTAGTTTAAATGAATGGATCAATAAACTCTGACATGTAGCCAAACATTCTGGACAATAACATATGTTAGTTTATGTGTCAGAGTTTACAATCATTTACAAACAGTTCTTTCTTCTTAGATTTTTTTGTTGCATTAAATTTGTGTGTGTGCAGTTATTTTTCACTGCCACCAACAATTTTCTTGTTTATTACGTGTGCCAACATATTGGACAATGGCGAACTCTGGTGTTTGAAGTGAAACTCAGTGTTGTTTGGCATTCCGTTCAGCCAGATGTCATGTGGCCAAACTTAGTGAAAATGGTTAAAATTTTGGTCCTCTGGGTTAGATCAGTGATTTAGATAGTAAATACAGTCTGCAGTCACACATTTTTAATGTGTAAGGCCGGTACATGGGTATATTTCCATGTATTTGTGATGGTAAATGCACTTATCGATTGGGCCAGGTTATGACGCCTTCATGCTGTGACTGTGTTCGTTGTATAGTTTATCGGTTATGTTCCTTTGTTTTGTGTGTCGCAATCGCGTAAAACACGTTTAATAATGGCTAAAAAACAAGTTCAAATTTGGTTGCGCTAAGTAAAATGCAGAATAAACAGACTTCTTACGCTCGCCGAGCAAGTTGAAGTGGATTCAAGTCTGCAGGTTTATTCCAGGCTCACTGCAGACACTTATGACAACTGAAAGGTGAATCCGAAGAGAATCTTCTGCTAGCGGTACAAGTATCTGAAACTGATTCGGTTGCAGAATTAGACTCCAGTGAGTGGGAATTGGAAGAATTTGATGTGGCATATTACAGAATACAGGAAGTTTTTGCTAAGCTCGCTGCCACTTGAACAAAGTGACATGATGTGTTCAACCATAAAAAAACTTCCAATTTAAAGCTTCCAAAATTACAGTTTCTGAAACTTATGGGCACAGTCACTGAGTGGACAAGTTTCTATAACCTGTTTACATCACTTGTTGACAATAACAACTCACTGTCGGCAGGGAACACGAGTATCTGCTCATATCGTTATCAGGGGAATCATTCAATTGAATAAAATAACTTACACTTTCTGCTGAAAATTCCAAACTGGCTTGGGAAACTCTAATCAAGCAATATCAAGATGTGCGAATCACTGCCATCATGCACTGGGATAACATTATGCAGCTGCCAAAACTCATTGTCAGTACATCTAAGAAACTACATAACGTGGTAGATGTGATCAAGGAAAATCTGGGTGCTCTGAGGATTCTCTAATTTCCAGTATGTAAGTGGAGCTTTGTTTGGTTAAATATAGTATTACAATAACTAGATCAGGACATACGTAATCAATTTGAGCTGGCTCATAAGCATGTCATCATGCCCACTTTTGATCAGTTACTACAGTTTCTTGAGTCATATTGTGAGGCTCTGCTGTTAGCCAGCAATGGCACGTCAGCAGCCTCTGGGTTACGTTCTGTCATCAAGCGTACTGTGTTTGGAGCAGGTTCAAGTGCTAAGAGTGCATTTATGGCCATCTCTGGCAGAGATGTACGTGCTGTATGTCAAGGGACCCATTCCATTTATAAATGTCCTGAATTTCTTGCAAGATCATTAGAAGGAATATAGAGGTAGTGCGAGGAAACAATCTCAGTTTCAACTGCTTAGGTTTACATCAAGTAAAGGATTGCACCTCACGAAAGAAATGCATGCATTGCGACAGAAGCCATTATACCATCCTCCATAGCCCTGCACCTATTGCTTGTCCAGAAGATAAAACCACCCCTCCAGTGTCACCAGCTGTGACAGAGGAGCAAGTTGACATCACACCCACCATGCTGTCAACGAGCTCTCGCAGTGACTGTTCGAGTACTGTTGTGTTACAAACAGTCTTGGCTCACATTAAGGATGCTAATGGTGCTTTAGTTCAAGTTCATGCTGTTTTAGATTCAGGGTCGCAATCTTTCTTCATTTCGAAACTGTGTGTCGAGAGGTTGAGTTTGCGTCGATGCTGTGATCAGGTTCTGGTAGTTGGGCTTGCCCACTCAGTTGTTAATGCCAACAGGGGTAAGGTGACACTCCCCTTGATGACTTTGCTGAGGACTGAACCCAGTGTTATAACAGAAGCACTAATTTTAAATGACACTGCATCAGAGTTGTCTGCTGTACAGTTGCCCTATGATGTGTGGCAAGAATATGAGGGTTTGGAACTGGCCGACCCTACTTTTAACATTCCTGGGACAGCTGACATTCTGTTAGGAGCAAATGTTTACCCAGACTTAGTTTATGGTTGGCGGCATCAAGCCCCACAGGGATTTCCTACTGCTCTGCGTACTGTGTTTGGCTCGGTTCTTATGGGGAGAATTCACCATGGAGCAGTTGCTGCCACCAATAGTATTGTCTCCTTTTTCACAGCAGCACAACCGAGTCTCAGAGACACTCTACAAAGGTTTTGGGAGCGTGAGTAATTGCCTGCAGAAATGCACGTTAATCCAGAAGATGATGAGTGTGAACACCACTTTGTTCAGACACACAGCCGTACTCCTAAAGGATGATATGTGGTTAGACTCCCCTTCAAGCATTCTGATGATTTCGGTAACTCTTAACTTTAGGCAGTAACCAGGCTACACCGTTTTCAACTTCGCCTCCACAGTCAGCCAGAGATGAAACGGGAATATAATGCATTCTTGAAGGAATACAAGGCAATGGGGCACCACATGCACTGCTTGGAGGCAGTTTCTGAGTCACAGCAGTCCATTATATTCTTCATCATTGCATCATTAACAAAAGAAGCTCTACAACAAAGTTACGGGTTGTATTTGATACCTCGGCTCCTACTACATCTGGAAACTCACTTGATGTGCTAATGGTCGGGCCGAAACTACAAAGGGATGTAGTTGAAATCATAACTCATTTCTGTCTCCATTAGTAGTATTAACCACGGATATCTGCAAGATATACCGCCAGGTATTTGTACAATCAGAAGACAAGCCATGTCAAGTGATTCTGTGGCGAGAGAATTCACATCTACTAATCCAGACACACCACTCGACACTGTGATGCATGGCGTATTCTGCCCCCTTTTTAGCCATGAGAGCTCTACCGCAGCTTGCCATAGATGAACAGGTCAAATACCCTAATGCAGTAATAGTTGTGATGGAGGACATCTTTGTAGATGACATTATAACCGGTGCATCCTCAGTTTCAGAAGCCCTTACCTTACAGAGAGAACTAATTTACCTACTTAAGAAGGGAGATTTTGAGTTAAGGAAATGGGCAAGCAACTGTAAGTCTGTAATGGAGGCCGTACCCGAGAGATTGCGACCCTGAATCCAAAAGAGCACAAACTTGAAGTAAAGCACCATTAGCATCCTTAATGTGAACCAAGACTGTTTGTAACACAACAGTACTCGAACAGTCACTGCGAGAGCTCATTGACAGCATGGTGGGTGTGACGTCAACTTGCTCCTCTGTCACGGTTGGTGTGGTCAAAGTGAGTGGGATGCAATCACTAATGCATTCTCTTACCACATTCACCAAGCAACTGCAATAATAACCACGCGTGCCATCCTCTCTGAAGTTGTAAAAATCTACGACTGTTTGGGCTGGATTACACTGGTGGTGTTTTGTGCAAAGCTATTCCTTCAGAAGCTATGGCTTCTGGGCCTTGAATGGGATGCAGTTACTCCTGATGAGGTAAAGGAGGAATGGCAATGATTCATTACCCAGATTCAAGTTCTCAGCCAGGTCTGCATTCCCCACCTTGTATCTCCAGCAGACAAAGTAGCTTATCAGATTCATGGATTCAGTGATGCCTTAAATCATGGCTATGCAGCGGTCATATATCTAAGTAGCTCAGGCAGTAGTGAGACAAGGATACATCTGTTACTTGGAAAGTCTTGAGTAGCACCATTGAAAACTGTCAATCTTCCTCATCTAGAGTTGCTCGGAGCACATCTCCTTATGAAATTGTTTGAGACAGCAGACTGTATTCTCTCAAAGCACGTTACAGTTGAAAGTATTATAGCATGGTGCGACTCAACTGTTACTTTAGCATGGATCAGGACTGTTCTGCACACACTCAAGACCTTTGTGGCAAACAGGGTAGTACACATTCAGGAAAGTAAAGTTGCAATTCACTGGCGATATATTCGATTGCGAGACAGTCCGGCTGACTCTGTTTCCAGGGGCTTGACACCTAGTGATCCTTTTGGGCATTTGCAGTGGTGGCAAGGGCCGTAATGGCTGACATCAGAAAAGAGTTACTGACAGAGTGAGGAACCTGCACCACACCAATAACAGTGCGAAGTGACGATGAGGGTTACGAGTGTCATTTTATTTGTATGTCAAATTCAAGGCCTCTGTATTCAGGATTGCATTGAGAAGTTCTCCTCCTGGACCAAGGTTCAGAGAGTTGGGGCCTATGTTGTTAGATTTATTACGAATCCGAAGACATTGTCTGATAAGCCATGTGCTGGACCACTAAGAACAGCAGAGTTGGAGCATTCACGAGGGCTGTGTTTAAAGCAAATTCAGCAAGAATAGTTTAAGATGACATAGAACTCATTAGCCAAGGGAAGGTGTGCTCACCAAGTCTTAGAAGACTATGCCCATTCCTCGATTCAGAGGAAATTGTGCATACGTGAAGACGCTTACAGAACTCCCATGTCAGTTTCAGTACAAAATATGCAGTGCTGCTGCCTAAGAAATGTCATGTTACGAACCTGGTGATTGACTTCTACCATACCTCAGCTCTACATGCTGGAACCAATGCTACTCCATCTGCAATTCACAAGGAGTATTGAATTTTGTCAGGGGAAAGTGTTGTGAAAGCAAGAGTGCTCAAATGCACACAATGTTTTCGATTCAGTACTACGCCAAACCAGCATGTTATGGGAAATATTCCCACCAGAAGAGTACGGTCAGCTAGACCTTTTCTTGCAGTAGTCAGCTAGACCTTTTCTTGCAGTCGGTATTGATTTCAGAGGTCCATTTGTAATCAAGGAATCTAATCTTCGTAAAGCTAAGGTGACAAAGACCTATTTATGTACGTTTGTTTGTCTGTCTATCTGAGTACCAAGACAGTTCACCTAGAAGGTGTGACTGCTTTCAGCACAAGTGCCATTCTCAATGCTTTCTACAGGTTCATGTCCAGACGAGGATTGTGCAAGGACATCAGTCCCGATTGTTGCATCAACTTTGCGGGTGTGAGTTGCTATCTATCTGAGTTGCATAAACACATCATGATGTCTCCATATAAACTCCAAATTATAGACAACTGGACTGAAAAGGGAACACAGTGGCATTTCAACCCTCCATCTGCACCCCATTTTGGGCGATTATGGCAAGCTGATATATGGTCAACAAAATATCACCTGAACCAAATTGTTGTCTAGCAGGTCCACAAATTTGAAGAGCTGATTACCATCTGTTCTCAGATTGAAGGCGTGTTGAACTCACGAACATTGTGCACACTTTCCAGTTGACCTCATTGATCTAGAATCCCTTACCCCTGCAAACTTTCTTGTTGGTTCATCACTGACTGCTCCTCGACGTGATAATTTTACAGACTAATGAAGCGACTGGACAGGTGACAGGTGGCAGTTGGTGCAGCAAGCAGCACAGCAATTCTGGCAGCGATGGTACAAGGAGTACCTGCACACCCTACAGCCATGTGGAAGGTGGGTCCAAAGTGGTTGTGAGCTCAAGGTGGGTGACCTGGTGCTACTGAAGGAGGATAACCTTCCTCCACTCAAGTGGCAGCTGGGACAGGTCGGCTTGCTGCACCCTGGCAGCAATGGTGTGACAATCAACCTGCACCAGGTACAAGTTACAAGACCTGTGGTCAAACTGTGTTGCCTTCCCATTGACTGGAATTTGTGTACAGTGATTGACTAAGTAGTGTGGAAAATTGTACATTTTGGTGTGCGGTATGTTAGGTTATGCGTCAGGGCTTACAATTATTTACAAACAGTTCTTTCTTCTTAGATTTTTTGTTGTGTTAACTTTGTGTGCATGCAGTTATTTTTCACTGCCACTAACTGCGTTTTTGTATATTACGCGTGCCAACATATTACACAATGGTGAACTCTGGTGTTTGAAGTTAAAGTCAGTGTTGTTTTGCATTCTGTTGGGCTGGACCTTGTGTGGCCAAACTCAGTGAAAATGGTTAACAACAGCCTTCCCACACTATGGCAACAGTTTAGAATATGCCATTTCTTGAATCAAATCAATTATCCTAAAGCCAGGTCAACAGCATTGTGGTTTGAAGACAATCAGGCGTATGGCTGCAGTAGGGGGGAGTGGTTCATCCCTCTTGTCAACCACTACTGTGTCGCCAAACACACGTAGCAGCTTGTTGGCGAGTTGTATTGCGTAACTGGCCTACTCCAATCCCTCACTTAAACACAAAAAAAACATCTTGGAGATGAGCTATAGCAATGTTTGTTTGCCAGACTAACTTGAGCAACAAACACCAACTATCAACCATGCTACAGGCAAAATTAAAACCAATTCCACCAGCTGTGTACAAAAACTTAGGTGAGACTATCCTGAAAGGTTAATGCTGTAATGACAGCAAAGGGAGGTCACGCAGTTCAAAATTGTATTAATACATATTCAGATTTCAACCAGCAGTAGACATATTACTACAAGAAATGGAGATTTTTAAGCATAATTTTTAAATTTGATATACACTTACTGTAAGTGATTTAACAATAGATGGGCTTATCATTTCAAACATAAATTTTTTTCTCCACAGGTAAATAACTACCTAAACAATGGAGGACAAATTAGTTCCAATAGAATTGTTTGATCCATAATGTTTTCTACAAGTAGCTGGCATTGGACAACGCTGAACTAAATACAATTTATTATAATTGAAACATTTTTTTCAAAGAAAATCACAAGTATGATAGGTATTGTCTGATTACATAACTGGCAATAAAAAAAAATTGGGGAGAATAGAAAAGGTTACAAACAAAAATATTAATAAAAAATAACTTTAAAAACTCTGCAAAAAAATCAGGCAGCAAAGACCACAAAAACAGATACTGGATGTCAAATATCGCTGAACGATTTTATTTTTTGCAGATATTGAGACCCCATGATTTTCGTTAAACCAGAGTATGATATGGTGGTGGCAATTTGGAGTAAGAGGGGCTCAACTGTTGCAATTTTTAGTCAGCAGTTGCCGTTCTTGTTCCAAGTATACCTGAAAGATTGTCACTCCAGGACAGGAAAGGGTGGGACATGCCTCCATGCTGTGAGATAATCATCTACAAGAAGAAGAAAGAGTGGAGAAGAGAGTGAGAAATGCCACTGCCACCCCACTGCCTGCTGAGACAGGCACTTCAGGAGATAATCATCTACAGCTTGTATTGGGTCACAGAATTACCAGCTTTGCAGCACCACACTTCCCTTACCCTGGTCATATCAGTATTTAAAATCTTTTAAAAACAATGATTCTGACATTTATAACCTGGGACTGGCAGTGATTCAATTTTACTCTCTGTAAAATAGGGGAGTGCTGAATTAAAAAACTATACACATTAATAATTTTTAACTTTCTGAATATGAACAAAGTTGAATTATGCTGAGAACTGTGATACACAACCTTGTAGATTTAACCTTTTTATTTTTATTTGTTTCATGACCTAAATTTAAAAAAATAATTACTAAAGTCTATTTTGAGTGCTGCTTTCTCTGATTGAAGAATTAATGAGAAACTAATTTTCATAATGTTTTGTATGTTTACTTAAAGCATCAAAAAGTACATTGTGTGACACTGACTTTAACACAGATTTTCATCAGCTTCCCAAAATACTTTTAATGCTAGTAGAAGTCTTTCAGTCCATTACTCATATGTCCATTGTATTGGTATTGGATATTGGTTGTATAGGCAGGAAGTATCGTTTTGTACCAGTATCGGTAAAAACATGTATCGGCTCAGCACTACAAAAATCCTTCAAGCTGGTCTATCAATGAATAATTAAAAGAAAGGAAAACCTATAATTAGTCTCAGCAAAAGGAATTTCTATGTAAATGATGTCTTGTACAATGAATTGGTTCCACGTATTCTCAGGGACGGCCAAGTGAAACACTGTTCTAAAAGTAATTTGTCAATAAGCTACACAACTACACAACTTCTTGTAAACCACATACCTATTACACTCTTGTTCCTGCATTACTAAAGCCAACTGGAGAGTTTGCAGTTCCGCCTGCAACTTTGCTGCTGCTTCATTGTGTTCAGTGTGAGCATCTTTCAGCAACTTCTGATAATGACAAATTGTTTCTTCCTTCTGACTCACTATTGTTTGTAAACTCTCTAGAGTCACCTGCCCAGCACAGAAACAGTTATGTGTGATTGAAAAACATAATTACTTTATCGCTTTTTAACTACACAACGAATTTTGGAATTTGATGCTTTCCAACTTAAGGGCTCTACCTGGCTGGTGCATGAAGTACATTAAAGAGAGATTTGGTAGAAAATATGAAAAACATTTAAGAAGCTATATTTATAAAGTTTAATGGCAATGGTGTGGCAGGATTTATGTGAGTATTTAAATTGAATCTACGTATAGCCGACACTAAGACTATGAATGAAACAAAAAACAAGGCAAAACCAGATAATAAACTACAAATATAACTTGGAACTATAACAGTCAATAGAATATGAAGCATCGAGCAACAAGTAATAAACTTGATGTAAAATTTAATGACTACCACCACCATGAACACAATGACAAAATGCAATAATGAAAACAACCATATCCGAGGACACTGTAAAGCATTGAAAACTAAAATTTAGAGGAACGCCTAATACAAGACTACACAACTACCACAAACCTAAATCTACAAAAATTAATCCTTGTCAATGTTTATGGAAAAGATTAAAAAATTACGTAAACAGAACAAAAAGCAGAGCTAAACAGAAAACTGCAATAATAAAAACAAATTTAAGACGACACCAAAAGATAACACTACAGAAACTCAGTACAGACCAGGGGTTACCAACCTTTTCATCAATGAGTACCAATGGGCATTATATTATGCTCATTAGTCACACCACCTAAATACCAGAAAGTGTGGTGATTTACCATTCTTTTTCCACATTTGAGTGAATTTCAAGGGTTCCAAGGGTAAAAATATAAAATTTTGGAGGTGAATCAGGAATCTTTTAAGGAAAAAGTAAAACATTTTGAGTAGGATTTCTTTCTTTTTTACTAAAACTTATTTTTTTTCAAGAATGTCACGTACCACCTGAATTTCTTTCACCCACCACCAGTGGTACTCTACCACCAGTCCAGTTGGGAACCCCTCCATGGTACGGATAATGAAACAAGATTTCATTAGAAGACACAACAGGGCAATAATGAAAATGCTATACAGATGTTTCTTTATTTGTTCTCAGGCTTATTTTCAGCAATGGATACAGTCTGTTTAATTGCTAACAGAAATCCATTCAAGAGACATTTTGTACCCAAAAACAAGTTTCAAGTTTTCATTTAAATTCCAAGAATTATTTTTTTTGGGTATGAAAATAGCTAAAACAAGTATTTTCAGAATCTATTTTAGCTACTAAATTTTCAACACAGAAACTTGAGTTGTCTTTAGACAAACACCTTTTACCTTTATTAGCATGCTATAAAATAAAGGATCAATGCTTAAAGTCATGTTTAGGTGGGTCACTGCCACAAAATACTACATACCAGTTGAGTGCAATGATCATAGAGGTGAAGAGGACTTGAATGAGCAAAATAGCTGCAGACTTATATTTATCTTCACAAATTATTTATTCTGAGAGAAAATTATATAGTAAACTCTTGACTCTAAGACCTTTCATAGTTCCCAGGAAAGTTACTATTTTGAAGGGGTCCATTATTGGATAGGGTTGTACACGGAATTTTTTTTAATGGTTTCCACAAAAAAAATATCATTTCGAGAGAGGGTTGCTATTCCAGGGTTTTATTAGAAACGAGAGTTAACTGTAAAATTAATGTTTGGCTGATGAATAAAGTAGTGTATCTGTCAACATAAAAGTTTGTCTTAGTAAAACTTTCAGTTGACAACTAACCACATGTCTACAAAGAGGTCTGAGATGAGGCTAGGCAATGAGGCGTGTGAATATCTCATTTCGGATTGAGCTCAGGAAGGTAGCACACCAAAAAACACAGTCCCAGAAGAATCAGTAATGTGCTGCGGTCCAGTACTCATGCCCTTATCTTTATGGTATATTTGGGAGAAAAGGGCTAGTGCTTCATTTGCTTTCAACTTCACAAGCTGTCAATAGTGCAGGTATATGAATAATGCATAAATGGCACATGTATACGAATAATGCATAAGTAGCATTGCTCTACCAATATTTCACTATAATTAACCTAAGGTATGCATGCTGAAATACATTCATTGTAGTTACAAATTTTGTTTTTTCCTAAAGATGAAGATCACATTCCTCATACTTCCTTGCTTGCAATTTACCAATCTCCCTGCCTAAAATACAAACACAGAGTTACCAGAAAAGAACTGGCATAATTTAAGCTATAGTGCATTTCAAAAAAGTCTTTCATAAAGGTAGAGAACATGCATATGTATTAAGTTCTACTAACTTTGAGAGCAAGATTATCCTGTGGTTCTTGAGCAGGTGGCTCAGAAAAAGTTTCTTGAGGCTTGGCAGAATCAGTAAGCAGGGCTGGAATGGCTTTGTCTTTTGCCTGGAGGAGGAAATCTTTCACTTCCAACTCCCTGCTCAAAAGTGTGACTTTTTCCTTCAGATGTGTGAGCTCTACTTCATACTTCAGCAAACTTTGTACCTGGTTACCTACCAGACACATTGCCTGAACATTGTATAAAGCTGTATTAAGGTATGCACTTGTTTATGATCAGTGAAACTTAATATAATACACTATAAATAAAATATTAAAACATAATATTAGAGCAACGTTACCCATGTATGAATTTAGATTTTAGATTATATTTTGTAAAAAATGTTTTATACTGTACACATTTTTTGATCAAGCATGATGTGTGACGTCCTATTGACTAAGCAAACACATCACTGCCAAAGTGTTTTTGGTAAGTGTGAGGACAGACCCACCGAGGTGAGTTTGAACTCTTAATTACAGCGTGGAACAGGAGTCCGACCAGTGTACAGGATTGGTCATGTAGCTTTCCAGTTGGGTACAAAGTCGGGTGCGCAAGCACAATCGTACGTCTAGGAGGAACCACTTTCGCTTGTGTACCTGGGCAACTGGTGGCTTGTGGAGACTGCTGGACCTGCTGCAGTTTGGGAAGTGATGTACTGGAGCTTGCACAGAGACATGGTGTGCAGGTGGGGAGGAGGTCATCTGCACTGCTGGTCGTCCAGGTTGTCTCGGTGAGCTGATGTCCCCTAACCCAAGGGTTTTCTATACCATAACAGACTTCTTCACAATTTAGGTCAGCTAAAAACAAGGGGGAGGAACCCCTACAAGTTCGACTGGCTGTTTGAATAAATCTGGTAAAGGGGCAGGAGAGACCAGCCTCTCCAGGCGACGGGCAGCTTAAGTTTTCTCCTGTGGACTGAGACTGTCAAGTACAGTATGAAGAAATTCAAGCTATGGAAATTGACCACTTTTGGGTTGTGGTATTAGCCCACCGGGGTGGAGAACCCTCTTGAGAGAAGTGAGAAGGAGCACGGGCTGACCTCGCTTTCTCCGTAGAGGTTTCCTCAGCTAGAGGGGGCATGGGGCATAATCCTGAAGAAAGAGGTTGCACCCATATTCAAGCACCTCATCTAGTGCCCTGAGGTCAGATTGAGGAAGGACTCGTGCTGGCAGTGGGGAGTGTCTGGGCTATTTGCCTAGGCATCCACTAGGTAGTAGGTTTCTCCCTAACACAGGAGAATGGGAAAGGCCAAGTGAAAATTGGTCACAATTGAGAATGTGCCTAAGCGGTGGAAGGGGAGGCGGGGTCCGAGGGTGGGTTTAGCTGATTCGCTCGTCCAAGGGGCCTGCAACCCTCAATCCCCAAAATGGTTTTACTAACTAATAATGCAAAAACCCCGGGATGGCTAATGCTAAGAGAGGTGGAGATATATTTAATTCGTTTTTTTTTTTCAAGTACAGTCGGTGTGGCGTTGAGCCCTTGTTTTTTACTTAGATGAGGTAACGGCCTTTCTATCCCTCTTTCCAATACCACTCCCACGGGAGTAGGTCATAGAGATAAGATCTCTACTACCAGCCCCGCAAGAGTGGAGCAGGCAACATTCGTCTCTATCTAGGTGTACTTCCGCGCACCACAATTGATAGACCAAGGCTGCTCCCTATCCCAACAAATAGGTTAAAAAGACATCACGCATCAAGTATCAAATTTAACGATTAAAAATTGCACAAAATCAAACAAATTTGAAAACACAATGCTACTAGTTTTACAATGTTTGTTTGTATGTTTAAAAATCTGTACCTCTTCTGAAATAGAATCTTCCATCCCATTATTCTGGTAGATTTTTTTACGAATTACTTGCAAACATTGTGCAAGGCAACACATGAGTAAAAATTATCGTTATGAACACTGTGCATATGAAATTCAATTAAACATAAGGTTTTTCCAATGCATAACTTTACAAGAAAAATATTTTTTCTACACACTGCCCCAAAATTCAGTGAAAACGCAATTTAAGAGATAATAATGGCATATGAGAGATGGTCTGACAGTTGTACTAGCAATACACAATACAGTGTGGTTTCTGTGATCGAGTATTGGCCGACCTTTCAAATGGCTTCCATCATGAATGCAACTGTGCACTCAACCCATACTGGAGGTACAGACATACATGTGCGGTAGGTGCGGCACATCAATTTCTTATGCAGGCGACCTCACCAGACACCTAACCACATGCACAGGACTAATCAGGCAGGATGCTTTGACCCATTATAAGTTATGCAATGAGAGCTTCATCCATGCTAGTGATGGCAGAAAACATGAGCATGGTCTGTCTGTTGTAAAAGTAATAATGTAATCCATCACTTTTATATGGTACTTGATGTAGTATAAAGAAGCATAAATTTAGCTTTTAGAAAGTGCATCTTAAATAAATGAACACTTCCAGGAAGAAAATAATTAATTTCCTCCTATTCTTATCTGCTGTAATCCATCCTTGTCTATCTCAAGTTTCCTGCAAGAAGCCACTGAAAATTGACTACACCTCTAGTGTGTTTAAGCTTGCTTTGGAAATGAAAAAAATCATACATGCCCTTCCAAGGTATTATTTTAGTCAAGAGATGTACATATTTTCACACAAGAAGCCATTTAAAATAGACTTCACTCTTGCTACAAGTTAATGAAGTACTTAGTGTTTAAGCTTTGTTTAATTACAAGCAGACATATATGACATCTTGAAGTGTCATTTTATTCAAAGAATACTGCAATAAATTTAAAAGTAATTAAAAATGTGTCATTTTTTACCACATATGATTAAACCCAAATTTCATGCAAAAAATAAATGTTTAATATAATTTTTGTTTTACGGTAGAAATCTCTAAAAATATATGTTTAAGTGTATTTTACAAGTGCTGAGTAAGGACTTGTAAATTGGGGCTCTGCCTGCTTTTCTGTACAGGAGTAAACATGACCATCACCATTCCCATAAATAGCCATCTGCAAGTGAAGATTTAAAAGCAATGAGGAAGGAGACAATTACTCATTTTTTCATAGTATCTGTCCATTAAATCTAAAATTTATTAAACAGAGGCCCCTTTTACAGAGGCTTCATTGTTTATGGAACAAATATTAACATTACATACATAAACTTGTTCTGTTCAGTGATAACAGCATAGGTAAACTAAACAGAATATTTATATTAACGTCATACTCTTTGTTATTGCAAAAGTCTGATACTGTTCAGGTTACTGACAACTTAAACAATTAAATTAAAAATTAAAACTATTCAAGAAATGCTTACCTGTTGCAAATGTTCTTTGGCAATTTTAGACTTTTCAATGGGACTTACAGACTGTTCAATGGCACTTTTAGGTTGTTCTTTTATTTTAATATCTTGTACAGTAGTTGTACTGTCAAGTTTTTCTTGCAACTCTGACAACTGCAATTCAAAAAAGAGAAAAAATTATAAAACAAGAATACATCACATGTTTCTAAAAACTACATCTAAGCAAATACATACATGGATACAATGTTGCAAATTAACGGTATGATAATGAAGGTGATGGAGTAGTGAGTGAAAATATTAGTTAACAGTAGACATTGACGCATGACATATTCCGCTCTAGAGAAAGTGCATTACAGAATCACGAATTCGCCCCATCTGAATATGGCAAGCCACATGGGCAAATCTACCCAGAGTACTGGAGGTAGGACATGGAGAACTCCAAGAAGATGACAGTGCTTCAACACACCTCCAACCCCATGCTCCTAGCTTGTACTGTCTACCAGAAACTGCAGAAAACCGTCACATCATCACCCTTCCTGAACTGAAGTTATTTTACTTCACCGCTCTCGCCAGCAGAAGAGTGCCCGAGTTTGACTTTGGCACCGCTGGAGATGCGGGCCACTCAACGAAGGGTCAAGGCTTCGAGCACCCTGAGTTGGAGTTCTGCACACCAAGTGTTGAGCAAACAGGCAAGATAAGCATCATGGTCCATGAATGTGATAAAATCGCCAAGAAATCACTATAAAAGGTGATCCAACCCACACCTGAGCAGATGCTTGGGGTGGCTTACCGGAGTCATTCATCCACTCCTTAAGGGTTGTGAAGGCAGGAGTTGGAAACCGTGGCGGTAATAGTCTCTTGCAACGTCCTCCGGCTGTGAAGGCTAAGGGCATCCTGACTTACGACCAGTCGTCCTACGCCCACGCCGCTGTCACAATGACGATGCTCTCCAAGAGGCCATTTTCCCCTGAAGGACGTCTCTTCAGTAGCGCCTCCAGTCGTTATTGCCTCGAGCACCTCCTACGTCAACCTAACCTGTCCTAAACCTTGCACCTTCCAAGAAACCCAAGGTCACGGCAACGTAATCCCCTTTAGTCCTTAGCCCGGCTGACTCTACCACTCAAGTAGAGAAACCAGTAAGCTTATTATGGTGTTCCTTCTGGACATTCCCCATAGAATTCAGCTAGAATTCCTGGACTAGATTAGATATTAATTAAATTTGTTTAAATTTAATTATCTACCAATCAATTGAATGTAATGTAAATGTAACAGGTAGCCTTTGCCTGACTTGTATTTAATTATACTCATTAACTTCCACATTAAATTTGTATTAAATATATTTATCTTAATCAGCAGTTAAGTCTCTCATGGTAAAAGTTATTGTCATTATTGTGTTTGTCATTGTTTCACTTTACTGTAATTGCTTACATGGATATATGAAAACCACAAACCCATTTAATGGCAGAGACTTATTTTTAATAGCCTTTAATTACCTTTGTGTCCCTTGTGAATTCAAATTAAAATCTAAGCCACAGTTAAAATTTTCATTTAATTCATTTGTGTATGTGAAGTAACGCCGGCGACGTGTATCAGCCAAACGGCAAATACAAGTAACACCGAGCGGTATTTCCCAAGGTAATACTCAGGGTATTGCACTGGTTAATCTTCGGGGGAGCCCTTCACTAGGAACTCAATACACCTTGGCATTGCGGCTGCTCACGTGATCTGCTGTATAACCCTTTGGGCTAGTGAATTGGCCAAATGTGGTTAAGCGGCAAGACACATTGGTACTAGTCTTGTGCCCTGACATACACTATAGGACTACTATCTATACCCGGCTTCACGTCACGTACATTTCTTTGTATGGCAATTTATAGTGAATCAGAACAGTACATTGGCCTCATGCTGAAAAATTACAAGACCAGTGTCAAGAACCATCTTAAAGGGAATTGTACCTCCTAGAATCAGAAGTTAACAGTCAATATATTTGACAATCACAAGATAGCAATTCCTTATTTGCTTTACCTACCCGGACACCAGGACGTGTGCCTTTTGAATATCTAATAATCTTACAAAGTGGCACAGAAATATTAGGCACAGAGCCATTAGCACTCCCCCCGGAATATACAGCTATCCCTCCACGACCTTTCCAATCTCTACCCAGCAGCATGAGCACCACTCAGCCACAACCGGAGTTGGCCGCTGTACCTCAGCCACCCGCTGCTGGACTAAAACCGGAGCAGAGGAGAGCTACACCTGCTGCAGATCCACAGCCAATACGTCGGCGAGGAGTGTTGCCCACTGTTGCTAATTTTGTCCCGATACGTAAACCTACAAGTGCCACAATCTATGCTGGTACCATGCCCAAGAGGGATTAATCTCTCCCGGGCATGCTATATGCAACACTCACATTCGTGAAATTGAAGGCCACCCAAGCCAATCGTACCCTAACGGTGTACGAGAGTACACTAAAGTTTGACTCGTGTTGCTTATACTTGGTCAAAGTGGTTTGGCTCTGTGCTAGGTCTGTTGTGCTCTGGTTATAACAAGTTATATACTTTGGGTTTGTTTTCTGCTAGATCTTAACACTGGTCATGTAGGTTGGCGACTTGGTACAAAATCTGGTGTGAACGGTACCGTAATATGTCTTACCATTATACTACCCCGTTTAGGCAGGGCAGGCTTACCAGGGTGTTCAGGTACCTCCTTCCTTGGCTCTGCTAATGCAGTGGGTTGGCTGGTTCCAGTCATCTCCGTCGCAGTGTTGGGCGATGAGTTACCATACAGGATGTTACGGTACTTCCGACTCCACTCTGCGGCTTCGCTGCTGTCGAAGAAGGTGTTGGTTATGCCTGGCCTGGTATCCTTACCAGTTACCCGGGCACGAGCAGCCGGATGGTAGTCTACGCTGAGCCTAGTGTGTTTGTGGGGAAGAAAACAGGGGTGCTGGCTGGAGAGGGAGGCCTCTTCAGGTGTCGGGCGGAATGAGCTCTGCCCCGTGGGGTGTCTGCGCAAGGTGCAGAGAGGTTACTGGTGTACACTTGCTTATACACCAAAGTGCACAGAACGGGTGGCCGTTGAAAGTGGTGTGTGTATATGACGTACAGATTCCTGAAGGGGATCAGCAGTCCTACTATATAGTTCATACAGTTAATAAAACCTGGTGTCGTGCTTGCTTCGCACCAGGGTCTAGTATCTAGCAATCAGAAAGGAATTACCTCTAGAACAAATCACTCTCCGGATAGGAACAAAAATGTATTTATTATAAATAATAAATACAGTGACACGTACTCTCACTACTAAGCTAGCATGAAAGGAAGTAAGCTACGCTTTACAGGTGGAGGTGACCTGCTCCTAAACTACTCAGTATAAGAATGA
Organism: Dryococelus australis; assembly: GCA_029891345.1. Lineage (NCBI taxonomy): Eukaryota > Metazoa > Arthropoda > Insecta > Phasmatodea > Phasmatidae > Dryococelus > Dryococelus australis. The sequence continues at coordinate 88,207,635 of CM057003.1, read as the reverse complement.
CTTTGACGGCTATGAAAACAACTCAGACGCAGTTACTCTAACCTGGGGTTGCCTATAAGAGAATTTACTAATGGGGCCACTACTAAAAGGGTATTGGGTGTAGCAGCCACTACCAGCAAGTAGCGGCGGCTGTCTTACCAGGAGGATAGACAGAGGAAGTGTGGAGTGAAGTCTTGAAGGCTTCTGGTGTGTAGAGCTTCTGGTAGAGCTGTTGGTGGTAGAAGCCTCTGGTAGTTGATGGTAAAAACCTCTAGTAGATGATGGTAGCAGCCTCTGGAGGTTGCAGAAGATCTAGAAGACCTGGTAGGCATTACAGAGCCCCAGCAGTGTTGAAGCGAGCAGCTGGAGAAGATAACTCGCGTCTTTGACTACACACTGGCTTACATAGTGCGCTCGGTTGGCCCATGCCTGGGCAAGAGTGGGGACTATGACGTACCTCTGTGATGTCTGCCCGGAGCAAGAGGGATGGAAAAAAACTACCCTCTGCAATCTGCTATATGGCCTCAGGTGCTTGGCCATCTTCGGAAGGCTTCGCTTGCATGGACTCTGTATACCAGGTGCATCAGGGAAGCTGATGTGTTACTGTGGCCGCTTGGAAACTTTGTTTATTTCACGAGCTGGAACTGCCCACTAGATTGGGAGCGATCCTGTATGCACTCGTGAATAATGTGTTGGGTTTGACCCTTCCTCCAGATACGTAGAACTATAAGTGAGGTAAAGTCGATTCTGGAATCAGTGGGAAATACTATGTGTCTGTAACTGTTCCTCCACGGGAAACAATCCTGTAGCCATATATGGTGTCTTCTTGGTTTGGTAATAACACGTTAGGATGAGTAATAGTAGTTCGGTATAACTCAAAACGCGGCACACGTCAAGTAAGTTTTTCATTAGGGTCTCAATCCCCAAGTTACCTGTGCCTCACACACCACAAGATACAGCATCTCGTTTCCTCCCCTTCCGATGTGGGAAGAACCACCCTGCGTAGCTAACCTGGTACTTGCGTGCATCCCTCAGGTGACTTCGTAGATGAGTGATTAGTAACTAGTGTACATCCTTTCTTTTTTACTGAGACAGTTTTGGTACAAAAACTTATTGTTTTTAATATAATATATGTATGCACTTTGTAAATTATCCCAGCATTTCAATTTGATTGTGTTTTACTTGCAAAACCAATTTTTTGGATTAAACAATATTCAGGTGATGGTGCCAAGTTTTTATGGTAGCAATTCGTCTTAAGGAATAGTTAAAACATTACTTGTACATTTGGCTACTTGAATGGAAGACTGACAAAGTGGTCCATGTTAGGTTGACAGTCTATAAGTAGTCTACAGCAAAGGGAAGTTTAGAACCACTGCTCTAGAGAATGATGAAGGCTGAAGAGGGGTACACTGCCTTCTTGTATGTTGCTCACTACAGTATCCCACAGTAGCTAGATATAGCAATCTCCTTTGGAGGAAAGGAAGTTTTTAGCACTCAAGTGCTGTATAACCGTGAGGACAAACTATGCCCTCCAGGAAGTCTCCAGCGAAAGCAATCCCTTATCAACGCCATTGATAACGTCTTTCTACCAACTTGAGCTGTGCTGACCTCTACAGGACAACTACTATACCATTTATATCTCTTTCTCTATGCCACCCAAATACTTCGCCAAAGGGCTGGGCAGCAGAAGGCAGTCAGGCAAGCCTTGGCTCTAGCCAGGGAGGTCATGGAGTCAGACTAGGGGGCCAGAAAGGTCTACTCCAATTGATGGAAAGTAGCAGCCAGACAGAGGACCAGCTCCACTATCTGGCAATCTTCCACCTCAACGTCCGCAGGAAGAGAATATCACAGGAGTACCAGCATAATCTGTTTCAGTATCCCCCAGGCTCTTTCTCCACTTCTGATTACACAACCAAGGCCTACATATCACATTACTCCTGCTTCTGCATCTGCCAAGGCCAACCAATGCCCCATATTCTTGGGGGGGACCTTCGCTCTCACTTACTTGAGCATGCACCCCATGATTCGACCAGCGCCACTCAAAGCCCAAAGGACAGTTATCAGTCTCGATAGAGCCGCAGCTATTCACCCACAGATGCTCTCCATTAATGGGACTCCAGCATCCTGGTCTCTACGGGAAGAAGCTAGAGTGCAACCTGTTTGTTGAAGGTAACCCAAAACAGGTAGGGAGGGTGTCAACATGCCCATGCCCAGAAACACAATTTAAACTCTCTCTCTCTCTCTGTGTGTGTGTGTATGTGTGTGAGTGCACGCTTGCAGCAATCTCTCAGGCAGATTTCCTGGGAACAGCTCCCTTACTTATACTGATAGGGACATTATCAATCCCTGGGACCTTACAGAGGCATTCCAACCTCCAACCCACTTCTTTGGACCTCAGCACAACCGAACCCCTCAGCCAACTACTAATTTGTAGCGACGCATGTCAGTATGCTGTGCAGTAAGAATGCACGCTCTATGGACGACTTTGCCCCATCTATGAGCCACATGCACTTCGGGGTGAAATATATATGCAGCAAACCAGAATATACGTATCATGCTAATAAAGCCCACAAGCCTGGGTAGCAGATTACATCATTGTTAAATTACGTGTGTAATTACAATCCACATTGCCCGTCCAGATTTATGCATGCAAAAGGCACCCCCGCAATTTAAATAAATATTATTGAGAATTCTACTACTTGTCGCTAGCTCTGGAAGAAGTTCCTACAATCTAGACAGATAGCAGCACCCCTGTGACCTTGTGATGTCATGACCCGACCTGGCCACCTCAAAGACAGGGGTTTTAATTTGTCGTTGCTTCCACGCGGGGCGATAAGAAAAGCGCAGCACTTCTGCACCCCCGATAAACACGCCCCCGTGGTGAAAGGCTACACTACCCCCGCACCTCAAAGAACTGCTGATAAGGAGAAATTCAGTATAAATACAACCCCAGCAGCCAGCACCGGCAGATGCACAGGTCTCAGTAACAGAAGAAGACGTGAGACCACCCAGAGTCTGCGAAGACTTGAGTTTGCTAAAGACTCTTGACCTACTCTGAGTCTACAAAGACTCTTCTCAACCTTCCTCAGTCCGAAAGGACTTACCTATCTTTGAGTCTGCAAGGACTCCTCTGCACACCTCCTTAGTCCGACGAGGACTCACCGTTTACCTCAGTCTGCAGAAGACTTTCCTTTCAGTCTGACCAAGGGCTATCTACCTCCTGCCTTAAACCCTCCTGCCTTAAACTACACCTTAAGGCCTTCGTCAGTCTGCAAAGAACTCTCTCTCTCTCAAGACCTGCACATCCCTGAAGACCTGTATGTGAGACACCTACTTCTACTACAGGTATACCCCGCCTTAAACCCCGATAATCCTTACCACAGGCAACTTCCTTTGACTCTGTTGTAATGAGCCGATGCGTATTAGATTGCATAACTGATTAGTTCCCACTTAAATATTACCTGCTGTGAAAGTTGTGTTGCGTTGCTATACTTTGATTTTTACTAGCTGCTGTAAAGTTGCACACTATAGCTTTTTCATTCCAGGCCCGCCTTTGCCTGATTCATTAAATTACGTATTTACTATTTTTCCCCAAGTGTTTAGCCAGGGCAGCTTAATAATTACCAATTTTATTTATTTTGGGAATAGCTGGTTCTCTCCAGGGAATAATCCTCTCAATAAAACACCACGTCAAACTTACCTATTTGTGTACCGTTAATTTTAGTTAACAAACCCATTTTTTCTATACTGTGGTATTTTGTAGACTTGTATAAAATTAGCACACAGATGTACAGTCCAAAAGGAGGTTTCCAGAATAAACAACGTAGGGAATGTCACGCTCTAGTACGGACAGTAGTCAGTTCCACGTCTGACGGTGAACCTCAGCTAATGTTTCATGGACAAGCTCCACTGCCAATTTCTCCGCTAGTTCCCCTGGAAATCACCACATCCTTAGATCCCCTGCTTGGTGCCCAGTGGCCAAGATAACCAACAGCAGAGTATGAGGAACAGGTCAAATCGCTCATCCAAGAGAAGGCCCTCCGTGACACCCCTGCTAGACAGTCCCCTAAAACTATGAGTAATGTCAAACTGCAGTCTGGTCGATTAATAAGAGTATCACATCCAGACTGCACAGTACTCCATAAGTTTTGCTCAATCAAACTTGCATCTGGTAAAATAGTTCAGGTTCATTTCTTGACCCAGCTAGACAACCGACCCCGTGCAACACCTCCGTCTGCAGATTTCGTCCCATCATGCCAACCCACTCGCCCAACTAAAATCTCCTCTGCCAGACCCCACACCCCCACCTTCACGCCATACTAATCATCACTTAATTCTATCGCTCAGGGATCGCTGGCATCCTGTATATTGGCGACCCTGATAGTGAGGAGGATTGAGCTCCCTGGACGGGCAGCCACTTTCATCCGCCTCACTCTGGGGTTTGACTCCCCTTAAACCCGTAGCCAACCTGCCCCCAAGAGGCCTAATCCTGTATCTCACCCCTTTATGCCTTACAGGCTCAGTAAAACAGGTATTAATCGCTGTGGTAGGCTTAGCTAGGCTTGGTAGGATAGTCGTCACCGCACTGCACATCTAAGGCAGTCAGATCCAGTAGCACACGTGTCAGTAGGAAGAACAGAAAGAGGACCTCGTCCATCCCGGCATTGCAGCCTGGGAGCAAAACAGCACGTAAAGGTAGATCCATGGAAGAATGCCAATCAGAAACAACAGTTTGGTTCTCATGCAGTCTGAAATCCCTGATGAGATTTTAAAGAGTTCATTGTAATAATTATTTTTGAGTTACATAACAACCTTACATTTGTACTGAAAAATGTCATGTCAGTTATTTAATCTGAATTACTCTTGCAGGCTTGAATTAGTAGTAAAAATTGTTGTTGTACGCAAACAAATCCTTGCCATATTACCTGGCTAAAAGAGGTGTCTTAAAATCTGAAAATCAACATTAATCAATTTCAGAAATTATGAAAATTAAGGGGAATAAGGGTTCTTACATTATTCTTAAGTCTCAGAAAAAAATTTATTTTTGCAATTAATATCACAAAATTCAAAAGAAATAAATTTACGTACCACACAAAAAATGTCTATAAAAAACTGGGAATTGCAGAGAATGATACAATACTTTTCTTACTTGTGCTTGCTGCCAGATGAGTTGTGCTTGCTTCCAATTTTTTTGTAGTTTTGCTTGTTCATTTTCCAGCATTGATATGTACTCATCCTGCTTATTGGTCTTCTCATCAATCTGCTTCAACTGTAGTTCCAAAAATTTAACTTTCCTTTGGCTTCTAAGTTCCTGCAATGCAAAGTTATAGTCCATTCATGGTTACTTATAACTTTTCTGACAACCTATGCAAGTTCTACTTCTTGGATATTCCTTTGCCTAATGTAAACAAAGCTTAACTAGGTATAGAAAATGACACCAAAAGAACAATGCACCATGTTCATGCCTGCACAGAGTAATAATGTTTTGCATTAGAACTATTTCTTACTAGGGATTACCAACAAACGTATTTTCTCACGGTTTTTATTCATATAGTAAAAGCTCGATATAACGCAACGCGGCTGTTGGGGGACGTCACTCAGACCTGCGTTACAGATTTTCAGCGTTATTCCGGGAGTGACCAAGTACAGTAGCAAAAAGAACAGCCAGTGTTCTGATACGGCATGGCACCTATCTGTCAAACACGGCGCAAGTGTTGTTATTTACTGCAGTAACTCGTAAAATGCTTAGCCCCTTCCTATCAGATTTTTTTTGTCTGCATCACTGAACTTGATAGCACCCAAGGGAAGGAACAAAAGAAGAGAAACATGGTGTGATGAAGGGGGTTACATGCATTCAAGCAAGAATGGCTAAAAAATACCACGTTTTCCACCAAGGGCGGTGTTTGCTGCAAGTTGTTTGTTACACGGGTTGATGGAGGTGGATTCATCCTCCCGCTTCTTGGGGAGCTTGGTTGGGAGGAAGTGGGAAGGAGAAACAAAGCTCTCATCCAAATGAAACTAAACAAAGATCAAAAGCACACTTGCACTGCAAATGGGATCTATCAGTGCCTCGTGTGTTGTGAACATGTTACTTGCTCGTCTGATTTGCATTTTACAAAGGAAAACTAAAACAAAAAAAAAGTGAATTATTTGTGGCATGCTTGATGCCTAATACACTCAACGTGGAAAAATGAATGAAGGTGTACACGCCCAGTATCCCTCTAGAGACTAGCGAAATTGAGTCTCCTTAATGAGGATTTTAAGGGGACTGTGCAGGCTGATGATATTGCACCCTGGGACCCTGGGCCTGGCTCACCAGAGTATGTAGCTGGGCACTGAGGGTTATGCTAGCCCTTTAATGGCCTGCTCAATGATTGGGCATTGAGGAAAAATAGCTGTGGGAACACACCTGTGCTGTGTCAGTGATGTTACGTTATGTTCAGAGGATAAAAATCAAAGAAGAATAGAGAATTATGATTTAGTGGATACAGTGGGTGTCCTGGATTCGCAGGCAAGACAGTAAATATGGTTTAAAATTTACATTGCAGCGCATAGGAGGACAGGTTCTAGCGTGGTCTGTCCAGGAAGGAGTCTACACTTTCTGGGGCTGGTGCCTTGGGGCAAACTCTTGCCAAAGTCCAATTGATTGATAGGTGCAGGAGCATGCGCTTCACGAGGGATGGTCCTCGGGCTTATAGAGAATTGGGGAGAGCCCCCCCCCTGATTCCACTCGGTGAGAAGTTGAGTTAACAGTGTCACCAGCTACAGACCTCAAATGCTCCTCTGTGTTCACAGCGTGCCCCAGGTAAGGGCCCTATGGCTCTCAGTAAATAGCGAGCGGACCATTTTGTAGCCTGAGAGTCGTGTTTGTTCTCCTCAAGCCTCAGGAGTCTCAGAGAAAGGTTCTCTCTAACCTTACAACAGTTTCGCCAGAAAAGCGGCATTACCAGCTAGCAAAAAGACACCAAACATTGACAATAGGCGAGAGTGCCCTTCAGTGAGGTCTTTGTTTTGAAACTCTAGTACAGAAATAGTGCATGCACCGAGAAGTAGATAAAAGGATATGCACACAGAAGGCAAAGTGGATATGGAAGGTGAAAGTGAAAGAGAATAATAGGCCCAAAAAGAGGTTAACTGGTTTATTCCGTTAGTAGAACTTTGTAAGACATATCTCCAACCTGTGCCTGCTAACATCTGGTGGATGAGGGACCAAGTTTGCCAAATTTTTTGCTGCAGGGTGGCAGAGATATTGATTGAAGTTCAGCGTGAGAGAGACCCCACTAAAACAATGCCCGGTGCAGATGAGGTATGTGGCCAACACTCGAAACAAGGAGAAGGCCCCGCAACAAGAGCTTCTGCCTAGTGTGTTGAGAAACACAAGTTCTGACAAATGTAACATTATATGCTACGTCTAACTGCTACTGTTGAAGGAAAGCGGTACGGCAAGCGTGAAGAGATAGCGAGAGTTGCAGAAGATACGGTCAGAACTGCTCGTGAACTGCCCTGTCTGGAAGGCATGAATAGCAATGAATACCATTGAGAGACATGGTGAACAAGGGGTGGCTGGAGTAGGCCACATGGAGGAGGAAGCCTCGCCTGATGCGTGGTGAGCATGCGCGTTTGGTGCCTGCCGGTCAGGCAAGGCAAGCGAGGGGATAGGTGCACCCACTCAGACTAGAGCATGACATCATGTGGATTGCCAGTCTCTCAAGTGGCAAAGGGTTGACTCGCTTGTGAACAGGAACAGTAGAGAGGCAAAATGAACGGCAGCATTCGGCGCTATGGTACACTAAGGGGAGCACTGGGGGCTGAGGCTTGGATATACATGCAACAGTCGTCATTCATTGGTAATAAAATGTTAGGGTGCATAAATTACACGGTAGCTTAAAATATGCAGAAATATACAGTGCTAACTTTGCACTTCTGACATACATGCATTTTCACAGTTAACCATAAGCAGTAGCTGCAGGTTGGTTATCTGTAGGAGTAAAATATACCTGCAATGGTGTGCGGGCAACTGCCCAATTGTATGCAACACTTTTTCACCACATGTGCAAAGTAATACCCCTAGCAGCAATGGACTGACCCTGAGCTGCAGCTCAGCCTGGTGGCTGTGCCATTCGAGCAGAGGGTTAGGACCATGCTCCGATGCCAGTGCAACTCGCAGATCCTCCACTGCCCGTGCCTGCAGCTGCAGCTCCTGCACTTTGGTGGCAGAGTCATGGGCCAGCTTCTCGGCATGAGCTGCCCTGTCCCGCAGGTCCTGCTGCTCCCTCAGCCACTGGTGCAGCAGCAGTGTGTGATGCTCCTGGCCAGAGGAGACCATGGTGCTGATGCACTGCTGGCGCAAACCTTGGCTCAGCTGTTGGAAGGACCTGCAACCACAAGTCTTAACACCAACAAACATGCCAACACAAAGATACCAGCACCAACAATGCCAACATCACCATAAATGCTAATATTAACAAAAATACAAATTACAACAATGATAACGAAACCAACAACAACAAAATGAAAATATACTGTACTAAGCTTCTTGCAAAGACCTTTAGCTTTCTATGCTGATGCTATATTTACTAAAACTACTTGGTTGCCTTTGACCTAGGTCCTGTATAAATAGCAATAAAAATGACCGATACTATGAAAAAGAGGATAGGGCCTTGATATTTTTTTTGCAATTAAACATAGCACCCTTACGTACACCTAAAATTATTACACACATATAGCTTACTCACGTCTTAAAACTGGGACATAATGTCTGCTGTTATACTAAGACATTTGTTCAACTCATTCTCCTAACATACTGAATCTTGTAAATTAGGTACACTGACCTCCACTGGCATTTTGCCATATTCTAAAGAAGAGAAAGAGGGATGAATGACTCAATAGCAGAGGCACACCATCTTCTCCCCGAAAAACAACAGTTGCAAGTATTCCTTTACCCATTGTCTACCCCTAAGATGAACAGTACACAAGGAAAGGACTTAGTCCTAGTCCTGAATAAGCTAGACTGTTCCTTGTTCTGAATGGGAAGTCCCTGACTTTAAAGCTATCAGTGTGAAAGCAGAAGAATCATACTATCAGGCAATTGCTGACACATGAAGTACTTTGCTCTAGATAGAGAAAGCGTACTACAGAAACATGATTTCGCCCCATCTGAATATGGCAAGCCACATGGGCTAGTCTCCTGTCAGTACTGGATGCACGACATAGGGAACTCCAAGAAGTTGACAGTGCCTCATCAAACCTCTAACCTTGTGCTCCTAGCTTGTACTGTCTACCAGAATCCGCAAAAGACCATCATGTCATCGCCTTTCCTGAACCGAAGTTATTTTACTTCACTGTACTCGCCAGCAGAAGAGTGCACCAGTTTGAATTTGGTGTTGCAGGAGAAGTGGGTTAATCACCAAAGTGTCACGGACTACTCGAGCGCCCTGAGTTGGAGTTCTGCACTCCAAGCGCAGAGCAAAGAGGCAAGATAAGCATCCATGGTCCATGGATCTGATGTCACAAGCTCCTCCCCTAGGAGGCAGGGCCAAGACCCCCACACCTCTCAAAGCATCTAAGATCATCAGAGATCACTATAAAAGGCAAACACAACCACGCCTGAGCAGTTGCTCGGGGTGGCTCACCAGAGTCACTCATCCACTCCTAAGGGCTGTGAAGGCCAGAGCTGGAAACTACGGCGGAGACAGTTTTACAATGTCCTCTGGCTGTGAAGGCTGAAGGCATCCTGACTGAAGGACCGGTATTCCTACACCCGCTCCACTGCCATGACGACGACGCTCTCCAAGTGGCCATCTTCCCCTGAAGGACGTTACTTCAGAAGCACATCCAGTCGTCATTGCCTCGAGCACCTCCTACGTCGACCTAACCTGTCCTAAAAACCCTGCACCTTCCAGGTAACCTGTGGTCATGGCGACGTAGTCCCCTAAAAACCTTAGCCTGGCCAACTCTACCACTCGAGTAGAAAACCCTGTACAGTATACTTATTACGAGATTCCTTCTGGAGATTCCCCATGAAGTGCAGTTAGGATTCTTGGACTAGATAATATTAAATAATGTCATTAAATGTAATTATTTTACCAAGTATTTGAACATAACATAAATGTAACAGGTAGTCCTCACCTGACTTGCATTTATTATACTCTTTGACTTCTCACATTCGATTTGTACTCAAAATATATCCTCTTTTATTATCCGCAGTAAAGTATTCCATGGTAACAGTTGTTATCGTAACTATATTTATCACTATTTCGCTTTGCTGTATCAACTTGCATGGTTATATTAAAGCAATTGACGGGTGCCACTTTATTATACTACTACAAACAATTATGATGAAGCTGAGAGCTAGACAGAGGGTAGCTACACCCACCCCTGGCCTCGCACCAGTGAGATGTAACACCTCCCACTGCGGCACGCTGCTGCACCTGTCTTTTGGACTATATAAGTCCATGCACGGCAGGGCTCGCCAGCAGTTTTCTTCCTTCTGATCTTCGGAAGTTCTTCCTCCAGCTCTTGGAGCTCGCTCCACCACTTCTAGTGCTGGGGCCTTCGACTACCTCCAAGTCTTCAGCAGCTTACCAAAGGCTGTAGCCATTGCAGTCACCAGAAGATCTCCTACAGCAGTGACCAGAGGCTTCACTGATGTCAACTACTACCACTTACCAGAAGGTCGTCATTGATGACAACCTTCTTCTACCAAAAGTTTCTTCTGCTACAATCGTCAACACACTCCGCTACTGATGCCTTCCTGAACAGTAGTCACCCCTACTACTGGTAGGGGCAACTACGCTCCCTGCTACTAGAGCAGTGGATACTGTTACTTAATTGTCTCATCTAGACACCCCAAAGTTAGTTAATCATGTTCAGAATATATTTAATCGTCGACTTCTTATATGTACATGACTAGCTTAGAACCATGTACCCTACACCTGTTCGGCGTAGGTTACTTCCAGCATACCGTCTGCTTGGTAGGAGATAGCACGTGTCACTGTATTTACTACGGTATTAATAAATACAGATTTGTTCTTTTAGCCACGAGTATTCTTTATAGAGGGTTATTCATTGTGCCTGCTAGGAACGATACACGTTGTGCACTGCCGACCAAGACCAGGTATTTATCTATGAACTAGACCATGGCTGGGGATCCCCTTCCGGAGTATACCAGTCCAAGACATACACAATTTGAAGGCTACATATTCTAGACCTCCGGGGATAGAATAGCAGAGCCACAACCATTATAAACGCCTCCAACAAGGGAGAGACAGTACGCTTGGGTTGTATCCCTTGCTGGAGTGTTCCAGACTGGCCTTGGTTGCGATACCACACCCAGTAGTAGCAGGAAGGCGGCCCATACGGCTCAACGCTTCTGGTCTGCCCGCCGGTGGTGGGGGCCTTCTGGAGCACCAAGCCGTGCCGGCAGCTGCTACTGGCCCTAGACTAATATAGGGAATTGTTTTGCATACATGGTGCACGACAGATATCATTCAGCGGCGGACCACACTCTATGTCTTTCAAGGTGAGGCAAGGCTCACAGAGAGAAGAGCAAAGGACAGCTAACCTTGCTGCCAAGCAGTGGGCTGTATTGGCTCCACCAACTTTGGACAGACAGGCGGAATAAGACCGCACTGTCTTAGTCAGACTTTTGGAGAAACCGACATATTCCGTATTTGAATATATTGTCTTTCCTCCACACACCTGTACACACCAAGGCTACCATCCCATCCTGAGTGGTCTGGTGCATCCGTATTTGAATATATTGTCTTTCCTCCAAGCACCTGTACACACCAAGACTACAATCCCATCCTGAGTGGTCTGGTGCAAGGGACAGAGGTAAGATACGGGATCTCCAACCCCAGGTTCTGGAGTACCAAAGGAGCAGCTTGGAATTTGCGGTACTGCATTGACCGACACGGTATCATTGACCTGAAGTCAGCAGCCAAGCCCCGTTCTACAGCCGGCTGAAGCAATGACAAGTAAGCCAGGTAAACCCGACACCTCCCGCCAGGTACTTACCTCGACAAGTAAACCCATAGTGGGAAATAAGGTAGCTAACCGTAAGTCATTAACCAGCCAGCCTATCGATAACTTTGTACCAACCTGCAAACCTACGTGCCCAGTAACAGTAACGGACCATAAACGCCAACTGGAATAGTAAATCCCTAACATCGCGTGCTTGGTTTAGCACACGCAAAGCCACGACGACTGTGGTGACTAGCCATTAACCCGAGTACGCATCACCATAAATAAATTGAATTTACAGAGATTTATTTATACTAGATTCAATAATCTTTTTGTACCTTGCGAATTAAAGTATAAGACACAGTTTAATTTCTCATGAATTCTTTTGTGTACGCGAAGTAACGCCAGCTACACGTATGGCAAATACAAGTAATACAGAGCGGTATTCTGAGTTTGGCCAAGATAATGCTAAGGGTATTGCAGAGGCTAATATTCGGAGGAGCCCTTCACTATGAACTAAATACACCTTGGTACTACGGCTGCTCACATGATCTGTTGTATAACCCTTTGGGCTGGCAAATGGCCAGATGTTGTTACACAGCAAGATACATCGGGTTAAGTCGTTTACCCGAACGTACACTATAGGACAGCTAAGTATACCTGGCTTTACGTCATGTACATTTCTTTGTGTGGCTATTCATAATTCAATCTGAATCAATATCAGTAGATCTGCCTCATGCCAAAGAATTATACGACAGGTGCCAAGAACCATCTTAAATGGGAACTGCACCTTTTAGAAGCAGAGATTATTAGTAATTCAATTCCAGAATCACAGGAGAGCAATTCTCTATTCTCTTTACCCACCTGGACACTGGGATGAAAGCCTTTAGAATATTTAATAATATTGTATAGTGGCACTGACATATTAGGTATAGAGTAGAGGAAGCGCTCCGCTACCTGCGAATCCACATGTAATACATCGGCGAAGAGTGTTGCCCACTGTTGCTAACTTTGTCCCGATATACAAACCTACACATCCCACGATATATGCGGGTACCTTGCCCAAGAGGGATTAATCTCTCCAGGGCGTACTATATGCGACACTCATATTCAAGAAGCTGAAGGCCACCCAAGCCACTCTACATGTAAGAGATGCTGCGGCTGCCCGCAGCAAGGGTTTGTAAGCGGCAAGCCAGAGCAAGGCGCAGAGCGATCTTGGTTAGCCCACCCTGCTGCTTGGAGAAACAAATACCGGAGAAATGAGTATGAGGTCAGGACAGCGATATATAAGGCTGGGAAAATGGCGGCTCTGGGTGCCATCTTATGCCAGACGCCGAAGGCCCTGCCTGAGGACCACTGGCCGTGAGGACCACCAGCCTGTGGTCCTAGTTCGATGCCCGCTGTACCCGCCATGGAGAGAGCCTCCCCGTAGTCGCTGACGACACTTGGGTAATTATACTCCTAATAGGGGGATTTAGGGTACGTGAGACTTTGGGACAGGTGAAGGCCTTATTAAGCTCCACAAGAGCAGTAATATTGCTTCTTAACTTAACGCAGAATATCCTTGCTTTAACTGCATTCATATTTAAGTAAATAATTTGAAGTGTGTCAGCCTCAGCACTATATCTTGTTTAACTCTAATCGCATTGCCTGGCGGATGTTGTATAGTGTTTTGTATAATAAAGTGGAGTTTTGTAAGAACTGAGTGCTCTTCTTCTAGCTACCTTAATCACCTTAAATAGTGCATGGTCAGTTCCCTTCTGGATGGCCACAGCAGAGCGTACATTTAAGTTCAAGTTGTTCGTCAGGGTTTCCATCCCTAAGTGATCTACCTCTCACACACCACAAGATACCGCATCTGGTTGCCTCCCCTTCCGACATGGGAAGAACCGCCCCGCATAGCTAACTTGGGACTTGTGTGCATCCCTCAGGTGAATTCATTGATGAGTGATTTGTAACTAGTGTACAACCTTTGTGTAACACACAAATTGGCATTCGAGGTTTTCATTCTCACCTCACCATTACCAGTATGGTGCTTTGCCAACATTCCAGGTTAAGAGTGGGAACTCCCCTTGTACCGGGTGGTTTAAATGTTGGGGTACTCCTAACCCTCTTGAGCGTCATCCCTCAGCGCTGCACTTTACTGTTTAGCATACACAGGTGGTTATAAAATGTGCTGCATACATAAATCCCCTTACATTACCCCAATCCTCTCATTTAAGATCACAACAGACATCCTCATATCCACTTTGTTAATAAAGGCTGTTCACGATAAAGTAAGTCCTTTAGAAATGAACCTTAGAAAAAAGCCACTACCACTGACTGCATATATTTTAACAGTGCACCGAGTGGCATTTGCCAGTAAAGTTGGTAACAATAGCTGCAAAAGTAGTTCCATATTTTAACATTGAATAAAAAGTGTTAGATAACCATTTGTGATAACTTAAAATTATTTCTTTTGCTTTTCATTTTTTTTAATGCATCGAAGTGTAAAAATAAGCAATTTTGTAAAGTATTTAATTTCATAATATGTAGTTTCAGTTTCACTTGACTGACGTATGAATAAAGTGATGAGGCCCAGTGCAATGTTAATTTTACATAAGGTGGAGGAATACACAACGTGCATACAAGTAGATCATAAGCAGGGCTTTCAAAAGTGCTCATTTTACCATGAACAGCCTATAAATAGGCATGCGCCAGTTACAGAACAAATGTGAAATGTAACAACTTGCTGTAGCCTTACTTTATAGATAGGCAGCTAGCAGCTTTGTAAGCAGAGCTGAACACATCAGTGACTTAATGACATACACCCAAATTCTTTCTTTTACACTTTATACCTACTTCAAGACTTTCCAACCACTGACTCATCAGTAAAGTTGTCAATAACAGCCTTGCTTGTTGAGAAATCTAATTTCTTTCTGCCATCTAACCTTCTCATTCACTGACACTTCAATTACTGTATTACCGTACTTTAGAAATAAAAGAGCCACCAAACCAATCACAGTATACATCAACTGCAATCTACATCAGGTACAAAAAAATAAACTCATCAGGATGAAGGACCGTCTCCATCCCTTTACAGTTTTGTCATATAAACACATAAAACATTATGCTAGTAAATGAATGGTGTTTTGAAGAATTTTCTAGATTTCAGTAACAAGATGCAATGGTGCTGACAAAATGCAATGAGTAAATATGTAAATGAATGAAAAATTTATGAAAGCAATGTATACAGAACTCAAGCAAAAAAAGTTACAATGTACAACAATTCTTGTGAACAAATTAAGAGTATAAAATACAAACTGGGTTCAAGTGTTCAGGGAACGAAGAAAATGCATACTAACATTAGGGTTAAATCATTAAAGGAAGAGGATACAGAAAAAATTCTAGAGTCATACAACAGGAAAAGACAAAACCATAGATGAGAGAAGAAAAAAATTAATACGCCATTAAAATTACTGTGAAGAGCATTTATGCCATTTTTTATTATTTAATTTTGGTGGGTTGGTGTAGTGACCAGTAAATTAAAAGACCAAACATTTGAGACACACACTACATATTTTACCAAGTGCACACAATAACAGTAGTCACCTCATCCAATTTATTTTATATAATGGAAAATAATTTTTCTATTTAGGTGAAAAATTAATTTTTAAACACGGCACAGCTTCATTTCTGTAACATAATAACCCATGCGGTATTATGCATCTCCTTTTTATAAAATTTAACTCAGCCTATTGCACTATTAGTGAACAAATCAATTAATACCTGCAACAGCTGGTAAGTTTGCTTCTTAGCTGGGAAACTTCTTGCTCCTTCTCATCTAATTGACTGTCTTGTTTCAAGATTACAGTTTTTAGGTGAGTGACCTCACTCTTCAGGTGCTCAGCTTTCTTGGTGGCTGCCATCTCTGCTAGTTTAGCTGTCAGCACCTCATGGCCAAGTTTCCCTGTAACAATGCAAGCAACATTTTGCTTCTCTGAAAAAACTCAAACTCTCATTTTAACCTAATAATGACAATGTTGATAACCACAACAACAAAATAAATTAACTGCAAAAAAGCTTTTAAAACAAAACTTTTATTTACAAATGACTAAAAAGAGTAAAATAATTATAGTTGTAGGTAGATAGTGTTACTTGTAAGATGTGGTTGAACAGCAGTAATAAACTGTACTAGTAATTAATATTTTTGTATCAATTTATATTTAGTATATAAAAGCTTGGCACAATATAGAACTTATATCTCATTAGTGTAGACCTACTAAGCACACATCTTACGTAAGGTTCTTAACTATTACCAATATAGAACATAAACCTCATCTACGTAAGCATAGTAAGCGTAATCTTGCATAACTATTCGAACTATAGAACATATAAATCAATTGTGTAAGTGTCGTAAGCAAATATCTTGTGCAAGGCTCTTAACAATGCGCAATATAGAATGTATACCTCATTTGTGTACTCGTAGTAACCACATATCTTGCGTAAGACTCTCTAACTATTCGCGCCAAGCTTTTATATACTAACTATAAATTGATACAAAAATATTAATTAGTTGTACAGTTTACTACTACTGTTTGTCTGTGTCTTAAAAGTTCCACACATGATGTAAAGACTGTTCACGATAATGTGTGCAGTTTATAATGAACCTTACAAAAAAGTTACTGCCCCTGCCTGCATATATTTAAAAGGTCACACTGAGTGACATACGCCATATGCCCAGTAAAGTTAGTAACGATAGGTGGAAAATAGTTCCATATCTTAACGTCAAATAAAAAGTGTTAGGTAACCATTTGTAATAACTTAAATAATTTCTTTCATTTTCTGTTTTTTTTTTTTATGCATCGGTGTATAAAAATAGCATATTTGTAAATTATATACTTTTATAATAATTTCTCAGTTTAGTTTGACCGATGCATGAATAAAGTGATGAGGCCCATGGCAATGTTAATTTCACATAAGGCAGAATAATATACAACATGTACACAAATAGATTTTAAGCAGGGTTTTAAAAGCGCTCATTTTACCATGGACAGCCTATAACTAAAAATATAATTATACTCTATCTAGTGCATTTGTAAATAAAAGTTTGGGTTTAAAATGATTTTTATAATTAATTTATTTTCACTTTTTAGACTATGTGCAATTACTTGCGATTATGTGCAATTACTTGTGACTACTTGCGACAACTTGCGACTACTTGCGATTACAGCTGCCATATACGCAAGAAGTACCAGCGGATGCTAAACAGATTGGAAAAGACTGTAAATATTACCCAACAGAGAAAATTGTGTATGCTGTAAAGTGTAAATGTGTTCTATTTCAGTATTATGTTGTTTCCAAAGTGCCATGTTTTTTTTTTTTAGCTAATGTAGGTGAGCCATATGATTTTTTAAATTAGGTTTAATTTTTTTAAATTGTTGAAGTGTAACTCACCTTGTTGAACAGGTTTGTATAGCTAGTATAAAAGGAGAAAGTACTCCGCTCAGGTTAAAAACCCAGTGCCACACGTAACATGTCCTTGCTGTGTGACACATAGGAGTGGATAAAGAGCAGCCTGCTTATAACTTCTTCTTCAGCACCACGGCAGAAAACAGGTAAAAACACACCCATGTGAGTATGGGCTAACTTTCTTTCTTCCATACGTGTGGCATGTAAAATTCAATATTTTATTGCAGTAAACAAACTGTAATTTGTCCTTTGTAAATACCCATAGCCATCAGCTGTTCAGTTTGACAGCTACGCTTTCTTTTCTCAACTTTTAAGGACCTGTTCATTATCCCAACTCCCCACCACATGACACACTCCCACACAAAAAGAAGGGGTAGCAATAACAAGCAGCCAGCCCAGCGCCCGGAAGAGAGAAACAGAGACAGCGCAACCCGGAAAGTTACGCACCGCGCTGCTGCCCAGCCTAGCCAAGAGGCACAGAACAGCAGCTGCACCAGATGCCAACCAACTACATTAAGGGGTCTGTCTGATAACACCCCTTTGCCTAGAATCGCCAAGATAGTTCTCCATCGCAAAAGAGGCGGGAGTGGGGGGCAAATTGACGTGTGATGCTTCCTGCTCATTATTGTTATTCGACTCTGCATCATCACGTGTGCGTCATGTGCGTCCAAGGGAATCAAATCTCGACTGGCCGCCTCCAAGACCAGCAAACAAATTGATAGGAAGTCATGTCATTGCTCCATGCAACTTGTAAACCCGCAGAGAATCAGCCACGAGCATGCAAGAATTTTCCCCTAAGCAAGCAGCGGATGCAGCTCGCAAACCACACTCAAAACCCGCCGACGGCCACAATTCCCACATGCAAAAATTCAGAGTGACCCGGCCGGGGATTGAACCCGGATCGCCTTGGTGGTAGGCGAGCAAGAACAAGACAGGTGAAGGTGTCTGTTGGCTTGAGGAGTTTGGCTTGAAGAGCGAATGAGAGCTGACAATTAAGTAGTTGTGAAAACAATTGGCCCTAATTGTGGCTTGTAGACCTGAGGGAACCCAGGGCATTACGTGCTGTGTACTTGTCGGGTGTAGTGATGCTTGACTGCAAGTGTCAGGGGGTAACAACGACTCTTTGGCTGCTGTGCAGGGGAAGGAAAACTGGTAGAAGACTGTAAGGTCTATGAGAGTCCTGAGGAGGACTGTGGCTGTGCAGTAGAGAGTCTTAGCATGACTTGTGCTGAGGCCTGCTATGTGGACAACTAGCGTTTCTACCGGGTGCACTGTGTCATATTGGTATTGGCTGGAAGGGTCCCGCGTGCTTCGTTCACTTTCGGTAATCTTCAGCTGCCTCCCCTTTAGGTTTGAGACAGGCTGCTGCCGTTTCTTGGTGGAGTAAAAGCTGGGGGTTTTGGTGTGGATGCGGGCTGCATTTGCTGTTCGCTATGGGGAAAACTCTTGCATACCCACTGCTGATTCTCAGTGGGTTTACAAGTTGCGGGGAGAGATGCCGTGACTTCCTATCATTACATGTGTTGGCCTTGGAGGCGGCCGATCGGGGTTCAATTTCCTCGGGGTCACGTGATGATGCGGAGTCGAATGATGATAACAATGAGCAAGAAGTGTCATGCATCACTTGAAAATAAGATTATCCCCAAATGGTAAAAATTAATTTCCTCAGAAATTATTTTGATGGGTATTTCAGCAGTATTTTTATATTTACACTAAAATGAAGGTTCTAACTTGTCTTGTCTGCAAATGCCAAAAATGAAATAGATCTTTAGTGGAGAAGAAACAATTATAATGCAGTACTGAGCACAAACTATTATAATTTTTAGACAAACTTACAAGTCAATAGAAATATTACCCATCAGAGTTATAAGTTTTTGAAAGCACATGTTATTTGATGCTTTGTGTAAAAGTTTATGTGTATGAGCAATAAGCCAACAAGATACAATCATGATACTAGCAGACTATGGAATGTGGATGGTGAAGAACTGACCTATGGTCATCTTGTCGTCACTGGTCGACTGCAGATTTAGGATCTGCTTCTTCATAAAGTCGAGCTGCAGCTGCCGGCTTGACTGGCACAACTCCAGTGCATGCACCTGCCGCCTAGCCACATCGGCCAGCTCCTCACGGCAGTCCTTCTCCTGACGCAACACCAGCTGCAACAACATGCCGACAGCCACATAGAATGGCTTTTCACAAGCACCATCTGAGAATGGCTGTGACTACACAACATGCTAACAGACCTGCGAAAACCAGCAGTCTTGTTGAATGGCACTACAAACAAAACCGTCAGAGAAACAAACACACTTCCTTATTTCTTAAGTATCCTCATTTAAATCTTATAGTTTTCTTGTTTCTTTTTCAGAAGACAATTCAATCAACAACTCTATGACCAATCAGTTCCACGAGACAACATAACAACCTAAGCATTGACATACCGTATATTATCACATTAGCATTTCTCACACATTACTAACTGCAAGTTTTTAATAACTGTTAATCCCAATATACAAATATTAACTTGGCTGGACGGAATATAAAATGAAATACCAGTACAAACAATTAAGTAGACCATATGTATATTCTTTTAATGCCACCAGAAAATTTTCTCCTCTAAGATTTGAATCGCGCTGAAATAAACTACACTTACGAGAAACATTTCTGTTTACAGTTCTTGCATGCTACATCAAAACTAATTTTATTTGAATGCAGAGTAATATGAGTTAATAATGACTGCTTTAAAGCACTGTGATTTATATGCATTAAAACTCTTGGTAAGTTCAACTTAATTAATTCATAAAACTTTCTTCATAGTTCTTGGCAAAATTTAGTTGGCTAAGTTGAAATGTTATGTCAAAGAAATAGGTGACTTTCTTGAACAAGGCATTGAGGCACCTTTCGACTACAAAGCTTCAGGCCTGAATTCCTAGTAATCCATGATGAGCATGTCATTTTTTGATTAATTTTAAGCAATCCTCCGATTAGCCACCTGGCACGAAAGTGGAAACGTAAAAGAAAAAAAAGGAGGCAGAAACAGCTTGAATAATTGCTTACCAACTCTTTCTCCAGCTCAGCATGCTTGTCTTTGACTTGTTGAATTTCACTGTGGTCCATAGTGACAGAAAGGCTATTTTGTACATCTTTTGCTTGTTGAAGAGCTGCAGTCTCTTTCAGAAGGTTTGCATTACATGACTCCAAGTACGAATTTCGTTCCTCCAACTGACTAATCTGCTCTGAACACACATGACATCAAAATAATGAGCAAAAAAAAAAGTATGACATTGCTAACACTTAGATTATAAATCCTTTAGCCTTGCAAAATACATTACATAAATCAAGTGCTAGAGAAGGAAAAAAAAAAAAAAACCAGTGATAAACTTTTAACAATTAAAGCTATGGACTATTTATCATCGCTCTCCACACTCACAGCTAAATGAAAAGAACAATTCAATATTTAACCTCAATGGTGCTAAATGGAAAACTTAAAAAACTGCCAAATTAGCTGCTGCATTAAAACTGGCAGTAACTTGTTTGTGCCATGTGTTAAGTGTGACTAACACTGAGATGACTCCCAAAGGGAATGAGAGTATCATAGAATAAACCATAAAGAAATGTGGAATACACAGAATAACTGCAAAATGAACAAACTAGTTGGGTGCAGTAACAATTCCAAAAACAATATTTAACAAGAACATAAAGAGACATGCAGAAACAGATTGCAAATGTCATAGGTATGTAAAAGAAACTTAAGAAATGTGAATCCACAACATTAAAATAAATATGAAAATAAACTACAAAACACAAACAGATGTTGGACCACATAGCAGACTAAAGTCACTACTTTGTACATATCCTAATCAGTACAGTAAATTTAATATTTTTGCATGTGGGAATTGTGCCAGACGATGCTGCTAGTTGGCTGGTTTTCTCAGAGATCTCCTGTTTCCCCCACCCTTTAATTCCAGTGCTGACTCATACTTACCTCACTTCACCCTCATCGGCTATCAAGATCTCGATGTTAAGAACCGTCAAAATCTCTTCACTCACTTATTCACATTTGAACTTTTGAAGACTTGTTTAAAATGCTGATGCTAAAGACACATTACATAAAATTTAGAAATGTAATTATTTACCTTTTAAAATACTGAACATTTTTTCAGCATGGTTTGCTTTCTGTTTTTCATGAGTCTGTTGCACCTCAAGTGCAGCAAATTTCTTGGACATCATCAGAATCTGTAATAAAAAAAAATATATATTACATATATCATTGTGGAAAAAAATCCAAATGTTTATATAACTGTGGAAATAGGTAAGCACTTCTTTTTAAAAATATAAAATATTACAAAATATTTGAAAGTACACAATATAATGAAAGTAAATATGTTCAGTTCAAACACATGTGCAAATCATTCTCCCTGCAGTCTAAAAAAATATGTTCATCTGAGAATGCCCTTATATGTTAATAAATATGCTGCCCATGCAACACAGATAACAAATAGGAGCCCAACCAAACTTTTCCTGTGCATGTGTACACATAGGCCAAGTGACATCTCCTCTAGCAGTATCCTTGCACAAGCACCTCAAAGATTAGGACTCAGACCACAAATTCATTACATAATATAAAGGTCATATTTTGTTAGGGGAGGAAGCCTCCTTATTCTTTACAAACCCAGAAAGAAATTGTACTATACTCTTGTTAATACCTTGATACACTGCCATTATAGGCTGTTCACGGTAGAGTGAGCACTTTTTAAGGCCCTTCTAAATTTTTCCTTTCAACCAATTTCCATCTTCCTGCTGCTTTTTAATATAAAGATTGCAATGTGACCAATAAACACAGTGTATACATTTCACCACCCTCATTTAATGCCTGAGGCTACAATAAGATATATTTATTAGTGGTTAACGCTTTTTGGGAAGGCCTTAAAAAGTGCTCACTTTACCGTGAACAGCCTATATTTATTTGGACCTGACACTGGTGATGGAATCAGTTCAGTGGCCAAGGTATGCAAATCATCAGCTGGGTTGGTCATCCCTCCTTAGTCACAGTTCTCACAAGGCAGAAGATGGTACCAAAAACGGTATACATTGAGTACTATTGGAAAACAAAAACATGTCTCATCTTCCTCCTTCATCCATTGGGATGCCATAACTACTCAATGATGTACAGAAATTGTTTTTGGGCAAGCATTCCTGGTATGTTCTGGTCAGGATGCCAAGAAATCCCTGGGGTCACAGTTCTTCAGCTGTGGTTGATCTCCCCCCCCCCCCCCCCCGAATGACTTGGAGAACTCTCTTGAATTCCTGTGGTACCAGAAAGTGTACTTCTTTGGTGAAATCAGAACTTCACATTGGTCAGCTCTACATTATTAAATTCTGGGGATTTGCTGGCCTGGATGGTTTATCATGCACTTGTTACCTATGGCTTGCATATTACATCTTTGGCCATTATGATAAGGTAGTGAGTAGATGGCATCGAGCCCAAATACATTTCTTGCCTGTACAAGGAACCTAATGGACCATGCTACTGATTAGGGAAACTATTTGTTGTCACCAGCAGATTCCTCCTCCCTCTAAAAGAATTCCCCAACAGTTCTCTGAGAGGGAACTTATTCCCCTCCAAGCCAACTGCTAAGAGGAACATCAAATACTCCTATTCTTCTATCTTTTTCCACTGGGTGGAGGAGCCATCAGCACTGAACTCATCATAAGTAGCATCTACAGCTCTCTGTTCAAAACATCTGTCGTGTCTGAGCTGGAATCCTGCCTATAGTCCGTTCGTGGTTACTTACATCTTTTTTGAAGCTCTGCTAAAGTTTTATTTCCAAAATACTCCTCCGCTTCATACAAACAAAGCTTATCCAAGTATCGAAAATTACACCAAAGGGAATATGCACCACATTCGTGTGCACTCAGTGAAACAATATTCTGCATACAAACTATTTCTTACTAGTCATTACCAACGCACCTGTTATGTGTATCACTGTTTTTATTTATATTAATTATAAATGAAATCCTACCATGTATAGATAAAATATTAGTAAAAGTTTTATTTAACCAAAAATAATGTATTCTTACTTTAACAGAAATATGAAATGCTTGTGATACATTGCATGTTTATGAAATAACCAAACACGTTATATATAAGGTGATTTTTCAAAGGTTGGATTGAAAACGTGTGAAGTAACACTGAATGGACTATACCATGATGATACCATGAATCTACAGATAGTTAAAATACAAAGCTGCTGGGTGTGTTGTATGATCCATCGTCATTGAGACACAGCAAAGATGATAATATTATCTGCCCCCCTCCCCCCCCAAAATTACAGATAATCATTTTAATAGGGTAATCAGAATTATAGTTAACTTAATTTTCTTCAAAATACAAATTTCCTAAAATTATTAACACAATCACCTAAACACATCAGTGTTGCTAGTTTGGAGTGACAGAAGGGGAGCTGAAACAACCGTAATATAAAAGAAGAAGAAAAGAAAAAAAAGGAGGGGGGGAATTAATGATACATTCAGAGAGTTATAATTGTAATAAATCATTAATTTGTAAAGTTTTGAAGAGTTAAAACCCAAACTAATAATCCTACAAAGCCACTCAATACCTTCCGGAACCACTCAAGAAAATTTGGTCAAGGGGATGGTATGTTGTCATAAATGGATGAATGCTGGATACAGGTAAATTAAAGGTTTTTGCTACATGCAAAAAATTACAAAAAAATCTTAAATTAATTTCAATATTTACATAATTACAAAATATATTTCACTTAAATAATAAGAAAAAAATTTTGATGTTCATTAAATTGGGAAAACAGAAAGAAGAATTATTGCCAAAAGTGAAAATTGCGAACTCCTTAACTGCAGTTGAGTCTAGTGTAATATGTTAAGGCAATGTTTTCCCTAGTGGCCGGCTGGCCAGCAGGTAGAATTGGTAAGTGTCGCACCTGTTGGCGGATGTTAGAGACAAAGCTTCAAAGTTCTCCAGTTAGTTCAGCTTTCCGACGAAAGATGGCAATACCAGCGACAAGTATTGGTAACAAAACACAATTGCCATTCATTGGAATGCATTTGTCTAATTTCAAGGTGTAACAGTCCCGTCGAGGAAGATGTCTTGGGTGAGTAAGGTTGGAAGGGGGGAGCATGAAGCTGAGAGCTTATTTACCCCCTGCGATGACGCACAACACCACGACCTTCACCGCACCTTCACTGTTCTGCTGTTAGCAACTGTAGCGATGTGAAACACAAGCCTTTCCCAAGAATCACTTCGAACTGCTTTTGCTTCCTTCCGGTACTGTCTCACAAGAAATAATTTTAAAGAAGTAATGCTAGAGAAATTATGGCACACTTCACAAACAAAATATTAATTTGTAGTCCACTTGAAACATTGAAGTAGACCCTGAGTGTTATATTAAATTTGAGTTGACATTATTTATGGCAGGTGGTACAAAGGAAAGTTTGCATTTTTAAATCATAATCCAGTACACACTTTTACACCATGGATCTCGCGTATTAAAATAATATTGTTCTCATATTGTACACTGGCTAAAATAATGTGTAATTTATTTTGATTGTGTGGTCATAACAGAGAATTTACTGTGTTCAACACACCCAACTGCTGTGTCACCTAAAATTCATCACGTTATAACCTAGTGATCTTAAACTTATATGAAACAAATGCTACCAGTTTTTAAAACTTTCTGCACACAACTGTGCTAAATAGAGTTAAACTGCAAGCAAGGCCATTTTTCCCAGCTTGAGTTGTAAGGGATTGTGTGAATTTTATACGTATGTATACATTATACCTATATAGCATATATTTGTAATGTATACCCACCACAGAGTAAGAATCTGTATTTTGCAACAAATATTTCAGCTTCATGTACACACATTTTTTTACAGTGTGTATACTGCACATCTCTTAGACATTAACCGTGTTCATAACTGATAAAGCTCGATATTGAGGTTACTAAACTTACCACATGACTAAGTTTAAGCACTAAATATTTGAGGATTTACAGTCAAAATTTAATGAGGTGAAGTAGCACACAAAATTCCCAAACGGCTTGTAAAGTTGTCTCCTGTTGTTTATTTACGAATTATGTGCTTGGTGTGTTTTGGTTGAAATTCAATAGAAGTTTCTACCACAATTACTGAAGTGCATTGTAATAATGGTAATTAAGGGATCCCAATGTTATTTTGTATGTAAGTAAAACATTTTTTGAAAATAAGGTTCTTATGGCATATTTTCAAAGCCGAAAAAGAGGACTTTTTATAGTTTTAAATAGAATGTTAATTATAGAAAGCGATGAAGAAATGAACAAAATCAATTTTGTCAATGGAAAAATACAACTGTATATTAACAAGCCTGTAGTTTCCAACTTAGTCGCATGTAATGCTGAGACATTCAAATCCATGCACCCTAAATTACTAAACTCTAAATCCCCAAATTGACGGATTGGGACACACCTTTCATCATTCAAACTAAACAATTAGGCCACCCATGTTTTTTTGTGTTTGATAACGTAATGTGATGCCAGAAGGTATACAAATATTATGGGTGTATGTAACTTACATAAAAGTTTATTAATATATATTGTTAATAATTTTAAATAATATTGTCATATGTATTCGGAGAATAAGTCCTTTCATTTCACAATTTCATATCTCCTTAATTTATTTATGAACTTTCCGTTACAAGGGCCACATAATGTAGTAGTCGAATTGCTTGCCTTCCACCAGGGCAATCTGAAACGCAGATTTTCGCATGTAGAAAATCTGGTGAATGTTGCAGTTGTCCAGTGGGTTTTCTCGTGGTAATCCCTTCTCCCTCAGTGAAGAATTATCAATATGTTGAAAGATTACGGTCAGAAGTAACTCATGCAATAGTATTGTAACCCAAGTTACGTTACAATATAGTAAATGTGGGAAGGAGTAACCAAACGTCAAATGAAATTTATTACCTAACATGTATTAGTTAAATTTGTGACTGAGGCAGTGTTTCAATTGATTTAGAAGTATTTCACGTTTCGTATTTTGTAAGGTTTCAGTTGTAATACATAAACATTCACCTGTTGAGAATGCAATGCTGCTATTTATCTTCATATTATATATATATATATATATATATATATATATATATATATATATATATATATATATATATATATATATATATATATATATATATATATATATATATATATATATAAAAGTGTAAAAGCATAAGTATACATTTAACAATTCAGGAATCCCTAAAAATGTATATTTTTGTATTATAATTTTACGAGTCTGTTTCGTTTGAAACTAGCAATTCCAAAAAAAAGAGATATAAAAAAAATATTACTAAACAATATGAATAAAGTGCTTTTTAAATGTTTGTGTGTGTGTATGTAAATAAAAAGGCTGTTCACTGTAAAATGAGAACTTTTGAAAGCCCTATCATTTGGAATAATAGTCAATAAATATATTTTATTATAGCCTTCGACGTTCACTTCCGAGTGCAGTGGAATATACATACTATATTTATTACTTACATGGCAGTATTTATTTAAAAATTTGGTTAAAGGATAAGATATGGATGAAAGGAAAAAGCAACTAGGACGTCAAAAGTGCTCACTTTACTGTGAACAGCATATATATATATATATATATATATAAACTTTCTTCATAATGACTGTGATACACGTTTATTGTTTATTTATCACAATAACTTGATGAAACTATGAAATATTAAAACACCTTTGCACGGTAAACTAACAAGGCACAGCTTTGTAGTTGACAAATTGCTAATGCCAAAAATACTGTATGTCACAGATTTTATACATGAAATTGGGTAAAATGATTGTGTTAACAAAAAGTGCCAATTATAACACTGCCTTAGATCACAGTGGGAATCTATTGGCATTATTATTGCAACGAGCAATGTTTTTTCAAAATTTGGATAAAAATCTTTAAAAAATTTAATGTCCCAGCATCTTACTTAGCATTTGGCTGTTGATTAACATCTTTTTCAGAACACACTGACATTGATAGATTCCAAATTTTTACTTATATCTTATTAACATGAATAATATATCAAGAAAAATGACATCTGACCATACAATCACAAGCACATTCATTAAATCAAAGGTATTTTTCATTGTGAGGTCTATGTTTATATATTTATTAATTGGATTTACTTATTTAACTTTACATATTGACACCAGTCATTACAGTTGTAAACACACACACTATTGGATGGGATATGAAATTGGCCTCTGTTCTAAGCAAGGATTCGTTTCAACATTTGCCTGGAGTGATTCCGGATATCCACAGAAAAACGAAATCTGGTTAGCAGGACTGGGACTCGTACTCCGGTCCTCCCGAATGCGGGGAGTCCTGATTTTTAAACTTGCACCACATTGTTCTGCATCTCATTCGATGATTCTAGAAAATGTACTCTTACTCATACATTAGCTATATTTTTTAAACTGTTAAACTATTGTTACTATTTCTTGTTTTGTCTTGTAATTTATTGAAGATGCTAACACCCATGACTAACATACGTTCATTAAAATTTTTAGAGCCGAAAGCAACACTTGTGACCATTACAATTAATTTTAAAATATTTTCCCTTCCTTTCACCTTGAATACTCACTTTATTAACAGATAATATTTTTCAAGTATCCCAAAATTATCCCTACAGCTTTTTTTTGTGATTTGAAAAACTGTGCAACCTTCACGAATACTCCAATATTAAATCAAGAAAGATCACACAGCCTAAAGAAGACTCTTTGTACATAATTATAAATATTTTATTTAATTTGCATTTATCAAGTGGTAACAAACAGAACATAATTATGATAAAAATAAAATTGTTTTTTTTTTTCTACCAATTTAAATAACTAATACAAAATACAACAAGTATTTTATTTTCTTCTAGTGCCTTCTTTTATAGCCTATGAATATTAATATTTTATGTCATTATTTTGACGCCCTTGGGTGAGACACGAGACGAACGATGACACAAATACTTACTGGTAATTTGGGTGTCAGCGGTGCTTCCCAATCACCACACTATTGAGACTCAGGATTCTCAGGGATGTTGTGGGTTCTGTGTGTCCGTCTCACCCGCACATACTTACAAACACGTTGGCAATACTAAAATTTTAATAAACATCACTGGAAATAAACACTTAATAAAATATATGTGGCTAGGACACTGTCACTACTGAATAAAGAGTTAAGTTCACTGTGGGCTTGTTTTTATTGTTATTATGCATACACATTAACGTGCCAATGAAATTATGATAATTTCAGTCATGACTAGCCAATTCCACTTGGATTCTCCCCAGCTCGCAATTACTCTAGCGCATGCCTAGATGGATGATCTCACTGAGGGGCGTGAAAGCACAGCCTTCACAAGGGAAGAGGGCCGACAGCTGCTAGGGTGGACCGATGGTTTTCCCTGAAGACAAGACATGGTGAATTTCAAATGAAACCTTTGATACATATTAACACGTGTGATTACTTACCATCACTAACGCAAACTCTTCGGGGCTCGCCTCCAGCACATGAGTAGTGTGGTGACGGCCTATACACAGAACCGGCTAGGACAGGAATAATTGCACCGTACACAAATTACAAAATTACATAAACCCTTAAATGATACATGAAACAATATGGGACACGAGATGAATATTCAGAATAAACACACACATGTGTGAAAACAAGATTAGATGGCGCGAATGCCGCTGGATGAAGTTCGTAGCGGACCACGTGGTGCAGGTGAAATTGCAATATTTCTGCGTGGAAACGGCAAATTAAAGTCAGACAAAATATTATTCTTACTGAGAAAATTATTCTCTTTACGATTCCAGTGGTTACAGGCTTGTAACAAGCCTAAAGGCGGTAAAATAAAACATTACTGTGACCGCATGGTCAAGTACAAAAAAGCATCAATTTACGTGAAAAATACATTGAACCTTGAATAAAATTGACATAGAACCCTGAAATAAATATTGTACATACGACGTTACATAAATAAGCTCTCAAACGCAACAATGGTGTATACAAGACTTGGCGTCTGTCGGCCACGTAGTTATACGTGATGTTGCCGTAAAATATTTAAACACGAAAAATTTCCCTCAAATACATACAGAAAAACAAAGCCCTTGAAATTGCGTGTAGCAATAATGCAGAAATTACAATGAAACACCATAAACATAAGCGGATGGTGCCTGATTCAAGTTGCATGGGTTGCGTGACCTCTCCGATATCTTTCTCCTCCTCCTCAATTAAGTTAAAAATTGCCACAAGGACGCAAGATATTAATAAAGCGGAAGCTAATATAGAGGAAAATGTCTGGCAAAAGTGTACGCAAGCGAAGGTTAACCGGTAAACTAAATTGACTATGGAAACCTAAATCAGTGAACAAAAGTTGTAGTGCGTACGTGACAATGTCTTACCTCGCCAGCTCTCCTTGACAGACTAACCAGAGACAAGTGTTGCACGTACCTACCATGGCCACCTACGGGGTTCACATAAGCGGAAGTGCTATACATGCCGAGTAAAATATTTTATTATAGAAAATAAAATGGCATAAATAAAATAAAAAATATTGTTTTACATTTTTTATAATTTTCTTATGAATTTTTATATTATTTTAGTGTCTCTTTATGACGGTGTTTATGCCGGAATATTAAGTGTTATTAATCTCGGTGCTGCGGGCACTTGGAATTTTATAACCAAACAATTTAAAAATAGTAACAAACACTTTAAGACATTTTAAGACATATTAAACCCTCCAAATACAATAGAACACATTTTACACTGAAAAATAACATTTATATGAAAGTTTAAAATTATTGGCCTCTTTGCGCATGTGCCGGACACGTGACATGTGTGGTGAGCGCCATCGTGGGCTCTAGCGCCGCTGGCTGTTAGCCGGCGTCAATTTATTAATGGCATTAATTTAGCTTTCTTGAACCTGTTATGGCTATCCGGATATCAATTTTCCATGGCTTCAAGAATCACTCCCGGCAAATTATGGGATGGTTATCCGATAAAGGCTAAGGCAGATTCCTTCATAAATTCTTCTCATTCTTGTTGCTTGGTGTACCCTTCTCTGAAGACCTTGTTGTTGACTTGACGAGAAGTTAAGCCAACAAAATATTAGCTTTGTAGGTATTTAACATGAAATTACTTCTTTAACAATGTAGTCATTGTGTCTAAAACAATTTTTTATTTGAAATCTAGTTATCTTTTGCAGGAATTATCAAGTTAGTATTATGTATAATGTTATCATATAAGATTTTTTTATTCACTATCACCCAAAGTCATAATTTGTTGCTTTATTCAAAATACAAATAAAGGCAATGTTTTAGTTAGCACAATTTCAAACAACATAAAATACATAACAATGTAGGAATATCTTTACTTAACTGATATTAATCCAAAATCTGTATCTTTATATTCAAAACTAGCAGCCCACCTTTGCTTCGCTCAAGATTTATGGAGTTATTAAAATATAATTTGCGACTACCCGAGACTACCTACGACTACCCAAGACTACCTGTGACTAAAAGTGACTACCTGTGACTAAAAGTGACTACCTGTGACTACCTGCTACTACTTGCAAATTAAAAAAATAATTAAGATACACAATTTCTTCCAAAATTGTTTCAATTTACGACTTATTTTACAAATTTCGAAATTTCTCAAGGAAGTTTTTTTAAAATTAAACATATCCTATGTCCATCTAGAAGAATGTAGCCTCCTAATAGCGAAAGAATGATAAGAATTGGCACTGTAGTTTCCGAGATTAGCTATTACATATAAACAAACTCACAATATCTCTTTGTAATATTAGTATTGGTTATAGATAACTTACAAGAACACTAATCATGGAGAATATAGTATTTACATATATTTTAACAAAGGAAATCATTACAGTGAGATGATTTTTATTCAAAGAAACAGAAGTAACAGCCATAGTCGCTTAAATATCAGTTTGTTTCAAAGGACTGTATTAATTACATTTCGAAACTAGCAGATGTAATAAGAGTGTTTTACAATATAATATTTTATTTCTTACTGTACTTCTCTTTGGCTCTTTCTTGTGCCTGTAGTATGTGTGTTGGCTTTTATAATAAGCATTCCATATAAAATCTATACAGTTTGGGAAACATTTTCTTTCCAGAATTCATCTTCTCTTAGTTCTCTGATTACTTCGATCCCACTGTCACAGTATAATACCAAGTCACAGAAATTCCTTTCTTCTATTTGGAGCTGCCCCTGTATTTGGTACCGATACTTGTGTGACTTTTTTAACTGTAGTTTCCCATTTTTCTTTTCAATACAGAGATTCTTAGATTTTGCTGCTTCATGAATGGACATACATCCTATAGAGGACATACACTTCACCTCTACAATACTATTGAATATTAACCAAGGCTGTAAGTAGTTTTGATTATTACATAAGACTAACAAATTATATTTATGAACAAAATATAAATATCAACTTTAGATGCCAATATTCGTTACATATCTAAATGTACAATTTTAACCTCCAGAAAAATTTGAAACGATAATATACAATTTTCAAGGTGCAGTGCCGTCCGGAGAACCTTTGCCAAGTGCTTGCGACCCACAGTACAGAGATGGCTGGGCAGTTCCGAGAACTAGTATCACTGCCTCACATAACACTTTACGAACAAACAAGCTACCTGGCTCTAATCTGCAAGTGGTATACTGTTAGGCACTTTGGTCCCTCCCCAGGTCCTCTGTCCCTTGTCATTCACAACAAGCCTGCAGTATAATTCTTCAACTAGCCACACAGACAGAGGAGGGCGTCGCTTGCTGGTAACATTTTACCGATAAATAGTCATTCAATCAAATTCGTACTGTATAATATTGGAGCTCGATGATAAAGTGCGTTATTAAAAACATATGGTTTTTCCCAGAAGACTGTAACTTTGTTGCTTTCTGATCCTTTCTGTTGCTTTAAAGTAGTTACTTTTAGAAACACACGGAAACCTACTATTATACGGGTTATAGAAAAGTAGAATTTTCGGAGCATTTGGAATGAAATTCTACAAAATCAAAGAAGTAGGACCAAGAACATAGTGTGATTTATAAAAATCTTAATTCCAAATGGAAACTTACACACAATTTATGTATCGACTGAAGCAAATATGAATATTTTTCATTAAAAAAAAAAAGTGCAAAAGAGGATTTTAAAAACTGAATAATAAAATTTTAATACTGTACTTCAACTATAAAGTTACTGTGAGATGGATTAAGCTAATTAGCAGAAATACACAATTACAAGGAAAATAATTTAGGAAACTACCCCTTTAAGGATAAAAACTGAAATTTTTCATCTTTCACACTGACTAACTTTTAAAATTAATTATCTATTTCAATGCCATAACACATACTTATGCAAAATACCACAAAACCAACTGTTTTTTTTTTCTTAAATACCAAAATCTATTTACACTAAACTAGTAAGTAAAAATTTTGTTTGTTTCCTTACCTGGTCATCATGGGTATCTTTGGTTACGGTTTCATGACCCACAGACAACACAAGTGCTTCATGTAAATGTTGTTTCTCTTTAGCTTCCTGCAGAGAGCGTTCTAATTCCCACTTGTCATTTTGCAATATTTGTACCTCATTTTGAAGACGTTCAGAATACTGTTTTTCACACAACTGGAAGAAATACAGATCACAAAAACTTATTACTATACTAACATACCAAACGAAAACCTTGGAACACTAATTTTTAATGTCACTCTACTCCCTAAAAATGCTTCTAGACAGTCAAATTCAATACAAATTTACTTGACAGGGAAATGCATATACAATAACATTTTAATCTGAAATAATAGAAGAAAAATGTTTTAACACTTGTACAATTATATGTCAGTTGATACAAACATACTATTCCTGCTCCATTTTCACATAGACAAGTTAGATTTATGCAAAAATATTTACTTACACACAGGTTTTCACATAAATATAACTTCTTGCGAAAGTAGTACCAGACCCTGTTCATAGTGAATTATCACCTTACATGAAAAAAAATAAAAATAAATAATGACAAAACCCAAGAATTAAAAAGAAATTGGGTTTGGCTGTTGGGGAGACAGCCATTTGTTTTGTGTGAATATGTCTACGTTGACGTGCTCGGACGCCTTGATTGTTTTTTACATTCCCGGCACCCCTTCTCTCTATCATATGGGGTTTTATGGGTATCACTGGATTGCTTTTGAGATGCTCTTTCCGGCCATATACAATTTCTGTATTTTGACTTGGCATTTTGACGAGTATAGCCTCAAATTGTGTTAAGTTTTCTTAATTTTTACATTAAACTCATACAATTTCACCAAAACCACGCCACACAAATGTTTTTATACACACAATTGATTGATTATGACGAGAGCTATTGATTGAAACTTAAACGAGCGTTGTAGCTTCTCCTAGTCAAAAGTTATACTACGCGGAAGTTATGAGACGCAGCGAAACAAACTCACTATACTGTAGCTGTTAATCTAAAGAATTGAATTTTTTTTTTTATTGCCCTGGTAATTTATTTTATTTCAGTACAACAAATATATTATCTTGGAATTAATATTTTGGAAATCCATTAATAAAACAAAAATTATACAATCAAATTTGCATTCTGGTTAACAAATAGAATGAAAATATGCCCTTTCAAATGTTTAAACATATTTCCAAATATTCATAAAAAATTTCAACTACAATTATTATTTAAAATTTAATATACCTAAATAAATGGCTAAACTATCACTCCATAAGTATAACAGAGAAATAAAGGTGGCTATCGCTTTACAAATATTTAGATTTCAATGTTAATTTTATTTATGGACCAACAGATAGTAATTTTATTGGACCAATATTTTATTTGGTAAAAATTATTTCTTTAAATATACAGAAAGTTTAGAAAAAAATAAAGCAATAATAATTGAGAAAAAATCAAATATAATGCTTTGACATAATCATTAAATGGACTAGCATCATACTTAAAGGCTTTAAATATATCACTTACTATCAGACACTGGGTTACCAAACCGAGAAAATAAAAACAGCACCTGAATACTCTTATTAAAATTATATTTGGTTACAGCAGTAGAGTAATAGGATGGAAACATGTCAATGGAAATCAAACACCATAAAAGATATTAATGTAAAACAAAATAATATTTACAAAAAGATATGTAGACTATACAGAATATAATGAGGAACACACTACATGCACACTTAAAGCAAGGAATAAAAACTCACCAATATCTGTTCCTTTTGCAGCAAATCTCTGTACTTAGCAACCAGTTCAGCATACAGCTTGTTGGCCTCTTCCAACACATGTGAAGGTACAGAGTCTTGGAGTGTACTCTGTAGTGACTTGACTTGGAATGTCAGCATTTCCTGAGATAGGGAAATCAAAGTTAACTACTTTAGTATTAGATAGTATGTACTTGTCCAGAATAACATGTCATACATAAGGTTTTGTAACTTGCAAGGTGGTTGCAGGGCATAATGTAACAAGAGCTCGGAATTGTACAACACAAGTAGTTAGAAATGGCATGTTCTGGAGTAACTGGCATCCTGGTGGGGAGCCAGGGCGCTGCAGTGGCAATCTTGGATCTCATCGTAATGGAAAAAAATTCCCTTTTCTCCCCCTCCACTCTTGATGGCCATATTGTCAGCCAGTAAGACATTAGCCAGCACACTGACTGCGGCCATATTAGGTTCCCTCATTACCTCCAAAATATTCAAAATCGCTATAATTTCTACCAAAAATTGTTTTAATTTGGTACCAAATGTATCTACTTCATGCTCTTGCATTTCACCCTGCTCTACTTGATGTGCTTGCATTCCACAGTGCCTCCTGGCTCCTCACCATGATGCCAGCCTTGCACAATCTGGTAGACTGTTTGCACATTCTGGATGAAGCATGCAGGAATTGAGAAAATGACCCCTCAGTGTGGTGTTTGGGTGGAGGATGATGATGATGATGATGATGATGTGGGATTGTGGATTTCATCACAGTACTTCATCTCTTAAATTCTGGTCGGTTTCCTCTGGGTGCTCCCAACCTAATTTTCCTTCCTACAAAAAGTGCAAACTTTCCGCTCACACATTCCATATGGAGGGGGAAACTTTTCTTTGGATGCTTCTATCCTATACTCCAACGTCCATTTTGTCAGCCAGTACACAAGCAGCAGCCATGTTGTCAGCCAGTATGCCTCGAAACTTCTCACATTCCAGTTGTGTTTTTTTTTTTTTTTTAAGCTTCCATCCTATGTTTTTTCCTGAATGTTTATATCCTATCGAATACCTCTACTTGTTTCTCTTGCATTCCACCTGCCTTCAGGCTCCCCTATCAAGTCATTCTATCTACAGTATGCCAGTAATGGTCATTTTGTTATAGCCAGTGATGGTCATTTTGTTAGCCAGCGGTGGCCATTTTGTTATCCAGTACTCTGATGGCAGCAGTCAGTATGACTCTAAACTTCCAGTTTTTCTGCTGGAAGCTTCTATCCTATCCAGTATGCTGGCTGCAATTTTGTTAGCTAGTACGACGTCCATTTTGGATGCCTCAAAACTTTCTGCATTTTACATTCTGGAAGCTTCTATCTTACAGAATGTCCCTCTCTACCCTGCCTCCTGGCTCTGCAACCATGACGCCAATCCCTGACACAACGCCAGCCTTTCTCTCCCACTCTACCACCCATAGATTTTTTTTGTCCTCGCAAACATCCCAACGACAGTGACCATCTTGGGACCCCACCACAATGCCAGTCTCTCTCTTTCTCTTTCTCTCTCCGGGTGTTCCCGCCCACAGTTTCTCTCATCCAAGTGAACATCTGCCCCAATGGCAAATATCTTAGATCCCCGCCACAATGCCAGCCTGGGGGTGTTTCCTCCGAGCTATACCACATCTCTAGTTATAAGCATAGTTAGCTGTTATTTCCAAACCGTTTAAGATATAGTTGTCAAATTCATAACATAGGCATCACCCATGGCGACGAGAAGGGTCGCACAGTCAAGTATACCTTATGTCAACATATAAGCATAGTTAGCTGTAATTTCCGAACTGTTTAAGATATAGTTCTGAAATTCATAACATAGTCATCACCCACGGCGACGAGAAGGCTTGCAAGGCTAAGTACGTCTTATGTTTATGTATAAGCATAGCTGGCTGTAATTTCCAAACCGTTGAAGATATAGTTGCCAAATTCATAACATAGACATCACCTCAGACGACAAGAAGGCTCACAAGGCCAAGTATATCCTATGTATACTTATAAGTATAGTTGGTTGTAACTTCCAAACTGGTTAAGATATAGTTTCCAAATCCATAACATAGACTCTCCTCAGAAGTCAAAAAGGGTCGTGGGGCCAAGTTATGTACTGTGTCTACTTATAAGTTTAGTTGACTGTAATTACTGAACCATTTAAGATACAACTACCAAAGTCATAATGTAGGCTTCACCCCAGAAAACAGTCACAGGCCAAGTATGACCTAAGAGCACATTTAAGCATAGTTGTCTGTAAATTCCAAACCGTTTGCAATCCAACTACAAGTAAAAATTGCAGGTGGCATGTGGGTTCGTTTCGGCCACCCTTGGGTTACCAGTCCGACACATTGACTACACGACCACTATTATATGGTGTTAGAAGATGAAATATTTTACATATATTGACCTATGCACTCGAGCACCGCAGTTAGCACTGCACGCACCATAGTGAGCATCGTAGTTAGCACAGCAGTTAGCACCGCACGCACCACAATCAGCACCGCAATCTCAATCAACACTTCAATCGGCACTGCAATCACAATCAACACTTCAATCAGCACCACCACAAAACAAGTTATGTTTCCCTTTGACCTCGTCGATCGTGGAGCCATGACCTACATCATCGCTAACTGGTTAGCGCCAGTGCAGATTCTACAATGAAGTCTTCACCAAAGTAAAGTGCTTGAAAGAATTTGTGAGTTGGTATTGCAGGTTAGTGTGTGAATGTAAAAAAAGTTTACCACACCCTTTAAAAAAAAATACTAAATAGAAAATTAAATCTATAACAATATGTAGACATGATATACCACCGCAAAGTGAAACATTCATATGTATAAAAAAATTGTTTCCAGTTTTCTTCCAGGAAATTTCTGAATACTAACGGTCATTTATTTTCATTTGACAACATGTATGTCTTGACAAAAGGCATCCATTGTATTATGAGGTGCTTGAAGGTCAACAGGTCATCCCAGCTGGCTCACAGACTGCAGTCTCACCTACGCGGTCTTTTGATTACTTGGCCACTCAACTCCCCACACGTCAGCATGTGGTGATATTGTACTGACAACACGGATTAAATCAGTGTCTTTTACGACTTGCCTACCAGTTAATATTAGCGTAGTAGCTACAACCCCAAACTATATTTAGGATGTATTGTGGAGCATAATAGCAACCATAACGTCATGTTCTGGTTCATAGTAACGAATTTGATTAGCAGTCGGGAGGATCTGGGTCCAGCTATCCTGACTTATGTTTTTCCGAAATCACTCCAGTCAAACGCCATGATGATATATTAGTACAGATAACGGCAAGTTCCTTGTTTGCTTCTAATTTCACATATTTGATGAACATAAAAAAAGCTGACCACATTTTCCTGAATCCACAATTTTTTTAACATTTACAACAGTATGCCTGCTAATTACTCTGCTATTTGAATCTGTAGCATTCACATTCGTACACTTGAATTTTACTCGATCCAGAGCTATCAGAACAACATCCTACGACGATCATATGCCAATTTCATAGTTCAATGAAAACCTTCTAAATCAATCTCTACCTGTAACTGCCGACAATATGACATATATATTGACTGGAATGCAATAAATGATATGCAATAAATCTAATAAAACAGTTCACATTTCTGTTTACATCATATAGGCATCAGCTTGAATTTATTTCTATACATAGCTCCACAGCTGAATAAGAACCATCATTAATATCAATACTATATATTTTTTTATAACTACAATATCTCTTAATTGAGGTGTGTGTGTGTGTGCGCGCACACATGCCAATGCATGCACGCACACACATGCACACATGCATGCGCATGCGAAAGTCATTATGTATATTAACGCACCAAGGGTGGTAAACACACATATACATTCACCAAAGGCAGGCTAGAAGTTTTACTTACATGTAGAGCCTCAAATATTTCATGAGTTATTTGGTAGAGAGGTAGGATTCAAACAATTGTTATTTTCTCCCACTGTTGTGATTGGATGACAGTTATTCAGAATCACCCCTTTTATTTGTGATCCAGTAATAAGCTGGAAACAGTACAGTGTGAGTGAGCGTTCAACAGTCCTGTCCAAATGCTTCATTTTATCGCAGAGACCAACAAGCAAGCGATACTGTCTCGATTGTATAGAGGACTGTGCTGTCTAGCCTGCTACAAAATCATTCCTCAAAGTACTACCGGCTCTAGTTATGTCAGTTCCTACACTCCCACTTAACCGCACACCTATAGACCCACACAACAACAATGGAAGTCCTTTCTGTAATGGCTGTCGGTCAAAGTGAGTGTAGAGACGACTGCATGACAAACAAATTTCACACAAAGGAAGTGTTGCACGAGCTGTATTTAGGGTAGTGTAAACCAGTGGTGTAGCCAGAAATTTCCAAAGGGTGGGTAGGGGGCTTAAAAAAAGGGGTTGGGAGTAAACTGGCAGTAGTGAAGGGATGCAAGTTACAGTGGCATCCACACAGAATCTGGACAAATCCTACGAGAAAAAATTACTTCATTGAATAATAGTATTACAAGGTGATTTTGCGAGTTTATTTTTTGTTATGATGCCCTTAATTTCTCTGGTAAGCTCTCTATTTTTTGTCATGATGAATTAGATTATTTTATTATATTTTATTGGGTTTAAGGGTTTTGAATTATGATATTTTCGTTAGAATTCTTTCCTCTTTTTTTTTTGTTTGGATGCAAGTTCTTGTTTTGTGGTCTTTTGGTAATGATTTAATAATTTTATTATTAATTCAGGTGTTTGGTTATAATTTTGGAAAGTTGCTTTGCTTCTGTTTTGGTGTTATTGTCTTTTGCCCTTAACATAGTAGCCATAGTCTGTTTGAATTTTAATTGGTAATACCTTCATAAATTCTTTTTAGTAATTTCCTATACAGGGGCCTTTACTTTTGTATTGGAAGTCATTTACAAGTCTTTATGATCCTTTTTACTTTTTGTAAAGGGTTCAGATCTTATAATTTTATTTTGTTCAGGATGGGTTTAAATTAGTTTTTTTAAAAGGATTTGGGATATAAGATTGTTAGGTCATTCACATTGTCTTCCTGGGAATACTAATTAAGTTGCCTGTGGATAGTTCTAGAGTCGGTGCTGGACATGTTTGTCATCTTTCAGAGCTGAGTTCAGTCTCAGCACTCTTGGTACCGGCTACAGTTGTGCATTTTTGCCTTCAATGCTGCACCGGTAAAGTCACAGTCAACGTTATCCCAAATTGTTTTGTGTCGTCATGTGTTGACTGCAGACATTCCCGGAGCTATTACTGACAATGACACTTCACTTCAACATCCGTGCATTGTGGGTGATGTAAGGTGTAGAGGGACGTTTTTGTGCTGCAAGCAGCGAATGGAGTGTAGGCAGCTCAGGAGACAAGGGAGGTGGTCTGGTGCTGATAATATGTTTGCGAGTCGCAGCACATGTGTGCGGGCAGTTCCTATTGACTGAAGGACAGATGAAGTGAGCAACGACGCCAGGAGCGGCTTTGTTGATGGAAGCCAGCTGTGGAGGGTTGACGTTTTAAAGAGTAATAGAGGTGGTGCAAGGGAGAATATGGCGCGAGGAGTGCAGGAGTCAGTATGGCACGGGTAGTCTAAGAATGTGTACCGCTACATTACTTGCAGGAGACCAATCGTCTCCCTGCTACAGAGCTTCATCTCTTCATGATGCTTGGATCTATGGTGATGTCCCACCTTCCTTAAGTAACACAACAGCAGTCACCTCTATCCTGCTATTGACATCTTCAGTTAAGTGCGGGGTCTGCCAGCAACTTCCCATCCGCCAAGTCACTTGATGGAGACCAGTAGTCGGGCCTACCTACCCAAACCACCTGGCTACCGGTACTTCCTCTCAGGTCGTGTCCATTCCTATGGTACACCCTCTCTCAAGACCTCACTGTTAAGAGCCACCCAAATCTTTAATGGAACACCAACTATCTTATTATTTGTACTATCTACCTCCTCATGCCTCACCACAAATCTGGGCAAGATAAAGTGGCCAAACAGGGACTAGCTCTTAGGACTGGTAGGGGATGAATAGAGTGCCGATCGGGTGTATTCCTGGAAGAGAAGGAAGCTGCTTGGCAGAAGTGAACATCCACCAGCTCAACCAACAGGAGCAGAAGTCTACTTTGGCACGTACCGCATGCCATCTCACCACTGCCTCCTACAACTACAAAGAAACCAGCATATTTTAACCAGCCATCAGCTGCAGATAAGGTGGTCCACGCCTCAAGTTGCCATCCAGTTACACATCTTCCCGAGAGCAAACTAAGCCAGTACCCACTAACACTGCTTCTCATGCCCAGCAAGCTATATTAACATGCTGAAAGCCAACAGTACCAATCCCAGCAATAACCCCATCAAGAGTCAAGCGGAGGATGCCTACTTCCCAGCCGTCTGGAGGGACAGGCTCCAATGTCAAACCATGCAAATAACTTCCATTAGGTGGGATGTCAAGCTGTAATTATGAGGTTATACCTTTCTATCTGTGTGTATGTTTGTGTGTGAACCCTCCTCCTCCCTTGCCCACAGCCCATAACATTTGAACTCATGAACCGGTTTTTACCAAACTTGGTACACATACACTCTCATAAGGACATCTGAATTTTAAATTTTTTAACCAAGTCAAATGCTTACTTTCAAAGAGGTAGCCATTTTAAAATTTAGGGCGCTGTGTTATATCTCACAGCAATTGTAGTAAAATGTCTGTAAAATGCATTGTGTTGAATGTGTTGATAACAATGACGTATTATGGTAAAACATTTGGTAAAACAAATATATTTTTTTCACCACAAACTGTGTGAAGGTCCTCCTGAAAACCAATTAAATGATTTACGTATCTTAATTTCCATAGAATGAACACATCCCACATATCAATTCCGAAGAAAAAATTAGGAAGTAAACCAAGGGAAAAATATGGAGCATAACTCCTGTGACCTCAAAAACTATGTAGTTCAAAAACAAATCAAAATTAATACAATAGAACCCTTTGCTTTTTACACTACCATATTACACATCTTTTATATTTTACACAACTGTTCTCTAGTCCTATGTAACGCACGTACTGTACAGCATAAACCTCCCTATTTTTAGTTTTCTTGAATTTTGAAACAATTTTCCCTGGTCAACTGAGAAGTGTAAGAAAGGAGTTTCACTGCAGTTTTGGTAGGGGGTTGTCCAATAATGACTATGTCTGTAGCAATTTTTGCTTCTTTCTAGTGTATTTCCACCAGAAAATTGATATGAGTTGCTTTTAAGGGATTTTCTTGAACTCTATCTCTCTGAAATACCGTCACATGTTAAAAGCTAGAGGAAACCATCATCTCAATTTTACATATACATATGCAATGACATTGTAATTTTTCAGTTTTTGACATCTTAAAAA
Organism: Dryococelus australis; assembly: GCA_029891345.1. Classification (NCBI taxonomy): domain Eukaryota; kingdom Metazoa; phylum Arthropoda; class Insecta; order Phasmatodea; family Phasmatidae; genus Dryococelus; species Dryococelus australis. The sequence goes on along the minus strand of CM057003.1, from coordinate 88,165,517 downwards.
TGTATTATTTGTAGTTAATGTTTACTCTAAATCTAGACATTCAAGTATGTGGAATGGTACATTGTAATGTTAAAAGTTCTTCATTACTAAATGAAAAATATAACACCACAATCACAAATACACTATTTACCTTTTGCCTGGTTAACTCGCTGATTTTGGATGTGACAATCGATTCCATTTCCATCATTTGCATATTCAACTTTTCATTTTCTTGTTCAAGCTTTTTTTCACATTCCTGTACGACTTGTAATTTCCTTTCCAACATAGTTTTATTTTCACACAATTCTGCAGCCCGATGAGCACTTTCAATAACAAGTCTCTTTGGTTCATCTTCTCCAACAGCTATAGCAGTTAAATTAGAATCCAACTCTTCTACCTGAAATTGCCAGTAACAGAAAATATAATGGGCACAAGCTTAATTTTTACACAGTAAACAGAGGAAAGGCTACCATCGTCTCATTACATATTTGAAAATTAGTCACAATATGATGATCTACCCTTATTGAATACTTATATTCCGAAAATAATGCTGTATGTTTGTAAACAGCATAATAAAAACATTTTAACATCATACTTCTTATTTTAAAAAAAAATGTTTGAAATACCAACTGAAGTAACAATGTTAATATATATATATATATATATATATATATATATATATATATATATATATATATATATATATATATATATATATATATATATATATATATATATAAACGTGCATGCATGCACACACATGCATGCATGCACACACATGCATGCACTCACATACATATAATTCATTACAAAATAATAATACTTTTATTACATTCAGGAAAACAAAAAATTTAATAAAACGAAGTAAATATAAATCAATTCACCTTGGACTGCAGTTTCTCTATTGTCTCTCTCAAGGATGATTTATCAAGTTCCAGTTTATGAATCTTGTCTTCCCAGGCTCTTTTTTCTCCATCATAATGTTCATACAGTAGTCCTTGTTGGTGACGCAAAACATTATATTTCTTACCAAATTCTTCAACTTTTATTTTCAGTGTTTTATTTTTCTCGGATTCTTGATTTAATTCCTAAAAAATACATTTAATTACTTGCATGGTAAATGTTTTTTAATTTCTAATAATTAATCCAGCACTACTAATTTACTAAACATAGTGCTCTAAATAAATCACTGAATACATTTTTTTAAAATGTAAATTCACAAACTACTTTCAGTATTCTTATATACAAACAACCTGAAACTACATAAGTATATTAAAAATTAGTATTTTGTCTCATCTAAAAATATGCACATGCTATCCATCAGAAGAAAAAAAATTACTTGAAATTAACTGTACTTACAGAAGAAACTACAAGCAGCACATCATCGCAAATCTTAGCACATATTTTCCGAACATAGAAAATCCAGTTCCGAAAATCCTTGACAATTCAAAGCACTGTGTTAAGAGAACTAAAAAATTTCATTTTCAATTTCAAATTATGCATCACTTATTTGATATTTAATGGTGGGCTACGCTCAACTTCAGCTGTGCTCTCTGTTTACAGGATGAAGGATTTCTTAGAAATGAATGGAAGAAGATTGTCAACACATAGACCATTGCATATTCTTGTCATTATAATTCTATTTCTACTGCAATTCAGGAACAATTTTATATGACATATTTTATAATATTAATAAAGGAGGTGACTGGAAGGCAAGTAGGACTAGGAGACAGTTGATAAACAATAACTTAGCAGAGTCATTCTGACATGAAAAAGGGTGCTAACTAGCAGTGCTGGAAAATCTGGTCTGGACACAGTACAATGCCATCTGACATTCATGTGCTTGAAGAGCACCAACTATGTCATTTGTGGCCCAGATGCCATGGATACCAGGCCTACAGATCACATCTGAAGTAGTTGCTGCAATACCCACTCTAGTAACTGCACTGCTCCTGCTATTTCCAAAGCCATCACCATAAAAAGTGACTGCTAGTTTACATAACACAGATCCATAATCACAGACGACACTATGCAATGGAGAGCAGGTTCTCAGCCACCTCACCTATGATTACAGCTTGCAGGAGCCAAACTGCCTGCCAGGAACTATCAGCCTAGCTCAAACTCTCATGCATAACATAATCTCCATTTAGAACTTCTAAACCTAGCTTCATAGCCACTTATCATTGAGGTTATGCCTAACAAACAACAAGATGCTTGTAGATGAAAGCAGGACATATGTATTTTCACTCTCTCTGACACTGCATCAACAGCTCAAATTATATTAAAGCCAAGTACACCTTGCCTCTTCATAGCTGCTAAAAAGCACAAACACAGAGTTAAAAAAATACACCATTACTAACAATATTTGGACCAATGATAGAAAAAGATCCAGGTGACTATAGAATGCAAATGGGAGCTTTGGTACAAGTGGTCTGTAACATACAAGAGAGTATGAAATAAGACCAACAGTCACACCTAGCTATTTCTCAGTTTTCAAAGCTTGATTTGAGAAGTTAACTGCAATAGGAAGGGTGGTAATTTTTACAGATTCAGTGAAATAACCACCCTTAAGGGGTCCCATCTTTGCAATAGCCCACTTTGTAGCTCTTGTGCATTGCACCAATCTTCCACCTCCTTCAACAGCAGACTCACCAGTCAGACATCCTATCTAGAGTAGGTACATCTGTGCAACAGAAAATCTTATCTACCAGCTTGAGTGCGATCAGTACAATGCAGTGTACATTACTACCGACACACTCAGACAGAGAATGAATGGCCATTGAGTGGACACCAAACAAGCCATAGCTGGGGCAAATGTAAATTTACTGGAGAAGAGAAGCCAGTTACAGCACATCCAGAATCTCAAAACCAGAACTATGACTCCTGTTATACAACCAGAGTGGTGAGCGCCCTACCAACTTCTAATAATAGTGCAGAACTTCAATGCTGGGAACTGGCCCATCAATATACCTCCAAATCTAGACAGATACCTGTCTTAAACATAAGATAACCCATCCGCCAAATTTTAAATTTCCCTCCCACCCTAGTTCACCTCCTGACCACTAGGTTCACTGTTGGCCAAACAATGCTCAATAGACTGAAGAGCACCACCACTTGTAGCTTGATGAAGATGGCCAGGCCAGCGAAACATTGCGATCGTGCATCCACATGAAAAATGTGTTCATCCAATTTGTGGTGTGTGTGTCTATCCTCGAGTACCTCACTGTAAGTATTTGTGCATTCTGTCCCCTTTCCATAATGTAATCAGCAGTCTGGCAACCTATTCCTGCCGTATTTAAATGCATACAAAGTTAAAAAGCCTGCAGTGCAGCGATTCGTTTTACCATGGTGTAGCATCATACAGTATGTAATTTTTACAGTATGAAAATTTACAGGAAGCAAGAAAAGACATGGACTAATTATATATATATTAAAAAAAACCAAACACATTTGCAAGGAATTGCAAGTGCTAGAAGCACAAAAAAATTTAAATTTAGGTATTAAGCTGTAGAAAATCTATGAAACGTGTACAATGTAGCTACTGTATTTGAATTTACGACATAGTATCAACTTGCTCAAACACGTATTAATAATCATATATTCAATGCTAACTAAGGATATTTTTCTAGCACATTTACAGTTCTTGTCATTAAATATTGAGAAACATACTGAGTCCAGAATAGAGAATTGAAACCATAATATTGGCACTGAACCAGGAATCAGAACTGGTAAAAATGTGGAATTGTTCCACCACTAGTTAAAAGACAAAGAATTTTTAGGTGGAATATACAAAAGAATTAACAGCCATAAATTGATATGCTGAACCTGTTACGAATTCTACTTTGCTGAGATTTTGTGGTTGCATTAATTTGGTACCAGATGGCATATCTTTTTTTTCAGGAGATCCATGATTACTAACAAACAAACTTTCTTGACACAAGGTGGCAAACTAGGGGTGCCATAGCACTGAATACTGATTGTCATGAAAGTAATCCAGAAGTCACTATTACAATGTTCTGTCACCATAATGTTGGTATATAACTATAATACATACAACACACACTGATATTAAATGATAAAAGTTGGAACACGTTATGCCAATTACTAGTATATACAGAGAGGTTTGCATTTTGGCATAGGAGAAAATGGTGCTGATTTGTATTTTAATGTTCATCTTTAAGTCTTTGCTGATCAAACACAAAATGAAAAAAATCAAAATGTTATTTCAATACGCTTGTGAGAAAATGATTCTACATTGGTATGTGCGAAAATGAATCGCTTATTGGGTAAGCTATTTTTGCTGTAACAAGAGTCCAAGTTTATAACTTACGTTGAGTACTCGCAGCAAATGGTTGTTTAGCTGTGCAATGAGCTCGGCACTAGAGAGGGACATGTCTGGAGGGAGTGCCACTTCTTGGTACGCAGCATGGGAGAAACTGCCGCGAGCCATCAATTTTCTCTCCAACTCCTTGGCTCTCAGCTGTGCCTTCTGCATATCTTTGCAGCTCTGTGCCTCATCAAGCCTACAATCAGAATATGAATGTGGAGGGGGGGAAAGGGGAAATGATACACAGTAGCAAGTATTTGTTGATAATTGTCTTGAACTTTAAAAATACACGAGTACAACTGCTCACAGGATGTGTAATCATAACATCTCACTGGCACAATGTGCTATCAGCATCATTTACAACTTGAGGAAGCTGGCCCAGTCAGAAAAACACTGCAATAACACATCCATGCAGAAAAAGGTGTTGTCCAATTATTTATTTGTGTTCATACCCACGAGTATGAACCTATGAATATTAGTGCTCTTGTTTTCATAATATTGAAGATAATTATTAATAGCCTAGTGGCATATTTCAGCAAATTTTCCTTTTATTATCTAATTTATGTTACTGTGTCCATCTTCACACCACAATTAACAAGGTATTCCCTACAATACGAACTTACGTTTCCAGATATGTAATTACTAAATGGAACATTATCTAAATGTATAAGGTTGTGCGAATATTTAATATACTGTAGCAAAACTTAAAAATTACAACTTTTATTTTAGTTTAAGTAATAAATTTGTTTGCTGAAAGTTGCAACATAACAAAAATCCTAAATTTTGATGAACATTCAGTGTTTAATGATTGTTCATACTTTATTTTGTGCACCAACAAAGGAAATTTTTGTCTGCAGATGATTTTGTTTGTTTTTATTATTTTATAACTAAAATAACTATATTAAACATAAATTTAAATGAGGACCTAACCCCAGTCGTAGATAATCCATATCCAAGAGTTGTTTCATTTGGTTTTGCAACAAAATTGTCATAATGAATAACTTGCTAAACTATTACAGAATTTGTTAAACTTTTGTTGAAACAGAGCTTTTATGAAAATAATTTTAATTTTTAATTTTATTTCACAAAAATTCCTAACTTATTTTTAATTTTTGTTTTGTGGAGAGAAAAAAGTTGCATACACACAATACTATACAAATGCACACCTGCAGATGAACACAACTTAAAAACAAAACATTTAAAAATTGAAATACTATCTTTTTTTTTTACATTTAATACCGTCTGCAACTTCATATATATTGGACTTTGACCGACAAACTTTGTGAGGCAATTCCTTATGGCAAATCAAGTGGTGAATATATGGGATACTTTGCACCTAAACTGTTGAAGAGTTGGTGGTATATGCTGCAGAACCTTTGGAGCTAGTGGTAGCAGTTGACCCAGCCTCTGGGGCTGCTGCGTGCTGGTGGTAGGAGCCACTAGAATTTCTGGTGGCTGTTGAGAGAAGCCTCTGGAACTTCTGGTTGATGGTGGTGGCAGCCTCTAGAGCTGCTGGTAGGCTTGGCTGAAGCCTATGGAGTTCTTGGAGAGGGCCATGAGGGCCTAAAGTTCAGTAGAGAGCCCCAGCAACAAGTGATGAGGCGAGCTACTGGAGAAAATTACTGGCATCTTCGGCCATGCACTGCCTTCTTGAGTGCGCTCGGCTGGCTCATGCCAGGGTTGGAGTGGGAGATGTGACGTCTGTCTGGAGCAAGTGGGGTGGGAGAATCTACACTTGTGCTTGGCGATATGGTCTCTGGTGATTGGCCCTCTTCTGTAAACTTCGCTGGTGTGGCGACACTCTGTCTGCCAGGTGCGACAGGGAGGCTGATATGTTACTGCGGCCTCTTGGAAACCTAGCTTATTTCAAGTGCTTGCTAGAACTGCCCACTAGGCTGGGAGCAATTCCGTTGTACTCTAGGCAGGCATGTCAAGGTGGGATGGTTGTCGGCTTCCAGGTGGTAACAATTACTGCCGCATGCAGACATCCTTCTAACAGCAGAGGTGTGGAATGCGATGGTGCTCGGCATCACAGGCTTAAGGGGTAGAGCCATAGGCGGAGGATATGTATGTCCAAATGACTGTGCTCATGGTACATCAAAATTGATTAAGTATATGTTTGCATGTTCACAGTGATTAAATGTATTGACTGTACTGTCGCTTCTTTTATTAATTGGTATGCCACAATAATAATAAATATCTCCAGTCACAAATCCATAAAAAAATGCAGCAGTGATGGTTTGGAGTGAGCATGCTGCACAGCACCTGCAGGTCAGACTGCCGTGCATGCAGCACATGAAATCATGAAGGGAACCTTTGTTCTACACCGACCCCTCTCTCAACAACATGCTACGCGTAGTTAACTCTAGTGATAACAGCAACTGTCCACTACTGCGTGCAAAGCAACAAGACCAGTCAGTAACAGTGTGAGTTGCACACCCCACCTTTCCCCTCCTTTAGGCCATTCTCAATATCACTTTTCCACGTGTGTGCAGTGTTTGGCTTTTGAATACCATTTTTGATATTGATGTATGTTCATTTCAGTTACGTTTTTGGATTTCGCACTTGTTTTTTTTTGACTTATTGATGACTCGTTCATGCACAATACATGCACAGTTCCACTTGTATAGTCTACAATTTATGAAAAAGAAAACACAGTGCTTGTAAAAATCCCTTCCCTTCCACTTAGCATGTGCGTAGTGCACATCTTAAGTGTGGAGGTGTCAAATTGGGTCAAATTTACAGCCGGATGCCCCACAACACCAAGCAGAATTTTCCAGTATAGTGGGAGTTGTTTCCTGCTAAAAAATTATACATCACTGTGTTTAAACTTCTTTTTTTTTGCATCATTTTAAAGAAATGCAAATACTGGAATAAATTTATATATCTTTATAAAACAACTTATTTTCCTGCAATAAGCCACTGAAAATGGAATTCCCACTACCTGAAAATTATGCTGCACTTTATTTAAACTTAATTTTTGGCATCAAGGAGTGGTCTTATGCAACTTCCTTCGTTATTACTTTATTCTGAAGACATCTAGGGATTAAAATAAAATTTACATATTTGTAATACAACTGATTTTTCCACAACAAGCTAGTGAAAAATGACTTTACGCTCACTAAATATTACCTAGGTTGTAGTCCATTCTGAGGTACTGGTATATGTACTTTTATTTGGAAGATCTCTGTTTATTAAAATAACTAGTATATAATTTAAAAACCTCTTATTTTTGCACCAGAGACAATTAAAAACTGTCTCAATGCAAAAAAAATTCACTTTTAATGTAATTTGTAAGTTTCTTTAGGGGGTCAAAATCAGTCTGATACAATTTTACGAGAGCATTGATTTTACAATGCCATTCTCAGAAACCATGCGGCTTCATAAAATCGTATTCCGATTGTACTCATATGTTGGCCAAAACATTTATAAACACACTTTTTTTTTTATAATATATATACATATTTTTTTCTAGTAAGCAATTTTTGACTTACAAACTAGAAATCGTTTATTACATAACAAAAATCTGCACATATATTTTTTTGTGTGTTATGCAGAATTTTTCCATGAAAATGATAGTTTTTATAAGGCAAACTAAACTGCTTGGTTAGAAAAAACCTGTACCTGATAGTTCTGAGTTGCTCCCTGAGAGCTGCATTATTTCCCTCCAACGCATGCACCTGTGCCTGCAGTCTCATTGCTGGGTGGTACCATCCACTAACATGTCGGGCATCTAGAGCCTCTAGCAACCTTTCAAGGCATTTTGACTCCAGGTGAACATCACTAGATCCTGAAAACAACAGCTCTTAACACAAAGTCACACAAGAACCACAGTGGTGTTGTCGTCAGGCTGCTTGCCTCCCACCAAGGTGCACTGAGTTCAATTCCCGCCAGGGCCACGAGGGTTTTTGTTGTATGGGAAATGTGGCAGACGTTGTTGGCCTGCATGTTTTCTTGTGTCACACATGTTTCCCTCACCCACACTCCACCACTGATCCGTCTTCACCTCATTTTTCCCTTACTGGTGCTGAAAACTTCACTGTTAGTACCAATTTATAACTAAGGGCAAGAATTTGTGGTGTTATATATTGTACGGGAAATTTCGTTTTTAAAATACCAGATCTATATTTTATAGGTTTTATTAGTAAATAATTAAAAATTGAAACTTCATTTCTAAAATAATGGGTTACTAGAGCCAAAATTTTACCACATTATTTTAATTGCAATTTTATTATTAAGAATTATGAATCAGTTTACAATTTATCCTTATATACGTATTAGTAAACAAATATTTTAACGTCAATGAAACTGCATAAACACGAGTAAGCATTTTATTTGAACTAAGATAACACAGAACAATGTCAAAAAAATTACTTTTTAGAGTTTTTTCTCGTGCCCGAACTGTCCTCACAGCTGGTCAGGGGCTAGAGCATCCAACAGTGAGACTGCAGTATCTCAGTGGCAAGAGCGCCCAAAAAGGGGGCTGCAGTAGCTCAGTGGCTAGAGAACCCAATTAAAAAAGTGGCTAGATCCATTCAAAGTCCTAAATATCATGCTAAAACAAAACATGTGCGAAACGATGGCAGGGTGTAATTTAATAACTCCATTAAACCTGAAAGAAGAAATATAAGTATTTAAAAAATAAAAACTTAATGAAACTATGGTGGGCTTAATTTTAATAACTTTACAAAAATATCATGCGAATGAAGTCGTACGGGTCAGCTAGTTATAAATAAAGAGGATAAGCCTAACTGGTAGTAAAGACCAAAGAAAAACCACCTACCTCTGTAAATAGAAAACAACTGACAAAAATCCTCACCATCCTGACTACGAATGCTATCCAGTATCTCATGCATGCCAACTCTTAGAGCTTCATTTTCTTTAGTCACTGCTCTCAACTTCTCTTCCAAGAATGCAAAAGCTCTGTTCAAGTTTCTATCCTCATCCACTGCATCACTTTTATCACGAACCACTTCACCTGCATGATGAATTTGTACTGCTTCTAGCTCCTTTTTGCTGGAATCAACTACTGTAAAAATCAATAAAGAACATTAACACTAACATAATTATGTAATACAGAGGGAAAATATAAAATAAACTTACATAAGTAAATAACCAAAACAGTGTAAAGTACGTTTTTTCTCTATTTCCAACATTTCACTGGCACTAGGAGTGAATATGCTAAACTAATTTTGAACAAAGAACTCTTGCAAGGAAGACATCTAATGTATCCAGGTTTCTCAATAATTAAAACTGCCTGGAACTTCATACATATCAATATTCAATCGGCGAAGCATCACTGCATCAGTAATTTGTTTTATTACTTACTTTAGGATAATGAAAGCTGGAAAACATATTAAAATGTTAGAATATGAACAACTTATGTAGTTCACACTGTGGCAGATAACCTGAATTCTATAGGTCTACAAGACCAGGGTTTTTTTTGTTGGAGCTGGACTTGTGCAAGCCTGTTGAAATGTTTTCGAGCTTAGTCTCAAGCTTTTCTATTATGTACTGACGCGAAACACATTTCTACGCATTTGCAATGCGCACTCTACTCACAGACTTCACCCCATCTTTGAACACAGTGAGTCATACAGGGGCAAGTCACTATTCTTGACAGTGCTACGGGATACACGCCTACAGAGTACACTGGAGCATGTCAAGAGAGGCTACAGACACAGGGTCTCAGATTGTATTGTTCAACAAGAAACTGCAAAAAGCCACCATGCCAGCACCCAACCCCTGATGTGGAATTGTACATTTGGCTGAGACATCGGTATCCTCCAGCGAAGGTCACGCTAGTTCCACAGCTCACCACTGGAGGGCAGCACCCTGTCTACACCAATAGCATCAGCTTCCAAGCGCCTCCAACACAGGCGATAAGAAAGGATCATGCCTCCCGCAGGAGAGATAAGAAATGAATAGCGCCACTTCAGCAGCAGAAACCTCAACTCCTGAGGACGAGGCTACCTTCCCTTGCACCCCTGCAGCCACCAAGCTTATAGCTGATAGAAGTATAAAAGCACTCGCACCCCTTAGCACTTCAGTCGCTGCGCCTCAACTACTTGCAAAGGTGAGAGGCAGCCATCGGGTGTGCGACCACTGGTACGTCGGATATCCCACTGCTTACAAAGGCTGGGGTCTCATACAGTCAGAAGACATTGCTGACCAGAAACTCAACACTTCAGCAGCTGCTGAACCCCCTCTGCAGCACTGCAGATCCCACAGCTTCTGGGAGACTCCACCATATCAGAGGCTCCTGACGCTATCGTCCTCAAATACCACCCATTTAGTGATAACCACTAGAACCCCCTTGGTAGCAGGTTGCACAGACGTCCCTTCTGGACCTCCTTTTGCCCACCGGAGGGGGCGGCAACGTCGACTACCCCTCTGGTAAATTGTTTCTTTAGGTTATTTAAAAACACCCCAGTTAGTTAGGTGCTGTTAAATGCATTAGCTATTGGATTTGAATTTGCCAGATTTCTTTAGCCTAACGTAATACACATCAAGCTTTTGCTCAGGTAGCCTTCATCTGGATTAAAGGTTAGATTCACTTCTGTAATCTTATGTTAATTTGTAGGAATTAGTGTGGAACCTCCTTGTAACATATTTTCTTGTGAGTTTAATTTTTTAATATGTAATTTGAATATCCTCGTTCAATTTTGATAAACGTAAATTTCACCTCGGAGGGATAGCCAGCAGATGCATAAACAACAAAGGTAGACACACACACCATTAAGAGGCAAACCAAGCGGGCTCCAGGGGTCCGCACACTATAAGTCAAGGTTCTACAGAGTATAGATTTCTGAGCGTGCCCCCTGTTTATTCAATAAGCCTGGCTGACCCATTCCAACCAGGCTATTTAAGAGCCGAGCTCGCACCCTCACTCCCCCCAGGCATCCGGAAGAGTTTGATTAGTGTTGACGTTGATGTCGGAGTGGCATGAAGGAAAAGGCCACAGAGAATCCGGAGGAGCTCTGGCTATCTACGTTCCAAGCTGCTGTTACTATTGGTGGGTATAAATCCGGCAAGGCAGTAGGGTGGCATTCCCGATCTCGGGGTCCCGTTCTAAAGGCGTGGCAAGGCTAGGGTCTTTGTATAACCATATTCTCTAATATTCTCGTAATTAACTTACCATTCCTTGTATAACTGTATTCCCTTATGTTCTTATAATTATCCTGTCATCTCGAAGTAAGTAAGTAATTGTGTGGAGGATCTTACTGTAGTATTGTGTTAAGCATCATTCTGTTATACCCAAAGTATTGTAATAAATGTGTTTAGTTGAATTCCCATCTTTCAATGAATAGCCTAACTAGAGTTGTAGTGAGAACACGAGGCAGGAAGAGTGTGGTCAGTTGGGATACTAGCGGAAAGCATAGATGTTAGGTAGGCAGGCGTTACACTGGTGGAGGTGTGGTCTTTCCTTCCCTCTCGTAGCCAAGCAGAAAACTCCACCATGTGCGTAATTCAATTAGCTAAAATAGACATTTGAAGCAAAAAACAAGTGGTAGCACCTCATGTTAACTATGACATGCATTGGTGTAGCGCATCCCTCTTTTGCAGTATAAAAATTACAATTAATTATTCTGTTTATCCCTCTATATCAGTTTTTATTAAATCCAGTTGCTTAGAAGTGTGTATAACAGAGCGTAGATCTGTGAGCGCGCAACCAGCTGTTAGCTTCCCCGCCGCCAAGGCCAGCGTGCAACAAGCATCAATTGAGATAGGTCAGTATGAGCCACGTACACAAGTCAGCTAAATCGCGCAGCAGACCTTGTCACAGCACAGCAATGTTTTGCCCTCCCGCCATCCCCTTTTACTGCTTATGCTTTTAGTGTGAATATTAATGCATGTGTAAATTGCTTATAGTTGCATGTCGGGACACCTGTTCCCTTGGCTAGCAGGAAACACTCCACATGTTTTGGTATGAATTAGGAGTGTTTCCACAACGTTTCTTTCCCTTTTAATTATAATTAAATGTAGTTAGAAAGTGCGCTGCACCACTTATACTACACCACCTACACTAGCATGTCGTCATGAACACAGAAAACACAACTACCACACAAAACATACGCAAACTAGTTAAAACCCTGTTGTTAAAATTAGGCAATGTGAAACGTGCTGTAGAAGTTCATGAACAATTGAGAACCCAAATAACAACTGATAACACAGAATACATAACACCTAATAAACACATTTCCCCATCACAGCAGAACACAGCATTAGATTCCTCATTTCACGACACACGCACATGCAGTAACTGTGGATATCTTCGACCCTGCCAGTTTCCATTACCAGCATGAATCCTCACATTCCTGAACAAGAGTACACAAACATAAATTATACAACACAACACCAGTCTGTCAACGCCACTAACGAGACAGTACAAATCCCACAGTTACCCAAAATTCCAGTGTCCACACAAGTCATCTTACAACACTCACAACCCATTCCCACCTTTTCAGGAGAAAAGCAGGAAAACGTTGAGGAATTTTTGGAAACATTCAATGCTGCAAGTGAACTCAATAACTGGACAGACTTACACAAAAGACTGCGTTTAAAGTTTTACCTCACAAGGACAGCCAAAAGGACATACAAGAATTTATATTACGCCAGGGTGCAGGAACTCTTGTGGCAACAGATTGAAGATAAACTTTTAAAAAAAATTCAGAAAACTAGAAACACAAGATCATTACTAGCACCTATTACAAACTACAAAACAACACCCGGATCAGAGTACACTAGCACACACAGAAAACTTGACATTTTATAAGAAAAATATGACACACAATTACCAGAGTTAGAGTTCGTGAAAATAATTTGGTACTCACTGACACCCGCCATTGCAGACAAACTTGTGCTGCTAGCATACAATACACTACAACAGTTAATAGACAACATCAAGAATATTGAGGTGGACATATACAGACACCAACAAATTATACAACAGGAATCACAGATCGCATATAATGCAAAACTACAAGCAGAGATACAGTTATTAAAACAACAAATACACGCTCTCAAAAACAAAAACAACTATACTGCACCATCCCCACATCCAGTCAGGGGCACTCACACAACATTCTCACCCCCACTTTCCACTCACACTGACGCATACAATCAGACACGGTACAACAGGCCAACAGTAATACAGTGGATACACCATAGGGGAACTTACAGACAAACAACACACCACCAGGCAGGTCCCTTCACGGCATAATGTAGAAAATACGGTCAGGTACAGGACCACGTATCAGGAAATCAGTACAGGCAGTCATGCTCCTCCCCCACACAGGAGAGTATTGTCCAGATCCGCGATGCCTGTAGAGCACTGTTCAACAAAATTGTACCGCAGTGAACCTACGCCGAAATTGCGACCTTCAATTCCCACAGTAACCTGGCCGAAGCATGCAAACCACCCCCAATACAAAGGAATGTGAGTCCAGCTACACACATTACTACACAATGCCCCAGGTCTCAAATACATTTTATAGAGCCGGAGAAGCCAGCTCGGGCAAGTCAAACATGGTCAGACTGGGTACGCCAAAAATAAAATTATACATCCGACAACGGACATCACAAGGCAACACAGGACGCTACGTCCGCATCGCCGGCGAAGCCAGCGGTGACGCCTAGTTCACGCGATCCCATGACATAATACACACGCATGAGCACACGAGCGAGGATTGCTAGCACAGCATTCCCCTCCCCGGGCGCAGCCAGCCGACGTTGCCACACCACCGCTGCAGCGCGACCTTCAATATGGTGTTGCCACACAACCACAACATGCCACTGACAGCTGTGCCCTATTTTTCTCTGCCGGACACAAGGCCAAATACTGCCCCCTTTTCCCTAAACAAAATTTTGCGTTCGCTACGTATGTCAGAGGCAGTTTCAAACGTTTTAAAAACATATTTCACCTCAAACCACAAAGAGCTTATATACAAACAACTCGCCAACACTGCACCACATCCAAAACACACTGATTTCAAAACACATTGAGGCCAGTTTGCAATGATGACTCTGTGTTTGCACCACCGCTTGAAAACACACTGAACGAACTTCCACCTCATAATACATAGAACACTAAACATAGCACACTGCACAATCAACACAGAGCTAACACAGCAGCGACACCCCGTGTATTAGTCAAAATAAGAGAAGTTATGCATTATTGGATATGGGGTGTTTGCGAAGTAGCATAGCCACCACACTAGTCTCTGATCAGCACCTTTCCCCACTAACGGAACACATTACATTAGTGGGGGATACCAGTGTATTATCTTCGCCCAAATTCGAAACTACTGTCAATTTAAATATAGCAGGCCATACATACCCTCAAAAGTTTTTTGTAGTCGACAACCTCCAGCAAGATTTAATCCTTGGTGTCGATTTTATCAAACATTATGATGTCATACCCATCTTGAAATATGACAATGTTAATTCACGGGCATAACCCGAATAAAACAGTGCAAGTTCTGTTACAATTAACTCCATTTTATAGTGAATTTAAAAATTCCTTTGAATATAACATGCAAGCATTTGAAAATGAGCACACACAAACACCCCAAATAAATACGAACTTATCAAACACTCAGGCAGCAGCCATCAAAAATAAAATTGAGACGTATCAGGACAGATTTGCCAATTCTATTCTGGAACTCTCAGAAGCTAAGAATTTTCAGTTCGATTGCCCTTCAAAATTCAGTATACATTACCAGCTTAGGTTAATTTTAAGGTTTTTAAAGTATCCCCATCAGAGAACAGGGTCGTTGTAAATTAGCTTTTACAACTGATGGCGTACACCTTTTTCAGTATTAAAGAATGCCAATGGGGTTAACCACCTCCCCCCAATATTTCCAGATGTTTATTAATAAACTTTTCGGACCCCTCTGATGGACAGCGGTCATCGCATACATAGATGACATTTTTTTCCTTGGAAATACTTTTGAAGAGCATTTGGATAACATTAGGAAAGTTTTTGACAGCCTCAGATTATTTAATGTTGAAGTTAATACCAAAAAATGCACGTTTGCAGAACAGACCGTTAAGGTACTTGGACACATTATCACCCCTAACGGAATATCCACAGACCTTGAAAAAGTAACAGCTATTGAGAAAATGTCACCCCCCGAACAGTGAAACAGCTGAGAACCTTCCTCAGTATGACCTCCAACCTACACTGTTATATTACGAATTACGCCACCATCGCCCAACCCCTCGTTGAACTTACAAAAAACAATGTCCGCTTTAAGTGGGCTGACGAGCAGCAAAATGTGTTTGCTAATCTGAAATCAGCAATATTACAAGCCCCCATTCTACACAAATTTCATGAAGACAGGGAAATAATTTTAGCACGCGATGCTAGCAATGAAGCGGCAGGCTTATTATACAAACAGATCCGCAAACTAAACAATGGCAAATCGTTGGTTTTGCCTCCAATAAATTTTCACCCCAAGAGGCATACTGAAACACAACAGAACGAGAGTTTGGGACGACTATATATTTATGTAACCATTTCAGGCAATATTTGTACAGGAGACACTTCACTATCGAAACCGATCATACAAGTTTGAGATATTTCCTATCTATGGCAGACCCCAACGGTACAATACAAAAAATGGCCATCTCCCTCAGTGAATGTGATTTCATCACCCAAATTGTAAAAGGTAAACTCAACACCCTCCCTGACACCCTAAGCCGTCTGACCACTGCACCCCCATCACCGTTCACCACGTCATAGTCAATGAAAACGCCTATCAAATCAAAGAAACCATGTTGACCTGCACTTCCCTTTTTTGAAGCGTTCACCGAAGCCCTTTTCCAAAACAGTAGTAAAGCAACAAAAATCACAAATTTGGTAGCCAAATATATTAAAAGCCACTGGGACAAGATTAAATATAATTTCAGTATGTCCGACCCAAAAGAAAAAGACAGAATCCTCACAGCAATAGCCAACGAAGAAATTTATGGCTACCATTTCCAAAATCATTACTACATTATACAAGGTAAACATTCAAACTATCAAACAAAACAATCAAACCACACTCGACACAACATGTATTGACCTCGTATTAAACGTATACACACGTGCCCAGGAATACACCAAAATTGATGATGATTCAATTTTTCTACTATGCCATATAACAGTTAACACCTCCTCGTTCGTACGAGAGTATCTCAGTGACCCACATATCCAAAAACTCAAACACGTCCTAATTAATCCCAAACAAGCTGATACTAAGTATTGTAGGTTAAGCCGTAGGTACGAACTTACAGCAAACTGCGAAATTTGTTTGAAAATCAATACCTACAAGGCCCATCCAAACTAGCACTCGTCCCTCAAATTTATGTTCATGAAATAATCTAAGTGCATCACGATGCCATATTTGGTAGCGGTCATTTCGGTACCCTTAAGACACTTGAGAAAATAAAACAATTCTACTACTGGGATACAATGAATGAAGACGTCAAAAAGTATGTGAAATCCTGCCCCACATGTCAAAAAACTAAAGCTATTAACACACAACCACCAGGACAAATGACTTCTATCCCACATCAACCCCTCCTCAAAACTTGGGCTTTTGATGCGAAAGGTCCCCTCCCCACCACTACACAAAAAAATAAATACATCTTGGTAATGACAGAATGTGCTACCCGTTATGTAGTAGCCAAGCCAGTTCAATCTATTGATGCAGCTACGTGCACAGACTTTATTAAACAGGTGATTATTCAATTTGGCTGTCCTGAACAGATTCTCACCGATAAGGGTACGAGTTTCCAGAATGAATTGGTTAGTCACCTTTCACAATCTCTGGGTATTAAGAAATTGACAATCACCACTTACAATCCACGATGTAACGAGCTTGTAGAAGCCTCGAACCTGCTAATTGGGGATCAACTAACAGCATGTGCCAACACAGATCAAATAAATTGGGATTTATGTGTCGAGTACATTTGTTTTAATTATAACACAAGTATCAACACTACAACCAAATTCACCCCCTTTTATTTGATGCATGGTGTAGAGGCCACCCTCCCTGCACAGGTGGTAACAACAGTAAAACCCCTCTATTACGACCACCTCTCTGTTACGACCCAATCCCGAGGAACCGTGAAAAGTTTGGGTGGAAAAAGTCGAGGCACGTTTAAAAAAAGATACAGTAATCCATCGCCAATTGCGGTATTTTGAACCGCGGTTTCAGTTATGAGCGGATTTGTTTTAGTAGACTTTTTCTCCAACCGTTGTACTAGTTTCTATTATACACTGTTTTCAGTCTATGGAAAAGTCATTATTGCAGCCCCTCCAGAGTTGTTGAGACACTAGGGGAATCCACGATCCGAATCCAAACTAACAAAACAGGTGTCCCCAAATATGACACAATTTGCATGCGGCATACGAAGCCGGCCTTTATGCAATAATATATTGTTTATTGTAAGTAGAATTCAGGTCTCTATGTTCTATGTTCACTGTCTATGTTAAATGTTTTAATTTTCTTTGAAAGTGTGTTAGAGAGTTTTATTGTATGTGGAAAGCAACCAACAGTCCCACCGCCAGTACAAGTTCCGTGTTTTCATTGCTTCGCCAAGCTGTAAATGGAACGTGCTAACAGCGGACTCGCCTCAGCGAAAGTGTGCTTACCGGAGGCAGACAACGCTAGGCTCAGCCAGCCTTAATTTCTGCTATCATGCCACTCCACGTCTACAGCCTGCACACGAGCCAGAGAAGGGGAACCTGCTACCAACCACACAACGTGCCTGGGGTTTCCTTAAAGGTGACGTGCAGCTGCCAGAGCTGCCTGATGACGTTGGCAGTACTGCATGCTCACACACCCCACTTTGCGCAGCCGCGCAATGGTTGCTAGGGCAACCGCCACTACGGACCGCCCAGGAGGCGGAGACTAGGAGTGGGAACCATTCCAGTTACATGACTGCCAACTTCACGTCCCAGCGGTGATACTAAAACAGCATCAGCGAGTCGCTGTTCCCACGACCAGATGTGGTTGGCAATAAATGCACCAGCCGTCATCATGGCAACCTGACCAGCCAGCCCCACTCACTGTGGGGAGTAAGGAACTTACCCCCTGCTACAGCTGCCCAAGGTCAGGGCAACTACATGTTTTCAGCTGTCAACTTCCTACGATTGAGACCATGCTCCACAATACGCAGGAGTGTATTGCACACCAGCCAATACTGATTTTATTTAAGAGGACACCCTTATCACATAATTTCATAATCCCTTTGAAACTTACACAACACCTACACATAGCATGCAGATCGCACATCATAACATATCACAATTAACTAGTAAGTTAAACAAATTGAAAAACTCATCTCAACATAATAAATCTCACATTAGTCATAAAACACGACAATTTTAATTAAAGAAATAAATTCCTGCGTAATGTCTGTCCAATATATGTCCCCCCCCCCTCTTTTCTTTTGTTATAGCGGAAGAGGACGAGATCGCGGACGACGATAGAGGCCACACATGGCACAGGTAAACACGAAAGTAGTAATGTTGCCAACAACCACCGTAATTTTGATTTTGTTTTATTTCAATAATAATTTAACAGCTTAATACAAAATGCTACTGTAAAATGCTAATAAGCACTGGTACATGTCATAAGGCTTGCATATAGACTAAAATCCATAGGTAAAATTTTTTTTTTAGATTCAGTGCTACGTGCATTTTTATATGTCTTGGTAAATGAATAGCTTGAGATACCTTGTGCGATTAAAGGGGCAACATATCAGTATTTAAAAAATAATCACTTTATTCCCATCTGGAATTTATACAAATGAAGACAAGGAAAGGAGTATTCAATTCAAGGATATATCACAGCCCCTTGATATTTTATATATTTTAATATATCAAGATAACCAAGGTCTGCAGTTACGAAATATTCTAATTCAGCTTACCAGTTACAGTCAATTGCTACTTAGCAATCCTCAATTGCAGTATATATAATAAAATTTTACTGATATTCTTATGTAATTAGTAAAAATAGTGTAATTTATACCAAGTGAGGCCTAGGCCTACAAGGAACAAGGATTGGGGTTCTTTTATTCTCTCGGTGGCTCAGTACTTTACATACTGTACAATTATTCACATTATAACCACTGGGTTAAAGGAAGTAGATGTCACAGCAATTTTAAAACTCATGAGGTTATAAGCAGTGTTACGAGGTAACACAATTATTACCAAGTTAATCCCAGGCTGACTTATAAAACAAACAATAATTTATGATATATCAGGTAATGCCAACATGCATGCTACCATCGAGTGTTTATTTTCTAATATTGTCTATGTGTAAATCCTTTCCCTTATCCCCTAGTTGTAGTAATGTTTCAGGGGTAACAAAGTAAATAGTAAAAATTATCCGAGAATATCAAACCTCTCAATGCCTTATATGTGTATGTACAGTATATGAAAAATAAAGAGATTAAAAAAAAAAGTAATACTACGCGAGCTAACTAGGCTAATATTGTATAGTATTTTATAGTGTATTAATTGTTTCAAATTTTACTCTCAATATCTGTTATATCTATATAAGTGTTGTGAAGCAAATCACAATTATGTACTATCGTAGTAAAACAAAAGTGACATCTCGAGTGTGGAAATGGCAGTAAGGACACTCCTCTGCGAGCAATGCTTACTATGTAAGAAAACTATAAAATTCCACACCAACCAATACAGACGGTGTTCACAAGTGCAATTACGAACCATTTCAAAACCCTAGGGCAACACAAAGGTGAATCATCATAACAAACGAGTGCAAGAACATTCTAATGTGTGTGTGTGCATGCACACACGCACACACACACGTGCATGCACGCACACATGCACACACACATAAAATAAAAATTCCATACTGTAAAATGTATAATATCTTGTCAGAGTGTTGCTAATGATGTATAATACTTAGCTGTTAATAGTTTAATGAGTAACTTTATATCCAATCTTTTCTAAATACAAAAAGCAGATTTTCGGCAAAACGGCCAGCTCACTAAGAATATTGCTGTGCCTGAAAATGCACGTCTTCACCATGCAGGTTAGTCTAGTCAACATTGGCATAAGATATTTTTTAGACAGCTAAAGATTTAAATTTTAGGTATCCCTTTCACGTAAAAAAAAATATTTTATAGCTTCAATTTCTCAAGGAAATTTGCAAATCAAATATAAGCCAGCAGGCACTTCAAAATATAATGTTAAATTAACTGAACAATAACTTCCTAGCACATTGTGAGTGAATTACCACCTGTGCGCACAAAAATTTCCACTCCCTACCCACATCCATCGCCTAGTATTGCAGGGGCATATTAAATGTGGCAATGGACGTATCTCCTTCTTTTCCGTGGTCTCACTATACAATATGCATAGGTATTGCCCAGTATTTTTCAATGTTTTAAATCTATGTTAAATATTTTTCAAATGTAATAATAATTCACTTTCCCATCGTGCAACTAACTCTTAAATTTTTAACTTACTATTCAAACTTTAATTTTGTGAAACGGTGCCTCGAATCTGGTACTCCACCCTCGATACTGGTTTTAATTAAACTCGCGAATGCCACCACACGTCTTCAAGAGTATATTAGGCCTATAACACGAAGAATTATGCAGAGTTCTCCAACCCCACCAACTCAACCACCACCTACCTGAAGGATGTCAATATAATTTCTACCATGTAATGCAGCTGGGACGGACTGCTTGTTTGACCTGGAGGGTAGTGTAGCAGGCTCCAGGGGGCCACACACAACAAGTTAAGGTTCTACACAGTATAGATTTCTGAGCGAGCCCCCTGTTTATTCAACAAGCCTGGCTGACCCACTCCAGCCAGGCTATTTAAGAGCCGAGCTTGCACCCCCACTCCCCCCGGGCATCCGGAAGAGTTTGATCAGTGTTGACGTCGGTGCCGAAGTGGCACGAAGGAGAAGGTCACAGAGAATCTGGAGGAGCTATGGCTATCTACGTTCCAAGCTGCTGTTACTATTGGTGAGCATAAATTCGGCAAGGCAGTAGGGCGGTATTCCCGATCTCGAGGTCCTGTTCTAAAGGCGTGGCAAGGCTAGGGTCTTTGTATAACCATATTTTCTAATATTCTCGTAATTAACTTACTATTCCTTGTATAACTGTATTCCCTTATGTTCTTATAACTATCTTGTCATTTCAAAGTAAGTAAGTAAGAAATTGTGTGGAGGATTTTATTGTAGTATAGTGTTAAAGCATTGTTCTGTTATAGCCAAAGTAGTGTGATAAATGTGTTTAGTTGAATTCCCATCTTTCATTAAATAACCGACATTATTAACTATCCCCCAAGTAGGCTCCTAACTAGAGATGAAGTGAGACCACGAGGCAGGAAGAGTGTGGTCAGTTAGAATATTAGCGGAAAGCATAGGTGTTAGGTAGGCAGGCGTTACATGGTAGACCTTCGGCTGCGCCAAAAAGTACTAGGTATTCCATCCACTAGGAGAAGCAACCAGACCAGGTGATCCATACCCCACCACCGCTGCTCACGTGACCGGATTGGGGCTGGATCCGCTTAGGCCTGATCAATCTCCTATGGAGTCCACACCCAAGTGTCTCAGCAAGGAAGTGATGTGTGCCGCTCAAAGTTCTGTCCACCACTTGCAAAGGCTGGACGAACGGAACGCCGGGTGTTACTGCAGGCCACAAGCCTGAGTACCTGGAAGTACACGCTAGGGACATCAAAGTGCCAGCTTATACTCTGTGGCTTGTTTATTCTGTGATTAAATGCAGTACTCTCGACAGGGGAGGGCACGTAAAAGGTTAAGGAGAGCCCTATGGGGAACAGTATGTAAGATAGTTAATTTTACTCCTGCTGTAACTGCCGTATGTGACAATACGCCCTACCCCTCACACATTACTACACCTTTATTTCTACCTCTGATCAAATTAACTGGTTAACCACACCCAATTGTAAAATCATTTTAATGTGGGGAAGAGGTTCCCCTAGGTTTCGCCTGCCCTTGCATAGGGATTTAACTGCAGGACAATGCTCCCCAAGTCCACTCAGAAGGTGAGGACAACAGCACCACTGCACTGCAACCTGAGCCAGCCGCTGACCAACTGCTCACCCACCGTGTGAGTCAGTCAACGAGGAGGAGCACCCCTTCTCCCAGCACTCGCGGGGTACAGTGTCAGTCAAGAAGACGGGTTGCATCTGTGATCCCAGATTTTGTATCAATTAGGGAGCCCACACGTCCTACTTTATATACCGGTCGGACTTCAAAGAGAACTTACTTAAGGTTCCCATCTATTTTTATTCCCCTGCAATTCTGGCATTGCAATATTTGAAGTCTCTCAAAGTGACCAGAACTAAATCTACATATAACTATTTAGTATAGGGTTTAAATCCCCTAGTCTTTGGTCCAGGGTTGAATCAAAGAAGCCTAAGATGTAATACTTTTACCCAATGTGGGAAACCCGCATCCTAGCAAGGTATTAACTCCCTACCACTAATTTATTGTTCATCTTGGTCACCGTTAGAGAGGGTCCAGCTTCAAAATGGCACCCATTGTGGGGCGAATGCTGCAATAGTCTCGACTAGGCAGCAGGACTGACCCAGCCACGCCCCAAATACGTAACCACATTGGGGACAGCTTCAAAATGCTGCTCAAACAGGGACATAACTGCATGTAGTTCAGCCTAGCAGTTCGGTTATGCCAAAACCCGCCCAACCAGTGTTTTAGCCAGGCGGCTAATCCACGCGGTTGTTTTATATCATGTGTAGCTCATGTTATACCCATTCCTAGGGACACCTGTTTGTCTGCGGACAGCCTCGACCAGGGGCTGCGGTGAACTAGCGGTCTTGATGAGGGGTAGAAAGAACGGTTCGGATGGCACAAGATAAGACTTTGAATATGGGATATATGACTGCTTTTTCTAAAACCAAATCACTTCTTTAATAACCCTAAAAAAAAATTAACACAATCATGTCATGTCAACTCAAGTTGATGGAATCATTATATAAAGTAAGTTGAAAAAGATACTGTGAATGTGGTTAAATGTGTGGGATTTCAATTAAGAATTTTCTGAAACAGAAGGTAATACACTTAAAATAAACAGAAAATACCAGCTACAAGTTGTTTTTCTCCCAAAGAATCATCTGCTGTTTGCAAAAGTTCATCTTCCAGAGGTCGTGAGTATCCTCGAAGCTTTTCCAACTCTTTGACTAGCTTGCGGTTCTGCAACAATGAACAAGCATATATTAAACATACTACCTGTGTGGTCAGAATTTGGTACACATGTGTAGTGGTTGTTTGTTACGATATGGGACAAGTTTATAAATAAATAGCTTATAAACAAGAAAACTATTCAAAGATACATATCTATGTTTAATTAAATATCCAATTAGGTGCTGTACTGTGACAATTTTCTCTTGAGTGCACAGCTGCTACAATGTATAGAAATACCATATAAATAAATTCACACATATAAGTGGATGATATAAGAGGCCATTTGAAAACATGCTCTCACAATAATTGATGAGACTAACTGAGAATGTATGCAGATCGCTGTTTGTTCACTTATTATTTAATTACTGTAAAAATACATTTTAACACAAGTGGGAAAGATGATGTGCACTCATTTTTATTTTTGCAATGAATTTCCAACACTCTTCAAGAAGTACCTTTTTTTTGCAAAGAAAATGACAGTAAAATTGTATGTGCTTGTTTCATTCAATACAAGCCAATAAAACAAAATCTTAAAAAAAAAATTGTTTTGAAATCAGAAAAATTTATATGGCACTCAAGCAAGTACTATGACTTCCTTTATTCTAAGTTTATGTTGTTGCGTAATGATATGTATATTTTTAACTACAAAAATTATGGAGTGGAGTGAAGAGATTTGGGTGTCGCTTAGATAATTAGAGTGAAACAAGGTGAGTATGAAGAAGTGCCTGAATGCAATTGGAAGGAAAATAGGGGATCCCCAAGAAAAGTTGTCAACCAGCAGCAT
Organism: Dryococelus australis; assembly: GCA_029891345.1. Lineage (NCBI taxonomy): Eukaryota > Metazoa > Arthropoda > Insecta > Phasmatodea > Phasmatidae > Dryococelus > Dryococelus australis. Next base: position 88,141,222 of record CM057003.1, on the reverse strand, counting down.
CGTCCGGCATGATTCCCACATACTAAAATACGGGACGCGACCCCACAGAAAATCAAACCTGGTTTGCCTTGGTAGGAGATGAGAAGTCTGACCACTACATCACCGTGGCCTCACAAAAATTATGCAACTTTTTTGTTTAATAAATGTTTTCTAAGCACAGTTTCAGTAACATATTTTTCTTCAGTGAAAATGTATTTAATTTTTCTATGGTATCAATGCACAGGCATGTTGGATCTCTATTAAAGTGACACTACTTGCTACCTGTGATATACAGACTGATTTGTAGGGCTCGAGTTACCTCTCTGGTGCAGGCAACGGGCGACTTGGGTGTCGAGGTTTGAAACCTCAAACCTCAAGTAATGCTTCATATCCTTTTCTCTGCTCTATCTTTCCTTGCAGCCTTAAGGGCAATGTGTCATAGGGTGACTGTTATACTCAATGGCGTTGGAGGGGTAGGAAGTGTCACAGTCCTTACCAGGGGACAAGTGGGTCTGCAACTGATGGCAGCTTCAATGTAGGTGGTATCTCGAGGCTGTGGTTCTTCATGTTCTAGTCCACCCTCAAAGTTAGTGGTAGGGGGGGAAGCCATAATTACCAACAATCGACTAAACAGAGTTTACAAGTAAACACGCCAGTCAAGTTGTGAGTTATGTACGGTAGATTTATTCAGAGTAAAACAGACACACTGCCCGAGTCTGTACCCATCAAGTTAGGGGCCTTAAGGATGGGATCAAATGCCAACGTTACAAGAGGCATAAACCAACTGTTGATCCTAATAATTAAGGACGTTAGGCATTGTATAGACAAGAACTCAAGCCGTCCCTTGAGCGACGAACGCCGGCACTTAGCTGATGGTGGCTCCTGCTGGAATTGCTCTGACGGTAGGCTGATGTTAGGTCAGCTGGGTGGCTTTTCATAGGCGCTCGGCTGGGTCTGGTCGGCATGGCTGTCTCAGCTGGCATCTTCCTTCGGGGCTGGATCTCTTCTGCAGTGTGGTGGTCTACATTGGCAGCTTTCTTCGGGGCTGGATCTCTGCTGGTGGCTTCCTACAGCTCTCGTGAACACTTTAGTGCTCGCGGCAGGACTTTAGCAAGGGCTTCAGTAGGCAACTTCTCCCTTGAGGTCGCAAGCATCAACTGAAGTTTGGATGGTGCATCTCCACATATTATTTGCGTCAAGCTTCGTGCGCCGCTGCCATGAGTGCTTAGTGCAACCCGTTCCTTACTCTGCCACTGCCTGGCCGCATAATGCTCACTGCCAAGCCGTCCAGCCTCGCAGCAATGTACCTTGTGGGGTTACTCGGTTGTGGCGGGTTGCAGCACCGTTCGCTCAGGTGCGGAACATACGGACTCGTGTGCTATTCTCTAATCGGGGTGCTGTTTTACAATGGTGGGGGTATGACAGTGGCGCTTTAGAATAAAGGCAATATGTGGCATGCATCAATTCCTTCCCGGTCAGTGTGATGCTGACACACCCATCATCGCATCAGATTTCGGTTGCACTTCTGTCTTACTCCTCTTCTGCAATTCTCTCTGTGTGTGCAGTGCACTTGCTTCTAGCATGGTGCTCCTTCTGTACATGTCACACGGCCAGCTGACGCTAATATCCTCTTCCCGTTCAGGTTCACTGCAGTCACTTGTCACTCAATGTCACACACTTCCAAACTGGTTTATTCAGGTGTGCTGGCCTGGATACTAATCGGATTGTTATGCCTCGGCTCTGCAGGAAAAAAACACTATGCAGAAGACGTGGTTATTACAGTGAACTTTTTCAGTAAAACAACATTGCAGTCTGTACAAACATAGGGGATAGAAGTAAAACATTGGGCAGTTAAAAACTACATTTACTCAGTCCACTGCATTTGGGGTAGGCACAGAAGCTAGATGGACTGTCATAGAGCCTAAATATGCCATTGACAGCATGTTACTGGACAAGTTTAACCTCATTTGAGATCTATACGCTGGTATACTGCACTAATCTACAAATCATTTCAACTCGCTACGCTGGGTAACATGTTGGTATACTGCATTAATAAACAAATAATTTTAACTCGCTAGGCTGGGTAACAAAGTCGTCTCGGGCACATTTACATAATTATGTACATACTTCAATCTAGGGCTGACCGGTTCTCACATTGTTAGTTTGGTTCGGTTTTTGGTTAAAAATGTTGGTTCTCGGTTCGGGTCGGTTATAGCTTCACATTTGTATGAGTGCAATAAAGATTACAAAATTGACGACAGTTTTTGAATTTCGACTTGTAAAAATACGATTTAATGAATATTTCTGTGCTAAATGTTTTAAATTCTGCTAAATATAGCAGAAATTCAGCTGAAAGAACTTAAACAAATATATGCCGCTAGCAATGCAAGCAGCAGACCTAGCTAAAAAACTGCCCGCCCGAAGCAAAAACAAAATTAATCGTCTTAATTATTCTTTTAACAACACTCTTGGAGGTAATGAAACACGGCCTCACACAATAGCGACACCATGGCTAGTTTATAATCAGGCTGTTAAAAAATGTGATTAACCTACACTGAATGGTGTTGCTGAAGAAAATGACAAAGCGGTTAGCAAGCAGAGAAACATACAAAAAAAACCATCCTGTTAAAGTATTGTGTCCGTGCAATGCAATGAACCAAACTTACCCTTTCACTGGAAAGGAAAAACTGCATGAGCAAGTGTGGCAGCACTGGCTCCGTAGCATCATATTTATTTGCTAAATATATTCAAGGGAACTGTTTACATGCTTCGTTAATATGCAATTATAATTAAAGTAATTTATGTTACTAACGTCTGTGTACACAATATGAATATATAACCACGTAAAAAAAAAAAAAACCCCTGTATTGGCAATGCATGGTTTATTGGGAAACCATAACCTCTTTATTCCAGGGAACTGTTTAGGATGATTTTAATGCTACAACACGTAACTAGTAATATTGTAAATAAAATGCCACAGATATGCTATACATCATAATATACGTGAAAGTGTCATTATTTGGTAAATTGTTAAGTAAACCCTCGGTTCAATGGATTAATTTGGGGGAGGAATAGTCTGGTAAATGGCAAAGTACCAAAATTATGTAAATCTACTTGTTGGAGTGGAATGTATACAATGTATATTTGTGTAGGACACTTAGTCAAAGAAGTGAGCCGTGTTCGAAATGGCTACGAGACCATTATTTAGGTTACTGAATCGACCATGTGACCAATTTTAGGCCCTTAATATTTGGGGATTTAGGGTTGAAATTTACTGAAGTGAAGAAGCACACTAAATCCTCAAATAGGTCCGTAAAATCGTCTGCTGTTGTTTGTTTACGTTTTATTTCCCGTGGTGTGGGGGAAATGTCGTTATTTACTGTTTCTGAAAAGCTGCACAATACATGCACGTGAAAAATGGAAAATCAGGGATTAAAATAAAGGGTGGTGCGCGTGCGTGTGTGTGTGTGCGCGTGTGTATGTGTGTGTGTGTGTGTGTGTGTGTGTGTGTGTGTGTATATATATATATATATATATATATATATATATATATATATATATATATTATATATATATAAAGAGAAAGGTTGTTATTTGAAATAGAATGTTAATTCCAAGGAGCGAAGAAATAACGAGAAAAATGATATCTGCTAGAAAGAAATAAGATCAGGTATTTGCAAGACAATGGGGCTACGTGAAAATGCTTGGGAGAAAGTTATTTTATTTTATTTATTGATGGGGTGGCAAAAAAAAAAAGTTGAAATTCCACAAGACTGTAGTTTCCACTTTTGTCACATGTAGCGCTGTTACAAGCCATTCAAAACCATCCACCCTAAATTCCTATATTTTAATTCCTACCAAATTTGCAATTTCGAACACATCTTTAGAGACAAAAAACATGTATGGGGATAGTCTTTTTCCTGTTTCCGACCCGTAACCTGCCAAAGCCATTTCGGTGGTGGTGTTAGGCCGTCCCACCCCATCTACTCCCAACCCCTGCCTGTTCCAAGTCATTTTTGTTGTCTTCCTCAAGGTAGATGATTATCTGGGAAAGGTACCCATCCCCTTGCCTGGAGTGTGACAGGCGATCCAACAGTTAAATGTTTGGAACAACATGTCTTGACTAGCCGGCGGTCGGGTCGCTGTTTCACTGCAATGAAACGGCGGTCGGGCCGCTGTTTCACTGCAATGAAACGGCGGTCGGGCCGCTGTTTCACTGCAATGAATACAGATGCATGCAGTGATAACCTTACAACGGGTCTGGAGGAGACAGCTGTAGTGTTGAGAAACACAGTAAAGGGGTTGGTGTGATTTTCTTACCAAGCTAGTTTTTGTATGTGTTGGGGTGATGTCAGATCTACACATAAAACGGCCGCAAGTAGGACTCTTTAAATATAATATTTTCTGTTATTTATCACTCTCGTTTTTTTACTTTTAGTTCAACATCATTTTTCAACACATAATTCTTCAGTTTATCTTTTGGTTTACGAGTACCCGACACTAGTTTCTGTTTAACTGTCAAATTCACACACTTTTTTTTTTGTTCTGTGGCAGAAGCCATTTCCGCCAAAAAAAACATGCACGGCCTCACTACACACCAGTGAATCAGTCTAAAAACAACTCTCACTCCCTTTGCCATGTATAGTTGTCGACTCGCGTGTGTGCTATTCACCAAAGAACAATAACCATGTAGCTGTTTGTGTCGTTCTGTCAACTTACGTGCACATACACACCAAAAAACAATAACTATGTATAGTCCATTCCCCATTAGAAGCAACTTTCTTGGAGCCCTGCTAAATATCTACTTGCAGGCCCGTTTCGTATCCTTCCACCACATGTAAACAAACATTGCCATCTGACTGCCATGTAGCATCTGTCAAAATCAATGTTTACATTCCATTGTGTGTGTACATATGTTGATATACTTTCGCTACACCTAAAAATAAACATTGAAATGTGACTTCTATTTTTATACCTGTCAAATGTGTTGTTTACTGTTTACAGCTTTTCAAAGAATTCTGTCATATTCCAAAAACCATTCTGTATGAATATTCACAGTTTAGGCCTCTAACATTATTTAGGTCAGCTTTATGACATTTTAAAATTGCCTGCATTGAAAACAGTTCTTACGGTTATTTTACATTAACATATTTTTTTCCAAGACGTAGCTCAATACATGTAATGCACATTAGTATTTTGCCACGACTGTGTTTAACACTGTTACAACTGCAAGGTAAAGGGCTGTACTAATTGCAATCATCATTTTGTTATTGATATGTGTTGGGTCATTTCTCTAAAAGAATGGCCTCAGTTGGAATAAATATTAAAACGAAGGAATCAGTGAAAAAGGCAAATTAAATTCAAGCATGCAACTCGTGCTGATCATTTTTGTCATACAAACTTTAAAAGATAGCGCTGAACATGCACACAAATAAGCCTACGATAACTTTTATTCTGCTCATATTTCTATGTATTGCTACTTATTGTTTATTAGGTTTATTGAAATTTATCGGACTTGGCTTAGTATATTTCTTCTGGGACTGAGGCAAATTACGTTACACGACTGTGTTTCAAACCCGTTAGGACAAAGGTACAACGTTGTGATAAATAAACAGATGTGGATGTACATAAATAACTTCGTTATATAAACAGTTCACATTTAAAACGTATAAATAGTGCTAATCAAATATTTTAAATTACGCACACATAGGGCCAGCGTATCGACCATGATGCACAAAGGCACGCCTTTTCACAGATGCAATGATTAACGAAACACAGATTTATCACATCGTAACTTGCCTAGGTAGGTGTAAAAAAACACATCTACAAACGTGATGTATTAATTTTGAGTATTTTTTGGAGTAAGAATAATTTACGTTTCGTTCGACAAAAAGCAACATACCTTATAATGGCTCACCACATCTGCAACTTCACTAGGTAACTGCCCTGCCATCAATTCTAAATATATTAAAATACATATTTAAACATTAAAATCTCTTTTCAGTTGTAAATTACAAATTCAAAAATCATTATTTTGCTGTAATAAGTATGAATTATGCTACAATTGAAAACATGTATAATTTAATTCCTTACTAGCGGAGTGAAATTTCCCAAGTGTGAATGAGACGAAGAAAGAGTGCGACAAGCCTCGCCAGCAGACAGTTTTTAATTTGCTTTCTCGCTCGATAAAACAATACCACACCATTAAGGCCTACTCACGATATATTCCGTTGTTATTTTAAACTGTAAAAATGAGCTATATTGCCATCGGGGCTACTTAAATATTTCGATAGGCACCATTTAATTTTCAAATAGTATACTAAAAAACAAGGTTAAAATAATCTTTTAACTGTGAAATATTTCTTACCGGTCATTGCCAACACGTCGCTGCACTTGCTGTTGTTAATTCATATTTAAAAAAAATGAATATTACAAATTATAGAAGATATTAAGGTAAAGTTTCATTTATTCAATAATACAGTACTCTAAACCAGTGTTATATATTTGTGGAATACAGGTTATTGAAAAAACAGGTGATGTTATGCCTAGAGTGTTTTTTCAAAGGATGATTTTCACAAGTCGCTTCCAATCGGGAATGGACTATAGTTCCTGGGCTCGACGCATTGTTCTGCTAACTTACGTGCAAACACATCAAAGAACAATAACCATGTAGGTCCTGGGCCCATGTCATTCTGTCAACCCACCAATACACACCAAAGAACAATAACCATGTAGGTTTCCGTGCTGCATGTAGTAAATAGACACAGTGGTGAAAATAATTTCACTTCATATTTTGTCCGTTAAAACGGAAGTCTGCTGAATGGAGGTCCGGTAAAATGAGGGTATACGTAGTTTGTAAGTTTTAACTTTGGTGCAAGAAAAACCTGACTGGTCATTATTTTAGAGAATTCGGGTCGGTTATTTTAGGGAATTCGGGTCGGTTTTGGTTTTTGTAAAAATTACAGAATTGAACCGAAAATTTGGTTAACCGATCAGTCCTACTTAAATCCTTGTATTACTACTTGCCCTAAGTGATCTATCCAGATCACAGCAATTATAAACTTGTCATGTCTTTTCCTATCGTCCTGGTAAAGTGGAGGCTTTCTTGAAAACACGAAAAAATGTTTGTGTGGCGGAGGGCCCGTAATTCTCACGTTATCTGGCAGCAGTTACATGTAGTGACATGGGTATCTTTTTACAGTTATGATCGGCATGCAAGCCGTTCAAAGAGAAAACACGCCTATCTTACTAGACTGGAAACTCTGTTCCTGAGTTCCAAAATAATTTTATGCAATTTTTGCCACTTACACGAACAGTCTTATGGTGAGCTGAAAGAAAAAAACATTGTTACACTTGACACATGGAGCATTCTTGTGCATTTGGCATGCGCACACTACAATTTGACTTAGCCCCATCATCGAGTCACTACACTCATATAGGCAAGTCACACCCGTGGCTGTTCAATTAATCACGTGCCTACAGCGTCTAGTAACAACATTACTGACAAGTGGTTGAATAAAAAATTGTACTGCCCACCCAAAGCCGCCATGCGGTCACCCATTCCTCCACCGTGGGATTGTACTGTTCGACAAGCTGTCGACACCCTATCCACCCAGAAGCAAGTTCCAAGTGTTACTGCAGGAGGGCAGCATCCAGTCTACAAGGTTGCCATAGTCTACAGCGCTCTTGCCCCGAGGCAATAAATATGTCATAAGTCTCCAACGGAGGAGATAAGGAAAGGGTGGCGCAGCCACCAAGCAAGCATAAACTACCCTGTGGGGAGAGGCTAGTCATTCCCGCACCCCTATGATAGCCTACAAGCCAGAAATTTTAGTACACAGGATGTTGCAAGATTGCATGTCAATACTTTGGGGAAATATTCCTCACATCTGGAGGATGAAAAAATGTAATATGAACATAGGTCTGCAAATGCTTCCTTTTTTCACTACAACCTGTAGTACATAACATATACAGTGTATGGCTTATGGGCTGGCTCATGTTAATGTGGAATGCCATTGCAGCTGTAGTAGTCAACCCAATACCAGCCCCCAAGGAGCCCTGATTTGAATCCATTACACTGTTATTTGTGGGGATATTTAAAGGCACGTGTGTATGTGTGTATGCAACTCCAATGGACAATGTGGTCCCCCTCCGTAACAGTATGGTGGCGGGTTGCGAAATAATCAGGAATTTTCCAGGGATTCATCAATGCATCCGGGTATCCATGCAATGGGGTTGATGCATGTGTTCGTGCTAATGGAGGGTATTTTGAACATTTCCTCTAGTGCTGACTAAGCTTTCACAAATGTGTAACTAATTCCTGTGTAGTTCGTACTGTTCTAGGTGTAATGTTGAAGTGTGAGGTGTGGTGTATCATGCAAACAAACACAGCAATGGCATTCCACAGTAACATGATCCAGTCAGCGGACCATACACTGTACGTTATATATTACGGGCTGTAATGAAGAAACTAAGTGTTTCGGACCTGTATTCATATAACATTTTTTCATCCTCCAGATATGTTTCCCTGAAGTATTGACATGCAATTTTGCAACAACCTGTATAAGAAGGGGCCAAATCCTAGCTCCAGATAGTTGTCTGCCCTCCAACTTGAATAAAGCTGACTGCACCCACAGGGGAAGTGGCAGCACTCTGACCTCACAATCTGCAAAGACTTGAGCTCATATGACTCAGGGATCTGACCAGTAGGCCACTCGTGCCGAAGTCACTGCGGAAAGTTAAAGTCTCCGGAGTAAGCCGTTCTGACTCCTACCTCTCCCAGTCTGCAGAGACTGGAGGTTATCTGAAGGTGCTCAACTGCTAAGCCACTCGTAACATGTCATGGTCTCAGAAGACATCTGCACCGACACAGTCATCAACACCCAGAAGACACTGCTACTACAGCATCCAGAGGTATCCACGCTGTCCTCACCTGTTTCCTACCTGGAAGTCTTTTCCCATCACCCCTGTGGTAGCAGGTTGCACCGATGTCCCTTCTGGACTTGCTTCCCCTCTTCCCTTCTTTAGAATCACGTAATTCCAGAAAGCTTTTGATTTGAATGAAATAATTTTATTTAATGCAGGTCGCCTTCACGTATCATAAAGTCAACTTCCAACACTCAGCTAAAAGAACTATGCATCCCACTGTATTTCAAAAACGTATGAATAAATATGTGAAATTTGTCGGTACTATAAGTGTACCTTCTTTTGTTCAACCTTAGGACACGCTTAGGTATTTTAACTTGATAAAAGCTCTCATATGGTCCTATTATTGAAATACTAGAATTAACTCTGGCAACTCTCACTGAAAGGTGTGGGTGGAACGAGGTAATCCTGGTTTAACCCCAGCCTGAATAAGGTTGGAATATTGGATGGTCATTTTGGGTTCTCCAAACCTCAAGCGAGATTCGCTCCCAGAACCCCAAGGCTGTTTTCTCTATATACCATCGCAGTCCCAGCCTTTATTAAGGTTGGACCCAGAGATAGTGGATATTACCTCAAATCTTAGAAGTGCCATCTAAGTGCGTTAGATTAGGCCACAATTAAATTTATAATTTATTTTCGGAGCACTACTCCTGAAAGGTACGAGTGGGACAGATATCCTTGACGTATCCCCAGCCTGAATACGGCAAGAATATCCCTGGTACATTCCGGGTCGCCCAACCTTCAGAATGATTCCATCTCAGGACCACTGGCCAATATATTATCCATCATCTCAGTCCCAGTCTGCATTAAGGTCAGACACGGAAGGCAAAGGGAACTGCCTGGGGTTTCTGAGACTGTGCTCCAAGTTCCACTTGCTGTCTTTAATAGAGATGACTTAAGCAACTATGGTGCAGTTAAGTAAAATACGAAGGTTAGCCTGACAGGCATTACGAGAGCTACATGCTTTAAGACTTATAGTAACACTACTAGTCACTAACAACATCCCAATAACTAGTAAACCATCATTTGGACCATGGACAAAATTAACTGGTGAGGATCATCCCGGGTTCAAGGCTATTAAACATGGTGGAGATTCCCTTTTTGACATAGATTGACCTTGGCACGAGGCCGACTTTTCTTACTACCCAGCTCCAACTTCACCAGTGCCAGAATCGACCACCTCTTCTAGCCTTGTCCTGCCTGAACAAGTCACCATTCCACATGCCAGGCTTCCTTCGGCGCTCGGGCTCTTCGGTGCTCGTGACGGGGCTTTAGTGAGCGCTCCAGCAGGTGACTTCTCCCTTGAGGTCGCACAGATAAACTGAAGTTTGGACGGTGCGTTGCAGCAAATATCTTTGACTTTGAGTCGAGCTTCGTGTGCAGCCGCCACAAGCGGTGAGTACTACCCCTCCCTTACTCCGCTGCTGCGTGGCCCCATATGGTCGCTGCCAGGCTGTCTGGTCTTGCAGCAATGCACCTTACTAGGTTTCGGTGGGTTGCATCGCCACTCACTCAGGCGTGGAACATACAGACACATGTGCTGTTCTCTTATTGGGAGTACTAGTTTGCGATGGCAGGGGTACGACAGTGACGCTTTAGAATAAAAGCAGCATGCGGCATGCATCAAAAGAACCAAGATAATGCCAGCTGAAATATGTACATGTCCTAATAATTTGTGAGGAAATTAATTTTTTGTATACACCAAAGTGAACATTTAGAGGTCTTACTTCAAAGAACATTTAGATAAATACATTAAGATTTAAAATTTCCAAGGTGTATGTAAATAAATTATGGTTAGTGCCTCTGTAATACCCTTCTTGAATCAGAAACAGAAAATCAGAGTGGTGTAGTTTACCTGGCATCAACAGGAAACATTGCTCCAAATGTAAGATAGTTGGTATTACCCAATGAAACTAACATTTTTGCTGATGTATTTTCTATGTAATTACAATTTAATTGTATATAATGTAATGGAGTATCAAATGTGATTCATGTTTTATTTATATTACTACACCTTTAAAAACTTGGTACCCTAATTACATTAAATATTTCAATATACTATTAATGTATGGAACACAAGACAACTGATACAAATGTAATTTTCCCAAATGATCAAGAATGTTACACAACAAACCACAGTATTAGCTAAAATGGGTCACCTTCAACTGCAACTGCAGTTTCTCTTCTTGCAGCCTTTCAGATTGTTGTTGAAGGACTTGCATTAAGAGCCTCTCTTTCTTACGCTGTGTTACAATGCCCTCTGTGGGAACCTCATCATCCAGTGACAATCCTAACTTCTCCCTGAAAAAGATTAAACATCTTTAATATTATACATAATAAAAAAAAGGCAACACAGTGGTACATGAGACTTCTCACTCCACCAATTCTCTCATCATATATATAAAGGTTGTCTACAGGATCAATTAAAACCCTAATTTCTTCTCTGTATCTTCACAGTTTCTGAATCAAACACTTGAAAAATCGCCCCATTCATGACCCGTTTGGTTGTTTACTAAATCCGGTATGTCCTCTATGAAAAGCATTTTATACTTGTGTTAACATGAAAGATTTTATTTTTTATTAAATCAAATATTTATTTATATTTTGTATATAAATTATAATATTTAATTTATAATTAATATAAATGAAACAGTAAGAAGATATGTGTCTTGGTAATTGCTAGTAAGAATGTCGTGCCATGGGCGATGCCATTCTCTCATCTAGTCTCGTTACAGCCACAGTCCCCTCTTAAGAAGAGCCATTACGCCATACACGCTACAGGGCGCTTTCCAAGCCAGGGTGGTTTGTCCGGCTGTTGCTGCCTGCGCTTTGCATCATGTCGCCGCTCTACCCCTCCAGCGCTTGGCGCGTGAGGGGAAGTCTCTGCAGCTCTTAGTTACTCTCTTCTCTCCTTCGCGTCTCTCTCTCTCTCTCTCCACACCCCACAACCCCCACACAGGTCCTGTGCACCGAGTATAAATAGGACCCACAGTCCTCATTATGAGGCCCCTCCCAACCAACCCTTCTCATCTAGTGCTTCAAACACCTAATCAATAAAAATTGTCATATCCAATCCTCTGTTATAGTAGAAATATTTTTCTATTTCATGAATTACATGCAACTTTGCAATTCTTTTCTGTCAAGGGGTTTTACAGTACCTATACCAGTTTTTTCCCCCTCCCTCTGTAGATCAATTAGATTAGTATGGGAGGTCAACGTGGCCATGTTTGCCCAATCCCAGTAAAGCCATGAGCATGTGCCCTTGTAGTTAGAATCTTCCCTGCATGACTAGGCGTATGGGGCTTGCCCTGAGATGCACTTAGGTCCCTTCCCCTACCTATGACCTCAACCCTACCTTTAGATTAAGGTAGGTTAGGAAAAAAAGTTTGAGGCTGTCTCGTATCAGTATAGTAGCACGCCGTTACTCTGCCAGAGCATCCACTGCTGTCGCATGACAGTCTTCTACGGAATGTTACGCTGCCAGAGAGCTACCAAACTTCGCATCTCGCCTTCACAGAACGTCATGCTGCCTGAGCAACCATAACATTTTTCAAGACACCATTGCCCCTTGCAGTCCAGTTGAGAGTTCTACTCTGCATGAAACCGCCTCACATCCTGCCAGCATACCGAAGCCAACGTGCTTCCTGCTACCTTGTAGCTTACTCTTAGCTATCACAAGTGCGAGTACTGCTGTCTTGAGGCCGTCCTCACCCACCCACTGTTGTGTCGTCTGAGACTAGATCAGATACCAGTTGGCAACTTAGGATCGAGCCTTGAGGCCTCAGTCAGGATACAGGCTGGTTTATGTGTGATTGATTGAGCAATCAATAAAACAGGCATAAATCTGACTTAGTAGAGTTGTCTCTTCCAGCACTCTGTACTCTGTAGTTCCTAGATCTTGTCCCCTATCTTTCTGGTTCATTATCTGTCCTAGTAAGACTCTTCTAGGGTTAGCCATGAGCTAAACTTTGCTCTTTTTCCTCTCTTATTGATAGCTGTCTCGAGGTGTAGATTAGGAAGCTTACCTTCCTAGGCCTCACTAGGGCAGTTGTCTCTTGGAATATCTTCCAGTAAGTGCCTGGGTCAGACCGCAACGTCTCATGCGTCAGGTCATCTGCTTGGAAACAACAGACCAACACCAACAGCAGCCCCACTCTTTGTGACACATGGGTCAGACAGCGACGTTCCGTGCATCAGGGAGTCAGTCACAGGAGTGAACGCCCTTAGCCTTCTACTATAACCTCCAATGTGGTACTTAGGTCAGATTGCGACGTCCCACATGCCAAGCCACTAGACTGGAGACCAGTAGTACAGGCCTTCAACACCACCCAATATCCGCATCCTTCACTCTATCAGGCTGTGTCTACCCCTTTCTGACCATCCACTATCAACCTAACTGGTTATCCCCCCAACCTTAATTCTCATTATAGGGCTGGGCAGAGCAAAACTGTCAAGCAGGGGCTAGCTCAGGCTGGGATATTGAGGGAAAGTGGCCCAGTTGGCAATCAGGTATACTACTGCAAGAAAGAGGAGGCTGCACCTCAGAGGAGGTCTTTCACCAGCTCATCAAGCTCCACCTCGAACCTCCTCTGGCACATATCTTATGCAGTATCTCTATTGTCACCTACACCACTGAAGAAGACAGTAACCTTTGTCCGGCCAGCCAACGTTACCAAAGTAGTCAGGTCCCTGAACGTCACACCATCTTATATCCCCACCAGGGTACCCAATCGTACATTGCTCACAAGTGCGCCTCCCAAGGCTTAATGCACGATCGTAGAAGTGGCCAAAGCCAGAAATCCAGGCACAAGGAAAAAACCCAGTTCAAGCGGCACCACGGATTCACCGTCGTCCAGGGGGGAAGTACCTCGGCTTCACCCTCTAACTACCTCTCTCACTAGGAGTGAGCAACGAGGTGACAAGCTTCTTCCTTGGTGCCCAATGTAGGGCCATTAACTATCTTTTTCTAGACCGGGGAAGCACCTTTTGGGCCTCCACAGAGCAACCACTGAATTAACTTAGGGGAGTCAAATCAAAACACCCCATGGTGCTTAGTTCCCATCAAAGGCACTGGAATGGCCACATTCGAGAGCATGACTGACACCGAAGGACATATCTGCGCCATGGAGGAATGCCCAGGCCTAGGTCAACACACCATGTGCGTACACAAATGTTTGGCAAGGCACCTTTCAAAAAATAAATTATTAAAGTGTGCCTTCCATGAGTAGCATACATAAGCATGATTTCACAAGAAAAATTGACAATAACTTTAAAAACAAATGTACACATTATTATCAATGTTTGCATAAGACCCTCAAGAAATATACTTAACCTGCACATGTTCCTTTACATAACTAATACATTTGTAACAATACAAGTCTCAATAGAATCTTAACCTATACTCAACTTACATACTAATATGTTATTTACAGCTCTCTTATATTTATCATACTGTTGTCAAAAAAAATCAAGCTATGTGTATAGAACCCCAATCCATGCATCACTAACCTTTCATTGAATTAACAACAGTAATTAACTAACCTATCCTTAACAACATATACCCCAGTTGCACAAAGCTAATCCTCACATGGATTGATCTCATAAACTAAATAAACTAGAAGAGGTTGTAGGTCTCTTGAAATCTTGTTTTTAGTCGTAAATTAACTCCGACCCTGAGGTGAAGCCTATTTCCAAATCTGAGTGAGGCTCATAATGTACAACTTAATATTATTATATACAACAATGGATCAAGTAAAGTACTTCTGGAAAACCAGAAAAGATTACAATCATTTTAACTATCGCAATTGACAGCACGCTTAATGAATTGCAAAGCTATTCCTGCTTCTCCAGCAAGTGTGCCCATTAAAGTGTTGCGTATGCCCCGCAACTGAAGTTAACCCAGTAATTTCTGGACGTTGATTGAATATTCTATTGGGCTTTGTATCAGCACTTCTCTGAGTGGAAAAAATTTATTTTCTTTTACACACAACTCTGTGAAGAACAAAAAATAAAAATAAAGAAAAATATAATATTTACATAGTTCACTCTGCCACTCATAAGCTTATTATGTATTTGTATATGTTTTATTTTACTCTTAACTTTTACGTTGACCTAGCTATGTATGTCCAGTGTCCTGTCAATGGTGCATGGTCTTGCGCTATGTAGACTTATCACTGTGGTATAGTGTTCAATTATTGGTTAACGAGAGCACACGTGACTTTTGCTTCTCTCTTGCACATGTTTTCTTTTACGTGGGAGAGTGAAATGATGCACTAGTTCTCCCTTGGCTATGTGGTACTATAACTTGTTGAATTAGGTCAATTCTGTTTGTAAACTTACCGCATAGCTAACGACTTGCAAACCACTCGCACCGGGTGCGATGTTTCCTATTCTACCCCTTCCTCTGTGGTCTGCCTCGCTTACGTGATGGATGTTGTGACAAGGATGGCTACCAGTAGGTTGGTGAGGGCTGCCACCGGGTTTCGTGGTAGAATCCCGGTACCCTGAGAACTCGACTGGTTCGTTTGGTTAGTTCTCTCCTCGGGATGCTGGTTTCAATCGTGGTAGCCTCAGTGCTGGCTGAGGCACTGGCTGTTCATCTGTGGATGTCACGGCTGGTGCCCTCCTGTGGGGAGGTGCCATTAACTGTCTCGTGGTTGCTGGAACCATTGATGGGGTCACCACTTGATTACTGACGCTGGATGAAAGGTGTGACCGGGCAGTAGCCCTGGTGCACATGGACACCCAAGTGGACTTGGCCACAGGAGGGAGCTCTCTGGAGGTGTTCTTGCCTCCTTCCTGGGTTCAAGCTGTTGTGACGGTATCTCGGCCCAGAGATGCGGTGATTGAGGGTGAGGTACTGGTCCATACCTCACCGTGGACAATCTGAGCTGCCCCTGTCAACATGGATCGGGGAGAATGTGGTTTGGCAAGCCTCTGCAGTACAGAGGCACCAGCATCTATGGACGGTGGATCTCCTGCCGTAGGCAAGGGCGGTGGTGATGCGTCGGTGGCATCATCCTCTCATCCTGGGGTGGTTTATGCCATTAGTGGAGGCAGTGTTGGAAGCACTGACCCCACGGGCAAAGGCAAGCAGGCTACATCATTATCCTTATCCTGCTGGCTGTCCGTTACCTGCACACAATTTCCTACAAGCGAGACCACGGATCCATCTACATTTGGGTTTACATGGCCGACCGGAATATGTGAAGTTCCGCTAGTCTGCAACACTGGTATAAAGAATGAGGGCTTGTGTGCTACTCACGTCCTGGGTGATATTGCATAATCGTCGGCCTCGACAATGATGATTGGTAAACGGGGTTTCCAGGTGGGAGACCAATTGAGTGGACTTTGCCACGATATTTTGGAGCTCGGCAAGTCAGTCCTTCTACTCCTCCCCACCACAGAGGTGAGCAGATAGGAACTGGGTGATTACGTGAGGCTCCGAAGAGATCCCCTACTTTATTTTGGGTATGTTTTGGGTTCGATGTGGGGGAGGGGGACGTGAACTTGGGCTCGTCCTTTCCGTGAATGTACTGCCCATTGGTAGGCCATGAAAACCTCTGCCAGGACCTTATTGTCCCGAGGGCTTTCATATGGCGATCGGGGAGCGTCAGGCATCCTGAAAAACATCTGGAAAGGACGGGGTGTCATGGACTGTGTGCGGCGGACATGTCACTCTGATACGTAGATCGTGGGGCCTCCTCCTTAGGTGCAGGTGGAGAATTTTGTTGTACTCTACCTGTCAGAGGTCTGGATTCCCTAGATTTAGGAAACTCTGCTCCCGGGACAGGGGATGGACTGTCTCTCGTTGTCGAAGCAGGGTCTGACTGTGTCGGGCTTGTCGGGCACGACTACAGTTACCCTTGAGTGAAGGTGGTTCAGGAGACGGTTTGGGGCGACCGTGTGGTTTCTGCTGGCGACATCTGAGCCGTGAGGGTGGTTCTACCTGGAGCTAGAGGAGGCTGATTGGGGCGGAGGAAGGGGTAACCAGAACTGGATTACCTTTCCAGTCGAGTGTCCAGACTCCTGTCTCGCCACAAGGAAAACTGATGCTGTCCACAGCCTCGTACACAGTGTTGCATTTGCAATCAAGGCTACCTCAAAATGACAGGCTCCCTGAGGTTGGGTACAACCCAAAAAGTGTCTCGGAGGGTTCTCTTCTTAACCACCATGGAAAGGATAACCTCCACTTCGACTTGGTACGGGAAGGAAGGTTGAGCCCGTGAACCAAGTCTTCCCATGTGGGATAGGTGGGCTCATTGACTAGACGTCAAAAGATTGCTACACACAAAGTTACCTATGGCGGCTGGGTCCATCACGGAAGATAGAGTGTTCTTAGCAAAGGGGGCAGAATCGAATCGGGATAAGTTAGGCGGGCACCTTAGCTAGGCCGGGGCGCTGCAGCGTGACAAGCCACCCGTGTGTTGACTGCTTCCTTTCTCTAGTCAGACTGGTCGGGGTAGTTACCATTGGAATACTTCTCCCTGTGGTCCCGGCGCGAGAGAAGAGTGAGTGGCCGGCTTTCTGCCGCTCGGGAGGAGGAGGGGGCGAGGCCACGACATTGGCGGCACATGTTTGCTTGATAGGAGCGTTTGCTTGCGATGGTTCCTTTCAACCTCCCCTGCCCGGTCAATTAACTCCTCTACGGTCTGGGGTATAGGGGCGATCAGGAAACTGTGCAGATAGGGGTGTAAAGTGTGTGCGATACTCCGTACACAGCTAGCTTCACTTTCTATGGGGTACAAACGCTTATAGATGTGAACCTTCCTTCTTATGTATAATTCCACTTCCTCCATTTCTCCTTGGGTATTAGTGTGGAGATCAGTGATCAGCTGGGCAACAACTTCTTCTCTGGTGAACTGAGAAGTGAGCCATTGGCTCAGCTGTTCCGACTTGTTTATAAACTCGCCATACTTTTCCCACCATAACTTAGTTTTCCCCTTCAACTGACATTGGGTTTTCTGCACCCATTATTTGTGAGGTATGTTGTGTTCACAAAACTCCAGCTCACATTACCATAGGAATTCGACTGGATCCTCGTGTGTTCGGCAGCTGAATTCCATGAGCTGAAATTCAGTGGCACAATAGGACAACTAGGGGCTATACCTCGAACCTGGATTTCTGGGGCAGTATGTCAGGCCACTCTGGCATACCTGGCAGTGATAGTCTGGACCGGGCCATGTGAGTGGTTCATCCGGCCAGTCTATGCAGGTGAGGTGACATTTCTGATTGCAGGTTTTACACCTAGTTATGAAAGTTCCTTGACTTTCGCATTTGAGTCAGTTACATCTGATGGGATGTAGAGTTTAGCAGGATACGCAACAGTATTCAAAGATGTCTAGTAATTGGAATGTATCTTCCCACATGATTCAGGTGTAATGGAAGTTTTTACGATGTGTACACTTGATAAGAAATCTTCCCTTGCCGGGGCAGGTTTGTGCACCACACTTCGTCATCAGGTCCTGGGTTCTCTGTCCAGTGGCAAATGACTCAGTGAACTTATAACCACGACAATGGAGCTTCTGGTAGCAGGTGATAGAGATTGCAGGAGCCTCTGGTAATGTCAATGATGGCAGCCTCTGGTGACTGTTGAAGACTGGTAGACAGTAGAGAGCTGCAGCACACAAAGTGTTCAGGCGAGCTACTGGAGAATGAAATAACTCACAAGCCCGGGCGTGCACGGTCTTATATAGTCCGTTGGGCAGGTGGAACGCTGGGCCGCAGTGGGAGGTTTGACGTCGCCTCATGACGTCCCTCTAGAGCGAGGCCAGGGTGGGAGTAGCTACCCTCTGCCCGGCACTCAGCTTCGTGCATATTCAGTTGCGCTCGGTTTTGCCTTGAGGCAGGTGACGGCTTGTATGCTCTAAGCACACTGATGGGGAAAGGGGGGGTTGCGCTTCTTGACTGCTTTCAAACTTTATATTCACGTGTTTAGAATCACCCTCCAGGGTACTGGCGATCTAATGACACTCAGGAAAGATGTTGCCAGGTTTGACACTTTCTCAGGTTACGTAGAAATATGTGAGGCTGATGAGACTTAGTCGTTTAGTAAATACTAAACAGGAAAAGCGCGTGCATCAGTATGTTAAATTTTAATTAGTTCTATTTATACAAGATGTTTTATAGAAGGATAAATGAAGGATGACAGGCAACCTAACAACTAAAAACAAATTAAGATTGTAATAATATATAACCGGCCACTTAACCCATCTCACATTTACAGGGGATCAAAGTGACTAAGTGTGGGAAAGACACTTTTAAAGGCATTTAAATCTCACTGCACTGTAACTTCGCAAAAAACGTGTGCACGAAGAGGAGGGAGCACTGCTAGACCACACCATGGTGGGCAGACTACGCTCGCGCCTCCATGCAATCGAGGAAGATCACATTTCAAAAGAGGGGGAGCCATATTGCGGAAACAAACATAAGGAGGACAGGCTCATGTGCCAGAGTGAGCAAACCAGGTGTGGTATGCGGTGTTTGGATTGTAACATAAACCGAGTAGCCGGCAAGAAGAAAGAAGGCCAGCGGAGCCTGCATAAATTGATGGTGTCACAAGGTCACCTCCTCAGACATTACCAGGCTGCCAGCAGGTCCAGGATGGCGGGACTCCACGGTGTCCCAAGTGATCATAGATCGACTTCAGTATTCTCAGTGGTACGTGCAAATCTACATAGACGTGATGCAGGGCTTAAATAAAGTCAGTCTTGGGGCCAAATCAAGTTAGAATCACTGTGCTTAACTTCTGTCGGTTGCAATCAATTTGTTAGACTGAAGAAAGTAGTATTGAGTTCACTATACAGGTCACTAGATTGTTTCAGTCATAGCTGTAGTGATGTAAACACCTTACGTAAATTGTTGTTAATAATTGTATAATTTAAAGGTGATAAAATTAAAGGATTGGTGTTTTTGGTAGTTGCTGCACCTTACTGAGTACAGAAACCTCAATTCCATTAAGTTATTGTACACCCTCCTTAAGGGAGCATAACACCATGGATCACTGCAGTCCCATCTGGCATGCCAGTCATTGCTCATGTTACTTGTGAAAGACCTTTTATATAATGCAAATAACTCCTGAAAATATTTTATTTATTTCAAACCAACAAAGGCTAACTATTAACCGAAATAATAAACCACAAAACAAAATTTAAAAAAATTAATTTCAACACCTGAACTGAAAAGCTTGCATAAGAGTTTCACCTAATTTTTGACACTTAGAATTGGCATAAAATGTGCAAACCATCTGCAAATAAATACAGTATATTTTAATCTAAAAATCACGGAGAAATTTTTGGGAATTTTCAAAAGAGAAAAAGGTGACAACCCTGATAATGGTCAGCCTACCGCAGTACGAGGTCGTGCTCCTCGAGGGCATTCATGTTGGCCTGGAGCCGGTTGCCATCCTGCACCAACTGCTGGATGTGCTGCTCTCGAACCTGCAACTGGGCCCGCAGCTCCTTTATCTCGTCCACCGCCTGTGCCAGGCCATACTCCCCGCTTTCGTACTGCCGCAACCTCACCACCAAGCTCGTCAGCTGTGACAAACAGCCAACACTGCACTCTTAGAACTCCCCAAAGCCACACTTACCCCATTAAGAACTAAATTAAACTAACAGCTGACATCCAAGTTTACGTGATACATAATTACCGTATTTACTTGTGTATAGCGCACACTCGTGTATAGTGTGCACCATGATTTTTGCAACAAGTTCCAGGGAAAAATGTTTTAGAAATAAAATTGCACCAAAAATTTGTGGCGCCCTGTTAGTAAATATGAAACAAATTAATATTTTTTACATTAATGTGTGGTGATTGTGACATGTTAGGAAAATACTTTAATTGGTGCAAAAATCCAAAATTTAAAAAAATTCCGGAATCCTCATGCTCCCACTACTCAACATTTCCAGCTTCGTTTTTCTTTTTTCTCCTTTCTCCTTTTTAGCAATGACGGGCTCTCTTTTTTTTGCCATGCTAGAACGTCACACTACCCTAATCTAAAAAAAAAAAAAAAGGGGGCCCCCCACCCGCTTTCTCTTCCCTGAACATGGCTGGTTAGCCTGTGCTATGGAAACAAAGAGGGATGGCGGAATTATCGATGGGCAACATCTGGGTATTATTACAAGGGGGGTGGCTGAGAGAGAAAGAGAGAGAAGGAGAGAGGAGTGATTTAAGAGCACGAGATAAGACATCAAACAGTCCCGCCACTTCCCTCAACATCCCCGGACAATTTATAGCTACAACTCCCCCTTCCTCTTTTTTTTCCATGTATAGCGTGCACTCTAGAAATTTTTTCCTTCATTTTGGGAAAAAAGGGTGCACTATACATGAGTACGTAAGGTATATATTTACCGGTAATTTCACACTTTAATTTTTCAAAATTGGTACTACGGGTCTGTGAAACACCAAAAATGTTTAAGTTTAATTTATTCTGTATCACATTCAATAAATATTTAAATCGCACGCACGCACACACACACACACAGAGTAGACTCTCGATTATCCGCTTTACGGTTTAACCGCGGCATATTCAGAAAGATAAAAATAAATTTTTGAATTAACTCAAACACTGCCAGAATTAAGTTATTTAATAAAACGCCCATCTTAACTAACGAAATTCGTAATAGGTACTCTCTAAAAATAACTGTGGAATGAAATATGTTTGTTTATCGATGCTAATGCACATCAAAATGTGTTCCCGCTGACACTACGAGCTTAGTTACGTTGCAAGACAGCGAGCTGACAACACAGCTTAGCTGCCGCCTGCCAGGTATAGCCGGAACGCGGTGTGACCGCCGCACTCCTCCCGCGTATTAAATTCCCATGGTTAGTGCCATTTTTATCTTGCCAGTCAGTAGTTATCTTCAGTTTTGTTTTTGCTCATTTTCAGCCGAAAAATGTCTGCAAAACGTTACGTGTGGTTTTAAATTTACAGCAGAAGCTGAAAATTATTAATAAACTTGAAGGAGGAAGTGTAATAAAACAGCTTTCATTTATGTATGGAGTGGGAGGAACGATTCAGAATATACAAAACAATAAATCCAAACTTATTGAGTTTGCGAGCAGTGCGGACTCGACAAGTGGATTGGCGAATAGGAAAACGATGAAACTATTGATGCATGGGGAACTAGATAAGGCTATATTGTAGTGGTTTAACCAGAAACATGCCACGGGAATGCCAGTGTCGGGCTTAGCGCGTGTGAAACAGGCCCAATATTTTTTTGAAGAACTGGGAATGGAAGGTGAAACTTGTTCCCTACTTTAAACACTGTTTTTCACACGTTGAAACAGCCGACTGTATGTGGTACGCATTGGACAGTGTGGGAGGTGTGTGTGTGACATGGACAACATGCAGTTCACTTTACACATCTTTGTTACCCCTCTCCAGGAAGAAGGGAGGGGGGGAGGTGGCATGTTATCTAGCAACTGAGTGACATCAGCCTGCCTTCCCTCGTATGCAACTTCAGATTCAAGTATCACTCTGTGATAAACACCATACGCATCCCGCTGCATTGTTGTATTAACTATGGTTGCGCATTTCTTGTAATGTTCGTAAGAGAACTACCGTAATTACCTGCATATTTTACACACTTTATATTCCGGTTTTGGAAGTTAGAAATCAGGGGTGCAATAAATGACGCATTTTTAAATTTCTTGGTTTGTTAATAAATAATAGGATACGGAAATAATGCGAGGCCGTAAAATATGCGAGTAAATACAGTAGTATGTAAAGGATAGTATGTAAAGGATACTGAAACACCCAGTATTCAGTTACGACCGACTGAATTTTTCTCTTAATATGAGGATTATCCGTGATTTTGGGTTAACTGAGACAATTGTCCCCTCCATTATCGCGGGAAATCAAGTCGACTGTAAATTACTCGTTTCTCTTTCTTTTATTTTTTTCTTACTTGGAACTGTACACTTCACGTTGGGCGTACAGTGGATGCACTCTCGCTTTTTCGCTGGTTTGGTCTTGGTGTCTATTATTTTTTCTCAAGTGCCGATTCGCTCCGATCGGACATTATAACCCTTTGGCAGCGATTTATGTTTGACGGAAGTGCCTGGCGTGTCGGGGTTTGGCTCACGTCGAAGTACTTGGTAGGGTTTCGCCTAAATGAAGGGATCTGAGAGCACAGAGGGGAATCAAACCCCATGATGAGCTTAATGGTGCATGCCTCTCTCCCTGGGAGAACAACCTTGCTCACCGTGAAGGTTACCAAGATTCGGAATGCCAGTGGTCCAAAGTTTAAATAAGACAATTAGGGTGCAATATTGATGAAATGTGAATGATTAGCAGGTTGACGTACTTGGACTGGGGTGTTGTGAACCTCCCTTGGATGTCCCTACTCAGCATCTTGTTTACGATACAGTCTCCCAAGGGGGGATGGTTATGTGGGTTTATGTGTGGGGACGTATGTGTGAGATGGGGAAGCAATCCTAAGTTTCTGAGTTGGGGGCGGAATCACAACTTTTATTACCTTCTGGCGGCTGTGCACGTCTTTACAGGTGAGCTGTCATCGGTAGGGGGAGGAGCAGGTGGCTTAGTTACCAGTGTGGATGACAATGCGCACAAATAGCTAATGTCATCGTAGCTGGGCCACAGCTAACACATACCCAACACAGAATCTAGTTCAGGCTCGTGAGTGGTGATTATCATAAGTGAAATGGGACGTGGTCCTGGTGTGGTGAACTCCAGTATAGTTGTCGGGGGTGCGATACCCTGAGCTGTGTCGTCTGTCTGAGGGGGGTTGGACTTAGCTAACCCCTGTTGTAGCGCACGTCAGGCCTTGCAATGCACCCACCTAAGGCGTCCACCACCCTTCTTTGTTATTTAAATACGAATTCACAGACTATTACACTTATACAAAATACCCCCAAATACGCTAGGCTCTTAAATATAGCACAATAATCAAGCCTTCACTAGCTGCCAAGCAGTAGTCCTTGGCAAATGGTTTCTCAACGACTCAGAGGCTCTACCGATGAGAACAACAGGCTAGAGTTGGAATACGTCTGCAGGGAAGCATGGGTGTTCCAGACCCGCCCAGATATTAGAGTGTGTCCTTTTGGACTAGAGATCCTTGTCGGACCTTGTGATACTGATGAGCTCGGTCAACTCACACTTATTCCGCAGAGAAACCTTTAATGTTAATTTGAGCCAAAAAATTATTTAAAATATAATAATTTAAAAAATATATAATTTTTAGGTAAAAGAGAGAAGCAAGGTAAAATAAACAAAGTTATAAAAATTTACAATTTTTACCTAGCATTTATTGATGCTTTAAGAAAGCAATGGGAAAAACGGATTCTTACAATGAATCTAAGTAGTTGTTTAATACGTTAAACAAAGTGAAGCCAAACCTGGATGTAACTCTCATGTCAAACTAATTTTCCAAAACTCATCACATTTACCGCGAGTAATTACTGAGGGGATGTAGGACGTCGTGGCGGCCTGCTACCACGGAGTCAAGGTTGATTAGGGTAGTGGGTGCAGGGTGCGGACGTAGAGGTTACCTCTGGAAGACAAGCTTTTCCAAGCTGCTGGAGCTGGTGCTGGAAGACAAGCTTTTCCAAGCTGCTGGTGCTGGTATTGGAAGAACTTTTACAAGCTGATGGAGGTAGAGAGAGAGATAGAGAGAGCATTCGGAAGCTGTAGGCTAGGAGAGGTGGTGGTCCTTTCAGACCCAGGAGAGCTCGCTGACCATTGCGGTCGGTGAGCCGACGAACACTGGCAAGAGCATTTCGAAGATTCCTTATATAGTCCCAACTTCATCTTGGCTCTCTGAGGGGTATGGGGGTTGCAAGTCTCTCGACACAGGGGCCGGTTATCTCTGGTAGCGGGTGGCATAGCGTATTTCTCATCGTCCTTGGTTGAGGCTGATGACAGTTTTACCTCATCTGCCCTAGGCTCGGCGGCTGTGATGTCACTGGGCACAGGGGTGCTGCGATCTTGCAGAAGTCTTACTAACTTCCTTATCGAAGTCGGCTGGTCCATGACTCGTCAGGTAAAACAAATTCTAGTTGAGGGGGTGGCGACCACATGTCCTAATTAATAGTGTCAATTATACGTGTGTCTGTAATTGCCCAGGCTCATGGAATCAACCCTGTAGGCTAAGAAATTTAGTATACCACTGTTTTGGCTTGCCCCGAGCTCCTCAGTGCTCGCTGATGGGGCAAAGTCGGTCTATACGGTACACAGTCGTGCAGCTTAACAATGTTGCATGCATGCATGCATGTGTGTGTGTGTGTGTGTGTATATATATATATATATATATATATATATATATATATATATATATATATATATATATATATATATATATATATATATATATATATATATATATATATATATATATATATATATATATATAATATGAAACAAAAAACAGTAAAATTGACACTCACTTATCCTAGTGGTTACTTGGCAGCTAGGTGGTGATTGTTGGGCATGTCGTAACTAGTAGATATACCAATGGGTGGATGGACTTAGGTGATGCAGTCTTAACTGAGGAGCGAGTGATTGTGCGGGCTGGAGCAAATATAGACTGAGCAGGTCCCGCCTGACATAGATTTGTAATTTCCTCACAGTAGAGGAAGAAACCGATATACAAGGAATGTCTATCAGCGAGAGGCACTTCCATGTAGAGGGTGTAGGCTAGCTGCGCAGGCATGTTTGGACATTGACAGTAATCATCCCATGAGATGTGAAAACAGGGCCATGTAACAGAATAACGGTTATATTGGGGGAAAGGGGGGGAGGAAAGTGTGTATCTGTAGTGGAGGCTTCAATGAGACACAATGTCATCCATGGCATTTTAAAATTTCCATACCAAGTACCTCACTATGTTTGAAATGCCCCACAGATGTAATATCATTAAATATTAATTGCCCAAGATAAGGTATTATTCAGTATAAAATTTCAAGTCCCTTAGTGTTCTTTTGTATCGAGATTCTACTGTATGTGAAAAACTGTAATTGTATGGGATTAGGTATAAAGTTATGACTACGTGAAACAGACCTAACGAACAAAAGTGAATGTCCAGTCACACAATATTATGCAAAGGTTGCACCAGGATCTGTAATTATTTAATATTTTATGTAATAAATACACACTTCACTTCTTTGAGGTCTGGTGCAGCATGCAGGTATTCAATTGATGGCTTTCGTCAAAAGCTAGGGATGTGCAGCTGACAGCTTAAGCAGACTGCCAGCCGCTTATGGATGAAATGATTATCTATTTATTACATGTGTCCAATACTCGTCTCACATCTTG
Organism: Dryococelus australis; assembly: GCA_029891345.1. Lineage (NCBI taxonomy): Eukaryota > Metazoa > Arthropoda > Insecta > Phasmatodea > Phasmatidae > Dryococelus > Dryococelus australis. The sequence goes on along the minus strand of CM057003.1, from coordinate 88,115,043 downwards.
ATTGCATGCAGATCTTTATCCTCGTCCCAGCCCTGTCACCTCATCTAACAACAGCAGACAAGGAGTGGCACAGGGCCACGAAGCCTCAAGTTCAAGAAGCTGGGGCACCACTTCGATAAAGCAAAGGTAGCTGAAACCTAATGACTTGCCAACATACGAGCAGCCCATGTAGACATTCAGCAAACTAGAGCGTTCTTTGTAGGAGAAAACCAGACACCAATAATCACTAAGGATGGGTCAAATTAATTCTTGATGAATAGATAACACTAACTCTACCAAAATAATATGAATATATTAAATCACAAAATCAAGTGGTTACATTTCATCCCCATATCAAGACAAAGTATGACGCTTGTCTGGTTAAACTGAATGGCACGTTGGTCGAGGATTTTGTTGCTAGACCAATAGCTGGGTTTTTAAGTTAGGCTCGATGGGGTGTAGTGAGGGGTGTTGGCTATTGACTTACACAGTTGTCTTGGTTGATGCTGGTGATGCTGTCTAGGTCTAACTCAGTGGCGGCTGACTCGCCCCACTCTGAAGCGCCGATTCTGCTCCAGAAGTGTGGATTAGACTAGCCGTGCCTAACCTTGGTCTGATATACCAACCCTCTCAGCACAGGGTGGTACTTGTGGCTGGTTCGGAAAGACGGGGAAAAGTATACCAGTATGACCGGAGCACCCGTGACTGCTTGGCGTCTGAGTGTGGCGGCGCAGTCCCGTTCCGCCTGCCTTTCCTGCGCAGGAGGTGGTAGTGCAGACCGCTGTCTGGCAGCAAGGAAAGCCTGGTATTGTTCCCTACGCTTGAGGCCACGCCTCGCCTTGTAAGGCATAAAGTAATATGGCTTAACAATGTAGTGAACCTTGACAAGAACAGTATCTATAGTGTTACCCAATAGTTGCTTGCTGGCACAAGCTCGGTAATAGTTTCAACTGATCCCTCATGCTTAGCGGGCTGATCAGAGATGGAGAGCCGTGTGGTTGTGCGTTCAGGCAAGGTTGAGCAGCAAGTCTCAGGCTATGGTCACTTCAGCTCTTAGTGCTCAAAGCGAGGAAATAACCCAGGCTTGTTGCTCCTCCTTGGATGAAGGTGTTACTATTGATAGGAGCAGTAGCGATGTGTGCTATAATTTCATGGACAAGCTACTACGTGCAGGGGGCAGTAGTGGCGATCTCCCCAATTAAGGGGAGGGGTGGTCCGGGGTCCTCTCCTGGGAAAATTTGGATTTCAAGGTGCAAAATGGTGCCATTTAAACATTTTTTCGTACCTAAATATAAAATACACTGCCTGTAAAAATATTAATATTTTTTAACATAAAATTTGCCCGAGTGAAAAATATTACAAAGATACCTTCATCAAACCCGGAATCTTGTCCACTAAAAATCAATATTATTTTAATGTCCTTCGACAGTGAGGTATTTACATACGGAGAAATTTTATTTGTACAGACATGTAGACAGGAAAAATTATTATTCGTTTATGTAAAGATAGAAAGCAGTTAACACGAACAAGCAGGAGGCAGGAAAAAACGAAGCAAGTAGAGTGCACATCAAAAGAGAAGATTCTTCTAGCACAGCATAAGGTAAGGAAGAACAGAACGGGAGGTGTTCAGTGATAGCCTACAGGAGGAAGAGAACACGAGAGGGAGGGTAGCAGAAGTCATAACAGCTGAGCTGAAAATATATTTACCAATATCCTTGCGCTCGTGTAAGTTACCGTTCGTACAGTGCAGCTGTCTTTCACCAAAAATAAACCGATGGTTATATTTCAACCAGCTGCAACATAGTTGCGAAGATATAGGTACATATGAGCAGATCATGTGTGTGCGAAGACCAACCATGGGTGTAACAGGTGTTTATGATACTCTAATGTCCTTGAATTGCTAATCAGTGTAATTTGACGCAGCAACACTGAACATTGTCACCCAGAGCGATAGTTCGAGCCACAAAGGTTGTCTCACAACCTGATACAGACGTAATAGACCTAGATTAGACAACACACACATCCCACAGGCCACATCACTACATAGCTACAGGAAAATGTGTCATGAAAAGCTGCCTTGTGCTTTCGGAACATGTGGTATTGATACATTCAAACATGTACGCATACATAGTTTTATTGTACTTATAGAGCAAATATTTACATCAGCCTTGAAATGTACATGTAAACTAATGTGTACACACGTTTTTTCAGTACCATTCACCTTCTGAATCGACATTGTAGGAGTACAAATCATAATAGCACAAATGCACTACCGGCCGCCCCAACAATCGGTCGACACTTATCAATCATGTGAGAGTTATTTATTGTCCACCTCACTACCTGAATATCAAAATCGCCAATGTTAGTCTTCATTTGTCATTTCACTCGATGCTTGTGTGGGGTAGAAAAAGATTTTAATGTACCACCTATGAATCCTACTTTCGGTTTTATTCTGTAAACATCTGTGGGTGGAGCAACTATTGCTACACTAACTCCTCTCACTACCTCAGAAAGTGGTATTTGAATGTCTTCCTCTGATTCATTGTTCATGGACTTCAGCACAATAAAATTACTTCCCTACATTCACTGTGCACAACTTTACCTTGCCATTATTCCAACTGTTAATTTTATCTACGGAAATATTACAATACGTACGTTAATTTATGCTCTTCGCACATATAGAATGTACACGCATTCCTGCACCCCTCGCATATTGATGCTTTCACTCTAGCTGTTATACATCCACTATATACTGAAATCGAAAATTTACAAGGATTCATCACCAGTACAGAGTTAGATAACATATTATAAAATTGCATTAACATTTCTGATAACAGAGCGAAAATTACACTTATAATTACATCTGCAAACATTCACGTCCGTCACAATTAATATACAGTAAATTAATGTTTTAACATAAAAACCCACGTGTGAACATCCTTTCAAAACAATAAACATTGTCACATTTTTCCTGAAAAGTGAAATCACTGCTGGAAAAATGCTTCACTCGTAATCCACATACACCACACTTACATCCACATGATTCTGTTGCACTCATTCTAGCTACTCGGTTCTCAGTCTCAGGCGGTAATTTTATAATTTTTATGTAGAGTATACATCACGCACGAATATGTATAACATTCTCAGCACCAAAACTAAATTAAATAACAACAATACGATTCATGTTGTGCACAAGAACTTGCCCACGCATCAATTACTGTAAACTACACCGTGCCAACTGCCTGCGGTTAGGCCAGCTTCGGCTATGTCCGCTTCTGTTCGGTCAAGAAAGCACTACAATCGTAGCTTCTAACACAGGTTGAGGCAGCCATAAGGTCCGCCCCTCCCCGGGAGGTCTTCCTACCCTTCCGCCCCTCCGTCGGCTGGGAAACCATTGCGACCATCTACCTGCTGAAAGCATTACTTACAGCGCTTACAAACATCTTGGTTTTGCTAGCCAACGAGGTGTTTTCGTATAATGTACAGTATTGTTTCTAGAGTAGAATGTGTACCGCACAAGTGAAAAGTTACCTTAAAGTAAATATAAGTTAGAATTTAATATTTATTTTTAATATAACATTGTCAGCAAACTGTCTGGAGAAGCACTGTTGCATTGCTTGCCCTAAAAAGTTGCCACTGGTTAGGAGCTCCGCTGTTCCTCCCCTCCAGCACTGAATTAGTGCTTGGGTTGATGGAAAGAAACAGGTGGCCTTCTAATATGTGTTGCTAGACTCACGGACTCCTGAAGGGGATCTGTAGTCAAGACTGATTAGGTTAAGTAATAATCTCCCGGTTCCTGTCAGCAGTGAACGTCGTATCTTGCATCGAGCTGGTAAACACAAAAGTACTCTAAAAAAGAACATTTTAAGGATAGAGAACAATAGATGATTATTGAGACCACAAAAAACATGCGACCCGTGCTACCTCCTACCGAACAGTGGAGTGCTGAAGGTAACTACGTTATTCAGGTGTAGGCGACCTGGTTCTGAGTAACAAGGGAAAGGAAATAGTTCTAGACAAATAAAGTAAATTACTGTTAAACTGGTGTCTAGAAGAGACAAAGTGAATTTAATAAGTGTAAACGTGTTCGCTGGATGACTGGTCGTCGTTGACGGAAGTTGTCTCAGGAGGCGTACGTAAGACTTCATAAATCTCTAGAGGTCCCAGCACTAGGCAGTGCTCGGGATTTTGCGAGAGAAGAAACAAAAATGACTGCTGGAGCCCCACTGCGCACGGACTTATATAGTGCTCAAGTCTAGGCTGCCACAGCGGGGTGCGGGGAAAGCTTCTGCCCTGGTGTGGGAGTAGAAAATCTCTGGACAGCAGTAGTCAGCGATACTGCTTCGTTCATCTTCGGTAGCGCTTGGCCTTTCCCGGTGGCAGGCGACTTGTAGGCTCTCAGCGCGGGGTAGGGGGGCAGCGTGCTTGCCGAGTTGTGTAATCTTCAGGTGACGAGAATTGGCTTATAAGTTCCTGTTGCCTGGTAGAGTAGGCAACCGAGATTCATCTGGAAAATTCTCTCAACGTGTCTCTCACGTCTGTAGTAGTGGAAGTAGGAACACTTAGCGATGAATCGTAATCGTAGTTGATTAGTAGTAGGAGCGGCACGCATCAAGTAATATGAAATTTGTTGTTAAGTTTCAAAGCTGAGACACATGATGCACTGAATTAAAGTAAACATTTATAGATTATTAGAAAATGTTGAAACAATTATGTTTTATTTATAAGCAGTGCCCCACTGTAAATCTCTTGCAGAAGCATTTATAACAGGAGAAGAAATTCAAAGCAAATGGCACAAAAATAAATATATATTAGGGCTCTCATCTGATTGGCTATTATTCATGAATGTTGAAGAAGTCTTGTCTGCTCGTTTAATGCTGGGAATATTAATCAAATTAAAAGTTTTGGTACCGGTGGGGTGAATATGCCCCATATTGGTATATCAAATATCAACTCACTATTGCACAAGTGGCTCGATGGTGCGTGTGGGGTGGATGAGGATTCTAACCTCACAACCCTAAATTGTTCTAAGGAAGGGGGATAGTACAGAGTACAAACCCTAGTCCCGTCAGAAGTCGAACACAAGCCCTTACCTAATAAGCACAGACTAAGGTGCGGTTCTCCATGTTGGGGATAGATTACATGTTAGGGAGCTTGTGCGCGTCCTTCCAGGTCTGGGAACTGGGGATTTCAACCCCTACTACAAATTTAATATTTACTGTTCTACGGTAGAATGATCTAGTTTTAGTTAGACAGACGAACTTCAACATTCGGGAAGCCAGTGTCGCGAGGAGCATAACCCGGAAATTTAAGGACGCTTAGGCAAAACTCAATATAAGGGGTAGGGCGTGTAGGCTTGCACACATACACACACACAAAATCCAATGTCAATGAGGCTATACGTATCTGAGATTTTACCTGTTGTAAGCGAGGCAGCTACACATTCCTCCTCGCTGGCTGGCTCGTAGAGGCGGTCGGCAGTGGTACAGTGGCGGACACTGGTTACAGTGAAGTGGTGCTGTTGCTACTAGAAATTTCCTGGGTTATTATAGGAGGGTTTGTTGTAGGAGTATTATCTATCCACTGTGGGTCATAACCAGGACAGTGTCTCTGAAATGATCTATTAACAGATGCTCAAGCTGTGAGCTATTGCAACATTTTTATAGGAGGTAAAAATAAGGGAGTTTTGTCCTCTTTGGTGTAGGTAAGTTTGCTAGAGCTCATTATAGCTCTTTCAGAATTATAATTTGAATTTATTATCACCTTTTCTGATGTAAGTCATAGAGACAATAAAAAAAACTCCCTAAGGTGAAGCCAGTTATTGTTAGCGGCTCTACTGTGTACTTCTAGGCGCACTGGTTTGCAACATTATATCAAGCTCTGTTGTTCCGTGTCTGCGCGTCACCCAACAGTGAAACAGGGCATAGAATATTCATGTTGTTTTATACAGCAACACCTAGGTGTGGTTCCACCTGAGGGTCAAGTGGCATAGCTAACTCTCCAACCTGACTGTTCACCACCGATGGCAGAGTTGGAGACTATTAGATATGCTTGACTCCACAAGTGGACGAGTTCCTAAGGTGTTTTTGGCTCTGCCAATGAACTACCTAGTACCAGATCTCGGTTTGTCTCTTAAGTTGTGTGCATTTGCCATTGTGGGGTAAGTACATGGCAGCCGGCTTTACCTTAAAACAGGAGAAATCAAATTCTAAACAAATACCTTAAGAGTCTAAAAATGGGGTTATAAGAGCTATCATTAAGAACTCCGGAGATTTGAATGCAAAATAATAATAGATTTAATAATACGTATTTTGAGAGACATGGTTCCACACTTTCCTGAATTAAATAAATATTTAACTAAAATTTAAATGGTGGAAGTTGACTTTATGTTAATGCCAGTAGAAGGCAACCTGGATAAAAGATTGGCGCTTGTCTGAGAATACAACTGGTGAAAGAACAGATTAATTAGTTAGCCTAAATTAATGAACTCCTAATTGAATTATGAAGGTTTTGTCCACAAGGAACCTAATGAAATAATAAACAGGGCCTTCACCAGAAGGGTGAAGACAGCGGCTTGGCTAGAGCCTTAAAAGAGTTGTCCAGAAGGCATGTCCTTGCCGTGACCCATCGTTACATGGGTTAGGTTACCAGGAAGGCAGAGGTTGAAGTGCTGGGGAGAACATGATGTTGACAGGATCCTCTGGTTGGTGTTGAAGACCCTCAGGAGCTGCTGGTAACTGAAAAGGCGGAAGACCAACTGGAAGGCAGAGGTCCTCTGAAGCTGCTGGAGTTGTCAACTGGTAAACCGTGGTCACCGGCGTGGGTTGAAGTCTAGTTCTGCAGACCCTTGCAGTTATTTTCCAGACCCTACAGTTTGTAGGGTCTCAGAATGGTGCAACAGAAGGGAAGCTAGCTCCGCTTCTAGGGGGTTGAAAGCTCTAACGTCACACATGGGTGCCTGGATCTCTTATATGCTTGGCATGGAGATGACATATTTCAAACCTCCACACACTTCTGTAGGTTGTGAGTGCTCTGTTGGAATGTGCTGCCTTCCAGTGGCATGCTAAGTAACTGGTACAACCTTCCTGGAGGGTGTTGATGACTCAATAGGTAAAACAATCTTCTGGGGAGGGGTTGACATGATGGCTTCTGGGCGAGTTTCTGTGAACAGTAAAAGCTAGGAGCATGTGTCTGTAGCATCAGTTGGGCCGTGCCAAAGTACCCTGTAGGCATGTGTCCTGCCTCTATTACTTTTTCTTGGAGTGACTTGCCCCATAAGGAGATAATTGCATTCCAAGATGGGGCAAAGTCGTTTCATAGAGTGCGCTTGCTAGAAGCATGGCATGTGTCATGCATCAATGTTGTTCCATTATATACTCAAGCTCCAGTAATTGTAACATTCTTGGCTTTTCAGATTTAGCCATTTCACAGTCAGAGAGCATCCTGATGTTTTGGCACACATTGCAGTCACCATCTTCAGGGTGCAATGTGCACTGAAACATCAGGATACTTTGGGACTGTGGTGTGGCTGAAACCCAAAAGTCAATGGGAATGTTTATAACTATTGTTTTATATCACCACAAACATCTTACCAAATCCAAGAGGTGAAAATAGCCATTGGTCAATTGGTCAGTGCTCCTTTTGAGGTTATAGGAACAAATGTTGATGAATATGTGCATCTGGATGTCCATTTATGCTTTTAAGGTTATGAAAACTAAATGTATAAATTACTAGTTAAACTATGTAAGAAAGTGTAGTTTGTGTGTTTCATGCTTTATATTATACATTACAAGAAAAATAACTTTTGAAATGGCAAATATTAAACAATATCTAGACAAGTTTCAAAATAGATGTCCAATATGTGGAATTATTTTAAAATTGATCCTTGGAATAATAACAATGAAATATGCAACTATTGCTACAAAAAATTTGAAAGGCTAAGGTACCATAATTTTTAGATGATGAACTCGCGTGTGTGTGTGTCTATAAATAAATAAATAATAAATTTAAATAAATAAATAATAAATTTAAATAAATTTATATATATATATATATATATATATATATATATATATATATATATATATATATATATATTATATATATATATATATATATATATATATATATATATATATATATATATATATATATATATATATATATATAGACACACAAAGACATCACTCCAATTATGAATATATTTCCATTTATATACATAAAGAAGAGGAGGTATTGAGTAAACAAAATATGGCTTATTTAGTCTATTTTCAGCTACTCTGAATTCATCTAAAATTTTAAAGTAGAATTGAGAATCAATAAGAAGTTACTTTGAAAGTATCAAGGTTGGAATTTGTATAAATAAACTAAAGGAACTGACCCATCACTAGTACTTAATCAATATAGCTAATAGCATTAGAGCACCACAAATATTAATTTGTATAGAAAGTTACTGGTTCAAAAATAAATTTTTTCTATGGTATGATTTCAACCAGGGTGCAAAATAGAGAAGAGGGGGAAGAGGGAAAAAGAGGAGGAGAGAGAATGAGGGGTATGGGGAAGAAAGAGGGTATAGGTAAGAGGCTGAGGGTGTAAGAGGGGGAGAGGGAGAAGAGACAGAGAGAAAGGAAAGTAAAAAAACTTGCAATGACTTACCTCTTCAGCTTTTGCTTGGGCATCTTCATCAGATCTTCTCAAATGTTCTTCAAACTGCAAAATCTTGTGTTCTGCTTCATTCAAATCTGATTTCAATTTTACTGCAGCTTCAGCATTCGAATCATAGATACTTCTTTTCCTGAAAATATGCTCAATTAATAAAATAAACATTTTCAGATTATAATCTGATATTTTAAAAATGATGTTTTAACTATTCCATATGTCAGTTGGTCTTAATCAATCACGTGCCCAATTTTTCAACAAGCTCCACAAATCTCCACCACTTGCACCACTAGACAAACATCTGTTCAACCGAACTTACATGATGCCCATTTCTATAGCAGTTATCATAAAAGTTTTCTGCTAGCATTTCTGCTGCAATGTGGGTTACAATTCAGCCCCCTCGAGAGGAGTCTGGATCCAGGTATAACAGTTTTCATAGCCATAAGTGTGCCTAAAACTGTAATAAAACACATTATAAATTTTTTGCTACACCTACGGGGCTGCAACTGAAAAGATGGCAGACACCCAAGTCACAAACTTGAGCCATATATGTTCATTTGCAAAAATAATGTGAGTTCTGCAAATAGTATTTTTGTACAAAATGAAACTTAATGCATATAATGCATGTAATCCACAATATGACCCAATTTCACTAACTTTATTCTTGGATGATAATGAATGCCACTTGTGACTGATAATTCATCTACTAGCAAGTAGGGTCAGTGTATATGGTAAATTGGATTTGTGGGCTTTGAAAGTGGAAACTAACATTAATGTATGGTCCTAACATCCAGACCTTCAATTGTGATTATTTAATTGAGTATTTTATTTTATTTTCAAGTTGAGAATTAATTTTGTTGATTCCTAAAAATATGTTTAGTTTGGGGTTGAAATACTCATGGAATTGAAATGGAATCTAAATTTCCAGGTATCTACCCACACCTACTGTGCCGTAGGATATTGGCCACAGCCTTTATGATTACCCGCAGTTACTCCATAAAAGGGAAGGAAAGTCTGGGTGACCTCCAAAAGGGCAGTGCCCCGCCTAGTGGTGCAGTGCCCTAGCAACACTTGTTTTCAAATAATTTTCAAGGCCACTTGCTGGGATGTTGGAGTGGGTGATAATATTAATGTTTCTCTAAACACATAACCGTAAATAACCGCAGGCTTTCACAGTTAGAGTGCATTATGCGCAGCCTGTTGGTAGGCATCCGTTAGCACACGACAGTGGTGGTATTTGTCTATATCGCAGGTGTCAGTAACTGCTGACGCAAGAGAATGCCAATTCCGCGCACACTCCAGTTGAAGATAACGTGGCGTGGTACACAGTTCCCTGCTTGCCGGGATATATGTAGTAAACTGTGCAGCTCTGAATGCACGTCTCTTTATATCATGTGTAGCGCTACATTACAACGAGGCACAAATGTTTTCTACCCGCTAGAACAATAAAACTCTATAGACACACTAGCCTGTACCGTTTGCTTCCCATACACAGCACAAGTCGCGAATATTCACAAACATCCAGAACTGCAGTAACTACAAGCAGCACAGCTCTCTCTTATCCCACATGCATTTATGACAGATATATTATTATTTTCTTCACCGTGTCTACCTCTACGAGTTGCAAGAGTATTTATAATCAGTATGTGTGTGTGTGTGTGTGTGTGTGTGTGTGTGTGTGCGCGTGCGCGCACACACACACATGCACGCACACGCGCACACACACACACACACCATATGTGTATTAATGTGTGGTTGGGTGTTTCCTATGCATAAATAATTACAGTTGTCAAGTTACTTATGCACATACACACGTAACATAATGAGATTAAGAAATTTTCCAGTATCCATTCTCTCACTTCATCAATACTCAAACGCAAACTAAGCATGTTGGAAAAGCATCTTTTCTCAGCAACATTCCCATGTTATTCGATTAGGGCAAGCTGACCGCTGACACACATTGATGAGACCATGTGGGAAAGTTTGTTGGCTGCATCTCTACAAACCACTACTGTCTGCTTTCCGAGAGTAACCAAGTGGGGCAGGATTATTGCCGACACACCAAGTACTCCACAGAAAGTTACAACAGCAGTTACGCACTCAACTTCGGTGTCGGTTGACAAGGAGGAATTACCGTCACAACGCAGAATACTCTCTTCTTTACTGCCTGTAGGGGATGGGGGGTGGGAGGTGGGGAAGGTTGATGTGCACCCTTACTGGGTCTAGCTGCTGGTGGGCAGCTTCAAGGATCCCCCCCCCCCACCTGAGTAACTGAGAAGCAGTGGTCGTCACTTGTACGGGGTTTTCTTGGGGCCTACGTTGCTGGGTTTGGCCACTTCTATTACAGAGCGTTGTGCCTTAGGGGGCGTGCTTTTGAGCATTGGGTGAGTGGGTACCCTGATAGAGGTATAGGTACGTGTGACGTTAAGTGGTCTGACAACCCTAGTGACGTTAGTGTGCAGAGTGAAGGTAGGCGGCTTCTTGGGCGGCGTTGGAGGCCGTGAAAAATGACACGGGACACATGCCAAAGCAGGCTCTGCAATGGCTTAGACGGACTCGTAGCTGACCCCTCTCTGGCAAGGAGCCTCCTCCTTCTTCCAGGTGTATACATGAATGGCACCTGAATCTCTACTCTCCAGAACTCCAGCCAGTGCTAGCCCCTGCTTGGCTGTTTTACCCCGCCCAGCCCTACGGCAGACCCAGGCACATACTGGAGGGATGATAGTCCAAAGTGACAACTGCTCTGGTGTTGCTCAGGAAGGCGGGCTTCCCAAGCTCCATGACAAGATAGCTGCAAAAGGATGAGGTATGGAATGAGGTTCCGGGTTATGACTATCCCTGAAAGAGTTTTACTAGGATTGGTGATGAAACACGAGATAGCAGGAGGAAGATGACGAAGTGATAGAGCGCTGGATAAGACAACTCAACCAAGACAGATTTATGTCTGTTTATTGAGAGCTCAGTAAACACACATAATCAGCCTGTACCCTGACTAGGGCCTGAAAGGCAGATCCTAGGTTGTCAACTGGTATGCGAACTAGTCTTGGAAGACATGGCAGCGTGGGGCATGAGGGCAAACCCAAGTCAGTGGTACTCTAACTCTAAGTCAACTGTGGGTGAGCTACGAGGTGGCTGGAAGCATAACACGATTCGGTGTGCTAATGGGCAGTGAGGCGATGTCGTGCAGAGTTAGACTCTCAACAGTGCTGCAAATGGCAGTGATGACTTGAAGTCAGTTGATTCTTGGGCAAAGTGACGTTCTGGGAAGGTAGACATGACGTTGTTGGCGGAGTAAAGGCATGCTACTGAACTGGCATGAAACAGCCTCTCAGTGTGCGCTTGGGCAGAGTGAAATTCTGGGGATAACTGACATGAGACAGCCTCAAACTGAGGACTGTGCAAGCCCTATTTATATGCGGTGCACAGGGCCAATGCAGGGATTGCGGGGTGTGGCTAGAGAGAAAATGCAGACACGTAGAGAGAGCAGTGGTGGTCAGCCGACGGAGATGGCTGAAGATGGCCGAAACTTACAGCTACTTCCCCTCATGCACCCAAAGGCTGGAGGGGTATGAAAGCGGTGACATGATGCTAAGCGTGTTGCGGTGCAACGGCTTTTCTTAGAATGGGGCTACGGCTGTGGCGAGGTTAGATGAGAGAATGAAGTCGCTTGTGGCGCAACCTTTCGTTAGCCGGAGCCACATGCAACAGCGTGGTATGCTTAACAAGGGCGAATCTGAAGGGTCCTAATCCCTACTCTCGGATACAGGACTCTGGTACAGATTAGGCTGAAGGCCTGGTTATGTACAATTATATCCCAGTTGATTAGGATGAAAGATTTAAATGGGATAAGTGGTTGCAAAATTATTTCACAGCCCCTTGCAAAGCTAGTGAAAAAGTAAAATATTTTATTAGAATGACATAGAACCCTAGCCTTAAGGGAACACCTGAATTCACTGCGGAAACTAAGTATGTTCTCCCATGGTGCACGTAGTTAAAAGAAGTTAACTGATGCAAAACTCAAATTAGTGAAACTCAAATTAGTGAGGAAAGTGTGCAGTGAGAAAATGCTTATTTGGTTGGCAACCCCTACTTACACTGAAAATAGAAGCTGCTACAGGATACAAAATTTGGCTGGTACACTTTCAAAATACAACAAAAGAACAGTTAGGTTGGAGCCATTCAATTGTTTATTTGAGGTAAATGTCCAGGTAAAAGTTGTCTTGCTTTACAGTATTGGATCAGGTGAAAAAGAAAAATTATGTGCAAAAAGTTACACAGGGTTTACAATATTCAAGTAACAAAACACTGGTTGTACAAAGATTACACACTATGTTGATATGCATTAAGTTGACAGTTAGAAAAATTACAATTTGAACAAAGGTACGTTACAAAAAGGTAAACAGAGAAAAAGAAAGTAGGATCAACATGAACACATTGAACAGTAACATTGTGAATGTGAGGTTTTAACACACGAGATTTAGGAAAAATGGTACACAATAATAAGAGCATGAATTAACTCGATTATAAAATGCTAGTGAGAATAGCAGTTTAACACAAGCGAATATCTTATAAAAGAGTGGTTGTACAAAACAACTCGTGAGCAAAAATGTGGTTTGGAATGTGCGAGCCATTCAAGCGTGATATACATTGTTAAACATTAGTGATGAAAAATAATTAAGAGTGAGCTGAGTCATCTTAGCATGAGGTGCTTTACTATACAATAACAAGTACAATGAGTGGTACAATAGTAGTATAAATGTGGTTGTACATAAGTGGTACAAGAGTGATTGCATAAAAGTAGTACAAATGTGGTGGGTGTATAAATACATAGTACAATAGAGCGGTACACAAATAATACAAAAAGGTACACAAAATGGTTGGCACTAGGCATAGCTTGGCTTCCAAGCATGCTTTCGTCTAGGGTTTATATCTTGATTATTATTATGATCTTATTTGCATGAGCTTTAAAACTTTACTGGTTTATTTCTGACTCGTGGCCTTAATTCTTAAATGGCAGCTAAGCTGCATAACAACAAAAAACAATTAAGCTGCAAAACTCCAAGCAAGCAAATCAAGTGAACAAATAAAAGCAGAAAATAACATAGTACATCCTTCATGAGTCAGTACACGTTGTGAAAGCATAGCTATTACCATGGTCTACAGCACAATACATAAATCGGCTGAATAGACAAGCCTTATATTCCTGGTTGGCTTGAGAACAATACATGACCAGTTGTCCCCTTAGAGTGTGGTTTTTCTTGACGTAGCACACACATAGGCTAGGGGGTACTCTGCTTTCAATTACAGAAAGGGAATTTTGCTTCTGTAAACACTTCCTACTCTAGGCTAATTGGCAAACACTTACAATTATCTAGGGCTAACTAATCCTATTCTCACACTCTGACACGTGGTCGGGACACTTCAAACTGTGAGGCGGAGGCTCTCAGCAGGTGTGGCGCTGCCGAAGGACTGCATCACACACAGAGGCTGTTGGCTGCTCTAAGCGAGTGAGGGGTGCAAAGGCTGTCCCCTTACACAGAGACTTTCTACTGCAGAGCTGGCCAGCTAAAGGTGGGGAGTCGGCACCACGGTGCGTCCTCGAACGCCTGGTCCTCCCATCGATGGTCATGCACCAGGCCTGCCAGGCCTCATTTTATGTTGTGGTGGAATGTAGCAAGGCTCAGCTGGTGGTGTGGGCGGCACTGGGTCAGTGGGCTGGAGATCAGCAACCCACAGCACAAAGGCAGTGGACTTCGGTATCAGCTGGCTGGCTGAAGGGGTAGTGAGCATTTCTGCTCTTGGAGGGTGGGCAGCAGACTCCTTCCCTGCCTTTGCGGCAGCTGGCGCGGCAGCCGGTGAATGCGTTGGAGGTGTGGTGATCACTTCCCCTCTTGGAGGGCAAGTGGCTAGCTTCCTTCCCACCTCTACTGTGGCTGGCGTGGAGGGCGGAGTTGGCACTGGAGGGGGCAGCGCTGGCTGCTCCTTGTGTGGTGATTGATCCACCAGGGGAAGTGCCAGGTGCTTCACCTTGTTGGTGCTTGTCCCCGCGAAGGCAGGCAATGTGGCTTTGGAGATGGCGGTGATGTGGTAGGAGTAGGAGCTTGCTTAAGGGGTGTGAAGTCTGCTGTCTGTAGTGTCATGTTGAGCAGCACGCTTGGCATGTTGGCGGTGCATTATCACGCCTGCTCGCTGTTTGTTACCAGCCTCGCGACTTGGTTGTTCCTGCACAAATTGTATGTATTCTTTGGTGACTCGTGGGTGCAGTCGGGGCTTGGCAAATGGCTGCCAAATTATGAGCTTCTTCTTTATAGCTAATAAATATAATTTACCTTTATGGCAACCTATGGTTGTTCATTGTTCGAACAGCCAGGGCTTCCCTAGGATGATCGCCTCTGCCAAGTCTTTCACCACGTGAAACTGGGTAAGGATCGCTTCATCTGCGAACTTGAGTGATATTGACAGTCTTCCTTCTGTTCTTAGGCGGGCTCCTTTTTGGGACATGTATACCGTAATGTTGCCGGCAGGCTTGATTTGGCTGGGAATTGCGTCCTTGTGGATAAACTTTGTGTTAGCTGCCGTTTCGAGTGTGACTAGTATTTCTGAAGTCCCGATGAGCACGGTTATTCGTGGAGGATCTCTTAAGACTTCTTCCTCCTGGATTGCTGAGACTTGCAGGGCCTTCCCTTATGTATTGGCTGGGGGGTTGGCGCCTGTCTCAGGTTCGGCACGGTCAACTGTTTCCCTTTTGCTGTTCAGTACACACACAAAGTAGGACGACCGTCCTACTTTGTGTGTGTGCCTATCGACAAGTAATAGACTGTGTGTACTTGGATTCCTGTCCTTTTATATATTTTAAATTGTAAATAGTATAAATGTTCCATGTACTAGTACTAGTAATTAGTGTTTTGAGCGTTTTGCTCGTTTTTAATATTTTGTTAGTGGACTACGTTTGTAAATATTAGCTTGGTTAAACAACTCTACATTACTTCAAAACACGTACTTGCATAGATGTTAGGTAGGTATTCTATACAGAATGGTCATAAGCATATGGAAGGTATGGTACCTCCAGAGATTCCACCGTCTCCCTTGGGGCCAGAATCTCAATCAGTAGGAAGAACTCTACGATCACAAGCTCAACACTTCAGCAGCCACTGAACCACCATCTGCTGTAGCCGCAGATCCCTCCAGCAGCTTCTGGGAGACTCAACCCACCATCAGAGGCTCCCAAAGACTTTGCTTTATCCTATACCATGCCCCTCCTCCTCTTCTGGTGACTACCCCAGATCCCGGTAAGGTCACGATGAAGTCCCTTCTTAACCTCTCCCGCTACATGGATGGTGCTGGCAATTGACATCAATACCCTTCTGGTAGACGTCCACCCCTAGCATTCCTTCAGAACACCCCCAGTAGTTAGGCATCGTAAAATAAGTTAACTAACCAATAACTTTTTTATAATCACGAATAATCACCTGTACATCCACTAGTTTTTCCCAGGTCACCTTCGCCTGGTTATTACGTCAGATTTAAAATTTCCGTTGCAAGTCATATTAACTAACGAGGTAGTACGGAGCCACCATGTTAATATTAGTTACATTATAACATGTGAATTCAATCTATTCTTTTTAGTCTGATTTTCTTGGAAGTACTAGAAGTCCTACGTAAACCAACCAGACATGGGTCAAGCCAGAAGACTAGAGCACAAAGCTAAATACCCACACTTGAAGAGGCCACTTGAACTTTGCCAAATTGATAGAGTTTGACGGAGCCCAAAACACTAGGTATACATCCACCAGGTGAATTGAGCAGGCTAAGTCGTTCCATATTCCATCACTGCTTCTTTTGGGGTCGGAAAGGAGCCTGAATTGCTTAGACTGATCAACCCCCAGTGGGGACCTCACTCGGACATTCAGTCAGGGAGCATCTTGAGCATATCTGTGTTCCATCCACTGTTTATTTTGGGGCCAGACGAAAGGAACAATTGAGTGCAGCTCGTTGCAAGACTGAATATTCAGCCGTACACAGTAGGGAATGAGTCACCGACTTATCTTCTGTGAGGCTGTATAGATTATTTCCCTCATGTCATACTCCCAGACAGGAGGGGTATGGAGGAGATTGAAAAAGGCTTTCTACTCCTCCAAAGGTAATACATGCCCACCTCATACTAATCAGCATGGCACCTGCGAGATACCCATTTCATTGTTTCCCCCATTAGTAAAACTTGATGACCTTCCTCATCCTATTTTAGAGCCATTCCTGAGAGGAGACGAACCTACTATAGGCATAGCTAATCTGTGGTTGTGCAATCCCGATCTTTCCCTTAGAACCACCAACAGCTCCCAACAGATTCCGAGATCTCCACAGACTATGAGTCTTCCAGAGCCCGTTGCAATCCAACCGACCGCCCGCCAAGCCGCTGAGCCAGCCACTGAGGAGGAATCTTCCTCCCCCAGCCATCCAAAGGTAAAAGGTCAGTCTGTGAGAAGGGTTGTGAAAGTAGCTGTGGACTTTGTTCCGACAAGACAGTCCACCAGGCCAGTCTTGTATACCGGCCGGGCACCCACGAGACATTAAGGTCCCTGTCTCACCCATGTTTCTCGTAATACTGTCATCACAATATAAAACCTCTACTGTAACTATGACTAAAATCACTTTTATTAAAACCTATTTTACCAAGTAAGGAATTGTATTCAACTTCCCCAATTGTTGGTTCAAACCCAGCGCTAACAAGCCCAATGTGTAGAATCACATCCCAAATGGCATGCATTAAATTACTTTTAATTTTGATGCACTTCACCAATACCATGGTTTAATTACAATAGATACTAACATAAACTCAACTTAAATATAAGCAAACATCTTTTTCACACATCAGTGAATTGGGCAATACAGAATCAGTACATCAGTGATTCGGCACATCGCCACAATTTGTGAATCGGCACAACTCTATGGGAAACAAAGAGAAAATGGTGTGGGAAAAAGTATTGACCAAGCAAGCAACTAAAATAGGGGAGGTAGCAAATGGGAGTAAACAATAGAGATACTGCAACACAAAAATATAAACTTAGTCAATTTTACACTCAGTTCAGCGGGCAGTGTGTTCATCTTCTACAACTTTTCTGCCTTCAACATTGTTTACTTTTTAAACTATAACAAATAGGTTGCTGCTGGTCTTTGAGATAAAAGTGCCTACAATTACACAGTGAGATTGGATTTAGAAGCTGTATAACTGAAATGGTAACGGCAGATATAATGAGTGTTTATATCTGCCGTTATAATTTAAATAATCTTTACATACACGATAGCCTCATGTGGAAAATGTAGCTGTCGGACATGCTAAATTGTATTGCACTGTCAACTTGTGGGCTTCTGTGCCCTTAACGTTAAAACACAGAATGCCCAAGAAGTAAGTGTATAACACTGCATGAAAAGTAGCTGCACAGTAATTTTCTGTTAAAACGATAATTCGCTATATCTATAATTTATTTTGCCATTGTCAGTTGTTATAGTAAGGTTTCAGTGTACGTTTTGTTTTCAAATTTCTCAAAGATATTCAATTAATACTTCAAATAAACAAAATAATATTTCCTCAGGTAAGAAACATACAGTCATTTCTAAGGGATAGTCATGGTAAACAGGGCACTTCTGAAAGTAGTGCTTATTGTTTATTCTTCCACCATATGTAAAATTATCATTTCCATGCACCTGATCACTTTGTGCATGCATCTGTCAAGTGAATTGCAAAATGATTAGAAAAGTAAATATTTTAAAAATACGCTAATTCTTACTCTTATAAGCAATTAAAAAAGAAAGCAAAATAAACCAATTTGATATACACAAATACTTATAAATAACTCTTTTTATTCAACATTAAGACATGGAGCTACTTTACTTGAGTCGTTAATAATTTAACTGGGTGCATGTCAATCAAGTGTGCCCATTAAAACACATACAGATAGACCGGTGCCATTTTTCAAAGGTTAATTTCAAAATTGCTTAATTAAAAGTGAACAGCCTATATAAGCATTTGACTTACTTTAATGGTTGAACAGCTCTTGATTGCTCTATCAGAGCAGCACTTTTCTCCATTTCTTTTGTTGCGTTCTCAAGTTGCTCCCTTAACATATCAATCTGGTCTTCTCTCTTTTGAAGAGCCTACATAAACAAAACTTTTAACTAACAAAAACTTTATACTAAAAGTTTTAAGAGGAAAGGGTTTGAGGGTGAAAATCTGAGCTGCAGTGAATAAAAATTAGGCGTGTGTGAAGCTTCAATAGTATAATAAAAGTTCAAGCTTTTTAACCATTTGATTGCACTTCACAATCAAATTTACTATTCACATAATATAAAGCTTTGAATCATTCAAACGCATGTAACAAAACATGTGCACATATCACACATTCGTTATTTCCTGCCCAGTGATTTAATATAAACATCTGCAAAACAATGTATTGACTGTCGACTCCAACACAGTGTAACCAACCACCATATTTGGTGTAACAGTAGAGTCGACAACAGAACACAGTATACGACTGCTGTAGACAACGAACACAATCAATACAATGTAGGTTATATGTTCTGTGGATGTAACTGTTATAATTGGTTACATTTAACATTTTAACGACCATAGAGGGTGCATTCGACTGCTCAAGTTGTGTCTCTGGGTACCAGATCGGTAGTATGCACCCGTCACACACAGCCTATATGTACGGCCACACTGGGACCAGATGACTGCGCCAAGCTTAGATACAATGACATGAAATGACTGCCCTGGTCCCTCGCAACACTGTGCAAAGTTTGGGTTGTGAAATTTTTTTTTCATCTTTATTTTTATGAACCAATCAATGTTTTTTATTGTTTGTTCGGTTGTGTAAAGTTCACATGATACAATTTATTTTATTTATATGATTATTTTGGTGAATACACGTTTATATACTTGTAACACTTTTATACCATATTTATAAAATATTAGGGTCCATGTATGACCATTCACGCTTTGACCTTGAAGGCCAGATCGGTTGAATACGCCCGCCACACGCTGCTTGCAAATACGGCCGCACTGGGACCACACAACAGCTCTAAGTGTAGATACAGCTACGTGGAACGACCACGCTCGTCCCTCGCGACACTGCACAGTGTTTGGATTCAAATTTTTTTAAATTTTTACTTTATTAATTTTAAAAAATGTTAGTTTTGTTGTTTCAAAAATGTAAAATATACACAATAAACATTTGTCGAAATAAATTAATAAATTTACTTCAGAAAATATTTGCTTTTTTATTAGAAATTCTTATAAATGTAAATACATATATTTTAACTGTTGAGTGAAATTTTTAATTAAAAAATTGAACAATATTTACAACATTGATATTCGTCACTCCCTAAGGATATTTCACACTAGCTTTGAAAGAGAATAAATAGTTCTACAAAAAATGGTGTCCCCTATGACAAAATAATATGTTAGTTGTTACAAATTTACGAAAATTATCAGAGCACAATGTTTGTTCAGTTGCGGTGGTATGTATGGAAACATTCCAAACAGAAATGTGGCTCATCTGCACAATCTCTGCAGAATGTTACCACCTTTTTCAATTTGGTTTTTGATGTTTCTCCCTTGGAGCACTTCGCGTAACATCCTTTGCAGTACTTACGTACTTTGTCAAATTTACCAGGTGTTTTGTCAAACCTATGTGACTGTAAGGATCAGCACCTTGATGTTGAGGGCAAGTTCTCATATACTTCTATTTCGGTGCGCTTCTTCAGCAGTTCCTTCACTATTTCTTCCTTAAGGCAGTGATGGACAATTTTTTCGTAGAACATAAGTTATATATGATCTGTGAATTCAAAAGTGCAGTTCCAAAAATAAGCTCAACAGCAAGTTTGTAATACCAATTTACCATCCTTCGTAAGATTGTCTTATGTTTTGAAATTTGATCTGAAATGTCAATTGATGATTTGCCTTTGTTGTAATCAAAAACCATTTTTGGCTTCAATATTTCCTTACCATTATTTTTTTTCCAAAACTTCCATTTCAGCTGTGTGCTTGGTGGAAATCATTAGCACGTCACATTTATCTTTCCACTTCAAAAAACAATGCCTCTCATTTTCTTTCACAGTAACTTCACCTTTTTTCAACTATTTACATACGACTTCTTTTGGATTCCCTTTTCGGTTTTTCCTCAGTGTTCCCAGTAAATGAATTTTTCTGTCTAAAAGACAGTTAGCGAGTTGTAAGCTGAAATAATAATTATCAGTAATTATTGTTCTGCCAGCATCAAGTAGGCCTTCAGATAGTTTCATTACTATTTTTGTTGGCACTGCTCCACTAGGATCCTTTTCTTGCCACAATACACGCTGAAATTCCATGTATATCTGTGTGCAGAACACAATTTGAACAACTTGATTCCATACTTGCTGGACTTGTTTGGAATATACTGTTTGATTGGCAGCCTTCCTTTGAATGGTACCAAAGACTCCTCAATACACATTGTCTCTGATGGTGTGAAATTTCTTGAAAATTTGTTTTATACTTTTTAGTCAGGGGAGAAAAATTGTGTAGTCGGTCACCGTTGACTTGTTCCTTGTTATCTGAAAAATGCCAGAGTCTTAGCAGCATTTCAAATCTATTTCTGCTCATTACAGATGGAAAAAAGTCATCTTTGCTCCAATAATAGTGTATTGTAGGTTTTCGGACAAGACCCATGTAACAAATAATTCCAAGAAATTTCTTTATTTCTCCCACATCAGTCGGGACCCACTTTGGTGTTGTTTTACACTGTGCATTACTGAAAGTTTGCTCTGCATATTTATTTGTTTGTTCGACCATCATCTGTAGTATGTCTTCACTAACAAACATTTCGAAAATCTTGATTGGTGTGACATCTCTCAATTCCTCTCTTACTTCAGAATTAATACCACACTGCATGCTAAAATCAAACTGTTTATTTCTTCCACTGGGATCAGTCCACTGATTTTCAGGTAGTATAACTGTAGGTTGGCTAAGAGAAATTTTGTCCACTATGATGCCTGATGGAAAGCTAGCAGAGGTTGATGGAGCAGGATCACTGAAGGAAGTTTCACAAACTTCAATATTTGTCCCTGCACACATTTTCAAATTTTTCACCGGGAGTTCATCACTTTCTGAAGAACTGGATGAACCTTCTCCACAAACGTCAAAGTCAAGATCGCCTGAGAAATTGTTGGCAGTAATGTCATTTTCAGATTCTAAAAAAAAAAAAAAAAAAAGTTTATTATTTGAAACTTTATCAATAACTGTAAGAGAAGTAGGGCAAGTTTAGATGATTTGGAACAGTAATGATAACTGCTGCGAACTGCTGTTTACTACAAGTGAGTAGCTGCTGCCTCTGAAGCAGAGAGTATATTCTATTTGTCGGTGAAATTGTATGAACTTATAACTAGTAAGGGAAGTTAGTTTGGTGATGAAATATTGCTGCGAAATTACCTGTGTTGCATAATCAACTAACTTTTCACTATTAGGTAAGTACTTACCTTAATCTGAATCAAATTTACTTGCTTGTGCTAATTTTATAATATGCTCAGTTCATGATAAAACTTGTCAGTCATGTTGAAATTTACTTACATAAGACTAGAACCAGAATGAACACTGTTTTTGGGACAACTCCACATTTTCATGAACCAAGTGATAAATATGAAAAGGTGGCATTTATTCAATTTCAAGTACAATTTTAGATGGCGTTGGAGTGTTGGTCGGCTTGTTTGTGTACTGGAGTATCACTGCCCTGTCTATCTGGGGATACATCACACAATGGGAGGGCTGATGAAGATAACAACCTGACACCAGCAATAATACACATTGTCTGGCATGGCTGTGGTCAACGAAATACAGATTGCAGTTTCACATAGCAACAGTGCTTCTCTGTGTAACACTATACCTTTTTACGTCATATAAGATTGGCGGGAGAGGATGGGTTGAAAATTATCAATATGTGCAAGTAGTCTCAGATTTCATTCAGCCGAACAAAAAAAAGTGACACACTACAAAATAAAATAAAGAGTGAGCGTGTACGCCCGCCATGGTCCTGTAAGAAAATACAGCTTTATACAAGTCCAGAAGGCCCATGGTGCGCGTATACGACCAATGCCAAGATTTCATGCAATTAAGATAACAAAAATTATGCTCTATGAAAAAAAAAACCTTGGTATTTCAACAGAAACAACCAAGTTATGCCAATAAACCTCATTGGTCGAGACAAAGAATATATATATATGTATGTCCTCTATGGTCGTTAAAGTGTTAAAAGTGGATAAAGACAATGTGAAGAAATAACATAAGAAAGAACTGACCATTTTTTAAAAAGGAAAATAAAAGTCAATTTTGTATTTTCTTACAAAAGTTGGTGAATGCTCAGCAACATGCAATCAATATAAACAGTAGTTGAAAATATCACATGATGAGTTTATTGTACATGTAATTTTCATGGTTCTCTAATTCAAAGGCTTCTCACGCACATGGTGAATAGTCTGGCGGTAGCAACGATAAATAATTAAAAATAATCATTAAGTGATGTATGGGGAGCTTGGAACATAGAAGTATGTATCTAAAAAGTTACTGGATCTACGATGCTACTGCTAGACTTCACTGTAAAATGTGTGGTATTTATTGTATTATATAGCACAGCAGTGCTTTTTCATTGTTTATTCAAACTCTGTGGCCTGTAGGTACAGAAAAAACAAATATTCACACTCAATTTGAATTCACATGAATAAAAGCTGTTCATGATAAAGAGAGCACTTTAAAAATCAACATTAGAAATAAAGTCACTGCTCCTAATTGCATATATTTTAACAGGCGCACTGAGTGACATGTACTCGATAAAGTTGGTAAAGCTGAATGTGAAGTAGTTCAATATCTCAACATCAAATGATAACTTAAATTATTTCATTGGCCCTCTGTTTTTTTTAATGCATCAAAGTTTCATTTGACCTACGCACGAATAAAGTGATGAGGCCTATGGCAATGTTAATTTTACACAAGGTGGCATAATACACAACGTGCATACAAGTAGATAAGAAGCAAGACTTTCAAATGTGCCCATTTTACCACGAATAGCCCACAGTTACATACTACAGCGGAACCTCTATGTATTTAACTTGGATGATTGAAATTCCGCATTCATGGAACATATTCTGTGGTCCCATTTTTGACTTATCTGCATTTCAAGACCACATTCATTGAAAGCCCACGTTTACGCATGCCCAGTTATAGACTGTTTGGCACGATCATTGTGGTTTTAGTGCGCTAGACCAAGTGTGCGTTTCGTATGGACGTGCAGTGGAAATGATACGTAGCACATCCAGTAGGAGCAGCCGGGATTGCTCGCAACCTTAGTGAGGCAGCGTGGTCCTATTCTGCCTGTCTTTCCTTCGTAGGAGGGGCTAAGGTAAACCACTAATTGGCAGCTAGATGAGTGATCTTTTGTTCACTATGCCATCAGCCATGCCTTATCTTATAAGGCATAGAGTTTGGTTCGCCTCTGAACGATACACGTCGTGCACTACGGACGAGAAATTATTTCCTCTAATAGTGTTGTCCAGTAGCCGCTTGGTAGCACGACCTCGGTGTCTCCGGTGATCCCCCACTGTAGCAGGCAGATCAGAGACGTTGAGCCATGGGGGCCACCAATGCGTCTACTGGATGTGATATTCAGCCAAGGCCAGGCTGTAATACCCAAGCCAATACCTCCTCCAGCACCTGGGTGCTATGGTAGGTGATAGTACCTTATTTACTAGTGTATAGTGCACCCTTTTTTTCCCAAAATAAAGGAAAAAATTTCTGGGGTGCCCGAGAGGAAGGGGGAGTGGTAGCCATAAATTGTCCCAGGGTGTTGAAGAAAGTGGCAGGACTGTCGGTTGTCTCATCTCTCCCTCTTACATCACTTTTCTCTCTCTCTCCCCCTCTCTCTCCCTCTCTCTCTCTCTCTCTCTATATATCTCTCTCTCTCTTTCTCTCTCTCAGCGACCCTTCAGTTATGTGTAGGTCGAAACTCCCCTCCCCCAACTAATGTCATCCTGTCATGCCACAAAAACAGAGCTGCCACCTGTTTATGCCCCCCTCCCCACCTCTTGTAATAACACCCAGATGTTGCCCATCGATAATTCCGCCATCCCTCTTTGTTTCTATGACAGAGGCTAACAAACCAAGTTTGTGGAAAAAAAGGGGGGGGGAGGGAGGAGGATAGTGTGACATTCTAGCACGGCAGGAGCCGGGCACTGCTAAAAGGAGAAAGGAGAAAAAAGAAAAACGAAGCTGGAAACGTTGAGTAGTAGGATCAAGACGGTTACGAATTTTTTTTTAATTTTGGCTTTTCGCACCCAAGTTATTTAATTAAAGTATTTTCTAAACATATCACAATCACCACACATTAATGAAAAAAAAATAATAATTTGTTCCATACTTACTAATAGGGCGCCACAAATTTTTGGTGCAATTTTATTAAAATTTTTTGTTTCCCTGGAACTTGTTGCAAAAATCATGGTGCGCACTATACACAAGTAAATACGGTAATCTAAGCTTGCTGTCTCTCCCTGACAAAGTATTCCTAGTGGTTGTGGTGCCTCTGTTCCTTCCCTCCAGCACCTGAGTGCTTGCAACAGGCGGCCATCTAATGGGTGTGTTACCAGACTCGAGGACTCCAGAAGGGGGTTCTCAGTCATGCTAGTTCGGATTTAAAACGTACCCGGTTTCTGTCGGCAGTGCACAGAGCTAATTATTC
The DNA here is from genome assembly GCA_029891345.1 of Dryococelus australis. Lineage (NCBI taxonomy): Eukaryota > Metazoa > Arthropoda > Insecta > Phasmatodea > Phasmatidae > Dryococelus > Dryococelus australis. The sequence goes on along the minus strand of CM057003.1, from coordinate 88,089,655 downwards.
CTAGCTGGCGAAGTAGATGTTACTCTAGAAATAAAAGCGTATGAATAGCTGTATTTATTGAGGACTCAATAAACACAGTGACCTGTGCTATCTCCTACCAAGCAGATGGAGTACTGAAGATAACCTACATTAGCCAGGTGTAGGCGACCTGGTCCTAGGCTAGATAGAAAGATTGAACTAGAAAACTGAATATATAACTACTGAACTAAAACTGTCTGGAAGAGACAAAAAGAAGTTGAAGATCCTTTGCTATAGTAATCAGGTATATTAGTGTTTGATGATTGTCGAAGACTGTTGTCATCCCAGGGAGTAGCCGTAATGGCTACTGAAGACTCGAGGTTTGCTGGAGGCCCCAGCACTAAGGAGTGCTAGGGGTTTTCTCTAGAGAAGAAATACGAATTACTGCTGGAGCCCCACCATGCACGGACTTATAAAGTCAGAAGTGTAGGCTGCTGTGGCAGGGTGCGGGGAACGCGTGTGACGTCCTTCTGCAGTGAGGCTGGCGTGGGAGGTGAAAACCCTCTTGTCAGCGCTCTACTTCGTAGATCTTCAGTGGCGCTCGATCGTGCCCCGAAGTGGCTGACAGCTTGTAGGCACTCAGCTCAGGGGAGGGGGAAGGCGGTGTGCTCACTGGTTGCGCAACCTTGAAACCATATGTTCGGCCGCCCGGAAGATTTAAACGGCGCGCGTCATCAGTGTATTGATTTGTTGTATCAAATCTCACGTGGGTTGAAGTAAGAGTATACTTGACATGAGGAGCAATGAGTCGTAATCGTATTTAATAGTGGTATAAGCGGAATGTGTCAACGTGTATTAAAATTTTTTGTCAGTCCTTTGAGAAACAATGGATAGAGAAACCACTGTATTTGTTTTGAACTTCAATTCACAATGGTAAATTAGTACTGTACTTGTACATGCCTAAAAAAGTACTGTTCACTGTTTCCAGAATTTATGTCCAGCTACTACTACGACAGCAATACTGCACCAGGAAATTACCAAAACTTAAGAGCTCAACCTGGCTGGTACATGAGATGTGTTGCAGAGGTTTAGTAGAAAATATGAGACTAAAAAAGGTTGGATATTTTGTAGTGGTGTCTGAACATGAAAAGTAATTCAGAAACTTTTCATGCCTGAAGATCAGTTTAAGGTTCTCATTTCAAATACTGAGATTATTTTTTTGGGTGTGAAAATGGTAAGATGTGAAGCATGACGTCTTTTATACACATTAATAAACGACTACTACTCATCAGTGCAACTACACCAATAGCAGTTGTCAACAGAGTTGAGTCACCGCCACCGCCTACAAGTTTGTTGTATCTACTGGGCCGGGATGGACGTCGTCCCAATAATGGTAATTATTTTGCCAGATGAGCCACCATGACCATGCACGAGGTCCAGGGCTAGTACAGCAATGTGCCATGGGATGCCGTCACAAGGATGATATTTAGATCCCACAACTCTCCACTATACCAATCGCACCGAGGATCTAGGCGTTGGGCTTGCACCTACTAACCCCCTCTCCAGGTGCACTATGCCAGTGTAGGAAGGGATGGACGAAGAGTATATAAGCAAAGAACTCCCGGCCTCCGCATGATGATCAGTTCTGCTTCAGTTTTTCATCTGTCCTCTCCTGGGCTCTCATCACACATGCAACTGGTGCCGAGGCTCGCACCAATTCTAAACGCTTCACCATTACCTCACGGGGCCAAAGACCCTCTCCAACCGTCTACAAAAGGAAGCACCAGTGGCATCATCAGCACCTCACACTGATACACGTTCAATACCTTATTAACAACATAGAGTAGAGCTAGACCAGACTGCCTACTCCCTTTAGGTTTGCACAGGGTGCCTTCCCCTGTTTTACGCTAGGGTGTGTACCTTCCGCCAAGCCTGAGTGGATAGGAGGTAGTACTTCCACTATTTCTGTTTATTTTCCTTAACGGCAAAACATTGATCTTGCCTAACTTCTTAAGTATCACTCCGACCTCCTACTCATTACCCTCATCGGATCTGACAGACACAGCAGGAGACTGGGTTTTGCTCTTTCCGAATTCACACTAACAACAGAACAAAACATCCTTGGAAGGCCACCAATTCTCTGCCCCATGCAGTGAACGGTAGAGCCAGGACACTAGGATACCGACCCCTGGAAAGTGGCTTGCTGGCTCATGCTCAGCAGTGCCGAGGAGGGGAACTTCTTCGGGCCTGGGGAGACCAGTGACCTTGGGACACTCACCTCACCACTATTGGAAGGCCAGGTGGAGGGAACGGTAGAGCCATGACACTAGGTACATTCCAGGTGGGATTTGCTTGCTGGATGGGGTGAACTCCTCTCATCGCACACTTAGTGGTGCCGATTGGGGTTATACTATGGTGCAGGGGAGATCAACCCCATTGGGACAACACCGTGCAGTTCCTGCAGCCAGCGCTTTGCAGCTCGACACTCCCTCACCTACGGTGGGGGAATCAAGAGTGGGGTGCGGTGTTGGCAGTAGCAATTTGCCCCTACACTTGCACTCCAACACGTTGACTGCCAAACTCCTGCAGGCCTGATCCTAGACTGGAACCTAATGTCTTAAACCCACAGGAGTGGTGTTGAGAAGAAGGCAAAGAAGGCAAGGGCTACCTCTAAAGATCCAAAAGGGCTTAGCATCCTTCCCAGCAGGTTCAAACTACTGAGTCCACGAGAACAAGCTGATTTGCTGCAACAACTCACCAAACCTGCACAACCCTTCATTCCTACAGCACTGTTCAAGCCACTCACCCGTAAACCGGAAGGATATCATCCTATAATACAGGAGATTCTATTTGGCAAGGGATCCAACTCAACCCTGGTAGAACCTAGCGGCACTACGACAGTAGAGAACCCCAGCACGTCGGACGCACACCACATACACCAGTCAAGCGCAACCAAGGCCGAGGGACCCACCCTAACTAAACCACACCAGGGCCAGTCGCACTGTTCCACTTGCTTGAACTCAGTCCCGCACCCTAAGCAAAAAACACCATGCAGAGTGGTATTGCCAGAGCCAGGCTTTATACCAAGCTGGCGGCCTACTAGGCCAATATTATATTCCGGTCAGGTCCCAGTGCCAAGAGACAACTAGACTCCTAAAGACGCGACTAGCCTAGCGTCGAATAAATCACCACGGGATGCGGGCAGACAATCCACCGAGTCTGTCAAACGTTAGATGGGTATTTGTCAAATCAGTTTTAACTGCTAAATTTTCTACACATGAAACTTCATACAGTGATCTACAGACATGCATCATACTTTTATCAAGTCACGTTCAGGCAAGTCACAACAGAAAGACTGCACATCAGTCGAGCATCTTGTGCATAGTGGTGAGAAAGCAAGAGTTAGCTTTATAGCTCACATATTTTGCAAAATAGCAGCTGGCAGGTGGAACACTTAAAACCTGCACACATAATTACAGTTTCTTTTCATACCTGCATTAGCAGCGCCACTCTACTGCGTTCTGCATCAATCTGAATGTTTGGAGCCTGTGTAGTCATTGAAGATAGGCGAGATTGGAGCTCTTCTATCATTGCATCTTTCTCTTCAAGCACCCTCTGAAAAACATTTATATTATCACACATGTACTCCTAACTATTAATCCTTTAGTCACAGTGTATGGAAAGTTGCAGAATAAGTGGCTTCAAAGATCTATGCTGTATACAGCAAGAAAAAAAGCAGAGTAAGGTAAGTCCCTTACATGTGGGAGATGTCATTCGTGAGTGAGTGAGTGAAAAGTTTTGGGCAGCTCATAACACTGAGGTCTTGAGAGCCGATGAGGGTGAAGCGAGATGATTATGGAGCAGCGCCAGAATGCAAAGGTGGGGGAAACAGGAAATCCCTGAGAAAAACCAGCCGACCAGCAGCATCATCTGACAAAATTCCAACATGCAAAAATCAGGGAGCGACCTCACTGGGAATCAAACCCGGTTCACCTTATGGGAGGTGCAAAGTCTAACCACAACACCACCGTGGCCTCAATGTCATTAGTTGTTGAAAATACATTCTCTGTTGTCTGATAAAACGGCTGCTGCCAATAACATCAAGCGTAAACACACTTATTGATCTGACAGATGACAGAGCATTATACTAATGCAAGTACAACTCCAAAAGAATTTTGTTCATTGCAATGAATAAAATTTAGGGTTGTGCAAATATTCGGTATAACCGGAATGAAAACAAAAAAACAATTATAACTTTCATTTTCATTCCGGCAAGAAATTTAGTTGCCAAACATTGTAACAAAATAAAAATCCTCAACTTAGATGAATATTCTGGTGTTAAATGAACATTCAATTAGTGCACCAGCAAAATAAATTTTAGTCTGTAACATCTTGTTAGATTTTATTATTTTATAACTAAAATAACATTGGCATGTAATGTCAGGTGACTAATGACAATGTCACCGCCATGTAAGATTTGAGTGTGTTGGTCAGAAACACAGGCAATATGACTGGACTGACTTTATTGGTTGCTAACTGCACCCCAGCAGGTATATAAGCTGGGGTACGGGGCTGGTCGTCATGGCACAAACTCTGGTGTGGGCTTAACTGTCCTCCGCAACACTGATTTACACACAGCCACTGGTTCATTTTGAATAATTCTCGCCTTTTGGTATTACTTCAACTACAGAAGGGGTAGAAAACAAAACTGCACTTCTGTAGGAGATTATGTAGTACGGAACACAAAGAATAACACAGGTAATATAGGTCCTGAGCTTCACTGGAGTCAACAGGTGGAGAGAGGTGACAGGAGAAGGTATTGGGATGATATGCCTCCCTTCTTATCCTTCAAGCATTTCTATGAACGTCCTACCACCCCGAAGTGACACACCTGACATACACTGACAAGCATCACCTATCCGGGAAGGTAAGGGGGCACTCCCTTACGTAGGAGTGTGCCACTCTCCCTCCCCCCTCAAACAGCCCATCTAAATACTCTCTCGCTCATACGAAACCCCAGGAGGTGGCTCTCACCCACCTACTTGGACCCCCAGAGGAGGATATCAACACCCCTCTGGATGTCAAATCACCACATGATGACAGAAGCACGGTCCACCAGACAACAAAGAAACAACAAACTCAATCAACTCAGTCACTAGCAATATTTCACTCTAATTATACTGGGGTGGTGATCTCCCCTCCTACATTATTAAACAAAAAGGAAACTACTTACACAAACATACAGTCCGAAGACAACATAATCATACATCACGACCCACCCGCCTAGTGGTAAGACAGAATTTCCTCCAACACATCAGAGAACCAAACAGGCCAGGTGTTGGAATGGATTGAAGGAGGTACTCACTCTTAACAAGTTCTCGCAGAGATGACAGAGCAATAGAGAGCACTACGACTTTTTTCACATTTAAATGTTCCCTAACCACTGCCAATATATATTTATTCTTCTGATATCTATCCGGCTTTTTGGCAAAGGACCATTTCAATCCCTTGGCTTGGACAACCTGACCATCCAATAAAAATACCTCCTCCTGCGACGTATGTTTCACCACCAAGTCTGGTTTCTGCAAACACACCAAAGTTCTATAGTGAGGTCCTTTCTTGACGAGAAAGCCCCTCTCCTCCAGACTATCAGCAACTACCTTGATCAGATGGTTATATCTCGACATTCTAAGTCTCATGTGTACGGTCACACTGCTGCACAACATGGCATGACTCAACATCCCTGCATCCTGTCCAGCACTTCAGAAGAGTACCCTGAGGACCTCTCTTCCCTCTACTGGTTCTTACAGCTGTTGGTAAGCTATTACTTACTACCTGGATGTATGAAATAAAATCAGCAGAGGGCACTGCAGCAGCTCTCTGGGATATCTACGAAGTAGAAACGGTCACCAAAGGAGACGTTGCCTCCATGTCTGCACGATTTACGGAACCCAGCCATACTGATCTCCAATATGACGACTTTCAAAGAGATGTCATATCACCTGCCATTCATAGTCGCCACTGCCTCCGCTCACTTCACCCTTCTTGTCAAAATGCATCTCCCTCAAAGCCCTTGCTGGAGCATAGTTAGATTTCCTGACATTTCTCAATCTCGCAAGGATTCAGCAAGGCACTGATCTAGTCAGAGAGGAAACCCCTAATGCAGCTGCCAACACTGGAGCATGGGAAAACCCCAGCGAGACATCATTGGGGAAGCGCAGCCACTTTCTGACTGCTGCTCTCACCAAAATGTACAGAGCCTTGAGTATTCCTTTACTAACCCTTGCAAATGAGAGCTCGTAAATTATGGAGGGAAGAAGAAACACAAAAAATTTCCAGCCACTGGTAAGGCTTCAGAGGGGCTGCAGAAATCCTTCTTAACAGCTCCTCAAGACTGGCCTTGCAGGGTCTGGCTCCCCTGAACATGAAAGAAATGCCCAGATAATTCCAGTACTCCTTCACCCTCAGGGGATACAGACCAAGCCAGCCAACCCTGAAGAGTTGGCGTAGCCCGTGGTAGCTCATGACTCGGCCGCTGTTGCTGCTGATGCCAGCTGGAACTCGTGCCCGGTCCTTGGGCGGAGGTGGTGTTGCGGCTGGCAGTACTGGTGGGAGTCTGCTGGGGGCTGCCGGTCCTGCTGGGCTGGAACCACGGGTTTGATATACCAAGTGTTAAGTGGAGTCCTTGGCGGAAGTTGGCGACAACTTGATGTGGTTGGCCGGCGGTCTTGTTGCATGGCTGAAATAGAGAGTGTGGAGGGACTAGGAGGTGAGGCCTCTCCAGTTGTCAGGCCGCTTGAGCTCGTTCCAGGGTGGTTAGACTGCAGACGACAGTTAGTGCTGGGTTACAGCTCAGGTTGGACTCAGAGGCAATAGCTACCTTCCTAGCTCGCCACTTTACACCACTCCTATGAGTGTATGGCATAAAGAAAGGTACTATGGTCGGCCACGCTTAAGAAGAGCAGGTGAATAGGATCTCTAGCTAGGTGTAAAGCCAGCCATGGCCGAGCCAACTGGAGTAGTATCAGATTACCTACTCCAACAAGCGACAGTACAGCACAGTGTTTAGAGCAGTGGGTTTATCCTGAATGTCTGACAGCGACGTGGGTGTGGTCCTCCAGGACCAGTCTTATCACTCCTGGCAACAGTACAGAGCGGTGAATGGAGTGAATTAGCTGAACTGGCTGACTAGCCACCTTGTGGACTGAGTTCTTAGTGGCAGTGTCTCTACAGTACGTGCACACCAGGTACCTTGCCATACCTGATATACAGTACGGGTGGCCGTCTAATGTGTTTGTTGGAGACGTATGTGCACTCGGTTAAGGGAGCCTGCAGTCCTAATAGAAGTTTGGCAAATTGGATGTAATGACGCAGTCTCCTGCTTTTCCCCAGTGGGCTGACGTCTACGGGGGATAAAATTCATGGTCACCCTAGAAAAAGTACTTGGAAAGATTAGACAGAATACGTATTTATTCCAGTGAGGAATAGACATGTTGGCCTGTACTAACTCCTAACTAACAAGAAACTGTAACGGAAGTAGACAATGAGAATACCAGGTGAAGAGGACCTGGGTCTTAACTAGACAAGAGCAGATATTGATAGGTAGCTATAGTATACTAACTGACCCTAACTAACTAGATGATGTTGTCCAGAAGGGACTAGGGTGTCAGTACCAGAAGAGTAGTGAGTGTTAAAGGGGATGAAGACTTTTTTGGGGGTTGCTGGTGAAAGTCTTGAAGATTTCTTGTAAGTAGTGGTGGTCCTACTGGAGGACGTCAGCATCTAAAGATATCTCCGGCACACGAGGTGGTGGGGCAAGCTGCGGAGAATAAACTGCCATTCTGCGGCAGTGCAGGAACATATATCCACCTGATATTGGGGGTCGCTGCGGTAGCTACTCCCTCCATAGGTGGAGCCATACTCTGGTGCCATCTCTCAAACCGTGAGGGAAGCAGGCTCTCTGCTATGTGGGGTTGCATCAGCTGCGTGAGCTCAGGTGCAGCGATGGGCAGCTTGGCTGTCTTCTGTCACACATGTGGAGGGGGGGGGGGGGTGGCATGATGTCTGATATAAAGGCAAAAAACATCTTGGCTGATGTGACAGTGGATATCCCTTGCCTAGGGACGTGCTGGTAGTCTCTGGTAGTAAGTTGTTCATGGTTTAAACCCCAAAAGTTCTGTTTTATGCATTAACATAAAACAGAAATTTAAATGTAGGCACGAGTCCCTATGGTAATGTACTCCATAATATACAGTTTCTCTCAATACCTCACTATTAAGAGTTGCCCAAATCTATTGCTACATTTTTTGGATTTGGTTTTTGTAACAAATTCGTTAAATGAACAACTTGCTAAAATGTTACATTTAACTTTCATTAAGATTGTGTTCTTATGAAATTATTTTTCATTTCAGTTTCACTAAAGTTCTTAATATATATTTAGTTTTCATTTTGTGAAAAAACATCACATTTACACAACACTACTAAAATTACTTATTCATTTATACAGCTACCAATACATCACCAAAAGATTTACACACAGGCTAGACTTAAACATCTTATGTGCATACCTGTAGTTTTACTTAGGTTACTGGCAGTTTTTCTTTGAGAGGAGACATTTTCTTACATGTCTGGACCAATCAAAATGATGGTAACATCCATTATTAAAGACATTTGATTAGGGATGTCAAAATATAAATTTTTCTCGATTCCAAATGCAAAACCTTTCACTCAATTCCACCTCAATTCCGATACTATAAATTAAGATGTAGAGATTATCAACATGTGCCTACGGTCAATGTATCCTTTTGAAATTTTGTTTTATAGGTCAAATTAGACAGACACAAATGTGAAGACAATTACAGGAAAGACTTTATGGTCTGCTAAGTGAAGTTAATTTCCTATATTTATGTAACATTCAGACTTGTCTAATTAGGCCTAACAAGTTCATATCAGTATTTTTGATGAATATATGATTTATTTGAAATGAATATAGACACAGTATTTTACAAAAAAGTTAAACAAAAGTTCCCAACTTCTCAATGGAATATTTTAGGTCAGCTTATGAAGCTAACCAATATGTACACAAATATTGATGCTATTCAGTAATGAAACTGAAATAAAAGTAACCTTTATTTTAGCATTGCTAAATGAAAATGCTTCTATCAGACATTTTAAGTTGCATGAACACTGGATGATTTGCTACTACATGCATATTTTCCCAAAAGATCTTCTCAATCATAATTATTGGCAATTTTCTTGTACTCGTCGTGTTTACATAAGTATTTTTTCATGTTACTAGTTGTGCGACTAACCCGACCTCGTGAAATTTTTGCCGAACACAAACTGCAAAATGAGAAATTTGCGTCATTTACGTCAACTGAAAAATAATTCCACACATCGTTTGGCATTTTCTTCACGTCTATGTAAATAAAATCCTCCGTACATTGAAAACGTTAACATTACCTACTTTTAGAAAAAAGATACGGATATTTCTGGTACAGGTAAACACGAAAAGAATTGCTTTCAATTTAGAAATCAAAAACGTAAATGTCACAAACAGGAAATATGTATGGTACGAAAAATGAACCTGTTTTTTATTTAATATACAGTTAAATAATACGTAAACAAAATAAAAAATCCTAAAAATATTACAAGGAATCCTGGTATTATTAAGGATCCTTGTCCAGGATCCTTTTGCTCCCACTACTAATAACTATAGCACAACAAACTAAACGCCAATGCATGTTATGTTCCGCGTCAGCGACCGAAATTCTAGGAGCTTGCCACTAACTGAGGGTTCTTATCTACAAACATCTGGTTGCAGACAGACCCCAACTAACAGTTGGCAGTTTATCAACTAATGATGATCGCAACACTTATGTGCAACAATGTGCTATCTCCAACAGTTTCCGCATGTGCGGCGGTGGTCTTTCATCAGTGACTGCCAGTTTGTTTTAGTGTTTCATCTACGTGGATGTTTACAGGTTTAGATATTATGCGGTAGATTTCCATGTGCGTTTGTAGCATTCTTGCAACAGTATACACGTAGTACTGAATCATGCCAGATAGTGCACAAAAAAGAATGAGTGCAGTTTTCCCATTGAAACTGTGCCACACAGCACATACAATGATGTCGGAGTGAAGTGAGGCAGCTAAATACTGATAATAACCGTCTGCCACATGGCACCCATCAAGATAAAAACAACTCGTTTACCGCGAGTTTTGATTATCCGACTCTCTCTTCCCTGTATTATCGCCGATAATCGAGGTTCTACTGTATTATCTTAATTATTAAACAGTCGAACCATCATTGAATGGTTAATTCCGGTCAATGCACAAGAATTTGGTACAGGTTCAGCCTATTTGGAAAACCAAAGACCTGTTGCTGCGCAACATAACCTCAAAAATTATGTGAAAGTGGACGAGGATGTTCAAAAATTAATTGCTCAATTCTCGATTCTTCGATACCTGTAATAAAATAATCGAGGGTATCGAGGAATCGACTATGACATCCCTACATTTGATTTTACCGTACTTATTTTTGTTTTAACCTTACATATTTTGTAATTTCAATAAGCAATAATTTTGGGTTTCAAATTAATGATAAAATTTCACAAACATTTTACAGTTTCCTGTCACACAAGAAATGGATATTCCTAACTGCAGAGCTTAACTACACTTTTAATTTATACTACTCAAGTCTCAAATGTACGCAATGAAGACTGTTATAGCAGGAATGTTGTGTGTCAAGCATACCATTATTTATCATTAGTAGAAACATAGATTCTTTTCCCAGTTCTCTAATTTTTTTTTTAGATAAAATTTTGAATGGAACATAAACCCTTCTAAAATTTTCCAACCAAACTTGAACAAAACTTCATACACAGACTTCCTCTTTGAACTGAGTGAACTTAATCTCTAAATGCAGGTTCTGTTCAAAATTTGACCTTTTTATACAGTTCTAATTAACTGTAACACCTCAAAATAAATTGCAGCTGTATGATAATCACACGACAGGCTTTTATTGTTACACTTGAGCACAATAAAAATGATGTTTCCTTTGAGCTGCCTCAATATGGGGTAGATAGAAAATCATCTGCAGTACTTGCATTATCACTATGCCACACTGTCTTGTCAATTTGTGGCTTGAACTTCTATAGTACATCACTTACCAAACTGCACAAAAAGGGAACCTCCAGAGTTGGTTTGGATAAGCCCTTTCCCAGTTCGCAGGCATGTCTGACACTGCTGCTGACACACTGAGTACAGTGTCACAGTGGTTAAAAACTTGACTTACATTCAGGCAGGCAGGGGTTCAATTCTTGGTCTGGTCATCCTGAATTTGGTTTTCCATGGTTTCCCAAAATTACTCCACGAAAATTCTGTGAATGTTCCTTACTACAGGCTGTGACCTATCCCTTCTCCATTTCTGCTTCTCTGAGCAACTTGCACCATCTCTAATGAACTCGCTGCTGACACAACCCAAGAGAGCTCTTATTAGTAGCCCATAGTGATCTCACTATGTGGAAGACTAGTACATTACACTCAGCCCTGCATATCTTATGTGGCCCTGATTCACCTGCTATTCTGAATGGATGTAAGAAGTTAGCCAAGCAAATAAGGTTAACATTGCTGTTTGAATGATGCCCAACACCCATTATCACACAAAAGCAATAATTGAAACCTTCACAAAGTCTTCCGCTACTGGTTATCTTGTTGCTGTCAACACATTTTTTTAATCTTTGGTCCTTCCTAATGAACAGCTTGAAACACCTGCCCATTACATTCTGCAATTGTGCACAAATAGCTTGGCCAATTGTGACCATTAAGTCCACAGTGATGTCCCTTACTCACTTTCTACAATCCTTCATACAACACCCAAAGCTCTGATAATTAGACCCACTTCCTTATCCTTTATGATGTTTTTCTCTTCAATCTTGAGTTGATTTCCACTTCTATGACTTCTGATTTATACCGTTTCAAGTATAAAACAGGAGATGGATGGATAAGTTACGAGAGGGATGAGCTCAGTTGGGCTGCCTGTGCTGTCACCATCAATTAAGAGCCTAGGAGACTGTTATACATATCACAGAACTCAACATTGATGGAAGCAACCAGTCTATGTAGATAGATACCTTAGAATCGGCAGCCACCTAAAAAATAGTGTATCTGTTCGAGCAGGACACAAATTACAATGTCCAATGGCTACCTTGATGTGCAACCCCTGCATCAATAGGGATGTCAAGCCTTTTCCCCCTTCCCAAAGAGACAGGAATCTGTTGCTCCGTTCAAGAGGTTGTTTAATGGCTGGGGCCCTTCCTTGATAACAGTATTACTTGTCTGTCAGCCCGTGGAGGTTCAGAAAGTGTAGCGGGGCAAAAAGTAGCATGGATTTGGCGAAAGTAGTTGCAGCATTTGCAGGCTTAACAGATGACAGATACCCAGGGAATGCAAACTAATGCTTAACAACAGTGGTGTCTGGAGCAGGTCTGGTGGGCTCTGGGCGATGTTAAGGCAGGGTTGGTGGCAAGAAGGATACTGGTCGCTGTGTGTGGAAGTATCCTGGGCGGTAAACTGTCCCTGCTGAGCTGGTGGTGCTGGTCCATGACTATGTATGCCAGATAGAATAGGCGGTAGTGTTACCAGACCATTGGCAACCAGCTTCCTCGCACAAGTGAGTATACACCTTCTGACAGCTGGCTCTATGTCCCACTGATCGTAAAGGCTGATTAGTGGTTATCTTCTCACCTTTGCCCTCCCTGCTCTATGGTGGGACATGTGGCAAGGTGTAATAGCTCAGGCTTAGGCAAGCTCTGGTACGTAGACAAGGTGGTTTAAATTGTGTGTAAAGGGAAGGGTGGGCCTTCCAGAGAGCTGGACTCTCTCTGGTGTCGGTGCCTGAGGTTATGTCCAATCCCCAATGGAAGGGCCCCCCCCCCCCCCTGATTGTAGCAAGCCATGCTCTCCAATTCAGTGATGCCCAGAGAACTGGTCCAATATATAGTGGCCAAACATTCAGCTAAGTTGTGTCATGTTTCCAACTTGGGAAGTGCATGTACCCCTAGTGGTCGCGGGATGCCTCATCACGCCCAATCCCCGGAAAGCTTGTAGAAGCGGTGTTATCGCTGATAACCAAATCTCCTTATAGCATATCTTAAAGCAAAGGTTGCTCTCTGCCCCAGTGGTGCCCAGAGAAGCATCGTGATCACTGGTAACCACACATACAGCTCAAGGTAGACAGCATATCCCGGCGTGGTTAATGTAAGCCTGAAGGGCTTTGGAAACTTAGGTCTTGCCTTAGCCTGAGAGAATGGCAGATAACTGGGTAAGAACTAGGTGAACAGAATGGTAAAATACTGAGGTATGGTTTATATGGCTTTATTTAAAAAAACACATACAATCCTAGTTTGTGTCTGAAGGGCACGGTAACTTGAGTGTGAAGAACGTCTATGACTTGTGCAGGAATAGCAGGGTGAGGGTCTATCCCTGACCGCAAAGCTCTAGGCACCCAGCACAGTTATGCCAGCAAAGGAGTACAGATTCCCTAGCCTTACATTGTGAGTCGGCATCTTGAGAGAGAGACAGAGGCTAGTGTAAGAAGCATGGCAAACAGTCTTGCAGGTGAAGACGAGCTACGCTGGACAGCAAGGTGAGGAGGTAGATCTGCTAGACAGAAGAAAATGAACTGCCTCAAGAGGCCTGCGCTATTCATACCTGTCTGGCCGAAGGCAAATAAAGGAGGGAGAGCAATGGACATAGAGAGAGCTTATCACTCCACTACATGAACTGGATACGTGTTGGGTACCTCGAGCTGGAAGGCCACTCCACGATGCAGAGCGCAACAAGGTTGCCAAGGCAGGCAGGCAGGCATGCAGTGCTGGTTGCCAGCATGCAGGCGGCAGCAGACCTCAACTACCCACTAGTAGGGGTAACTGTGCTGACGTACAGAAGAGGAAATTTGAGGGTGGGGGAGGGGGTTGCAGGCAGAGGCTCAAGAGAGTTCAAGAATGTCACCTGTGGCATGTCAACGTTTCCATTACCCCACACCTTTTAAGAGGCCCAACCCTACACAATTTCCTGTACTGCTGAGGATGAATACTGTACATGTTACAATCTGTTTAACCAACATGTACCCCAAGAAAACTGAACCATAAATACAAGGAGAGTGAATAAGAGATACAAGGAGAAAGAACCCAGAGATACAGTACACATGTTCGAGGCTCTCGTGCATGGGGACAAACTTGGCAGGGTTGAGAGATGCAAAGGAGACCATTCACTTAATTAAAATGGATGACACAGAAAGACACGTGCCCAAGGATGTATAATGAATTTTTTGATTTTAGTAAACAGCAGACAGTAGACAAATGGTTTCATATCACAGAAAAAGTAAACCAATACTAACACACAGAAAATCAGTAACTTGTCTCTGGGTTGTAACTCTCTCAGTTATAATTTTTTTCTTCTTGATAAAAGCACAACTGTAGCCTAATTTTTTTTTTTTTTTAAAAAAAGGTCTCCACATACTTATTTCAAAACCAATACTGCAAACGTTTTCATGGAACACAGCTGGTACCTATGAACTGCTGCAATTTGAAATTTTAGTCACATTTCAAGGCTCAATTTCAAAATAACCTACACAGATTTAGCTCTCATTTTATGCTATAGCATAAATTTATTTGCAATTTGTTTACGTAGTTGATGCTACGTGAGAGTACACAGCAAAATCACCACCAGTCAGTTTACACAGACCAGTACCTTCCTTATATTGTAACAAGCAGCATAATCTACTCAACGTTTTTCTGGTCTGTGACAACATAAATACTTTAAACTAAAAAGCAAGTACCTTCCATTCCTGTACTCTAGTATCAAGTGCTTCACTGAAGTGGTCCAGCTGAGCATCTCTATGCAGCTTCTGTTCAACTAGCTCCTTCACTTGAGTCCTGAGAGCCACTAACTCAATTCCATTCTGAGTGAGCTTCTCTTTAAAAAAAAAATCACATACAAATACAAACATCACAAAGACATAAAGCACCAATGAGAAATTAACATACTTTGAGAAGTGGAACTTATCTTTCATATTTCAACTGAAGCATGGCGACATGTTGCGCTGCGCAGATATGTGCTCTACGGGTGACTTAGTCCCATCTACGAGCTACCAGAGCTCGGGGCAAGTCAGTAACAGTGGCAAAGTAATTTCACATATAGAGCAAGGAGACTCCAAGCATTGGACAGCCACATACGTAAAAGTAATTGACGCAATTAATTATCAAACGTACAGCCCACCCAAAATCCCACATGCAAGCGCAACCCCCACAATTAAATAAAATATTTTTGACGAACCACTACCCTACTATTTAGCTATGGAAGAAGTTCCAGCAAAC
This sequence comes from Dryococelus australis, assembly GCA_029891345.1. Classification (NCBI taxonomy): domain Eukaryota; kingdom Metazoa; phylum Arthropoda; class Insecta; order Phasmatodea; family Phasmatidae; genus Dryococelus; species Dryococelus australis. The sequence continues at coordinate 88,074,317 of CM057003.1, read as the reverse complement.
CCACGAGATGGCAACATTTATGCGACCTTGTGACGTCATATCCTGCCAGCATCAGGAAGAGGTGTTTAAATTTGTCGTCGCCTCCAAGCGGGAAAATAAGAAAAGAGTGGCGCCGCTACAACCCATGATAAACCTACCCCCGCGTTGGAAGGCTACTTTATCCCGCAACCCCGGAAGATCGCTGATCACTGGATTTTTTTAATATAAGGAAGTCCAGAACCACGCTCCAGCAAAGATGCCGGGTTCACCGGCCGCGAACATCAGTGAGCACTCCCTGGTCTGCAAGAAGACCTCTCCCCTCTCCTCAGCCTGCGACATGGCTTAGCTCCAGAACTTGTGACATAGCTCAACCTCCATAAGCCTGCAAGAAGATTTCGAACCTCTGCAGCAGACTGCAAAGACTGCAACCTCCCTGCAGCTTGGATAACGCTCATCCACCACTGCACCAGCTGACAGTAAGGACAGCAACATCCAGAGGTAATCCCACTCCTACACCCTGCACTCTTTTCCCCAGTCAACTTCCGTGACTCCACGGTAGCAGGTCAGCGCGCCTTAGTTTACCTCCTGGATAAATTCCAATCAAATAGGATATACTGTGAAGTTGCGTATAATTTACCGTAGATTTAATTCTGCATATTTTTTTACTACTTAATTTTCCAGGCTTGCCTTCGTCTGTTTTCGTGCGTTAATAATTTTAGTTACATTTAGTTTAGATAGTTAGTTATTTTCTGTAATTGATTAGCCGGGGCCTTCCACTTTCTTATATCTCGTAATAAAATGTACTTAAACTTTAACTTGTCCATTTACCGTTATTTTACTTTAGACCCTGAGTCATTATCATTTTAGCTTCAGGTGTGACAGTACAGCTCGTGTCAGATTCTGTAATTAAATCCTGCTGGAGACTAGCATTGCGGTATACCGAACTCTACAGGAGATGTGAGCTTGCAGAAAGCATTAATCTGCACAAGATATGTTGAAGCTCCTGGATTTCCGGTGTTCCAGTGTCTACCTCCAGTGACGTTCCAATACCGGACTGCAGGTCTGCACGTCAGGGCCTTGGGTGTGCCTGCATAAGCCACGCCCCCAGGACTGCACATCGGCGGAAAGGTCACGGGACTAGACAGCTGTATACTAAGAAGGGTGGAATACAGTGCTGTAGAAGACGTAGAGAATGTCGTGCTTTAGAAAGAGAGCTTAGAGCCCAAACCACTATCGAAATCACAAGTAAGGTAGAACTTTCAACCACAGAACCAGAGAGCTTACCCCTGAATTACTCGCCTATCTTACCGCCCACAAAAGAATCTCAGCTAGACTATCTGTTATGTGCTTGTTGGCCAAAGAGCGAACTGGAACCAACACGTCCTAATCAATCAGACTCTCCACCACCGGTAGTAAGTGTAATTGCTCCCCAGGTAGTCTCAGAGAAGGACCTATCAAACTCCTATCTAATAAAGTTGACTTCGGGAAAACTCATCCGGGTACGACTCCTACCGAAAGTTGTCCCCACACATTGAGCAAACCATTCCCTGGAAAACTATATTCCCGCACGCCAACTGATGAGGCCTCTGCGGATAGCCCCTATATCACTGGCCAGATCGCCCATCGCCACTGTCACCCCAATTTAATTATCATTATCATTATTTTACCACCCATACACCCAGGAACAGCTAGCATCCCACCTATTGGCAACTCTAGTTGTGAGGAAGATCTATCTCCCTGGACGGGAAACAATTGCCATCCACCTCACTCTGGGGTTTGACTCCCCTCTCTTCAGACGAACCAAGGAGGTTGGTCAGTGCATAAACCTCTATCCCCAGAAAACAAAGGAGGAGCACGTATCACAACATAACAAGTGTGTGCAGTTTACATATGTGTATTAGCATGTCAAATTGCGACAGTGGTGGTGTCGCACCCATAGTTTGTTTCCGCTTCGGACTGATGGCCTACTCCTTGGTAGACTCGGCTCCCTTCCTTTGCTTTCCTTCGTTTCCCTCTTTTAGCTACCCCTCCTCCTCCGGAGGGCAAGTTTATTTAAGGCATAACACGTTTTGCGTAGGCCAATTTTTACACCTCTACCCTGCTTGGTTATTGCCTCTACATTGAAGAAGACTGTCAACGCCCACTGAGAAGAAACTGAATTCGGTGTAGTTTGTGTTTATTCTTGGTCTCGCAGTTAGTGGTGTTTTTCTAAGTCCTTGTTTGGATGCCGTTCTAAATTGTAGTTTTGTCTTTAACTGAACGCTAGTTTGCTGTATTGTTCTTGTTTTAAAGTGTTGTGTTAGTTTGTTTGCTGCTCATTCTTTGCTATAGTCTATTCATTGTTTCTTCAGCTTTTTGAACTAAACCTTTGAAAAATCTCCCCATGTATGACATGTTTAGTTATTTCCAACATATGCCATGTATCACAAACATTTTATACTTGTGTTCATAAAAGTTACCTTCTTTCTGTTAAATTGAAATGTGATTCATGTTTTATCTATGAATTATAATGCTTAATTTATAAATATTTTGAATACAAACAGTGAGAAAACATGTGTTGGTAGTGCTTCGTGAGAAATAGTCCTAATAAAAAATACTGTTACATTTAGTGCACACGAATGTGGTGCGTTGTTACTCTGTTGTGATTCTCCAGACTTAGTTAAGCTTAGTTTGTACGAGGTGGAGTAATATCCTGAAAGTAGAACATAAGCAGGGCTTCAGAAAATGCTGAAGTAAGCGTGAATGGATAATACTGTCAAATTATACCTATGTTGCGGCCACGATTCATGTGCTGGGCATAGGGTTTACTTGTTTTCAAATATTGTCGTAAGTTTAATATTTTTACATCGTGCAGAGCTTTGTTCGGGTTCATTAACCGTCTCTGTACACTGATATATTTTTAGTTTAACATATATTATTCTTTTCATGTGTGTTTTACATAAAGGAGGCTTTGACGAGCATTTATTGCTACCCTCCTTTATTCGTAATACTCCACAATAATGCATTTTGGTGAATTTTAAACGTGACTCATGCCAGCATGCTGCTCAACGCAGCTGCGTTCTTTATGGGTGACTTTGTCCCATCTACGAGTGACCTTTCACTCAGGACAAGTCATAACATTGGCAAACAAGACAAACGTATCGAGCACAGAGATTCCACTAGTATGGACAGTCAAATATGTAATTGTAATGAAGTTAGGTAATTACAATAAACACCGCCCGCCCGGTTACCTACATGCAAGCGCCACCCTGACTAACAGAATATTTAATTCTGAACATCCACAACCCTTCATGGTAGCGCGGAAGAAGTTCCTATCAACCTCCGAGATGACAGCACCCCTGTGGCCTTATGATGTCACGGCCAGCCAGCCTCAGACCGAGGTGTTTTTTTCGTCATCGCCTCCAAGCAGGGAGATAAGAAATGTGCAACGCTCCAGTGCTCTGATAAACCAACCCCTGTGTTGGAAGGCTACATTAACCCCCGCACCCCGAAGAACTGCTGATCTGCAGAAAATAAGTATAAATTGACGCGTGCCCGGTTAAGTTTGAATGGCACGTTTGCCTAGGATTTTAACGCTAGACCACTAGCGTGGTTTTAATTAGGCTTAACGGCATTTGGCGAAGGGTGTTGGTTACTGACTTACACCGTCGTCCTGGGTGGTGCTGGTGATGCTGTGTTAGTCTCACTCAGTGACGGTTGGCTTGCCCCACTCTGAAGCAGCGATTCCAGGTGGACGACTCTCTGCTCCAGAAGTGTGGATTGGACCAGCTGTACCTAGCCTCGGACTGATAAACTACCCTCTCAACACCAGGTGGTACTCCTGGCTGGTATGGAAGGATGGTGAAAAGTATACAATTATGATCGGAGCAGCCGCGATTGCTTGGCGTCTGAGTGTGGCGGCGTGGTCCCGTTCCCATTCCGCCTGCCTTTCCTTTGTAGGAGGTGGTAGTGCAGACCACCGTTTGGCAGCAATGCAAGCTTGGTATTGTTCCCTATGCTTGAGGCCATGCCTTACCTTGTAAGGCATAGAGTAATGCAGCTTAACAATTTACGTAGTGCACCTTGACAAGAACAGTGTCTACAGTGTTCACCCAATAGCTGTTTGCTGGCATGAGCTCAGTAAAAGTCTCCACTGATCCCCCACGCTTGATGGGCTGATCAGAAACGGGGAGCCGTTTGGATCACCAATGCCTCTATTGGTTGTGCGTTCAGGCAAGGTTGAGCGGCAATTCTCAGGCTATGGTCACTTCAGCACTAACTTAGTGCTCAACGCAAAGAAATAATCCGGGTTTGTAGACCCTCCTTGGATGAAGGTGTTATTAGTGGTTAGGGTTCCGCTGTTTCTCCCCTCCAGCACCGAATTAGTGCTCGGATTACTGGAAAGAAACAGGTGGCCATCTAATGTGTGTGTTTTTAGACTCGCAGACTCTTGAAGGGGGTCCGTAGTCAGACTAATTCGGTTAACTAACAATCTCCCTGGTCCTGTCGGCAGTGCACGTCATATCTTGTTTCTAGTTGGTGAAACAGAAAAGTACTCTAAAGAAGGAAAAGCTTGTTGCGCAACCTTGTGGCCACATGCTCAACCGCCCGGGAGATTTAAGCATGCACAACTCTCTTGTGAGTGGTTGATGTAGACAACTCTTACATAGTTTGAAGTAAGAGTATACTTCATGTAAAGAGCAATGAGTCGTAATCGTAGTTGATTAGTAGTATGAGCGGTACGCGTCAATTCGCCCCCTCCTTCCCCCCTCTGTTGTGATGATGACTCATCGTGAAAAGGTGGTGGAGTGAGGCGTAGACCCCCCTCTCTGGAAGGTCTAGAAGGTCTCGGTAGGAGTAGCAAAGAAAGTCGGGAAGAGAAGCAGGAAAAAAATTTTGATCATCAGGTAGGCGGGACCCTTAGTGTTGGGTGCTGGACCGCTGTAGCAGCACTCGCTCTGTGTTCTCGAGCCAGCTGGAGAAGGCGAGATGCGTGGGATGTGGAGACCATAGCTCTTTATCTCTTGTGGTGAGCGGGCTTCCTCTATCTGCTCCTTGCCCTAGTGGTGCGGTGCTCACTGACACTGCGAATGTGTTTTCCCCCCTGCAGCAAATATTATTGTGTCAGGAGAGCCATGTTTATCAGGTGTCCCACCGGCCTACTTTATTTTTGCTTACCGCCGACAAACACTCAGCATACCACTGTGGATATTTACAAGAGAATATAAAACATGAACATGAAAGAAAAAGCACTTGAAAATGACAGCATATGAAAAACGACGGGGAATAAAATACGTATGTTCAACATTATTCACGGAAGGCGGGGAGACGCCACTAACTATCCTGGAGATTGCTGTGGTGGTAAAAATAAAAGGAAAATCTTTCAGGGAACTTTGGGTTGCACAGCAAGCTAAACAGTTACATGTGACAGGGTATTAGTTCGGCAACCGCAGGCCCTTCAACACCTGGGTTGACTGGCTAAATGAAACAAATGCGAGTACACTTTACAACATGCATTGAATTCGTGGAATATTTGACCACGTTGGTCACTTGAATACAACATACACACACTTTAATATGTGGAATTTAAATATCTTACACCGTATTTAATCGTAGCAAGTTCAACGGGAGCTCTGTGGCTCAGAGTACTGGTTTGACTCTCAAGTGGTGCAGAGGATAGCAAACATATACATTGTAAGAACACATGAGTAATTTAAGTTGTTAGATATATATAAGCACATTTAAAAAGAATTCTTCGTGGTAATTCTCTTCATATAAATACTATATATATATATATATATAAACTATACGTTTTTAAAGTATTTATATGAAGAGAATTACCACGAAGAATATAAATATATATATATATATATATAAAAATAAAATTGTGTGCCTACACATCAAGTCAGATTTAAATGCTGGAGAATAGAAAAACTAACCTAACTATCCCTGACGGGAGTCCATCTTATTAAGTAGGGCTAACAACTAATTTGTACACTGTGTATCTTCGTTTGAATGTTCAAAGGTAAGTACGCAATAAATATAAAAGTCATCAGAGTGGAAAATGCATTCCTACAAAACGGCATTCTTCTCCACTGTAGGTGTTGCTCCCGCTGATGGGTAGTGGGAGGTGTTGATGTTCTCGACGTCTGTTGATACAGTGGCCTGTTGAGCGAGAGGTGGATCACGCCTCTCATCCTTAACGGTGCCGTAGGTTTTTCTTGCGTGGCAGGATCGTGGGGTGAAGCACTTTCGGCGGAGCTCGACGTCCCGGCTTGTGGGTGTTCCTGCGTGACAGGATGTTGGGACGGAGCACTCTCATCGCTGGAGCTCAACGTCTGTGGGAGTTCCTGCATCGCAGGTTCTTGGGGCGGAGCACTCTAGTCGGAGCTCGATGTCCGTGACTATGGGAGTTGCTCGTCATTGGGTGCAGTGGCTGACTTTGTAGAAGTTGGCATGTCCTTGAGCACTACCCTGGCAATTCCTTCTCTTCCGCAGAGTTTGTGCTCGTGCTGAGCGCAATTTCCGGTGGTCTAGTGGCAGCCTCTGTGGAACGGCCTTGACTTCTGGCTTCGGAGTTGTACTAGGTGGAGAGGTAGGTGCTTGGGTGATTCCTAACCCTCTCACCGATGGTGCTTCCGATTGCTCGCTGATGCGGCTTGATCGGCGGGGTGTCTGACAGGGCTCTTGGTCACATGGACTCTGCCACGACAATTCGGAGCAGCTAGGGATTGCCTTATCGCATTTGGCTGCAATTTTCTCAACATAGCTGCGTGGCGTCAAAGGCATTGATTTGAAGGAGAATGCTCCTGGCGTTGCTCTACATCTGGTTTCCATGGCGTGATATAGCTAGGTGCCCTGTCAATGACGATAGGTGACAAGTCTGGCCTTGTCAAGTGTCCTGGCTCGGTATCGGGAATTACCCTTATGGGTGGAGGTTCGTCCTCATATTTGGATGGACGAGGTGTTTCTCCTTCGGCGTCGTCATCCTCAAGTGTCTGCATGTCTACTGGGTAGGGTCGTATCTGGCCATGGGTGGCTTTTCGGATCCGCCCTCATACGTCTTCGGCCCAGTAGACGTTGTCTCTTTTGCCGACAATACAATACGAACCATCGCATTTGTCAGTGAGACCAGCGCTGAACTGGTTACTGGCCTTGCAGAGGAGGTGCATCCTGAGTAGTACAGTTTCACCTAGGGAGAAATGCCGTACCCCTGTTTTCGGTATAGGGTACTTCTTCCTTATATATTTGTCCTGGGCCTTTTGTGCAGTAGTAGTAGTACGGGCAAGGGCAGCTAGCCAGATGTCCTCAGATTGAAACATATGGGTGGGCTCACTTTCCCATTGTCAGTTGCCTGGTCGGCGGAGTGTTTGGCCCAGAAGGAGTACGTTAGGGCTTGTATTGACCGCTTCATTGGTTCTACGACAAAGGGCAAACAGAATTGTTGGGATGTGCTTGTCTCAATGTCGGTTGTTATTTCCCACACTAATACAAAGGCATTTTTTAATCTCCTGGTTTTTTCATTCAGTGGGGTTGACATGGGGATGGTATGGCAGGGTAGTGCAGGTTTTAAATTCACTTTGTCTCCTCAAGACATCATTATTAGAACAGTTTAGAAGTTTTACATATTTTCTCTTTTGGCTAATTCTTTCCTGTTCTCTATTAGAACTAGGTCGCCTACACCTGGCCAGCGTAGTAACCTTCAGCACTCAATTGCCTGGTATGAGGTAGCACGTGTCGCAAGTTTATTGAGACTCAATAAACATACTTTTGTTTCCTACCCTTCAGCTTTTATTTCTTAGAGTATCTGTCTGTCTGCCTGCTAGATACAGGTTGCTAAGTACACCATTGACAAGAACTGGGTAATTTATATAACCAAATTAACTTTAACTACAGGCGCCCCTCAGGGGTCCGTCATATTTTCTTAGACACTCATTAGATGGCCATCTGTTGTTTCCAACTGCCACAGCACTGTACCAGTGTCGGCGGACAGGAACAGAGGAGACACTACCACTAGTAACACCTTCACCCTGGGAGGAGCGACTGTCTCAAGTTGTTGCCTTATCCCACAGCATTGCAAGTGCTGGGATATCTCGTAGCTTAAGACCGGCTGCCCATTCATGTGTGGACGCACATCCAGTGGAGACATTGGTGACCCAAACAGCTTCCAGTCTCTGATCAGTCCTGATAGCGTGGGGGATCAGTGGAGATTTTACAGAGCCTGGTCAGCAAGCCAAAACGGGACTGACACTGTAAATTGTGTTTAGTTTGCTCGCGTCAGGGTGTACCTAGTATATTGTGAGCAGAGATTGAATGCCTTATGACCATAGGCAGGGCCGAAAACGTAGGGTACGAAATTAAGCATTTTTTATCGCCAGAGAGTTGAGTGCACTTCCTCAACCTACACTCGAAAGGTAGGCGGAACGGGACAGCGCCGCCCAACTCAGTCACGAGTTAGTATTGACTGCTCCGATCATTGCATTATTCGTATCTCAGTGTCTACACATTTACCCCTTGTGCCATCCTGTGGTAAAAGGTTTGTTGACCGGTACCGAAGTAAGATTCGGCTGCGACAACATCCACTTCTGGACCAACAAAGCCCACCTGTGGAATTGCCGTTTCGGCATGGGCCAAGCTCGCTACATCTAGGTAAAACCCACCACGACCACAGCACTCAAGAAGCAGAAGTGAGTAAGTACTAACCAACACCCCTTACCTCTTGCCATCTATCTACACTAACCACCCCACTTTTGGTCTAGTGGACAAATCCCTCAACCATAGTGTCTATTAGTCTAATCGAACATGCGTCATTACGTTAAATTCAGTGATCTGCAGATACCTTCCTGCTCTATACATGTGTGCTTCAAGCTGGCTAATTCTCCTGTCACTTCTGTCATCTGCCTTGTAGCTTCTGTCAGCTCATCCCGCAAGCTGACAAGCTTCTTTCGCAGCACTTCATTTTCTCGTTCTACATTCTGTGAACAACCAACAGTTTGTAAATGCGAGACTCTATTCCATTTACAAACATGATAACTTACCAATAGAAAAAACATCACTCATAATGCGTAATACAAACTAAGCTACAGTACGCAGTTAATACCAGCAGTTCTGATTGAATCAAGAATGTTAATAGTTCAAACATACGTATCCAGTTTAAATCACCAAAGATTTTAGTTAAATGTGTAAGTTCCAAAAACAGTTATTGATTATGATTAGAAAATTCCATAGCTCAATTGCGAATATCACATAAAAAATAAAAAATTTCTTCAGACCAACTCTGGACCAGAAACTTAATATCAACCATCAAAATCACCCAATGTCTCTTGTCTCCTAGTAAAAGAATCTATCATCTTTGCCTATGTACCAAAACTACATGTTTTCAATTTTAAAAAATTACAAAGTTTAAGAAATAAATATAAATTTTTAATTGCTTTAACTTGAATGTGGCTGTGTTAATGGAGTGGTCTGCATTTTCAGACACTTCAATGACAGGATGATATACGTTCAACAATTTAACACATGGACACCTACTGGTAGGTCTGCATACGCCTCAACTCAACAAAATGTAAATTAATAATTTTAAAAAAAATCACAGAGAAATGAATTTCACTTGGTGCAGCAGCCTGAAATGTGATAATTCAAAGAACATTTGAAAACATTGTGACTTGCAGCATGTGTTCAACTCCATCAGAAGCTCGAATGAGAACTAAATATTAAAAATATTCCACCAAAACATACTAAACAACATTAGTCCATTTTACTGACTGCTTTGATCATATAGGGAGTGTGTGGTTGGTTACTCATAGGTAGCATGAACACAGATATACCTCTAAAGTAAAATACAAGCAGACACTACAAACAATTAGATATAAAACACCATTAAAATTACACAATACAATAATATACACACATATTGCATTAGCAGATTGCAACGAAAGATATAATTATTCAAATGCAAAAAACAATCAATTACAATACAATATAAACTGAAAATAATTAGTGTAATAATATTGTTACAAGTAGTGAAGACAATAATTACACTGACACATTACGTCTTTGTAACAATGGTATAGAAGACTTCAGCTATCAGTCAGAAAGCCTTGTGCCTGATATCAACAGAGTTTTATTATTGCCCTGCCACGACACGTTATGAACTTTCATTAATCTACCCCAGCAAGAATGGACGTTCCTGCCAGCAGATTATATTATTCACCGGCCCACCGAGACTATGCAACACGGCACCGAGTTCCACTGGACGCCGCTAGATGGCTACACCAGTATGCTTGGCAGCCTCATCTCCAAGCCGGCTGGTGATGCCACACCTTGAAGAAGCTATGCTATCGCCATCCCCCTATCCAGCTGACTGAAGGGGAAGGACCTAAAAGAGTATAAATAGTGAGTCACAAGCCGACTCATGACCAGTCTTCATTTCTCCACCACACTCGCTGCTGGAGAACTGACTAGCCTGCTTTGGCCCTCACAATCCACTACAGCTATTATGCTCGCTTCGCTCCTTTCTATACCTGCCTTTCCTTCACTGCTTTCAAGCCTAAAGAATACCTCTTTCCTTGGTTTCCATTCCAACTAGTCGCCGAAGCCATTCTTCTCTATCTGCTGAGTCTTCACCGCATACGTGCCGAAGACTCCATGCCACACATCATCTACACACTGAGACACTACGGCCCCTTCTGGGAAACACATGCGCAGGTTCACACGCACTAGTGCCGGCCACCATTTCTGCATACCACAGTAGGCAAAAAGGTAGAGCCCACACATAGATACTCCATCTCTCAAGTCCAGCTAGTAGGCTTGGTGCTCGCCCTCTCCACCACATTTTGGCACCGGAGGGGCCGTTCACTGAGCCGGAAAGATGGCGTGCTTCTGAGGCACACACCCACGTGCAAGGACTGTCAGTAACGAGACCTGACTCTAGTGCTCAACGCGTTTAGGCGCAGTGTGGTGTGATAAGGTGTCCATTCAGTTGGCAGACATTTCTCGTGGTTTTACGCCCATTAAGGCTACACATAACCTGTGACCAATTCAATGACGTGAGAGTGTGCGTTCTAACCCAGATGCCTTTCTTCCATTGGAGTGATATCCGTGAGAAGGTGAAACAGGTACTAATTGCCTCCGGGCAATTGTAAGAGCTTACCTACTCCCTCATCACCACATTCAACCAGCACCAGTCCAAGGACCAAGCCCAGGCATTGCACCGTTTGCAATTATCTATCACCCCAGAGATTCCCAAGGATCTTTTTGAAGCACCTATGCGTCTGAATGGGGAGACACACCCCTAGATCACAGAGTACTCAAGCCAGCCAGAAAAACCCTTGTAAGTCCCAAACTGCAGCTTCAGACTTGCTTCAGCAGCTCCAGCTCCAATGGCTCACACAAGCCTAGAGTTCCAGACCACTAATTCACCTGTAGCTCATGCACGCTCGACAGAGACAAGTCAGGTCATGTCATCGTCCAAGATTACGTGTCGCCCAGGTATCTCGCTGAAAGTCAATAATCTGAAGTGAAAAATCACGCTAGCCGAACCCAATTTTGTGCCCTGCCACAAAGTTACCAGACCAATCCTATACATTGGACGTGCACCAGTACCATGTAGGGACTAAGTATAATTCATAAACCCTGCCAGAGGAGTGCACCTGATTTATGGCCCCACAAAATCAACCCTCCTTGACGTAGTGATTGTCCAGTCAGGCAAGGAATCATGTGTCAACACATTAAATTCAATAGGTAAAACAAAGGTACCTAAAACTCACTTCTATGTCATTCAAAAGCTGAGAAATGTGCTTGTTCTTCTGGCGTAGTGACTCAATCATTTCATGATGTTTTTCTGTAGAAATTTCAGGTGATCCTTGACGTAACGTTGCTTCGAACTGTTCGCTGATTTCATTCTGAACAGCAGACAATTCACGACGAAGCTCCACCTTCTCTTGTTCCAATGACACCACCTGACTAGCATACTGGAAAAGTAAACAGAAATATTTAGTTTCTCACAGAGAACCAGCCACACCATTAGCCACTACATCAGAAAAGTATATTTAAAGTAAAATAATTATAAAATATAGACAGAATGCACAAGTACTCACAGGGTGGTACTTGTAGAAAGACACACACATACAAAACTCGGATGAACACATTTTCCACGTGGATGTGCAGTCACGCAATGTTTTGCCAGCTAGGCCAGCTTCATTATGTGGCAAGCAGTGGTTGGCAAGCAGTGAACCTAATGGCCTGGAGGCAAACTAAAGTGAGACTGGAAATTTTTTATGTGGCAGACGAGTTATCTTATGTTTAAGCCAGGTGTCTGTCTGGATTTATTGATGTGTTGGTGAGCCAGAAGTTCTGGTTGTCAGAAGCTGCATGTGCTGCAATTGACTTTTCCTGCAAATTTACTTGGCTTCTTTGATGTCCGCTCTATGGCCATTCTTTCTCTGTCTGAGTGTGTTGATGGTAAGGCCAATGTCCTCTGCATTGCAGTGAACGTACTGTATTTGGTAGATTAGATTTCTGTTGGACAGTTGCAGCTGCCCAGGATAGAATAAGTCTGATTTGTGAGCCTGCTGTTGAAGGAGGTGGACAACTGGTGTATAGCACACGAGCTACAACATGGGCCTATTGCAAGGATGAGATCCCCTGGGGGTGGTGATATTACAAACTGTGAAATTGGGTGACAATTTGGGGTGCACCAGTTTGTTTCAAAGGTTGGAGAGTCGTTTGAAGACCAATCTGGGTGGTTTGGAAACAAGTTGTGAGTGAGTGGCGATGAGGCCAGAATTTTGTGACTACAGTCGAGAATGGTTCTGAGTTTGTTCATGCCCTCATGGTATGGGATAACCAGAAGGATATTCAAGTTGCTGATTTTAGTTTGGGGATATGTGGTTGAAGTGGCACACTGACTTTGTTTGTGACCCATGGTTTGGAGTATCTTCTATCAAAGAATTCTTTGGCTATTATATCACACTGTTTGTTCAAGTCATTTTCGGTGGGGCAGATGTGTTTAGCTCTAGTGGAAAGACTGTATGGCAGAGACTTCTTGGTATGGAATGGATGGTAGCTGTCAAAATGTAGGTACTGAAAGTGGTTGGTGGGTTCACTGTGAACAGTTGCTTCATTTTAGTCAGTGTGAAGGGCTAGTTCCACAGCCAGAAATATGGCATATGATTTAGACTAAGTCCAGACCATCTTAAGCAGGCTGTGCGAGTTGAGGTATTTGAGAATGTGGATTAGATTGTCCTCAGTTGAATCCCAGATCATGAAGATGTCATCTATAAAACGTATCCAGCAGAGTGGCTGAGTTGGTTGGTAGATCAGAAAGTTTGATTCCATTTTACCCACGAACAGATTGGCGTATGAGGGGCCAGTAGTAGGAGTATCTATGTTTTGGAACCTAAAATGAAAGAGTGGCACAAGTGCCAAAGTATGTGTTTCCCATCACCCTCTCCAGGTGTAGGGGTAACTCCTCCTCTCCCCACCCTCCTAGGTGCTGTGATTGGAAGGCTTATGCCCCTTTCCCTTCCCCACCGCAACCGAGGAGGTGTTTAATGACTGGCTGTTGGCTGAGGGTGGGGTTACCCCTCCCTGCTGATGGGTTCCTCCTCCTTTCCCCTCCTTGCCCTGCAAGGTGTGCTGTGATTGGCTGTTGGTTGAGGCGTGAAACCAGCACAAGGGAAATTTGGGAGTATAGATGTTCACTCTTCAGCTGTCAAACCAAGACTGTTGAGGTTGTGAGCTCTGACGACCTAATGGATGGGAGGGTGATGTTCACTCGTCGACTGCTGGATAGAGATTGAGATATGGAGCAGGCTAAGTGAGGAGATTGCACGAGGAGGAGGAAAGAGGAAGTGAGGTAACCAATGAGAGTAATGGCATGTAATAATTATCAGAGTAAATACTTGTAACTAGCAATTGAATAATTACAAATTAAGTTCTAATACTAATTACACAGTAAGTAAACACAATAAATACAGAGACAGTAATTGCACAATTACAAATTAGAGTAGTTACCAATTGCACTATAACAATCAAAATGTACCAATATTAATTACACAGTAACTATGTGGAATATGTACCAAGTGACTAACTGCATAATTACCAATTGCACAAATGCTAATTAAAAAATCTAATTACAAGACAGCTCCCTACGCCTCCCCACTGCCGATGACCTGAGATCATACATACCATTAATTATAAACCCTGACCAGTCATGAAGGACCTGGAGGAGTCAAGTGCCACCGACCCAACACATCACTTACTGGCCCGCTCCAACTACTCACACTTAACAAGTTGTTTCCAGAAGTACTTAAAAAAGTATTATATTAAATGAAGTGTGTTAAAGATTGACATGTTGGAAATGCGTTCCTGCACGCACTATTCAAGGCAATGTCTGGCGCACCAACTACTGAAGTCTCCGCTCCCTGATCGCCAATGGTCCCAGCACGTCACCTGCTGGCCTGCCTGGTGTTTTACGTATGTATTACACAAACTATACTTAGTTACGTTATATCCCACGATTTCAGTAACGTAATATGTAGTGTTGAAAATTCTCCCTAAAGCTCTGTGTAAGTAAATTTTACATCATATTGTAATATGTTATTGTAAAATACATATATTAAAAGAAGTGTGTTAAAATTTATCCCACATTTGTGTAACTGACAGAAACTCTTTTCTCAAACATCTTAACTATAAGCTACGACTCTCACTGTGTCAAACTTTCTACAAATTATATTATTACTTTAAATAAATATTTTAATAAAAAGTTTTGGCCCGCAAATTTTTTTAACAAGTTTCTCGTATTTATTTTTAAATTTAAATTTTCACATAAATCCATGTTGTTAGCCTGATGGAATGAAATAAACGAATGTATGTCAACCAGTGCATGTCAAATTCCTCTACAGAAGTGCGAGAGAGTTCCGACCCCATCACCGTAGCAGTGGAATGAATAGTTCAAAATACCACCGCGAGGGTGCCAACAATCAAGAAACTCTCCCTGTTTCTCTTTCTCACTCTATCACCGCCACCCCACAATAACTTCCCTAGGGCACAGCAACGCATGCCAGCCAGGAATGTACAAAGATGTGAAGCTAATCTCTCTCTAGACAATTATGTTGCACGTTAAAAAATTGTTTGGAGTTAAAGCCATCTCCTAATATATATAATTGTTTTAAAACTTGTATGTAGATATGACTTACGTTTTACAAGTTACGATTCGGGTTTTCAACACTTTTCTTATATCTTCTCACAAAAAGTGTACATGTTAGTCAAAAAGAGCAGCGCAAGCAAGACAGATTACAGTAGGCGAAACCCGAAGGGCTAACCAACATTTAAATACAATGGAAATGTATTTTTAAAAATTCTAATAACAATTTGGGAACCAGTCAGTTTCAATTTGTGCGACTTTCGTTACTCAGTGATCATAATTTATTGACTCATACCATTATTCATTGTTAATATATTTCGAAAGTTGAACAGCAACTGTCAGCAGGAGACTCCCGCAATATAATTAGCTCTGCGCGTTTCAGGTCAAGGGATTGAATGAGGGTGTGTTGTGAATGACTCACAACTTCTCGCGCCCTTCTGAAGAATATAGTGATTAACTCATATCTGTTTACGCTAGCCTTTGGGTGAATAGAAACCTAATCAACATTTGTGAAACTTTAAAATTCTTTCAAGGATGTTAGGCTAGGGGCGCATTATAGAACACTGTAAGTGACTGTAGGCTTGCATCAGGGGTTACGAGGACTCGCTTCAACACCCAGTGAGAGTAAATATGTACAATTAAATTTTTTAATCGCCTAACACGTAATAAATAATTACCAATAATATTTGCATATTGTATAACTAGTGTGAGTAATTACACATCCTATCCGGCCCAATGCTCATTTCAACTAACCCGTGACTTGCTAATATGTTGTATCAATATAAACCAACCATGCTGTAATTATTAAGCGAACTACAGATCAGGTGGGAAACGATACGCCTTTCCATTACCTATCTCAATCTGACTTTATTTCCCGCTGGGCAAACCCTCCTCTAGAGATGTTCCTCACTCACTCCCTTCCTACAGAAGTCTCTCCCCAAACCTCAACGTGAGAACAAGTCAATGTGCTCCCGAACGATACAGATCCTCGGGAGACAGGTTTGACTGGGAGTATACACAAACCTCCAACACCGTTCTTTGCATATACTTCATAACAAATAAAACTGCCTTATACATATACAATTGAAGAATGTCATTATATTTAAAAAAAAAGGAAAAAAAAAAAATCAGTTTTCAAAATTAATATTTTCTAAGTCATTACATAATAAAATTAAAATAAATGAAAGTCTAAATGAAACAGTTGCTTCACTCAAAGCCTGCTTCCCTGACTTGCTTGAATTACGAACACCACGTGTAATTATAGATTTACGCTAAAAGTAAATATTTTTGATGTTACCATAATCATTACTAAAATTTTGGAAAAATTCCCATCAAGGATAAATATATTATTTACTATCCAAGATTTGATTAAATATAACTGTATTGGAATACTTTGCACTTCGTTCCCAGTAAAAGTTAAAACATATTTACTGAGATATTATTTACTACACCCCCAACGAAGGTAAATACTTGTATACAAATTAGTAATTGCGACATTTGATTAAACCCCAATAATCTTAACAAAATTTTGTTTAAAAGTAACGTACTCTTTAACATTTTATTTAATAATGTATAAATAACAATAACGCAGACATTGTGTAGAATAGTTTTTTACAAGAGGAACACGTGCGCATCTCTAGTAGAGATCCTTTCCCCAGATGGGTCACACACACTCACTCACTCACTCACTCTCACACTCACTCTCCCTCTCTCTCACACTCCCTCTCTCTCTCTCCCTCTATATATATATATATATATATATATATATATATATAAACACTTATATAAATATATATATATATATATATATATAAACTTATATATATAAAAAAAAAATATATATATATATATATATATAAAAATATAAAAAGCTTTGTGTGAGAAACAGTTGTTTATATATATATATATATATATATATATATATATATATATATAAACAACTGTTTCTCACACAAAGCAATTCACATTCCTTAGGAGATAACGCCAACATTTACTCTTAGCCTTGAAGTGTTGTACAACACTTCAAGGCTAAGAGTAATAGGGTTTGACTTGTTAACGTAAAATTTACATTGCTAAACTATTCTAAAATATAGGTTTGGAAAACTTGAAAATGCTGCCAATGGCACGTTGAATTAAAATGTTAGGAGTCAATCAGTACCCGAATTTCTCCAGTGACATTGTAAATAATTTCTATATTGTATAATTCTATTAATACTATTCAAGGTCCTGTCTATTAACATAAACTTTCAAAGCTAAACTATTGTCGAAAATATGTTTTCAACATTTAAACATGCTGTAGAAAGCCACATAATAATGAAAATTGTTAAAAGCCAAATATATATTACAAAATGTAAATAATGTTTAAGTTAAGAAATTGTAAATATGTCAATAATTAAGGGTCCCATGTATTAGTATTAAGGTTTTGAATGCTTCATGTGTTTTTATTTTTATGTAGGTGGCACCCATGCACTGTTTATAGATTAGATAAATACTTTTTTAATTTTAATACTTGTACTTGAATAGAAATTAGGAACTTTAGTTAAAGCCACCATAAGTTTACACAAGGCTTATGGTTGGCACTTCTATATCAATTTATCACATGTAAATTTATTCGCCTTGTGACACCTAGCGGCTCAGGTGAAGCCAAACTTAATATTCTCTATCAGAGCCACGGCAAATAAAATTTATGTAGCTACCCCAAGTCCTTTACGAGTGGGACATTTGAATACACAAGGGTCGAAACTCAAAACCTTTCATGCCTACCTGTATTTTCAATTTCGCATGACACACAACTGTTAAATCTATTGTATGTGACGTACCCAAGCCCTCAGCTATGTTTTGTGAGCAGGCACAGTAATTTGAAGGCTCCGCAGCATTACTCGTCAGCGGTAAAAACACAAATTAGTTTCACGCTCATGACCGAATTTCCCTGCTCTGCCTTCCCTTTTCCTTCTACGGGAGCAAAGAACCATGCTAAGACAGCTGTTTCGACAATGCCACCTGCCGCTTTGAAGCTAGCAGAGAGGAGGAAGACAAGAGGGCATGCACGAAGAGAGAGAGGAAAACTCCATGTGCGCTAACTACTTCCAGATGTCGCAGTCCAGCCGACACTGATAAGGAAGGTGCGCATACCTCCGTAGCTCTAGCATACAGAGAAGGCACCGCACTAGAAGCCAAATGCCATATACCCTGAGTAGCTAGTTCCAGACTGTTTGGTAAGGAAATTCTTTTTCTTTTTTCTGTTCCAAGATGGTTCTAAGTCGAAATGAAAAGTAGAGTGTAGAGGAGGGGATTGATATGTGACACATTTCCGCATCTTTGATGCACACTTTATAAACGACTTCGCCCCATCTTTGAGCACAATGTTCAACCCTATGAGCAGGTCTATTAACCCCAACAATACTGAAGAGGCAGGACACATGCATACAGAGTTATGACGGCGCAATGTCAGAAGCAACTATAAACACATGATCCTACCTTGTACTGTACAACCAGAATCTCCATGAAGCATTCACTCCAATACCCCCTGACGAAAATTGCACTGCCTGATTGAGCCACCACTCTTTCCAGTAAAGGTTATGCTAGTGTCAGAGTGCACCACTGGAGGGCAGAACATATTTTACCAGTGCCTGTGGCCGACATAAGGGATGATAGTGCCGCCTCTCAGCACTAATGAATTCTCAACCCCTGCGGCAGAGGCTATCACCCCCCCACATCCCTCACTGCCAAGCGCCTATACGAGATAAGTATAAAAGATCTAGCATGACCAGAAATCTTCTGTCTCTGCTCCTCCACTGCCTTCGTATAGGGCCAGAGGTAGCCAATGGGGTGCGCGACCGCTGGTACATCCGCAGATTCCACCGTTCGTAAGGGCTGGAATCTCTACCAGCCGAAGATATCGCCGACCAGAAGCCAACCCTGCTGCAGCTAATGCAGATCCCCTGCTTCTGGGAGACTGGACTCCTCCAGATGCTCCTGAAGATGTCGCTCTCACTTTACCACCCCCAGTGTTGAACCCAGAACCCTAGTAACAGGTAGCAACGACATCACTTCAGGACCTCCCCTTGCCCGCCAGATGGTGTTGACATCATTGACACTACCCTTCTGGTAGCTGTCCCCCTACTAGTTCCTTCACAACAACCTGTGTTAGTTAGGTTAAAGTTATTCAATATTTTATCTAAAGGCTGTTCACGGTAAAGTGAGCACTTTTGAGACCCTAGTTACTTTTTCCTCTTGATACATTCTTCATCCTTTAATGACCTTTTTAAGTAAATATTGCCATGTAAGTAATAAACAGAATGTTTATGTTCCATAGCACTTGGAAGTTAACGTGTAAGGCTAAAATAAAATATATTTATTGGTTATTATTCCAAATGAGGCTTTCAAAAGTGCTCACTTTACCATGAATGACCTATAAAAAAGAGTAATCCCCTTTATCCACATTAGCTTTTTCTTCAGATCGCCTTCACCTAGCTGTTAACGTTAGGCTGAACTTACGTTGCAAGTTGTATTAGCTTAGGAGGTAGTATGGAGCCATCGCATTACTATGTATAACACATGAATTCAATCTATTCTTTGTATTCTAATTTTCTTGAAAGTATTGAATTAATCCTATGTAAGCGCAACAACCAGAAGTGAAGCCAGCAGACTGTTACGCACAAAGCTAAATACACAAACAGTAAGTGGCCACCTGAGCTCTACCAAACTGGTAGATTTCGGTAGGCCTATACCACTAGAAAGTCCTCCACCAGGTGAATCAAGCAGACTGGGTTATTCCATACTCAGTCCGCAACACTTCTGCTGGGTCTGGACAGGAGCTGGAATCACCTTAACAGATTGACCCGCTATGGATACCACACTTGGGCATTCCTGTCAGGAAGTAACTTGAGCAATCCCTGTTCTGGCCATCCCTCTCTTTAGGGCCAGGCGAAAAGAATACCAGGTGCTGCTCTCATTGCAAGACCGGGAATACTCTGAAGTACACAGTAGAGAAGTGAGGCACCGACTTGCTTTCCCCTTATGTCGCACTCTTAGAAGGGAGGTGTACGGAGTAGGTTGAAAAAGGCATCCTACTCCTCAGAAGGTAATTCAACTTGCCCACCCCTTTCTACTACTGCCTTCAGCAGTACTTCCACTCCGCAAGGCAGAGTTCAAACCACCTGCAGCACTGAGAGGCTTTATCCCTCAGCCCTCCCACAGTCTTTATTCGAGTCATTGATCAAGCTTCCCACGAAGCTTCAACCCGTAGTCGAGGCAATCCTACGAGGAGTAGAGCCGCCCCTGGGCCTTGCCTGCCCTTGGTTTGTGGCCAACCTGCAAGCAACCCAGCTCCCAGAGAACTTGTACAACAAGCACTCTTGCAGCACTTCTTGTACCCAGGAGGCCGCAGCTGACCAGCAGACCACCATTCATCTGAGCCAGACACAGAGGAGAAACTTCCCACTCCCAGGTAAACCAGTGGTATATGATCAGTCAGTGTGAAGGGTCATGACAGTGACTACAGATTTTGTGCCGACAAGACAGGCCGCTAGACCCATCTTGTATACCGGCCAGGCACCCCAGAATCATTAAAAGGCCCCCGTCTCCCATATGTTTCTCGCGATACTGGCATCGCTGTATAAAACTGTTAAAGTGACAATGACTAAAACGTCTTTCATTAAGTAGTACTTTGCCAAGTTTGGTGCGGTACTTAACCTCCAAGTTTGATGCAAATTGCTCCAAAAATTGAACCCCATCCTAGTTGGGCATGTGTCAACACTAATAAAGATTATTTTAAACCTGAATTGTACGCATGGAAAAGTTTAAATCACAACACTAATAAATATCGCAGTAAATCTAAAAAGGTATGCACAGAAATTAGTAAGCTGTAAAACTAACAAAAAAAGTTGTAAAACTTAAAACAAGCTACAGACCAACCTTCTCAACCTCTTGTTTTTCAGCTGACAATTCCTTCTCGAGTGCCTTCATCTCAGACACTAGCTCCTCATTGTGCACCTGTGCTTGCAGAAGTGCCTGCCGAAGTTCCTCCACATCCATGTTACCAGCTTGACAAAGGAATAAGAGTGTCATAGTAGTACTAGTTCACAATCTGATACTGACCATAATATGACCAGAATTCAAGTACAGAATGCAAAGTATAGAAGTTTTATTCTAACACAATGTTAAGACAGATTCATTAACAAAAATATTCATGAAATATTTGTTAGCTCTGTTGAGCAACAGGATTAGCCCACAGTTTAAGTGGTCAGTCCTCTCCCCCTCCCTCCTATCTCCCCGTGCAATATGACAATACTGGGTGGGAAGAGAGGATAAGCAGGCAAGCAACTTGCAAACGTGAGAATGTGTGCAGTCCAGTGATACAAAGGTAAGCTATACTCTCTTAGAGATTACATTACCAGCTCGAGTGGCCAGATCCCCAATTATATGCTTGATATCCCTGTAAGCATGATCCATCTGCATATGACAGCTCACTGCAAGCCTTGTCACGATCTACATATAAACCAGCATACTGGACTCGTGACAATTTGGTTCCATCCATTCAAGAGGGTAAACCTCTGATATTACACTGTAGAGGTGGCTGTTCAGCTTAGGGGCCATATTCCTTAGGCAGTATGCCAAAAGGCAGTTCCCCTAGCAGTAGGCCACACTGGGCACAGTCTGAGGGCAGTGTGCATAGTACGTGGTCTCAGAGAGCCTTAAGCTCCTCAGAGTGTTGCAGTTCCTTGAAGAGGTCTGCCTTATAATTACAAGGTTGTGGACAGGAGGCTGGGGAGATCTGAAATAAATCTGATTTGTGCCATAATTCGTATTCTCAACTATAGCTAGAAGGCCTAAACTCCCCATGCTTAGTTACATACCTCAGATACATCACCATGGCCAAAGACAGAGGATACACCCGACAGGGGCACATACCCTTGCCCTTACCCAAACAGCGCAATAATTAATAGGCATTACAACAGGCACACACCTATACAAACTTGACTGAGGTGTTTGGGGAACCAGAGGTGGTGACCACCTGCCCCCACCACCTAGCTGATGGTCAGTAAGAGAATCAAAGGAAAAACCCTGCACCCTATCATGAGTTATGGCAGTTCACGCAACTTCTACAACATAATGCAAGTGCAAGCAATGTTTCCACACAGGGAGAGAAGGGGCAGTGTGCTTCAGGAGGGGGAACAAGAATCTCCTTACCCAGCACCCCAACCATACACCGCATACCACTTACAGGATATTGGGGACGAAGAATCGTGGAGCTGGAAGGACTTACAAGTAAAAACTTTTGATATGCTTGGCCATGAACCCAGGGTTCCTGCTCTATTACAAACTCCTGCTTGTGATCCCTCCAATACTAAGGAGCAAAGTTACAATCAGTATTGTAAAAGGGTAACCCTAGCTAGCAACAACTGGCGGCCCAAGCCCTGAGGCTAACACAGCCAGAGGAAGACTCTATCCATTTTTTTTTCTCTATATACACAACTTCTGGGAGTGGCAAAATACCTGGTAATGCCCCATAGAGAGACATTTTAAATATTTTGTGAGACAGTTGTCGAAAGAAAATGGATACCAGTAGGCTATAAACACTAAACAAGAAAGTATATGTGCCCCTGAGGATGGTGACAAGGTAGCAGACATTAACAGATATTGCCAGGTTTTATTTATTATTTATTTTGTTTCTTGTTTATTCATTTGTTGCAATTCCCCACGAACAACCCTGTTCATAAAGGGGAAATGGTACACAAAAAACATCATGGCAGTTTGTGATCGCATACATAGTAACATACAATACATACACAAAAACACACAGTATTAAACAAGATAAAAGGAGTTAAAGTAGGCATTTCAGAAATACAGTACAATAACATTTTTCTTCAGCAGAAAGAGAAAGATTGACTACAATTTCAAATAAAACTTAAATTATTTGATAACAGGGAAGAAATTATTCAAAACCTTTTTTAAAAAATGGTGCTCTTATTAATTACAATAAGAAAAATAGCAAGTGAGATGGTATACCAAAAAAAAATTTAAAAAATTTGGTAGTTTGTAATGCCTAAGTACTTAGTAACATAAAAAAACATACAATAACATAAAGTATAAACAAAAAAAAAAGAGATTATAATACGCCTTTCAAAACATACAATACAAATACATTTAACATAACAGAAATAAAAAGATTGACTACAGTTGCAAAAAAAGAATTATTTGATATCAGGTGAGAAATTATTTTAAAAAATATTTTAAGTCATTGTGCTGCTATAAATTGCAATAAGAACAAGTTATTATAATACAAATATAGAAGGGAAAAATTAAATTTACATAAATATTCACTCATCATTTTTGTACCTATCCCATAATAATTCTTTTAGTTTTGTTTTGAATTTTAATTAGCTGGTACAAGACGTTACATTTTTTGGCAGTTTGTTAAATTTTTGGAGCGTCAGGAAACGAAAAGTTTTGTATCCATATTTAATAGATGATATACGTGGTAATTCCAGATTTTTTGCATGTCTGGTGTAGTGCTAGTGGATTGTCTCTCTTGATGTGAATTTTAAATTGCTCAAAGCGAGGTAATCTTTAATTTTTTTTAATAATATGAGGGAGTTCATATCTGCGCATAATTTTATGGGCATAATGCTTGTTTCTATGTATAACTTTTTTGTATTGGTACTAGGAGGAAATTTGAAAACATTTCTTATTGCTCTGTTTTGGAATTTTTCTAATTCATGCAGTTGGGTTTTATTACAGTTTATCCATACTATATTAAGGTAACTTAAATGGGAATGTATTAGGCAGTAATAAAGTTGTAGTCTACACATATAGGGCACAAAATCTCTTAATTTATAGAGTGCTCCAATGGCTGGGGTTATTTTCTTTGTAATATACTTCATATGATCCTGCCATTGTAATGTTTCATTTATGATGAGACATAAATACTTAACTTTGGAGACTCTTTCAATATTTTTATTATTAACTATTAGTTATTATATAGTATTATATAGTATGTTAACAATACATACTATGAGGTTATCTTTTTGTTAGGTTTATTAAATATTGTATAGTTTGTTTTATTTTCATTACGTAACATTTTATTTTTTTGCAGCCAATTAGTTATGATATTTGTATCCTCTTGCATATCCTCCATTATTTTCCAGTATCTGTTCCTTCATATAGTATTGCTGTATCATCCGCGTATAAGTTAAGGCACCCTTTGAGATTGATTGTTGCAAAATCATTTAAATACACCAAGAATAGAGTTGGCCCTAGTAATGAGCCTTGGGGAACGCCACATGTGATTGCTGATTCAGTATTTTCAGGTTAGGGAATATTTACATCCTGCAAGGAATTCCCTAAACTCTTGAGCAAAATATGATAAGATATTCCACCAGGAATGTTAAGGATGGAAAGAAAACATGCCACCCATGGAGGGTTTTACATACACATGCCAGAAATGTGGAGAAAAAGATACATACTGTTCATTAGGAGCATTTAATGCCCAGAGACATTACTGCTTCTGCTGTATAGAATACCGGGGTACGTTCCATTTTAAATGCAGTAGGTGACATGACAAATAATTAGGGAACACGGAGGGACTGAAATTCCCATGTCCGCAATGCCAAGCTAACTGCTCTCTCTACCTTACTAGCCCCACATCCACTATCTGTGAATCAGTAATCAAGCCCCCAGCCGATTTTGTACCATTGTTACCGGGATTAAATGGAAAGGGAAGCAAAGACCCAGACAAATTCCTCAACTGCTGTGAAGACATTCTACAATGGAATGATTTGGTAGAAGAAATAATTATGCAGGGAACTGTAGTACACTGAAAAGGAAGCAGTGATGGATTTTGATATAAAACGGTGTCCAAATGTAGCATGCCACCATCCTGTGGATACCTGGGAGAGCAAGGGGCAGAAGAGGTTAATCTAAACTGGGATGAACTGCAACATACCCTGGAGGCCACCCCACCCCCAGGGCCAAGGAACTGAGAGGAATTTTTAAAATATACACAGAGATATTTTACACCAAGGGGCCATTAAATCAAACAAGCAGTTATCAACACAAAATTATGTTAAAAACACCTGAGTCAAAACAGGCGAGCCAGAATTATCCCTCCCCAGAGGAAAAACACTTATTGGTGACCAGGTGTAGGAAATGAACATATCTACCTCATGGAAACAACAAATTCCCTGTCAAGTTATTGCGTAGTAACAAGTATAAAAAAAAAGGACGGAGAGCTGAGATTTCCTGCCAGCCACCAGGACATTAACATCATAACCTATGATGCAGATCCCCCAATGATAAACACTGGAAATACTTTAAGGGATTTAGGCCAGGCCAAAATATTTTCAACATTTAATTTACAAAATGGGTTCTGGCGCATTCCAATGGCCCCAGGATCCAGGAAATACACAGCTTTCACTACCCCAGATAAAAAAAACCTCCAATTTTGCTTTACACACCTAAGTTTTAAAAAATGTAACTAGTACATTTTAGAGGTTTATAACAGTGCCTAGTAACATCATGCTAAGAAAAACTAAAACTCTAGTACGTGATTTTATTTATTTGTTGTGTAATACTTGGAATTGCAGACCTCGCTCAGTTTGATTACTTTATGTTCATATGAAGTGTTTATTTACTTATTGTCAATTTGTTTACACTTGAAAACCCAAATGTTTACGTTTTTTGTAATATTTCTTTTAATTATTAATTCAGTGATCAGATAATTATACCATATTTACACACAATATTTACAGGACTCTAAAAGAAAGTGTTAGTGATTTTGCAATTAAAAATGAACTGTATGCGAACATAACCTCAAACTAGGTAGTATACATTTTTCAGTGTGGAAATAATTTTATCTTTTCTAAAGTTGTTCTGTGGATAACTGAGTGCAGTTTCTGAACACTATTTTACTTCGAGGATAAAACAAAACCAGTAGTATCACATGTACTGGAAGCCTACACAGAGTTTCGTCAACATTCTGTTGTGTTTTATGAAGAGATATTTATTCACCAATTGAACAAACTCTTAACTAAATTTGTAAGTGCAGCTTTTCACAGTAAAAATTAAACAGACTATCAAGTTAATATCTCATGCATTCTGCCTCAGTTGTTTTTCCCAATTAATTGTACTAAGAATTGAACTTTGCCCAACCCTAGATTCTATTCAGTATTGCTGCAGAGTGTCTGATTGCTAAAAAAATTTCAAACTTAAATTTGTGCAAATTAATTTGCACACTAGTAAAATCAATACACGAACAGAACTACATATGGATCTCATACAGTCTGTTTAATCTTATTGACAAGGTGATAACTATTGCAAACGGAAACTATGGTATAAGAGGAAATGTTGTAATTGAATTAGAGTACCTATTCTGTCTTCATATTTCTATAGTCCATTCCTGATTGGAAGCAACTTATGAAAATCAACCTTTGAAAAAACACTCTAGGCATAACATGTCAACTAGTTTTTTCAATAACCTGTATTCCACAA
Source organism: Dryococelus australis (assembly GCA_029891345.1). NCBI lineage: Eukaryota > Metazoa > Arthropoda > Insecta > Phasmatodea > Phasmatidae > Dryococelus > Dryococelus australis. The sequence goes on along the minus strand of CM057003.1, from coordinate 88,047,721 downwards.
ATATAACATTGTGGTTAACTTTAGAGTACTGTATAATTGAATAAATGAAACTTTACCTTAATATCTTCTATAAATTGTAATATCTATTTCTTTTTAAATATGAATTAACAACAGCAAGAGCAGCGAAGTGTTTACAATGACCAGTGAGAAATAGTTCACAGTTAAAATATTATATTAACCTAGTTTTTTAGAAAACTATTTGCAAATTATACGGTGCCTATTTAAATATTTAAGTAGCCCTGATGGCAACATATCTCATTTTTACAGTTTAAAATAACAGCGGAAAATATAGTGAGTAGGCCATGTTGTTTTATCGAGCAAGAAAGCATCTGAAAAACTGTCTGCAGGGGCGAGGCTTGTCGTTCTCTCTCTCTTTCTTCGTCTCTTTCAAACTCAGAAAATTTCACTTCGATAGTAAGCACTGAAATTATACATGTTTTCAATTGTAGCATATTTCATACTTATTACAGCAAAATTATGATTTTTGAATTTATAAATTACAACTGAAAAAAAATTTTAATGTTTGACTACTTAATTTAATATATTTAGATATGATGGCGGGGCAGTTACCAACCAAGTGAAGTTGGCAGACTTGGCATGTTGCTTACTGCAAAATGAAACAAAAAATTATTCTTACTCCGAAAAATGCTTAAAAATAACCACATCACGTTTGTAGACGATGTGTTTTTTACACCTACCTAGGCAAGTTACGATGTTGTAATAAATCTGTTTTTCCACTGCAGTAATAAATATACTGTGAAGTGTGTTTCGTTAATCATTGTGTCTGTGAAATGATGTGCCTTTGTCCATCATGGTCGATACGCTGGCCCTCTCTGTGGGTGATTTCAAATATTTGATTAGCACTATTTATATGTTTTAACTGTGAACTGTTTTTATGACGAAGTTAATTATTTACATTCATGTCCGTTTATTTATCACAACGTTGTACCTTTGCCTTAAGGGGCTTGAAACACAGTCATGTAACGAATTTGCCACAATCCCAGAAGAGAAATACTAAGTTCAGCCCGATAAATTTCAATAAACCTAATAAACAGTAAGTAGCAACACATAGAAATATGAGTGGAATAAAAGTTATCATAGGCTTAATTGTGTGCATGTTCACCGCTATCTTTTAAAGTTTGTATGACAAAAATGAGAAACACGAGTTGCGTGCTTGAATTCAACGTGCCTTTTTCGTTTGACTGGTTGTTCCCTCTTTTTAATATTTATTCCAACTGAGGCCGTCCTTTTGAAGAAATGACCCAACACATATCAATAACAAAATGATAATTAGTACAGCCATTTACCTCGCAATTGTAACAGTGTTAAACACAGTTGCGGCAAAATACTTACGTGCATTAATTGACCTAAGTTGTGGAAAACAAATACGTTAATGTAAAATAACCGTAAGAACTGTCGTCAATTCAAGTATTTTTAAAACGTCATAAAGCTTACCTAAATAATGTTAAGAGGCCTAAACTGTGAATATTCGTATGGAATGGTTTTTGGAATATGACAGAATTCTTTGAAAAGCTGTAAACAGTAAACAACACATTTGACAGGTATAAAAGTAGAAGTCACATTTCAATGTTTATTTTAGGTGTAGCAAAAGTATATGAACATATGTACACACACAATGGAATGTAAACATTGATTTTGCCAGATGCTACATGGCAATGTTTGTTTACATATGGCGGAAGGATACGAAACGGAGCTGCAAGTAGATATTTAGCAGGGCTCCGAGAAAGTTGCTTCCAATGGGGAATAGACTATAGTGTACATATGTTTCAAGGGTTTAATGTATTTTGTCTCGTGCAGTGCTATCAGGGATGTCTTGTTTGAATTTTCAGTAAATATGTTGAAATGTTTCATTTGAGTTGCGTGCTTGCAATTTTTTCTTAGTCATGTATATTGCATGCCCCTTTGTGAACCAAAACCCAGAGAAGGTCCTTTAAAATTTTATTCTTGTTGAGAGTATTTATGACTTGCAAATACTATTCTCTCTGATCATACAAAGTTGTGGTGTATTGACACCTCACTCAATCATAGTCAGTATTACACACTGTTAAGCGCCTGGCGCTTATTCTTTGAACTGATTGGCCTAGCCTATACTTTCCTACATGAGTGTTGAGGTGTATTTCTGGACCAACCCAGCAAGGCTGCTATGGCCTGTATTTTATTTAATGCTGTAGAGAGTACTGCGGTGTTGGGAGTGTAAAGTATTCCACTCACACAAACCCCACGAACCCCGATAACATTAAAAAGGAATATTTTGCACTGATTTGTAGAAGTAGGCTCTGTTACAAAAAAAAAATGACAACACTTACACCACACACATTGCATTAACTCAGGCTGCCACCAACCCCGAAGCTGAAATCCTGGTTCTTGTATATAAAAATCCTGTAAAATCCTGGAATCATTGGGTCAAACCCTGTAAAATCCTTGAAATTAAAAAAAAAATTGCAAATTACAGAAAAAAAGTGGATATGAAAGACGTTTACATATATAATGTAATTATTTTGGTTTGGAATGTACAAATCATGGTAATTCTTTTCTCCACTCACACTGATACTTTCATTTATACGACTGTATCTGCAATAATTTTAGTTTCCTTGCCATTTTGATATCAGTGCCAAATGCAAAACACAGTCGTTAAATTCGGATAACATGCATAAAAATGGCAATTTGCGGCAAAAGGTTCTTTCAATAATGGCCTTGACCTTTGCATGTGATCATATAGCCAGGAACAGAAATATGTAGATAACTGTATACCCACACCAGTGAATAATTAAGCAAAATATTTTGGGCACACACAATGGAATATGTCCAAAATATTGTACTTAATTATCCACCTCCATTATAAGAATCTTTCAAACAAATGCATCAGAGAAACTGACACACATCACTGTGGGCACTACTGACGCCACTTTGAGCTATATAAAAAAAAAAAAATCTAGTGTGTTAAAATTCTGTAAAAAGCCTGCATAAGCCTCATTTGGAGTTATTCACTTGCCCAATAAACTGGACGAAAGTCAACTATTTCCCAATTTCTCAGTTGCACTCATAGCAGACATTTGAGTTGTAATGCTGTCTGTTTAAATAAGATACTAGAATCAAATATTTTTAATGTTTTTACACAAGTATGCGGGTAAAGATGCATTATTTTTTAAACTGTATACAGAATACTTGCAAAAAAAATTAAAGTACACATGGTGTGATGCCTTGTGGCTAGTGAGAGGATGTCACCACGTAGAGATGTTTTTGGTGGGTGCTAGGTCAGACGCACCCGGTGGGAGTGGTGTTAAAGGATTCTAGATCTTTCTGGACACTGAAGCACATCCTGTATATAGTACGGACCTGGTAACTTTGCGGCAGGGCACAAAGTCTGGTACCACGAGTACCACTTTGCGCTTAGGCGGGTTTGCTCTTACATGTATACCTGTAACTTGTGGCGACTGTCTAACCTGAGGTGTTTCTGGCTTGGGTGAGTTAGAATGTGCTTGGCTGGCAGTTAGGTGCTCACTATAGTCCATTCACAACTGGAACAGATTTATGAAAATCAACCGTTGAAAAAATATTCTAGCCATTAGCTGCATGCACGGCTAGTAAAAAAAGTGGTGTGTGCGGGTACAGTACCCGCACCCGCTGCTTTTTTTACTAACTATTCATGCAGCTAATGGCTAGGGTGTTTTTCCAAAGGTTGATTTTCGTAAGTTTGTTCCAGTCGTGAATGGACTATAGTGTTTATTGTCACTGGGGCAGGGTCTACTATCTGTAATCCCCACCAGCATGGATATGCAATCCCTAAGGAGGTGTCTTCTCTACTGAGATAGGTGGCGAATACAGGATGTGTTTCCTCTTGGAGGCGGACAGGTGCTGTGAAGAGATCTGTGGGAATCTCTGGTGTTGTTGGTATCTGCAGGTATCGTAACACCTGAGCCTGTTCCCTCGGTGGACGGTGTGTGAGTACAGCAAGGATAGGGTTAAATTCCTGCTGAGGCCCAGAGGCAGCTTGTACCTTTTTAACCCTCTCTCGGACACCACTCAGATGAGAGTAGGGCATGAGGACAGACACACTACTATCATGCTCATGGAAGGGGGAGCAGGTGAAGTGTTGTCCTATATGGGTGTACAACCATGTACTACGTCTGCCAACCAAGTGCAGTATCCCTATCCCAGTACTCAGTGAAAGAAGTGCGGTGAATACTGAGTTTCAGGTCTCACTGGCAGACAGTCCCAGCATGGGGGTGAGTGTCTCGGGAGGACCAGTCTTCCAAATTCATGGAATACCCTTTCCGGCGCAAGGAGCGCGGTGGAGAGGGTAAGCACCAAGCCGACAAGCTGACTTCAGGAGGCTGAGTACCTAGCGTCAGGGCTGGCTCTACCATTCCGTACACCGTGGTGCACAGAAATTGTGGCAGTTCAGAATGTGTGTGGGTACTCTTCTGGTGTTTTTGCGGTTTTGAGTAAAATTCCCGGTCACCTGCTATCCCTTAGATGGACCTAATGTCTCTGGGAGAGGAAATACACCATAGGAAAGATTCCCTTGAGTTTGTTAAAATATCTGTTTATTCCTGAAATGGAAATATCATGGTGGTGTCGCACTACCTCCTAATTCAGCAGAACATTATAGAAGCTTAATTTAATCCTAAGTGAGACAGTTGAAGGCAACCTGTTCCTAGGCTAACAATGGCAGGGTAGACAAGCGTTATGATACTAACTTGAACTGGTACTACTCTAATATGTTACCTCGAAGAGGTTGGCAGTGTAACGGGTCTTAGGATGTTCAACGTTAGGAGTCTTTGGCACAGAATGTGGTGAAGATACGGCAAGGTACAGGTAGGAGTCTTTGGCAAAGATTGCGGTGAAGACAAGGTAGTTGGAGATGATCCTTGGCACAAGGAGCGTGGTTAGAACCAGGGAGTCGATGGTTCCTTCAGCACGGGTGTGTGGTGAAGGAACAGAACAAATTGGCATTTAAGGGTTGCGGCCCGCTATTTATACTCTGGCCAGTGCACCCTGGCTGGAGTTGTGGAGGGGGTAAGTGTGGTATAGATCCTCTTGGCATGTGACGTCAGTGGCTGGTGCTGGATCCAGGTTCATGTCTCAGCGATCATACTACCAGGGCCATCTGGCGGCACACAGGAGTACTTGGATGATTTCAATGCCGGTGGAGGCAGTGGTTCTGTTGGTACTACCACTTCTCTAGTTGCAGATGCCAGAGCCAGAAGTCCAGAGATGGCCTCTTGCTCGACGGCAGGATCACTGTGGATCCTCTTCCTCCGACCTCATAGCAGCGCTGGCGGCTTGGCCCATGTGTTATATGACACCAGACCCTCGTCGACCATCAGGGGCAGGCTTGTCGTCTGACCTTGTTGTGCTGCCCCTTTAGCTTATGAATCGTCAATGAATTTCTCTCATCTATGGAGCTGTGCTGGTAGTATGGTCCTGGAATTGGGTGACCCCAGGGCCACGTGAGTCGTGTGGAGCAGTGGATGAATGTCTTCTCCTGCCTCTCCGACTGAAAATGCCTGAGTCGGAGGTTGGGTAGTGACCATCTCGACAGCACCTGTAGGTGGCCCCTCCCCTCGTCCAAGAAGAGTGGCAGGGAAAACGGCCTTGGTGTCGGGTGACGGCATAACCTCTGTGATGGCAGCCTCTGTGCTGGGTGGAATTTTGGCCGGCTGGGTGGCCGCGTGGTCTAGGTAGATCACGGCTGAAGGTAACAGCTGAATGACAGCCATGAGAAAGGCCTTGTATTGACTGGCAGTTCTGGTAGGTTCCTCGCTCATGGGAGGCGGTGATCCGGCAGCAGCTACATTGTTGTCCGATGCTGCAGTCCTCTCGCTGGGTTGGTTTACTAGAGCTGGCGGTGCTGGCATTGTCTGTGGAGGTGGTGATTCCAGATGTCCCGCTTTCTTGACAACACTTGGTTCTTCATGTTTCTCTACGATTGGGCTCAGTAGCGGCCACTTTTTGCGTGGCACACAATCCAAAGGGCTTCACCACGAAACTTCAATGATGCTGGAATCCACTTTCAGTGTCAGTCGGTAAACGTTTGAACTCTGTGGGAGTTGAGGGCAGTGTCCGTACTGATTCTGTTGCCTTCTATTTTGAGTATTCCACCCACGTAGGCATGAAATGGGTGGTTCCCTCGTTGGGTGGCTTTCCAAATGCTTGCTCCCTAGGTAATGGTTGCCATTCTTCCCCTGGGATGGTGAAAGTAGCTGGCTCTTCAATGTCGTCTGGCGTTTCGGAGATGATTGAAGAAGCTGTGCGTACTTCTGACTTGGGTGCGTCCCTGTGGTAAGGCTTCATTTATTCCCTCATGGCTTTTCGGATACATCCGCTGTGATCCTCGGCCCAGTACACATTTTCCAGATGTCTGACAACTTTGTAGGGGGCTCCATCTTTTCGGCTAGAACCGCGCTGAACTGATTTTTGCCTATGCTATGGGGGTGGCTGCATAGTAAGATGGCTTCGCCCATTCCAAAAGTTCGGATGCCTGTATGTGGTTGCGGATACTTCCTCTTGATGTAGGCCTCTTGGGCGTCCTTTGCGTTGTCCGTGCAGACCAGAGCGGCGAGTCGGATGTCTACAGGACAAGGCATTTTGGTCGGTTCATTCTCCCACTGCCAATCCCCTGGGCGTCGTAATGTTTGGCCCGGAAGGAGTTGGCTGGGGCTGGAGTTAATAGTCTTGTTCATGCGACATCGCAGAGCGAAGATGATTCTGGGAATGTGGTGGTCCCAGTGCTAATGGTCATCCCCCCCCACTGAGACTGAAATTTTTCTTGAACTCCTGGTTCCTTCGTTCAGTGGGGTTGGCTTGTGGGTGGCTAGAGGGAGTTGTCCAGGTCTCAGCTCCCCACTCATGACAGGCTGTCAACCACTTCCTGCTTGAAAATTGGGTCCTGTTGTCCATGAGGATACACTGAGGGTAACCCCAGGTCAGGAAAATTTCTGTGATTTTTCCAATGATGTGGTGGGTTTCTTGGCTTGGTACGGGGAATGCTTCCACCCATCTTGAGAATAAGTCAGTCACGACTAACAGATACCGGTTTCCCCTAATGCTTTGAGGATACGGCTCCATTAAGTCGGCTGTGATGTGTGTCGATGGGATGCGTAGTCGTTGAGGTTTGGTCGTTGGTTGTCGCACGGGGTAAGCTTTTCCCCTGCAGCCGTGGCCGTATTGATGGATGTCCCTGCTCATACCATCCCATATGTAGTGCGTGTTTACGTCTGTGAGCGTTTCCCGGGTGCCTGGGTGGCTCGCTGTGGGGTGGTCATAATGATGCTGGCAGATATCGGCGAGCAGAACCTTGGGCATTCAAACCCTCCTCTTGGCTATGGGTTGATTGTTGTGGGACGAGGCACGGTCGTGACGCAGTTCGTACCACTGAGGATGCTTCCGTAGGAGTTATTTGATGTCTGGATCTTTTTGCTGGTGGCGTTCTATCTGGCTTTGGTTGATCTGAAATTTAAGTAACCCGATCTGTTCTTCGGGGCTGTGGTCCGGAGGTTGGGGTGGTGTCAACCGTTCCCATTTTTCGTCCGCTTTCGTATCATCTTCTAGGTACGGTTGGTGGGTAGGGCATCTGGAAGGTCATTCGTTTTCACTGGGCAGTGTTGCACTTCAAAGTTGAATTCAGTGAGGAACAGTTCCCATCGACTGAGTTGAGCTTTGACATTCCGGGACTCCCTTAGCCACTGGTGGGCTTTGCTGTCTGTAGTAGGTGCTTTCCAAATAATATCAACATTTCTTACTTACTCGCAGATGTGATAGCATTGTTCGGTGGCATTGAGCCTTGTGCTTGCATTTGCTATAACTAGTGGGTTGCCATCGAGTTCTTCTTGGTATAGGACAGTGCCGAAGCCGTTTTGACATGTGTCTGTCTGTAGGATCACGGATCCTTCTCCGTGTGGCCGATGAAGTTGCTTGATGTCTTGGAAACTGTTCTTGAGAGCACTTGAAAGGTGGCGCAATGTTCAGATCCCCATCATCACCGTGCTTCCTTCTCTAACAGTGGATGTAGCCACGACGTGAGACTGGTGATGTTGGGCACAAAGTCGCTAGCCAGTTGCATAGGCTCAGGAAGTGGTGTAGTTGCTTCTTGGTGCGGGGCTCTTCAGCTTCTTGAATAGCTCTTATCGAGGCTTGAGGGTAATTGACTTTGGGTGAATCTATGTGGCCCAGGCAATTGATCAAAGACTTCCCGAAGTGGCTCTTTGAGAGTTTTGCCGTCATTCCGTGGAGTTCCAGGTGTTCAAGTATCATTTGCAGGTAGTTGAGGTGCTCCTCCCAGGATTTTGAGTAGACAATCACGTCATTGAGGTACGTGAAGCAGAACTGCCCAATGTACACGGTCAGTACTTCGGCGGACATGAGCCACTTGAATGTTGCGAGGACATTTTTGAGTACGAAAGGCGACTCAAAATTAGGGGATTTCTCCCTGTGGTGTGGTAAATAGAGAATATCTTCTGCTGTCCAGGTGTACTGTCATTTGCCATTATCCTGACTGCATGTCGAGGGTACTAACAATCTTGGCCTCCCTTACGTTGTGCAAAGTGTGCGCTAGGTTGATGGCTGGTGGAGCAATGGGGAGTGTGACATCATTTAACATCTCGTAGTTAATGCAGAACCACAGTTGTCCATTCCTGTTAGGTACCAGCACCACGTGTGAGTTGTATGGCGAATCTGAAGTCTCGACTATGCCTTGGCATTTCATCTCTTCTACTTGTTCTATGATGAGCTGATGTTGTCTGGCAGATGCCTTGAAAGGTCCAGTGTAAACTGGCGTCGTCGTATTTAGAAGTATTTTGTGTGGATGGATGATCTCTTCTTCTTTGAGTCGGAGATATAACTGCATTGGGACAGTGTTCCCAGTCGCCTAGGTATACTTTTTGTTGCCCATAGTCCATTGTTGTTCACGAAGCCAGGTGTGTCCTAGTATGATTTCTTCCTGGATGTATGACGATACGATAAACTCCACAGGTCCTGAAATCTTGTCAAGTTCAACAATGAGAGTAGTCCGCCCGTCAACCGTGAATGTGCAATTTGGCTTGTACATCCTGACAGTTTTGGGTTGAGCACGTAATGATGCCCTTTGTTCTTCAGTCAAGATGGTGGATGGTGAAAAATTGTTGGTTGGTTCTGCCTCAAGTACGTTCTTCCCATTGACTTGTACTTCGATATAAGGGGCTTCTGGGATTTCTGTCTCATCCTCTAGGAATAGGATGTTTTGCCCTTGTAGTCCGGGGGGGTAACCCTTTTTGGCCCGCCAGTCGTGGCGTTTCCCGTTGGTGGAACTACTTTCTTGTCAATAGCTTGCCGGGTGGCACTTGGTGCACGTGTTGTGCCCCCTTCTTCGGCACGTTCACGTCACATTTGCCGCTGCGGACAGTCTTTATGGAAGTGGTAACGTGGGCAGTACCAACATTTCTGTAAGCTAGGTGCAGGGAGTTCTTGATCCTTCTTTCAAACAGCTTGTCTGACTCAACGGGTTTGCTTAATTTTGGGTGGTCCAGGATTGCTTGCACCTTGAAATTGGGCTCATTCTACTAGTTCGTCCACTGTGAGTAGCTTGGGAATTAGTAGTAGGTTTCTCAGCATGGGTAGCAACATGCGAGTGACATGCCATACACAACTTTCTTCGTCTTCGTTGGTACATCTGTACCTTTCGGCAGACACATATCTCTACTTCCTCGTCCGGGGTTTGCGTTCGGTTATAGAAGACTGTAGTGAGGCACACCAGTACCTCCATACTGGTAAATTGCTGGGCTAGGCAGCTACCACTCCAAAATGAATTCACCATACTTCTGCCACCATTCAAGGGCCTTGCCCTTGAGTTTTACTTGTGCCCGTGTTACCCATTGCTTTTCAGGAATTTTGTTGGCTTGAAACTCCTCACATTCGGCCGTGAGCACTAGCAGGACCTTGTGAGGATGCACCGCGAATTCTGGTAACAGTAGCTTTCCTGTGCATTGAGTGGTACTTGTGTGGGAGGCTCGTTGGGATTATGTGATCTATATTTGGTGGTCCGCCGACAAACTTCACATTGGTAAACCATCCCTGGTCGGGATACTCTCTCATCCGGCCAACCAATACAACTGTGGTGGTATGTCTCCCTACACAGTATACAGCGCACTGTGTGGGTACCACGCCCTGGGCAGGTGGTCCAATTGCAGAGCACTGTCTGTCATATTCGACACAGGTCGCATATATACTCCAGACCGTCTGTAAATCTGGCTTTGTCCGCCCATCCTAAGCAGCTGTAGTGAAACCACTGTTGATAATGTGCACACACTATTTGGTGTGTCCCCATGCCGGGGCAGTTTGTCTTAGAACAGCGGTCTAGTTCGGTTTTGATTGGCTCATGCTCGGTCATGTCTGTGTCTGACATTGTTGCGATTGCTGAGCGCCACGAGGTGTTTTCAGACTCCCCGAAGTTTATGCTTTAACTGGTTTGACTCCTGGCTAAGACTGCTAGTTCAGGAACCTGGCTGAACTGATCTGGTTTAATCAATTGTCTGAATTAAGGCATATTGTCCCACGTTGGGTGCTATAAAAACAGGTCCCTTGATGTGTGACACCTTGTGGCTAGTGAGAGGATGTCACCATGTAGAGGTCTTGTCCACTGAGATAGGCGGCGAATACAGGGTGTGTTTCCTCTCGGAGGCGGAAAGGTGCTGTGAAGAGATCTGTGGGAATCTCTGGTGTTGTTGGTATCCGCAGATGTCGTAACGCCTGAGCCCGTTCCCTCAGTGGAAGGTGCGCGAGTGCAGCAAGGACAAGGTTAAGTTCCTGTTGAGGCCCAGAGGCAACATGGTCTTTTTTTAACCCTCTCTCTGACACCACTCCGACAGGAGTATGGCATGAGGAGAAACACACTACCAACATGCTCTTGGAAGGGGGAGCAGGTGAAGTGTTGTCCTACATGGGTTTACAACCATGTATTGCGTCTGCCAACCAAGCACGGTATCCCTATCCCAGGACTTGGCGCAAGAAGCGCGGTGAATACTGAGATTCAGGTCTCAATGGCAGACAGTCCCAGCACGGGGGTGAGTGGCTCGGGAGGACCAGTCTCCCCAACTCAGAGAATACCCCTTCAGGCACAAGGAGTGCAGTGGAGAGGGTAAGCACCAAGCGGACAAGCTGATCTTAGGAGGTGTCGGGGCTCTACTGTTCCGTTAACAATGGTGCACAGAAAGAGTGGGCATCCAGAATGCGTGTGGGTACTTTACTGGTGTTTTTACGGTTTTGAGTCAAATCCCCGGTCACCTGCTATCCCTGATGTCTACTGGGAGAGGAATTACACCACGGGAAAGATACCCTGTTCTTAGGCTAACAATGGCAGGGTAGACAAGCGTTATGATACTAACTTGAACTGGCACTACTCTACTGTGTTTCCCTGAAGGAGCCGGCAGTGTAATGGGTGTTACAACAGTCAATGTTAGGAGTCTTCGGCACAGAATGCGCTGAAGACTAGGCAAGATACAGGTAATAATCATTGGTAAAGATTGCGGTGAAGACAAGGTAGTTGGAGATGATCCTCGGGACAAGGAGTGCGATGAGAACCAGGGAGTTGATGGTTACCTCGGCACGAGTGTGTAGTGAAGGAATAGAATAGATTGGTATTTAAAGGTTGTAGCCCGCTACTTATACTCTGGCCGGCACACCCTGGCTGGTGTTGTGGAGGCGGTAAGCGTGGCGTAGATCCTCTTGGCGTGTGACGTCAGTGGCCAGTGCTGCGTCCAGGAACAAGCTTGCAGATTGTACTCGTAGAGCCATCTGGTGGCACGCTATGGTGCTTGGATGATCTTCAAAGCATAGTCTCTGTGGCTCAGCTGGTGAATAAATGGTATCATGCATCGACATAAAATTTTTACAATGATAAAAATGAGGTCCCCAATTTTAATGATTAAATTTGCAGTAAAGTAACACCATAAATTCTTAGCTATTGTAACACTTTATTTGAGTAATAAAGTTTCAGTTATATGTCTGTCATAATAAAACCAACATCAACAAAATTGTATATTTTTAAAAATGAAATTTGCTTTGAAAATATACCAAAATATTTTGTGGGTATACATAGGCAATGGCAATATACAGTGACAATAAAATAACTTAGCATAACCTTTTGTTTTGAATTCAGAGTTTCTGAAGATAAAAAATTGCAGAGGCTAAATGTTCCTTACTACGACCATTCCAAAATTTTTTCACAATCACACAAGTGACTACTTAACTGATGACTCTCTTGCTCACATTTCACAGTCACACTCACTCTTACCACTTCAAAATTAATAGCCACAACTGCCATTACAGAGACAATGCCAGAGTTTTCAGCCTACATTACTTAAACAATAAAATCCCAATACCACTGGCAATTAAAGAATATGTTTGAATTTAAAAAATAATTTGTAACAAGTAAAAATAACAAATCTTACCGACATCACTGTAGTGTATTCTGGTGGCTTGATATTTAACCAGCTCAGCTTGGAGTTCCTGTATTTCCTCAAGAAGAGCCCGGTGAGTTTCTGCTTCATCCTTGCCATGTTGTGTTGCCAGGTCATCTAGCTCTGCTATTAAAGATTCAACCTGTGAAATACATAATTCTTTTACCACTTCTACGGTCACTGCAAGCAGTTTATAAAAACCCATTACATGTATGCCCCAGCACAACGGAAGGGTCATTAGAACACATGTAATATGCAGAAGAAAACTGATCAAGCCATCTTTACACTAATGTCAGTTCGAAAGACTTATGAACATGCACATGAAGTGTAACAACACACAACACAAAGCTACAACAGGAAACATGTTGCCTCAGTTAACCCCAAACAAGACACCTTAGGTGGCAATGAAGCGTGAATGATGGAGATCTGAGGCGGGGGATTACAAACAGGGCTGTCCAAGGTGCCAGACACACCACAAAGTTTAAGCAAGGCTGTTGGGATCCCAGAGCATAATCAGGGGCCCAAAGGGCTAAGCAATGCCACAGCACCAGTTAGTGGTTCACGGAGCAGAATCAGAAGCTTCCAAGTTCCTTCCTGCCTGGGAAGCACAGATACAGGAGACAATGGTAAACTTGCCACAATGTATAGTTTACCATACCTGGTGAGGCATTAGAAAAACAAGATAAATCTGAATTTTAATCCAAGAAGGTCAGTCATGATGTCCCAGACAGCTGTGATGTAAGGTTATTTTTGCAGAACTAAGAACAATATTGGCAACATTTACAGATCTGTATGTATTACCTTCAGTAAGTGTTTGGATCTGTAGGTGACGTCCCACCACCAAGTTACTTGCTGGAGACTAGCAGTCCGGCCTACCAACACATTCCACCTGCCTACCCATACTTCCTCTCAGGCCATGCCTACTTCTACCCCACTGTCTACCTCTCTGTACCATCTACCCCTTAACACCTCGCCAGAGCTGGGCGAGATAAAGTGGCCAAACAGGGACTAGCTATGCCTGGAAGCCTGGTAGGGGGCAAACAGCGTGACAACCACATGTATTCCTGGAAGAGAGAGGAAGCAGCTCGGCAGAGGGAAACAGCCAACATCTCATCCAGTGGAAGCAAAAGTTTACTCTGGCATGTGCCGCGTGCCATCTCGCCACTGCCTCAATGTACTAACAAAAACAATTGACTTTGTGACAAACCACAACAGAAATATAGTAGAACCTCTATTTTACATCCCATTGTTTTACACCTTCCTACATTTTACACTTACTTTTTTCATTCCCTTTACAGCATACATTTCCCTCTTGTTACACCTTCCTGCATTTTGCAACTTTTTTTCCAGGTCCTTGAAAAGTGCAATAAAGGGGTTTCACATATAAATTATTATGCAAACTTCTACAAAAGCACAAAACGATATGTATCTAGTGTGAAACAAATTGTCCAATATTTTGTAATTAGTTTAAAATAAAGTAATTTAACATTTATAAGAGAAAGGATCACCACCAACAGACAATAGAATAGTTTTAAAATTGTTAAGCAATCATTTCTTTAAAACATGAGTACTGATTCTTTATTACATGAAATAATTTTTGTATGAATAACATAATGACACACAAACAGTTTACTAAAGAATACACTTACAATATGCAGATCTTGCTTGATTTATTGTTACCTGATTGCCTTTGTACTTCAGTAGTTCTTGCACCACAGTGTACAGTAAACGAAGCTTTTGTGCATCAACATCTGCTTCTGGAGTATAACATACCAATGTATCACAGAAATCATCTTTTTCTTCTTCAGTCAGTTCTTCTGGAGAAATTGCAGACAATTTCTTCCAGTCGAGATGCACCATTTCAAAGCTTACAAACATAAACAAATTCAATATAATTAAAATACAATATTTTAGAAATGTACACAAACACATACATTTTCATAATTACATACTGATGCTTGCATATGCATACACACACATATAGGCTGTTCATTGTAAAATGAGCACTTTTTAAATACTTGCTACAATCTACTTCTTGGATTGCATTGCATCCTTCCACCATACGTAAATTAAACATTGCTACAGGCCTGATCACTTTATTAATGTATCAATCACATAAAACTGTCACATTATTAGAAATGTAAATGTTTTACAAATATGCTAATTCATACACCCGACAGCATTAAAAAAAAAAGAAATAAAATGAAATTACTTCAGTATTCACAGACGTTTACCTATCACTTTTTATTCAACACTAACGTGGTCTGGACACTGGTGAGGGGGCGAGATGCACCAGAATTCTGATAAACCCTGGCTCATGGCTGGAAAATTTAGAAAATATATTAATAATGTACAGAGGGCATCAGCTCATTCTATGCACGGGTGAGCATGTGGACCCTTGCTCTCAGGGCGGTAGCACGTCGACAGCCACATGGTGATCCCTTCACTAGTCACGTTACTTAGAAAGTAAGTTCAGATACTGTGCAATCAGTACACTTGAACACGTGGCATTCTGGAGTGAGCCCGTTCCCGAAGATACTTACATGTGATAACGAATACGACTAGAATCCTCAAGAACATATATACTGGAAAAAGTAGCTGTACACTCGTTACACAACATACACTGATCCTAGCCTGAAGCGGGCATGGCATTTGGACTTGCCAAAGGCTGAAGCAGCAAAAAGTACTGTTAAGCACGTGCTAGAAATACAATAAGACTTACTATTGCAGCCAAATGAGTAGACAATAAAAATTTAGGCCCCGCGACGCAACACACATGTACCCTCTAGATCCACCGAGATCAGACTGAAGATGGTGGCTGAGACATCAGGCTAACTCGCCGGAGATCTCTCCTGCCAACATTAAGAGGGAAATTCATAAAAAAGTATAATTAACAAAAAGTACACAAATAATCACAGAAAAATACATAACAACACTGTAATGAACTGTGCAATATTTCCCACAAGCAATATTTGTTAATTAGAGTCCGATAGTTTTTCTACGTACTTTAGGTCGAAAAAATTAATTAGTAAAACAAGCCGGAATGAGCCGCCAAGGCATGTGAAAGCTATCAAAAGAATTAACATAGCATTTAATAATTATGTTGACACTTTAAAACAATTAATTAAATTACAAAAATAATTTAACACAAAGCAAAGAATTTTAACTTCGGGTAAGTGGCATGGCGGACGCCGGAACTGCCAGGATATTTTACCTGTTAAGTTACTATATTTCAAAACAAAAAAATCTTTTTTTTTTTTTACAAATAAATTATGACATTAGCACTATAAAATTAAATAAAGATATACGAGTGTCATTATCTCGTATTCCATATCAAAATGAAACCCATGTGACTTCACACTTGTAGGATGTTTACGTCTCACTTAAGAGGAGGAAAAGGGTGATAACACTTTCCCCTGTGAATTTTGCACTCTGATTTTAGGGGCACAGATCAGAATCGCACTATACACACACTGGGCTGAGTTTACTGTTGGTAACAAAAGGTCAGGCAGGTCTTGACACGGTTCAAAGACCTGTTACTCCATGAATGGCAGTGATGACCCAGACACAAGGCACACTACATAGGTGCCTGATGCACAAGCAGAGTAACAGTGGGCTACCTCCAGAGCAGGGCAGTGAGAGCGACGTCAAATGCCCCACACAAACCCCCGGGAGACCAGTGGTGCGATGTGGCGACCTCTCTCGTAGCGCTGGCTATGCTGAAGTGCAGCAAGAGGTGGGACAGTGCAAAGGTTGTTGCATCAGTCTGTAAGTAACGAATGGCTTGTTCCTTACCTAATGTTGGGACGTATCGGGCAGTTGCCAATGGCATCGAGCCGCCGAAGGTGCCCCCCTCGTAGGTCCTGTGAGGTGGTACACATGAGCCCTGGCTGGCGTGAGCTTGGTACCTGAAGCAGGGCGGTCACCTGCGGCGTTGCTGTGAGCAGACCAGGCAGTAATACACTAACGAATAGGTGGAAGCGGCGGAAAAGCTGCTCCCGTCTCCCTTTGGTGTCTGTTGCCGTTCAGTGCTGGGTGCGAAGGGTGGCACCTCCCCCACATGTCATCAATGTGCTCTGCCACTGACCACTGAACTGCAGCGGTGTCGAGCGTGGCAGTAGGCTGTGTAGCAGCCAAAAATCCACGAAAGTCGAGAGGTGATGCTTCCCCCAACACATCACTGATGTCCTCTGCCGCCAACCACTGTGTTGTAGCTGTTGGGTGAGGCAGCTGTAAAGCCATGGAAATCTAGGGGTGACTGCCCTCGCAATGGCGTCAGACTTCTACCTTGGGTGCTGTCTTGGTTTGAATTAGACAGCGGAACGTCAATAATTTTCACCTCGACGGCACTTTCTAGGTTTCCGTTGGAAAATGTCCTGTCACTCTGCCGCACTGAGTGTTTTATCAGTCACAATTTTTACAGTTGGACATTCAGGTCGACATTGCATTGGCGTTTACAGGCGCGACCTTGTTCGATGCGGCAGGGTCGATGTAGCGCTTATGTCCTCTTGGTTGTCAGGCAGATATGGGTCGGCAACGTTGCCGGGATTGGAAACGGCATGGATGTCATCCCTGTGGACCTTAACACTCTTCCTCTGCCCAATCTGTACTAGGAATGACATTGGGCTGATGCGTTCCAGTATTCTGTGCAGTCTGGTCCATTTGGGGGCACGTCCCACACAGAAGTTTTGTTTGGCTGTAGACAGGTAGTGCGCACGCACGTAAACATAGTCACCTGGTAGCAGAGGCTTAGGTGGTCGTTTGATTTCTGGTAGCCATTTTTGGACGTAGCGTTATTGATTTTCGCATGCTTCCTGACGGCGGTGCCTTCTTTCCCATTCTCTTAACCTCAGAGTCTGCAGCATCTGGGTTTGAGTCTGGTGCACGGCAGGCAAACTCCACTGGGTGTGCTAGGCCGGTGCCAGAAAGTTACCTGTAGCCTTTTAAAAATTTAATATTGTTTAACTGTGCTAAGAAGCTGTTGTAAATCTATACTGTCAGAAAACCAAAGGGAGACTGGCCACTTAAGAATTTTAATGTGGAGTATAATTATTTTTCATCTCAGAACATTTTTTTCATTTAACTTTATGGAAATGATTTAATACTTTTAGTGGAGATTCTCGAAGCTGCCCAGAAGTATGGCTGATTGTAATTATATATAATTATGTGAGAAGTGCAAAAAAGGGGGCACCCCGGGACCGAGCAACCTGGCAGATCCCTTAGCAGCACAAGTGGTTCGTGCTTCCTCGTGGCCATTTTGATTGTAGTTTCATGGGTGCGCGGGCTGTGTGTGATGTGTCAAAGCGAGTGGACAATGCTCTCTCTAGGCTTTGAAGTTTTTTTTTTAACTTCCTAATTTAGTGAGATGAGAGACCAAATCTTCAGCACTATTCTCAAGGTATGATTATTTCATTGATTTTGGCAGAGGATGAGTGACACTTTATAGTAATTTAAGAAGTTTATTTTAGGGATTGTCACAACATTGTCAACTTTAGCTTATCCAAGGTCCCTTCATCATTCTGTTTGGTATAAATTAATGTTAATTGAATAAAAGTTTGCTTTGTCGCAGAAATTATTATTCTCACTGTAAGTCCTAGACTCTCCATTAAATATGTTAAGTGTCACGGAATTGTAAAATTTGGCATCATGGATCCTAGTACTTGTCACAGAGAACCACATTTTCAGGAATATTTAGGCGCAGTTCCCTATTGGTACTCCTATTGTGCAAATATGTTTTTGGCAGAGGACAGTCAGTATTTATTTATTTATTTTTTTAGGTGACGGGGGTTGCACACTAACAAATTACCTCTAATACTATGCCCATTATTTTGTTCTATTTTTGAATAAATTATTTCTGTAACAATTTACGTACTTATTTCAGAGCATTCATCCCAAACATGGGTGTGCAAATACTATTGTGTGACACTGTATTTAGAATGTGATATATTATATTATTTTAGTACTTTAATATCTGTTCACATCTCGTGTATATTTTGTGTTGATACGCAGTGTCGTGCCTTGTGTATGTACTATAAATTTTACATGTTCTATTATCACAGAATGGAGATTGAGAGAACACGATTAAATGAATGAATGAATGGCACAATAAATTTGTTTCAATTTTGGTAATAATGTAGTTTCTATAGAGACAAACCTATATTAAATAGCAAAACGCAACATGGAGATTATAAATGGAGACTTTAGGATCGGCTACAAACAACTTGATGTAAAGCGTTAAACGCTGTATATCTGTGCGTGTGCATGTGTGTGTGTGTGTCTATATATACACACACAAATACTTTTGTTTGTGTTTGTAATTTAGGAAATCCCTTTTGTAAAACAAAAGATTCCGCAGACTTAATTGTATCACTCAATTATTTATTAATGTGTTTTGCATTATTTGTATATTGATTTAGTATAACATTAACAGAATAAAAATGTACGGCGATAGTGGTGCCATCTGTTGCCAATTACCTGTGTGCCTACCACTTGTTTTCACTTGTTTGTGATGTCGTAGATTCTGATTGGCCATTTGATGGGCTGTGGTCCCCAGAGATGAGATGAGTTCGTGCCCCGCCTGGTATGGCAGGACGAGGGCAGGAACTGTTGAATGAACCCGGCGCCACGTTCGGTAGAGAACGATGATGATGGAGGTTGTAGACGGACGGCCTAAAGGGATCTCTGGATCTGCGGTCAGTTTGATGTATGTTCCGTTTGATTATTAACTAACTGCGTTAATTATAACGTGTCTTTTCTAAAAGAAGAAGTTGTAGGGCCACTTCACACGCTGATACAACATTAAGTTTACCTTGCTTTAAGGTGGCAGGCCCTCTAATGCAATACTATACACTGAAAAATATATATTGATGTTACTTCTGCGTTAGGGCGCAGTGCCCAATGATACTCGGGAGAGTATTAGTCAGTAAAAGTCTCCTACTCTGTTATCAAAATTTTATTCACTGAGTAGGTACATGACAAGTGTCAGACTGCAATACTGATGTATACCTGTTAATGCTGACCCGGCACTCGTGGCCTACCAGTGGCCGTTGCTGTGAAATAAGGTTTGGGTCTTAATGAAGATTTAATGATAATGTACGGTAGCATGCGCAATGTCCTGGAATATTATGTCAGGAGCAGAACGGATCTACCCTTGGCACTAAAATATACAAAAAGGTTCCTGTTATGTTAAAAGTATATTTCTGTTAATGAATTCAGCCTAAATTGAGATGCAGAAGGCAATAAACGCGGAGTTCACCTTCCGTCCTGCCGATGTGGCCGAGTGGAGAGGGTCAGGGCTAAGCAGCAATTGTTAAAATAGCAATTAGTGAGAAGCAAGGAAATAGAAGTGGAGATGAATGGAGAGGATAGCATCAATGGAGCCGCAGGGGTGGAGATAGGGGGGTAAGCAAAGTAGGAGGGTAAAGCAGAGTATTAGGGTAAGGATAATGGTGGTGAATTGTAGGAGTGTGTACAACCAGCAGGAGGCTTCTGGGGAAAGTTTAACGATATGGGGCGGATATAGTGATATAGACTGTTCATGATGAAGTGAGCAATTTTTAAGGCCCTCCCACCTGTCATTAACTACTAATAAATATGTTTTATTGCAGTCTCCGACATTAACTATTGAGAGTGGTGAAAGTATACACCGTGCTGGACATTGAATGAAGGCAGGATAAGTTCACAACCTTCAGAAGAGACACGGATGGGAGAGGAGGAGGAATAATGGCATGTGTAGTGAAGGGGCTGAAAAGGGCAGTAGAATGGGTTAGTGAAAATGTTGAGGTAATGGAAATTAAATTAAGTGGTGGTAGTAACAGGCAGTTTATTTTGCTGGCAGCATATATACCACCAGGACAGGGATGGCAGGCAATTGAGATGATCAAGGAGGGTTGATAGACTGAAGGACAGGCAGTGGGTTGTAGCAGGGGATTTGAATATTCCAGGTGTGAAATGGGTAGAGGGTGCAGAAGGAATAGGTAGCATGATGCAGAGAATGGCAGCACAGTTAGTCGACAGAGGATTAGTCCAGGTAGTAGAAACACCTACGAGGTGGAATGAGGAGGGTGTTGGGTTAATGCTGGATATGGTGTTGGTCAGACCTGGGAATGCTGTAGTTGATGCAACAGTATTGGATGGTATAAGCGACCACCATATCCAGGTTGTGGAAATTAGGACTGGCAGGATGGGGGAAGAGCAAATGGCAAAAAGGTTGGTGTGGCAGTATGGTAGAGGAGACAAGAAGGGGGCAGAAATCATCATCACAGATAGGTTTAAAAAATGGTCTATGGAGGAAAGTGTGGAAAAATTATGGAAGGAGTTTAGAGGAATAATGTTGGAGAAATTTGTGCCAAAGAAAAGATTACGGACTGGGGAGAACCACCATATTAGATTCTAAAAAAGAAGAGGAATTGTACATGCCAAGTGGAGAAATGAAGGGATGATAAGATCTAAGGGAATAACGAAACAGATGGGTAGATAGCTCGAAAAGATGATCAAAAAGACAAAGAATGTATTTTTAGGGAACATGGTGGAAGAAGGAAAAGGCAAGTAATGGCGTGAATTGTTTAGGTATGTAAGGAAGTTAAGGATTGGAATAGGGGGGGCTAATAGTGATCGGGGGTTGTTTATTAAGTTTAAGATGAGGGATTGGGAGATACAAAGGGTAATTAGGGGGTTGAAGAGCAGTATGTCAGGAGTACCAGATGGGATAGGAAATGCAGCACTAAAGTTTGGTGGGAGTGAGTTGGTGAAATATTTGGAGATGCTGTTTAACAAGTCCTTAGGAGAGGGTAAGTTGCCACAAGGTTGGAAGGATGCGATGGTGGTACCTATACACAAGCAAGGAAAGGATAGGTGGAGGCCTGATAGCTATATACCACTGAGTCTCACATAGAGTACGGGAAAAATAATGGAGAGGCTAATGGTCCAGTATGTGGTGAGGGTTATGAACCAGAGGAATTGGTTGGAGGAATCCCAGCATGGTTTCTGGAAGAGATACTCATGTGAGACTCAGCTAGCTGGGCTATTAGAGGATCTGGTGTAGGCAGTTGATGAGCGGAAGCAGGTGGATGCCTGCTTCATAGATTTTGAGAAAGCATTTGATTAAGTGCCTCATGGAACATTGACGAGGACAGTGGAAATACAGGACAAGAGGGTAGTGGAATGGATAGGGGATTTCCTCAGGGGTCGAAGTCAAAGGGTAAAAGTGGGAGAGGCAATATCGGGGGAAGGGGTGGTTACGTCAGGGGTGCCACAGAGAAGTGTGCCGAGGCCTTTGTTGTTTACCATAATGGTAAATTACATGGGTTTGGGGATCAGGGACAAATTAGATTGTTTGCAGATGATTGTGTTGCGTATGCAGAAATGGGGAAGGAAGGGAAACTTGCAGGCAGATCAATATCTGGTTGTGGGCCAGGAAAAACAAAAATGAAGATAAATAGTGTTATTGTTCAACGCAAAGACTTGGATATTGACCAA
Source organism: Dryococelus australis (assembly GCA_029891345.1). NCBI lineage: Eukaryota > Metazoa > Arthropoda > Insecta > Phasmatodea > Phasmatidae > Dryococelus > Dryococelus australis. The sequence goes on along the minus strand of CM057003.1, from coordinate 88,025,789 downwards.
ATTTAACGTTTTGCATTTCAACGTATAGTGTCGCTGCAAAATTTTACTTCTATCATAGTCAGTGCCATTACTCTCCAAAGATTCAAGAGTTATTGTAAAGCATTATTGTATCGTCAAAGCGACTGTAGGCAAGCCTGTACGAAAACCTCGTTTTAGTCAATGATACCAGAAAACAAAAAACCTAGGTTAGACTTGAAACAAAGTTACCATCACAACATCGACAGAACTGTTATTTTTGCAGTAACAGGTAAAATGCAAACTACACGATTTACCAAAAAGGATTCCTATAATTTCAAGGTCTATTTCCATCGTTCCTGACGTGTGGTTTCATTACTGATAACGTCCATGGTGCATGTGCTGATATTAACATAAATATCTCAAATAACACCCATTTACGCCAATACAGCGAAGCTAAAAACATGAAATAGTGACACAAATGGATTAATGTGAAATCTTACTTTTTTTTTTTTTTGCATCACATCAAACCGCCAAAAGTTACTATAAAATATTTCAAACTAAACTCACAAATATAAACATCAGTAAAATCCTTCATTCGATTATCGATTACACGAACAAACTTATCTAAAAACATTATACTTAAAAATTTTCTTTTCATAATAAAACAAATTTTTATTACAAACCTTCACAGAAATTATCCTAAAATCCATTTCCACATCCCTTGAGAACGATCTATTTAATGCAAGATAATGTAAATTTGCGCATTTAGGAAAAAGTGAATGGATAATGCAATTTTAAACTCGCACAGTGGGAATTAAATGGCCATAGTTTAGTAAACGTTAAATAATAGAATTCGATGATAATAAAATTGGACGATTAGCTGCGGTTGCGGACATTTATGGAACATTTCTAATTCAACTCCTTTGTTATATCCACAAATTTGTAACTATTTTAAAAACAAACTCAATAAATATAATATTTGGGGAAAAATATCGAATATTACATAAATATTTTTTCGAAAAAAAAAAACCATTATATTTCTTAAATTTATTTGCGAATTATAATTAGATCATTAATAATTTTTGAGAATTTGAAGTAATATTTTACTAGACTAAATGTAAATATTTGTTTCGTTTATTATGTACAACAGCCTTATTATAACCATTGGTAAATGTATTCACTAAAGCTACCATGTGATGTGGAAAAAAAATACTAATATTTATGTTAGTTCTTGGGATGATTCAGAGGAGTGCAAGTATTCTTGACTGGTCGCAGATATAAGTAAATAATTATCTCTTAACTGGGCGTTAGCAGGCAGCAGACGATGCACCTGTCAAAATACCTTACCCCCCAACACTAAGGTCCAGAACCCAAAATCATTAACGCTAAGAAAAATTAACAAAAATACAGTGTTGCCAGTTCCATAGCCGGCGAAAATAGGTCATCGTCCTGGCCACAGCTCACCCTCGTGACACAGATCCTAGCTGCTCCCTAGACTGTATTCCCAACGCAACACAAGACTTACGCCGACAGGACGCGCGCTCTAAAAAAGGCACATAATAGTGCAGTGTCCGGCAGGTATTCTCAAGACAGTGCAAATGTAGAGTATGGCAAGCAAGGTGTAGCGGGGGCAGTTTAGAGTAGGTGTGCTAGAGAGTCTTCAACTAGCCAGCAACACCGCATGGCGGAGTGATATAAAATCAGTGTCAATTGTGTTGACAAGGTAAAATATTATAATTAATAGCTCACGCAATACGCAGACATATTGCGAGACTGGCAGAGACATACCTATAAAAGTCATTTTAAGGTGTATCCACCTTCCTTAGTGTTTTCTGACATTTTATGTTTGTATACATTTCACATGTTTGCCCCCACCTCATCCATAAACTTGTATTAAGTATTTCTTATGAATCCTAAAGTGCATTTCAATTTATTGTGTGTCTCCTACATTTGTGCTTGACCCCAAGTAAGTTTGATGGTACTTCGTACAAGAAAGTAATGCCTAATGACCAGCGGCTCACCACTGCCGTTCCTCATGCCCATGACGCAAATTAGTCATTGCTCGGCAGCTGGAGGTGTGAGTCGTGTTTCGCGTCGTGCGTGCCCGGGTGATGCACAGAATTTGCTACTAATCTTGTAAATTTGTAATAGACATTAAATTACCGTAACCTCTTTATATTTAGCCATCCAGGAAACACCCCTCCACTTCCGGTTGGTTTACATCGATACTGGGAGTTTACTTTGCGTAATTGTGTAGCCCACGTGGCCTTTATTCCGTTTTATCATCACAGACACATTAAGATCGTTACCAACATAAGTTCCTTCTGAGAGAAGTGTGTAAAGTTACGGACGTATAAATACAGTCACTCAGGAAAGTGTGTGTTTGATTCTGCCTACGCCACCAGGTGTATAAGGGCACGGGTCCCTCATTTCCAGCTATTTCTCAAGTGCCTTTTCAATGTGTTTATTTAAAAGTGTTTTGTACTGCATTTCAACATATTTAATTCAGGTCGTGTGTGGTCCCCCTGAGAGCTCGCGAAGCTTTACACTTAACCCTTATTCATCATTCTTCAAGGAGCCAGGAAAGGAAAGGCATTGGTCGTCGGCGACACGACCGGAAGCAGCAGCAAGAGTCAGCTCTACAACACTTGCACCGCCTATGGCGACAGCTGGCGCCAGGCAAGTTATAACCTATTTACCAAATTGCCACTTAAATACTCCATTTTCATTTCTCTACACCATGGAGACACCCAGCCTGGTTTCACACACATTCATACACTTTCTGCTAATGGCGAGCTTGTCAGATGCAGTTATCAGCATTTGTTGCGCTCTGAATTAGCAACTCATGATTTACTAGCTGTGGCCATTGCATGTGTTTCGTTTCTGTCATAGAACACTCTAATTGCTGAAATTTGCAGCAATATCAATTACTATTTGGTTTTATTTATATCCGGGAAAATATATAAATTACTATAAATATATAGGACAGTAAAGGTTTTTAATTCTAAATCGTTATTTTACTATAGTTTAGGTATCCATGATATAGTACGAATACTGTTAGCACTTGCAATTACAAATTTGATATTATTAATTAATAATGTCACACATCATAGTAGCATTTTCGTTCTGTACTTATGTGAAAGAAATTGACATTAAATTATTGTTCAGTAGTCGATATATATATATATATATATATATATATATATATATATATATATATATATATATATATATATATATATATATATATGATGCACGAAGGTATACAAGGTGCCTTATGCCCAGTTGCACAATAGAGGATCGAAACTCGATTATAGATCGGGTGTAAGATTTTCATAGAAAACTGTTGCACGCTCTCCTAACATCTTCTAACATCTGAGTGATACTTTGCTCTTAGCAGAAACCATCGGCAAACTGTTCCACCATTTTAATGTTAGTCAATACATTGTCAGGTGAAAAGTGGAAAATGGTGAAAGAAGACATGACGAGACGACATACACAACACCAAAGAGTAGCGGCGAAAAATACTCTCCAAAGCACATCACATAATACTGACGGCAATATTTGTCGACCCATGCGCTATCTCTGGAGTAACGTAAGAAATCATCGCAGGGTTGAGTGCTAGACCTGCAACGTCTGCCGAAGTCCATCAACACCAACAGCATGACATGAATAAGTGCAGTGTTTGTAGATGTGTACGAGGAGTATAAATCCTGTCAGGGGGTCGAAAATCTATAGGGATATCGTGGGCCACTAAAATATTAGGTACAACGAGTTATATATTAAACATAGAGTGGCGGAAGTGTATCCAGACAGAGGCCACTTGAACCTCTGTCCATCATTCATAAAAGTCAAAACAAAGGTCCTTGGTAGGGTGTAGCAGTAAGGAATATCGCTCATATGTACCCAAAATAATCGACAAATAAAATACAATTGAATATTATCATGCACTTGCTGGCAAAAATAAAGTGTAATTCGATAATTTTACTTTGCAAGATTAAATATGGCATAAAACAAAAAGCTGGAAAGTTGTATAGTGTAGGGTATTGAATGTTGCTGTTGTGAAGAAATGTGTTAATGTCAAATCACCCTGCATGTTTGAGATCGCAGTGTATAAGCATATGCATGGGAGAATGTGAGCGATTTATGTATCCATTTAATTGAGTACTCGGGAATATTAAAAGTGCAATGGGCTGTGGTGTTTCGGCTCCAACTGCTATGCAAATAATTTATACAATTCAGCAGCATGGCATCAGACCACAAAGTTGGTGAATTGACCTCGTAATAAAATTATTATTTCAGTGTATTGAGACAGATGAGAGGGGCTTTTTTGGAGAGAGAAAAAAAAAAAAAAAAAACCACCAGAAATAGGTATAAATCCACTCCATTATTAATACATAACACAAATTTTATGAGGTATAACAATATCTCTCCTGATGAGGAGGGCTATGAACTGAAGGAAAATTGAGGGGTAACATTTTATAATGAAAATATACATTTTTTTCCATTTGTTTTACCCCACAATTTCCCTGATTGTCATTGCCCTCCCCACTATTAATTTAGGTATTTGTATTGGTTTAGTTGTGGCTTTTTGGAAATTAATGTATTTTCATGTGTAAATATTACTTTGAGGTATACATTTTCCACTTGTTATACCCCATACTTTCCCTGATCAAGAAATTGTCATACGACTATTTCAAAAACCATACCGTACGAATATTCACAGGTTAGGCTTCTTAACATTATTTAGGTCAGCTTTATGACGTTTCAAAATGCCTGAGTTGATGATAGTTCTTATATTTATTTTTAATTAATATATTTATTTTCCACGACATAGAACATCACATGTAATACACGTATATATTTTGCGGAAACTGTGTTTAACACTGTTACAATTGCGAGGTAAATAGCTGAAGTATTTATCCTTTTGTTATTGATATATGTTGGGTTATTTCTTTTAAAAGATGGCCTCAGTTGGAATAAATATTAGAACTAAGGAACAACCAGTCAAACAAAAAAGGCATGTTAAATTCAAGCATGCAAATAATGTTGCTTATTTGTCGTCTTTGCAAACTTAAAATTGTGGTGAACATTCTGATGTGGAACCATGCTGCCTCCATGGGTAGAGGCAGGATTTAAGGAGTGGTAAAATTTTGATGGTTATATTACCTGGGGCACCAGACATCGCTGGAGGATGTCGTGTGAGTCGGTAGAGACAGGATTTTCTCCAGGGTAGTTTGGCAGACGACCAATGCCACCCTGGATTGCTGCTCCTTATAAATGAGCCGTACAATTATTCCAAATGCGTAGTGCGCATTGGTCTGTACGGATTAGCTCACACATCCATGTTATGTAATATTGCGGAATTGAGAAGATCCTCAATTAAGTTGATACAGTGACTTATAGACTAGTCACATGCCTAAGTATATACACACTGTACTTGCACATTAACTAATAAATAAAATACATATTAAGACACTGGGTGTAAAAGGTGCAGGTATTATAAGGGCCCGTGCCCTGAAGAGCCCAAAGGCCACGAAATAATGTTCACATGAACAGTTCTCAATGCGCAAATTATGTAGTTTATTTACCAAGACTCTCAGGGCTACACTTTACATATATAATCACACTTCATGACTTCAACCTATTGATGAGGTGATGCTGTAAAAATAGCGCAAAGCCTATAAAAATTATGTTCAAAGTTTTAAGCTTACCCAGGCGATGCAAGCACTGGTGAAGAGGGGGGTCGTGTCTAGGGCAGCTAAAAAACAACGGTTCCAGAGAATTAAAATTATGGAGATTGAATGAGTGAAAAAAAAAATTTGAAGGCTACCCGAGCACGTGAAACCCGAGCTGTGCTAACATACAACCACATCCCCGACTGCTCGTAGCTGACTTACTTGCATGCCGTAGTGCGCTGGCCGAGTTTGGTGGTCCACGTGGACCTACTTTCTTAACATTGTAAAATTTATACTAACCCTTTGCATTACTTACCTTGCACTGGAACATGGATAAATGATTCATAAAACCAACATTTAATATAGAACACTGTTTACATTTGGGTGAATGAGGTGAGGATGGCACATGTTGTGAATAAAACATAATGAAATACTAAAAAATTAACTTTACTTACTCCGAAATGTACTGGGGTTGTTTCCTTGCCTAAACAATGTAAACATGTTAACACCCGTGTGTACATATTACACACAAAACCCAAATAATAGATATCACTGAAAAACAAGGTCTATTTTAGACTACTATGTTACATTGGGTGCTCAGACATAACGTGTGCAAGTTTGCATTATGTTGCATCCACACTTGCACTGCACTCACTTGCTGCTCCTCTCGTCTCGTGCGCATCCCAACTACGCAGCCAAGTGGCACTGTGGCTGTGAAACAGGCTTCGGAAGGGATATGTGACCCACATCAGCAGTTTATTTGAGAAGAGTGCATTAGTAAGTCGAAACCGACTGTGATCAACATCATTTCAACCGATTTTATCACGAGCACCCTGCCTGGTGATACTGTGTTGGGGAATAACATGCAAGCAATGCAAACAGGGAGCGATTACATCACCATGGTAAACATGGCATGTCACGTTAAGAGTGAAGGAACCGACGAAAAGGAAGCGCAAGCTGAGGAAGTACACTGCAAGGTCGAGGATACAGAGAACCACATGCCACTTGTGGGCAGGACCATGTGACACCTGTCAATCATCTGGCACCACATGGCCAGTGCATGTAACAATTGCCAACCCAAACTCTGTTACCTCTACTCTACCACTCCCACCAAGGACACCTTAGCTACCAAAATTTTCTGCCTACCAACCAGCACCAATACTTCCACAGCAAATACCCATATTCTTTCCCGTGTCTTTTCCAGCACCAATGCCTCAAACATCTTTTCCAGACAACAACTATGGCCTGCAACCTGCACCCAGCTGGTAAACAGAAAGGGAATACCAACGAGATCACAAGCAAACAGAAGAAGCCCAGATACTGTCATTGGCCTGAAACGCATACCGACATGATTTCTACACCTGCCTAATTTTACTGAAATGTAAAGGGACGATCCTAGCACTTTCTTAAAAGAGTGCACGTCACATCTGAAATGCTATTGGGTGAGTGAAGTCAAGTGCGCCAGTTTCATCAGTGGTCAATTGCATGAAGAGGCAGGGAAGTGGTGGGGTGCTGTAAACCATTACGGCATGGAGTGGGAAGAATTTATGCAAGCTTTACAGTGCCGATACATAAGCATTTTTACATCCCTACAGGCACATAGCAAATTACTCTGGCAGGAGCAGCAGCCTGGTGAACAACTACAGATGTTCATCATGCAAAAGGCATATCTAATTAACTGATTCCACCCACAACTGGCAGACCGAAAGCCACTGGAAATCATTACTTAAACCACCTTACTGGAATACGGAGATGCACTGCTACCTTTCCTGAACAGCAGTATGGAGAAGGTCTCAAGGCTGCTATCATTCTCGAACCAAAACGGAGCTCATCGCGTCACGGGAGCATAGCCGCACAATAGCTGCACGGGGAACACAGGAGTGAAAACAACACCCAACGGGACCAGGTAGACCATCCCGCGAAGCAGTTCGGGAACAAACCAGAATGGGACATGGCATGTGCAAGTTGTGATAACATTCCACGCCATGGTGATAAGCTAAGTGACAGTGTGCATGGGAACACTGGACAAACACGAGTGTGGATCGACAAAAGACAGCCACCTGTGAATCCATGTTGTTACTGTCATCTGGCAACAGTTTTCCATTGGTTTGGCGCATGCCCAAATAAACAGCACCTCGACACCTACAAAGGGCCTACAACAAGGATGCAAGGAAACGGCTAGTAGGGATGAAGAGGCCTGATGCCTTCACCACCCTGGTCCTGTCAACAACAACTGACAAAACACAGTAGCAGGCATTCATTCAGCAGGTAAGTGGGGCTCTGGAGAAGTTTATTCACATCCTTGTGAGCATGCACGATTAACCTTATCATGCACTAATATATACAGTCACATCACACAATTTAGAGCCGTAACTATTGGTAACCATGTAATTATGCTCACTACCGGTCAAGTAAATAACAGAGCATTGGGCCAATCAAACCACGGTAAAATTCAGAGACTTGGAAACGATAGTGAGCACAATTGTAATTGCAGAGGTTAAGGAAGATGCAAAATTAGACATGCCTTGTTACAGGAAAAAAATACCGTAGTAGAACGAGATGCTAGGAGAATTCATTTCGATGCAAAAGTGTGGCGCACCGTGTAAAAAGTAGAAAGGGCAGATGCTAGTGATTTACCCCAGTATCATCAGAAAAATTAGATCATTAGATCCCGCAACAACATCAGGCGGCATTCCAGCGTATAATGGGCGAGAGGAGGGAGGTTTTTGCTAAAACAGACATGCTCCTGAGAACAACAGTAGCCGAACATAAATCCTGCTAATACAAGCAGGGCCAATTTATGCAGGACCGATGAGTTACATGCCACATAAAACCAAAATATTACATGAGCAAGTTAGAGAGATTCCAGCAGACAACTTTTATCAAGCCGACACGCAGTAAATATAACTCCGCCATTACATTAGCAACTAAGAAAGATGGGAGTTGGCTTTTCTGCGTGGACTACCATCCGATCAACCAGGTTACATGTAACGAACTGCCACCCTACATGAGTGTAAAAGACGGCAAGGAAACGATAATGCTATCGTTAGATGTCAGAAGCGGATGTTGGCGAATTCCTGTCAAAAAGGAACACATGGCGAATGCCACATTCACGACACCTAATGGCCAGCGATTCCATTTTTGCGTGATGTGTTTGGCATCAAAAGAGCACCCGCTACCTTTCAGTCAAGGATGGTCCATATACTAGACAGGCTAATTGGCGACTTCACGTTAGTGTACCTGGATGACGTGATCTTTTGGTTGAGCATATGGGAGGAGTACGTACATCACATATCCGTGGTACTTAGGAGACTCGAAATCAATGGCCTTACCTGCGCCGCAAATAAATTCCATTTGGGTAAAAGCAAGTTGGAATGTTTGGGACACATTGCAGACGAGGACAGGCTGGTTAAGAGAGGTCATTCAAGATTTCGCACTAATTATCGTCCCTGTCACGGATCTACTTTCACCCCAAAAGCAGTTATTGTATGGAGACACGGAAGAAAACTCATTTTATGCAAGTTTCCATTCTTGCCTAAAATTAGCACATTATGAGCCAGGGAAACACTTCTGCTTACAGAAGGACACCAGTCAAGAGGTGCTGTGTGCCATATTCTATCAATGCGTGTAAAATGTCACGAAGCAAGTCAATAGTTTCGCCAGCGCGAATTGTGATAAGTAGAGCACAGATATGATGTAAACGTCAGGGAGATGTTGGCAGTATTGTGGGCGGTTAAAAAGAATCGTCCCTACCTGCATACAAACGTGTCATGTTACGAACAGACAAAAGACGCCTTGTTTGGCTACACGCAATGCGCCCGATGCAAGTATTGTAGTTACAGATGACACAGAATGTGATGGAGTTCTCCCGCCATCATTCACGAGTTATTCCGAGAGGTACAGGTGAACCAAGTACGAACACTTGATGGTGATATTCTTGTACATGCACTGTACTGGGAAATAGTCGAGGAACAAGACAGCTGTGCAGTGGCACGAGAGGGAAGTGAGGAATGTGCGAGAAAGACAGTGGAACAGTGGCATGTGATGGACGGGATATGGAAACATGTACTGCAAACAACATAAAATGGAGTCTTTTTAACTGCCAAAACATAGGGCGAAAGAATTAGAACACGCACAAACAAGTAATGTAACAGACCACCCAGGTACAGAGCAGACGATCCGAATCGTCAGACAATATTTCTTCTGCTAAGACTCTACAGCGACGTACGAAACAACCTGCAAAAATGTAATATGCCAGACATTCGAAACACCTGGGCAGATGGAGTACAGCAGCACCACCCCCACGTTCCTAAACAACCATTCGAGACCATAGGCCTGGACCTAATGAGGCCGAACTTCCGTACACCCAGTAGGAAAAAGTTTATCCTGGTCGTCACCGACAACTTCTCACAGTGGATGGAGACTTATACGAATAGCAGTGCAACGGTTACCAACATCGTGGAAGTACTGAAACAGGAATTTTTCACCCCTTGGGGCTATCCAAAACAAGTGCTGATAGACAACAGCATGCAATTCGTGGGAAGAAAGAGGTAAGAAAAGTGCATGTTGTGGGGGTTGCAGCACTTAAAGACGATGGTGTACCACACGAGAATCAACCGCACAGAATGCCACAACCTTGACCTGATGGTACAACTGCAGCTCCATGTGGGTGAGATACATACCAGCTGGGCTGTCCACCTGCCCGCTGCACTCTTCACCCTCCACCGGTGTGTGAACGCTGCAACATTCTGGACACCTGAGGACGTCCTGTTGGTTTAAAACATTAAACATCTCGGCGAAAGAAACTGCCAGCACAACATCACTAGCAGGAGCATGGAAGAAAGCATGGCAAGACAGGAGAGAGGGAAACAGAGTGACAGAGAGCAGAGGGGAAGACAAGAGAGATACGCGGCTGGGTGGGTCTCGACAAGCAACCGGACACCTCCCATTATTGAACCCAGTCAGTTGGTGTACGTGAAGGCACATCCGCAGTCGACAACCTGCCAAAATTTCTGCTCCGGACTTGCTGCGTAAAGGACAGGACCACACCAGGTTATCAAGGGGCTAGGGCCAACCACCTACTTGGTCCACATGGGGAGCAAAACTAGCAAGTTTCACAGAGACTCTATATGTCTGTCACCCGGAGATGTCTGCGGCAAAAATGGGGCCGGTGACAAAAACACTCAGGACCGCACAACACCTGCTGAGCCAATATAGCAAGGGATAGGAGAGGAGATTGGGGCGGCACCTCCCATGGGAGCACCCCCCCCCCAACTAAGATGCCAACATGTCACCAGAACTGGACGAAGCCACACCCCCAAGTTGACAGGAAGAGATAGGCCCAGATGATGGAGGGCGCATCACAAAAAGAGCTGACCCCACCTCAATATCCACTGCAAACAATATGCAACAGGCAAGGGAGGAGAACCAAGTACAGCACAGAGGAGTTGCATGGGACCTGGAGAATCACATCGGCCCTGTCGAGTACGAGCTCCAGGAGGAAGCAACGAGCATGAGGGGACCACCAGCAGTTGGCACCCAAGGCACAGTATCACCCGACACATTGGCACCAGCCAGGGCGCATCCATGGAGATGGATGGTGAGCCAGCTACCAGCACAACCCGAAGAGATCCAGAACTGCAACCAATGGTGACACCTCGGGAGAGGGTCCCTTTGGCGAAGACACGACGCCCATCGACGGAATGACACTCGTCGAAGAGGACAGCACAGCAGAAGAAGAAACGGTGCTAACATCAGCTGGGAGATAACCCAAGGGTGACTCCAACCTCCAGTGGTCGCTAGTACGACTAGCTACCGAAAGGGACGTGGTGTTATGCACAAAGTCAACAGCAGTGGCAGCAAAGGCGGAGGATTGTGCGACTTGTACGAGATTTGCCACTCATCACGCCGACAACGGCGACCTGAGGCATGCCGCATGTGTGGGAGCAGGGGAGTAAAATGGCGACGACAAGATCACGTGGAACGATAGCAGCAGCCAGCGGTTTCAGAACATAGGGGCTGGCAAGAGGCTCCTACGTACTACGTCAACGATGGGCTCATACAAGGACGTGCCTCTGCCATCAGTACCATGTGCAGCTACAAAATTTGATGTGTATGGGGGGAGAGGGCATTTGATCTGTGCCCACTTTAACCCCTTCTCCTCAGCCTGTTTGCTTGCAGCACCAGGTTGCATAACACAATGTTTGTGCACGATCTATGAGCCAAGTGCAGTGTAGTGTGCAATGGGTGGTGTAAGTGTATTGCCGGGCAGAGTGAGCTGTGATGTTTGTGTGACACAGGAATCCAATAGTAGCACCTGTAAAATTTCTATTTATTAATTTGTGCATTTAAATGGCAAGGTCAGTTCATGCAAGGTGACACAACGAATGTAAACGCCTGCCGTCCCGGCCATAAAGCCCTCAGTATTTTCAAAGTATCGTTCTGCTATTATCTGTTATGTACATTCACGGGTTATTCATTTCCACATCATCCACACAGTTTTAATGTTATGTCATAAAGCATATTATTTACAGGATTATTTTTTTAAGCAATATGTATCAACTGGCACGCAGGGTATGTATCCAGATTTGCAAATGTTGTGTGCAAAGAATTAGTGCAGTGTAGGGTGCCAGCACGCCAAGTTGGCCAGTACGCAGCACGGAGACAATTCAGTAGCAGTTCGTCTTTGCGAGGGGTGTTCAGCATTATGCCAGGGCTCGTGTTTCGTGCACTTATGCAGCCATCATCATGTTGGACCATTCACGTCTCTGCAATAGTTATTTAATATACCGGAAACTTTTTCATTTTTCAGCTGCCCGAGTCTACACCGCCCCTCGGCACTACACAGTATTGCATCGCCTGGGTAGGCTTAAAATACACTAATTTATTTTCTGTGACCACGTGTCATTTAGTAGTATTACCCGTGCCATTGGGTTAACATGCAGCACCAATATAAGTTTTCTCCTACAAAATGTTGCAACGTAACTGAATAAATCTCAGCAGTAACAAGTTCTCAGGTGTGGTTTATGTCTAGCACGCTGCAAGGCATTTATGGTATAGGCCTTCTCCCGCCAATTTTCTTAATTTGTAATTTACTGTGCAACTATGTTTGAAATGCTCACGATTCGGTATAATAAGTAACAGCGTTCGTATGTGTGTGTGGGGAACCCAGATATCCCACAACACAACAAGTAAGAAAGTTATCCATCAGTATTAATTTTATTTTAAGATTTGATAACAACTGCACTTGGAGAATTTGCCATGGTCGTCGGCCGAAGGACCTTGAGGAATGAGTCAGCTCTCCAACTTCATGATATTGTAAACCCAACAATGTCTGGCTCCCTGCATAATTATCACAAACCACGATCCCAAACTGTCAATAAGGATATTGGTTATGTGAGGAGCTTTGATTGTAAACACCTTGTCATTATCTGCACATTAGATGCATTTTAAACGTATAAATCATTCACACACACACACACACACACAGTAATGCCACTTTACACTCAGCTGTTAACAACACACATGGGAATGTGTATTAATATCCAAAAACTTTTTTTTCTTACGGTAACAACGTGATAATAGGCATTAGAGAAAAAAGTTTTGAACGAATTGATTTGACGAATTTTTCTGCCTCTCTATATTTAGGTAGAATGACTTCGCCAACTATTGAAAAAATAATAATAAAAATGATCGTTATTTAGTGTAACAGGAATATATGAACAGTTATGAAAATATAATTTTATTGTTTTTGCACCCATATTCAATAAAACTGTTACCAGTTACAATTTAACCTTTAGCACAGTATAGCGGCACAAGTGACAACTGTTCAAACAACTGTTTACTGTCTTATAACCGCCGAGGTAACTTAATATGTTCTCTTTGAATCTTCTTAGTCGATCCCGTTCTTTAAACAGTTCTCAGTAATTCCACAACGGTTTAGAACTCGGAGTTTGGGTTTTCTTAACGAAAACGTTTTACACTTTCAGCAGGTTTTTGTCCGGTGTTTTGAAATAATTTCAGAAATTTACGACCATAAACGGCATAAAACAATTGAAGTTTAGAGGTTTTTAATTTTTGTTAGTGATGAAATTACAATATATAACAAGCATAAGCAAAGATGTTCGTACTAGAGCAAAATAAATAATTGATACAGACAAGTTACAGGTTTAAACACCCTGCAGTTTCTTTACCCTCAGTTATCATAGGAAGATCTCAAAGCAAAACGGACCTCCAGTTTAATTATGCTTGAAATAAATATAGAACATAAAATCTTTAGTATACATATTGGTCTGAACTACTATAAGAAATTTGCCGACTCTCCATTATATTTAAACATTATGATTCTAGTCGACTCACTCGTTCTCTGGCTCTATGGAATCAAGCCATTGTAAAATCACCCTAGGCGTATCATTCGAACCTGTTGTGTTCATTCTCTTGTATTCCAAAATTATATAACCCAGTGATTAACGTTAACGTTCTGTGTTCTTAAATATATTAATAAACAACTTAGTTTCTTCTACAACTTGTAATATTCATTTCGTATTAAATACGAATTAACAACAGTGAGAGCAGCAACATGTTGGCAACGGCCAATAAGAAATAGTTCACAGTTACAATATTTTTACCTAATTTTTATGTATAGTATGTGTAAATTAATCGCTGCGAAATGATATATTTGTATTGTTAGCAAGCACTGATGGAAACACGTTTTATTACTGCAGTAAAGAAATCAGCGAAATTACAGTGCATAAGCTCGCTCTAGTGAGACTGTGTATTTTTTATCCGTCTGAAAGAAAAGTTTAAGCGAAGCGTATCGTCTCTCTCTCTCTCTCTCTCTCTCTCTCGAAGTTCGTACTACCTCTGTGGCAGGAAAAGTATAAATCTTGTTATTTCTAATTTCAGCACATTTTATACTGATTACAGCAACAATCATTATGGTTTAAATTGTAATTTACTACTGAAACGAGATTTTATTGTTTAAATTTCTATGATATCTTATTTAGATGTGATGCGATGGCGCGACGCTTACAAATTCAGCAGGTTGGGAGACAGTGTGGAAAGGAGCCCCAATATGGTGGACGATTATACCCATTGCCTTGCGATTGGCAGTAATGTGACAATGTGTCAGTGAAACGGCGTGTTTCTGAACAAAGCGTCAAGTTCGTACTTGTGTTTTTCAAACATCATAACACGTTACAATGTTGTGATAAAAATGTGTTCTCAAGGCAGAGTTAAAAGTATTGTGTTGCGATCGCTGTGTTTTAAAAGGCATGGTGGCTGCATTGTAATCGTTATGCAGGGTAGGTGCATGTGTGGATTTCAAACATATGCAAAATGTGTACGTTTTAACTATGAACTGATGTTCAAGTCTGTTGATCACTACGTTGTACCTTAACGCTAGGTTTTTGAAACATAGTTGTGTAATGAGCTTACCTTTCTGTGATTTGGATGTCTGTCACGATCCCCTCAAAAAACTAAACTCAACCAGATAAATTTTAATAAATAATACAGTAAACCTGAAAACCATTAAGTACCAATTCATGTAAACATTAGGTGAATAAACATTATGGTAGGACTATATGTTTGCATGTTCACCACTATCTTTTTAAGTAATGGGTGCATATTTCACTTGAAAAGGATTATTTCTACACACATTCGGATTTCCTGATTTTTTAAATACAATTTCTGCTATATTACATGCTTCACTTTATTGAATACCGCCTAAACATAGTAGGCCTACACTATCCTGACAGGGCCTACCTACAGCAACATATTTCTACATGTCACTACAAACATCAAACATATCCAATAATTAATTACCAATGGTAAAGACTAGGTACCTGCTACAGAATCCTTACCTAACGTTACTTAACTACACCACTTGTTATTACACCGGAAACACACATTTCTACTTAAATGTCCCAACACTTATCATTACCAAACATATAAGTTTCCTGCCAAAATGAAATACCACGCTAATTTTATTATCCGACATGGAACACATAGTTTGCACAATGGTACATATATAATTTTCATTCGAAAACACCACGATGCACGACATATTTTAGCTCCATATTAAATATTTCTCTTCTGAATAACACCATATACACTCTTATCACACACTTATTTCAACAACACTTCAAACAATATTATTTCCTATAAAACAGGCAATAAATCACTCCTAAATCTGACAGATCCAAACCGGCAAATTACTGTCGTTAAACTAAACTCACCTGTTGCATTTCCTCTAACGTTTATTTTATTCCACATGTTTATACAGGCATGCCACTCTCGAAAACTTAACACCTAAGTTGTTGCAAATAGCACATAACATTACCTGCAATAGCTCAAACACATAATTTATTAGCACTGCAGTATTAACAATGCATGTAAAATGATAAGAATTTAACACACTAGAAAAAAATGCAACGCAAGATTCTCTTGTACCTGCAAATAAATAAAAACTTGATTCCCAAAATTAAAACTCTATTCACCCACAACACATTATAAATACAAATACCTACTTATATTTTTCATTCTGGGAAAACTGATAGATGACGTTAAGTACCATTTTTGACAATCACAGCGACTACTAGCCTGTGGCCAGATCAACACATCCAAAAATCTTTAGTAAAATGCAATCATCTAAAATACACTAAACACTTCAATTAAATTATGACAATGTGTAACTGACCTCTTTCCACTAATATCTGAACTGATTTAAGTTTGGTACATGACACAAGTTTCAATTTGTTAATGAAATAAAGCAATTATTTCTGCTGAAAAATTACGCATTTCGGATTCAAAGAAAATCTGGATCCTGGGTACTTCTAGTAGTGCACATAACTGCATCAGAGTATGGCAACATGAGAGACAGAAAACAGTCTGAAAATCTCCATAAAAAGCAATGTCAGGAGAATCCAATAAACATAACATTTAAAACATTTCCTGGATGTACGTTGCTAATATGAATACTGTAACTGTACGATTTAGTATGTAACTATATTAATATATGAAGAAGGCCAAAGTGCACGTTTCACTATTTATCTCATTGAAAATATTAAGTACTCCTAATGCAAGTACATTTAATACAACCTCATAAAAGGTCAACAAAATATATTGAAAGATTGGATGCAATTTTTTTTACGCTTACTAAACCAAAAGAAAAAAAAATTGAACTGTGAACTTCGACAAAGGATTTCTTCCATTGGAAAGCTGTTAGTTTAGTTGAGGGAAAGAAACATAATCAAAAAAATATAGGAAAATACATACTTCTGGAGAGGAAATTGTACAAAGGATATTAACAATGAAAATAATAATTTTTGAAATGTTATTTATTTAATTTAAACAAAATTCTACAGCATGATAAAAAGGCACAACAAGAGTTACTATTCAACACAACTGATGGTACTGCATGAAAATTCAATTCTTTCTTCTCCCTGGTGGTGAAATCCAAAGGCAAACAATGATTACCACACACATTTTGTTGGCATGGATCTGTGCTTCTTCAATGTTAGTCAGGGGTATAATATCAGGTAAGAATTTTGCAATGGTCCCAAACTATTTCAACCATCTGTAAAAGACAAATGAAATTATCTTTGACATACAGGTAAAATTCTAGAATAGGGTTTTTTGGAAGAAAAAAAGTGGTATAATTCCACACTACTAATTACACAGAACACGAATTTACTAGGAGCATCAAGATATGACCACTAGAAAACCCAAAAACGATAATTGGGAGGGCTATGAAGATCAGGGAAAATGTGAGGTAAAATAAGTGAAAAACATGTACACAATTGTAATATTTATTCACAAAAATACATTAAATTGCAAAAAGACCTTACCAAACAATACCTAAATTGACAATATTACCAATAATGCTACAAATACGATAGCAAGGAGGGTTATGAAAATCATGGAAATTGTAGGGTAAACAAATAAAAAATATGTAAGTTTTCATGAAGATATTGTACCCTGCAATTTCCCTCCAGTTCACAGCCCTTCCCACTATTATATTTGTAATTTGTATTGGTAATATTGCCAATTCAGGTACAGTGCAAATGGGCTACACTTGAAATTCACTTCATGGGATCTACTCCCCTGCTGGCGCTGGGACTCTGGCTCGGTGCTCAATGTTAAGCTATGCTTGCACAGTATTTTTAAGTGTGATGGGGGAGCTATGCTTGAATATCATACATTAGGCCTATAACAGTAACATGTGGGTGAGTTTGTAGAGGTAATATTGTGAATTAAGATTAGTTTCAAACAATATTCTTACATGTAATACAACTTAGCGACCCGATACTAATATAGTGGACGTAACTTACAATGTTTTACTGCAAAAACACACTGATTTTCATAGGCATTGGCACTATCACATTTCTTTTTTTTTTTTACTGCAAACTGCTCGAAGCCCCACTAAAATTCCTTTTAAGTACAATGAATCATAATCATACCTAACATGTCCAGGCATTATTTCCCGATTAAAAAAAGTCCTTATTCTAGAAAATTACTGACATACATTCACCCTAATTGTAAAAAAAGAAAGTAATCTAGTAAGTACATAAACAATACATTCTTCAGGATGAAATTGTAACGAGAATGCTGCGGCTAATGAAACTAATCGAGTAGGCCTACTCCAATTACTCTACTGAGTTGCACTAAGTGCACACTGACAGAGTGCACTTATCTACAATGACACTAAGGTGTTAAGCCCTGTAAGCGTGCACTATCACTGCAGTCAAATTAACTGTTTTAACTGCCAATATGCCCGGTAACGAAAAAAATATTTAAGGCTATGACAGAATAATATAACCTTGTGTAGTTTCAATGGACCACTAAGTACTCACCCAGTATAGTCTATTAGGAGTATTTTAATATTTTACTGTAATTTTACACATAAATGGCTGAAATTCAAAACATTGTAGAGTTACTGCACTATATCACACTCAATGCACAATGATCACTCATTATCATAAAACATAATTGTATAGGCACATCGTTAGTATTCCAATACATCCTATGAAATTCACTTTTGGAGAGCATTATAAGCAACAATTTAATTGAAGGGTCAAAATGCTCATAAATACAATAAAAATTTTAAACACTATTTTATAATTTTTTTGGACTTAAAAAGAAGATTCTATCTTTAAGCTAGATTACATGGCCTACAAAAAACCCTAACTTGCAAAAAAAAAAAAGTTACATAAAAAATCTGGCTAGGGTAATCCAATGAAACTAAGTATCCTAACATATTATAAATTCTTCCAGTAGGCAGGTGATCCACGAGCACAATATTCGACAGGTCAATTAACTAAATATTCCCAGGTCTAGACTTGGTAGAACTAGAAAGACATCCTTTATTTTACTTAAAAATGTACAATTCACTATCTCAAGAAGCAAGGCAAATTAATGGTAAATTATTTCATAAAACTCTCCAAAAAAATGTTAAATAAGCCACTTTATTCTCTAAGTGAACTGAATGTAGAGCCCCTCTAGGGTGAAAACTGTAGTTTTAAATATGCATGTTAATATGATGATGTTATAATTTTTATTATAGATATGTATAGGCCTACAATTTTGTGTCATGTTTTGCTTTAGCTATCTCAACTTTATTTGTGAAATGTTTATATTGTCTTAATGATTTGTAATGTGCTACTTTTTAAATTATATTTTTTTTGACGTAGTCAATTCTGGTTGTAACGGTAAAAGACATTGTAACAAATAAAAAAAATAACCTACGCCAAGTAGCAATACTTTTAGTAATTTGAGGTGGACTACAGGAAGTTAATCACAATAATTGTGCAAATATTGACAAATTTAAATCTTTTTTTTTACTGACAATGTGATTATTTTCCTCATTAATGACATCTACAAATGTTACATGGAAGTTTATTTTAGTGTTATAAAAAAAAAATTGTGCCACCTGATACTTGACTTAAGTTATTAAAAAACTCTTGCAATTGAAAATAAGTTTTCTTTACCCGATTTACAACATTAAGCAGCATTAAGTTTACAATATCACTTAGTCAAACACTAAAATGGAGAACATAATATTAGATTAAACCAATATGAATTTCGAAATATAAGTACATTATCCATTTACACACACAATTAGGTTACAAAAAATGACAATCGCAAACAGCAACATTAGCTTATACAGTTCTATCATATTCTTTGATGGGTCTAGCTACACAAGTAAAACACTGAGATCTATTTACACTACCACTTACTTCATATTAGGTACATGACTTTACGCAATAAAACTACTGTGGCATTCTAACATAAAACATGCAGAAAAGAATGTATAGGTACTTACCTTCCTGCACTGAAAGGAAATAAATAAGTCACATCAGGATTTATACAAGCATTATTTTCACACGTCGGCACAAGACGACATGTGTTCTTTGCCATTATAATGGCACTTTCATAACCTGTCAAAAAATAAGGATTAAAGTAATGATAACAACCAAATAAAAACATCAAGTGGCCACTTATGCTGGGTCCACAACAGTGCGATGCGTTACAATACGTTGGGCTGCCATGAGCTATACTCGCTGGAGAACTTTATCAGGACAGCTGCCGTCATCACACGTGACAGCGCAGAGCTACGGCAACAAGGGATACCGTCATGTAGTCCGCTAAGTGTAAACACTGCCACGTCCACTGACTGTCAAAACAATAACATCAGGGCACCTGAAGTCCAGCTACCTGCTGAACAACTGAGCGGAGTGGTAGAGTATACACCAGCGACAGCGCCCGGTGTAAGGAGACAAGGGCGCAGAGACATGAGGTAGACACGTGAAAATGACAGATCGGAACAGGAACCACTCACTCCATGCAGGTACTGCCCCAGCGAGTAAATGCACTGGCATCGACATTGTCCGACCCGCCAACAACAACAAAACTCGGAGTATGGAAACGGGGAGCAGGAGTAGGGACCATGCCTCCTATCCCCGAAACCAAAACACCACCACGTAGCAACCTAGGCCAAATCTACCAAAATTATGACAGCTTGTTACGCATACCCATTAGTGTCAACACAATCCCCACAGTTGCACTAGCCGACACAGCAGCATCGCATAACTTCATCAACGAGAAATTAGTGAATCCAGAATGGTTTAACAACTGTAAACAAACAGTTCAACTTGCTACAAGTGACAACGGACATGCTAACGGAAACACAACAGTCAACATCCACATCCAAGATGAAACAATGACAGATCCAGTATTTATTATGCCGGACCTCAGGGAAGACGTCATCCTGGGAGCTGATACAGTAACTCCCACTACTTCTAACGAATTACCACAGAACTCTCATCCTATTAAACCCACTAGTGAGCCACGCATAGAACCACTCACTTTAATGGAAGATTGCAGTGTGTACCTAGATCACCTGTTGGGTATATATTGGAAACCTCTAGGTAATCCCGAGCCAAGTACCCCACTTCGGCCGTGTATAGTCCCAAGCGAACCCACCAATACGTGTAAAATGTGTACAGCCGCTGGGAAATTGATAGTTGTTCATGTCCCTCCAAAACCAGCAGTTTCACGTAGGACAATGACTGTTACCCCAGACTTTGCCCCCACGAGGAAGCCAACTAGGCCTGCGCCTTACAAACACATGGGAAGCGCCCGAGAAACCAAACAGTTCCTAGCCGGGAGGAATCATTTCAGACTTCTCTCATGGTTTTAGTATTTTCATTATCCCCACTACATTGTGACAGCTGGCATCACAAATTTTGACAACCTTCACGGTGAGCCAGACCAAATTCCCTGGGAGGGAGGTTTATGTGGTCAAGCTCGCCCTGATTCCCCTCCTCCAATTAAAACTTCTCCGCCTAGAAAGTGTCCCCCCCAGATCTCCCAACGCAGGAAGATCCGCGACCCCGCAAGGCAATCCAAATAACAAGTCCAATGAAATTTCTGGAGGAAGCGGTCTTAGCTCGTAGTACAGGGAATCAGCGCTCATACATTCAGGATATCATTTATTGCGAGTTTATTTTCTAAATTTTAAATCTTTTGTCTTCCTCTCCTCTCAAACAGTAGCAGGAGGAGTGAGAGAACGTGTAAAGACCATGCAGCATATTTGTGCACACTCAATTTAATAATATTTTGAATAGGAACTACTACTTACTAGGTATTACTAATACACTAATTTTCTTCCTGCTTTTATTCACATCAATTTTAAACAAAACATTGTAATTTATAAATAAAATGTAGTAAAAGTCCAATCAAAAAAAGTTTTTTGCATTAACAGAAGTATAAAACATCTGTGAAACATGACATATTTAGTATGAATGTGTAGGTTCTACTTTTTTACCAATTCTCAGTTTTATCCAATATAAATGGAAAATAAAACTCTGAATTTTTAAAAATCTGGCTCATCTGTGTATTTTGGAAGAGATAAATTGAACATCTCATTTTCATCAAATTGATATTTGTTAAGTGTGTGTTTAAGATTGACGATTTCAACTCGCTCCAAGAAATCAGCTTTTCAAACAATTAAACTGCATAGAATTCATATTCACTCTGAATAGTAAAATACTGTAATCTTCAGAAGCTGTTATTTGCTTTTTATTTTAGTAAATAGAAATGTAACATCTGATCTATCATAAAGAACTACATTTTCGATACCAATGCTTCGTGGAAACTCATCATAATATAAACTAGAGCTGGGTGGGATCCCAATTTTATTGGGAAAAATTAGGGAAATATATTTTTCCACAAAGTCTGGCGGGAAATAATTTCCCTGTAATTTTTTTTGGAATAAAACCTTCATGGCCCTATCTTGCCAGCATTAGTAAATAATAAATAAATGCAAGTCAACGTACCTATGAGTATTAATGGTTTCATATAAATATAATGCATACGTAGTTTGCCACCGGCCATCATATGTAAACAAACTTCGGTGTGCCTTCTTATAATTCCACATAGTAAATGGTATTTTTTCTGCCGTTCATCACTTTATAAGTAAAACACATGTTATAGACACGTGAAGCAGGCCCTATATATTTTTTAACAAAAGTAGTTTTTATCAATATAATGGCGTTCAGTTGTGGGTGAATGAACACTTTCCTATAAATGTATTTCAGCAGCTGAAATAATGCACACTTCTCACAAGCATTAAGAAAGTAACGTTTAGAATTATATGCCTGTATTGTTTAAGAATAGAGATGGTTATGAAATCAGTCTTTTACTTTTCACGCGCTCGTAACTTTGTTTAATTTTGCAAACTTCTTATAAACACTACCAAATAATTCCATTGCGAGCCAAGAAGTATATCAAATGCACACATGCAAAATCACATTTAAATTGGCATGAATGCAATTGCATTTCCACGTAAAATCATAAAAGTCAGAAATATCATGCAGTTTTAAGGCCACATGATTCTTGTTAGGTTAAGGATAAGGTTAGATGGCAGAACAGTTGTCGACAGTGACACATTTTTGTCTAAGGTGGTACGTTATTGGCCAGAACATCACGTGACATAGAATGTCGCCCAATGATAGTCATCGTTAGGAACAATACAGAATGTGTGTTTATTTTGCTAATCACCCATAAGAGTGCTTGCATGATGTAACACAATTAAATTTTCATTCAGAGATTTTTTTTAATCAATAAACTTGTAGTTTTGAATGAAAGTTTTAATATTGTGTCATTTGTAGTGCGGTAACCTATACCTATGACATGTTAATTTGGTACAAAACATTATTTATAATTTTTTAAATGTATTATTTACTCACTCTACAGTTTGTTTACGTAGTTTGTTAGAAGCAATATGGATATAAAAAATAGTGGTAAGATTCAAAACGCCTATTTGGCATTTTTACGAGAGAAAAAAAAAAAAAACCCCACATATTCTGGTAGTACAGTACATTAATCTTGAGTTTTTATTTGTACATCTTTGTTAATTTTCTAGTGTACCAACAAATTCCTGATCTCATCCCGTTTCCTGCCCAAAATTTTCCCAAGCCCAAATTATATATCCCGCCCTGCTCTAATATAAACATCTTAACCTTGAAGTGCTCCAAGTGTTTTGTTTATGCCATAGATGCGTGTAGTTAGGTAAACTTGTTCTTCAGGCACCTTCAGCCATAAACACACGCATAAATTCAACTTTCATACCTTTACCTAATACGTTTTCCTCTCATTACTCTGGCACCCTTTAGTCTTGGGCATGACTGGACCCTCCGCCCTTCAGGATTATGCACAAAGCTCAACACTGGGAACTATTCTCTTCCTCAGTCTGGATGTCTTAGTTACCAGCAAAAGTACTGCTTCCCTGGATACAGACAGTGTTGACAGCTACGCATTAAAATATACCCCCTTGAAGGAGACTTGGTTACAAGCAGCAGTAATGCTGCTCTGGGTTCTCTCCATAGCGGAGATTGTGATGCCTCCCCTCCCGGTAATTGGGTATGTGCATCTTCTAAGCAGGAAACATTTCTTTACTCAGCTGGGCGCCTGACTTCCAGCAGTAGTGCCACTTCTCTGGGCACCACCGAGACAGCACGGCTCGCCATGATTCTTCCTGGAGATCTGGTTACCAGCATTAGTGCCATTTCTCTCGAGTCCTCTTGCAGAGATATGTGGAGTGACACCATTCTTTGGGGAGTGGTCTGATCCCAGGGAATTTGTGCCAGAGAGAGGTTCCGGCTCTCTAGAAGGCTCACTCTTTTCTCCATATCACACTTAGTCCACATTTTGTTAAACACCATCTGGTGTCACCTTGCTGGATGGAGGAAGGTGGAAATGATCAGCACTGCACAGGCTAGATGTACTGAGGAACAGGGAGCCAGCTCCCAACATGTATATACAGAGCTGAAGGAGGAAGACGCCTACCGATGAGCTAGTGCCACCTCTACACAGAGTGAATGGTCACTGCAGAAGACTAACATTTCAGCACAGGAATATAAATCAGGCCGGTTCACAGCACCTCAAGCCATTTCTCATTTGCCTTCCATGCAGCTGACATATCAGTTCCTCTCCTTACAACCTGCCTCCTTAGTCTCTCCCCAACTAACCTTCCATACTTGTCAGCAACTTAAAATCCCTCCTCCTGTACCACTGTAGGCTTCACAATTTGTTGGGTCACACGACTAGGCCTACTCTCATCCCTGAAGCTTCCTGGCCCAAGTGTTGCTATTTGAGATCCCACTGAGAGCACCACATCATTAATCCCCTTTCAAGGAGCCACTAGCTTCCTAGCTCTGAGGATGCAGTAGTTTTGAATGTCACCAACCACCAGGTAGACATCAAAATGAAGCATTATTTGAAAATTTACTTGGAAAGGTTAAACACATTGAATAACCAACAAAATAAAAGTTGATCTAGTCAGTGGGTCCTGAACTGGTATAAAAATGATTGCGTAGCTTTTACATTTATCAATTTGTTGATGCTGCATATATATTTTATAATTAATATACGAAAAAAAGCCAGTTAATATTTCAACTAAACTGTTCGTTATAACATCTTATCAAAACTATTTTTTTCCATTAATTTTATTATTAATGTCAATGTTTCTAAGTATTTCTTTTTCCTGTTTAGTAATACAGTTTTTGGTAAATGTAGTGATAAAAATCAAGTAAATTCTCATCTCAGAAATAACAAAAATATTTGAACTTTTGCATCTGTACACTTTGTGATGGAGCAAGCTTCATGCAATCTTGCAGCTAAGCATGTACAAGTAGGCTCCAAGGGGAAGTTGTATACTATAAGCACCAGCAAGCCTCTCTCCCCCCTCTCTACATTTTGGGCACTGTGTGTGTGAGTGTGTGCGTGCACCTGCACACGTATGTGTGTGTGTAAAACCCCTCTTCCGCTGCCCTGCACAACTTGACATAGCTTGGTTGTGTCCGATAACAAGAGCCAATTGTATTACAGATTTTCATTCTCGACACCAAGCTTTTCGGAGCAGCCTATGCCTCTATGCATACGATAACACCTTTCCAGCAGACTTAAATACGATAAGTGAAGTCAGCATGCCCTATGAAGCAACACTTAGTAATACACATAACTACATTGATACCACTAACACACACTGCACCATTTATGGACAGTAAAAAAAAAAATTACAGGGAAAGTAAATAATTTACAAATTTGCAAAACAAATACAATTTAATTACCTTACTGCCAACACAATGCAGCTGCAAGTTTCACTTCCTTCTGTCTAAAGATACAACCAATACAGCACATGAGTTAAGAGGTAGAATGATGGACAGATCTATGACACAACAGTCTTCCATTTATTCTAGTTTACAACACAAAAAAAATTCAGTAAACAGAACATGCAAGTAAAATGGTAACAAAACATTTACACAGTACAAAAGCTGCTGTGATGCAAACAACATTGCACACGAGTCAAGCACAGGCTGAAGTTACAAGTCATACTGGGTTAGATCTGGATTATCTTCTTCAGAGTAACAAATTAGGTAACACGAAATTCACATACAATTGTTGGTAATATTAAAAACTAAAAAGCAGTCACAGTAAAATGACAGTACCATAAAAACACACACAAAGTTTTGAAATACTAAATAAACCAAGTACCTTTAAGCATAAAAATAGCTGCATATTCCACCTTCACTCATATTATATTCTGAATGATTATTTAGCAGCACAAACCAAACTGTTGATAAAAGATGTAATAACATTCAGAAATAAAATCATTATATTTTAAAAGAGCCACTTAAAAGACAAAATACTTAATCCAGTTTGATATTACAAATTTTTTGGGTGTTCAAAACAGAAGAAACTCATTTTATGTTTGTCTTCTTTAATTGTGAAATACTATTTGACATTATGGTGGCGTTAGTGGTATTTAGTAGACAAGTAAGTCGTATTTTGCTGTACACAGTATTGTTACAAGTCGCCAGTCGGCACCACGTGAGCAGGTGAGATAAGAGGCAGGTAATCGAGGGCGTATCAGTTTCAAAGCCAGGACGACAAGATAATATTCTGCGGCACGACACTGCATGACCCTGGTTGTGGTGTTTATCCATATTTATCAAAGAATGCTCTCAATCACTGACCTAGGCTCTCAGCGCAACTTGGAATTTGTTGAACCTTCCAGATGGTCGCCCTAACTCTATTTAAGTGTGATGTGCCACATGGCTGGGAGTTTTTGAGTTCGAGCACACAAACAGATGATTGGCAGGATTCCGAGCGAACGGCGTGGTCAGCTGTGAAAAAGGGAAGGCAAAGACTGTGGGTGTCAACGTTTTGAAGGACATGACTGGAGCCTGAACTATTGGATCAAGTGCGTGAGTGAAAAGACATTATAACTGATGGAAAAAGATGGACTGGACACATGCTAATAATGGGTACGAGTTGATTTACTGTAATCAAAAGAGACATTAATTAAATCTGAAAAAAAAATTAAATAGTGTGCTCACTATTAAATAGAAAGAGTAAAAGTGGAGACAGCTAATTGATGTTGTACATAGTAGCAGATTGAATAAATCAGAGATCAAATTTAGTTTCTTTAAGTTTATTCTTTTTATTACTAAGACTTCCATCCCTTAAGAACTGGTGTCAGAAGTGGGACGGAGGCAAATATTGATTAATTAATTGTAAAGAAAATTTGGCAATAGTTTCATAATAAGTGATATTAGGACTAATTAAATAATGTAATAGCTGTAGGTGGAAATAATTAGGACTCTTTATACAACCATAGCAGTGAATGTTAACCAGAAAAACTTCAGCCAAACCTGAAGCACTGATTAAGGGGTTAGGTAGCCAGATGGTTAGCATCAGTGCAAGAGTAAATAGCTTGAAATAAGATATAAATAATCAAGTTAGTAGTGTAAAAGAAACTGTAAAAACCCTAGTTAATTCTGTAAAAGAAAATGTGAATGAATATGTAAAAGTGTGACAAGAGTATGTAAATAGCAAAATAGACTTTGTTAATGAGAATGTAGACAGAAAAATTGACTCATTTGATAGGAAATTAGAAGTCATTAGCGAGTTAGTGAATACAAGAATTCACAGTGTGAATGAAAGATTGGACAGAGTGACAAATAGTGAACAGTGTACAACACAATGGACAGCGTTGAGAATGAACAAACAGAACATCAGTGCTTTAGAGAGCGAACTACGCGAGTCTCTTCAACAACGGAGTTTCATCACACAGGCAGCCGACAAAAGTGACAAGGCAGTGCAAGATGTCACCAACACAGCAACTTCAGAGGATAACCAGCAGCTCAGCAGCATTGGTGTCACGCAACCGGCAACCTTGCCGCCATGCTGAAAGGCCCCGCACTGAGCATTCTACAATCTCTGCCAAAGCAACATCGACTGGAGTACCCCACACTGGTGTCGGCCTTGGAGCTTCGTTTCGGCGAAAGGTATCTGCAATATGCCCACCATGCACAACTGCGAAGGCAACCACTGCAGGAGCTATGGCAAGATGTTGTGCGGCTCTCCCACCTTCCTCTGGAATGTTTTTGTTTTGATGCCCTTATTTTTATTGGAAGTTCTTTTTTGTTAAGAGGAGTTAAACTACTTTTTGTAAGGAATGGCCAATTTATTTTTAAAATTATGAGGTATAAAGGTTTTTCTGTTTGTCTTTCCCGGGAATATTCCTTTCAACTTTGGCGGGCATTGGAAGGTTCTAGAGATGCTGCATTCAGCAGTGTTCTTAGCATTATTTTTTCGAGTTGCAAGCTGAGGTTAGCTTCAGGATTTCACTTTTTTCACAGTTTTACTGTTTATAGAAGTGATACACACTTTTTCCTGCATCGCTGCATTTTCTTGATTTTTGAAAAAAAAAAAAAAAAAATTTTTCTGCAGGGTGTTTTACTTCGCAAGTTCCGGAGCTGTTGCAGACGGGATTGTTTTGCTATGGAGCCATGAGTTCGGTGATGCTGCAGGGGTAAGATGAAAGTTTCGTGCTGGAGGCAGCAGCGGTAGTGTACGCCGCTCAGGGGAAAAGGGAGTGAGGCAGCAAGGTGAGGCTTGCTAGGGGAAGTTAGCACGTGTTGATTGATCGAAGGCAGTGTGGCGAGACAAGTCACGTGACACAAGGTCAGGAGTGACGTAACTTTTGGTGGTGTGCCGGCGAGCTGGGCAGACATGTCAGAGAAGCGGTCCATAGGAGGCCGCCCAAAATTGACATGATGTACTAAGTATCTCTGTTTTAAATTGTTTGTTTTGATCGTTTATTGGGACATTCTTTCCTAAGCTAAGAAAAAATTGCCTGGATCAATCTTTTAAATAGCTTTTTTTTGGGTTAGCTGTAGATGTAGTCACGGTTGAGATGCAGACAGAGACACTGTTCTGAGCTGTGAACTAGACATTAATAGAGGTAAGGCTACAAGAATAGGAACTTATAGTTGTAAGTTGAAGCTGCTCTAAAGTTATTGATTTTCAGTTGCGAATAAGTCGTGAAAAATTAAATTTTGAGTAGTATTTGTGAGAAGCTGATTCCTGTTTATGTTCTAAGGGACTTAGTAATTTTGACGAAGTTTTCACAGATGACTGGAATGACCTAACCTCGGACACAGAGATCCATTTTAAATAGTGATGGAATGATTCTTGGTGTTTGTTGATTCCGATTCTTGATTTGATTCCAAAATTTTTGATTCAATTCAATTAACAACAAATGTTAAATACGTTGCAACATTTTGTATAAAGTCGCACAGTTATACATTTTACACAACTTACAGTGGGGACTACAATAACAAGAGCTGGAGAAAATAATCTCTCTTAGTCGAAATAACAAATTTATATGCATTAACTATTTCATACAGTACTCTGTGGAAGAAATTTTATAGTTTTGTCATTTAGGAATGGCCCTGATAGATAAAACGAATGTGTCAACATAGTGTGATTTCAAGAATACTGCGCATTTCCCAAAACAATATAATTTCAAGGAAATACGGTAAACATTAAAGCAAGTCGTACATATGTATATTCTTTTTGTAAATTTTTCAGTGATATTTTTAACTTTTGATTTTGTTGCGGCTAGAGGCGTTTTATAATACTGCTGAATGTAAACAAAACAATTCAATCACAGTGCATTGGAGGTTAAATACACACATTAGTATGGACAAAATGTCCAAATGATAGACCATGTATGGTCTTTTACATTGGCTGCAGCATCATTCATAAATTTATGAGACTAGATATTTTATGAAAACAGTCCATTTAATATATCAGTTTAGATGTTGCACTTTTGTATAACGCAATTTTAAGCACAATTGTCAATGTAAATAAACATTCTATGCTGCGGCTGTAGATTACTGCACATATTCTAGTTGTGAATGTTCACTTCGCATCACTGTTACTAGCACTTAGAGGTGGTTTGTGCATGTAGAACTACGATTTCCGAGATTTAAAAATTGTCTTGAGACGAACTTGAGAATTTTTCTATCTCAATATTGCTAAGACTCGCACGTCTTTAGATTTTTTTATAGTGCCGAAGAAAATTTGTGTATATAACATTGGAGAAGAGTTCATTTGTTGTTGAGAAAGCTAATAATTTCGTGAGATATTGCGCATTTGTATTTCCCGTTATTTCAAATTTTAATGCGATTTACCACAAAATCATGCCTCTAATTAGGCACACAAGCTATTTGCATTGAATTTACAAGCCCCACCAGGTTTGCAAAATATGCCACCCAATACGAAAATGTTACAGAATCATATCGTATCAAACTTGTGAATGCAAAAAATCGGAACACATCTATTCTTAGATTCGGCAAGAATCTGTGGAATCAATCAAGGAATCAATAATCGAATTGCCCCATAAGTACTTTTAAATAATCAGAAATTTGTAGTAGGTTTCCAGTTGGTTGAATCAATAATTGCTAGCCCTGTGCAAATAATTGGATTTTTGAAAACCGTTTCAAATAATTGAATATTCAGATTCGATTCAATGTTGAATATAAATAATTTGAGATCTCGAAATTTCGACTTTTTTCAAAGTGCAAATGTTGATATTTGACCAGGGTTACAGTTTTTGTGGATTTTATTGGGTCTAAATAGTGATTTAGGTTTGAATATTTGTGGTTTGCAACATACCTTGTTATCCCTCTGCAGTATCATAACAGCGAAGCGATTCCCCCTTCTACCTCCCAGTAGAAGCAAGTGTTTGACCCTCCCCCCTTTTTAAATTTCCTCTCTGGACTGGTTATTTATTTATTTATTTTTAACTGTTGTTCTG
This sequence comes from Dryococelus australis, assembly GCA_029891345.1. Classification (NCBI taxonomy): domain Eukaryota; kingdom Metazoa; phylum Arthropoda; class Insecta; order Phasmatodea; family Phasmatidae; genus Dryococelus; species Dryococelus australis. The sequence goes on along the minus strand of CM057003.1, from coordinate 87,994,985 downwards.
TTTGGTTATTAAAAAGAAATACTAAAGATATTATTTATGTTGAGAAGCATATCAGAAATTTAGTTCAAAAGGGCTTCGTGCTTGCCCTCTGTTGTTTTATTCTATTTAAGCATGTGGTGGAGGCTACCCTTTCACTTTTGTAAGAGTATTATATGTTCGTCAAGTATTATTTTGAAGTTCTAGTAACCCCTTCTCCCCTCCCCCCTTTAAATTTTCTCTCGAGTATAAGTTTCTAGTGTTTCCTTAGCCCACATTTCCACCTTTTAACATTTGGTTTTGACAGCAGTATTAGAAGATTATAAGTTCTCTGTTATTTAGCTGTAAAATTCAGCCCTTTTTAACATTTATTGTCGGCTCCGGGAATTTTTTTTTTTTTTTAACAACATTATTCTGTGATTTGGTTCTAAATAAAACTTAAAATTCCACTGGAATATCAAAGAATAGAACAGTTACCCCAGTTACTGTTCTACTATAAAAAAATATCGCTATTCTTGAAGTTAGTAAAATACTTCACTACAAAAATGGATCTAAATAGAAAACAGCAATTGAAACTTAGTATATATGATTTGGTATCTTAAAGTATTAAAACTAAAACCTGTTTAACCAATTACTCTAACTTTACACTTTTCCCCCATTTACACTATTTTCCACTCGTCCCCAGAAAAGTGTCAATAGGGTTTTACTGTATACAACTGACAATATAACATTCTATGATGTTACTGTTTCTTACCAGTCTTCTTCCGACGCCCCTTACTATCCACACACACCCAGACATCATTCTTCTTTGCAGGTGCACTGTCCAGACTCATCTGCCCAAGTGAACACGTAACATCTGTGGTGACTGCCGGGGTGACACCCACAGCAGCAGGTGTACTTTTCTCAGTCTCTCTTTTGGGCACTGCGCAGGCAATCTGTTCCTGCACGTTCTTGTGAGGAGGTCGCAGCTGAGGTGGCTGTGGCCGAGGTGGCTGCAGCTGAGGCGGGGGTTTGGGGTACGTGCCGTGGAGAAGCTTCCCCTCACGCTCCAGCCCCTGCAGGCGTCGCCGTTCCTCATTGCGGAACCTCTTCCTCTCCTTCCTGCAGCAGTAAGCACTCACATTTCTGAACCATAGACTTGGTACCACAGATCCACACGGTGGGAAAGAGCTCCACTCAGGTGAAAAATGCAACCATATGAAATATGTTCATGCTAATTTTAGCCTACCTTGTCAGTGAGTGATGGTGAGTTTTAAAAATGATGGGGAAAAAATTGTCATTTACTTGCCACCCTTGTTGAACAAATGCCTTTTTCTGTCTGAACTTCAATTATGTTGTTTTAATAGGTTTTACTGTATAATTGTCTGAACTTCAAACACGCCTTTATTCTGTCTAACTTAAATTATGCATTCATTAAAATGGTCTGAACTTCCACTATGCATTCATTCTAAAAGTCTGAACCTCAATTATGCATTTATTCTAACAGTCTGAACTTCAATTATGCATTTACTATAACACTTCAGTTATGCCTAGGGGCTGAAAAAATTAACATTAATTTTCTTTTCACATCTGATGGCAAGCTGTAAAAAAAGGAACAATCTACTTATGTTGGTTTCATTTATTTGCTTGAAAATCGAAATAAGAATTTTTAAATAGTTTTTTTTCTGAAATTTTACAACTTCTTTTTCCTGAACATTTAACCAGTGGTCATGATCATAGAACTTATGATATACCAATTACTAGCCTGGATTACTTTAATAAATATTACGTAATATTAAATCAACACAGTGATCTGCAACTTGCCTCTATAAGAAAATATTTTTAAAATCAAACAATTTATTTTTCTTATATATTGTGAAGGAGTTGGTATTTAAAGTAAGAGTTTAAATAATCTGAACCTACAGAGTATATAGAAAAAATGAATACTGATTTTGTTTCAGTAATTTTCACTTTCTAAAATATGATTGCAATATAGTACATACTTTTTTTCATCCAATGATTACTTACATCATGCATAGTAAAAATCAATCATTACTCATTTAATTTGAAGTGTGTTGTGTATTTCGGTAGTGTCTATTGTTCTCCTATGTGTTCATTTTTTATTGCATGATTGGTAAAATTTGGTAACACACAACAGATGGCTAAACTTACAATAAAGGTTTCCTTTTAAACATATAATTTTTCATCATAGAAATAAATTGGCAGCCCAACATGAAAGCCTGTACTATATGCCCCATAATATATCAGCAAAAAACAATTTTGCACAAAATTATTTTAGTCTAACTGAAAGTTCAAAAATTTGTAGGCCACAGATATGAGTTATTTTAAATTCTAACTGCATTTAGACATAACTGACATTAAAACATCTTGCTCGTTTGTTTTTGGTGGACATTTTGCACAGTCCTGCATTTCCATGTCCCAAGTTACATGGGCAAGTTTGTCACTCGTGTACAAGTTACGCGCAGCAAAATGACATATGCAAGAAAAATATATAATATGTAAGTGTAAACCATTTTAAAAGCTGGATTTAATTTTGTTACTTTGCTGACACGGTGTCCATTTAAATTATATTTTGGAAATCCCTGACTTTTCCCCGTTTCCCAGGCAGAATCTTAACATTTTCCCTGACCTTTTTTCAGGACCAAAACGCCAGGGAAGAAGTAAAACCAAATTCAACATGTAATGCAGATAAAGTCAAACGGATTCAAGATACAATTCTTTAATTGGTGTGTATTTGAACCATAAATTAATTAACAATTTGGAAAATTCTGGAATTTGATGCATGTCGCTTAAGACTTAGTCAATATAACTAAAGAATGCACTGGGTCAGATGCACTCTGGTTAACAATTATTTGCTCTGAGTAGACTTTCTGCCAGAGGTTAACACTGGTCGAGTTGGTTTACGAATAGGTACAAAATCGGCTGTGAGTGGTGCTGCTATATGTCTGAAGTGTAACCTTACCCCATTGATATAGGGTTGACTTACCAGGGTACACCAGCACCTGTTTCTGGAACTCTGGTACAGACGCAGGTCGACTGGAACCAGCAGTCTCCTTGGTAGTGCTGGGTGACGAGTTTCCATACGGGGTGGTACGGTATGTCTTGCTCCACTGCTTCCGAAGTAGAAGTTGGAAATGCCCAACCTGGTGTCACTCCCAGTGACCAGGGCACGAACTGCTGGATGACACTCAATGCCCAGCCTAGTATTCATAGGGAAGTAAACAGGGATGCTGACTGAAGAGGAAGGCCTCTCCAGGTGACAGGCGGCTTGAACTCATTCCTGTGGGGTGTCTCCACCAAGGGCAGAGAGGATATTGGTGCAAACTCGCTTAGCAGCAAGGAACTTCTTTTTCTCTTCCCTTCAAGCTCCGTGCCTTTCCCCAAATGTCATAGAGGCAGTAGTGACTAGTAGGGCGTAAGTAGTTAACAGTACCCTAAGTGTAGAGCCCAACAGCAGATGATGGCGTGAACCCTGTGCTCCAATCAATTCTGCACCTTAGTGCACAAACCTGGAGTGGTGGGTCGTGTGGATCGTCTTCCTACTACTGTTGAGATGTGGTCCAGCAACAGTTGGGCTTCCAGTTCCAGGCAAAATACCCCTGCCAACACTGACGGCGCTCCGACAGCGATACAACCTGAGGTTGCTGTCCTGCTCCTGTTGGATGAGTACCTAGTAGTTGGGGCTCTACCTTTCTGTACACCGTGGTGCACAGAACGGGTGGTCATCGAAAGTGGTGTGTGTTTCCAATGTACAGGTTCTGAAGGGGCTCTGTAGTCCTACACTATGATTCATACAGTTAGAAAAACTCGGTCTTCTGTTTGCTCCGTTCCAGGGATGAGTACCTCGTAGATGGAAAGTATTTACTTCTATAACAGATTCACTCTTGGGGTAGGAATAAAACTTATTTATTACAAATAATAAATACTGGACGACACATACTCTTACTACTAAACAAGTGGGAAAGGAAATAGCTACGCTCTACAGGTGAAGGTGATCTCCTCCTAGGCTACTCAACATTAGAATGACTGACGGCTATGAAAATAACTCAGATGTAGTTACTCTACCTTGGGATTGTCTAGACAAGACTTTTACATAAGAGGCCATTACCAAAAGGGCAGTGGGTGTAGTTGCCACTCACCAGCAAGTAGCGGCGGCTGTTGAACCAGGAGGATCAACAGCGGAAGTGTGGAGTGAAGTTTTGCAAGATTCTGGTGTTGAGAGCTTCTGGAAGCTGCTGATGGTTGAAGCCTCTGGAGCTTCTGGTTGTTGGTGGTTGAAGCCTCTGGTCGTTGGTGGCGGCAGCCACTGTCGGTTGCTGAAGATCTATAACACCTGGTAGGCAGTAGAGAGCCGCAGTTCAGAAGTGTTAAGGCGAGCTACTGGAGAACAACTGGCGTCTTCGCAGACAGGCCTTATATAGTGAGCTCGGCCGGCCCACGCCTGGATTGTAGTGGGAGCTGTGACGTCTGCCCAGAGCGAGCATGGTGAGAGAATCTACCCCCTGCGCTCTGCTACATGGCCTCGGATGCCCGGTCCTCTTCAGAAAGCTTTGCTGGTGTGGCGACACTGTCTGTCAGGTGCGTCGGGAAGGCTGACGTGTTACTGCGGCCGCTTGGAAACAGTTATACTACGTGTCTATAACTGTCACTCCACGTGAAACAATCCCGTAGCCTATATGGTTGTGGTTCCTGGTATAGTATAACATGTTAGGATGAGTCGCTGTCGTTTGGTATTGGTATAACTCACATAAGCTGCATGTATAAATCCCCCCCCCCCCCCCGGCAGTGCAACAAAGTCTCATCCGTCATTAGTAAAGTTGGAGTAGGAGGTAGAGCGGTAATCCCCTCCCCCTCGCAGGACTGTCTGAAAGGTCTGAGCATGTTGGAGCCTCGAAATTTTTTTTTTTGGTTGGGTTAGCTGACACCATTACTGTGGGTTGGTTGATATCTGTAATTCCTCTCGCTCTCTGGTGTGCTGTTTCTCTCTTTTCCCCTTGCCCGGCCAGTCAGCGTTGGAGCTTTGCTAATGTGTTTGCCTCCCTGTGGTTTGGGATTACTGTCAAGAGTGATGCGGTATACCAGATGTCCCTTGACCTCCGATATTATACGTGACATTTACAAGCTCAGCATATTGCTGTGGTTACTTAATATAAAAATTATGTACAACACTACCTGTGGAAAGAAATTTACATAATAGAACTATACATTCAAAAATAACTGGGAATTATATATATATATATATACACACACACACACACACACACACACACTGCCTTACTTGCGGGCGGCTTGGAGGAATTCATACTATCACTTTGCATGCATGGTGTATCATGCTGGAGGAAACCCTGCATTCTCTTTTAGACAACCTGTGGATCTCACCACAAGCACAACAGTTACATGTGACATAATGGAAGGTTGCCAACCCCAGGCCTTCCATCACCTGAGGCTGGCTAGCCATTGATTCAAAACGAGTACCCTTTAATAAATGAAACTAAATTCCTATAGAGGTCACCTAACATTCTAAATAAGAGCACTAAATCACATTTCAACCTTGGATTATTAAAGAAGTACCTTTGGTTATGATTTATGAGAGTTATTGAAAGCTCTGTGGCATAGTCTCTAGTTCGACTCTCTCTAGATATAAAAAGGTACCAATAATATTCAACATAGAAAAACACTCAAAAATTAAAACTACAATTATTTCATACACAACCACTACATGAAAATATATCAGGAATGAAAATTAATTAATTTTCTGGGGTGCTTTAAAGAGAGTCTTTGTTATGATCACTTAGGATAATATATCTTCACATAGTACTCTTTAAAACCCATAGTTATATTTACTTGTGTACCTACACATCAAATAATAATTTTTTAAAAATCTAAGCTAACTAGCTCTCCTTTTAGAGAGTCAGTTTCTACATCACTACTATATGTACAATGGTGAAGTCTTTTCTTTATGTAATCACTGGCACTGTGCAGAGCGTCTATCAGTTTTACAGTTTGTAACTAAGTGGGCTGTCAGTCCCTTTAACTCATTGATGCAATGTGGTAAGAATTTATACCTATTTAACAGGTTCCTGAGAATAGCTAAGTGACTGCTAATGCCGAGTTTATGTCCGTCTCATTTTCACTTTACAAGTGCACTGAATTTCTATATTACACATATTTCTCACACATGGGTTTACTTGGCAACTTATTGACTGCTGCCTAATTATCGTATTTAGCCGAAAGGAAGACGACCCTGAAACTAAGACAACCCCTTCCTAAAAATTTTTTTGGAAGGAAATATTTTTAAACCTGAATTCAAGACTACCCCTGTGAAGCACTGAAAAAAATTATTTAGGTTGAAAGTATTTTTGCATGAATTTGTGGACAAACCCTTCAAGAAGAAATGCTATTATACAAATAATATAATATATTTTATTTACTTTTAAAGAAAAGCTAATCACAATGAAATAGGTATGTCCAAGCTGGCTGTATGGTAGCAGCAACTTTCTTACACTGTAAAACTTTTGTGGGTGTTATATTTGTAACTTGAGACATTTTGCTTTCCAGTAAAGCGCTTCCTCTTTGCAACCATTTGCAAGTTAATAGGATTAGGATTAGCCAATTAATCGGACTAGCCATTAATCCGCAAAATCTATTTTTAGACCATCCCCATCAACATATAATTCACCTAGTGAATTAGAACCCTCTCGCCCCTACTACTAAAGCGGTTTATGTCTCTGGGCGACATCAGATAAGATAAGGAGACCCTTGTCAAAGTTAACCGGTACAGACTCAGCACTACAAAAATACATGGTATTTAAGCATGAATAGCATTTGTCAAAATCCTCTGTCTAATAGCATGCCAATTTTGGAGGATTAACTGCTTCCTAAGTAAAAAATTATGAATAGAAGCCAGTAGTAATGTTGTGCATGTAACACAAATTTAAATACTGAACTAGCAGTGTTGCACATTTATGGTATTTGTGCCTAGATTTTGAATTGAAGATGACTCATTTTTTTCTATTCCTTTTCTGCCAAAAAAAACCTGGTCTTCCTTTCGGGTAAATATAGTAATTGTCTATACAAGTGCTATCTACTGGCTCCTAAACATCACAATTTACTGTTCAAACTTGATGAGAGCCTAATAATTATGGCTTCTCTTTAAAAAGTCTAGTATCACTTTTTTCTTATACACTTTATAACCTAATTCTGATAGCACTAATGTGAGTGTCTGGAAGCAGTAATGTCCTGCATTACTCTCACTGTTAATTAACTGAGGCTATCAAGAGGTTAAGGTTTTATTAGCTAGGGATATAACGAGTCCTAAAAGTCACTGTAGCGGTAGTTTTGTTACGACTACCTAATATAAGCCTCTTTTTATGGCGCACCGACTTACTTGGTGGCTGTCTTGTTCTTCGCCGGTCTTCCCTCTGCTGTAGTGCTGTATGGACAGGATACGGCCATATGAAGCATGACGTGGGCCTTCACGGAGACTCCTTGTACCGGCCTGGCACTGCTACTGCTTTGGCAGCACGAGGGGGCATCACTCTCCTGGGGTCAGCATGTGGTACTGAGGCATCATATTCAGCTACAACTGTTGGGGAGGACTTAACATGCACTAAGGACGATGCGGTAGTCTGAGGGAGTTGCAAGGTAGAGCCCTCCACCTAGACTGCTCGGGTTCATACCCGTGGGGCAGGGAGTTTCTCTGTTGAGGCAGTGCAAGGGAGTGGCAGAGTTTTCGCTGCAGCTTTCCTGACCTACCACATTGGAGGATGTCTGAGGGGGGGGGGGGGGGGGACAAGGCAGGTTCTGTTCCCTTGTTGACATTAGACATGTACTCTGCTACAGAAGATGGTAGTGGCTCGTCGGTGTGTCTGTTGCTCAGTGGCTCACTTATTGTTGGAATTACTATCTCCGGGTTCAAGGTCGTCTTCGTCATCGTCCCCACAGGTACGACTCTTGGCTCTGGGGTAGTGGCAGACTGGGGGGAAGGTGCAGGTGGTCCTCCCACCTCCTTCGCCTGGGGTGTTTTGGATCGTTCAGAGATCCTACTTGACTGCTTCTTAATGCTTCGGAAAGTCTACTCTCGTGGGCTGATAATAGCTTGGCTCCCTGTCAGTGTCTGGTATTCTTGCCTCGGGCCTCCTGGTAGGTCTTGGCTCTTTGGATCTGGTCGCTGTTTTCCTGCGGGTGATTCGGGGGCAGTTGGTGCACTTCTACATGCAACTGTTGGAGTCGAATCAGGGTATGGGGAGGGGTAGCATTAAGCTAACTACCCTCCAAGTTGATCATGGTTCCTCTGTCTCTTCCCAGTTGGATGCAGCATTGTCTGCAATCCAGAATGCAATGCTGTAGAAGCAGCTATGGTTGCCCCAAAATCATAGATTCCCCAATGCGGGGAGCAACCAGGAAGTTGACCTGTGATGTCTTTCGATGAACCACGATCGTTAACTTTATTTCTCATTCTACCTCAAGGAGATCTGGTTGTGCCATCCAAACTTTCCTTTCGACGGAGATCAGTCAGGCTCGCTGGCGGGGTGTGAGCAGATCGCTCCTGACAAAATTACCAGTGGCTGCCGTATCTAGCATTGCCATGGTAATTTGCTTGTTTATGTGGACCTCTACACGGGACGCTTCAGGGGAATAATGCCCTTTAGTCAAAGTCTGGAGCATGACCATGGATTCTCCCCCATGTTCTGGTCCTGGGTTATCCCTCTATCTTTTTGTCGGGCAATCTCTGTGGAGTGTCAGCCTGTGCAGTACCGGCATTTTGGAGGCAACCAGTAGAGGGGAGGGGGATCACAGTCGGGGTTTTAGGTGGTGTAGGGGCAGCCCTCTTGGGCTGATCTGACATGGTCCCGTATTACTGGTTAACAGTAATTGACACTGGCCCCACATTGGGCGCCTGGAAAGCACTTGAAACACGTCACTTAGACTTAGTCAATGTAACTTTGATGTGCACTAGGTCAGACATGCTCTAGTTACAATTATTTGCTCTGAGTGGACTTTCTGCCAGAGGTTAACACTGGTTGGGTTGGTTTATGACTCGTACAAAATCAGATGTGGGTGTTACCACAATATGTTTGACTGTAACCTTAGCCCGTTGAGATAGGGCTGACTTACCAGGTTACTCCAGAACATGTTTCTGGAACTCTGGTGCAGACGCAGGTCAACTGGGATCAGCAGTCTCCTTGGTAGTACTGGGTGACGAGTTTCCGTACAGAATGGTATGGTATGTCTTATTCCAATTGATGGTTGCAGTGCTTCCAAAGTAGGAGTTGGAAATGCACAATATTGTATCACTCCCAGTGACCAGGGCACAAACTCCTGGATGACACTCAATGCCCAGCCTAGTGTGCGCAGGGAAGTAAACAGGGAGACTGACTGAAGAGGAAGATCTCTCCAGGTGACAGGCGGCTTGAGCTCATTCCTGTGGGGTGTCTCCACCCAGGGCAGAGGGGATATTGGTGTACACTCGCTTAGCAGCAAGGAACTTCTCCTTTTTATTTTCCCTTTGAGCTTCATGCCTTTCCCCAAATGGCATACAGGCAGTAGTGACATTTAACGTACTCCTAGTAGGACGCAAGCAGTTAACGGTACCCTAAGTCTAGAGTTCAACAGCAGTTGACGGCACAAACCCTGTGCCCCAATCAGTTCTGCACCTTAGCACACAAACCTGGAGCGGTGGATCATGTGGACCGTCTTCGTACTACTGTTGGGGTGTGGTACAGCAACAGTCGGGCATCCAGTCCTAGGCAAGATACCCCTGCCAGCACCGGCGGCGCTCCAGCAGCAATACAACCTGAGGGCTGTCCTGCTCCTGTTGGATGAGTACCTAGTGGTTGGGGCTCTACTCTTCTGTACACCGTGGTGCACAGATCAGGTGGCAATCGAAAGTGGTGTGTGTTTATGATGTACAGGTCCCTGAAGGGTATCTGCAGTCCTACACTATGATTTGTACAGTTAGAAAAACCAGGTCTACTGCTTGCTCCATTCCAGGGATTAGTATCTGGTAGTCGGAAAGGATTTACCCCTATAACAGATTCCCTCTCCCCCTACCCTGCACTGAGAGCCTACAAGCTGCCCGGACCTCGGGCAAGGACGAGAGCCGCCGAAGAGGCACGAAGCAGAAACGCTGGCTACTGCTGACACAAGTTTTTCAACTCCCACGCCAACCAGGGCAGGAGATTCGCCCTCTCCGCAGTACACGCCGGCAGCCTACAAGCTTCACCTAAAAAAAAGTCATTTCATGGTGGCATGACTTCTAAAGTGAGACATGTATGCTGGCCAACAGATTGCAGCACAATCTCCTATACCGCTACTGTATCCCATCCTTCTAAATTAATGTAGCGTTGAATAAAAATAATATTTAAGTAATAACTCCATCCAATAAGACACTGAAAACGGATTAATGCATGCTGAAAATTACAGTATGCCATGCTCCTGAAGTGATTATTGCTCCCTAAAAGTATGTGGCACTCTAGCTTTTTTTTTTTTTTGCATTGACAAGACGTATTTGTACTTCTGCGATATGCTTTTATAATTAAAAGTCTGAATATTAAAATAATATTTACATATTTTGATTGATCAGCCAATTTTATTGTGAGAAACGACTGAAAATGAACATAGCACTTGCTTGGAGTTATGTTGTGCAACTATTTTTCCACTGATGCAAGGCTATTATTTCTGGGGCATCATTTCATTCTTAAAAGGTCTACATTTTTAGCTAAATTTATATATAATTTAATTTCACTACATTTTTATGCCAGAGATGATTAAATATGGACGTAATAAGATCGATAAAACTATTTGCCACTTTGTTTTTTTTAACACTTTTGATGACAAGGGGAGGGTAAACATGTTTATCTGGTATAATTTTATTCGGAGGACATCAGCCTATTAAATGAAATCAATATTTCATTTTTTAAAAATGTATTTGTTTTATGCTAGTGACAAACACAAACTTTAAGTAAAAATGCACTTTAATAACAATTTTGTAAGGGTCAAAATGGGTTATTTTTTGTGCGACAACCGAAATCTTAAAACCATATTTTTGGGAACAATGGACACTCGTAAAATGGGGGTTCTACTGTAGAAGCTAAAAAACCTATAAAATAATAAAGTTTTGGTGGGACCATGTTTTTTGTCCATAACTAAAAATTTTTAATACGGCCCTACATGGATATTTGTAAGATATCTGCCATTTTTCGCAGGGTTTTCTGAAATTTATACAAAAAATCACTAAAATTGCATTTTAAATCAATTTAACAAAAGTCACATTTATACTTGATATTTACAAAAAATTGCATCCAACTGTAATTTGTGAATTTTTCCAGCCCCTAATTAGCCTTTATAATAAAAAATTCACTAACTTCAGTTATGCTTTTATTCAAACTCGCTGAACTTCAATTATGCCTTTATTCAGTCTGAACTTCAATTATGCTGCAATTACAATTGTCAAAACTTCAATTATTCTTATATTGTAACTGTCTAAAACTTCAAACATGCATGTATTATAACTGTCTAAAATTTCAGTTATAGTAATATGAAACGATTGAATTCCTTCAAGGTGCTTTAGCTTTCTCCCATTTTTCTACACTTACAGTTCTCTACCCCCTTTTGTTAACCAAGTGCATTCCCTATGTATGGTGTGTATGGGTGACTCACTTGGAAGCAACAGCATGGGTGCGCAAAACTGCCTCGTTCTCAGCCTTCATGGTGGGATCGTAGCAAACTTTGGGGTCGTCATCCCAATTTTCCTCAAACTGAGGCAGCTCTGGGGGCTGGTATGGTGGCTTTGCCCTGGACTTTGGCCCATCTTGATTCACCAGAAACTTCTCGAAAAGCTCACGCTTGTCACATTCTACAGTCATGTGGTATGTTAGTTCCTTCTTGGGAACCCAGTGGGTTGAGTCAAACTTGCACTGGGCCAGGGGCATCTTCTGGGTTTGAGCTTCACTGCACTTGACCAGGTGCAGGGCCATGCGGGATGACAGGATCCTGTGGGCTGGCACCAGTGGACATGGCTTCAGTGGATCATCCGGGTCATCTGGCATGTACTCTGGTGCTGTCATCAACCTTAAGACATCATACACAACCAGCCATGCACTTACATCATTCATCACAGGACCACTCAATACATACTGAAGTATTGTTATCAGCAGTAAGATTACATTTCACTTAAAATAAGATGATGAATGTATTGGTTTGTGAACGAGAAATTGAGCACTGTGATATCTCAATGCCTTTTTTAAGTTACTTGTTAACAGGGCTTGCCAAAGTGTGCCCACCAAAAAAAAACCCACCCAGATTTTTTGGGTGGGCCTACTTTAAAAAATCCACTTGATGCACCGAGTATTTTCGAAACTTTTAAATTTTTCCTACTGTATAAAATATTGACATTTTGATTCAATTTTATTTCATTCACAGTAAATAGTCTGACTCACTATAAACAGGAAATAAGCAAGTCATCTGTACAGAGCAGCAAGCAGAAGGGGATATTATTCCCTTCTACATTGCTGAAGGGGATTCCCCCGGCTAAAGAACCAGAATGATTGAAAAGTATTATATACTAAGGAGTTCCCCTTTCCAATTACACAAATGATGCTGAATGGTTAGGCAGTAGATATACAGGGAATCCCTCTCTCTAGTCATGGGTTATTTGGTTGGATACACAGTTATGTGGCAGCTACCTACAAATTGTTTCCTCCTGAAGTGTCAAAGAGTAGGTACAGGAATTGAAAGGTTTGGTGTTACTACATAATGGTAAAAGTATATTATAGTCCAGTCACGCTTTCTTCAGCCTTTTGGAATTGAACCTTTAAAAATCACCCTAGAGTACTGTATGATTGAATAAATTAAACTTTACCTTAGTATCTTCTATAACTTGTAATATTTATTTCGTATTATATATGAATTAACGGCGAGAGCAGCGACATGTTGGCAATGGCCGGTAAGAAATAGTTCACAGTTACAATATTTTTAACCTTGTTTTTATGTATACCATTTGTAAGTTAAATGTTTCCAACTGATATATTTGTATTGTTAGATAGCACTGACAGAAATACGTTTCATTGCTGTAGTTAAAAATATTTGCGCAAATTCCCGTGTGTAGGCTGGTGTATTTTTTCCGTCCGAATAAAGGTTCAAGAAGCGACGCAGAGTGTGCCGTTCTTTCGTTCTTTCGGTCTTTCTTCTTTCTCTCTCTCGAGGAGATCATACCACCTGTGTAGGAAAGGTATACATTACATTTCTAATTTCAGCACATTTCATACTAATTACAGCAACAATAATAAAGTTTGAAATTGTAATTTACAACAGAAATAAGATTTTATTGTTCAAATACCTATTATATGTTATTTAGATGCAACGAGATGTTTTAGATGCCATGGCGCAATAGAGCTTGTTGTGCGACACTTACAAATACAGCAGGTTGGCAAACATGGTGTGGAAAGCGTTCCCAATATGGCGGCGGGCGGGCGATTATACCCAGTGTATTACGACTAGCAGTGGTGTAGTGACGTACAATGACACTGTATGTTTCTGAATGAAGCGTCAAGTTCGTACAAGTGTTTTTGAAACATCCCAGGGAAGTTACAATATTGTGATAAATAAGTTTCAATGGCACAGCAGGATTGATTAATATACTGTAATGAGTGTTGTGATTGCTGCGTGTGCAAGGGCCTAGCCACCATTTCCGTGTACGGTAGCTGTGTTGTAATCGTTACACAGGTCTGTGGATTTAAAATATGGGCAAAGTTTATACGTTTTAACCATGAACTGATGTTATGACGATGTTAATTATTTATATTCACGTCTGTTTATCACAATGTTGTACCTTCATGCTAGGTGTTTGAAACACAGTTGTGTAACGAGCTTACGTTTCTGTGATTTGAATGTATGCAACAATCCCAACGAAATACTAGGCCCACCCAGACATATTTAAATAAATAATAAAATTAACTTACAAACCAGTAAGTACGGTACCAATGCATGTAAATATTAGTGGAATAAATGTTATGGTAGGCCCATGTTTGCCTGTTCACCACTATCTTTTATGTTTGTCGATGCTACATAGTACAATAAATAAGCTACACGAGTTGCATGCTTGAATTTACTGTGTCGTTTTGTTGGACTGGTTGTCCCTTCATTTTAATTTTTATTCCAAACACATATTAATAACAACAGGTTAAATACTACTCTTGTTTCTGCCACAGTTGTAACAAACACCGCAATGGCAAAATATTGTGTATTATGTGTAACGTCCTATATTGTAACAAATAGTTATAAAGCTGACCTAAATATTGTTATAGGCCTAAATAGTTAATATTAGTAGGCAATTGTTTCTGCAATATGACAATTCTTTGAACAGCTATAAACAGTAACAACGCATTTGACAGTTATAAAAGTAGAAGTCACATGGCAGCATTTATGTTTACGTGTAGCAGAAGGATACGTAATCAGTAACTAAAAGTAGAAATTTGGCAGGGCTTCAGAAAAGGTAGAAGTTACCGTGAATCAAACTATATAAGTAATTATCATAGCCTGAATGGGAAGTGTAGTGATGTTAACTTGTAACTAAAAAAGTTTACAGTCCATTAAGTTAATTAAAACTCATATTGTGTTTGCAATCAATATATCAAGTGGGGCATGCACGTGAATCGCAAAATTTTGAAAAGTGTAGTAAGACATTTTAAAATATCCGAGATTCCAGGAACACATAAAATAAAAAAATGCCAAAAGTACATGGGAGTAGACGTAGATGGCAAATGAGAGGAGAGGAGTGCAAAAATTGATGGTGATTCAAAATGTAGATGTAAACATTGTGAACTGACTAAGTTGCAAGAAAGACAGGATAATAACTCACCTACAGAAATGATCAGCTAGAAAACTACAGGAGAGTGAAAGTGAAGAAAATTTGCAACATAAACTGCTAGCAGCAGCATGGCCTTCCTTTACTGAATCGAGGAGATCCTCTTCCACAAACTTTATGCATTAGCCTGTCCAAGTTCAATACCTAGTACTTCCTCATCCACTAACAGTAAACAACATTTATTCAGTGATTATATGCTTAAGACAACTGAAGAGTAAAAAATAATCCCTGACAAGGCAGTGTCAATGTTTTTCTATGCAGCGAATGTAACTTTTAATGTTGCTGAAATTGATAACTTCAAGGAAATGATCCAGATATTAAGACCTGGATACAAAGCACCATTAGCAAAAGATATTGGTGGTAAGCTTTTGGATAATGTTGCTCAACAAATAGAGCTATACCTGGTAGAAAAAGTACAAAATTGCAGTTTAACTGTAACATTGGATGAATGGTCAAGCATCACGAATGATACAATTCAAGCCATCATGATCCGTACAGGGGTAGAAAGTTAACTTCTTAAAGACAATGATACAGGGTCACAGGACAAAAAAGTCTGAGCAGTGTGCAGCAATTATACAGGCAGGAATGAAATAATGCCAAGAAAACTTACATAGTAACATCTTTGCAGTAGTAGACCTATTGATAATGAGAATAAAATAAGCAAAATGTGGGAAATTTTGTAAGAAAAACATCCAGATCTATTCACCTACGGCTGTTCAGCATGTCTTTTGAATTTAGCTGAGAAAGATGTATCTCTTAAAACAGTCATGGGTAATATTGTGGAAGTGCCAGTGGTGTCTCATTAGGGCAAGCAAGTCACGTAGTGCTTGCCCAGACAGTTTCCTGACAATGTTATATTTAAAATAAATATTAAATTATAACTTACATTTACTTTAAGGTAACTTTTCACTCATGTGGTACACATTCTACTTGGGAAACAATATTGTACATTATAAGAAAACAACTTGTTGGCTAGCAAAAACAAAATGTTTGGAAGAGCTGTAAGTAATGCTTTCAGCAGGTAGGCGGTCGCAATGGTTTCCAGGCCGACAGAGGGGAGGCAGGGTAGGAAGACCGCCCGGGGTGGAGTGGGGGTTTATGGCTGCGTCAACCTGTGTTCGAAGCTACGATGGTAGTGCTTTCTTCACCAAACTGAAGCGGATATAGACGAAGCTGGCCTAGCCACAGGCAGTTGGCATAGTGTAGTTTACAGCACTAGAGCTATGTGTGGGCAAGTTCGCGTGCACAACATGAATCATATTGTTTTTATTTACTTTAGTTTTGGTGCTGAGAATGTTATACATATTCGTGCACGATGTATAACCTATATAAAAATTATAAAATTAGAGTGTAAGACTGAGAACAGAGTAGACAGAATGAGTGCAACAGAAACATGTGGATGTAAGTGTGGTGTGTGTGGATTACGAGTGAAGCATTTTTCCAGCAGTGCTTTCACTTTTCAGGAAAAATGTGACATCATAAAAGAGGGTAGACCGACACCTGAACTTACGATCACAACACGCAAGAAAGGTAATTTTGTATGTAATTTCCAAAAAAATGTTTATCAGAAACATGCGTGGTTAGCTGGATGTAACAGCTAAACAAATTGTTTTCACAGAATGTTAACACGTGGACTGCAACTGGGTATTGTGACTTTAATCTGTGCAATGCTGTTCAAAAACACGAGTGTTCTGAAGTTCACATAAATTCATATTTTTCACTTACAGAATTTGGTAAAAATCAATTTGATTTTGGTCTAGAAAGATCCAAACAATTAAGCACACAAAGACATAATGAAAAAGTTAAAAGAAACATAGAAATTTTGAAGCGTTTAATAGATATTGTTTGTTTCTTGGGTGTACAGGAACTGTGGCAATTATGTTGAGTTACTTGCTTTAATTACAACTTATGATCCAGTATTGTCGCAGCACCTTGAGATGTCCACACTACTTTCTGGCCTCTCATGTAATATCCAGAATGACCTAATAGAATCCATTCACAATATTGTGTTAGCTAAAATTAAAAATGAAATTGAAAAATCAGTTTTTGTTTCAATTTTACTTGAAGAGACGTCGGACTGTGCCAAACTTTCTCAGTTGTCCACTGTTTTAGATTTGTAACAAGTGATGGAGAGATCAATGAACGGCTTTATGGATTCATTGATGTTAGCTGTGATAGGTCTGCAGGAGCCATAGCAAGTCATGCAATTGAATTTGTTACTACAACTAACTCTGGCAGTAAACTTGTCGCGCAGTCTTATGATGGAGCTGCAGTAATGGCAGGAGATTTAAATGGTGTACAGAAACTGGTACGTGACAAATTTTCCAGTACATTGTTTTTTCATTGAGCAGCACATGTATTGAACATTGTCTTAACCCAGTCCGTAAATAACATTAGCAATTGTAGAGTGTTTTTCAGTACCCTTTCTGGCCTATCTGCCTTTTTTCGCTTTCTTCTAAGTGGTTAGCATTGTTCGATAAGATTGTTGGAAAACTGCTACCAGGTGTTGCGCCAACACGATGGAATTATAATGGCAGACTTGTTCAAAGTGCATTCAACAATCAGGAATCCCTCTTAGAAATGTTTTCCACATTAATGGAAATTCCACAGGAACGGGATAGTTCCTCAGCAAAAGGTTTCATCAGTTTTCTAGAAACTTTTGAGAATGTTTTTTTCCCAGTTTTGTTTTATAACTTTTGTGATAGCACTGGTCACCTATATAATGTAATGCAGACCAAACAACTGGAAATCAGTTTCTATATTCAGGAGATACAGGAAACGAAAGTATATCTATGTAAATTCAGACACAATTTTGAAAATGTTTTCTCTGACACAAATTTGGCCTGGAAACAGAAAAAAAAATGTAGGAAATGCAAAGACTAAGTAGACCCAAAGTGAGCGTAGTCCAGGCGCCACACCGAAATATTAGACAACATCGTAATATAAATTGAAACGCGTTTCAAAAACATGAACAAATTAAGATTTTTAGAACTTGTACATGCTACAAAATTTCCAGGAGTTTTCTCATAGTTTTCCTGAGGTCCAGTTGAAGTCCCTAATAGAATACTATGGCAGTTACTTTGACCTTGATAAGCTTCGGTCTGAACTAAAAGTTGTGTATAGTCGAGATGCAATGAAAACCAGAAGTATTCAACATTTTCTTAAATTCATTCATGAAAATGATTTACAAGATGCTCTCCCACAGTTCCATAAATTATGTACGTTAGCAACAATTCCATGTACAACATCATGTGTAGTGTGTTCTTTTTCAACACTAAAACGAATAAAGACATACTCACAGAACACAATTGGGCAAAATAGACTCTCTGGCCTTGCACTTCTCTCCATTGAAAAGAAACTTTTGTCAAAAATGAAACTAGCAGTCGGTTTTTAAGAATGAGTCACTGCGGAATTTCGAGAAGGGAAAGAAAAAAAGGAAGAAAAAAATTGTATACAAAAATTAGGGTTGTTGGTTGTTTCAAATCCCCTATGGTCTCTATAGTGTACCAACAACACAAATACTTGTGAAGAGTGTATACTGCTTTGAGTGACTTGGTAGTGATTCAAACAGCTGGGATGTTGCACATCGTAGGTGAGTTTATATAAATTTCTGTAAAAATGTTAATTCAAATTTGTCATTTACTGTTTATGTAATATACTTTTACATTAAACATTAATTTACTGAATATGAATTGACGTGAATGTTTGCAGATATAATTATAAGTGTAATCTGTGCTCAGTTATCAGAAATATTAATGCAATGCTATAATATGTTATCTAACTCTGTATTGGTGATGAATCCTTGTAAACTCTCAATTTCAGTATATATGGTAGAAAATTAAAATCAAGTATAATGAAAGTGATGTTAATAATATGGTCACAGTCACGAGTTTGCGGCTATTTTAATCAAGTTGTTTTCTAATATGATTATGGCATGTGCTATATCTATACAATCAATGACCTCTGGCATTGATTAGACTGGTAAAATACGTATACGAATTTGTTTACATGCACATTTCAAGGCTGATGTAAATATTTGCTCTGTAAGTACAATAAAACTATATAAAGGTTATTAACGGTAAAATGAGCACAATTGAAAGCCCCACTTAAAATCTACTTGTATGCACGTTGTGTAGTCTTCAGACTTATGTAAAATTTACATTGCTGTGAGCCTCATCACTTTATTCATGCATCGGTCAAGTGAAACAGTTAAATTACTTGAAAAATAAATAACTAACAAATTTGCTTATTTTTACACTTTGATGCATTAAAAAATAAACAGAAAGTGAAATAAATAATTTAAGTTGTCAGAAATAAATACCTAAAACTTATAATTCTACGTTAAGATACAGAACTACTTCCCATTCATAGTTACCAACTTTACTGGGCTCGTCACTCAGGGCACCCATTAAAATTTATGCTGGTAGGGGCCGTGATTATTTTTCTAAGGTTGATTTCAAAAGTGCTCACTTTATCGTGAACAGCCTTACATGTTTGAATGTATCGATACCACATGTTCAGACGACTTTTCATGACACATTTTCCGGTAACTATTTAGTGATGTGGCCTATGGGATGTGTGTGTTGTCTAATCTAGGTATATTACGTCTTTATCGGGTTGTGAAACAACCTTTGTGGCGCGAACTATCGCTCTGGGTGACAATGTTCAGTGTCGGTGCGTCGACTTACACTGATTAGCAATTCAAGGACACAGGGTATCGTAAAAACCTGTTACACCTGTGGTCGGTCTTCGCACACACACCACACAATCTGCTCATGTCCCTCTATCTTCGCAACTGTGCTGCAGCTGGATGAAATGTAATCATCAGTTTATTTTTGGAGAACTATAGCTGCACGATATGAACTGTAATTTACACGGGTGCAAGGATAATGGTAAATATGTTTTCAGCTTGGCTGTTATGACTTCGGCTTCCCTCCCTCCTGTAGGCTATCACTGGACACCTCCCCTTCTGTGCTTCCTCCCCTCATGCTGTGCAAGAAGAATCTTCTCTTTTGATGCACACTCTACCTGCTTAGTTTTTTCCTGCCTCCTGCTTGTTCGCGTTGACTGCTTTCCATCTTTACACAAACAAAAATCATTTTTCCTTTCTACACTTCTGTACAAACAAAATTGCTCCGTATGTAAATACCTCACTGTCGACGGGTATTAAAATAATACTGATTTTGAGTGGACAAGGTTCCGGGTTTGATGAAGGTATCTTCGTAATATTTTTCACTCTGGAAAATTTTATGTTAAAAAATATTAATATTTTTACGAGCCATGTATTTTATATTTATATACAAAAAAAAGTTTAAATGGCACTATCTTGCACCTTGAAATCCAAATTTTCCTGGGAGAGGCCCCCCCCCTTTCCACTTTATTGGAGGGATCAAAACCACTACTGCCCCCTGCACACAGTAGCTTGCCCATTACATTTATAGCATGCATCGCCACTGGGAAGTGCAAAAGTATTTTCCAAATGATCATCAAGCACATGGGTGTCTTCTGGAGAAAGATTGTGTGATGCTACAGTAGACAAATGAAACACGATGGAACTCTCACCTTCACTGTGAAGAATCGTTTGTGACAAATTATCTCAGGTACAGGTAAATTGCCCTTGAATTTGCCCGAGACTTTCATCCAACTGTTGTAAAGATCTTAAACAACCTGGGAATTTACCACGAAGCAGTGTATTTTGAGAAACAGTTACATGTAGTTGCAAATGCACTGGACAGGCTTCAGAAAAAACAACATGTATTTCCGTGGCAGTTGAAATATGGCTCAAACCTTCTGATGTTCTGGAACCTAACCAAAATTCAGAGGGCAACATGTAAGTGCAGAACAAGAACACTCCACAGAAATGTGGTTAGCTGAACACCATCCTGAATTCCTACCTGGCATCATGGCCTTCAAGATAAGTGATCCTGACTATTATACTGTTTCTATAATGCATACAGATGATGTACAAGTGTTTTCCTCGCGAAAATAATGACAGATCATAGCAGAAAAGCATGAACAAAATTAATTTAATTTAGGGTTTAGTCACTCTTTCTTCTGCTTGCATTCAGCACCAGTTTCTTCTGCTTCAATTGAGATCATCTCTACATCTGAACTGGTTTGGAGGAAGTAACATAATTGTTTAGGAGTTGCTACATAAAGCAACAAAACTAGTTAAAGTATATCGTCATAGTCAGAAGTTTAGATTGACTGAATTATTGTGTACTATTCATTTTGTCTACCTATTGCACACAACTGACTATACTGTGTAATGTATTACTGGAATACCATTCAAAAGTGACAGGATTAAAAAAGGATACTTTACACTTCCTGATATCTGACAGATGCAGTATGAACTTCTGGCACTTGTAATTGTTAAGCATTTATTTCAATTCCTTCCCATTTTTTTTTTTTTTTTTTTTTTTTTTGGTTGATGTGTTGCAGTGATGAGGAATAAAATTTTTGCATCCATAGCAAAAACTTATACTCCTCTCACTACCTCTTTCGCACGTTCATAATGATTTATACTTGTGGTCCTCAGTACAAAGAAATGTACAAAAAACAATAAATGTCAAATATTTGTATGCGCATATGTTCTATTTACACAACTTATGAAAAGAGTTTTTCAAAACCATAACACAATTAGGGTATAATACTGCTATAATATTCATATTTTTTCCTTCACAAAAAAAAAAAGTATTCCAACACTTATTCACAATGTATTAAATTTAGATTCTAAATAAAGGCATTTGATTAAATAAAGTAAAATATAAGTGTCCAGGTAAACTCACACAAAAAAAAAAAATTAATATTTAGCCTGAAAAAAAAAAAAAAAAAAAAGTTTCTTTTCAAATCCTAATTGTTAATGACTCTTAAATCAGCAAACAGAATGCAGCCCTGTTCAAGTGAGTTTCAGTCCTCAATATACAAGTAGCTATGCATTCAGAAAAAAGAACCACACCAAAAGCTTTATTTTGGTTCAGTTTTCAGTTTACATTCTTTCACACCCAACAAAAATTCTAATTTACTAAAACAATAAAATAATAAATACTGTTTATATTATATTAATTTATATTCTTCATTTTCATTGTTTATTAGACATAAAAAGTTCTTATATTATGGACTCAAAGAGTATAGTTCATTCACAGTTTATGTGGATGTTTTGATACGAACCTTTGAAATATAACCCTAGTCACGAACCTTTGAAATATAACCCTAGTCACGAACCTTTGAAATATAACCCTAGTCATGGATGGATCCACAAGTGGCTATTGATGGGGTGGGGGGTGGAGACAATTCCCCCCCCCCCCCCAAATGCCCTTGTTGACGATGAAATATTTGCATTGCCTTGGTGAGTACATAAATTGTACTTCATTTCTTAAACCCACAGCACAAGAACAATTTTTCTGTAATATTTCTCAAAATTGTTCACCCCTCAATGGGCCACGAGTACGAACATGGTAACTCGCTGTGTCCACCACTGATTGTAAGAAAATTATGACTGAGGAACAGACTGAAATGATTTGTACACTTGCTGCGAGACACAGTTCTTTGTTTCACTTATATCCAGTTTTTGGGCATTTGCTCTAAGCAGAATTGTTATTATGGACAGCAAGAGAACCACCAAAAGTTGACGACAACGATATGAGAATTCCCATGTACACCGATCATGCCGAAAAGACAGAGAGCGGAAGACTAGAACAGCCAATCAGAAGAAGTCCTCTGCTTCCACGCGACTCATGCAGAAAAGTTGAACTCACGCCGATATTTCCTACTCGCGGAAAGAGCAGACTTCACCGATAATTCCCGGAAGTCAACTGGTTCACATATTTTAAACTACTAATGTCTTGTATAATCAATGTGTATGGATGTAAATGTATAGAATAGTTCAATGTACATATTTATAATGAGATATGTGAATGTAAACATTAATAATTTGATTCAAAATTGTATTAAATAAACGTAGTTTGAAAATGAACCGAAAGGTAGCGCAATAGTTTAAATTAGTATAGATGTAAAAATAAAATTATCAGCTCTCGAAAAGCAATATTAGTAAATAAGTCGCTTTGTAATGGAATTAATAGAGTAAAAAGACGACAGCAGCTAGTTTGTAATCTGTAAATTGTTTTAGAATTTCTGCGTTACAAATCACGAATTCAACAGCAAAATTGCTACCCAGAAAATTTGCTTACATGTGAACAACCAATGGTTCTGCCTGCTCTATCTGTTTGGCGCAATCGGCGTACATGTGAATCCAGCTTTACACGAATATTTACGTTCGTCAGATACAGTAAATAGTCATTTACAATTGATTGCGTATCGACAATCAATTGTACTGCCAACACGGCATAATAAAGCATGT
Organism: Dryococelus australis; assembly: GCA_029891345.1. NCBI lineage: Eukaryota > Metazoa > Arthropoda > Insecta > Phasmatodea > Phasmatidae > Dryococelus > Dryococelus australis. Next base: position 87,971,784 of record CM057003.1, on the reverse strand, counting down.
TGCTACAGTCGGGGCTATGTGATTCCAGCATAAGGTTAGGTGGAAACAAAGCCGTGAAATGTAATGTTACAAAAATTTCATTTTCGTATCAAATTTAAGTTTGTTGGTTTCAGGAAACGTACACAGTGTTGATTTTATTGAATGATTCTGCAAATAAATTATTTAATGCTAGTGACGAACAAACATGATCTTGGCGATGTAAACTTGCAAGTATTACAATAGAAAAACACGTGTTTAAGAGGTGCTTATTTTACAAACAGCAAGTTTGCGTGTTTTGTAAATAATGTATTTGTAAACCTTTACTATAATTATTCTAAGGCACGTGGCCTGAAAAAGTCGCACTTTCCACTTAAGTAGTGCGTGAATAATATTTGTTTATTTGTCTATATAGTAAATTTGAGTGTAAGGTAATCTTCGGCCAAACTGTGTGTGTGTATTGCTGCATCTGTACAAATACAAACAGTGACGTATACATCGCGTTTTGATTTTTCATTGAAGTTAAAACTTTCGAAGTTATCATTTAAATGTTATTTTGAAACGAGTAATATTTTTCACTGTTCCATCAAAACAATATGCAACTCAAAAAGGCAACACACCCGCAAGATCCTCAAAACAGTGCCGTCTCATTAAAGATGTTTTAAACTAAAGCCCCTCATTCCCTTACTGTTTCCTTCTTTCCCTCAAAATAAAATAAACAGAACCCCAACAAATTACAAAAATTAAACAGGTTGGAATCCCAACTTAGCTATAACATCCTACATTAATTACTGGATGGAAGTTGGCTAACGTTAGACTTTCAGTGCCTGTCATGACAGGGAACACGAGGAAAATACAAGTAAGCATTTGACTCAAATATTTGTTTACAAACATCTTTTTCTTCAGTGGAACAGCTGTGGTGGAAGGATACATTGTGGCCGTGCTACTTTTCTAGAACTGTCAAAATCTCCCCCCCTTAAATTAATGAATTGTACTACTACTGATTATTCTTGTAATTAATAATTACTTTTCTATTTCTTATTCAGACACTGAACATATGCATTAATTTTCTTTCAAAACATTCCAATTTATCAAATTTTTTTTAAATTTTCAGACACAGAAATTTGGTTTATTTTTTAATATGAATGCAAAGAGATTCATAATTGATTTTATTTTTAAAACAAGTTACAGAAATTTAGCATCACTTTCATTTTAAACACCAAAATTGACACTGCTTTCATTTTTAAAAACTGAAATTGAACACAGTTTGAATTTTATATACAGAAATTTAACACTGCTTTCATGTTTAAATACAGAAATTTAACACCGATTTTCACAATTTTTTGCACTGAAATCAGGCATTCTATTTTACCATTTTCTGAGGTCCCTACTCATAAGTAATGGTTTTTGAAATATGACATAATTCTTTAAACAGCTAAAAACAGTAAACAAAGCATTTGACAGTTAAAACGTATAAGTCACATGATAGTGTTGCAGTTTACATGTAGCGGAAGGATACATAATAAGTAACCAAAAGTAGATCTTTAGCAGGACTTCAGAAAAGTGAAGTAACAGTGAATGGTCTATATATTTCAATGCATTTTACATTTTATATCCCTTAATAATATACTGCAATGGACATTAGCAAGTCCCATAACGAAGAAAGGAAGCAACAGAGAGGCTCAGTATCCAGAAAAACATTAGGGGTTTTCAAATATCTTCCATTATGCACCCTTCAGCAGTTGTCTGCATGGCTCCATATGCCCTTAGCAACTGCACAGTATTTTGGAAAATCACTATACCATCTAGATGCTATCCATGCGGCACAATCCAGTTTCTACTGAATATTAACTGACTGCAACTATAATTTGCCTTGACTTCGTAACATTAACACTGCCACAATATTTACATACTTTTTTTTGCTAGTGGCTTCATTTGGTGTTTAGTATTCTTTGTAAATAAACATTTTTGTACACGTATCAACGGACTATGTGACTGGATACGTGAACACTTGGTCCTGGAAGTAGCCTGCCCCACTCCCTGCAGATCAATGGATCCAGAAGATGGCATCATCTGGACAAGCTTCCTAGCGACAATCTCTCAATTGTTCGTTGTTCGGTAAAGTTTGTGTACAAACCGCATAACATTTATGGTCCTCTATGCCAGATAGTTTCATGTGTGATACCGATCAGTGACTATGTTGTTTTTTTGTCATGATTGAGTGTGCTACGTAACTGTAATCTCCCGCGCACGTTGATGCATGACATACCAGGGAGTAAGTACTTACATGTCTCAAAATCATGATCCCTTTCGTCTAGGTGCTAGACCGGGTGCTCCTATCCCCTTTTGGAGGGGGTGGGGGGAGGTCCTAGTCCTGACGGGGCACTGGTGCTTGTCCGTTGTATAGGACTGTCCTGGTTGCTTGCCGGCAGGGCACAAAGTTAGGTTCAGCTAATACTATCTTGTGTTTCACGGTAACTGCCTTGACAGGGATACCTGGGCGAAGGAATGTGATAGGTTTGTGTGCAACAATGGTTGGTGGTGGTGCTAGTGTGGTAACTTCAGGCCTGGTTGGGGTTCAGCTAATACTATCTTGTGTTTCACGGTAACTGCCTTGACAGGGATACCTGGGCGAAGGAATGTGATAGGTTTGTGTGCAACAATGGTTGGTGGTGGTGCTAGTGTGGTAACTTCAGGCCTGGTTGGAGGTATGTGCTGATGAGCTGGTCGAAGGATTGTTGGAACCAAGTGGGTGATGGCAGGCATGGGCCGTTGATCAGGCTGGCTGAGGTAGCCTTCTACCCCCCACGGGTACTCTGCAGGGCCGGTGCGAGCAGGGTCGGTAAACAAATCCTCCAGTACCTCTGATGTCACATGATCCTATACGTGCCGTAATGCCTGGGCCTACTCCCTACGATTAAGCTTACCTAAGGAGGCTACGAGTGCAGGGGATAGCTAGTGCAGGCATCCAGGAGCAAGTAAGATTAGCTTTACCCTTTCCTTCAGTCCCTGCCTTTGGGAATAAGACATTGGGATACACAAACACCCTCTTTGTCCAAGAGGAGGAAAGCAGGCTCCTTGCATAGCAATCTACACTTAAAACCACACGAGGGCCGTCGACTGAGTGGACACCCTATTTCAGTACCTGGCACGGATGTGCGGTAAGTAGTGTAAGTCAGGCAGCATTGTCTTAACGTAACGTGCATTAGTAATTCGGTAGAGGCTTATTAGATGCATGAAATCTAAATATAAAATACAGCAGACAGTGACATTGTGCACTGTGTATGGGGAGTATCAGGAGGGAGGGCGATTCCTGATGTCACACGCTTGAAAGCAGGCCTGCAGTTCAGAGGGTGTTAGTTTAGAGGATGCCTCAGTAGCTCAGCAAGACAGTACCAGTATGGGAACATTTGAGTGCAACACTGACTTTTTAATTTTCTGTTTCATCTGGACACTTCTTAACCTTACAGGAGCTACATTTCGTTAGGAACAGGACTTGGCACCTTGTGAAATGTTTGCAGAGCAGATATGACATTGCAGGCGAAGACTGTTTTGAATGTTGCAGATATATTTACTTGATTCCAAACACGGTAAATGTGTGACAACAAAAAGGGCAATTATTTTTCAAACAACATGATAAGTATATAGATCCTGTAAATTTACTATTTTTCTTTAGAACACAATTTCAAGCTGATAAGACTATAGCCATATAGTAAAACCCATCACAAAAAGTCATCCAAACATGAATCATTCTGCAAAAATTTGACATCATTATCAGTTAGCATTACAGTATGAAACATTGCATCATCTGCATCAACAATGTAACTTGTAAAACCAACCTTGTTTTTGATGGTAGTATTATAGACCTTGCAGCTGCACCTGCCATTGTGTTAGCAAGCTTCAGTCACTGTACAGGAAATCTGTAACAAAGTAAGTTTAAAAAAATTAGGATAAAAATGAAGACAGTACTTACAAAAAGAAATTGGTAAACATTAAGTTTCCTAAGTTAAAAAAATGAATTAAATAGTATTAACTGTTAATTGTTTTAATTGACAAAATAATTGAAATGTTGGGAAAATTGCAAGTCATTCCATTGCTTAAAAAATTGCACCCCTTCATTGAATGAAAATTAGAAGCCTATTTCACTTTTGAATTCCTGTTGAAAAATATTTGAATGTATAATAAATGAGAGTAGTAAATGATCTATCCACATTAAAATTAATTTTTCTCAACATGGTTTCCAGAATGGGGAAAAAATGAGTCAGCTATCAGTGAATTCATTATAGAATGTAAGGATATGTCGGAGAATACACTCGGAGTGTGCAACCTATTTGAGTTGACCATCAGCTACTTTTAGATAAGTTATACAACCTGGGGCTCAAGAGAACTGTAAACAATCCATTTTAATCATATTTAACAATCAGAAGACAGTTGGTGCAGAAAACCACGAAAAAATAAAAGCAATATTACATAGTTTTTTCTTCTGAAGTTAAAATTGTAACAGTAGGTGTTCCCCATGGAAGTATCTGGGACTCATTGCTCTTTCTGATTTATGTTACAATTACCCAATGTATCTATAGTTTATTTTGCTGTTGATACTAATGTTTCAACTAAATCAAACAACGGTACCAAGTTAGATGTAACAGCCAGTAAAACTTTGTGCACTCTAAAGTCACGATTTACTTTAAAAAAACTATTGTTTAACCTCGAAAAAGCTAACTGTTTTCTTCTGCGCAAAAACCTGAGGAGTTAGAAATCCATATCAGACCCACAAAACTCAAGCCAGTTAAGTATTGTACACCCATTTTTTTTGCATAACAATCGACACCTTTCTTTCATGGAACGAACACACAAAATGCTTAATTAAGAAACTGAACTTTCAAATGTAACTACTAAACTGCCTATGCAAAGTTTATTATTTTGCCTCATTTTATTCTCACCTAAGTTAAAAGTAATTTTTTTGGGGGCAAAACTAATTAAACATTAGGTACCATGGTTTCTCATTTGAAAAAAGAAAATGGTAATATTAGAACAATATTACAAATGTGTACAGATAATCATCGTCAAATATTTAAATCAGCCAAAATTTTAACAGTGCCATGCATATGTACCATATACACACATCCGAAACACAAAATATAAAAAAATATACATATACACACACACAAAACTCTGCATTTTTGCCTACTTTCCAAAGGAAAGCAAGACTTTTTATATAGAATTATATGTTATCACACTTTTATTGTTGGTTAAATTGTTGTAGCCTTGTATGCTTGCATAGGCTGTTCATGGTACAGTGAGCACTTTTTAAGGCCCTTCTCAATTTTTCATTTCATTAAATTTCCATCTTCCTACTGCTTTTTAAAATAAACATTGTCATGTGACCAATAAACACAGTGTATACATTTTATCACCCTCAAAATTTAATGCCTCAGGCTGCAATAAGATATATTTAATAGTGGTTAAAGCCTGTTGGGAGGGCCTTAAAAAGTGGTCACTTTACCGTTAACAGCCTATAAAACTACTTTATATTACTGTGTACATATTCTTGTACATTTATGAATATTTCATTTGTGCATATATGTGTGTTCGTTCACTTACAGTTATATTATTACCATTTGTACACCTTTGTTGACATGCTCTACACCCTTCACCCAGTACGGGTTTGAATTAGAGTTATATAGAGCTAAATAAATAAAAATAAAATAATATAAATAAACTTTCTGTGTGTTCCTTTCAATTATTGAACGCATCAACTGAATTCCACCAAACTCTGTACGCAAATAGTACTTCGTAAGGACACTTGACTTTTATAGTTTTCCACCACACCAGGCATTTACTTTCAAAATGGTGGCCATTTTAATATTTAGGGTGATATGTCATATCGGGAACCATCCAACCAATTTTAAACCAGATTTTGTATGCTGGCAGAGAATCAGTTGAGCATCAAATTTTGAGATGGATATTGTTGTTAATCTGCCATTTTGTAAGATAGAACCAAATGAAAAAAATATTTTACATTATATCTTGAAATTATTGTTACGTACTTGCTGTTCTATTGCGTGCGAGCAAGTGGAAGTGAATGACAGGGTAGTTGGACGATTTATCGACGTGCACATGCTATAAATTGTAACTGGAGATGCGGTGGCTTTTCAGAAACAAATGTTTCAAAGCATGCCTGTTATGCCTAGCAAGGCGTACGCTGCTCCCCACCTTGGGTATCGGGCTTCTTTGAGACATCTGAAGAATGCTCTGGATTACTGACCTCTCTTCTCTCAGCTAGACTCGGGGTGCGGTGAACTTTCCTGGTCAAAGCCAGTATCTATAAAAGGCACGTTGAGCATCCAAGCCGGCAGTTGTTGAATGGATGAATTTCAACTATAGAAAACTAGTGAGAAGAGAAGTGCGCTGCGTGAGAAGTGATCAGCAGGAAGAAAATTGGTGAATGCAAACATTAGAGCAGTGAAGAGTACGACTGCAGGCGGGACTACTGGACTGGATGTGTGAGTGAAAGACATTACAAATGATGGCAACAAATAGACTGAACATATGTTAATGATGAGTATGAGTTAATTAACAACAATTATACAAAGACCTAAAGAAGGACGTTAGAGTTGAAATAGACATTAAATATTGCACATGCTGTCAAATATAAAGAGTAATAGTGGAGACAGATAATTTAATGCTGTTGTAGTGCCGCGGCCACTACGCTAGCTGTCCAGTTCAGAGAGAGAACATTTTCCTGAAGTATTTTTCGCAACTATCAAGCTCTGCGGTTCCTGCAGCAGGAAGCTGTATCTGCTCTGATACTACCTGTAGTGATTTCAGCACCGCACGACTGCGAATTCAAACCACTTTTGATGGCAAATACATCCTGTTTTTCACTATATTTCAGTACCATGATTCCTAAATCATGCGCTGTATCACGCATTATTTTCCCATCACATGATTTCAATACCACACTTTGCGGCAGTGTGCAAAATTTCAGTTCATTGGTTGACGCCCTAACCTTGCTCTCTCATTGGTTGGCGACTTTCCTCACCCTGACTTCTCATTGGTTGGAGACTGCCCACGCGCCGACTGCTTGGTGAAGGGAGACTTCTCCCCACTACATTCATGTTGCTTTAATATGTATACCATGCACGGCCTGAGGACGCCAGAGACTGCACATCACCACCTGGGACGACTTGCCTTGAGCTGCGCTGAGACTCACCTCTATCACCGTGGATCCATTATGAGTTTGCTTCCAATTAAGATTTTGTTTTACTTTACAATAATATGTAACAAGTCAACTATCTACATCGCCAAGTAAGTAAATGCATAATTGCAAGTGTAGATGTTTCAGTGCTTGATTTTAATAACTGTGTTAAATTGACTTAGTTTATTTCTTATTGAGTGTTTGTGCTCAGCCCTCGACCGCTTGGGCATCACACAGTAAATAATAGTTGCGTGAATAAATTAAAAATCAAATCTGGTTCTTTTATTTTTATTAAGACATCCATCCCTCACAAACTCAGATGCGCCCCTCAGGAGTCCATGTAACACTGATGTCAGAAGTGGGATGGAGGCATTTAAGTGTAAATTAAGTTAAACACACAATTGGTGATTTAAAAAAATTAATTAAAACTGTTTTGCACAATCATCACAGTGAATGTTAACTAGAAAAATGTCTGCAGAACTGGAAGCACTGTGAGCATTAATTGAGCATAAGTGTCAATAGCTTGGAAGAAGCTGTAAATAGCCAAATAAGTAGCATAAATAGCGTGATAAGTTGTGTAAATATCCATATAACTAATATAAGTGATTTAGTAGATAAGAACGTCAACGTGGGAAATATATTACGCCTGGGGAAATCTTATGTGCTGGGCCGATGCTGATACCTGCCTCTCTTATTCTAAGAACTAAACTGACAGACTGGCACTTAACAACGTGGAAGGGCAGCTTCGCTGTTGAGAGATAATTATCTACAGGAAGTATGATGGAGAGAGTGAGATGTGTTCCCACTCCACTGTAGCCAGGTGTGATAGGCGCTGTAAGAGATAATCATCTACAGCCTGTATTGTGGTCGGGGATTACCAGCTTAGCAGGCGTCACACTGCAATTCCACCTTATCATTTCAGTATTTAAAATCCTTTAATTTTTAGCCTGTGATGTGCAAATATTTTAACAAATCCGGTGATGTGGTGCCCTTCAGACCTCAAATAAGTTTTATAAAATTTTTTACATAAAAAATTTTTCTCTGGCCAAGTAATATAATTTTATGTATTTTGCATAAGAATACATTCAATTAAAAAATAAAAATGCAATTTATTATCCATTAAAAATGTAATAAAAATTTTAGTATTTGTGCTTTACCAAAATCTTTAAGTGTAAGTTTGTATTACTCGTACTTGCTTGAAAAATAAAATTGGATGTGAGTATTATCCTGAAATGATGTTTGCTATTTGATGTAGAAATAATAACAAAACCGTAACAGTGAAAGGTTGTCATTATTCTCCATATTGAACTGTAATGTAATTTGATTTATTTGATCATTTGTAGGAGAGCTCATGGGCTAGTGAGAAATTTGTGAATGATTTTGTACGGAGTGCCATCCTGGTAGGCGCAGGTGCCAGGCTTGGATGGGGAGGATGGGAGTCAGTGATGCCATGTGAGGCAATATGGCTTGTAGGACAAGTATCAGTGGTTAAACCACGGATAAACTCATCAGTTACCCTCTAATAAAGTGCAAAATTACAGATATTCCATATTTATGGGACAAGGAACTCTGTGTTAAGACAAACATATATACCAGGTTCATACCAGAATAAACCTTACGTTGGTAATCAGTTAAATTTACAAGACTGCAACTGAATAAGTGCACAACAGTAGAACACTAACCTCATACAATTTGTACAAGAAAAACCCTCAAAAAATATACACAGGTATAACAGAAACATACAATTACTAACAAATCACTGCAAATCCCAACCAACTACTGCCAAAACTACAAGAAACAGAAAAAACCTTCATGAGACATACAGAATTTTTAATGAAATAAAGCATTTTGATACCAGACATTAATCAGCATTTCGTAAGCACTTCCTCATACTCAAAATAATGCAAGACATTCTGGAGTGACTGAAAGACACTGATCCATGAACAATGAAATTAATAAAATACTTTGTATTTTGGATAAATTTGCTTTGAATGATAACAATTAACCTCTCAAGATATCACAATTAAAACAGCTAATTACAAGAACGTGTCTGTAGAACTGACTCAAGCAATTTACACACATTTTACACCCTTTAAAATTTAACATGCTGGGTTAGACAGAGTCTGTGGCAGAACACTTAGTTATTAACGGCCTGTGGGATTAATTTAGAACTCTCCATTAAGTTTTATGACTGAGGCGTTGAATAAATGTAAAGCTTGCACCATCCAAAGAAATTCATACAAATAAAATTGTTGGTTCTATTAATTTATTTAAACCAGTTCTGCAAAATTTATAAACCTCTGGACCTCCCATCTTAGTTGAGCTTGCATTCGTTCGCCTGCCATAAAAAGTGGGTCTTACCAGGTCCTTTCAGAAAAGTTGGCATCATCTTGAAAACAATAAAAAATCTAACATCACTGCCATCGGGCTTCTTGTGTACATGCCCGTGGTAGACCTGACACTTAGTAACTCTCCCACATACTAATTTAGGCCTACTCTATTTTATGCTGGCGGACAGAACAAATCTTGACCGACATTGCGAGTTATGCATATGACGGTCTGTGCTTCATGTTGGTTCCAGGGAGAGACCGCGATGTACGGGGTTCACATACCCAAGCTATAAGATAAGCGGAAATTCTTGCGACGTCTCTTCCTGACGTCACACATGCAAAAGTCCTAGTAGGCGAGTCAGTTCCCTTTGGTCTATACATTCGCGAGGTAATTCAAAATATTACAAAGAAATCAAGTAGCATTAACTTCTTTATCACAGAATATGTCTCCTGAGTCCAGTTCCGAATCACTTAAAATTCACATAATAATGAATGATCACCACATCACAATTTCCACTCAAATATAATTAAGATTTATATTTACTTTTTTACTAATGAAAGGTGTTCATTAAAATATCTACCAAAACATAACTTAAATTTGGGACTTTTGTTTACATTTTTACCATAAAATAAAATACATATTACCCATCAATATTGACATCCATAAAGTAAACAAGTAGAGAGACTTTCATAAAAAACAAACTTTGAAAATCTGTACTATCCTACCATTACAGACAGAGAATGTTGTAATCAGGTGCTCCTGGATAAGTGACAGGTTATTCTCGTCTCGCACATCCAAGTTCAATTACTAGCGCATAAATGTTGTGCCTACTCCATCATATGTGCCAAAGACCACAATTAATCCCAATGCACACATCCAGTTATTTGGCGAGAGACACCTATTGTACCCCTAAGAGTCTAATGGAGTCATGCGAGGTGAACTTCACCAGTCTGGAAAGAGGATGTTGAGTGCTTTTCTAGCCACAAGTGAGTTGTGTGCAGGACACCTGTTAAGATGGCACTAAATACACCGACATATTTCCAGAGGAACATTTTCAAGGTGAGCAGGTAGCATTTCCTAAATAAATTCTGCGTTATTTGTTTTCATTTAATGTACCCTCAATGAAGTAGAGACTGATCATAAACTCACTGCAGGTTCTCAGTTGACCAGAATGCATATTCAGTTCACGTTGCCAGAACTCCCTGGAGAAATTGTCAATTATCTCGTATATTCAAAGAAATGGCATGACAAAATCCCACCCTCCTCGCATAATCATGCTCATCGTTGCTGACGAAGTGATGCATGGTAGGGATGAAATCTGTACCGTTGTAAAAGGTGAACAACACTTGCCTGGCTTATTCCCAAGCCACTCGTAAGTTCTGATGTGCTCACATGTGGATTGTGGGGAACTGCCACCAGAATGTCGGTTGCATGTTGCTGGTCTGCGTCTCACCAGAGTATTCCAGTTCCCACCTACCAATAGTATCCTGCATAGTCTCAACAGCGTCATTCGTAATAGGCACTGTTGTACTCTTGGTTGGACATCCCAGCAGATATGCAACCTACCCTACTGTAGCTACAGTATAATGCATACACCTAAAAACACTCTCTTATATCTCAAAAAATCACTCAGCAGATCTTCAAAATAACCACATCTCTGAACTCACCGCTCAATAATGGGCACACTCATAAAAAATACTGATAGGCCCTATAGACATCTCAAGTACTTTACAGTTCGGAACAGACCTAGATTGTCTTACGAGCCTGATAATTCTTAAGAATAGGGACTTTTCGAAAATCGGAAAAATAATACCTGAATATGTTAGATATGATTATTTGTAATCATAATTACTAGGAATTTTGGCGGGGCTTAAAGTAGTTTTCTGTAAAAAAAAATTTTTTTTAATGTGATAGGGAGGAGGGTGATCAAGATTGCTGGATTTATGCTATAAAATACGTATAATTTATGTAGAATATATTTATATAGGGTTGCTGAATTGTTTTATATCTAAGAATACCTTTTGCAACAAATATTTAATGCGTAAAACGTCATGTAAGGGGTATATTTATAGTGCGGCGCTGAGCTTATACCGGTAAACAACACAGGTATGTAACAGTTTCGGGACATTATGTAATTCTGGTGAATTATTCACGGCTTACCTGGTCTATATTGACGAGAGGATAAAACGTATTACTAGTAGAATAAATATAGATATCGTAGATGATAGAGCGTCGTTCAGAGACTGTGTCTATCTTTGAAGGCGATGCATGGCATCATGTTATTTTCATTACACTGCGCATGTACGTATACTGTCATGTTATTTGCAATACAGTGCGAGTGCGCATATAAGGCCATGTTGGTCAACATAGGATGGATTGTGGGGAAATTGCCGGACGCTAGTATGCGCAAGTCCTGTCTGAGGCTTCGGATTAATGATCAAATGTGTGTTTTATTGCAATTCATGTGGTTTGAAGTGTTACATTTAATAATTGTGTGAAATTATGAGTGTTTCTATGATATTATAGCAAGGGAAAAGGTAAAGTATAATATACGTGCAGTGATTAGCGTGTCTATGTAGTGTGGTCAAATGGATAGATGATCAGAGAAATTGTGGCGTAAAACGAGTGAAACATACGTACATAATTCAATAATTATTGACGAAAATATGTTAAATTGCAAAAATACTGTACAAGCGTACCCATACATTATGCACTGAGCCAGAGTCCCAGCGCCAGCAGGGGAGTAAATCCCCAAAACAGTGATTCAAGGCACACCTGCAATTTTTTTTATGGCGACATGAAGTGTTGCACATTAGCGAAGCTTGGAATTTCCCCATAAATTGTCATGTGTAGCCTATTTGCACTGAGAAATAATGTGTGTGTTTTATATTTAACGTAATTTTTTACTATTTGTAATATTACTGTAATATTGTCTCACGAAAACATTTAATCGCAAAAAGATTGAACTGACCATGACCTAAATTGGCACTGTTCCGAATACACTTTAGAAATACTATAGTGGGGAGGACTATGAACTGGAAAGAAATTGAGGGGTAAAAGTTTATAATGAAAATGTACTTATGTATTTTTTTAACCCCACAATTCCCCTGATCTTCATAGCCCTCCCCACTATCGTATTTGTAGCGTGTATTGGTAATATTGTATATTTAATTAATTTTACCCCATGATTTCACTGATCTTCATAGCCTTCCCCACTATCGTTTTTGGGGTTTCTATTCGTCAAATGTGATGCGCATAGTGAATTTGTTTTTTGTGTTATTAGTAGAGTGGAACTATACCACTTTCCAAGATTTCTTTAAATTTAATTTTTTTCAGAAAAGTCTTTGTTCTTCAGAATTACCATTCTAAAAGTTAATAATTTAAGTTTTATGTACAAAGCCGCTGTTTTCAGAAATTATATATAAAAAAACTCTATTTCCAAATTTTAAAAATTGAAATTTAAGTCACATTCTAAACAACTCTAGAAGACAGCTCTGAAACATCATTTGACGTGTGTTTTAGGCCTACTTAAAATTACTTTCCTTATCACCAATTTTTATTAAAAGTTGTTCTGGGAAGGCAGGTACTAAAATTCCAAATATTCTTATTAAAATAATTACTTTACAAATACACTAGCTTCTACATCAAGTGAAAATCAAGTCCACAACGACCACCTACATATCCTTAAATGAGCTGCATACTTTGATAAAATACGATAATACACAAACAAATATATAGCACGTCCTTCGTATTTTCTTTTTCCGAAGGGGTACAATTTTGTTCATTGTTCACAGACACGTGAGAAAGTAAGGCAATTGACCAACAAGAACAAACGTTGAGCGTCGACAGTCGATTTCAATTACAATATTTTGGTAAAATATATGCGATTATCGATATAATGTTCAAAAAATCTAACCAATATTCGATATCTGGAAAAAAGAAGTAGTAAGCAAATAAACTACTGACCAGAGGGTGTATGGTAAGTTATTCATTAATTTTTCGTATTATATAAGGTACGTGTACTGGGTCAAGTATTCTATTAAAAGTCAATCATAATTGCTGCTTCAAGTACTTCTTGCTAGTGTACCCCAGAGAGTTGACTGTTCCCAGATTTCGTATACTCCCTCATTTTTCGTTTAAGCCTAGTGTGGCTAAGGATGGCAACTAAGGCAGTTTCTGGATTCTCATTATATACATACTTGTGAAGTATGTACATTTGCGTATTAGCAGTGATGAGTACTTATCGAAACTATACGGTAGTGATGGGTAGTTCACGAACTACTGGTTCATTTTGAACTGGTCTTGGAAAAGAACTAGGTCCATAGTTCACCGCGACATAAAAGAACTAGTCTCTTGTGATATCGGTCAGTCATTATCTCAGTACCAGTAACTACGTCAGGTGCGCCACAGTGCGCCACTGCGCATGCTCAGATAATCCGTCGTTCATCGCTCCCTGCAGCTTTCCCCCCTTCGGTTATCACACACTCCGTGACTGGCCACATCACAACTTGCATACTTCTTATCCATCTCTCAGAAAATACATGTGATAATCGCACTAATACGAGTATAGCTACGACGATAAAGTATATAAAAACGCTCATTAATGTAATGTCAAGTTTTACACACTCGCAATAAAGAAGTGAAAAACTGCTTTTTTATAGTATATTCACTCTATACTTCTGATATAGCTTTTTTGCGTTATTTGCATCATATTAAAATTAACTATTTTTGTAATTAAAGTCCTGTTAAAAAAGTTTCCAATGAATAAATCCAGTGTGTCGGAACCATTTTTGTTGAGTTTGTACACGCCTCACTTGGAAAAATTATCTTTAAACCTGGTTGTCTCTCGCAACACGGCCTATTATAATATTGTTGTGGTCGTTACTATCAGTGTCAGAAGTAATTTGGTGTTATATTACACAACATAGGCATGGATAACACAGTATAAACTATTCATTTATCTTGCTTATATATAAAAAAAGAAGTTATTTCATCTACATGCACTAATGCCCTAATTCTTTAGCAATTAATTTACAAACCACTTATTTGCTTCTCTTTCTGTTTCACGCTTGCTTAGATTCTTCTAAGGAGGGGAAATTGAACTGTGAAAGACGAAACAGAGAAAGACCTATCTAGTTCTTGGACCGAGGTTACACTTGCGCTCTGCAGTTCGCCAGTATGTGTGACCATTCGACTGTAACCTATATAGTTCAAAAGAGCGGATCCCAATGAACTGTTATCAAATGTGACTAGTTCGAAACGACCTAGTTCATTCTAGTGAACTATATTTCCCATCACTACTATACAGAAGTATAATCGCCTCGTCTTTTTTTTTCTGTCTGTTTGCGTCCCAGGACTTGGTTAATTCCAAGTTCATGGGCGCTCCTTGCAAATTTTTAAGGAGTACCTGGTTGAAGTAACCTTTACCTCCTGCCTACGGGCCTGGTAATTGAATTTCCCTACATTGTTGTAGCCTAATGGGGTTTAATCCCCTACCTGGTGTTAAGCTTAGATCTAACCAAGAATCAATACTAAATCCTACATATAAAGCTAAAATGTTATATTTTTATTTGATTTTTGTTTTGTAAATTTCCATTTAAGTTTTATTTATTTATTGATTTTTATATATTTTATTTTATTTTTTTCCCCTAAATTTGGTTTGTTTTCTTGTTTGTGCCGAGTGTTGCCCCTGTCCTAATCTAGTTTGTGTTTAACCTTAAACCTACCCCCTCCTGGGTAAAATAAGCGCCCAGGCGAGGCTTCCCTACTTGACTCTAAAGGCATTTATTTTCCTAACCTGAAGGGTGGGATCTGTCTGCAATCTGTGTGTTAATTACAAAATTTATCTTAAGAAAAATTAAACAATTAGTAAATAATATACAAAAGTTGTAAGAAAAGTCTGTAATGATGTGATTGGTGTGGGGGGTGAAAACTTGTGTGATGTGAGATACTTTGTGTGCCTGCTAGCTGGTTTGGGTGTCCTGCTTTGCTGTTTCCCTGTTTGGACTGTGGGCTCTTACCAGTTTTCAGGATTCCTGGCAGGCCCATCCGGCTAGCATGGCGCTCGAGGATGGTACTCACCACCGGCACTGGCCCTGCCAGACGATCCCCTACTTTGGCTCCTTCCTGAGGTCCATTCCTGTGTGTGTGTGTGTTCTTCATTGTGACCCATCTTCAGCTTTTCCCTAGCACCCGGGCAAGTCTTCAATGCGACAAATTCGATATTTTCCTCTTCTGATTCGGTTTTTCTGGTGAGATTCTTTTGTTTGTTTTTCTTGTGTACCTATTTGGTGTGTTTCTTAGCAGTGTTCTTGGACTTCTTGTCTTCTTTGATTTTCCTAGAGTGCTGTTTTCTTATGGTGCATACATGGTCTCTATCAGTCCTAATAAAATTGTGTTCTCTTTGCCTTTTGCAGTGAGTTGGGCCTCTGCATTTACCTTTATTTTAAGTAATGTGTTAATGACTTTTTGGAAATCTGTTGTTTTTATGAAGCTAATTGCTTATTGCATGTTGTTTAGTACACATCTTCTTGGCTGTCCTCTTTATTTGTACCCTGTTTTGTTGTGACTTGTTTTGTTAATGGAGGAAAATTCTCCAAGTTGTTTATTGATCGGTCTGATTGTTTGTTTCCTGTATTTTTTGCTTTTTGTTCACCGTTTTGCTTAACTCGTTTATTTAATTCCTCCTGACATTTTTTGCAGGTTCTGTCTCCTGCCGAATGAGGTTCACCACAGTTTGCACACTTCAGTTGGATGTTGGCATCTGAGTTTCTTGGGCAGAAATGACTACGGTGGTTTCCAGCACATTTGACACATATTTCCTGTTGCCCACAGCTTCTGCTGTGATGCCTGGATTCCTGGCACCTATACTATTGTAGAGGTCTTTTCTTCCTTATGCATGGTTCTGTTGATACTCTGACACCTGCTATGATTGTCAGATTGACGAGTTTCTCTTTTTGGTGAAATGTGCTTGTATGATGTGCAGTGGCATTGGCCTCATTTCCTGTGTTTCTCTTCTCTTTTTCATTTGTTTGATGCTGGTGGTTTCTATCCCCCCCCCCCCCCCTCTTCAAGTAGCTCGCTCAGTTCCTGCTCACTTATTGTGGGAATGCAACCTCTTAGTACTGTTGTAAATGTTGTGGGTCTTGGTTTGAAGGTAAAGTAAGGTAGGTATGTTTAGATGAGAATTATTTTTTTAAAGTCTTCTTTATTTACTGTGCCTATTCTGCCCCATTGCTTGCTGTAAACTAATGTTGCACAGTTGCTTGTGACCTGTGCTATTTGTTTTGATGTTTTCAGGAAATTATCATGGCCTTTTGTTACTATTGGAGGTAGTTTTCTGTTGTCGCCAGTTGGATTTTCTTTCACTTTTTCTCCTTCCTCCATTTCTTCTTTCTCCTCTTCTTCCTAGTCCTCTTTATTCATCAGAGGGTTTGTGTGTGGGGAGGAATGTGTGGTATGTTGGCTTGCCTCAACACTAGCAGTACTCTAACAAAATCAACTTTACCTTGACAAATTAATGCAAGATGATAAATCATCTTCCTCGACAATAGGGTCTACATACTTTTGAAAAAGATTTATATGAAAATTGGAAAATACTAAGTCAAGTAATTGGGACGAATGCTTAGTGAAATTGAATTAATCAAGATTAAGCGAATTCATATTCTGTAAAAGAATTCGACCTTTATGCTTATTATAGTAATGCAAAATCTTCTGTGTGTGCAAAGCATGCCAATAAATACCAGGTACATTAAAATCACCAGCAATGATTATTTGATCTGGATAATCAGCTAATTTGTAGGTTAGAAATTTAAAATATTTATTTAATTCATTGCAGACAATTGTGGAGGAAGATAAATATTTTCGATTAAGATTCTGTTTGCATTATAACCGAGTAATTCAACCCAGACAGACTCAATATATTCTTTTTGAAATTCAGATTTTTGTATTGAATGTGGATATTTTAATGATTTGGCGGCAATAAGAACTCCACCACCTCTTGTGAGGTTAGTTAGTTTGGGATCACGATCTTTACTAAATACATTATAATTATCAGAAAAATAATGCGAATAAAGATTGTTGCTTTCAAGCCAAGTTTCAGTTAAACAGATAATAGAATAATCAACACTATTTAAATTTTGTGAGAACGACAATTTGGTATGCAGACCCCTATCATTTTGATTATAAATACATAGATCATCCTTCCTTGGAGCCATAACTAATTATATACTAGCACCTCAATTTGCCTAAACATATACTAAGTGGTAACATTATCGACTCCCCCAGCCGATACATTATTACTTGCAGTTTGATCTTAATTTCGGGCTGTAGGAGAATTCAATTCGCTTGTTGCGCCAAATGACTGCTCGTTCTGAAGTTTTCCATAGGAGGGGCTAATTAAGCAACCAGCCGGCCAGAAAACCATTAAAAATACGATCATAGTCGGGTTCTGCCACTGACATCTAGATGTATCAGTATGAATCAAATCTAGTTCCCAATTTAATAACTTTTAGGTTGGAAACTTGGGTTCTTGATTAATATAAGAAACAATGTCGTTTTCTTGGACATCGGGTGCGAAACGGGAAATAAAAATCGCCTTCATGCGGTGCTTCAAGGTATTTGGTACAGTTTTAATGTTCAGATTATTTCTAAAGCCTAGTTGCACTTGTTTATGGCCAACAGCTGGCCTAAGTGCTGGTGACCCACTTTCAACGGAGGCCTATGTTCCGCGTATGTGAACAATACCAAATCCATCTTCGTCAACAGTAGCTCCTTCTTGCTGCATCCTGTTTTTTTTTTCTGCTGTGTGAGACAGATGTACCATATGCTACCATATTTTGTGCATTTAATATGAAACAAGAAGCCGACCCAACAGTTTATTTTGTGATGTTGCTGGAAAAATACTTACCTGAAACATATTTGTAACATATGGTTAAATAATATTTTTAAAAGTGTTATTATATATTGATACAGTTAATATTTTATAATTAATGCCAACCTTTTGTAAAATAGTTCATCAAGGTTTTAATATTGAATAATTACTAGACAACTACATTAGAAAAATAATTACATTATATTTTATAATTAGTAATTAATTTCTAATTTCATTTCAAAATTATAAAAATCCTTACTTTTAGATATAAATTACAAACTTTTGCAAAGAACTTAATTAAAATAAGGAACTTTTATCATGAAAAACACTTTCTGGATGCACATTTCAATATAAAATATTTGTAGAACATTATTAGTTATAAATTTAATTTTAAATAATATTAAATATTTATTAATAACTCATTTTAGCAGATAATTTACAAGTGTTTCAAAGCAATTGTTCAAGACACAACAGTATATTTTATGACAAATGCTGGAAACCTACTTATCTGAAACATATTTGTGGAATATTATCAAATATCAACTTTTAAAGAATTTTATTACATCATTATACAATTAAAGATTTGTAAATAAATGTCAGACTTTTGTAAAAGTTGTTCAACGAAATTTGATATTGGATAATTAATATTTACTAGACAACAACATAAGTATAAAAAGTTTTATTATATTATAAATAAATAATTCATTTCAATATGTTATTAACATTTTGTAAATAAATTACAAAATTTTGCAAAGTAATTAATTAAAATGAGGAAGATTTATAATGAAAAACACTTGCTGTGCACATGCTTCAATGAAAAAATTTGTAGAATATTATTAAATATTAATTTTTTTGAAGTGGTACTACAACTTTATGAAAAATTCCATTGTGTAAATGAATTACAGAATTTTCAAAGCAATTCATCAAGACCCAACAATATATTTAGTGCTGTTTGCTGGAAAAATACTTAACTGAAACATATTTGTAAAATAATATTAAATAATACCTTTTAAATTGTGTTCATACAGCTTTATACAATTAATGTTTTCTAAATTTTTGTCTAATTACTGTAATCTAATTTCAATAGAATGTTGATATTGAAAAATGATTATTTACTAGACAAGTACTTTAGTAAAAAAAATTGATTATGCAATATTATTAGTTGGTAATTAATTATATTACATCATTTCAAATTATTAAAATCCATAATTTTGATATAAATTACAAACATTTTCAAATAAATTAATTTAAAGAAGGAAGTTTTATCTCGAACAGCACTTGCTGGACACATACTTCAATGAAAAATACTTTTAGAATATTATTAGTTTTTAATTTCATTTCAAATTATTTTCCAAATTTTTAAACCATATTTATGTGAATAATTTACAGGCATTTAAAAGGAATTGTTCAAGACTTAACAGTCTATTTTTTGACATTGCTGGAAACCTAATTATATGAAAAATATTTGTTGAATATTATTAAATCTCTATAAAATTAATGTTTGTAATTAATTCTCAGAGTTTAGTAAAAAGAAGTTCATGTAGAGATAAAAATTAAATAATTAATAATTGCTAGACAACTATATTAATTAAATATAATTTATTATTCAAATAATAATTAATTAAATAAATCTTGTATTTACAAAATTATAAATATCTATATCTTGGAAATAATATACAAACTTTTGCAAAGAAAGTCTTTAAATGGAGGGAGTTTAATAATGAAGAACACTTGCTGGTTCAATACTTCAATGAAAATATTTGTAGAATATTTTTAAATATTAATTATTTTGAAGTGATATTACAACTTCATAGAAAAATTCATGTTTGTTAAAAAATAAAAGCAGAATGTTCACAGAAACTCATCAAGTCCCTACAGTTGATATTGTGACATTGCTTGAAAAATACATAACTAAAATATATTTGTATAATTTTATTAAATATTACCTTTTGAAAAATGTTATTACATCTTAATACAAACAAATGTTATGTAAATAAATGTCAGAATTTTGTACATTTTATTCATCAAAATAATGATATTGATTAATGAATATTTAAAGACAACTACGTTAGTAAAAATAATTATAATATATTTCTAAATAATTTATTTCAATATATTATATCAATGTAAAAAATCGACTATTTAACTAATTTACAAACTTTTGCAAAGTAATTCATTAAAACATGGAAAATTTATAATGAACAACACTTGCTGGACAGATACATCAATTCAAATTATTTGCAGAACAATATTAAAATTTAACTATTTTTGAAGTGATATTACAACTTTATAAAATCTCTTTTTTGTGATTAATTTACAAATATTTCAAAGAAATTGATCAAAATTTAACACTATATTTTATAACATTGCTGGAAACCTACTTATCTGAAACATATTTGTATATTATCATTCAATATTAAATTTTTAAATATTAATCTACATATTTATATTATTAAGTTTTAAAATAAATTTTCAGGTTTTTGTAAAAGAAGTTCATTTAAAGATTAAAATTGAATAATAAATCATTGCTAGACAACAATATATATTAGCATATATATGATAGTAATAATAAATTTATTTTCTATATGAACTATCAAAATTATAAAGATTCATAGCTAGAAAAAACATTACAGACATTTGCAAAGAAATTCATTGAAAAATGAAGTTTTACGGTGATCAACAATAGCTGGACACATACTTCAATTTAAAATATTTTCATGTATATTTTGAAATAATTATTATTTTTGAATTGTTATTCAATTTTAATTTTTGTAAATAAATTACAGACTTTTTTAAGATTCTGTGACATTGCTGGAAATAAGCATGATTTTGAAATATTATAATGAAATTAATTAATAATTGATTATTTCATATAATGACTTTATTTTCTAATGTATTTGTCTAGTAATTATTCAATACCAATATAGTGATGAAATTATTTTACAAAAGTACGACATTTATTTACAACACATAAATTGAATAAATATATAATAACATTTTTAAAATGTATTATTTGTTATTTATTTTCCAAATATTTTTCAGTTAAGTTTTTTTCCAGCAAAGTCGCAATTAATACCACTGGGTCTTGATGAATATCTTTGAAAATATTTTTTTTTTTTTTTTTTTTTTTCCAAAAATTATTTTTTATGAAGTTGTTATATCACTTCAAAACTAATTTTTATTTAATAATATTCTACTAATATTTTTCATTGAAGTATGTTTCCAGCTAGAGTTGTTCATTATAAAACTTCATTCTTTTACTACATTCCTTGCAAAATTTATGTCCTAGCTATGAATTTTTATAATTTTGAAATATTATATTGAATTAAATTAATAATTATTATAATTATATTACGTTTAATCAATATAGCTGTTTAGCAATTACTCATAATTCGATTTCAATCTTTTGATGAACTTATTTTTCAAAACCTGAAAATTAATTACAAAATATTAACTGTATAAATATGTAATTTAATTCTAAATGTTTAATATTTTATTATAATCAACAAATATGTTTAAAATAAGTAGGTTTCCAGCAATATAATATATTATACTGTTAGGAATTGATCAATTTCTTTGAAATGTCAGTAAATTATTGACAAATTTTTTTTTAAAAATAATGCTGTTAATCACTTCAAAAATATTTCAACTTTAATAATACTCTACAAATATTTTCAATTCATGTATCTGTCCGGCATGTGTTGTACAATATAAATCTTAATTGTTTTAATGAATTACTTTGCAAAAGTTTGTAAATTAGTTACCAAAATATAGATTTTTTATACTTTGAAATAACATATTGAAATAATTAAATTATTAATATCATATAATTATTTTTCTAATGTAGTTGTCTAGTAATTTTTGATTATTAATTATCAACATATCGATGATCTGCAGTTAGAAAATTCTGACATTTATTTAGAAAATATTAATTGTATAAAGATGTAATAACATTTTTCCAAAGTATTACTTAACAATATTTAACGAATTTGTCTCAGTTAAATACTTTTCCAGCAACGTCAGATAATCAACCGCTTGGTCTTGATGAAATTCTTGGAAAATTATGCAATTTATTTACAAATTATTTAATAATTAACAAATATTTTTCATTGAGGTATTTGTCCAGCAAGTGTTGTTTATATTAAAACTTTTTTCTGTCAATGAATATCTTTGCAAAGGTATGTATTTTATTTCCAATATATGGATTTTTTAAATTTTGAAATAAATGAGCTATTGTTAGAATATTCTAAATATTTCTTTTACTAACATAATTGTCTAGTAAATGTCTTTTTTTGCATATCAATATCTTCAAGAACTACATTTGCAGAAGTCTAACATTTATATACAAAACAATGATATATACCATTGTGTCTTGTTGAATTTATATGAAAAGTACGTATTTTAAGTATATAAAAAAAGAATTATTTTATCAAGTTGTAAATTCACTTCTAAAATAATTAATACTTCATAACATTCTTATAATATTTATAATTGAAGAATGTGTCTGGCAAGTGTTGTTCATTATAAAACTTCCTTCTTTTAATGTGCTTAATTTATTTGCAAAGGTTGTAATTTGTATCTAAAATATGGTTTTTTATAATTTCGAAATAATATAATGAAATTAATTACCAATTATTAATATCATATAATTTTTTTTTCCCTTTTTTACTTATGTACATGCCTAGAAAATAATCGCTATTCAATATCAATATTTTATTGAAATACTTTTACAAAAATCGGAAAATTAATTACAAAAAATCAAATGTATAAAGATATAATGTATTTTAAATGGTATTTATTTATCAAAACTTTACAAACATGTTTCGATTAAGTTTTTTTCCGGCAAAGTCACAAAATATACCACTTGATCTTGATGATTTTTTTTTTAAAGTCTGTAATTTATTTACAATCATACATTTTTTTAATGTGTAATATCACTTTAAAGATTATTAATAATATTCCACACATGACTTTCATTGTAGTATGTGTCCAGCAAGTAATGTTTATGATAAAACATTATAAAACTTCCTTCTTTTAATGAATTTCTTTGAAAAATTTTGTTATTTATTTCCGAGATATGTATTTTTATAATTTCGAAATAACTTATCGAAATGTATTAATAATTATTACAATCATATAATTATTTTTTAATTAAAGTAGTTGACTAGCAATTGTTAATTATTCAATTTCTATCACTTGATGAAATACTTTTACAAAAGTCTTAAAAATTATTTGAAAACATTGTTTGTACTAAGAAATAATAACATTAAAAAAAGAGTTAAAATTTGATAATATTTTTAATGAATGTTTAAAATAGGTAGGTTTCCAGCAGTGTCATAAAATATGCTGTTTGGTCTTGATTAATTTCTTTGAAAAATTGACATATTATTTACACAAATAAATTTTTAAATAAAGTTATTTTATCATTAATAAAGAATTTATAATTCGTGATATTCTATAAATATTTTTAATTGAAGTATGTGTCCAGCACGTGTTGTTTTATGTCAAAATTTCCTTCTTTTAATGACTTTCTTTGTAGAATTTTGAAATTTATTTCCAAAATATAGATTTTTTATAACTTTGAAATAACATATTGAAATTTATTACTAATTAATATTGCAATATAATTGTATTCTTACTACTGTACTTGAGAGGTAATTATTCGTTATTCAATATCAATATTTCGATGAACAACTTTTTCAAAAGTCTGATATTTATTTACATAGCATTAATTGTATAAATGTGTTCTAACCTTTTTAAAAAAATTTATTTTATAATATTTTACAAATATGTATGAGTTAAATATTTTTTCAGAACATCACAAAATATACAGTTTAGTAATAACATTTCTAAATAAATTAATATTTAATAATATCCATCATATTGTTTTCAAAGAAGTATGTGTCAAACAAGTGTTGTTCGTTACAAAATCTTCTTCTTGTAATGACATTATTTGCAAAAGTTGGAATTTATATATAATATATGAGTTATAATATTTTTGAAATAACATATTAAAATTAATTAATAAATATTAGAATCATTAAAATATATTTTACTTAATGTAGTTGTCTCGTAATTATTTGTTTTTTTCAATTTCGACCTTTTGATGAACTTCTTTTACAAAATTCTGAAAATTAATTACAAAACATTAGTTGTATAAATATATAATATATTTTTAAAAAGTTAATATTAAATAATATTTAACAAAATTTATTTCATATAAGTAGATTCCAAGCAATGTAATGAAATATACTGTTAGGTATTGAACAATTTCTTTGAAACATCTGTAAAATTATCACAAAAATGAATTATATATAATATTGTAATATCATTTAAAATAAAATTAATAACTAATAATATTCTATAAATATTATTTATTGAAGTATGTGCCCAGCAGGTGTTGTCCATGATAAAAATTCCTTCATCTAATGAATTTCTTTTCAAAAGTTGTACTTTATATTTACAGTAATATATGAATTTTTATAATTTAAAAAAAACATATGGAAATTAATTACTTATTGATAATATCATATAGTTATTTTTTACTAATGTAGTTGTCTGACAATTATTCAATTTAACTATCTTGATGAACTACTTTACAAAAGACTGGCATTAATTTAAAATCTTAATTTTATAAAAATATAGTAACATTTTTAAAAATGTATAATTCCTTGCAAAAGTTTGCAATTTATTTACAAAATGTGGAATTTTTATATCTTCGAAATATCATATTGAAATATATCATTTATTAATAATATCATATAGTTATTTTTTACTAATTTAGTTGTTTATTATCTTTATTACTCAATAGCAACATATTGATGAGGTACTTTTACAAGATTCTGCCATTTATTTACAAATATTTATTGTAAAAAATGTGTAATTAAATTTTTAAAATGTATCATTTAATAAAATTTCACAAATTTGTGTGAGTTACGTATTTTTCCAGCATTGTACCAAAATATACCATTTGGTCTTGATGAATCTCTTCGACAAGTCTGTAATTTATGTACAAAAATTATTTTTAAAAATAAATTTGTAATATCTCTTCAAAAATATTTAATAATATTCTACAAATATTTCTCATTGAAGATTATGCCCAAGAGGGGTTCTTCATGATATAACTTCCTTCTTTTAATGAATCTCTGCTCAAAATCATGTAATTAATTTCCTAAGTATGGACTTTTATAACATTGATTTAACATATTAAAATTTATTACTTACTAATTAATAATATCATATAATTATATTTATACTTATTTAGTTATATTGTGATTATTCACTATTCGATATCAATATTTCAATGAACTACTTTTACAAAAGTCTGACATTTGTTTACAAAACATTCATTGTATAAAAATGTAATAACATTATAAAAAGGTACTATTTAATAATATTTTACAAATATGATAAAGTTAAATATTTTTCCTGCTCATCACAAAATATACAATTGGTTTTTAATGAATTAGCTTGAAAATTCTGTAATTTATTTACGGAAATGAATTTTTTATTAAGTTGTAATTCACTTAAAAAATAATTCGAAAATTTTAATTTTCTACAAAAATTTTAATTGAAACATGTGTTCAGCAAGTGTTGTTCATTGTAAAATTTCCTTCTTTTTAAATTGAATTTCTTTGCATATGTTTGCAAATAATTACCGAAATACAGATATTTATATATTTGAAATAATATGTAGACTTAAATTAATTATTTTTGGAATCATATAATTATTTTATAATTAATGTAGTTGTTTAGAAATTATTCATTACTCATTTTCAATCTTTATCTGAACTTATTTTACAAAAGTTTGGAAATTAATTTACGAAAAAATTTTTGTATTAAGATGTAATAACATAAAAAGTTCTTTTTAAATAATTTTCTACATTATGTTTTAGATAATAAGTGTTCCAGCAATCTCATAAAATATATTGGTTGGTCTTTATCAACATCTTTGAAAAGTCTGGATATTATTTACGAAAATTAATTTTTGATAATGTTATAATATCATTAAAAAATTAATAATTATTAATATTCTACTCAATATTATTAATTGAAGTATGGATCCAGAAAGTGTTGCTCAAAATAATACTACCTTCTTTTAATGAATTTCTTTCAAATGTTTGTAATTATTCCCAAAATATAGATATTTATAACTTTTAAATATCATAAGGAAGTTAATTACTAATTAGTATAATATAATAATGTTTTAAATTTAGTTGTCTAGTAAGTATTCATTATTCAATATCAATATCTTGATGAACTACTTTAACAAAATTCTGACTTTTATTTATATACTATTAATTGTATAAAGATCTAATAATATATTTAAAAATGTGTTATTTTATATTTATTTACAAATATTTTTCAGTTTATTATTTTTTTTGCAATGTCACAAAATCAACCATTGGATCTTTACAATTTTATTTGAAAATTTTTAAATTAATTTACAATAGTGTAATTTTATAGAGATGCAATATCACTACAAAAATTACTAATAATTAATATTATACAAATATTTTCAAATTATGGATATTTCTAGCAAGTGTTGTTAATAATAAATCTTCCTTGTTTTAATGAATTACTTTGCAAAAGTTTGTGGTTTATTTACAAGATATGGATTTTTTACTGACTTTGAAGTAACATATTGAAATGTCATTTATTAAAAATATAAAAAAAAATTTCTACTACTGTATTTGTATAGTAATTATTCAATATCAATAACTTGATTAACTATTTTTACAAAAGTCTGACATTTATTTATTAAACATTAATAGTAAAAGATGTAATAAGATTTTTAAAAAAGTTATTATTTAATATTATTCTACAAATTGTTTCAGGTAAGTATGTTTTCTGCAATGTCATAAAATATACCATTGTATCTTAATATATTTGTTTGGAAAGGCTCTGAATTATTTCGAAAAATAAATTTTTTTATAGTTGTAATATAACTTTAAAATAAATTTAATAACTAATGATGTTCTACAAATATTTCTCTTTGAATTCGTAGCATTGCATTTATACAGGTTTTATTGCTTTTTTAACTATTTTTCAGGTTCATTTTTGTTAAATTTCGCAGTTTATTTTGTCACTGAGTGTATTTTGTCCAAATTTATCTTGCCGTGCCACGGTCTAGAAGTATGGACTTTACCAGTTTAAATACGAGGCTGTAATACGAAGGTTATCTGTACCATGTGGCACTTTTGGTTCCCAGGTTTCTGAGCCAGGTGACGAAACTTTTGAGATTAATTTTTTTTTTCTAAAATACCATGTCATCAACACTTTAATCCTACGATGCAGTAGCGCGAGAGAAGGGAACAGCCAATTGAAGGTTTCAACTACTTTTCAACTTTAATGTGGCTGCTGCTGTGACTTCGTACCTGTGTAAGTGCAGAGGAGAAGAGCAATGTGACGAATTAAATTGTCCTGATGTGTTTGCAGTACTTTTGATCATCTACAATAAACCTGTTTAAGGTTCGAAATAAATCAATGATCTTTTATTTTTACTACAACTAGTTTGAAGTGCGCCTTTTTCTGATTAATACTAGCCGGAGCAAAACTGTTTATTTTTTAATGATGTGTTTGTACTGGATTGTAGCGAGTTAATGCTACACGACAAAGTATATATCAAGTGAGTGTTGTCTATGATAACAATGTAATCAAATACAAGTTAATAATATCACATAATTATATGTTTTACTAATGTAGTGGTCTAGTAATTATTCAATATTAATATCTTGATGAACTAATTTTACAAAAGTATGACATTTATTTACAGAAAACTACTTTTTAAAAATGTAATAACATTTTTAAAACGGTATAATTTATTGATATTTTACAAATATGTTTCAGTTAAGTATTTCTCGAGCAATATCATAAAATCAGCCATTGAGTCTTGGCGATTTTCCTGGAAATGTCTGTAATGTATTTACAAAATTAATTTTTTATAAACATGGAATATGACTTCAAAAATAATTAATATGTGATAATATGCTACAAAAAATTTCTATTGATGTATCTATCCAGCAAGTGTTGTTCATTTTAAATCTTCCTTGGTTTAATTAATTCCTTTGCAAAAGTTTGTAATTTATTTATAAAATATTGGATTTTTATAACTTTGAATAATTTAAAGACGTTTAAAAGAAATTCATTAAGATCAAACAGTATTTTTTAATGAAAATTCTGGAAAGCGTTATATCTGAAACATATATGCAGAATATTATTAAATAATAACTTTTTTAAAAATGATATTATATCTTTATACAATTCATGTTTTGTAATTAATTTTCAGACTTTTGTAAAAGAAGTTCATCTAAAGATTGAAATATAATAATTTATAATTCATAGACAACTACATAAATTTAAGAAAGGAACGTTGTGATTTTAATATTTATTTCAGTTTATTATCTCTAAATTACGAAAAACCATATCTGGGAAATAAATTACAAATTTTCAAATGAAATGCATTAAATGAAGGAAGTTTTATCTTGAACAACACCAGCTGGACACATACATCAACAAAAAATATTTCTAGAATATAATTTAATATTAATTATATTTGAAGTGATATTACTACTTTATAAAAATTTATTTTTGTGAATAAATATCAGTAATTTCAAAGATATTCATCTAGACTCAATGGTATAATTTGTGATGTTGCTGGAATAATACTAATTTGAAACATATTTGTAAAATAGTATTAAATAAAACCTTTTTAAAAATGTAATTATATCTTTATACAATTAAAAGTTTATAATTATTAAGTGCACACTTTTGTAAAAGTAGTTCATCAAAATATTGATATTGAATAATGAATATTTGTTAGAAAACTACATTAGTAAAAATAATCATATGACATTTTAAATAAATTATTTATTTCAATACAAAATTTTTTGACGTATAAAAAAATTAAAATTTTGTAACTAAATTACAAACTTCTGCAAAGTAATTAATTAAAACAAGAAATATTTATAATGACCACACTTGCTGGACAGATACATCAATTGAAAATATTTGTAGAATATTATTTAATATTAATTACTTTTGATGTGATATTAGGGCTTAAAAAATTATTATTATAAATAAATGTGAGAATTTTCAAGAAATTCACCAAGTCCTAACGGTGATTTCATGCCATTGCTGGAAAAATACTTAAGTGAAAAATATTTGTAAAATACTATTATTTAATACCTGTTTTAAAATGTGATCTTATATTTATACAATTAATGTTCTTGTAAATAAATGTCACACTTTTGTAAAAGTAGTTCATCAACATATTGATATTAAATAATAAATATTTACAAGACAATTACATTATTACAAATAATTATATGATATTGTGAGTAAGAAACTAATTTCATTGTGTTATTACAAAATTATAAAAATCCATATTTTATATAAAAATTACTAACTTTAGCAAAGAAATTCATTTAAATAAGGAGTATTTATCATGAACAACACTTACTAAACACATAATTTAATGAAAAATATTTGTAGAATTTTATTTAATTATATATTTTTGTAGTGATATTACAATTTATATAAAAAAATAAATGTTTGTAGATAATTTACAAAATTTTCAGAGAAATTCGCAAGACAAAGGGGTTAATTATGCAATGTTGCTCTAAAAATACTTAACTGAAACAAAATATAAAAAAAAATATTTTTACATAATACCATTTTAAAATTGTTACTTCATCTTCATAGAATTAATGTTTTGTAAATAAATCTCATACTTTTGAGAAAGAATTCAATCAAGATATTGATATTCAGTAATGAATAATTACTAGACAAATTCCTTTGAAAAAAAAACGTATATTATATTATTAATTAGTAATTTATTTAAATATGTTGTTTCAAAATTGTAAGAATCAATACTATTTCAATAAATTACAAACATTTGCAAAGCAATTCACTAAAACAAGAAAGATTTGTAATGAACAACACTTGATGTACAAATACATGAATTGAAAATATTTGTTGAATATTATTGAATAGTGATTATTTTTGAACCGATTAAAAAACTTTAATAAAGATAATTTTTGTCAATATATTACATATTTTTCAAATACATGCATCAAGACTCAATAGTATAACTTGTGATGTTGCTGGAAATATACTTAACTGAAACATATCTGTAAAATACTATGAAATATTTCAATTAAAATTTTTTTATTACATCGTTATACAATTAATGTTTTGTAAATAAAGGCCAGACTGTTGTAAGCACAGTTCATAAAAATATCGAAATTGAATAATTACTAGACAACAACATTAGTAAAAAACATTATTAGACATGATTAATTTGTAATTAATTTCATTATGATATTTCAAAATTATAAAATTCCATATTTTAGATATAAATTACAAACTTTTGCAAATAAATTCATTAAAACAAGGAAGTTTATTAATGAACGAACCTTACTGGACACATACTTCAATGAAAAATATTTGCAGAGTATTAAATATTTATATTTTTTGAAGTGTTATTCAATTTTATGAACATTCATTTTTGTAAATAAAATACAGAAATTTCTAGGAAATTGATTAAGACCTATTGGTATATTTTTGATGTTCCTGAAATAATACTCAACTGAAACATATTTGTAAAATATGATCAAATAATACATCTTTAAAAATGTAATTATATCAAAATACAATTAATGGTTTGTAAATAAATCCAGACTCTTTTAAAAGTATTTAATCAATTATTGATATTGAATAATGAATATTTACTATAAAACTATATTAGTAAATTATAATTATATAGTATTTGTTTTACAAAAAAATTAGAACAATGTGTCAAAGTTAAAAAAATCCATATTTTGTAACTAAATTACAAACTTTTGCAAAGTAATTAATTAAAAGAAGGAAGATTTAAATGAAGACACTTGCTGGACAGATACATCAATTGAAATATTCGTATAATATAATTAAATATTAGTTATTTTTGAAGTGATACTACAACTTTATAAAATACTTATTTTTGTAAACATTTTAGAAATTTCAAAGAAATTCATTAAAGCCAATCATTATATTTTGTGATGTTGCTAGAAACATACTTAACCGAAACATATATGAAAAATACTATAAAATAATACCTTTTGAAAATCTTATTACAGATTTACAAAATTACTATTTGTAATTAATTTTCAGATTTCAGTAAAAAAAAAAAAGTTTATTAAAAGATTGTAATTGAATAGTGAACAATTGTTAGACAAATATATTACTTAAAAAAATATTATATGATGATAACATCTATTTATTTATTACAATATATTATTTCAAAATTATAAAAATTCATATCTATGAAATAAATTACAAACTTTAGAAATGAAATGTATTAAAGGTAGGAAGTTTTATAATGAACAACACTTGCTGGACACATACTTCAATAAACAATTATTGTAGAATACCTTTAGATTTTAAATATTTTTGAATTTATATTAAAATTTACTAAAAAATTAATTTTTGTAAATAAATTACAGAATTTTCAAATTAAAACATCAAGTTCCAGTGGTAGATTTTGTGATGTTACTGGAAAAATACTTACCTGAAATGTATTTATAAAACATTGTTAAATAATTTTTTTTAATGTCATTACATCTTTAAAATGAGTGTTTTGTAAATAAATGCCAGACTGTTGTAAAAGTAGCTCATCAAAATATTGATATTGAATAGTGAATATATACAAGACAACTTCATTAGTAAAATTATTTATATGTTGTTTATAATAAATAAATAATTTCAATATGTTATTTCAAATATATTAAATTTCCATATTTTGTAAAAAAAAATTAAAATAAAAACTACAATCTTTTGCAAAGTAATTCATTAATATAAAGGAAGATTTATAATGAACAACACTTGCTGGACAGATACATCAATTGAAAATATTTGTAGACTATTATTGAATATTAATTCTTTTTGAACTGATATTACAACTTAAAAAAAAAAAATCATTTTTGAAATATATTATCAAAATTCAAAGAAATTCACCAAGACCCAATGGTATATTTTGTGACATTTCTGGAATAAATACTTAACTTAAACATATTGTAAGATATTACAAAATAATATATTTTAGAAATGTTACATCTTTATACAATTCATGTTTTGTAAATAAATGCCACACTTTTGTAAAAGTAATTCACAAATTATTGATATTCAACAATTAATATATACAAGACAAATACATTAATAAAAATAATTCTATGGTATTATTAATAAATAATTTATTTTAATATGTTATTTCAATATTATAAAATTCATATTTAGAAAACAAATTAGAAACGTTTACAAATTAATTAATTAAATCAAGGAAGATTTATAGAACAAGACTTGCTGGACAGATACATCAATTGAAAATATCTGTAAAATATTATTAAATATTAGTTATTTTTGAAGTGATATTATAACTTAAAAAAAAAATTCATTATCGTATATAAATTAGGGACTTTTCATAGAAATTCTTCAATAAAGTCAATAGACTTTTAATTATCAGGAACCTTTTGTTACAGCTGCCTGTGACTCTCAGCCAATCTCCTTCCATGGGTTTGCATCGCCACGGAAGGCTTAATGTACCAGTAAGTTTATTGGCTTCGCACCATTTTGCAAGAATGCTACCGTGTCGGCGGGTTAAGTCCGACACTGTAATTTCAAATTGTTTCCATTAGAGGATCATTAATAAACCCATTGGAAAGTACGTGTGGCTATGCATTCTTCATTAGGGTCGCCTTCTAGCGCTTAGGGGCGTGGGCCCCTACCTTCCTGCCAAAGTGATGTTAAACGAGTGCCATTCAAGCGTTTTATGTATGGATTTAGGGTTTTGTCTTCGTTTACTTAATTTTTGAGGCGTGGATAGCCTATAATTCACTACACAAACGTACGTTATTAATTTGAAATCACTGAGGAACTTCAATACCGGAAGGATCACTGCCTTGGTCGTCGGCACACGACCCAGAGAAACATAGTCAGCTCTACCACATCATGGCATTGTCGCTGGGCAATGCCTGGCACCCAGGTATTGTATAATCCTAACCAACATCTTTCCCGGTAATTTATTTGCCGCTCCTGAAAACCATAGTAACCCCTTCATTGCAACCTGACTACCGTCGCTCTCTAGTCATGGTGTTTTGCTCTCAGCTGGCTTGATCCAGTAACGTGCCAGAGCACATGAATTCCCCTGTGCTATTGTGTATTAATGGTGCCATTGCCAGCTTGTACTCCTCTCTTACAGTACACAAAACTACCTTGAGAATCTCATGATCGCTCATGTGTGGATGGAAATGTTTAATTTGCCCTTCTTCCTCGTTGCAAACACTGTCAGGGATTCACCTGAATTTTTGCACTTCCAGCACAGCCCTACTCTGTGCTTGCAATGAGAAGTAGGTATTGGCAGATCTACTTTGAAAGATGTTGAGAAATTCTACCCACTCAATACTATAGTGACTGACCATTCACCACCAATTACTTGCTTTGCCTGCCAATTGAGTCCCTATACAGTTTGACCACTCTTGCTGGCACATTCTGTATCTCTCTAAACATGATGTGCAGTCGTTTAGGAATACATGCAGGTCCTCATTTGGTAGGCCTAAAAAAGTTGGTAACCGCTGAAATCATGCCAGACGCGTACCTGCTTCGATGGCTCTTTTATTGGCAGTTACAAATTCTGTATTATTGCTGTTTTGTGGTGGACATGTAAAACACGTAGGATGTGATGTCTCCTTCTGCTGTGCTTCTGTTCTTCCGAGCAGAGGCGTTGAATGTGCCAGTGGGCTTTGGCACACACTGGCCCATTTTGAATGTTCCTGCGCACAATGATGTGCGCTAGACAATTCTCCCCCTACCACTGACTTTGCTTCTAATCGTGGCGATGGAAATGTGCATCGTCTGCAGGGGAATCTTCCGGGGGCTTGATTTGCCATGTCTTGCCCGGTCAGACATTGCCAGTGCGTTTTGCGCCCGCACGTCACACACCTCACAGTTTCCTGTGGCCCTGTTCTGCAAATATCTTGTTGACCCTGTTTCTGAGTTTGCAAATTTTCTGTTTTTAATTCATTTGGAAATATCCCTGGTCGGAAATGAATGCGTACGCACATCTCGCATAAAATACGGACTTACTGGTCAGTGGTTGCTTTTTACATTCTGCTTAAGCATTCTGGTTGAAAGTTACGTGCACACTGCACACAACTCACGGTTCTGTTTCTTATTCCTGCATGCATAATATGTTTTGCATACCTGCCATCTTGCACTGTGTGAGTATATTAATTGTTGTATTTAAATCCATTAATTGAGGTGGGTTACATTGGCAAACATATTTGCTAAACAAACCTTGTTGATTTTGTGTGGGTTGTACTTTGTCACAGCCGGCACACAATAGTGTGGGAGTACTATCTGATGTAAAACTCCTCGCTTTGCCTACTCGGGCTCTGTTTACCTTCGTTATTCTGTCTTTTCTTAATTTTAATTTATGTATTTCCCTACACAGACATGTTATTTCTGCAAACTGCTTTGTTCCTAACGTGGGTTGAACACACATCAAACATAATGGCTTAGCTTGGTCTGCGCCAGTGCACCATTTCAGATTTATTCAGTTGGTATCCCTTACTGCGCATCAAGGTCAAACATCGCGCTGAAATGCAGCTGTCCCCCTTTAAAACGACACGACACGGGGGGAGGGCAATATTTATCGCTTCTCCCGGCTTCCTAGTGTCCTGCTGTAATCGCATCTCCGCTGTCAGCGAAACGCACATGTTTCCCCGTTCAATGTTTGCTTAAAACTGAGAAATGTTCTTGAAAAATGCTCTTAATGATTACCGCACAACAGTTGCGAAACATATTGCAAAATACTCCTGAAAAATGATTGCAAAAGTTTTGTTTACTTTCTGTAAAAAGTTAAAATGTAAAATTTCTAATGTTTCAATACAGTTTTGAAAAAGTTTTAAAATATTTTCTCAATGATCGTTCCACTTTAAGTTTGTAACTGTCCATGGGAAAAACACTGAAAAGTTTGTTGTTTACCTTGGGGAAAAAAAAAAAAAAAATAATAATAATTCTGAAAAATACTGCATACTTTTCCAAAAAAGTTTTGGAAATAATTAAATTAAATTTGGATTACTTTTGAAAATAGACTATACTGCCTGGTATCGCTTGCAAAGACCATCCTAATTTGCCTGTAGTCATGCCAGATGGGCCAATTACTGCACAAGTTTTCATTGCTGGTTGCGCAACTCTTGATAAACGACACTTGTGTTTGTTTACAAAACCCAATCGCACTTACATAGACACAGTTGCTATGCTGTTGACTTTCTGACGTGCAGTGTTCAGTACATGTACACTTTGACATAACATATTTCCCTTTTTACACTTGCAGTGACAAGTGGGCGTGTCTGACACATTTGTTTTAGCTTTAAGTTGTTCATTGGTGCATCATGTGTCGCCACGTCTAACCAGTGTGTTTTTGCAATAGTTAAAACATCAGCTGATGTTGCAATGCAACGACACAGCTCATTGGATTGTTTTGACAAAGGCAAGCCCACACAGAACGTCTGTTGACATGTTGTAATTCCCACTCGGATGGCCGTATGTCTGTTGACGTTATAAATATGCACTCTACAGGATAAACAAATCTGACAAGTTTTCTATAATAAATTTTACAAACTGTATGACAAATAAAAAGCAGAGAAAATGCTTGTGCTTAATGATCGCTTGAACTGTTAGTGCATGGAGGTTCTTTTGACGTGGGGAATTTGACTCAAATATTTCCTATTTTGACTGTGTTGTTTTCTAGGTGTCTGAAGGTCTCAGGTTACTCACCAATGACTGTAGCTTGTCGTTGCGATGCACTTTTGTCACACCTTTACCTATGTAGCATAGCTTGTTGACCACTTGTTGTGTTGAGCAGAATACTGACTTGATGTTGGTGCTCTCCTTGCACTATGACGTTCGAGTAGCTCTGGTTGGGAAATTCACATTATTGACGTTTACGCAATTGGCTTGCTGGTGCAGCCTGATGTTCTCCTCGCCCTAGTTGGGCATTATTGTACGTGTCCCACCTGAGAGCAGATGGAGGACAGGAACTGATGATTTTACCCGGCGCCATGTTCGGTGGTGACGACGGTGATGGGGTCGTATGGCCAACGGCCTGCGGCGATCTCTGGATACACTGGTAATTTGAAGGAGAGTTAATGTAATTACCAATTAATTATGCTTACTGTCATATCAAACCCTTTCCTAAGAGACGAAGTTGTCGGCCACTTCGCACACCGATACTATCACTGTGTTTACCTGCTCAAGGGTGGCAGGCCCCATAAGAACAAAACTTATTGCGCTGAAAATACACTTACTACTGGTTCTGCTATTGGGAGCAGTGCCCGATGTACTCAGGAGAGTGAAGTCAAGAAAACGAGCCTCGTCAATGTGTGACAGTTTTATTGATGAAAGGGTACAACAGAATGTTAATGTACAAATGAATGTTACCCTTTGAAAAGTGGACCCGCCACTGTAGACCTGCCAGGTGTGACTACAGCAAAATAAAGCGAGGGCCTTAAGTGACGAACAAATGAAAAACGCGTACCATTGCGTGAAGTCCTGGAATATTACCTCAGGGTGAAGAAAGGCCTTCCCTTGGCTATAAAAGTAAAGTTAAATGTTTCTGAACAAAGTTTGAACTATTGCAGTGAAAGTAGGTATGAAAAAACGTCACTTCACATCTTACATGATTAAAGAAAGTAACACTATACATAATATAGATAATGATTTTAAACATTTTGGTGACATATCCGTGAACGCTGGAGCTCCAGATATAGGCTAAAATTGTGATGTAACGAGTATGTCATTGCACTTGAAGGGTGATATTAAATGAAATGATGCCTTAATCGGTTGATTCTCGATGAATGAAAGCATGTACGCTCTTATAATTAATACATGAATATTGGCATGTGTCGTTATGGCGAAAAAATGGGAAAAGCGTATGTATTTCACTTCCTGTGACGACACACATATTTTGCTGAAAAGGGGTGGGGCTATGCCCTGTCCTCTGTGAGATTTGTGCAACTCTCTATGATAAACCAGACTGCTTCCCTAGTTAACTATGGTGCAATACTTACTGAAATGCACTGTAATTACTCTAATTAAATGATGCTGCTAGGGAGCCACTCGCCATTTTCAATTTTTCTGGGAATATTATTCCCCATCTTTTGACACCTCTCGGAGCCACGTCGCACTCGGGGTCCGGCCACGAGGCCCATCGACATCGCGCACATTGAAAACCTGTGGCATAAAGCTGCGCCGCTTACTCCAGTCTTCCCTCCAATGTCTGTTGTGTCTAACGGTCGTGACTATACGGAAACACCCATTTGGGCCACATATCAATTTATTACGAGTGTTTACTCTCGTAATAAATTCAAAATATGGTGGCCTATGGCCCACAGGTTGCAGAGTGACAAGAAACGTGTAAACCTGCCGTTCTTGACGACCTGCACTGATCGGCACTGCGACCTAATGACTATCTGTCGAGTGTTCCTGTGTGGGTGAGGCGTTTGTGGTGTTACAAACGGGCACAAGGGATGCGTGGATGCCTGGAACATGTCAACCTCCATCATCATTGTTCGCTTTACCAATTGTACCGCCGGGCAGCATCGCCAGTTCCTGCCTTACACCTGTTACCAGGTGGGGCACGAATGCAGCTCATTATCTCTGGGAAGCAAGTCATCAACATCACACCATACAGAACACTACAGCAAGACCTGGTTCAATAGGTTAGTAGCAACGAACAACAGTTTATTCAAATATTGTTCATAGTGAATGGTCATTGATATCATACTTTAGTGGATACAGGTGCATAGCATAATTTCATATGCCCCCAGTTCGTAAATGTACTAGATCACACCCACTAATTTCATCATTCGGCTCACTACCCAAGATAATTGTAGTACCACATTGGTACAGGCAACAATTGCAGTAAATGTTCGAGACATTCAAACAGTAACTACCCCAACAGTTACCCCAGAAATCAGAGAGGATGCCATTCTGTGAGTCCCGTGGCTTGCGGAGCAGAATACTATTGTTGAACCCGTGGCATGCAGGATCCATTTTGGTGCGAAATGAAGGCACACAGTATATAATTAGGACAGACGGCAAGCTGACGAACTCCCAGATGTTACGCTAGGATAAATTTATCACGATATCCTGCCAGAACACCAGACTTCTTTTCATAATTTACTGAATGAGTACAGAGATTTGTTCGCTAAATACAATGTTGACGTGTGTCCATGTTGACCCCTTCTCCTTAGCCCATTTGCCTGCCGCACCAGGTTCTGTAACACAGTGTGTGAGTGCTCTATGAGCGGAAGTGAAGTGCAGTGGGGCAAGGAACGACACAGATGCAGAGCAGAGTGAGCATGGCCACGTGCGTGTGGCCCAGGAATCCGAAAATAGACTGTGAAATTTCTGTTTATGTAATTTGTGCAATTAAAGGGCAAGGTAAGTTTACACAAGGGGACACAACTAATAAAGACACCTGCCTTCATAGCACTAAAGTCCTCAGTGTTTTCAAAGTGTATTTTTGTAACTTTCTGTTATGTTCATTCACGTGTCTTTCATCTCCACATCATCCACGCAGTGCAATGTTTTGGTATAAATAAATAATATTTACAGAGTTAATTTTAGAAGCAATATGTAACAATCGGCACGCAGAGTAGGTGTCCGATTTGCAAATGTTGTGTGCAAGGAAGTAGTGCAGCACTGGATGCCAGTCTGCCTAGCAGGTAGGCACACTGTGCTGAGAAAGTCAGTAGCTGTTTGTTTTTGCAACGGGTGTGCAGTATTATGTCGGGGCTCGTGTTTCGCACACTCGGGCAGCGATCACCATGTTGGACTAAACATATCACAGCAATAGTTATTTAGCATACTGGAACCTTTTCGAATTTCAGCTGCTCAGGCTTCACTGTCCCTTGCACCATCTTTGTGCTTGCATCGTTTGGGTAGCCATAAATTGTATTTAATTCATTTCATGTGACCACGTGCCTTTTTACAGTATTGCCCGAGCTGACAGGTTCGTAAGTAGCACCAAATATAAGCTTTTTCCGACGGGAATGTATGCATGTAACTGAATAATTCGCAACAGTGACGAGTTTCCACGTGTGGTTTATTTCCAGTTCGCCGCAAGGCATTTTGCCTTCTCCCTCCAATTTTCCCAAAGTGTAATTTATTGCGCAAGTATGTTTGAAATGGTCATGAGTCGGTGTAATAAGTAACAGTGCTTCATATGGGGATGTGAGGAGCCAAGATATCCCACAATGCAACAAGTAAGGAGGAGACAACAACTGCACTTGAAGGATTTGCAGTGGTCGTCGGCCGAACGACCCTGAGGAACGATTGGACAGCTGTTCTCCGACTTCACGATATTGTCAACCCGACAATATCTGGCACCCTGGGTAATTCTCTCCACCGAGATTTCAAAATTGTATTCACTACCCCTCACCTAACCAATATCTTTATTGACCAACATATCTGCACTAGTTGCCAGTCTCCTACGCATTAGACAAATGTCAATGCACTTCGTGGCACTACCATATTAGAGCATGAGATACGACTAATTAATGAACCTGTTTGCACAGACCCAAGTAGTTTTTTACCACATCAGGCCAAAATCGTTAAACCACAGATACAAGAAATGTTAAATGATGGTGTTATCAAGCCACCGGACAGTACCTACGATTCCGCATTAACACTCGCACCCATAAAAGATGGACATGGTGAGTTTGCGTAGACTTTAGGCTACTCAACCAGGTTACCAAAAGTTCATTACTGCCATTTATCAGTGTCAAATATGCACTCAGTTCTTTAGGCCAAGCAAAAATCATGTCATCGCTAGCTTTGAAAAGTGGATACTGGCAGGTACCAGTAAAGCTAGAAGATCGAAAGAAAACAGCCTTTTCCGCACAAGACTGGTGCCGCTTTCAATTTTGCACTATATCCTTTGGGCTGAAGTATGTACCAGCGATCTTCCAGTCGACGATGGTTCGAGTCCTGTATGAGATGATTGGCGAGTACGACATGTGTATCTCGACGACGTCATTGTCTGGTCGAGTATCTGGGAAGAACACCTACACCATCTGTCAGTGGTTCTGGAACAGTTCACTGTAAATTACCTCACTCGCGAGAGGGAAAAGTGCCACATTGGTAAAACAAACATTGATTTTCTATGACATTTCATAGACGCCGAGGGCAACAAGCCAAATCGAGACCAATTAAGGCTAATTGATAACTACCAAAGGCCTAAAACACACGAGCTACTCAAAATTTTTTTTGGCTTAATTGACTGGCTTCGTGAACACATAGAAAATTTTGCAGTTATAACAGCTTCACTCAGTAATCTCCTTTCACCGCAACATCGTTTTCAGGGGTAAGCTGAAGCAAATAATGTGTTTCAAATTATAAAGGAAAAGTTTTGTTCATGCCCAATGCTTCCAAGACACAACACGAGCAGACATCTGTATTTAAAATTGATGCAAGTCAAGAAGGAGGAGGTGCAGTACTGTACCAGGTGAATGACAGCAGGGAAAGACAGGTGATTGACTTCGTGGGTGCTAAGCTAGGACGAACAGAGCGATGATGTGATGTGAACGAGCGCGAATTTCTCATGGTGATCTGGGTTGTAAAAAATGATTGTGCTTACTTGGAATTTCAATGTTTCATGCTAAGAACAGACAATAGGTGTTTACTATGCTTACATAGTATGTGAGAGGCATGAAGTAAATAGACAAGATCGGCCCTACACCTACAAGCTTAAAAATTTTTTCGTAAATCATGTTCCAGGAAAAGAAAACGAGTTAGCAGATGTGCTGTCATATGCCCCTAATGAACAAGCAATCATTCAAGATGAAGCTGAGTGGAAATATATCCTTATGCCAGACCTGCAAGATCTGGTAACATAAGTTTACATGCAGCAATTTAGCGCTGGGGAAACAGATATAAAAATACACTAATTGTACCAGCAGGTCACACAATCTAAGCAGGGTTGCCAATTTTCGCAGGCCAAGACAGTGTTTGTCCCTATGTGTGTGTGGGAGCAATTGTTAGACCAATCACACAGTGGCAACGTTGCGGGACATCCCGGTGTTGATCAAATGATACAAAATTTAACGGAGCAATTCTTTTGGGCCGGCCTTACACAGCACTCATGCAGTTTTGTGCAGAAATGTAACGGATGCAAATGCTTCAAAGCATGCAGAGCCGATGGCCAGCAACAACAGCAGCCATATGTACTCAGAAAACCATTCGATACCATACCTAATGGGGCCGTACCCAAGGACGGCGAATGGTAAAAGATTCATAGTCGTAGTCACAGACTATTTCTTGAAGTTGTTAGAGGCCTACCCAGTGAGTATCGTATGCACGGCGAACATAGTACGAATTCTGAGCAAGGACTTTTTCCCATGCTGGGGCTTTCCTAGGAACCTGTTGACAGAAAATGGGACCCAGTTTACGAGACAGAGATGGCGCGAGTTGTGCACCAGTTAGGTGGTGCATCACCTAATGACTGCGGTGTATCACCCGAGGGCCAACTTAATGGAGCTTCGAAATCAAGAGCTCAAGGTTCATGCTTCGACCCTGTGTGGGTGCCCAACATGCAACATGGGCAGAACATGTGTCGACAGCTCTGTACCCTCTCTGATGGCGCATTAACACCGGCACTGGAAAGACACCTGCTGAAGTACTGATGGGAAGAAATTTGTGTTTACCAGGGGAAGCACATTGCCAGCAAACTGTTAGTAGCAGTGGAGCCCCCACCTAAAAGCATGCCGCGAGCGGAAGCAGTAAGTGCATGAGCAACACATTAAGTACACAAAGAAGTGGTTGCCAACTACAACAAGGTCACCATAGGTGCTGGAGGTAGGTCAACAGGTCTATGTACGAGCCCACCCGTAGTCTGCAGCATGTAAGAATTTTTGCGTGGGTTTTGCGGCGAAATGGAGCGGGCCGAACTGGATCATTCAGTAACATGGACCCACCACCTACACTGTCAGAATGGGATATACCGGCATGAAAGGTACCACCATACCTTCAGAAGTGGAAGGAGCAGAGGGAGTAGAAGACCCGTCGATGCCTGGCGTCACCACGTCTGACGGGGAGTGTCAGAGTCTGTCCCCAGGTATCACTGATGGCACGGTGCTTATGAGCACCACTGTTGGTCCTACGGTACCTGTTTCTGTGGCAGCACCGCAGGCAGAACAGCCGCAAAAGGATGTACGAGGACCCGCAGCAAGAGCAGGAGTAGAAAAACAGCAACGCATAAAGACGCAGGAGATAGAAGTTCATCCGGGTCGCACCTGGAAACTGTAATGCAACAGCACACGAGAAAGCAGATGTAGGACCAGCAGTAGCAGGAGAAGCAACATGAGTATGAGCAATGATGGTGGAAGTGAGGGCAGCAGGTCCATTGCCTCACTTCGCATGTGCCGTTCAAAGTGGCAGATTACCCGCCTCGGCAGTGTCACCAGTTTGGGTGTGCATCAGTAACCCGTGGCACAGCATGCCACAGCATGAGTAACAAGCAGAAAGCACCGGAAGAGAGTGTGAATCAGTAGGGAAGAGCCTACTTTCTCCACCCTCGGAAGACTCCAAGGACACCCCAGTGCTGCAGGTAACGGCATCGGCCCACAAACTGCCCAAATAAGGGGAGGGGTTTGGCATGTGCTCATTCCCCTCCCTAGCCCATTTGTCATGCCGACCGCTCCTACACAGCACAGTACACACCTTCACTCTATGATTGATCACTGTGGTGTAGTGTAGTGCGTGTGTGTACGTGACACAAGGAGTGTAAGTTCAGCAAGTGCAATCTGGGGCAGTCTGTGTTACGTCTCGCATGCTTCTACCGACCGAATGTAAATTTTGTTTTCCACTAATCAATGAACACCGCCCCTCGCCCCACTAAGGTTTGCATCGCCAGGGGAGGATAATTATTTAACCAGCACACTTAATTCATGAGAGCTTAATGGAATTTGTATCAGCATAAACTTCGTCTCAGGTAAAAGCTTGCACCCGTGTAAAGTTATCGCCTAGCGGGATGAGTAATTTTGTGATCGATGAAAAGTGATACATGGAACTTACGTGTGATATTTAATTCACATGCCGCATGCGTTTTAGGGTACAGACCCTCAGAAGCCCCCTGTTTTCCTCCAGTGTTTTATGTCGTAATTTTTAAGGGTAATTTGCATCACTGTGTGGTGCAAAATTCGAAGTGTTTATATGTATGGGCGTGTGGTTGGCCTCAACAATCCACAGCGTAGAGTGTTAAAAATCTCAACAATCATTTTCGCAGTAATCTAGAAGGGGCTTGAGACTCCCCACAATATACATGTGAACTTCGACAACACGGCGGAAGTGGTGTGCCCGGGTGATCGGCCCGCAGCACCCCGAGAATACTGAGGATTATCATGCTCTACCAGAACTTCCACTTCGACGCCCCTCATGCGACGTCTGGCACCTACTGGTTATAATTCCACACATTTTCCTTTTCCGCAAAGTTTACCGCTTCATTTTCACGTTTGTCGCTATGTCATTCCACTCTTCAGCATCACTTTATACAGTTTTTTACATCCTATTTTTGATATAGTAATGCAATAGCTCTAAGAAGTACCAATTATTCACTTAATTAATATTTTTAGGTAATGTGTATGATTTCTGGTAACATATGTACTATTAAATTAGAAAAAATTTCTCCAATATAAATATTTCGAAAAGATATTTTTTCTAAGTTGGAATATTCATTGTGTTACATTTGG
Organism: Dryococelus australis; assembly: GCA_029891345.1. Lineage (NCBI taxonomy): Eukaryota > Metazoa > Arthropoda > Insecta > Phasmatodea > Phasmatidae > Dryococelus > Dryococelus australis. The sequence continues at coordinate 87,927,620 of CM057003.1, read as the reverse complement.
CTACCTTGTCCAGTTTTCGCGCGTCTTATGTGAAGGCGTGTGAAAGTATTCCGTGTGGTGTCTGGTAGTTTGTGTATATTTATAGAGGTTTTGCGACCCATTGTACATTTCAAATCAAACTAAAGAGATGCCTGGCAAGGACTACGTATCTGATAGAGGTACGTATATTCCTGTAGTGCCCAAAACAAACACAGACGTAACGGCAATGTTAATCGATGTAAGAATTTTTTAAATACCATATAAAGCATGATCTTATTTTTACTATTGCACAAAAATAAGTCGTGTTTGCAAACGTAATTATCAATTAATCTTATGAAAAATGTAACTTGATTTAATTATATAGTTACATAAACAAACATATGAAACAACAGAATCAAAACAAAACACTTGGCATTGAAAGAACAATGCTGGCGAACTAGGGTATTTACTTGTGTACTCATAGCTTTGCATATTTCACTTACCCTTGGCACCAAACTTGATGAATTTGGGCAGACAGTCTTTTTGGCTTCGGTGCCAATTATTAGTTAGCTAACCAGAAGTTAAAAGTAGTTATTAAATATTTTAATTTGATTTACATTAACATTTATTGCCTTGCACGGTAATCCTTAAGAATAGGGGCTTTTTCGAAAATCTGAAAAATAATACTTGGATATATTAGATATTATTATTAATAAACATAATTATTAGGAATTTTTAAGGGACTTTAAGTAGTTTTCTGTAACAAAAAAAAAAAAAAAAAAAATGATAGGAAGGAGGGATGTCAACAAGCTGTGTTTATGCTATAAAACATGTGTAATTTATGTTGAATATATTTATATCGAGTTGCTTAATTGTTTTACATTGAAGAATACTGTTTGCAATTAATATTTAATGTGTAAAACCTCATTTACTGGGCATATTTATGCACCCTGCTGAGTTTATACAGGTATACAACACAGGTATCAAACAGTGCCTGAAATCTGGTGAATTATTTAAGGCTTACGTGTGAGGCATGTAGGAAGCAAATATTTCTGGGGGGGGGGGGGGTAGTGATGACCTATTACCCTAATAAGGGTGAAGGGGTCTGCGGGACCCCCCTGAGAAATTTGAATTTTAAGGTGCAAAATGGTGCTATTTAAGCATTTTTGTAGCAAAACATGCTGGTAAAACTTGCAATATTTTTTAAGTTAAAATTTGTTTTAGTGAACGTTTTGACAAATAGAGCTTTGTTCACTTAAATTCGGTGTTATTGTAATATCAGTCAGGAGAAACAAACATACTACTGTATTTTAAATACTTATTTTCATATGGTAGCACCTTAACCGGGCGAAACACATTAATTATTTATAAAATTAATTTTCTTAACTTATGACGGACCTGATGTGACCGGAAGGAAAACAGAGCAATTATGATTGTACATTATTCTGTGTTGATTAAAAAAGAATTCACATATTAACATGGCAAAATCAGCACAACATTAAAACTTCCTTCATATATAACACAAATACTTTTTTTTTCTGAAGGAATGGTAAGATCCGTGGCCTCGTCATTTTTTGTCGAGTAAGAATGCTAACGCCTTACTTCTGAGTGCTAGTCAAGGTCAGAGAAGCTAAAACGCAGATTATCTGTGGTTTGATTAGGTGTAATTACTTACACAGTATTCAAAAAATATATTTCTTGTTTCTTACCAGATTATTATCTGCTAAGTAAAGTCCCCTGTCCAGTATTTTGTTGTTTTGCAATGTGTTACTATCATAGCCTTTTTTTTTTTTTAATTTTTCCCACTAATTTAATTTACAATCCATAATTATTTCCAACACAGATAGGTGTATAGCCTAACTTCAAAACATTCTTAAAACACATAAACTACTAAACCTAAATAATTATGCAGAGTGGCTTTCGTAAAACAGAACATACTTTTCGGGGCAGTCACAAACAATGCTTCTTGTTTTGGTGAGTAGAAATACAACTTAAAGTTTTCCAAAAACTCGCAATAGTTAAATGAATTTTCTCCGGCTGGAAAAATAATTGCTTGAGCAAAGTTGGGCAAAATTCCATTAAATGTATATGGAAATGCTTCTAACATAGTAAAGAAATATTATTTTGCAATAACAAAATGGGAAAAATTACGCAGGCCTACCATGCAACTTTTTACATGCTTCTGTTTTAGTCACAGAGGACCCGAAATGGGCAACTTCCAAGTTTTTTTCTTGATAGCTGTTTTTCAAACATTTTCTACCAATAGTGTACCTACGAAGTGTTTTGCAGTCACATGATAATCACCACATAATTTGATACTTTTAATTGCAAATAACTTGTCCCTTGTCTCATGCATACACCAGTCAATCATCACCTCGTGACAAAAGGATGACCAATCTACTACGATAACTCTTCTAACATAGCATATTCGACTAATAAGCTGGGTGCGAGGATGAGGAATCGTCTGATAAAAATACGTAATTTTACAAATAAGTTCAACACTTAATTTACTTTTTTAAAACTATGTGCCATGCGGAAAAGATTTTTTAAAATTGTAAAGAACTCTTTTATATTTTGTACCTACATGTGTCTTAGCTCATCATTGACAGTGAAAAAATCACTGTCCTCTGCCAATTCAACTTCCCTCGTGCACGAGTTGCATATTTCCTCATTCGGCAACACTCCATGATCTACTAAAAAATCAAAGAATAGTGGCCAAAACACTGTTTATTCAACAAACTGGCAACGTTCAGGTAATACCTGCTACATAGATATGAGGTAGCTTGGTCCCTTGATAATGCTTGCAGTGCACAGGGGATAGCAAAAGGAAATTTGGAATATTCTTAAGTTGATAGTCAAGATGCAGCAGTTCTTTGTTACTGTAAGAAGTGGTCCCTTGAAGTCAGGGTTTAGTCTTTTGAAGGGGCTCGTTGCTTTTATTAAATTCCCATTTACTCTTCATTCAGAATTTTCATTTAATTTGACAGTATATTTTGTGCCGAGATGTAATGCTTCGGACATCTTCAATAAAGTATGGAAATTCTTGCTCCTAACTAACAAAATGGGATACACTAGTAATTTTATAATAACACACAGAGAAATGGAGATGTTTTTGAAGCCAGAGAATTTAATACTGAACCAGAGATTCTCAATCATCTAGTCTTTTGTTGACTCATTGGTATAAAACATTTGATGTATTTATAGCTTTAATTAATGCTAAGGAGGAAAGTAAACTTTGTTGGTAAATCATATATCAGCAGAAGTTAATGAGTTTACTAATGAGTGTGAAGCTTACAACTCTGCCATTGACACTTAACAGAAGCTGTTTGTAAAATCAACAAATGAGCTCTATGCTGGGCTTTTACTAGCCTCTTGTCATCAGGAATCAGGCGAGTCTATTGACAGTATTTTCAGAGGTTAAAGTTGTTAAGCAAGAAATGATTGCATAAGAGATTCCTTTGTGGGTGGTTCAACTTCCAGTCTTATACATCAGAGTTTGCTAGAGAATACTACACGTACCTCAGACTGCAGTATGCCATCACTAGCCACCTGATGGAGCGGTCTATCCAGCGAAACATTGCGCGAACGTGCGTCCGTTTAGAACATGTGTTGGTCTGACTTTTGTTTGTGTGTGTGTGTGTGTATATCTACGAGTACTGCCCTGTGAGAACTTCTGCATTCTCCCTCCGTTTTATAATGTAAACAGTAGCATAGCCTAGCAGCCGATTCTTGCCTTAGCTCACATACAAAACTGGATGAGTAAAAACTTTTGTACATGTGTGTCTTGCTATTGTGACGTTATTTCTTGTGTATTACATATTATTTTTGATGCTTTTGTTATGACATCATGGAACTGTTCTCCATTGGGTATATAAATTGAAATTTGGCAAAGTGGATTATTGTTGTTTACAGAGCAATTGAAGCAGTTCCTTATGGAATATGTTAATGTGGATGAAAATGGTCAGAAGATCTTCAAATATGCTACTCAGCTAGAGGACATTGCTCATCGAGAGCAGGTAAAGTTGGAATGTGTATGGTGTGTGATTGGTGGGAGAAACCCTACATATGTGGGGGAGGGTTGTGATATGACAGGTCAGTTCCAGGAAAACTCTTGGTGCAGAATTGTGTACTCCTCACCTGACCATTGTGAAGTTACAAACATCTATTTTGTGTTTTCAAGATAGTTGCTGTTAGGTGAAACATCTTCATCACGTTTAAGATTTTTACTGATGAAATTATGAAGTATTACACAAGATTTTATACACAAATTGCAGATGACCTATGCTCAAATATAACATTTACAGATTTAGGCATACATATATTACAGTATGTGATTTCAAAAATCTATCTGTCTGCAACTTTTGTTCTACCATATACAACTTCATAGTTAATTTTTGGTTACAATTTACTCTTTACCAAAAAATTCCAGACAACTTGAAACTGTGTGTTATTTCTTATGCAAATGAATGTGAAAACTAGTTTTTATCAATTTGCATTTCAATGTCTTATTACAGTTTCTTAAATGATCTTCAGAGATGTAACTAAAGAACCTGCTTATCTTTCACTAATGTTGTTTTTAAGTTAATTTACGCACTTAAAAGTGAATTGTTCTGAATAATTGTAAGACTGTGTTGCAGAAATAATTATTAATTCAATGTTCATATAATTATTAATTCAATGTTCATATCCTTCATTTGCAAAAAAAAAAAAAAATTAGTTTTCATAATTTGGGTGTTTGTTAAAAACTTACAACGCCATGGTTACCGCAGTTGCCTTTTGTGAAACATCCCCTTGCTACCACTGAAGTCAATCTCACAGGCTCTGAATGGCCCGTAAGCCTTAATTTACCCACTGCTGGCTCTAAAGCAAGCATTGTAATTAATATCAAAGTTATGTTGTAGTGGCCTTATGATGCCGTAATTTAGTTTATATCCTGCAACTGCACAGTTTATAGACTTCCATAGCAGTTACATAGGATAACCGCCTTTATTACTTAAGCATATGTTATAATTTCCTCAAACAATTCAGTACACAACAAAGAAACTATGAAGTTAAATTTTTTTTAAAAATCATATGTGGAAATCTCATTTGTTTACTGCAACGGTTGTCAACTATCCATAAAGGTATGTTAAAAGTGTCTGGCTACATATCTTAAGGTTGGCAGTATTAAACATTGATAAGATTTCCAAGTGTGTAGTTTTAACGAGGAGTTTTGATTTTTACTTCAATTCCCCCCCCCCCCCCCCCTTTTTTTTTTTTTTTTTTTTTTTGTATTTTCTGTTAAAAACTAGAATTTCATACATATATATCTACATTTTACACTTGGTGGTGAATACATATCTAAACAAATTTTATCAATATAATATTGACATAAACTTGTGTTCACTATGTCCTCTTTTGACCTTTGTGGTGTCTGCAAATTCTTTTTTACTTTATTTATATTTTTGCCTGTATTTTTAAAAATTGGCTTTCATGTATTTGTTATTGTGAGGCACTGTTTTAGGGTTATGTTGAAAGTTCAGGTTCAAATTCTATTGACTGCTGGTACTGCGGTGGCATAGCAAGAGTGCTCATCACCCCCATGGCGAACCGGTTCCGATTCCCAGCAGGGCCGCTCCTGGATTTTTGCTTGTAGGAATTATGCCAGATGATGATGTTGGTTGGTTGGTTTATTTAGTGGATTTCAAATTTACCCTGCCCATTGTCACTCTTCACCCTTTCAACTTTCGAGACCTCATTAAAGAACTGTCCAAATCTATCCATTTCCACTCCTTTGACTGCTATCAAATGACAACTATTGTTATGTTTCATGTTGGTAAGTCAAGGTATGGTGTATGTGATAGGTGGCACTGACGGTGGATGTGGATGACCTGGCTGAGTTTGACACAGGCCTGGCGGAGGCGTTGGTAGGCAACACACGCAGGTACGTGTCACTGGTGAGCGAAATTGTGCAGGAACTACTCCCCAGCTACCGCCAGCGAGAGGTGAGTGATCGCCAAGAGTGCACATGTCACTAGTCTGCAGCCCCGTGCCATGGGTGACACACTAGCAGATGCTTGTTCGTCATTAGGTGGTGGCCAAGGATGCACTGGATGTGTACATAGAGCACCGTACTATGATGGAACAGCGCCTGAGGCACCCGGGTGATCAGCATGGGCCACAGAACAAGTATCCTCCAGAACTCATGAGGAGATTGTGAGTCTTTGTCTGGTCGCAGTGCTAAGAGATTTTTTATTTTACATGCGAAAGTTAAACTCTGTTAATTATATAGTGGTTTGAAGCCCTTTTTAACACAAAATAAGTAGTTCATGGAGTCCTTTGAAAGCTTATTAACAAAGTAACTGTTGTATCTGTGAGTGCATATAAAAGCATGTTTTAAGTGGCAAATTACTTTTCCATGTGCTGTGCTATCTGCAGTGTTTTGTATATTACTGTATTTTGATGGAGTTAAAAGACTAATACCCATTTTATAATTAGTGAATAACTTCAAATTAAATATTAATGTACATCCATCCCAGTAAAAAAAATTTACACAGTTTATCTGTGTAGATCACATGAGATAACATTATGAATGGCATTTTCCAGGAACCTTAAACAGTTTAGTGTACCAATCATTGTTAATGTTGTCCATTTCATATAAGTGGTCTGAAATTTGACAGTTCTAGGAAAGTAGTGCCAACGGCATCTGGGTGGCTGTGTATTCTTCCACCACAGCTGAACTGTCATTGGAGGTGACTCTGTTTGCAAACAAACTGCATGTGCCGCCTCCCAAATTACTTTTAGAAGCTATGAAGGGCTGTTCACTCAGTTGCAGGTTGACAACAATCCCATTTTGTTTTGTTTATAAATATTTCATGTAAATGACTATCAGCCCTTGTAATAAGTCTATAAATTGATTTTTTTTTTACATTGCAAGAAATTCGTAACCAGGATGCACGAAAATGAAATTGTATTTTGACTGTCAAATGAATAAAATATATTTTACTGTATTTTACTCTAAATGTATTAATGACAACTTTCTTGTCACACTTACCTGAAGTAAGTGCTTGTAAACCTAAAAATTTAGCATGCTTTCTATGAACACCAAATACCAAGATCCCCCCCCCCCCCCCAGGAATGCACAAATACAGAAATACCGCCCTCCCCCTCCCACACCTTCTTTTCAATGACAGTATACATTCTTACATACAGGCGATGCCTACCATTGCATTAAAAGTACATAATTCAGCTTTGTGGTATGATATGACAACAAACTCTGTACAACCTGATACTTTTATGGTGGTTATAATTCTCAAAGTTAAAAGTATGTAGGTAGCCAAAATAATATTTAAGCAAATGTTACTTAAATTCAGTAATTTTAATAACTCTCATTTAGTAACTCAAATGTTAAATATTGTAGGTGTACATACAAAATATTTAAATAACTTTCTCAAATACCTAAGTGTTCATATTGTCATGCTGTGAATAAAAACTTATTTTTGACTAACTCAGTGTTGATATTTTCACTGAAGTTCAGTTGCACAACCTCTCTCCTCAAAATTGTGAATACAGCCCTAGGCTTGTTCTCAGGTGCCTAATGAAAAACTATATATCAAACGAACATGTTACTTATGCACTAAAAAGATGCTCCACCCAAGATTGAAGACATCATACAGTTTGTTTCCCTTAGCAATAAATTTTGGAATGTCGCAGTTCCTGCTGATGCATGAGACACTTCTTTATGATGTTGGAGCACCTTAGTTGGGTGCTTAAATTGAAAGAATTTTGTTTGATAAGCATGTTGTAATTTACTTGATATCCAAAAGTTTTCTATCCAATATAAATCCTGTTTATTTGAATTATTCTTCTGTTACTCTTACAATATTCTTAACAACATATGTTAAAAACATATGAGCGCTTTTAATTTGCAAAACAAAAATGCTCAAAACGTTTATGAAAGACTTCAATGTTGAATCCTACATGCCGTTATGTTACTTTCAAATACAGCCTTTAAAAACAGGAAAAAACCTTTAAATTTATTTGCTAACAAGTATCCCTGCGTAACAAGCTTGACAAATTTTATGTACGTTCTAAAAAAAATACAAGTGATACAACTTACAAGTTTGTAAGTTTACATTTTGAAACCCTCCAGAACCAGAGTGTTAGAATTTCAATCAATAATACAGAGAGATGTTCATAGCAATGAAATGTGGGCCCAATTATGGTATCATCTTTATTTTATTTCAAGGGAAAAAGAAAAGGTGAGCAAGGAAGGGGGGGGGGGGGGGGGGGTTAGTTTATAGTCTTTCATGAGATTGGATTATTTTGATCTTACGATGCCGGAATCACATAGCCCCAACGCGCATTACACGACGGCCAACAGTCAATGAAATACAAGATAGATAGTCGTAAGCACGGCCGATTCTGTCGTCCTACCAGCAATTTTGGATTAGAAATGATTTCTATTCTTCGTTGTATCATGCGGCACGATGCACAGAATGTACAACATTGCAAAATTAAATTGTATTGCAAGCTTTCCCTACAATGGTAAATATGCAGCTTAAAAGAATAATAAATTGAAAACTACTGTATCGAACTTTTAAAAATAATAATTTTACTTTTGTATGCATTAGCGATACCAATTTGTCGCCATTATGTATTACAAATTTCCCTCTTGTTCACCTCCTTTGATACTAACGTAGCCTATCAGCACAGTTAGGTTAAATGTCGAGAGTGTGGTGTCGGTCGTGCTGTAAATTCAAGTAGTCACATGGACATGTGTCGTGGTTGCATTTTTGGTCATGTCGTGCTGTGTTGGTCGGGGCTATGTGATTCCAGCATGAGTGTGTGGCATTTTGAGTTGCATATTGTTTTGATGGAGCTCAGTGGAAAATTTTGCTCTTATGGAAATAACATTTTAATTATTTAACTTCGAAAATTATAACTTTAATGAAAATAAAAAACGAGATACATACGTCGGTGTTCATATTCGTACAGATGCAGCAATATATACACGCACACACTTTCACCAAAGTTAACCTTTCACTCGAATTTACGATGTAGACAAACAAATATTATTCACTCGTTACAAAAGTGTAGATAGTACGGCACTTTTCAGGCCACGTGCATTTCAATCTTATATTAACGGTTTACAAATACATTTACAAAAAACGCAAACTTACTGTTGTAACCTCTTGAACACGTGTTTTTCTATGGCAATCCTTGCAAGTTTACTTCACTAAAATCACATTTTTTCATCACTAGCATTAAATAATTTATTTGCAACATCATTCAGTAAAATCAACACTGCGCACGTTTCCTGATACTAACAAACTTAAACTTACATACGGAAATTATATTCGTGTCACTTCATTGTGGAAGGTGGTTAGGAAAATGGCGGAATGAGCAGTTTTAACGACGTGCCGATTAATATTGCATTTCACTCAACAAAACGCACTACAGCGGTATCGACAACCAACTATGTTTGGAAAAAGCTAATAAAAAATGATTAACTACTGGTTAAATATTCCGACAACACCAATAAGATATTCGTATAATAAACACTATGAGAAATAAGTGCATGCACAACTGCCTTCACCGGACTGGAAACATAAACATGGCTAGCCATTGGCTGGAAACGTTTACTGTTCGTATGTGTCGACATACTCTATCATAAATGCTGGATGTGTTTTTTAAGTCCCGTTACTAATAGCCAAGAAAATTTAATATTGCTTTAGAAACATAATTTAAACCATAAATGTTGTAAGTATAATTAGGATTTTAAATTACAACTTTTAGTTCTGAGTACTATTTTCTTCCAAAGACATTGAAGTAGCCAACCTAACAACACGAATCTCACAGCAGTTCATCAGCTGATACAGTACTGTAGGAGCGAGAGCATTTACTGTTTACATAGTGTGTAGGTTAATCACATTGTCTGTCAAATTTGAAATGGACAGTATATGCATGTAACTATATGAGTGCTTCTAGTCAGGAAATTTTTGAACCAGTTTTGTGTTGTCTCATGAGTTCACCACCATAATCTGCATTTTCATTGAGTTTGATTTACAAACGGCATCTCCTATCCTTGCCTGTGATATCATTGCCTGAATGGGCAGCATACCTTACTAGCATGCTATTTTCTTGTACCGGGTGTAATTGAATAAAGATAATCCTGAGTGGGGTAGATGAGCTCAAATAGATCATATTTCATTGAGGAAAAAATTGTCTGACGTTCATAGTTACCTCACAACTGCTGTGGCAGTGTTCATGGTGAGCGTCTCCCTTCAACCACTCTACTCACTCCTATATCATCTCTTACTACAACTCTACAAATAAGGGTTTGAAGGCTGTTTCGCTAATATAGCTAGAAGAGAAATCACTTGGGGGGGGGGGGGGTAACGTAATCAGATGGCTAATGAGTACAAGCAACCCGGGAGTTCTTTAACTACAAAACACATTTTATTAACACGAAATAATATAGGAAATAAACAATACAAAACAGATACTATTACTTTAACCCATAAGCAGAATCTTTACTCTTTGCAGTGGATGAAGTTAATTAAGCTTACTCAGAGACCTGCCTATCCTTGCCAGTAGATAATTAATTACTCATACAATTCTAATAACGGGGTCTCAATAAGTAGCCTTACACCCTACTGCCAAGCCGTGTTATGCTCACCAAAGAAGTCGTAGTTGTAGATGGCTATGAGTTCCTCAAGGCCTGGATGAGAGTTGCCTGCGTCTTCAGCCTCGCGGAACCTCTGCATCGTTGGCTCCGACAACTATACGTAGTGCTGCTCAACTCGTCTGGGAGGTGGGCGGCATTTTGCGCCTTCAATTTATAGATCTCGCCTCAGGGGGGTCAGGCTGCATTGTTTTACAAATACGTAATTTGAACGCCGCCCAACTCTGGCTACTAAAATGGGCAGTGTTCAACCACAATAATTAGGCAACAGGCAGCGTAATAAAATGATGATTTATTTTGACATTTTGGCAGAAGACATAGGGCTCACAATGTCAAGTGTCAGCCACCGTTGGCTACACAGGCAGTGCAGCAGCATTGTGATGCACATTTGCAAAGGTTTTTTTGGTGTGGCATTGAGGGTGTCAACTGTTCTTTGTAGCTGCATAATTAGCTTATCCCTCGTGTAAAGTGTTATGGCATACACTATGGATGTGACGTGACTTACAGCTAGAAGTTAGGTGGTGTGATGTCAGGTGAGTGTGGTGGCCATGCTGTGGGGCCTCCCCTACGTACGTATCTACTGGTTCAGGGAGTACATGTCGAGGTGCCAGTGAACAGCAATGGTTAAATGAGGTGGGGCGTCATCCTGCTGCAACCATACCACCTCACGAGCACGTAAAGGAATATCCTCCAAATATTCTGGTAACAAGTTCTCAGGAACTGGAGATACGTAGCACCACTGAGACTGAAATCATGCAATACTGAGAGGTGTTATTAGGCGCTCAGAACTGCACACAGGCTCGTTAATGCATCAAGTACACAGTTGCATACTTGCCCCTACACATTGCCATTAGCAGGTTAACTATGGAAGTTAGACAGTCCATTCCTTGATGAAATATGCCCAATTTGTGCTCATCTTCCCACTCTGGGGTAAACGTTATTTGATTGCATCCTTTATAAACACGTTCAGTATTGTAGTCTAATATTTAGCAAAAAATTGTATATCAGTAAAATTGGCTGGATTCTTTGTATTTGTGATGTTACTTGAAATGTAAGTAGAACCTATTAGAAGAGCTTCAGCTTCCCACCACATTATAGTAGTAATCCAGGCTCAGTCCCTATTAGATCCAAACAAAGATGTGGGAAATATGTTGGATGTTGCCATTAGTTGTCTCTGCGTATTATAATTTCCATTCCTGTCCATTGTCTCTACTTCTGCAGCACTCAAGTTCTCAGTGGTAAACTTAAACCAAATCCTCCCTCTCTATTCCCCTTCTTCACTCGAAACCTGGTGGGAAATAACAAGTTTGTCCTTCTGGTAGAACAACTGACAATGCCACTGAGCATCACTCAGTCCTTCTCATTTGTTTTGACCTTACTTAAAACTTGGGAAAAATCAGTAGGATTGATATACACTCAATCCTTTTTCCTGCCCCGCCCATTTCGCATGGACAGATTTGGGGGAGGGGGGGGGGGGGGGGGAGTTAAATAATTGCCAAACATGATGCATCGCGTGGTGTGTTTTTGGGGATCTCCCATTTCCCCACCCATGCATTCCGGCACTGCTCCATACTCACCTCATCCTCATTGGCTCTCAGGATCCTAATATTAAGAGCCACCCAAGTTACTCCACTTCACTATGATTTTGATTTCTATTTATTGACGACTTCATAATGCAATTTCACTTTAATTTAAACTTTTGACACATTTTTTGGATTTAAGTTGTTGACCTACTCTACTTTTTGATTGCAATTCTAACACGAGTGGAAGCATGAGGTAGGCCATCACATTCATTCAAAAATATGAAATTATACAGCAGGCACGCGCTCACAACGTATTATATATATAAATGTTCTCTCCATACTTACTATATGACATTGAAAGGAAAATATTTGATTTAGTAATGCACCGCTGTGTGTTAAATAGTTAAGAAAAAAACTGTCTACATTTCACCTGTGTTTCCAAACAGCATTTTCCCTTTTTTTTTAAGTGTCTTTTGATGTATGTCGCTTTCCTACGCATTGGGCATGTGCACAATACTTGTCAGCTTTGCCCCATCATTGAGCAAATAAACTCATATGGGCAAGTCACATGGCGGCCAATCAATCCCATGCTTACAGGGTTGCTCCCAGCCTAGCGAGCAATTACACACACACTGTAATTATTATACATTTTGCTGTCCACCCAAAAGGCGCCATGCATTGCCCAGTTCCTGCCTGAGAATTTGAACTGTTCGACGAGTCACCGACACGCCGGATCCAAAGAAGCTAGTTCGAAGGGATGTTGCAGGAGGTCGGTGCTACCAGAGCCTCGTGGAGAGGTGATAGATATATCAACAGCCTTCCGCCGAGGAGATAAGAAATGGTGGCGCTGCCCACAACCATAATTAAAACCACCCATGTGAGGCGAGGCTAGCCATCCCGCACCCCTTTGACAGAATACAAGCTAACATACATTTTCAGTGTGTAAGGAGGTGCCAAACCGCAGATCAGGACAGTCGCCTGCCCCCCAGCCTGTACGAGGCTGAGGGCACCAACTGGGGAAGTGGCTGTCAACATAACCTCATGATCTGCAAAAGACTGAATAGATCTTAACTAGGGTTGTTCTTCGCCGCTATGCCATACACGCTGAAGTCATACTCTGCGATGTCTCAGTGCTAGTTACGCCCTATGGTCTCCAGCGATGCTGTCTGCAGCCGAGGACACCATCACCACATCAGCCAGATATCTTGCCGCCAGATATATTCTTGCAGCCAGATATATTCTGTCCGCTAAACTAATCCTTGTGAACCCCATGGTAGCAGGTCGTACAGATGTCTCTTCTAGACTGCCCCCTCTCCCCCCTTTTTTTTCCTGAGAAATTATGTTATTTGGAATCATTGCGTTTTCTTTTCTCTTGCTGCAGGTTCGCCTTCACCTGTCCTAAATATTATCATTTTATTTATCAATGTACAGAGCTACGCATTCCCCATTGTTTTTCCATGTATAAATAAAAGTTAGGGCTGGGCGTGATAGATAATTAGGGCTCGGGAAAAGTTGGAGAGTAGATGTCCTTCAGGCTGGAGAGTCTTCTGCAGACCCAGGAAAGCCCTCCGACCTTATACAGTTTGGCGAGCTGACGTAGCCTGGCAAGAGAGTTTTCGCTTCTCCTTATATACCCAAAATTGCAGCTTGGTGGCTGTCAGGGGTGCGGGGGTTGCTAGTCTTCCATCGCAAAGGTTGGTTATTTCAGGGCAGTGGACTGTGCCACACATTTCTTATCGCCCTGGTGGGAGGCTGCTGACATATATACCACTTCCCCACGAGGTTCGGCTGCGATGACGTCACTGGCTGCAGTTGTGCTGCTCTCTTGGGGCATCACTGTTAATCATCTTATCTTACTCTGGCTTGTTCGTGGCTCGGTGGGTAAAATGAGCTTTGACTTTAGGGCTGGCGACCGCATTCTATTTTCTGGGTGGGTAGTACAATCTCAATAATATCCAGGTGTTTGTAGTCCTCCAATTTACGTGGAATCAACCCTGTAACCACAGGGTTGTCTGCTGGTGTGTGACTTGCCTCGAATCGCTCTCAGCGCTTGTTGATGGGGTGAAGTCATACAGTAGTGTGTGCAGACATGCTGCATACTAGGGCGGCATGTGTCAAGCTGTTTCCATTAGAGTGTACCTGTCTGGCTCCTCCATTCCTTCAATCTTAAGGGGTTGACGGGAAGGGAGGCCAAAGCTATTGTGTGTGTGTAGAACTAGTGTTTGGCTCAGTTGAGTTACATTTCCCAGGATCACGTACGGTTCTGTCATGTGGGGGTAACTACAGAAAGGTTCTACATCTACAGGAAAGAACTTGCGTTCAAAGCTGACTCACGTTTTATTCCAGTAAGGAAGTAATCACGTGATGAATGCACCCTAGCTCCCGGTCAACGGCACAAATATCAGCCGGAAAGCTAGAATACAATGTTAGGATGACCGGTAGATGCGACCGGCTTACACACAAGGATATGCTGGGTGTGATGCTGAACGTCTAAGCAATCAACTCTTGCATTGTTGTAAGTAGCAATTGTGTGGATCGACGTAACGTAATTAATATCTCTGACATGTAGCTGGGTGAACTAAGCAAGGAATGGCAGAATGAGTCCTGAGGAGGACTGCAGGGATAGGTCCTCTACAGATACGTCCGTAAACTGCAGGGTAAATGGGTTTTTGTAAGGTCCGTAGCTGAGAGAGAACTTAACTATAATCCATTCCTGATTGGATGCAACTTATGAAAATCAACCTTTGAAAAAACACTTTAGGCATAACGTGTCAACTTGTTTTTTTAATAACCTGTATTCTACAAATATATAACACTGTGGTTAACTCTAGATTACTGTATTATTGAATAAATGAAACTTTGCCTTAATATCTTCTATAACTTGTAATATTTATTTCTTTTTAAATATGAATTAACAACACAGCGAGAGCAGCGACGTGTTGGCAACGTCCGGTGAGAAATAGTTCAAAGTAAAAATATCATCTTAACTTAGTTTTTTAGAATACTATTTGTAAATTAACTGGTGCCTATTTAAATATTTACGTAGGCCCAATGGCAACATATATTATTTTTACAATTAAAAGTAACAGCGGAAAATATTGTGAGTAGGCCGTAATGGTATGGTGTTGTTTTATCGAGCGAGAAAGCAATTGAAAAACTGTCCTCTGGGCGAGGTTTGTCACTCTCACTCTCTCTCTCTTTCTTCATCTCGTTCACACTCTGGAAATTTCACTTCTTGTCGCTCTCTCTCTTTCTTCATCTCGTGCACACTCTGGAAATTTCACTTCCCTAGTAAGCAGTGAAATTATACACGTTTTCAATTGTACCATATTTCATACTTATTACAGCAAAATAATGATTTGTGAATTGGTAATTTACAACTGAAAAGAGATTTTAATGTTTAAATACTTATTTTAATATATTTAGATATGATGGCGGGGCAGTTACCAAGTGTAGTTGGCAGACGTGGCGAGCCATGACATGGCGTTTTCCTTTTTGCCAAATGAAACGTAAATTATTCTTACTCCAAAAAATACTTCAATTTACCACATCACGTTTGTAGATGTGTTTTTTTAATCCTACCTCAGCAAGTTACGATGTGATAAATCTGTTTCCATGGCAGTAAAAAATATGCTGTGAAGTGTGTTTCGTTAATTATTGCATCTGTGAAATGGCGTGCCTTTGTGCATCGTGGTCTATGCACTGGCCCTGTGTGTGCGTGATTTCAAATATTTGATTAGCGCTATTTATATGATTTAACTGTGAATTGTTTTTATGACGAAGTTAATTATTTACACCCACGTCTGTTTACTTATCACAACGTTGTACCATTGCCCTAAGAGGTTTCAAACACAGTCGTGTAACGTAATTTGCCACAATCCCAGAAGAAAACTACTAAGTTCAGCTTGATAAATTTCAATAAACGTAATAAACAGTAAGTAGCAATACATAGAAATATGGGCGGAGTAAAAGTTATCGTAGGCTTATTTGTGTGCATGTTCACCTCTATCTTTTAAAGTTATTATGACAAAAATGAGAAACGTGAGTTTGCGTGCTTGAATTTAATGTGCCTTTTTCATTTGACTAGTTATTCCTTCGTTTTAATATTTATTCCAACTGAGGCCTTCCTTTTAAAGTAATGGCCCAACACATATCAATAGCAAAAGGACTGGTAAAGGGTTGTACTAATTAGTACAACCCTTTACCTCGCAGTTGTAACAGTGTTAAACACAGTCGCGGCAAAATACTAACGTGTGTTACATTTGTGTTGTGCTGTTGTGGAAAACAAATGTTAATGTAAAATAACTGTAAGAACTGTCATCAATTCAGGCATTTTTAAAACATCATAAAGCTGACCTAAATAATGTTAGAGGCCTAAACTGTAAATATTCATACGGAATGGTTTTTGGAATATGACAGAATTCTTTGAAAAGCGTTAAACAGTAAACAACACATATGACAGGTATAAAAGTAGAAGTCACATTTCAATGTTTATTTTTATGTGTAGCGAAAGTATACGAACATATGTACACACAGAAGGGAATGTAAACATTGATTTTGACAGATGCTACATGGCAATTACATGGCAATGTTTGTTTACATTTGGCGGCAGGATACGAAATGGGCCTGCAAGTATAGATATTTATCAGCGCTCTGAGAAAGTGGCTTCCAGTGGGGAATGGACGTTAATGTAAACTAACTCTATCGCAAACTAGTGTCCGAGCAATGCGTGCTGGAGACTTACGTAAAGGGGTCAATTCCTGAGCAGCGATCACTCGGAATGAGCTGGTAGAACAATTTGGTCAGGATCTGAGCAGCAAGCACTAGAAACTAAGACTGGCATCAATCTGTTATCTTCCCGAGTGGCGGGCGCTGGAATGAAGACTGGCCTGAGGCTCGTCAGTGTCTGAGTAACGCGTGCTAGACAACTGAAGAGTGACGTGGCAATCTGGTTAGAACCCTGAGCGGCGGGTGCTGGGGAACGAAGACTGGCCTGGAGATATTTAAAAAAATTTACTTTTTCTAACCTACCTAATTCTAAGTGTTGGTTGTACGCCCGAGCTTGGGACGGGAACTATAGCGTCTCAGGGCTGAGCCTCTTACGCCTACAGGTGAGGAAATCCATGCAAGGAGGCATGCATTGCGGCAGAGAGGGATTGGGCTGCCATAGCCACCATTTTGGGCCAAGGCCACCTCTTGTAGTGTACCTCTAGTTAAAACTATAACTAAGAAGAGGCTGGGATAAACCGGCACAGGCACCGTAAAAACCCAGTCGACAGAAAATAATTGAAAATTGTTACATGCATTATTAGAAAATGCTACAGGAAACAGATGGGTATGGACCATGTGTTTTATTAGTAGGAAGAGAAATTCTAATAGAGAGGGGGGCAGAATCTTATTTATATTTTCCTTGGATTCGTCTGGTGCTAGACTAACCAGAGTGAGGAGGGTCACTCTGCTCTGGTGGGGGTAAAGGTGCTATGCGGCTTGTCCCCCCGAATCCCCGATGGATTTCCTGAAAACAAAAGAAAAAGAAATTAGCTGCCGGCCAGTGTTAGCGGAGCCAACACTAGCAGGCTTTTACTTATTGTAATGAGGAAGAGAATTGCCTGTAAAGGAAAAGTGAATTATATTACTTGTTCTAAGCTACTTATAACTAGTCTATGTCCGCTAGAACATAGGTTTAATTCTACTGCTGTGCTACCTCGCAGCGGCCAATCTCTGTATCCGTAGTCTGTAACAAAGCAAATATAAGGGCATATGCTACTAGTGCACTGAGCTTCGAATGAGGGGGGGAGGTGGATGGTTCTTCTTTTAGGGGGGCTCTCACCAGCTGCTGTAGAGAGCACATTATCGCCACAGCTTCTGCAGATAGTTCCAGATATATCTTCCCAGAGACTGCCTTGGAATCAGCAGTGACGAACGGGTCATACATGCATGCAGCTGGCTGGGAATGAGAGGTTAAGCCTAACCTAACCTAACCTAAGTGAATGACTAGACTAATATTAATTATTAAAACAAATGGTCTGCCCCTTCTGGACTTCGTGGTGTGCTACTGCACTCTTAAATAGGGGGGGGGGGGGGCTCTTGCCAGCTGCCGTAGAGAGCACACTATTGCCACAGCCTCTGCCGTAGTTGCAGGTATATCTGCCCAGAGACTGCCTTGGAATGGGCAGTGACGAACGGGCCATACATACAAACAGCTGGCCGGAAATGAGAGGTGTGATAACCTACTGTAGTATACTGATTAAGACTATTTTAATAATTTCACCTGCTGAAATTCTTGCTAGGGCGACTGCAGGTCTATGTATCGCGGGACAGCGGAGGGCCTGGAGACACTGGCTGTCTTTTCTTTTATACTTATTCGAACTGCTGTCTGATGCTGATTTTCTTGTGCCACTAAGGCGAGGGGGTGGTCGCAGAGCAGGGGGTAGCGAATGCATGGCTTGCCTCTGTGATGTCACCGGCCAGCTGGAAGGGAATGCGAAACAAAAGACAAACTATAATTACTACTAGAGCTATCTAGTGGAGAGGTAAAAGAACTCCTTGCCTTCAAGCATTGTTATGGTGGGCCGGTGAATAAAGCAATCTACTAGGCAGAGGGTATATTCTCACATTATATAGGGACAAATGAAAATGCAAACTTTAGTCTCCTAGCTAAACTGAACTAAAGATGGAGCGGAAGTCGTCTAATCTCCATTGTTGCAAAAGAAGTCATGCATCGCATGTTTGAAATGCATGTGCCTTTTTAGGCAGCTCTTTTCAACTCTTTTGTCAACAAATTCATTTCTTCAAAAGAATCAAGAAAATTAGTTTTTCGGCACATCAATGTGTAAACTGTGTTTAATACACAAAATTTATTATTATTTTTTATTAATATGTAAAGAGACAGTGAGCATTATTTTCAAATATGATTTATTTAAAATTTGAAATTCTTCTATTTGATGGTGTATTGATGCAGTATTTATAGAATTTGTATAATCTGATTTCCGATATTTGTTTATAATCATAACATCAGTTTCAGTTAACATGTTAAAAAAATGATGTGTACATAAGTACATGTATTATACAAGTTTTGAGTAAGTGTTGATATTAAAGACGTTCATAAATTTTTGTTCCTATGATGCTGCGATACTTCCTAGTGCTTATTTCAATTCATATATTGCACAATACATATGCTAAAAAAAAAAAAAAAAATTTCCCCATGTCTTGATTTTTGTCTTTGACCTCCTAATTACGAACACCTTCCGCCGCCTCTGGCTGTGCATATTTCTTACCAATAACTGATGTAAATTTATTAAAATTAGTATTATTATGTACAATATTTGTAAATTTTGAGTCTAAAATAATTTTTTTGTGTGTACCAATCATTTACGTCCCAATTTGAAACTGGGAAACGGTAATAATGAAAACAATTTGTTATGTGGAACTGAGAAGCGTACAAGTCTTTGAATACCCTGAGCTAAGCCTATTTAACATTGTTTTATTGCTTATAAAGATTTTAAGATTTAGTACGTGTATAAGCAATTTACGTATTTGAAACCGAGAAGGCTATAAGTCTTCAATACCCTGAGTTTAGTCGATTTAACTTTGTTTTATCGCTTATAAAGATTTTGAAATTTAGTACTTGTATAAGCAATTTACATATTTGTGTTGGTGAAGATTCACCTTAAACATTTTAATTCACCTACTTCAACTTGCCATCAGTTTGTCTTTAATTTGCAATTACATTCCATGTAGAAAACCCCATTACACATAAATTTTAGTTTTCAAGGGCAGCAACATTCCGTAATGATACATTCAGTAGTAATAAATAATATTTGCATTTGCTATATGTTCAGATCAAATATGTCTAATTTTAATAATTAAAGGGTTCTTATATGTTTGCAGTGTTTTCTTGTGTTTACTGGTTGTGCTGACAGTATGGTATGAATTGAGTTTTTCCTTTTTCTGAAAGGAATATTTGTTGGGATATTTTGCATTTCTGTAGCAGACAAAAGGCCCGGTATAACGGAGAAAAGAGAATTTTATAACTGAGAAAAGAGAATTTTAAATTTCACTTCTCAAACATCACAAATTCAATTTTACTATATATTTTTGCCACTACTAGCTTTGGAACCTTTTAATAGTGAGAAAATCAATTCCTCATTGAAGTGTAGGTAACACTACCACATATAAACTAGGCATAGAAATCACCAATAGGACAAAATATGCTAACATACAACTAACATGCAAAAATAATGACATAATTAATAACCCTTCTTTAAATTACAGACGACAAGGACTAGAATGACATGAATCTTTAGAAAAATTTAATGAATGTCAAAAAGAACAAATTAGTGTGTTCTCTTTATCAAATCTTCATATGGACAAAGTGGCATATGTTCTCAATCCAAGCCACATTCAAAAGCAACATTTTTACTAAAATAACGAGACAGACACGACTTGTTGAAGATAAAATTAAAAATAATAATTTACCTAACAATAGTGAGAGGAAACAAAAGATATTCCTTTTCAGAAAATTATTAAATTTAACTTTCGATTGACCTTTAACTAGATATACGGCCACATAGAACTTTGAATGGAATACCGCCTAGGGATGACGATCCTCCTCTGGTGTCTATTGATCACTCAAGCTCTCTGCACGAACACTGGACCCTGGACTTGCGCGGTGGCTCGAAGTGTTGGTAGACCAGTACACTCCATATGCAGCAATGGATCCCTAGCAGTGGCATATGATCGTCCTTCCTCGGGTCATCATCAGTTCCTGGAGTGAAGTCATTTCTTCACAGTCCTTCATTAAATCTTATGCTGTCCAATTTTAATATCGACAAATTATATCATAACCATCACTTCTATAAATCAGGGCTGGACAGCAGAACAAAAGAAAATTATTTTTATGAACTTTTCAATATCTGTTAGGCGGACTCCTCAACATTCTTTTTGCCCTTCTGAAGATGAATATTAATATTCCTACCAAAACAAAACAAAAACTGATCAAAATGAAAATTGTCATTAGAAGTGTCAGCTCTTTACCTTTGCAATACATTTCCAAGTTCGTAGAGTTTAACACTAACGTTTCTGCATCAACAGTAATTAATATGGGAAACATAACAGCTTCGTTAGCATGTAGAGACCGTCCTGATTATCATTGTTACACACCTCACTGTAATATCTTTAAAAGCATAAAAAATTTCAATAAATTACTAGTTTATCCTATCTAAACTTAACAAAACAAGTACACAAAAATATGTACAAATTACCATATGTTACACCGGCTATACTCTACACAAAATTCAAGGTTATCACGAGCCTCATTCCAATCATGCTGTCACTCACTTTAACTCAAGTTTTTATATTAAAATATTACTTTGTTAATTTCAACTTGCTCAGAAGTATTTTCTGCATAACTGTGTTATAACTCACTCAGAATGCGTTAGCCTAATATATCAATTTACATTTCATCAATAAAAATGTTAGTGTTGAGCCTATACAGATTTTTACCAATACTGTTTTGAACCGATACTTCCTTGCCGATACAGTAGATACCCGATACCGATACAATGGACGTATGGGTTGTGGACTGAAAGATTTCTACTAGCACTAAAAGTATTTTGGAAAGCTGATGGAAATTTGTGTTAAAGTTATTGTCACTGTATGTACTATTTGATGCTTTAAGTAAACATACAAAACAATAGGTAAATTAATTTCACATAAATTCTTGAAAATTAGAATAAAAGCAGCACTCAAAAAATACTTTAGTAATACATTTTTGATCTTAGGTCAGGACAACTCAAACAACCTATGTTTATAATATGTAATGTAATAGTAAATATACAAGGTTGACGCGTGCCGCTTATA
Source organism: Dryococelus australis (assembly GCA_029891345.1). NCBI lineage: Eukaryota > Metazoa > Arthropoda > Insecta > Phasmatodea > Phasmatidae > Dryococelus > Dryococelus australis. Next base: position 87,905,612 of record CM057003.1, on the reverse strand, counting down.
CCAATATACCAAATACGACTCATCCACACGTGTTTCAACAACCAAAGGAAACGACTCCAAGGCGTCTAGCAGGATGTATTCCCGGGAAGGGACATTGAATATTCTTGGTTTCCAGTCTGTTCCTGACCTGCCCTTCTCTCTGTACTAAGGAGTCTTAAAACCCGAGGAAGGGTCAAACTAAGCACAGAGTTTTATGAGTGCGCAGAGAGTAGTTTCACCTCAAACGCACTATTTATACACGTAAAACGAAGGGTATTTAAAGCTGCTGCACGATATGTCAGCCTCCCGATGCACCCGGCAGACAGTGTGTCGCCAAACCACTGAAGATGGCCAACCGCCCGAGGCCATATCCCAAGCATACGAGAGTATTTCTCCCACTCTGCTCGCTCCAGGAAGACGTCACAGGAGCACGTCGCAACTCCCACCCTGGCCCCGCTCGCACTTGTGAGTGAGCCGCATGTAAGGCAGTGCGCGGCCGAGGACTTGATTTATTGTCTCCAGTAGCTCGACTCAACACTTCGTGTGCTGGGGCTTTCTATTGATCTAGGCCCTCACGGTCCTCTCCAAGAGCTTCCAGTTCTGCCACTAGAGGCTTCAACACCTTCTGGTAAATAGGCTTCAACACCTTCTGGTAAATCACCATTACCAGAAGCCTTCATCTGCAGAAGACATAGACCAATGACGTAACACTTTCATTGTTGATCCTCCTGGGTCGACAGCCACCTCTACGTGCTGGTAGTGGTCAACCCCATAAAGTTAGGACCTCTTCTAGGCAACCCCCTCATAGGTATAGTTGTTTCAGTTAGTTATTCTTTTCACTTGCCTCTTAAGTAGTCTTAGGAGCGGATCACCTCCACCCATTATTTGCATAGCTATTACTTCCGCTGCACAAACCTGCTTGGTTTTAGGTACGAGTCGCCTAGTATTTATTGTTTCAATAAATACTTATTCTATAACATGTCCGAGAGTTCATTGTCCTCGAAGTAGAACCTGTTAAGAAATATTCTAACTAAAAGGGCAATCAAGGGACTGGGTGTTTTACCACGAACCTAGAGTAGGACGTCAAACCCCCCTTCAGGGTCCTGCCCGTTACCACATACACCTCATCTTTTGACAAACACCTATTTTTTAAACCCCGGTATATAGAACATTAGAGTGTCTACCACTAAGTATACACCCCACCAAGGTGGGACAGCCACCTCAAGTTGTATCGCTGACTGGAGCGCGCCTAGCCAAGGTGCTGGCAGGGGTATTTGCTTGGGATTGTTGCTTGGGATTAGGGGCCCTACCTTTGTGGACCACACCTAGCAGTTTCAGAAAGACTGTCTACGACCCACACCTCCAGGTGCTTGCACTACTTGGAGCCAGGGAACGCACTATCAGCTATTGTCATCATACACACCTAGTCAGGACTTCATCTATTGCTTCCAGTTTCAAATAAATCAAGTGTGTTGTACTTCTATGCCATTCCATGTCAGGCACGGGCTCAGAGAGCAGAGAAGAAGGCGGAGTTCAGTACCGCTAAGCAGGTGTGTGCAGCTAACCTTGTCACTGTGGGAATCAAGACCACACGGTGACAGGCCCAAGCCACTCGACATGCGGAGAGACCAGCTTCTCCCATTGGGATTTTTGTGTTTTACTCCACCCAGGCTAGGACAGGCTACAAGGATCGTCCAGGTCCTGGTCACCAGGCTCGGGCGTGCCAATCCACACTTCGGCAGCTGGGAAGGAATGCAATAGAATTGTGAACACCTGGCAGAGCACTACAGCAGTTTTACACCTGCCAAGGCCAGGAAGACCACGGAGTCCACGTGACCATCCTGCAGCACCGCTACTGCCTCACCAAAGCCAAGTCCGTCGAGCTCTGGCAAGTTGATGTTACCCCAGAGGGCCAGTGTAACTGTCAGATGTATCTCCCGACCAACAGTACCAGACTTTGTACCCAATAAACAGCCCACACGGCCAATGCTGGTAACCGGTAAGAAGTTAAACTAAGTGTCCTTGTTTATGCGCAGCTGACCTAGCAGTTCCAAAAGTTACTTGTACGACTTACAGTTTAAACAACATGCGTCAAGGTTGTGTACCACATTTCTCATTATAATTCAACTGAATTGTCTCAGCTCTAAAAAATGCATAATTCAGTCATAGGGACAAATTTTTAGGAACTGTAAGTGTCTTTAAAACCGGGGTTTGAAGTATGCTGTATTTGAGATATCTGTAGTAAATTTTTGAGTGTAACCATCTCCCTATAAATCTGCGTTATCAAGTTTGGTTTAATAGCTTCTCCTATGCCATGTTTGCTGTTGTGATTTAAAATTTATAATTGTCATAGTGGAGAAAAGTGGTGGCTAGTAAATGGATTGTGTTCAGAGTCTGTCCAGGTAGATGTAAAAGGTGCTGTGTTGCAGTGAGGTGTACTTTAAGGATGCAACTCTGAGGAAGGCTTTACCTATCCGGGAAGTGAAAGCTGAGCACGTAGGCAAACTAGTGACTGTGAGAGGCATTGTGACCCGCTGCACTGAGGTGAAGCCAATGATGGTGGTGGCGACCTACACCTGTGACCAGTGTGGGGCTGAGACATACCAACCGGTATGTTTTAGTGTAGATTAAAAATAGGAGTTAGCATGATCATTCTTGTTGTGCTCATGTCCCTCCAGTGTTAATTAGCTGTCAGCATACAAATATTTCTATTAGAAATTGTGTGATACAAGGATGTTTATCTACATTCAGTTTTCCAACAGATCTATACTTCCTTAGAAATAACTATTTAGCACATTCAATTACAGTTAGTGATGGGTTGAGACGGGAATAGGAATAATAATAGTCAACAAAGCTAGACTCACCATTCGAGTCAGGTTTTGTTTTCCAGCAGACATTGAATTACTAAATGTGCAAGTCGAGTTATTGTGCTTTTAGGTTACAAACAAAAAGTATTTGCACCTAAGAATCATTTTTCCTGTCTTGCGAAAGAATAATTTTACTCATAAAGGTTTTGCTAGAGTGAAAATAACAACTCTGCTACATGCTTTGACACTTGGTTGATGTTTGTGATGTTCAGCTGAAATAAAACTCATTGATGCACGAGATGACTCATGAGCGAAATACAGTGTATATTTACAGTGAAACCCTGTTAAGATGTTCCCACTTAAGATGTTTTCATGCCTAATACGTTGAATAATTTTGCACCATGTCTATACGCACACATGTAATTTGACTCTCTTAATAAGTTTTCCTGGTTAGTTAGCATTATTTTTTCAGTACCTTCAAAACCGTCTTAACAGAGTTGTACTAATTGTTTTATTTTACTGTAGCAAAATTTTTTCGCTTGATGATAAAACAAAATTCGTTATCATTGAATAGCATGCTATTTAAAGAAACTTATGATTAAAATAAAACCTTATTGATAATAAATTATTAAAAGAGGCCATGATGGTGTAGTAGTCAGGCTACTTGCATCCCACCTAGGAGAACTGGGTTCAATTCCGGGGTTACTTTCGAATATTCACGTGTTGGAATTGTGCCAGATGATGATGCTGGTTGGGAGGTTTTCTCGTGATCTCCCATTTCCCTCGTCAATGCATTCCGGCGCTGCTCTATACTCACCTCACTTCACCCTCATCATCTCTCAAGATCTGATGTTAAGAGCAGCCCAGATCTCTCCTCTCCGCTGAACATAAAACTTTTAGTTTATAAACATTTTGTCTAGACAGTGATAGAAACTGACAGAAGTTGTTGGCATAAGCTTATATGTGCATTGGAACTTCAACTGGCATGATGATAAATGCAAATGGAAGTAAATAGACATGGATACTGTACAAAACATCAGAATTATAAAGGGTGTTAGGAGTTTTACTGTTACTGACTGGTATTGTATGTTCTCAAAATAAAATTTTTTAAAAATCATGATCTCAGAAATGGATGGGCATTATATTCGTCACATGAGCTATTTTGCCTCCTGGTGAAACGCTTCATTTTGAAGCCTTTGTTGCATGGGCGATGGATAACACTAACAGGATCGGAAACTTGTCAAGGTCGACAGGTACGGTCTCAGCAAAACACAAATACATAAACCATACAACATATTTAAACATAAAAAGCCTCTTTATTTCATGGTATGTCACACCATCAGCAGAAATATCCGTAAATACGGTAAACTTGTGAGTACTTTTCAATTTTATCATCTAATTACTGTTTTAAAAACATGTATTTAAAAATAATAACTATTGACGCATGATAGCTAGGGTCAATTAGGTTTATGTTTCTGCACAAGTCAGTTGTGCAGGGAGCAGGCAGACACTACCATGGAGGCGTCTGGATTATTGTGCGTTGGTCTTGCACTGGTTCATCGTATAACGTTGGGCAGGTTTGTCACGTACTAGGCAAAAGCCTGTAAGGGCGAGATGATGCCTCCGGGCGTTGGGAACATGTGGGATGGCTGGCTTACCACTGGCATTGGCACTCCAGGGTAGTTGCTGGCTCCAACCCTCTTATGTTGGCTGCAGCTGGAGTGGACGGCAGGGCAGGCTGACCTTGTTCTCGCCTGGCTGTTGACGTGTTTGCGGGTTGGCCGGAACAGGGTTGGCTGATATTGGTGTCCTGGTGGTTGCCGTCTCGTGGGTCGGCTCGACGAGCAGTATCTCTCCAAGTGGGAGAGGGATCCCCTGTCACAGCAATTCTACCACTGGGTGAACTGCTCTGATAACCCTACTCGGGAGGTCAAAGAAGTTGACGGGGATGGTAGTGAAGTGAGGCTCCACGTGTTGGTGGCTTGTGGTCTTTCCTGAGGAGTTAAGCAGCTGAAGGCTGGTATAGGCTGAGTACTAAGGGGGTGACGAGATGCGAGAACAGCAGTTCTCCTGCTTCTTCATTTGTGGGTGAACGTCATGGAGCAGGTAGTTTACTAAGGTTCACCCTTTAGGGGGTTGCAGGCAACAAACCTTTAGCTAGAGTGTAAGCTAAAAATTCCTGGGGCAAGCCTTGTCCATCCTGGCACCCCCTCTAGCGAGTTTATACGCTGTAGAGGGAATGAGTTAGCTTACTTAGTTGGCCCAGATGCTTCGTCGTGTTTCTTTCTAGTGGATTGGGCTCTATCGTGGATGTGTACCAGGTACCTTCACTTACTTAACCCACAGTAAGGGTGGCCATAGACTTTGTGTCATATGCTATGTATGTGCAGTCCTGGTTAGGGGCTGCCCGCAATCCTACTCTACATCGGAAAACCGTTGTCAATCCGCGATCCCCTGCCGCTTCCTTCTAGGGTGACGCTTATCATGTTGGGGAAGTCACACATTCACTTCAGAGGAAGGAAAAACAGAAGTTAGGTGGAATACGTGTTTACTCTCATGAGAATAGAACATTGTGAACTATATTCTACGTGAACTATCTTCTACCTCTACACACGTGAGGTGTCCAGCGACTTGGTTTAAATGCAAGAGAGATGAAGGGGACTGTCGGCTTGAAGAACGGGGCGAGAGCAACACAGAGTAGCAGTGAAAAACACTAAACCCTAATTGTGAATGGTAGTCCTGAAGGAACCAGGGCCACCACAGTGTACGTGTCAGGTGTGATGAACTTGATGGCATGTTTCAGGGATAGCGACGACTCTTCGGCTGCATTGCTAGAAAAGGGTGTAGAAATGTTTGTCAAATTCTGCAAGCTCTCGGGAGAGTCCTCAGGAGGAATGTGGGTGTTAGTAGAGTCTTACCACAACTGATGCTAAGACGAGCTACGAGAATAACTGGCGGTGTTGGCTCCTCAGTGAGGAGGGATTGTTAGTCTCCTAGCACTAGATGGTGCTAGGGCGAGCTTCTTTGCCTCAACTAACATTTCTGCCGAGCGTACTGCATTACTGCATATTTTGCTGGCTGGCGTCTTTCGGGTCCCTTAGGTTATTTTTGGTCGCCACCCTTCGGGCTCGGGTCAGTGGCGACTGTGCTGCCATCTCTCGGCAGGGTGGTTTGGCAGCTGTGTGGGTGGTATCCGCTGCTAGGTTAGGGGCAAACCCTTGGATACTGGCAGCTTCTTGTCAGGTTAGCAAATGGCAGGTGCGATGACATGGCTTCCTTTTACTATACTATGTTGGCCTTGCGCTTGGAGGTGGCCAGTCAGGATTGAATTCCCTCGGGGCATGTGGCGCGCACGTGGTGATGCAAAGTCAAAAAGAATAGTTGATAGGAAGTGTCACGTGTCGTTGTTAACAAAATCTTCATGTGTGGACTGCTTGTCCACACGCCCGGCGGTAAGCTAATGAACCAGCCTGTAAGCTACCCTTCCACTCCAACGCAATAACTCTTATCTTTGATTTTTTCAATCAGCATCACGTGGCTGACGTCACCACTCCAACCATTTTAATTGTCTCGTCTGGGAGAAGGAAAAAGGAGCAATGTGAATTACTACTTAAACAGCCAAAGAATGATTATTTTTGGTAGAAACTAGTTTTGTTACATTTTTGTATAAATTGCGTCTAACGTCTGGGAGGAAGGCATAAGAGGTGGGTGTTATAACCGTGTATATAGGTATACATTTACATTTATTTTGCAAACTCAATTTTAACTCAAAAAATGTTATACTGAACTCGACTCAACTCGAGTTTCATACTACTTGACTCAGCTTGAAGCTGTAAAAATCAAACTTTCCCATTACTAATTATAGTGAAAAGTCTAAAACACAAGCCTCAAGGGACTTAAAGTTTTGCAATTGCAATTTTGTAATAATTAGTGATGGGACGATTTGATTATCGATTCCACCGATTCTTGCCTGATTCAAAGAAACAATGAGGTCCGAATTTTTGCATTCAATAGTTTGATTCGATTCTGTCAAATTTTCTTATTGGGTAGCATATTCTGCGAACCTGGTAGTGCTTGTAAACGCAATGCAAATAGCGTGTGTGCATTTGCAGTTGTATTTAATCAGGCATAATTAGATGCGTGATTCTGTGGTAAATCACGATAAAACTAAATAACACCAAAAAGTTAAAACGCGAAATAACACAAAATATATACAAATGCGCAATATATCTTACGTAATTAGTTTTCTCCACAAGAAATTAACTCTTCTCCGATGTTATATGCACTAATTTACTTCGGCACTATAAAAATAAAAAATCCAAAAACATGAGAGTTCTAGGCAACATATGCACATAATTATTTAAAGTTTTTTTCGTGCATAGCAAAATATAAACAAACACATTCCAATGTTTACATAAGCAGTAAAATATGCACTTCGAAATAAGCTACAGTAGTTTGACAACAAACTGCCTCCAAGCGTTAGTAACACTAGTGCGAAGTGAACACTCGCAACTAGAATGTGTGCAGTAAACTATGGCCGCATCACTGAATCAAATGTTTGTTTACAGTGACAGATGCGTGTAAAATTTTGTGAAACGAAAGTGCCATATCTAAATTGATAACTAAACAGATTGTTTTCATAAAACATCTAGTGTTATAAATAGGAAAGATGCTGCAACCTATGTAAAAGACCGTAAAATGTCTTATCATTTGGACATTTTGTGCATGCTAATGTATATATTTAACCTCCAATGCACTGCGATTGATTTGTCTTGTTAACATTCAGCGGTATAAAACGCAGCTAGCCGCAACAAAATCAAAAGTTATAAACATCACACTGAAAAATTTACGAAAAGAATATACATATGTATGACTTGCGGTATATTCTTGAAATTATATTGTTTGGGGAAGTGTGCAGTATTCTTGGAATCACACACATTCGTTTTACCTAGTAGGGCCATTTCTACATGACAAAACTCTAAATTTCTTCCACAGAGTACTGGATGAAATAGTTAATACCTCTAAATTTTATAATTTGAATAAGAAAAATTATTTTCTCTCTCGTTATTGTATTCCCTGCTTGAAGTTATGTGAAATGTGGACCTGTACAACTGTATACAAAATGTTGTAATGTAGTTAACATTTGTTGATAATCAAATCAAGCCCAGAATCGAAACAAAAATTTTGGAATCAAATAAAAAATTGGAATTGATAAGAACCTTTATTCATCACTAGTAATAACTGGTGTTTGCAGTAATTATGAAAAACCTCAAGATATTAAATATTTACTCTTTGATTCAACATATTGAAAAAAAATTAACTCTTACTTACAAGGCATGACTTTTCTTTTAAGTTGACTTCACATATTGTAACACATATTGACAAATATATATAAATATATTTGAAATTGCCTGTCTCACTCAAAGATGAACTTAACAAAGTTTGTTTAATGAGGTCTGTGCTTCAAAGAGGTTTATATTAGTAAGGTTTCATTGTAGTATTATATCTTTATGTTAAGTTATGTTAAAAATTTACTTGAAGTAAGTAATGTGCTTTGAAAGCTTGCATTTAAAATAAATAAATTGTTTACTCTGCAACTGGTATGTACACTTTATTCTCTTTATTTCACTTATCAGTACTTTAGCACTCCTTGGTTCTCATACCATTCTGCTAGCTGGTAAAGAGAGAAAGTGTGTGTGTGTGTGTGTACGCATGCACATGCATGTGTGTTGATGCATGTTTCTGGTGTTTGTCAGGTGAATTCTCTGTCCTTTCAACCACTCCATCTGTGCCCCAGTGATGACTGCAGAGTAAACAAGGCGGGGGGCCGCCTCTACCTGCAAACTCGGGGATCAAAGTTCGTCAAGTTTCAAGAGGTGAAGATCCAGGAGCATGTAAGTTATGCCCATTTTTCTGTGTGTTTATTACTAGAGGTCTGGAAAATTTGCATTTTGAAGTGTATATTTTAGCATTTTAAAATCGAAATTTAGCATTTTGTAGCATTTTCAAATTAAAAACTAGCATCTTAGAGCATTTAGGAAAAAAACTGTTTCATAAGAATACCTGCTTCCATTTCTCTTTGACTACGTTAATTACGTACTAGTTTTTCAATGTTATAATGGCAAAATATGCTGTTGCCGATCACAATAAAAACATATATGTCACACGACGTAGATGAAAGACTATATACCCGTACCATTGCTGTAAACAATATAGTGTTATGGTAGTCAAAAGCGACACTGCTAGCTGTTTGTGTCCCAGCAAGTGCCTATGCAATACTATGGGTTTCTGTTTCACTTTAACGAATATATATATTTACGTTATGATTATAAACCCGTTTTGTCTAGATTACGTACAAACTTAATAATTTCCCGCATAATTTCTCCCCCACAAAATATTTGAAACAGAAAATTTGTAGCAGTGTTTACAAAAATATGTCGCACAATTGCCATCCCGTAGATAGTAACGTCATGAGGAAGCAAAACCGCATTAATATGTTACACAAAATGGCATCTTACAATGTGCACTTGTTGCATGATGTAGTGTTGTGTTAGTCAAAAGGGACACTGCTAGCGCTAGGGTTGTAGCTGTGTGAGAAGTCATTTTGGTTCGAGTACTGCTTGCATGTCTCATATATTTGACTTCTGGAAAAAAATAGTTTACTTTACTTTTTCCGTCAATACAAACACAGCCTGCAAGTATTTTTAATTAAAAACTGCAGACCAACCTTTTATTTACGGTGAAAAGTAACGCAGTGAAGGACATCTGTGAAGAATTTAGTGCATTTAGAGAAACTTTTTGCTTTTATCGCTAAATCATAAAAATCTAGCATTTTATCGTGAATAGTGCAACTTTTCACATGTTATCGCAGATGTTTCGCATTTGTGAAATTTCCGAGACTATTTATTATTACTATTGTTATTTTTTTCTGTGCAAGAACTGCAAATAATTAATTTTGGTATTATGCAGTTCACTGTTATTTAAACACTTTCAAAATCAGCCTTGAAAAAATGTCACAGCATCTACCTGCAAATATTTTTATGGGCTCATTGACTGGTATGTGCTGAGTAAAGTAGGTAACGCTGGAAAGAAAGTTGATGCATGCATGGGCTAGGTAGGGGTTCTAATGGTGGGGGCTATACATGTCAAGCTTTGACCTAAGACTTGGGAGGTTAATTGCCACACTGAACTTTAACACGCGACGCCCTGTGGCATAGAGGGAGAGACGTCACATCATCTACAGTTTTTGGTGGGTGTTGGGTCAGAAGCACCTGGGGGGGGGGGGGGTGGAGTATTAGGACTGTAGTCCTTAGTACTGGAGCACATCCATAGGGTCCTGCTTATACTGTAAATAAATTGAGCTAATTTAGTCATTAAGATTTCTCCATTTCGTCACAAAAATATTTTCATTTCATCAAATAAATTTTGTAGCAAAATAATGTTTGTATTATTATTAGAGCTAATTGGTTAACCAAATTTTCGGTTCAGTTAGGCCATTTTTACAAAAACTGAAACCGACCCGAATTCTCAAAAAAAAAAAAAAAAAAAAAAAACCAGACCAGTCAAGTTTTTCTTGCACCAAAGTTAAACTTACAAATTATGTAAACCCTTGTTTACTGGACCTCCATTCAGGAGATTTCGGTTTTAATGGACAAAATCTTGAGAGAAATTATTTTCGCAGCTGTGTCTACTTACTATTTGCAATGCAGGACCTCTACATGGTTATTGTTCTTTGTTGTATATATGCATGTGAATAACAGAACAACGCATAGGGCCCGGAACCTATGTGGTTATTGTTCTTTGGTGTGTATGCAAGTGAGTTGACAGAATGATGTGTCGGGCACACGAACTACATATAGTCCATTCCCCATTGGAAACAACTTTCTTGGAGCCCTGCTAAATATCTATACTTGCAGGCCCGTTTCATATCCTTCCGCAAAATGTAAACAAACATTGCCATGTAGTATGTCAAAATCAATGTGTAAATTCCATTGTGTGTGTATATATGTTCGTATACTTTCGCTACATCTAAAAATAAACATTGAAATGTGACTTCTACTTTTATACCTGTCAAATGTGTTGTTTACTGTTTACAGCTTTTCAAAGAATTCTGTCATATTCCAAAAACCATTCCATATGAATATTCACAGTTTAGGCCTCTAACATTATTTAGGTCAGCTTTATGACGTTTTAAAAATGCCTGAATTGATGAGAGTTCTTACAGTTATTTTACATTAACATATTTGTTTTCCACAACTTAGGTCAATTAATGCACGTAAGTATTTTGCCACAACTGTGTTTAACGCTGTTACAACTGCGAGGTAAAGGGTTGTACTAATTATCCTTTTGCTATTGATATGTGTTGGGCCATTTCTTTAAAAGGAAGGCCTCAGTTGGAATAAATATCAAAACGAAGGAACAACCAGTCAAACGAAAAAGACACATTGAATTCAAGCACGCAACTCATGTTTCTCATTTTTGTCATAAAAACTTTAAAAGATAGCTGTGAACATGCACACAAATAAGCCTACGATAACTTTTACTCCGCCCATATTTCTATGTATTGCTACTTACTGTTTATTAGGTTTATTGAAATTTATCGGGCTGGGCTTAGTATTTTTCTTCTGGGATTGTGGCAAATTACGTTATGCGACTGTGTTTCAAACCCCTTAGGGCAAAGGTACAACGTTGTGATAAATAAACAGACGTGGATGTAAATAATTAACTTCTTCATTAAAAAATACAGTTCACAGTTAAAACGTATAAATATTTCTAATCAAATATATCAAATCGTGCACACACAGGGCCAGTGCATAGACCGGGATGCACAAAGGCACGCCATTTCACAGACGCAATAATTAACGAAACGCACTTCACAGCATATTTATTACTGCCATGGAAACAGATTTATCACATCGTAACTTGCGAGGTAGGTTTAAAAAAACACATCTACAAACATGATGTGGTAAATTGAAGTATTTTTTGGAGTAAGAATAATTTACGTTTTGTTTGGCAAATAGGAAAACGCCACGTCTGCCAACTTCACTTAACTGCCCCGCCATCATATCTAAATATATTAAAATAAGTATTCAAACATTAAAATCTCTTTTCAGTTGTAAATTACCAATTCACAAATCATTATTTTGCTGTAACAAGTATGAAATATGGTACAATTGAAAACGTGTATTATTTTGCTGCTTACTAGGGAAGTGAAATTTCCAGAGTGTGAACGAGATGAAGAAAAAGAGAGAGAGCGACAAGCCTCGCACAGCAGACTGTTTTTCAGTTCCTTTCTCGCTCGATAAAACAACACCGTACCATTACGGCCTACTCACTATATTTTCTGTTGTTATTTTAAATTCTAAAAATGAGATATGTTGCCATCGGGGCTACATAAATATTTAAATATTTCAATAGGCACAATTTAATTTACAAATAGTATACTAAAAACAAGGTTAAAATAATATTTTAACTGTGAACTCTTTCGTACCGGTCGTTGCCAACATGTCGCTGCACTCTCTGTTAATTCATATTTAAAATAGAAATAAATATTACAAGTTCTAGAAGATATTAAGGTAAAGGTTCATTTATTCAATAATACAGCACTCTAAGTTAACCACAGTATTATATATTTGTGGAATACAGGTTATTGAAAAAACAGGTTGACATGTTATGCCTAGATTGTTTTTTCAAAGGTTGATTTTCATAAGTCGCTTCCAATCAGGAATGGACTATAGTTATTGTTTTTTCGATGTGTATGTGCACGTGAGTTGACAGAACGACACAACCGGCCTGGGACCTACGTGGTTATTGTTCTTTGGTGAATAGCAAACATGTGAGTTGACAGCTGTACATGGCAAAGGGAGTGAAAGCTATTTTTAGTCTTACGTGTTAGGTGTGGTTTATAGTGATGCCGTGCATGTTTTTTTTTTTTTTTTTTTTTAAGCGAAAATAGCTTCTGCCACAAAACAAAAAAGAAAGCGTGTGAATTTAACTGTTAAACAGAAATTAGAACTTATTGAAAAACTAGAAGCAGTTATTTCAGTGAATAGGGGGTGTGTATGGTGTGGAAAAACAAATTGTCAGATATTCGTAAAGAAAAGAAAACGAAGAAAAAACTGAACAAATTATGTTTTGAAAAATGATGTCGGACCAAAAGGAAACAAAAAAACTATAGTGATAGATAATAGAAAATACTAATATACTTAAAGAATCTTACTTGTTTCCATTTTATGTTTTGAGCTGACGTCATCCCAACTCGTACAAAAACTAACTTGGTGAGAAAATCACTCCAATCCCTTTACTGTGTTTCTCAACACCACAGCTTTCCCTTCCAACTTGTTTGTTAGTTTATCACTGCATGCATCTGTATTCATAGCAGTGAAATAGCATCCCGACCGCTGGCTAGCCAGACGTGTTGTTCCAAAAATTTAATTGCTGTGTCGCCTTTTACATTCCGAGCAAGGGTATGTGTACCGTTCCTAGATAATCATGTACGCTTGAGGAAGACACCAAAAATAACATGGGAAAGGGCAGTGGATGGGAGAATAAGGGACGGGAGATGGGGCTGGATGGCCTGGTGCCACCGAAATGGCTTTGAAAGGTTACAGATAGGAAACTGGAGAAGCACCATTCCCGTACATTTTTTGTCTCCATGTCATCGACTAAGTGTTTCACACAAATATACATTGTATACATTCCACTATAAAATAAGTAGATATATATGATTTTGGTACTTTGCCATTTACCGGACATTCTGGTTTACCGGACTATTGCTCCCCCGAATTGGTCCGTTGAAGCAAGAGTTTACTTAACTATTTACCAAATAATGACACTTCCACTTATATTATGGTATGTACCGTATCTGTGGCATTTTATTTACAATATTTCTACTGAAATTTTTTAGCTTTAAAATAATCCTAATCAGTTCCCTGGGATAAAGAGGTTATGGTTTCCCAATAAACCATGCAATGCCAATACAGGATTACGGTTTTATCTTTTATTGTGTCTGATTTTATTTCATTCTGTTAAACGTGTTTTTATATATTCAAATTGTTTACAAAGACATTAGTAATGTAAATTACTATAATTATAATTTCATACACTATCTACCAAATAGTAATTGGGCACCTCTCCTGAATGTTTAATTGGTGGTTGTCACCCCGTTAGAATCTCGTAGGGCCACCTCTTGTGGCTATAACAGCAGCCACCCTGTCTGCCATGTTCTGTACGATTGTGTTCAGGACATCCACTGGGATTTATCACCATTCCTCTTGCAACCATTCCATGAGTTCAGCAATGGATTGTGGCAGCGCCTGACCAGCCCTCACCCAGTAATCCAATTCATCCCAAAGATGTTCCATAGGGTTGAGGTTGGGGCTCTGGGGGGGGGGCCAGTCCGATCGGCGAACATTGTTGTTTGCATACCACTGCATAGTAGCCCTTGAAACATAGCACCTGGCATTGTCATCCTGGAAGTAACACTGGTCCATTCCATAAAAATGCCACAATGTTGGGAGCATTTCACTATCCAGAATGTTACAATAGGCCTGCGTGTTCATGCTACCACGGATAAACACCAGAGGTCCTATGCCGAAGGCCGTGAAACACAAGTCAACAGACGTACTGAATTATCTATCTTCATAGGTGCCCAGTTAATTTTTGGTAGATAGTGTATTAACGAAGCATGTAAACAGTTCCCTCAAAAATATTTAGCAAATAAATATGATGCTACGGAGCCATTGCTGCCACACTTGCTTATGCAGTTTTCCCTTTCCAGTGAATAGGTAAGTTTTGTTCATTGCATGGACACAATACTGTACAGGATCGTTTTTTCTTGTTATGTTTGTCTGCTTACTGACCCTAAAGAACATTTCTTTTGTTTTTGCTTCTGGTGGGGATTTATTTGATGAGGTCTTAAGGTGGGTTGACAATTGACTTAACAGAATAAGTGTGCAGTGTGCTGAAGATATGAATCAATGTGTTCGTGTAATTAGTTTATGACTGTCGTATGCGGGTCTTGATGGGCCATGTGCTTGGCATAACTTAAGAGATTGTTATATTTTATGTCTTAAGTACACGTCAAGATGAAGTAACCAATCAGAGCACAGCGACAGTTGTTGTTGGCTGGAAACTGTATTTACAACTTTTATTTAGGTCATGTCGAATTTCAAAATCATTGAATGTAATTGTTTTAATCGAGAGACTGTATCCTCTCAATTTAAAGAATAGTTCATGGTCATGCTTTCTTTCGTGGAAGAGGTTATTGAATTCGCTTTAATGAACCTTTTCAGATTTATTAATGTAAATGCCTAATGTTGGCGTCAGCTTCCCTTCCTGTAAGATTTCACGAGTTTTTTAAAATGATTACATGAGCAGTAATCACAAATAATTAAATATATGTAAATGGTTCATTTTTCCAAGTTATTTCGGTAGCTCACGTCTCCTATGATTTTGATTGGCTAGACTTAACAGTTACTAATTCAATCTAAACTGCCACTCTTCTTATAGTCATTTTCAGTGTCCTTATAGAGTCTTTAAGTACAGTTCTTAATTCTTCAGTCTTTAATCGTAAACCCACCTTTATACTGCTTGCATTGCTAGCAACATATATTTGTTTAAGTTTTTTCAGCTGAATTTCCGTTAAATTTGGTGGAATTTAAAACATTTAGCTGAGAAATATCCATTTTAGCGGGCAGCAAAATATATAATATGGTTACATAAATACGATTTTTACAAGTCGAAATAAAAAAACGTAAATTTTGAAATATTTTTTGCACTCATAACAATGTGTAGCTATGACCGACCCGAACCGAGAACTGGCAATTTTAACTGAAAACCAAACTAAACCGAACTAAAAATGTGAGAACCGATTAGCCCTAATTATTATTATTAGAACCTGAATCTGTTGTTTTTGTAATTATTTCACTCAAACTTAATTGAATTTGTTTATTTATTCTTTTAATCTGTATGTATTTAAGTGTAAATATTAAAAAATATTATCGGTAAGGGTGAATGAAAAATCATGAAAGTACACCTGTCTTGTAACACACATTGCCACGTCATAGTAATTTTTGTGCGATATATTTTGTACTTTGAGACATTTATAATTGCACAAGAACATTCACTAGCATTTGAGTTTTAAGTTACAAGATATTTACATCAGGCACATACAGCTTTTGATTATATGTGGATAGCAATATTTTAATTAAATCATCTATTCCACAACCCAACTACAAAATACTGGTAAAAATGTTATTATTGATAAAATAAAAATACTCCTTACATAGTAAAAATGTTTTTATTATGAAGTGGCAAAAACCGTTTTATGTTCTCCAATGTCATGAGCATATGGCAATACGGCACGGCATAATTTAAGCACGTGTATTTTCCCGTGTATTCAATGTTTGCTTTGCAGTTGTCTCACTTTGGTCAGTTCACAAAACAAAAATAACCTTTACTTTCAAACTCTGATACCATCTAAAACATTCACAAATTTGGCATTCTTAACCGGTTTTCTGATGTAAGCAACTACGATCACCACTCTCACTCAGTAGTTGCAAATATCGTATTTGCTAGTTGTGAATAACCTCACCACAAAGCACAGGAATTTAATAAATTTGCGGTGTTTACAAATATCATGCGAATGTTTACTGCGTAATTAATATTTTCCAAATGAAAATATTCGTATGTGTTTTATATACGTACAATATATTTTCGTGTTATCATCAACATTTTTGATTAGAGATGTTCGTTTATAACAAAATAATACTCATAGGCGTGATTCTGCCCATGAATGAGCACCATAGCGATTCGGCTCGATATGTATCGAATCGTACATACAACGATAATCTTTCGACCTCGCTACCAGTTGGTTGATCAATCGTTCTCACGACGTAACATTTTGTAACAAACTTTTGGTTCCATCGTATAAATAACGTGATCACTTCGCAGATAGTTTTGTTATCCGCACTTATGGGAAATAAATGAGAGATAATGCTGTATAACAAATGAAAATTGTAAAACTTAATGTTTTGTTTTCACACTGAAAGAAGCTCTCACTTTGGTTTTAGATAGACTTAAACAGGCAGTTTCGTTGATGTTTCGCGAGTATGGGAATTATTGCAGAATTTCGCAAATAAGGATTATTTCACAGTATTTCGCATTATTTCGTGGTTCGCGAAAATTTCAAGGCCTTACGCATCTGCTGTATAAGACGGGCCGGGTAGCTTTTCAGCAGGGCACAAAGTCTGTGGTACTATAATTATGGCCTTGCGTACTGTTAGGAACATCTAGGGGATGCATAATGTAGACATGCCAACAGTCACAAATTAATTGTAGTAGTTACGAATTTCTGCCTACAATTACGCTTTTATGAATGGTATATTAGAAATTGCATTTTTTTGTCAATTTTGCGAAGTATTTTAAGTTTTACGTGCGCCGAAACAATCTGCGCTTGAGCTCTGAGATACTTCGAAAGTGATAGGTAATTTTCGGACCTATCGTGTCTTTAATTTATGCATGTCCGTATGACAATTCTCGTACATAAATGTGTATTTCGGGTCTTGTGATTACGTACGCTGGAGCACTGCACTCGTTCAGAATGCTTTTTTGCGGTTTGTGGCACGAGTGTTTTAGTATGTTGGTACAGAGTGCACAGTGCGGGTGGCTGTCGAGCATGTGTTTTTCGATGTAAATATGTCTTGGTGAGGTGAGCTCGCAGTCCTACCCTTGGTTCGGAAAACAGGTGGTCAAATACGTGGTCTCGTTCTTCACTCTGTTGGGCATGGTGTTTACGTGGCAGTAGCACAGTCACCCTTGGGTTGATGCTCAGAGGTTAAGAGAGAATTCATGTTTATTCCAAGAGGAATAGACACTGTTGCTCGTACTACCTCCTGACTACCAAAACATGACCGGAAGTACTATCTACGCAAGCCAGGTGAAGGCGATCTGGTTCTAGGCTGGACAAGGCATTTTGACTAGGTAGCTGTAGAAAGAAACTGAATACTCTGTACCATTGTCCTCAAGGGGACTTGCGGAGGTCACCGTTAGTAGGGCAATGGGGGTGTATTGCTGTTACCAGAAGTATAGGCAGGCAAGTGAGGTGTGGAAGACTTCTTCGGGGGTTGCTGTTGTAGAGCTTCTGGAAGACTTTTGAGGTTGGCAGAGAGCTCCAGCACACGGGGGTGGAGCAAGCTGTCGGAGGTGTGCTGCTCTCAGAAGAGCAGGGCAACAACTGATGGTTTTTGGCTGTGTGCAGGTATATATTTTGCCGGCCCATCCTCGTCCGTGTTGTGGAGGTGTGGGCATTCAAGTGGTCTGCTAGTGGGTGGAGCCAGGAAGCGTCTGCTAGGGGCTGAAGTGAAGTAGGGGGTGCCATTCCTCTGCATGCCCTGGAACTGCTTGACCTTGGAATGTGGGCTCTGCTGATGACTAATTCATCTTCGGAGGGGAGTGGGAGTTGGCATGCTTTCTGACGGCGGGCGAACAGTACAAACTGATATGTCTGTAATAATCTGCGAAGCAAGGAGCATATCCTGTAAGCACTCTGGTAGTGTAGTACTGGTTCAGAACCCGCCTGGGGTGACAAGGAGGTGCGCACTGATGACGCGTTTGTGTGTCAGAAATGTTTCACATCAGCTTATATACATTCAGTCACATGCAACTTGGTATCCTGAATTTTGATACATATTTAACGTAAAAAGATAATTCATAAATTAATTTGAGTTAATTTTTGACCTAGCACATTTTGGGAAAATTGTGTGTCTAGTATAGGTTTTGGAATTTTGAATAAGATTAAAATCTTTTGTATAGTTTGTTTTGTTAGTACACAAGTTGTGATTTGTGATTTTGCTTGAATGTGCAGAGTGATCAGGTGCCTGTTGGCAACATCCCTCGCAGCCTGACTGTATTTTGTCGTGGGGAGGTGACCCGTCAGGCTGTGCCAGGAGACCATGTGTCTGTCACCGGTATATTTCTGCCACTGCTGCGTACCGGTTTCCGCCAGATGACCCAGGGGCTGCTTTCTGAGACCTTCCTAGATGCCCATGTGAGTACTTGATGGTAAAGCTAAACTGTTTCATCTCTGGTAAAAGTTCACCTCAGTTTATAGCAATTATTTCTAGTTATTATTTTATTTTGAAGTAAGATTTTTTTATAACTACACATTTATACTGTTTTTCAAACTGAAGTGTCTTTAGGGGTGTTCATGATAATAATTTTGGCAGGAAAAAATTTGAGTTGGGAAAATTATTTTTCTTATGTAGATTCAACGAAATATAAAATAACTGTCACCTTTATGCTGATAAGGTGTAAGTGCAGTAAATGAGGCAGCAGGAGAGGACGACTGGTTCATATTTGCAGTCTGCAGGGTTTTCCTCATGTAACTCAAACGTTGCAGTTGCCCATTTAATTATTAAATTGGTGGAAAACATGGACCAAGCAGAATTCTCAAGCCATAACTGGTTCATTGACTGGGATTAATTAAATGTACATATGCTGCTTTATGTAAATTCTACTTCTGGCACTTTGTTATCTTGTCAATATTTACTCATGGTATAAGTATGTATGATATATCAATGTTTCATCTAAATACACAACAGTCCATATTTTCCCCTGGCCCATTTCATTAAGTAATTGTCTCAGCAATTATTTTTTTTTTTTTCCCAGGAATATTAATTTTTGGTTTCAGTATCTGCAAAAGTGTTTTAAGAGTAGGGAACTATTTCTGCACTGTGTAATAATTTTATATAGTACACCAAATCTTTTGGGTCTCGAAGATGCCTCAGGGCCTGGTCTTGCGCTTTAGGGTTAAGGCTAGCTAAACAGGAGATCGGGACATGCTTTAACTCGTGCAGACGACCAGAAGCCAGGAGAATCTGTCGAACCTTCTCTTTGAATCCCCTCGTCTTGGAATAGGGCATTCGGAAACAGACTTACCCTCGTACTCAGCAGGCTCCTTGTGCACAAAATTACTAATGGCACCATGTGCAGGCCGGAGACAGGTAGTCACCCTATTCCAACGTCTGGCACGTAATTCAGTTCACTTTGAAAATTAGGCCTCAGTCGTCCAAGGTCACAGCACGGGTATATGATCCTGTCCGAGACTTCCCAACTCATGGAACGCCTACCTCTCTTGGCTCAAAAAGCAGTGGAGAGAGAGACGGACACCGAGCTGACAATCGGGTCCAGGATAGAGTACCTGTGTGGTTTCTTCTTTCCACCAACTATTGTTGACGGGAAGGATGGCCTGGCAAGTGTGTGTGGGTAAAAAGGTAGGTTCAATGTTCTGGCTCGTTAGAGTAGGAATCCTGGGATCATGTGGGGGCTTGTTATGTGAGGGTAACTATGGACAAGGTGCTAAGTCTACAGGAAACAAACTCAAAGTAAAGTCGAACCACGTTTATTTCAGAATGGAAACATGCATGGTGAATGCACCCTAAGTCCTGTCATCTGCACGAGTCGTGGCCAGGAAGATAAGAGTACTGAAAACGACCAATAGAGGCAACAGGTGATTAAGGAGGTTTCCAGGGTGTGAAGCGCTATACGTCTAAGCGATCTCCTCTTGCATTGTTGAGTGTAGTGACTAGTGTAGAACAACGTTACATACAGATGCTGACACACAGCTTGGAAAACTAAGCTTTGTGGTGTCAGGATGAGTCCTGAGAAGGATTTGAGGATAGGATCGCTTATACACATGTACATTTACTGCAGGGTGGCCGGGGTTTGCGAGTTACTAAGTAGGGAGAGATATTAACTACTGTAAAGCAAGTGAATTTCTGAGCAGCTAGCGCTGGAAAGAAAACATAGTCGTAAAAGCAAGGTAGAGTGGTCAGTGTCCGAGCAACGCATGCTGGATAGTTGAAACAATCGGTTCGGATCCTGAACGACTTGCGCTGGGAACAAAGACTGGCCTGGAGATGCGGGCTGTCTCTCCTTTTATACTATAAACTGGTCCGCAGCCCGATGCAGATTGGCTGGCATCACTAGGGTGAGGTGTAGTCATAGAGGGGGGAGGGTGTAACAAATGCATGGCTTGCCTGTCTGACGTCACCGGCCGGCAGAAGGGATGAAAGCAAAGATAAATGATAATCATACTACTAGTGCTATCTAGCGGTGGATGGGAAAAAGAACTCGTTGCCTATTCTGCATAGTTAAGGACGACCGGTGAATAAAACAAGCTACATGACAGGCAGTACAATCTTATCTTACGTTTGGGATGGGACAAATTGAAATGCAAACTTCCAACTCCTAAGCAAAACTGATATAAGGATGGAGCGGAATTCGTCGAATCGCCATTGTTGAAAAAGAAGTTATGCATCACAGTATATATATACATGAAGAGTCTACTTGACTAAAGTGTTTGGTATTGAATATGTCAAACTGTGGCCAGGGGCTAATGGATTAGGACATGAAAAAGTGAAGTGTTCTTGAAATCCAAGTAATATTTCTTGTGCCTTCTCCCAACTCTGTATTAGAATAGAGTTAAGCAGAAGGGAGAGGTATGTGATATATGAGAGTGCGTGGTGATATTTTGTCAGCGCATCGTACTGCTCAACAAGCAGGAGTCTGAGGAAATGGATGGGGCAGACATGACAGAGGAGGAGCTGGAGCAGATTGCTGGTGGAGATTTCTACAGCAACCTGGCATGCAGCCTGGCTCCAGAGATATACGGTCATGAGGATGTCAAGAAGGCCTTACTTCTCTTGCTGGTGGGTGGTGTTGACCGCCGCCCTGATGGCATGAAGATTCGAGGTGAGTTAGTGGGTGCATGCTGTTATGCTTGTAGTAAACATGATTTTATTATTTTGGCCTTTATGTGAGTAGAGTTGCCATTTATAATCGTACATTTTTTTATTGTGTGGGGGAAGGTTTTTTTTTTTCTACTGCAATGGTCTTGTAGTGCATTATGTGGCCCAATTTTCTAGAGTCTTTGAAAGGTGAAATAGCTGGCATTTTGCTGCCATGTTTAACAGTAGACAAATTGAATATTGCAAGTGCTTCAGCTAGGTGGCTGAAGGTAAGGTCTCCCCTAAAGTACCTGTGCCCGCACAGTCTTTTCAGTTATTGCTGTGCCATCAACACACTAAAATTACAGGAATCTGTTTCTAGTAGCTCTTCAGTTTGATGCATGACGTCCTTTTAACAATGGAGTCTCATCATGGCCTTAGTGGTGTGTGAGGGATGAGACATCAGGGTGAGTTTGACTCTAATGATTTAATGCGGACTGAGTGAGGTGGCACAGTGGTAACTCACTGGACTGGCATTTGGGAGGGCCCTGGTTTGATTCCCGGTCCGACCGTCCTGTTTCGGTTTTCCATGGTTTTCCAAGTTCACTCCAGGCAAATGCTGGGATGGGTCCCAAACAAAGGCCATGGGCGATTACTTCCCATTCCTTCCCCAATCCCTCTTCCCTGTGCTTCTTGCACCGTCTCTAATGACCTTGTTGTCAATGAGATGTTAAGGCCACTTACCTACCAACCAGTGTAGAGGACTGGCAATGTGGCTTTAAGGCTTGATACAAATTCGGGGATGACGTGTACTATATTACCACTGACTGGTACCACTCCCACTTTAATACCTGCAGCAATTGGTGACCTGTAGAGACTTCTGACCCAGCTGCGGTACTGGTGGTGATGAGCTATCGCTAGCACCGGGACCTGGTGCGCTGACGGGTGGGCTGGGGCTGACACTGCTGGTCGTCTTGGCTGAGTCAGAAAGTTGGTGTCCTCTGATCCAGGGGTTGGCGATTCCAAACGGGATTTCCTCACCTCTGAGGAAAACCTGGATGATGGGGTGGATTTTTCTGTCGGTCTTTATAGGAAGTTCAAATAAAGCTGGAAGGAGGGCTGGGACGACTGGCCTCTCCAGGCGACAGGCGGCTTGAGCTTGTTTCCGGTGACTTAGACTGATTGCCGACAGGTTTGAATTCCTAGTGGCTGTGGCTCTACTAGGGATATAACAATTTCAATTTGCTTTGATTGTCGATCTCGATACCACACTCAATTCTCAATCCCAAAAATCTTGATTCCTATAGTTACAGACAATTACTTTACATAACTAAATAATATATAGGAAGGTCTGAAATTTTATTATCTAAACTAGGCCTACATTAGTAGTAAGCTATAACTAAAATAATTTAACACTTGAATAGTTGGAGCATATTCATATGAAATTTCAAAAAGTTCAAAAGAGTCATATGTGATGATATTGACAACACACATATATATATATATATATATATATATAAAATTTATTTATTTATTTATTGGCGCGTGCCCAGTTGAAGGTATGGGCACGTGAACGTGGTTTTGATCTACGTTAAGGTCACCTGAATGTATGACAGCTTTTACTCCAGGCGGCGTTTCCGGCTCGAGACTTCGGTTGGGTGCGTGGCCTTACGTGTCGGTATGGGACACTTGATGAGTCAGACTTTGTTCGGTAACTTAGCACTTACAGTCGTTGGTGTGCTGTAGGTGTTGGGAGGGCTTTCCTACCACTGGTGACGATACTCGGGGATACTGATGGGGTCTCCTGCTAGTCGAGTATGCAGGTGCAATCAGGTGCACCTGTGGCGACGGGTCCAGGTAGTTGTACGTGGAACCTGGTGTTCCACTGAGCCAATTCTTCAGTCCAAAACCAGAGGTGGTTCTACTCCAGGTGAGTCTCCGTGCCGTGAAGATAACCACTGATGACTGGGTGGTTAGCTGGATGAGTACAGAATTTCGTTGTATGAAATAAAAAGGTCTAGAACTGGAGAGGTCGGCCTCTGTTCATACGTGTCATTTCACGTTCCATGTGCCATACCATTGTGGGTTCAACTATTTGGGTAACCAGCTGCATGGCAGTGAGGTGGGCAATCTTTTGCTCCTCCCTCCTGGCTCTGTGCCTTATCTTAAAAGGTATAGAGTTGACACGTCGCAGCAAATGGTCGGCAATGCACTGAAGAGGCGAAACAATCCCTAGATTAGTGTATCCCAGGTTAGGCTGGTTGCATCAAGTACCGGTACCTCAGAAGGCTCCCCACCTTAGCGGGCGAACCAGAGGCAGTGGACCGTGTTGTGCTCCCACTGCTGCTCCTGGGCGAGTTTCCCTCCCAGGCCTGGCCGTACACCCAAGCAAACACCCCCACCAGTACCTAGGTACTCCGGTAGGGTCTGGTCTAGAACAAAAGTATTCCTAGTGGCCATGGCTCAGCTGTAAAATCCTTCCAGCACCGGGTGCACTGGAGAGGACTTGACAGATGGCCATCTAATGTTTATGTTTACCAGATTGGAGTGACCGGAAGGGATTCTCCAATTGTTGCTAATTCGGAAAATTAGTACCGGGGCTTCGGTCAACAGTGCACTCCTCACACCTTCCCTGCAGACGTCATAGAATTAACTCTAGTAATAAACTTCCAGTTGGATGAAGCAAAATTGTGTTTATTCAGAAACAATAAACACAAGCGACTTGTGCTATACTCCCTGCCAAGTAGTCGGGTTACTGGAAGATACAGATGCCAGGTGTAGGCAACCTGGTTCTACTGATCGGGAAAGTTAAAAAAAACTGTAACCGTATTAATAAAGAACGAATTAGCTAATGGACGGTTTGCCTAAATTAGGCTGAGGGTTAATGAAGTCTTCTGCTGTAGTAGCAGGCGGTAGATTTCAACCCCAACGTGGAGAACCCATCTGAGCCTAGTTTTTGTGTTAAATTAAAGTGCATCAAGTAACATCCCGCTTGAGAATTGTAACTTTCGATTAGCCCAAGAGCTTGTGTTTGACCTCCCACCCCCCAAAGGTTGATAGCTCATATTAAAGTGATAGGAATCCGGCTTCAATTAATGGCGCCCAACAAGGGACATAACTGCTTCCCTACCATCATGTGTCGGTAAGAGATACTGTAGATGGTAATAGGAGGAAAAAAAGGAGGGCTTAAAAACAAACCATAATAAGACATCAACAAACGGTAATCAAGAACCATGAAAAATTCAAGTCGCAAAAGCACAAGGAAAATGAGAAGGCAGGTGAGCAAGAGCAAAATAGCAGGACAAACATGTGATATTTAGTCACGTTGTGCACAGAGACATTCTATTAGCTATCACCAGCAACCTTAGGAGGTTTGTATCTATTTTTAGATATGATATACTATACATCCAGTACAGCACTTGCCAAAGGGAACGCAATGTGTGGGGACCAAGAAAAGAAGCAATAAATGAAATTTTTATCCAATTTCTCTCAAATTTTCATTTCTTTTATACAAATTTTTAACGGTTCCGTAAAAACAAGATGTTGCAAAGATGCGGCCACTCTAAAAGTGGTCTGTACAGAGAGGTTGTACAGGGTAGCTGTTACAGCTTTTTGCCTGTCCAAGTAATCTGAAGTCCAGGATATTGAGGGTTCACTGTAAATCGTAATATTTATTGGAGGTAAGAATTGAATAAAATATTATCTTACATTTGGATGAATATGGTATGTAAATTAATTTATATGTTTGAATTAATTTTCACTTTTTTGAGTTTAATGGTATTGCTATTTAGGTGGGAAGGGGGGTGGTCAGTCCTGTCACATTTTTTTATAGATTTTTTGCTACAAATTCAATTTCATTAGGTGTATTACAATTTTTGGCATGACAAAGCATGAATAATACTAATGTTAACATTCTTGAATAGTTACAACTTCTCTGCATTTTATATTTTCCAACTAATAACAGCAGATGTAAAATAATTCATTGTTTTGTGGCAGCGAATACACAGGTCATAATAGCTATGATAGTGTAACAGAACAGATTTTAGAAAACGCATTAAATTCAAAAATGGGGAGACCTAATACCCCTTAAAAGCATAAATTAGTGAATTTTGTCCCAAGTCCACAAACGTTTCTGCTTAAAATTGGACGTTTTTGTGTAAAAATTAACATTAAAATTAATTATGTTAAATTAATTTGTTTACACCCTGAACAATTTGTAATTTGTATACTTTTGGGAATGGTTGTAATGAAGTACAGTGAAACCTCGTTGCTGTGATCCCGTTTATTTGGTTTTCACGAAACAGTTGATTTTTGGATGGCCCCTACAACTATCCTATATAAACAATGTTTAAAAAAACTGCATGATAAGACTCTTAAAACCCAAATTTCCCTCATCCATCGATCAGATCTTCTGCCCGAAAGCCAGAATATATTTGGAACAATTGTTTAACTATGAAATTCAGTGGATTTTCGATGATTCATTCCAGTTATTTACGTTACTGTATTACTCTTCGATACATTCACCAAATATTGTGCACATCGTTCATTTTTAAATGCTATATGAAAGCAAAACAACACGAAAAATCTATAACTGGTGCTATCAATAGTATTGTTTACATTCCGCAGCAGTTTTTATTCTTCTTCGTACATTTTTACTGCATTCATAGGTTGGTTAATATGAGAAACTATCTTGAAATGTTATTCTTCTTATGTTTACTGCACTCTTAGATTGGTGGCAATGGGAACGAATCACACAATCTCTGACACTATCCGAGAATCTATGACCTTGTTGTAATTTAAGGGCGTGATTATTATCGGAAACTATCGGCTGCGTATTTGGTTTGAATTGTAAGGGTTTGAATGAGACTTGGCAAGTAATGATTGGCACAAATTGTTGCAAATAAATCAGTTGTGGTAATTTTTACTGAGGGATTGAGCATGGTTTGGTGACAAAGGAACACTGAATGAAAATATTAATTAATTAATTAATTTTGCTTGATTCTAAAAATTGAAGTTTTTCATTTAAAATGAATATTTAATCTTAAATTGAATTGAACAAGGTTTTTAATGGCATCTTTTGACTGTTGCTTTAAATAAAATTGCATTTTAAGATTATGTACAATATTTCTCAGGTCTAAAATCCAAGTCCGCTTCCTTCGTTTTCCTCCATGCTTCGTTTTTTCTTGTTGGTCCACCGAAAAAAGAATAATCGAGGTTCCACTGTACTGCTTGATATAGTCATCCAAGTGTGGCGTGGGTCATTCATATCTTCACTGGGGCACTGTGTGCAGGCAACATCAACATCTGCCTGATGGGAGACCCAGGAGTTGCCAAGTCGCAGCTGCTGTCTTTCGTCGATCGGTTGGCCCTGCGCAGCCAGTACACGACTGGGCGGGGTTCCTCTGGTGTGGGTCTGACGGCGGCCGTCATGAGGGACCCCTTGACTGGGGAGATGATGCTGGAGGGCGGAGCCCTAGTGCTGGCAGATCAAGGCATCTGCTGCATTGACGAGTTTGACAAGATGGCTGACACTGACCGCACTGCCATCCACGAAGTCATGGAGCAGCAAACCATTTCTATAGCTAAGGTGAGTCCGGATGCCACATAATAAGACGAGATGGTTTCTAAGTTTACAAATAAGAGCAGCCATCACTCCTAAGATATGAAATAGCAAGAATAAGCAGCTATTTTGTCACCACTCACCTCCTGCCCTAGTGGGACCACAGTGGCCCAGTGGTTAGAGCAATCCCAAGTGGGGCTGTAGTGGCTCAGTGGCTAGAGCGATCCCAAATGGGGCAGCACTAGCTCAGCGGCTAAAAATTTATCAAGTGGGGCCACAGTGCTCCAGTGGTTAGAGCAATCCTAAGTGGAGTCATAGTGGTTAGAGCACTCTCAAGTGGGGCTGTAGCGGCTTAGTGGATAGAAATATATAGTGGTGCTGCAGAAGCCCAGTGGCTAGAGCGATTACAAGTAGGGCTGCAGTAGCCCAGTGGCTAGAGCAATCTCAAGTGAGTGGTTATAACTTTTCCAAGTGGGGCCGCAGTGGCCTAGTGGATACAGATATATGAAATGGGGCCACAGTGGCCCAGTGGCTAGAGTGATACCAATTGGGGCTGCAGTGGCCCAGTGGCTAGAGAACTCTCAAATTGAGCACCAGTGACTCAGTGGATAGAAATATATCAAGTGGTGCTTCAGTGGCCCGGTGGCTATAGCACACTCAAGTGAGGCCACAGTGGCTTAATGGTTAGAAATATGTCAACTCCATAAAACCTGATTGAAGCGATGGCGGGCTGCTGTAACTTGCAATTCAGGCAAAGTAATTAGGTGTATGTAAAAAGTGTCAAGTGTCTAGACTTTTTTGTAGAGAATTAAATTATCTACTAAATCATAATAATCCATTTTTCCATAACTGTATTACTTTTCGAACAATTTTAAATTTTTTGCAGTTACTTCTAAAAAATAAATGTTAACGTTTTTAATATAAATAAAAATAATTTTCAAAATAAATCAATGCCCAGCGAAGCGGGCAAGGGTACAGCTAATAAAATATAAAATTGTGCAGAGGTTTTCACTCTTTTTTTCTTTTTATCTCTAAATATTGAGAACTGAGAATCCATTTTTGAGAACCAGGACAAAAGTGGAGCCAATCCATTGCTGTTAAATGTCACTATTTGCATAGAACATTGCAGTGCATGCTGGCAGAAAAGCATCAGGTGTTATTAGTGATAGTATAAAGGCTGTTCACGATAAAGTGAGCACTTTTGAAGTCAACCTTATAAAAAGTCACTGCACCTACCTGCATATAATTTAATGGGTGCCCTGAGTGACATGTGCCCGGTAAAGTTGGCAACGATGGAGGGAAAGTAGTTCCTTATCTTAGCGTCGAATAAAAATGGTTAGGTAACCATTTCTGATAATTAAAATTATTTCTTACTATTTCAGTTCTTTTTAATGCCTCAGTGTGTAAAAATTAGGAAATTTATAAAATGCTTACTTTTCTAATAACTTTGCAGTTTCACTTGACCAACACATGAATAAAGTGATAAGGCCCATGGCAATGTTAATTTAACATAAGGCGTAAGAATACCCAACGTGCATGTAAGTAGATCTTAAACAAGGCTTTCAAAATTGCTCTCTTTATCATGAACAGCCTGTACAAAACTTTATTGGTGACTGTGTTACCTTTATAATTTGTGAATGGTAACTCTTTGTTTCTGCATTTTGGCAGGCTGGAATAATGACAAGCTTAAATGCTCGTGTGAGTATCTTGGCTGCAGCGAACCCAGCGTATGGCAGGTACAATCCCCGTCGTACTGTGGAGCAGAACATTCAGCTACCTGCTGCCCTTCTGTCACGTTTTGACCTACTGTGGCTCATTCAAGATAAGCCGGACCGTGACCATGATTTGAGGTGATTTCACACTGTACCACACTGTAACTGTGCAGTTAAACCTAGATTTAATTTAATTTTTTATATCTTGTCTTGACACACCTGCACATCCATTTTCATTCACATCCTCATTTATTTTGTATTAGTTTTAACATCCTGCTTACACTTTTTTTTTGATTCTGTAGTGCAGATGTATTTGCCGGAATAAACACCCGTATGTTGCCAGATAAGGTGTAGGTAAGCACTTTTTTACCAAAGCATCGTTTAAGTCATGGCAAGTGCAAATGGGATGCTCATTTTTGAAATGAATTAGAAATATATATCATTTCAAAAGGCAGATGAATGCCAAATAAAACGGTAGTCATTTACTTATGATTTGTAGGTATGCACTGCAGCTATTTGCTGTGGTAAGTACTGACGCATGACTTACCGGAAATGTATGCTCACTTGTCTCAGTAAAACGATATGTCCACCTTTTTGGCTAGGAGCTAAGCTAGATGCTCCTATAAACTGGGGACTTAGTCTGACGGGTAACGGGAGCTTTCCTGTTATGTAGGATGGGCCTGGTAGCTATGCAGCAAGGCACGAAGTCTGGGATAGATAAACACCGGTTTTATAATGAATCCTGGGTGATTTGTCACAGGAGCTGGATTATTGTTGTGTGTGGTAGAGGCACTGCACTAACGCTACTGCACCTAGTAGCGTTAGAAGACGTGTACAATGTGGTGATGGCTGGACAAGGTTAGGTGGTAGAACGGCTGGGACGAGATATGCAATGGCTAGTGTGGGAGGCTGTTCAGGTGCTCTACTACCCACCAAGGGTACTCAGTGAGTACTTGCTTCTCTAGAGTGGCGAACAGATCTCTGGGTATTTCAATCTCAACTGGGTTCTGAAGGTGTCAAAGTGCCTGGGCCTGTGCCCTTGGTTCTAAACTAGCTAAATATGTGACTAGATCATGCTTCAACTCGTGCTGATGGCCAGAAGCCAGGAGACTCTGCCTCACCTCCTTGACCCCCTACGTGAGTAGGGCATCAGGAGTTGACTTACCCTACTACTACAGCAACAATACGACATGATCCGTGTGCTCAGCTTACATGTAAACAACATGTGGGGGCCAGAGACTGGCGGACATCTTTGTTCCTGCGTCTGGCACAATGGTGCAGTACACGCTGAAGGTTCAGCCTCACCTGTCCAAGGTCTCGCACAGTAGGCCTCACCTCTCCAAGGTTGTACACGAGTGTGTGAGCTTGACCGAGTTTTTCCAGTTCAGCGAATGTTTGTCTCTCTTGGCGGTATCCCACAGTAGAGAGGCCAACAGACACCGACCTGACAAACTGGTTCAAGCAGTGTGTGAGGTAAAAACTTGTGTTTTGGCTTGTTGGAATAAATTTCCCGGGATCACCTGCTGACACTGTAAATTGTGTTTAGTGTGTTTGCGGCAGGGTGTACCCCGTAAGCTGTGAGCAGAGATTCTATGTCTTACGGCCAGAGGCACGGCCAAAAGCGTGGGGAATAAAACACAGCGTTTCCTGCCGCCAGACAGTTGAGTGCACTTCCTCAACCTACACCGGAAAGGCAGGCATAACGGGACAGCGCTGCCCAACTCGGGCACGAGTCAGTATTGATTGCTCCGGTCACTGTATTGTACATATCTCCTTGTCTATGTATTCACCCCTCATGTCACCCTGTGGTAAAAGGGTTGTTGACCAGTACCAAAGTGAAATTCGGCTGGGACAACATCAATTTCTGGGCCAGTGAAACCTACCAGTGGAATCGCCGCTTCAGCGTGGGCCAAGCTTGCTGTGTCTGGGTGAAACCCACCACGACCACAGCACTCAAGAAGTAGGAGTAAGTAAGTGCTAACCAACACCCCTCACCTCCCGTCATCTATCTAAACTAAACCGCTTCGCTTTTGATCTGGTGGACAAAATCCTCAACCAATGTGCCAAGTCACTCTAACCGGGTACACGTCAATACTAATTCGGGGTGCTGCCCATTGCTGATTGGGTTGTGCCACTAGGGTGAGGGGTGGTCGCAGAGCAGGGGGTAGTGAATGCATGACTGATGTCTGAGACATCTATGGCCAGCCGGAAGGGAAGAAAAGAAAAGAGTAACTATTCTCCTAGTGCTATCTAGCGGGAAATAAAAGAATCGTTTCATCTAAGAATTGCTACGGTGGGCTGGTGAATAAGGCAATCTACACTGTAGAGTACAATCTCATCTTACGTTGGGACAAATGGAAATGTTTACTTCCAATTTCAAAGCAAGCTGACCCCAAGGATGGAGCAGAAGTCGTCGAATCTCCATTACTGAAAAAGCGTCATGCGTCAATTCGCCCCCCTCTCCGCTGTGACTGAAGCTCATCCTATAGTGAGTGGAAAGGCATATTCTTTGAAGGACAATATGGCTCTCTTCATTGGCCTCCGTCTAAACAGAATGAGTACAAATCTTTTCTTGGAGACGAGTTGGAAGGCTATTCATCTAGGATATCGTCACTTATCGTTCAGAAATCCAGCTCCATAAAGGATGTAGGTGCTTGTACCCACACTGGGGGAGTGTCCGGCCTGTAGGCACTGCCTTGCTTCCTAATTCTCCTTCACTCTTCTCGACTAGCATGCTGCAAGTGGGATGAGCCGTAACTCAACCCCTTGGAGAGGAAGAGTCTCCCTCTACTAGCCACCGTTGGCATTCAATGTCTGACACCCTTGGGCGGAGGCAGAACATATTCCACGTGTCTAGGACAACTTAATATCCTTGTAGAAGAATAGTTTTTCACTCAATCTATGCTGTTCGGGCAGCCTGAACGTAAGCGTGTTATCTCTGGGTGATCAAATTCCTCGCTGTCAAGAAACTCGGAGGGACAGGAGGAACTAAAAGAAAATTCCTTTGCGCGAATGCAGAGCTGTCCCCGCAACAGTAATTTTCTTTCCTCCCTACTTCTGTAATAGGCACTATACTCTGTGTGCTGTGACATGGTTTGCCGCCCACTTCATTTTGAACTTGACCTTCTTCCTAACAGCTGGGGTGAGGTGAAGGTGGTTCACGTCGCAGGTGGCATCTAAATTCACTCTTCTTTGGCCTGCTACAAACAAGAATAAAAAGAGGTTTTCACTGTCTCGCTCAAATCCACATAGCTAATCCTGCCTCGCTATCTCTCGATCCTACGATAAGAAAGGGAAGAATGGTAGAGTATCCAGCTCGCGTCAGGAGGCACATTGTTGTTTTCTTATTGTTAACTCTCCAGTTACAGTGCGTGTTCTTGTCTGTGTTTGGTTTTATTCTTACTGGGAAACCCGGTGGTGTGTCTTGCGAGCCTCTTTTCATTACAGTATGCATTTACAAACCTATTCTTACTAGCTGACTCCTGCAAATACGTGAATCGCATGCAAAAAATTACGAGTGGGTGGAAATATCTTTTAACAGACTATCCTACAACAATTTGCAATACCATTTTTAAGCTCTTCACTCTTTTCTTATAACCTGCAGCACTGCTGTGGCCATCTACACGCAGGTTTTATAGTGTTTCGTAGTGCTATTGTTATGTCTTTACTATTTGCAAACAAAAGGGTCGGGAAGACGGAACCTGAAACGTGAACCTCAGTTGAGAGCGCCCCACTTCAACCACCTGCTACACAGGTAGACCCGCTTATCGGGACGTCGAGCTGCCAAGCCGGAAGTGCTCTACCTCAAGATCCTGCCATGCAGGATCTCCCGCAACCAGCGACGTTGAGCTTCAACGAGAGTGCTCTGCCTCAATCACCTGCCACGAAGGTAGACCCGCTTATCGGGACGTCGAGCTACCACACTGGAAGTGCTCTGCCTACAGAATCTGCCACCCAGGATCTCCCACCAGCTAGGACGTTGAGCTCGCACAAGAGTGCTCCATCCCAGCCTCCTGTTACACAGGAAATTCTGCTACCCGGAGCGTCGAGCTGCAACAGACATGCTCTGTCCCCAGGTACTGCGACGCAGGAATACCCACAGACCCAGATGTCGAGCTGCCACATTGGAAGGGCTCTGCCCCGCCATCTTGCTACATGAGAAATTGCACTCGTCGAGACCATCAATGCCACCCACGACCACTCAATAGGCACATCACCAATACACAAGAGGCTGACTTAAATTTCCCCTCCACTGTATCGCCCAGGACCTGGCTACTGAGACCGTCTATGCCGCCCATGACCTGGAACCACTACGAGCTGTGCTGCCCGCAGTTGGGGTGGAGACCTTTCGCCCCCGCACTGTCCCATCAGAGAAATATCCTACCCTATGGGTAGGAACCCGTGCAGTCGGGGTGGAAGGGCTAACCGTCCCCCGCACTGCCTCAACGTCCCTTGAACGAGTGCCTTCTCACTTTGTTGCGGCAGAAGCAGAAGCCACTACACCCCAGGCTGCTCCACGACGCCTGATGCCCCCACGCACCACCAAGGCCACCCACACGCCTGGTCGGTACAGGGAATTCCCATGGAGACCTACAACCAGGTACATGTGGCCGTACCCTCAGCATGCGGCTCTTCATCCCAAGGTCATTGATAATGATGGGGGAGACGAAGATCGTCATTAGCGCACTCACTTTAAAAAACTGTGTAGTAGTTGTAAACCACTACTATGTGCATGTGAGAAAAGGACTCCTTATATATAAACTGGTCATGTGCACTGCATTTAATTTAGCCGAAAGACGGTGATGTAAGCAGATCAATCACATTTTAGCTAAATTAAAAGAAGCAGTGCAGTTCCATTATAAAGAACCAATGGGGTGAATGAGCATGTAATTAATCACTAAGCTACGTGATAATTCACTTTTTATTTACAACTGTAAAGAGTTGTACAGCAGTAACTTTTGAACAGACATTTTACACCTCATGGTTCAAGTGTTTCAGTGGCCGACAGCCCTCGTAAAAAGTAGCATTATGAACAGAGGCTCTCCACAGTGATAGCAATAGCTACGATAATTAGTATTACGTATGGACTCTCGCCACAGTGCGCGTGATAGTATCACGTATAGACACTTACCACAGTGCGCGTAATAGGTGAAGACAGAGACTTCTAGAGTTTACATGTTAAAATTAGCCTTCGTTCACAGGACTCTTAGCTAATTTTAGATTTTTTAAAAATGATTTGGTGTGTAGGTACACATTTAAATATGCTCATAACCTTTCTTTGAAGTGTTTATGTGAAGATGCAACTGCACAACGTAAAGGCACATGAGATATAAATTAAAACCATTAGATGTTAGTAATATTTTTAATTATTTTTGAAACGAGTAAAAAAAAAAAAAAAAAAAGGGTTATCCTACAGAATTGTGTTTATTAATTACAAGAACAAATATTTTACCAGAGTAATGCATATCTGCTGTGCTATGTTTTAAGCTGTTAATATTTTTTTTGTTATTGAAGCTTAAATTATTAGGTGAAATAAAGGCACCAATATTGGAAAACAATTGCTTATAAAGTTGGTAAAAACCACTGTCTAAGATTGCCCTTTTTTAGTTTTTCTATGTTTGTTTTCAAAAACATATTTACTTGAATTGGTATACAGGAGAGTCCTGTTATAGAAAGATGTAATGGTTCTAGGTCCAATCCTCGCTATAAGAGTGTCCTCGCTGTTTCCAAATTAGACTGATTTTGATCCCCATAGTGCCTTCTACTTAACAAAAGCCCTAAAATTGCTTTTAAATTGTATTCAAACCACCATAACGTAAAAATATTGTTATATGGTAGCTGAATGCGTGAAAATGAGTGGAAAATCCGACCGTGCCAAAGTATAGCCTTTCAGCCTGCAATCAGTTGCTTGGCCTACGCATCATTGTCCCACAATCAGTTGCCCGGCCTACGCAGTATTTCCTGCTATCGCTTACTCGGCCGCCGAAGCACTACCCTGTAAACGATAACTCACCTGTCACAGCTCCGCATGACCACCTCAAACCAAATACCTGTATTTACTTGCATAATTCTTGCACCTTTTTTTACAGAATTTTAGTGCTAAAAATTAGGGTGCGTGAATTATGCAAGGAATTGCCAAGACACGCACCTTTAAACATTAAAATGGGGTCTACTGTAAGTAATCCCTCGCCAACCGCCGGGATACGTTTTTTGTAAAACACAGCACTTTATGCTGTGTATGATGATACATATTCAAAATTAAATTACTCGTGTGCTGGGGCTAGCAGCGAAAACTTTCCCATGTGCATGTACCTGGGTGAGCGTCTAGATCCTCTGCCGCTGTCGGTCGGTCGATCGCTACACGATTATTCTGGCAGGTGGCGGATTATTCTGGCAGGTGGCGGCAGGCCGCCGCCTGCCACTGCCGTCGTTACAGATCCGGTTCACTTCGTAACAGCGGCCCAGTATTGGGAAAACGTGACATGCATGTTAAACTCAGAAACAATGAATTTTCGGCCCGCTTCCCTATTGCAGTGTTCCTCTGCATATGCAATTACTGTAAGTTTAAATGCAGCAATTTGACTGGCATATTTACCCATTATGCATTTGTACTAAACAAAAATGAATATAAATGTAAACTATTCCCTTCACATTAAAAAAAAAAACCACCAGCATACAAATAAACTCTGTAACTGATTTTGTTTACATGTTTGTAGCGCGGGCCCAGCAGCCAGAAATTGATAACGAGGCCTTGAAGTGTCAGCAACCTGGTGTGCGGCCGAACAAAGCACATGCCGGACGCGCCCATTAGCATTACATGCTTCGTTGAGAGAAACATGCTGCATGGAATATGAAAAAAATGTTTTTCCCCCCATATTCGACACCATAAAAACGGTGGCGTGAATTGTGCGAGTGCGAAAATTATGCCAGTAAATACGGTAGTCACTGGAAAATTATACGTTTTCAACTAACAAAACCTGCATGGTGAGACATGCTCAAAACCAGCAAAAATTTAAAAAAAACTTTATAAAAATGGATTAAAATTAAGTTCGTTATTGTACAGCAATAAAATGTAGTAGGTGTGCGTCCCTATCTTTAATTGGTATGCCACAGTATGGAAAAAAAACCCGGCAAAAATCTGTTAATATGTAGCTGTATTAGATTCCAGCTATCGCTTGGACTGTTATGTTTAAATGGAATTTGTTTTCATTTAACAATAATGTTCGACTCACAGTTGACAGCACAATGACAGCGAATGACTACAGAATAGCAGAACTGGGCTTCATGAAAACGTGGCCAAGGTAGAAAGGGCAGGGCTCTGTTTATAAAACAATGCACTTAGTGTGATAGAGAGGGGGGTTAGAAGGCAAGGTGGAAGAATGTGACACATGAGAGCGGCACAAGGTACTTAGAGAAACGAGTTGGCGGTGCGAGGGAGTGTAGTTATGGAAAACAGATAACAAAAGCACGCTTCACACGGTCACTAGTCCCACCGCAAGCCTGCTTCATGCAATGTTGCAGATCATGTTTCAACTCGTAAAATTACAATTTTTCATGCAATATTTTTGTAATTTTTTGACGGTTCCTCAAAATGACCTCGTTATACCCGTGTTCTCACAGTTGTCATACTCGCTACAACCGGATTCTACTGTGTTTTGAAGATACAGTGGAACCTCGTAATTGCGAGGCATTATAATATTACAAAAATCCTTGTATCTACGAGTACTCGTAAACAAATGTATGCATGTAAATAAAATTTGAAGAAACTAACCACATCATGAGTTTCTAGAAGGGCGGGAATTGTATTACGATGTACTTTGGTTGATATCTCTGACATTAAGAAGTACACTACACAAGTAGAACAATAGGCGTGTGTTTATTATGAGGAATGTGATATGTAATTCCTTTGTGAGTTATTTGTGAGCTCTGGATTTCAAAATTTTCACACATCACCACAAAACATGGCAAAAAAAAATGGCCGTCCGCAATGAACGAGTAAACAGCACAGCCATCCACCCATCTCTTGTGATGTTTTTATATGTGCGTGCACTGTTTACGGCCGTGTTCCAATTCACAGTTTTAGTTATGGTTGCGTGACCCGTTTTAGTATACGAAAATGATGACATATAGTAGAACTCTGTTAAGACGTTTTTCAAGCGACTGGATGCTAAAAACTTATTTTCTGCAGGATTGAAACAACTTGCATATATAGTACAACGAAATTTGATGATCAGTCACAAATCATCCACAGTGTAGTGAAATTTTGTATGCAAATATCAATAAGAATTGATTATATGTAAATAAAAATAAATTATGCATGTACTTCCTAACCCTAGTTTTTTTACTAAAACTACTGCCAATATAAACAAGGGCATAAGCCAATGAATGATAGCCAGCGGCACGTCCATCTACATCACTTTTTCCTTCTCCAAATGTTTTCATGCATATGTGCGTAACTGTGAAGAATGTCAGTCTAATAATTAACGGTAATATAAGACACCAAACCCCCTTATGACTACAGCATTTGTTTGCTTTCTACAGATTTTGCGACTGAAAAATACGTTTAATTTGCACTGGCACCGGCAGATAAAGTGAACAGCCAGAGTATTGGATCAGCTTGCGGCATGCTGTTCAGGTTTCACAAGATGGCCTTTATAATATTGGGGCACTGGCATTTAGTTAGAACAGAGTCACTGGATCAATACGAGCACGAGCAGATGATTGGTTGAACATGCCTGTACAGGCGGCAGGAGAGAGAGAGAAGCAAGCTCATGGCAAGGTTGCCAGATGCAGTGGCCATTCCACCGTTGCCACATCATCTGTTTTGATACAATGCAACCGACCACGCGTTAAATGAATGTGTCATAATGGTACAGTAATTACTGCAACTATTACACGCATCTACATGCAGAATATTTACTGTAATTTTTATAATTTTTTTAAGGCAAATCACTTGTATCTACGAATGTGCAAATGAAAATACAACTCGTAAATAGCAAACACTTTTACTATAAATAGCATATACAAACTGATGGTGTATTACAAAACGCTCGCAACTGTGAAGGCCTCATTAAGGCCCATACTCTCACTTGTGAGGTTCCACTGTTCTCTGTATTGTGTTGTACTGAATTTTATAGAAAGTTTATCAAGTATGATGTATGAATAAGAGGAAATCTTTAAAAAGAGGGAGATTCTAATTCATGTGTATTGTTGTAAACTGCAATTGCAATGATGCCTTTGTGTGCACAGGTTGGCACAGCATATAACATATGTCCACCAGCACTGCAAGCAGCCACCCATGACATTCCAGCCTATTGAAATGAAAGTCATCCGTAGGTACATCTCCCTCTGCAAGAAGAAAGAGCCTACCATTCCAGAGGAGCTCACTGACTACATTGTGTGTGAGTACTAGTACTAATAGCTAAGGGGGAGGTTATGCCCCACAGTTTTTGCCAACCAGTTGTGGCATGAATTTTATAATTTAATTTTTTCCCCAGAAGATAATTTTAAAGTGTAAGACATCTGAATTATGGTTTTATTAAGGTTGTGAGTAGACCCCTAGGCTTCCTAAAGTATACAAAAGGACAGGAATTTAAGTATTCACAGTGTAGTACTTGTTAATAGGCACACACAAACAAAGAAGAATTACATATTTTCCATGTGGTTGCGTGATCGCGACGTTTCGCTTGCTAGACCAGCTTCATCAGGCGGCCAGTTGTAGGACAACTAGACAAACCAGCAAAACGGTGTGATTGCGCAACCACGTAGAAAATATTGTCCTTTGTTTGTCTTTGTTACTCACATTCAAAAGACATTAACCTGTGTGAAACCCAAAATTACTTTATAGATATAGTATTGGTTGTGTTTTAATCTATTTGCATGAGTTACAAAGTTGTGTTTTTAATGTTTCGATGTTTCGTTGGAGGCTTAGTTCAGTGTGTGTCATGTCAATTGCAAAAGTGATGTGCGGGCGTACGAAATGGAGTAGCCTTCGGTTTCATATGTGACAGCGAAAATTGCAGTAACAATGTTTACATCCGTGAACAGCTGTTTTGATAGTAGTCATTTTTTTAATGGTGACGTATCTATGTTTATGATAACTTTGTAACATTTCGCTGCGGGTTTGAAACACAGTGAATTAATTTACCTCGTCTCAACGGTGATTTTAACATTTTCCATGGCTCAACAATTTGGAAAAATTCTGAATTCTAGCCACTAAAACTTGTGAAATAATAATACAATAAAACTTATGTATTCAGTACAGATTTTTTTAAATGTGTATTTCTAGGAATATTTAATTACTGCACATGTATCAGTACAGAAATCCTTGAGAAACAAAGGGGCATGTAACAAATTTCTATTACCAGGACTTAAAATAAGATTATGTATTCAGTTCCCTTGCTTAGAGGTGGTGGAAAATGGTTTCTGTGAATTTTCACGATTAAATGCTATAATTGAATTTAAAAGAGAATTACAGTAATACCCTGTTAAGAGGTTTTTAAGGGTCTTTAATCCCCAAACTTCTTAGTTGGGAAAACATTTTAACTGGGAAAGTTGCATTCAAGGCTATAATATTACTTGCAACATCAGAAACTTTTTTTTTTTTTTTTTTTTTTTTTTTTTTTTTTTTTTTTTTTTTTTTTTTTTTTTTTTCGAAAGTCACTTTTCCTCTTCTGAATTTAAATTATTCACTTTCACCCTATCAAGTTCACCCATCTTAATTTCTGGCGTCGGGATGTGGCGAACCCATCGCCCAGCACATGGCACTTATGTGTTGCAGCCAGCCACTAACTGTCTTTTTTTTACAAATGTTTCTGGTGTTCATAGTCCTCCACTCTGTATTGTTTTCTAGAATGTAGTATAAAATCAAAATTCAGTTTTGATAATCTAGCTGTATCATGTAAACCAGGGAAAGTTACTGCCAAACATTCAGTTGCCATCACTCAGGTTCATTTCCGAAGATCGTAGTTTCACATAATATATCGTTTTGTTTTAGGTGTGGGACAATTCATGTATAATTATATAATTCTGCTTGATTACTTGGTTAGCCTTAGGTAATCTGCACAAATGTGTTGGTTACATGTAAAACATATATGTAAACAACAAAAAGCACACCAAAAGTGTCACCGTCTTATTTATGTCTAGATAATTTTGAATGTTGTAACATTTTTCATTTGCTGTATGTTAGATGTTTGATGCCTAGGAAAACTGAGTAAGCCATGGGGAAGTGTTCAGTGGCTTCAAACCAATGATAGACATGGGCATAAAGTGTGTGAGTGGGCAGTAAAACATAGTGACTGTGAAATTTTTGTAAAGTTTGCAACAAGACTATTAGTGTTTCAGCTAAAGGCTTCCAAGCAATAACACAACATGCCAGCGTAGTAAAGCATAAGAATGAATGTCGCATTAAAAAGTGTCACTATCACTGATCATTATAATTTGGGTTTACATTCTACTAAAGACTGCGACGACAGCAAAGCTGATATGGACAATGAAGACTATTGTTAGTAATTATTTATTCTCATAATGTGATCACATTGTTCCAGTGTTTAACGCAGTGTTTCCTGGTGCTGTTCCTGAGAGTTTTTCGTTATGCCGCACAAAGATGCAATACCTCCTCACTGAAACAAAAAAACTTCTCAAAATAAAAATTATTTTTTTGCAGCTTTACTTAAAATATCTTCACGTTAAGACACGATAGAATGAAGTGTCGATGCTGGCAGTCAATGTTCGTTGGCTATACTAACACATGTATCTGAATTATCGCCAGTTTTTCTTTTACAATTAATGCTTTTCGTTTTACTGCCGCCATAGTCCAGTCGGTTAAAACACAAACATTAATGTATTCAAACTAAAACATGAATAGTCCTTATTAATAACCATACTTAATAACAGCATTGAACTTCCAACCGCAAAAAAAAAAAAACCCATTTCAAAACATTACGGACGATTTAGTATGTTCAACAAGACGTAAAAAAGAAAGAGGAAATAAGTGCCATATTGTATGCAAGTTGTGGTCCGTTTCAGACTTGGGTGCATTGCTCAGACTTTGGAGATGCGAGCAATTTTACGCATAATCTACGTGTCGCCTTTGAGAACGAGCTTTAAATAAACGTGAAAAATTAATATAGTTAGTTCTGCTGCTAACAGATGTTACGTTCATCATTTAATTGATCAAGAAAATAATTCTACTTCGTCTGCGTTGGTGCATGAAATGGGATGCGGTGGAACGTATAGATTCTTTTGTGAAGTTTCAAGTTTGTACGTTGACCATCCTGACAGTACCTGCTCGCTGATCTGCATCAAACATCATGTCGTATAATCTATGGTCGCTTTTACGCAACGTAACCTATTATCGAGTTATGATGTTTCGGCTTCTGTAGTTTCTGTCATTTTAAAAATAAAGTGTTGTGTGCACATTAATAAGGAAATTCTCATATTTACGATTTAAGCTGACTGTATTACTCGGGAAATCACGAACTTGAAAATACGTTATATGTGGGAAATTTTAACATGGCTTTTATGACAACTTACCGTACCAATCAAACCAAATGTTTCAGCTGGGAAAACATCTTTCGTGGAAATGTCTTAAACGAGATTTACTGTAATACAAAAATGTTTACTGTCAAAAACATTCACAAAATAGTGTATATTTAG
Organism: Dryococelus australis; assembly: GCA_029891345.1. Classification (NCBI taxonomy): domain Eukaryota; kingdom Metazoa; phylum Arthropoda; class Insecta; order Phasmatodea; family Phasmatidae; genus Dryococelus; species Dryococelus australis. Next base: position 87,864,169 of record CM057003.1, on the reverse strand, counting down.
AATACACTTGTAGAAACAGAAGAAACTGTTCACCCATGAGCCAGTGGTTGTCCCAACATAATTGATTGGCAAACTTGGGTTTCCCGTTGCCGCGCATGTTTCTCTAGATAAGGCGAGTCGCCATCACCGTAGTCGATAGTGATAAAGGGAGCAGTGCAGGGTAGGTGATAGGTGAGTATGTTGACAGCTGCATCCTGTTGGGATTGGCGACCTTGTCAGGACAAGTGAGAGGGAACAGTGTGCAAGCAAGAGGGAGCAGAAACGGGCCCGATAATGAATGTTGCTGGAGGGGCGGAAGGTGGTTGATAGGAATGGCCAGGAGGGAGGTAGAGAAGAAAGCAAGCGGCTGATCGGTTGTTGATTGGAGTAAAGGTGGGTTTATGATTGATTGACTTAAACAGAATAAGTTCGCAGTGTGCTTAAGATTAGAATTGTACCAATACTGATACCCCGATACCACTGCCGATATCCCAATACCAAAAACTGATACCAATGCTCTTCACACTGAATTTTAGAAAAAGTATTACTCCTAGAATCATTTAAATAAACGAATTAATGTCTTAAAAGTACTGTAAATAATTTATTGTAATCCAACACAAAATGCAAGCTGACCTAAAACTTTCAAATGCTCTGAAAATGCAAATAATATGACACCAAATGCAAGTTGCGCACATTCAGCTAAGAGTGCATGGAGAAGTTATCGATTGGGCAGTGCTATGTCGGTTGGTATCAAGGGGGGGGGGGGGGGGGTGTCGTATGACCTCTCCATGCCACTACCTGCTGGCGACACCTTGCTTACATGGCAAATGTCTGTCTTTTAAAGTAATTATATTGTACTGCAAAGAAAACTAGTAATTTTGAGACACAAATGAGGCAATTATAATTGATTTCTTCATTGTCTTTAATAACTAATATTTCAAAACCATGTCCTCTGATTTTCCGTCATGAGATACACTGCACTCGTTTGAACATTGAGCGACTTGTATTACAAGTGTTCATTTTCAGTAACGTCTTGAGGTGAAATCGGACGATTTATATTAATTTATTTCAATAGACATGCATCTTTGAATAAAATGATAATATGTAAGTGCCTATTCGACACATTTTGCCGTCTAATAAAGGGTATGTAAGCACCGAGCCGAGTGCAGTGTATCTCATGACGGAAAATCAGAGGACATGGTTTTGAAATATTAGTTATTAAAGACAATGAAGAAATCAATTATAATTGCCTCATTTGTGTCTCAAAATTACAAGTTTTCTTTGCAGTAAAATATAATTACTGTAAAAGACAGACATTTGCCATGTGTGCAAGGTGTCGCCAACAGGTAGAGGCATGGAGAGGTCATCCTCCTGCCCCCCCCCCCCCCCCCCCTCATAAACCTACAGACTATAAACACTGCCTGATCAATAACTTCTCAGTGTGCTCTTAGTTGATAGTGCACGCAGGACATTTAAAATTCGACTTGCATTTGGTGTCATATTATTTGCATTTTCATGAGGGTTTGAATGTTTTAGGTCAGCTTGCAGTTTGTGTTGGATTACAATAAATTATATGCTGTATTTTAAGATATTATTTTCTTTATGTAAATGAGTCTAGGAGAAATGTTTTTAATGTGTTATTAATAGTAATACTTTTTCTAAAATGCAGTGTGAAGGACACCACCAACATATTGATAATGTTTAATTTTCTGAATATAAATAAATTTGAATTATGCTGAGAAATGTGGCACACAACCTCGTAGATTTAATATTTTCTATTTGATAAGTTTAAAACATAAATTGTTTAACTTACCCTGACCTAAGATTATTACTAAAGTATTTTTTTATTCTCCGATTTTGAAGAATTTATGTGAAATTTATGTACCTATTTTTTGTATGTTTACTTAAAGCATTAAATAGTACATAGTGTGATACTGACTTAACACAGATTTCCATCAGTTTTCCGAAATACTTTAGGTGTTAGTAGAAGTTTTTCAGTTCATTGCTCATCCTTCCATTGTATCAGTATTGGATATCTGCTGTATCTGCAAGGAAGTATCAGTTCGTACTGGTATCAGTAAAAATCTGTATCAGTTCAGCACTAAAAAATAGTATGAATTAATGTAGAGATATTTTTCAAGAGTATTTTGTACAAATAACATACCTGTTTATAGGGAAAAAAATTTTTATAACAGTAGAATAATTACTTCTTTTGAGTGTGTTTTAATTCTCTAAACAAAAGGAATGCCATTTTTTTCCACCTATATTGCTGGTAAAATCCTGTTTACTACGTAAATATAAAATTAAATGCTATGAACACTCTTTGAAAATGCTACAAGGAGACAAAATTAATTCTATTTTCCACCACCTCTACCCATGGTACATACAGCACAAATGAAAAACTGCTTTATTGTTCAGTATTTTCACATTGGGGCTATGAGCTTCAGCGACATGCTATTTTATCCCTTGACTCTTGCTTCAACAACACAATTGAATGCAGTACAGCTGTGATTTGCGGGAATGCAAAATATCTTTGATTCATTTATTAGTTTGAACTAGAGCTGGACGGGATCCCATCTTTTCTGGAAAAATTCGGGAAATATATTTTCCCGAAAGGTCGGGCGGGAAATAATTTTCCCGTAAATTTTTTGGGATAAAAATAATTTAGGCTATTTTACTATTATTTCTGTGTTCTACAACACACATGTAAGAGTAGGCCTTCATGGCCCTAATATTGCCAGCATTAGTAAATAATAAAAAAATGCAAGTCAACGTACCTATGAGTATTATTGGTTTCATCTAAATATAATGCATACGAAGTTTGCCACCGGCTGTCGTATGTAAACAAACTTCAGTGTGCCTTCCTAAAATATATAACTGCTCATTCCACATAGTAAATGGTATTTCCGTTGCGCAAATGGTATTTTTTCTGCCGTCTATAGCTTTGAAATAAAAAAAAAACTTGTTTAAAAACTTGAAGTAGGCACTATATATTTTAAAAAATAAAGTAGTTTTTGATATAATGGCATTTTCAGTCATGCGTGAATAAACACTTTCCTCTGCGCATATTTTAGCGGCTGCATTAATGCACACTGCTCACAAGCATTTAGTAAGTAAGAGTAACGTATGGAGTTTTAAGCCCTTTTTTTTAAGAATTGAGATTACTATGAAATGAGTCTTTTATTTTCACTCACTCTTAACTTCGTTTATTTTCACAAACTTCTTAGAAACTCTACCAAATAATTCCATCGTGGGTCAAAAGGCATATAAAATGTATACATGTAAAATCACATTTCAATTGGTGGGGATGCAACTGCATTTCCACATAAGCTCATAAAAATCTGAATAATCGTGCATTTCTACAGCTACATACGTCTTGTTATTGTAGATTACACTGCCGAACAGTTGCCAATCGCGACACATTTTCATCTAAGGTGGTACATTTTTCATTCATATATTATTATTATCAATAAAGTTATAGTTTTAAATGAAAGTTTAATTACTGTGTAATTTGTACTGCGGTAACCTATACCTATGATACGTTAATTTGGTACTAAACATTATTTTATTATGTGTTTGTTTTTAATGTTTCATTTACTCACACTACAGTTTGTTTACATAGTTCATTAGAAGCAATATGGATATAACAAATACTAGTGAGAAATTCAATGGACCTATTAGGCATTTTTACGGATAAAAATTTGCCAGACAATGTATCAGCAAAATGCAAGGCTTGCTCTAAAGTATTGAAAACAAATTTTGGTAGTACATTAATTTTAAGTTTTTATTTGTACATTTTGTTAATTTACTAGTGTACCGACAGATTCCCAATCCCGTCCCGTTTCCAGCGGGAATTATTTTTCCCACCCAAAATTTTCCAGAGGCCAAATTATCTATTCCGCCTAGCCCTAGTTTAAACATGTAAATATAGAGTAGCAAATTGGCTGTTAAAATGCATTTGCGCCATTTAAAATGTACGTATATAATTTCCCCATCACAAATATCGAAACACATGCCTGCCATATTATGTTCTATAAGTTGTCACGCATTAAAGAACGGAATAAATATATCACGTCAAGACAATAATAATTATTATAACTGTTTATTACTCTATGCAATATTATTTAAAGTCTGTAATAACATTCAACACTACAGATAACGTAATAAATAAACTGTACAGGTATTTAATTTCGCAAAATCTACTGTAAATAAACACTTCTGTGTCACTTTCATTTGTTTATAGCCTTGCACGAGACAGCAAATAACAAACCGCCACACATCCGATACCATCTGAGGACATAGATAAAACACGTTCAGAAATACATTCCACTAGTTAAGGATTAGTCATGGCTTCTATCGCCTGATATGGTAGCACATATGTAATGCCAAACTGAACATTATGGAATACCGGCCTTAGTGTATTAGTATTTTGCATAAGAACTATTTCTTGGTAGGCACCAGTGCAGATAGGTACACATTTATATTTATATATAGTGCAAATTTCATTTTAACTTAAAAATTTTATAACTGAAATCAACTTGATTAGACTCGAGTTTCATACAGCTTGACTCTTCATTGACTTGAAACTGTAAATATCAAACTTGCCCATTGCTAGTATTTTTGATAATTTAGTTATATTTTTGTCTTGACTTAATTTTGGTTTTATGTGGTGTACTAATGTGCATTTTGGTGTTTGCAGTCAACTCTCATTTCTAAGATTCTTAAAATAGGGTCCCTCATGAAATAACAAGTATTCTCATGGCAACTGTGAAGGGTCTTAGGATTGATAGTTCACTGTCTGTATTTCAGTTCTATTGCTATTTGTCACATAATCTTGTATGTATCACATAATCTTGTATCTAGTGATAAGCTAAGGCAGACACTGTACTGTTTCAGCGGCGTATGTTGAAATGAGGAAGGAGGCTCGCAACAACAAGGATACCACCTTCACTTCTCCCAGGAATCTCCTGGCTATCCTCCGTCTTTCCACCGCCCTGGTGAGTGTAGCATTTTGGCACATGGCATTCTTGGTGCTTAATGGCATTTGGTGATGCAGGGATATGTTGATACCTTGTTAGCGATGTGATTCAAAGTGAAAAAATACTGCCTGCTCACTGGCTGTTAAATTATGGAAAGGTCTCTCTATCATAAATTCTGAAGAAGAAAAATTCATTTCAATAGTGAGATAATTTTTTATAGGTATTAATTCTCAGAGAATGGAATTCATAGTCAGGATACGAGCAATACGTGAAACAAGAACCACTTATACCCATGCTTAAGTATGATTTACAGTTCAGAGTTCAGTATTGCTTATTTAGATATTTTGAAGTAATACTTCATGTAACAATACTTCAAGTAAGTAGTGTTTATTAAGAATTTATGGTTTCAAAATAAGGTTTACTTATTTCTGAAGTACTCATAATCAAACAAGCATTGCTTATTCACATATATAGTTGTTGTTCATCAAGTCTGCTTCATTGTGAACTTAAGCACTGTATGTTTATATTACAACTCGATTATTCACGAGATTCACACATGAAGCTTTCCTGACATATAAGCAAATGACTTATCTATGTGTACATCCTAGATGCCCCAGGCGGGGTCCAAACCAGCTATACAGCTACCAGTGGGGCTACAGGTCATGCCCCTTGTTGCAGGGGATAATTCAGATATGTCAGTTTGTACTGTTCGCTTGCAGTCGGAAAGCACGCCAACCCCCCTAGACGCATGAATGAGCCAGGAGAGCGGCCAAAACAGAACTCCAAGGTCTAGGGCATGCCGAGGGATGGCGTCACCACTTCTTCACTCCAGCCAGCAGTAGGCGACCCTTGGCTTTGCCTGCTAGCAGACCACATGACCGGCCACACCTCCGCAGCCCAGACAAGGGCAGGTTGCAGAATATATACCTGCACGCTGCCTGAAAACGTCAGTTGTTCCCCGGCTTTCTTCAGAGCCAAGCAACTCTGATAGCGCGCTCTAACACTCATGGTGCTAGAGCCCTCTGCTGACCTCCAGTAGCTTCAAGATCTACCAGTTGTTCACCGGCTCTTCTCAAAGCCAGTACACCTCCAACAGCTCGCTTCACCACCTTGGGTGCTGGAGCCTCTGCCAACCTCGATTCCAGACATACTAGAAGCTCTTAAACTGCTGCAACAACGCCTTCAAGACCTCATGGAAGCCTAGCACCAGCAGACCCTGAATAAGTCTCAAATCTCCCCTGCATGATGACACTTCCGGTAACGACAGTACACTCCTGCTGCCCTTCTGTTAGAGGGCCCCCTAAGTCCGTTGAGGACACTGTACCGAGTAGTTAAGGGTCAGTTTCTGTAGCCACCTAGTCAAACTGCCTTGTCCAGCCTATAACCACGTCCCTTTCACCTGGCTTTGCGTAGATATTACTTCTGGTCAGCTTTAGGTAGTTAGGAGGTAGTACGGGCCACCATGTCTATTCCTCTCGCAATAAAACGACTTCTCTCTTGAGTCCAGATTATTAGTTCCAAGGTGACTGCTACTCCCATGTAAACACCGGACCCAACAGAGTGAAGTAGGGGACAGCGTATTTTCTACCATATTTTCCTAACCTAGTGTAGAATTGCGGGCTCCACTTCAGGTACGTATGTACGTCAATAACACACGTACTCGACAGTCACCCGTTGTGTACACCTGGTGTACAGAAAGGTATAGCCCCAACCACTTGCAAGACAGTCCATTAGGAGGCTAGTCAACCAACCCAGTTTGTACTCCATCCACCGCCCTGAACAGTCGCCAGAGGGAGTATTTGATTGGTCATAGAGGTCTGACCGCCTTTGGACCCACACCTCAGAAAAAACCCACCTCTTCAACCACCGCATCACTCTGCTGCCTGTTGGAAAAATGGGGCTCTGTGTTGGCTCGACTTCAGCTGTGGCAGAACACACTTGTTAAGGACTATAGTATCCTGTTTCCCTCTCACGAGTCCGATCATTGAACCTACCTATGCCTTACACCCAAAGAAGCGGGAAAAAGTGGCAGGAGAGAGAGGCTGTGCTGCCTCGTAAATCTAACTGGAGCTGCACCCTAGCCTCTTCGGCACTCCGCCACGATATCCCCCGGGAACAAGATCAAGCTGCTCGGCAGCTGGAGAGGCCTCACCTCCCCTTCTCTGTTTTCAGCCCCTCAGAAGACACCAGGAATGCCATATGTTATTGTCTCCGCCATCTGCTGCGGGGAGCATGTGCTGCTCGGAATCGGCAACCCGTAGTTTCAGGGACAATGGAGTACCAGCCCGGCTCGGGCCTATGCCAGCTTTAGCAGTCGCAGCACCTCCAGGATGCCAAGCTACATTTCCCAGGTTGCGTACTGGTCGAACCCCAGTCAGCCAGTAAGTATGTTGGCCGTTTACATACCCTCGTGTTCCTGCCTGACACAAACCAAAACAGTTCCCGACCATGACGTCGCCCTCAGCTTCACCAGAGCGTCACGTGTCAAGAGTTTTTGTAGTGCTCAATGTGAGGCCCATTCGTTAACCAAACCAAACACCAAGATACCGCCATTGCCGGCACCATTTGGGATAAGTGCCATGCACCAACCTGCCCTGGCACAGGGATACATTCTAGTATATATGTGCACACTGTCAGTGCCGGTTCCATTACCAATGCCTGGGATGAAAGGGCAATACCTGTTGTACTGACTGTCTAGAATTCAAATGTAATGATTGCTGTACTCGTCAGACCACGTATTGCAACTAGATCACTTGCACTGGATTAATACTGTACATTGTATTGTGTGCACTCAAGTCTATCATCATTCATACATAGGATACCCTGAAGAATGTTTGATGCGACCAGGACTGGTATACTGCTACTAAGTATGCCGGCGTGCAGCCTAATACCAACCCAGTGACCCGGGTCCTAGACAATACGGTAAGTACCCGAGGTGCCAGTGAACCATAGCTGCCAGAGTTTGCTGGTAGGCCTTACGAAGACTCCCATCACATTCACGTGAAGAATGCAAAAAAGAATTCCTGGAGCACGAAGATCCAAATAAACAGTGGGTAATGCGCATCCAAAAACAGCTTTGAGATAAAGCCCAGGAGTGGTGGATCTGGTACGGGGAGTATGTCAATGAGTGGGGACAACTATGTTCGCGCCTTTCTGCGCACTTTTCTGGAGAAGATATTTGCCACACCTTACAACCAAGTTCTACGGTTGAACCCAGAACGCTGAGGAGGTTGCTGAGATTTTCATTTGCCGGAAAGTACAGATGTACAGAGGAGTTTTCCCCACTGAAACAGAAGAAAGTTTTATGCGCAACACAGCCAAATGCTCCTGCCAAAATTACGTAACTTACTACAAACCCCTAAACTGAAGACAATAGAGGAACTTGTAGAAAGGACCAGGGAAATGGAGCATTATTATAAAGAACAGACTGTGCTAGACAAGCAAAGGGTTAGTAGGCCAGCTGAGCCTGACAATCAACCTGAGAGAAAGGGAAACCCTCGTCAGTCTCTTCCTCCCCCCTCCACACCTCTACCGAAGTGCTTGTTTTATCTGGAATGACACTTCCACCGGGACTGCGCTGTTAAGCATGCAGGCCAGGGGTGAGCAGAATAGAGGAACACAGCAGGGGTGCCAGCCCCCCTACCACACAAAGCCGCAGACAGACTAGCCAGGCGGGAGAAACGTCGTAACCAGGGTGAGAAGCAGGTCTTCACCATCGGGATCCAAGGGCCCGCCCTACAAAGACTGAATGAAGAAAGCGAACCTCCAGAAGCACCTCACATTGATTTAGAAATAAATGGCCGAAAAATACTCTCTTTACTAGACTCCGCTGCAACTGGTAACTTTGTGCAGAGCAATGTTCTAACTCATCAACAGAGAGTATTACTCCAACCACAAACCCACTTATTGCGCATGGCACAACTTGATAAAATCCTCAAGGTGGATGCACGCATTACTCTTATCGTGAGCCTGCGTAAACACACAATCCCTGCAGAATTCATGGTGTCACCGGACAATACCAAGGCAGTAATTCTAGGCCATCCCTGGCTGCACCAGCAACAGTTTATTATGGATCATGGGCAGATGAATTTCTACGTGGGGGTTAAACATAAGGTCACAGTAAATAGGAAACATAGCCGTGGTGCGGTCGTCCCACTACCCATTAACCCGGACGAGATCAACCACCAGCTAGCCGAGCCAGAGTTGGTTGAGTTGAAACAGATCTTGGACGAACATGCCAGCACCTTCAGTCAGGGAGAGCAGTTACGCCAGACACGGAGTATACAGCACGAGATTTGGACCACTAAAGATGCTCCCATGTATAACCTCTGTTTCCGAGTGTCTGCCAGGAGGTGACACTTAATAATTACCCAAATTCAAGAAATGAAAGAGCAGTGAATAGTGTAACCTTCAGACTCACCATATAGTTCCCATATGGTATTGGTAGCAAAGAAAGACTGCCAGCTAAGATTTTTCATGAATGATTAAGATCTGAATGATGTGACACACCCTACAGCACCACCTACAATCAATCTAACGCACACCTTGAGGGATATAGGGGAAGCCAACGTCTTCAGTACCCTTGACTTGCAGTCCGTGTACTGGCAGATTGCGGTACACCCTGAACGTTGCAAGTACACTGCATTCATCACACCCAAAGGCGAAACACGTAAGTTCCGGGTCATCCCATTCGGACTGAAGAACACGCCAGCCACCTGTCAGAGACGTGCATCAGCCGAAATGCTCATCAGCTACATATAGCAGTTTTGCTTCACGTATTTAGATGACGTGATCATCTACTCCAAGACATGGGAAGAACATTGTGGGCATCTCCAGAGAAACATAGAGCAACTAGAACTCCATGGTCTCACCTGCAAGCTATCAAAGAGCTACTTCGGCAAGATGTTGATAGACTATCTAGGGCATGTGATTTCACCTGAAGGAAACTACCCCAGAGCTTCATCCATATGTGCCATTGAAGAGGCCGAAGAGCATGATTTTGTGCCTGACATCGCCACCCAGATGGCCTCTCTACACCCCCTGCTGGAAAAGGAGACATGTTGGTGGTGGGGACCAGAACACCACAACACCTTCCAGAACGTGAAGAAAAGTTTCCAGAATATCACACAGCTACACCAACCGTAAGGGGAAAGCCCCCTTATACTGCAAACAGACGCCTCCCATAATGGTCTAGGGTCCGTTCTATATCGGGAAGATACTAACCTCATGTAATCGTGTACGCCAGCACAAGGCTGAACGCCACTGAACAGCGGTACCATATCAATGCATAAGAGTGCCTTGTCGTAGTCTGTATGGTGGGAGATGTTCCTCACCGAGTTTGAATTTGAGGTGCAGCAACCTGGATCTCAACAGGGGAGACGAGGAGGAGTGGGAGAGAATGACCCCCCTCCAGTACCTAGCCGCAGCCACAAAGATTACCTCTGAGGGCTGCAACTTCAGTTAAGTACCAGATCTCTTATAATCAGCAGCAAGACCCCGACATCCAAAGACTCCTCCAGCAGCTTGTGTCTTTTGTTTCGCATACCCTTCCAGCAGCCAGCCAGCCAATCAGTAGTGGGCAGTGGCCCGACATTAGTATAAAAATGGAGACAGCCCGTGTCTCCAGACCAGTCTTCAGCTGTCCAGCACTCGTTGCTCAGACATTGACCAGCCTGTGCCCTGACCTGAACCCAGTCATAGCCTATCTCTTGCCTTCTAATCTTCATTCCGTACCTCTGCCTAAGCCACAGGACATTGTTCGCCAACCCTCTGTACCAGTCTCAAGCGCTGCGCCAACCAAACGTCGCCCATGTATATCCAAGACAGTGTGGCACCCAATCGCCGAATTGTGTTATGCTCACCAGATTTTGTGCACTACCGCAAATACAAAGGGGTAAGCACTGTCATGAAGCTTTTGATATCAATTAACTGGACACAAGTTAAGCTGAATCCTCAAGTCCTGGCAATACATCGTATTTCATTAATACAACACCTCAGTTAATTAAATTTAACTGCAAAATATATTAAATTCTTGGGGTTTATGTCAAAACATGACTGCCTTCACTAATTTAATACTACAATGTGTACATAAATCTTTAACAGGTATATATTAATGGTTAATTTTCCAGCAGTAATATATGCATGAGATAACATGAGGCATAACGGTTTGATTACTGATCATTTCTGGTTATATAAATTGGCCTAAGCCTTCTCAGCTTTCTGCGGAAAGTCTGTGGTATTTTCTGGGTTACACGTTGAATGTCTCTATCATTTGTTTCTGCTTCTTGTTTATTGTGGATTCTAAACTCTGCGCAAGCCTTTGATCCATATTATACTGTTTTTTCGAGTTTCGGCACTCGGAGGATGAATGTTCAAAACCAAACTGCTGAAGAGACACTGCACTTTCACTTTCCGTTATTTAAAGGTGATGTAACAGGATTTGATAGGTCAGCTTTTGGTTGGCTGAATGTAGAGTTAGTTTGTGGAAAACTGTTACATCAGCAAAGCTCTCTTGCAAACCATACAATTAATTAACAGTCCAGGTGTACTTTACTCTAGTTCTGGTTCACTGCCTGTGGTGCTTTTTATTCTTGATCTTCGGATGACAGCGTTTCCTTGGTACCTGGTGAGTCGTGGTGGGCCACCGGAACTTGGGAGTGGGTCACCATGTCTTCTTTCGGTAATGACCTGAAAGGAAGGGGGTGCGGCAGGCATGTGCCAGTAGTTCCTTCCTCTGGCTGTCTGCTACTTCGCCCTCATCCCTGGTGGGGGCCTGGATAGGACCTCCGCTCACCTGGGGACCACTGGTGCTGGTGTCACCGAGGGGTGACGTTGCCTCATGGGTTACCTGGGGTAGGGGCTCATGGAATTCCCCTGCCTCATTGACGTTTTAATGGTCCGCTCCTTCCACTGGTGCATCATCCGGGTCTCTTTTTTCACCTGTGGGCTGGTATCGGATTGGCCTCTGAGTAAGGAGCCCATGGCCATCGGTGCAGGGTACACCTCGGCTTGCGCAATAATAGTGCTGGAGGACATTTTCTTCTGAGCTGGCTGAAGAGTCCAGGGCCAGGAGTTGTAGCTTCTGTGGCCTTAAAGGCTGCTTCCGGTGAGGCAGTGCCCCGACGTCGTCCAACTTCAGCTTCTCTTTTGAAGGGGGGGGGGGGGGGATTGTAGCAGTTTGCCACGAGTCTTTCCCTTCGACCTTGCAATTTGCATCAACATCCTTCTATGTCTGCTTCTCTGCTTGGGGAGGGAGAAACAGTAGTACAGTGTATGTACTTCCCTTCGGCCCTGCAGTTACTCCATCTGCTTCTCGGCTTGGGGGAGGGGAAATGGTAGTAAATCGCGTAGCTGCCCTTCCTGTCCCTTGGGAATTTCCACGCCCCCTAGGGGTGGCATGGATGGAACCAAGCTGGGTGGCAGCAGGTACAGTGCCATGTCCAACTCAGGTTACAAGTTGTGTTCTTCCTCCAGTACAGGAGGGAAGACAAATGAGACATTAGCGCCATCTGGCGAGGCTGTCTCGGGGGTCACTCTGGTCTACGCTTACCAGAATGTCCACAGTAGCTGGGACCAAGGGCATGGGTTCTTGCGAAACCTCTGCTGTAGTTGTCTGCCGAGGTTCACTGATCGTGGGGATGGACATGCCACATATTCTCGTGCCTGATACTGAAATATCATGGCGGAAAGGAAAATGAAGTAACCGAAAACAAATGCAGAGTACAGAGCAGCCACCACCATAATAAGTAATTTCTTTAATACCCCTCTCTTAAAGTTGTATGCTAATTTTATAGCTCTCTAGTAAACAATACTCAAATATTACAATAAATTATTCCTTGTACGATTTACCCAAAGTAAACAAAAAATTGAATTTCGTAAGAAAACTTGCATAATACGTAAAATCGTATTAACTGCAAAAATTCTGACAAAATGCTAAAAAATTGTATAAGTTAGCTGCTGTGAGGATGACGCAACCTTGACACCTGCTCCAGTCAAACTCTATGGGAAGGCGGAGTCGCCCTTCCCATATCAAACAGCAGGGCAGAGGTGGATTACCTGCAAGGACACTCCCTTCTACCCCGAACTCGTTTATGCCTTTTTCACCACAGCCACAGGCCCAGATATTGAGTTCAAAGTTGGAAGTCTCCTGGGGAAGCCCTCTAGACAGGGCCTTCCGTCAGAGACATCTAACACCCGGTCTGGTTGGTTATCTACGAGGGTTAGTGTTGCTAGTGCTTTGGGGCAGCCGAAGGTCTACTGATTGGCAGATAATGGTTTGCCTCGTAATGTGTGGGTGTTCTCCCTTAGTGGTTAAACGTGGCTACCAGGTTTTTCCTCAAAGCGAAAATATCTGAAGTAAGAGAACAAGGGCTTAGATAGGTTACGTGAATCCAATTAAATGCTAGGTAGATAGGGTTATACAAGCTACTGTAAAATGACTCAAAATTACTGTAAAAATGTAAGTATTTTACTTTACATAATAAGTACAACACTGTGATGCCATGCTGACTCCTAAATGAAACTAAGGAAGCTTACCTATGATTAAAAGAGGCGAAGGGTTAGATGTGATAATTATTGAGTGTAGAAATTAATGAAATAACTAGCGCATTTGACAGCGCTAAGTCTGTCAGGGATGTGTTCTTAAGGAACCTAATCAAAATCAATTTCCAGAACAGCAATTAGGTAACCGCACCGCCCGGTGGGTTACGAGAGGTTCGGAAGGGATATCGGCATGACCTGCTACCAAAGGAATTGCTGGAGGTTTAGTGGGGTGTAGAGGTGGTGTGATGTCTTCTGGAGCCTCTGGATGATGTTGCTCAACAGTGGCAGAATCTGCGGGGTGGTGCTGGTGGTAGCTGCAAAGTGGAGAGACACTGGTGTGTGTCTTCCAAAACAGGTTCGTGAAGAGGCCCAGTGGTCTGCACCCTTATGAAATATATTTGGCCTTCGCAAGCTGGGATATAAGGGTTGTTGACCACTTACCATGGGGACTTGAAGACGTGTCGACCTTTCTAGAGACCTACTTCCGAAGCGTGTTCACTAAGTGGTTTAGTGGTCTGCGCCCTTATGAATGTTCTCTGGCCTTCATAAGCTTACTCCTACTGCTACCTTCGGCGTTTGCAAGCTAGAAGGTACAGCGACTGCGCAGTCAGGGTTGGCTCTTCCATTTATACTAAATTTCCAAGCTTGTTGGCTCTCAGAATGGTGAGGGGTGGCTTGCCTCTCTCCACTGGGTTGAATTCGTGCTCTGAAGGGAGGCCTTTCATTTCTTATTGCCTTGGCTGGAGGCATTGACATCCTTATCGCCTCAACGAGAGGCTGGATACTGCTGGAGTAGACTGGGTGCTGTCCTCCAGTGGCAAACCAAGGCACGAGCTTAAACTTCCTGGAGGATGGCAATATCTCAGCCAACATTAAAATCCCATGTCTGGGGTAGGGCGACAGCGTGACGGCTTCTTGGAGTTTCTGCAAATAGTACAATTCCAGGCCACATGTCTGTAGTCTCACTTGACGTGCGCAATGTACCCTGTAGGCACGTGTCCGTTGTAATGTTGAGGAGTGATGACTTGCCTTGTTATGAGCGGCGTGCTTGAAGATGGGGCGAAGTCGGCGAGTAGGGCACGCATTAATGCCCAGAATGTGTCATGCATCAACGTAAATGGCAGAACATTTAGTCCCAAATAATCTGAATAAATATTAGTATTTGCATTCTTGCGATGTATGCTTTTTTGTGAGCTTACAGTTTTTAGGTTACGTATAACGTATATCGAAACTAGTCAACTTGAAATTGATACTCAACATGCATGATGCCGCATGTACGGATACACATCCACTTTTTATTTATGCGGAACTTGCAATACGTGTTCGCCTGATTAACAACTATTTTTTTCACGCTGCGTGGAAGTTAATATTTTTCTCCTTTTGACGGATATAAAATAAAACATTTTTTAATAAGTAACCATTTTCAATATTGTGGAACACAAAAATCAACAAAAAAATGGAATCTTGTCGATTTTTGTTAATTTTGCTGAAGAACTAAAAGTTATTTTTCTGTCTGCATGTTACCAACTGCTCTAAGTTGACAGTTATTGATTGTAGTTTAATTCAAATTATTATCGCTCGGGTGTTTATTGTGGATTGGAAATTCCAAAATACTGGCTTCCATATTGCAATTGGATCTATGATTCCAGCCTTTTGTTTGTAAACATGTGTCTTTGCAATGGTATGATGAAAAATCTGTGATTTTGCTTTTAAATCCATTAATCTCTTTGATGACATAAAAATCAGTAGAAACTGATAAAATCCATAAAAATGGAAACCCTGCGCTAGCTGTAGATGCCCCAGTGTCTTAATCAGAATTGCTGTGGACCAGCTGATTGACTCCTGTCAGCCTACAACCCGCTCCACACATTGGGCCTCCTTACCCCCCCCCCCCCCCCCCCAGCCACAATTGTGAAGGGGAAGGGCGCTGCCAACCTTCGATCGTCATCTGCCATCTTTGCCGCTCCTTCGTCATTTCTCTGTCTGCTTCTTCGCAAGCCCCATGCCCCCCACACTGGCCTTGTGTTTCAGGACCAAGAGAAGGCAGTTTATTGCCAGGGAAGTGTTAAAGGGATGTTATAACAGGTTTCCACCGACGTGTGCAGCTTATACATCTAATCTAATACAATTACGACTTATCGCCAAGAGTACCTCTTCCACCACTGCATGCATGAGTGATACGTTGCCCTACTCTACAGGCAACAGGAATTTGTGTGTGTATTCTCTTCAGCTGGAGAATAGGCAAACCTGGCAGGCATGCCCCCCCCCCCCCCCCCCCCCCCCCCCTTGTGTTGAGAGCCTACAAGCTGCCCAGACCTCAGGCAAGGCTGAGCGCCACCGACGGGGCACGAAGTGTAAACACTGACCAGAATTTTGCCACGCCAACCAGGTCAAGAGGACGTCACGCCTCCCCCGCACCCCGTGCCGGCAACCTACAAGCTTCCACTATATAATTCAGGGTGCTGCCAAGCTCGAGAGACATTCTTGTTCTTCTCTCGCGACTTCCCACAGCTTTGCTCAGTGCTGGGACCTCTAGAGAACTTAGGAGCCTTAAGTATGCCCCCTGCAGCTACTTCACCATCGACAAACGTCAACCAGCAAACACGCTCACTAACACATTAAATTCACTTTGTCTCCTCAAGACACCTATCTTAGACCAGTTTAGAACAATTATATCTTTTCTCTTTTAGATATTTCTTTCCTGCTTTTCCATTAGAACCACCTAGCCAGCGTAGTAATCTTCAGCACTCAATTGTCTGGTAGGAGGTAGCACGCGTCGCATGTTTATTGAATCATCAATAAGCATACTTTTGTTTCCTACCTTACCACTTTTATTTCTGAGAGTATCTATCTGTTTGCCTGCTATACTACACAGGTTGCTACGTACACCACTGACAAGAACCGGGTATTTGATCTAACAGAATTAGCTTCAGTAGCGGGCGCCCCTTAGGGGTCCACCATATTTTCTACACTACCATTAGATGCCAATCTGTTGCTTTTCAACTGCCACAGCACTGTACCAGTGCCGGTGGAGAGGAACAGAGGAGCCACAACCACTAGCAACACCTTCACCCCGAGAGAAGCGACAGTCTCGAGTTATTACTTTATCCCACATCATTGTTAGTGCTTGGATATCTGTATCTTGAGACGTGCCGCCTATCTCTGTGTGAACACACATCCAGTGGCGGCATTGGTGACCCAAACAGCTCCCCGTTTCTGATCAGCCCGCATGCATGGGGGATCAGTGGAGACTTAACATAGCCTGGTCAGCAAGCCAAAACCGGACTGAGACTATAAACTGTGTTTAGTTTGTTCACGGCAAGGTGTATCTAGCATCCTGTAAGCAGAGACTCAATGCCTTACAACCATAGGCACGGCTGTAAATGTAGGGAACGAAATGCAGCGTTCTTTGCCGCCAGACAGTTGAGTGTACTTCCTCAACCCACTGCTTAGCGACAGGCGGAACGGACCCTGCCGCCCAACTCAGGCACGAGTCAGTATCGACTGCTCCGGTAACTATTTTATTTGTATCTCCGTGCATACGAATTCATCGCTTGTGCCATCCTGTAGTAAAAGGACTGTTAACCGGAACTGCTACAGGATTCGGCTGGGATAACATCTGCTTCTGGACAAAAGAAGCTCACCTGTAGAATCGCCAGTTCGGCGTAGGCCAAGCTTGCTACGTCTGGGTAAAACCCACTAAGACTTTGACACCCCTCATCTCCCTTTGTCTATTTAATCTTGACCACTCCGCTTTTGGTCTAGCAGACAAAATCCTCGACCTTCATGCGTAGTAGCTTATCCAGGCACGCGTCACCACTGTATTTTCAAGGGATGTTGCCTAATGACTGTGCATACTCTGAAACATGTTTCTACCAACTGCTCCATAAATTTGGAGATTTTCATTTTCATGAAAAACTATGTACTCATAATTTAGAGGACTATAACTTCTATTATTTAAAAATAAGATACTGTACCAGTCATTGATGACTATGTTTCCAGGCCAGGTTAAGATTGTTCAACAAAGTTGAGAAGGAGGATGTGGAGGAAGCTATAAGGCTCATGGATATGTCTAAACATTCCCTTACACAGACAGAAGATATCCGCGCTAGGTGAGTGCTGCATTTTGTACATGTACATTGCTTATTTACAGGGTGAACTTTCAAATTGCTGGGAGTGTATATGAGAATGTTTATACTGGTAGTGTCTTGTGTATGGTCCAGTCATTTTCACAATTTTAATAATACGGTTAAGAATTTGTATAAATAATATGCCTCACTTTATTTTGCATTTATATACCTAATTGATTGGTGGTGTGGATCTTCTCTCTCTACTATGTACTTACGTGCATGTTGTTAAGGGTCCTATGTACTGAAACATTTTCTGTGAAATTGTTGTTTGCGCATAAACGTGTGTATATGTAAATAAATGTTCTGGAAATACGAAGTTTTGCGAGAAAGGGTAAAAAACTATTGTCTATATCGCTATCTTTTTACTTTTATCATATTAAGTGTATTAATGGAGAAAAAAATCGTGAAAGTGGTCAAATATCACATATTTAAAGCTTGCCTATGAAGTTTCTTTAAGCGGTAAGAGTAAAGTATGATTTTACATAGGTAGTTTGATCTGTGTACTTTAATTGTATGTAATAAAACCCCACTGTTACATATCTAGTTTACACAGTAAAGCATTAGGATGGAAAAACTGCACGCCTTGCGCGTAGGAGTGGTGAGGCGCTAGGCGTGCGTGTTAGTGTCGTCCGTATAGCTCCCTTGCTTCTTGACCTTGAACATGCAGGTACATAGGATGCTTCAGAAAGTGAATTCTTCACGCTTTCTTCAAACTAGCGTGGGCAAATGTGCTTACAAAATTTTGTAGTCTTATCAATTGTTTGTCAGCATGGTTAAATTCATCTTCGACATTAAAAAAAACTAAAACTGGTAGTTGAAATACAGTGTTAAAAGTTGCAAGCCTAGACATAGAAAGGTTAAAAATAATGGGCATCTCTGATAGTAATGGACTTTTGTAAGTTGTAGGTGCTTGCATCCTAAATTGTGCCTTTATCGTGCCACAGGCAGTGTGTCTTAACCCTGTTGATTCTCCACTCCAACTGTGCCCCCTTCTCCAAATTCTAAACCACACAATTATGAGCCTCCTGCAATGCCAACACTGTTATTGTTGAGTGGACCTGTGCCTCTTGAATGCATGCAACGTACCTTGGCGACCTGGTTGCATTCTACTCCGTGGAGAAAATTGTTTTTATCAGAGAAATAAGCTCTCTTCCTGCCATTTCTCTCCCTGCCTTATTCATTCCCGACCAAACTGGTATAAGTAGGATTAGCAATGACCCTTTGGGGAAGTTTGTTTAAGCCTGTTCACCTTGCAGTTCAGTTTAGCTTGTCGTCTTCACGGCTGACTGCAGTGCTTTGCATACTAGCCCGTCTCCCAATGTATTGGTAGGAATTCCTTAACATCGTACTGGCACAAGAGCCCTGGGCCATTCCCGTATGAGTAATAGATCTTCTTGGCACCTTCACATGCAGATGTCCTGGGCAAGATTATGTCAGATTTATTGTGAAAAAACCTATATAAACCATACCATACCACTGTATTTTACCGTTCTGTTCATCTGGTTCTTACCACACGATCCATGCTCTCAGGCTCTGGCAAGACCTGAGACCTGAAACTCAGCCCTTCAGACTTATGTTAGCTACATAGGGAACCACTTTCAACCTCGGTCTGGACATATGGTTACCAGTGATAATGGTTCCCTGGGCACCTCTGGGGCTGAGAGTGAAAACTCGCTATGAAATGTACTCAAAGGAGACTTTGTTACCAGCAATATCGCCACTTCTCTGAACTCTCCAGGAAGTAGGTGTTGGTGAGGCATCCCCAAGCTGGAAACATTACCAGACTCATCTTAGCATCTGACTATTAGCGATATTGGGCTGCTTGTTTGGGCATCACTGAGTCGGAGAATGGGCCTTGCCACTGTCAGGTAAAGGGACGTTCTGTATTGGGGACTGATCGAGCACTAGCATCAAAGATTTGGAGGGGGGGGGGGGAAGAAGCTGTGCTCCGCCAACAGCCTATTTGAAGTTTCTTCCTCTGTCGAATAAAAACACAGTGTAACTAGGGCCTACGCATTGTATTTTGGGCTGATATTTTTAACTGTAACAATGAAATATATTTCCATCAGGGCTACCTAAATATTTTAATATTTCAATAGGTAATGTTAAATTTACAAATATGATACCAAAAAATGGTTAAAACTTTATTTTAACTGTGAACTATTTCTTACTAGCCATTGCCAAAACATTGCTGCTCTCACTGTTTTTAATTTGTATTGAATACGGAATAAATGTTACAAGTTACAGAAGATACTAAGTTAAAGTTTCATTTATTCAAGAATATAATTCTTAAACTTAATAACAGTTTTATATATTTGTGGTATACAAGCTATTGAAAAAACAGGTTGACATGTTATTCCTAGGGTGGTTCTTCAAAGGTTCTTTTCAAAACATCCGAAGAAACTGTGAATGGTCTATACAGCAGTGAAACGCCAACTAGCATTCCCCTGACATCTGCAATCAGTAGACACACCTGTTTTTCACTGCATGCAAAATCAAAAATAAATATTGAATATGCTGTTTCTCACGAAAAATGACATACCTCACGAAAAACATGACACAAAAATATGCAAAAAAAGTACATTTGCGCAGTGAATCCTCATGTTTACGATGCTAATTCGATAAATTGTTTCAATATGTGGCCGGGATCTGGAAGTCGACACAATTAATGTATTGAATACACTGCCGAAGTGGTATCGCTATGTATCGGAATTAACTGATCTAGGCTTTCTGAAATAAACCCTAATTTTGTTTGCTTTTTGTTGCATAATTAATGTAACCTTGTTGGTAGTGTACAAATGTGATAAATAGAAAAATTACCAAACACCTATTTCAAAAATGGTAACAAAATTAATTTTCCATCGCCACTAGGTTATGCGGCAAAGTTGTGCACTACGTCCCGTAGTTTTAGTACATCTATTGTATTAATAAATTTTTTTTCCTCTGTTCCATTTTATGTGAATGTGTTTTTAAAATTATCCAGATTATTTTAGGATGACTTGTGTCTGGCACTTTTATTTTTGTTATGACCAAGTAATGTATTAAAGGTTCGACTAAGTAATGTATTAAAGGTTCTGTTTATTTTATTGATGGACTTAAGCTTATCACATTTATCATCTTTTGTGAGACAAGATGGTTTTGTGGCTCTCATTAGAATGTACCAATTTTGACTACTCATTGATTTAATGGTGCAGTGGAAAATTTTGCTCATACAGAAATAACATTCCAATTACTATAACTAAAAAGTTCTAATTTCATCGAAAGAACAAAACATGATAAATGTGATGCTATTCGTAGGAATGTAAGAATCACACAGTAAACGTTTGCAGTAAAGTTGAAATGAAAATTGTTCCATTTTTAAAATGAATTAACTAAAATCAGTGATACCTGTATGAATTACAGTCAGTAATATAGACAGTTGACGTGTGACGTCCGTGATTGACGGGGACGTCACGATAGGGTTAGTTTTAGATGTGTCTGTTAGAGACACGGTTGGCTGTCAAGATGGACTTATGGTTTGTTCACTGGGGCCCGACCGGTATACAATCTGAGGTACGTAGTTTGGCGGCTAGGTACAAAGTCTGGACTGTGCCAAATGACTGTTACGTAATACTGGTCTGCACACCGCAACTGATTTACCTTTTACGGGCATTGCCCGGCCAGAGCTCCTGGCTCTGCTTCAGCTGGCGGTTTGCTCCTGCTGGAGTTTGTGCCCAGGCTCGGGGCAAAGGTGGTGGTACAGCGAGTGATGCAGGTAGAGGCCAGAGGAGGGCTGCTTGCTCGGCTGAGGTGGCATTACTGGTTTGTGAGGTACAGTGGTACATTGAGTCCTTGGTGGAGGGCGACGACGGTGGGATATGGTTCTCTGCTGCTCATGGATGGAGACTGAAATAAGGAGGGGGAAGGAGCTGAATGGGGCTGGGAGGTGAAGACTCTCCAATTGTCGGGCGGTTTGAGCTCATTCCTGGGGGTTATGCTGAAAAGTGTAGTTGAGGCTGGATTGCAGCCTAAGTTAAGCTTGGAGTTGATAGCTGCCTTTCTAATACGCAACCTGGTACCACTCCTACAGCATGTTAGGTTCTACGGTCAAACATGCACGAGAGGAGCAGGTGACAAAGTACCCTAACTAGGTGTTGAGCCAGGCCAAGGTCGAGCCAACCAAAGTTGTGCCCTAGTACTCTAACCGGAGACAGTTCAGTGCAGTGGTTAGGGCGTTTGGTTTACCCCGGAATACCGACGACGATGTTGGTGTGGACCAAAGGGGCCAAACCTCCAGACCCAGTCTCTCGCTCTTTCTGGTGACGGTTCAGCACCGTGCATGAGTGAATGGACTTGACTGATTGACTAACGGCCTTGGGGTTGTGACCTAATGGTTGGGGCTCTACCGTACTGCACACCAGGTGCACAGTATGGGTGGCAATCTAATATGTATTGTTTCTATGTATGTGTACCCAGTTGAGGGTGCCTGCAGTCCTACACTAGCTTCTGAAAAGAGTTTGGGAATGCAACAGTCTCCTGTTCTTCTCTGGTGGGCTGACATCTACGAAAGTTAAGAGTTACAGTCACCCTTAGCAGTGAGTACTCGGAAGTTAATAGAAGACGTGTTTATTCGGAGAGGAATAACACGGTGATGGTACTAACTCCTAATTTAACAAGAACTGTAACAGAAGTTAATCTATGCAAACCAGGTGAAGAGGGGACTTGGGTTTGAACTAACAAAGCTGATGCGGCTATGTAGCTATTATTCTGACTAACACTAACTTAATGCTTGTTTTTCAGAAAGGACTAGGGTACCACTACCAGAAGGGCAGTGTTTGTAGAAAAGGGGTGTTCTTCGGGGGCTTCTGGAGAAGGTCTTGAAGAGCATCTGGTATGTCGCGAAGACTTTCGTGTTAGCAGATAGCTCTAGCACTGGAAATGGTGGAGCGAGGTGCTGTGAATGAAGTACCATTCTGTGGCTGTGCACGGACATATATTCCACCTGCCCACAGGCTCTCTTCTGACAGGTTAAGCTTCTCCTCCTGTGGGCAGAGCTGCACACTCATCTCAGTCCGTGGCGAAAGCAGGCGTCTCTGTCTTGCAGGATTCCATTTGCGGCGTGAGCTTAGCTGCTTAACTGGTGCGGTAGGCTGGCTTCTGTCACACGAGAGGGGTTGGCGTGACATCTGATAATAAGTAGAGGCAAGATCATACAGTGGATAGAAATAAAAGCGAAATAACACTGAAGTTCAAGTTATAACACAAAGTAAAATTAAATATAGCCATAACATAACAATTTTATCGCAAAAAAAAAATTATAATTTTAGCAATTTCAAATTAAATTTACTAGCTATACACTAATATATATATATATATATATATATTTTTTTTTTTTTATGGCACAGATGTTGAATTTTCCAAAGAATGTGGATTTTCATTTGGTTACTACACAAAACTATTTTGCATAGGTATTACTTAACATAAATAAAATCTTCCATCCTACATTTTAACAACCCCATATATATATATATATATATATATATATATATATATATATATATATATATATATTATGGGGTTGTTAAAATGTAGGATGGAAGATTTTATTTATGTTAAGTAATACCTATGCAAAATAGTTTTGTGTAGTAACCAAATGAAAATCCACATTCTTTGGAAAATTCAACATCTGTGCCATAAAAAATAATCTGTAAAATGTGATTTTTCCTTTAGTTTAACTACAGAGATGCTCACTCTTGGATATGTAGTTGTATAAATCATAAGTATTAAAAGTGTTTATTTAAACTTGTGTGTAAATATACACTATTACAGTATTGTTAACTATACCCAGAATACATAGAAATAAAAGCAATTACACTGAAATATTAAATTTTTAAAATTAATCTGAATTAAAATATTATTTTGATAATCACTTATTGTACTAACCAGAAGTCATCGCAACTGGATTTTGCAAGTACGTATTGATGCACACATAGTAAATATTTTATGACGATAAAGACTAAATCTACAATTTTTTATGACAAAATTTTCATTAAATAACACCATATAATTTTGGCTCTAATAATAAGGCAACTAACTTGGCTCCCTTTGTCCATTAGTGCTCGTGCATCTAGAGGCGTGCTGGTAGACTCTGGATGCAAGTTGTTTGAGGTTCACACTCCGCCTGGGTTATGCGATTCCATGTGCAGATGAGACAAATTCGTGTGTGTATTTACTACGGTGAGCAGGCTACAAACGACTTCTTATCCCCTGGGGAGGACAGCTGTCACGCGATAATGGCCGGGTGTCTGGTGAATTCACGCATCCCTTCTTTTGTTACATATTACTGTGCTGCTCACAATGGTCAGCTGAGGGTTGAGTTTTTTACAACAATCATTTAATAGATTTCTCCTGAAATCACCAATTGAGGGGTGTGTTAATCCTACTAATTTACCTGCCGTGGTGCTGAAGGCATTTTGAAAGTGGCCCTGCTTTGTAGCCTCCTATGTATCACATGGCAGGTAATTTTATGTGTTATGAGGCGCTAAGGTGGCAGCCGTCTCTAGGCCTTCCATTATCTAGGTCGGTCTACTACTCGACCTAATAGTTACAAATGAGTATCCTGGAATGAATAATAATACTAACCAATTGGTGTACAGACCACCTACAGAAAATAAAAAAAAAAACGTTACCTTCAAATACACAATAGAATTTCAAAGTATTTACAACAATTTAATTCTGCTTTCATTAGAAAGTCCTTGAATAAATAGGCGTTCGCCTGAATGTCTGTGCTTTTCTAGGAGAATTTGTTTTTCACTGTTAACTATGATGTCTATTTCATCATGGCTGTTAACCCTGGTAATTTTAGCATAACTGCCTTATATATAGTGTCACTGGATAGCACTGTTTTTCAGTTGTTACAGCTGCTGGGATAATTGCACTGGTTTGTTTGCATTTGATGTAGCACTGACTTGCATATGTCATTGTGTTAATAAACTATGGCTTTATTATGCTCTACTGCATTACACAGTCTGTCTTATATAATGCTGGCTTTGACTAACATCACTGTCACTGATAACAGCAGTTTAACAGCGGTTTTAATACTGGCATTTTCACACTGTCACCGTTGAGTATTTGATAACTCACTAACTCCTGTTACTGACTGTCGCTGGTTGGAGTGTTGGATTTGCATGGACGACCTCAATTCCTCAAGGCCGCATGCTGTGGGTATGGCCATGTGAACTAGGAAGAGGTTCAGGTTCGCCATTGTGACTCATGGTAACATTCTGGCTGAGTGGTGCTAGGGCAAGGGGGGGGGGAGGCTTCTATCTTATAGGCTGGTTGCTGGGCTCTGGATTCATGTCTCCGGCAGTGGCCAGTTCGAGGCCACCAGGGGCCCCTCTCCTCTTGGAGGATCTGGGTCGCCATCAGAGGCAGGGATTCTTCGGCATTCCCTGCCCCCTCCACACTGCTTGGCACATGCTCCCTTACTGAAAACAAACTCATGCGGGTCTTGCCGCTGTCTGGTGTCGAAGCCTCTTGGGTGGCCTCGTCTTCCTGGATGGACGATGCGGTTGTGGTAGCCGTCTTAGGTAGGGGTTCTTCGGGCACCTCTGCCTTGTCAGCGCTGGTGGGCACTTTCTCTCATTCAGGGGGTCGTGCTGCAGTGATCTCGCTGCCGTCCAGTGTCGAGGCCTGGGTGGTGCCTATGTCCTCTGGGGTGGACGTGTGCGATGTCACCGTCTGGGGCAGGGGCTCTTCGGGCACCCCTGCGGTGTCGGGGTGGCTGGGTTCCACCTCCGCTGGAATGCTGTACATAGGTGTTCTTTCCGCCATCTGGCATCGAGACCAATTGGCTCCATAAACTTACAGACTTTTAAATTTAAATAATAATGATCTATGAGAAGAATATTTGTTTTTATTTGTTTCGTTTGCAGTAATTCATTGAGGAACGTTAAAGGTTTCAACAGCTGAGAAATTAAATTGGTATAACGTAAATTATACTACTTCCCAATTAAGTTGCCATGTTCTGGGTGGATGTGGTGAGGGTCTCTTCAGGCACCCCTGCCTTGTCGGCCAACTGGCCTCACCCGTCTCCTTGATGAGGCTGGGTTGTTGTCGTTGTCCTCTGCCTGTGAGGCTCTACCACGACAGCTCAGACCCAGTCTGGGTCATGCGGCCGAACCTGGCCGCCTCTCGCCTTCCGAAGTCTGTTGAGGTGAATGGCAGCGTCCTATCAGACGTTACTCTCTGAAGTACTCGTGGTTCCTCCTTCGTGGGAGTTTGTATTTCCTCTTCTTGTGCTCCTGTGGGGTTCTGGATTCTAGAAGGTTGGCAGTCGAAGTTCAGTGGGAGTAGGTGGCCGGGGGCGTTATCTTCCATCTTCTCCTCTGCGGTTTGCACTTTATCGGGGTCCTGGGTACCGGCTGGACAAGTCCGAACCTGTCCTGTGGTTGCGTTATGGATTCATCCTTGGTTGTCCTTCACCTAGTACACATTGTTTTATCTTCCCACATTCTTGTAGGGACCTTCTCACTTGACTGTGAGTCTGGCGCTGAATTTCCCAATAGCCTTGCTGAGTGGGGTGGCTGCGGAGAAGCACTGCTTCGCCCATCTGGAAACTTCTCTCCCCTACCTTAGGTTGTGGATATTTGAGCTATGTAATGATCTAGGGTGGTGCACGCCCACATCCGGGCCAGAGTTGCCAACCTGAAATTCTCGGGTTGCGGCATCTCTGTAGGAGTTTGTTTCCAGTCACGTGGGAAGCAGAGATTTCGACCCATAAGGAGCTGGCTGGGGCTGGTATTTACCGCCTCACTGTTTATTCTCCTGAGAGTGAAAAGAATGTTGGGTAGATGCTTATCCCAGTGATTGTGATCTTCGCCTACACTGAGGCGGAGGATCTTCAGCTCCTGGTTTCTCAGCTCAGTGGGGTTAGCTTATGAGTGGTTTGTGGGATTGGGAAGGGGGGGAGGGTAGTCCACATCTCTATCCCCCATGCATTGCAAACTGGTAAATTGAGTATCATTATTGGTTAGTATGGTTTGTGGGAACCCCAAGGGGGGAAAATTTCAGTTTCAAACTTTCTGATAATGTTTTGGGTCCCCTGGCTGAGTAGGGAAAAATTGGTCTATGACTACCAGTAGGTATCGGTTTCTTTTGGTACTTATGGCCCCATTAAATTGGTCGCCAAGTGGGTCCAGGCTGTTTGAGGCCGATGAGATTTTTCCTGCGGGTTGAGGCATGGGTAAGGCTTTGCCATGACAGCACGCTTCACAGTTGTTGATGTACTGTTGCAAATCCTGGCTTATCCTGTCTCATGTGTAGCATTCTATGTCCTGAAACGTCTCCTTAATGCTGGGATGACCGATTTGCAGGTGGTCATGGTGGTGGCAGCAGTATAAGTCCGCCCTCAGGTTTTGTGTTATTTAGATCTTCCACGGGGCCCCAGGTTATCCAGTCAGAGACCAGACAGCATCGTCTCGGAAGTTCAAATCGCTGGTGTTGGTTCTGGATGAGACGTTGGGTGTCTGGGTCTTTCTGGTGGTAGCTGATTTGATATCAGCTGCATTGTAGCTGGAGGAGCTGGATGTGTTCCTCTTGACTTCTCATAGGGGCAGAAGGAGGGGTTATTCTCTCCCATTCTTCAACGTCTTTGTCCCTCCCCCCCCCCCCCCCCAAATTGAGGTCTGGCTGGCGTGATAAGGCATTCGGCAGGTCGTTCGACTTGCCTGGGCAGTACCATACCTCAAAGTCAAACTTTGTTGGTCTTGGTTTTTCTTGACTCGCGCAGCCATTGGAGGACCTTGCTGTCTGTGTGGAGTATGGAGTGCTTCACCTCTAGGTGATATTACATCCTTACTGCCCAAATTATGCCGAGGTAATCTTGCGCGTTAATATGATATCTCTATTCCGTGGTGTTCAAATGAGTGCTGTTATATGCAATGACCTGGGGTCGTCCGGTGGGTCATGCTCGTGTAGGACCACTCCCAGCCCATTCTGGCAAGCGTCTGTTTGTAATATGAGGGGGTTCTCCCCTTGGGGTCTGTGGAGTTTTTCCAGGTGCTTGAAAATTCTCTTCAAGGCAGGAACTCGTTGCCTATAGGGATAATTAAGGTGGGCCGGTAAATGAATGAAACTATCTACACTGTGTGTACGATGGAGCTGAAGTAGTCTAATCACCACTGTTGAGAAAGCTTCATGGTCAAGAGTTTACTGGAGATTTTATATAATTATGTATTTTGATGAAGAAACACACTTGGGGTTGCTCATTTATTTTCATTCAGGTGCTCTTTATTAAATTTAGGGAGAGGCGAGATGTATTTTCTGCTCCTCCCCCCCCCCCCCCCCTCCACTTGATCATCCATCATCTAGTTATGCCATTGCCATTGATCATTAGTTTAAATTAACTATGTACATATTTGGGGAAAGTGCATCTCATTTTTATTGTGTGTCAGATTAAGTAGTTTTTATTGTTCAAGTTTGTGTTTTATTGAAAGAAAGTACTGTAAGACTGGCTGTTTTTTTTGCAGGCCCCAGAATGTGGTGGACCGAATATTTGCTGTTATCCGGGAGCTAGCTGGGGATAAGAAGACTGTGCGGTTGTCTGAGGTGATGGAGCGTTGCACCAGTAAAGGCTTCAAGCCAGACCAGGTGGAAGAGTGCATAGAGGAGTATGAGGAGCTGAATGTGTGGCAAGTCAACCAGGCCCGCACCAAACTCACCTTTGTGTGAATGCCACCCTTTCTGAGCCCATGTTGCTCTGAAGACTTTTTGCTGAAGTGGATCTGTGTACAGCGCAGGACACCTATTTATGTGAACTGCACTTGTGAAATATTGTATATGCTATCTGATGCAGAGAGAGAATATCCCTGCATAGAGACTGAAACAGTTTTGTTGTACCTGTTTGTGTCAGCCCAAGGACATGTGAGATATGAACAGTATCAGCACAACTCCTTGCCTCTGGATAGCATGAAAATTCTCCAGTTACAATAGACATGTACAAATGTGGATGTTTTGTGTCTGTTGTAAATAGTGGACTTTAGTTAATTTACTTTTACTGTACTGCTGCTGCGGCTAATTTTGTATTTGTACGCTAGAACTGTAGTGGATAGTGGAGATTTAGAAATTGTTGATAGTGTTCACGTCTTCTGTGTTGTGTAGTGAAAGGTTGTAAATGTGTAGGTAGAGATTAAGCTAACGGTGGTGTGTGTGCGTTTTTTTTTTTTTTTTTTTTTTTTTAATAGAACCCAAAGTGTGTCCTCATCTCAACACCGTGTGTAGATATTTGAAAATTTTTTCCCCAAAACTTGTTTATAAATTTGTCAACGTACAGTACATTTTAATGTTTTAATTATTAAAGACTGGAAGGAAGGAAAGGGAAAGAATTTATATATAAAAAAAATTACACTTGTGAAGTTATTTGTTCACTCGTTAATAAACAAAATAATCTTCATCCCACACGTGTAAAATGTAAACATGTTTGAGCTTGCCCATAGCTGTCTTACATGAGAAAATAATTTAATGTACTGTACAAGAAAAAGATATCTTAAGTAGTTTGCACGTCCGCCGTGGCTCTACAAGTGCACATTGATAAAACGCCATTTTGTGTAACATATTGCTGTGGTTTTGCTTTCTCAAGTCATGTTACCATTTGTGGAATAGTAATTGCACGATGTATATTTGTAAGCGTTGCAACATAATGCAAATTTGTGTCACAAATGTTTTGTGGGGGAGAAATTAAGCCAGAATTTATCATGTTTGTATAGAATTGTGACTTACAAATATTTACAGGAATACAAAAATTCAGTGCAGCCTAAACTTGAAATATTAAGTATCCCTAAGTTTTCATCAAAAATGGGTGTGCCTATACACGCCAAAATACGGTAATTGTATATTAAATATCTGCATTTATACTTTTGAAAAGCATGCCATAATTTAATCTGCATGCTTCGGGCATTCCAACGCACCCATCAAATTTGACCTAGGTTCAATGGTTTGCAATATATTAACAGCAACTTTTAAATGTGTACCATAATTATCTCGACTGGCAGCGAGCATTCCAAAGCTTCCAGCAAGCATTCCAGAAAGCCTTTGTGGGCGAGTTTCCAGTGTGATGTGTTTTTTTTTTTGTATAGTTTCAGTGTGTGTCAACGATACTAGTAAAATGAGCAATTTTCTTGGCCAAGTGGTTTTGTGTTCATGACAATTTTAATTTGGTATTGAGAAAAGTATCTGTATCGAGTATCGTGGGAACATTTTGGTATTGAAACTGGTATTGAGTATCAAGAAAATATAGTATCGACCCATCCCTAAACAGAATTTTTGGATAAATGTCATAAATTTGGTATATATGAATGTTTAATGTATGTCGGACGATATAGTCTTTCAGAGAGTATGGATCAAGTGGTATTGGTTTTTTTGTCTCCGGCCTTGAGATTTGATATATAGTGCTACTTTGTTAATGAGTTTCACTAAATAGTCCATTCACTGGGGTTTTATTTTCAAGTACAAATAATGTATCCTTCTACTACATGTAAACATGACCAATACCATGCAGTATTCAATATTTCAACTGCCAAATACTTTGTGTACACTCTTCAGCTGTCCCAATAATGCTGATGTGTATCAAAGAGCGTAACATAACAAATATTCACAATTTTTGACAGAAATCAGGTTGGTTTTACTTTTAACTAGAAATTTGCCAATTCAAAAATTATGCCCACATGTCAGTTCTGTAATGCTGATTCATTGATGTGCTGCCGACGTGTGAGAAAGCTTTCTGCTTATATTTAAGTTGAATTCAGACTACTAGTATTGTGCTTAAACAATGGTGTTAGTGAAGAGCAACTCAATGAAAAGCAATTTTTTTTAACTTATTTCCATTTACAGTGTTCAAAAAGCAAATACAGTAATGCAACAAACTATGTAATTTTGAGTGAAGACAAATTAAAAAAAAAATAGTAGAATTACGTACTATATGTTCATTAAAATACTTAATTAGTGAACACAGCAGTAAGCATGAGCAAGATTGTTTACATGTTTTGTTGCTGTAGACAGTCAAGTGATAGGCTTAAAACAAAAAATGGTGGATTATTTCTATCTGCAATAGACAGGATTAATGTTACTTGCAAAATATATACTGTTAAATTTAATTCTTTCAGAAAATACAAAATGTAGGGCAGGGCAGGGCAGGGCAGGGCAAGGCAAGGCAACACCCTCCCAGTGACGGGCTTTCCAGCTGGGACCCGTAGAGGTGCCTGTCGTCCCTGAAATGACATGAAATTACACCCTAGGATGAGCGGCGCTGGAATGCAAGGGCGGGGGAAACTGGAGTACCCCAAGAAAACCCGCCAGCAGAAATTATTTCCTACGTTATTATTACAATTTTCTTACAATCATAGTAAACATTATGAAGATATTCCATGACGAAGATTTTCTTGCAAATTCTTTGTTCTGAAGCAACCAGAATAGAACTGCACCTAAATTTTGTTAAAAATACATACGAATTTAAGCTATTATTGTTTTTACTGATGACTCCAATGTTAACTGGACCATTGGAGAATGGAGGTTATGTGGATAAGTATGTAGTTTACCAGATTGGGCACCAGCCCTCAGTCGAGAGCATGAATTGTAGCTGTTGAGTCGTGTGGTCGATCGCCCACGTGGCTGTTCCCCAAAGGCTCCATCGTCTCCTGCGGAACCGCAGGTGGTGGTGGTGGTGGTGGTGGTGGTGGTGATGACAGCGACGATGATGATTTAGCTGTACTCCACTTTGCATAGGCTAGTGAGAACTGTATGCTACCTCCAGGCACAATACTTACTCCCGGAGGATGGTATGGGCCCCCTTATGCCCGTAAATAAATTAAGTAAAATATGTCAACATAATTTGATGAAGTAGCTGAGATGCGGTTCCAGTTGAAAATAGAGAGTGACTAAAGTGTTTGTGCACCCAAACCACGCTACAGAGTGCAGATTTGACCCTTTATGGATGCCATTTGACTCCCACTAAATGATCAAGAGGGGCAGGATGCAAAGACTTCAGGCTGATTGTTAGGCAGTAATTTATCCCCCCTTTCCTGGTGTGAAAGGGGAGAAAGAACACTGCGTTAGTTTAAGGCAACCAGTTCCCCACCTATCAGGAGTGTAAGGAGAAGCAGTATCGCATGTGGTCTTGATGACCATGTCTGAAGTTAGCCAAAGGTGAGAACAAAGCACTTCCTCCCATCTTGCCGAGGTGAGCAAGATCACATTGTGTTGAGAAACAGAGGAACAGGGGGTGAGGGGAGCACTATTGCTGTGGTGTGTTGATAGGTGGTATACATCCCATTAACATTTAAAAATATATTTGCTCTGTTTATAGGTAATAGATGTAAAAGGCCAGCTGGGAATAATTAACATTAGTTACGATGAAAACTAGTGTTAAGATTTTTTTTTCCCCAGCCTTTAACCAATGATTTACATAATTTCACCACAAATTTGCAAGGAAATGTTTAATATAAAATGTGCGACAGTTATGGGGTTCACCAAATATAAAACATACTAGTTATGTCAAATAAGTACCATATTTATAAGGCTAGTTTGATATTTACACTTCCACTGGAACTTTCTTATATTATGGACTTTTACTGTTCTACAGTAACTGAATAATTTACATCTCTTAGTGCTGTACGTGTTGCAGAAAAACATGAGCATGTAATTGCCGTCGTGAATTTGATTAAAAATTTATTAGGTGTGCAATTTCTTCTGCTAGGCAGTAAGTTTATCTTTTTTATTGTATTAAGATTTATTTTGAAACCCCAAAACAGTTTGTAAAACTAGTTTTGCAGCAAAATGACCACTGCATAAGAATTTATTTTTTTTTACCATCCCTTTACAAACAAATAGTAAAACTCTGGTTAATACATTTTTTTCTTAAGGGACAAAAAATAATCCTTATTAACCAGGAAATCTTATTAAAAGGTCACACTATACATGTACATATAAACAAGGGGTAAAATTATTCAACTTATTAAGCAGGGAAAAGTGGGAAACTTCCTAACAGGATTTCACTGTGTTTGAAAATGGCAGCATCATTGCAAAAGTATTACTGCAAGACCATAGTGTACATGTGAAACACATTACTATTCATGAAACACCATTAATAAAGTCTTATATAATGCAAAGCTGTCTAAATCCCCTACCTCATTCCAAGGGGAAAGAAAAGTGAATTTCTATGCTAAATTAATTTGTATTATAATGCAATGTCAAGTTCATTGGTAAAACTAAGTTGTACAGGTAATGAGAATGTTGTACAGTATTTTCCAATGTGCTAAATCACTGCATCAAGCATTAATTTTTTTTTTTTTTTTTTAGGTGTTTTTTATAATTGCAAATATCTGTCACTACAAACCTCAATCTGTACATATTATAAACTGCAAAATTTCACATCCTCAGATGTTTACATTGAGGATGGTTTCACTGTACTATGTTTACAAATGTTGCTCTTTAGTATCTGTATGAGCAATAGTTTTCCTATTGGTTATTAAAGCTGTTTCGTGGCTACACATTTTGCAGATGTGAAAAAGCTGGAGACTAGAGTGATACACTGTTTACCTTTTCGTGAAGCCATGATAACTTTGAGGACTTAATAGATTTCTGTAGGGTGGTGCCTTTTCACAGCACATGCACACATTATTCTACTTATCGAACAAATGGGAAGTTTCGTCTTGTGCTACATGCAAATTCCTGGAGCTTTGCAGTTTTCCGCCGTCTGAGCTGTACGTCATCGTGGGAAAGGAGGTTACAGCCAATAGTCTTGGGTTCTAGCTTCACCAGGACACTGTGCTTCCAGTACGAAGAACTGTAAAATAAATTTTACTGTTTCTGTTGTTTTGAACAGAGCAAAAGCAATAAATACTTACCCCTAAGTTATGGTTTGATGTCTCCGTTATTTTCTTGATCTTCCTTTTATTTACATAGAACATTCTAGACGTAAACAGCAATATTGGCAACCTTTTATCTGCAATAACAACACACAAAACCTTTTCATCGTCTCCTTCGTTTACCTATCAACAGGAACAGGAAGGGATCATAGATGTGTATAACAAACATTACACTTTTGGCAACCTTCATAACTTAACACACACTCACACACCAAAAGTCTCTAGTCCCATTTCTTTACAATTCTTCAGAAATTCATATCTGGTTAAACCTTTTGTCAAAATGTCAGTGTGTTGACACACTTTCAACAAATTGTACATCAATCTTACCTTTCTTAACTTTATCATATACAAAGCGATGCTTCAAGTCAATGTTTTTTACCCTTCAAATATTTCCTGGATTCTTAATTATGGAAATACAACCTTGATTATCTTCGTACATTGTAATCTTATCTAATTTGACATTTATGTATGACAACACCTTTTTCATTCATAAACACACATATACTGCAGTACTTAACACTACGAACACAATTCTGCTTCCTTGTCACCCAGGATACCACATTTTCATTTACCTTTCACAAAAGACCTGAAACTGATCATTTACATCTCCTCCCCAATCTGCATCAACAAAACAAGAAAGTTCAGGATAACGGTTTCCTCTGTACACCAATCCAACTTCTGCAGTACCCTTCAAATATCTCAAGACCCTTTTTAATTGATACCATGCCTCATCAGTTGCTTTGTCCAGTATTCTACTGAAGTAATTTACAGCAAAACATATGTCTGGTCTGGTACCTTACATCAGACAACGTATCAGTTCTTGAAAAGGTTTTGTTGTTACATAAATTTCATGTGTACAAGGTGTTTATGTTTAGCTTTGGCTAAATTGGTGTTGGTGATATATAATTTTCACATCCAAAATTTTTCAAAATTCCTTTAGCGTTCTTGGTTTGGTTAATTTTCAAAACTTTGTTCACCCTGTCATGACTTATCTCCAACCAAAGAAAATATTTCAGTTTACCTTTTTCTTTAACTTCAAAATTTGATGCTAGCTGAGATTTAACATAATTTATGAGATTAATGCTTGAACTGGTTAGAATAATGTCATCCACATAAAGCAGTAAATACAAAATTTCATCTCCACTCATCAATGTATACAGACAGCAATTGTTTTCAGACCTTACAAGACCTAATTCTAACATGACCTTGTTAAACTCATTTAGGTGCCTGCTTAAGACCATACAAAGACTTATTTAAGATCAGAGTTAGGCTTACAACTAACACCAACTGGTGGATAAATATATACATCTTCATGCAATTCACTACTCAAAAATGCAGTTTTTACATCCAACTGCTCAAAATGATAAGACTTCCGATTTCAAATATTTAATGTTCGTATGGTAGTCACACTAGCTACTGGTGCATATATATCATAACAACATACTTTCCTTCTTGTGCAAAACCTATTGCAACTAGTCTAGCTTTATACCTGTCACATCCTCATCTAAGGGTTTCAATGCATGTACCCACTTTGTATCAATAACTTTTATATCCTTTGGGTTTTCTACGTTCTCGCAAGTTCTATACATATTTTTTAATAGTCTCAATTTCCGTATCCAAAGCTTGTAACCACATTTCCTTGTCGACCTTTACCCCCCCCCCCCCCCCCCACTTCATTATGCTTCTTTGGAACATTCTCTACAAAACTCATCACATTATATGCCATGTACATTTCATAGTCATCAGATTTTTTTTTTGGCAACCTTACACTACATTTGTGATCTCTAAATACACTTTCTTTTCCTTCTTCACTTACATCTACTGGACTGACACTAACATTTTCTGTTTTGCTACAGTCGCCAGCATCCTGTTTACATTCTACAAGTTTTCTTTCATTTCGTTCTTTAAATATATAATTACCTTCATCAAACTTAACATCATGTAACACTATGATTTTTCCCCATTCAAGATTCAATAGTCTATAACCATTTCGAGTATACCCCACTAATATACATTTTTCTGCCTTATTGTCTAACTTTGTATGCAACTCCTTTGGTACATCGCTGTATGCTGCACATCCAAAAACCCTCAAATTTTTTATGTTTGGCTTACACCCATATCAGATTTCAGCCGGTGTGACTCCTTCCACCCTTTTGGTTGGACTACGATTTACAATAGAAGCTGCTGTACTGACTGCTTCTCCCCAAAGTTGTTTAGGTACCTCAGATTCACTAATCATACTACGTACCCGTTCGACAAAAC
This sequence comes from Dryococelus australis, assembly GCA_029891345.1. Taxonomy (NCBI): domain Eukaryota; kingdom Metazoa; phylum Arthropoda; class Insecta; order Phasmatodea; family Phasmatidae; genus Dryococelus; species Dryococelus australis. The sequence continues at coordinate 87,828,379 of CM057003.1, read as the reverse complement.
TCCTATTCATCCTTTCTGCCTTGCCATTTTGTTCAGGCATGTATGGCACTGTGTAATCAAGAATTACGCATTTCTTTCTACAAAAATCAACCAATTCTTGTGTAACATACTCTCCTCCATTGTCACATCTTAGCTTCGATACAAACTGCCCAAATATATTACCTGTCATACTATAATAATCTTGAAAACATTATGTAACATCACCTTTTGACTTGATCGGATACACCATTGTAAGATTTCAAGAATGATCAATGAACATAACAAAATATTTATGACTCATTTGTAGTAGGTGAAATTGGATCACATACATCTGAATGAACTATGCCTAACACATTGTTACTTTTTGTTGTGTTACCAAATGATAACCTTTTTTTAGCTTTCAATTTACTCTCTCCTCACAGAATTCAACTTAGTTCATATTTAACTCCTTGTTTTGACTGACCAATATTTTAATTTCAGAATAGCTTAGGTGACCTAACCTTTTATGCCATAGCTTATTTTCTTCACACTCTACGTCAGTCACACAACTTTCAGCTGAATTTACATGAATTTTTAACTCGTAAATTACTTCTAATACCGTCTCCAATTTTGTGTCCCTGAAGGTACAACTGTAACTTACCATTCTGAAAAACGACCTTAATATTAGCATTTTCTAAACATTTCACTGATAAGTTTTTTTGTTAGGTTTGGTACATAAAATACTTTTTTTTTTTTTACATTCAGTTCTTTTACCCTTTACTTCCGAAAACCCATGAATATTTCCTACACCTGTTGCCTCAATCACACTATTGTGTTTACCACTGCTATCTTTACAGGCTCTTTCAATTCTACAAACTCAGAAAATACACTTGTGTCTTTCAACCCTGCCATATGATTTGTACACCCTGAATCTACACAAAACTCACAACAGCATTTTTGCTAATACTATCATTGCCTGCTTCTATTTCATTTATGAAACTAATTTTGCTACAATTAGGGTGATTAGTTTGACATTTACCTTGAGTATTCATGTCAACATAATTCCTTTTTGGCTCACCCGTTGTTGAGATTGATTTTCCTGACCACCAACTGCTTGGAAATGTCCACTCTGGTGAATATTTACATAATACCTTCCAGGTCGATGATGCCCATCAAATCCCTCTTGGTAACCTTGCTGAATTGCACCTCTTAAGCTATTCCTGGGTAGCTGCTTACAGTTTCGACGAATATGTCCCTTCTTGCCGCACTCATACACTTTGACTTGCTGATGGCACTACTGCATTTTGCACTTCAGCTTAGTAGATTTGCACTTACGTTTTTTTTTTCTGCTCGCAGCTTACTCTTCACAAATTCAAGCGTTATTGTTTCTGGTGGCATATTTTCAATGACTGTAACCACTACGTCAAATGACTTGGGTAAACTCAACAATAAATGGTATATAGTGTCATTATCCTTTAATTCTGCACCAGTAGATTTTAACTGCCTTACGACTTCATCAAACTGCCTCAGGAAACTATCTACACTTTCACCTTCATTTAGAATCATTCACTGTAACTTCTTCTTTAAATACAATTGCCCGCACAATCCCTTCTTCTCGTACAGATTTTCTAGGGGTTTTCACATTTGGTATGCACTTACCTTATCCAAATTTTCTATTTGAGAATCATCAACACTTAGAATAATTAAGTTTCTAGCCCTTTTCTTTTTTCTGATCTGAATAACATGTCGGTTTTCCATCTTCAATTTCAACATATTCCTTGTTAACACACTCAGCAACATCTTTTTCTGCAAGTAACATAAACATTCTGAACTTCCAGTTGTAGTAATTCGAGCCATTTAGTGGCTTTGCCATATAACCAACTTTATGTTGCATGGCCATTTTCTTTCATCTCTGAATAGCCACTTAGCACAAAAAATTCTAACTTTTACAGCTTGCCATCAACTATCTTCCTACATATCTTGGCCATTCTGTGCATTCATATTTCACTCATACCGCTTTTCTTCAAAACTTTCACCATGTGCTTGTGCATCACGCTCTGGGCCCATAACCTGATACATATACATACACTCGCAATTAGGCTCCCGCCCGGTGGCGAGCTCTCTCACCTCTCCGTCACCCAACCAACTCTTTTTCCACTCCCTCACAGACCTCGCAAGCATAGACTGCCTACCCCGCTCCGTTCTCTTCCACACCCTCTGAAGCTTCTCACTGTTGTTTCCTCTTCCTCTAAACACCCCCTTACTTAATTTACAGTGTAGCCCTCCCCATCCTCCCTCTTCATTCACCGCCCTGTACATCCTGACTAACTGTTCAACTTTCCTCCTTTCCTTCAATGAGCTCCACCCTATTTCTTTCATCATCACTGATGGCCTATAGTTCCCTTCTTCCTCACCATCTTGCCCCTGCCATCTCCACCTACCCTTCACCCATCATGCTGCCTTTCTCTGCACCTTTTCCAGTTCTCGCACCTCCACCTCCACATATGGGTCCCATACTGCTGCAGCATATTCTAACATTGGCCGTACCATTGTTCCATACTCCTTCACCTCACAGCACCCTTCCCAGCATACCCAGAGCCCTTCTTCCCTTTTCAACCACCCTCTCTAACTTTTTTTTTTCCACCTGAGGTCTCCCTGCAGAACAATCCCAAGATACTTATATTCTGCTGCTGCTTGTATCTCTTGTCCCTCCCATCTGTACATGTCCCTGCTTATTATCTTCTTCTTTGTGAACCTCACTACCTTAGTTTTTCTTACATTTATCTTAATTTTATTTTTTCTGGTCCACAACCTTATCTTATCAATGTCCACCTGAAAATTTCCGCACTCCTCTCCCACCTCATCATATACAACACAATCGTCTGCAAACAATATGATTTTCCCCCTAATCCCCAAACCCATGTCATTTACCATTATGGTACGTAACAAAGGACCCAGCACGCTTCCCTGTGGTACCCCTGGCGTAACCTCCTCTTTCTCCGATATTGCCTCCCCCACTTTCACCCTCTGCCTTCGCCCCCTGAGAAAGTCCCCTATCCATTCCACTACCCTCCTGTCTGGTATCAGCGCCTCCACTTTCCTCATCAATGTCCCATGGGGCGCCTTATCAAATGCCTTCTCAAAATCTATGAAGCAGGCATCCACCTGCTTCCCTCAACTACCTGCACCAGATACTCTATTAACCCAGCGAGCTGAGTCTCACATGAGTAACCCCTCCTGAAACCATGCTGGGACTCCTCCAACCAATTCCTATTGTTCATAACCCTCACCACATACTGCACCACCAGCCTCTCCATTACTTTTCCTGTACTTGATGTGAGACTCACCGGTCTGTAGCTGCCAGGCCTCCCCTTATCCTCTCCCTGCTTGTGTATAGGTACCACCATAGCATCCTTCCAATCTTGTGGTAATTTATCCTCTCCTAAGGACTTTTTAAACAGCACTTCTAAATATTTCGACAACACCCTGCCACCAGACTTTAGTGCTGCGTTTCCTATCCCATCTGGTCCCCCTGCCTTGCTGCTCTCCAAACCCCTAATTACCTTTTCTGTCTCCCACTCCCTCATCTTAAACTCCGCTAAAAAAAACCCGAACCCTGTTTGCCCCCCCTATTCCAATCCTCCTTTGCCTCAAACACTGGCAAGTACTGTTCTTGGAGCATCTCCGATTTTTCTTGGTCATTTGTCATATGCCTACTATCCCTTCCTGTTAGCAGCCAGATCCCTTTCTCTCCTCTCCTTAACCTCCTAACATACCTAAACAATTTCCCCCATTCCTTGCCTTTTCCTTCTTCCACCATGTTCCCCAGAAACACATTCTTTGCCGTTTTGATCTTCCTTTCAAGCTCCCTACCCATTTGTGTCATCATTTCTTTATATCTTATCATCCCTTCATTTCTCCACTTGGCATGTAATTTTCTGCACTTCTTCATTTTCAAAATCTCCTGTCCATAATATGGTGGATCTCCCCCAGTCCGTAACCTTTTCATTGGCACAAATTTCTCCAACATAACCTCCATTAATCCTCTAAACTCTCTCCATAACCCCTCTACACCGTCCTCCATAGACCATTTTTTAAACCTGTCTCTCAGGAATATTTCTGCCCCCTTCTTGTCTCCTCTCCCATACTGCCACACCAACCTTTCTGCCATTTGCACTTCCCTCATCCTGCCAATCCCTTTTTCCACAACCGGAATATGATGGTCGCTTATACCATCCAATACTATTGCACCAACTACATTATTCCTAGGTCTGACCAACACCACATCCAGCACTGACCCAACACCCTCCTCATTCCATCTCGTAGGTGTTTCTCTACTACCTGGACTAATCATCTGTTGACTAACTGTGCTGCCATTCTCTGCATCATGTTACCTATGCCTTCTGAACCCTCTACCCATTTCACCCCTGGCATATTCAAATCCCCTGCTACAACAACCCACTGCCTGTCCTTTAGTCTATCGACCCTATCCTTGATCATTTCAATTGCCTGCTATCCCTGTCCTGGTGGTCTATACACTGCCAGCAAAGTAATACTCCTATTACTACTAACCACTCAATTTAATTTCAATTACCTCGACATTCTCACTAACCCATTCTACCGCCCCTTTTAGTCCTTTCCTTACACACACCATTATTCCTCCTTCTCTCTCATCCCTGTCTCTTCTGAAGATGGTGAACTCATCCTGCCTACACTCTATGTCCAGTACTTCCTCAGTCAACCAAGTCTCCACAGCTACCACTATATCCGCCCCATATCCTTCAACCTTTCCCCAGAAGCCCTCCAGCTTGCTGTACACACTCCTACAGTTCACCACCATTATCTTTATACTAGTTCTCTGCTTTACCATCCTACATTGCTTACCTCCTATCTCAACCCCTGCGGCCTCATCAGTGCTATCCTCTCCATTTCTCTCCCCTTCCGCTTCCTTGCTTTTGAATACAGCGAAAGCAGTAAATACTCACTCCTAAGTTATGGTTTAATGTATTCTTTATTTTCCTGATCTTCCTTTTATTTACATAGAACATACTAGACGTAAACAGCAATATTGACAACCTTCTGTCTGCAATAACAACACTTAAAACCTTTTCATCATCTCCTTCGTTTACCTATCAACAGGAACAGGAAGGGATCATAGATATGTATAACAAACACTACACTTTTGGCGACCTTCATAACTTAACAGTTTCAACACAGGCATATCTAGGGAGTATTCTTTAAAATAACTTAGTTCTTCAACATAAAATTATATTTGTATGTACATAATATGAATTTTTTTTTTGTTTTAGAGAAGCAACACCTTTGTGAAGCATTTATGGCGATTCTGCTAATATCTGTAATTTTCATGTTTTTATTTTACATCTGGTACATTAAACAACACATTTATTGCTGTTGGTGTTGATAGAGTGTGATGCAGTGGGTTGGTGCTGCTCATTAATGAGTACTGTATTGCCATACTAGGAACAAATATCTAAATTTAACATGCAGTGTAACCAAGGTTACCATTTATTTTGTGTGTCTCCTTTAAGAACACTGAAACCCATCATTCTCTAGTGCAATGAAACCAACAAATAAAACTAAAAGTATCATGAGACTTGCTATATATTTATCACTTCCCTAGATATGCAATGTTTCGAGATGTGTCAGTTGTTGACAAACGAATATTAGCTCGCCCAACTCAGTCTGGTAAGAACATTGAGACTAAAGTTTATAAGGGGGCCAAAACAACATAATTAGACGAGACCGAAATATAGTTAAACTAGATTTAATTATACTTTGCACTTCAATTACAACGGTGGTATGGAAAATTATGCAGTTCAATCATGACAGTGGCACAAATCAAATGCTTCACAGCAAACAAGCAGGAACGAGATAAGAATTGCAGTATGTATAAATTATTCTGCAATCGATACTTGAATTGCGAGGCTGTTTACGAAGGTGGGAAAGAAAATAAACACACTCCTGGTGCCCTAAAATAATAGCATTTCACACTGGCGGAAATAATTTAGTAGGCTTAAGTTAGTTCAAAATATGGAAAAGAAAGATTGTGGGTGCTACAGCCAAGTAATACCACTCGTAATTCCAGCCTTCATGCGTCCCTGTCTACCCTTTCTCCATCTCCTCTGTGTTTTGATATCCAAGGTTCCCGAGATATTTTGGAGCAGGATACATGTGCTATATCGCTGATCTGCTCCTTGTAAACTGGTGGTTAAGAATCTGGGATGGGATGCATGGAAGCACAAAATCATTCCTCGTACATTAGTAAAGGTCAACACAGCGGAATCAAAACACAAAAAATTAACAGGGAAATGGCTTGCACAAAAAAAAAAAACGTTTTTGTAATAACAATGAAGACGACCAGAGCAGAACACAACAAAAGAGCGAGGGGTCAAAAAGGGAGGATATGTTTTTATGTGACAGTTTATAATCGTCAAGTAGTTAGTGTCTAGTGAAAAAGTGCACGATAGTGAAAAAAAGGGTGGGGGGGAGGAGAGAATGAGAAAGATAGCTATACCTCTGTTGGCAGCACATGCTGCATTGGTGCATCATAACTTAGCATCGCATTGGTTGGAGTGTCATGTTCGTTGACGATCTGTTGTCAGTTGATCACTCTTCGTCTGTGATCTTTACGGTTTAGTAACAGAATTGAGCTGTATTTTTTAAAATTGAATTTAGTACATACTGTGAATATGGGCAGGTCAAAATTCAATCCAGATGCTACTGCAAACGAAAGCGTAGATGCTGAGATGTTGCAGACAGAACATGTCAAAATCGGCAGGATCACCTGTTTCCCTGCATTAGGTCTCTGGAAATGGTTCTAGCAGATATACATTGCTCTAGCGAACCTGCCATATGTCGCTTGATGGTGGGTAATGAAGCAACTGGCCCTGATTATGCCTGTCATATAATCAAACAGTCCTACCTCCTGGTAGTCTGTCAGGGTCTTCCGAAACCGATCCGCAATGTAAGGGTACCTACTTTCATTTGTCCATTGCTCCCATCATAAACTGACTGTGAGTCTGAATGGTCCAAATGATTGGAAAATTTGATGCGCTGTTCAACCTGTCTATCAAAGCCATATTACATTTGGTAGAACAGCATGTCTTGAACTGCTTTGAATCGAAATAAGATGCACAAAACTACGCATCTCACAAGAGGCTGGAGTGGCAATTGAAAGCAGTATTTAAAATAAATATTTCGTGTCGGTGAATTTCGTACCAAAAGTATTTGCCTTGCAAGAAAAATGCCTAATAATGATTATATTTCCTTCTAAATACTTGTTGCCTTAAAATTAACGCGTGGTTTCTATAGAAACCTTACTAGTAGAGTATATTTCCTGTAGTACATACATCACCATTAGGAAGCGATGTTTAAGTAGTATCTACCCCACGAACAAGGCCTCTCCAGTATCAAGCTGCAAGAGAGGTGGTGCAGTGGACATGGGTTCGAATCCCGGTCTGGCCTCTTGATTTCGGTTTTCCGAAATCACACTAGAGAAATTCTGGGATGGCTCCTTACTGCAGGCTATGGTAGATTCCATTCCTATACTTGTTTTCCTGAGAAACTTATGTATCTGACGACAATATCTTAAGCCCTATCTACTTACCAGTAGCAGGTAATGAGTTCTGCTGAGAGAGTGAGGACAGCCAACATGATTCCCCAGGCGAGCAGTTGCAGGGTCGGCTGGAAGTCTGCAAGTGTCACGCTGCTGAAGCGACTGGATGCCGTGGAGTCTGCAACACTGCACAGTGGCTGGTCACCTCGCAGCCGTTGTCTCTTTTCTCTGGATACTAGCCCGTGCTCCAGCATGCGAACAAGTCTGCATCATCAATGTAGTCAGATCAGCGGCGTAATTTTTCTCTGGCTCTCGGTTTAGAGTTGTGTTAAAAATATTTACAGTATCTGTAGTTCCCATTTTCCACATTGCAATTACTAATTTAACAATGGACAAAATATCGAAAGTAGAAATATTTCGATTTGAATGTATTCACATTTAAAGTGTAATGTAAAAAATGTTTAGATGTACATAACCTTAGCATGCTACAGTCCATAACACAGTGTGGCAAATTAACAATGACTGCTAAATGTAACAATTTTTTTTAAACCAGCTTCAAAATGCTGAAATAATTTTGCTGTAACCAGTTATGCAGTTGGATTTAATTATTTTGGGACTGTATTATAAACCAAAATTATATTATATATAGTATATAAATATATATTACATTTATATTTTATATAATTTGCTGTGATTGAGCTGCTATTGGTCTTTACTGAATTCATGCCAACATGAATTCGCGAAAACATGAACAATAACACTAGAATACTATCGACAGATAAACACAAGAGTTATGTCTATAAATAGACTAACATAAGGTTTCAGATGAGACCATATAAGAAGTGGAGTGGAAGTTCAGGGTTCGAAAGAAATAAATGAGAGCGCGATATTGATAGTGAGGATATTTCCAGAGAATTGGGATATCTAGTACAGGAAGAGGGCTGCGGTTTTCGCAGTTCCGCCGATAGATCGGCAACTGCGGTGGAATATGATGTAGGCCTACAAACAAAAATGTCTAAAATTAGCCGATTCGGTGTATAAAAAAAGATTGCTAGTAATTATGAAAAATCCTCCAGTGCATTATTTTACTTTTGTTCACCACACAAGACGTCATGCTATACCAAAACCCGATATTTTTTTTTAGCAGGTCCCTGTAGGGATCGGCAAAGGTGAATTGTATTGCTTAAATTAACTCCTGACTATATATAGTAGTGTTTATACAAGTATAACAAATAGAAGTGATGATGTTTCTTGGTATCGGTAAAAGAAGAGATAGTTAGGAAGCAGAGAAATTAGTTTTCGTGCACAAAAACATTGTTGAGAGATTTGGACGACTCTTAAGAATGAGGTTTTGAGAGGCCTGGTTAATGGATGCATAACTGGTGGAAATTCTGAAAGTTGAAGACCCAATATGTAATGGCTGTAAGGTATATGTGCATAAGGCTTAAACTCTTCAGTAGAGTCTTTGACTTCAATTCAAAAGAAAGTTACTTCTCCAGTTGGAAAGGGAAACCTTGCCGAAGTGATACTGTAGTATGCTAGGTGCTCACCCAACTAGGAGAACTGCTGGTCAAGGATGTGCCGTGATTATTGTCAGCCCTAGTTTTAGAGACCATTTGAATTCAGAGCTGCTGGAAGAGTTAGCTATGTGCAAGTAAGTCTTTAGCTTCGGTAAACTTTTATAGCATATACTATCTCGAGGGAACTCACTGCCTCCGTGCGACTCTGCTGGACACCTAACCACATGTAGGAAACTCACAAGTGGACCCTATACAACGTTTTATCAAGAGGGGTATCGGTTTTCCAGGCTTTGCTTGGAACATGGGTAAATGTGATGATTTTAGCCTGTTGGTAGGCTGGTTGACATTTATACAGTTAGAAATTCAGTGCGAAGAAATTAAATATTTTTGGTAACAAACGTGTCTTCATTCCTCCTCTGGTCATCAGAGCCCTAACCTGACACGTGGAAGTCAAATGGAAGACAGGCGCTCGGGCCCGCGAGTTGCTGGCCACAGCAGTTCTTGGCGAGGAGCGCGAAAACAACGTATTCAAAACTACATGAAGGATACCACATGTGCAGCGTGTGCGTGGTATCTCCACTGTTAAATGCAGTCTAATCTATCAGTGTGGTCTTGGAATTTTCCAGTGTTGCGCTTGTTGTCTTTTTTAAGTTTTTTTTTTTCGTGCTTTGTCCTGTTTTTTTTTCTATGACGGACATCGCAATGTCCGAAAATCTCCATCTTGTCATTCACCCCATTGCACTATTCATTCAAGGTACTACCTACCATGTACACGTGTGTCATGTATTCCTCCTATTTGCACTTCGTTCCTTATTCTTTACGTTTGTCCCGAACTCATGCGGAAGGCTTGTTGACGGTGGTGTTGATGATACAGACAAATAAAAGTGTGTTCAATTTGATGTTCATAGTTTGAGTACAGTTAATTCTTCAAGCAATCATATCTGTTTCACAGTCAACACCAATGCAACAAAAGTGTCGAAATCTTGAGTTTAATCGCATTTTGCAATACACGGAGCACATTCGTAGCTTGGTTTTTTTTTTCTGCTCAATGTTTGCAATGAGGTACAGTGCGTGTCGGAACTCTCGGCTGGCGCAACCTACCCCGCCACAGCTACAGTCAGGTGCATACACGTATGAAAATTCCCTAATATCTTAGAAAGAGCTCGTCGGATTTTCAAAATAATTACGCCACTGAACTGGCCGCTTAATAACATGTTATGCTATTGTGAGAAATAAGTATATTCGTATTAAAATAAAACAAAGTTTATATCGATATCTCAGTACTTAATTGCATTTCGAAACAGACATAGACGGTGTCTTATGATGCCCGTAGTGCCATTTACAAATTCGAAATCAAAATTCCGATACCTTCAGCGATTCGAAAGATATTTGGGAAGAACATATTAGCTGAATAAGCCTGTATACTGCAATTAAGAGCCAACCCAGAGATTTTTGTTTTAATTTTAAGTTTGTAAGAAACGCTCAATTTCCTGATCCCTGCAAGGTGCATAATTTGTCTACTCCTCCTTGGTAAAATGCACGAGTTCCATAAGCTTGTTTTGCGAAGAGCATTACTTATACTAAATCATTTATTCAAACCATTGACTGCTACACTTTCAAAACAGTGGCACGTATAAAAAAAACACTTCGTTAAGACTAAACAGTGATTATAAATAAGTTATTCCATGCAAGAAAGTGCTAGTGACTGTTATGGTAAGCAAGCACAGAGTTAGCAGCACTGTGTGGACTCGTAGAAGAAGTGGTAAATATATGTCATACTGGAGCTGGAAACTAATGTCCGGTTGCACCAACATCTTCCTCAATCCGAGATCGAATCATCCTAGTTGCTAACCAGGATCCAGTTTGATCTTGGTTCCCATAGAAATTTAATGATTCTGGATCTTCGATTCGTCGATAGTAGTTCCAAAGTGAGAGATCGAAATTATGTATGAGACAAATTTTGCTATTGGTTCGTTATATATGACGTCATGTAAGTAGGCGTATTTTTCACTATAGATAGAACTAAATGTGCGATGTTTTTTATATTTTTTAAGTTAATTATTGTTGTACGAATTTTACTGAATAATATTCAAGTGCGTATAATGTTGTTTTAATTTCCCAATAAAACAATCAAACGTAGTTCTATCTGTTGGCGTATTTTCTAACTACATAATTCGACGATGACTGTTGATCTAGGATCGAGATTTCGAACCGCCAATTTCGGCGGTTCGAAATGAACTTTATCTTGTTCTCCAGTCCAACTCTGAACTCGAATTGGTCAACAGTTTTCTATGTCGATCTTAGATCCGATCTCGGATCGAGTTTCGAAGCACGGCGGTGAACCCGGGCATAAGAGATCGTAGTCCGAGAGGCCAGAACTCAAGTAAGAGCAAGTGCTGTTATTATATAGATATTGCGCAACACAAGACTGTATGGTACACACCCTTGGTTTACATCATCCATGTATGGAGAGTCGGATCTGAGCGGGAATGCCCTCTGGTGTGCAGGAGCCCTGAGGAGTACTACCTCGCCAACACGGCAGAGCTGATCCTGCGACCGTCCGCTGTCGTGGAGCTGAGTGTGCGCTTCTGCTCTGTCGGCGCAGAATGCTGCAGTGCCCTTCAACATCACCGCCACACCTGTATCAGTCACACACTTCCAGTAGTTCTCATAAACTCTGCAATACCTACGTGCGTGTATTACCAAAGCTTAAATTGCCGCGGTGCCAGTCTTTTATGTTTGAAGTTTCGAGGTTTAGTTTTGGGCAAGACATGAAAGTTATTTGTAACCTTTGATATTTTGCATGCAGACTATGTATCTGGTTAATTTTGGTTTATTTAATTGTAAATTATTAGTCTTCACATACATATACACAAGTTAAGTATAACATTTCATGATCAATTCCATGTAAGAGTGTGAGTGGCGTACTCGCGTCTGAAACAATTCCTCCTGGAGAATAATGTAGCACATATGTGTAAGTACCACAATGAATGTATTCCATATTGAATGGTTTGAACTGCTTTGATGAAGTAAATAATCGATACCCATTAAAAATAAAATGAACAAGTAGACGAAAAAAATTGTTCATAGTAAGATTACGCGTGTCCGGTTAGACTGACTGACACGTTTATCGAGGATTTTTCCACTTGACCAAAAGCGGAACACCCTGGAGTTGATTACTGCTTACTTATACTGCCGTCTTGGGTGGTGTAGATTTCGCCCAATAGTGGCGAGCTCGGACCACTCCGACGCGGCGATTCCAGTTGTAGGCTGCACGGCTCCAGAAGTTTGGGTTGGCCCAGGCATGTCTTGCCTCAGTTTGGTTTAACAACCCTCTTATCACAGGGTAACACGATGGATGCGTACGAAGGCAAGGCGACAAGTAGATTACGATGACCGGAGCAGGAGCTACTGCTTGGTGCCTAAGTTGTGCGGCGCGGTTCCGTTCTGCCCACCTTTCCTATGTAGGAGATGGTAATGCCAACCACGGTTTGAGAGCAAGATGAGTTAGGTATTGTTCCTTAAGTCTTTTGCCACTCAATGCACTTATACAGGAACAGTTACTGCAGTGTAACCCAATAGTGACTTATTGGCACGAGCTCGATAAGAGTCCCCAGTGATCCCCCATGTATGCGGACTGATCAGGGACGTGGAGCTGTGTCAACCGCCAAACCTCTACTCATTGTGCGTCCGCACAAGGTTGAGCAGCAAACCACAGGCTAATCTCACTTCAGCACTAACTTAGAGCTCGAAGCGAGAAATAACCTGAGCTTGTAGCCCCTCCCTATGTGAAGGTGTTTATAGTGGTTGTGGCGTCGCTGTTTCCTCCCACCAGCACTAAGTTAATGCTCGGGGGGTTGGGAAGAGACGGGTAGCCGTCTAATGTGGATGTCAGCAATCTCTCGCTTCCTGTTGGCAGTGCACGTCGTACTCCGTCCCTAACCGTTAACACAGACAAGTACCCTGTAAATGAAAAGCGGAAGAGTAGTGAACAATAAGTATTTATTGAATACTCAATAAACACGTGACCCGTGCTACCGCCTACCAAACCGTAGAGAGCTGAAGGTATCTGCGCCTCCAGGTGTAGGCGTCCTAGTTCTACGTTAAAAGGATGAATAGTTGGTTCTAGACGAATACAAAGTTAAATTTAAACTGAGCTGAGTAACAGGTGTCTAGAAGAGACAAAGTGAAGTTAAATACGTATGTACGTGTTCGTTGGATGACTGGTCGTCGATGCGTACGTAGATCTCTGGAGGACCCAGAACTAGTAGTGCCCGAGCCATTTTTTTTATCTGGTGACCCCCCAAATCCCTCTACGCCAGCGTGAGCATCTTCACAGTTCTGTGTGCCCTCCGGCATGCATGTTAGTAGCTAAGTCGGTTGGAGAATGGGATACGTCTCAGGGCAAGTCCTTTACGCCTTAGGTCGGGTTTAATTATTATAATGGGCGCATGCATCGCGGCTAAGCAGGGTTATAGTGCCATGGCCGCAATTGTAGTCATGTGCACGCCCCGACAGAAAAAGGGTCTAGATGGAAGAGAATCGCAAACCAGGCGAAGCGGAGAGGGCTGTGGAAAATATATGCAACAGTCGTGGAGGATAAAATAATTCCTTTTAACTGGATTAGGGCTGGATAAAGTACAGTATTTGTTAGTTTGGGAAGAAAGACTTCTGTTGGTTCGATGTGGGTTGAAATGAAATGAGATCGCAGCTGGTGTGTTTTGCGGGGGTCAGAACAGCCCCTGCACTGATGCCAGTTATCGTGTGGGCGCAGGCACCCTTGAAGTTGAGGTACTGTCAATACTGCCGTGTAGGCGAACCAGCACTGCAGTACCTACAGCAACTGAGGATGCAAGGCCCCCTTGCTTCTCATCGAGTGCGTAGGAAAACCGGACAGCTCAGTCATGACACCAACCCCAACTTCGCCCTTCCGCGCCGATGCTAGGATCTCCACTCCATGGGTGAAGGTGGGGTGAGTTCTTCGGGGAGCCGCCCCATCCCCTTCCGCCAAAATAGCCCGTCGGTCTGGGAAACGCGAGACATCCGGGGCCTACCGGTGGTGGTGGTGGTGGTGGCGGTGAATCCGCTGGCCCAGGAGTGAAGCCTGACATCGGGGTGTTTCCAAAGTCCGATGTGTTCCAATCCATTCATCACGCACCCGCAGTCAGCAGACCGCAGAATCCAGCAGTGAGGATCGCTTTACTTCGCATTTTTCAGCACCTTGAGATCCCCTTCCCCGCCTTGATCGTTGGACCACCTCCAGCAGACGCGCTTCGCCATCTCGTACTGAGCTGCCCAGGTTCCCGACGTCCACGACGACGACGGCGCTCCCGCACAGGCGAGTTGGTTCGCGGGCTGGTATTTGATTATTTCCAGCCACTCCAGAGCCTGGGGACACGACGAGTTGCGGACAGTCGCCGCACCCTCATAACTGTACTACAACAAATATTGGCCATGGTTATTTTGTCACCATCAACAACAAACTACCCCCAGTTTCAAGCAACAATGGTGAATCATGAAGTGCAGGGAAAGAAGTTCCACACAGAATATGTCAACACACAGCGAATATGAATTCGTGTTTCAAAATTAAAGGCTGGTTCTATTGGGGGGGGGGGGGGGACGAGTTGGAAACTCCACAAGTAAAACAAATACATTTACTTAAAAAGAAGATGTAAATTATACTGTACCTGTATAACTTCTTCGGTTTTTAATGAAGCTGGTTTTTGACAATTTACTGTAAGCTAAACTTGAGATTGTAACAATCTGTATAATGAAAAAATTAACATGTTTCATTCATGAAACTATTTTATCTTGTATTAAAGAAATGGTTGGGGGTCCGGCAAAATTCACCTACAATCATATCAAAGGGCCCTCGACTTCACAGAGTTTAAGAACCTCCTGGAGTGAATCTAAAGCTCTAATTCATTGCAAATTACATAGAAAATGTTTAAGAAGTAACAACTTATCTACTGATAGCGGTGTGTAACAGTGAAAAGATCAGTACTCCTGTAAAACTTGTCACTCTTGTCAAATTATTTATTTGTAATAAATCATGTCACATCCAATTTTTTCCATTATATTTTGTCATACGGAAACTCAATTACCTAAAAACTCCTTGTGTTACTACACTAATACCAGCCGTTTCCCAAGCATTCCAGTATGCATATTTATATTTCAGTACCTGCCACAAATCATACGGTTACCACAATTCAAGGATGTCGATTCTCAGAGATATGCCACCGAGATTCAGCCTCTCTTACGAGTGGCATTTAAGGGTGGCATTTAAAAACTTGTGGGTCATGCAACACCTCCAACACACATTGTACAATGAAAGATTATTTTACCACCGAAAAGCACATTCGTGTCATAGAAGCGCTGTTGGAATCATCATATCTACATTTTCGCCGACTTTGCTCATGACGTGCAAATCGTATGCGGGTCAGCGAAAGGAAGTGACGTTCTTCACAGTAAATTCACAGACGCACGGCCGTCGTCAGGGGCGTCCGACAAGTGCGGGCGCACAAGACCTTGCGCCGAAAAAAAATTGAATATTTAGCATTTGTTTGGCGGTGAGTTATATATTTCACGATAAAATATCTATATTTAAACATGTTTGTTAATAAAATGTTTTATTAATAAAGTGTTAGGCGCAAGGCGCGGGTACTCGAGAGCAGAACATATTGTACTAAAGGTGATTGCATTGTAGAAAGGGAGGATTAACTAGTTCGGAGGGAAGTTCCAATGTTCTTGAAACCTGGCCTCGCTTTCGCTAGGGACGGCGCTGCACAGACGATGACCTCCAGCTTATTACACAACAACTCGTTTCGACTCGCCAACGGTCGAAGGAAGGTGGAAGTTTAAAGGTCACGTACACTGTCCACCAAAAAGTAATTGGGCACCCGTGAAGATAGGTAATTCAGTACGCCAGTTGACTTGTGTGGCCGCCATACGCTGCAGGCCGGTGTAAAACCAGTTGACAAGGAGGTGGCACGAGGTACAGAGCTATCAGACTTCGATAAGGGCGTGATTGTGGGCTGCCATCTCAGTGGGCTGTCTAGCCGGGCGATTGCACGGAAGGCAAAGAGGCCCAAATCAACGGTCGCATTCATCCTGCGTAAGTGGAAGGTCGATGACCATTGTGCCAATGCTGCACGTTCTGGACGACCTCCAACATTGACCGACAGAAATCGCAGAATCCTGAAACGTGAGACTGTCAAAAATAGGGCGCAACCCATGGCTACCATCCGACAGGAGTTTCATGCAGCAACAGGAGTATCGGTTTCCATTGGAACATTACGTACAGAGGCCCACCGACTTGGATATTTCGGAAGAGCAGCTGCACATAAGCCCCATATCACGACAAGCAATATAGCTCGGCGACTCAGGTGGTGTTTGTACCGTCGCAACTGGACACTTAAGCAGTGGACATCGGTTCTGTGAAGAGATGAGTCGAGAGTTACATTATTCCGGTCCGGTGGATGTGTATGGGTGTGGCGTCTACCTGGGGAACGGCTTCTGCCGGAGAGTATAGTGCCAACTAGGAAATTCTGTGGTGGAGGAGTGATGGTGTGGGGCTGTTTCACGGCCTTTGGCGTAGGGCCACTGGTGTTTGTCCGTGGTAGCATGAACACCGAGGCCTATTGTAACATTCTGGATAATGAAATGCTCCCAACATTGTGGCATTTTTACGGAATGGACCCGTGTTACTTCCAGGATGACAAAGCCAGGTGCAATGTTTCAAGGGCTTCTATGTAGTGGTACGCCAACAACAATGTTCGCCGATTGTACTGGCCCGCACAGAGCCCCGACCTAAACCCATAGAGCATCTTTGGGACGAATTGGATCGCTGGGTGAGGGCTCGTTAGGCGCGTCCGAAATCCATTGCTGAACTCGTGGAATGGTTGCAAGAGTAATGGCGACGAATCCCTGTGGATGCCCTGCAAACACTCGTAGAGAGCATGCCAGACAGGGTGGCTGCTTTTATAGCTATTATGCTTGTAGTGAAGCGCTTTTCATGGACGGCACAGTCAGGTAAGAATTAAATGCATGGTGCAAACAACGGAAATTCCAGAGCTGTACAACGTCTGGTTCTAGGTCGATCGATGTGTCACCCAAACACATTTATAGGCTGTACACGGTAAAGTGAGCACTTTTTAAGGTTTTACTTTCACACAATTTCTATCTTCATGCTGCTTTTTAATATAAACATTGCAATGCGACCGATAAACACAGTGTACACGTTTCACCACTCTCATAAGCTAATGCTTAAGGCTGCAATAAGATATATTTATTAGTGGTTAATGCCTGTTGGGAGGGACCTTAAAAAGTGCTCACTTTACCGCGAATGGCCTATACTACCCTCTACAGACGTCCACGGCGTATAGAAGCGGACAACGTGATAGGACAGGCACTTGTGCCAGAAAAAGAACCGCAACCATCACGGCTGTAGCATGCCCGTGGTTGCCTATTTGCAGGAGTTATGCGATGCAATTTCGATAAACTCTGAAGACATAGGTTTGTACGTCAAATATTTTTTATTCCGTCTCATCTACCACTCCTATGAGTTTGGATACTTGTTTCTGATGAAACAAAGATATATATCTTTGTGTAATTACAAATGACAGTATATTTGATTTATCTGTCCTCTTTTTCTGTATAAAAAACACACACACACGCGCGCACGCACGCACACACACACGCGCGCGCACACACACACACACAGATATATATATACACACACAAACACACACCAAACACAAACATTCTGCGCCTTTCACCAAATGAAGTATGCTATGGGTATGTTTAGCGATTCAGTATGAGCTCTTTTCAAAGCACATTCTTGGCCAGAAAACCAGAGATCGCGCCAAATGAAATGATCCACCTGTCCCGTTTTTGATTGGTGGCGTAGGGTGAACATACCTGCAGCACGTGTTGGAGTCCTGCTGACAGCTCGAGGTAAGGAGTCTTGTTGCGCTTCGCGATATGGCGGGAAACTGCGTTGTTCTCCAACTGTAAATACATAATGTGATGGGCTAAGTCACAATTACTTTCAGACTTTTGAGTTATGACCATCGCTACGGCAAACACGCCGTATTTTTTGTTTTAGATTCGGTTAGAAACTGAGCTGATCTGAGTTGAGAGGCTATTAAGGTTGAAGTTAAGTAACTGCCTATGGAGCATTGCACCCGACTACACGATGTGAAGAACTCCTAAATAAAGTAGTACAGATACAATACAAATTGTTAGAAAAGTGTGATTTATGCTGTATATGAAAGAAGAATGCATATTTTTTGCAATATTATAGAATATTTTATTAAAATTTAATTTTTTTAATGTTAAAAAATAATCGATTTAAACTGTTTGAGCATATTTCCATTCTGGATACTTCAGAAAGCAGAATTTGCGAGGAAATCATCGTCATGCAATATCGTCATAATGTTTATTATGGTTGTGTGTAAGAAAATTGTAATAATAATGTAGGAAATAATTTTTATAATTGATTTAATGTGCGTCCTTTTGTCATGAACATTTATGACTGAAACTAACGTAAACAAAGTTAATTATAAAATTGTTATGATATATTAGTACTATGATTTTATTATATATGATCACAGTAAATATCGTGTCGATCTTCCTTGAAGAAGATTTTCGTGTATACTCTGCTTTCCGATGAATCCAAAATGGAAAAGCGCTCGAATTTTGTTAAAAATGCGGACTCAATCGATCAATTAAATTTTTACATCTTAAGTAAATTTTAGTAAAATATTTTATATTGTTGCAAAACGTATACATTCTTCTTTCATATACAGCATAAATCGCACTTGTCTGTCAATTTTTGTGGTGTCTGTAATACTTTATTTATGAGTTCTTCATATTTATAGTCAGAAGCAGTGCTCCATACGCAATTGCTTTACTTCAAACTTAACAACGAGGTCTTTTAGAGTTGATGAGAAGAGAATGAAGCAGCGCCTGAATTCTGGATGTGGGGGGTGGGGGGGAGAGAGACCCCCGAGAAAATCCGCCGAACAGCAGCATCAATCGGAACGATTCCCACCTGCGAAAATCCGGGAGTGTCCCTGTCGGGAATTGAATCCAGTTCACTTTGGTGGAAGACGAGCAGTCTAACCGCTCAATTACCGCGAGGCTCTAGGTGCAGGAAGGAAATAAGCCTGGTAAAGTCTGTTCACGGTAAAATGAGCACTTTGGAAAGTTCTACTTGTATGCACGTTATGTATCCTTCCGCATTATGTAAACTAACACTGCCATGGGCCTCGTCACTTTATTCATGTGTTTTTTTTTAAGTGAAACTGTGGAATTATTAGAAAAGTAAATATTTTACAAATCTGCTCATTTTTACACTTCATTACATTTTAAAAGAATCTGAAAGCGAAAGAAGTAATTTCAGTTATCACAAATGGTTACCTAACACTTTTTAGTCTACGTTAAGATATGGAACTACTTTCCATCCATAGTTAGCAATTTTACTGGGTGCAAGTCACTCAGTGTGCCCATACATACATATGCAGGCAGGGGCAGTGATTTTTTTTCTACTGTTCATTTCAAAAGTGCTCACTGATCCTTCACAGGCGTTCCACGACTGTACCTTGAAGTGAGTGTGGAAGTAGAGGGTGTCGTGGAGGGCTGTGCGCAGGCGCAGGACGGCGTGCAAGGTGTTTCCGGCCGGCCCCGCCGACGACATGATGGAGATGACGCCCGCCGAGTACGAGGTGTACGCGACGACGGCCAGCAGGAACGACACAATGAAGAGGATGCGAGCCGCCAGCGTCACCGGGTCCCGGGGACAACCTGCGCAGTCAAACGCTACTAGAGGCTGTTCACAATAAAGTGAGCACGTTTGAAATCAGCCTTGGAAAATTGTCACTGCCGTTACCTGCATAGATTTTAACGGGCGCCTTGAGTGACGTGCGCCCAGCAAAGTCGGTAACGTTGGTTCCGTATCTTAACGTCGAATAAAAAGTGTTAAAGGCTGTTCACGGTGAAGTGAGCACTTTTGAAATCAACCTCAGAAAAAAGTCACTATCCCTACCTGCATATATTTTAACTGGTGCACTGAGTGACATGCGCCCAGTAAAGTTGGTAAGGATGGATCTTAACATCGAATAAAACGCGTTAGGTAACCATTTCTGATAACTTGAATTATTTCTTTCGCTTTTTTTAAAAATCGAATTGTAAAAATTAGCAGAATTGTAAAATATTTACTTTTCTAATCATTTCACGGCTTCACTTGACCGACGCACGAATAAAGTTATGAGGCCAATGACAATGTTAATCTTACGTAAGGCGGAAGAATACACGACGTACATTCAAGTAGATCGTAAGCAGGGCTTTCAAAAGTGCTCATTTTACCGTGAATATCCTATAGGTAACCATAACCATTTCCGATAATTTAAATTATTCCTTTCAATTTTTTTTGACGTATCGAAGTGTAAAAATGAGCAGATTGGTAAAATATTAACTTTTATAATAATTTCACAGTTTCACTTGATCAGCGCATGAATAAAGTGATGAGGCCAATGCCAATCTTACATTTCGTGGAAGAATATAGGCACAACGTTCATACAAGTAGGTTTTAAGCAGGGCTTTCAAAAAGTGCTCATTTTTACCGTGAGTAGCCTATATCATCCATTCGCAATCACTGAAGCCCTGCTCTAGGTTCTACTCTTAGGCTATTCCTTCGCCTCATATAAACAAAGCTTAACCTAATCTAGGAAATCACACCTAAGTGACGACGCACTACGTTCGTGTTCGCTCAGTGTAATAAGAACTATTTCTTACCAAGCATTACCAACTTATTCTATTTCCCCCTGTTTTATACATATTAGTTATAAATTAAAACCCATATTTTATTGATACAATTGTAGAAAAATTGGGATCTAATAAATAATAAGATACTTCTATATTAACAGAAGTGCAGAACGCTTGCGATCATGACATATTTAGGAAACAACCAAACATGTCATACACAAGCTGAATTTTCAAACGTTTGATTAAAAAAAAGTGCGAATAGACCACACGCTGGATGCTTGCCTCGTGCAATACAAAAACCAGTCGGCGCCAAACACTTCCGTTACACGTCCACGGACTTATGAAAGCCGATGTACAAGATTATCCTGAACTCCAGCTTAAAAACGCCATTGGGGTTATCCCTCACGGTAAATGACGAAGAAAACACAAAGCATCTCATGATCCACAAATATTATTAATGGAGGAACTCGTCTTTGAAAATCGCGATTTTCGAATGACTTCACTGAAAAATATAAAGGCTGTTCACGATAAAGTAAGTACTCTTGAAATCAACGTTTGAAAAAGAAAAATCATTATTCCTAACTACTTTTATAGGCTGTTTACGGTAAACTGATAACATCTGAAAGCCGTGCTGAAGATCTACTTATGTATATGCACGTTGTGTATTCTTACATCATAATTAACATTGTGAGGAGAGACAATCACTTTATTCATGTGAGACGATTTTATCGTCTCAGGTCTGTGATCAGTGACATTTTAGTAGCTTTTAGTGTCATAATGCAAAGGTTGGCAGTCCTTTTGTGCCAACAGCGCTATGAGGCATGAACGTATATAGACTTTAAATCAATCAATTGTATAATGTTAATGGTATTAATTTCCAACCGGTTGGAACATTGTAATATTTATTGGTATTGCATTTAGATATATATTTCATTTATATTTAATTAGTTTTATAACCGTCGTTTTAGGATATTGTGGTTTCGTTTGTTAGCCTTATCGCGTCTTTGTCGGGTGTTCGAAGGGCGCGGCAGTAAAGGCCGGTTTACACGCAACGATTTGCTGTACGTTTTATCGTATAGGATAAATCGTACCAGGTAAGACGGAGCGTGTAGACGGCAAAACGTACGTCTTACCGAAACGGGACTGAAACCGCAGACAAATCAAAAGACTGTGCGATGAGCCATTGTTTTACGGGGGGTGGGGGGGGGGATGCTAGGACAAAACGTAGCGTGTAAGAACAATTACGATGCGCTGTTCAACTTCGCGTTGGTTTTTTCCGCTCAGTTCTCTTCTGATCATTGGCCTGGCCACTTCACTGTGTATTGTGAATAGAGCGGAACGTCATACCTGCGGCAATGTTCACGAGAACTCTTCGCGGAGTTCATTGAACCCGTATATGAGTTTTCATTGTTTGTGGCAAGTCAAAAACAAAGACTATAGCGACAGAAACAAGAAAGAGCATGGGCTGTTATGAGCTCATCAAGAAATGTAAAGAAGTTGATCCATCTGCTAACAAGGAAACTGTTACAAAGAAGACAAATTCCTCAAGATCAGTGTACAAGAAGGAGTTTGCTATAGTACGGAAATCAGCCACCTCCGGAGCAGGAGAAGGTGAAAGATCGTTATGGTATTTTGATTTACTCGATTTCTTAAATGATTAAGATATTCCCAGAACGCCTCGGATGCCCTCGATGAAGACGATGCCGTGTCTGGTGGCACAGGACGAGAGGTAAGTGAACAAGATTATATTATATGGGAAATAACTAATTTATTAAAATATTGTACACATTATTGAACATTGGAAAGAAACATAACACATTGTTTTTCATTGCTGGATGATTAACAATACGGTTTAAAACCCATGTACGTTGTGCCATCAAAATTGAATAAATAACAAATATAATCTAGCCGTAAGAAGGTATACAAATAAGAATTTTGTGTGTGTGTGTGTGTGTGGGGGGGGGGGAGGAGTGGGGGGTTGTCAACATGCAGGTATGTGATGTACAGGAATAATCACTATCCTCTTGTTACCGTTACTCATATGCACACATGAACGTTATGCATAGTTACTGTTGTTTATGCTCGACTCAATGACATGAGCAAAATCGCCCTGCTACGGTACCGATACTTTTTGATTGATATTGTCTGTTACAAATTCCTCACGTGCTGAACTTTGACCCCTGGTACCTTGCTGAAGGTTACGCATCATTTCAAGATCCCATCTTTCATCCAATTTTACAGAGCCACGGACAACATTTTCAGCGTCCCTGCATCCAGGAGAGGCGTATAGGTGTGGGGCGATATTTTGCGCAAAAGGTTGTGTAGTGCCGAACATGCAAGAACGACAGTCTTAGTTGTCCATCTTTAAGTTAGTAGGTGTGTGAAAGATGCGAAATCTGGAAGCTAAAATTCCAAACGTGTTTTCAGCGACACGTTACGCCCTTGATAATCTGTGGTTAAAAATTCGATGTCGTTAACGATTCACGACTGCAAGGTTTAATGAGATCGTGCTGCATCGCAAATGTGTGCGCGTAAGTCGTCGTTAATTAGTTTCTCGTAGCAATGTGTATTGTTACGAGTAGTGATCAGCCTTAGCTGAGCGGCCCGCCTGATCACACCTCCACACATTTATCCGGGAAACGGGCCGTGATTGCTGAAATTAGTTATGAAATCGCAAACCGCAGAAACCCCGCTCCACTGGCCGGTAAAACTGGGGTAACGCAGCCAGTGTAGGGCAGTGCAGCCCGTGGGCGCTATCTTCTGTCGTCGGGCCACTGGAACGAAGACCACTGAAGATGGGGTGTGTCGGGGCGTCGACTTCCGCCGTGGTTCAAATATCGCTCGAGTGGAATCGGACGTCGCCCTGCCTCGGCTGAGGGCCCGGGTTGTTTCGCGTCACATCGGAGGCAGCGCTGGCGGGACACAGCGATCGCTCCTCCCCCCCCCCCCCCGTTTCAACGAGTTCAACTACGTCGCAGTAGCAACTGCGCTGACTGAATACTTTTTTTTTTCCCCCTGCAAGGCCTTGTCCGACTACACCGAGCTAACAGGTCCACGGTGTCGACGTGGTATATTTTGTGCCGGTCTTTACGGGCACGTTTTAGCGTCGCTTTTGTGTGCCAATACATAAACGAAATATAGCAGTCAGTAATTAAACTACGTCGTTCTAAGCCCCCGCCTGGTTGGCCCATGCACTATATGAATCTGTTGATGAATTTGTGACCCTTATAACTGATGTGCAGATGTACCATAACTAGTAATATATTTGTCACCGAAGTGAATTTATTTTAAATGAAAACAATTTTTCTTTCTACGGCAGTTACCGTTTTCACATTTATTTAGAAAACTCTGAATTCTTTTTTTCGTCTAACGAACCAACCCGTCTACATGCTGTTTGGGGGGGAATTTTTTTTTGTACAATACGTTGCATAGTAAGGTACTCTTGATTCTCCCCCCTCCCCCCGCAGGTTATACTTAGACGGGTGGTTTCACATGTGTTGGTCAAGAGAAACTGTAGAATTATCAGAAAAATGCACATTTTAAATTTCTGCTAATTCTTATTTGCATAAAAAAAAACAGAAAGCAAAATAATTAATTTTATTTTTCACAATACCTTGCAATTTCAATTCCACGTTCAGAAATGGAACTAATCTCCCTCCATCGTTACCAACCTTACTGGGCACATACATGCCAGTCGGTGTAACCGTTAAGATGTAAGCAGAGGACAGTGACATTGTTCAAAGGTTGATTTCGAAAGTGCTCGATTAGTAGTGAATAACCTATAACTCTTTGTAATGATACAGAAAATTCATGATATCTTGACATGAAATCTGACATTTGTGAAAATGTGGCTTGTAGTATTATCGCCGTTCACTAAAGCCCCCGTCACACTGTCAAATTGTTCCGTCAAACTGCTTCCAATAAGTTTGGTCAAATGAAACTGGGCAGTAACGACGTCATCGAAACGTCATAAACGCCGCCATATTTGTCTGAAAAAGTTGGACGGCTTCAGTTCCAAGTGAACATTTGAAGATTGGACAGGTTATAAAATTTATTTGTTGTTCGACGGTCTCAGCGAATCAGAAACCTGCATGAGAAAAATTGGACGCCAAGAAACGTTAAAATATTGAACAATTGCTGGAAACGAAGTAGGTTATGGCCATAATTAATTTATATAGAAGCTGTCTGGGGATGACTGCTATTTTAAGTGAATATTGCGCATGACATTACAAACACAAAGGCATTACATGTCATTGCGTTGGAAACATCTCCGATAAATAAAATTTGAATTTAGTAAAGAAGCAAAAATAAATTACAACATCCCTTACATTTATTCCTATAATGGTCTGCGTTGAAAAACGAAAGCGATATCTCACTTTGAAAACAATGTTTAAATAATAATTCAAATTAGATTTTCCCAATAAAAAAAAATTGACTGTGTGACACATTTCCAAACACGTTCAAGATTATTTGATAAAATTTGTTGGAAGGAAAAATTTTATGGCTGTATTTTGTCTTCGAATTTTACTGTCAGATATAGTTGAAGGCGAAAATTTGACAGTGTGACAGGAGCTTAAAAATATAAAACGTTATGCAAACAGGTTGCATAGCTGGCAGGCGTTCAATCACACCTTTTCAAACTTCGTAATTTTTTTTTTTATCGAGAAGTGTTCACTGTAGAAGTGCTACGCTTAAAAGCAATTTTTTTTTTTAAATGCTTATCTGGAGGTGATAATCCGTATCCGTCATCTCAGAGTTTGAAAGTTTTGTACGTTGACAGCATACCATTCCCAAATTTTATTATTGATGAGGATTGCTATCACACATCAGACTTTTACTGATTACACACATCCATTGAGAAAACTAAATTCAGCAATTTGTCATTTATTCTCAAGCCGTTTTTAATAATATGGTGCAAATAATGTGAAAATCTCTGTTTTTAATAATGCATACCTCCTTTAATAATTATTGTAGTCCTAGTATCGTGTATCATGTCTTAAAGCTTTTTAACTTGGATTTCGAAATAACCGCGAAGGGAAAAAGTTAAAAATACATTTCATCTGCGAAATTCGTAAGAAAATGTTTCGCCAGTTACATTTACGCTTCAAAAATTTTCTATTGCCTTAAATTTCTACACTTAATTCCGTTGCGACGTAATAAGGTAAAGAAATAGGGGTTATAAATGGTGCGTTCAGAGAAAAATATATACCTATAATAGATAGTATTCTTTGACTATTGCTGATTCTTCAGATATATTCTAAAACATGTTCTGTGGGCTACGATAAACATGTTTCGATAAACCGTTTCATGTGACTTGTAAGTTTCATCATTTTATTCTAACTTAAACAGGAACTATATTATTTTTACTTTAATAATGTCTGCAAGAATTAAGGCAGCAGCACGTTTTTTATTGTATACTTTTTTGGAGAGAACGCAACACAATGACCTTTATTTGGAACATAAATTTAAAGTCTGCTGTGGCGGTACACAAAACTGCTATAGGCGAAGAGACCTCCTTCTTACACACAGTTCCAAACCACAGAGGTTTCGTTAGGCGCTCATAAATAAATTATGAATCGAGCCGAGGGTTGACCAGATGACATTTCGTTAGCAATTACGGTCGCTTAATACCTCTTTTGGTGTTCCAAACAGGGTTGCCAATTTATTTTTTCTCCCCATTTAATCTAACTTTTTCAAAGTTCGATTTTGCGGCTTAAATATTTTTATCCCGCCTAGCAAGAAATATAGCTTTTCTTACTCAGTGCGAGAAAAACAACTTAGTGGGTTAAATTCAAACAATAAAACAGCCAACCGTTTTCCCCTCTCCTGAGAATGCAAGAGATGAACCCCCATGATTCAGAGAAAACTACTTTTTAAAGAAGGTATTACATTTTTAATTTATATTTATTGGTATTATAAACGTGTAGTATTTGAATAACGATGTTACAATTTAATTTACTGTGGTTAAATGTGTTCAAAAATATAGCCCCCCCTTTTTTTTTAAGATCTAAAATAGCTTATTTGTGTGTGTTGTCTACCGGGATTTTTTGAAGACCTCTTGGCAACACTGGTTCCAGCCGTGAAGCCACAGATCACGTCTGCATCGTACCAACCTTGCTGACAAATGGCGCCAATCGTGACCAGCATCACTTCAGTCAAGTCCCACGGCGGCTGTTGGTACCTCTTGTCCTGTGAACAGCAGGTTGTTAGCAAGCAGGAGTGCATTACACTATAGGCTGTTCGTGATTATCTGAATACTTTTGAAAGTTCTGTTTCAAGATCTACTTATTTTCTATCCAATTTGCATTGTTCCGTTCCATGTAAAATTGGTATTGCATTGGACCTAATGGCAGTATTTATGAAACCATTTAATAAAACCACGAAATTGTTGAAAACATAATTATGTTACTTGTAAAACAATTCTCTTACTTGCTTAAAACATACAGAAATTAAGCTACATTGCCAACAAATTTAAAATTAAAACTCTTAAACCCGACGTTATGGCATCGAGCAACTTTTTCTAAATAGCTGCCAACTTTACTGGGATTACGGCAGTCGGCGTGTCCATATAAGTATAAGCAGAGAAGGACGGTACTTTCTTTTTCAAACGTTCATTTCAAGAAAGCTTCGTCAACTGTAAATTAGCTATAAAACAGTCGGTAGCCTCTGTGAGCGCTCGATTCGCTCGCTGGCGGCATCCCAGCTCGCAGGCTCAAGTTCAATTCTCAGGCGGATATAGGCAGTGTACGAATTCAGATATATACTTACATACTTGCATTCTTGCATACTTCACTTACCCTTGGCACCAAACTTGACGAATTCGGACAGGCTGTCTTGTTGGCTTCGGTACCAGTTATTAGCCAATTAACCACTTTAAATGTTCATGTATTCCGACTAAGAATTTGATAATTGCCGAAGGTTTTGTTAATGTGAAACTTGCGATAATTATTTACTCAGTTCAGAATTCTGTGCCTACGAAGTAGTAATGTTGCCCTATTAATCTTTAAATCAAATAATTATGTCGTAAATCAATTGTAACCTATAAATTGCGTCTAAAAAAAGCGGCACATATTCCGCAAGTATGCGAGAAGTATACAACTTCGTTTACTTGTTTACTTGCATACTTTACTTGCAGTTCGGACAGCCCTTACGACGTCACTTCCGGGGACAGGTATGCACAAGTATGTACTTCAGGCGAATTCGGGCACAACCATAATCCCGATCCTCGCACGTGGGAAACGTGTAGGCCTAGGGGGGTTTCCGAAGGCCGATGGGTCTTCGCGGGACATCCCCTCTCTCCTCACAAAAAACCTGTTTCGTTACGTTACGTCACGTCGAACACGTTTTACATAAAAAAATTATTTATGAAAATTATATTTTTGAAAATTTTACTTTCGCTGCGTACACGAGGGACGCAGAACAACAGCAGCCGAGTTAATTACTCTCTTATTATTTGTGCTTTCCAGCGCTATTTGAGACACCCATCCAGGTTCACTTGCGGTTGGTGCAAGTGCAGAGTATGTTGTATACGAATATTTTCTGATAGCGGTATATCGGGGAAAATAAGTCTTTCAATCATAACGTGCGAATAGCCCGTTACTTCACTTGTAATGCGTCCCAAGCATAAATTGTCTCGTTTATCGAGTGTAGTTAAAATACTGCAAAATATTTTATACGTCTTTATTGATAATATTACTAAAGGCTGTTCACGGTAAAATTAACATTTTGTAAGCCCTGCTCAAGATATACTTGTATGCACGTTGTATATTCTTCCGCCTTATCTAGGATTAACATTTCCACGGTCCTCGCAACTTTATTCGTGCGTCGGTAAAATGAAACTGAGAAATTATTAGAAAAGTAAACATTTCTAAACCTGCTAATTTTTACACACTGGGGCGTAAAAAAAAACCCGGAAAGCGTAAGAAATAATTTAAATTATCACAAATGGTTAGCTAACACTTTTTATTCGACGTTAAGATACGGAGATATTTCCCATCCACCGTTACCAACTCTACTGGACGAATGTCGCTCAGGGCGAAAGATAAAATATATGCAGGTAGGGGCAGTTACTTTTTTTCGAAGGTTGATTTCAAACGTGCTCACTTTATCGTGAACAGCCTTTACCCACCAGTGCATTCTGTTGCTATTAACTGCAACGTCTAGTTTCATGTCCTTCAGAGGCATCAGGCTTCATGACTCACTGGAAATAATGCCTTTCAGGCGAGTACCATCACTGACCACAGGATGTGTTTATCTGTACACATTGGGGTCATTTTGATAAAAAAAAAAAAAAGCAGATAGGTGATTTGCTTGAAACCTCCACACAGCTGATATTTTCTGTAGAGCTGAGATAGTAGATTCATTAAAATTATGTCGTAGTAAAAGGAATTCCCGTTTGTTCCAAATATACGAAAATTTTATACAGAACAAATTTCATACTTTCAATCCTCGAATTATAAATATTTTTTTTTAGCAACGCTCAGGTTGATCCCCATTTCAATTACTAAGATGAGTTGCTCATTTTTTTCTCAAAATGATTTATATCAGAGAAAGCAAGTAAGAATACCTTAATAAGTTATGGCCGCCCGCCTAGAAGTAAGCAAGAATGAGATTAAAATAAATGGCTATTTCGGATTATTTCGCTCCACAGGTTAAATAATGAAAGAAAGACTGTATTTTAAAATGATTATAAAAAGGAGGCTTTCATCTGATACCAATATTCATATTTTGACGATTTTTGATAATTTTTTCGTTTAATTATTCATTAGGAACCACTATACTATACAACACTTTTACACGGAATTCAGAATAACACACACGCGTATTTGCACTAAAGCTAAACCAGAGGAAGCGTACAAAATATTAAAAAACACATAGTTATGTAAACAGCAGATTCACGTGATTTTTACTGTTACACAAGCAATTAAAAGTAGTTCACTATTGGGATCAGTGTTGCCAGATCAACCACCCCAAAATCCACAGGCTCCACAAGTGAATCCCACATCATTCCACATACAACTCTAGAAAGAAACATTGCACATAAACATGAACAATTATATATTATAAAAAAATTAATGCAGATGCTTGCATACATCTCTGTAGTGACCGCCAGTTTTATGAGAATTTTATGTTTCCCCCTGCAGAACATAGTTTGAGCTTATTGCAACATTGTACGATTTATGAGCGACAACTTCCACAAATAAAATGTTCTGGTAATGCAAGGACAGAGGGAGACTGGCCAATTTAATTCATATGGAGAAGTATCAAGAGTGCAGTTCACGAAGAAGTAAGTTTTCTGTGAGATTCCAGTCGGAGGTGGACAATCCACACAAAATCCAGACAGCCGTTCATTCCACAGAAAATATCCACACACAAACAGAAATTCCACACAGTTTGGCAAGACTAATTGGGCCTAATGCCGATATTACACGATACCTGCACACGTGTTTGGTCTTGTACCAGCTTCTAGAGGCCCTGGTGCACGAGCCGGTATGCCAGACGCTCTACGGTCCACAATGGAAGATACGTATTACACGACAGCAGTTTGCGTACTAGCATTTGACATCCTCGGTGGGTGCGCAGTGTGTGGTTTGTAGTAGGTACATATGAACCCCATTCGTAGAACTGCTTCAAGTTAGTAACTTGCGTAGGCCTATAAAATTACTAGCTAGCACATCTTAATATTGCTACATTACTGTTCGCAATTTACGTAAATTGATTGCTTACTAGTATAGTTTCATTAATTTTCTTGAAAATGACGTGAAGTCACTAGAGTAAGAGTGTGTTATGGAAATGCTATGACGGCTGCTATGGTGTACCTTTTACAAGCTTTTAAGGAATCTGGTATCGTGTAATATCGCCTTAAGGAATTGGTCTGTCCGCACCTGGTACATGCGTGTACTGCTCCACGCGGTCGAGAGGAAGCATAGGCCTATTGTTCTGGTCTGTTAATCTACCAAATTAACCAGAGAAGGTTAATTAGGGGATACGTGGCTCGATGGAGAGAGTAATAAGAGCTATTTATAAGTTCACACTGATACGTCTTTTAATCACTCTTCATCATACGATACTTGCATCATAACAAATCAAGATTATTAAAAGATCTAATTACTGTCCCCACCTGAGTCACCAGACTCCTTACTGAAGCTTCTCAACTTATAAAAGTATCACGATCAGAATGCAATATAATTACGATGAACTACAAGTATATTCTTCTCGGCCTACCGAATTCCTGACAGTCCAATGTGCGCCTATTCAGAGTTATACTTACCGCTCATGGTTAAGGTTGCAGCTTAGTCTATGGGCAGCATGGGCTCCCGCTAACCTCGGTAGCTCGTGGCGACGTCGTGCAGCCCCCGATATAGCGTTGTCCTGGAACGCAGTCTCTGTAACCCTGGTAGCAGTCTGGCAGTCTTATTCGCAATCAGACCGACAAACTCCGGAGGTGATTCTTCATGAAAAAGTGAAAGGAAAACATATGTGACACTTTAAACTTTAACCGAATATCAAGGGAGGCATGAGCCTTAAAAAAAAAGAGGTTTTAAACAGTATTTATGCAAAATATCGGCAACGTAGTAAAATACAATGAAAACTCTCGGAACATTACTGTATGTTATCGGGGCCTTCAACGAAGATCCGATATTTTGCACAAATACGGCATAAAATCTCGTTTTTTTTATGGACTCATGCCTCCCTTAATATTTGGTTTAGGTATAAAGTGTCAAACATGTTTTCCTTTTACTTTTGCACGAAGAATCGCCTCCCGAAGTTTGTCGGTCTAATTGAGAATCATCTGTATAGCCCTGGCCTCGTTTTCTTCTGCCACCCTTGTCTATAGACACCAGGCAGGTCCCCGGGCCGCGGACCTGCCTGGTTCGCCTCCTCTGTGTCCGGGACAATAATGGTACACACCTGGGCGTGTAGAGCGCGCTCCAGACGGCCTTCGCGACCCAGTATGAAGGTGAGCGCGACTGTGATGGTGACCAGCACGCAGCACAGCGATGCCCACACTCCAGCGGAGAAGGGCAGCACGTAGACGTTGCGCTGGAGCGTGGCCGACTGCAGCCAGTAGAACAGCCGTGGCCTGCAACGTCACTCCCCTGCATGCACTCTTCTAAACTCTAGTTTCCATTCCACACAGCGTGCAAGCTCTGCTCCCTTGGAAAAGCCCGTTCACGATCAAGTGAGCGCTTTTGAAATCAACCTTAGAAAAACGTCACTGGCCCTGCCTGCATATATCTTCACTGGCGCACTGAGTAACATGCGCCGAGTAAAGTTGGTAACGGAGGACGGAAAGTAGTTCCATTACTTAACGTCAAATAAAAAAATTTAGGCAACCATGTGTTATAATTTAAATAACTTATTTCTCTTTCTGCTTTTTTTAATGCATAGTGGCTTAAATATGAGCAGATTTTTTAAATATTTACTTTCCTAATTATTTGACAGTTTCTCTTGACCGAAGCATGAATAACGTGCTGAGGTCCGTGGTAATGTTAATTTACATAGCGCGGAAGAAGACACAACGTACATACAAGTAGATCTTAAGCAGGGCTTTCAAAAGTGCCTATTTTACCGTGAACAGCCTATAGAAGAGATGAGAGTGGCATTAACAGCAGTGCTAAAACGAAAGCAGTTAGACACACACGATAAGATTTCTTTCGTAAACAATAATGTTATTTGTCCATAAGCATTTATTTGAAGCAAAATAATTGTTGACAAGAAAATTGATTCTGTTATGAACTCACCTGAACGTGTCAACAGCAATGGAGAAATGGGCGAGGTGGAGTGTGTGGGGGGTAACAATGACTGTGGCTGGACTCACGTCTCTGAGTGTCTGGAGGCTCCAGAGCTCCAGGTCCTGAGGCATGTCCTTCATAGTGTTTGGGGTTTCAGTCTGGAGCCTGGGAGAAGACACATTACATAAAAAAAAAACGCTTGGTGAGCAGCTCAACGTATATTCTTAAATCGTTTCCTCCTGAGAACTTGCGTAAGCGCTTAAAGGAAACGGTCCTATTGCCATGCTCACATTGTATCAGCAAAAATGAATAAGAATGTCCGTGACTGGTTTAATTGACTTCGACACTGGCAATATGATAAGTGCTACTAGTGCGTCAGATACGCTGGTTGACAACTATTTCCGTTATTGATATTAAAATATAATGTTTACCGGAAGTTCAGGAGCTCAGCCAGGATCCGTAGCACTGATTGATCAAAATGGTATCTTCGTCCTCGACCGCCCTTCTGCAAAGAAGAGAGAATCGTACTTACTATAGGCTGTTCACGGTAAAATGAGCACTTTTTAAGGCCCTTCCAAAAAGCATTGTCCCGTAGTAAATGTATTTCATTGCAGTCTCAAACGTTGAATTTTGAGAGTGATGAAATGTATACACTTTGTTTATTAGTCATATTGCAATGTTTACATTAAAAAGTGGTGGAAAGGTAGAAATTAATTGAAAGGAAAAATTTAGCAGGACCTTAAAAAGTGCTCACTTTACCGTGAACAGCCTATAAAGAACTTGATTTTTGTTCTGGGAGTACAAATGGAAATAATGCGAAATAAATTATTAATGTCGTACTTTAATGGAACTTTTTGTATTGCCCATATATTTTGTAATGCCCACTGTAATGCTAATCCACTATAGGTAAATGTTAAAGGTAAGTAATATTTGTGGAAAATGTTTCAACACAAGATTTCTGTGTGAGTTTAAAGTAGTTTTGGCAAGGTATTTATTTCACTTAGTGTCCAACACTCAGTGATTTTTACGTGCGATGAAGTTACAAATGAGGAATATGGTTATTGGTAAAGGATAATGGCTGAATTCTGGCTCGTCTTCTTGAGATATGGTGCATGCTCACATAGGTCGTCAGTAGACCGCAATGCAGCTCTGGCAGTACTAGAGAGTACTAGGATGGCGGGAAGAGAAACAGTGCAGGCCATGTCAGATATTTCTGTAATAGTGTAGGTAAATAATGGTGCATTGCTATGGGCTAGGTCATGTTTTATTAACAAATTATTACCAGGGACACACTGAACGTGTATTACATTTATGAAAACCACTCACTATATAATATTGTCTATGTCATATAAGTGGGGTAAAATCTGACAATGTGACCAACCTACACATTATGTAAACAGTAAATGCTCTCGTTCGTACAGTATTGTATCAGCTGATGAACTGTGCGGGATCCGTGTTGTTAAGTTGGATATGTTTATGATGGCTTTGGAATAAAATAGTACTCACAACTAAAAGTAGTAATTTAAAATCTTAATTATACTTACAACATTCATGGTTTAGATTATGTTTTTAAAGCAATATTACATTTTCTTAGCTATTAGTGACTGGACTTGAAAAACATGTTTAGAATTTATGACAGAGTATGTCGACACGTACGAACAGTAAACGTTTCCAGCCAATGGCTAGCCATGTTTACGTCTCCAGTTTCCAGCCCAGTTAACGACCGTTGGCGCGTGTTTTATTCTCATCGTGTTTATTATACGAATATCTTGTTGGTGTTGTCGGAATATTTAATCGGCAATTAATTATTTTTTATTTGATATTTCCAGCATAGTTGGTTGTAGGTACAGTTGTGCGTTTTCTTGAGTGAAATGTAACATTATCGGCACGTGTTGACCACGTCCCTTCCGCCATTTCCCTAACCGCCTTCCACAATGAAGTGACACGAATATCATTTACGTATCTAAGTTTAAGTTTGTTTGTATCAGGAAAAGTGCGCAGTGTTGATTTTTCTGAACGATTATGCAAATAAATTATTTAAAGCTATTGACGAACAAACGTGATTTTACTGAAGTAAACTTGGCAAATTTTACAAACAGTAAGTTTGCGTGTTTTAAAAATGTATCTGTAAATTGTTAACACAATTATTAAAATGCACGTGGCCTGAAAAATGCGCACTTGTAGTGAGTGAATAATATTTGTTTATTTGTCCATATCGTAAATTCAACGAGTGTAAGGTTAACTTCGGTCAAAGTGTGTGCGAGTATATATTGCTGCATCTGTACGAATACGAACAGTGACGCATGTATAGCGTTTTGTTTTTTCATTAAAGTTAAAATTTTCTAAGGGAAACAATTAAAATTTTATTTCCATACGAGCGAAATTTTCCATTGCTTCATCGAAACAATATGCAACCTAAAATGCCACATACTCGTAAGAACATCAAAATGTCAACTCACGAAAGATGTAAATCTAAAGCCCCCCTTCATAGTTTCCCTTTTCCTTCGAAATAAATAAACAGAACCCCAATAAATTTAACTCCATCGTTACAAAAATAAAACAAGTTGGAATGCCAACCTATCTGTAATATCCTACACTAATTACTGGACCGAAGTTAGCTACCGTCAGATTTCCAGTGCCTTCCGTTACATGGGACACGAGGAAGGAGTAAAATGCAAGTGTGCATTGGACTCAAAACATTTGTTTACACCATGTCATTTTCTTCAGTGACAAAACAGCTGCGGTGGAAGGATGCGTTGTGGCAGTGCTACTTTTCTAGAACTGTCCAAATTTACCCCACTTACGTGAAATGGACGATACCTAGATTATGTTAGTAAATTACAGTATGCTTTCCCAACTGCGAAAGTGATTTTCCGTCTCGGAAGTACATCGAAAAATATCATCAATGAGAATTACAAATCATGATCTTCCTGTTCTGAGCTTCAGTGTGACTCTATGGCCACGAGGTAATGGAAAGAAGACACTGTCGGTTGTCGTCTAAATATCTTATTTAGCAAATTTTTAGCTGCATGGAGGAAAACAATGGCAAATTTACTGACTATTTCGGTGTATGTAATGCGAACCAGCCGATATAACACTCGGTGGCAGCTGTTCAGGAGGACAAAAATTATCCTGAAGGCATGCCAACTAGGCACACGACATCAGCCTAGGTATGGGGCTTGATGCCTCACTGACAGCGAGGACATTAAAGACGGAGAAATTTGCTTGAAGAATCGGGAACGGGGAAGTAATCGGCCATGGGATATACAGAGTGATTCGTGACGATATGGCCTAACTGAAGGACCTTATAACTCAGCTCAGTAGGGGTAGAAACGATATATCAATATTAGCTGTAATCTGAGTAATTTAGCATTTATAGGAGGATGAATATTCGGAGACAGTATCATAACATTGACTGTCAGGACACTACAAACACACTTGTTGTGGTTGCAGTGCACTGTTTACTACGTGTAATGGGTGGTAACGTACGTGTTAGTGCTTCAGATGTTGCTTGGACATGAGATGTTCAGACACGCCACGCGTGGCGTCAGTGCATGTCACTGCACGCATACGTAGGTATAGGCTGTTCACGGTCAAATGGGCACTTTTAAAAGCTCTGCTTAAGACCTACTTGTATGTACGTTGTGTATTCCTCCGCCTTATGTTAAATATCATTGCCACGAGCCTCGTAACTTTATTCATGCGTCGATCAAATGAAACTGTGAAATTATTAAGAAAGTAAATACTTATACAAATCTGCTTGTTTTTACACTTCGATGCATTAAAACACAGAAAGCGAAATAAATAATTTCAGGTTATCACAAATGGTTACCTAACACTTTTTGTCTGACGTTAAGAAATGGAACCACTTTCTATCCATCGTCGCCAACTTTACTGGGCGAATGTTACTCTGTGCACACATTAAAATATATGCATACAGGGGCAGTGATTTCTTCTAAAGTTCATTTCTAAAGTGCTCACTTTATCGTGAACAGCTTTTACTGCGAATTATACCATGTCGATATTACACATGTTTACTCCTAGTGACCATATTAATCAGCTCGTTCAGTTAGGCCATACCGACACGAATCATCTTTTAGTAAGAATCCAACCCAGCATCGACCTGGAGTGATTTCGGGAAGCCATGGAAAACAGAAATCAGGGTAGGCAGATCGGGATTCGAACCCAGATCCTCTCGAATGCGAATCAGCGGTGTAGTCGTAGAGTTGTCAGTGATCGATTTCTGTGTCTCACCATTAAACAGCTTTTCTTTTTTGCCAGTAGACCTGTCAAAATCATGTAGGCATTGAACCTTTGAGTAAAACAACAGTACATATTTTAAAAGTTTATTGTAATTCTTTTAACCGAAAATTAATGTAGCGAAGATATACATAACTATGCAGATTGATTTATTTTAAAGCGAAACATCGATAAGTCGTAAAACTAAATATAAAAAAAAAACACGTTCTTAGATAGCATTATATTTACAGCAGTGCTGGCAAATCGAGCATCACTGTCGTTGAGATACGAAGAAGACAGAAGTCAGTCACCCTCTCTTTGGTTTAAGACCATTGGTGCACGCTGTGCTTTGTTTAAGGGAAAAAAACGCCTAACATTGCATTTAATAATACCTTTAAAGTTGCATGTTATGTATAACCTTCAAAATTTATTATTCTGAACTATCCGAAAAAAAAAGTCCAATAATTTTTAAACTTCAGATCTGAAAACACTAAATAATTACTAAAATATTATTTGTTCACTTTAAGGCTAGGTGCTACTAATTACTTGGACTAAATAAAACCTAATTTTTAAAGTAATTTGTTGTATTTATTGCAAAACAAAATTTTTACTATTCTTTCCCAAAAAAATGGACTGTTTTTGGTTTGTGGTTATACTTTCCGCACAAAAGCGTTCAACAAATAGGTGAACATATTGAGACACTTTATTTCTTATTGGCTTTTTGTTCACGATGTGACATAATACACGCTTTGTTTAATGGACGTTACGTGCAGAGTGTGTGAACTCCTCAAGCCCCCATGTGATTATTTTACTCGGAAGCTCGTGACTTGCACACACGCTGGTCTGGGCTCTAAGAAGCATCTGTACACTTCAGCCGCAGGAAGCGCCGAGTACGGGAAGTGGCAAGGGGAGACTGAGAAACGATCTTCCCTCTCCCCATATGGGTGGTCGCGGCTACTAGTTCAGTTTTAAATAAGTACAACTTTCGGTAAAATTCCTTTCTCATTATTTTACACACACAACATTTTAACGCGTTCTATTCTAATTTTCTTTTACAAGAAGATTGAGAATTTTTGTAAATTTACATTTCCTTCGCAAGCAAAATTTCACTCATAATTTGTCCCGTTCAAAACCTTGGCATTCATGCAAAATACAAGCGTTACAGTCGTCCATAACTTTGCGCGCAGACGTACAACACGTGTTAAAAGAAAGAGGGAGGGAGGGGGCGAGTTATGAGATTAGAACGAACATGGGCGTGGACGCAGAAAGTTCGAGACTTCCCCCTCTCTGGAAACATGCAGTCGGCCCCTACGTCTTTAGCTGTCGCGCCATTTGCACATGTCGTGATTCCGAGCTGCGATCATCCACCGGGCATTAGCAGCACGTGGCGTTTACGAAAAGTCACTCGGCTAACCCGGTTAGAGTAAAACTTTTACTCGGCTCGTTCGATAGGTGACCCGGTTGAAGTTGAATCGCGTTCTGAAAGTCCTCTGAGTTAACTTGATCAACTTCAGACTAACCCTGCTTAACACCACGATAAATGGGATTTAGCAGACGACACGAGTGAAATGACGCGAAAATATGTAAACAATGCAACCAAAACAAAAAGGCAATTATAAGCTGTGTTGAGAGAAGCATTGAAGTGAATATCGTATATTTGTTATAGGCTGTATATATGGTTTTCCTTTCATCCAATTTCCATCTTCCTGCTGATTTTTAATATAAACATTGCAATGTGATCAATAAAATCAGTACATACATTTCACCACCATCAAAATTTA
The DNA here is from genome assembly GCA_029891345.1 of Dryococelus australis. Lineage (NCBI taxonomy): Eukaryota > Metazoa > Arthropoda > Insecta > Phasmatodea > Phasmatidae > Dryococelus > Dryococelus australis. The sequence goes on along the minus strand of CM057003.1, from coordinate 87,789,804 downwards.
ATGCCTGAGGCTCCAATAAGATATATTTATTAGCGGTTATTGCCTGCTGCAAGGGCCTTAAAAAGTGCTCACTTGATCATGAATAGCCTATAGATTAACAGAGGGGAGGCTTTTTTAAGTGAACGGAAGACGATTTTATATTAACCTGACACTGAATACAAAGGTACTTTATTTGTTTAGTGCTGCTAAATAGAGGGTATTATTTTTTAAATTGGGAACTTCCTTTTGACGTAAAATATTTTCGCCATCATCGTTATAATCTAGCACAAAATTTAATAAATGCGCTAAATAATCAAGCTTATTTGGAGTGCCCACCATTTTAAAAAGCCTGAATTGCTTTTGAGCGTGACAGCCTAGAAGAGTCCTATGTACTGAAATGTTTTCTGTGAAATCGTTGTTTGCGCGTAAACGCATATCTCGGTAAATAAAAGTTCCGGAAATATGCCTTTTTGCCAGAAAAAAAATCTATTTCGCAATTTTTTTTTTTTTTTTTTTTTTTTTTTACTTTTGTCTTATCAAGCGTATTCTCGGAGAAAATTTTTTGTGAAAATGGTTAAATATCGCATTTTTAAAATTTGCCTATGCACTTTCCTTAAGCGGCTAGAGAAAAGTAGAAAGATACGGACGTAGTTTAATCTGTGGGTTTTCATCGTGTTTAATAAAACCCCTGTGTTGCAGATATAATTTTCACAGTACAGCGTTACAACGGAAACACTGCACGCCTTGCGCGTAGGAGCGACGAGGCGCTAGGCGTGCGTGTTAGTGTCGCCCGTATCGCTCCCTCGCTTCTTGACCTTGGACGCGAGTAAACCTGGGTCGCGATTCTCATTCACATTCCCGCAGTTACTTGATAATCGCTATCCTGCTGTGGTGGAGTTGACGATATCCTGACAGACAGGTGACCATTATACCTGTTGTCGTGGCTATCATCTCCACGAAGTAAATCGGCTCCCGATGAGCGGAAACGGGAAATGAGAACCGCTCCTCTGGTCACGTGACCGAGTTAACCCAATCAACTCTTGCCAGGTTACTTGTCGTAAACATTATATTATAGGATGATCTCTGTCTGTCTGCCTGTCCCTCTTTAATACTTCTAAGTCCCTTGAAACTAAAGAAAAGTTCTTCAAATTTTGTAGAGCGAATCCTCAGAGTCAGATACAGGTCAAGTTCGAATTTTAGCAAGATCAGATTACGTAGTCATGACTTTTGACCCGAAAAACTCATTTTTAAATTACTTCTTCCCGTGAAAGTTTTGTATTAATTCATACAGATTATTGCATAGAGATATGAAGGTAATGGAATGTCATTTTTGTTTACTCTAAATGTCTTGCTTCAATGTTGAGTAAATTGAGTGGGGCCACAGTGGTCTAGTGTATAGAGAAATATAATTTTTTTTCAGTCTTTATATGATAATTTTTTTTTAACATTGTAAATTTCTAGTCACGTGATCATACTGAAAACACGGTCACGGGCTATACCCCTAGTAGACTAATTATGAGGTAGGCCGATTATTCGTCATCTGCGCATGTACCCAACATTGATCTACCCCAAATGATCACAACTGTCAAAGCCACATGGTCAACAGTGACGAAAGTGTTTATTTATATCTTAATTTTTAAATGAAAAGCACTATTATATGAATAAAATACTTTTACGTATTTGAATTTAATCAGACCTCTTTACAAATAGGTTAGAGGAAGTATACATACATCTGAAAGTATTTGTTTACTAATCATTTTTCTTACCTAGCTGTTCATGGTAAAATTAGCATTTTTGAAAGCCCTACTTAAGATATACTTTTGTGTACGTTGTGTATTCCTCCTCCTTACGTAAAATTAACAATACCATGGGCATCATCACTTTATTCATGCGTCGGCCAAGCGAAACTGTGAAATGATTAGGAAAGTAAGTGCTTTACAATTCTACTCATTTTTCAACTATGATGCATAAAAAAAAACAGAAATTAAATAAATTATTTTAATTTACCACAAATTGTTAGCTAACACTTTTAATTCGTCGTTAAGATATGGAACTACTTTCCATCCATCGTTACCAACTTTATTGAGCGAATGTCACTAAATGCGTCCGTTAGAATATATGCATACAGGGGCAGTGACTATTTTTTATAAGGTTCATTTCTAAAGTGCTCACTTTATCGTGAACAGCCTTTAGGCGTGTTAAAAGCAGTTCGATGTTGGGACACGGAAATTGGTGGTGCGCATAGAGCGAGGTCGGCCTACCTCATAGTGTATGGCCGTGAAGAGCTCACCGGGACGGACATCCTGAGTGTGATAGGCCGCGGGCTGCTGCGACTAGCCGGCAGCAGCTGCAGTCCGGTGGCCGGGCTCCAGGTCGCGACGTCCCTGTCGAGGCGCGTGGGATGTCCGACTGTGGCGAGGACCCAGAGCGCGCTGCCGCCGCCGTCCTGCAAGGCGACGGTCACGTCCCGGAGCCGGCCTCCAGGAGCCGGGTACGACGAGCTGTTGGCCAGCAGCAGCCAGCTGTGGCCTCGCTTCCACAGCGTGCCCTCGTCTCCCAGCTGCAACAAGAGTGAGCGAGTGACGAGATTTGGGCGGCTCTTAACAGCGAGGTCTTGAGGCTCTCAATGGGCGATTGACGTGAATATGGAGCGGTGCCGGAATGAAGGGGCGGGGGAAACGGGAGATCCCCGAGAAAACCCGCCGGCCAACGGCATCGTCCGGTACGATTCCCACATGCGAAAATCCGGCGACCCGACCGGGTGGGAGGCGAGCGTGCTAATCGCTCAGCCACCGTGGCCCCGACTGCAAACAGAGGCGCGCGGCTACTCCACCAGGGCCCTACTTCGTAAAACGTGACAAGTGTGACACATACGACAATTATGTCAAATCCGACAAATTTGTCAATATGTCATGACAATGTTATGTTACATAAATAATACAAGTTCCCCTTATTTGACCAGCAATAAAGTGTACATTGTCAGCCTTAAAATAACAATTTCACAAACGTGACTGTAAAACCTTAAGTTTCATTTATTACACTATATTCAATTGCTAAACGTCACACAATTTCTAATGGAAAATTAGGCTTAAATCCATACGTATATGCATATATACATTCACACATATACACACATACACATACAAATGCATACATTCTCACACATACATATACAATCACACATACATACATGCCCTAGCACAGGATATGAAAATGAGAGGTGGTGGTGTGGTAGGGACAATGCTATGTTAACTTCGCTATCAGTATCAGTTGCACAGTGAACGTAATTTAATGGTACGGCCCATTTATAAATCACAAAACACTCCATTATTTCGAAAAGTTCTCTATACACAATTTGTTTTTGTTTCATTAAGTACCTACTTCTCCGGCTTTATTCATTATCCCCAATCCCCTAAAAATAAATTTAACTTTCCGTTAGTTTTCCAGAAATGTGAATGGTGGTCGAGGCTTGCTATTGACGAATCTATTGACAAGTGAGCAAATATAATATGTTAAGTGAATCCCAGTTCGGATGTAGGAAACATCATCCTACTACAACTGCACTTCTGTTAGCCATAGACGGGCACCAGAGACCAGCTGCATAGTAGATTGGTATTTCAGTCGTAGCAAATATCTTCAAATTACTAACTTTATAAATAATAATGTACATGGCAAATGAATGAATGTCTTGCACGCGATAGTATTTAAATTTAGCAGTCATTTCAACTAGACTATATACAGTTATTAATGTGCTCCAGGTCACACTCCTCGCGTTTTTAAATTTGTTCAAGCTTTGACGATAGTTAATAAGGCACCATAATGTTGTTTGGTTTGAGACGTTGAAAACCTTTGTGCTGACACAGAAGAAACGCTTAGTTGTAGCTAGTTTGCGGTTAACTGAGCTTTGCTAATAAATTAACTTTTACAAAGAAATCACTGCCCCGAAATACATATACACTCACATAAACACCCCCCGCGTGAATACAGAAATACTGACTGAGAGACAGTGAATTATGAGAGATCTTAACGCCATAAAAAAATTAACTGTTCAAACTGGCGGCAACTCAAGACAGGTTTCGTTTCTTTTTATACACATAAAAACTTATGTATCACAGTTTAGTGTCTCAGTGTCACACAGGCTACGTCATACAGGTGTACTGTTCAGTTGTATGTGTAAGGCAGTGTTGAGCTTTACATGTGATTGAAGGGCACGCAGTTGTCCAAAAGAAGAAAAGATGGGTTTAGAAGTTAACTGCACACCAACCAAGTTAGTTTACATAAATCGCCAGAGGAAATAAAATTATTTCTTGTCCTTTTACTGAAAAAAAAAACTATTTCTTTCAGAAATGCAAAAAAATTAAAACTTATTTGTACACCGCTTATATCCTACGATGGATATACAACATTCCTACGCTGTAAAAAAAAACTGTATAAATACGTATGTTAATGTAAATACAGAAGTCGTATTTGAACAAGACATTTCAAGTTGCGATATCACTTTTAGAAAATCATTACATTACTCTGTTGGAGCTTGAGAAATGCAAGTATACGTAGACACATTTATGCCTATAACACGTACGTTAAAAATTATATTTATTTCGATTTTGGATTAGTAGTTAACTACCTCCGTATATGCCATTTCGTATGAAGGTACAAGTGTATACAATTATATATGTAAACTTATAAAAGAACATATTATTTAATTGGAATGAAACATATTTCTATGTCATGTGTGTATTTTGTACTGGTTTACACGAGGTTTGAAAGTTTTGAGACATGAATGACAAGCGCAATAAATTTATTTTACTCACTATGGCGCGAGCCGAGGAACCACCGCCCGCCGGCCCGGAGTTCGCTGTAGGAGAACTGGCAACAGCGTCCGTGCTACACTTCTTTTTTTGTTACGTTTTACAGCTTCTGTCCCATTTAAACGATGCTAGTGTTATCTAGCGGGGAAACTCGTGAACTGCGTGCGTGCAATTTCGTTCGTACATGCCCTCGTATCAGGTAGATAGCTGTGCACGCAAATTACAAGCAAATATGGCGTCTAATATCCCCCCCCCCCCTAAATACTTGAAAGAAAATATTCCGTTTTCCGGGAAGAAGGATACATTTTGGAGACATTAAATCCATGGAATTAAAAATTAAAACATGTTAGACACTTGTTAACGGAGTGAAGTGATATTGTCGAATGGCGTGCAGCCTATCTACGTGAACTGCAGCAAAATGCATATGAACCTTAAAAAAAAAAAAAAAAAAAAAAAAAAAAAAAAAAAAAAAACCTGTATTCTACATGGATGAAATATGGGTTCAGACACATTACACGGTAAAGAAATGCTAGCAACACGACGAGGTCCCAGGAGTTACAACAGAACAGCATGTGCTGTGTTCATTAGACTCCTAAGAGTCTATTATGCATATGCACGGAGTGTACTTGCTGTCCCATCTTCCCGCGCTACACTCCTGCCATACCCAGTCTAGTTGTCAACGGACAACAGCGCGCTCGCTCCTCAACGGTAAAGACTTTTCAAACATATAGTATGTCAGCAGAATGTCAATTAATGTAGACGAGGTTACTATATTAAACCTGATCCGAGAGGAAAAGGATGTGCTATTTGGCAAGCAATGTTAATTCACACAATATTGAGACACTATTGCACTCCCATGTTACATAAACATTACTAATTACTGATTACATAGGAAAGCTTGCCTCTCACTTCTGAAGTGACAATTCTACAAATGTGTAGATATGTCACCGAGTTATTATATTTATCTGTTTCATAAAACAGTATGCAGTGCAGTATTTGACACATTTGTCGGATTTTTTACCTGTCAGCTCAAAACTTTTGTGAAACAACTATTTGTCAAATTGTCATACAATTCTACGAATTTGTCGTGACAGATTTGTTTAACTTGTCAGCTTTTATGAAACACACATTTGTCGGGTTGTAAACCTGCCTGACAATTTCCTGTCATCTGTCACCTGTCGAGCTGTAACTTTTACGAAATAGGCCCCAGGTGTCTTCGGTGACTGTATATTTGGGCGACCCGCCTACATGAAGTTCGCGGTAAAATGAGCACTTTTAAAAGCCCTGCTTAAGTTCTACTTGTATGCACGTTGTGTATTCCTCCTGCCTTATGTAAAACCAACATTGCCATGGGCCTCATCACTTTATTCGTGCGTCGGTCAAGCGAAACTGTGAAATTATTAGAAAAGGAAATAGTACTTTAGAAATCGGTTAATTTTTACACTTCTGTGCATTAAACAAACATAAAGCGGAATAAATAATTTAATTGATCACAAATGGTTACCTAACACTTTTTACAACTACTTTCCATCTATCTTTACCGTATTTACTGGGCGAACGTCACTCAGTGCGCTCATTAAAATACATGAATGCAGGGGCAGTGACTTTTATCTAAGGTTCATTTCTAAAGTTGTCACCTTATCGTGAATAGCCTTTACCTGGAGCTATTTCCCAGGGCTCTTAAGGCTGCCGCCTAGTGAGGGGTGTGGCGAGACATAAATCGAAGAAGTGACGTCGACCGGCGCATGTAAAGAGATATCGTCTCTACACTAAGTTGAGAACTCGAGCGCAGTGTTCCCGTCTTACTGTTAGAACTGTGGGACTTCAAACGGCAATCCTATCATTTTTATCGGACACGACACTGTAGCAAAGTCCAGTGCACTTCTCTGTCGTAGTTACCCATGAATCCGGGTCGTACGTTTTGAGAAGCACCAGTCTTTAAGGCTGTTCGCGATAAAGTGAGCACCTTTGAAATCAACCTAAGAAAAAAGTCACTGCCCCTACCTGCATATATCGTAACGGGCCCAATGAGTGACACGTGGTCAGTAAAGTTGGTAACGATGGAGGGGAAAGTAGTTCCATATATTAACGTCCAATGGAGAGTGTTAGGTAACCATTTATAATAACTTAAATAATTTCTTTCGCTTTCAGTATTTTTTAATGCATCGAAGTGTAAAAATGATCAGTATTGTTCAATATTTATTTTCAATAGTTACACAAATTCATTTGCCTGACGTACGAATAAAGTGATGAGGCCATGACAATGTTGATTTTACATATGTTGGAAGAACACACAACGTGTATACACGTAGATCTTAAGCAGGGCTTTCAAAAGTGCTCATTTTACCGTGAACAGCCTGTACCAAAATCGTTTTCAGCCATGTTGGAGGGCATTTAAATAATGTTCCCAATGTGCGTAATGTCTTGAAGGTACGGCACACGACTATCTGAAATGTTTTTTCTTTTCGCAGATAGGCATTTTGGGCGCAGGTTATAAAACGGGATTTTAAACGTTACAACTCGGCTCAAATGGCGGGTAGACGGACTCCTTAACTGAACACTTTTTTTGAATTCCTGCTTACAGCTACTTAGTCCTACAGGGGCTACAGTGGCTGAGTGGTTAACCCGCTGGCCTCAGACCCCGGCCGGTTCACCGGATTTTCATAAGTGGGAATCGTGCCGGACGATGCCGTTGGTCGGCGGGTTTTCTCGGGGACCTCCAGTTTCTCCCGCCCTTTCATTCCGGCGCCGCTCCATACCTCAGTCACGCTCAAATCTCTTCACTCACTCACTCTTCATCCTACACACTGAGCGTCATTACCACACGTGCCATGAACCCAAACACCGGCATCCATGCATTCATAAAATGAAACTGTAAAGTGGATTAAAAAATATAATGTGTCATTTGTTATTCTTACGCGAAGAGAGTAAACACCCATTTCTGTTGCAAAAACGTAAACATTAAAGTTCTAATGATGCATTAAGCTGTGGAACTAATTTACTTTACTTGCCCCCAACATTACAATCAGTACTCCAGCCAGTATGCTAGAAACAACATGTAATTTACTTTACTTGCTCCCAACATTACAATCAGTACTCCAGCCAGTATGCTAGAAACAACATGTAATTTAAAAATTTTACTTTCGAAGTTTTGTTTAAAGAGTGCTTAGTCAACAGCGAACCAGCTATGGGTATTGTAATAAACGTCCCGGCAGAACTATTTCCTTTTTGGCTCTCTGTCTCCAATAATTAAAACACTTAATATGGCTTGCCTCAAGCCACAACAAGATATTACGTATAGCTCAAATAAGACTACAGCATGGTGTTGAGCTACTGTGTATTGTGGATCTCTCCTCTATAAACATATAGGTTAAATGGTGCATTCTAAGCCAGAGAAAATACTCAATTGGGGAATGTTTCTGTCTCTCAGATTTGCGCAGTGAGAATTGCCAAGTTACTGAGAAGGCATTTTAAATGGCGATGTAATAGAAACCGGAAGAATTTTCGTTCTGAATTTTTATTTCTGGGGGGATTTTTACTCATATCACCCGACTCTTTAGTTCAACATTTTGGAACACTCGATCCCTGTAGGCGCTTCCTTATACATAATCGCTTCGGTTAAATTCTTATGTATTACTGGCTTTTGTCCGCAACTTTATCTACGCGGAATTCGTGTTTTCGTTGCAATATTTTTTAAATAGCATGTATTAAAAATATAACACACATTTTAAAATAGAAAGTGGAACGAAATTCAAGTCGAAAAATAAGAGAATTGAGGATGTTGAATCTAGAATTGCAATTTGAAATCGGCAGTGTCAACATGTAAATTAGGCTCTATGTTCTTAACAATTTTAGAGGGTGGTACCAAAACAACCAAGCTGAGGGGTGAAATTACACGCGGGCACGCCACGTAAAACTGACCGTGGGAGAAACAGTCCTGCCTCAAGTCAACTCCTGCGAATTTGAGAGTTCGGCCCTGCGACGTATCTATCGTCATCGCGAAGCAAACTTTGAAGGGAAACTGTAATCTTTCGAGTTAAAAAAAAAAAAAAAAATGGAGGCCTTTGGGAATCAATGGGATACGCGGCAACTTGCAGCCCTGATGCCATTACAAAATTTCGGCTTCAAATTTCTGAACAACATAACAGGCGTGTCCATGCGCAGCGTAAATTATTCCACTGGGTAATGGACAACTTTGCCTGCATTCACCACCGCGTCTGTATAATTGTATACAATTCCAGCTCTTTCGAATGACTTCAGCAACAAATGAGCTACCGTTTTTGTAAACTTCAAAAACAAAAGTGTATATTCTTCCTGCTGTGAGCAACTCCCACAACCCACCGTATGTTGAAGGTTGAATCACATCGGCACAGTAGCTGTCACCGCTACTATCGTGTGACGTAAGCGAAAATTCATCCCAGTAATTTATCATTAAATTGACCATGCTCACGTACGCCCATTTCCATCTCTTGGTTGCCGAAAATTCCCGAACAATTACAGTGTTCGCGTTCTCTAAGTGAGAATCCCCATCTGGTAAAATTCCCACCCACCGGGGGCCTCGGATAGGTCTATATCCGGGATCTCTAGAGGTGGAAGGCCAGAGTTTGAACATCTAAATGAACCTTGGGTCTAGGAACATTTATGCCGTGGGCAGTAGACTACCGCTGTAGGAAGTTGACGGTACTTGATTTATCAGTGCATACTTATTCTTTCATCTTTGTGCATTGCATACAATTAGAAACTTTTCAAATAAGCAACAATCTGTCCTGAAATTTTTTTTCCTAAAATAGAAAAATACAATCTTAAACATTCTACTGATTTATGCAAACTGAATTACAAATAATAATAATTATAATAACAATAATAATAGACTAACTTATCCGTAACAGAAATTAATGTATTATTTGAAATTACATTTTAAAATTAAAGAAAAATGATGTAGAGTTTTGAAAATACGCAGGCCACTCACACACTGTTTTGAAATGTTCGCATGGATCTCTCGGAAATGGTTGTCCTGAGAGTAGTAAGAGAAAACATCTCTTTCTCTTAATTTAGATTTGATGATGCATAATTGGCTTAAGAAATTATTTACAGCTTGATGTTAAAAAGTTCCATGTAAACATATGATAGCAACCCCTAATCTCGCAATGAAGGGCGATTATATTGCCAGCCTCGTTTTAAAACGTGTAAGACCTCCTTTATACAAAACACTATTCATCGATTCATTCAGTAATTGCCAGTACGTCATATTTTACAGTAGAAGCGTTTCAAACCTCGCCTTTTTGGGGGGCGCAGAGCTCCCCTAGCAATCACTTAAAAATAAAAAACAGTACATTATTTTCATTGTTAAGTTTAAATTTAACATGAGTATGTTACTAGGTCTTTGCAAATTAACGTAGGATAATATAACACGTATCAACCAGCACACGTGGCAAAAAAAAAAAAACTAGACGCTTGATAGGGACATTTCTTTACGTGTGATTAATTTACTTTATATAGTCTCTTTTTACCGCATTAAGTATTTAAGAGGAAATTATTGATAAGAAATTTGACATGAATGTTTATTATCTTGAAACCATCATACTCGACATGATAAACATGATAAACTGAAGTATAGAAGCAGTTTTATACTACCATAGTCAGACTGACAGGCATAACCTAGTGCATGCGGTCACGTGTCACGACGATGATAAGTAAGGAGGTAAACTGGTGCGTGAGTGTAGGCAGCCACCCACCACGGCGCCCATGAACTTATACAATACGTCACAGGAATAATTCTGCCAAAACTCAATATCGTGACGTAAATACGAAATCGCAGTTCAGTCGTTATCCCTGCACTGTTCTGTAAAGTCAGTAGCAAGTTGGATATAGGCGTACGTTCAGGAATTTTTTGTTACATAAGCCAGAAAAATTAAGAATCCTATATGGCGGAGAAACTTCTTTCCCCTGAACCGCGAACAGCCTACAGAAAGAGTTTGGTTGTTTCTGTTATATTTTTTTCCCTCTGTGCGTCAACCATTGATGAGGCGTAACTTGGATTTAGATAAGTTTGTGTACTGTTTAATGATGCGGGAATCATATAGCCCCGAAAAGCACGACACGACAGCCCCGACAAGACACTTAAAACTAAACAGCCAATGAAATACAAGATAGATATGACGTAGGCCCGACAAATTCTGTCGTCCGACGAGCAATTTTGGATTAGAAATAATTTATATTTTTGCCATGTCGTGCGGCACGACACACAGAGTGTACAACATTGCAAAATCAAATAGTATGGCAAGCTTTCCCTACAATGGCAAATACGCAGCTTAAAAGAAAAAAAATATTTTGAAAATTACTGTTTTCAACTTTTAAAAATAATAACCTCTGTATGAATGAGCGATAACACTTGGTCACCATCACGTATTTCAAATTTCTCGTCAGCCCAACGCCTTTGAAACTAGCGTAGTTAATCAGCGTCTTCTAAGGGGTCCCGAAAATTTCTGTTCTTCGTGTCGCGTCAGTAAACTGTCGGGCTGTAAATTCGAGCAGCCGCATTGGAAATATACATGCTGTGTCGTGGTTGCGGTTGCGGTTTTTTGTCTTGTCGTGGTGTGTTTTTCGGGTGTATGTGATTCCCGCATGAGAAGTTTTTGGGTTGTCGACGAACGTTAAAGCCACGCAGTGCTGCTCGGGTTCGTGACGGTGTAACCGTGGAATTTTACCCCCAGGCGGATTTTACCCCCAAGGTAGGATAGGACGGACACCCTCGTGATCGAGACAGGAAAAGAACGTTCTAAGTAATTCATTATACCATTAGTGAGATGACGGCACAGTGGGATGCCGTGCGGAAAGAAAAAGGGTGATCAGAATAGGGGCTTTTCGGAAAAATAATTTTTTTTTTCTTGGGAAGTGGTACAATTCCACTCTACTAATTGCACAGAACACGAAATTACTATGCTTGAAAATCATTTCTGGGGAAACTCCAAGCTTCGCTGATGCGTGACCGCTTCGCAGTTACAATCTACAAAAAACAGCAGGCATGCCTTGAACCACTGTTTTTAGTATTATCTCCCCTGGTGGTACTGAAGACTCTGGCTCGGTGCGTAATAATTGGTTACGCTTGAACAGTAATTTTGTTTGCGATAGGACTACATTTGTTCTTTTAATTGTTATTCTACCAAGGGACACTGTCTGGCAAGAAAATGACTAGGGAAATGCTCTCGGGGATTAGTGTCAACCTAATGTATCGTGGTCAGCCGAGGGTTGTAAACAGTGTTATAATGTGCTATGGAATACGATTTCACTAATGATTTTTTTTTCAGGGGAGGTAAAAATTGTCGGAGAGTAAAATTCCACGGTTACACCAACAGTTTGGTGACTCACCTCCGTCAGCAGCCGGGCGGCACAGGTAGTATCCACAGCCACTCCGGTCCTGGCGGCTGCCAGCCAAGGGGCGGGGCTAGGGGTGAAGACCCCGCCCTGCTCCAGCACTGCGGCGCCCACCGCCATACCGGACCGCGCCAGCTGTCTCACAAGTCCAGGCTCTGAAACCATCGCATCGGCTCTTCGTGGCTTGTTCACGCATTCAAAATTACACCTTCGAAAAATCACCCCATGTGTGGCGTGCTCGGTTGTTTCCGAAGTATGACCACTTTACCACAAGCGTTTTACACTTGTGTTGCCGACCTCACGTGGTGCAGTCAGTTGGTGTGCCATCGATCTGGGGTGCGGAAGCCTCTGGGTTCGAATCCCGGGTAAGGCATGGGTGTTAATTTAAGTTAGCTTATAAGTTAGTCTGTAAGCCATCCCCTGCCAAGCTTTACAGCATAAAACCGAGGGACGTTAGAAAGCCATAAAAGAGATACTCGTGTTAAAATAAAAATATCTTATTTTGGTTTCATTAAACTTTTACTTATATTTCGATTATTAATTATAAAATTTCATTTTTAATTAATATGAATAAAAACGGAGAGAAAATAGGTGTGTTGTAAAAAATAGTTATCATGCAAAATATTACCAAACAGTGCGCACAAATATGGTTCGTTGTCCATTTGGTGTAATTTTTTAAAGCCTTGGTTAAACTTTGTTCGCATGAAGCGGAGGAATATCCGGAGAGTCTAACTTTAGCAGGCATTCAGAAAATTTGGAAATTATCGTTAGTTGGCTATATCCTTCAAGTGCTCTAATAACAAAAGAAAAATGCATTATTTTATACCTTTAGGAAACTTCGTTCAACTTTTAAATATTACTTAATAATAAATACTCTTTCCTAGCATAAATATATTTTTCGATCATATAGTTTTTGCATTATGACATCTCTAAATCACAATTGTAGTGTTTATAATTTACAGAAAATTTAACAACGGTGACTGAAATGACTGTCTTAGTTCATTTTAAGTTATGCTTTGCAACACTTATTTTACGAAAAATCGTAGGCTGCTGCAGGTCAAAAGCATACAAAAATTTTACTCATTTCGAGCAATTTTAAAAAATTGGGAAAATATTTCGTGGCATTATTTCAAAGATACCCTGAAGTAATTCGGGGCGTCTTGTTTCGACGTGGATGATCTAATTTGGTTATGTGAAGTAGTTTTTATTATTCGTACATCCAAAACCACTAAAATTGCGATTTTGACAGGACGTTGTGAAAAAAAAAATGCCATCAGAATTTTTTCAATGCGAGGGAAAAGTACTCGTAAGTGATGTCCACAAGCTGAACAGCTGAACTTCATTGCAATGAGTTTTTCAACGCGCGTATTTTCCACTAAATTATTAAACATGCGTCCAATGTGTTGATCTATGAAAGGAACACACCCTTCAGACGATGCCTGTTGCGAAATTACAAGACGTCACGCATATTAAAAAAAAAACATAATTTCATACTCATTTGGAATTGATAAAATCTGCTTTCTCAAATGGCTGTATTTAAAAAAAAAAAAAAAAAAAAAAAACTCGTCAGATACACAAAACTACTCAGTGAACCTGCATTGAAGCGTGCTGTTGAATTTCCACTAATTAATAGGGGCATTGCTGACAGTCGCGTAGGTACACGCAGCATGACTAAAACACTGCACCCCCAGTTCGGAGCCTTGCTTTTAGCGGCGATGGCGCACTTGATGTGCGTGGCAATGTCGTCCTTATAGGTCCCGCGCTTCTCAGCCTCAAACGCGGAAAAGAACTCCAGGTAGGCGAACAATTTAGAGTTACCTCATTATGTTTTTGTAACACAAGTGAAATACTGTACGTTTGTATCTCATTGTTATGTGGACAACAAATTTTTATGTTAAAAAAATATATGAAGTCTGCGACACTTGTTTGTTAAAATACACTTGATTCCGTTTCATCTCGTTTCCAAACAACTTTTTTTCATATACATGCGAAAATAGTTTGCTGTATGCAGTTACGGAGTGGAGAGATTTGAGCGGTTCTTACCATCGTGGCCTTGAGAGCCAATGAGCGTGAAACGAGGTGAGTATGGAGCAGTACCGGAATGCGAGGGCGGGAGGAAGCGGGGAGATCCCCGAGAAAACCCGTTAACCGGCGAGAATCCAGGAGTGACCCCGCCGGGAATCGAACCCGGTTCGCCTCGGTGAGAGGCGATTAGGCTTACCACTACACGCTCGCGACCTTGTTAACGTTACTTCTGCTGTTGGTTGGGAATATTAAACGTTACGGTTTGGGGAAGGGAGAATTTTCGCTGCTAGGAAAGCGCTAGTGTCACATGTAAGTTAAATTTTCCTCTATTTTCTACGCAAAAAAAAAAAACAGGATAGTTGCAATAATTATACGTAAAATATTAAAAAACTCCTTAACTAAGAAAAAAAATTTAATTAAAATTTACCCTTTGGAGTATTGCGCACGTAGCGAAGGAAATTTTCCCCGTGCGAAATTATCCCATAAGAAATTTTGTTTTGTTCCTAACCTGAGTATAGAATTAGCCTTAGCCTCGTATACAGTTATGGATAGTAATTATATCTATGGTTGGCGCTACGGTCGCTGAGCGATTAGCACTCTCGCCTTCTACCAAGGCGAATCGGGTTCAATCCCCGGCCGGGTGACCGGAATTTTGCAAGTGAGAATCGTGCCGGACGGTGTCATTGGTCGGCGGGTTTTCTCGAGGATCTCCCGTTTCCCCCGCCCCTTCATTCCGTCACCGCTCCATATTCACTTCAATCACCCTCGTCGGCTCTCAAGACCTCGCTGTTAAGAGCCGTCCAAACCTCTTCACTCGCTCACTACATGTATGGTTGGCGCACCCGGGAGCGGTAAAAAAAATACCCGCCGAAATGACGGCAAGTGCCCGACAGCCACTCGAGGGGAATGAATTCTGCACGCCGGAGAAGCGAATGAAAGCAGGAGGATTGGCAGTTCACCAGAAACACCCGCCGACCGACAACCGGCAAGATCTGCGCCAGGTTTATCTCTCAAGAAAAAAATCCTGGCCGACCCTGCCGGCCGCCCATTCCGCACCGCCTTGGTGGGAGGGAGGTGAGTTGATATCTCGCCCATCGAACCCTCACGTGTAGTCCGTTTGTATACTTACAACTTTTCTGAAGCCCTGCTAAAGTTCTACTTCCAGGATGTTCCTCCGCCTCATGCAAACAAATCTTAAACACATAGAAAATCGCACCAAACAAAAAACGCACCTTACATGTGCGCACTCAGTGCAAAGGCTGTTCACGATAAAGTGAGCACTTAATCTCAACCTTAGAAAAAGTCACTCCTACCTGCATATATTTTAACGGGCGAACTGAGTGACATGTGCCCAGTAAAGATGGTAACGTAGACTGGAAAGTAGTTCCATACATTAACGTCGAATAAAAAGTGTCAGGTGATAACTTAAATTATTTATTACACTTTATGATTTTTTAATGCACAGAAGTGTAAAAATGAGCAGATTTGCACATTATTTCGTTTGAAAAAATTCTACAGTTGCACTTAATCGAAGCATGAAAAAAGTTATGAGGCCCATTTCAATGTTAATCGTACGTAAGGTGGAAGAACACACAACGTGCATACAAGTAGATCTTAAGCAGGGCTTTCAAAAGTGCTCATTTTACCGCAAACCACCTATAGTAATATTTTGTGTTAGAACTATTTCTTACAACACACCTACTTCCTCCCTATTTTCATCATATTAATTATAAATTAAGTATTATTATTTATAGATGAAATTTAAGAAAATATAACATTTGGTCAAAAATAAAATACTTTTATGCCAACAGAAGCATAAAACCCTTGTGATATTTGACATATTTAGGAACCAACCAGACACACCATACACAGGATGATTTTTCAAATGTTTGATTTGGAAATAGGTGAAGACACCGCGAAGAGATCATAGTCAGGGATCTTCCGTGGGACGGGTTACAAGGAGATGAAGGTCTTGGGAGTCGACGTAGGAAAAGGGTAGCTTCTTAAGAGGTGCCAAATTCTGCAGTTTTGAGGAACGTGTCAAGCATAATGTTGCCTAGATTTTCATTTTTCAATGCTACGTGGCGTCATACGAGGAAAAAAAGACTTCTCCTGAACCCCTCCTGGCTACAGTATTTCTTATAATTGTTTGTGTGTCGCAGTTAAACATGGGTTTTACGAACCGCTGTTATGAGTATAAAGGTTAAATATTACGAGAGAACCTAGTTATACTGGACTCCAAAACACTCGAATATACACTCTGGCTTGCTCATAGTTACAAATTACAAATCGTACCGGTGGTCGAGGTATGTAGCAAGCTGCGCATTTTCTTGCATAATTATTATAATAAATAACCAATGTCAGTAATGTGGAGTGAAATAAGACAGGAACTTGCTCTGCCATGAGAAATAATCATACGCTGCCGAGTGGTCGCAGAATTGTAGCCCCTCTAACGAACAGCGCTGGAACGTTTTAATCAGTCAATAATAAACACGAGCTTTGCCCAAGTTACCAAAGTCGTCAAAATTTCCTTCGAGTATACAGCAACTCAAACTAGTGCCACTTGAAGAAAAACTGTGTTCAACTTTGTACGTACGGACACAATTAATTATTGTGGTGTATAAGCGCCTAACGTGCATAGTTTTTTGAGAAAACTGCATGTGAGAAACTGCAGTCATTCTTTACTATAGGCTGTACATTGTAAACTAAGCACTTTCGAGAGGCCTCACTTTTGGAATAACTGTCGATAAATATATTTTATTTTAGCTTTTGACGTTAATTTCCGAGTGCGGTGGAATATACACACTGTGTTTATTAATTAAATAGCAATATATATTTAAAAATTAGGTCAAAGGATAAAATCTGACTGAAAGAAAAAAGTACCTAGAGCTTCAGAAGTGCTCACTTTATCGTGAAAAGCACATAGGGTAATGGGAAAATGCAAACAATTTATTGTGACGATATAATTAGTACGAAAAACATTTATTTTGTGATAATTTGTTGACTATTCTCTTAGAAATGCAGATTAAATTTTTGTAGATGGTTGCTGTACGAGACTTTTAAAACCATTATGAAGGACTTCAGGATTAATGTCACTTTGTTACCTCGTAGCTGATTTACTAACTTAACCAAACATCTTTTGTAACTGCGTTTTTATGGGACCATCCGCCACTCAATGGCTGTCACGTCATTGTGGTGTAATTTATATACGTATCTATGTACGTATATGTGTATGTAACGGGCGTACATAGTGTACTCAAGGACTCCATGACCACACACGACGATATGAAGCGAGAATACCGGCACGCCCGTTATTCGAGAAAATTGCTCTTTTATACTTATCTCTGGCATGAGCGCACAACCCCGATGTGAACGCAACGCCTACTTTTCTGTTTGCCACCAGCTATTCAGCTGCGCTATTGAGAGGGTAGCCTACGTGATAGGCGTTCCTGATACACTTTACGACACTTCGTTATAAGCGATTCGCGGTAAAGTGAGCACTTTTTAAGGCCATGCTGAATTTTTCTTTACATCAGTTTACTGTCCTTCTGTCACTTTTTAGTATAAACATTGATATGCGACTAATAATCATAGTGTATACATTTCACCACTCCAGAAAGTTAACATCTAGAGATGCAATAAAACATTTATTTGTGGTTAGTGCCTGTTGCAAGGGCCTTAAAAAGTGCTCTCTTTACCGTGAACAGCATATACACGTTGCTTCTATAGGCTATTCGCGGTAAAGTAAGCACTTTATGAAGCCCTCTCATTTGGAATAATAGTCAATTCATATATTTTACTGTAGCCTGCCTTAGACGTTAACTTTTAGGCCCGGTCAAATATGTACATGGGTTTATTACTTACACAGCAATATTTATTTAAAAAGTGGCCAAAGGATAAAAACGGCTGATAAGAAAAAAGTATCCAGGATCTCAAACGTGCTCAGTTTAGCGTGGACAGTCTATACTCAAAAGCTACCTTACTGGGAAATTACCAATTCGCATTCATCATTCACCTAACGTTTCCTTTGTTTTTTCCTGAGCAACGTGTTATGTAGATAGTAATTTATACGACCTATTCGGTAGCTGATTTTGTTCACATAGTGAAACCGTAAAACTAGTGAATCGAACTAGTCATCCAGCAGAATCACAATTTATGAGGCCCGAGTTGGTATTTACAAGGTTCCGAACCATTGAATTAGGAAGTCCCTACGTGTATAACCTTACGACGCAAAACAAAAAGGAACGGTAATCGTCTATAATCTTCAAGCATTGTTAGATCATTGCAATTAGACTGTTTGAAAGAGGTATTATGTACTCGTAATTTTTTCCCCTTCTTTCTTTTACATGTAGCACAAGTTCTTATTTCCCCCTTTACTGACAAACAGATTTTGCAACCGCTGTAGCATTTGACATCTAAAAACGCTACATTTTGGAGTTACGTTCTTCATCGTAGTTTAATAAAAGATGATTTGTTCACGATTGACGTAAGCGTCATGTGAAAAACGTTTAATACTACGCCACTTAGGTAAGTGCCGGAGAATACGATGTAAATAGGGAAGACGAAATAATATTACTCCGGAAACGAATTAAATTACCTTGGAATATCGGTGTGAGTGGAGGAAGTAAATTCAGATATGGGTGTGATAAATGACTGGACGCAGTTCAGCATTCTGTTGTAACTCGTAACGTTGGTGAGATTAAGTGGAATTAGCTATGATGCTCGAGAGAATGAAGAACTGGATAAAAAAAATCAGTCCCTCTCCTAAAACGGCCATGGCTCTGAATATCTTCTTAACCATAAAATTCAAATTGTTTTCAAGAATATAAACTGAAAAAAGAATACTTTTACACGTACACGGCCACTGATTGCCCTCGGTATTCACGGATGATCGCCCAGACAGCCAGTCAATCGAAAAAAGGGGAAAGGGGGAGTGGAAAAGGCATTCAATTTGCACAACTAGTTCAAGCATCGTGGATCACAGACGACGCAACCCCGTGGCTGGGAAGATCGAGAAGATAGTGGAATGATCTGCTCCTTCTTTCAGACGTCCTGACACCGTTGTCTCACCCTAGCTCGGCGCCGAATTATTTAAAGATAATTAAGGCCATACATGCACTACTCTGAACTCTAGGTCAAAACAATGTGAGTTGTTTCTTTGTGCAAAATAAGGAAGCAAACTTTACCCAACTTATGACATACGTCCTCAAAAATAAAATTTTTCTAATGAATTTATTAAAAAATTAATACGTTTCTAAAAGTGATGAAACAACAAATTCGTGAATAAAACAGAGAGACTTCCTGTATTTAATTTTTTATGCGTGACAATTTTTTTATGTCGTAGTTCTTTTTTTTTATTAAGAAAATAAATCGCTGGCTGACCAGTTATTTAGTTATGGAAGGCAAACAACTGCACAATTCCAAAACTTGAAGTTTTTTTTTATATTTACTAAAGTGAGTTACACTAATTAAACTCTTTGTTGATTTCAGCGAGATGGGGAGAAGAGTTGATACCTACCACCCTTTGAAGTTCCACACATTGCAGATCTCCCCTGGGGAAAATGTGATATTCAATTTATTGATTCATCTCAAGTGATTCATTGTATTTTAAAATTTAAAAAAATCAAAAATATGAAGTTTGAAGGACGCACACAATCGTCATAAGTTGTATTATGTTCTGTTTTTTTTTTTTTTTGCGCAAGTAATACAGGGAATTTAAACCTGGAGTTCATAATGACCATGTAAACTTCCAGTCCCGTCTCGGGGTATGGTCACACGCGCTAGAATGCGGAAGTTCTCGAGGACACCTCCACCGCGAAATATCAGTGAGCTTCTAGGCGTGCGTACGGCGTACTGCTCCGTGGCGTGGGACCGAAGCGAGTCACGACTGCGAGAAGTACTCATGATGTCCCAAGGCGAGCAACTGTGTTACAGCATGGGCAAGCCCTTGCTGTGGCACTGGTATGAACGCACCAGCAAACACATCCAAGCACGAGCGAGGTCACGGGAGCGAAGCGCCGCCGCGACAATCAGGACACGAGCCGCAGGAGCAGTTTGCAAATAAGCGCAGTAGTTTGTAAACCGCCCCTGTATTTAAGGACGCCGAAGAGTCGAGCTAGGGGTTTTGACAACATCCAGCTGACGGCGGGGCAACATGGCCCATCAGATGGGGTTTCATTCGCCTTAGCCGTGATAGCAATCATCCTTCGGCAACACAACGGTAAAGCCGTTCCAGCATATAGGAAGATGACTATTGGATCGATTCGTGGTTTGCTTTATGAGATAATGCATCAATACTTGCAGGTAAAGAGTAAATTAAGGTAACCACGCCTCCGGTGCAGTTTACGGTATTTACGTAAAAAAATGAAAAGTGTTGTAATTTATAATGTATAGGCTGTTCACAATGAAATGAGCACTTTTGAAAGCCCTTCTTAAGATCTACTTATATACACTTTGCGTATTCTTCCGCATTATGTAAAATTAACATTGCGATGGACCTCATAGTTTTATTCATGCGTCGGTCAAATTAAACTCTGAAATTATTAAGAAAGTAAATACTTTACAAATGTACTCATTTTCACACTTCGAAGCATTAAAAAAAAACAAGTGAAAGAAAAATTTTAAGTGATCCGAAATGGTTACCTTGCACTTTTTATTCGACGTTAAGATATGGAACTACTTTCCATCCATCGTTACCAACGTTACCGAGCGAATGTCACTCAGTACGCCCATTGCAATACACGCATGCAGGGGCAGTGACTTTTCTCTAAGGTTAATTTGTTAAGTGCTCACTTTATCGTGAGCAGCCTTTAACTGGATGTACTTTCAATGGTTTCAATGACTTGATGTAGTGAAATAATGTTGTGTTCGCCATCAGAGTTGCGTCTCCCCCGCATAGATTGTGTGACCCCCATATGGGAGCACAACAACGGATGAAACTGACCCCTTCGTGGGACAGTGTTGAGAGGCTGATGTATATAGTCAGATATTAGATGTGTAATATTTGATACAGGGGCCATTATAATTGGCAAAACAAAGGGGACGGACGGTCGTACGTACCGCGGGCAGAGCAGAGCAGCAGCAGCAGGTGAGAGATCTTCTTGTGCAGGAAGAACTGCAGAACCATCTCCGCGGGCAGCATGGCGACTGAGCGCGGGTAGTCCGTTCCGGTAGCTCGCCTGTCCTCGCCCGTCAGCTGTCAACCGTCAAGCCTTGCGCCACCAGCCTATCGCCGCTCTGCACACACGCGCTCGCCTGCCGTCCCGCTGCCTCACTGTCCGCGTTGCTTCACCTCGCAATCCTTATTGGATTTCGCCACGCAGATGTACGTGTCACTCACCGTGTCGTCATTCAAATTCTTTTATGTGTTAGTTTAATTTTAAAACAATTATTTACGAAATTTCCTCGTTGCTTTTTTTTTTTTTTTTTTTTTTTTTTTTTTTTTTTTTTTTTTTTTTAACTGAGTTTCGCATGAGTATATAAATAGTCTGCAATATGCCTTTAATTACAACGCAGTTGAAATGTGAGGGCATTTAATTTCTAAGCTTCTGATATCGCGAGAAATTACACGAAAACGATTGTTTACGGGATGTTCACAGAAAATTGAGCACTTTAGAAAGTTTTGCTTAAGATATATTTGTATGAACAGTATACATATATATCAAATGTAAAATTAGCGTTACCACGATCCTGGACACTTTATTCGTACACGTGGGCCAATGGAAACTGCGAAATTATCGGAGTGGAGTAAAGAGATCTGGGCGGCTCTTAACATCGAGGTCTTGAGAGCCGATGAGGGTGGAACGAGGTGAGCATGGAGCAGCGCCGGAATGCAAGGAGGGGAAACGGGAGACTCCCGAGAAAACCCGCCGCCCAGAGGCGTCGTCCGGCACGATTCCCACGTGCGAAAATCTGGAATCGAACCAGGTTCGCCTAGGAGAATGGAGGGCGGAGGGGGGTAAGAAGTCTACACTACACCACTGTGGTCCGCGAAATTATCAGAAAAGTAAATATTTTACCAATCTGCTAATTCTTACACTTATATGCATTCAAGAAAAACAGAAAACAAACAAATAATTGCAGTGTTCACAAATGTTCACGTATAGGCTATTCATTGTAAAGTGAGCACTTTTGAAAACCCTCTCATTTTGGAATAATAGTCAATAGGCTAAATACATTTTATTGTGGCCTTAGACGTTAACTTCCAAGTGCGGCGAAATATACACACTATGTTTATTACTTACATCGACATGATTATTTAAAAAAGGTGGTTACAGTATTAAAAAAATGGCTGAAAGTAAAAAGTAACTAGGGCCTCAAAAGTGCTCACTTTGCCGCGAACAGCATATAACAACTATTAATTCAACGTCACAACATGGAACTACTGTTATCCGCCATTATTAATTTTACTGGGTGCATGACAGTCTGTGAGCCCGTTAAAATACTTGCAGGTAGGAATAGTGACATTTTTCAAAAGTTGATTTCAAAAGTGTTTAGTTAATTGCGAACAGCATGGAATATAAAGGATACGTAACAATGAACTATGATAATATATTCTTTAAGAAAAATAAAATGAAATGAAATAGAAAATTACCCCACCGAGCGTCACCTTTCTTTAACATGCCATTGAAAAACAGTAAAAACGATAATAACAAGTTAGTGTTGATATTCTACCAAATATGACTTCGGTATATAAGCAATCACGATGTCTCTCCTAATGGCTTGTGTGAAAACAAGTAGAGCTTCATCTGTCACATATTGAGAACAAACGTAATTTCAATACTGCGATTTCTTCCAAAATTCGCAAAAAATCAATTTTGTAATTGGCTGGCAAGATTTCAGTTGGCAGCAAAATGGGTTTTAAAAAGCAGCTGTCAAATTATGTAAGTAAATAAAAAGGTTTTTAACAATGTGATTGTAAAACTGGGATATGTTTTGTACTCAGCTATTAAAAAGCCGTCGACGTATTATTCTTTGGAGCTTTTAAATACAAAGCGTGCGAGGAATCTTGGGAAATATTATTCGTCTGTAATTTGCTCGTAATTGTTATAATTCTATCGCCGTCCTGGATGTGCTGACAATATATTTATCGTGAGCACGATTTGGTGAAACAAAAGCGTGTGTTAAGAAACGTACCGACATCTAACTGTAACGGGGGGCAAAAATGCAGGCGGAAAAAAAAAAAAAAACAAACTGGGGTGATACTTGAGATCTCCAGAACGAATCATGCATGTTACCGCGCAGCAATTATTTCTAACGCGTTTGTTACATTATTATTATTTTTGTGAGACATTGATTTACGAAATGTGACTCATCTCAAATGCAATAGAGACTTTCCCAGGCCAGGTGATAAACACAGTACCTACTAATCAGACGAACGCAAATTCATGTGCATTACCTGGGATTCGAACCATGAACCAGTACAGTAGGCCAATGCGCGAACTATCTGCTCCACCGAGGTCGATCAAAATTAATATTTTGGGGCCACGGTGGTCTAGTGGTTAGACTACTCGCGCCTCGCACCTAGGCGAACCGGGTTCGATTCACTACAGTTGTCTCACCGTCACATACCATACATACATACACAACAGCTGCATAGCCAATTTCAAAGATATCACAAATCTCGTGTAATTCGTATGTGCAGCTTGGAGAACCCGTGCCAAGTCCGGATACAGTGAGCAGTGACAAAGAGGAAGCTCATTTCTGAAACATTCCCGTGTGCTTAACACACCAAGGGGGGGGGGGGGGGCAGAGTGTATCAGCCAAGCTTCGTCAACCAAAACTGCTGGATCAGATGGTTAGCGAACATAAAGAAAGGTGTAAGAAAGCCAAGGGGATCAAAGACTTGAGCCAAGTTTGACAGCGTAGTACATTTTGTTGGTGTTACAAAGCGAGACTGCACCTTGTAGGAGTAGGTGTCAGTAAGTGGGCTCCACTGAAACCCTAACTCTCTGACTCCCAGCTCGCTGTCCTGATACGTGCAAGTTGGCCTTTGGGGGTTGAACGTAATCTGGTGGATGACAGTCCCAACGTGCAGTATGGTTGCTCATGAACTTAAACAAGTAGAAGTCACCCTTCTCAAGAAGTGCAAAGAGCTCTCGTTAAGCTCCCAATGCAGTTTCCGCTGAATATAACCCAGTGATGATATCATCAACATAGATATATATATATCTGACAGTAGTACCTATGATGCATTAGGGAATTGCTCTTTGTTCATATGCAGCCAGCTGATGAACGCTATGACCGGCCAAGTATGGCTTGACGGCACATCATACGTCACATTTTTCAGACAGTAACCTTCCTTGATTTCTGTATCGTGAAATCTCCACACCTGAAAGTCCTGGTGGTCACAATACAAAGCTATCTGTCGACACATCCAGTGGCGGTTCCTGCTATAAAGCTGCAGGGCTGCAGCACCCACACCCCAGAATTATTTGTGAAATACAGTAAACCATTTAATGCCGCAGGTGCTCTCAATTTAAAAGAAATACTTTGCCAACGATCGTAGGCCGTACCTCTCGACCGAGCAAGGCGTGTTTACGCAGCTTGCGCAGCGCATGCGCATGTCGAATATATTTTCAAAATAATACCAACGCATCGACAAACATTACATGTGGACATGTCGCGCGGCCCTAGCTCCCCTGCCGGAAGCGACGTCCCCCGGACGCTAGCGGGGCAGGAGTCCAGTACCGCGCGTCTCACCTCGAGGGAGGGGAAGAACCCCGTCTTCCGCTTGGGCGATGTCGCTGACGAAGCGCCTCCGAACGCTCGTGCGTCCAGCGCCGGCCCGCTCGCTGTCATTTGTAGGCCGCACTTACAATATAGTCCATTCATGGTTATAGCCTGTCACGGTTTCCTCACACTTTCTGAATCAAACCTTAAAAAAAAAAAAACACCATGTGTAATGTATAACAAGCGTTTTACAGTTGGATTGGTAGGTAGTTGCTCAAGGAAAAGGGAAGGAATCTGCCATGGCCTCTGTTAAGGAACCATGTCAGTATTCGCCTGGAGTGATTTAGGGGAAACCATGTAAAACCTAAATTAGGATGGCCGGAGCGGGATTCGAACCCCGGTCCTCCCGGTGCGCCATCTCGCACGGTCCCATTTTTTTTTTTTTTTTTTTTTTTTTTTTTTTTTTTTTTTTTTTTTTAGAAATAAATGAAACATTGTAATTTATTGACAAAATATAAGCAAAAGTTTAATTGAAATAAAAACTAAAAAATGGGACCGTGCGAGGTGGCGCAGTGGTTAAACTCTTTACTTGTATTCGCAAAGGGGCGACTTGCGTCTGGGCGTCGAAGATGTTGGCGAGTGTTTGTCGTCGGTTCGAGTCTCGATCGTACGAAGCTATATTGACTATCATGGGCACGCTCTCGAGTGTGAGGTTATCCAGAGTTATCCAGCGTCTGCTCGTTTAGCTCGAGCATTTATCGGGCAATAGTCTGTAAAACAGCATCGTCCATGCGTCATATGAAAAATGGCTGATACCTAACACTTGTAATGAATGCGACGAATTATCTGCGTTTATATAAATGAATATATTCATGTATCATATGATAGTTATTTTTAAACCGGTAATTCAGTAACATTTTTGCATGAGACAGTCGGCTGGAGTCAGTCTGCAGGATTTAGCTTGCTGGAGTCAGTCTGCAGGAGTCATTCGGCAGGAGTCAGTCTGCAGGAGTCAGCCGACAGGAGAAAAGTGTATGCATTCATGTATGTTTGAAGATGATGCAAGCCACTGACGATGTGAAATCGTGTATGCCATGTACGACTACATGCATACCTTCCACGACTGCTAAAAAATTACACGGATAACAATGCTGCCACTGTGCCAAGTCCTTCACTAAAAGTTTCAACTCTCGGCGACATGAGAAGAGTGACAGTTTGACGAACCATATAATGTGATTCTTAGCGGCAAAACTGTTCCAGGCAGTTCCCTCGACGCGACAACTTAAATAAAGACATCACGGTATGTAAACACAGTATTCCTTCTCCTATCGAGAAACGACATGTGACGACATCGCTTCCTCGTGTTAACAATATACTGCATAATATGTTCACAAATTGTGAGGAAACTATGGCCAATACATGCAACGAACATCGTCAAGGTTGAGGAAGTCTGCATCTAATATGGCGTTGGAAGTCTGTAATGTATTATGCTTGCTGACTTTTATGTATTTTTTCTCGAGTTGTTGTTGCATGGTCATTCAAGGTCATGAGGTCAAGGTCGAGGTAGTCTGCATTTAATATGGCGGTAGTGTGTAATGAATTATGCTTGTTGACTTTTATGCATTTCTTCTCGAGTCTTTATTTCCAAGGTCATTCAAGGTGATCGAGGCAGGGTTGAGGTAGTCTGCATCTAATATGGCGGTAGTCTGTAATGTATTATGCTTGTTGACTTTTATGTATTTTCCTCGAGTTTTTTATTTTCAAGGTCATGGGGTCACGGTCATGGTCATGGGCTTCCAATATGGCGGGTGGGTGATCTCTACCAAGATGGTGGTTGCTTACCAAGATAGTCGTCACCTACCAAGATAGTCGTCACTTAACAAGATGGTGGTCTCCTACCAAGATGGCGGCCTCCAGTAATGTATAAACGAATGACAAACTAAACAATCAAGATGGTGGAATTAGTATAGGTAAGGGGAGTGGGGGTAAAGAAGTCAGTCGTCTGCTGTGGATGGAACGAATGTGACTAATGGCGGAGTTGAGGGAGACCTTCGGAAATGTAAGTTTTAAAAAATTATAAGTTTTCAAATAATTTTAAAAAGAATTTTTTGGGGATTTTTTGGATTTTTTTTGTGAATTTTTTGTGAATTTTCAAAATTATTTTTGATTTTGAGATCAAAGGTCAAGATCAAGGTCAAAGGTCATACGTCCTGAGTCCCACTTGCCCTGACCCAAGGTCACCTGGGCCGCTGACCCCTGCCACCTGTTCTGAAAAATGGGTCATTTCTGAGAATCCTTTTAAGAATTTTCAAATAATTTTTGATAGTAAATTTTTTCGGAATGTATTTAGAATTTGTTGGGATTTTTTGGAATTTTTTCACAATTTTTGGTCTTTGGGGTCAAAGGTCCTCGGGGTCAAGGTCAAGGTCACATGTCAAAGGTCATGGTCGAGGTCAATGGAATCCAAGATGGCGGTAGGGTGACGTAACAATATGGCCATCCCCCGAAGCCTAATCCTATCGCAGATTCCGTTTCGCGTCAATCAGTCAAATTCTACTACTTTTCTCTTAACTTAACTTGGTTTCATATGTATGTGTGTGTGTGTGTGTGTGTGTTTTATGTATGAGCAAGTGGAGAATGTACCAATTTATTTTTTTTCTTCTTTCTTAGTTTCATGCCATCACAAAATATCTTTGGTTTCACCGGAATTAGTAAATAATTTCATATTTGATTTCTTGTACGAAAAAGTAAACAAATTATTTACAAAAATTTTGCACATAGAATTAAATTTTTACAATTCGAAAGGGATTATCATAACTCTTAAAATTTCGTGGTCTTCGTAATGGACTGGCAGCATTATACTCTAATTTTTTCCCGCTTGTGAAGTCTTTCATCATATGTCTCGATAAGGTTGAAAAGTTGTGAATGGGAGCTGGATGTGCGTTATTTTGCTGGACTTTGTTTTGTGGTAGATTTCTGCATGGTGGACTAGCATATCGGCAATACAACTGTGTTTTAGTTCGCATAGTTCATAAAGGATTACTACTATTGACACCTGCTGTATTAGAGGCTGCATTGTATGTATATACACATGTTCGCATGTTACTTTTCATTCGGCTGAAGTCGCGTAACGATATGGGGCGACTCTGGAGGGGGAGGGTGGGGGAATTGTTTTTTTTTTTTTTTTTTTTACCGCGGATAAGATATATCACTTAATGAAACGAGCTCACACAAACAAAAGTTTTGTTTGCTAAAGATATATATATATATATATATTTTTTAATGATTTTGTTCTTGTGGTGTGTGTACCTTTACGCTAGTGTCTTCTCGCAGTATATAATTTTTACCCCTTACAACTCACTGTACGTACATTCTTTGCATGTTATAAAGAGTTTTATATGTGGACACTGGGAGTTAGAAATATTGTTGTACGTGGCGTAACCATATGGATATTTTTTTCCTGCTGCCTACATTTCCTAACACACTGATTTTAAACTTGGGAGGAAAATGTTTTTCGCCTTTGGTCCTACATTTTTTCAGCGTTGTCCTTTACATTTTTTTCATTGTTTGTTCTACACATTTTCGACGGTGGGGTGTGTACTTCTGTTAAATTTTATTGTCATTTGTTCTACATTTTTCGTCGTTGGTCCTGATATTTTCTCATCGTACTTCTGTACTTATGCATATTGTTTATTGTTGGTTCTACACTTATTCGTCGGCGGGTGTATACTTCTGTATCATGCGGAGCATTTTTTCTGTGTTAATATTTTTCATTGTTGGTGGGCTTCCTGTGCCAGTGCGATCATTAATTTCTGTATTTAATGATATTTTTCATCGCTGATACTGTCATCGCTGGTCCTACATTAGTCCATCGTTTCTCCTTAATATTTTTTTTTTGTCGCTGGTAGGATGTATACTTCTACATCTTAAAACTGAATAAATATCTTACTTTTCCCCCATGTTTTATAATATATTACTTATACTTTTTGAGAGAGAATATCAACATTTTTTTAAAATTCGGCCAACATACTTTTACCATGTATGTTAAAGTAGGCGAATTAGCGTACATATTTTTTATAAGGGGTGCGTCAGCGGGAGGCAGTTTATGGATGGACGGTGCAGGGACTTCTATACATCGTGTTTTCCCTGTGCGTCAGCTTTAAAAGTGTTCGGAATGTTTTGCCTTTTTTTTTTCATCGGTATAGCAGTACCGTGTATAATGTTTTCATAGAAGTAAATAGGCTGGCCTGTTTGTCCTCCCAGTATTGTACCGTGTGTAATTTTTCATAAATGAGTATAGTAACGGAAATATTATTTTCGTCGTACTGTATAATTTTTTCTGCTCAGTTTTTATGTCTCCCCAGTATTGTACTGTGTACAATTTTGTCTCATTGGTATGTTCTGGGTTTGCCCCATCGGCTGTATTTTTTTTTTACGAGTTTGCCCCTGTCGGTAATGTAACTTGTATACGTTCCTCTCATTGTTACTGTACCATGCCTAATTTTTTTCGCCAATATTGTAGCGTGTATTTTGTTCCGCCTGTATTGTAACCGAGATATTTTTTCATGGGTATTGTGCCGTGTTTTTTCCGTATGTCTCCCACGTGTATTTTATTGTCTAGTGTGTTCTGTCTTCCCGGTGTGTTGCGTCTGAGGTGCACCAGGAGTCGAACCTAGTCCTCCTGCTAGCGTGTCCTTACTTATTCTCGAATGGACTACAGTTCCCCGGCGTATTAAAATTTTGCACGTTAATTGAAAATGTGGTTGCTCTCTGTTGGAGCACTGGCTACATATTCTAGACTTTACAAGCCGTGATAGTTGGCGTGAAGCTGTCTCTGGAGCGCTGTTCTCAGCGCGCGCCGGCCGGCGCATGGACAGAGAAAGTTTACCTCTGGTCAGGTGTTCTGCGAAAATTGCTTGCGATGCAAATACCTCCGGCCGTCCAAGTCTAGAGAGACGACTTTCGTAGCGGCCTGTCTTGAGTTGCACACGTCCTTTGTTGTAAAATTCAATTACGTCCGTACACATAGTGTATACTGTGGTGACTAAAGTTTCTCTTACTTTAAAATGTAACAAACTCGAGTATGTCTTTACTCAAACTTTTACACTTTTTAAAAATATAACAAATCTCTTATACTAAATATTTTTAAAACAAATGTATTTATTTACTCACAAATAATATTGTTCTGCATTACACAAAGCTTTTTTTTCCCGAGTTTTTGTGATCTATTACACACACAATGATTTTTTTTCCTCGTAGTCTTTTGTTTACACGTACCACATATTATAAGTCCGGAGCCTTAGGGCTTGAGCATTGCACGACACGCAGGCATAGCTTATATTCTGCGCTCGTGTAGCCTTGTGGCCATACATGTGCAGGGCCACTATTATCGTTCTGGCGGGACACGCACAGCGCATAGTTGACTCATGGCGCTTAACGTACATGGCGCAATAGAGAAGTATGGCTTCCTCCAACACTTTGCAAATGTCCCCGTATGGAGTATTTCGATCGTCCCACCTAAGTCTGTGCGTCTGCAGACAACATCCCTGTTGCGTAATACTGTCGAGGAGCTGCCATTGACATGGCGGTAAAAACGTTAACACTTTGGTTTGCTAGTCGTCGTCGCTGTACGAGATGGCAATCTGCTTGATGGCGCGTGAAACCCTTGACTGCTGCAAAACATTTTTCACACACACTACATTTTTTTTTACAATGTCATTTCACACTGTGTTCACTTATTTTCTGGGTTGGCTTCCTCGTCGCCGAGTAGTGCTTGTTGGTAGAACACTTGCACAGAGAGGGCGTCGCCACAGCTTCTTATGCAGGTACAGCTTGTATGTAGAAATCTTGCACAGGGGACAGCGTTACAGACGGGTGGAAAATAATTTCCTGGGCAATGGTGGTGGGATGAGTGAGGGGTAGGGTAGGGTAGCATGATGTTCTTCGATTTCATATCATTTTTTTTAATTTTAGTTTTCAAGGTCATGGGTCATGGGTCGTCTGCATACAATACTGCGGTAGTAGTCTGTAATGTAATATGCTTGTTGACTTTTATGTATTTTTGTCAAGTTTTGTTTCAAGGTCATTAAAGGTCACGGGGTCAAGATGAGGGTCATCTGCATCAAATATGGAGGTAAAAGTCTGTTCTGTAATATGATTGCTTACTCTTATGTATTGTTTCTCGAGTTTTTGTTTTCAAGGTCATTCAAGGCCATGGGGTAAATGTCAAGGTCGTCTGCATATAATATGGCAGTAGTGGTCTGTAATGTAATTTTCTTGCTGACGCTTATGTCTTTTTCTCGAGTTTTTGTTTTCAAGGTCATTCAAGGCCATGGAAAGTAGTCTGCATCTAATATGGCGGTAGTAGTCCTATAACATCATTATGCTTGTTGACCTTTATTTATTTTTCTAGAGTTTTTGTTTTCAAGGTCATTCGAGGTCATGGGGTCAAGTTCAAGGTAGTCTGCCGCTAATATGGTAGTAGTTAGTAACATAATATGCTTGTTGACTTTTATGTATTTTTCTCGGGTTTTGATTTTCAAGGTCATTCAAGGTCATGGGGTAGAGGTATTCTGCATGTAATATGCGGATGGGCGTCGTCTACCAAGGTGGTGATTGTCTTCCAAGATGGTGGTCACCTACCAAGATGGCAGTTGTCTACCAAGATCGTTGTCGCCTACCAAGTTGGTCGGCGGTTGCACCTACCAAGATGGTGGAATGGGTGTGGGTGAGGGGTGACCTCTGGAAAGTTAAGTTCTTTTTTTAATTTTTAAAATTATGCTTTAAATAAAAATTTTTAAATCATTTTTTGTTTATAATTATTTATAAAATTAAATTTTTAATATTATTTTTACAGAATTAATCTTTTTAAAATAATTTCTAATAATACATTTTTAAATATGTTTTTGAAATTATTTTTATAGTATTAATAATACATTTTTAAAACGATAATTTAACAATTTTTAATAATAAAGTTTAAAATGATTTTAATCATTTGTTAAAAAATAATTTAAAAAAAAATTATTCAAATAAAATTTTTATAATACTTTTTCTTAATAATTTTCTTATCCTTTTTTTCGGATTTTTTCGATTTTTCTGTTTTTGGGCTCAAAGGTCACAGGTCATGGGTCAGGGGTCAAGGATCAACGATCACGGGTCACTGGCTTCCAAGATGACGAAATGTGACATAACAACAGGGCGGCCGAGTGGATCCTGCGCTCCTATCCCGGATCCTGTTGGCAGTGAACCTATCAAATGCTATTTCTGTTAGGTTCCTGCACATATTTTTAAAAATCAAAGCTATGATTTACCTGTACTATAAACCAAAGGGGGTTGGTAAACTTAAAAATCATGTACACCAAAGTAATAATGCCAACTTAAATGACAAAAATACTAAAAGAGCAGTAATAAAAATAATCTATATTACTTGGTTTTAGTACAATGTGGAAAGTTGAAAGTATCTTAAGTTCGTGCAGGACAGAAAACTTCGACACAATCTTCGTGTATAAAGAGTCATCTTTCACTGGGTGACTTCCAAACAACGATTGGCCGTTGAAGAGGAAAGTAGAACATGAATAGATGTGACAGTTTCATAGTCAAAAACAATTATATTTATTTTCAATAAATAACCATGAATAAATGAGTCAAGTTTCAATAAATACATTCACACAGACAATATGTAACTTGAAATAAATACATTTACACAGACCATAAATAAACACACACGCAGTGCTTCACAACATGACTAGAGAAGACGTGAATGACGCAGGACGATGCAGTCATCATGTAGAAGGAACAGAGGAAGGAAGGCCGGAGGGAACTGGCCTACTAGTTCGCGACCCACGTAGATTGGCAAGTAGATCAGCATCTGCACTCCTCTACTGCAGCACGTTGGACCATTCTTGCACCGCAGTCATCAGTAAAAGGCACAGAGGCAGGCCAGAGGGAACGTGCCCACCAGTTTGCCATCCACGTAGATTGGCGAGTAGATCTGCGTCTGCACTCCTCTACTGCAGCACTCTGTAGCATTCTTGCACTTCAGTGTGTCCACTTGCAGGCCTTCCTCCTCCATAGTCTGTGAGCCTCTCACAGTGCAGCTGTCGTGGTGCTGGAGCGGCTCTACCTGCAGCCTAGAGGACCTGTGGCTGGTCGGGGCTGCCTGTACTAAGACCAGGCACACCCATGTCAGTAGCACCAGCTGGAGGACGGCAGTCATTGTGTTGTGCTCGCTGTAGACACAGTGCTGTCCTACTGACTCGCCGCTGTCTTTATATTCACTTCCACAGGGAGCCAGGCTCTAGTAGTGGGCGATAAGTCAGGCCAGGGTAATCACAGTCACTTCCACCTCCGCTTCGCCACACGCGTCGTTTCAATTAGGAAACTTGTACTTCCCGCCTAGACTGCGCCTGACGCTTATGCCCCACAGCTCGCAAGCTTTCGCGTATACACTTCTCGGAAGTGTTCCTGATAACAGCTCTGAAGGAAAAAATAACATCTAATCTCGTGTTAACGTCAGTGTATGGGGAGGCTAATTTTACACAGTGTTAAGTATGTGAAAAAGGAACAAGTATTCTAAACTTTTAAAGGCACGGTGCTCCGTACCACCAGCATTGTTAAATTTACATTTTATTTTCGCAATGCTACTTTTTACTGGCAGAACGCAAATACAGTTATTTCAATTATGTGCATCATATAACACAACACCAGACAACAGTATTGGTAGTGTGGAGTTGGCATCACATATTGCTGGAACTTAATATCCTCACGTAATTTGCATGTCTACCCCTTTGGTGAAACGAGACATCTGGATACGGCGCTAAAAGTCACAGGTTCAAGTAAGACCTCGGAAATGTATGTTGCGTTTGATGTTAATTTATTCCACCGCGGTGGCATTAAAGAGAGGAAATTAGTAGGCCTATACAAAAAGAATATGTTAACCTTCAATATGCCTACAAATAACCAAGTGACGTGTAAAATGGAGAGGTTGGGATAACAATTTTACATGGCAAGTAATATTTTATTCAACGGGCTATCCTCTCCAGTTCAATCGTATTTTCCAAAATATCTCCAAAAGCAAGGAATTGCAGAAATAAGGCGGATTCTGAAAACAAGTTGCCTTGTGTAAATTACAGGGCAGATTGAAATTTTGCAGGGGTGTATCGATATTATAACTGGTTGGCATCGTACAAGGGAGGTATTGTATTATTAACTGTTAATGAATTTCTTACCACAAGGGCCAACCTTTTTTTAGTAAAACCATAATGTGGTAGTGTGTCTGGCTGTCATTCGTGACGTCGTGGGTTTGATTCCAGCACACTGCACACAGGGTGGTTTCTAGGTGGTTTTCCTTCCTCCTTGAGGAAATTTCTGGCCAAAACAGTTTTATTTACTCGTTTCTTTAGTGCTAAACGGAGGTCGCTTATTTTTTTTTTTTTTTTAGCCTGACTAGATCGGTTCTTTGGAATACAAACAGTATAGTATCGTGTAAAATTGTGGCGTATTTCCACGTATAAGTCAGAATGAGATATACGAACACACTCTTTCGCTTAGAAGACTATTCTAAAGTTTGCTAGCCAGACGTTGCCATTACACCACGAATGTCGTAAAACTTCCTTGCATGGCACACACTTCTCGAATCAACGGCAGCTTTCACTAAACAAAATTCCTTAAATACGAATGCATCGATTATTCAAGTTAAATATACTGCTATCGAGAAAATTCGCATTGTTTTCCTGATAATAGCGAATCTAATATCGCTGCAATCGTACAACAGCGTAATATCACAAAAAGTATTTTTGGGATTGATGAGACTAACAAATAAGACAAAGTCTTCGCAAATATAGTGAAATATATTTTAATTGTGTGATACAATTTTTAATTTTAATGTTGAAATATTTAGTGAAACTTTAAGAACTGAACATGTTTCTGTGTAGCTCTAGACACAAAAAAAAAAAAAAAAAACATTTCTCGAGGCGGCATGTGACCATAGCACTTTTCATGCAAAACAACTGCGTATTGGGGATGTTTCTGTGTTGCAGTGTGAAGCCTGCAAAAGTCCGAATTGATAATTAGGCAAAACAAAAAATAACTGCAATGTCGGACGTCGATGTTGTGTGACAAAACTTGCTGCAGTTGTGGGGAAATTAATAGAGTGGGGGATTTAAATCCAGCTCGTTCTGCCTTTTTACAAGTTTTTATTTAAGTGAACTTGCTTGTATGTACGGTAAAGGCTGTTCGCGATAAAGTGAGCACTCTTGAAATCAACCACTATCCCTACCTGCATATATTTTAACGGGCGAAATGAATGACATTCGCACAGTGAAGTTGGTAACGATGAATGGAAAGAAGTTACGTATATTAACTTCGAATAAAAAAATTTTCAGGTAGCCATTTGAGATAATTTAAATTGGTTCTTTCACTTTCTGATGTTTTTAATGCAACTAAGTGTAAATAATGGTAAGATTTGCAAAAAAAAAAAAAAAAAATCTCTTTTGTAATAATTTCACTTGACGGAAGCACGAATAAATTGACGATGACTATGGTAATGTTAATTCTACATAAGGCGAAATAATACACAATGTGCATACAAATAGCTTTTACGCAGGGCTTTCAAAACTGCTCATTTTACAGTGAACAGTTTATAGGTGTCTTTAAGGTTCTGTCCGGCACCCACCGAGTCACTAGCGATCACGATGTATTTGGTGGACATGTTGTCGATTACTGGTGGCGTGTAGACTTTCAATGCCGGGAAAATCCTCATTTACACGTGGTTGTGTGGGTGAAAGAATATCCAAACTTTTAAACACAAGAAGAAGGAATTCAAATTTTCGACCTCGTGTGTGTATGTGAAATACCATTTGAGTAGTAGGGATATAAGTCTGAGGCAAGGGCATCGGGCATCGGAGCCGGAGACGCCCGGCTACCATGTTGTTACGTCACCTGTCCGTCATCTTGGATGTCATTTACCCTGACCGTGACCTTTGATCCGTGTCCTTGACTTTGACTCCGGTGACCTCTGACACAGAACACGTAAAAATTGCGGGTTTCTTTTTTAAGAATTAAAAAAAATAGAACAATTTTTTTAAATAAAAATATCGTTTTACAAATGAAAAAATTGGTGGAAAATTTATAAAAAATTTATAATGTAAATTTTTATTAGAAATCGTTAAAAAATTAATTTATATAAAATTAAAAAAAAATTGTTAAAAAATTTAATTTAAAAATCGTTTAAAAATTGTTCAAAAATTATTTAAATGTTATTAAAAAATCATTTTTAAATGTTATCAAATTTTTTTAAACAGTTTTTCCCCGATGACCATTTTCCCTAGCAATTTCCCTTTTTCCGTTAAAAATTTTTATTAGAAAATCATTCTAAAAATTATTTTTAAAAAACTTATGTACATTACTGGATGCAGCTTTCTTTGTTTATCTGTTACTGGGGGCCGCCATCTTGTTTTTGTTCGTCATTTCTCTATATGTAACTATAGGCCACCAAATTGGTGTCATTTGTTTACATCACCTAGGTGGCACTAGTGTATTAGAATATCCGCTATCTTGGTAAGCGACTCGACCAAGTAGTAGTGTTCGCTTCACTGATTACTGCTCTCATTTTATTTAAGAATTTTATAAATAAATTCTTATTAAAAATTTATAAAATATTTACTTAAAAAACTCTTTCGGCCCCACGAATTAGTCCGCCAATGATTCTCATTGGCTGTTTACTAATTAGTCGGTAGACATCCACCACTTCCGCTCCACCCCCTCACAAACACTATCCCCAGCAGACGACTGACTCTCTCGTCTCCACTCCCCTCACCAATACTCATTCCGCCATCTTGGTTTTTTCGTTCGTTATTTGTATAATTGTACCTACGTTACTGAAGGCTACCATCTTTGTTTATATGTTACCAGAGGCCATCATTTTAATTTCTTCGTTTGTCATTTGTTTATACAGGGCCGGAGGCCGCCATATTAGTAAGCTCTCGCTTTAGTTCGACGCGCCATGTTGGCAGGCGCGTTCAACGCCATATTGGTAGGTTGTCACATTCCACCGACATCTCAGAATGCTCTCACTTCTCTTAAAAAAAAAAAAAAAAAAAAAAAATTAAAAATTAATTATAACATTGTTATATATATATATATATATATATATATATATATATATATATATATATATATACACACACGTTACTGGAGGCCACCTTCTCGGTAGGCAACCGCGAACTTGGTAGACGTCACCCATAAGCCATATGGGAAGCCAGTGACCTTGACCCCCATGGTTTTTAATGACCTTGAAAGCAAAATCTCTAGAAAAAATATACAAAAGTAAAAAAGTACATAAAATTCAGCAAACATAATAAGTTACAGACTTCTACCACCAAATTGGATGCAGATGAGCTCAAAATACTGCTGATGACTATGCGACTCCTACAAAAAAGTAAGAACTGAAGGCCAGGGATTATAGCCCATGAAGTGATGGATTGCTTTCTTCTAAAACTATAATTATAAAATTAATATTTTTTGTAAAATAATTGTTTTTTTTTTTTGTGTCAAATCTTTTCATCCCTCGCAACTTTAAAGTGGTGTTATGAGTACTCAACTATTAAGGTAAAGATCGGGCCACACAATATTGTTATAGATTTAAGAATAAAAAACTATGGATAGTGGACTGCATAAAACACATAAATTCTCTCAACATGTACAAATTTGGTGACAGTTGACGAACGAATGTAATTTTTGTAAATATGGGTTGGGGATAAATCGAAGGATTGAGCGAAGGATCGAACAAAGTATTAGAATTGATCGAAGGATTGGGATTTATAGAAGGATTTGGATTGTTTGAAGGATAGGGATTAATCGAAGGATATATATTAAGGAGGATGATTGCGAAGGATTGGACTTGATCGAAGGATTGCTGTAGATTGCAGAGGAGGAGCGAAGGATTGGGATTGATCGAAGGATTGGCGTGTATTGATGTGCATTACGGAGGAGGATTAAGAAGGTTTAGCGTGAATTGGTATGGATTGGCGTGGCTTGGTGTTTAATCTGGTGTGTGGATTGGTGTGTGGATTGGTGACTGCAGTGCTGATTGTGGCGCCGATTGCAGTGTCGACTACTGTGTCAATTGGAGTGCTGATTGAGGTGCTGATTGCAGTGGTAATGGTGGTGTGTGCGGTGCTTATTGCAATGCAGATTTTCGAGAATATTGCGAGATTGATCGAAAGATTGTAGAAAAGACAAGTTTTTTCTTAATTTTTAATCTTTTTTTTATATTTTGGGAAACTATCTGGATTTATTTTGGATTTTATTTAGATATTTTCCGATTTGTATGGATTCAAGGTTATCCAAGGTTGCAGGAATGGGGTCAATATCACAGACATGAGGTCAAGGTAAACATCACATATATCCCACATGGTTGTTGGAGTCATCAGCACCACTTAGTTGAAAATGTAAAGAAATGACAAACGGAAAAACAATATGGCGGGTGGTGTGCATTCGACAGAATGAGCAAGAGTGAGAGGGTAGGGGAGTTGAGTTTTAATACAATGCTATTTACTGGATGGGGACCAGTCCTGTGCTTGATGTGGTGTTTGGAGGAAAGCACTAAAATATAATTTTTTAAAATAATTTTTTCATAAACCTTTTTTATTAACTTTTATATATTTCTTGAAGTAAATCCTTTATTATAAGTTTTAGAAAACTGAGGATTATTTTGTTTAACTTTTTGAGTTCAAGGTCATTCAAGGTCACGTAGTCAACATCAAGGTCTTGGTTCAAGGTCACTCGGATCCAATATGGTCGCTGCGTGATATTAAAATGCCGGCTGGTCGGCTTTGGCTCCAATCCCGGATCTTGTTTTGACCAATCATTCAAGGTTATAATTAAAAAGAATAAATAATAATTTTCGTATTTTAATTTTTTATATATATTTTTTGGGAATATTTATAATAATGAGTTAAAATCATCAGGGCTTAGGTGAAAGGTCAAGGTCACCGACATCCAACATTTTGGCTAAGATGACTGACAAAACCAAGAAGGGGGATGGTCAGATCTGACTCCAGACCATGAACACTGTGTATATACAGGATGTAAACGATTCATTCCTTCCTGATTTCTGTAACTTGTCTGTAGTATTGTGATAATGCAACATGTGTTTCAAACAAATGCAATTACTAAACGTTTCCTGCTCGATTTGACCTCTGTGCAAACCGGCTTCAGCTGACCAGCAGATCGATTAAAGCCGAGCCCACAGCAGCGCGCTGCACGTGTTTTAGTACACATTTTTCAAACGATTTACGACTATTTCCCGACCCTCTGGACCACAAGTGTCCTTAATCAAATTGCTCGTCTCGGAGCCCTGTACACTGTTGTGTACAGTTGTAAACTCTTGTCGTTCACATCCTGTATATGGCATACCTTATACCTCTAAAACTAATATGGTCGCCATTGCTATGCCCTTGAAAAGAAGTTCCCAAATTTGAGTGGAATGAGCTTGTTGGCTTTTTGGGGAGCTTATTTTTTGCACATTGGGGGCTTCTACATTCTTGAGGGAAAAACGGGACATTTTTAGGGAAAAATGTCCGCCGGCCGACCGGAATGACAGAAAGAACAGCTTCGAAACGCCATTGTTTCCTACTCGGCTAAATAATTCTAAACTGAATAATTTTTTACTTTTTCTCTGTAAATAAATTAAAGGGTATTCAACAACAATAAGAAACAACTATCATCGTTGACACCAACTTGAAGCTTTTACTCAGCTGATGCAAACAAAGCTCGAATAAGTCTGGAAAATTACAAGAAAGAGACAACGCACCCTATTTGTCCGCACCCAGTTAAGTAATATTTTTCATGACAACTATTCTTACGTAGCATTACCAAAATACATCTTTTCTCTCTATTTTATGCGTAATATTTATAAATGACATATTTTAATTTGTAAATGAAACAAGTGCGATATTAAAAAAAAAAAACTTCAAACACGTCTTACATGTATGCTTTTTCAAAGGTTTGATTTAAAAAAAAGTGTGTGGATATTTAATAATTGATTATAGTTTGGTTTTCTTTTAAGTATTTGTTTCTAATCTCTGAATGTCATAATTGGTTAAACATCATACAATTTTATTTAAACCGAAGAGATTTTCCCAGTGTCCACTAAACGTTAGAAGTATTTTTAACTTACTGGATGCTAGATATATGGACAATGTCCACCCATACGACATAAATACTGGAAGGACAATAACAATAATACTTAAGATATTTGGTTTTCTTATAACACTGTGGGAAGTTCTGAGAATGTTAGCGCATGACATGAAACAACACACACTCTTCGTGTATAATGAATGACCTCTTGTTGGGTAATATCCAAACAATGATTTATTTCATTTTTGGAAAACCTTTCACTTCAGTAAAATGATTCTACCAGCCGGTGTTTACAAAAGATGCCATATAAATACTTTTAGCATAGTTTGAACGATATATCACTCATTGAAAACCACTGATATATAATGTAGCGCCGAAGAGGAATGGTGGAAATAAGACTTAACAGTTTCGTAGTCCAAAATAATTAAATTTATTATAAATAAATAACATAAATAAATAAGTCAGTTTCAATAAATACGTTCACACAGACAATATGTATCTTTGAATAAATACGTTCACACGGACAATAAATAAACACACAACAACTGGTTCACGACATGACTAGAGAAGAAGACTGGTACAAGACGGTGCAGCCATCAGTAGAAGGTACAGAGACAGGCCAGAGGGAACGTGCCCTCCAACTCGCGACCCATGTGACCCGCGAGTAAATCTTCATCTGCACTCCACTTCTGCAGCACGTTGGACTATTCTTGCACCGCAGTCATTAGTAGAAGGAATAGAGGCAGTTCAGAGGGAATGTGACTAGAGAAGACGAGCAGGATGCAGGACGATGCAGTCATCAGTAAAAGGCACAGAGGCAGGCCAGAGGGAACGTGGCCACCAGTTTGCCATCCACGTAGATTGGTGAGTAGATCTGCGTCTGCACTCCTCTACTGCAGCACTCTGTAGCATTCTTGCACTTCAGCGTGTCCACTTGCAGGCCTTCCTCCTCCATAGTCTGTGAGCCTCTCACAGTGCAGCTGTCGTGGTGCTGGAGCGGCTCTACCTGCAGCCTAGAGGATCTGTGGCTGGTCGGGGCTGCCTGTACTAAGACCAGGCACACCCATGTCAGTAGCACGATCTGGAGGACGGCAGTCATTGTGTTGTGCTCGCTGTAGACACAGTGCTGTCCTACTGACTCGCCGCTGTCTTTATATTCACTTCCACAGGGAGCCAGGCTTTAGTAGTGGGCGATAAGTCAGGCCAGGGTAATCACAGTCAATTCCACCTCCGCTTCGCCACACGCGTGTCGCCACTCGTAGGAAACTTGTACTTCCCGGCTAGACTGCGCGAGGCGCCTACGTCTCGCCTCGCAACACACTCGCGTTCACACTTTCCGGAGTTGCGGCTGATAATAACTCCGGATGAAAAAGTGTGGTCAATTTTGCATTCGCTGCTTTGTATAGAGGAAGCTAAATTTACGTAGCGTTAAGTATCGAAAGAAGGGACCGGTTTTAATCTGAAGCAGTTCCGTAATGAAGTTCTTCGTAACTATCCTAAAACAGAGACATCTCAATACGGAGCTAAATGTCGCTGGCTACTGTATGGCCTTGAAAATGTGTGTTATGTTCGATGTTAACTTATTCCATTTTCCACCCCCTTGGCAACTGTGGTTGGCGTTACGCAAAGAAAATTAGTACACATAAACGATATATTAACATTAACTTTCCAAACAAATCAACGGCTTATTCCGGCTGCTGCTGCTTTGCAGTATAAGGATCACAAAATTTTGTATCGAACCTTACAAAATCGCAAATTGTTTACTGTTAAACTGTTGAACTAGCACAGAGGTATACGTAACGGAAATAACTACATTTGCTATGTATCAATGAGTAAGTCGGTTTATAAGAAGCGGTCATTTTGTGAAAATAATAATTACGTATAATATAAAGGGATATGCTGAACTCCAGCTACGAACTTCGTGATACGATTGGTTATCGAAACTGGGGTAGAAAATAGAATACGACTTATGGCTATGAACTAATGTGATTATTAAAGGAGAGATGCGCCCTTGAAAATTGGGAATTAAAAAATTATTTATTTACGAAATGCCAGGAACAACGTGAGATAAAGCAACAAATTCGAGTGTAGTGTTAGCATGATTTGATATTTGCCATCTGTGATGAATATTCGACGGGTGATAACAATTGATAAAGATATATGGGTAACAAACTTTTGTTGGTTAATAACGCGGCACACTCTGATTTCCTAACAACGAGAGATGTTATTATTTTTAAGAAAACTTTGCAAAACAGGTTAAGTAAGAAGAATTTAATACATTTCTGTTTCGTTTTATGTCTGAAATGAACAAGTCAAGTTTGACTGTATAACGTTTCTTAGAGCTATAACCTTTGTTGTGTTCTCTAATAATTTGAGAAAGGAAGTGCATTTTTTTTCTGAAAAGAAATGTTAACTGAACCGAGGTAAAAAAAAAAATCCTCTGTGTTTATTTTGAGAAAGAATGTTCTTTATTCTAACATATGTCAGCACAATGTTATGTTTCTTATATTTTAAGGATTTCGTATATTAGCTATTCTCTGCAACTTGGAATGTCGCTAAGCTTTCAAACTGGTCGTAGTTTATTTCAGGAATAATTTTAATACTGCGAACCATGTGAAACTGTAACATTTGTTACCATGAGCTATCCATCATGTTTTTTTTGTATAAAAGATGTCTGTTATTGGTCTTTGTCAGGGGGGGGGGGGTCACCTTCTGTTCAGGTCTCGACTAGTTACTACCGAGTGAGTTTGTTCATATGGGAGTATTCCTGCTTCGCATTAGGTTCTTACTTCTATCCACATAGTCTAGAGATGAATTGGACAGGTTTACATCTTCAGAGCATGTCCACATGGCATGCGCACACTTACCCCTATTTTTTCTACGTTTCTATCCCAGGTAGACTGCG
This sequence comes from Dryococelus australis, assembly GCA_029891345.1. Classification (NCBI taxonomy): domain Eukaryota; kingdom Metazoa; phylum Arthropoda; class Insecta; order Phasmatodea; family Phasmatidae; genus Dryococelus; species Dryococelus australis. The sequence continues at coordinate 87,746,904 of CM057003.1, read as the reverse complement.
TTGGTAGTGGTTTCCCCCCGTACCGAGAAAATGGGGTGTAGTGTGCGGCCACGGTGCGTATTAGCCACTTTGTGTCCCAGCATTGGACTGTTTTTCTGCCAATGAGACTGCCATAAACGACGTGGGTGTGCTTTGAGACCAAAAACTTTTTTTTATGTAAACAAATGTTTTGATATGTTTGGATGTTTCCTCTAAACAAGTTTTAGTGCATTATGATTAAACTCAAATTGGTAGAAGTATGCTATTCATATAAAAGAGCTTGTCTTTTGAAACATAAGATATAAACAAATATGTTCATCACTGTTGACCACGTGACTACATCAGTTTCATTGGTGTGGGGTAGGTCAGTGTTGGGCACATGCGCAGAAGACGCTAATCACTCTTCCTCATATTTATTCATTGGTCTCTACGCACTGGTTCTTCCACCCTTAGTCCATGTCGGTGTTTGTATTTGTGCACTTCTTTATTAAGCAACGTTCCAGCCCTCGCCAGTAATATTCAAATCATACGTCCCTGCTGTGCGTGGTTAGTTCAGCATTTCGAAAAGATTTGCTTAGGATCAGTGGCGGATCCAAAGGTAAAGGGGGAGAGTTGTGCTGGCTGTAGTTTCCTAAATGAAATTAATTTCTGAACTAATGTAGGTTAACAGAATCCAGTTTAACATATCGTAACGTGGATAAATTCGTAAGGCGTACGAGCAGGAGACTCACAAATAATTATACTTGATTTATAGTGGCCACTAAGCGAAAAGCAATATTGTTCGTGCTATTGAGAAAAGTGCAATTGCCACAACGCGTAGCGGATATTTTCAAATGCTCAGTGGCCGTAATCGCACAGAACACATTGTGGAAGTTCACCATTACCCACACCGCATAGAGAATAAAAATTTCGACCAATTGGCAAATTTGGCGATTGCAAGTATCATATGTTCAAGATTGTTCTAAACTACACTGGTACAAACTTTGGGAGATTATGGGTTATGGAAAATGAAGTACAACATAAAATAATAAAAATATGACCAAACATGATTATTTAAGGAAAGGCACAACATTTGAAAATTGGGAATTAAAATTAGTTATTTGCAAAATGTCAGATACTATGTAGGACGAAACGATAAATTCGTTAATAGTGTTAGCATGGTTTGGTATCTCCCATGTGTGGTGGTCAATATCGCCAATGATACACTCCTGTGGACGGTTCTCGAGAAAACATGCAACACCTGAAAGGGTGGCGTGTGTTGCCTGCCACATATGCAACCTAATGACAAGATATGTGATAATCCGGCCAATGATTACAGATGGCAGATTTCAAATCAGGCTAATACTATCCGTGAATCTGTTGTTTTATCTCACGTAAACGTCGACATTTTTAAATATAAAAAATTTTAATTACCAATTTTCAAGGGATTTTCTTTCCTTTAATAATTACCTTAATCCATTATATGTTCTGTATCTTATTTTTTTTATACAGAATCACCTTACAACGTTTGTAACTAGAGTTCAGGATCATCATGTATATGTATGTGTGTGCACACTCATGCGGAGTTGAATAAGATATATCTACCAAGTAGCGTGTAGTACCCTCTTTTCACCCTGGTGGCAATCTTGATGAGGACTGGCATGAAATCTACAAGACACCAGAAGCAGTTGTGAGTCATATTGATCCATTACCGTTGCACAGCCTCCCACAATGCACGGAGATCGGTTCGCAACAAGATCGACGGCATGAAAATCCCTATCGACAGTACTCCAGATGTGTTCGATATGATTGTGGTCAGTTGAAACGGGGGGGGGGGGGGGGGCAAGTAGGTAACCTCAAATCCATGGAGTGTTCTGCCAAACACACTGTCACAATTCGGGAGCGGTGGGCCGGTGCATTGTCGTGCTGTGCGTGCAGGATTCCTGCTAAGTGCTGTAAGCGTAGAAATGAGTGCTTATGATCTGCCAGCAGGTCCCTTTATAATTCGCTGTTGAGGAATTATAGCACGTTTACAAAGGGACACATTTCGTGCCACGTAAATTGTCCCCATTCGATAATACCACTATCAGAGGCCTGAACTGTACCCTTTTTACACGAATGATTCCCAACTTAAAGTGCTTTGCGATACTTTCGTACCCTGATATTAGCGTGTACCAATGTATATAACTCGACTCATCCGTCCAGGTGACTATTTTTTCCCCTGCGTCGGCGATACAGTGGCAGTGTTCCCGTTTCCACTTAAATTGTTGAGCCTTGTGAATTGCTGTGAGCAGAGACACCCTATTGGATCGGCGGCTTCTGTTCGCCATAGTGAGGAGATGGTCCTTGACTGCATGAACTGCTCACATACCGTTGTTGTTCAGCATTGAATTGGCAAGTGATCTGCTGCACTGTGGCTTGTCGATCCACTGTTATCAACCGTGACAGCTGATGGCGATCATTGTCATCTATATGTTGTAAAATCTTGACATGATGGCCCATGGAAATGCCAGTTCCTGCGCGACTTCGGAGATAAGAGTACCCCATACATCTGTCATCAACGATCTGGCCACGATTAAATGATCTGAGAACATGTTTCTTCCCCATTATACTCTCGACGATTTCTCAGATGGCGAATATTGTTGGACTCTATTCCATTCGACGCGGAGACCATAGTGCCATTTCTCCAACACGGGATGTGTCTCTAATGCAAATATAAATCAGGTCCAAGCATGATATACTGTTTCTATGTGATGACACACCAGGCTATTATGCTGTTATGTTCTGCAGGTTGTTGAGAGATCTTGGACGTGCCTATCTAGCATCAATGACGGATTTGGAGTAGCGGCTGAATGCAAGGGCGAAGGGAGATTGGAGCACCCAGAGAAAAACAGCCAGCTGTGGCAACGTTCTCACCTTTCCCTCATCCAAAAATTGTATGTGGCCGCACACATAATTGAACCCGGATCGTCCTTGTGGGATGCCTGTTTGATAGTTCAATAACTACAGCGGGTGTTAGACATAAAATATAATAAGTAATTGAAGTAACAAGAAAAATTTTGTTAAAAATAAAGGTCTGGCTGCGAAAGGCACACAACCGTGGATTTTACGCGAATAAGTATGTGTTAGCGGTTAATGTTTAGTTTTGGACACGGTATTTAAATTGGAAGAAACGAAATGGCTTTTATGGCTTTAAGTGACAGATCAAGAGAAACGCTTTCGTTTAAGAACCAAAATCACCGCGCTAGTACATCGGAGACCAAATCTAAAGCATAGATGGCCAAACAGGTGAGGAACGCATTATTTATCTTTCACATTCAGACAAGACTACAATGGTGTAGAATATATAATGGTCAGGAAACAGTGGAAAATTCATGTTGGGTCATACATTGCTGAACCGAGCATGTTATCGATTCGATGAGTGCCCGAATAGCTTCCTGGGGTATCATGTACCCTGTGGTGTTGATCCGAGTTCACAGGTCGTCTTTGTTTCGTGAGGTTGGGAAGGTATTCAACCGACGTCCCATCGTGTGTCACAGATTCCCAATTATTCGCCATAAATAGGAAGATCAGGACGACCAAGTTAGCATCTGCACACTTCGCAAAGCATTGAAGTTGATCTGAGCTGTATGTGGCGGAGTGTTATCCTGTTGAACACGTGTATTTGGGATGCCCTGCAGGTATGGTACTGCTACGTACCGCAGTACCTCTTCAACATAGCAGCGTGCCTTTAAGTTTACCGTATTGCGTACTAAGCGTGAGAGGCTGTTGAGGCTGTTGCCACTGATAGCAGCCTAAACAATGAACACACCTTGACGGACTGTGCTGTGCATCAAAACGATAGAGGAATCTGCCCGATGACCATGTCGTACCCAGACTCTTACACGGTGATCACCATTGGTGAGACATACACGGGATTCGTCACTGAAGAGTACAGCATCCCATTCTGCATCTCACTCAGCTCTAGTGCGACACCTTTCTAGGCGATGATGACGTACGGCTGGACAACAGACCTTCCTCAGCCATTTGGCGCGATATTGTCCGTGTTGATATCGGAAAAAACTAACCCGTATTCCTCATTACGTAAAATGGTGCCTGTCGTGGACTGTGGACGTGCATGACGTCCGAAGTGACGACCTGAGTGCTCTGACGTCCGTCTCCGAACTTCGGTCACTACTATGACGATGTATGTACACTTCCTTCCTGCTGGAACCTCTGTCGCCAAGTGCGACTGATGGTTGTGGCGTCACGTTGCGTTTTCTTCCGCAATACGGCGCAAGGACCAACCGGCAGCACGGACATTTACGACGAAACCTCTCGCAAACTCATCCGTCTGATGTAACATGCGTACGATGGCAACCTAAAGGCACAGAAACCTTGTTCTTTCTTCAGACACATAGGAGCCAAAACTCTGACACCGCGCGGCCGTGACTTTTTTTTTTGTGGCGACTTCGCGTGCTGGTTGTAACTCGCGTGGTACGTCTTATTGGACAAAAATGGTAATCAAATACATAACAGGCATATGTACATTGGCTCTACACGTTTTATGGTCCTACATTCGCGCCTTAATTGTGTAGTATTTTCTCTCAGGCAGTGTGCATATTTTGAAATAATGTTGTAAGTAGTTTTTTATTGCAAATTGAAGTAATGAACCAAGAACTGTCCATCATCATGGGTGGTTGGGGTGAGGACGCACCCCCCCCCCGCTAGATGAAAACTTGGGGTGTAGAAACCACGCCCCATCAGCATTACACAGTGGTTATGATCTCGTAGATTATGACATGTGCTGAATACCACGACATACATTAGACACCTTTGTCTAATTGTCTTCGGAGATTTATCGCCATGAAAATATAAGAATCGTATACACAGTTACTATGTAGTCTAGCAGGAGTACCTTCTCTCACTTAGAATACTAACTCTTTGGACAACATTAAACAGACTGCTGTAAAGTGAGTGAATGTTTTGCATAAAATTGTTGAACTAATATATAAGTTAATGTTCCACTCTGACTTGGCTTCATCCAACTGTGTATACTGCAGTTGGCATAACGAGTGTGTTTGATGACGCGGTGGTCTGACCGTCTTGCATTCACGAGGTCCAAACTTCGATCCCAGTAGGCGGTGCGGATGTGCTTTTTCCCAAGTTTTTTTTTACCTTCGCGCACCAGATGAATGCCGGTGCAGTTACTTGACATCTCCATATTCAGGGTAATCTTAGTATACAGCTATGCATTTTAAAAGGTGGCTAACTAAACACTGTGAAAGCCTTGCGTTGGAGGTACTTTTCTTCGTGTTTGTATTCTTCCACCACAGTTGGAACTTCCATTTTCATGGAGACGAGGGCTTCATTAAGGCGTCGTTCAATCAAAACTGTGGAAAATTTAGGGACATAAATGTGTTGGTTATAGCGCTTATACTCACCCTCATGTGCACGATAAACCGAAACTAAATTGAATAAAATTTATATCCACGAATTTCTAATTTTACACTTTTAATACGATGTTCAGATATGAAACAACATTCGGCACATCACTGGCAATTTTGCTGGAAGTATGCGATCTAGAGTGTCTTCTTACGTTTGATTCTTATAAAAATCTACAGGAATCTACCACAAGTAACAATGGAATAAGGAAGTAAGATCAGGGGTATGATAATATTTAATTAAATATGGATAGTTGATTAGTAAAAATTATTTCAATCTTTCGTGATCTAAGCTTGACCTGGGCTTTGGTAAGACGGAATTCTCAGGAGGCACTTACAAGGTTTAGGCACAGAGTAGATATGTACACAGAGGTGAAATTACATAGAGGTTCCTTTGATGTGGACGTATAGGGTGTTCACGGTAAACTGAACAGTTGTGAAAGCCCTGCTTTAAATCTACTTATATTCACGTAGAATTAACACTGCCATGGGCCTCATCACTTTATTTATGCGTTGGTCAAGTAAAACAGTGCAATTATTAGAAAAATAATTATTTTGCAAATCTACTAAGTTTTGCACGTGGATGCATAGAAAAACAGAAAGCGAAATCAATAATTTAAGTTATCACAAATGGTCACCTAAGATTTTTAAACCGTCGTTAAGATATGGAACTACTTTTCCTCCATCATTACCGATTTTACTGTGTGCGTGTCACTCAGTGCACCCGTTAAAATAGATGCAGGTAGGAGCAGAGACTTTTTTCTAAGGTTGATTTCAAAAGTGCTCGCTTTATCGTTTATAGTGAACAACCTTACATTTAGCCGCATATATATATGTGTATGTATATATTTGGGCAGTTCTTGACAACGAGGTCTTGAGAGCAAATGAGGGTGACGTGAGGTGAATATGGAGTAGCACCTGAATGCTTGTAAGGGGGGGGGGGGGAGATCCCCGCGATATAATCCGCCGATCAGCGGCATTGTCCAGCTCGATTCCCACATGCGAAAATCTCGGGGCGACCCCGCCGGAAACCGAACCCAGTTCGTCAAGAGATGGGAGGCAAGTAGCCTTCTGACCATGACACCACCGCGGCAAATAGTTGAGTTTCTTATCGGTTACCTCACCGACCAAATATTTATTTTATTTGTAAACTTGATTGTGGCCACCCCTACAGCAGTGCGCGATGTTACGCGAGTGCCGAGGGAACGTTGTCACAGCGGGACCAGTTCTTAAAAGTCAGTTGGGATACACGTAGGTAGTGGTATGGAGTTTTAGCAGACTACAATCAAGTTCTTAATTACCCGGAGGAAAACTATGAGTGTAGTTAGGGCACAGTGCAGTTTGTAGCTTATGGTTGCTTTACAATATCTCCCGCCTTGCGAACGCTAGAGGTTAGAAGAAGAGAGAGCTTACATTTAGTAAATCTAATTTAAACCACTACCCATTCCTTCTCTATAATTTGAAACCGTAGCCCATGTTTCATATTCAGACATGATATCTTGCCGGTGAGGGCGTGCTCTGGGTATTTTAAAGCTCTGTGTATTTCCTAGACGAGGAATCTTGTGTCACAGTTACATTACTTCAGCTGCCGAAGTGTCAGACATATAATTTTTGAGCCAAATTATGAAAGGTAGGGAAAAAAGCTGAATGTAGGCAATTTGGTTGAAAAGAGAAAACGATCTTGGTAGAAAAAAAATTATACACATATCCCGAACTTGAATACGATGTTTATATTTAAATGTTGCTACGACAGCCATTAGCCGAAGTTTATATACATAATAAGACTCGGAGGATCAGGGAAATGCTTGGAATAACGCAAGTAATGGGGGAAAAACGGTGATGGGAAGAAAAAAGAAACCAACCAGTAGGAAACGAGCGACATTGCCAGCTTTGTGTATACGAACGGGATTACGGCAGAATTCGAAATCCCGTACTTGTAGAGACAAGATTATGTCGTGAATAGTAATAAAAGCGAAATAACACCGAAATGCAAACTATCGCATAACGCTGAAACTTATGTTAAAACACGTAATAAAATGATTTTAATTTAAATACTTCATTTTGCTAGGGAATCCAAGACTAACAATTTGTACTGAAAATTTATGCCCCTAGTGGTAATAAAAGTAATGTGGATATTCAACGCAATTGTTTTCAAAACTGACTTAAAGATGGTTGTCACAAAAATATAATTCTCAGTTATTAACGTTATGTTTGAGTGAATAAGAGCAATAACTATATAAGATACTGCATAGATGTGACCCAATAAAGTTATAACTTAATGTTAATAACGCAAACCACAGAAGCAAATATAAAAATACTAACATTTACTTTATGCATTATTTTTTCCTATAAAGTGTGTGTTTTTTTTTAAATTCTGCTATAGTGATCTGTGTTATTTCAGTTACAGTAAGGCGTTCCAATTGCTTATGTAGTTGCATATACTTTTGTATTTTTATTTATGCATGTAAAATGCATTATTATTTACTGTGAAGAATATTCATAACTCAAGAAAACAATAACTGTATTAAAACCGCACATAATAATAGTTATGTGATGATACAGACGAAATAAATGTTTTTATAATAAAATTCGTATTATAATGACATCGTAAGACCCATAACACAGAAAGATGGTATTTTTATAAACGGAATTTGCTTTGAAATAACACCACAAGATGTCGTATACGTATGTGCTCTTGAACGGTATAAGATGATTAGGAAACAATATGCTGGAGATGAACGCAATTTTAATGAACGCTACTACGAGCTGGCATTACTACGAGACAGCCGCCTTAATTGATGCAGACCCAAAGTGGATGAGAGAATGTTGACGCCAACGGTATCAGGCTGCCCCATTCTACTGATGGCCCTGTCACGAGATAGTGTGAATAATGACTTCGGTAAATGAGCCGGAGGCAAGGATGCCAGATGACAACAGAAGAGACGTATATACCGCTGGCTAACTGTCGTAAACTGAAGTAAACAGTTGTACTCACTCCACTTTAGAACAAAAATATGTAAATTCATATTGACATGCACTAAAATATGGACAGTTATTTCTTTGCATGTTTCGAAAGTAGTTAGGAGTTCATTTTTAGTAAAAAAAGTTTGCTGAACATAGCTTGCTAAATTGTACACACAAAACAAATAAATAGATTAAAAAAAGCTCTTCATAAAAATTATATTTATTGTTAAATATTTAGAGTCAGCTTTCAAATTATTGACGTACAGTCGATTTCCTTGTTATATATATATATATATATACACACACATATATATATATCGCAGAAATTGATTTCATTATAAAATTAATTTTTATTTGAGGGGGGGGGGGGGTGAGCTCTATAGTACTGCAAATATGTTAACAGTAAATTTTACTCTCAAAACTTTTAGTATGTACATATTAAAAAATAACTGTAGAAATTTGAGCATAGCGGTACACAAACAGGTTTGCGACCCTATATTCAATCGTATGTAGTACAACTTAATAAAAGTATTCATATGCATCCTACTATAGTTGTACGTCTGGCAACATTGGTCGGGGGTGAAGATACATTGGCAGGGAGACGGGGCAGGATATTTTGTTAGTATTTAGAGCAAATCCGCAGCCTACCACTGCAAACTTTCTGTGATTGAGAACTGGGATGGATACCGTAGTAGCGGAATGTTAGTACTCTACAGGGGGGTGGGGGGAAATGACCCTTAGTTAAAGAATTTTTAGAAAAACTACAAATAATATATTGGTAATTCTACAGCAACTGTGTGTGATATCTTATAAATGCGTGTTTATGCACTGTAGCAATACTGTAAATACAAGTTATACAAGTTGACCTGTGCAGCTGTGAAACTACCACTGGGGAATTTTAAAATCCGTCGACAGTCTTTCAGATTACTCCAAGATTGACTTCAATCGTGTAGGTCACATCGCGATTACCTGAGTGTACGGAAAGGCTTTTTACGGTAAAATGAGCACTTTTAGAATTCCTGCTAAAGATCTTCTTGCGTGCACTTTGTGTATTATTCCGCTGTATATAAAATTAAAATTGCCATGGGTATCATCACTTCATTCACCCGTCGGTCAACTGAAACTGTGAAAGTATTAGAAAAATAAATATTTAATAAATCTGCTCATTTTTACATTTCGATGTATTTAAAAAAAAAAAAAGCAGAACGCAAAAGAAATAATTTAAGTTATCACAGATGGTTACCAAACACTTTCTATTCAACGTTAAGATATGGAACTACTTTCCATCCGTCGTTACCAACTTTGCTGGGCGAATGCCACTCAGTGCGCCCATTAAAATATATGCAGGCAGGGGAAGTGGCTTTTTCCTAAGGTTTATTTCAAAAGTGCTCACTTTATCGTGAACAACCTTTATGATACAACATCGTTTCCTGAGCCTCTAATCTGTTATTAACTGTTTTATTATTTCCAGTGTTAATGCCAGTATTCTTATGTACCGATAAAATCGCTTTTAAAAATATGTTAATGAAAATACATTTTTTCAGTTCACTCACTTTTTTTTTTCTCCCAAACCCTTGTGTAACAGCTGAACTAAACTTTACGAATGCTTGTGAGAACTCAGGCAAATGACCCCAAGTAATAAGGTGTTGGGATACATAACCGTATCTCCACTGTACGCATTCTGTTCAACTCGCCTCCCACCGAGGCGAACCGGGTTCAATCCCCGGCCGGGTCACTCCGGATCTTCGCAAGTGGGAATCGTGCCGGGCGATACCGCTGGTCAGCGTGTTTTCTCGGGGATCTCCCGTTTCCCCCGCTCTTGAATTCCGGCGCTACTCCATTCTCACCTCATTTCATCCTCATCAGCTCTCGAGACCTCGTTGTTAAAGTCACCCAAATCTCTCTCTCAACTCAACGTGCTGTTCAGCCAAGAGTAACTGTTCGCCCATGTTTGGAAGCCGCAGACAGGGAAAATAATGCACAGGCTTTTTTTTTTGCCGTATGTGGCGTCAGCACTCATACGTAACGTAGGAATGACGTCACAGACCGTGACGACCTACACACGGTCGTTGCCGCTACAGCTGGCGGATGTCAACACGGGCCCTCTCCGTACGCGGACGCGGGGGGGGGGGGGGGATGCGCGATAACCGCGACCGCAAGAAATGTTGTTTTAGATACAGTTAGTTACAAAATAAGCGCAGCTTGTGGCGGTGATACCATAGACTAAATATGTGGTAGACATATCTCGCTGGCTGCGCACGACCAATCTCCGTGTCCCAACATTGAACTGCTTTTCTGCCAATACGGCTAGCCAGAATGGCATGGATTTGGTTTGAGGTTAGAGCACTGGTTAGTAAACAAGTGACTTTAAGATGTTTCTATATTTCCTCTAACCAATTTGTAATGTTTTTTTGATTAAATTCAAACTGGAAAAAGTATTTTATTAATATAGTAGTTCGTGTCATTTAAAAATCAACATACAAACACGTTCATCGTTGTTGACCATGTGACTTTGACAGTTGTGTTCTATGGTGTTAACTGCGGCGAGTAATGAGGGAAAAATCGTGTCTCACGACCGCTCATCCCAATGTTGACTGGTTTAGGCTGGACTCACAACCGTCCGTCGCATCTGTCAGTCGCCCGTCCGTACGGTGGTCACGTGATCTTCAACCAATCGCAGGGCGAATTTTTTTTCTGTGCATCAATCCGTCAAATATTTCGCAAACTTTATAACTTGCTGGGCGACGAACGGATGGACCACTGCCTTCTGACGACATTCCGCAGACGCCGATATCCACTTTAAAATAAAATGCAAGGCGGTTGATATATGTTTATGTATCATTGGTAGGGACCTGCAAAATTCACGTTATTATTTGGCATCAAGCTAAACTTCACAGCACTATATATACTCGGGTTGGCGTCGTTTCTCCACTGGATGCTGCATAGATGTGAAGCCACGCCCCGTTCTGACTGAACTGCATGGGATTGCGGCACACGATTACGAAGTGTTCATTTATTGGCGCAGAGTTACCAGGGGCGTGTCAAGTTAATTACTGTCCAGTGGCAAACATATTGCAAAGCTAAATGTGTTTTAAGATAAACGTGTCCCTAAATAATAACGCAAATTTTGCTGGTCGCTAATCATTGGTGGTAATTTCTAGAATTTAATCATTTCTTATCACGTAAAAAAAATTATTTCCCCAAAAGTTTCTCTCTTGAAAACGTATTTACAACGAAAATATACTTCCAACTAAAGAAAGATCATGCTGTTGAGTTGTCACACTGTAATTTTACCGTACATGAGGATTGACGGGCGACGGATGGTTGTGAGACAGACACATGACTGACTGACGGACGGGCGACTGACGGGTGTCATGGATGGCTGTGTGAGTCCAGCTTAAGAGGAAAGCTATTTTAAGTTATCACTTCTCCCTACTCACATCCACAACCCCGCCAAAAATTGTCCGTACTTTAGTTGGATTCACCTGCTGTCTATGACCTACTAATTTCACCAGAATTATTACCACCGTGTTGCATGCCAGAGCTTATTTAAAAAATATATGTAACAGTTGTATATACATACACGTGAAAGCAGCATGTGGATATTTGATATGAATGATGTGTTTTTTTTTATTTTTTTATTTTTTTTATGTGTTGTTGTTGTGAGCCCTGGAGTGTTCGTGTGGGAAAAGCCCTCCGACCGGGAGGTACATATGGGCTTGAATGAGAATGAGGGGGCGAAAAGTGTAAGGGCGGGGCTGCTGGGGAGGAAAAATCTTACCAAGTTATTGGGGAGCGTGCTTACCTTGGAGACTGGGCACGCATGAAGGGGAGATTATTTCATTTTGAATTCGGGGCGGAAATGTATGTCAGTTAATTGGGAGAGAAAAGGTGATGGGACGTCAAGTGGGGCGAAGAAAGTGACGGGGGTGATGGGGGCAGCGCTAAGTCAGCCTTGGCCTTGGCCTTCGTCAGGTGTCCGGCGGTGGTCCATGGTCCTCGGCGTCCTCTTCGTCCTCGGCGGCGGGGTGCAAGTGCTGCGTTGAAAGGAGAGGGCGGCGAGGATACGGGGTAGGCGGTAGCGGGTTGGAGAGTTGAATGATGAGGGGGTTGGTGAGGTGGCGGGTGCAGGAACGCCGGAAACGGTCGGTGAGGGTGGCGAGGATGGTGTGGAAGTGCGGGACGCGGGCGGTGGCGAGGACCTGGTCTCGGGTGACGGGGAGGGGGGGCGGTGGATGAGGCGAAGGGATCGGAAAAAGATTTGGGTGGGCGGGCGGAGCGCGTGGGTGGTGACGTGGGACCAGGCGGGGCAGGCGTAGGTGAGAATGGGGATGACGAAGGTGCGGAAGACGGTCGTGCGAATGGAGGACGGGGTTCCTGCGGAAGGGCGGAGGACGGGGGCGAGGTGGATCATGGCGGTGCGGGCCTTGGTGGTGACGGAGTCGAGGTGGGAGATGAAGTTGAAGCGGGAATCGAAAAGGACGCCGAGGTAGCGGGGGTTTAAGTTTACAAGGGGATTAAATTATATATATAAATTAATATAATATATAATATTATAAATATAATTTAATATAATATATAATATATAATATAATATATATAATTTGTATATATAATTTAATCCCCTTGTAAACATAAACCGCCACATCATTCATATCAACTATCAACATGCTGCTTTCACATGTCATTTTTTTTACTTCGATGCAGTTTACAACAATGTGACACCTTTTTCAATAGTACATACCACTGCCGTAGAAGACATGGCCTGGACACTAGCTTGAAAAGTTGATGCCCTTATAGACCCATTTAGTTCATGAACCCAGCCGCAGAGCGCTACTGCAGAAGTAGTGCTGGTGAGCGGCATTGCAATTTTTTCTTAGAACGGGAAAATGGCGTTAATATCTATATGGTGTTATCCCTATATCAGCAACTCTAACGACAGTAGTTTGCTTGCAGCGCTCTGCGGCTACTGCATGAACTAAATCAGTCAATAAGTGGGTCAATTCGCTAACATTGTTAGATAGGCTAGTATCCAGACCTGTCTTCTACGGCCGTGGTACATACCAGGTTAGTAGTTGTCCAAATACTGCAAAAGAGATAGTTTCATTGTATACACTTGGTAGATACCTCTTTCAAATCTCCATTGCATGGCTACCTTCAAAGTAAGTTTTATCGAAGTTATATTTATTGATATTAATTGACCTGACTATGTCTGCAGTATTTATAGAGCAAGAATTTTAATTTTGATTACATGTATTACGTAACTCTCTTATTTAGTTTTTGGAACCCGTCAACCAATGATCGCAACAGAAGTTGTCACAGAGATTTTTACTTTCAAAATTTATATTTATTTTTTGCAAATTTATTTGTTTTGTGATTCTCTGTTACCATGATGCATTCTCACAGTTTTGATAAAACAGGTTTACTGTAGATTTGTCAGGGAGAGGGATGAGATTGTTAAAGCACTTGGGTAGGAGCATAGTGGAGAATTCTCAGAAAGTGTTAGGTATTTCTCCTCCTGGCGAGGCTTCCAATACGGACGATGTCTAAGATTCAAATTAATCAAGTGGAGAGTCACTTGGTAATTTGTATCGGCTTCCTAGCAGATGTTTGAGATCTGTAGTCCTAATAATTTACGCAGATAATAATTCCACAGATAAAGTTATTCACTAAGTTCCCGCAAATGCTTCAGCCGGAAGCTACCATGCAACAATGGATAAGTCTGCGTAGCGCCTCTCATAAATGACCCTGGCGCAGAAACTCCGAACACCAGTCGGATGCCAGTGTTCAGTGTTCCGCCAAGCCTAAGTGACGACGACCAAGGGAGGACTAAAGGCAGGACAAGGTAGGATACCAGCCAGCAAGGAGGTACTACTCCACGCCTAAGGGGCCACGGTGGCTGAGCGGTTAGACTGCTTACCTCCCACCAAAGCGAACCAGGTTCAATACCCGGCCGGGTCACCCCCGGATTATCGCAAGTAGTAATCGTGCCAGACGATGCCACTGGTCAGTGGGTTTTCTCGGGGATCTCCCTTTTCCCCAGCCCTTGAATCCCAGCTGCTCCATTCTCACCTCATTTCATCCTCACTGGATCTCAATAACCTGTTGTTAAGAGCCTCCCAAATATTTCAACTCAACTCCACGCCACGCCAAGGAAGGCGATTATGTGTTACACCTTGATTTTGAGCCTTTTATAGAATGATAATATCTGTTCAATATATTTTCATAGACAAATATAAATTGAAAATTGGTTTTATAATCATTCTGCTATATGATATTTCTCTTTCCTGAGTTATCCTTTCTCGCGTGAAGTCCTGAAGGAAATCAATCGCATTCAAATGTATTTGCCGATAGCCGGACTTAGCCTTGACAAGTGCATTGTCAGTGTCGAAGCAGTAAAATTGTTTCTTCAAAATCAACGTAATGAAACTGTAGAAAGGTCAATAATCTCTTCATACACAAAGTGCGAGGCAATGGGCATTTCGACGCATGAAAGAATAATATTTTTGAAAAGAATGTTAGGTAAAAGGCGAAGGATGTTGGTGCTGGTTTGACATTGTCAAAAGAGGTGAGATCTACGTTTGAATTCCTTGGCTGCTTTCATTAGGAACTTGAGAATCGCTCAGCGACGATGAGTTAAGTTCGGCCAACATTCACAATTAATGAGCTGTACACACTGAGCTTTCCAACAAATGAAAAGTCTTAACGAGCATATTCCAAACATTATCGAAACTTTTGACGAGTTTTCTGGTGAAGATATTCGTGTGGAAATCGAACGACTTCGGGGGCATTTGGAAGCTACGAAAATCAGCGTAGAAGATGCAAAACTTGGACATCATTGCAGTTTTTACAGTTGATCGTGAAATGGGACTTGTTTAAGATTCTCATTGACTGTGTTTCTACTTCTTCGTGAGAGCCATGTTTTTCAAAAATTAAGTCAATGAAATTCTTTCTTCTCTCTAAGATGAGCCAGGCAACATTGACAAACCTAGCATTATTTCCAACTGAAAATTAATATGTTGAGAAAATAAATTTTGATGCCATAATTAATTAGTTGACTGAAGTTAAGACTCGGAAGCACAGGCTGTAGACCTTCTGATTTGTTAGACTGCAACTCTGTTTATGTTTGTTTTGTGTAAAATCAATGCACTGTTTGATAAGTGATCTCGCTTTACCTAACAATGTAGTCACCTGCTTCTAAACTAATAAGTGTGTGTATAGGGGATGTCACAGCGTGTCCCACCCCGGGTGTCAAGTAATCTATGACAATGGCTCGCTGTTAAGGGTAGTTTTCGCTATATACGGCTGGACAGAACATAACAAAACATATTAGAATGGTACCAGTACCCAGTTGAAAGCCGTAATTGGTCTTAGTTACTTACATTTGAAACTAAATGGGAAAATAGTCGAAACATAAAATTTGTCGCTTTATAAAAATTAAAAACAGATTAACTTTTAAAATTACAGAGGCTTAAAATTATATTTTGTTACAGTCTAAAAGAAAAGGTTACGTTATAATTTAAAAACTTCAAAAGTTAAAATTCATTCCTCTGCCTGTGAGCAACAAACCTGCCTCGACTAATCGACGCGACACTTCCCGTGTGGATATCAGAGCGTCCAAAATGCCCCGTGCTCTTCCTAAAATGTCGCAAGTTTTGAATTGTGGGTGTAAGATGGCGTGGCGCCTGACGCAACAATATGTGTGTTCTGACGCCCGTCCCCGAACTCCAGTCCCACTACGATGGCGCTCGCTTCCTTCCTGGGTTCTCTGTCGCCAAATGCGACTGACGGCTGTGACGTCACGTCGCATTTCTTCCGCAACACGGCGCAAGGACAAACTGGCAGCACGGAGACCTACGTTCAAACCTCCTGTCAACTGGTCCGTTTGACGGGATAGCAAACGACTGCGTCTTAAAGGCAGTGCAACGCTTTGACCGCTGCCCAGACTCAGTAACAGCCAAAATACTCGTTTCGCTTGTCCGTGATATCTTTTAATAATGGCTTCACGTGCTGGTTGTCTGCCTACGTCACGCACGCGGTTCGTGTGATTGGTCAGAAATGGTAATTAAGTGCATAAAAGTAATATGTACACCTGCTCTGCATGTTTCATGGTGCTGCATCCCACAGACCAAAGATGAGGTAGATCGCATATTCATCTCAAGCGCATGTACCCAACGTTGACCTACCCCAATCATACACAACTGTCAGTCACATGGTCATTAGTGATGAAAGTGTTTAATTATATCTTAATTTTTAAGTGGCAAGCATTATCATGTTGAATAAAATACTTTTGCCAATTTTAATTTAATCAAACTGCATCACAAATTGTTTAGATGAAGCATAAAAACATCTCAAAACATTTATTTACAAATCATTTTACTAACCCAACATCCAAACCATCCCTTTTTTGTAAGAAATGTTGGCAGAAAAGCAGTTCAATTATGGGACAAGCAGATTGGTTGTGTGTAGCCAGCGAGGTTGGTCCACCTCATCTTTAGTCAATGCTGTATCCACATCATCATGGTGTGGCATATTCTCTTTCGAGCAGTGCAGTTGATGAAAAAAAATCTAGTATAATAACTGATTATTTATTTCGTTACACTTAAAAATAATCATCTCTTAGTTAAGTAACTTCGGTGAGTCATACCAGCCTCTGAAAGCATAATGAAAGTTACCATATTATGTTGAAAATATTTTATTTTGTCATTGCTCAAATTCTCACTGTACTTCGTACTGTCTGCACCAATTCAAGAGGATAGACCACGTCTCCGTCTCCACCAGTTCAAGAGGATAGACCAGAGATATCTTGCGCTAATAATTTCTTGCCTGTCCTCACAGTAATCGCTCCTGTGTAGTATGACATACAGCATCCACCCACTTATTCATCGTTGTTCGTAAATGTCTCGAATGCTCAAATATTTTTGCATGTTATTCCCTGCCTTCCTCCTCTTCTGTTTTCGTTATTATCCTGGTGGTGATAGGGTGGCAGCGGAATAACACACATCCCGAATAATTGCTATAAAATTATGCTCATTGCGTTATTTTTACACGATTGCTAATTTAAATTTAATTATTTTCAATCCTTAGATACAAAGTGTTAAATTGTTGAAAACAGAAAGCCGGAAAATTTCCTGGTTTACATTTATGTGAAATTTCTTGACACACTGAACTTAAATCAAAACTAATAAAGCTGCTATTTGTGTTCTTCTTCATAAAATACTAAGTTTTTATAAGGTAGCATTGTTTACAGGTTTCAAATTGCATTAAAAGTTTCACAATTTAATCTATCATACTTCCCAAATAGCCACTAACTAATTTCAGGTTTATCGTAAGATTAACATTGCTTATTTCCTCTTACAAAATGAAATACAAATTACTAACAATAAGCAGGTGACAAAATAAAAATAAGTTTTATCATATAAACATGCACTGAACCCTCTAAAGTTTGGATAAATTCACCCAGAATATTATGTTAAATAAATAGTTTTTGTTTAATTTTCCCCAGTTTTATTTTAAGAAAGCTTTCCTATAAAAACACAATATACACCGTAGCTGACAAGAAATTAGAAGTTTACTTGGTTCATAAAAAAGTACGTTTGATTAATTTAAGGATTCAACACTTCGTCTTATTGGCAGCGTAGGCTTAAAGCGATATTAAACAGCATCTATTTGCATCTCTCGGTTTGGTCTACCCTATTTTTGGCGCACTTCCGCTGTTTCATACGTGGCTCGCTTGAACCATGAATGAGGACTATTTTATTTCCTCATAAAGGGCTCTTATCAGAGGCGTTACAGCAAGAGTGTAAAAACGAAGGATGCCGAGTGGCGAGGCATAAGCGTCAGGCGCAGTCTAGGCGGGAAGTACAAGTTTCCTCAGTGTCGTGATGCGGAGGTGGAAGTGGCTGTGATTACCCTGGCCTGACTTATCGCCCACTACTAGAGCCTGGCTCCCTGTGGAAGTGAATATAAAGACAGCGGCGAGTCAGTAGGACAGCACTGTGTCTACAGCGAGCACAACACAATGACTGCCATCCTCCAGCTGGTCCTACTGACATGGGTGTGCCTGGTCTTAGTACAGGCAGCCCCGACCAGCCACAGATCCTCTAGGCTGCAGGTAGAGCCGCTCCAGCACCACGACAGCTGCACTGTGAGAGGCTCACAGACTATGGAGGAGGAAGGCCTGCAAGTGGACACGCTGAAGTGCAAGAATGCTACAGAGTGCTGCAGTAGAGGAGTGCAGACGCAGATCTACTCGCCGATCTACGTGGATGGCAAACTGGTGGCCACGTTCCCTCTGGCCTGCCTCTGTGCCTTTTACTGATGACTGCATCGTCCTGCATCCTGTGTGTCTTCTCTAGTCATATTCCCTCTGGACTGCCTCTGCTCCTTCTACTAATGACTGCGGTGCAAGAATAGTAGTCCAACTTGTTGCAGTAGAGGAGTGGATATGCTGATCTACTAGCCGGTCTACATGGGTCGTGAGTTGGTGGGCACGTTCCCTCTGGCCTGCCTCTGTGCCTTCTACTGATGACAGCATCGTCCTGCATCCTGCGGGTCTTCTCTAGTCACATTTCCTCTGGATTGCCTCTGTTCCTTCTACTAATGACTGCGATGCAAGAATGGTCCAACGTGCTGCAGTAAAGGAGTGCAGATGCTGATCTACTTGCCAATGTACGTGGGTCGCGAACTAGTAGACCAGTTCCCTCCGGCCTTCCTTCCTCTGTTCCTTCTACTGACGACATCTTCGTCCTGCATTCTGCGTGTCTTCTGTAGACACGTAGTGATCGACTGTGTGTGTGTGCGATTATTTATCGTGTATATGTATTTATTTAAAAGCATTTATTTATTTATTTATTTATTCCATGTTGGTATTTATTTACAATAAATATTGCTATATGCCATTTATTTTCACATAATGTCTTTTATTTTCCTATAATTAAATTTATTACCTCTATTTACTGGACGGTTCGACCCCTATCCCCGTGATATTATGAAATGGAAACTATTTATTGATGTGATTACAAACTATTTTATTACATTATCAATTTTACTGTCATCACATTACGCTCTTAAGGCGCAAGTGTTACAAACAGAGAGAATATAATGCTGAACTTTAATCCAGGCTTATAATTTTTTAGTATGCGAATTCCTGATGAAATTTCTATTGTTCCGAAATCTCCCCGATCATTGTAAATAATTTTCTTAAATGAAAAAGTAAAAGAAATGGACATCACCGATTCAAAATCGGCCTTGCAATGAGGTAATATTGCATTATTTTGGCTTACATGAGAGATACATGTAATCGAATAAAATTATGCCAGCCAGGTTCTTACATAAACACTGTTCTTTATCATTAGGCCTCCAACCACAGAAAGCAGCTGAAAACCTTATGTTTTCATCCATTTTTAGCAAAGAATCGATTAGAAAAATTCGACATTGTCACAGATTCGAATGTGGGTAGACACAACCACAGTTGCAAGGCAAGTGAATAAGAAAAAATAACACGTTGTAGGTAGAATGCAGCTATAGGCTTTTCACGGTAAAACGAGCGCTTTCGAACGCCCTGCTTAGGATATACTTGTATGCACGTTGTGTATTCTTCCGCCTTATATAAAATTAACATTGTCATGGACCTCACCACTTTATTCATGCGTCGGTCTTTTGAAACAGTGAAATTATTAGAAAAGTAAGTATTTTGCAAATATGCTCATTTTTACTCTTCGATGCATAAAAAAAAAAAAGAAAGTGAAGGAAATAATGTAATTTATTACAAATGGTTACCTAACATTTTTCATATGACGTTATGATGTGGAACTACTTTCCGCTCCACCATTACCAACCTTACTGGGCGCATATTACGCAGTGCGCCCGATAAAATATATGCAGCTAGAAGCGGTGACTTTTTTCTAAGGTTGATTTCGCAAGTGCTCATTTTATTGTGAACAGCCTTTAACCATTATATTTGCTAGCTCAGCCTAGTTAATCTTTCATCTTGTTCATGCTATGCAGTTTCTAGACTCTGCACCGCCTACTAAGCTCTTTTTTTTCTCTTGAGAGCATGTGCATAGTTGTAACACCTCTTCTTGATGGGCTGTGGTTGGAGTAGTCACTAAATCGCTAGTCTCTCCAACAAGTGGAATTGTGCTAGATTCCCAGCGGGAGCATGTGGGAATCGTACCGGACGATATCGCTGGTCGGAGGGCTTTCTCAGGGTTCTCCCGTTTCCCGCGCCCTTGTGTTCCAGCGCTGCTCCATGTCCACCTCGCTTCACCCCCAACAGCTCTCAAGACCCCATTGCTAAGGGCACGTTTATACGGTGATAGTAGCTACCACGATAGTAGCTATTACGAACGTGTGTGGAAGTAATTGCCGCGATAGGTCCTGTTTACACACATGATCGAGACATGCTGTGATAGTTAACCTCAAAAGGGGTATGTCCGACAACATTTATGTAAATACATTTATATGCCCTATATTAATATACTTTTGTCAAGTGGATGATATTTGTTGGGGTAGTTAAATGTCGTGACAGTATATTAAATGTAAACATATATTGTTCCAGTGGTTTATTATATGACAGTAAATATGCTGTCAATACTGTCGTGTCATACATATATGATAATATACGGTCTGTCATAACGGCACATAATGTAAGAACCGCGACATGTATTAACAGATTCGAAATAATTCGTCAATGGAACTTTCCAAGTAAACACATGTACAAATTTGTGACCCGCACTATCACGATAGTGTTGCTACATGGTTTACACTACGATAGTAACATGTTCTGTCACGACAGTTACTATTAACTATCTAGGTCCAGCTGATATCGCGATAGTTCTACCGCGATGGTGCGACAGTAACTATCATGCAGTTTACATGACGATAGTAATGCGAGAGTAGCTCTCGCGATAGGAACTATCACGATTTACTATCGCTGTGTAAATGCGTCCTGAGAACTAACAAAACCTCTCCACTCTACACCTGTATTGGGGTACAGACTATTCAGCGTATTTGTGGTAACGTTTGTATTTATCAGTTTTTTCGTATGTCAGAAAGTTAATAGAAACTCCAATAAATCAAAAAAAAAAAAAAAAAAAAAAAAAAAATTGCTGTATACATGGAACAAAAAGTGTGTAAAGGTGCTGAAAATATTTTTGACTGCTTTAATTTTTTAATGTATATTTATGATAAATATATTTCATCATTCTTGTAGGATGTTATGCAAGCACATTCTACCAAAAACTGTATGCTCACTTTCATTAATAGCTTAATACGTTATTTAAAAGTCGATAATAAAAATCTGGCGAATTGTGTACCTAAATATTCTAAACAAATGTAATTGCACGATAAGATACTTTACTTTGTGGCTTAGGCTTATATGTATTAATAGTGAATACAAATATACTTAAGAAGAATAGTTCACAAATATGACAAATTTAACCGGAAAATTCATTAGGTGAAAGAAAAATGTTTGAAAGCATTAATATAGGTGTGTATAAATAATACATTTGTTCCACAATTGTTGATTTTTAATTACTGCGGCAAACATCATGGACCGGCAGAGTGTGTATTCTCAAACTCTTTCGTATAAATATTATTGATCGAAAGAATCTGGTTTGAATACTAGAAATATTAGAAATTTTGGAAATAAAGTTTACGTCATTTTGTTAGACTATTAGGCGTTACATTATAGTAAAGAATTAATCTGCAATATGCATGCAGTTACAGGGAGTGTAACCCCAGTACAATATATACATTGTCATTTAAGAAATGGTTGAATATAAAATTGTTCAATGATTGGGTCTATTTTGACTTAATTTCTGGAGCTTCTACTCTGCTGGGTATCATACCATTGAGCTCGGGTGGGCAAAGTTAAGTAGTAATCCGAAATAATCTATATACTGATTTTTAATTAGAATATTTTATAAACATCATTTTACTGCGTTTTAGAATATCAACGGTTTTCAAGATAACTGTCGAGCAAGAATAAAAGTTCAATGAGCGCTAAAACAGTTTTCAAAAGTTGCATAGTTCATATTTGAGTGATTTTGTAATGTAATATTTTATGATATATTTTGAAGAATTTTAGAAGGCGTTTCCCGAACTAGAATAACGAAAAATCGAAAAAAAAAAAAAAAAAAATGATTTCTGTTATTATTCCGATTATTTCCTAAATTTATACAATATATTATTTTCAAGATCAGTGCCAACGGAAATGTCGAAATTCATATTTACGCTAAAAGTACCGGCTATCGAAGTTCTGTAAGACAACGTGATCGGTCCCCGAATGTAATTTATGCATCTGCTAGGAAGAAATATTGCCCAATTACATTATACTGGCAACATTCTTCTCAGCCTACGTTAATTTGACACCAGGACGCTCACTGATATTACAAATTTTTATGACTTCCTTATGAACAAATATTATATGAAACTTGATTTAATGTCGAACATTATGTTGTACGCAAACCATCTCTCAGCAGTATACGAAACATGGATTAAGGGCCACTGGCAACAAAATTCTCTCGCTAATCTTCCGTTTCATATTTCGATACCTCGCCATCATTCGTTCACCGACAAAATGAACTGGATGAAAGTTTAGATCGGAACATAGTGAGTAGGTTTGCTGTACTCTGCACTGTCGGTATGAGAAGAAAACGGGACCTTTACTTCTGCGATTAATCTCTGAGAAAGACTCCAAGTACAAATGGACAGGAGGTTGCGTGGGCATTTTCACCACCAGGAGAAATACAGGAGGTTTAAAATCAACTGATATCGCTATCTGGGTTCTAAATAGAGGTGTGTTACCTGCTGTTTCGGTCAACTGTTCTACGCCATTCTTTGGTTTTCGACTCCTACATGTAGTTTCTCTTAGGGAATACTCCCAATTTTTGCATTCTGGCAACCTGGCAGCCTTTGTGCCATTGGCCTGTGAGTTTTTTCTGGATACTCCCGACTACTTCACCCTTACATTCCATCGCTGCTTTATATATATCTCACTTCATTCCAGTTGGCACCAAAGACGTAGTTTTTAAGTGCTTCCAATAGTATCACAATTCGAGGGATGAGCACTGGTATTTTTAAGCTACGTCGATTACTCGGAAACGGTACGATGAAATTCGTTCGCTTTTAGGTTCATATGGTAGTTAGTGATTCAAACACTCCAAAACTTATACCAGTTAGAATAGTGCAAGGCAGCGAACAAGTGGATTTGCATTTTCTCACGCTAGAACTCGTCACCCACCGTTGTCACGCAGAGGCCACAGTACATTTACTACTGATTGTTCAATAATTTTATTTGTTTGAAAAGGAATCGATAAGACTACGAAACGACAAAGAGTGTTTGTGGTTTTTGTTGTAGATAATATCTAAGACATCGAAGTCGTTTATGTGATCCAGCATATAAGGATTTAGTTTTAAGAAAGCCGCCGTGGGAGTAATCCTGACTGCGTTTTTCATAGCAAGTAACTCCGTGTCAGAAAGTAATAGAATAAGCTTCTGGGCGAAATAACGGGTTCGTACATGTTGAGTTTCGTTGTCCAGCTCAACAGACCACCACGAAACTCGCTTGGATGTTCAGTCCAAAGTTTGGATTGAGTTAGGCTCAAAAGAATGAGCGAGTCCCGTTTAGCACCAAATGAAATAGGGAGTAAACATGTAAACTCTAAAATATAGAGTTCTAAAGTACCTTTCAACAGTAGTTTCCTTGCTAAATCATTCATTTCAAGGGCGAAGTTAAATAGTACTATTTATCAGTTTACACTGTCCATGCAGCCAATATAGCTGATAATAAATCCGAGCAATATCTCGTTCAGAATAACATTCCTACGCAAATGTAACTCTGATCGGACTGAATTGTATTGTAAAGGACTTCTTAACGTCCCTCGGTTTTATGCTCGAAAGCTTAGCAGGCGACCGTTTACAGACTAACTTATAACCTAACTTAAATTAACACCCATACCTTACCCGGGATTCGAACCCAGAGCCTCCCACACCCCAGATCGGTGGCTCACCAACCTACTGCACCACGGGAGCTCGGCTGATCCAGACTGAACTATCCCGATCGAAACAAGCCAAAACTGAACTATCCCGATCGAAACAAGCCAAAACTGAACTGAAATAGGACTGAAGTGAGATAAACCAGTCCCGTTGGCAAGGTGTGCGGGATTGTCGAATCTAGACTGGAATTTTATTCCAAACACCCGACTGGACTGAATTAAAACATACAAAACTAAACGGTTACCGTATTGAACAGTCGTTCACGACATAGTGGTGTTTAGAGGTTTGAGACAGTTCTGAAACATTGACTATAATAGAGTAATTACCGTCTTCCAAGAGAAATACGGCGGTTCAGATATGTTAACACTTTTAAATAATAATAAATATTTATTGGGTTGATTTTGTATAATTCGAGCTATCATGAAAAGCTAGCGGTTTATTTTCTTATCTTCAACTTCTCTCTTTCTGTGGCTTGTCCTAGGGGGTGCAGGTCTCGTATTAACTTGGGGGGTTAGGGGTAGGTAGATGGAGAAGCACTCAAATACAAAATACTACTTTTATTAAACTCTAACAATATAATTATGCTTCAAGCAAGCGTCTATTGAATCAGTTTAAATACAACAGTTATTCAGTTATAGGAAAGCTGGATTTCAGCAATATACTCTCCAAGAGGCGCTGATGCCTTTAATCAATTACAATTAGCTTTAAGCTAGAAAGGCGGAACTCTGCTCGGATAGAGCTTAACAGCCTTCGCTTGTCCCGAGCCCTAACGTGTCTTCAGTCGCCCTACCAGGGATTATAATTACCCTCTGGACGATGACGTCTCGATGAAGCTCTCTCAACGGCGGGCTCGTCAGGTGATGAAGTCAGACCACAGGAGGTGGTCCTCTCGTCTGGCAGGACACGGGCAGAGGCTCCATCGACGCTGGCAAGATGGTGCCCGGAGCCGCCATTGCTCCGAGCTTATATGCTCCCTTCCTGACCTCGCGCTAAATCCCCCGGAATTTGTTTGCTGGCCGCGGTCGCTCTGCCTTGCCTCAGCTCGCAGCTTTGCAATCCTTGCAGAGGCCAGCCTCAGCACTCGGCTATCGCTGTTGTTCATATTTCTGTCCAGGCTTTGATTTTTGCCATAAACTGTGAACTAATGCCTCGTTCGTCTGTGTTTATTCTAATTTTTGTCTACTCCATGTTCGGTTCCGCATGATATTTTACACCAGACATATATAAATTTTTACTCCCAGACATTTCAGACTGAGTATTGATCTCTTTGCAAATAAATAAATTCCTCACAATACTCGGAATGTAGACTACATACCAGTATGAAAGCTCAACATAGCTCAAGCTCATAAACACTAGAAGATTACGAGAAAGCATATAGAGAATTTAGTACCACAATATTGGTAGTGTTATATTATATTTTTCATATTTGTTTATATAATCGTAATATAAGCGTAGATACCGCGTTTCATTCAACAGACCAAGAAGACAAATTCAATTTTTGCTTTGACATTATAGTGAATAAGCATCAGATGAAATCATTTAATAATTTCATTACTTATATTGTAAATTATCACATACCTAATTGTACTGTTCGTAATTCTAACGATTTTCTGGAGAATATGTAACGGACAAAGACAGTTCGGCATTCTAAACACCATTATTAAAAAAATGAAGTGGAAGTCAGAATTTGGTTTTCATGTCGTAAGGCTATGTAGAAATGGATAAGGGCAATAGGGTTTCTTGATTGTAGTAGGTTCCGAACCAATAGCGTACCGACTCAAGGTTCAGAAATGTTAGTCATGCTACTGTGGTACTGGGGGACCATTGCTGGAACAGTCTTCGCCTTAACGTTCAAGGCCACCGAGAATACTTACTTTAAAAGGGATATTAAATTAGATACTTAAACACACACGTAAATACCATGTCATCCAAGCTACAAAATAATTAAATTAATGAGGAGGATGATTTATTCCACGAAATCTAGCTTAATTAAAATTAGAGTAATCAATTTGAAAAAATTAATTTCGTGCATGAATACTTTTATTTATACCACTTTATAAACACTTGAAACATGTAGTTACGGTTTAAAGAAAATAAAAAAAATTGACTAACTTTATTTTAAATAAAAATATTTTATATCTTTTTATAACTTATCAACTGAATACAAAATATACGAAAAGTCTCGTTAAAATACGACAATAGTCTAAGATGGAAAATACTTGAATGATACAGTGATGATACAGTGAATTCCCAGTGATTATAATATCTTCGGAACCGATATAAAGAATATAGTATTCATAAAAAATTATTATCATCATAACAATTTTCTCGTGAAACATTAAAATGATAAAATATTAAGCATAAATTTTTCTGCAAAACTACACGTTTTTGTTCTTTACAGAACAAGGCGGGAAAAGGAAAAGAAAAACGCATTGGCATTCTTTAAACAATTTAGATAAAACTGATCGAAAATGCTTCATACACAACAAAAGCCGTTCCCAACAGTTACCAAGCCACAAAGTCACATGTAACGATAAGATTGTATTTTGAAGAGAATTTTTATGTAAACATTTGCAACCCCTCTAATTAAGAAGAAACAAAATTTAAACGCAAATTTAAACATCTGTCTATAAAACGAAGTGTCCCGACTGACTCACTCACTCATCAACGTACAATCCAAACTTCTGGGCACAGAAGCACGAAAATGTAGGGATGGATTCCTCTTAGGGCGGGGGCACCCACTAAGAAAGTTTCTTTTCGAGATCCAACCCCTAAGAGGGTGAAAAGGAGTAAAATATGTTTTCGGGGACTCCTCGGTAGCTCATTAATCCGATGACATATCGTTATTCTCTTTACTTTATGTAAATGCATAAAAGTAGTTAAAATGTGTTTTCGAGGACTGCTTAATATCTTATAAAGCTGATGAGATATCGTTGTAATCTTTGTCTTAGAATGGCAATTACATGAATAACTGAAAGGCTATTTCGGTGTATTTTTTTTTAAGTCCTGAGAGAATAAAGAAGTTGTAATAATTTTATTTATTTTTCGTTCCCAGACATAAAAATACAAAGTTTATGATAAATTACATGATAATCTAAGACATTTGAGTGAATTAAATTGAACGTGTGGCACAGAATTCAGCCATCTGTAAAAGTGGTAAAATGTGTTACCAAGGACTCCTAATAAGCTGACCAAAACCAGTAAGATATTGCTATGCTTTTTGTTTCGAAATATTGGTTATTTAAATATATGAAAACAGATTTTAGGATTTTTTAAAATTCGTCTGTATTAGACACACGCGGGCGAGGCCACAAACAGAAAGCCAGCATATTTATAACACTTAAAGATGAATTTACAATGAAACATGCATTAGAATTATTCTTGTCAGACTGAATTCTGTATCAGAAGCTATATTACTTGAACATTAAAATGGATTTATAAACAGTAGTTTATGTCGATCATATACGCATAGGGTCCTCACCTTGAAAATAATATTTGCGAAGAGAATTTAACCAGAAGGCGCGCATATCATTTGTTTATTACGAGATTGCATTTTCTGTACGAGTTAAGGAAGCAAACACGAGGAATATTTTGTTTAGAATTGGGATTCCACACCATTTGCCAACATTTATTATACAACCAGCTTTCTGTCCCGTGAATTGGCCTTCGTGTACTACACGTATCCGCTACTAATTTCTTTTATAGGCTGTTCACGATAAAATGAGCACTTTTGAAAGCCCTCCTTAAGAACTACTTGTATACACTTTGTGTATTCTTCCGCCTTGTGTAAAATTAACATTGCCATGAGCCTCATCACTTTATCCATGTAAATCAGGTAAAACAGTGAAATTATTACAAAAGTAAATAGGTTACAAATCTGGTCCATTTTTTCACTTCGATGCATAAAAAACAAAGCGAACGGAATCATTAAAATTAGCATAGCCTAAATAATTACCTAACACTTTTTATTCGACGGTAAGATATGGAACTACTTTTCCTTCCGTCGTTACCAACTTGACTGGGCTCATGCCACTCAGTGCGCCCGTTAAAATATATGCAGGTAGGAGCAGTGACTTTTTTCTAAGGTTGATTTGAAAAGTGCTCACTTTATCGTGAACAGGCTATACTGAAGGAACGTCTTTGTAGAACACCACATTCAGTCTTATGCTTTCAGTTGCTAGGATTATCAAGTTGCTACACAAGTGAGCTTACGACGAAGCAGCCCGCACATAGTTGCCCCTGTGAGAAGCTGTCGTCCCTCAGATATATCACTGCAACCTTCAGCGGCCTCATTTAGTGTAATGGTGAAACTGGCGGGGAGCTGGAGTCTTTAAGTTCTAAAGGGTACTCCGAAGAAAGGTAGTATATGCGTTATGAAAACTCATCCTGTGAAGTCTGTGATATCAATTAAATCTTTTTGTCAAGTCTTCACCTGAAGCTTGGTACTGTTGCCACGTTTTGGTGGGAACATTAATGGAACCCCAACTTTGAGAAGGTTGTGTGGTAACAGGCCAGGAGAGCAGATCCCGTTGATGAACTCCTCAGGGTAATGGATTGCAACATCCATTTTCTCAACTGTGTACACAGACTTGTTCTCCATCTGTACCCCTTCGAACATCTTAAGCAAAATGTACTAGCGATTTATTATATTAGTAAGCTCAGTTCACGACGAAAAACGTGTACATTAGAAACTAGTACGTGTCGGAGTGGCAGTAGGTATTCTTTATGGCGTGGTCCATGGTGATCACGTACTGTACGAAAGCAACTCTGGCGTACACAACGACCATGGACCGTGCCGTAAAGAATACTTACTTTCATCTCAATACGAAAATGTTTTACATCGTGAACTGTGCTTTAACGTTGCTCAATCCTTGTAACTTCTTCTTCTACAGCAACTTTTCCTAACTATTTGCCGATTAATTTAAAAACTACAGATTAAAGACTTTTTAAACTGATTATTAGCATTTATAGTTGTAATAAAAAAAAACTCGCGTGGGGAGTGAACCCAGGGCTAGGAAACACTACGAGTGACGGGCTTTCCAGCTGGGACCCGTGACACATGACACAAGGATGGAGCGGCACTGGAACGCAAGGGCGGGGGATATGGGAGTACCCCAAGAAAACCGGCCCGCAAGCGGTATCGTCCAGAACGATTCCCCATGCGAAAATCCGAGAGTTTACCCGGCGGGAGGCGAGCGCCTTAGCTACTGCGCTACCGCTGTAATGCTACTACAATGTTTTCAGGTTACGTTAAATAGTATTGTAGTGAATAAAAGCTCTTTTTTTTCTTCTAGAAAACAAAATGATAAACAAACGGCTTCTCCATTGTTGCAACGTGTGATTTTTGCTATTCTCTAGTTGATTCGCAAGTTTTTAGTTCTGACTTCAAAAGGAACATAACATAGCGCGATGTATTTCACTGACTGCTCTGTCTACGAATATAAGATATTTAACTGTATATCATACTCAGTTCTGACGAAATATTCGGTGACTGTAGGGGAGCTGAAACTTTTCTTCTCAGTAAGCTGCAGGTTTCATTTACAGTCCAATTTTCTTAGCTTGAAAAGTTTTTACAAAAAAAAATGTTGGTTTGAAGTTTACAGGCCTGGAAATGATATATCTAATGCGGGTAACATATAATTGAAAACACATTAAAACATTAAAAAATTTTTGAAGAATATAAATTTTGAAAACTCCATCTTATAAGGTTACTTAGCCTTTCAGGAGTCTTAGAAAACACTTTTGACACCTTTCCCCTTCTCAAAAATTTCAAATAATTCTGGGGGAAAAAAAAATAGCATATATACATATATAGCCTTCTTAAGCAAATAGAATAACGATTTACTATCACGCAAATGCGCTATTAAGGAGTACTCGTAAACACATTTCACTCCTTTTCATCTTCTAAAAAAAAAAAAAAAAAAAAAAAAAAAATCTTAAGTTAGTTTTTATGCATATGAATAGGTTACCTTTCCAAGCTAAGAGCATAACGGCATGCCATCGGGTTCATGTGCCTTTCAAGAATCCTCGAAAACACATGTTAACAGTTTTAACCCTCTTAAAAATTGAATGTAGAAAAATACTTTTTAAAGTGGGTACCAGCATCGCAAAGCAGAACCTTTCCTAAATGTTCATGTGTTTTGTGTCCAGTAGCTTGGTCTGTACGTTAATGAGTGAATGAGCCAGTCAATCAGTCAGTCGCGATACTGAATTTTATATAGAGATTGTACAATAACTCACAGATATGATCAGATACAGGTTTAAAAACTGGCAAAAATAACGAGTCTAAAAATCAATTATTTCACCAAGAGTGTAGTTTATAACGTGCTCATTTTAGTTGACGTATAGATGTTAAACTTTGAGAGTGGAATCAACAAATAAGATCGGTAGCACAAGGCATTCAATTTTGGGGGAAATGCATTTATATATACCTACTTTGCTGCTTACTGATGACCAGACTGTTACTGCATAAAAACATTTATAAGCTTAAGAGAATAAAGAACATTTATAATTGCAAAATTTCGAATTCAAAAGATGAAATTACGGTATTTAAAAGGGGGGAAAAAAAACCCGATTAGATAAAAATTGATGACTGAATACTGTTCTATAAACGAACTCATAATTAAAACTGCACTTACGTCTGTTAAAATTGAGACACCATCAATGAATCAAATTAAAGTTATTATTCAAATTACTAATAGTAATACAAACGATTACAGTTTCAGAGTTGCAATAAGAGCTTATACAAACAGTGGCACCGAATCAAACAGGCCTTGGATATGTTCATGGGGAATCGCCTGCCACAGCTCGTAGGTATTGGCTGCAGGATGAGAAAGACAGGCTAGTTGCGTAGAGCCCATATCCCAGACATGTTCAATAGGGGACATATCGGGGGCTTCTCACTCGTGTCAGGAAGTCAAGTAGCGTTGGTAGCTTGGCCATTGAGGAAAACAGATATTGCAGTATGAACGTCATTTCCTACTTGCCAATAAAAGTAAGCCAGTTCTTAAATAAGCAGCTAGCAACAGGACTACACGGATAGAAATCGTGAGGTTCACATCTCTTGGTTATCGCAGGCGTTTCCGGAAAGTGTAAACGCGAGTGTTTTGCGAGGGGAGACGTAAGCGTCAGGCGCAGTCTATCCGGGAAGTACAAGTTTCCTAATTGGAGCGACGCGTGTGGCGAAGCGGAGGTGGAAGTGGCTGTGATTACCCTGGTCTGACTTATCGCCCACTACTAGAGCCTGGCTCCCCGGGGAGTGAATATAAAGACAGCGGCGAGTCAGTAGGACAGCACTGTGTCTACAGCGAGCACAACACAATGACTGCCGTCCTCCAGCTGGTGCTACTGACATGGGTGTGCCTGGTCTTAGTACAGGCAGCCCCGACCAGCCACAGGTCCTCTAGGCTGCAGGTAGAGCCGCTCCAGCACCACGACAGCTGCACTGTGAGAGGCTCACAGACTATGGAGGAGGAAGGCCTGCAAGTGGACACGCTGAAGTGCAAGAATGCTACAGAGTGCTGCAGTAGAGGAGTGCAGACGCAGATCTACTCGCCAATCTACGTGGATGGCAAACTGGTGGCCACGTTCCCTCTGGCCTGCCTCTGTGCCTTTTACTGATGACTGCATCGTCCTGCATCCTGCTCGTCTTCTCTAGTCACATTCCTTCTCGTCTGCCTGTGTGCATTCTACTGATATCTGCATCGTTCTGCATCTTGCTCATCTTTGTGTGTCACATCGTGAATGTCTGTGTGTGTGTATTTATTGATGGTATGTGTGTATTTATTTTAATGTGTAATTTATATTTATTTGTCAGTTTTATGGTTGTATTTATTTGAAATAAATTTAAATATTTATGTTATAGTTTTGTGTCTAAATTTTTTTTTAAATTTTGTAATTCCAATGACTGTGAATTAAACATATTTCACCTACCATTTTCCTTTTCATGCTATGAACATTTTACTATAAAAATAGTGCGTTACATTTTTCATTTTATTATGGTCACCTTAAGCGCAATGGTTACATACAAATTGGGACATCATAACATGTCGATTTCATTAAGGCATTTTGAAATATGATGCCAATTTTTTTTTGGCTGTGTGATTTAATTTCTTTAAGCAAGACATATACGAAAACATATACGTAAAAATCACTGTGATTAACAATATGTTCCTTCCACTTTTATTTTGGTTAATATAGTGTTGGTTCTGGTATCAGACACATGAGTTACTTTCTTTACCAGAAAACCGCCAACCATAGAAAATAGCTGAATATATCTAGGGCCTTGTCTCATATACATATACAATATGTCAATGAATAAGTGTTACAAATTAATAGGGGTGGTACAGGAGATGAAATGGAACTTTTTTTGAGGGACCCATGTCCGGAAATGCCTCCTTATACCCGAAATTGCGATTATAGCATGTAAGTGTAGCGTATGGTATTAAGTAATATGCATGTGAATCAATATTGTAAACAGGTTTATTGCACACAGAGAGAGTACAGCAGCTGCTCAGAATTGTTTCCTCCGCATTCTATGCATGCTCTGCAGCGCCGCAGCATGTTGTGGAGAACATCATTGAAGATGGCCAGCGTGTTCTTGATGGTTTCGAACGCTGCACGAAACCTGGTCTCAAGTTCTTCTCTTCTCTGGTATTCACAGGAGTGTCGTACACCAATGTTTTTACTTGGCCCCAAAGGTAGGAATCCAAAGGCGTTAGGTCGGGGTAGCGAGGTGGCCAGACAATGAGACCTCCTACAGTGCGTCAAATGGGGCAGTAAAAAACACCTTTAACCTACTCATGTAATGTCCAGTACATGCTGTTTTACTGCTCGGTTACCACCGGGTTGCCGACTAACCCTGCTCGCTGGTATCACCATGTTTTGGTATAAGGAGGCATTTCCGGACATGGGCACCTTAATAAAATATTTCATCTCATGTACCACCCCTGTTAATTTGTAACACTTATTCATTGCCAGACTGTATAAATGTGGGTATACAGTCTGGCATGCGATTGCATGCAATGTTTTTATTACTGTATTTAAACAGGTCGTACTGTCCACAGCAGCCAGATGCAGTGTGACGCGAGTATCTGCAGTGTTGCCTACCCGCCCCGGAGTAACGCCACACTATTTTAAGTGTTGTGGAGTGATTTCTCAGGAAAGCTTACCTGGGAGGGTCAGACTTAGGCTGTCACCTTTGATAACTGAGACATGCTGATTAATATGTAATCAACTAAATAAAATAAAACTTAAACTTACAAATTTTTATAAGAAGTTCCAGTGTCTATTATACGAATATGAAGGGCCTATGAGATGACGGTTAAATATTCCACGCCACACATTCACACTCCATGGACGCTGACGTTCCACTTTTAGCTGATGAGGACTGTTTACTGACCGATAGTGCATGTTTCTGAGGTTGAATTGGCCATGATCTGTAAATTTTTGCTTCATCACTAAACAATAAACACGAAAAAACTGGTGTAAAGGCTGTTCACAATAAAGTGAGAACTTTCGAAATGAACCTTAGAAAAAAGTCACTTCTCCTACCTGCATGTATTTTAATGGGCGCACCGAGTGACATTCGCCCAGCAAAGTTGATAACGGTCGATGGAAAGTAGTTCCATATCTTCACGTCGAATACAAAATGTTATGTAATCATTTGTGATAACTTAAATTATTTCTTTCGCTCTGTGTTTTTTTTAGTGCATCGAAGTGAAAAAATTAGGAGATTTGTAAAGTATTTACTTTTCTAACAAATTCACAGTTTTCTTGACCGCCCATGGCAATGTTAATTTTACATAGGGTGGAATAACACAAAACGTTTATACCTATAAGAAGATCTTAAGCAAGGCTTTCAAAAGTGCTCACTTTACTGTGTACAGCATACATCATGTCTTAATGCCCATGAACAAAAGTTAACACGATTCTCAAAATAATTTCCATGTAGCTCTTGGTGGGAGGAGACATGATACAGATGGAACTTATGACGATGCAGAATGCGTAGTGCACTTTCCTGACACATGGCACTCCCTCTTGCAATTGCACGGGAGCTAACTAGCGGGCTTAACAGCAACAGCAGCTAGAACATTAATATCACCCTTTCTCCGATAATTCGTTTTTTTTTCCATTGTGTTTTCGAGGTGCTACACTTATAGTTTCCCGTAATTGGTTAAAGAAGTTAGCAAATCATTTTCGAGATGGTTAACGTCTATTGGGATATCGTTCATCGTACACATTACAAGAACTAACAGCATTCTTCCTAAATTTGCCATACTCCATGAGCATGTCGGCTTTTCCATCATTAGTAGATACCAACTTGCAACACATCCTACGTCTACGTACTATGAACTATCGCAAAGTACTGACCAAGAAGTCCCAATGCAATCAGATTAAAGGAAACATCATAGTCTAGCATCTAAGCAGTTAAACGGAGCAGAAAATCGTCGGTATTTAAAATCGTCATATCACGACAGCGAATAAACTACTTGCAATAGAATAATAGAATCCTGTAAAAATCCATATTGTCATTCTAATATCCTCTAAGTCTAATATTATTGATCTTACTCAGCATTGTTCCATTTGAAAAAAATTACATTCTTTTTCTTCAAGAAATACATATTCTAATACTTATTAAAATATGTATGTGTTGCAATTACGAGACCTCGTTTTAACAAGTTCTGTGAATCCAGCACATCAATAGCAACTTTCATTTCCGAAATATTCGCGGTGCATGTTTTACGTGATTCAGCGTGTGTGTGTGTGTGTGTTTGTGTCTATATATATATAAACTTATATAAATTATATAGGCATGTACAGCGCGAGTCTGAATTGTAGCAATAAACTTGTGAGGCGATTCTGTTATTGATAACTACGCCATATTAATACAGACCACTAATACGATTTGAGGTTTGTGCCCTTGTAAATCAACATTTCCAAAATTTTACACAAAGATATTTAAACTGTACATGAATAATCAACAAACTTCTGTATTATGTTATATAAACATAAAATCTCGAACCGGTTAAAGTGATGTTCGTAAAGCAATCATCAGTAATCAGAGATTGATGGGTTACAATCATATCCATATCGATATCCTAAAATTTTCTCTTATCCAACTGACTAAATATTAACCTGGTCTCGTTAATGAAACCCTCACATTCCAATCATTCTTAACGAAATAGCGCACGTAATGTAAACTGATTAAGTGCAATGCCTGCGGGAGTAGGCAGCACATCGAACACGCATGTAATTCTGGAGTAAGTTATTTATCATCGCTATGACAAGGCGGCACATTTCAAGTAAGCTGCTAATAAATTATTTTGTAACTACAGATTTATTCAAATAAACAGGAAACCAATGCAATGGTACGATCCCGATGCACGACGCAATCCAAAACAACGCAAGCTCCAATGATTGGGGGACATGTCTAAACACACTGTGCACATCTGCGATATTGCAAGGCGCCGCAACGATCCGCACGACGAGATATTACTACGCCACCGGAGTCTCGTAAACGAGGCTCCGCGATAACCCCCCCCCCCCAGAAGATAAAAGTCCAACGACTTGAGATCGGGTGACCGTGGAGGCCAGGCAATTGGACCTCCGTGACGGATCCATCAGCTGGAGAATGTGTTGTTGAGAGGGCCTCAACTGCTGCATTCTAGGATACTGTCGTAGGGGAACCAACATTCGGTGTGTAATAGAATATCTTATAGTTACGCTGATAGTTCACCGCAGGAAAACACAGCCTTAACGACCGGGTGCGAACAAGAAGTAAAGGTGCACTAACACGTCACCCATGACAGTTGCCCATGCATTGACACAGAACGGCTGTTGGTATCGGTTGACAAATTGGGGAGTGTGGGTTGTCATCTACCCACTCATTGATATTGTGGGCATTTAACTTCCGATCATGTCTTAAAAATGCTTCTACTGCTAAGAAGATATCTTTGTGAACGTTGCCAAAGAAACCAGTCGGCGAGCTGTACTGAACGAGGAAAAACTTCAGGGCCATTGACGTGCAAATTCACCAGACAGAACAGATGCAAGATTTCCTCTGGCAAAACTCGCGCAATGGAACGCTGACTAACGCGATACTGGGTTAGTTTGCAACGACTTGCATCACCTATTCTGCAAACTATGGCGCTCGGACAGACAGTGGACGCCCAGCATTCAACCTCTTGTAGGCTAACCCACGAGTCCTTGTTCTTGTAATCTGTGTGATTTCTCTGCTTTTAGGGTACCGCTTTTTGCACAAGCGTTTTGCAGCACGCCAATTCTTACCTTCTGCACTGTACAAAAGTAACATGTTTGCAAGTTCAGACCCCGTGAAATGATCGATAATGATAAATATGCGACTTCCTCCATTAACATCAAAACCGTAAATGGCCACTAATCAGCGATTGCATGCAATGTTTTTATTACTGTATTTAAACAGGTCGTACTGTCCACAGCAGCCAGATGCAGTGTGACGCGAGTATCTGCAGTGTTGCCTACCCGCCCCGGAGTAACGCCACACTATTTTAAGTGTTGTGGAGTGATTTCTCAGGAAAGCTTACCTGGGAGGGTCAGACTTAGGCTGTCACCTTTGATAACTGAGACATGCTGATTAATATGTAATCAACTAAATAAAATAAAACTTAAACTTACAAATTTTTATAAGATAATAATTCATAAATCCCTGGTTTATTAATTAAGGCCGCGGGGGGGGGGGGGGGGATTCTATCGATAGAGCTTCGAGAGTTTTAAAATCTGCCAACAAATAATAACCCAGACTCTTTTATTGTTCTCATCCATTTTATGTTATTTTTTGTGCAAAACTGTTTCAAATATCGATTTTCCATGGGTTGCAACTCCTTTCATATTCACTTTATGTCAAGTGTTATAGCGATATACTTCATGGTGCTATTCACGTTGATAGTCTTCTTGTATATTTTCATATAGGTATTTTATGGTCAAAGAAATTGTTTTGGTCGCTCAATGTTTTATAAATTTTTTTGGATATTAAGATATACGTATAGTTTATGTCTGAACGTTGGCTGTTATATCGCAGTAAAGAAACTACCTGGAAACACCTGTAACTAATAGTTACGCACGAATACACACGGGAATAAAATGCCACGATCGGCGGTATATTTATTAGAAATATTTCTGATAGTATATTAGTTAAATAACATTGTGTACTTCTAATAGTTGTAATTTACGCTATCTCTGGGGGTGGACCCAAGCAACTATAGCGGAGGACTTGTAAATAACAGTATAGCAATCCTGTAAACAATTTTTGAACGCCAGTTAAAATTAAATAACTTTTTATAAAAGTTATAAAACTATTATTTTTATAACAATTTTTAATGTCAGCGAATTTATAGATGACACTTTTTCAAACGTAATAAGTGCAAAGGGAATGTTAAATCGAGTCTCCCCATTTTATTTCATAACTATCGGGATGATTTTGAAAGCTATAACCTTTTAGGTAATTTCTAATCATTAGCTTTTAGTGTTGAACTCGTAATGTCGTTCTCCCAATCGAAACTACGAAGCAATAGCAAAAACTAACGGTATTTCTATTATGTTTCCAATTTATTTAGAAAGTTTTAAAATTATATAACATTTTCAATGTCAATGGCAGAAGTTGGAATTTAAGAGACAATGTCACGCGGAAATTCAAGATCATTCATATTGGGGATGATGGCATATTCCGTGTTCCTGCCATTTCAAGTTTGTGCTCAAAACAGTTTCCACATCTACTCGAAATAATTCTTGTCGAATAACATATATTTGGGAAACTTCTCGACTTACGTTTGTCTGGTTCTGTGATCAAACAGGCTTATGTAAGTTAATGCAATCATGGTTTCATTATCTCCATATTTTTCGTTCTGCCAATATGGAATTAGGCCTCAACTCAAGCCAGATGAGGAGTATTTTGTCAAGACGTAGATAATTCTACGACTGGTTCTTGGGTGACTGCGCGAAGTATTTTACCGACTTAATATAACTGGAATAACTAAGATAAATTGTATTTTACGACCCAAGTGCTTTCACGACTAAGTTACCTATCTCGTGCCATTTCCGAGTGCTAAAACATACTACGCATTCGATAAGTCTAAATAGGTCCCAAAAAAAAAAGAAGCTTAAAAACTAGATATTTAGTGCCCATTTGTGTGAAGTAAGATGGAGGTGAGGAAGAATGCAAGATCAGGTGGAGCAGTAGTACCTCGAAAAAACCTGCCGTCAGGGATTACTATTGATTGTGCACACGTAGCTTAAACACAGCAGTAAGTAAATTTGAGACTTTGTGAGCGATGGTAGGTTAAGATTTACAACAAAATTTGAAGTAGTACGTGTTTCAATATTATAATGATCAATATTATAAAATAAAAAAAAAAGGCGATTTTTATTAGAAGTCCAAGTCCTCGATGCAGTCAACTACAAATTAACTTAAAGTAAACCACAGCACATGATATATACAACCTCACATTTGCAACAGAGGGTAACGATACAAAATAAACGAATAAGTTATTTGCGATGATTCTGTAGATAGTATAAAATCTTTTTTAGAAATAAAGGAAGTGAGAATAATTCTTTAACCTAGCTGATGGTCATTGTGAATAATATACGGGTATTCGGTATCATGCTGATGTAACAAATAATTTGTACCATGAAGACGTTGCCGCTGGCCCGGGGAGAGGCGGGGCTGATCTCGCGGTACTCAATTTCCCCTTGTCGTTGAATGCCGGTAACTCTCCATCTCTTCCTCATCGCATTGCATTGCTGGGAGTTACTACGTATCTCGTTGGGTGGCGAGCATAGTTTAGAGCGATTCAGTCGGGGAACCGGCCTGTAATGGGTGTAAGGTTAAAGGACTTCAAGGACCGCAAACCCGGTGGAAGTGACCGAGACATTGGAGGGATAGATTTTTCCTCCCCGCCCGAGTGGTAATGGAAATGTGGAGTCAGGTGATGTTTGCTCTCTACATAGAAGGTCTAGCAGAAACATCGAGGAACCAGCTTGAAATAATCGTAAGGAGGGGGGCCGCAGACCAAAAACCCGATGGGAGTGTTTATGACCTTAAAAGAAAACGATTTTTCCTTTTCGATTTTGCGACCATCGGGCTTGAAACCAGAGATGCGGCCTGTGATGAGCGTAAAGTGTAGGAAACTAGAGTACCCGACTTGAGTGACCAAGGCCTTCGGGGATATGCTTTCCTCTCTGGTGGATGGTTGGATGTATTGGAGTGCTTATATGACTCTTGAGGGATCCTTGACATAGCACACCTCTGTCCGGATAGTTAGCCTGAGATCTGCCTTGCTCATACTCACAAGAGAGAAAGAGGGAGAGAGCGCTGATAGTTTATGACGTGATAGCCCCGGTATCAGAGACAAAGTGGATTCATAATTGCGGAAAGATCTAGTCATGTGTAAGTCATTGTCCTCTGCTAGCCCTAGGGAGCCCATTTCCTTCTAGAGGCACCACCAGAAAAATAACTAAATGTGGAAACTGTTGGGCGCTTCCCAAGCCAGATTTACCGAAAAGGGTATAGGTATGCCTCCCAGGCTGAGCTCGAATCAAGAGTAGAGAAGACCCAAAAATTTCGCGGATTCATTTAGCAACACGCTAGACTCCACAATCCTATTTTTACTCGAGCCTCAGTTAGTTGCGCATTGGCTGTTACTCCAGTTCCACCCCAGATCAGGGGGCATTGGATTCGGCCTTCTTTCCATTCCAAACTAATTATTGGTTCAAAATTCGTCCGGGACGTGGCTTACAAATTGTGATGCAATTGGAAAGTAAGTCAAATGCACACGTGTTTGAAGTCTAGCTAGTCCTCAAATGGATCCCGCGAAATTTTCCGGGTCTCTAATCATACGCAATCGCGATGGTTTTGGCCTGGAGGCAGGTTGGTCGACTCCTTAAGTCCGACCATTGCGGTCCAACACTAGATTTTAGTGTGAAGAAATTAAAATGTACGGCAATGGATGATATGACCGTTAGTGCGCGCGCTTGTGGGGGCCGGCCTGCACGGGGACTCTGCTTCCACTTGTGTGGGCCTTAGTGTTTGTCGGGAAAACCCACAAGTGCCAATGGAAAGGAAGGAGGAGCATGGGCTGTCTTAGAAAAAAACACCATTCGAGGTTCCCTCCCACACCAGTGGACACACTGGGAACGACTTGTGTATATAATGTCTTACGATCACATGTAACTGTAAAAAAATATATATATATAATGTTTGGAACAGTGTAATATTTCACAAATCATGCTTTCGCTGTATCCTAAATTTGCCCATGGAAATTTAATTTAGTTGTAAATTTAAAATAGATACAAAATGACTTATATAATTATTATATGTGATAAAAATAAAAGGGATGGCAAATGCTGAGGACTTGAGAAACACAGCTAATATTTTGTTCTGCTCAGTTCATTTCATTAAATAACGCTCTTGGTTGTGAGGAGCGTCAGGGGCGTCTCTATATTTAAGTAACTGGCTCTCAGCTTGTGATTTTGATAAGTCAGTTAGCTCTAGCCTTTGATTGTTGGAGTACATGGTTTACCCCACTCTGTTACCTCATCACATA
This sequence comes from Dryococelus australis, assembly GCA_029891345.1. NCBI lineage: Eukaryota > Metazoa > Arthropoda > Insecta > Phasmatodea > Phasmatidae > Dryococelus > Dryococelus australis. The sequence goes on along the minus strand of CM057003.1, from coordinate 87,705,980 downwards.
TTGTGAAAGGAGTGACGTAATGGAAAGTATAAATTATCTGACTATAGGAAGTTGGGATAGTGATTGTTTGCAGAAAGAACGTATTTTATGTGAAAAAATCAAAAGGAATATAGTATATAATAAAATGTTCAATTGGTCAAAGTGAAAGTACACTTATTTCCTAAATATTAAATTAATAACTTTATTAGTTCGCATACCACTTTCCAACCTTTTCTTCTTCTTTTTTTAAAATTTAATTAATCTCGGAAATGGCAGAAATCTTCTTTCCTTAATTAATTTTTAGAAATACTTACCATCATACATACTAAAATTTCGAATGAAGGCCATAAGTAGAGGATGCTATTCAAACTAAATGCTCAGGAATCAAGATAACAATTGTTTGGATAAAAAATAGCACAAGACATCACGAAACATCAGGATTTGGACTCTTTCGTCTGTGTTAAGAAGTAAAGTTGTTTTGATATCCTGGCCATTCTAGAAACCAGATATCACCGGAAGAACATAATTTCCTGCTCGCAGTTGAAAAGAGAGTTTGCTATGAAAGAAACGGTAGGTGAAAGATGGACAAGGGGAAAAAAATCTGCGGTTAGTTTCGCTTAGACAAGTTTACTTATTGTAAGCATTTCCGGATAGCTGTAAACGCGATGACTACTGAGCGCCAGGCGCAGTCTAGCCGAGAAGTACAAGTTTTCTCATTGCAGTGACGCGTGTGGCGATGCGATGGTGGAAGTGGCTGCGATTACCCTGCCCAGGCATGTTGCTCACTACTACAGCCTGGTTCACTGGGGAGTGAATATAAAGACGGCTGCGTATCAGAAAGACAGTGCTGTGTCTACAGCGAGCACAACACAATGACTGCCGTCCTCCAGCTGGTGCTACTGACATGGGTGTGCCTGGTCTTAGTACAGGCAGCCCCGACCAGCCACAGATCCTCTAGGCTGCAGGTAGAGCCGCTCCAGCACCACGACAGCTGCACTGTGAGAGGCTCACAGACTATGGAGGAGGAAGGCCTGCAAGTGGACACACTGAAGTGCAAGAACGCTACAGAGTGCTGCAGTAGAGGAGTGCAGACGCAGATCTACTCACCAATCTACGTGGATGGCAAACTGGTGGCCACGTTCCCTCTGGCCTGCCTCTGTGCCTTTTACTGATGACTGCATCGTCCTGCATCCTTCTCGTATTCTCTAGTCACATTCCCTCTGAACTGCCTCTGTTCCTTCTACTGACGACTGCGGTGCATGAATGGTCCTGCGTGCTGCAGTAGAGGAGTGAAGATTCAGTTCTACTCGCCGATCTACGTGGGTCGCGAGTTGGTGGGCAAGTACATTCTGGCCTGCCTCTGTGCCTACTACTGATAGCTGCATCGTCCTGCACCCCGACCGTCATCTTTAATCACACCGTGATCGACTGCATGGCTGCATTTATTGTGCATATGTATTTATTTCATGTATGTGTTTTTATGCAAGAAATAAAACGAATGGAATTATACATTCCCAATTATGATTTTTGCCTTATGAATTTCACTTATGATTCGTGGCCACATCTCCTTCGTTTTTCCTTCTGAGCAGGAGTTAATTAAAATACCATGTAAAATGTGTTTCATAAACATGGGGGCAAATTTTTCCTGTGTATTCCTGACGAAAATACAATGCTAAAACGTAAGTACTAATTTTCTCGTCAAGTGAAAGCAGCCACCAGCAACCAACCCCGTGTGACCCAGGTTCAAGACAAGCTGTTATGTGTGACTGGAATCTAAACATGAACACCCAATTTAGAAGCCGTTATCCTGTCGATGAAATCCCGTGTCTGATTAGGCGAACGCGTCACGACCTCTCTCCAGACCCTTTAGTAAAGAGCTGTCCAAAACTCTCCATTCCCCACATCACCGTCTCATAATCAAATGTTACAGGAAAAAAAAGCAATATATTTTGTAAAAAAAAATCCTTGCATCACCTTCCAGAAATATTTACATTAAGGATAGCTATATTCGGGCGTTTTCATATCTGTTCCACTAAGAATTGCCTGTGAAGGTGGTGACGAGCTTGTGCCACTTACTTTCAAGATCTACACTCTAAACCCGAATCGGTGAGATTGACCAGTGAAATATTAGTCACTTAAACCAGTTAAGACTCTGTTACAGGCTGGCTCTATTCATATATTAAATATGAGGTGGACAGATTATTCGCCTTCTGCACATGTAACCAACATTGACCTGCCCCAAACCAACACAAACGTCGAAGTTACATTGCTAACAGCGATGAACGTGTTTATTTATACATTAATCTTCAAAGACAGACACTTTTATATGAATAGGGGCAACGGTGGCTGAGCGGTTAGCCTGCTCGCCTCCCGCCAGGGTGATCCGAGTCGAATACCCGGCCGGGTCACTCCGGATTTTCGCATGTGTGTATCGTGCCGGACGATGCCGTTAATCGACTGGTTTTCTCAGGAATCTCCCGTTTCCCCCTCCCTTTCATTCTGGCGCAGCTCCATACCTCAATCACCCTCATCGGATCTCAAGACCTCGATGTTAAGAGCTGTCCAAATCTCATCACTCATTCACTTACCCACTCTTTTATATGAATAAAATACTTTTACCAATTTGAATTTAATCTAACCGCATTAAAATTGGTTAGAATAAAGTCGAAAAAATGCTCATAGTGTTCTATAATCTAATTTTATCCGGGTCGTTTATGATTTTCGTAATGACAGAAAAGCAATACAATGCTGTAACATGGAGACTAGTTCTGCGCAAGCGAGCGACATCGCTCTACCCCATATTCCCTCTACAGCCCTATCAATCGAATGAAAGACGAATCAGTGTCACGTCGTGGCATAGTCCATTCACAGTTAATTCCTTCTTTTCTGAAGCATTGCTTAAGTTCTCACGCAAACAAAGATTAATCAAGTCTAGGAACTTGCACCATAGAAACAACGCACGGCATTCGTACACACTCAGTACAATAATATTTTGAATGAGGACTATTTTCCCAAAGCATTACCAACACATCTGTTTTGTCATTGTTTTTATTCATATTAGTTTTATATTAAATATTGTAATTTATAAATGAACACAAAAAATTCCAGTTTAACTAAATATAAGGTACTATTTTATGTTAACACAAGTATAAAACGCTTGTGATACATGAAATAATTGGAATAACAAAAAAATCATAAATGGAGTGAACTTTTCAAAGGTTTAATTTAAAAATAAGAAGACACCGCGAATAGACTATATTAACTGTCGTGTCTGGAGAAACTACATTAGACGAGCTTTTAGTTTTTTCTCCTTTACTTGTGTTGAGAGGATATATCGATAATTTTGTACACAGTCAATTAATTACATGGAAAAATACTGGTGGTGATATTAAACAAATAAATGGAATTTGAAATCCACATATAATTTAGGAGTAGGGTGGGATTGTACCTGCGCCCAAAACACCCAATACAGCACACTTTCGCAAGGTTACCTCGAAAGTCATTACTCTGTTCGCCCACGTAACCCTTTCAGTAACAGTGTCCTCTATATTGCATGTTGCTTATTAAGTAGCTTTAATGGTCTGCAGTGTACACAATAGGACATACTGTTTAATGAGAAAGGTTCCCTGCGTGTGGGAACATATTTCTATCGGTTCCGATGTATGATGAAACGCCATAACGATATCACTACAGTACTGAACAAAAAATTTATTTGCTGCAATGCCTATAATTATAGTTATCTGTGGCTGAAAGAGTTCAATCCGAGCAAATTACACTGTGGCAAACAAACTGAAGTAGTTTCGCCACGTAAAAATATTTCATGCTTTTTCTAATAAAAGCGTATTGTGCACTTAAACCGCTTTGAAAAGTTTAAAATCTCACCTGTTCACAGGCATCCACCATTTTACAATGTGACAAAGCGAACTTTAAATTAGTGAACTTCAGCCATTTGTGAAGCCTCACCCCAAATCATGACATCTTTTGAGCATTTAATTGAATTTAAAAAGATTTTTTCATCACAGAAAAATTGCAACTTTTCTACCTGCCCGAATCTTGGAAATTAGACTTAAGTTTGACCACATACGAGCTATTTGTACCTTGCGACAACACATCTTGGGGTGGGCTGCACCAATTAGACAGTGTCACCACTGGCATTGATTCCTGGAGCGTTTCGGCATAGGGACTTTCCATCAGCTCTATCCCACCATGTATGGCGGGCGCCCGGCAGTTTGGTTGTTTGTGTGTACATACGTGCGGCGTTCCGAGGAACTAGGAGGCTGTCGACACATCCAACTGGCCAATCGGCGGGCGCGTGAGGTTTCCCGCGTTTGTGACATCACTACCTACAGCGTGCTTAAACGCCGGGAGTTATGTGACCCATGCGCACATATGCGGCCCATATTTGGAAATGTATGCGGTCCTAAGAAAGGGATTGGATTATATTAAACTAACCCCTATAAGGAGAAATGCTCCTTCAACGAACTTTTTTCCCTAAATGGTCATTGTAATTCTGTGGAACTGTATTGGTCTTTGTATTTGATAACCCCTCCCGGGATATTGCTTTATGAATTGTATAAATGGGAGGTGTACCTCTGGCTTGGGGTCTGATTCTGCCACTGCTCCAGAAGGAGTCACTTTGCCACCAGTTAAGAAATGATTAAATAAATTCATTTGCATAGCCCTTATGGCGCTTGCAGCAGGCACACTTGGTGTCCTGAGTTGGAGATAGGCGCCAAGATGGCGAGAGGATTTTGAAAATTTTCACTAATTGAGAATATTAGCACCATGAGGAAATTACTTGGCAGCAATTTTTAATATTCCATCGTTTCTTAAATTGTTTGCTGGTAATGCGTCAAGTTTTAAAAATGGGAATTTCCTGTGTGTCTTGCCATAAATTTCAAATGGCATTTGAATTTAAATTCAAGCATTTTTAATCCAGCTAAAATTTCAAAAATAAATGAAAATTATATTTGTTGCTGGAATTTGTGCAGATAGAAATTCGGAGGCGTCATGTTTGGTTGGCCTTGTAACCATTATATAAAGAAATGAATTATTCTTTAAAAAGGTTGGAAAATAATTCAATTACAACTTGTTAACCTAAATTTGGCGTTTCTTTAAAATTAAAGAAAATATCTTATCAGTTTAGTGAAGAATAAAAATATTAACTTTTTCTTAAATTTTGGTCACTAGTGAAGATGGTGACCTATACAATTAAAAACACATTATCTTGGTATGTAATCTCTGATCATTGTGGATACGGATAATTTATCTGTATTATATATTTGCCATAATTGACAGTAAAGTGTTAGCTTGCCGCCTTTATTTTTGGAGGAACTTTATTCTAGAACAGCAGTATAATCAAAACTTATTCATAAATATAAATTTTTGGCAATATTCTGGGAACTGCTTTAGGGATAGAGAATCGGTTTTGATACGCAGGTTGCATATATGTATATATATGTATATATGTATATATATGTGTATATATACGTATATGTATGTATGTATATATATATACGTATATGTATGTATATGTATATGCATATATATATGTGTATATATACGTATATGTATGTATGTATATGCATATATATATATATATATATATATATATATATATATATATATATATATATATATATATATATATATATATATATATATATACACTTGAAAATTCTTCTCCAATTTTCCAATTGATTAGCAGGGAGGCTTCTATGCCCATAGGATGGTTATATATTGTTAGAGAAATACTAAAATTCTAGAACATACTGTTGAATTCCATAAACTATTTGTGCCTTTTGGCTAAACAAATTGATTATTTTAATGTATTGTTCAATATCCGCACTTTGGTGCTTATGAATAATTGTATTAAATATGAATAAATGCAAGAAGCGCTAATTGCAAATTCATAAAAAAAAAAAAAAACAAGAGTACAAAGAAAAAATTTTTTTTTACTGGTTATAAGATCTCACGATTAGTTTTAAGTACCAGTTTTATTTTAAAGATTTCTTTCAAATTCGTTCTGCTTTTCGAGGGTTTGTTTTTGTTTCGGGAATTTTTTATCTGCGGACTTCCTGTCCACTTTGCTACGTCCTTGGGGGCAAGGGCGTTGCACACTGTAACAGTCAGTGATAATAAACTGATTTCAAGTGGAGCCATCTTTACTGGTTTTCACTAGCTGATTTTAATCCATTTTCACTTTATCAGGATTCTAGAGTGTACGATGATGATTTGTACAGAAATAATATAACACGCAATGATGAAGGGTTTTGCTCTTCGCACGTGATGGGAATTCAATAATTGCGTGCAATAAATATTGCAAAAAACGAAAGTTTTTTTCTAGAAAACTTTTGTGTTAGAAACGTGGGTGATTCAAATACAATTGTGACCCCAGCGACATAAATTTGGGCAGTTAATTTTGCTAGGAATAATTCGTTTTTACAGCAATACACTCTGCAAAGGAAGATTTCAACATTTTTGGCTGCATTATTTACAAACGAAATTTTGTTAATAATCATGATAATTATGGTGGCACAGATGAAATACAGTGGAAGTATTCTAATTGTAATCCACTATTTGGGACGCGAAGTACTGGAGAGGATGAACGAATGAAAGGTAGCTGAATTTTTATGAAATTGATTTGTGAGTCTTCTGATAACCAGAACTAGATATTTACTCTGCAAATTCTAGCTCTGTGCTTTTTACCCACTTGTATGAAGCGGCGATGTAGTATTTCTGGGAAACACCTCTATACACATACATAATCGGTCGTAATATTTACCTATAACAATGGCCACCTGTTCTACGCGAAAAGTTTTACGTTCAGGCTAGAGTCCAATATAATTCGAGCACACATGCAAGTTTCGTTTAGTTACTGGCCAAACTTTTTGTGAGTGGCATCTTTTGTCTGGCTGGACCAATCAGAATTCAGCTACTCGGACATTGAGTGATTCCTGGGTAGACACATAAGAGACACGGAAAATTAAAGCCACCCAATCACGAAATAGGATTTGAAATGATGATCTTTGGGAGCGCAACTAGCCATGGCAATTTTTTCGTGAAAATTAGGTCCTCCTGGCTATAAAAGTTGAAAGAGTGGTAGAGGATGTTTGTGGTTAACTGAACTTTTTTAAAATCAATCTCTGAAAAACGTCTCTGCCTTTATAAGCACGTAATTTAACATATACACTGCTTAATTGCTCGTAATGAAGTTGACAACGAGTTAGAGAAAGTGGCTTCATGTCTGAACGTTTTATTAAAATACGCAAGTTTAAATGTGTGGACACTATATGCCTTATATTTAGTTTTTTTTTTGTTTTTTTTTTAAATGAACTGACGAAAAAGTTAGATATTCACGTTCCTAATAATTCCACATTTTCAATCGACCGAGGCGTGCCAATTGCAATGTTATTGGTACATGTGGTGGAGGAATTAAAATGAACAGAAAAGGGGATTTGAAGACAGGATTGAAAAATAATTTAATTAACGACAAACAGTAAATAGGCCCTATACCGTGATTTGATGCTGTTCTTCATAATACAATACAATTGACGCTTCGCTGTGAATTTACTTAAAGTGTTGTTACGAATTTATAAACTATTTGGGGTTTTTTTTTTTTTTAAATTACTCACTCACAGCTGAAGTTTTGTAAAGAAATGTACGAAAGTTTCGGCTCTTCCTGTGGCAGGCAGAAACTACCAGTACTGTATTCTCCCTAAAGATGTAATCATTGCCAGTGTCAGGACATATTTTTCGTCGTTGATTGAACCAATTATCCCCAGCCACATTCGTAATCAAACTATATCCTGAATTAACTTGCGTTACAGACAACTCAAGTTATTTGCGTTAACAATACGAGTACTTGAATTTTTGAGTAGCTAAACTCATAAATTTCAACGTTAAGCAAAATATATAATAATTATTTGTATAATATAAAGTAAATAAATTTTATATTAACATTATGTATAATTCTTTCAACGAATTCGTTTAGACTACAAATAAGGGTCAACGTTCAAAGGAATGTTTTTAAGTTAGCGAGGGACCAACTGAAAATATTAAGGTTTAATAATAGTAATATTATTCTGAATATCCAGGACAGAGAATAATTTTATTTGTGTGTTCACTTAAAAAGTAAATGTTGCAATCTGGTTTTACGGCTTTTAAAAATATTTTGGTGGAAATTAACGATAGATAGCTACAGCGGTCTCACATGGGATAATCCATTCACACTTGGGTTTTTGAACTGTTCACATGTACGTAACAAGTACTTACGTTAAATTAACGATAGATAGCTACAGCGGTCTCACATGGGATAATCCATTCACACTTGGGTTTTTGAACTGTTCACATGTACGTAACAAGTACTTACGTTAAATTAACGATAGATAGCTACAGCGGTCTCACATGGGATAATCCATTCACACCTGGGGTTTTTAACTGTTCACATGTACGTAACAAGTACTTACGTTAAATTTACCGCAATAGTTTTTGTTCGCTGAATGAATATTGAAGACACTGTGTTATGAAATGGGTATCTACAATGCTGAGTTTTGAGATTGTGGTTAACTCAGTAGGCAACCACATAAAAAAAAGAACAGGTGACTTGAGAAACATGCGGCCTGACGAATCCTCCAGTCGGTTGAACTAACTGGTGAAAATATAATCAGTCATTTCTTTGCAGACAGTTCCATCATTTAGAAAGGTCTTTTCTCCTGGTGCTTCCTCGCCAAGAGCACCGCTGAATTTCTGGTGAAGGCTCTGTGGACGCTACGCTGGAATCCAGTTCAAACGTGGAATCTATACGAAAGAAACAAAAGGTCATTAAATATGACAGAGTTGTTTGAATTATGAAATAGAACAAATTATGAGATGATTTAAGACCAAAATGAACGTGTATGGAAAAGCTGAATGTTTTTACACATAACGTAACAAATTATTGAAGAGAGAAACAAACCTGGAGTATAAACCATATCAATATTTACATGTTCTAAATGTTATCCTAACTATAGCAGTAAATGAAAATGTAAATTAAAGCTTTCGCTCAGGCTGGCAGAGTTTATGGTCCCTAAATTGTTAAAAATCAAAATCACCGCGAACTTCATAAAACTTGAAAATCATCGCATGAAGGAAGCACATGCAATATGAGCTCATTCCCATTGACAATTGAAACGTAGCTATTAACTTTCATATATATTTTACGAAATGTTGTTCAATGTAAATCTACATTTAGTATTAAAACTTTTCAGTGCTGTAAGATCATTTATACACACGTCAATTTGTTTAACAATACACAACCAACTGTTGTAACAGGAGAGAGTGCAACAGGAAATATTCGATAAAAAATAACATTTACATTTTCTTTACTGTTCCTGTGTGACATTTAATAAAAAAAAAACGCATTAAAACTAGGCGTTATTCGCCACTTAAGACCGTGTTTTGAATTAGAAAGTTCGAATGGAGTTCAAATAGACTGAATGACACAGGAGAAAACCTTGTGAATCCGTTCTGTCCTATTTCGGGATTTTCGAGTCATTTGTTTGTTTCTGTAGGGTGTCTTTTAATTACGCTACAGGCAAGAGGAATAACGCCGTCACCAAGATACAGTAATTCATAGTAGCTACAGGAGTACAAAAAAGAGACTGACTTGTCCATGCAGATTAGGGAAAAATCCTTCTTAGTCCACGATTGGATACAATGAATACTTTTGTATTTGTCATCCCGAATGTCTGTCATGAGAGCCGTGCTTGATCGCACGCGCTCTAATTGTCATTAAGACCTTTAGTCACGTATGAGTTGTAGGATTTATTTATTTGAAGATTATTGGAATAGTGAAGTTATGTTTAACGAAATGTAGCGTTAATACCGTAAAGGGCAGTACGGTGCCAAAACTTCGAAGAAAAGAACTACAAATAGAAGATTATTTGATGCGAGTAAAGAAATGAAGCTGGAACCTTATAAGGCTTGAATAACTGTAAACAGTAGAAATATTTTCTTTGTAATTGCAATTGCAAATATAGTAAAAGTAGTAGTTAAATATGCGAAAAGCATGAAATCTCACGACCAAGTAAATAGTTACGTAAATGGCATAATACTCATTACCCTACGTTTAACGTCGAGAACCTAGAAAACCAAACAAGTGCGCGTCTTTTCATACTTTAACAAACAGTCACCGACTTCATATTGGCAAAGATAAATAGATGTAAGGAATAAAGGTATGCAAAAATGCACTTATGCCCATCTACGGCATCAACATGGGGCAATTAAAATACCTTCTAGATAAACTAAAATCTACTCTTGATCCCCCAATGGATATTCGAGGGAATAAATAAAATCGTCCTCAAATAGAAAATCATGAAACAACACACAAAATTATATCAAAGCTTGTAATAGTAAATTACAGAGTAAAACCCATAAGGTTTTCCGTTAAGAATAACCAGTCATGAACAGATTGTATGGTATTGTTACGGTGCTAAATTTTCGGTATTTTTTAATTTTTCTGTTATGTTTTACTGTCCATGCTTTGTCGGGAGTTGCTTAGGTTATTTTCATTAATTGGATTTATTGGATTTTGCTTTCTTTTTACTAAGCCGTAGGAGTATGCTAGGTTGGTTGTTCAATTTTTTTTAAATCCGGGTTTTAAAGGAATTCAATATTTTTGACAATGTGAAGTATGAATGTAGGCAATGATTTGGATTTAATTTAATTTCCTTAAACTTCAATTTTTTATTTTTTATTTGTAGGTTGGTTTTATAGCCAAATGTTAGAAATCAAATTTGGTTTGGTTAGACTCGTAAGTTCTGGCAGACGAGCGCACTAGCTACGGGCTTTTCTGGGCTGCGGTTTCTGCGCACGCGAGCATTGGCTGATCGGATGTGCAGCACTGGTTGATCGGATGTGCAAGTCCAACCCGAGCGGCTGGAGTGCGGTATGCATATTTTGTATAAATCGATGCATCGGAAAAATCGATGTTATTGGTTCGATGCATCGATTAAATTCTATATTTTATAAAACCGTCAATGTTAACTATACATCGATGTTTTTCGTTCGATGCATTGAAAATGCAGTCAACGCGAAACAAAACACATTTTGATAGTTCTGATAGAACGAAATACATTTCATTCCATGACAAGCGTCATTCGTGAATTTTTCAAAACGAGTTTGTTGTCATTCGGGAATGGCATAGGATACACCAACGAAACTATTATGAAAGATCTCTTCTCTGTGTGCTCTGTGTCTTTTAATATAACATTGATGTTTATTTTGTTAGCTGTGTTATGTTTGTCGCAAATTTTTTCTGTATGTGCATTTATTTTGTATGTACTTTGATTCATGATTTTTCATTTTGACATGTCTTCTAAATTTCAGATATATTTTTCAGTAGCCAATGTAGCCCTTTATTTATGGGTACAGGATCGTATGCTGATGAACTATCTGTGAATTTGAGAAGCCTTGTGAGTAGATTGAATGCAAATGCATTAGAGATATGGAGAAATTTACAAATGCAGTTTCCAAAATTGTACAAAATCGCATTACAGTATCTAACCATGGTGACTACACCCGTGCCACCAGAAAGACGTTTTTTTTTTCCTTTCAAAAGTAGCATAAATTCTTAACCAACAATGAAACACATTGCACGGGAAAAAAAGTAAACAAGATTTTGTTTTTGCAGAGTCTGGATAGAAATCACTGGGATTTCTAAATGCTTAGATAGGAAATGTAAGCAGGCAGCTTGATTATTATCCCCTTTCAAATTTTTTATGAAGCCGGTACAGTAATGCAATAGTTGGTTTGATTAAACATTCGATGTTTTCATTTGATACATCGTAAAGCATGCAAGATTACTATGTATTAAATAAAAAAAACGAGAGAAAATAATATTTATATTCCTCAGTTTCTCTTGGACAAATTAAACTGTGTTAGCAAAACAGCAATATATATTTTAAAATATGTAGATTCAGGATACCAGTAACCAAGTACCCATTGTGAACTATCTTTGATACTTAATTTATTTGTTGTGTATATGGTATATATCATATTACATGCGATTTAGTTAGCAAAAATTATCAGGAGCATAGAAAATTAGGCATCCATATTGCAAAATTTTCGACTTTTAGGTGCTATATTTTGAAAACTATAACTATTTGACTTAAAATATTCACACTTACGTGGTTCTTATATAAATCTTTCTCAGATAATGAAATGAAATATTATAGTGAAATATGTCTTGAAGAGAAGGATAAAGTAAATTCCATCCGCTTCGGTTTTTTTTTTACAAATCTTCGTAAATGGGCTTTATGACTAGATATTAAAAATCAAAGCTTGACATGGAATAGAGAACTATTTAAGGGGATTTTTTTTGGAATTTGCTCGTTCTCACTTATACCCGAATTTTCCCGTGTGGTTAATAAATTACTACACAATGACGGGACATTTGATCACGGTTAGAGACGTGAAACGAATCACGCGAGAAAGAAGAATCTATGTTTCGAAATAAATGTTGAGATGCTCTCTGTTCATTGACAAGCTTGGTTTTGAATATTATTGAATCTGAGAATAAAGTTATAGGGGGAATGAACGTTCGCTATAAATAAGTGTTGGAAAATCTACCACAGCAATGTATACGAGTATTGAGAAATTTAGGATCGTAAAGCGATGAATGGTAGCTTTCCCACTATTTTCTAATAGGAGTTTAAATTTGTATGGCATCATTATTTTAATGCGGTAAATTTACTACACTATGTATTCGTTTGAAACTTCCAATTAGAGTTTAGGAAGCATACTGAAATATTTTTTCCAAGTGATGAATCCAAGATGCCAATGATGCCACCACCTTTAAGTTGGTTCCACAATACTGCGATGCGTTGCGATAAGCTGTAGCCAATCAGGATGAAGTAGTAGGAGTCCATCGCAGTGCGTCGGTGATAGCTGACGACGGGTAAGAAGAAGAAGTATTTGTGTACGTGGAGAATAAGAAGAACTATTTGTTTACATTCTGAAGACGTGCGAGTGGTAGGGTATGGTATGTCCGAAGGCATCAGGGAGTGACTTGGTGGCTCGACCTTGGATGACGTCACGCCTAGGTCACGTGGTCGCCATCTTCGATTCTGGACTTCCTGCTCCATCATTCCGGTCAGGTGTCCGCCATATTGGATTCGCCATGTAGCTAGCCAGTACACCGCCATGTTTGTAGCCAGTACGCCTCCACATTTGACCGTCATATTTGTAGCCAATACGCTGCCATATTGTTATTCAGTTTAGTTCGACTGCCATCTTGATAACCATTAAGTCATTTTATCATGCTCTTGCATTCCGCGGGTTTTCTCCGAGTGTTCCCATTTTTCTCTTTTGCATTCTTTTTTTTACCTTTCTTTCTCCTACTTTCCTTCTCTCTTACTCTTTCCTTCTCTTTCATTATCTTCTTCTCTCTCCACTAGGGCTATCGCGACATGCGCTGGGACAAGAGTTTATAAATAGTATATAACTTGGGGCCAAATAAATAATATTTTGCCTCTGATTAAAGACATTACATTTTTATTCTTTACTATATAATTTCTTATGTACTGCATTTACATATCAATTCTTTTTGAAGTTTATATAGGAATCAAATTTTTTTTTAAGTATCTTAAGTATTTTAAACCAATAATTATTTATAATATTATTTTTAATTTTATTTTTTAATATTTAGGTTTAACATACATATATATATAATTTAAGATATAACTTAAATATATTTTTAAGTATTTATCAAGTGTTTTTATTAAACTTTAAAGTTTATTGAGTGTCGAGTCTACAGATTCGTATTTTTCAGGCAGATAAGAATATGTCATCAGAATATATGATTACGTGGTTATAACAAGCGACATATTGGATTTTTTATAAGCATATATAAACTGTTTTAATAAATATATGCCAAGTGTTTTATATTATGAACGTTGATTATTCGCTATTTTTCGATTTTTATTTCTATATAATAATTTTTTTTTATATTCCAGACTTAGGTATGTAGGGACTTCTATGCTAAACTTAGAACAATATTTCCTACTCCTATGTAATCTAATGATTGTAAATTGTTTCCAACACACCATTCCATAATCAAAACTGTTCAGTATCCACTTCGCTTAACATAAGAATACCTTACCTTACTCCACCTAACCTAACTTTACATAACCTAATCAACCTAACCCAATCATCGCATAAAAACTCTGAATATATATTTTTTGTTTCTCTCAACATTCAACCATCACACTCTAGTCATCACCAGACCCCTCTTCACCTCCCCTCCTTCCAGCCTTACTTAACAGCCATATCGAATTTTACTGAATACCAAAACATATATAATACCGTTCACCATGCCATTAGCTTGCCTCATTCATGCTATTAACAATACAGTTCCATATCCACCACCGTACCTCAGACTTACTGATCCATAATATCAGTCAACTATATTAACTTCCATTTCATCCCCATCTAACTTTGAAAGTTACACATATAAACAAGCCTTACTTGCTGCCGAACTAATCAAATATTCCATATATGCTATCATAAGATCATTACTATTAATTTAACCATCTACGATATCCATATCATCTTAATTCCCATCAAACCATCCCGCTCATACTAACCGATCATACCAGGTAATCGTTCAGCTCCCCCTATCTAATTATCGAAACATCCCATCAAACCATTCCGCCCTTACAAAAAAAAAAACGAATCACACAATTAAACCATTCTCCTCACAGGTTATGTAGGTAACTACACTTTAGAGGGAATGTACCAAAGTCACAAAAGACCTGCTTGCAGCAAACTTGGTACCGGAGTACTGATGAGAAATGCACTTCTCCCTTTACAGATCTTTGCATGCCTAAGTAAACTGTCGCTACGGCTGAACTGCATACCGCACCTCTCACACAAATATGACTTACGGCAGGGATTCGGCACAATTAAAACGTTCATGTCTCATTGCACTGTTGATGTAGGGAAATATCTTATCACAGTAGTAACAACGAACCTTTGACAACGTCGTCGATGGCAGCATTGTTGTAGGTGTCCCATCCTAAGAAGTCGATGGTGAAGCTGCTCCCGCAGGTGTCCAATCTGAAGAAGTCGATGGCACTGCTGGTACCATGCCCAATGGTGCTATTGTAATCAGCCCATCCGAAGAAGTTGATGGTACTGCACTGATAGCAGTAGATGCTGGTAGTGATGTAGGTTTCACAGCTGAAGAAGTAGGTGACAGCACTGGTGCAGGTATACCATCCGAAGAAGTCGATAACACTGTCGGTGCCATACCTGAAGAAGTCGATGGTGCTGGTAAAACAGGAGACATCTCACTCGAAGAAGTCGATGGCGAGAAACCATTGATGGACAATATCCATTCTACTTTAATGTAACTAGCCATGGAATGCCTGATGTAGAAGCTAGCCGAGAAAATCCAACTTTCACAGCAGCGTTGTCAAACTAAGCCTCTCAGCTGGCCCCCTTACTGTTTATAATATACAACTATGCAAGCCCTATGGCATCATATTATCTTTGAACCAATCATATTACACCACTAATAGATTGTTCGGACACCGGTCAGCCAATCACCGAGTTGTCTCGTGATTGCAGCTCGCCAATAGAATGCAGGCACTGAGATATCACACACAGGCAGGGCAGCTGCCCTTGTAAATGTCAAGAGCAAGTCTGTACCTGCATGGTAACTGGAGTCTGTACCTGCATGGTAACTGGAGTCTGTACGTGCTTCCTGGCCGTTTTCGCACCTGAACGGTGCCAGATAGCCTTAGTCAGCACAGCATTTCTGCTCCCTCTTGGTGTCTGGTAACTGGAGTGTGAATGTGTGTACAAGTCGTTTTCACACCTGGATGGTGTTGGATGACCATGTGCGTGGGAATAGCTGTGTTAGCATTTCTGCAACTGCTCGGTGTCAGGCAAATAAAGAGAACGAGTCAGCAGGCTTCACGAGCAAGTACAAGCCTGCAACTAAACTGAATACTGGCCCATTTAGAATGGCGGAGGAGTAGGAAAAATCAGCAGAGTGGGGGAAGCTGATATATAAAATTGGAGAAAGCTCGTAATATTAGTTTCATCCCATCATTTCTGAGCAGTTCCGACCTGAAGATGTTGATACATACAGTGATGTTAGCATAGGCTACCACCGTGTTCATTTCTGGATACCTAGTATGCCAGAGCAAGTACAAGCCTGCAACAGATTTGAAAATTGGCTCAGCATGAATGAAGATGGTTTTTTCCAACTTGGTTCCAATACCACGCTGCTTTATTTCCTGTCCAGTGTACCACCTTCGGCCAGAGTCGAAGTTACCCTGCAATACCAGTGTGCAGATTAATAAAGCAAAAGAAGAGCATCTGTGCCAAATTTGGGGTAATAGCACAATTGTATATCAACTCAGAAGACCAGACAGCTACAAGATTACCTGGTGGTCCGAGCACTGTGATGGAGAACGTCACACCGCCATTTTGAACCATGGCAGAACGACTTGGGAGACTATGTGCACCCCACTAACCTGTAATGAGTACGCCGCATTCGTTGTCTGAGCATCGGTCTGCAAGCAGTTGTCTTCTGCCTAGTCGACAGTCAACCAGCCCAGCCACCATGGACCCTGAATACGATGATGAACAATTTTCTGGAAGACTGCAAGGAAGATGAAATGGTATTCCTGTTGCTTGATCCTACTAGCACAGAATCGTCACCATGCATAATGTACAACCCCAGCATTTTCCATGACTATGTGCGTGAAGGTTTACATTGTGTGCAGTATGGTATTACTTTTAAAGATGAATGTAGTGATATTTACAGCTCAATATACTTTGAAATGTGCAGTGAGAACGTACGTTTCCGTCTACAGTGGAATGAATTCTCGCCATACGAAACCTCGAGGGTAGTAATCAGCATCGTATGCGAAGATAGTAATTGTGCCATTCATCTCTGTGCTTCGAAGCTAGCGTCGTCTTATGCGATACCCTGGGACCCCAAGGACATCAAGTACAGAGAATCATGCAATGGTAAACAATATTATAGAAGTATTAAGAAACACATACTTGGTCGTTTGCCAACGATGGATACACCTTGTACCATCAATTCTGTGCTCCGTATATAGGCAAAAACTCCTTCGAGAAGCTATATTTCCCCCAAAACATGCATATAAATTCAAGTTGGACTAAATAATTAATTCAGATATGTTTGTCCATTAACCATTATTTATGTACTCCAGCAGCAGTGGCTATGCTAGCAACAGTGGTGAATCATCCTTCAGTGACACTACAGCAGAAGAAACCAGTGACCATCTCCAGTGACTACACTAGCAGTAGTTCCACACTGTGAGCCTTCCATCTTTATCCACACAGAAGATGATGATGTTCCCTTCAAAAGATTAACACTCTGATATTTCGACTTCATGTATGTACGAAAAAAATTAGTAAAAAAACTGTTTTTAACTGATGTATTAAGTAATTTTTGTAAAAATGTGAATAAATGTATTTATGTAAAAAACATATATTTTTTAAAAATAACCTATGTGCCATAAGTATATTCAAAACTAGTATACTCTCAAAAGTGTTAAAAGTTTCATTAGTGAGCAATATCGAAAGTTTTCATACCAATATAAACATTTTTAGGGGCTGATAAACACTTCTCATGATGGAATAAAACAGACCCTCACAACACTACTGAATTAATCAGTCTTTCAGAGTTACCAATAACATGTATAAGGACAGGTAAGAATAAAATTAATGTAAAGTAAGGTAAAAACACACTTTTTTTTTTTAAATTCCATGTACATATCACCACTTATAAAAAAAATTGCTAAGTCTTACTTCAGAATGTCTTTTTCATTGCCGAAGTTCGTCAAGATGGCAGTTTATCGGCTTGTAAGCCTCTTCCCTTCGATTCTCGAGAGCCAGTTTGTAACTATTCGCGAGTAGATATTTCACGTGAACATCTTCGATGGCTTGCTGCAGCTCAGTCGTCAGTTCGGTTCGGTCCATCGTCATTCATAGAATGGAATAAACACACAACTACACAGGTGTAGTTGTGTGTCACTCTCGAGATGAGTAAAGTAAATCTTCGATCCTTTCCAGTCGGTTGATGCACACATCCAGCACCTTCTTACTATGCCTCGCAACGTCGGTTTTGGCAGCCAGTTTGTACGTTAACATATTTAGGAGAGTTTTCAATTCTTCCTGTCTCTGCGCATTCGACACGTTGATCAGGTCTATTATCTGTGACTCCACGCCCCCTATGTGCCGGTCGATAGCCACCATATCTTCCACCACTTCATTTTTCATGCTTTCGATCTTTTGTCCAAGAAGCTACTGACCCCTGAAAATATCGACGAGGTGAGCTTTCGTTAGAACATTTCCATCATCATCATCATCGGAGCGCCAGAACATGTCCGAACTTGGAAATTGTATTGTGACTCATGGTCAGCATCTTACTATAAACTGATCAAAGCTACACCTGTAACTGCCATTATATAGAGGCCAGTCTTTTACGATCACTAAAAATCCATATTTCTCTTTCCAGCACAAGGCACACATATCCTTAAACTCTGCAAACGTCATGTCCGTATTGACGTGGTCGTCGTACGTATGCCGCAAGTTCATATCATCCATGAGAAACATTACCAACACATTAGCATTATTGCGAAGCAGTTATTTGGGTATGCACTAATAAGTCCGTCCGAGGTACACACAGTCAACATATGCGTGTCGCCCCATACTAAAGTACACTTGAATACAAGTCTGTTTCTCGCAGGCAATGTCATCAAAGACAAATATCGAGTTTGTCAGCATTTTTCTCGGCGACACGATGGCTTCATTATCGCTGCATGGGAAATAACCCAAGCCTACCATGGCCTTCAGTATTAGAGCCAATCGCTGGTATTTCGGTTGCTGGAGTGATTTGGAGTACAGGTACAAATTCTCGAACCGAAGACCATTCATTTCTTCCGGCAGGCTCAGTAGGGCGCATGTCTTGCCGCAACCCGATGGTCCTGCGATGATGCATCGCACAGTATTCGGAAATAGGCTTCCATGTCGCGATTCGTGGGAGATAGCTTCATCTTCACCATAAATGAGTATGGGTAAAGTAACATATTGCTTGATAATCTGTATGTTACCACTACAATCTTCTGGAACAGGTAGAATCGACTGCAGTTGCAAAGAACCAGTGCTACAAGTTTTTGAATGTCTCTTTAAACCATCGCGTCGAGAAAACAGCTTCTGGCAGAATTTACATTCAAAAATACACTCGAACTTTTCATTCTGCAGGTCGTTATTTCCTGTCTATGCACACTGCACAGAGTTGTAAATAGTTTACCACAGAAGCGACAAAGCAAATACATTATTAGCGATTTATGTCTAAGTCTTGAATGATACTGAAAAAAAAAGCATAAAAGGGTCGTATTTATAAGTTCCAAGTCAGTCTTATTAAATGCGTAGTATCGTAAAGACGTCGAAATCCGGTCGTGGTATCATCGATACGCTAATCAAGAGTCTACAGTTCGAGCTACACATTCCCGGATACAGGTTCTGTGGATCAGGAACCAAGCTAGCCAAAAGGTTGGCATGCTGCGATACGGGCATCAACGCGCTGGACGAGGCGTGCAAGTGGCACAATAGCGCTTATTCCCAGCACAAGGATCTGCAAATTAGGCACCAGGCAGACAAGATACTTGCACAGAAGGCCGAAGAGATAAGAAAATCGCCAGATACTGGACTCGGTGAAAAAATAGCTATGTGGGATGTTTCCAACGTGATGAAAGCCTAGGTGAAGATGGACATGGGAACAAAGGAAGCAAGACGAAGTTCTAAGAGGAGAGGGAAGAAAAAGAAGGGAGTATTCCTACCTGCCTTGATACCTGTAATCGGCACCCTGGGTGGTATCGTCGGGGCCGTAACGAATATAGTTAGTGCGGTGAAACGAGCCTCGAACAAACATAAACAATTGGAGGAAAACCATCGCCACAACCATAAACTGGAAGCTATCACCATAGGTAAAAAAAACGGCAAAGGACTCTACATACGACAGCCCTACCGAGGAGGAGGTGTGAGAAGGAAAAAGGGTCGCAGCAGGAGAAGGTGGTAATGAAATCTATACCGAAACGAACTTTTTGCACGAAAATTGAAGTTAACTAATTTTAGAGGAGTGTTCATGCGAGATGCTTTACCTGTTAAACCAAAGTGTAATGAGTGTGCCGTAATTAATCTGGACATGGCAGCCAGGCCTGGGACGCACTGGGTACCATATGTAAAAAAAAGTGTAAACATGCAAACTATTATGACAGTTTTGGGAATTTGCATCCTCCACCCGAACTGTGACTGTACCTGAAAAACTGCAAACTAACCTACAATTATGAAACAAAGCATCTGTCTAACACATGGAACTGGGGACATCTGAGTCTTCGCTTTCTAGCGGAGTGGAATAAAAATAAATCATAGGAGTTTTGGTAGGCGTACCGTGCATAAAGTCGAGTGTGGGACTAAGCCAGAGACCAGAGTGCCTAGAACTACTACAACAGGCTTCCATTATGCTTCGCTATTGGTCGGTGAAGGACTTGTACTTTGTACTGAACAATGCAGAACAACTTTTAAAGTTGTGAGGGATAAAAGGATATGAAACATACAAAAAAACAGTTATTTTGTAGTATTCTGTAGTTATTTTTGTCAGAAGAAAGCAGTTCATCACATCATTTGATAAAACCCAGATCCTTAAGTTCTTCTATAATCGATACCACCTTTTTCATAGTCGAGAAATCCCTGCGTTTATGAAAGTCAAGCAAATATCTAACTCTATCTACAAGTTTATTGGGATCTTCAATAAACATATAGCCAGCATTCACAGCATCTTCTGCCTTCTTCACAACACTTGTCAAAGGAAACTCGTTGGGAAAATTTGTGGGAACACCAAGATAATCATCATCATCTTCAACACTATCACTGTCGCCATGATCGTCTTCACTTCCTGCTTCACCCTCAATAACAAGTTTACCTTTCTTTGTAGCAGGAGTTACAGCCGACGTCCCTTTATTTAGAAGTTCGCTGACTTCACGCGAAAGTCTTGCGAGTGTACATTCTGCAGAAACAGTATCCATCAATGCAGCAAGAGGTATTGCCGACAACACTTGCTGGCTCCCAGTAGACGAACCCTTGCAGATCTGACTATATTCCTTCATTGTATCATCTTGCATAAACTGCATGGCATCAATGTCGTAATACTTCATCTTGCGAAAAGGTCTCTTCGGACAGGCTGTCCTTCCCTGTGCAAGCTGGCAAAACTTTACGACAACCAGCATCGACACCAATTTTGCTAGTCTTATTCCGATATTACTAGGATGCTTATAACAACATTGATTCCCATCAATACAAATAGTATTGTAAAATTAGTTAAGCGAATACCACAGCATACTGTATATCATGTTTTGCATAAAAGGATACTTAATACTTGATTCGTTTTTCTGCTAACTTACATCCAAATAATAACGGGCGTCACATATAACAGTTTGTGTAATGTTTGGTATGGACCAACAGCATTGGCGGTTCCATAGTGAATGTTTGTAAATATACAGATATCAATATACCGATATGTGCCTTAATGGTATCTCGATCAGCCTCAGTGTGTAAAATGGGGCTGCGGTGGTGAAGTGGTTAGACTACTCACCTTCCCTCTAGGTGAACCAGGTTCAATTCCCAGTGAAGTCGCTCCTCGGATTTTCGCATGTGGGAATCGTGCTTGACGAAGTCACTGGTAGGTGGGTTTTCTTGTTTCCCCTGCCCTTTCATTCCGGCACTGCTCCATTCTCACTTCACTTCGCCTTCATTGGCTCTCAAGACCTTGTTAACTCACATATTATACTACCTTCTCTAGTACAAATCATTAGTATTCTCTAGCACATCAAACGAGAATGAATTTACTCTGGATAATATTTTCAGTGCTGCAAAAATTCTTCTTACATATTTTCTAATTATTAATGGTTAATCTCAAATGGAACTGAAAGACTCGGGAGAAGTGGGTTTTAGTGTCTTATGCGGGGGATATTAAGGGCAAAATTTTATGGTTTGAAAGTGTAAAGCACATACATTTGTTTATTATTTAACACATAAATCTTACTTGACAGCGGTAATTATGTGCACATTCATTGTTACTTCGAACTTTTTTTGAAGCCCTGCTAAAGTTCTACTTCCAGGATATTCCTCCATCTAGTGCAAACAAAAGCTTAGAATATTACATTAAGTTTTATTTCATGCTAGATCAGAGCAGCATCTGGAGCTGTCATGACTTAAATGCTGTGTATAGAAATGATGTCACCTCCATGCTGTCACAATCACATTGTGTCAGTGCGATAGTATGTCGCCATCGTGATGCTAAAGCAAGGATGCTTCACCTCACGCACTGATAGCATGATACTATCTCACCTTTGTGGTGCTGCAGCGTGAGACCCTCACTGATGTAACTGCTGAAGCATGCCTGGGTTCTCACAGCGATGCTAAGGACTATTTATAGAAACTAAGACTTGACGATGGCCGACATGGAATTTCTAATCCCTCGTGCCTGTAACTGAGCGATGTGGCACAGTGGTAACTCACTGGACTCGCATTAGGGAGGAACCGGGTTCGGTTCCTGGTCCGGCCATCCTGATTTCAGTTTTCCATGGTTTCCCTAAATCACTCCCGACGAATACTAGGACGCGTTGTTACTACAGACCATGGACCAATTCCTTCCAAGTTCCTGCTCCCTGCACAACTTGTACCATCTCTAATGGCCTCGCTGTCAATGGGACCTACTCACCAACCAACCCACATAGGCACCTACCTCAGTGATATTTAATATAGGCTGTTCATAATTCATTGAGATCTTTTGAACTCAAACATTGAAAAATATCACTGCCCCTAGATGCATGCAATTTAGAGGGCACTCTGCCTGGTCTGTTCCCAGTAAATTTGGTAATGGCACAGGGAGAACAGTTCCTTGATTTAACATCGAGTTGAAAGCATTTGGTAAACATTCGAGAGTACTTAAATTATAAAATATGTTAACTTTCTACCAGCCTTAGGAAAATGCGAAAATTTTTCCCATTGTTTGGTGAATATTATAGGGATTTATATTAAAGGCAAAACATAAGTTTTAGACATTGAATATAGGAATCATGATAAGATAGGAGGATCACGAATTGATTAATGATGTGTTTTCGAAGCTTATTAGCGAGGTTCGTGTGCGAACTTCTGGCTGATTGCATACACTTGGTATAAATGCCTAAGCAATATCTACCGGCTAGGAATGGCATAGGGATCTGTGTTCGAGAACCGAAACTATTAAAAAAATATTTTTCCCTGTTCGACTTAAAATTTCGTAATTTTTGCTCAGTGTTTTGGAGACCGCTTTAGGAATGTATAATAAACTGGAAATATACGTTTTAGGCACCGGATATAGGAATCACGGTAAAATAAGAGGTTCACAATTCAACTAGCGACCTGAGTTTTGAAGATATTTTTAGTAATGTTCATACATTATTTTTTTTTTCAAATTGTAATATTCATAGTTTGGTACATATGAGGTGTGGTGGTCAACATTTATATCGACATGGATAATAGGTATAATCAAGTGGTTTATTTTATGGGTGGTCTGATTTTTGGTTGGTGTCTGATGGTGATGATAGCGTGACAGACATGTTGGAGTTAAGATTTTGGTATATTTTTCTAAATATTTTTGTGATTTTTCTTTGTTGTATAGTATTGGAAGGTGGGAAAGTAAGGGTAGGGGTTGATGTTTAGGGTGCTGGCACGAGTGTGAGGTTAATGTGATATGTTCATAGATTTTTGTTTTAATTTTTTTGGATTTTTATATAAATAAATACACGATTACGTCATTACTCGTTATCAGTCGAGTTGTAGCGAGTGTATTACGTTAGCTGGGCGAGGGATGTTGGCGAGGTCACATCTACAAAACAACCCTTATAAGTGTATTGCATCAGAAGTGTATGTGTTAAAATAAAATAGAAATTTTCAAGATTTGCATTCGCTAGGACTCGAACCCCATAGCAGAAGTGTAGTGCACTAGATATGTATTTGTAAATTTAAAAAATTGAAGCAATTTACAGAGGTGATGCATGTCGGAGGGACCTGAGTTCGAAGCCCGAAAATACAAAAAATTACTAATTCACTTTCGGACTTAGAAAATATCGGACTGTGTTTTTCCGAGCGATGGGAGAATTTACATATAAAGCATGCTGATACCTTAGTATCAGGGGAAGTTAAGATCGATTTGGAAACATTATCTCTTGCTATACAAACAAGTTGAATTGCAAATATGAATACCTGTCTTTGACCTCAACCACCGTGGAGCCACGACTCGCATTATCGCTAATTGGTTGTCTCCAGTGTCAATTACGCGATCGGGTTATCGTCTATGTTCAAAATGCCAGTCAGCTTGAGAGAACGCCCTGAACGAAGAGTCATTTTTTTTAAACCATGTAATATTTTTATTTTGTAAACCAGCAAACCTAAGTTAGATTTTATTTTTGATATTCTATGGCATTCTGATATGAATTTTGAGATAAGAAACTATGATCTAAATATGTTAATTTCAACATATTTTTGTTAGTTACATGATTGTATAATTATTTTCTTTTAATTGAAAACACAATTATTTATTTTATTTGTTATTTCGAGAGAGACTTAATGTTATAAATTTATTTCCGTTTCGTTTTACTGGAAGTAGTTTCTCGCCAATAATATCAGGTTTTTAGGAAGTTGCCAGAAGTCGTTGCTTCTTGGGAGGGACTTTGAAGGATCCAAATTCAGTTAAGGTTATTTATTACACAGGAAAACGTTACCTAGCAGGTACAGACCTGTTATTGATATTTACACGGTCAGTTGGTCCTCGGATAAAATGAAGGGGAGCATGGTGAGTTTAAATATAGCAATGGTTTGTTTAAGATGTCTGAACTGCGAGCTGAGGTCTACTAGTTTGAGGTATGAGTACACTTAGTTTGGTGTTGGTTAGTAGAGCAGATATTCTACAAAAGAATGCGATGATCTATCTATTGAATATATGTGAATAAAAAGAGTTATATAACTCCAATGTAATATGTGTATCTGCTTCTCTGAAAACTTATTAATTCAATTTAAATCAACATTTATGCGAGTGCATGCCGTAGGAAGGCTATAGTACTCGTTATAAAATTATTAACGATAGCTGCTAACTAATCATCACTGCCCTGCAGTGAATAAGTTGTTTTTAATGCAAGAACATGTTTCGTCCTAGTGTTATCTTCGCTCAGCTTGAACTCATAAATCTGACTACTGTCAGACCGGCCACTCACAAGACTGATTATTTTACCGTTGACTCTTGACTCTTTGACTCAAAATGACTCTAAATACAGTACCTGCAGTGCGAAGTGCGGTGCCTGTAATGCTAAATGCGGTGCCTCCAGTGCTAAGTGTGGTGCTAAATACGGTGCCTCCAGTGCTGAGTGTGGTGCTAAGTGTGCTGCTTTGTATATGTTAAGTTAGGTTAACATGTCTTCAAAAGTCCTGACATGAGGTAGAATGGGCATGACTAAGTTAAATATTTTCCGTGTCCTACACAATATGAAAAATACTTTTCTAAGTTCTTAAATACATGACTAAATGTGCTGGTGGGTAGATTAAGTGGATGGCGAGAGAAATAAAATATATTCAAAGTCTTGACATGGTGTAGAACGCATACACATATGACTTGGTTGTACAGTTAGTTTTCTTGTATGACTGATTGGTATGACCTGATAACATGTTCGGTTATTTTAGCAGAATGAATAAAAAGTATAGCTTAGATAGTGTGAGGAGAATGGTTTAATTATATGATTAGTTTTTTTTTGTAAGGGCGGAATGGTTTGGCGGTATGTTTAGTTAGTTAAATGGCGGGAGCCGAATGCTTAGTTGGTATGGTCAGTTAGTATGAGCGGGATGGTCTGATGGGAATTAAGATGAAATGGATGTCGTAGATGGTTAAATTAATAGTGTTGATATTATGACATCATGGATGGAATATTTGATTGGTTCGGCAGCTGGTATGGATTGTGTTTATGTGTAACTGGCAAAGTTATATGGGGATGAAATAGTAGTCAATATAGTTGACTGTTATTATGGATCAGTAATTCTGAGGTACGGTGGTGGATATGGAACTGTATTGTTAATAGCATGAATGAGGCAAGCTAATGGCATGGTGAAAGGTATTGTATCTGTTTTGATATTCAGTACAATTCGATATGGCTGTTAAGTAAGGCTGGAAGGAGGGAATGTGAAGAGGGATCTGGCAATGACTAGAGTATGACGGTTGAATGTCAATAAAAAAATATATATATTCAAAGTTCTTACGTGATGATTGGGTTAGGTTATCTTAGGTTATGTAAAGTTAGGTTAGGTGACGTAAGGTAAGGTAATCTTATGTTAAGCGAAGTGGATACTGAACAGTTTTGACTATGGGATGGTGTGTTGGAAACAATCTACAAGCATTACATTACATAGGAGTAGGATATATTTTTCTAAGTTCAACATAGATGTCCCATTATACTTAAGTCTAAAATATAAAAAAAAAAATTATTATATGAAAATAACAATCGAAAAAGCGCGAAGAAACAATGTTCATAATGTAAAACACTTGGCATATATTTACGAAAACAGTTTTTTATATATGTTTATAAAAAATCCAATATAGCGTTTGTCATAGTCACGTTATCATATATTCTGATGACATGTTCTTATCTGCCTGGAAAATACGAATCTGTAGACTCGTCACACAATACACCTAAAAGTTTAATAAAAGATACTTAATAAATACTTTAAAAAAGTACTTGAGTTAAATCTTAAATAATATATGTGTAAGTTAACCCGAAATAATAAAAAATAAAATTAAAAATGATGTAATAAAAAATTATTGATTAAAATGACTTAAAATACTTAGAAAATTATCGATATGTTTATAAACTTAAAAAAGTATTGATAAGTAAATAAAATATAAAAAAATATATAAGAAAAAATAAAAATGTAACGTCTTTAATCAGAGACAAGATATTATTTATTCGGCTAAAATCTATATGCTACTTATAAACTCTTGTCTCAGAGAATGTAGCGATAGCCGAGTGGTCTACGGCGTTAGTCTGGAGAAGCAAGGTCCGGCAGTTCGATGTCGCCCTATTCCAGTTGTTATTTTGAGTTCTGAAAGAAGCAGCGATCGTAGCGGCCAATTCCAGCACCAATATGGCAGTGGAGTGCAGTGCACAGATGTGAGATCGAATGAGAACGAACCATCGCTTCTAGCAGTCAATGCCAGAACCAATATGGCGGCGCCCCTAGTGGCCTAATCCAGAACTAATGTGGAGAAACACATGAAAAACCAAGATGGCGGCCTCCAGTAACAGCCGATCTAAACAAAGGAAAAGAGAAAAGGATAGAAGACGAGGGAAAGAGAGAAGGAAAGGAAGAAATTGAAAGAAAAAAGATTAAAAAATGAGAGCACTCTGAGAAAACCCTCGAAATGCAAGAGCATGATAAAATGACTTACTGGTTACCAAGATGGCAGTCGAACAAATGTGAGTAACAAGATGGCGGCATACTGGCTAGCAACATGACGGCGTTACTGGTTAGCAACAGACACGTGACCGTAATCATAGAGTGGGAAGGCCGGAATCCAAGATGGCGGCTGAGTGACCTTGGCGTGACGTCATCCAAAGTCGAGCCACCGAGCTTATGCCTGATGCCTTCGGACATACCATATCGTACTACTCGTGCGCATACGCTTGCGTCCTAAATGGTCTATTAACAACATCGAAATATTATTATCCTTCATCATACATATCTCTAACACTCACTGTAATGTAATTTTTTCCTGCAGAAACAGATAGCAGCACAGTCTCCCACCGCGTCCTACGCCGACAGATCATCGCTCAGTTATGAAACACTAATACTTGTAGCTCGTCGCCCTCCATCGTACCGGCATGCATCGCAACGCAACGCGTAGCTGTATTGTGAAACTAGCTTAAGGGCCCTTCTTATCAAACTTGCAGGAGCGGGATTATAATGGGATTATATTTTTCTCTCTATATATATATATATATATATATATATATATATATATATATATATATATATATATATATATATATAAGAAATTAGTCGCAAACAAAAAAACACAATTCAACGCAACTTTCTCAGAAAATACTGGTGCATTGAGGGGGGGGGGGGGGGGAAGCGCATCTGTTATTTTTTGTAAAATGTATATTCTAGTATTACATTTTAGAAAACTGCTAAACACAATAAGTAGCAAGATTTCTTACTTGCCAGCATTCTTTAAGAAATGTCACTTAGAATATATTTTGTTAGAAATTAATGCATTGAGAAGAAATTTTCTTTGAAATTGATTCCCCTTAAACTCCGTAGGCAGAGCCCGTAAGGCTTCTGAAGTGCCTAACATTTTTTTGTGTTGTAAAAATATTTTATGGGTTTCTGACATAATGTCAATACAATTCTAACAAAAATGCCACATCAGTTAAAAAAAAAAAGTAGGTGAAAATTATATTTTAAAGAATTATAAATATTTCAATCTTACATTTAGCGCAGAAAAAATTTCAAAAGTTATACGAGAACAAAGTTAAATTTCAGCTGAAGTGTTTCTTGAAGTCTTCGACTTCAGAAATTTCTTTGAGGTATGTTATTTTGTTTGCTTACGCTAGAGGTTTTACTTCTAGCTATTTGAATTTTAAATTCTGCTGTAAAACTTAAAATAGGATTATGGTCTAACCACTTAAGTTATGTGCACAAAATCCTTTTATTTTATTTTAGTGACATCGCCAATTATTTCAACTCTAGCCAAATATGCTGATTTTGAGAATTTTCCAATATGTATGGGAAAAATAGAAATTATGAATTTCCAATAACTTCCATGTTTAATTCTTCTAAATTAATTTTGCTTATTTTTTACACATTTATTACACTGCTATGCGATGCAATACCGCAGAGTTATAAAATACTCTTAAAAAAATGGGCAGACAACTACGAAATTTAAATAGGAAATGCCATGTTAAGAATATTTCGCCTCAGTTTATTAATTTTAAAGATAGGCGTTTCTAACAAAATGTATTCTTCGCAAATTTTTCAGGAGGTCTTCAAGAGCGCATATTTTCAATATAGATAGGCAGTATGTACTTTTTGGGTGAAACATAAATTTTAAAAATTCCGTGCAAACAAGCTATGTATGTTGTGGAAGCCTGTCCACTGTAAGGAAATTCTCCTGAAAAATTAATGAAGACTACATTTTAGGAGAAACTTCCTTAACATGCTATTTCCTATTTAAATTTCACAGCCGCTAGCCTGTAGGCTGAGCGGTTAGACTGCTCGCCGCCCACCAAAGCAATCCATGTTCACTCCGTATTTTCGCATGTGGGAATTATACTGGACGATGCCGTTGGTCGGCGGGTTTTCTTGGGATCTCCCGTTTCCCCCGCCCTTTTTATTCCGGTGCTGATCCATACTCACCTCGCTCCACCCTCATCGGTTCTCGAGACCTCGATGTTAAGAGCCGTCCAAATAGCTTCACTGTCTACTTTGTAAAGGAACTGGCCAGTCGACAGTCGGAGAGGAAAAAAAGGGGGGTGGCCCTGTTGGGAGAGGGGTGGAAGGGGATGGCTCGGGGTTATCCGGAGGTTCTGGAGCCACTTGCCGTTGTGCGGGGCTTGCCTGGAGCGCTGACGGTAGCGCGGCGCCATCTTGGCGTCCGCGGCGCCGCTGCTGTCCGAGTCAGAGTTGCTGCGCCGCCGCGGGCAGTTCTGGTAGACGCCGGGCGTCTCGCCGTCCCCTCGCGACACCTTCGCGCTCGACATGGGCAGCGTCTGCTGGCTCGAGATGCACGAGATCTCTGCCGCACCAACGACAAAGTGCATGCCACACTGTACACTCTTACCAACTATCCCAACCCGAGACAAATGGTTCAAGTGAGTGAAGAGATTTGGGCGGCTCTTAACAGCGATGTCTTGAGAGCCGTGTGATTGAAGTGAATATGGAGTGGCGTCGGAATGAAGGGGAAGGGGAAACGGGAGATCCCCGAGAAAACCCGCCAACCAACGGCATCGTCCGGTACGATTCCCACTTTCGAAAATCCGACAACCCGGCCGGGGATTGAGCCCGGTTCGCCTTGGTGGGAGGCGGGCGTGCTAATCGCTCAGCCACCGTGGCACCCGAATGGTTCTAAATTCACACAGCAGGGAAATGGAAACATTTGTTGAAACCTTAGAGGCTGTGCTCCTTTCAAAATAACAATGACCATACGCTAAACTATAGGTCCTATCATTATGCTTTATAATTCACTATAGGCCGTTCACGGTAAAGTGGCTTAGTTACATTTTCCCTTTCGGCCATTTGTTATAATTTGATCATATTTTTAAAATAAGTTCCACCACGTAAGTATTACACACATTGTTTATATTCCACTTAACTCGGAAGTAAACGCCTAAGGATAAAATATATTTATTGACTATTATTCCAAATGTGAGGGTTTCAAAAGTGCTCACTTTACCGTGGATAGCCTATACCAAGGTAGACAACAATACAAGTGTATGCTCCGCTCATCCGACACTCCCTGCAGGAATCACAACCAACAGTAAACCATCAGCATTACAATAACTGCAATCCGAGTGACCGAGTTAAACAGGATAATGAGTTATGGCTGTGAATGCACAAGTTACCTCACCTGGAGTCTGCAGAGGAAATCAACCTCAAAAACAAATGCCATCCTGTTTTTGTACATGATTACTGGCATCTCTGCGTTTACATTACGCCCTTGAAAGTTTAACGTATTAATTTTTATAGTAATTTCGCAGTGTAGAACAATTCACTAATGGCTATGAGTTTTTCAGTCTTATGCGAAAAACGTTAACTTTACACGTGTTTGGCAAGGCACGAAACGAATGAAGGCGTGCGTGCGCGTGTGCGCGTGTGCGTGTGCGTGCAAAACCGTTCATTTGGACACGGACGGATGACTGTAATCGCAAGACGAAAAACTATGAAACACGTGGTGACTGCAGATACTACTCTTAACAACTGTTTACGGTTTCTTTCAACTCGTGTGTCAATCAAGTATAATTGTGTAATTTTTAGAAAGGAAGCTATGTTACTAATATGCAAAATCTGACTGATATTTATAAAACAAATTAAAGTGAATTAAGAAAATAACGTAGTAACCTCACATTAAAGGGCCATGGAAAGATCTCCCTGTGCTTGAATTTCCAAAATATAAAATCGAGAACTGAATTTATACTACTTAATATATTTCGCTGAGGTTTGAGTTATTTAATATATATTTAAATTAACAAAACCATCGCATAAAACAATTTATTGTTGATAATATGTAGGTCTAACAGTTTTTAAATAAAATAGGTTAACAATTTTTCTAATAAGAAGGCACTGAATCTACATGCAAAAATGATGGCTTCAAAATTTATAAAAATTATATTATTTAGAACTATATAATAAGATATAAACCTAATTTAAACTGAATTTCATTTTAGAAAATTCTATTAGAAAACAATTTTAAAAGAAAGTATTTTTGTCTGTAAATTACACAGAGTTCTAGATAATAAATTTTAATTTTTTAAATTTGAAATTATTTATTATGGCATATTCACTGATTTTGTAGCTAATAACTCTAATTCTTCACAAAATTTTGGCAATTTTTAAATCGAAAAATTGATACTCTATCAAGTATTGCTCCATGTACTATAGTTGGCAGCATTAAAATATTTTGTCACTAGATCTAACCTCATCAAAATATATTAAGCAGTTCAAATTCTGGTTTTGATTTTATGTTTCGGGACTTCGTGCACTGTAAATCTTTCTATACCACTTAACCTTCACACTTTATTCACGGCATTAAGGAATATAACTAATTTCCCTGGATTAAAGCGTCAGAGTACACATTAAAATATAGTCAGGTAATGGCAGGGATTATTTATTTACTTTTCAAATTACTTTTTAAAAGTTGTTAGTACACGGTGGAGTTGTGTATTTCTTTCAGACTCACATCAACTGATGGTTTCAGGAGTGGAGAGGCCTACGCAGCTCTTAACGCCAGGGTTTCGAGAACAGATAAGGGTGAAGTGAGGTGAGCATGGAACGCAAGGGCAAGAGAGAACGGGAAGCCTACGAGGAAACCCGCCGACCAGAGGCAGCGTCCGGGACGTCTCCCACGTTACGAATATCCGGGAGCGACACCGCAGGGAATCGAACCCGGGTGGGAGGCGCTATCCGCGGCATCTCGGAGGTGGGAGGGGAGTGCGCTAGACACCAGACCACCGCGGCCCCACAGAGGAACTGAGGGGAAAGGAACCCGAGGGTTGTTAGGCAAGAGGTCTCACCGTGCGGCAAATGGCTACAGCTACCTAGGCTCAGTCCGTCGGGCGGACTGGCCGCCGAGTGGAGGCGACGGTGATGGTGGCGGTGGTGCGGGGGCGGCGCCGCCCTCGCGTGCGAGAGGCACTTGGCACCGGCGGCTACGGCGGAGGCGGCGGCGGCGTGGCGCGGCGGCGGCTGCTCCGCGTAGCACTCGTGCTGGCTGAACGTCTGGAACTGGATGGAGTAGTCCATCGTCTTGGCGCTCGCAGCCTTCTCCATGCCGGGCAAACTGAACGTCGCGTACGGGTAGATCTCGTATTCCGGTCCTGCGCACCATACGACAGTCACACACATACACTCAATTCCCTATTTCATTGCTTCACTAACCATTATATGAAGGTTGTTCAAAGTAAAATGAACACGTTTTGAAGTCCTGCTTAAGAAGTGAAGGTAAGCTATTTGGGTGGTTCTTAACGTCGAGGTCTTGAGAGCTGATGAGTCAAGTGAGATGAGTATGGAACAGTGCCGGAATGCAAATAAGGGGGAAACGGAAAATCCCCGAGAAAACCCGCTGACCTACGGCATCGTCCGGCACGATTCCCATATGCGAAAATCCAGGAGTAACCCCTCCGGGAATCGAACCCGTTTCGCCTGGGTGTGAGGCGAGTAGGGTGACCATCTCTCGTGAGAAAATATAGGAACGCTATCATGAATTTGCGGTAAAATTATGTACCATACGCGCTTTCTTACTATGCACGTAAACTTATATAATACATTTGCGAATAATTTCTTGCAATGTAAATTTTAGGACTCGCATTCGGGAGGACATGGGTTCGAATCCCAGTCTGAAAATCCTGATTTCTGTTTTTCATAATTTCCCGAAATCATTCCAGGCGAATGCTGAGATGGTTCCTTTTTACAAGCCGTGGCCGTTTCTATTGATGATTGACAATGGAAAATGATTGATGGAAGATTATTGACGATGGAAGATGGTTGATTATGATTGACTGTGACTGATGATTGATAATGATGGGTGATGATTGACAGTGATGACAAAAAATTCCTGAAAATGTTTTCTCCAGCAGTCAGCACTTGGCGACCCTGTACTGGCACAATGGGGTTGTTTGATTTCCCAAAATCGCTTCAAAGTTGAATCCAACAAATCATCCATACCCACAAACATTGAAACTAGATTGTGATCCGATTCAGTGGAAGATTCAGGGTATTCTCCCAGCAGTACCTATCCAAATTTTGACTCGAGTATCACAAGCATATGCTGTCCTAACTCCAATCTGTCACTCAAACACACATGTACATAAACATCAGCCCCTAACAACATGCCAATGGGCGCAGGATTATCAAACAGAGGGTCGGCAAGAGGAAGGGAATCTAACTGGGTTCGGACATGGTAATCCACAGAAGACCATCGGGAAATTACTGGTAATTTTGGACACAACTAACAGAGAGTGATCAAATATGCACATAGATGACTAAATGTTACAACTAATTATACCTTTCATATTTACCGCTCCTTGGGGAAGGCCAAAAACTCACTCATGGACCTTGTGAAGGGGCAGAGACAGTACCTATGCTGAGGCTTCTGAGATGAATGATGCCTGAGGCTTTTTATCCGTACTATACACCTTAACTTAAGCTGAAACACCTGCAGATGTACAGCTTGGTTATTCAGTGTGGTCAGAACCTTGGCATTTAACCCTGGAGTTGGATTAGCCTCACCATCTATGTGTAGCAGGGTTTGATGCTTCTTCTTGCATCGACATGTGTGATAAAAGCACAATCTGCTAATGCATGGCCTGCTGCGAGACAGTTCAGTTTCTTTTTGCGTAATATTTTCTGTCAGTTAGTAGGTAATGCATTCGTTAACTTCAGACATTTGTAAATGGAGTGAGAGCTTTTCTCACATCCTGGGCATGACTTTTGTAATTTGGAT
This sequence comes from Dryococelus australis, assembly GCA_029891345.1. Classification (NCBI taxonomy): domain Eukaryota; kingdom Metazoa; phylum Arthropoda; class Insecta; order Phasmatodea; family Phasmatidae; genus Dryococelus; species Dryococelus australis. Next base: position 87,671,674 of record CM057003.1, on the reverse strand, counting down.
TCGGAGTTCGTAACAAAGGCTGACTTCTGTTGAGAAGTTGTGTGACTTGACCTTATAGATGGTTTTTGATACTCTTGACCCACAATAATCGTGCTTCCCACATTCATACCACAGTTCATCTAAGCTACCCTCGAACGCAGAAAAGTAATAAGTTCTGAAACAGTGGGAAATGTATCATTGTTGTATGTGCATGAATTTTTAAACTTTGTCCTGATACCTACATCCAATTTACATGACAAGATTGTAGCAAGCACCATGTTATCTTCTGCCACATTACATCCTAACCCTTCTAGGACTCGAGAATTTTCACTGTAAGTGTTAAACTCTAATAGACTTGTGGTCTGTGGAGTTGACACCAGGCAAATCGAGAACCCTATTTATGTACAAGGTAGTTAATTTTCTTGAATTATGATATTGGGACATAAGTTCTCAGGCAACTGAATAGTTCTCAGCACTAACCGGCAAATTTTTGACCAACTGTAATGCCTCCCTCTTCAAAACCTTCAAAAATCCCAAAAAGTATTGAAAATTTTTAATGTCAGCCAGGGCTTGACTGTCGTGGATCGTAGCTTGATACAGTCGGGAGAACATTGGCCACTCTTCCCACTGACCCGAAAAGGATGGCAAATTGACTTTCAGAAGACTAACATCTGCAGTGGCAGATGTGGAAGTAATATCTGGGTTTTATGACGTTTGAACGACATGGGTGGACAAAAGTTAGGTTACAGTACATCATACATTAAAACAATTAAAGACTTATGCTTAGATGTAAGTAGATTTTCATCAATATTATCCAGCGAGGGTTCTGTTTGTAGAAGTTCGTTGAACAATGAGTTTACTGCAGCCTCGATAGCATCTAATTGTGCGCCAAACACATTCACTTCATGAACAGTACATATAGAAACTTCGGGTGCCGTCACAAAAAATTTAACCCTATTGTTGATGTGCTTTAGTTTCCTTTCTTGAAACTTTGACTTCAGTAAAAATACTTGGAAACCCATGGCTACTGATCGAACACACAAGATGCACGTAATACCAGATGCAGTAAGCGAGTTCAAGCAGAACAGACAATATATTCCAAAACTAGGTTAGGAAAAACATATTTGGCAGCCAGGTGTAAGTAACGACTCACCTCGAATGCAAAAATACTAATTCTCTCCACAGACTTTGCATACGAGATGTTGCACAGGAATAGACAAAAACACCACCCATATGTTGAACACATGAACAAGAGCATAAGAATCAACTAGCACCAACAACGTAATTTCAATGAAACGTTCACCAGCACAGCGATGTTGTCACAAAGCGATGGGATAAGATGAAAAATAAGTCTTTCTTTCAAGGATGCTTCAGCGACAACGCAATTTCGATGAAACGTTCTCCAGCACAGCGATGTTATCACAAAGCGATGGGATAAGATGAAAAATAAGTCTTTCTTTCAAGGATGCTTCAGCGATGAGTAGATTCAGACTGGCGGCGGTAAGTTTCACAACCTTGAGATGATACATGAATTACGTAGAACACGTAAAATGAACGAAGAAAAAATATATCCTGGTTACTACATGGCAAGCATGGACGAGTGACCCTGCCCGGAGGGCCAAAAATTGTTGCAAGAATATTCTAAAAAATGCCTAGAAACGTTACAAATAGTGCCAGACACGCCCGCGGCGAACTTACCACATCGCCATCTTGGATCACACCGGCGCCACGAACTACTTGCAGTGACGCCATGTAGTTGAAGAATTTAGTCCATGCGGGCATCGTGAAAATGTATACAAATCTTATCACACAATATGCAACATTATTGAACATGAATGATGAAGAATGATAATTGATTATGTGGATGATGATGATGATTGACGATGAATGGTGTTGGATGCCAATTGACTAGGAATAATTAGGCCTATGATTGATGGTGGCAGAGGATTATTGATGATGGTTGATGTTTGGTGATTATTTATGAAGGATGATGATAATTTATGATGATTTATGGTAATTATTGATTACGAATTATGATTGATGATGGATGGTGACTGATGATTGACAATGACTGATGTTAGTTAATAAGGACGATGTCTATTGACAATGGTGATTATGGTGATGATAGCGATGGTGACGATATTGTGTGACTGAATTAACAGACGATCCCGTGAGAGGAAGGTGCAGTTCTTCCACTCCTCGTCTGACGCGTGGCGGGGAAGACAAATACCCTCAGTAAACACTGCTACAGATCGTCTGCGGCACATTCGGAAAATTCAAAAACGGCAGTGCAGTATCCCTATCGTTTATCACATGACATACGAGGTTTCAATGGTTTAATGATCCCCGAGTACATCACAGTGACAATTGTTATAATGTGCATTCGAGAAGTGAAAGAACTTGCATAGACAACGACATTTCTTAAACGATGGTGATATGATAAACAGCAAACATTAAAAATTTGTTATGTTTGGAGTTCAATATAATATGCATGTTTTCAAGTTGCGTTTTTTAAAGTGTCTTATTATGTTTGTTCATTATGAGCAATAATGTTACCTTGAGACAATCTTATATTTTCGTAGTACAGACAGTAGGTTTTTTTAACTTAGACACTTACTTTCTGCGGACATAAAAGTTTTAAATTTTGTGTCGAACAACGCACAAATCAGTCATCTCAAACTATTTTTCTGCTTCTCGTCTTTCGTTTTTTTTTTCCTGGTGCACATACTTTTTTACCTGTTAGATTTGATACACTCACTTCCTTGCATAAATTAAGTATTTTCGCCACCGATTTCCCTGTCGCAGCTGACGCTCGTTTAGTGGCATTTTCAATGGGACAAGCATGTCTTGCAAAAACTTTCTCGTTATACAAAAAACGAAATTACGTTACCAATGATTTATCGAACTTTACTGTGAATAGTAGGACTTTTTTTAACTGGAACCTGCCATTACGTATTCTTTAGCGAATATCTCCCGCAAGACTGACATGTTCGCTTTACATGAGCGCAGACTATACGATAGGTATTGGTGACACTGTTGCTTCCTTGTGAATGGCTTTCTAGACCTTCTCCGCCTCCATTCTATGTACTTGAGCAAGGTCAAGGCCCGCGACTGCATTCTTTCCAGATATCTTGTTGATGTTGCCAAGCTATAGCAATGGTGATGATGGTGATGATAGTAATGGCGATTTTGATTATAGTAATGATTATGTTTGGTGATTGATCATGATGTATTATGATGGATTATGTTTGATTATGTATGATGAAGGATGTTGATGGTTGATGATTGATGATTGGTGGTTAATGATTGGTGGTGATGATGTTATACCTGAAAAATATCATTTATTCGTATCTTACAAAATTTTAAAAATCTCTGATAATGTGGAATACTGGAGGTAATAAATAAATTCCGTGATGAAAATGCACTCTCGTGTAGGGTTAACATTCTTCCAGGTGACAAGCTTTCGAGACGAGATTCATACATGCACATCGATCCTGAATTAACCTCAAATGTGTTACCAGCGTTGGGCAACGTGTGAATGTTTTGGTTAGGGAAAATTAAATACCCTGATGAAACCCTTTGTACTCTTGACTGCTCGGGCTGACTGGGGATGGGACTATAGACTAAAGATGAGGTAGACCGATCTCGCTGGCTGCGCACAACCAATCTCCATGTCCCAACATTGGCTTGCTTTTCTGCCAACACGTCTAGCGAAAATGGCGTGGTTTGGATTTTAGATTGGATAACTGATTTGTAAACAAATTATTTGAGATGAATGTATACTTTCTCTAACCAATTTGTAATGCAGTTTGATTAAATTAAAACCGGTTAAAGTATTTTATTGATATAATAGTGCTTCTTATTTAAAAATTAAGATATAAACAAACACGTTCATCATTTTTGACCACGTGACTTTGACAGTAGTGTAGGCTTGGGGTAGGTCAATGTTGGGTACATGCGGAGAAGACGAATAAGCTGTCTACTTCATCTTTCGTCTATGGATGGAACCCTCCCTAGCTGAGGCGTCAAGAGCTCTGGCACGAGAGAGATAGCTAAAGAGAGATAGGTGTCTCACCAGAAGTGTCGCTGCCTTTCTGCGCGCTGAGCGAGGAGTCGCCCTTCCTGGCCGGCGACGGCGAGTACAGCTGCCCCGGCTGTCCGTGCTCCGCCTCCTGCTGGTTGGAGTTCATCTTGTTCTCCAGGTCAGCCAGCGACTTGGACCCGTACCCCGGGCTGCGGCTCTTGAAGCCGGCGTAGTGCCTGCCGACACACCACGCTGCCAACATCACCTCACCAGCAGCTGTGCTTCCTCACCTCCACATATGGTTACAGGCTGCTCATGTATAATTCAGCACTTTCGAAGTCAATCTTTTGAAAAACGTTACTGTCCCTATCTGCATTTATTTGAACAGAAATACGGACGCTAATGTTGCCATGACATTCGTTGCCATGGGCCTCACCACTTTATTAATGCTTCAGTCAGTGAAAATGTGGATTAATTATAAAAGTAAATATTTTACAAATATTGTAATTTTACTAATGTTTACCTAACACGTTTTCTTCGACGTTAAGATACGGAACTGCTTTCCATCCATCGTTACCAACTTTACTGGGCGCATGTAACTCAGTGCGCCTGTTAAAATATATGCAGGTAGGAGCAGTGTCTTTTTTCTAAGGGAGATTTCAAAAGTGCTCACTTTATCGTGAACAGCCTTTAACGACATAGACCTACTAGATTCAAATTTTTAACGCCAAATGAAACATAAGTAAACATTTGTGAATAGTAAAATTATTTATTTTTCTTACTTTTTTTAATACGTATACGTGTAAGAAGTGGTAACATTTTCAAATATTTACTTTCCTAATAATTATACTGCGTCACTTGACCGGCGCCTGAATAAAGTGATCAGGCCCATTGAAATGTTCATTTTAATATTGCGGAAGAATACACAATTTGCGTACAACTAGATCTTAAGCATGGCTTTCAAAATTGCTCAGTTTAACGCCAACAGCATTTAACAAAGAGCGCGAGTCCAACCCAACTTTCTCCTCTTGCATTTTCTGTTAAAGTGTTGATTTCGCTCCTTTTGCAGATATTCTTCTTTTTCGTGTCATAATTTTAGATTCAGGGTTATTATTGGAAATGTTTTAGTATAGAAAATTTACAATTAATTTGTAGTTTAATGCTTTTATATCTAATTTGCACCGTGCCTTATTTAATGCTTGTAAAAATGCAGGAACTTATTGATAGAATATAAATTTTTCTCGAATTTTTACAACTAGCAGATAACACGCAATTAAAATCCATCACAAAAATGTTAAACAACTTGTAAAATGTAAATTTTCTATAATCGTACACTACGAATCCGAAATTATGACGCGAGAACGAAGAATCTTTGCAAAAGAGATGAAGGCGAGCCTTAAGGCCATTGGTTCACGATGAAAATAATCACAGTTCGGAACCACGCTGATAAAAACGACACCATTAGTTAAGCGTAGACATGCCTTTTACAGATCAAACAGTACGTAGGGAGGTTAGATGTTTCGTTTGAGATACATTCACAACACAATCGTGGAGGGTGAATGTCTAGATTGAGATTTTTGGACATTCGCCATTGCGATATAGATGTCTGCCATGAGAAAACAGGACTGAGCACGATTCCTTCATGGAATTCTCTGGCTTTGTGTATATACAGGATGAGTATAAAAGAACACCCCAACTTTGAAAGTCTATAATATCGAAACCAAACAACTTATAGCCTTGGTTGACCAATCAAATGAACCGTGGAAGCGTAAAGCTTTTTACCATATCTTCATGAATGTTCAATGTGACAACCATGAGCGGCCCGAACGACATTTACGCAATACTCAAACTTGTTCTACACTCTTGTCAGCATGTCCGGTGTTACGGTATGGATGGCGTCCGTGATTCTCATCTTGAGGTCGTCAATGTTAGCCGGAAATGGTGGACGAAACACTTGATCCTTTATGTATCCCCATAGAAAAAGGACGAACGGGGTAAGATCCGGGCTTCTTGGGGGCCAGTGATGAAGAGCCTGGTCACCAGCTGCTCCGCGACCAATCCAGTGTTGGGGGTGTTCAGGTATCCATGACGTTCCATGCAGATGGTAAGGAGAACCGGCACAAGGTCCGGATATGGGGTCAGGAGCATCCACGTGAAACCACGGGACACGAGTGCGCTTCCCCCAAAGTAAATGTGTTTTGCTCTGTATCCAAAGACACTGTTTTCAGCCCTTTATTTTTCCACGAGTCCACTGTTACTGGAATCCCTTATTTGGACATGCTTAGAGAGTGGTTGTTTCCTCAGTTAGATGAGGCGGAGGGGGACTTGCATTTGCCAGTCGCTCGTGGGGGTCACATTGAACATTTATGAAGATATGGTAAACAACTTCATGGTTCCACAGTTCATTTGATTGATAAACGAAGGTTGTAGGTTATTTGGTTTTGATATTATAGACCTGCAAAGTTGGGGTATTCTTTTATACTCATCCTGTATGCTAGACTACAGCGTACCTGGCTTGCATTATGTCCTGTCCGGTAAAACTGCTGTGTTTGAGTGCTTTTCTTTGTTGTGTTGTCCCATTTTGTTACAACTTATTTTGTCAGTGTTGTCCTAACATTTTCAAGCAAGTTTCTCGCCTGTTTTGTTTTCTGTGTGTTATCTGTTGGTCGTGTATGTATACATATATGTTTCGTAATTAATAGCTGTTCCGTTTTTTTTGGCTCTATTCCTTCTTGGAACTTTCCAGTGCTGTGTACATATATTTATTTTCTTGTCCATATGTCACTTGATCACTTGTTCTACTTAAGAATATTTTTTCGTGCTCAGTCCTATTTTTCCATGACAGACATCTGCATCGCAATGGAGAATGTCCAAAATCTCAATCTAGTCACAATGAGCAGTTCATGCACACTGCCGTAGCGCACATTACAGAACACGCCTTTCATTTGTCACCAAACAGAAAGCCTGTTAAAGAAAACACTATATAAGTTAACCAATTTTTACAAACATTTTTGCCTATCAGTAATTATAACCACATGTAAAAAATAAGCCGATTTTGAAACCAAATTCTACAAAATTTTATTTTGCAGCCAATTCAATAAATTTACTTCAAAAGTAGGTTTCGTATAGCTTAAGGCATTATAAGCCCTTAACATTTAATTGTTGTGAGAAAATACTCTACATTTCTACAATTTCAAATCTGTAGTGTACTAATTTAGGATATTCTCTGTAGCATAATTTAAAATAATAGATCTTAAAATTTATAAAATATATATTATGAAACTCTAAATACATTAATTGGTGCAAAATTGTATTATTTTTAACCTAAAAAAATAGCATGCAGTAATGGCCTTAATGCATGTGTATGTTTTGAAGGTTTTTGGTGTCAAGAAAATTTTATAATTTCATGCCGGTTTTTCTATCTCCCTTCCAAGTTATTGGTTCATTCATAAGTACACTTAAGGAAGTAGTCATGGCGCCAATCGCAGCCATGGATCCCCAATGCCGCTCTGCCGCGATGCATAGTTCCTTGCATAAATTTCTTGTCCTGAAGGCGTATAGGGGTTTATCCCTGAGATGCACTTATATCCGCCCCTCAGACATACTCTTACCACTTAGATAAGACGTCACTAAGAATATTTAGAAATATAATAGTAAATAAGCAGCAAATGGTGATCGAGATGTTAATCCTACTTCTTTTAAGACAGAAGACCGAGTGTTACCACAAACGCATTTTTGTTTTTGTTATAAAGTGGCTAGATTTAGTTCAAAGCTGGCTCCCAAAAACACAATGGTCCATTTATTACTAGAAAGTGCCTGTCCCCTGTAGTAGAATTATTGAAGAATTAAAATGTCTCCAATCGAAAGAACAAGGTCTATGTATCACAATTCAAGTTGTTTGATGACAATGTTAATAACGTTTCTTAGTTCTGGATATAAATAAATTTTCCTGTCTGCATACTCACTGTTTCATCTACTGTGTTCCATGCTCATGTAGCTTGTAATTCTGTGTTATTGTATTGCAATTCCTTTTTATCGCGTCTCTTAGTAATTTTTAATATGGTTTACGAGTAGAATAGGCGCACAGGTCCCACGGGCGTTGGTACTCGGGGCGCTGGTGTAGAAATATCTTTATATTTGGACTGCGGAGCTGAATTTGAGGGGCAAGATGTCTGTACAGTATGTATCTAAATTCGACTAACAAACTTCGGGTGTATTGCTAATATTGGAAATAATATTTAAAATGGAACACCGATTATCTCGATAATGGTTACTGAACAAAGATCTTCAAACACCACAACACTTGTCGCTGTTGTCAAATTATTTCATGTAAATAATCACTGTTACTACGTCTATTTCGAACAAACATCCATGTCGCGGCAGTATATTCGTGATTTAAAGGATGAATTATTAACCCTAATGTCACAATTAACAAAATTGCAAATAATCCCATTTTTATACGACGTTTTAAAGCTGTAATTTTTACGTCCGAAACACCGATATATAGGTATCTATTAATTTTACATACGCAACAGTAAGAATCTCTATGTTGGTAGTATTTAAAGTGCTAAAACTTTTACAGTTTTACTTGTTCATTGGATGAAAATTGCCATCGGGTTGATGCGAATGGTAATATTTTATGTGTGGTGCAAGGATATCAAATATGCAGACAAGTAGACTGATTCAAAGCAGGGCTTTTAAAAGGGCTCAGTTGGCCGATAGTTAACGGCCTGTAGTAAATATGACGTCTGAGATGTGGGCTATAGAGCGAAGGACGTGCTTTAAAATTGGGCCCCATTAACCCTGAGGGATGCTATGGGATATGGCCCTAAGGTGGAGCGTCAACGGAATGAAAACAGGGGAGAAACAAAAGCGCCCCGGGAAAACCCACAGGCTAATGACAACGTCCGCCACGTCACCTACAGGCGAAAATCATGGTGTGACCTACCGATAATTGAATCCGGTTCGCGGTGGTGAGAGGCGGAAGGTACACTAAGAGAAATATGTGTTCTGCCCAACAATATACTTGTTTTTGTAGGGCCGAAAACAATATTTAGTTGCCACAACAAAATATTTTGTTGACTCAACCAAACTTGAAAAAGCAACAAAATTAATTTTGTCCGTCTAACAAAATGCATGATTCAATTAACAAAACTTTCGTGCTGGCACAAAATAAAGTAGACTGTCGACAAAAATTTTCAGTTGAATCAACTGTGTACACAAATTTGTTTGTCCACTAATTTTATTGCCTCCGTTCGAAAATACAGCTCGAGAGTTTCCGACGCCCTTCTCCAAGGGCGTGGCAAAGGGAATTCTAACAAGCCCACAAATACACAGCAGAAAATATCAATAAACCAGAACCTTTTTGCAGAGCCCGTAAAACTAAAAAAATTCTGGCACAGAACAGAAAACACATGAATTACCTTGCAATTTATCTTTGATTTTATTCAGAATTAGCAGGCCAGTGTTACTTCGTTAGCATGATATTTAGGACTTTAGGAGGACAGCCCGTGGAAGAAATGAAAAAAGGAGAAATTAAGGAAACTTTCTTAAACTATTTTTTTATTATACAGAAATCCTAAGAAAAGCTTAATCCAGTACCTATTTACGTCCCTTATAATAATACCGCTATAGCCACTGCGGCCCTATTCTATATATATATCCACTGGGTCACTACGACCCCACTTGATATAGTTCTATCCATTAAACTACTGTAGCCCCACTTGGAATAACTCTAGCCACTGGGCCACTACGGCTTTTCGGAAGGAAAGGTTTACAGCCCGTGAACAAAAACGAAAGGAGAAATGAAGAATTTCTTTTTTAACAATGCTTTTTTTTTAAATGCAGTAATAAATCCTAAGAAAAGCTTCATCCAGTACCTATTTACATCCCTTATAATTTTTTCTGGGACCGTTTGAGATATCTCGATGGAACAAAGACTAAGTTGGTCATGGGGTTATTATCTATAGACTGTGTAAATTTGATGTCAATATGTTCAGTGGTGTTCGAGTTAAATCCGTTCGGACAGACAGACACGAAAAAAAATCAACATTAGATATTTAGTTATCAATTATATTATATGAAAAAATAATTAAAAGTTGAGAATTTGGAAATCACATACAGACACTTCTATTTTATTTAGTAGTATAGATAATATTCTTTTCTTTTCATAAAAGCACAAACAAGATTATAATGGCATACATGTTTTAAATTCATTATATATTGAATCATATTCATAATTCCTTTTTTACTTTACCACAATGTAACGAATAATACTGATATGTAAATAGTTCGCTATGAGCATAAAATCATACATGGCGCAATTAAAAATACATTAAAATTACAAGCGCACATTTAAAGTCTTGCCAACATTTTATCTGATTTATAGAAACTTCACGGTAAAATATCCAACTATATTTACCTTTCTACAAAGTGTATTCACTTCTCTCATTTCTCAAACTAAATGCAAATTTATATAGTTTGATTGAAATTGTACTTTATTGAAAATATCTAATTTATTAATAACCATCTGTACGTTTCGTAACTTTCAGTTTTCATCAACACTACTGATTCGAAAATGCCCGTGTAAAGTGCAATCCCTAAAATCGTTACACTTTGCCATGTTGAAAACATTTATTTATTTTTGTTTTTAACAACCATATGGCTGAAAACTATGACTCACAAAAAGGTAGGTAATTTTATTTACCGTCTGCATTTGCAAAATTTTAACTTTACTAAAACCAGGTATTTCATATTCGAGATTTACATTGACGCACGATGTCACTGCCATTTAAATCTTTATGCAGAAAAGAAAATATTTTGATTTTCATTATACTTTTAGAAGATCTTGAGAAGTCAAAAAATACGGTTACCACACGAAAGCACAATAGTTTTAACTTTATTTGGCCACCTGAATACACAGGCGATTTCTATCTCCATTTTGGCATAAATAGAAAACATCTATCTATAATGACGTCAAGTACGCCATGTTTCTTCAAGACCAGAAGGGTCATAATTATTGGTTCATATTATGACATATAAAATACTCATATTATGTTTTGAAAGCCGAGGAGCGCCGATCTCCCAGATGCGGCCCGCTCCCTACCTTATATACAGATATCTTCGGCCGTTAGCCCTATCCCAGCGGGATTAACTTGAAGTTTCGTCCAATCACAGTACATGGAAGGATCCACCACCTTCGATAAAGTACAAAAATTAAGTAGAAACACGTCTTCCGCTGGTGTATTTCCTGCTACGTGTTCCAGCTTCCGCGCTACACAAGCACCACTACTGCAACGCCACTAGCGGCGATTAGGCTAAACAGTAACGCCCGCTGCGTACGTCAGTCCTGAGTCGGGTCGCGGCGAGGCTGAAGGCTGTGCCCGAGCTCTGAGCGGCGTGCTGGTTCTCCCGTGACGTCACCTTACCATCATAAGGGAATAATCGCAGAACTTCAAGTGCTTACACATTTTAAGGTAAGGAATTTTATTCGCACTCCTGTAGACTGTAGCTTATGTAGCACGAAACATATTTCTGACGGAATTTGTCCGTGAAATGGTGTTAGCAGTCACACGTTGCGACGTATATTTCCATGCCGTGCCAAGCTAGCAAGACACGGTCCAAGCGAACAGTTGAAGTCGGTTAGGCGAGGAAAGCGTAATTTTATGAGACGCCCATCTCAAATGCGTTAGATTTTTTGTGGCAATAAGGATAGTACCAGTGTTTGTAAGTGCATTTATTAATGCTTTATGAAAACATAAACATCCTAATAAAACAAGTTCGACAGAAAAAAAACTTAGAAAAAAAAACTTGAAATATTTATCTGCACATGTTGTCCAGTATTCGAAATGTAACTATTTGAAAACATTCCTGCTCCATCAGTAGTCACTTCAGCTGAGGTTTCTAGGTCGTAGCGGTCGGGCGCAAACGATGTACGTTCGAATCTCGGTCGCGTTTCTTTTCTTATATTAACCGAAACTTAGCCAAACGGTACACAAACTAATGCCATTGAGGTTTATCGTATGTTAAAAATTTTATAGTAGCCGATAGAGAAAACAAAGAAAGGGTTACCATACAGAATAGTTTTTACTAACTACGAGAGCAAATATTTTTCCTGAGTGACGTTATTCTGCCGAGATATTTCTGACGCCGTCAATTTTTGTGTTTTTTCGTGGCGCAAGATATTATGCGAAATTGATGAAGTACTACTGCAAAATACTTGGTCGCTAAGTTGGCAAAACCTATTATTTAGGATTGCCATTTTTACACGTTGGCTTTCAAAAAAGCAGTAAACATCAATTTACATAGTTGGTGTTAATTTATGTTACACGCCCCCTTAAGTTGCACAAACCAGATCTTAGGTTGAGGCAACCAAGTAGAAACAACAGGATATTTCGGTTTTAACAACAAAATATATTATTGCTCTTATACAAATAATTAATTTGGTTGCGCAAAAAAAACTTTGAATCAACAAAATCTTTTCCTCAGTGTATGACCAGTGAACCACCGTGGCCCTTTCAGCGGTAGTGATTGTTATAGAGTTTAGAAACACTTGGAGGGAATACTGGGTAAAGAACACGTGGCAGCTGCGCATTAAGCAGTCACTGTACTTCAACAAAAGGAAACTTGTTTTGCCAATAGAAATTTCAAAACCATTTGCTTAGACTCTCAGCAGACTGTTTACATAAATTTATAATTCGATATTTTTGATACGCCTATTACGACCATTTCTCTCATCGTCAAATATTCGCTGCAACCACATGCAAGCAACCCACCGGAATGAAACATGATGGGTACGTTTGACAATGTGAACCATGCAGATGATTCACGTTTCAAAAGGGGCCACGGTGGCCGAGGGGTTAAACAACTCGCCTCCCACCGAAGCGAACCGGGTGAAATACTCGGCCCGTCCACTCCCGATCTTTACAAGTGGGAATCATGCCGAACGATGCTGCTGGTTGGCGTGTTTTCTCGGGGATCTTCCGTTTCCCCCACCTCTTCATTCCGGCGCTGCTCCATGCCAACCTCACTTCACCCTCAGCAGATCTCGATGTTAAGAGCCTACCTGATCTCTCACACTCTTCTTCGTTCACTTTGTAATACCAACCTCGCTGATGACATTGTTAATACTGACAATCTCTTCATTCACTTATTCGCGTCTCACGCTCGGCCAGTACAGGTAACAGATGGGTCTCATCGTACCTGCCTGACTTTACCATTCAGCGAGCGGCGATATCCACCCTGCAGAATCATGTGGTTGTCAGTACCGTTGGCAGACAGCTTGTTATGGCGCCGCTTGGCCAATATGTGGCACGAGCACCATACCTGCATTTACGAAGGCACAGTGGCAGGAGAGGCAGAGAGCGGGCTGGCCTAGAGAGCTACAAAAGGAGGCCAGGATGTAAGGGACGTGGGCCTTGGCGAGGGCCGTTTCCGAGAGCCAGCTTCCTAGAGGGACGATCTTCGTGAGGGGACCAGGGTGGCCTCCGCGGTGTGGGCCCGACGACATTGCACTGAAATATTCCAGTGGTGAGTCGATGTTGGATAGCTGGGATGATCCGAGAACAATTGCCTTCGCGATCATAAGAGCTTGGCCAGGAATTCGGTGATGACCTATCCCTATTATGAGACATCGTTAACGGGAGGCTCTGAGCTCGTAGTTTGTTGAAACCGCCGCCTAGATGGCGCTGCTGTGTAAAGGAAGGCTTGCGAGGGGGGGAAGGAAGGAGGCGCGGTAGGTTCGGACGTATGGTGCCACGCCATTCTAGCGGGAAACCGTACGTTGTTGCCAAATTGTCAGCCCCTCCGGAGAACAGAGTATGTCCAACCACCCAGCGAAAACCATGCTGTACGTTGAACGACTCGCAGAGTAACGCCATATAAGGAAGAATTGACGCAACCAACCACTCAACTCGCTTGTCCGTGAAAACTATTTGAAAAAAATTAATGTAAATTTCACCACTAGTCCTACACATAATGGGGCTTCGTATAGAATTGTCAATATCCACACACGTTTATTAGTTGACCTGTAAAAAAATAGTAACCTAATAAATTTTTCTACTCAGAAACCTGATTTAACATGGTCCAACTAAAAAAGTATGCTAAAATCATGGTTATTGGTTAAAATGTAATATTTAAGCCTCGTGAACCTGAATAAAAAATGAAAATGTAATATTCTGTAAAGAAAACGTTTCTAGATTCAATACTTTTCACGAGGCAGCATGAAATGTTTTAGGTATCGCGCCGTTTTGTGGCTACACACTGACATTACAAAAAACGTGTACGTATTTACAAACGTATGTATCCTATAGCCTTTGTGTTTAACTCCTAGAGCATATTGATGAAAATTGTTTACGTGGCTAATTGTTTTGATAATCATAATATTAGGCAGTTTGATTCAGGAACCCATTTTAAATGTTTAAACGTAGTTGCGTTTTCTGTTTTTTGATCGTATCGAACATCCCGTCGAATCAATTGCAACAAAATTCACCTATAATCAACACATGCACAGGCCTAGTATATACTATATTCTACAGTCTACCATATTATCAGTAATGAAGTTTACTTATGTTCGTTTGATTAATTATATCAATAAACATACTTTCTTTAGTTACCGCAACACAGCGTCACTAAGATGATATGTTACTGTACCAGACGTATTGTTATAGTGAACTGTAAAACAATAAATAAAGTTGACCTAAACAATAAAGGAGAATGTTACATTCACACTGATTTACAATATGAATGGTCACGCAAAAATGTAATTGGTGGTTTTGGTAGTTTACTCAACAAAAAGCAATATTTTTCTACTGCTTTTTTTTGCAGCCAAATTGCTCTTCTGTCGGCGTTTCTCTATCTGTTAGTGCCAGATGTGTCTCCAACAGTTTACTACGAAAGCCTGCACGTGTTTGCACGGACATGTTCGCGAGCCACGAAATATGCATGTCACTTTAAATACACAAATGTAATAAGCTACTGTAACTTACATCCTCTGGAACAGAGAAGCATGTGATATATAATAGGAAACCTTCAAGTGCTAGTGCAAAGAGTGCATTGTCTTGGGACGAATTTCGTCAATATTGTATCGGGTAATCACCACACCCAACTGACGTAAGCAGAAAACACAGCAAGGCGATGTAAGCTTGAGTTTCGAAAACAGGCCGCGGGCAGTGAATCCATGACACGTGGAAGACAACAACAAAGAAACTAGTTAATGTCGATTAACGAAGTAAGTGTAAAATAGCACACATAATGCAGGTCTTCACTGTAAATAAATACAAAATATTCGTAAGCGACGCGGTGTATCATGACAAACATAGCCAGGTGGAGAACGTAAATTAAATCAGATAAACCAGCAAACGGTTTTCTAACATGCGATCTAGCCAAAGTCGACTTTCTATTTATGTTTACTTTGCGTCTACATTGCAGTGCCATTTGCCACTGTATGGCGACTTCTGTGGTTGGCGCGTGAAGTCGCCCAAAACAAAATTCCAATATTGACAAAGTGCAATATTTAGTAAAATTAATATAATTGCTTTATAAAAACACAGAAATACAATATCAAAGTAATTTAAGGCAGTTGTCACACAGTATACAGAACTACTCCATTTTAATCATGTTCAGCGCTGCATGCGGTTACGCTGGCTCCGAACTTGTTTCGATCGCAGTCACTTATTGTTCAAAGTAAACAGGTTGTGTATGTACATCGAAGCGACTTTTCTTCTGTATTGAGATCTAATTGGATGCTATGAATGTAAATAGACAGTATTATCAAAATGGCAGAAATTGGCGGGAATTTATGCATTCGTTTAAATAAATAGTAAGCCACGTCAAAAAAACAGTATTATCTATACTGCTACAATAAAAATAGGATAAGTTGTGTTAAAACCAATAAAATACTCAACATTAATAGTGGTGGAAGCGATTATAAATAAATATGGGAGTGTGTTTTCGAAATTAGGATTTCCCTCTGTTTGAATTCAGTTATTGAGGTGTAACCGCTGAAACTAGTTCCGTTTGCAAACATGTTCAAACATGGCTGCCGTACGAATTTACAATAAATATGTTTAGACCACTCGTGTGAACGCGATCGTAGACATTTGAAGTAAATAACTATAATATAAACATTTTAAATATAGAAATGTTGTAATATTATGGTAGCAAAAATATATATGTAACCCATTTAATAGTTATATAATTAATATATATATATATGAACAAATAACAGTGAGCACCATATATACAGTCTATTTGTTACAGAAAGTCAGACGTTGCAAACACACGTCTCTTTCAAGTGTAATAAGCGTAAAATACGTGAACAGTTTAAACGGAAAATAGTGGGAATCAAATATGGCATTCGTTTAAAAAACAAAAGAATGTAATAGTAGAGAAAACTGCCAGAAGTGAAATAGGCATTAGTTTTACAACATTTAAATACCACACTAAATATATCGAACTACAGCCAGTGGTAATATAAGTGTAAACAACCGTTTAAGAGCAAATATCTCTACTAATTCCAGTTAACTGATGCAAGTGCACAAACCCAAACACAATTTCTATAATGACAATTATGTTACACTGTTCCCGAATCTCACAAAATACGGAAGTAGGACGTCAAAATATACGGAAACAACTAAGTGTAAACATGTTTCCTTATGATGCACACTCCCTATGTGGAACGCATTACGTTTTTTGTTCTTTTTTAAGAATGGCGGATTTCTATGCTGCAGTTATAAATGCAAATTCTCGAATCATTTGTTGTACTGGGAAAATAGGGCCCACAATTTCTGGCAACATGCAGTGTATATAAAATCGTTCACGTTTCGGAGTCATTCCCTGCCTCCAAAATGTTTCATCCACTGATATTTTTTCTGTATGAAGACTTTCCTGTTTGTCACCACAAAGCAGAATTGGCGCCCAGTTTTATTCCGTGCTCCTTGCACTTGATAAAAGTAGTGGCGCGTCTTCTTACGTTTTAAGATATTGTCGGACGTCATCTCCAAAAAGGAATTTCTTCTTTTTTTTTTTTTTACCAGTCTACATTAGGACTAGTGGCTTAGCAGAAATAACAAATTTCACCTCGACCAGAGCACTTTCTTCTCTAACTAAACAATCTGGCCTGGCCCTAAGATAACCACTTTCCAAATCCACAAATATGCCATACCTGTCGACATTCAAACATGTTTCTGCTTCGAAGCGCTTAATAGCGATGTATTCATTATGGATGCCATACTGCATAGCTGATGTTAAAATATTAGGTTTGTACAGAAGTCGCTTAGCCAAAATACAAGGCGTGGAATCTTTCTGCCGGCAAATCGAACCAAAATTACTTCATGTTAAACGACCTTGTCTTTTATCATGCCATACTTCACTTTCTCTTCGGGCAACCGTTTGCACTGCAATAATGCCCCGTTTTTCTACAGTAACTTGCAGCAAAATAAGCTTGCATTTTTTCTGTAGGGCCTCAGTATCTTCAAGTTCTAAGACATTTGGTCCATAGTCTTCAACTGGAGAAGTTAAAACTAAGTATTTTAATTAGTTTCTCGCTAGAGTAATCAAGTCTACGCCGTTTGACTGCTTCATGACGCTGCATTTCCCACCTTATCAACATCTTGTGTGTTAGTCCCGGACGTCGACCCGTCAGGGTCTTGAATGGGCTAAATTCCCAGGAAAGACCTCGTGAGTGTTGGAGTCCAGCGACGTAATACCTTCTTCGAAATAATCCCCGTTGCGTGGAAATTTGATCCTACTTCCATCATTACCTTTGGCCAAGAAACACGCATAAAATCAATGCGAATTTATACTTTTATTTGTAATGAGTAGAGCTTTTACTACGAGGCGATCGACAAGGGCTTCGATCTCTTCCATTGTTTTCGCCTTGTTGATAATTGTGAAAGCGTCACTTAACTATTCTTTGTTGCATAACCTCAGCACTCTGCGTGCTGTCCAAACACACGAAAAGGGCCATTTTTTTAGAAGTCTTTCGCGAGTTCTTCAACCCCCTCGCCAACACTGGCGCAATGACGAATAGCCCCTCGAACTGCTGCTGTCAAAGGAGGGATAGGCCTTTTCAGAAGTCTTCTACATTCTTTTGCGAGCATTCATCAGCAGCTATAATGCGTAATTTTCGCGGGTAGTTCTTCACACAGTGGTTAGCACACTCTAACTTGTGAATGAAGAGACCGTATGAAACATTTTGAACAAGCCTGGCATACACGCTCGAATCTCCATCGCCGATAACATACGTGAATCGAAGAACGTGCATACTTTCACTGCTTTAAACCCACCTACGGCTATTTCCTGCTCCATTGCTTTTGAAGCTTTATTATAAGCCCATATTTTGTAGCATGTGCATGGCCTTACACTCCTGTCAATGGAGGAGTTTCTGTCACAAATACAGCAGTATTTATTCCTAACTCCAGGAAACAGCAATTTCCCTGTTTCCTCTCCGATGATTACAGCCTGAAATAAAGACAGTTTACAAACTCGGAAATCTGTATATTAGAACTATTTTTATGGTACACAAAACTACATACTACTGTAGAATGATTATGTAGGTTCTCGCATATCGGCACCTGGCACAGGAACCAAGCGCCAGGTATCCGCCATGTTGTGACGTCACCGGTCCGCCGTAAGTTATAATGTCTTTCACTCGCGCATTTAGTCAATAGTCCAGCCTGCCAGCCACACACTCTACCGCACTGTCGCAGACTCCCCTTCCGTTGATTCCCTGGTTCTCCCGTCGCTCGTTCTTCTATCGCTCAGCCATTCATCAGCTCCAACTCAAAAACTGCAGGCTCGGACGGCCTGCCACATTTAAATACCGTCGGTCCTGACCATCTCGAAGGTTTCGTCACACCCCGAGTTGTACTGAGAGACGTCAGTAATCCAGAGCATTCTTCAGATATCGGCCGAAAAACAACCCTACCGGGTTAAGCAACGTGCGTGAAAAAGACTAAAAATGCGACACGCCTTGAGGTAACTGATATGCCGAAACTGCTCGGTCGCCTGCCTCTTATCACGCCTGCCCTCGCGGCGCTGACTGGCGAATCCGAACAGTGTGTTCTCTGTTTGTCTCATCGGTGTGGTAGCGTATGTTTAGTTCCGCCTGTATAGTTTATTTCATACGTGTTTTAACTTACTTTTCTTACCAGTACTGTACCTTGTTTAATTTTCTCTCGTTGTTGCTTTACAGTTCTGCATAAGTATTGTACCGTGTTAATATTGTGTCTCCATCAGTATAATTTTTTTGGCTAGTGTGTTGTGTGTGAACCAGGGCTCGAGCGTGGTACTTACTTATTCTCGTCTGGGGCGAAGGTTCCTCGACGTATTACATGATAAATGAATATGCCGTCGCTGCCTAATGGGATTCTTGACATTAAGTGTGAAATATTCAATCCTTGATAGCTGTCTCTGGAACATAGTTCTCTTTCCGATAGCCCGCGCGTCGGGTGGCTGGCCGCTGCGGTTAGCACGTGCGCTTCCAGTCAGGTGTTCTGCGAAAAATGCCGATGTTGCAAATACCTCCTGCCGTCCAAGTCTAGGACCGACAATTCAATCAGTCTGCCTTGAGGTGCACATACTTCCTTCGTTTTAAACATTCAATTACGTTCGTACGTGCAATACATATGTTTGTGGTGGCTAAGAGTCTCTCTTTTACTGTACGCTCTATCTCCACTAACTTTACCGATAGTTTGTTTTATTAACATCGATATAAAACTTTTTAAAATACTTTTTCTTAAACACTAATTTAAAACATTTTTCATTGCCAAGAGTGTGGCCCCACTTGATATAATTCTATCCACTGAGCCACTGCAGCCACACTTGGAATCGCTCTAGCCACTGGGTATTCTGAGGCCCCTGTAGTTTTGATAGAGCAAGTTTAGAAAGCAGCCAAGTAGCTCATTTTTCTCCGACTTGGTTCGCGAAACTTTTTAAATCTTTCAAGGATTTAAAAAAAATTCAATAAAGCCTATGACCGCCTGGAAGAATGAAGCTTTCTAACAATGAAAGAGTTATAACAATCGGCCCTACAGTTGTGATAGAGGATGCTTAGAAAGCAGCCAAGTAACCCATTTTCCCCCCAAATTTTGAAATTTCTCAATGATTATTTAAAAATGAACCATAACCTATTTCCATCGCAAAGAATGTAACTTTCTAACAGTGAAAGAATTATAAGAATCAAATTAGCAGTTCCAGAGACTACCTTTATCAAACAAACAAGCTTTACCTCTTTATATAATAGAATAGATTAACAAAAAAAAGATTGCTTACCAAGATTGCTGCTGGACGCTTCTACCAAGATGGTGGAATGGGTATGAGTGAGGGGTGACCTCTAAAAAGTTAAGTTTTCTAAAATAATTTTTTAATGATTTTTAAAATAATGTATAATAATTTTAATAAAAAATTTTAACAAACCTCGAAACAAATGTGCTTACCAATGAGACGTCCAACGCGCCTACCAAGATGGCGGCCTCCAGTAATGTATAAACAAATGAGGAACGAAAAAGTAAAGATGGTGGAATGAGTATATGTGAGGGGAGTAGGGGCGAGGGAGTCAGTCGTCTGCTGGGAGTCGAACTAAAGTTTGTAATTGATGGACTGAACGTGACGGGGAGTGGATGGAGAGGATGCGACTAATTATCCCTCGTAAATGCAATTTTTTAACTGAACGTTTTTATTAATATTTTAACAATTTTTAAACGATTGTTAATAAACATTTCTAAAGGTTTTTTTTTTGTTTTTGCAATTCTTAATAAGACTTTTTAAAATATTTTTTTGAAACAAAGTGAGAACATACCAAGATGGCGGGGGTCGAACGCAATTACTTGGTCGATTCACTTATCAATATGGACGGAATGGCGAAAAGTATTTTTTAGAAGTTTTTAAATATTTTTATTATTTTTTTTACAAATATTTTCGGAATTTTTAAATTAATATATAACAATTTTTTAAAATGATTTTTTAATGTTTTTTATTATAAATTCTTTTATGAATTTTTTTTATAATACATTTAAAAAATAATAATTTTGGAAGAATTTTTTTTGGAATATTTTGGTGTTAGAGGTCACCGGGGTTAAGTTCAAGGGTCAAAGGTGGCGGATGGGTGACATAACGATATGGCGTCCTGCCGAATCCTAATCCGTTCCCCAATGCCCTTGTGCGTCAATCGTCATTTCCCTACTACTCGTTTGATATACAGCTGTTTCCACTTACTTCGCTACGGGCGTCGGTGCTTGGCTGTAGGGTTTACTTATTGAGGGCAATCTCGCACATACATCTGGTATTATTATTTTTATGCATACTAATACATAATTTGTTTGAAATTAGTAAAAAACACGAGGAAGTTTACTTTGCAGGAACCTCAAAAGTTATATAATTCATTTTATTTCCAAGCTCTTTCAGTTGTTTACTGAGCTCTGCCCCCCCACCCCCTCGGCCTTCACTCCTCCTCTTTTTGGCCTTCCAGGCTCAAACAATAATGTGGACAAGTGTCAAAAACTAAAAGTTGAATGCAATATCGTCTGTTATCAAACTCATTAAACTATTTGTCGCTTAGTGAAAAACATCCGTAAGGAATAAAACTGCCTTGAGTATGAAACCTGCTTACCCCTTCTGACAATTCGGACTTTCCTACGAATCCTTATGATTAAGTCTGCCCTAGTACCTAATTTCACGCATACATCATAGTTTGTTAATATTTTCTTGCAGTTTGCACTTGCATTACATGTATTTGTTGTATTACACAAAAATATTAACACTACTCGTACAGTACATGAACAAAGTAGGCCTACTCATGCTTTGTTTCATGTATGGTAACTGTAACTGCGCTGTCGCAGTACACCTGACTCGTGGTAAATACCCACACCACCTGTTTCGCACTTCTTTATCTAAAGACATTATAACCTTATTTGTACGGTGCATACATAACTTGCAAATTTAGCTGTACGCACATGCTGCATTTTCCTTTTTACAGACTTCCTTTTGCTACATAACGGCAGTTGTTTCTATGTTTTGCGTTTCCCACTGTGTATCGTTTGTCTGATAAACGCACGTGGAACCACAACGCTCGCGAGCGGCCGTCAACTTCTTGTAGTGTAGATGGCATTACCCGCTCGGTAGGCACTGTGACGGCGTGGCAACTATGCCAGCCCTACTTCCCCTCTCCCTCCCTCGGTGCGCGCGCATCATCCAACACATTACCCATTGCTTCGCGAATATTTAGTTTACGTCCTTCCTATTATAAATACAGCTACGGCACCAGCGACTTTTTTTTCATTGTTTCATAGTAACGGAGTTCGCTACGTGTTTTTCAAGCCATTAAACTGCATAGCCTGTAACGTGCAGCGGATTTAATATTTAAACTTGCGAAATAACATAATTTCAGTAACAAAATCATTGCTTTCTTCTTGCAGCGCATTTGTCGTTTTCAAAACGTGTATGATGGTTATTGTTTTAATGCTTAACCATTTAAACTGACCGTAAAACGCGACCTACAATTTCGCATTGAAATCCCTATCTCTCGCATAATGTTCCTGCCGATCGAGCCGGCCCTTACAGAAATATATAGTAAAGAATCAGGATTTATTTTGCCAGTTTTTGTAAGAGACTAACAAGCAATAAAGATATATTCTGTAGTTGGAGTAAATTTTCGAAATTGTGGTAAGCCTCATCATATATGGTTGGTTGAATCAGACTTTAAAAGTACCTCATTTTGATAGCTTTAGCCCCATAATGCACGCAGGAATTATTTGATAGTGTAAAGGGGTAAAATTCTCATTGTGTGCGGATATAACCTTAAGTCATAGCCGTAACAAACTGCACGACGCCAAGGCCTACAGCACGTAGACCTTTACGATGCGACTGCAGCATTTATGAACTTAGTGCTTCGAGTTTGCGTGTTTTCACATGCATTAAATGATACAGAATTTTGTGCCTATTGTGAACAGAGCTATACGTGCAATTATTTTAAAAAGAAATACTTCTCTTTGGATTCTTAGGAATATCTATGCGAAATTACGCTTTACGTACTTGTTCAAAACAAATTCAAATGCATATAAATTATTACAGAAGTTAATTAATTTTTGCTTCTAATGATTTGTAAAGGTTTATTGTTGCGATTTCCTCGCATACTAACTAAAAAAAACAGGCAGGTTTTGCCTTCTGTGCATGCCCCTAACGTCAACCCACGAATTGCCACAGAACTGTCAACATCGCGTGTTTGAAAGAGTGATTTCAAGTCAATGTTTGTTTTTTCCAGCAGGCTCGTGCTTTAGTATAAAAATAATCGCACTTGAGTATAACCTAGTTTGATAATACACTCATCGTCACAAAAAAATCGATTATACTATAAGGACGTGTTAGATTGCACTGCTGTTCGGAAGGAAGGAGAGAGTAACTAAGAACAAAAATCGATTATACTAAAAAGACGTGTTAGATTGCACTGCTGTTCGGAAGGAAGGAGAGAGTAACTAAGAACAAAAATCGATTATACTAAAAAGACGTGTTAGATTGCACTGCTGTTCGGAAGGAAGGAGAGAGTAACTAAGAACAAAAATCGATTACAAATCGATTCTGGTACGAGCAATATTTATTGTGCTTCGGCCTGCCATTATTGAGGCGTGGAGTTACAAAGGTTTGCTAATGGTGTCCTGCGATAATCCATCCCATGCCGCTTGAATATTTACTCGCGCTTCCTGCAGATTTTGTGGCATGAGTGTATTCGCGATAGAGCCACCAATAACATCCCTCAGATTTTAAACTGGAGGTAATGTCTGATGATTCGGCTGGCCATAACAGAGTAGGCTTCAAGGTACGCTCTTGTGATGACAGCTTTGAATTTTGGAACCATTTTATTTGTATGCATTAACTTTTATTTATGTCGAAAACAAATTCATTTTCGGAAGTAAACAAACTCAATGGTAATATATAAATCCTTGAGATTTTCCCGGGCTATTTTAGGCCTGCACTGAAAAATTTATTTTATTTTTTTTTGTACTGAGCTCTAAGTTTTTTTTTTCTTTAGCGCACGTTGATAATGCAGATGAATCTGCAGAACAACAGGATGCCGATTGTTAGAGAACGGTTCTATTTGGGTTGTCCGGTAGTAACTGTTGTTAGTCATCAAAGGAAAACTATATTCAAGTTGTCATTTTTCAAATACAACGTTTTGAAATCTCACCTTCTCTGCACGACGATGCACACGCAGATCATCACAGCTACTGTGCAGACAACGCCGGAAGTAACTGGGATGATCATACCGAGGTATGTGTATATGTCGTTTTCATCTTCGGTTGGCTCGGGGACCAGATCGGACAAATGAATATCTGCAAAAAAAATACCCCTAGCTAAAGTTATTTTCCTCTATAACCATATATTATATTTAATAAGACAAATTATCGCGTCAAACATTACTTTGCAGTTATTTTACACGACAAATATATGACAGGCATACGACGAATTTTAAGGGTGACAAATATGTTAGAAAACTGGAAAAACTATATTGCAATTTATTAGATACTTTGCGGTGCAACAGAAAAATTATTAAACTATTTACTCAATATACATTAATATCACAGAATAATAACAGTTCAAAATGTCTTTACCCAAACAGTACTGCACGTGAAGCTGTGTAAATGTTTACGAAATCAGAACTGGCTATTAAGTAGGAGTTTTTAGTAAAAACATTAATATGTATAAATTACTTACAAATAGTTCAACTATAAAAGCAGAGATATGGCGAAGAACGCCGCAAAATAATTTTGTCAAAAGGACCTAAAACAGTCCCAATGATCATCAATTAACTCAAATTCGTACCAGACACACCGATCAATATACATAAATGCTTAGTATTCATAGTCTTATCACACTGCACCATTTGGTATCGTTTTTCTTTCATAGTTGATTGAACATTTCCATGCTTAGATTCTTCTTAGCTCACATTATACCACATCAAAATTAAAATAAAATATTATTCCAACGAACCCAGTAAATACTGAGTGTTTTGGAAATTTCAATTTTAATTAAAAAGCACGTTCTGACACTACGTATTAAAAAAATGAAACAGATTTCCAAGACCATTAATTTAAACAGTGCAGTAAAACTAATAACATGGTCGTGTCTCGTCATTATCTGCGAGAATTATTATATATTTGACGGGCAAGGATTCTTTTCCGAGGGATTATAAAAAAATTAGATGAATCGTGAACCAACTACGTACTGTAGTCCGTCACACACGGGTGCTACACCAGCGATGCTATGACTAGAGAAGCAGGCGTTGGGGAGTGAGTTTTGAGAGTTTTGGTAGGTGGTTCAATAGAGAGGTGCACATGCAAGTGAAGTGCTATGAGGTGTGAAGGGAGCAGCGGTGGAATGCAAAGGGAGAGAGAGAGAGAGAGAGTTACTGGCCCGAGAAAACTTGCAAGATTTTTACTTCTGATACTTTTTTTTTTATTTTTATTATTGGTGTACGGAAATTTTGGCTACGATGCGGAAATATTACAATCTAAAAACATAAATTTTACAACAGCCAGTTGGCAAGCCGTGCTAAAGGCAACGCCGGGATAGAGCCATAGACTAAACGTGAGGTAGACCGCTTATTCTTCTTCTGCGCATGTGTCCAACATTGACCTACCTCAAAGGAATGTAACTGTAAGAGTCACATGGGCAACAGTGATGAAAGTGCTTGTTTACACCTTAATTTTTTAAAGACAAGCATTTTTCTATGCGAATAGAATACTTTTACTAATTTGAATTTAATCAAAGTGCATTCCAAATTGGTTAGAGGAAGTATACAAACATCTCAAATCACTTGTTTACTAAAAAGTGTGCTACAAAGCATGCCTTCTGGCTGTACTTGTAATTAAGGGCTAGGGGGATTTATAACTGAGAATCATGATGGTGCCTGTAACCAGAGGTAGAGCTAAGAGGTAGAATGACGGAAGACTACCTGGAATAAAGTCGGGTTATTAGTGTGTTAACAGGACATTACAATTACAAGTAGCTATATATTATCGGCGGCGCACTTTGTATATACTGTATGTATGATAACCTAATGAGAGCCTGAAAGTAGCTGGGCTTGTCCCACCTTGTGTTGAGTTCCGAGGCTGTTGTACATGCTGGGTTACGGCGAACGGCACAGCGAGTTCCTGGTGTCCTCCATTCTTCTCGGCGTCACTACGGAGAAAGACGCCGACTGCCACACTGTAATGCCAGACATGTTGCAATATGCCCTGCTTCCTGGTTGGTAGTGAGGGTACTCGCTTACCAGCGTTTGGCGAGGCACGTCCCTTGCAGCAGCAACCGCCTTCCTGGTCTGTACTCAAGTGATAGAGCGGGCTCAAGTGACGATGTAATTGAAGGCGCGTTCACGCCAACATAACAAGTGTTCTAACCTCAAATTGAATCCACACCGCTATTGCTAGACGTGTTGGCAGATACGCAGTTCAATGTTGCAACACGGAGACTGGTTGTGCGCAGCCAGCGAAATCGGTCTACCTCATCTCTAGTCTATGGATAGAGTCCACCGGGAGCGTAACCCGGACCATGTAGGCTGGAGATGCCGTGGACAGGGATGAGAGGAAGGTGAAGGATGGACTGTGCAGAGGTTTATTCTACTCAGGTTAGAATCAAAACTAATTTTCTCATGGGAGAGTTTGGTATAGCGGACATTTCCGCTGGTAGGTGCGTAGTGTTCCAAAAGGTAGCTTTTAGTTAAAATTCTTAGCTACGTAAATTATAAAAGAGAACGATTATACCTAGTTACATGGTTATTCTATATTGTATTAATGATTGTTACAGTTATCCTGATTTTTAACGTAGCAGAATAGAGAAAAATCACACGCTACATTAGCGCTTACCTAGTGCTGAAAATTGTCCCTCTGGTAAACTTTTAACATTGATCTTCCTAACCTGTAGAGGAAGTAAAGTCAAGAGGTATCAGTCCCAGCCATCTTTGACTAACGGTATTTTCGCCGTAACTTGCATTGCAGATTTCATATTTCATTTTTGGCGTCGACAAGGCTTAGGGCATAGCTTTACGCTTGTTCTGAAACATGTATTGCTCGACAACTCTCGCTATAGACCGTTCACGGTAAAGTGAGCTCTTTTTAAGCTTTCTGATTAGACGTAATTACCAATGAATACATTTCATTGTGGCCTCGGACTTTCGGTTTTGGGTATGGTGAATGTATACACTGTGTTTATTACTCACATGGCAGGGTTTACATTAACAAGTGGTGACATATAAACTGGTTGAAAGAACAAAGTAACTAGGGCTTCAAAAGTGCTCACTTTACCTTGAACGGCCTATAGTATGACTTATGTAACTGCGCCGCAGAAAAGTTTACTTATTTACCGCCAGCAGTCGCTAGTCAAACATTTATAAAGACAGTAGAGATGCCATAGTTTGATAAAGCTTTAGAAGCTGTTAATTATGCAATGTGGTGCGAGGAATTTCATTAAACATTTTAAAATGGCATTTATGGGAACAATATTGAAAATCCAAGATGGCGGGGTCTGATCCCTTTTAACTGTGCTGAGGTCTACTGAACTACAGGTTGGGAAAATCAATTCTTTTATTTTGGCAACTATAATTTTCGCCACTAGGTAAGCACTAGTGTTGTGTTGCATGTAAACAGGATTTTCTCCATTTTATACGTTAGAAAGCAAATTAATTGCAACAATTATAAATCAAATATAAAGTAACTACGTAAACTATTACTCGTTTACGAGTATTATTCCCGTAGCTTAAAATTTTGATTGAAAGTTACCTCTTTGGAAGACTGCGCACCTGGCGGTTGAACATCTCCCTATGCCGAACACTCCCATAAGAAAACTCGTTTTGTTCCTAACGTGAGTGTAATACAGCTTAACAGTGCGCACCTCCGGTGTATGTCCTGGTGGCGAAGTCGAACTCGTGCTGGCTGGAGCCGGCCTCGTTGTGCGCGGCGAGCCTCAGGGAGTACCGTGTGCCGGGCATGAGGTCCGGCACCAGTAACTCGGGCTGCCGGGCGCTCTCCGACACCGGAGTCCACTCGCTCGTGCCGCGCAGGCGGTACTCCACCGCGAAGTACTGGATGGGGCAGCCGCCGTCCGGCCACGCGTCCAGGTACAGCGTCGCCGACGTCGAGTTCACCATCAGCAGGTCCTCCTGCAGCGGCACCCGCGGCGCTGCAACACCATGTACACCGTGGTACGCAAGGTGTCCAGGATATAAAAATTCCCGTGAAAGAAGGTGTCCCCCTGAATGAAGATGTTCCCATGTGAAGGTGTACCATGAATAATAACTAATTCTTGCAAACATTCTTCTGTACATTTTGGTTTGTGTGTACTGTTAACCTAACAATACCGCATCACGTCCGTGATCGGTGAAAGACTGTTCTCCTTGAATCACTGTTACCGGATATTTGGTAGTGGGGATATAAGTGTACTAAGTTGTACTCATGAATGAAGGTTCCACTCTTCACAGTAGGTGTCTAGAAATGAAGGTGAACCTGGAAAGAAGGTATGCCCAAAAATGAAGGCATGTCCTCGAAAGAAGGTTCGGCCATGAAAGAAGGCCTGCTTTTGAAAGAAGGTGTGCCCATTAATGAAGGCATTAATCTTGACAGAAGGTGTTTAGAAATGAAAGTGAACCTGGAATGAAAGTGTTATTTCAGTGTAGACTGGAGGTGCCAAGAAACTAAGGTGTGCATGGAATGTAGGTGTGTATGGAATGAAGATGTGCACAAGAATGAGAGAAGGCGTTCTCCAGAATTAACATGTATATTGTATCGAAGATGGCAATGATATCAAAGGTTATAACAGTAATATCATATCTTCTTAACCCCAGGCATGTCATATGGGTTAAATCCTCGATATGCCTAAGGATCTCGGGGTGCTGTGGTTAATCATTGCCTTCCGCAGTATGGAAGAAAGAAATACCAATTTCTGTTCCGAACCCGGAATGAGAAATTTTCCGTTCGACTGGGGAAAAAAAAACTAGAAAATTTGGCCTGGCAATCAAGCAAAATGTACGGACTCTTTTAAGTTTAATCTTACTTTTAAATATGAGAAAACAATGAACTCGAGCTAACATACTTTTTTGATTAATAGGTAGGTTTTTCAACTCCATTAGTGCAGGCCTGCCTTATAGACCGCACTATAAAGGGAAAAATCAGATAATGCCTTTAGTGGAAGGAATATAAGGTATAGACAGTACTGGCCATTTGCGAGTAGAAGATTGCCGAGTCCCAACATGGAATGATTTGTCCTTGTTGTTAAGCCACCAAAATGTGTGATTTCAAATCTTAATATCGAATTGATGGCCATAACGTAATGAAATGTGCTAAGGACATATCTGGGTGTATGCGAAGCACAGTGTCGTTGCTCGAGGTGGCGCCGTAGTCTTTCTAGCCCTTGCAAGGCCATGCGCTTGGGTCTTGACGATTCGGCTTTAGAATGCCAATCGGGTTTTGTTCGGGCACAGTACGAGCCGGCGCTCGGGGCGGGGGGAGGGGGGCAGTGTGTGTGCATCGGCCGCTCGTACTGGGTAACGAAGTCCGCACAAAAACGCACCAGCAACGATTCATTGCAAAGTTTGGGTCCTGCAAACCTGCAAAGTCTTCCTTCCAATACGAGGCCCGAGAGTGAGTGAGTGAAACATCCTGTCGGAAAGTGGCAGGAATGGTTTGGGGGGGGGGGGGGAGGAAGAACAGTTCATCGTCAAGACGTGTGCCCGGTTTCACCATCGTGGTTCGAAACTCGATCCGAGATCGGATCTAAGATCGACACAGAAAACTGTTGACCAATTCGAGTTCAGAGCTGGACTGGAGATCAAGATAAAGATAATTTCGAACCGCCGAAATTGGCGGTTCGAAATCTCGATCCTAGATCAGCAGCCATATTCGACAAATGTAGTTAGAAAATACGCCAACAGAGAGAACTAGGTTTAATTGTTTTCTTGGGAAATTAAAACAACATTATACGCACTTTAATATTATTCAGTAAAATTCGTACAACAATAATTCACTTAAAAAAAAAAAAAAACAAAAAAACATCACACGTTTAGTTCTCTCTAAGGTGAAAAATACGCCTACTTACACGACGTTGTATATTACGAACCAGTAGCCAAATTTATCTCACACTTAATCTCGCTCTCTCACTGTATAACCAAGATCGACGAATTGGTGATCGACGAATTATGAAATATTGTTGGTGCAACACTTATATATTGGAACCATGATCAAACTGGGTCCTGGTTTGGAACTAGGATCATTCGATCTCGGAACGGGAAAGATGTTAGTGCAACCAGGCATTGGAATGTTTACTCCTCAGCGGCATACACACACCACGCCACTGCAGGGTCTAACTAGTCTCCGTAAGAGTGTAAAGGCTGATCATGGCTAACGGAACACTTCTAAAAACACTCGCTAATAATATCTACTTCTCTGCCCGTTTTGTATCGCCACATCATACTATATAAAATTAGCATTGACACTGACCCTCTCACTCAATTCACGAGCCAATCCCTCGTAACTGTGAAATCGGTCAACTAGTTCCGAAATATTTCAACAATAAGCTAATTCTTACTCAGTTCTGCGTTAAATAGACGGGTATAATTTAATATAAATTCAGTGGCCACAGATGTAAAAATTATGCTTTGGGTACGGCTTTAAGATTTGGAACTAGTTTCCGTAATTCGCTGCCAACTTAATTGGCAACATGACAGTCAGCGTATACATTAAATTAAATGTTGTTTGTAGCAGTGATTTTTTTTTTCATTGGTTGGTTTCAAAAGTATACTCAGTTTACGGTGAACCAGCGATAGGCCGTGTCTCAATTTAAAGAATATTCTTTCGAGAGATAATTCTTTCGCACAACCTGACGAAAGCATTGATTCACGCTCTCTCACGCTCTCGCTGACAGCTGGTGCCAACAAGACGTGAAGCCGTCTTAAGCTAAAATCACGGTCATAGTTATTAGAAGTAATTTATATGTATATGTCCAAAAAATTCACACTACAGGAATACTGGTTTGCACATTAAATACTGTTGTTTTTGTTACATATATTTTAACAAATAACCATATTTATTTATTTACTTATTTATATGACAAGTATATTACGTTATTATTTCTTACTTGGTTTTCATTTAGAAAGTTACTATAATATTATTCTAACACGGAAACAATGTAAACAAATATGGCTTGTGGTCAGAGAGTGCCAAAGAGCGTCATCGAGTATGCAACTACGTACTCTCGCTCTTTCGCACTCTCTCCGACAAATTGAGACGAAATCTACGTGTGTTCTCTCTGACGTCATAATGACGTTGTCGCGAGAACGAGGGCACGAGAGAGAGAGCGCTCTCCGGGCCAATTGAGACACAGCCATAGTAAACTTAGTATATGCTATTCACGGTAAACTGAGCACTTTAAAAAGCCCTGCTTAAGAACTACGTGTATACACGTTGCGTATTCTTCCGCGATGTGTAAAATTAACATTGTCACGGGCGTTCTAATTTTATTTGTGCGCCGGCCAAGCGAAACTGTGAAATTATTAAAAAGTAAATGTTTTAAAAATTTAGTAAATTTTACACTTCGATGCATTAAAAAAATAACAGAGAGAGAGAAGAAATAATTTAGGTTATAACAACACTTTTTATTTGACGTTGAGATATGTAACTACTTTCTCTCGATCGTTACCAACTTGACAGGACGCATGTTACTGGGTGCGCCCGTTTAAACGCATGCAGGTAGGGGCAGTGACTTTTATTTCGAGGTTGATTTCCAAAGCGCCCACTTTACCGTGGACAGTATTTACAAGGCGTAGTTACCTCCGCCCTTAGTGGCGCCGGTCACGACGGCGCTAGGCTTGCCGGCGCCCACGGCGTTCACGGCGGACAGGTAGAGGTGGTAGGTGGTGCCGCATCCGAGGCCGTCCAGCGAGAAGGACTTGCGCTCCGGCTCCACGCTCACGTTCTGCCACTCGCCGAACTCCTGCTTGTACGTCAGCGCGTAACCTGCACCACACGTACACCACTTCGCACGCACACGTATAGGCAGTTCGCGCTGAAATGAGCACTTTTTTTTTAGGGCCTCCCCAACGGTTCTCTAAACCACTAATAAATGTGTTTTATCGCAGCCTCAGACATTAACTTTTGAGAGTGGTGAAAGTAGACGCCGTATTTATTAGTCGCGTGACAATGCTGATATTAAAATATGGCTTAAATAATAAAACTGGCTTAAAAGAAAAATTTGGAAGGGCCTTAAAAAGTGCTCACTTTACCGTGAACGGCCTATAACAAGATGTATCACCTATCATACAGAGATAATTCGTTCCAGAGTCAAAAGAGAAGAGTCAGGTATCATTACTGAAAACGTTTTTTGTTATAGAATTGAGAGTTCAGAGATTTGGGCGGCTCTTAACAACGAGGTCTCGAGAGCCGATGGTGAAATGAGGGGAGAGTGGAGCAGCGCCGGAATGCAAGGGCGGGGGAAACGGAAGATCCCGAGAAAATCCGCCGACTAGCGGCATCGTCCTGCGCGATTCCCAATTGCGAGAATCCGCGAGTGACCCGGCCGGGGATTGAACCCGGTTCGTCTCAGTGGGAGGCGAGCAGGCTAACTGCTTAGTATACGCACCATTACATTTAATATTTCTGTTTACATTTTTGTACCTGATAGTTAATATGAGTTTCATGGTTGCCATTAACATGAGAATAATTTAATATATAAAATTTTGTATTAATTTATTTGTCGCATAAATATGCATTAGTAGTTCACATTTTATGTCCGAAATGATTGTATAAGGTATTTGGCTAAAGATGGACTCTGAACCATCCGTCGCATCCGTCAGTCGTCCGTTCGCTAGGCGATCACGTGATCTTCGACCGATCGCATGGTACCTTTTTTTTTATATCCGTCAATCCGTCAAATATATTTCAAGCTTTAACTTTCGATGGACTGACGGATGGTCCATCGCCTTCTGATAACATTGCGTAGACGCGAATACGCACTTTGAAATAAAATGCAAGGCGGTGCGTATGTGTTTGTCTTGGTGGTAAATTCAGGAATTTAAAACGTATCAATTTTTATCACGCAAAGAAATTTTTTTCCCCAAAAGGTTCCTCTCTTGGATATGTATTTACAACCAAAATAAACATTCTACGAAAGAAGATGGCGCTACTTTAATGCCAGGCTGAAATTTTGGCGGACAGCAGGATCGACAGGAGACGGATGGTTGTGAGTCGCTTTCAGCAGACGGACGGAAAAACAGACAGATGACTGACTGACTGACGGATGGTTGGAAGCCCAGCTTAAGCTTCTATTGTCGCATTTTTCAATGAATTTTTCTAAATTCCAATCAGGGAGAAATAAATAAAAAAATTCAAAATGGTGGATGACGTGAGATTTTGTGCTGTGTACACAATCAAAATACATACTTAAGCACATAGCCTAGGAAAAAAACTGTAGTATTCATATGACAAGAATGATTGTACGAAAATTATTCACAATTTAATATTTATGTTTTATTTTTTTGCAATGAAATTTTGCGATGGGTCTGACATAAGTTGGCATTGTTGCCCGCGTTTTTGATGCCTCCAGAGCGCAGCACTGTATCGAATAAAATTGCCCCCATTTTAACGAATGCATTTGATGAATCACTTTTTAGCCTGCTTTTTAGTACGCGAACCAATAATGTTGTCACTTTTTACGTGTTTACTACGGAGATATTTTAAAACTTTTTGTTAATTGATTAAAGTAAAATTTAATTTTAACATTAAATTTATTCACCCCTGCGTTTCTTATTTTCATAATCCGTCATACTATCGTTTTACCAGAATTCTTACATTTGTGTCCTTCGGAAAATTGTGTACAAACACACCACATCTTGTCTTGATACAAACACTTTATAAGGTATTAGCTTTATTTTACACAGCCGAACTGATTATATTTCCTCCAATAAGTTACTTAATTTATAGGAAAAGCAATATATACAATGGCAGGTAGAAATGCTTCATTCCTATAAATACTTAATTTCTGTTTGCTGCAGCCTGTCATATCAGCAGATGCAGTTTATACCCTCTATACAAGTACACATTTCCGTTTCTAGTAAAAATGCGGATAACCTTAAAGATTTATGTTGGAAAATTGTCATCTGTTCTTCCCTCTATATTTATGTATTATATCATTTGTTCGTTTCTGCAGCGTAACTGTTATTCCAGTTTAAATAAACAACTTCGTTGAGTATTTTACGTTCTGCTCTTGATTGTTTTTTCTCCATGCGCCTGCACAAGAAATGAAATCTACCTACAATAATTTTTTTATTCACAATGTGAGGAACTCTCATGCACACACACACGACCTGTTATGCGCTGTTATGAATCAATAGGTTCTAAAACAAGGCGGTCAAATCTTGTGCGCACGACTCACGTTCTGTGGTTACTGTTACGCTTACTGTTGTGAACCAAGCTCTACAGACGCGCGCACACACACACACATTAAAGACTGTCCTCGCCAACATTGAAATGAAAACAATTTAATTGGGAATCTGTTAGAGAAAATTCTAAAGAAGATTCTAACTTAAATAGCATTTTCAGTAAGTTTTCAAAACATAAAAAGTGTTTTGTTTTGCTGCCGACCACTGGGTTTTACGCTAAAATATTTGCATTTACAGGCAGATATTTTACTGAAAGGTTTCTTATGGAAGTGAGATCTCTTTCGAGAACATCCTGCGTCTCGAGCCCCTACCATTTGCGTTATGGGATGGCACCAAAACAGACTCCACACTCCCCTGCATACTGTAGAGGAAGTCACTCGTCAAACTGCTGTTACAGGCAGAACTCATTCTCCTGTGTAACCCGGCCACGCGGAATGCTAAATGTTTACTATTGACAGTTAAGTTCTTCTGTAGCCGCTGTCGGTGACAGTTAGGACTTTCGAACCTCGGCGTTGGGGGTGCGGCGTTGTTATGCGTGCGTCTTGTTTGACTGTTTGCAAGTTTAATTAATAGACTTTCGATTGACGGCTTTGACGTGTTTTGAAGATTTTGCTGCCGTGTTTTGATCGCGATTCTTTTTTTTTTTTTTTTTTGGTTGTTTTTCGAGTTACCGTCTTTTCGGCTGTACAGGCGTCGTTCCTAAGGCACTGAATTAGATAATATTACTACTGGTGGTGAGTTCCGCAGGACGTGTTGAAGGAGCGGAGGGAAAATGTCATGCATTAAAATAAAAAAAAACAAACTTGTAAGCCGTATACCTTGGTACTGCTTACGAAGCGAAATGGCAGGGTACCTACATCTAAGTAAAGTCCAAATAACAACAAAATTAAAAATGCTTCTTAGATGCGCGCCAGGCGAGAAATTCACGAATATTTTGCAATTAATATTCTGGAGTGAAGCCTGTTGAATGCTGCCGTGCCACGAAATGCGTGATGCATGAACGGGAAAATGTTTTGTGGGAACTAAAGACTTTGGAAAGCGATTTGGAGCAGAACCACGAGGCAGCCTTACAACGCGATTTCCCGTGGGTTCAAGCTCTCCCTCAATACAAAACTCCTAGCATCTTCTCGATTTCTACACCCCGGAATACATAGAAATAGATGTTTAGGAAAAACGACTCTATACCTTGCAAAAGATGAAATGTATATTCCAAATCTATAATAAATCTACTTTTAAAATACAACCATGCGGTTTCTTCAAAACATGAAACTTAAAACTCAGGTCATATATACCATCAACGTGACAGAAAATACGTCTTCTAGCACCCCTTCACATGTAACACTACTCTGCGGCAATATTACCTATTTGACTGAGAATTAATTTTTTTAAGCAACAACTTCATGTATAACTGTTTTTATATGCTTGCGAACATTGCCTTGGAAGAAAAGCAGCCTCGCAAAGTTTCAGCCCAGAAAAAGAAAGAATACTTAAAACATACATTTTTTTTCTCAGTGTTTTTCATGACCGTTGTAAAAAAAAAATCTCATTGCATTTGCATGTGATGTGTAAGGAAGTACTGATGACGATCCTCATTTTCGCCACCACTCATTGTGCAACCTGTCATATTGTGATTTCTGTACATAATACAACGTTTCTGACTGGACTCAACTACACGGCAAGAGACTAGGCAAAGCTTTAGTCACGAGTCTTTTTTCCTCTGAACTGCCCTCGATTTGACCGTGATGGCTAACGAACCGATGATGACTCAGGTCCAAGTTCCAGAATGCATTGTAACTAATAATCTCCTACTCAAATGGTTTGTGGGCAGGTCCTGTGGCACTGAGACCGTATCTGAGTTGTCAGTTTGTATTTCTTTAGTACGCACGTGTGCTCATTTGCACTGGTGTGTGCCTGGCGAGACTATATAAAAGGGCCGTCGTCTCTTCAGACTAGAATCGTCACACATTCTGGAGGCAGTGGTATGAACTACGAGAAAACAGAAGAATGTGCTGCATGGAGACGATTCTCAACTGAAATCTCTGTGATCATGTGCAACACGAAGAACATAATGTAACCTTGAATTTTGCTGGGTATATCAATACTCAATATATAATAAGTTGTTAAAAAAGTAGTAAACGTACATAATTATGTACGTAAGATATTCACAGGAGACAATTGTGACCTAGAACTGAACACTCACAGTCAAATAAAATGCCATAAAAACTTACTGACTTTTAAAAGTGGATTTATTTGTGACCTTCACAAAACGTCCGCTACTCAAAACGAAACAAATATAACGACAGCAGCAAATAAGCAAACGCGTTCAACAAATATGCTACTTCGTGTATACTTGCCAATGATAGAACCCCCGCGTACTCTTTGCAAAGCAAACGTTGCATATTTAATCGCAGCACTCCTGGAAACAAATTTCGTTTTTACAGTTAAATATATCAGCGCAAATTACGGTGCGTAGGCCCTAGTGGCATGGAGTTTTTTTTTTCATCCGAGGCATAAATCCCGGGAGTTTCGCAGCGCTTGTAGTTGCAAGAAAGTTATATGTGTTTTAAACTTTAGCATATGTCACATATATTACAGCAAAAGTAATGATAATTGAATTTGTAATTTATAAATGAAACGAGATTTTATTATTTGAATACTTATTATAATATGTGATGGCGGGACGGTTACAAAACTGAAGTTGGCAGAAGTGGCGACTGACGAGATGGCATGGCGTGTTGCTGAACGAAGTGTTGATTTCTATTCTTGTGAAAAATGCTTAAAATTACCACATCAAGTTTGTACACGCTGTGTTTTTTAAACCTACCTAGGCAAATGACGATGCTATGATAAATATATTTTTCCAAGGCAGGAATAAATATACTGTAATGTGCGTCGTGACCTATGTGTGCGTGAAAGAGTATTGTTGCAGGTGTGCCAGCGTATGCGTGTGTGTTTGTGCGTGTGTGCGATTGCAAATATTGGACGTACGAAATTTATACGTAACCCGTAAGAACTATCATCAATACAGACATTGTTAAAAAGTCATAAAGTTGATCAAAATATGGTCATAGGCCTAAATTGCGAACATTCGTATGAAATAGTATTTGAAATATGACATAGTTCTTTGAACTGCAGGAAACAGTATACAAAGCATTTGACTGTTAAAATATAGAAGTCGCATGGCAGTGTATGTGCTTACAATGTAGCGGAAGGATACGCAGTCGGTAACCAAAAGTATAACTTTAGCGGGGCTTCACAGAAAAGTGTGAAGTAACTGTGAATGGACTATACACACGTTTACCGGCGATAAGCGTGACCATCCTCTAAAAATGGCGCACACATTCATAGCTTATCCGAGCTTTGAACCTGTACCCCGAACTTCAGTATCCAACTATAACACATCAGGTGGCCTTGGAAGTGTTAGTAGTCAAGACTAGGCCTACCCGTCTTCCAACAAGGCGAACCCAGGTTCGATTCCCGGCAGGGTCACATGTAGGAATCGTGGCGGACGTTGTCGTTGGTGGGACGGGTTTTCTCCGGGTGCCCCCGTTTTCCTCGCCATTACATTCTGCCGCTGCTCCATCTCCACCTTATTTCACCCACGATGGTTCTCAAGATCTCGATGTTATGAGACCTCCATACATCCCCGCTCTCTCCTCTCCACTCAGGTGTTGCAATAATTCAACATTCTGATGTACCTTAAGAGTGGTATGGACCCCCTCCCCCTTCCGAGAACAAGAAGCGAGGGAGCGATACGGGTGACATTAACGCGCACTTCTAGCGCCTCATCGCTCCTACGCGCAAAGCGTACAGTGTTTTCGTCGTAAAGCTGTACTGTGCAAATAAGATCTGTAACAGTGGGCATTTATTACACGCAATGAAATCCCACAGATTAAACTGCGTCCGTATCTTTGTACTGTTATCTTACCGCTTAAGGAAACTGCATAGGCAAGCTTTAAAATGCGATATTTGGCCAATTTTAGGAATTATTTTCTCCAAGAATATATTTAATATGATGAAAGTAAAAATAAACAGGCCATAGATAATTGTTTTACAATATATTCTGATAAAAAATTGTATTTCCAGAGCATTTATTTACCGAGATACGTGTATTCGAGCAAACAACTATTCCACAAAAAACGCGAGGGTCCATCCCACTCTATAAAGTTGGGTCGAGCGTGTGTCTCGCGACCAGCGAACAACGTATTACTAGGGATAGGAAAATTCCGTGAGTTCAATGACCTGTAGGCTATGCTACACAGTCCTGTTTAGACTAGAGACCCAGATGTAGGTTCATTGGCTGCTTCCCCAGATATTAGATACTGTTACCTCGCACCTGGCAGTGTGGGGTTCGCTAATCGTTTCACTGCAAGTCTGCTATTGGCCGAGAGTCGTTCAGGGCGTTTCTAATAAACTGTGATCCAATTTCAAAGTCAACTTCAGTGCGCACATGTTTGACGCCTGTCTTGTCCTGAAATGAACTCTTGAAATATTCCCATCCCTACGTACCACACGTTCGTTGATGTCGGCGTCAACCGTTGACTAACGAGAGGTGCAGAAACTTCAACGCACCAAGGTTTCTCCCGAGGGAGACACCCGAGACACCAGCCGCTGATTCCTTGTCGTGCGGAGTGCCGACCATCAATACCTTTCATTTGTAACATGGCCCCCTTCATCGACCTGGGGGAATGAACGGGTTAAGGAAAATGGGCAGGTTTTTACGGCCCCCCATCCTCTCGTGCTGTAACTGTACTCTGGGTGGGTAGTAGGAAGTGTGCGCTTCGCCGAAGAAGTGTAGGGGAAAGCGACAAGAGGAAGAGTGGCGCCTGTCGCTGTTGTCGGGCAGGCGCCTGCCGCCTGCATGGCTCTCTGTTGGGGGGGGGGGGGGGAAGCCGGCGCCGCTAAGTCAGGAAGTGCACGTCTTCAGGAAGGGAGTCACGCGACACTCTGCGAAGCATCACGTGACCACACCGCGCAGCCAAAACGTTCGCCGGAATACAGGCTGCTCACGGAAAAGTGAGCACTTTTTGAAACCAACCCTCGAAAAATCTCACTGTCGGTGCCAGACAGTGAGCCCTTTAAAATATATGCACGTAGGAACAGTGACATTTTTTCTTCAAATGTTGATTTCGAAAGTGATCAGTTTACCGTGAACAGCCTTTATCAAACTTTTTCTACTAGTGTTTAAAACACTCTTTTAACAGAAAATATAATTTCCTAGAGTCTGATCTAGAAGATATATATATATATATATATATATATATATATATATATATATATATATGGCATGCAATTTGGCCACTATTTTTTGCCAAGAGTTTTGACGGTGTCCATGCCAGTTTTTTCTCCTCCCTTTGTAGTCAAGTTTAGGCCCGCATTAGAGGTGACCATGGCCCAAATCGCGGCCATGTCTACCAAGTTCCATTAGTGCCGCGAGAACGTGTATTTGTCGTTGGAATCTTCCCTGCATGCCTAGGCGTATAGGGAGGGTTGGGACCTCCGACTCATCTCTTAGTTTTCAGGTAGGTTAGTGAGTGGAGATATTCGGTCGGTTTTTAGTATCGAGGACTTGAGAGCCGATGAGGGTGAAGCGAGCTGAGTATGGAGTGGTGCCGGAATACAAAGGCGGGGGGAGGAAACGGGAGATCCCCCAGAAAACCCACCGACCAGCGGCATCGTGTGTCACGATTCTCACATGCGAAAAAATCCAATGGCGATCCATCCGGGAATCGAATCCAGTTCGCCTTTGTGGCAGGCGAGTAGTCTGGCCACTACACCACCGCGGCCCCGCAGGAAGAGAAATTTTTTTTTTTCATGGCTAGCCATAGATTGAATCACGCATATGTGACTTTCCGCCCCTACAATTGCAACATTTGTGGGGAATGCAGGGGTATAAGTGTCCTTTGCTTTTACTGCTTTTCGTTGTATTATTTTGACCTATGGCTTCCTGTTGTCAGACGACATTATTAAAAAAATTTTTTTTGTTTAATACATGCATCTCACCATGAAGGGGCCTGTAATTTCGATCAATTTTTACCTTTTAGGTGACGTTCCAAACTTGTATGTCTGGCTGTCCTAAAACACTTCCAGCAACTGTTTTAAACGCTCTCGGCAGTGTCCCATAACTACGGGGTAATTACTCTGAAAGACTTGTCAGAATAAAACTTTGACACGCCCTATTTCAGCGAGTAACGAAGGGTAAACTCAAACAGGCGGAAAGTTTAATAGAATCAAACAAAATTGAAAGGAAATGTGGAAGTTCTGTTAACAGGCACAGATGTGAAAATTTCAAATGACGAGTGATGAATTTCGTTTATTTTAAAAAAAGTAAATTTTTATAAAGGTTAAATTTTGAGACGTAATGTTTATGGATAATTTATCGCAATTAAAGCTGTTTATGTATATAAATCAATATTTGGGAAAAGAAAAGAACTCGAGGGAAACGGACAAATATATTTTGGAATTTAGATTGGCTGCTTAATCAGTTACATGTTTGCAAGCACAGAATGCTATTTACATCACGCTCGTTCGAAAACGACGTTAACTTTTGATTTCCTCCGCTGTTACTCTCTGTTGCT
This sequence comes from Dryococelus australis, assembly GCA_029891345.1. Taxonomy (NCBI): domain Eukaryota; kingdom Metazoa; phylum Arthropoda; class Insecta; order Phasmatodea; family Phasmatidae; genus Dryococelus; species Dryococelus australis. Next base: position 87,630,678 of record CM057003.1, on the reverse strand, counting down.
GTACTCTACTCTCGGAGTAACGTTTTGGAACGCCGCCGTCTCAGCGGGTGTCCTTGGTCCCCGGAGTAGCGCGGTTAGGAAGAGGAGGATAGGAGACGAGCGATAAGAGAAAGAGAGACACGTGTCCGTGACGCGGTTGCCACAGTTGTCTGACACGCGCCGATTTTTTTTTTTTGCTAAAGCCGAGTCCGAAATGGCAAATTTGGGAAATTAGGGTTTAGGAATTTATGGTGGATGGTTTCGAACGGCTTGTAACAGCGCTGCATGTGACAAAGTTGGAAACTACAGGCATGCGGAATTTCAACGTTATTTTGTTTGTCACACTATCGATAAATAACTTACTCCCAAACATTTTTCACGTCTTGTAAATAACACCATATTTCTTTCTAGCCAATATCAATTTTCTCATTATTTCTTCGCTCTCTGCAATTAACATTACATTTCAAATAACTGACCGCTTTTTTTTTTTTTTTACAACATACTAACTTTTATTTTAAAATGACTTCATGTAGATACCTGATTCTCCATTTTCCACGTGCATGTGTTGTGCAGCGTTTCAAGAACTGTAAATACCGACGTTTCCGCCACAACGCGGTAAATAGAACGTAAATAAACAAGAGCTGACGATTTCACGGACCTATTAGGGGAATTAGTGTGCTGCTCCACCTCAGTAAATTTCAATCCTAAATCCCCAAATATTTAGGGCCTAGACTTAGTCACGTGGTCGATTTAGTAACCTAAATAATCGTCTCGTAGCCGTTTCGGACAAGGCTAAAGTGCTAAGTGGAATCCCGTGGGTAGGGCGGGAGCTTATTGAGTCTCAGGGCCAACCCCCTACGTCTTCAAGGAAAGGAAATTATGCAAGGAGACATGCATCGTGGCAGAGAGGGATTGGGCAGCCATGGCCAGCGATTAGGGCCATGACTACCTCCCTGAGTATACCTATAGTTAATATTATAACTAAGAAGAGACTGGAAAACCCGTCGCCAGGAAAGAATTAAAAATTATTCATGCATTAAACTGAAATACTGAGACAAGTGTCTCCATACCCGCCTTTGACTGTCTGCCCAACATACCGTTTGACTACGAGGCAACGGAAAAATACTGTGTTCTACAAACCAACAGAAAATACGTTCTTAAACACGAAATACATTATTAAAAATCGAAACCACATTCCTACCCGCAGGTGTAACACCAACCTGTGTTTTTTGGACGATCTGCAGGTTTTACCCTTTACAACTGTCAACACTTCACTCCACGATGCAACACAGCCTCCGAACGCGGCCAGCTCCAAGGCTATACTGGCGAGCTCGCGGACATCGCAGCTTCGAGCGGCGGCCACGCGGCGCAGTGGCGCCACTGGCGACATGTTCACCGGATGTGGAAGGAGGTTGGCACCAGCCAAGACTAGTATCGAATGTTCTCTTGGGCCCTGATTGGCCAGATTCAACATATGGGCGTTGTGGAGTAGGGGCAACTGCCCGATCCTAGAGTATAAAACATTGGGAGGTGGTCGGTAGCCTCAGAGACCGACTTTCCTCCTGGACTTCTCCACAAGTTAAGTAATTCCAGATAATGTAACTCTGACCCTTCAGGTCTAAAAACCGGCAAGATGGCGGCTATGTCCGTCCATAAAGAGAGGGCATTTATTAATTAAAAGATAAAATTTATTGTTAATTGGCTGTTAGAAATTTTGTACACGCATTTAATGCATAAAGTAACAGCAATTTTGTGATCAAACAGAGTTTATCGAAAATTCAAAAGATTGTTTTATTAACTCAGCCATTTTTGGAATAAAACTAAAGAATTTTAGATGACTGTTTTAATACTGAAGTGCAGCAATGTTTTTAAAATATGTAGTCCACTTTGCTAGTAAAATAATAGGAAGTTAGAAAAATAAAATGAGTGTATAAATTTTCAAGAAAGACCTATGAATTCTGGAACACTCGTTTGGAAAATCCACTCTTTGTAGCTGAGAACTTTTTGTGAGAAAGTAATTTGGAGTGATAGAAACTTTCATGAGAAAGTTGGCTTTCTTAGTAAATGTATTTAGCCTGATAGTTTAATCACATATAAAATATATTATATACGTTTACTACTGTTTATATTTTGGGTGATTACTTATCCCATTAATTTTGGAATGTTTACAGAAGTTAAAATATCTAATTTTCTTCAATATCATAATTTACGAAATATAAAATACTTTATGCTAGGTCAATTTGTTAGCCAAAAATAATACGAATATGCATTAATATGTCAACACCCCGAATTGTTGTATTTTCTCCTTGATATCATTCAAATTAATCAATTTGTATTTTATACTAAATAAAGTATGAAATGTCATGAGAGAATTCATGTGTGTTTTTGCCAGAAATCCTTAGGTACGCTACGTGCCTCTATCTTACACATTTGTTTTTGAAATATTTTGTTAACTTGCATTGCTGGGCTGTGAATAAGCCCCCTGCCACATCCTTTGAGAAGGGCGCCGCAATACTACAGGAGACAGAGGTTGGAATTCGTGCTTTATTAATAGATATGAAAGACCAGTAGAGAGAGGTAGCATGAGGCACTCGGTTCGAGGGCGAGGCCAAGAAAAGCTGGCGCCAGGAGGTGCATGAGGACAGGAGACGAGCGACAAGCAAGAGGAAGAGAGAGAGAGAGAGAGACATACCCGTAACGGGGCTGCCGCCGTTGTCTGGCAGGCGCCAGGCGAGGGCCAGCCCGCGCGCGGAGGCGGCGGCGACGCTTAGATGAGGCGCCGCGGGGGGGAGCAGCACGGAGAGAGTGTAGGTGACCTCGTCGCGGCCGAACACGTTCTCGGCGAGGCAGGTGTAGTTGCCGGCGTGCTCTGGCCGGAGCGCCGCCAGCGCCAGCCCGTGGTCGGGCAGCAGGCGGTGCGACGGCCCGCTGACGGGGCGGGAGCCTGGCCCGCGCCAAGTCCTCGACGGCGCCGGCAGGCCGACGGCGCGGCACGCCAGCGTCAGGCTAGAGCCCGCCTTCGCCACCACGTGCCGCGAGAAGGAGGCTATCCGCGCCGGCGCTACACACACATCACAGACCTCACCACTTCACGCACGAACCATAGACGAAATAGTTGCTTGCGTGTATAGGCTGTTCACGGTAAAGTGAGCACTTTTTAAGGCCCTCCCAACAGGCATTAACCACTAATTAATATATCGTATTGCAGCCTCGGGCATTAATATCTGAGGGCTGTGAAATGTATATACTGTGGCTATTGGTCACATTGCAATGGTCACAATAACAAGCAGCAGGAAGATGGAAATTGGCTGAAAGGAAAAATTTACAAGGGCCTTAAAAAGTGCTCATTTTACCGTGAACAGCCTATAACGTGTTCCATCGTTCCAGTTCCAAACCATACACTAAATATGAGGTAGACCGCTTATTCGTCTTCTACGCATGTGTCCAACATTGACCTACCCCAAAGAAACTCTGCTGGTAAAGTCACATGGTCAACAATGAAGAAAGTGTTCGCATACATGTTAATTTATAAATGACAAGCACTATTATAGTTATAAAATACTTATACAAATTTGAATTTAATCAAATTGAATTTAAAATTTGTTTGAGGAAGTACACATACATCTAAAAGCACCTGTTTACTATCCAGTGTTACAACTTCAAATTTTATCCACGCGGTTTTTGCAAGTCGTAGTGGCAGAAAAGCAGTCCAGAGTTGGGCCACGGAGATTGGCTGTGCAAACCCAATGAGATCGGCTTACCTCATCTTTAGTCTATGGCAAGAACATGGCACCAAGCATAACTTCACAGCCATCTGCAAACTATAGCACAGGGCTATTCTAATAGTTCGGCGGACTATCCCGCGGACAAAATATTTTCTCACCTATTTTTTTCCTTAAATTGTAATCACTTTTAATAGAGTTGCATAACTTAACGTCAACACTATCTATTACTAGCGTAAAACCGGCAGTAGAATTGTATATTATTTCCTTTAAAACAACTTCACGAACATAAATTAACTGGGTGTTAAAGGTGTTATCGCATCCGTTAGTCCTCCGTCCGTCTGCTATCGGTATGTTATTATCGTACGTCAGTTTAGAGCGATTCACAACAATCCACCGTCATTGAATCCTTCTATACGGCAAAATTTCAGTGTTGGAACTTAATATTCGGATTTTTCTTTAAGATAAGTTGGTATGGTAAGATAATATGCTTGGAGATACATTTTCAAGAAAGAAATAATTTAAGGAATTTTTTTTACGTGATAAAATTTTATAGAGAATTTTTTCTTTACAATTTAAAATCTAGAATTTACCACCAAAGATAAATGAACACAGACCCACCGCCTTGAATTTTGTTTCAAAGTGCTTTTCACGTCTAAGGAATGTCGTCAGAAGGTGGCTGCTCATTCGCCCGCCCGTTGAAACTCAAAGTTTGGTCAATATTTAACGGATGGAAGGATGGAGAAAAGAAAAGTTGACCTGTGACTGGTTGAAGATCACGTGACCGCCTGACGGATGCGACGGACTGTTGCGCCTCATTGCAAGAAGTGGGCTGTTAACCATTGTAATTATTTGAAATCGACCCGTGATGGGGGAACTAATTGAATAGCCATGCGAGCAGATGTCGTTTGTTAACTGGCTGCTCTGCCACGGTGAGACTGTATAGGCTGTTCAAGGTGAACTGAATGCTTTTTTAAAGCCTGCTTATGTTCACTCGGATGCTAGTAGTAGAAAATAGAGAAGTCAGGCATAACGGATTCCGGAATCGGAGCCGGGGCCGACCTGCCGCCGTCTTGGAATTTCCCTTTATTTCCCCAAAATCGACTTAATTTCCCTTAAAAAAAATTTTTTTTCGCTAATGATTTCACGTTTTTCCGAGAGCAGGAGACCAGGATTTGACTCCGAGCCAGGAGAGCATGGCCTATAAACCTTGGAATTTTTTTAAATTATTTAAATTTCTTTTGGATTCTTGGGGGCAAAGCTCACGGGCGAAAGAGAAATTTCTTGGGAAAAAAGGAAAATTTTTAGGGGAAAAGGGGAACTTTCAGGGAAATCTAGTCAATTTTGAGGGAAAAAGTAAAAGTTTTTAAGGAAAAAAAGTAAATTCTAAGATGGCGGGCGGTCGGCTACGGCTCTGAATCTGGAATCCGTTATGCCTGACTTCTTTTTTCTCTGCTACTCATGCTCAATGTGTATTCTTCCACCATATACATCACCAAAGTCAGCAAGTTCGTGGACTGACTGACGCCCCGAATGTAGGCAGACCCGCACTAACGTATTGACTGCACCATGTAAAATTATCATTGCCTTGGGCCTGATCACATTATTCATGTGTCGATCAAAGTGAAACTATGAGAAAAATTAATGTTTTACGAATTTCTTTTCTAATTCTTACACACGCGTGTATTAAACACATCTGAAAACAAAGGGAGTTATTTCGGTATTCACGAATGTTTAGCAAACTATTATAATTCAACGTTATGCCATGGAAATAATTTTCCTTCGTCTTTGCGAACTTAATTTGGCGCATGTCAATCAATGTGATAGTTGAAACAAACGCTAGTAAAAGCAGTGACATTTTTTCAAAGGTTGCTCTCGAAAGCTCTCGGTTAACCGTGAAAAGCCTATAAGAGTTAAGTGCCTGTGGCATAGAACAGGTAAGAACACAGAAGCTAAATATTGCACAGTGTGGGCCAGATAGAGTACACAGTATGCAGAATGTCTGCACTCTTAGCCCGGATCAGTGATAGCAATCAGTGAAGTAAAATTCACTGAAAGTCAGTTGATAAGATACTGCTGACTGGCGAAACAAGCAAATGAACTGGGAACAAGTGACTAATGGCAGTGGAATTTTCGACATTCAGTGGGATTCACAGATAAATCATTGGAATTCTGCCATCATATTAATAAGTTGTATGGCACTGATCATCACTTGCTCTATTTTAAATGTTTTTTTTTCACTGATTCGGTTCAATCCTCACAGTTTAAAATTCAGAGTGTGAAAACTTAGCGACTTTTGAGACAGACATTGAGCAGAGGTAGCTCGCAACAGGTGAGCTGGAAGATGCACAAGTTTTGTTAAGACCCGCCTACAATCGCGTTGACTCTTCAAAAACGCGTTACAATGTCATGAATCCGTGAATCGTATACCTTTTTTCTGCAACCGACGTTAAACGTCGCCATGACGCTAAACGTAAAACGCAACGCGGTAATAAGTTGGCCAACTTTCAAGTCTTTGCGTTTTGCGCCAGCCAATCAGAATCCAAGACGTCACAAACAAGTGAAAACAAATTTTACAGACGATTGGCAACATATAGCACCACCTTCGCCATACGTATTTAATTTGCTAATGTTATACCAAATCAATATACGAATAACGCACATTGCATTTAAATATAATTGAGTGTAACTAGTAAGTCAGCGGAATCTCGTTTTTTTTTACAAAAGGTTCTTTTTAAATCTCAAACACAAACACAAATATTTTGTATATATACACCTACATTATTATTATTTTTATTCCTGTTAACGTTGATTATAGACATGGCAGTTTTCTAATGGCGACGTTTAGCATTTAACGTTTCGCGTCAACGCGATTGTAGACGGACCTTTGTTCTAGCATACTACTGTGGATAGTGCCTAGCCTCTCTCGACCCCCGTATTTCACCTTTAGTAGCCTTGTAATGGTGACCCAAGCTTTTAGATATCCTCCTACATTTACTACTGCACAAAATTAGGCACGTGAGGCATAGCCACAGATCCTTTGGTATAGGTACAGGTTTTTCACGGTAAAGTTTCAATGCGCAATGACCCAGTGCGCGGTGGGGGGGGGGGGAGAGGGAGGGTGTCAGGAACGAACGGGCTTTACGTGTATCTACAATACACATGATATTTTTCGATTTATTACAGGCTTTGTTACTCTAGACACAATTTTTTTATAACTACGATGAATTGTGGATAAAAATACGAAAATTAGATTTTGGGTATCCTCGAATTTATAAAGTAGTTTTCGCTTGCAAAGGAGGAGGGAGGTGGTTGATCCCCAAAAAAATTCCTTCACCCACAACTCACGCAAATAACATAACGGTTGGTTGGTTAGTGACAACCATCGAGTTATGGGGAATACGGATTTTCGTAGAGGTCATATAATAAACTCTAGCTATCTGTGTCATTATAATTAATTAAAACAGTTTAAAAATATGTTAGTTAAGATTTCTACACACACTAAAATTAACCTAACGAAAATTGGTAGAGATTGAATATCTTGCGTAGGATGCATATTTATTTCCATAAATGTTGTAGTTTTAGTACAGCATAAACATTCTTCATTTGGGTTCATTACTTAATTTGGCATTTCTTTAAATTTGTTTTATTAAATAGTTTATTATATGTTTTAATTATAAACATACATGGTATCAAAAGTATATAGATGAATATCGTAAGGTAAAATTCATAATAAATCTGAGCAATTTTTACTGACTATACAGGTTTAACGGGGAGAGATAGAAATAATCTTGGTGTTACGATTTGTTATCCATAAAATGTACAAAATCTCCTTTATTCAAACATTTCCTTCAACAAGTCATTGTTTATGATTCATTTTATTTCTTAAATGTAATAACAATGCAATACCTCCCTTTGCTTACCATTTAGGTCAATTCGGAGTGAATGATCGATTACTCAATGAGAATGAGTAGTACAGAAGTCAACCTAGTACCAAAAAAAAAAAGAGGACGGCGATATTATATAAAATATTATAAAATAATACTTCATGCTCTGATGAAGTTACATTTTCAAAAGTTAACCTCAAACATAAGTAATATGTAAAAATCCCAGATGGTGTAACATTCACAAATTAGCATACATACTTAAAACAAATAAATATGCTTGTATAGGCATATCCAAAAAATAAGTAGAGTAGTTTAGTCATCATAACTAATCCTTTGGGTCCACTAAAGATTTATTTTGTGGCGGATACTAAAAATTTTGTGTTCGCCACAAAAAAATTTGGAAAGGTCAATATCAACAAACCACTTTGTAGCCGTCACAAACTATTTTTTTCCAGTGACTATTCTCAAACCTCTGAAAACGATGGCCTACAACTGAGGGTTGCCCTTAACTGTAATATCTTAATTTGGCAACCAATTTGTACTAGTTAACATACCTTACATATATATTGCATCGATGCAAATAAAAAAATCCTCACCTCTGGATATAGGCGATTGAGAAACTCTGGGACTACTCGGCCCTTCGCCAATGATCGTCGCTGCAGTCACCCAGAACTCGTATCTTTGAAATTCTTTCAGTTGACGGGCCTCGTATATGGGTTCCATATCTTCCATCACAGTCTCTTTCTGGACGTCCTGAAATTGGAGATAACATTTTGCAATGCGTTAATCGATTGGTAAATCAGAATGTCACGGTGAAAAATAATTTCAAGTTTATAATATTAAAATCAAAATATATTTCTAAGACTGTTTCAAACAATAAAGTTAATACGTTCACTTTTATTCCGCAGGAAAAATTGACATGACAGTCAAGTTTCACAGATTAAATATGAAATACTGATTTCAATAAGTAGAATTGTTTTACTGAATATTTAGTAAATTAGCTGTTATGTACTGGCGAATTAGTATAATGCACTGAGGTTTTACTGCCAGTCCAGTGCTATTCACTAGTAATCAGTAGAAATCACTGTTTATAATCAGTGAATACCAGCAACTTAAATGATTAGTATAAACAGAATTTCACTGATTCAAGGGGATCAGTTTCTTCAAATCTCTAGTCAAATTCGCTGATTTGGAGCAGTTTTAATTGTTTTGATCTTAGAGTTTAAAGTTGCTTGTACTTATGTATTTTCTAAAAAATAAATAAAATAACATTACACTGATAAATAAGCAAAATACTGAAGAGTATTAATAACATTTACAAATTTTTTTCCTGAGAAATATTTACTGAAATTTGAAACCGTCACAGATTTCAATTACGGAGGTAGATCTCCAGTTATCTGATATCAGGACCATGATCGTGACCATCTAGACGATACAAACTGGAATGAAGGATTATATTGGAAGTACGTTATCTATTGTGAAATTATTTCCGCGGACGAGTGCTGCTCACCTTGTTCCGGACCTGCATGTATCGCGTGTAGACGTAGTACTTGACGATATTACCGTTGGGCTCCACGGGTCTCGTCCACGCGACTAGGATGCTGTCCGACGTCATGGCCAGAGCTTTCACCATCTCAGGAGGCCCAGGCACTGTGAAGGGGACGCGGAAAAAGCGAGGTGAAATATTCTTGCGTCGCTCTTTAAATACACGTGGTTATTAACACATTCAGGTCTGCAGATATTCACTATAATTGAAGATAAGCTAGATGTAAATAACCTGTTTACACCACTCCAGGAAGGTATACTCTGTTGGTTTCTGTATTACCACTCACTCACCTTCTGTTGGTTCATACCACACTGTGTGTGATTGCTGTGATCTACAATGTTCATCGTTGGCTGGTCAACAGCCGCTGGGGTCGCAGAGCTAATTATGCTCCAATCAAACGTGTCTCGCTGTGTAAAAGGTTTATAGTTAATGGTGTCTTTTTACAAGGGTAAAACAAAAAGGACTGTCTTTGTAAGAAAACTGTAGATGCTGGGTTGTATTGCAACTGTAAGATCCTATGAAATACTAGCAGGGCAATGGCTGTATAGCCACGCGAGTTTGATTTCCAAGGAGGAAGAAATATTTAATCTGGTGTTGCTCGAACCTAGCTCGAGGATAGTCCAGAATGTGTTAAGCACTGACGCTGTACAGTTGATGAACAAAGCGGGCGTACAGTACTACTGGACCAAGCCAAGTGTGCAGCAGGGCAGGGTTGGGACTCGAGCCAAGTGTGCAGCAGGGCAGGGTTGGGACTCAAGCCAAGTGTGCAGCAGGGCAGGGTTGGGACTCAAGCGCTAGTGTAGCTGTTGAGAGGGGAAGAAATACAGCCAGTACAGGAATTAAGGTCATATTCACAATGCGCAGCCGGTAGTCGGCAGTCGGCAATCATTGTTATAGGCGATAGTTATTTACAACGTATTTTACATTTTGTGTGGTACCGTCTCTCAATGAAAACAAGGCTATTAATGAAAAATGATCAAATGTAGGAAAAGATTTAGCATGCACACCTATAAATAAATGGATACATACCAGAAAATAAAGGGTATAACAACAACTAAATATGCCTGTATCTAGCCAAAAATCAAATCGTTCATACAGGCAAAATCTTATCATCAAAACCATTATAATGTTGAAAAATAGCAACTTTAACGCTTTCTTCAAAACACAACCTAATGGTCGGATAGAATATTTATTTCCACAATTAGAATTGCTGTCTCACGAGAACTAGCTTATTGACTGCATTGTCAAAATAAGTACCCTTAGTCAGATATTTTATATTAATTTTTCACTGATATAAACTAGAATAAATTCTCATCTGTTTGATAGAATAAAATAACTTCGTGCAAGTCTTGGAAATGCATATATCTACGAGCTGAATATTGTTTACATCAATCGATGACCACATGATTGGCTGAAATCTTCCTGCAGTCGGCAGTCAGTTAGTCGGAGGTAAAGTTATTACTGCTGAAATGCGGACTGCTCGACTGCAGAATGCACATTGTGAATACGTGATTCTCAGTAAAGGCAAATTTGTTAGTTGTCCGACACTTACACCAGCAGCTGAACGGTTTATCTTATCTTCGAGGAGGAAGGGGCAAGTAAGAGGAGAGAAGGGAGTTAAGGGCGCGACATTGTGTACTTCATTTATTTTCCAGATACACACGTGGCTTGGTCGTGTAGTAATTGAGGACTGTACATTCAAAAAGGGCTAAGTGCCGTTTTCGGCGAAAGTGAGTTAGGTACATAGGGAGGTGCCAACTAACATGGGCGATGGTGTACTGAAAGGGCTAACTCCCAGTGTGGTTCGTGCAGTTGCAATCAACACAAAATGTCAGTGGCAGTGGCAACTCCGCAACCAGTGGCATTCGCAAGGGTATGTGTAACAGTGAAGGTAACTCCACAACCACGTTTATTCCAAACAGCGATGTGACAGCAGGCCCAACTCTAAAGCTATGTTCGTACTGTGGGGGATAAGATGCAAGGATAATATTCAGACTGTAGAGTTAATATAGGGTAGAGTGTACATACAAAATGTGCAGTACCCAATGTTTGTGTTGAAACATTAAATTGCCTTTCCGCCAGAGGAACTGTCAAACTACGTGTCTTGAACTGAAGTTAGATCTGGCTGTAAATAAATACGTGATTTAAAATGGTAATACACTGCCTCTGGCCAATATTTAATACAACGGAGATAAATGTAATTTGCAGTACAGTCTTGTTTAAAGCAAATATTAATATAAAAAAACCCGTGTTGTTGTTACAAGACATGATTTCGACAGTTGGATAGGCAATTCACATGTCATCATTGGGAACATGAGTAGAATACAAAAATCAGCCTATTCCGTCTTTAGTATATGAATGAGATAAGCAGCCATACTATTATTTACTCTATGGAGTTTGAAATGTTTAATTAGGGAATTTAATTGTTCGTTTTCCTCTTAGAAATTTGTTTGTATATCGTTAATACTTTTTACCTGTGGACACTAGTTTAATACAGGCGACATAAATCTGCAAACCATATAAAAATGAAAAATTAACAATGATTTAAGAGTGAATGGTGAAGTACATTATATAAATCATCACAAGGAAATGAGAAGGCAGTAAAACCAAACCTATGCCTGAGGTATGAATATAAACATATTTGTTAGGGTTATGTAATTGTTTTTACTAGTTTCACAGCCAACTTTCACTATCCTTGTTTACTTACGGAATAGTGTTGCGCTTTCACATATACAACAATTTCGGAAACTACCTGTCGAAAATCAGACCACAGTATCCGTGCGCGAGCAGAAACAAGAAACTCTAGTCACAAGATGTCCGGAAAGGCCATTTAGTATGTTTAAATTGAAGTTGAATGTCGTCGGCAAACGATACCGGTGTACCAGCAAATGACGCCGTGTGCCCTCAGCCTGCATGCACAAGTTGCATGACACGAAAGCGAAGTGATCTACGGCAGTGCTGCACGCGGCACTCTGCGTCGCCTGTCGGTCTGGCGGGTTGTCACTACCCCGCGCACAGGCGTCACCGCAGCGGCAGGTGAGCTTGTGTCGTTCATGGTTGTCTATGTACAGGCGCTGGCCGCATGTAGCGCCACCGCCGTTCGCCTTTGTGTCAAGCAACTTGTTATGCACGCAGGTACTTCAATTTGAACATACTAAGTGGCCTTTCCGAACATTTCGTGACTAGTTTCTTGTTTATATTCGCCCACATATGCTGTGGTTTGAATTTCGATAGGTAGTTTCCGAACACGTTGTATATGTTCGTATTTTAGGTACAATGCACCCATTCGAAGTGTAAATCACTATCACCTGAAGTGAAAAAATACGTTTTATGATAGATTTTATGCCGTAGTTGAAGAATGCCAAGGCACATTCGTAATTGGGTTCATTCACGTGGTTCCTGTTGCACGCAGACGGCATGGTAAGTACACAAACCCGGAAGAAAGTTGTAGGCAAACTACTTAAGTGTTTACAGTTTCTGATGGTCAGAGGAATCATACACGTGTGTGCTGAAAAACGTTCATGGATATATTTGCAATAACGAAAAAATAAAAGTGAGATAATATCAAAGAAAATTAACAGAGGGGATACCATGTACACTGATGAAAGAGTAGGTGCATATGGCCAGAAATGCAATGATGACGACCAACAACAGATCAGGGAACATATTAGCTCAATACCACGAGATATCGGGCATTATTCAAGAAAGGAGTTGACTTAAGAGTATTTTACTCCAGACCTAAATATTGCTAGGTTGTATGAAGCAATTAAATCCAAATATCCAGCAATCAAGGTAAACCGTGCTTACTACAGACGAATATTCATTTGTGACTTCCTACAACTATGTTTTCAAAAACCTAGAATTGATACCATGTAAGAAGTGTAATCTCTATGACTTACAAGTTAAAGGAAACACAGAAGAATCCCCCAGAGCAAAAATAAACTTAGACTTACACCATAGGAAAGCAGAGGCAGCAATGGACATGAAAAAAGTCTCCGCAGACTCATGTATACCAGATAGCAGTGTTTGTACACTGTCATGTGACATGCAACAGGTAATGATTGAACTTAGTTTGATGCATTCAGGTATGTTTTACTTACGGAAACTGTCCTATTATAACTATGGTGTACATGTCCATGATACAAGTGATGGGTTAATGTTTATGTGGCATCAGGGTATAGGCAACTGCCAATGCTATTGCATCATGTCTATTCAAAGCATTAAACACTGTTCTTAGTTTCACACCAAAACGTAAGATTGTTGTTTGGAGTGACAACTGCCGCTGTCAGAACACAAATCGTTTGCTATTTTTATGTACATTTTCTGGTATGCAGTGGCGGATGAGAGTCAACACAACACAAATACTAGTTTCAGGTTATAGTTTACTAGCTTACGACCGTGACTCTGCGCTAATAGAAACGAGGATGAGGGTTGTAAAGTGCTATGTTACAAATGACCTTACGGAAATGGAGAAAACAGCTCGCATCACACGGCCATTTAGAGTGCTGCAAATGGGACAGAATGACTTCCTAGTCTTCCAGCGAACATCTGATAATGTCATTAACATGACAAAGAATAATATTATGAGATGGAAGACTCGACGACTTCAACTGTACTAAAAAAAAGGGAAACTGTATTCAAGATTTTAAGAACTGTGAAATAGATCCCTCAGTCCATCTTTACATGTGATTTAGTTTGCCACTGAGCTCTGGTGAACGAGAAAGCTGTCATGTAGTCTTGCAGGATCGCAGCGCAATAATCAAGCACCTCGTAAACTTGATATTTTGGTGAAATATAAAAATCTCCGATGGAGTTTTTTAAACTGTTAAAGAATGTGTACGGCGATAATGTTATATCACGTATGCGAGTGTCTGATTGGCTCAAACAATATAGTGAACGCCGGGAAGAAGTGGAAGATAATGACCATCTGGGTCGGGCAGTTCAAAAATAATTAAATTGTGTGGAAATATAGCTGTCTGAGCAACTGGATGATTCAAGATATGATAAACGACAAAGAGACGGCAAGGAAAATTTTGCACGTTTAGTCGAACATTACAAATGTGTGTCCAATGTTTAGCGGACTAATGCTTCCTCGTATTGGAGCATCTCCCATATTCGCAATGCCTGACAAAGAATTCCTTTTGCCTGTTCCCCATAACGGAAAGGTATGGAATGGAACATATTTGAGTTCGTGAGGGTTGGAGGTCTTAATAAAAATAAAATAACGAAATTTGATTTTAGTTTATTCATACAGCTATTATTTATGGTATTAATCTACTATTACGCTTTTTATTTATCAATGAACGCAATACTTAATGTATATTTTTGTTCTAATTAGCGTCCTTCTTAATATCTCTGTTTGGTTATAGTCAATTAACTAATACTAATCTTTAACGCACTTTTAGTCCGTCTGTTGCCATAATTTATAGTGTCTTTCACTCACGCACTCAGTCCAGTAGTCCAACCTGCCAGCCGCACTCTTCCCTGCTTGATATTCGCAGTCGCAGATTTACCTTGTGCTGGTCACTTCCCTCACCGCTCTTCGTCTATCGCCGAAACTCAGCCAATCATCCATTCAACAACAACCACCCGGAGGCCCGTCGCATTATTTATATTCTGCTGGCCCTGATCTGGAAAGTTCGACGCATCCCGAGTCACGCTTAGGGAAACTAGGGCAGCAAACCTCTAGAAAACTCTTAAGATAATTACATAAACTCAATACAACCAAGGTCAGCAGCGCGTGCCGCAAAAGGAATTATCGCGCCAGCTCGCTTTTTGTAACAAATACGAGGTTCGCTCGCCTGTCATTCGAACCATCCCATTGGCTTGCCGCCGACGCTATCATATAACTGTTGTCCTTCACTTCCACTCGCTCGCGCGAGATGCGAAGCAGCGAGCGCGTAAGGAAATTTTCAGTTGGCTAAAGAAGTAAAAGTGAAATAGGTAACGTTGTTGAAGAGGGTGGCAGTTAATGAACTGCAGAATTTCTCTGAACTGTTAAAGATACGTATAGAGTAATGCATTGGAAGGGAAGGATAGTACGTTGTAGGAAATTGAAGGTACGTTGTAATTAGTTTGGAAACAATCCACATTTTTCTCACCGGTTCCACATCTCGTATTACTTTTTTTTTTACACCCCTTTACAATATATCAGTACAATGAAGCAGCATTACAAAGTTGATCACCTCAGAAAGCAAGCGTGCGGTAGGTTCACCCAGTTGCTCCTGTAAAGACAAGTAGACTGGACACATTCATTTGACTGAATAAAACCGGATCTGTGTAGTCACACTGCAGCACATCTAACTCGCAAGCGAAAGTTAAGGGTAGGGCCACCTGTTCTTCGCGAAAATATTTACGCGGAGGCTAGACTGCAGTATCGTATGCGCACACTTGTAGTATTCATTTGACTATTGGTCGCTTGTATTTGTGTGAAGACAGTCTGGTACATGAGTGAACCAATCGGAATTCAGTTTCTCCGATTACTGCCCGTCCGTGATTCGCGGACAGACAGATAAGACGCGTAACGACTCAAATGATACAATCACCAAAGTGGTTCTGAACTGAAGTGCGCTGGAACACTACTTGTCCTGAAATTTTTTCACGAAAAACAGGCGCCCCTAGTTATGGGATAAATTCCTGCAGGCTGTACTAAGTTTTTGCTCCAGGTTTAAGATTTGCACTGTCCCATTCAATCTCTTAAACGTAAAGGAATGATCATCGAATCGTATTAGTACGTCATTATTAATTACACTCACTTGTTTTAGGTGAAATACTTATCACACAATAGTTAAACGTTGACTTCGGGATTCAATGTGATTCTTGGGCAGCACAAGCAGAGTTTCCTTGATGCATTACAAGTACAGTTCTTGTAATGTTCCAAAAAATAAAACTTTGTAACGGATATGAGTGCAATTTTACAAAGGTTGGTTTGTACGTGTACGTTAAAACCATTATAATTTAGAAACATATTTTACAATTTAAGGACACACAATATCTATCACGGTTTATATTTTTATTCTGGAACAAAAATGTTTACTGATAAGATACAATCTTGAGAATACACGAAGAAAAAAAATATTTTTCTGCGTGCATATAACAGCTTCAGGTACAAAAATTATTTTAATTTAGCAGCCACTGGGAATATTCTTATACCAGTATTACTTTTATAATTTTAGTGGCCGCGGTGCTGTAGTAGTTATACTACTCGCCTCTTACCGAGGTGAACCGTGTTCGATTCCCGGCGGGGGCCACCCAGATTTTCGAGTTGGACGTTGCCGTTGGCGGGAGGATATTTCGGGGTTCTCCCGTTTTACCCTGTTCTTGCATTCCACCGTCGTTTTCCATCCTCACCTCGGTTCATCCGCACTGGTGCTTCTTAACTCAACTTGCATGTTCTTTGAATGATACTTGGAAACAGCGGGGTGTGGTGAACTGTTGCATGGTAAGCTGTGATTTCCTCTGTGTTGTACATCGCCCACTTAAACGCATCGTTGCAAGTTGACGTCGTAGCACACGTTTGTAACATGTGCCCCGCCGCTCTCTTGTGAGTGGCCGCAATACATTCCGTTTCTCCCGGCTCAGCTCTGGTCATTGGCTGCCACGTAGACCAAGTGTGTACAGCACTGATCAAGTACTAGCTTACTTTGCAACGCTTCACCACATGCCACTGCTTGCACTGGAGCCAAGTGATTAAATATAAAATTACTTCGGACTTACGCCACTTCAAAACTACGTTGCAAAAGAAAACACGGAGGATGACCTTGAAAATATCTTGCCAACAGATATTTAATAAAGAAAAAATAGTCCTAACTGGTTCTTTTTTTTTGTCATCCTCTGTTTACCCTGCAGTGGTATACATCCGAAGAAATTTTTCAGTTTAATCAGCTTGTAAAGAATGTTAACGATAAAGTGAGCACTTTTGAAATCAAACTCAGAAAAAATCACTGCCCCTTTCTGTATATGTTTTAACGGACGTACTGAGTGACATGCGTCCAGTAAAGTTGCTAACGATGACTGGGAAGTAGTTATGTATCTTAACGTGGAATAAAATGTATTAAGCAACCATTTCTGATAACATAAATTGTTTCTTTCGCCTTCTGTTTTTTTTAATGCATCGAAGTGTAAAAATAAGCAAATTTGTTAAATATTTACTTTTCTAATAATTTCACAGTTTCACTTGACCGGCGCTTGAATAAACCGATGAGGCCCATGACAATGTTAATATTACATATGGCGGAAGAACACACGACGTGCATACAAGTAGCTCTTGAGCAGGGCTTTGGCAAGTGCTCATTTTACCGTGAATAGTCTACACAATTTCGGAGAAATGGAAAAGGGGAGGGGGAGGAGGGTAAGTGAGTGAAGAAATGTGAGTGGCTCTTAACAGCGAGGTCTTGAGAGCCGACGAGGGTGATTGAAGTGAATACGGAGCGTCGCCGGAATGAAGGAGCGGGGGAAACGGGAGATTACTGCGAAAACCCGCCGACCAACGGTATCGTCCGGCGTGATTCCCCGCTTGCGAAAATCCGGTGACCCGGCCGGGGATTGTACCCGGCTCGCCTTGGTGGGAGGCGAGCGTGCTAATCACTCGGCCACCAAGTAGCCGGGGGGTTGGGGGGAGGGGGTAAGGTATGATGACGGTTACCGTCTTGCTCGGTGGTGCAGTGGACGTGCTCGGATCTGACTCCTTCGCCGGCCGACGTGAAGGCGACCGCCTGCACGCTGTAGTTGGCGAACTTGAGCAAGCCGTGCAGGTTCGTCTCCAGGTTCGTGGTTTTCTTCACTTCCACGCTGGGCGACTCACCTTGTACACGACAAACACACACACGTTCCCTTATCCACAGAGCATTCGTTAAGAACAGCAGGTGCGAGCCAACTCGTTGTAAATACTGTTCACGGTTAACCGAGCACTTTTGAAATCAACCTTCGGAAAATGTCACCGCTTCTACTTGCATGTGTTATAATGCACACACTGAAGTGGCATGCATCCTGTAAAGTTGGCAAAAACGAGACGGAGGGAAAGTAGTCCCGTATATTATTGTTTAATTTAAAGTGTTATGTTTAAAATATGTGAACACCGAAATTATTTCTTTTAATTTTTTAATGAATATATTTGTTAGAGTTAGCCCGTTTTTACAATATACATTTTTAAAAATAATCTCACAAATATAATTATACTTACGGTGGAATATTTCACAATGTGTATACAAGTAGACCTTTGGCAGGGCTTTCAAAAGTGCTCAATCTACTTTGAACTTCCTATACTAAAAAAATCTATATTTTATTATGGAAGCTATTATTTAAATATGTAAACATGGTTTAATGACTAATTCAAGGATTTTGAAATAAATTCCTGGCAATAACTGCTACATCCCATAACTGCATGTTTGCTGGGAAATGAAAATTTTTACGTTGTTTCATTACTTGTGATATGCTGGTTACAAATCTGTCAGTTAAATCCCAAGTATGCAACCGCGTCATGGAGATTAAGTCGATAAGGGTAGTAACTACGATTATTTTAATAACATAATTTGAAGACAGCTACCGGAGTTGTGGTGTTCTTATATCTTTGTTCCGTTTCAAAGTATCGAGACACTCAGTGTTACGTCGCAATTATTTTCTCCATGCCTACATTAGTCCGCAAGGTCCAACTCAAAATATGTGCATCGCCTTTAGAATCCACTTTAGACCATAGGGTAGTTTACACAGCAGATAATTCTTCACAGCGTGTGTGATGAAGTTGGTTAATGAGAAACTGACGGACACGCACCTCACATAATGTGAAATTGCGTGTCGTGCATCAACTGCGCGTTGTCGATACACCCAAAAGTTTCCACCCACACATTTGCCATTCGCACGTTGCATTCATTTCTGTTCACTGGCGTTTAGACGACGGCCTGTCACGACTACTTGAAAGTGAACCACTGAATCTACGAGAAGGCGTGTGGTACATGGACAGTTGTGCACCAGTACAGCACAGCAAGGCAGTACATGGGTGCACTGTACTGAGCGCGACAGATTGGCCGAGGTGAGCTGGCCAACGCAATGCTAGCAGCCAGGCCACCTCGTCGCCAATTGGTACAACAGGCACCATTGCAATGGTGCACTTGCCCGCAGTAACTTCTCAGTTATCTGATATCTTATCAACGTGCTGCCATGGGACACAGACATTAGCAAGGGTATCAGTTCACATGTCATGCACGACAGTGTCACAGGCTGCCTACATCCCAGGCAATCATTAATCTGCTTTCTAACCAACATGTGATTCCTCAGGAAACGCTAGGGATTAGTGAAACATTTTTTTATTTCTTCTTAATGTTGATTATTAACGTGTAATATCTAATTGCTTAGAGCGCAGGGTTACAAAGTTCTATGCAGTTGGAGCGTGCCAACCCCCTATTAAAAGTATGAAGTGTTCTACTCTGTATAACGCCGTTTCGTGTGGTAGTCTGCCTTGTAAACGTTTGCCTGGTTGCCAATTTTAGTTTCTTAGTCGCAAGTGGTTTCCTATTTATTGTTTCATAACACATTTCCAATCGCAACATTTCAGGGCCCCTACCACCCTCAGAAACTCTTTAGGCCCTATGTCGTATATAAGTTTCTCTCTTTATTTGTCCTAAGGATTCCGCTAGTGCCGGTTTAGCATGCATTAACGTTCATACTGTATATGTGAATGAATGAATGTATATATATATATATATTACGTGTATGTAATTCTTTATATATATATATATATATATATAATTTTCCACCAACAAACGGATCTGGATTAAATTTGGCAGGGATACTCAAAAGCATTGGCTGTTGAGAGTAAACTGAGCACTTTTAAAAGCCCTGCTTAAGATCTAGTTGTATGCACATAGTGTATTCTTACACCATATCTACATTTAACATTGCCATGGACCTGATCACTTTATTCGTGCGTCGGTCAAATGAAACTTCGAAATTATTAGAAAATTAAATATTTTACAAATTCGTTAATCTATTCGCTGAAATACCGCTAAAATTTCAATAGGAAAAAAATAATTTTACTATTCGCAAATATTAACATAACAGTTTTAATTAAAACGTTTAAAAATGGAACTACATCCCTTCCGTCGTTACAAACTTTACTGGGCACAGGCCAGTCAGTGTGCCCGTTAAACTACATTGAAGGTAGGTACAGTGGTATTTTTCAAAGGTTGGTTGCAGAAGTGCTCATTTTATCGAGAACATCCTTTACCTGGCAGGCAATCAACTGCACCCTTACAAACTTTGTTTTTTCGGCAACTGTTCGCCCGAGAAAGTTACACCAAGGTAACGTCATTCGTGCATTAATGTACACATGATTATGACGTTATTAAAAGCGATAAGCACGCAAGAGTTACATGTATTTATTGGATATTGACATGGGGAAGATGTTCCTGAATAATCATTCGCAGATTCCATATCTCCATTCAAGAAAACAGCATACACGGGACTGTTTACTTCATCTCAGGTAGGTTTTATTATTCTGAATTAAAACAATATGAAATGTCGGTTTTCAAGGCCACCTACCTCCCGTACGTATCACTGTAGAACATAGGTCACATGATTTTTTTTCTCATTTTGCAACAGCGAATTACTTCGCAGCGCCTGTACTCGTAGTTAATGATCATCCCGTATTGTTTCGCTGACAACAGTTCGAGCGGCTGGTGGAGTGCTGATGTTCGGGTGGCACTGAACAACGACGTCTTGAGAGCCGAAGAGCCGACGAGGGGACGTGAGGTGGATATGGAGCAGCATCGGAATGCAAGAGCGTGAGAGATCCCCGATAATTGCGTTGTATAGGGATTTTTAACGTCCTCCGATTTTATGCTTCAGAGCTGTTTAGAAGGGGACGAACCAACTTACAACCTAACTGAAATTAGCACCATGCCTTGCCCGGGATTCGAACCCAGAGCCTCCCGCACCCCAGGTTGGTGGCGCACCAACCAACTGCGCCACGGGGGGGGGGGGGTCGGCAGATTCCCGAGAAGAAACCCTCTTAGGAACGTCATCGGTCGACACCGCGGGAGCGGCCCCGCCGGAAACCGAACCCGGCTCGCCTTGGTGGGAGGCCGGTACTCTAGCCGCTGTGTCACCGCGGTGACTGGCCTGGGAGGGTGGGGTGGCTCACCTTGCTGCGGGCTGGTGAGCTTGTAGAAGACCTTGTAGCCCTGCACGATGCCGTTGTGGTGGTCGGCGGCCGGCGGCTCCCAGCGCACGCGCACACTCTGCGACGACAGCGCCGCGCACTGCAGCTCCTGCGGCGCCATGTCCGGCACTGCCAACACACACGCCCACATACAATTGCTCAATCAAACCTTTGAAAAATTACCCCAATGTTTGACGTGTTTGGTTGTTTCCTTTATATGTCGTGTATCACAAAGTTTTTACACTTGTGTTTACAGACTGTACAAGTATACGCTGTTCACGATAAAGTGAGAACTTTTGAAATCGACCTTAGAAAAATGTCACTGCCCCTGCCTGCGTGTATTTTAACGGGCCCATTGAGTGAAATACGCCCAATAATGTTGGTAACGATGGAGGTAAAATAGTTCCATATCTCAACGTCGAATAAAAAGTGTTAGGTGACCATTTGAGATAACTTAAGTTATTTCTTTCGCTTACTGTTTTATTTAATGAACGGAAGTGTAAAACTGAGCAGATTTGTACAATATTTACTTTTCAAATAATTTCACTGCTTCACTTGCCCAACGCATAAATAAAATGATGAGATTTTTGGCAATGTTAATTTTACATAAGGTGGAAGGATACGCAATGTGCACACACGTAGATCTTAAGTAAGGTTTTAAAAAGTGCTCATTTTACTGTGAACAGCCCATGCCTTATTTCTGGTTGAATGGAACTTTTACATTCCGTTTATAATTAATATTGCAATGGCGTGATCGAACCTCAGTTATACAGATTGCCTGAACGCGCCATCCCACGAGCAACTGTGACAAGGATGTCGGACAGCGGAAATATGCGAACAGAATGTGCGGTTGCCCCAAACACGGTCGGACGAAGAATGTGGACGCGGCGGAGTGATACAGGCTAGCCAGACTCACTTGGGAAGCAGGCCTGCTCCCTCCTCGACGCCAACCAGAGAAGACGTTCCAGAGGGCCAGAAGGACGACAACGCTGCCCGCCGTAGTCCGTCTACAGACCAGCCTCCGGCATCATGCAAGGTGGGGAATATCGCTCCGATAACCAACCGCATCGGTAGCTTCATTAGCGTAGCGAGGAATTCCAATGTTAAAACTTTGAACGCGTCAGGCAGCGGTAATATTAGTGCATGACGCTTGGCGTGTCGTGAGAAATATTCCAAGTCGATAACCTTGAAAACTTAAACAATAAAAGCCCAAACCAATAAACCGAATTCAGTCAAACAAACTGCATTGCCATCACAATTACTACAGCAGCACACTAATGACAAATACAAATTTGCAGCAAGAATAATAATGTTGACAGTCGTCACAAATAACCACCAAATACAGTATGGATATCCTATATATTGAATATGAAATAAACTATCAAATTACAATAATGCACCACAAGGGTGTATTCCTCCTAATGAGTTCCCTTCACGAACTGTAATTCACTGTCAACTGTGTCACTCATGTGTGTGTCACTTTTTAAGTATTCGTTGGCGCAGGCGTGTTGGCAGGTAAGTTAGTAAGGCTTCCTTTATGGCATATATATATATATATTCTTTGTAATACCACCAAATATTACCACGACACACTTCACTTAACTCACTACTAATGGCATATTACAATAAATAATTATAATTATAACAATCATAATTACAATAATGAAAAGAAAAAATAACAAAACCAAAACTGATTATTACGGCAAAAAAAATGTGTTATGGATTATAATACAATTCTACGTGACCATGAATATGTATGTCACCAGTCATACCAACCAGCTTGCGATACACCCAGGCTGCCAAGCCTTCGCCTGATAAGGGGTCGCCTGGTCGGTGCGATAAGATATTGCCCAATGCGTCGTAGATCTTTTCGTAATGATTTGTGTCTTTATCTAACTTGTTCGTGAAATTCACTTTGCTCCGTGTCATTAGAGGAGACACATCAACAATGGTTCCTCGGCAGACTCGCGTGTCTAGGTATTATCCTAAGAAGGCTTTGCCAGTTAATGTAATCTGTGTAATACCCGTATGGGAGCAATAACGTGTCAAACCATGAAAGGAGTGAGCATTGAGACAATTACAGAGTGGCTCTAAACAATCAGTTAATAACTACAAACCGTATAGATCAAGCATCAAATAATAAATATGAATATAAACCTGAAAAGCTTAATCTGCAACACTGATGCAGGCACCGGTCTGTGCTTGCGTCTCGTAGCCAAGTGAAATAATTACTAACCACCTTCCCCAACTAAAATAAAATTGCCCCACCCACTAAATAAAAGAAGGTTTAATATGAGTATTGGTAATGCCTTGAAAGAAATAGTTCTTATGCAAAATGTTATTACAGAGTGCGCATGAATGCGGTGCGTTGTCCCTTTGGTGACATTATGTACACATGGTTAAGCTTTGTTTAAACGAGGCGGAGGAATATTCTGGACGTAAAACTTCAGCAGGGCTTTGGAAGAGTTCGAAGGAACAACGAGTAGACTATACACACATACCCTCACCATACCACACACATACTTAAGACGAGGAAGATGGATTATCGGTTTCTGTGCATGTCCTCAACAACGATGCCGACAACTGTCATTAGGCGAAGTCAAATGAACTAATGCTGTTGCTTTAACTAATTTTTAAAATATTGGATCCTAGGAAACTTATATTTATGCCGTTCGTCTAGCTGTGACAGGCCAGAGAGTATGTAGCATCTTTATCAGCCTTGAAAATAGGGTGCCTTGAAAAAATTAACTCAAGGCAGGTTCATGCCCACAGGTTTCGGACGGCGTTTCGCCAGTGCAGTTATGTAGTAATATGTCAGGGGAGTGTCGAAGTCACTTGGTCAACAGTGATAAAGGCTGTTCACGTTCAAGGGAGAACTTTTAAAATGAACCTTTGAAAATGTCACTGCCCCTACCTGCATATATTTTAATGGGCGCACTGATTTATATTCGCCCAGTAAAGTTGGTAACGAGGGTGGAAAGTAGTTCCATACCTTAACGTCGAATAAAAAATATTAGATGACCATATGTGATCACTTCAATTATTTCATCTGCTTATGGCATTTTTAAGTGTATCGAAGTGTAAGAATGAGCAGATTTGTAAAATATTTACTTTCCCGATAATTTCACAGTTTTACTTTACGGACGTATGAATAAAGTAATGAGCCCCATGGCAGTGTTAATTTTACGTAAGGCGGAAGAATACGCTAACTGCACACAAATATATCGTATGCAAGGCTTTCAAAAATACTCATTTGGGCGTGAACAGCCTTTATATATGTTAATTAAAAATTGGAATTTCCAAAAGACAAGCCCTTTTATATGAAAAAAATAATTTAACCAAATTGAATTTAATTGAGTAGGTCAGATGAAGTTAAAAAACGTTTCAGAGCACTTACTTCAACCTCAAATCTTATAAATGTACGTCGTTTATGATAGTCGTATTGATATAGAGAAACAGTCCAATTTTGGGTAGCCAAAAGTAACTGCTACTCACCTTGGGCCCACACACTACCCCATTTTCTTTCTAGTTTCCGTTACTGCAGATTGTAATCCATTCATGGTTACATCACACTTTTATGAAGGCCCGCTAAAGCTCTACTTCCACGATATTACTCCGCCTCATATGCAAACTGAGGTTAAGAAAATCGATAAAATTACTCTAAAGGACGGCGCATAGAATACGTGCGCAATCAGTTGTAATGATAGTTTGTATGAGAACTATTTCTTACTAGCTGCTACCAACACACAGTTTTTCTCACTCTTCACTCTTTTCCTTCGTATTTATTACAAATGAACGATTAAATTTATAAATAAAATGCAGGTAAACCAGTAATTGAAGGGAAAATTAGATACTTTTATGTTAACAGAGGTATGAAACGCTTGTGATACATGGGAAATTTAGTAATTAACTAAACACGTCATATATGGGGTGATTTTTTAAAGGTTTGATTCGAAAAGTGAGACAGGGTGTCTCATTTTTCTCAACACCCCCACCCCCCTCCTTAACCAACTCAATCAAAATTAATTTTGCTCACTACGCGACTTTAAGAATTATGTTGGTTCCTTTTCAAACACTAGCTGAATTTACGGCTTTCTTTTCTCTGCCGTTAAGACTAAAAACGGACCCTGCCATTTGTTTGAAACGAAGTACGACGTACGTTTCTCTGGTTGAAAACTTTATTACACACTTTGGGAAGTTGTTCAAATAAATTATTAGGTAATCGCTGTTAAGAAATTTCGGCTGCCCCGTTTGGACAGAGATGACGTGGGCTATGAAGCTTTGTCTTTTCGAAAAAAATCAATCTCTAACTACATTACGTCTTCGTTGATTCCTCGCCTACTTGCATTTAGGCGTAATCTGGAAGAATTCTGCTGGGTGCCCACAACGAACGCAAAGATGGAGTTCAGCTGAAGAGTTTGTTGCCCGTACGTACGGCCGGCGCTGTTCTTTCCCGGAGCTACGTGGATGCAACGCGCAGCAGGCCTCCCCAAGACCAACTGAGCAGCGAAAGTCGGCTCCCGCCTGAAGCTGCCTGGCGCATGCGCTCTCGCCAAACTCTCTCCTGGCGGTTTGGCGCGCGGCTCGTCGCTGTTGTGTGGTCGGCCGACTCCCAGGCGCTCTTCGTTTCGGCGAGCACCCACAACTCCAGGAGGCGTGGTGGGAAGAAATCGTCTTTTATTGGAGGCGCCCCCTGAATTTACCCCACGATGGAGATTGTGTGTGCTGGTGGCGTCTACAGCACGCACATGGAAGAGACAGTTCTTATTGGCCGAGCCCTGTTTGTTGAAATCTCGGTGACTTTTATATAAATACTTGCCCAGGAGAGCCACTCGAGAGAGATGGTTCCTTCGCGGTGATGAGACGGCCTCGTCAGTTAAGTATTTTGAGAACATTTATTGAACATTTGAACTTTAAGCCTTTCGGGCATGGAAATCGGGTTGGATTACATGGGAGGTCCTAGTAGGAGCTTTGTGGAGATAGTAATTTTTGCTTTTCATTATTCAGGAAAGCTTTTCCGAAAAAAAAAGTTAGGAGATTTAGGAGAAAATTATGAAATAATGATGGCCTTACGAAAATATTTTGCCATCTTTCTCCTGTTAAGCCACCATCAATATTGTTATGGAGTATAAGTTTTCAAATGGTAGTAAAGATAAACATGCTGCTGTTAAAGTTTTTAAAAAGGGCTTAGAATTCAAGATTGTAATGCAATATTTTAAGGATGAGATTTGTAATTTATATGAAAATTGGCCTCTTTGCATTTGTGGCTATGGCCAGTTTGAAATATTTGTTTGGGTAACACTAAATTGTTCGCATATTCCAGTATTTTGTTTGCTTTACATCTAATGGCATTTAGCATTGTAGTTATGGCCAAGTAATGGAAATATTGCTTGTATATCAATAAACATAGTATTTGTTTGCTGGCCTTTAAGTTATGGCCCAAGATAAAGTTTCTTATATATACATATAACATTTCTCATAATTATATATATATATATATATATTACACAACCTGTTACAATTTACCAATATAAATGTTTGCAATGACAGTGGGAACTGTCCAGTTCATAGGCAAGAACTGCCCTGGTGAAGTATTTTGCCATGGGCAATAAACAAAGTAGTAAAGTACTTTTCTTTACATTGTTATGATTTTTAAAGATCAACGTGTAAAATTTAAGGAAATGAATTTATATTCCACCTTGTTATTGAATGCTGTGATGATTAGAGTTCAGTATATTATATGTTCAGTACAGTACATACTTCTGGAAGATGTTGCCAGAATGCGTAATAAAATAATATTTAATACTGTTTTCTGATTACTGTTATTTAAAGCAGGTAACTTTGGCTTCTTCAGCTTGTGGTAAAGTTTGACTATAACCTAGAGATGTACATTAATTTTGAATCTGAAAAACCAATGATAAGCAAGATAAAATGTTCAATGTTATATATTAGTAGTTGAGGTATGGTCACGCTGCAAAATAGAAAGTGGAGTAAAATACCAACTGATACAGTTTTCCAATCACAGTTCAGGCTCATTGCTATAGTTTAGTTTTGCATGGGTGCATCTTTTCTATTTCTCTACACCACTCAGTTCATTGCAACTTAGGGCTTTTGGATCGCCGCCTTGTTGCATCCTCTGGACATAGAGGGCGCCACAAAAGTGTGAAGAAACTACAAGTGGACTATAGTATTGAAATCACTGATGGTTCATCAGTGCTCGTCAGCAGTAAGTAAACGGCAAATATTTTGTTCGTCAGTAAGTTCATAGTTCGAGAACGCTCGGAAATGATACAGTATTCGTTAAAATTAAAGAAAAGTAATGGCATTATTCATTAAAGTATGTAATTTTATTCCTAATTTTGATCTAAAAAACTACTTACTTATTAAAGACATACTGATACTTGTTTTGCAAGCAAAAATATTTACACATATTCTGTTTTCAGTTAACGTTTATATTGCTTTTGTGCGGAATTTCAACCGGACTATTTTGTGTCCAATGATGTTACCTATATGCACACTTTTGAATATCTCGGAAAACCTACTAACTGAATCTTTCGCTTGCACTGAGGACCTCTCTCTGCAACTCCATTAAAGACAGCGCTTTCAGTAATCAATCTAAAATCACGTAAAAACGAGTAACAGATATCATCTACAGGAGTGTCGAAAAAGGATGACTAACGGGGAATATACCCCCCCCCCCAATAGGGTTGAACTTGTGGGTGCCAAACACTACACGAAAGGCGCCACACAAGAGAAACACGTAGATTATAATTCATACCATAAATATATAACCAAATATGGAAAAAAACAATGATGGCCCTGAAAGTGCTACCTCAGGCGCATGCAAGTGAATGCAACCACATGACGTGTTAGTATGTATTCGTAAAACATCAAAATATTGTACCACACGATACATGTATTTGCAGGGGACCAACTTTTGAAGGATGCACTTGGTATGGTGTTGGACCACCCGTAGTATGGAACCAGGTGGTGATACGGTCGGGCATGGAGACATGCAGACGTCGGATGATCTCATGAGGCCAAGGAAGTATGTTGACATCACGAAGGCAGGCCAGAGGTGCTCAGAGAGGCACTGCTGGCAAATGAGGTTGTCAAGCTGCATCAGGATAGTGAGCGTACGCAGTTTCATAATGCCTTGTACGTATCGCCGCGCTGTTCCGTCAGGGTGCCTTCAATCACCACTAGTGGGGGGTGCGGGAATCGTAGGAAATGGTAGTCCACACCACGAGACCCCTCGTTGGGACAGTGTGCCGCTCTACAATGAAGCGTCGATCACGACGCTGGCCAGGACGTCTCCAGGCTCGAATTCGACGGTATCAAAACCATGATTAATCGCTGAATACCACTCGTCACTAATCCGCAAGGCACCACGCTGACCCGTTCCCAGAAGAACGTCACACATCCTCGGTGACGCTAGGACGCCATGGCAGAAGGCGTAAAAGACTCCGCAGTGACAGACCCCGTTCTGCTACAGGCTGTTCACGATAAAATGAGCATTTTTGATATGAACCTTAGAAAAATATCACTGCCCATGCCTGCATATATTTTAACGGGCGCAATGATATAAAGTTAGAGGTAACCATTTGCAATAATTTAAATTACATCTTTCGCTTTCTGTTTTTTGAACGCCTCAGTGTGCAAAAGTTAGCAGATCTATAAAAAGTTTACTTTTCTAATAATTTCACAGTTTCACTTGACCGACGCATGATTAAAGTGACGAGTCCCATGGCAACGTTAATTTTACATAAGGTGAAAGGATACACCACGTGCATACAACTAGATCTTAAGCAGAGATTTCAAAAGTGCTCATTTTACCGTGAACAGCCTATATCCGCCTGGATATGGTACTGGTGAACCCAGCTGCCGTGATATGTCCCTGGATGGTCCGCAACGGCGCCCGTGTAGTGCTTACGTCTGTCGCACTATGCGACGATCCTCCCTACTGGTCCTCCGGGGCGCCAACCCAAGCCTTCTAGACGGGCGTATGTACCCTCCTGTTCCCTCCGCGTCCAGCACAGACTTAGGCGTAGGCAGAACGGTTCAAGTGGCGAGCAATGCACGGAAACGTCCAACCTGTCTCTCGGAAGTCGACGATGCGGCCTATCTCAAACTCATACAGCTTGTCAAACGCACCGTCGCGGCAAGCTGCATGCTCACTGAACTTGGATCTGTGGCTCACTCTATCGAAACTGCTACTAAGGTCTTATTCGCTGTCTCACAGCTATGAATGTTGGAGGGGCATGTACGACCTATAATGGCACATCGGCGCAAGTAAACCACACTAAACGCAAATGGGACACTTGTCGGGCTGTGACGATATTAACCTTCGTTGTTCCAACGCGATTTTTCCATGGTGCTCAATGTGTTTTGCAAATGAGTGTAGTTTAATTATTGACATGTAGATTAATAACTTCAGGTAGTACTGTTTACACCGATGTAAGTATTTTGTGTCAAAATACGTGCATTGGAAGCAACGGTTATACTTGTGAATGCAGGTTTAATTAATTTCCAAACGGAATTTTGGAGAGTGGTACATTTTTCAGCATCAGCGGCGCCAAATTCTAGATACGGCCTTCCACCCACCCTCAACCGGAGTTGATTCCGACGTCGCGGAGTGCTTGTCAGCAGCAGCGGAACAATGGCTGGCATCACTGAAATAACTGACCAGTGAAATCTGCAAGTGTCGGAAAGGGGTGACAATCTTGCGCACTGCTGCCGGTTCGTAGTTAACCCTGTCAGTTGGAGATAATATAATTATAAGCGTTGCAACCGCAGAGGGAAGATAGGGAAGAGTTCGCTCTCAAGTTGCGAAGGCGAAGAACCTTAAGTTAAATTTTAATTCATTCTCATTTACTTTCTATCCATCGAGTCTTATTATAACTTGAATTCAATGAACAAGGAACAGGGCAGAATTACGTGGGCAGGCCATGGGCTGCAACAAACTGATTATTTTAAACTATCATCAGAAGGTCAGTATATTTCAGCAACAGGCGGCCTTAGGCAGTTAAATTAAATATTGTTGCGTAAGAAAATATATTTTCCCCCTAAACACTTTCCTTTACTAATAAATGCAACACAATAACATTTGCAAATTTATGAAGACTGATTCTTCCCGTCTACACATGTCCCCAAAACTTCGTCGTGACTGGCTTGTAGTACTGTCAGGTTCCTACAATCTAAGAGCGACGCTAAATTTGTTCATTTTAAGTTTTGTTTTCAACAGATCTATGTTTTCACATGAAGGAAAAAATGACTCCTTTGTTAAATATTTTTTGGTTATATCGAAACATTGCAAAAAAGGAAGTGAAATAATATTTTTAAACACACACAGACTCCTATGTGTGTAAATAGTCATAATAACTGAGAAGACAAACATTATGGTTCTGACAGTCCTGGTAAAAACGGTTGACAAATCAGCGTTTCAATGTTGGGGCACAGGAATTGGATACTGCACATCTGAAATACGCTCTATACTCCTGATTTTATATTTACCAGAATTTGGAAGGATATTGGCCATTGTAAAATGTCGTAAAAATACGCGCTGTTGCAGGGTTAAGATACATCAAGTGGCTTATCTTAATTCTGCAAATAGAAAGGAGAATATCTTATTTGGAATGTTCCTTAAAAAATTAGAAGAGGCTATTTAATCCGGACTCGTAGTATAAAAACGTTTTCATACATTATGTAATAAAATTATGCAACTTCGGTCGCAATATATTCCTGTCTTATAATTATAAAACTTTTTCAGTTACTCGCTTAAAATATTTGTAAAGATTAGTTTAATGAGAAGTATGGCTGCCATATGCACAATTCTAAGAAAAGAAACATAATTATAAAAATATCATAATTTTTTTAACATTTCGTAAATTCCTACATTTTACATTGCTAATACACAAAATGCGATATAATACACGAATAAATCCAAATATTTTACATATATAAAGAAAAAATCGCATTTCTTAAATACCTGCTGGTTAGACTACTTGCCTCCCACCTAGATGAGCCGGGTTCGATTCCAGGTGGGGTAGCCCCCGGATTTTCGCATGTGGGAATCGTATCGCACGATGCCGGTGGTCGGCGGGTTTTCTCGGGGATCTCCCGTTTCCCCTGCCTTTGAATTCCGGTGCTGCTCCATACTCATCTCGCATCTCCCTCATCGGTTCTCAAGACTTCGATGTTAAGAACCACCTAAATCTCTTTACTCACTGATGAACTGTCTTGTACAAAAGTGTAATGGGAAACATCAAGTTACGGAACCATTCAGAAACTATATGTAAAGCAAACCAGTCCTACAGAAGGAATACTTAGAGAGATATTAATTTAATTATGATAATATAATCTCCAATACTCGTGGTTCCACCCTAAAGAATACTGTCGCAAAATATCTTAGGAAAAATTAATTTAAAAATGGAGACTACTAAACGAAGGAAACGAGGATTGAACTCAAGAAGTAGAACAGTATTACGTATGGCAGAAAATACACAAAAATAATATTTATACCGTGGAAGTTTATGCTCCTTGTTAAACAAACCATTTTATTTTTATATTTTCGTTTCAAAATACCTGTAAATTTTTATTAAAGTCTTTAGTATTTATTTATGTACCACACACTCACACCCTTTAAGGTATGGTGGTTTATGTACTGTACATGGATCTCATGATGTATGTACACTGCACACAGCAGAAAATGGCATTCAACAAGGGGAATCCTTTACGGGGTAGGATATATAATTCGTTGTTCAGACAATATTCCCCAGTTTCACAAAAACCTGCTGCCAATAACAAACGCTAACACATTTTTATTGCTTTCCGAAAATTGAGTAGTCCATTTCCAATGGGTCTCATAGTAAATGTACACTGATTGACAGGAAACAGAAACAAATGTATATAGTTGATTCACAATAACTTCGGCCTTTTCTGAAGCCCTGCTAAATTTCTACTTTTGATAACCGAT
This sequence comes from Dryococelus australis, assembly GCA_029891345.1. Taxonomy (NCBI): domain Eukaryota; kingdom Metazoa; phylum Arthropoda; class Insecta; order Phasmatodea; family Phasmatidae; genus Dryococelus; species Dryococelus australis. Next base: position 87,598,415 of record CM057003.1, on the reverse strand, counting down.
TACGTATCCTTCCGCTACATGTAAACATAAACACTGCCATGTGACTTCTACTATTATAACTGTCACATACATTGATTGCTGTTTACAGCTGTTCAAAGAATGCTGTCATATTTCCTACGAATGTTCACAATTTAGGCCTATAACAATATTTATGTCAGCCTTATAAATATTTGATATACGATATAGCACGTTACACATAATACACATTAACATTTAGCCACGACGGCGTTTGTCACAATTGTGGCGGAAACAACAGTAGTATTTATCCTGTTGTTATTAATATGTATTTGGAATAAAAATTAAAACGAAGGGACAACCAGTCCAACGAAACGACACAGTAAATTCAAGCACGCAACTCGTGTCGCTTATTTATTGTACGTAGCATCGACAAACGTAAAATATAGTGGCGAACATGCAAACACACAGGCCTACCGTAACATTTATTACGCTAATATTTACATGTATTGGTACTTACTGGTTTGTAGGTTTATTTTATTATTTATTTAAATTTATCTGGTTGGGCTTAGAATTATTTTTGGGACTGTGGCAGACATTCAAATCACAGAAACGTAAGCTCGTTACACAACTACGTGAATTTCAATAAGTAACTTCGTCATAACACCACTTCATGATTAAAACGTATAAACTTTGCAAACATATTTGAAATCCACACACATCTGGCCTGTGCGCAAAGATTAGAACACAGCCACCATAGACGGAAATGGCGGCTACGCCCTTACACACGCGGCGATCACAACACTCGTTACAGTATATTAATCATCCCTGTCCTGGAAACACATATTTATCACAACATTGTAACTTCCCTAGGATGTTTCAAAAACACGAGTACGAACTTGACGTTTCGTTCAGAAACTCACCGTGTCATTGTCATATCGCCACACGCCACTGGCAATCGTAAGGCACTATGTAAACGGCCCGCCTGCCATATTGGGGCAAGCGCGTGGCTAGGCCACGTCTGCCAACCTGCTGGATTTGTAAGTGTCGCGCAACGAGCTGTGTCACGCCATCGCATCTAAAACATGTCGTTGCATCTAAATATCTTATAATACATATTTAAGCAATAAAATCTCGTTTCAGTTGAAAATTACAATCTCAAACATCATTATTGCTGCTGTAATTAGTATGAAATGTGCTGAAATTATAAATAACAAAATGTATACCTTTCCTATACAGGTGTTACGATCTTCCCGAGAGAGAGAGAGAGAGAGAGAGAGAGAGAAAAGAGACAGAGATTACAAGAGAGAGCGACACCCTCTGCTTCGTTTATTGAAATTTTATTCCTGACGGAAAAAAACACCAGCCTACAGCAATAAAATGTGTTTCCATCAGTGCTATTTAAGAATAAAAATATATAAATTGGCAACGTTTACCTTACAAATAGTATAAATAAAAACGAGGTTAAAAAATATTGTAACTGTGAACTATTTCGTACCGGCCATTGCCAACACGTCGCTGCTCTCGCTGTTGTTAATTCATGTTTAATACTAAATAAATATTACAAGTTATATAGGATACTAAGGTAAAGTTTCATTAATTCAATAATACAGTACTCTAGATTTAATCACAGTGTTAAATAATGTTGGAATACAAGTTTTGGAAAAACAGGTTGACATATTACGCCTAGGGTGATTTTTCAAAAGTCCGATTCCAAAAGGTCGAAGAAAGCGTGAATGGACTATATGGAGTGTATTTCTTAATATGCCTATATGAACTTTAGTATGGATGTGGTCACGAACATTTTTTGTAGAAATTAGAGCCTTCTGAAACCAAACATTCCCCTTAAAACGAAATAATTATATTAAATGTTTGTTGGCAAGGACTACTTTGGAAATGGGATGAATTTTAAACCTACGTTTAAACGGCCTTCGCGCTGTTTTGGACCTGTAAAACATTTTGTATTTCCATAGCAAACGCTAGGAAGGAACCAAAAGGACCATTATTGGAAATTTTCATATTTATGGACAAGGGGCGCTTTGGAAATGGACTACTCGATATGACAACGTTGTATTGATACCAGTACAGTTCCGAACAAAAAGTTAGTTCACTACAATGCCTTAAATTATATTTTAACATATGCCTGAAAGAATTGAGCGATGAAGAAACATTTTTTTGAATAATAAAATTCCCAGTAGACAGCAAACGCGTGTTAGGGAGAACAGACTTCTATCTCAAGGATTCCCTTAGAAATAGCAAGGACTATCTGCGACCACGTGTGGTTTATATATAGGGACCCAAAAGGTTATACGCGAGCTTGCGCAAACAGGAGAGTTTCACCTCACCGATTAGGTAATTGTTAACTTACCTCGCATGAAATCCAGATACACCGACTTTCCTACTTCTAAAAAAAGATTCTAATCAGCATTAGTTGAGAGATAAGTGGAGTGATTTGGGCTGCTCTTGACGTCGAGGTCTTGAGAGGAAGGTGAAATGAGGCGACTATGGAGCAGCGCGGGAATGCAAGGGCGGGGGAAACGGGAGATCCCCGAGAAAACCCGCCGACCAGCGGCATCGTCCTCATGATTCCCACATGCGAAGATCCGGGAGCGACCCATCTGGGAATCGAACCCGCATCGCCTAGGCGGGAGGCAAGAGGTCTGGGCACAGCACCACCGCGGCCCCCTTTCAGCATCAGTGACGACGAAAATATTTTTATCGGCACTAAAAGCAAACATTACCAACCCTTCGCGAACTCCTACATTCAGTATTCGCGTATCGTTTTACAAACTTTTATTTTGTGGCGTGAGTGCGCTCATCAACAAAACAATAAAATTCGACATCATCTTCAGAACTCTACCCATGCGTTATGTATCTGACCTCTGTACAGAAACGGGAGCCACAGAATATGTGGGCTCGAATAAACAGGAAATTCTAGTAACCATATGTCCGGTAAGGCAATCATATACTAAGCGAAGGTGAAGCTAGACGCAACGATATACGTGCATACATGTACAAGGGCTTGCCTTTCATTAGGCGACCACAGTGTTTCTCACTATAGGCTGTCCACTGTAAAGTGAGCACTGTTGAAACCCTACTTACTTTTTTCTTTTGACATTTTTTTATCCTTTAACTACCTTTTGAAATAAATATTGATGTGTAAGTACTAAACACGGTGTATATATTCCACCGATCGCAGAAGTTAACGTCTAAGGCTGAAATAAAATATACTTATTGGCTATTATTCAAAACGAGAGGACTTTCAAAAGTGTTCCCTGTACCGTGAATAGCCTATACTGCAATGCACACTCGCTGTTTGCTAGAGACGTGTGTAGAGGAATTATTAACTCCCCTGCTTTTGTCCAGCTACGTTTTTCTGACGCTGCGTACAAACTAATGAAACCTACTGTTACAGCGATTGTGGATTGTGGTAGTTGGCAACACTGCGATGTGCTTGCCTAGTGACAGGCAACCCCTTGTATAATCGATTCACGGTTACTTCACACTTTTCTGAAGCCCTGCTAAAGTTCTACTTGCAGGAGATTCCTCTGCCTCGTGCGAACTAAGCCTAAATATGGAAAATTACACCAAGGGGCAACGCACCGAATTCGTGCGCACTCAATTGTACTTAGGCCTATATTTTGCATGAGAACAATTTCTTACTAGGCGCTGCCAACACACAAGCTTTCTCACTTTTTGTATACATATTTACTATAAATGAAATATTAATAATTATGGATAATATATAGGCAAAACTTTAATTTAACGAAAAATAATATACTTCTATGTTAACAGAGATATAAAACGTCTGCGATACTTGGCATTTTTAGGAAATAACTAAACACGTCATTATTGGGGTGGTTTTTTAAAGGTTTTATTCAGAAAGTGTGAACAAACGGCAACACTGCGATGTGGTCACGGAGTGTCAGGCAACTCCTTGTATAAGTTATTCACGTTAGAATTAGCACTTTCGAAAGCCCTGCTTAAAATATACTTGCATGTACGGTCTGCATTCCTCCGCCTTATGTAAAATTAGCATTGCCAAGGGCATCATCACTTTATTCATGCTTAAGTCAGGTGAAACTGCGGAATTATTAGAAAAATATATATATTACAAGTCTTGTAATGTTTACTCTTCGATGCAGATGTTTCACTGGTCCATCAGTCAAAAAATAAACCACCGAGAAAACAGTGGAAAAAATGACTGACGAACCAGTAGGAAATGTCACTGAATCAATCAGTGAAGGAAAATGGTATTTTTTTTCACTGGTTCATCAGTTGAATTCACTGAAGTGACTGTTGTATCAGTCAGATACGTTTGACTGATTGGAACAGAGAAATTCTCACTGGTTCAGATTTAGACCGTGGAGCGGCGCCGGAATGCAATGGCGGGGGAAACGAGAGATCCTCGAGGAAACCCACCGACCAGCGGCATAGTCCGGCACGATTCCCACATGTGAAAAAAAAAATCGGGGGTGATCCAGCCGAGAATCGAACCTAGTCGTGTAGTCAGGCCACTTCACCACCGCGGCCCCGTAGGAATAGAATGATTTTTTCAAATGGCCAGCCATAGATTGACTCAAGCATGTGTGACGTTCCGCCCCTACAACTGTAAAATTTGTGGGGAATGCAGGGGTATAAGTGTCCTTTGCTTTTACTGGTTCTCGTTATATTATTTTGACCTATGGCTTCCTGTTGACGGCCGACATTATTTTTGCAACTTTTTTTTTTGTTTATTACATGCATCTCACCACGAAGTGGCTTGTAATTTCGATCTATTTTACCCGTTAGGCGGCGTTCCTAAACGTTACTCTGCGAGTCAACTTGTATCTCTGGCTGTCATAAAACACTGAGTAAATTTTTTACTCTTTCTCAGCAGTGTCCGGAAACTACAGAGTAATTGTTCTGAACGTCTTGTCAGAATAAAACTTTTACACGCGCTATTTCAGCAAGTGACGAAGGGTAAGCTGAAAATGGCGGGAAGTTAAGTAGAATTAAACAAATTGAAAGTAAATATGGACGTTATGTTTAGAAACACACACGGGAAAATTTTAAATGACGAGGGATAAAATTCGTATTGCTATTCAAAAATAAAATTTCATAAAGGTTATATTTTTAGACGTAATGTTTATGGTTAATTTATCGCAATTAAAGCTGTTTATGTATATGAATCGATATTTGGGAAAAGAAAAGAACTCGAGGGAAACGGACACATATATTTTGGAATTTAGATTGGCTGCTTAATCAGTTACATGTTTGCAAGCACAGAATGCTATTTACATCACGCTCGTTCGAAAACGACGTTAACTTTTGATTTCCTCAGCTGTTACTCTCTGTTGCTGTACTCTACTCTCGGAGTAACGTTTTGGAACGCCGCCGTCTCAGCGGATGCCCTTGGTCCCCGGAGTAGCGCGGTTAGGAAGAGAAGGATTTGATATGTTACAAATCTTGTAATTTTTACACTACGATGCATAAAAAAAAACAGAAAACACTTTTTATTTGAAGATACGATATGGAACTACTTTCCATCCAACGTTACCAACATCACTGAGTGCATGTCACTCAGCGCACCCGTTAAAATAAGTGCAGGTAGGGGCAGTGACTTTTCTCTAAGGTAGATTTCAAAAGTGCTCACTTTATCTTGAACAGCCTTTACATGTACTATGCACGTACTTTCATCTCCGCACTCACAGCATTCTTGCGTCTAGCTTCAATTTCACTTAAGAAGTACACGATTGCCTTTCCGCACATTTTTTTTTACTAGAATTTTCTGTTCGTTTAGAGTCCGCGGAAGCTGTGGTGTCCGTTTCTGCACAGAGTTAATGCACATCCTGTTTGTGTCTGAAACTCGGGTGACAAGAGTCCTTTCAAAACCATAAACTAAATATAAGGTAGACGGTTTGCCGTCTTCTGTGCATGTCCTAATCTTTAACTCGTCAACCTTCGCCAGCGGAGCTGTAAAATAATTTCGACGTTGACGTTTATTTACATATATTTAACATACTAATGTGCGTGCATATATAATTTACTGTAGCTGGCAAATTTGCCAATTTCATGAAAATTTGTTATCAGAGTGTGGGTAGAAACCTTCCAAAGCGACAGTTTTAAAAGTCTCTGTTACTATTTTCAAGCCAAGGGTGTTTGGTAGTTTAAGAGGGGGTACAAAAGACGCCAAGTTTTGTTAACTTTACTTTCTCGTTACGTACATGAATACTGTTCATAGGTCACGCGGAAGGCTGCTCACATTGACTTTAGTCATGAAAAGCTACATTATTTTCCGTGTGACGAGTTTAAGGAGCTTCAACTTGAAGTTAAGGTAACGTTCTGTAAGCCGATCAGATTTATGAAACGATTTTTTCTGTCCTTGGTTTTTGTATTCACTTTTAGTCCATCTGGATTGCACCTATGTTGTGTCATTGCATATGACTGCAACGGAAGTTGAAATTTTAATTTCGCTTGTGCGTGTTATGATGCTAAACAAATCAATGATTAAAATAACTCAGTCTTGAAGAAAATCTCTGAGAGAAAATACAAAATTCAACGTAAGGTAAAGGTAAAGTATCGTCACGCAATCATATTCAAGAAACCATTATTTTGCTTTGCTTTTCTGTGCTTATTTTAATTCCTACGAACTTCCATTAGGACCGTATAGTGTGTTTTGCATGTAATTACAGTGAAAGCTGAAGTTTTAATCTAGTTTCCACATCTTTGAACGCCAAACAAATTAAAGCTCGGCATCACACACTAACAAATTCTTTCATTCCCTGCGGATTTTTACTTTTTCATGAAATGCTTGTACAGAAATCCAAGCTATCGACTTAAAATTTTGTCACAAACACCAGTGTATATACTTATTAAAAATAACACCACTTTTCTGCATATATATATATATATATATATATATAGAGAGAGAGAGAGAGAGAGAGAGAGAGAGAGACAGACAGACAGACACACACACAGATGTTTCTGGAAATTACACAAACACAAATTATGACACTAAAACGAAGAATTTTTCTGAGCCTTAATGATTTTAAGGAATCAAAGAAAATACCTAGGTTCAATTAGGGGTCATATCAAGTTGAGAGATGAATCTATTATTGGCATGGACATCCGATTATCGCAAAAAAATCCACCGGGGCTAGATTTCACTTCCTTGCATCTCTGTAGTTTTCATTGCTCTATTGGCCGCATGTCTTCGTCGGAAGACAGTATGGTATTTGCTGATAACGGCTTTTCACGGTAAAATGAGCACTTTTGAAAGCCCTGCTTAAGAGCTACTTGTATGTACTTTGCGTGTTCTTCCACCGTATGTAACATTAACATTGTCACGGGCCTCATCACTTAATTCATGCGTAGGTCAAATGAAACTGTCAAATTGTTAGAAAAATAAATATTCTACAAATCTGCTTATTTTTACACTTCGATGAATAAAAATAAAAATAGGAAACTGAAATAAATAATTTGAGTTATCAGTAATGGTTACCTACACTTTTTATTCGACGTTAAAAACGGAACTACTCTCCCATCCATCGTAACAAACTTTACTGGGCGCATGTCCCTCAGGGCACCCGTTAAAATATATGCAGGTAGGAGCAGTTACTTTTATCTAAGGTTGATTTAGAAAGTGCTCACTTTATCGCGAACAGCCTTCAATAAAATGTATACAAAAATAAACTTTTTGTATAAATGTGGCCAGGGTAGAGATGTACGAAATGTGTTTTCTTTGAAAATGATATCGTGACCGGTGGCCGAGACACACGTAAAAACCATTTACGGCCATATTTCACAATAATTGGTTATTTCATTACGTTAAAGAGATTTATGTAAGGACTACATAAATGTTAATATTTGTACCTAAATGATTATAGTTTTTATAAGTCTGAAAATTCCCTAATATGAGAGCCCAAGTTTCTAAGCTCCTAATTAACTTTGCCCGCTGAATCACATATATATCATATCACAATATATTAATTAAGTATCAAGGATATTAAACAATGGGTACTCGGGTACTGGCAGCCTGAACCTATTTTTTTAAAATAAGTATTGATGTTTTCAGTAACACATTTTTATAAGTCCGAGAGAAAATAACGTTAATCTTTACAAGTTTCTGTTGGAAGAATAGCGAAGGAAAAAATAATCAATAAAAAATAATCAATAACCATTTTATAATAGCTTCAGGATACCAGTACTCGAGTACCCATTGTTAAATATCCACGACGCTTAATTGAAACGTTGTATATACGACGAAACTCTCATTACATGTGATTTATTTGGCAAAGTTAACTAGGAGCATAGAAACTTGTGCTTCCATTTTCAGAAATTTTCGAATTTTTGGTGCTGCATTTTGAAAGCTATAATATTTTGAGTACAAATATTTGCGTTTGTGGTCCTTATATAAAATCTCTTTGAGATGACATACATAAATTATCGTGTAACATGGCCTTAACATGTAAAGCGAAATATTTTCTCTCAGCATGTCCTGCACTAGGCAGCCGCTTTAAGGCCCGGTTTCACCTATTTTGCAGAACTTCTTCGTTTTTGTGTCATAATTTAGGATTTAGAGTAATTACTGAGAGTGTGCGACTGTATAAGATTTACATTTTACGAGATGTTTAATATTTTTGTGCTTAATTTTAATTGCGCGTTAAATGCTTGTAAAAAGTCGAGAACATATTTACATCTTATCAATTAGTTTCTGTTTTTTTTTTACAAGCAGGAAATAACACACAGTGAATATTACACACAAAAGTATCGAAAAACCAGTAAATTATAAATTTTCTGTAATCAAACATTTCCAACAATAGCTCTGGAAACAAATTATGTCAAGAAAACCAAAAATTTCTGCATATAGTCAATTCACGTTTCCTTCCAACTTTCCTGAAGCCCTGCTGAAGTTACACTTCCAGGATATCCATCCGCTTCACGCAAATAAAGCTTAACCGAGTCTGGAATATCACATCAAAGGGACAATGCACCGTACTCAAGCGCACTCAGTGTAATAATATTTTACATAAGGACTATTTTTTTTTTTGCTGGGCATTACCGCCACACCTATTTCATCTCTGTTTTCATTCATGTTAATTACAAAAGAAATATCGGAATTAATAGATAGAATATATGTAAAAGTTAAATTTAACAAATTACGAACTCTAAAGCTCCTAGTTAGCTTTGCCAAATAAATCACAAGTCATGTGAGTTGCATCGTATACAAGGAGTTAATTAAGTATAGACTGTTCACGGTAAAGTGAGTACTTTTTAAGGTCCTTCTAAATTTTTCCTTTCATTGAATTTCCATCTTCCTGCTGCTTTTTAATATAAGCATTGCAATGTCTCCAATAAACACAGTGTATGTATTTCCCCACACTCAAAATTTAATGACCGAGGCTTTAATAATATTGATTTATTATTGGTTAATGCCTCTTGGGAGGGCATTAAAAAGTGCCCACTTTATCGTGAACAGCCTATATAAATGATATTTAACTATGGGTACTCGAATACTGGCATCCTGAAGCTATTATAAAATGGTTATTGATTTTTTTTTCCTGCACTATTCGTCCAAGAGAAACTAGTAAAGATTAAAGTTATTTTCTCTCGGACTAATAAAAACGTGTTGGCAAAAACATCAATAGTTATAAAAAAAAATAGATTCAGGCTGCCAGTACTTGAGTGCCCATTCTTTGATATCCTTTATACATAATTACTATATCGTGTATATGATATAGATGGAATTTAGTGGGCAAAATTAATAAGGAGCATAGAAACGGAAGTATAGAACGTCTTCGATATGTGGCGTATTTAGGAAAGAATCAAACACGTCATAGACAGGCTGATTCTCAATTAGACAGACAAACTTCGGGAGATGATTCTCCATGAGAAAGTAAAAGGAAAAAATACGCGACACTTTGTACTTAAACCGAATATTAAAGATGTACGAGTCCTTAAAAAAAAAAACGAGATTTTAAGCGACATTTCTGCAAAATATCGGCTATTACGTGGTGAAGGTCCCGATGACATACAATAATGTGTTCCGAGAGTTATTGTATTTTACTCCGTTACCAATATTTTGCACAAATACTGTATAGAACTTAGTTTTTTAAGGGCTCATACCTCCCTTAATATTCGGTTAAGTTATAATGTGTCGCATATGTTTTAGTTTTACTTTTTCAAAAAGAATCACCTCCCAAAGTTTGCCGGTCTAATTGCGAATCATCCTGTAGACTATACTAGGCGAAGCCGAGACTTGACTTAAAGTGAACGGGCGTGGAGGATGAGGAGGGTGGACGGGTGCGGCAGTATGAGAGCGCACTTCATATTTACCTACCACCCTCGAGTGTGGTGACGATCAGCGGCTGGGAGGACGGGCCCGGCCCCACCAGGTTGAAGGCACACGCGGTGATCTCGTAGGGGGTGAACTGTCGGAGGGAGGAGAGGGTGACCTCCAGCCTGTTCACGCCCCTCACCGTGCGTACCTGCTGGGTGCCCCCGGACTTCTCGCGGTACGTCACCTGGTAGCCGAGGATGTCCCCGTGCGAGTAGCTCTGCAGCGGCGGCTGCAACATCGTCCACCAGACCGCTGTGCACGAGGAAACAAGAGCGGAACGGAGGGTGGCGGGATTTGGAGCGGCTCCTGACGTCGACGTCTCGAGAGCCGATCAAGGTGAAGTGACGTGTGTAATGCTAGGATTGTATGGGAGAGCCTTAGCTTAACATCCCCGCCTGAACACGGCCTCACACCTTCACAATAAACCAGAACGCCAGAAATCACAACACTATAAAAAAATTGATGCAAAATTCCCTTACATATAAAAGAAGCTAATTACCTCTACATGTAAGGTAAAATTACCTCTTAAATGTAGAGAAAATTTTCATAACAAGCAAAATACTATTCCCTAATCGTACGGGAAAAGTACCCAACAAAATTGGGGGGGGGGGGGGGAATTCCATACAAGTAACTACATTGTATGATAAATTTATATTTAAAAATCTCTTGGAGTATTAGTCCTGTTAATTATTTAGTTACCTATATACTCTGACGAATAGCAACCGAAACCCTCAACATTAAATTCCTGAACACCTGCTGGTGGGTGAGCGCGAACCATGGTCCTCTATCACGATAGGCCTACGTGCTATCCATTACACCACGACGACATGACATTAGAAGTGAATATTAGTGTGTTAGATTCTTTCTTCTGTCCGTATTCCCAGTTAGTTTTTGAGAAAATGCTGAAGAGATGCACGCGTCGTAAGGTAACTTTTCCATTCATTTATTGGATTTTTCACCGCTATGTAAGTGAATTTTTCTCGAGTGAGAAAATTATACCTTACATATAAAGAGCCATGTTGAACAGCTTGTATGGCTAGACGACAAAAATTAAAAGGTAGAAAATATGTATTATACAATAATCAAATAGTTACAAATTTACTAGAAAATCCACACGTCGTATGGTAATTTTTCCCATCCATGTATGGAATTTTTCACTACCGTGTACGTGAATTTTACTCCACAGTGCGGTAATTTGACCTTACACGTAAGGCAAACTGTGTTTCCTCCACAAGTTTGCGAATATTATCTTACACTTGTCAGTAAATTTTTCCATTATTTTTTACCACGTCTCGAGAGCCGATGAGGTGAAGTGAGGTATGTATTCTTAGGATTGTATTGGAGAGCCTTAGAATGACATTCACGCCTGAACACGGCCTCACACCTTCACATTAAACCAAGACGTCAGAAATCACAACAAAGTATTGCGAAAAGACCGACGGCAATAACCCCCATCCACCAGCAGGCAATCGAGGACATCTTGCCAAATAGCGCGCCGTTATAGGCCAATACAAGGCAGGGAGCATCACCTTTGCACCTCCGGCTACCATCAAGGAAAGATCGAAGAATGGGCGTGTCCGTTCGCCGCTAACCGCTCTACCAAATACAGCCTCCGGAAATCATGTTTAAGGTGGGGACAGTCGAAATTAGTTTAACATAGTAATAGCATGAGTTAGCATTATAATGTAATTAAAATTAATATTAGTTAATATCGTTCCCCGAGGGTTTAATAAAACTGTGTCATGTATATTGTGTCTCACATATAAAGTAAACCCCCTCATTAACAGTAAAAGCTCTACCATCTCATGTTGTCATTCAGCTAAGCTCATAGCCCTATCATGTATGGAGTCGACTACATAGTTAACTACGTAAGAGTATGGAGCAGCGCCTGAGTGCAAGGATGGAGGAAACGGGAGATCCCTGAGAAAACCCCACGGACCGGCGGCATCGTCTAGCACAATTACCACATGAGGAAATCCGGGAGCGGGGAATGGAACCCGGTTCGCCTAGCTGGAAGGCGAGCTGTGACGAAAACATGTCCCACTATTATACATTATGTTCACGGCAAACCGAGCACTTTTGAGTGCCCTGCTTATATTCTACGTGTACGAAATTGGAGTATCATTACGCTATATGTAAAACTAACATTGCCATGTGGCTGATCACTTTATTCAGGCATCGGTCAAACGAAATTGTGAAATGATTACGAAGGCCAACATTTTACAACACTGATAATCATTGCACTTAGATGCCTCAAGAAAACGTAAAGCAAAATAAATAATTAAGTTTTTCGCAAATGTTTACCTGGCACTTTTAGTTCAGCTTTAAGATATGGGAAGTCATTCCCTCCATCGTTACCAACTTTAATGGAATCGGCTCTCAAGTCCTTGATACGAACAGCCGCCAAAATCTCTGCACTCCACAACTTTACTGGAAGCTTACCACTTAGTCGGCAGGTTTGAGTAGTGATATTTTTCAAAGGTTGATTTCAAAATTGATCATTTTATTGTAAACAGCATTTACTATATTTTACACATTTTTTTTATGTCCCCAGGCAGAGGTGGCGGAACGATACTTCTCTAGGGGGATCTTGAAATACAGAAGCTAGAGCAGAAGGTAAAGAGATAGTAAACTTTATAGCGTACAATATCATTTTTTAAATGTATATTTTACTTACGTACAAATTTTAAGGTCTTGAGTATTGTTTAACCTAAGAAATTGGTTTTACAATTAAAACACGAGCAAAACGAAATTCTGGAATAGTTAATGAATACATACGTTTATTTTATTCAAAACAACAGATGTTTAATAACGCTGTCCTTGCAAACCATGTGTACATCAATTACTATTCACTACAGATTCTACAAGGAGCACAGGCTACTCCTTACTCCATTGGGTCGAATTTTGCTGAAACGTTCGCATCCACTTGATCAATATTTTTCGCCACCTCTGTTTTGAGGTTTGTAAACGGCAAACCGATGGTTTATGCTTGTTATGATTCAATTTGCCCTACATATGTCAAACAGTTTCCTTTCGTCACAGAGTAGATAAGTACTCAAGTGGCGGAATTGGCAGACGGTTTTTTGATGAGGGCGTACTCATTTGCTGATTGGCTGCGCGAGTCTTTCAGAACGGGCTTTGCTTTTGATTGGCCAAATGCTGCCAAAGGTTCCCTATTGGTTGGGCTGCCGGTTAACGAGTGGATAATGAGGCGTTGATTGGCGAACTGCGTTGCATGTGAGTGACGCCATTTTGCTGGCGCGTGCTGTTGGTGTTTCCGTAGTAATAGGCTGTTTCACCTCTATATTCTGGATTACTCTGTGCTCGCGTTATTACCTGTCCTGTATGTGTGAAACTTCCATTCGATTTCACCGGTACACTAAACTAGAAAGGGGCCGCGGTTGCTGAGCGGTTAGACTTTTCGCCTCCCACCAAGGCGAACCGGGTTCAATCCCCTGCCGGGTCACTCCGGATTTTCGTACGTGGGAATCATGCCGGACGATGCCGCTGGTCGGCGGATTTTCTCAGGGTTCTCCCATTCACCCCACCCTTTCATTCCAGCGCTGCTCCATTATCACCTCGTTTCACCAGCATTGACTCTCAAGACCTCGTTGTTAAGAGCCGCCCAAATCTCTCAACTCAACTCAGCTCTAAAGTAGGGAGTTTATGACTCACCTGCAAAGACCTCAGCGTAGTACACAACTTTATAATACAATCATTATAAGGATAAAACAACTGCGGTGTTTTCAAAGATATGTTGACTGAAAAAAACTTTTCTGTTCTCTGTAACTATAGCCTAACTGGGAGGTGACATACGCGCTGTAATAACCTAAGCTCATGACCATGAAACACACGCATGACAACGATGGTTCACGCAGGATACGAAAACAAGATTTATTCGACCTCCTCATGTCATTCCTGGATCCTAGAAAATAAAATAATCATACTACAATGCAACCTTCCTGATCGTAAATGGCTTTTGTCTAACTTAACATCAGCAAGTACTTACTGGTGGAAAATTATGGCATGACCGCTACAACTATCAATTATATGAACACAGGATTTAACTAATACGATATCATTATGACCATTCGAATGAAAGAATCTATCTTAATGGAAGCACTGGCGGCAATGAATGTACAAATATTAGGCGTATACTCATTAACGGCGGAAAACTGACATCCATCGTGCAGTCGGTTGGTGCCCCTCCGGTCTGGGGTGCGGGAGGTTCTGGGTTCGAATCCCAGGTAAGGAATGGATGATTAATTTAAGTTAGGTTATAAGTTAGTTGGTAAGCCGTCCCCTGATAAGCATCCAGGTATAACACCGGGGAAATGTTAATAAGCCACGATGAATTAAAAAAAAAAAAATCTGAACTTGTATTTTTTTAAGATTAAAATGGATATTTATTAAAGGAGGTGGTAAAAGGTCTTCTTATAAGAGCGGGATCATTTTACACTTAATGTTAGTTGTAATTTGTGCTGAATACGAATATGAACGTAGTTTCAGTGGTTAGAGTAGATTTCAAGCTCACTGAAAATCTATGAGAAATTGGAAAATTTATTTTAAATATGATAATCAGCGTGCTTAATCAGTGTATTTTAAGTCTCTTGAGTGAAATGGTTCTCGAACGTAAAATGCGTGTTTAATTTTTCATTACATTATACCCTACGTGCATATCATGTATCAAAAATGTAATTAAAGGCTGTTTACGATAAAGTGAGCATTTTTGATACTAACATTAGAAAAATGTCACTGCTCCTTCCTGCATATCTTTTAACGGGCGCGCTGAGTGGCATGTGACTATTAAAGTTGGTAGCAATGGAGGGAAAGTAGTTCCATAGCTTAACGTTGACCAAAAAGCGTTAGGTAAACGTTTGTTATAACTGAAATTATTTCTTCCGCTTTATGCTTTATTTTAATTCATCGAAGTGTAATAATCTGCAAGTTCGTAAAATATTTTTCTAATAATTTCACATTTCTCTTGACCGACGTATGAAAAAAAGTGATGTCCATGTCAATGTTAATTTTATAAATGGCGGAAGAATACACAACGCGCATACAAGCAGATATCAAGCAGGGCTTTCAAAAGCCCAGTTTGCCGTGAACAGCACATGCATTACACATTTCTAACAGGAAGTCTTCAGGTGCACTTACCTTCCACTGAACATGTATAGACTGCGAGCTCGTAGCTTGCACAGTGAGATCGGTCGGTGGTCCGCTTGGAGCTGTGGAAAATAAAAAAAAGATGAAAGTAAAACAATTTTAACCACCCTTATGGTTATATCATAAAGCAGACAAAACGGGAAGTTATCCTGAATATACAGTGTGATGACTTATGTTGTGGCGTGAGCGAGCCCTTACTTGCCTCTCGCGTGAAACTAGCAACACATCCAGCGGGGAATCAGGACGCCAGGGACTGCGACAAACTGTAGCCAGTAAACACAACACCCTCTACCAACCAGGGAATGAGAACAGTATGGCGATACATCAAACAACGTGCGGATGTAGGGCAGCGCGAGGTTCGTCGCGGGGCCATGTGTCACAGTCGGTGGCGGACCTCTCATCAAGAAGGGCCACGAGAGTGATGTACCGGGGACTGCCACCGCCGATGCACGAAGAGACGCAGCCTTCGGCAACAAGGATTAAGGTGAACTGGTTCCAAACGTTTACGTCGGAGAGACATTAGCTTGATATTAACAAAGTGGCTTTTGCATAAATTAACAGCAGTAAACATAACTACTCCCCCGTTTTATATAACGTAACGATTGTAAAGTGTTGTACTCTTGTGAGTTATTGACTTTAATATAAAGACGATTAAGGAGAAACCCTTCTTAGTCTTGAATCACGCCTACCCATTCATAACAGGCTCATATTTCGCAGCCGGAGTCGCCATTACTAGCAAACAGAATACTTATATTGTCTGCCCGATCCTGCTGCCAGGACGGGCAGAACAAATGGCGGAGGCGCGTTTGGGTTCTTCACCCTTGTAAGCGAGCGGAAGTAACATTTTTTAGTAGTGGCATACAAATTTTAATTGCGTCGTTTCGTAAGAATATCTTGTAGGCTGTCTTCGCCTGCTTTAATATCGGCAAAATCAGACCAGTTCATTGTAATTATAGGGTTGGTGAGCGGTGAGTCAAGGACAGGTTTGATGAGCATCTAGCTAACAAGACTCTGTGGATCTCATCATGCCTTAGTAACAGTAGAGTTTGGCTAGGGCACCAGAACATGTCAGCTGAAGGCTGAGCGGTAGAGCTAGTCATAAGTTGGCCTTTCGAATGGAAAACTAGATGCTAATTTACAAAGAACAAACAATAGCATGATCTATGGTATTATACTTTTGAACAAAGTTACTTTAACATAACAAGTCGGTCGACTTTTCATAATAGATATATACGGAATACTGAAAAAATATTTTAATTTTTGTAGAAATTAGTATGAAAATACATTTTTTTGGCGTATTAAAGTTAGTCAAAAAAACTCCATTAACAAAAACGTAAGCGTTCGACGACTATTTAAATTTGAAGTGTGGGGATTTATGTTGCATGGTAATGAACAAAAAGGATTGAAGTTGAATGGGATCCAGTTTATGAAATGGGTTCCATGCCACTGGGGACGAGTCTCGCTCAAAAACTTGAATCACGCCATTCGGGCTTCGGGCGTGGAACCGCCAGTCCATTCTTCTCGCCATGTGAGAATGCAATCTTGTAACAAGGGCCGCGGTGATACAGTAGCCAGAACAGCGAGGTCTTGAGAGCCGATGTGGTTGATTGAAGCGAATGTGGAGCGGCGCCGGAATGAAGGGGCGGGGGAAACGGGAGATCCCCGAGAAAACCCGCCGGCCAACCGCATCGTCCGGCACGATCCCCCCTTGCAAAAATCCGGTGACCCGGTCGGGGATCTAACCAGGTTCGCCTTGGTGGGAGGCGAGCGTGCTAACCACTCAGCCACCATGACCCCAAGTAGCCAGAATACTCGCCTCTCACTACGGCGCCGGGTTCAATTACCGGCGCGTGTTTCCGAATGTGGAAAACGTGGTGGACGTTGCCATTAATCTGTGGGGGTTTTCTCCGGATGCTCTTGCACTCCCAATATTACATTCCGCAGCGCTGAGTAAACGTTTTTGGAAAATGGATCAAATGGCATTTACAGAAACAGGAACTGCTTTGGAACAAACGACCTGGAAGTCACTCTTCGTCCTATACTTATTCGGCTCAGGTACAGAAGAAAGGGCATGCTGCTCCAACCTGCTGGTAATTGCCAGAAGGATTCCGTCGTCATCGGCGCTTAAGACCCCATTCACATCACAATCGTGGATACGTATGTTGCGTTGGCAAGGGTTTTCTTGGGAAATTGCAGTTGTTTTAATGGGGAAGTGCGCGAAAGCTCAAAATACTTTTGACTCCTACGATACGGTGGTCATTGAGTGTCACCTAGCTTTTCATTTTCAACTTGTCTGTTCCCAGTTATTTTAGTAATATTAAAAATCCTGACCATTTTATATGCTTTCGTTATGATGTGTATAATAAACACTCCCTGTGTCCATCAAGTAAACTTCTACTTGTGTTGAGAGGTTTGGGCGTCTCTAAACACCGAAGTCTTGAGCGCCGATGAAAGTGAAATGAGATGAGAATGGATGACAGTTTTTACACTCGTGTAATTAAATTAAAACGTGCGGATACCGAAATATATACCTTTAGTCTTCACAAAAATTTTGAAATTTCTCTTTTAACAAGACGTACATCGCTGCCAACTTTAGCGGGAGCATGAAGGCCAGTGTCATTAAAAATAGCATGCAGTCACTTGTAGGGAATACTTCAGAAGTGCTGAACTGACCGCTAAAGCTGAACGCACAATAGTCCGTCGCAAATGCCGTCAGTCGTCCGTCCGGCAGTTATCCGTGTATTGTTTTCGTCCGTCAGTTGAAAGCGATTCACAACAATCCATCGTCCGTCAAGCCTTCTGTACGGCAAAATTTCAGTGAGACAACTTAACATCGCAATATTTCTTTCGTTGGGGTTATATTTTGATTGGAGATACATTTTCAAGGGAAAAACATTTATGGAAAATATTTTTTTTTACATAAAATTTTTTAAATTTTACTACCTGAGATAAATAAACACAGATCCGCCGCCTTGCATTTTATTTTATATTTTAAAGAGCGTATTCCCGTCTAAGGAATGTCGCCAGAAGGCGGTGGTTCATCCGTCCGTCCGTGGAAAGTTAAAGTTAGGCAGGATTTACAATAGGCCGTCGCGTCCGTCCATCATACGTCCCTCCGTCTCCCAGCCGAGCGATTTACAACCAGACTTCGTACGTCCATCGTAGGTTTATTGCTGCAAACTGATAAAAACATAATTGTTTACAAGTGTTAAAAATTTCTCCATAAAAAGTGAAAATTTTTGGCGGTAGTGTGTTTGTAAGTGCCCAAACGCACATACATACACAACGATGTTAAAAATAAAAAAGATAAAAATCATATAACCCATGATTTTATTACTTTAACTATTTCACAAAAAGAATGTCTGTTTCCAAACGTAATTAGCTATACATTTTCAGGAATAGTGTAACGTAATTTCATTTTACAGTTATATAAAAAACATATGAAAACAAAAGAAAGTCAAAACAAAAACTGCTTATACTGCACAGCTTTCTAAATAAATTGGGATGAACGGGTAACACACTGTGCACGTCTAGAACGCTGTAATTTCATCCGCCTGTCCGTCAAAAAGTTAAATCTAGCCAAGGTTTTGACGGACGTGCGGATAGAATTAATGGCCACCTCTGATTGGCTGTTTGTCATGTGATTGTCGGGCAGACGACGGACGGACGGACGGACGCGACAGGTTGTTTTAAATCCTCCCTTCCGTAAAAATTTGACTGTTGGATAGAAAAAAAATTGCTCTGCGATTGGTTGAAGATCACGTGTCCGCCGGACGGACGGATGACTGACGTATGCGACGGACTATAGTCTATTCGCAGTTTCTTCACTCTTTTTGAATCAAACATTTGAAAAATCACGCCATGGACGACGTGTTTGGTTATTTCGTAAGTATTCAATGTATCACAACCGTTATATACCTATGTGAACATGAAAGTATCTTGTTTTTCGTTAAATTGAAGTATTAATAGTAGTTTATTTATAAATTATAATATTTCATTTACAATAAATATGAATACAAACAGTGAGAAATCATGTGTGTTGGTAGCGCCTAGTAAGAAATATTTCTCATCCAAAATATCATTAAACGTTGCTCACGATAAAGTGAGCACTTTTAAAATCAACCTTAGAAAAAAGTCACTGCTCCTACCCGCATATATTTTAACGGGCGAAATGAGTAACATATGTCCAGTAAAGTTGGTAATGACGGAGGGGAAAATAGTTCCATATATTAACATCAAACGAAAAGTGTTCAGTTACAATTTGTGATAACTTGAATAATTTCTCTCGCTTTCTGTATTTCTTAATCCATTGAAATGTAAAAATGAGCAGATATGTACAATATTTACTTTTCCAATAATTTCACAGTTTCACTTGACCGACGCATGAATAAAGTGATGAGGACAAAAGCAATGTTAATTTCATATAAGGCGGAAGAACATACAACGTGCATACAAGTAGATGTTAAGCAGGGCTTTCAAAAGTGCCAATTTTACCGTGAACATCCTATACAAGTGAGTGAGCATGAATTCGGTGCGTTGTCCTTTGGTGTAATTTTCTAGACATGGTTAAGCTTAGTTTGCACGAGGCGAAGGAATATCCTGGAAATAGATCTTAATCAGGGCTTCAGAAAAATGTGAAGTAACCGTGAACGGATTATAACAGTGAGTCGTCGATCTTGGGAAGTAGAGGAAGTGGCAGGCTGACCTTCCTGCAGGGTGACCGCCATGACGGGCAGGCTGGGCGGGCTGGCGCCCACCTCGTTGACGGCGAGCAGCTGCACAGTGTACTGCGTGGCGGGGCGAAGTCCCTGTATGCGGGAGCGCAGCTCCGCGCCGGGGGTCGCCGCCACCGTCGAGTTGAGCCAGTCCGGGTCGCGGTCGGCGCGGTGCTGAACGTAGTAGCGCAGGATGGGAGCTCGCCCCGAGTACGGCTCGCTCCAGCCCACGTCCAGCCAGCGGCTGCCAACCTCCAACACCTCCGCCTGGGCCGGCTGCTCCGGCGGCTCTGCGGGTCAACAACACACAAACCTCCTCACACACCCCTGCTCCTCCACTCGCCAAGCTGCGGTGGTCTAGCGTTCAGACTACTCGTCTCCCAGCGGGGTCGATCCAGGATTTTCTCACGTGGGATAAATATATTCAGATCAGCATTACATGTCACAGAACTATATTTGACCGACCCCAACATCTTCATTTATACGCCGTATTGCCATTTTATGCCGTGAATATAGCATTCACTCAGCCGAAAGAAGCAAATTGTCATTAAAGGTCGATGAGTTTCACATGCGACGAGTAACGCAATATCGTTGATCAACGAAATTTGCCCGGAATCAGGCCCCAGGTTAACCATGATCACTTATTCCTGTACCGAGCGAGGTGGCGCAGTGGTAACTCACTGGACTCGCATGCGGGAGAACCCGGGTTCGATTCCCGGTCCGGTCATCCTAGTTTCGGTTTTCCATGGTTTTTCGAAATCACTCCAGGCGAATGCTGGGTCCCTATCAAAGGCCCTGGCCGAGTCCTTCCTAACGAGACGTTAAGCCCATCTACCTACTTATTTATTCAGGCAGAAAGGAAGAATAAACGAGAACAAACCTCAGACCATTAAGATAACTTAACACGGTCTGTTGAGAGGTACTCCAAGCTACGCTGTGTTATGGTATGGACAAGCCCTTGCTGTGGCACTTGTATGAACGCACCAGCACACATCCAAGGCGAGCGAGGTCAAGGGAGCGAAGTGCCGCTAGACAATCAGGACACGAGCCGCAGGAGCAGTTTGCAAACAAACGGAGTAATTTGTAAACAACAAGTACATAAGGACGACAAGTTGTTAAGCTCGGGTCTGACTACGTCCAGCCGACGAAGGGGCAACATGGACCAGCAGATGGGGTTTCACCCGCCTTAGCCGTAAAAGCAATCGGCCTTCGGCAACGTAAAGGTAATGCCGTTCCAGCGTTAGGAAGATGACTATTAGATAGATTCGTGTTTTGCTTTATGATATAATGTATACATACTAGTAGGTAAAGAGTAAATTAACGTAACACGCTCCCCCTGTGCAATTTAAGGTATTTACGTAAAATGTAAAGTGTTTTGTAATTTATACTGTAATAGGATGTAGATTAATAGTTTTAATTACATGGCGAAGTGAAACAATATTGTGTTCTCCGTCAGAGTTACGTTTCACCACACAGCTTGTGTGACTTCCACATGGGAGTATAACAGTTAGTTTATGACTTTCGGAGAGGAAGGTCGGCACTAAATCCTAAATGACTTCAATTCAATGGTTTCCAAAAATTATCAAGATGCTCATCTTTCTGAATTAATCGGGATGCACGAAATCGCGCAGCATCGTCCAAGTACTCAGGATTTTGAAAAGAAGGACCATACAGCATCATACACTTACAAAATCGGTATGGATGGGAAGGATGTAAAAGTGTGTCAAAAAGTTTTATTAAGTCTACACGGAATTTCATATGACAGACTCACAAGCCTACAAGTTTATTTGATCGTGGAAAGGTTATCTCCCAAAGACAAACATGGGGAACACTACAACAAGCCATATGAAACGCCTGGACCAGTTGTTTCTGTGATTGAACATCACATAAAATCATATCCCGCCAGGAAGCTTCCCTATTTTTTGCGAGATGATCCGGACCATCGTTATTTTCTCGTAAGATCCAACTATCAAGGATATGCATACAGAGTTTCTGAGCTCGTATAGCATTAACCCTTTGAGGAGTTTACACGTATAAACTCGGGGCTACGTTTATATGGAAATTTCCTTAATCTTGAAGGCAAAACACTCGCTGGTAAATTTGTACTGCTTCGCTTGTATTGATCGGAATCGAAGTAAAAACTTACAACTAGTAAACATTTCAGATTGTAAGAATAAACTATTATCTTTAATAATTTATAAAAAGGATACGATGGATGGCAAAACTGGTTGCCTTTGTCAAGATACATCAATTGGTACATAGTCAAAGTGCGACTCCATTAGTCGACAACTAGCCAGTAACAAACGTTGCAGAGTACAGCAGAGTAAGCGGGTCCGGTGTACCGACGTTCAATAGGACGATGTGAAGAGAAATACAGAGACAAACACAACTGATGATGCGGCAGTGAAGAATATAG
The DNA here is from genome assembly GCA_029891345.1 of Dryococelus australis. Classification (NCBI taxonomy): domain Eukaryota; kingdom Metazoa; phylum Arthropoda; class Insecta; order Phasmatodea; family Phasmatidae; genus Dryococelus; species Dryococelus australis. Next base: position 87,575,842 of record CM057003.1, on the reverse strand, counting down.
GCAGCTCATTGCAACCTTGGTGTCCTCTGACAACAAATCTGTGTCAATCTCAAAGGGTTAATGTTCCCTACATAACCTTTTGGGCAGTTTTTAAAATGTTTTAATTTTCACTTCGGATATCCTAGACGCACGATTTGCAATTCCTTGCAACAAAAACTTAATAATGAGGATACCGACAGCGATAGAAATGGTCTGGAAATAGAAAAAAGCTACACTTGAGAAAATCTGAGGCTTTCGTGAGTGAAAAAAAGGTATATTTTGAAAGCTAAGAAAGGCCTGGTAAAATACCTATATTTTCTTTATTTTATGCAAAATTTGCCCCAACTCCACATATCTTCTAATGTTATATACTATTCACGACAACTGTGGTATTGGAACACAAGGTAAAGAAAGTACCTAACGTAGTTAAGTCTATGAGTCTCCATAACATGAACAACATTTCGCCCGATGGTCGTTAGGCAGAACTTGTTTCGATAAGCGACTGCTGTCCTGGTCAAAATAAGAACTAAACTATGATTCTTTACTTTTATTGTTTTATTCACGTAATTGAAACAACTTGAAAGAGTGAGCTATGTGTGCTCAGTTCGTGGACACTGCTACCTACTTAAGGATCATGATTTTTTTCCTCAATTTCAGTACAAAAAAGGAAAATTAAAACAGTTTAAGTACCAAGAACGCGGAATAACAAGATACTGAAGGCCCGTGTTAAGCCTTCTCCTTTCAAGCAAAAATAAATAAATAAACCCATCGTGACTGCAAATACATTAATAAGAGCACTGCAAGCAAGTTTCTGAAAACTCCTAACCTGACTTTCAAACTACAAGCAATTCGTGGTCAGTAAATCTCTCGGGATGAATATTGTGTCAAATTGAGACACTCATATCATGTGATCTGGACTCGTCATTAAGATAAGAGTGCCGAATTTTGGTGTGCCTACAAAAATGAATCTTCCCCCCGCTTATGATTCAGCTCCCGGACTCAAAGTGGTGAAGATTCGAGACTTGAGAAACTTCATCCAATATTTGGAAGAACCCAACAGCCGAACATACTATGTGGCGCTCTTGGAAAAACTGCAACCGTGCATTGTAGCTACAAATGACACAGACATTGATATCGACAATGATTTCGACAGTGATGATTGTCAGGCTTAGATACGTTCTATGAAGTAAAATATATCTTGTGTCACGCTTAATTTAACATTTGGTCTTTATTGTTTTGTATACTTTGACCCACCTTGCGTTTGTCGTATTCTGTGGCATTTATTCTCTTACCACAATACTGTTTAAAATATATTATTTTGGTGAAGTTTTGAGTTACAACATTAAATTAAATTTCACATTTATTACAGAATATTATGTGTTTGTTTAGGCAGAGTTTTCGTAGAATTTCGTCAAAATACCGATTAGGCAAACACATTTAACACATTTTCCACATTTTACGATCGCAAAATATTTCTTGATGTGAAAGGAAAGGGTAATATATATATTTAAAAAAAAAAAAAGTTTCAATATCCAGGAGAACGGAAATGCGAAGATTTTCTTGTTTTGTGAAAATTAAAAAAAAAAAAACTGGATTATCACGGGTTTGTAATCAAGCCCTCATTTTAACTGCAGTGTGTATTACAGCGGCGCATGAGACGTATATACCGATAACATAACAGCTTATGGAACACAGTGATTCACTATCTCCCAAGTAATATCGGGTTTCTGTTCCCTGAAAATGTTAATGTCGACTTTGCGGTGGCTGAGCGTGTAGACTGCTCGCCTTCCACCAAGGCGAACCGGGTTCTATCCGCGGCCGGGTCACCCCCAGATTTTCGTAAGCGGGAATCGTGCTGGACGATGCCGCTGGTCGGCGGGTTTTCTCGGGGATCTCCCGTTTCACCCGCCCTCACATTCTGTGTTTCTCCAGTTCCACCTCATTGCAACCCATGAGATCTCAAGACTTCGTTGACAAGAGCCGCCCAAATCTTTCCACTTACCTCAACTCAACTAGACAGGTGACTCCTACCTCGACCAGTAACAGTCTGCTCTGCTCTAGGAGTGGGTGTTATACTGCCATGCATGGGGGCTGTGTCCCCATTGGACGAAACAACTATACTCTCGAAATTCCGTCATCTCGGAGGAAGTAAGTCACAATTACACCTGTGAGTATGTGTTTTCTCTTAATGTATACGAACTAGGCAGTTGACGAAGATATGCTTCGTTATGAATTGTGACTCCATGTTTCATTATTTGTCACCGAACTTTTATAATACTAAATCCACATTGTTTTGTTGCATAAAGTAATAACCAGTTACTGTTTTTAATTTTTTGAGGTGGTCTAAGTATTGTACACGTTGTTATTTACTCTTCAAGAATTAACATTCTAAATTTTGTCTTCGTTTTATCAACTACTGTATATAAACTTCTAGTTTACAGTAAACTTTCTTAGTGCTTGTGGATGTTCATATTTCTTAAAACTTTATAAGTATTATACCCAAAACAAAATAATATCTGGCTAAAGTTAGAGATTAAAAGTATCATTTTTTTTTCGGTAAAATTTTGTGTTAATATCAAACATCAAAACAGCCTTCATAAAATACAGTTTTTGTCTTGATTTTCTTTAACCCAGTACTCTCAAAACATAGTAGTACTGAGAATTTTTAAAGCCATGGTTACCCTACATAATAATTTCCAACTACAGGACAGAAATAGTGATGACTGTAACACGAAGAATGTTTGGTTCTGGTACATTGTGGGACGGCAGGAATAAGTTAAGTTTGTGTAGAACAGAAAACTATAACACATTCTCGTGGTCAAACAACGATGTATTTTTATTTATTGAAAAACCCCCCATTTCAGTAAAGGTATTCCGATGATGTTTAAGACACGCACTGAAGAAATACATTTGGGTATTTTGAAATGGAAATCGCATTTATAACAACATTACTCACAGGAAAGTATTGGTATTCTTATATGGGTAGAGGGATAATCGACATAAACAGATTAACAGTTTCATTGTCCAAAATAATTTAATTTATTTTAAATAAATAATATAAATAAATTTTACAGTTTAAATAAATACATCCACACATACAATATGTCAGTGTCAATAAATACATTCACACAATTAATAAATACACTCATGCGCAGTCGTTCATGGCGTGACTGGAGGAAAAGCACAGATTGCAGGATGATACAGCTGTCAGTAGATTGCACAGGGGTGGGCCAGAGGAAATGACAGCAGAATGCAGGACGATGCAGTCATCAGACACAGTTGCAGGCCAGAGGGAACGTGCCCACCAGCTCACGACCCATGTAGACCGGCGAGTAGATCAGCATCTCCACTTCTCTACTGCGACAAGTTGGACTACTATTCTTGCACCGCAGTCATTAGTAGAAGGAACAGAGGCAGTTCAGAGGGAATGTGACTAGAGAAGACGAGCAGGATGCAGGACGATGCAGTCATCAGTAGAAGGCACAGAGGCAGGCCAGAGGGAACGTGCCCACCAGTTTGCCATCCACGTAGATTGGTGAGTAGATCTGCGTCTGCACTCCTCTACTGCAGCACTCTGTAGCATTCTTGCACTTCAGCGTGTCCACTTGCAGGCCTTCCTCCTTCATAGTCTGTGAGCCTCTCACAGTGCAGCTGTCGTGGTGCTGGAGCGGCTCTACCTGCAGCCTAGAGGACCTGTGGCTGGTCGGGGCTGCCTGTACTAAGACCAGGCACACCCATGTCAGTAGTACCAGCTGGAGGACGGCAGTCATTGTGTTGTGCTCGCTGTAGACACAGTGCTGTCCTCCTGACGCGCCGCTGTCTTTATATTCATTCCCCGGGGAGCCAGGCTCTAGTAGTGGGCGACAAGTCAGACCAGGGTAATCACAGTCACTTCCACCTCCGCTTCGCAAAGCTTTGTAAACTTGTTCTTCCCAGTTCGATAGCCACTGGCGTTTGTGTCTCACCGCCCGGAAGTTATCGTGTTTTAAACTTCTGCTGTAACTTCTCTGATAAGAGCGCCATAGGAGGAAAAAGACTGCGTTTGCTTAACCGGATGTTGAACGTAAGCCAGCGTGGTAACTGGTTGGGTATAGAGCTTTTTTTAAAATCTGAAACACCGAAGTTTCATTGGTGGCACGACACTACTTAAAACATTAAACATTTTCTTTTGCGCTTTTGCATGTTTTTATATGTGAATTTACTGTTTCTTAATAAGTAATGCGTGGTCAGCCATAATTTTTTGTTGCATCATTTATCTATTTACATTCTTAATAAGCTACAGTAGAACATGTTTATATGGTACCGCTGCATAAGGTAAACCTCCTTGCATGGATAATTTCGTCATCTTTTCGTTTTTCGGACAAAATTCTCTATGTATGGATCGTTTTTACCTTTATGTAAGGAATAGTATTACCCACGCCCCTTTTTGTACCTGTATTCATGGAACGGGCTAACGTCATTAAAGACTGTTTACGGTAAAAGGAGAATTTCGAAATCAACCTTTTAAAAATATCGCTATCCCTATCTGTGTACATTTTAACGCGCACCACTGACCGCCACGCGTACAGTAAAGTTGGCAACACTGAGAGAAAGTAGTCCCATGTGTTAACGTTACGTTACAAGTGTTAAATAAACTTTTGTGAATAATGAAATATTTTAATTTACTGTTTGGTATCTTTAAATGCATATAAGCGTAAGAATAAAAACATTTGCAAAATACTTACTTTTCTGAAATATTTATAATTGCCCTTAACCGACGCACGAATAAAGTAATCATGCCCATGGCAACGTTGATTGTAGTAGATATGGAGAAAGAATACACAATGTGCAAACAAGTACGTCTTAAGTAGGGCTTTCAGAAGTGCTCATTTTACCATGAACAACCGATACCTCTGCGTATGGAAGGTTAGTCAGTTAAAAGGTTACCCACGAAGTTTGGCAACGTTGCAGTATTTTTTAAATCTCTGGAGTGCGACAGTGTACGTTTTGACAAACTTTGTGGAATAGAAAATTTCGCCAAATTCATAAAATCAAGAAACAAATCATACTAACTAATTATTTTAAAGTTAAATAAATATGTTTTTTTGTTTTAGTTTAATATTATTGTACAAGCTGACGTAACCCACTTGGGGTGGATAAACTTCAACAATTTGCATGTACAATATATATTCAAGTAAAAGTAAAGCAGTAAACAATTACATATCTACTACAGTGCATACGTCAGTGTTTAACTTTTATCCCAATATCTTCATATATGGAATTAAAAGTTGGGAAAAATCTGGATTTATGGAAAACTTCGTTGGTGGAAAACCTAAATACATTGAAAAATATTACTGTCCGGTTGGAACTACTTGCAAATAAGTTTGACTATGAGATCTATGTTTTTTAATTTTAGATATACATTGTTCTGTCGACTGGTGCGTTTACCATTCGTCAGTTTGATCTAAATTGTATTCAGAAATTCTGTACATGGAAAATATTGTTGATACGGATGAATAATATGGCCCGGTGCTTTAACTTTTCCGTTATCACTTTTCTATAGGTGTATGTGTGTGTGTGTGTGTACGTATATATATATATATATATATATATATATATTGTGTGTGTACATATTTATACATATGTATAAACTTACAAACGCACATATATTTACAAGGTGAGTGCGAATTTGACAGACAAACTGATTGGGAAGATTCCTTATGCAAAATTAAGTAGGGTATTCACTTAATTTGGACGAAAGTGCATATTTAGGAAGGTGCGAGAACATGAGAATTGATTTTGAGAATGGATTTAATTAAAAATATTAGAAACCGCTAGAGATAAATCATCAGTTCATACGGTTTGGTTGATAAGATCTCACACCCCACTACGTTAGGTTCGTAATTATTATCCCCTTTCATGAATAAATTGGGGCTACTAGATTTCGATCGAATGCAATTTCGTAAGCGTTAGTTTGTACAGTAGATTTCATGATTGTCTATGAAAGAGCATGTGCAAATCAACACAAAAGGTTGCCTTATTAACTGACCCTCAGGCCAATCGTACTCCCAAAAACAGCGACCGAGTATCGTAGAGAGTGGAGTGCTTTTACCCAACCCCTGTTTGGGTACGCAACACGCGAGATACCTATCGCGCAAATGCGATAAAGGTGGGGCAGGGTCAGTGAAAAACGTACACGGAATGCGTGTCCTTGCATAGCATTTACACACTCACGACCCCTCCCGGCATCGCTCGGGTGCGATTTACAAATGTGGCGTTGTTTAGGTTTACAGCAAGTATCTACACCAAAATCTTTCTCGAGTAATTCTCTAAATGATGGTGAAAACCCGCATCAAAAACCATCAAGTAGTTTAGAAGCCCTAGCCGAATACACACACACGGCCGGGCGACTTCGTTTTATACTATGTATAGATTATACACACTTACAAAAAAAGGCTGGATGCAACGGCCGCCATCTTGTACACAGATTTCACAACGACGCACCATGATTGTCGGACACGTTTGTAGACACCGTGAATGTCCCTAATGTTGCCAGAGTGTTTCACTCCTTTTGAGATAATGACAGAGAAACTAGTAATGACGATTTGATGAGACCGCGTGTATTTCAAGCTTTAAGGGGAATGGTGCATGAAAGCAGTATATTTACCAGATTTTCGATACAAGTCGTTTTCCAAAGAGTTTATTGAAATTTTTGGCTCGACAAGACGTAAATAATAATTTTCAGCACCTTCTTACGGTGTTAAATTTTCACTTTTCCCGGAGCACTGATGATAGAAATTAAAGGAATTATTTTTTCTTATCTTCAATCAGAGCTCCCAGAATAACGAACGCAGGGAATTTTCAACCATGAAATAAGATGCTCAAAATTGTTATTTACGTCTTGTTGAACCACAAATTTCGAAAAATCCCCTGTAAAACAAATTGTGACAAAAATTATATAAATATAGGATTTTCGTGCACCATTGCCCTTAAGGACAACGTTGGGTGTGTGCGAGTGAGCGCGTGCAGCCATCCTGCTGTTGTGAGTTCCGTTTGCAGCTGTCAGTGGCGAGTACAATTGATGAGTAGTGGGGGAGGGGTTGTAAGGTTTTTATTTCAAGCAACATAAATTAATTTTAAAGTGTTATTGGAAATATGAGAACGAAATTGACGCATAGAGACGGCGGAGGTCAACATTCGATACTGCGCCACCATCACGTGTAACAATAACACTATTAAATTAAAAGTTAAAGAACGACTTAACTGTCTGTGATGTGAAGAAAGGAGGGCGCGGCAGGAAGAGAATGACTACCAATGGAAGAAGTGTAGGGGCTGTGTTGCACACATTCATTTGTTCCCCAAGGAAAGTCCATATAGCAACCTGCGCGTGAGTCAAGAGTCAGTAAATCAAGTCTTCATCGCAATCTAAAGCAAGACAAATGGAGACCCTACATCCTCAAGTTACTTCACTAGCCATGAGTGTATATTTTGCGAGATTTTTTGTACATATGCAACGACGATGAACATGTTACTGATGTGTACGTTTGCTCTGACGAGGCAACCTATAATTTGAACGGAACTTTCAACCGCCACAACTGTGTTTATTCGACAAATGAAAATTCCTGCATTGTGGAGTCTTCCTGGGTCAACAGTGTGGTGCGGTATGACTGCCACAGGACTTGAAGGGCCGTTCTTCTTTGACGGAACAGTGGCAAGTGTAAGTTACCGTTCCATGATGCAAGAAAACACTGTGCCCTCTGTTTACCCAGATGTAAATTGCTTTATCCAGTAGGATGGTATCCCGCCACATTACCATCAAGATGTACAGTCGCTCCTGGATGAAACATTTGTTGGGAGGTAAATAGGTCGACGAGAAAGCGTAGAGTGTTCGCCCAGATCTCAAAATTTAACGCAGTTAGACTTTCGTTTGTAGGAACCTCTGAAGAACACGGTGTACGCCACGAAGCCACGGACACTGGATGCCATGAAAGACACGATTGTGACTGCCTGTGAATAAACTCTCATGGTAACCGTAGCTACTGATTGTCATTTTGTCCTACTAAGTTGCAGACTATGTCTTTCTGCTGATGGTGGGTATTCTGAACATTTGTAACCGTTACTAGTTTCCTGACAGCAGCAAGGCAATTAAAACCAATTGCTATCACATCTAGTAGAAACTCTTTATCGCTGACCTTTGTACATGAGCTGCGATGGAAGTCGCTGCAATCGTTGACACGGCTGCACTGAGAGAACAGCCAACAAAATGTTTGTTTTATAGGGCCAGAATATATGTATGTTTAGTTGTCCCAACAAAATACTTTGTTGAGTAAACAAAACCTGAAAAGCAACAAAATTAATTTTGTTCTTCTAACAAAATACACGTATCAATTGACAAAACATATTTTCTGGGCCAAAAGAAATTAGACTCTCAACAAAATATTTAGTTAAATCAACTGTATATATTTGTTTGACCACTCATTTGGTTTCCTTCGTTTGAAAATGCAGCTCGAGAGATTGATGTATTTTTTTGTCGATTGGAATAGTAACAGTGCTTGTTAGTGCATTTATCGACACTTAATAATGATAAAACATTCCATTAAAACAAGCTCAACAGGAAACTAAAAAGGAAAAATAAAATATTAAATATTCATTTACGCACGTCACCCAGTATTTCAAATGTATGTATTGTAAAACAGTCCAGTGTCATTAGAAGTGACTTTAGCTGAGGCTGCTAAAGTGTAGCGCTCGGCCACAGATGGTCTAGGTTCAAGTCTCAGTCGAGCTTTCAATATTTTTTATATTAACCGAAAGTATTTAATGTACATAGAGCCAAATACATATTTATATCCACCAACCAAATATTTTTTTGGGAGGACGAAACAATACAACAAAATAATTTGGTCTCAACAAAAAATATGTTATCGTCCTATACAAACAATTAAATTTGTTGTGACAAACAAACTTTGTTTGATTCAACAAAACATTTTTCTCCGTGTGTCCGACGATTGGTTCGCACTACACTAGAGACAATTCGCCGGTCCTGATTTGCCGGTTTCTTGGGCCTACTATTACGGCATTTCAGGTGGCAGCTCTTAATCACGAGATCTTAACAGCTGACGAGGGTGAAGTGAGACGAGTATGAAGCAGCGCCGGAATTCAAGGGGGGTGGGGGAGGGGGTGAGAGATCCCCAGAAAACTCGCCGACCAGCGGCATCGTCCGGCACGATTCCCACTTGCAAAAATCCGTTAGTGACCCGGCCGAGGATTCAACCCGGTTTAGGGTTGCCGTACGTATATGTGGTACTCAAAAAGGGGATATGTTCTGATAACTAGCATTAAAAACGAGGACACTTGCTAGAAAACGACACGAAGAAGATGGACACACAATTTTACAATGTAAATATACAAAATCAGTGTATCAAGTCGCAGGTCAGCTGTATATTACAATGTCACAACAATGTGGTATCCAAAAATCGGCTCCTTATACCATTTAAAACAATACAAAATATTTTTTTTGCAACCAGATAAAGTGATAATCATGTTCACTCTGAATCTGAAAGCCAATTTCATTCAGTTTGTAGGCACTACAGAATATTTTGCTAACAGATAATAATTATTCACACAGTTGCACATAAGCACTGTACACGCATTTTTTTTTTTTAATTTGCAGTTAATCACCCACGCACAGCTCAGGTTAAGATATATTTAGACATTATTTCTTTAACAATTTTATTTGTTCTTATAGGTTTCTATTTCCTCGCAAATAACTATGAAATTTGGAATAGACTAGGCACCCCTAAACGTAGAAACATAAAAAAAAAATCAGGGAAAAAGATAGAGGTGTTGATAAAGACATTTGAATGTAATATTGTCCAAAAAGTTTGCATTTCTGCGGGAAGTTCTTTGACAATATTAAATTACTATATGTTTAACGACATAAAAAATACACAAAGAAGCATAGCTTCGCTGTCTTTCACTTTTATTGGAAAAGAGAACATTTCGATTTTTTTTTTGCAAAACAGGGCCTGATAATTTACAAGGCCTCAAAAGGAGGACATGTGCGGGTAAAAGAGGACGTCTGGTAACCCTGACCCGGTTCGCATTGGTGGGAGGCGAGCAGTGTAACCGCTAAGCCACGGCGGTCGCTACGGGGGTCAGGAAAGGGAGAGGTACCGACCCTTGACGGTGAGGTAGACGATCATCTCGTCGTGGCCGTAGTCGTTGGCGGCGGTGCAGCGGTAGGCCCCGGCGCTGGAGCGGTCCAGGTCCCGGAGGTGCAGCTCGGCGGCCAGGCCGGAAGGCGTGGGCCTGTCCGAGAGCCTGCTGGAGGCCGGAGACAAGGCGCGGTGTCCCGCCGACCAGGACACCCTCAGCGGCCTGTCTCCCTCCGCCTCGCACACCAGCACTGCCGTCTGCCCCGCCACGCCGCTCTCGTTCACCGCGTGCGTCCTGAAGTGCGCCGGAACTGCAACCACACCACGTACCCCGACGTCGCTTCAGTCCATCCGAGGTTACGTCTAACTTTCCTGAAGACCTGCTGAAGTTATACATACAAGATGTTCCTCCGCCTCATACAAAGATTCTACAGAGTCACGTCAAAGGGACAACCCACCTCATACGTGTGCAGACTCACTTTAATAATATTTTATACGAGAACTACTTCTTACTAGGCACTACCAACGCACCTATTAAAATTTAAACTACTCAAAAGTAGAGTACTTTTATATTAGCACAAGTATAACATGCTTGTGGCACATGCGTATTTAGGAAACAAAATTCCCGATGGAACCAGCGCTGGCCTCTCCATCCTCCCCCCCAGGTGGCTGATACCTATTAAAATGTCGTACCTAGAGCGCTTGTTTCTAACCGTTACATTTAACCCCCACAAAAGCGAAAGTTAAATTGGTTCTTAGAGATTCAGGGTCCACCAGGAACTTTGCAAATTTTGAAACCACCATACAGTCCGAAAAATTTAACGAAACTACATTAAACTACTCGCACGCACGCACGCACACTACCGCGGCCGCGCTCTGTCCTTTCACGATACATTTAAGCATGACGGTATCTCCATTAACAACTTTCGCGGCCCAGCGCGCTCGAGTGCACTCATACTTAGTTTTGGGGAATGCCGGGTAACCAGAAACATTCCCCGCCACCTCGCCTCCGACCGCAAAGGGCTTAGTCGTATTTAGGAAACATCCAAACACCTCAAACATGGTGTGATTTTTTTGAAGGTTAGATTCAAAAGGTGTGAATAAATTGCGAATATACTATTCACACATGGCCAATCAAGGGAGAGGGGGGGGCTAAGGGGGTTTGAGCCCCTCCTTTAGAGCCTGATTTTACACTGGATAAAGTGAGATTGTTCCTGAAACCAGTATAATTCTGTATTTTTATTATTTACATTTAACATAACAACAAGAAGTATTTAAAAGTCTTTAGAATTAAATGCATAGTACCCCACAAGTAGCGTGTGGTAAAGTGTTGCAAAGGTTAGCTGGTACTTTCGCAGTGCTGTACACACTCGACACACGAAGTAGGAACCAGTAACCTGGGTGAAGCCGGGAGAAACAATGTATTGCGGCCACTCACGAGAGAGCGGCGATGTATCCATTACACGCGTGCTGCGACGTCAACTGCACTGCTACATTTAAGTGGCTGATGTGCAAATTAGCAAACAATTAGGTATAGCACAGAGCAAAACATAAATTTACTTTGCAACAGTTCACCACGCGCCGCTGTATCCCACCAATGTAGCGCCCTCCTTAATGGGTCTCTACATCTACCACTTACTGACTACACACACTTATAGTCTCGCCCATCGACTAAATTCGACGTTTGACTGGTTCAAAGTTAATAAATCCACTTTTGAAGCCAACATTTGAAAAAATAAATCCCTTTTCCTAACTACATACGTTTTGTCAGACTCAGTCTCTAGAATGCTTCCAGTAAAGTTGTGACCTACGTCTGTGAAATGTGCTACACGTCGAAGAAACTATTATAAAGGAAGCAAATTTATTACAGAAATGTCTAATAGCATTACAAACAAACTATTAGAATTTCAGAGCAATGCTACAATATGATGAAATAAACCTTGTGTGTTCCTGGTGAATCGCCTGCAATGTTGCTTCTACCCGATCCCACATGTAATTGGCATTGGCTGCTGATTGAGACTGACGGACTAGATGCCGAGTGCTTGATCATATCCCAGGCATGCTCAGTAGGTGACATATAGGACGATCGTGTAGTCTAGGGAAGAAGTGGTATCTGCTTTGCTTCGAAGACAACCTGGGCATTTCTAGCAGCATGTCGTCGGAAGTTGTCTTGTTGGTATATGGCTCGAGGAGTGTGATGAAGCATAGGTACGACTTCAGCCTTTTAAACATCGCTGGCGAATAGGTTGCTGTCGAGTACGCCCGCAATACGTAGCAGCCGAGATCGGCCGTAATACCCAATCGCTCCCCAAACCATCACACCCATCGTTCGTGTATAATGCCACTGGAAAATGCATTCTGGGTGCTGGCACTCACTTTGGTGATGTTAAATGCGTTTCGGCCGTCACTATAATCTAAAGTTTCAACGGAATTCGTTTGAAAACACAAAATATTGACACTGCACGTCAGCTGAGCTATAATATTTTGAATTTATTTATACAGATTTGGTCTGCTAGGTATAACTGCTAAAGCCGGAAGTGGACTTTTGGAATTATGTTTTTTTTTTCGTAAACGTCATAATGCAAGTAACCCGTCATTTACGAGTATGTCTGAATTGGATCCACGGGGCATTTTTTGAAAGGCAGTGCCCGTACATGAAGTTGTTATTAATGAGAACTGCGATATTTAGTATTTATTCATCACCTGTTTTGTTGTCTCGTAAGAAGATTAAATTTAAGCTCGGTGGGGGAAATATGGTTTTAAGAAAATTAAACGCTACACCTGGTAATTTGCATGTTCTTTGTTATATAGAGTTTGTGTATAATGCGTAGATGTTAATAAAGTTTGTTTAACCTAAATGGGTTCAGCGGTTTTCATTTTTTGCTGACACAACCTCAATCTCACAAACTAAGTGAGTGAGTGAACATTCTTAGGTCAACATGCCACGAAGACGTCATCGCACCAGGTGACTTCAGCGGCAAGTGTTTCGTAATATCTTAAGTGTTAATTGTGATGTAGATACCGATGATGACACGTCAGCCGATGTGTTAGTCTACCGTATCCTGAGGCATCACTGGTTCAGGCTTGTGATAATCCTATGTATGCAAGTAGTCCTCTGAAATGCAGATGCAGTCGAGACGTGGCGACGGAGTACGCCAGACCTTATGTCGTGTTCCAACACTCTGCTAACACTAGAGATGATGCTGAACGGTCCTTCACTGCCACGTGGAGAAGGATTTAGTCATCCCGTGGTGTCGTCACATTTTTTTTTGTTCAGTTCCAGATTTACCACTCGCCCTGTTTTCTTCAGTATACTACTCCAATACTCACATCACTGCGTGCTTCCCTCATGAGCAGCTATTTCGTGGAATGAAAATCACCCTGCAAGGAAGCTGATCTTTCGGCTCCGTTCAAACTCCGTAAGGTATTTAAAAGGCACCCCTTCATGTCGAGGCATACAGACTCCAGTTGGAACATTTACAGCACATTGAAGATGGGCAACCATATATGTCTGAATCCTCAACAGTCTTCTATCTGTACGGTTTTACACGCCAGTTCAGAAAGAACTGCTGCGTCTAGGCAAGTTAAATCAATCTCAAAATCTAGTGATTTGCACATCATACCCTGATTTCCATTTCCTGTGAGTTTCGATCAATTTTCATGTTTTCTTCGTGATTTTGCATTTTTCACACACATGAGAGTAGTTCCATGCCCTCAAATAGTATTAAATGTGGAACGTTTTACATTTTTTGTAACTGAATTTTTTAATTAAGTTATGGTTTTTTATGCGCACACGTGGAAAAAAAATAGCATTAAGGCCATAATAATTTCACAGCTACAATTGATCGACGCATGAAGAGTCATCGAGTCTATGAGAACGTTAGTTTTCGTTTGGTGGACGGATTGAAAATGGGTAAAACAGTATATCCTAAGCGGGGCTTTTAGGAGTGTCCAATTTACCGCGAAAGGACTATACACAAATTTAATTTTAATACTGCAGGGCTACGCTGCTTATGTGGATAGCGCATCGGCCTCCCACTAAGGCAGTTTGGATTGTATTCCCGGTAGGGTTGCCTTGGTGACTATTATCACCGACAGGAGCGTTATTTCGGGGTACTTACGTTCTCCCGAACCCTTGCATTTCTTCTTTGCTCCGTTTTGTAACGCCTCATTACTAGGGCCACCTGTTTTTTTCGCGAAAAGATTCCAGGACTACTTGTCCTCCCAACCACTAGAGTTCAGATCCACTTTCGTGAATAGATGATTTCAACCGTCACGCGATGCAGGTGTCTGCTCGCGGATCACGCACACTCAGTGTCGGTGTTACCTAATTCTGATTGGCCCAGTTAGGTAAGGAACTGACTCCCGACAGAGACACGAGACCGATAATGAAAGTAAAATTGCTCGTATGCCATAGGACATTGGAGTCTAGTCTTCGCGTGAATCTCTGTGAAAAACAGGTTGATCTACTCATTACATTTTACGCTTCAGAGAAGAGGGAAACTTAGAATCTGATCTCAAATTCCAACTAGCCATATGTTATTTCCGCAATACGGTGCATCCTCCATACAAGTTATAATTATTATATGAATGGAGGGGTGCCTTTGGGGTTCAGTCGCCTCCGAGTCTCCGAACTTACTAACATTTTAATCGTCATTGCGGTCTCCATTTTCAGCGTAGTGCTTGTATTTCCAACAGAACTTCAGAAGGCAACTCATCTTCAACCCTGAGGATGGCGGCTGCTGTATAAAATAATGAAATGGACTAATTATAATCTTTTGTGCATTTTCCTAATAATATCTCTAGACTTACCAACAAATTACTTAAGTTCTGTGAAAATAATGTGATCGAAATGTGCTGTTACTTTGTTTAAATCTAATTTTCCCACAGACCTGCGATTTAATAAATAAAGAAGTTTATAAAACCTTTTCATGATGAAGTAAGCACTTTTGTAATAAACCTTAGAAAAATGTCACTGCCCCGGCTGGATATATTTCAACGGGTCCGCTGAGTGACTTGCGCTCAGTAAAGTTGGCAACGATGGATGGAAAGTAGTTCCATATTCTAACGTAGAATAAAAAGTGTTTGGTGGCCATTTGCGACGGATTAAATTATTTCTTTCGCTTTCTGTTTTTTTAGAGCGTCAAAGTGTAAAAATTAGCAGATTTATAAAGTATTTATTTTTCAAATAATTTTACATCTTCAATTAACCGACGCATGAATAAAGTGATGAGACCAAAGCAAAATATTAATTTTACATAAGGCGGAAGAATATACAACGTGCAAACAAGTAGATATTAAGTAGGGCTCAAAAGCGCTCATTTTACCATGAACAGTCTATAGTTAAAATTTTTAAAATTCAAAGTACGTGCTATTGAAAGCAGCTGCAACCATGAGCTTAAATCATATGGCCGTAAAAGATTTGTCGCCAAAATAACCATTCAGTGTTGGGACATAGACATTCGTTGCTATGTAGCTAACATGTAGGCCTAACACTCGAGCCCATACCGGCCTAACAAATTCCTGTGTGTTTCCCAAAAACATTTTTCTTAAAAAATAATTGCTTCGAATATAACACTAATTGTCTGTGATGAAGTATACGAGGCACTCGAGCAATAAATAAGGAAATTTTCTGACAAATGGTTTATTTGGGCGAAAGAAAAATACTCTTGAAAAGAAAACGAACTTTCAGAGCATAAAGGCGTCAGACACACACGCACACACACCCACGCACGCACGCGATAAAAAAAACGGGAAGTAAGCAGAGATTACTTTTTCCATTTAATTTAAAAAATGCAATCAGCACTCAACGGGTTGTTTCAGTCACACTGAAAGTAATTTTAAATTTGCATACAATATTTTTTTCACGTTCCTTGGCATTTTAATTATAGCACGCATGTTATTGTCCATAGTCACGGTTACTTCGCACTTTTCTGAAGATCTACTTCCAAGATACTACTCCGCCTCTTGTAAACAAAGCTTATCCAGGTCTGTAAAATTACACCAAAGAGACAACGCGCCATATACGTGCGCACTCAGTGTAATGACATTTTGCACGAGAACTATTTCTTACTACGCATTTCGAACACATGTATTTTCTGATTGTGTTATTTATATTAACTTTAAGCAAAATACTACGATTTTTAAATGACATATAAATAACAATTTAATTCAACCAAAAATACGGTACTTCTATGTATATACAGGAGGTATAAAACGCTCGTAATACATGGCATATTTAGGACCACACCAAACGCGTTTATACGCGGGGTCATTTTTCAAAGATTTGATTCAAAAAGTGTGAAGAAACCCCCTTAAACTACAGGGTTAGTCCTTTAAAAGAGGCCGCATGGGACATTATCGATGTCATCCAGCAGCATGCCCTCGCCCGTACCTTTCACAACTTTTGGTGTCGTCTGCACACCTGCCTCGAGATCAATGGCGGCCACTTCCAGCACCTATTCTGGGTATTTTGTTGCCACACTGGACTGTAGTTCCTCATTCCCTCGCTCCGTTACACACATGTCCCACGGGACCTCTTTTAAAGGACTCATCCTGTATATACGACAGTGAGGACGAAGTTAATAAATAAAACTTAGGGCAGGATTTTCACAATCCTTTTCACAGATCTCCGAGTGACAGGAGCACTTACCGTTGACTCGGAGGAACATGGTTTTGGCGAGGGCGGTGCCGATGCCGTTGTTTGCCTGGCAGACGTAGTGCCCCTCGTGAGAGGAGTCGATCACCTGGATGAAGATGGACCCGTTGCCGTAGATGACGAAGTCGGGCCCAGACTCCAGCGGGACATACTCGCTGTCCTCATCGCCTGCGGAAAACAGGTCACATTTCAGCGACCACTGCAAATCTCTGACTATGTCCTCGGCGCGGCTTTACGCCGCAAGTCACATACGGGAATACAGTAGCTCGTAATCAAAACTTACATCTAGAAACGACACGCGCATTTATGGCTTACTAGAAATTCCAATGCGGGATGTCATGGTCCAAAATCGCAATGATGACTCATGCCACGTAAGTTGCTCAGTTGTCCGGTCATTTGTCCATTGATCTGACATACTGTCAGATGTCAGACTAAAAAAAAAAACATGCAGGCAATTAACGGGCAACGAGAAAGATAGCTAGGCGACCTCCCTTGGCGCAGTCTGGTTGGTGCGCTATCGATCTGGGATTCGGGAGGCTCTGGGTTCGAATCTCGGATAAGGCATGGGTATTAATTTAAGTTAGGTTACAAGTTAGTCTGTAAGCCGTCCTCTGCCAAGCTTTCAAGCACAAAATCGGGGGACGTTAAAAAGCCCTTTACAATTACAAAAATAAAGATAATTAAACACTCTTTGATTAGTTCCTTTGTCAGACTTTTCAGAAAACCATTCAGATGGATGATGTTTTGTCATTATTTCTTAAATTTCACATACAGCTTCCTTACGGAATTTTTTTTCCTAACAAATAGTGCATTTTAGTCTTTCCACTTACACCACTAATTAAAAATTGAACAGAATATCATTGGATGTCTCTTAAGAGTTTATAGACACACGCGACTAATAACACCCAAACACATAAGAATTTAGGACATTTTAACGTAAGATGTTGTGCCTGCAATTTAGGCTGCTAAACAAAACAGTTTAAAACGATATACTGCAATCGGTATTAACGGAAAGCAGTAGAATACTTGTTTCGATGATAAGGAAACGTGTAGAGTGGAAAAAGAATCTAAGAGCAGTCTTGATTTTCAGGTTCTATGAAATATTTTTGGCACGAAGATTTCACCAGGAAAACTTCAGATTAATTTGTAAATTCCGATATATTTCCCTTTTAAAATCATTGATATTTATAGTTGCTGTTCTTATCATCTGCGGAAATACAATTCACCATAAAAAGTTCGGTTTCGTTTATATTTGTAGCCACAATGCACACACAAGTTTAAATGAGCTCTGAACAAAGATGCGCTTGAAAGTTAGTTGTACCAAAACTGCCGCTTGCCGTTTCTAAGCCAGTTATAAAATTTTAATTCTGAGAGAATTTCAACAGAGAGGATCATAAGCAAGCAAAACAGAACTTCGAGTGTTACGTCATGTCCTTTTTAATTATACCAACCTTTAAACTCGTTACATATATTTAAGCTTAACATCTCTATGTGGCTGATTTTTCTTCAGAGAACAAGTGTGCGCTAGGGGAAGGAAAGCTACTGATAGATATCGTTTGCAGGTACTGACCTTTAGCCTTCATCCAGGTAACGGTGGGTGAAGGAAAGCCACTTGCTTGGCAGTGCAGGCTGGCTGGGTGCTGGTACAGCACCGACACGTCACGTGGTTCGATCAACCACACCGGCGGCACTGGAAACGCATGCATACTCAGCAGCTTGCACCAACATATGCTTTGGAATGACGGAAGGAAGGGCGAGAAAATGATTTGGAGTTATTTGCCTTACTTCGTAATTAAAAAAGCGTGGCTTTCTAACGCTGGCCTATCAAGTTTTTAAATTAAACACTGGCTAGTGAATTACATTAATAATGAGATATTATTTTTTTTGACGTGAATACGTCTTTAAATTTGCAACCCTTATGGGAGTCAATCTAGAAAATCCGATGATAACGAAATCGAGGGATACAGTTTGGCATTGCATCTCCGAATCTATCGTCTACATTCAAAGTTCAATTACAACACTCGATTGTCAAAGGATCTAAGACTATGTTACGTTGAGTTAGGACTGTGAAGCATTGCGTGTGGTTTCCGGGTTAGGGGGCACCACAATTTTGAGTTCGTTTGGCCGCGTCTCATAAATTCCGCGTAGTATAACTTTTGACTAGTAGAAGCTAAGACGCTCGTGTAAGTTTCAATCGACAGCTCTCGTCAAGATTACTCTATTGTGCGTATATAAACATTTATGTGGCGTGATTATGGTGAAATTTTACGAGTTCAATGTAACAAATTAAGAGAACATAACACAACATAGACGTATTCACGCAAAACAAACGGCCGTGTACCCAACACAGACACACCACATTTTTCGTCACCTTTTTTCCACCAAAAATAATTAGAGCAATTTTTTACTCAAAGGACTTAAACATTTTCCAAATGATGTTTTAAAATATAAGCCACCAAGGCCATTTCATCAAATTCAGTCGAAATAATCTAAAACGTGTAAATATTTTTCCTTTGACGTCGCCACATGCAAGGATTAAATGTTCAGCTTACACCAAAGCAATAGATACATTTTACGACGCAGTTTATTCACGGTTACTTCCAACTTTTCTGAAGCCCTGCTAAAGTTCTATTTTCAGTCTATTCCTCCGCATCATGCAAACAAAGCTTAACAAATTACACCAAAGGGACAACGCACCGCATTTATGCGCACTCAAGTGTAATCGAAATTTCATAACAACTATTTCTTACTAGGCATTACTAACACACACATTATTTCGCTGTTTTTATTCGTATTACTTGTCAATGAAGTGTTATAATTTACAGATAAAATATAAGTAAAATATTTCAATTCACCCAAAAATAAGGGTACTTTTAAGTTAACAGAAGTATAAAACACTTTTGATACATGACATGTTTAGAAATTAACCAGACAAGTAATATGAGTAATTTTTCAAATGTAAGATTCAAAAAGTTGTAAGAAACCGCGAATAGACTATACGAAAGCATTATATTGCGTATACGTTTTTTCATTACTTTCCCATTTTTGAGAATAATGCAAGATGAAACCACAGATTGAGCTAACTTTACACGCATAACTAAAGTAACTATTTAGAAATGCATAAGAAGGAGGAGTAATACAATGTGGCAAAACTATTTCAGATTATATCTGAAAATGAAATACTATACTACAGCTTGGATTCTTTCACTTCGAACGCAAGTGAAACCAAGTGTAAACACTGGGCCTGCCTGCACGTTTTTTTTCAGGCACGATCAGCAAGGATTATATTAAAGGATGCATGTCAGCTCGAAGAAATGATTTTATGAAGAGCGGTGAGGTTTAAACGTGATTGTGAATGTAACGGGGCGTGTGTGACCCGAGAAAACTCTCTAGCTTTCGGCAACGCCCACCAAGTTTACCACCTCGGGAATCGATGCTCGACACGCAGCGCATTAATCTAACTCATGCAGAGGCCCCGGATATTTGATAGGTATTATTAGTTTGTTTAAAAATTAAAGATCAGGGAGACCAAGTTTCGTCTTATAAGCATTTCCCCAATTTTTGTTCAAGAAAAACCCAATTAATTGTAAAATTCACGTGTTCCAACAATGATATATGCCATTTATTTACATATGTTTGTTATAAAAATACCCGTTCTTTCACGAAAAAAATGTTACATTTTGTGTCACTTAAACAGCGTGTTTGCGTTTCAACTCAGGCAAAAGTTGTTTACTATAGTAAAAAAAAAAAAAAAAAAAAAAAAAAAGTAATTATTTAAGGAAACATAAATTTTACCTTAGTAGGGACCACGTGGTTTTAACGTGTTCGTAGGAAATGTTGGGACCCTGCGCAGCTTTCACAAACACTCTGCCCTATCTATATTACAAGCTTTTAACTAACTTTACTTGTTTGCATGTACGGTAGGTGTCTGTCCGGCGCCCACAGAGCCACTACCAATCATTATGTATTTGGTGGACAAGTTGTCGAATACTGGTAGCGTGTAGAGTTTCAGTGCCGGACAAGTCCTCTTTTACACATGGTCGTGTGGGTAAAAGACCGCATCCAAACTTTGAAACACAAGAAGGAATTCAAATTATCGACTGCGTGTGTATATGTGAAAACCATTTGAAAATTCTGATCTGCGTGATATCGTATTGAAATGTCAAATATATTGACATACACCCACGTGTAAGATGAATAATGAATGTTTTGAGCGAACATATCTTCTATAACACTCTAACTTGTTTATCTATAATGATTGGTTGAACAAAATTTTGACTCTGCAAAGTTGTTTGCGGACCTATCACGAACGTCCTGCCGTATAGTATCAAAATCCTCATTGGCCCAGTGAAATCGGGTAGTAGCTTCACACATGCATGACAGCCAATAAAGAAAGAAAACTGTTGGACATGTGCCCAGTAGTACGTTGAATCCTGGCAAACAGTCAATTTTACCCACTATAAACGATAATTTCTAATAATACTATAGTCCCTTTTCATGATCTTAAGTGAGAACATAATAGCAGGTATACCTTTGACGACGAGCTTGGCCGTGTAGTTGGAGCTGGCGGCTGCGTTGCTGGCGATGCAGGTGTAGTGGCCCGAGTGCCTCGCCGCCAGGTTCCTGAACATCAGGTTGCTCACGAACTCGTGTTGCTGGTCCTGCACGTCGGGGTCCTACCAACAGAACACGAAGACGCCGTTCATAAACTTTCCTTCCCCTGCTCCACTGCCGCCAACCTTCTCTGCCCGCCATCTTCCCAACCGTTTTCACCACATGTTGTAGTTAGAGAACTGCGATATTCGCCTTATCTTTCGGTGTCATGATAAACTCCGCGGCTTTATGAACACGTGACCACAGTTCGTGGTTTAGTTGGCTGCTGCAGTGTAATCAACGTCACGTACCTGCTTGGCCTCCTCAAAAGAGACTGGCTACTCCACAGATGAACTTATATCACTGGCTTGAGAGTTCTTCGATGCATGCCAAACATATTTTTGGCCAATGGCTGAAGTTGGTGAAACGAACGGTAACTTGGAGTTCAGTCTGTCCTTAAATAACAACGCGAATTTTGTACGTCTTTAGTTATATTCCATTCACGGTTACTTCCAACTTTCCTCAAGCCCTGCTAAAGTTCTGCTACTTGGGTGTTCCTTCGCGTCATGCAAACAAGGCTTAAGTATACAAAACTACACCAAAGGGACAGCGCACCCAATTCCTGCGCACTCAGGTTAATTTTTTTCTGAGGAACTATTTATTGCCAGTCAATACCAATACACCTATTTTATTCCTGTTTTTATTCATATTTATTATAAATGAAATATAATCATTTATAAAAAAAAACATACGCAAAAGTTCAATTTAACCAAAAATAAGTTACTTTTATGTAAATATAAGTAGCCTATAAAGTGCTTGCGATACTTAACATATAAGAAAACAACCAAACACGTTATCCATGGAGTGAATTTTCAAAGGTTTGGTTCAAAAAGTGCGAAGAAACCGGGAATAAATAATACTGTATTTCTTAAAATATTACCAGGTATGCAAATAAATTGAGATCTAAATACACAGGTTGTATTCAAAATAAATCCACAAACTACAGCTGCGGGTTGACTTTTTCCTGGTTTGAAAGCAGCGAGAATTTGGCATTGGAGGACTGCATGTTAGTGAAATTGGTTTTTTTTTTTCGCGTTCTTATTAAAGTATGATATATACCACCAGGGACTTTTTTGAGCACAAAAATATGTGCTTCTTTGATATCTTAGCCTTTTGTAACAGTAACGTAAATCATGTTTCCTGGAAAGATCTGGAAATTTAATAATTAAATAAAACATTACTGAAAAATAGTTGTATTGTTGCCTCGATACAGAGCTTGAAAGTATAATTTGTCGCATTTAGATATTTGTGTTAAGTATATATCTTCAAAATTGGTTTCAAAAATAGAATCTCATGAATATGTATTTCCCCAAACCAAATGCTCACTGCTTTCAAACCAGCGAACAGCCTTAATCACGAAAAAAGGAGAAAGCATGTCTAGGATGTTCCTAATTGTGTGAGATGTAATCGTGGAGAAGATAGTACATCCCAAAACAACACAAAATATCCCTATGAACCCATGCTCCAAAGAAAATAGTTTTCGAGTCACATACCTTCCAGTGCTGTACTCGATGTACTCGTAGTGGTCTTCATTCCAGCTCGAGTCGCTTTAGCCCTGTCTATCTATCAGAAGTGTAACGCCACGCTACAAGAAGTGCTCTGAGGGTTCACCTTGTGCTTGAATGCACGCCTGGACATCCGTGTCGGTGATTGTCTTGACGCGTTCAAATACTCCAGGAATTGCACGTATCTGCTGACAACCTTGTTCCGCTCACTGGCGAAGCACTACTGTGTCCGGAACTGGAGTTGCATAAACGATGGAATTGAGATGTCCCCAACAGGCGCATCGAGATCCAGGGTTCTAAGCGCATGGAATTCGACGTGATACGGTTGTCAACAGTACGACGGGACAGGTATTGACACACATCGTTCAAGCTGATCACATTAACAGACACAAATCGTAAAAGATAGATCATTGAAGATAGTTCACGATAGAGTGAGCACTTTTGAAATCAACTTTATAAAAAAGTCACTGCTTCGAATTTAATATATTTTAACAGGCACACTGAGTGATATGTGCCCAGTAAAGTTGGTAACGATGGATGGAAAGTAGTTCCATATCCTAACGTCGAATAAAAAGTGTTAGGTAACCATTTGAAATAACTTCAATTATTTCTTTCGCTTTCTGTTTTTTAATGCATCGAAGTATAAAAATTACGAGATTTTTTAATATAATTAGTTATCTAATAATTTTACAGTCTGACTTGACCGACGCATGAATAAAGTGATAAGGCCCATGACAATGTTAATTTTACATAAGGCGGAAAAATACACAACGTGCACGCACGTAGATATTCAGCAGGGCTTTCAAATGTGCTTATTTTACCGTGAACTGCCTATACCAATGCATGTGGTATAATGTCGGAAGGCCTGTAAATCGGAAACTATCGACTTCAGGACATACGTTCATACAGATATTTCGTGTTGTTTTGAGGTATACTGCCCACTCCTCGATTGCTTTCCACATATCTGGGAACATCCACTATACGACGTACTGTCTGAAGTGGATCGATCATAAGGGCGTTAATAATATTCGAAGTCGGAACTGAAACACTGTTTTAAAACCAGTTGTTGGAGAACATTTTTGAGATGCAACACTGAATGCCTGGATAATATATAACCCGACAAACATTTCTAAACACCACACATCTGTCTATCGCTGTCATCAAATTATTTCATGGAAAAAATTATGATTGCTACCCTTATTTTGACTTAATCTACATGAGACTGTAGTATACTTGGGATTTAAAATATGGATTACTAACCCGCATGTCAGAGCTATCTTCACACATGATCCAAACACTCAGTGTTCCTTCTCCAAGTAGTTGTAATAAATTAGTGATTCAGATCCAATTTCAAAGATTTCTATCGTCCATAGGTCGTATATATGTTTCCACCTTCCATTTTTCGCCATTTACCTACAACCAAATTTTGTTGGTCTAATGTAGAAACATCCCGTGTAGAGATCTTTGGATGGCAGTATTGAACAACTAAGAAACTGGACCAAGATAATCATTTTGCTAACTGTCAGCAAATGTCAGAGAGACAGTTTCTACGGGGCCATTTCGCACGTAGATTACTTTTACATTTTACTTCGGTGCATTGTGTTTAAACAAGCACGTGTCTAGCTTTAGTTAAATCTTTCTAAAAGTCTTTCTGTTGGCGACAGTTCACAGGAATGTGCTAGCTGCTTTAAACAACGTCTTACGCTTGGTATACTCTGTTCATTGTTGTCTTCAAAATCCCTTACAAAATTATCGCACCTAAGCTACGGGCTACCAGAGATGAAACTATAAAAAATATAGGCGTTGTTGGCTGCCACACGGCAAGAAAACATACGGCAAAGAGCCCGAAGATCTTCAAAATTAAAAAATATATAAATGTCTGGGAAAAAAAAAACGGAAGTTTGGCTCCGTAAGATTACAGTTTTATGACCTGCGGTCGATGGTCGTTATTTTGCTTAGCGATGCAAAGACACAAAATAAAATGTCGTTCTTTAGGTGTAGCAATTCGTCCAGCGCACTCCAGTTTAGCATGTGCATGAAATGCGATGAAAAACGGTTGAGTTCTGTCAGATTACGTAGGAATTGTTACTTGTGTACACGGACGAAGTACCGCTGGTACAATATTTTTAACTATGACGCAGTGGAAAAACACTTGACTTCTATGAACTCCTATTCGGGAGGTATCGGGTTCGAACCCCTACAATGATTTATTAATTTCGTTTTTTTTAGTGGTTTCTCGATATCACTCCAGACAAATGCCTTGGTGATCTCTCTTTGAATTGTGTTTTTTTTTTTTTTAGTTTTCTATCTCTAAACCCTTCGTTGAGAAATAAATTCACGTAAATTAATTAAGGAATAAAGTAGAAAATGATTTTATAGAGTATACCGGTGTGTAACAAGAATGAGCTATAGGCAGCATCGACCTATACGTATGAGTTAAGAATGTATTGTTTTAATACTAAACGTACATAGTTAAAACCGTAAAAATATTGAAAACAGGGTCGCAGACTCCTAGTGCCTCTCTGCATACCTGTTTCCGCCCATAGTGAATCACTACCTGTACTTGTTGAGGATTTTATAAATAGCAGAGAGACAATAATATAATACAGACGTATCCTCACCTCAGGCAGAGGTGCTCCATCCTTCCTCCACGAGATGGAGATAGGGAAGTCCCCAGACATGATACTACACGATGCTTGCGTTCGCATTCCCTTCTGCAACTCGTTCGAAAACTGGAACGGCGTTATTTTCGGCGGCTCTGGAAGATAGTCATACATAATAAGTTTTGATATTTTCTGTCTTGCAAACGTACAAATTAAAAATTAGTTTATAAAGTAAAATTATAAATAAAGAATTTATATATATATATATATATATATATATATATATATATATATATATATATATATATATATATATATATAGTTTATTCCCACTTTCAGTGATATTGTACAAAATCTCTCAGGCTCCTGATATATAAATATTGTATAAATTATCGAAGATATAATGAAGGGAGTGTCTCAGGAACTTATCTTACGTATTCTTGAAGTTCTAGTTTATTTTTAATATTTGTAGCTTTAAGTGGCACATTGCACATTTAAACTAAGAACACAGAAAAATTACCTCAGATCAGAATGTAATGCAACACAAATATTGTAAGTTCCTTAACATAGCACTTAGTTTAAAAAAAAAGAGAAAGGCTTAAATACAATGTTATATAAATTCAGCAGCACATCGGTTACACTACTACATATATGGTTACGGCTAACTAATTAAATCTGCATCCCTCCTATGACAAACGTTTTTTCTTTTCTCATGATCGTATTCACTTAACTTGATTTTTACGCGTGCAAAACAATGAAAGTACTAATTTATGGGAATTTATTATAGCACGTGATACATAATACTGTAAATAAACATTTGCTTTGTTGTCAAATAAAATGATTAAGATATCAGTTTTTACTTAGCATTATCTGATAATATTTTTCACAAAATATAAATAGCTCTTCCAAAAAAAAAAACGAAATGTTTAAAACTAATAAAAGCGTATGTACTACGTAATATTGGGCCATGTTTGGTATGTATTATTTTGGTGTTATAAACTGCCGAACTACAGCAGGTTTTAATAACACTGGTGGTGCGAAAAGTATAAAGACGAGTGGTTGTTGAACATGTTTGCAGTTATAATAAAGATTTTACGAGTGAATGTGTATCACTCAGCGGGTTCAAGTAAACAGCAGCTTAAGTTTTTAAACAAATTCAAAACCCTTAAATTTTACTTACATGCTGGCATAAGAGACAAATATATTTAAGAAAAGGTAACGTTGGAAGTACATTACCAGGCAGAGTAAGCGGAACACCCCGGAATCTTGCGGAAGTAATTATACATTAACGATTGCATTATATTAAGTAAGCATATGCATTGCGTAAAATTCAGTCAACAAATTACGACAGAGGCAACAGTGCAGTAGCGTACACCACAATATCTAATACGTGGTGTAACTTCCTTCGAGGGCAATGCAAGCGGACACTTGAAATGGTACGGGATCGTACAGAGGTCGAATACTGCCCTGCGGTGTATTCCACCGTTTTTCTTCCAATTGACGACGGCGTTGTTTAAACGTTTAGGCACGTCACGGGTGCTGGAGGAGACAGCGTCCTAGTTTGGCCTATAAATGCTCAATTAGCAATAGGACCGATGTTCTCATAGGTCAATATCTTACATAGGCACCTCTTAGAATGTGTTTACTATGACCGTGGCATGCGGACACGTATTAACGTGCTGCAGAATACTGCCAGGAGTACGGCATACAAATGGTAGAACCTATGGACCTAAGACGTAGGCTAACAATGCAGTCTGAACAATCAAAAGCCTTGTTTTTGAGTCGTAACTAACGGCCAAATGCTAACGCTCGCCCCTGCGCGCCCGGTCCAGATACGACCATCGTCAACACACAGAATGATGCGTGATTCACCGGAAAAGTGAATGCGAAGAATTGCACCACTGTAAAAGTGCCGCACAGTGGTATGGAGTCAAAGGCAGTCCGTAGATAGGATGCTGTGACTGTAGTCTACCCTTGTTTATTCGCCGGGGGATAGTCCTTTGGGACACTGCACATCGTAATGTATGCATCAGAGATGCCGAAAACTGCAAAGAAGTTCCAGTAGTGTGAGCTGTTGAACGTCGTCGTATATGCCTACCCTCACGTTCTGTAGTTTGACGTGTCAAACTTGAAACTATAACAAGCAATGCACAGCCACCGTAGATCACCTCTAACCCAATGTTGCACAGTGCACACGGCACGGTACACAAGATGATCTATTCGCCGAGCCTCCCAACAGGCCTCATGCAGTCCCACTGCACGACCTCGTTCATACGTTACCAATTATTGATATGATGCCCACTATTGACGTTTAGGCGTACTCAAAGGTCAGCTGTATACGAAACCATTGGCAACTTTGCTCTCGCTGCATGTTCAAGGACCTCGTATTTCCACCTGTGTGACAACTAACGTCCTCAATACGCCGTGCTTCGGCGATGCAATGAAGGCGCCGTTATACAATGCTGGACATATGGAAATCGCTACACACTCATTTCTTACGCAAACCTTACTAAACCACCACAGAATTATAGATTATTGTTAAGACCCCCTGTTTTTTTTGCGAAAAGGTTCCAAGACTAGTTGCACTGAAAATCACGTTAGTTCAGAACCTATTTTGTGGTTGGATAATTTCTACTTTCATGTTTCTTAGTAGTCTGCCAGCCAATCACCGACTTTAACTGTCAGGGTAACATAATTGATTGACCCAGTCAAGTCGAACTTGTCTTCTAATACAGACGCGCAGCCAATAGCCAAAGGATATCTGTAAGTGTACACGTACAAAGTTGAAGTGCAGTCTTCGCATAAATTTTTTCGTGAAAACTGGTGGAGCCTAATTGTAGTAAAAATGAGTTGTAATTCATACTTCACGCATAGGGGGGCGCGTAGTTTAGCATCCGCAAAGCACGCGTACATTATGAGGTAGAACCTACTCTCGCGGGGGCCAAGGTGGCTGAGCGGTTAGCCTGCTCGCCTCCCACGAAGGCGATCCGGGTTCATTCCCCGGGTGGGCCATTCCGGATTTTCGCATGTGGGAGTCGTGCCGGACGATGCCGTACGTCAGCGGGTTTTCTCGGGGGATTTCTCGTTTCCCCCGTCCCTTCATTCCGGCGCTGCTCCATACTCATCTCAATCACCCACATCGGCTCTCAAGACCTCGCTGTTAAGAGCCGCCCAAATATCTTCACTCCCTACTCTCGCGGCTGTACAGGCAGCGATGCGACGAGTCATTTCATCAAACAGGAGGCGGGTAGTGTAATCAGGCACACGCCACCATGTTTACTTAAACTGCACTCGTAGATCAGCCAGTGTAAGGCGGGTGGTTGACGGTGGTGCAAACGTCGCCTCAGTATGTCCCACACGTGTTCAAAAGGGAACAAAATCTGGAGACTTGGCGTGCCAAGGAATTGTGTCCACAACTTGAAGAGCCTGTTAGTTGATGCGAGCTGTACGGGGACGAGTATTAACTTGCTGCATGATATCGTTTGGTATACCGCTCAGAAATGGCAGAAAATGGTGCCGCAGAACCTCATTTACACGTTGCTGCTCTGTGCCAGTGCTTTCAACATCCACGATACGTGACCAGGAGTCATACCTGATGACACCTCACACAATAACATCTGGCGTCCGTACTCACGGCGTTCACAAATCAATGTAGGATCGTTGCGTTGCCCATTGCGGCGCCTAATCCTGCTTCGGCCATCATCTTGCAGAACCTGTTAGATCAGGCGAGCTGTATGGGAACGAGCATGATATTGCTTGGAGAACACAATGTGTCACGATTCCTGTGTCCAATGTTGACGTTTTGGCACCATTGATGGCGTGCCGCACGGTTCCGAGGGGTCAAAGGCAAACTTCGCAGTGGACACCGTGCCTATACACCAGTCTCATTCAAAAAGCAACGAATGGTTCATGGTGAGACCGGCAAATGCGGCGTTGGCCCCACATACTGAAGGATCTCTTTGGATCCAGTACCACGCCTTGCTACTGCACTTCGGCGGATGCGCCTATCTTGCCTAACTGTAAAGTGTCTGGCAAGACCAGTACCTTATTCTACGTGACGTACTACCTGTACGCGCTTACGCCTGCACGCATCGCGGTACAGTGGTGACTGTACGGACAAAGTGAAGGCCTATACGACGAGCCGACCATACAATCCCGTTAAAATAGGGCCTGGACGATATTTTTTGCGAACACGAAACCATGGCATACTGATCTGCCTCTTAACACGTCGTCTTTGCATTTCCAGCCTGTTGAATGGTCCATTTAACCACTGAACATGGCCACAAGCCCCCCCCCCCTTTTTATCACTTTCTGCTTTGACATTTCTGCGACGCCACTTTAATCATTTGCATTTCGCAATTGGCAAAGTATGTTGGTCTGTATTTTACTGCAAATGGATATCGCCTTGTTGTAGCGACTCACATGTCCATCAGTGTAATCATTTGCAACTCTCCATAGATAGTAGCTATCCGACCACTGTTTTCTTGATGTTTCATTTTCTCAGTGTGTTAACGTACGCTATTAAAAATACTAAAAATCCACTAATGTACTAATATACACGTATTTATAGCGTACACGCATTAAGAGAGGCATAACGTCGACTTACTTAATCCGGGTATTTATCACGATAAAATACGTCAAAGGCCGTATGGTTTAACAGTAATTATTAATGACAGTGCATATCCTTGAAAGTAGGGCTAACGAATTGATTACAAACATTAAGGTAACTATCTAAGTCGAAACACTGAATACCTGTGGAAACGTGTAACATTTTGAAGATCTATAACCTCAGCAAAACCATTTAGTATGCATCTAAATTATATTTGCCACCCAAAATAATAGTTTACAGACACGTATCATTTCCCCTACTTTAAGAAATAAACACTATTTTGTTATAACCGTCAAATCTCCCCCAAAGTGATATTGTGTATCGCCATAATATCCGCCTACAATAAAACATGTGGATTGTAAGCCGATCTTAAACGTAATATTTTTAATTTTTTATTAAAATTTATGTGATGTATTAGACGAATTCTATTCTTTTTAATTTTATTATTATTTTCTGTAGCAATGTTAATGGCACATATATTATAGTTTTTGTGGCGGCAGTATTTCAAGTTTTAAAATTTTCCGATCGTTTATATTTCAACAGGTAAGGGATCATTAAATTGTTAGTGCGTCCGGTTATAAAAAAAATTTTGTTACTGAGGTTAATAATTCGGGCAGTAGCTAATGGCGTGATTTTTTTTTTGTGAAGGCAGAAGTTCCCTTACATTTATGACGGGAAGATAATAATTGAAGGTCTGTTTGCTGTACTCCCGGGAATGGCAATAAAACTGTGTGCTTTGGTTTTTCATGACAGTTTTTGCCATCAAGTCAGAGGTTTAATGTGCGACAACTTTTCTGTTGACAATTGATGAACTTGACGTGCGTGCAGAGCTTGCCTTGTTATCTTCCGGCCAAGATCAGGAAACAGCGATGAATGTTTTTAGTAGCGTTTACGCATAGCGAATTTCGTGTTTGCACGAGTTCCAACAACTCTGAAATAAACTCCGACAACTCCGTCATGTCCTGCGAAAAAAAAAAGTTTTGGCGTCACCAGCGCAACGAACTTCTGGATGATACAATGAGACTGACCATTTGAATGCATCCGCCTGTCTGATGTCAAGACTACTCTTGATCTGTGTTCGTTAGGAAATATATACCAGATTAGACGTCATGACGTATCTTTAAATATGTTATTTCCCAAAATTCGCTAACTTAGTACCTAATTTGAGGAAATAAACACACACAAAGATATCTGTTGTCGAGCTAAAATTCTGACAGCCTTGCACATGACTGGTGCAGTACTTTCGATGAAAGACGAAGTATTTTCCCACAAACATCTTTAGCGGTTCTTTTAGTATAACGAAAACTTTACATTCGGGGAACATATTTTAGGTTGCACTACTGGTTCGTGTCACCGAGGTATAATACTGACAAATTTAGTGCTTGGTGCTGGACAAAGTGAACCGCTATCCAGTCAACGTTGTGCGCTCAAAAGTTAGCCACTGTTATGTTTTTTGGAGGCGAGAATGTATGGTGTTAATTAATTATGGGATTTTAGGTTATCCTTACAATAGAGTAAATGTGTGTGTGCACTTCGTATAAACAGTAGACAGAAATTTCTTACGTTGCAGATCGCATATTAATCTGTATTAAGTATGGTTTAATCAGGTGCATTGCATTGTGGGATCAGGCTCACCCTATACACATGCTTAAAAGTGGAGACGTCATTCGTCTGAACTGGCTGTTTACTGCTCCGATTACTGCATAGGTGCTACACATATGGAACTAGGACTAGTGCTGTACTTACTCGTGACGTCCAGATATATGCAGACCCTCACAGACTGCCCTGCTGGTTGGTAATGTAGCAGAGGTACTACATGTATGAAACTAGGTTATGTGTTTCACTTACCCATGGCGTCCAGGTATAAACAGACAGCCCTGCGCGGAATGTCCCTGCTGGTTCGTGATATAGCAAAAATGCTACATGTATGGAACTAGCTTGAATGATTACAGGAACAAAATTTGTAACACATATTGTTAGGCGAGTTGTGTACACAGTTATGTAATATGTATCAGTAGACTATTCAAACATTTACCTGACAGTAGTACACCCATTGTTTATATCTCCATGCACACACTGATGCTGCATGCAGACGCTGAAAACTATGCCCTAAACCAAAGTTGAACATAGCCTCATTTATGTGACATTCCCACAAGGAAACCTTTAATTATCTGGTATGGCCCCCATGTGCCCATATGACATCCTCAGACCTTCGATGCACACTTCTGACCAGTCGAAGCACCTCCGATTTTGGGATGTTCTCCCATTCACCAATGAGAGCATCAGCAAGTTCCTAAATTATATGAGGGCACTAAGACGACGTCAGACTCATTGGTCTAGCTTGTTGCATAAGTACTCAATGGGACTAAGGTCACGACTCACAGTGATCAATCTACGTTTTGAATCTGGAGTTCCTGTAGGGCAGCTCTGGGGATGCTGCTGTATACATTCCTTCTTTGTCTTATTTCAGCACAAACTGGGGCTCATTCCCGCTTCAATGGGAATAGCATGATCGCAATACAATTTACTCTGTGTACCTGGCAGCAGTAAGTCCGTATCGGATCACCACACGGTCCATTAGGCCGTCGATAGTGATGCGATCCCATACAATGACAGACCCAGTGCCAAACATGTCCCGTTCCTGTACTGCTGCATCTCTAGATTTCCCTCTCCGGCAACTATACACCCGTACACGTCCATCATACTGCGTTAGGTGAAAGTGCCATTCATGTGTGAGGGGCAATTTCCGCCACTGTCGCAGTTTCCAGTTCCAATGTGCCTGTGCAAATTTCAGTGGATCTGTCCTGTCACGAGGTGCTTATCACAAGCCTTTATGAGGGCATCATGACGTTACGCCTGCTTCTCTGAGTCAGTTGTGAACTGTTTAGTCACTTGAATTTGCACCACTCCCTGTTCTCAGATCAGTTTAGTAGTCCCGAGCAGTAGAACTGCGTTTTACAAAGTGCACAGTCAACCATATCGAGCGACTCTGGCCTACAGTTTCCTCTTTCTACACTTGCCTGATCTCCTAGCGTACATTCCTGTTTCCCTGAATCTATTCCGCGCCCTACCAACAACAGATTTCACCACATTGCGTTCTGCAGCTACAGCACGAATAGTCCATCCTTCCTAAAAATAGCGTGATTCCACGAACAGTATCCGCTACCATTAGGTACTGCATTTAGGCTGACTGAACATACACAAGCTCGACGAACATGAGCTTGTCAGACACTAGATGTCGGTGTAAGACTGACTAGGCGTTTTATTTTCAGCCAGTTTAGTATTCTACATAACACAATAAAATTCAAAATATCGTAGAGAGAATAGCTATGATGGTTAGTTTCATAAACTACTTGTCTTTGGACATATTGTCGGAACAATACCAAACAACAGTTATAGTTTAAATTGTACCAAAATCATGTCCCTCTAATTTTTTGAGCAGTGTATATGCTGCTCCTCGCAGACTGTCCTGCTGGCTGGTGATGTAGCCGAGGTACTACATATGAGACTAGGTTATGTGTTGAACTTAACCATGGCTTCCAGGTATAAACGACCCTGTGCTTACTGTCTCTGCTGGTTGGTGATGTAGCATAGGTGCAACACGTATGGAATTAGGTTACGTGATACACCTACTCATGACGTCCAGATAGGTATATGTAGCCCCGCGCAGACTGCCCTGCTGGTTGGTGATGCAGCAGAGGCACTACATGTATGAAACAATGCTACGTGTTGCACTTACTCATGACGTCCAGGTATATGCGGCCCTGCGCGGACTGTCCTTGTTGGTTGGTGACGGAGCAGAGGTACTCGCCCTTGTCGGAGGAGCCATCCACCTGCTTGATGAGCAGAGTGCCGTTGGAGAGGACCTTCTGACGCACGTGCGAGGGCAGGATGGTGCCCGTCCTCTGCCAAGTCACACTGGAGATGGGGAACCCCGCCACGGGACACCGCAGGTACACATCCATGCTAGACACCGCGGTCAGGTTGTGTGGTGTGCGGGCAGACGGTGGACCTGGTGCACATGCAAGCCAAGTCCTGGAGATACTTAGGCCAGTGCTACGTGTCAGACAACAACACAGTGGCACAGCGAATACAGCACAGTACTTTATTGTATGAAAATGCATAAAATCGGAGATATGTTTTTAAAACAACTTCTGTAGCCACTCCGTTAAACAACGAAGGAAAAAGTATTGAAAACTATTAAAGTAATTACAGATAAACAATATTCGAACTGTAATTTATTCTCTGACAGCAATAGCTCCGTGTTTCATCTATTTTAATTGCAAGTGAAATATGAAAAAAAAAAAAAAAGTGGATTTACTGAAATATTTTGTACAAATAAGCTAACCTATAATTTATATACTTACAACGTACAAGCAAGTGAATCATTTTGAAAGTATAAACCATTTGTGATTTTAATAAAGAAAAAAAGGCTGGATTATTCTATAAATGTAGAATGACAGTCGAAAAATCTATTTACAATGTTTATTTGAACGAAGTTTTAAAAAATGGAAAAATAATGTTTGGGATCATACTGACTTACATAAACGATCTCTTCTTTTGGATTAGCCAATGAAAATGCTACAAATATTGTAACGATCCTCACTGTGGGTTAATGTGCTCTTCAAACTTCCTCTGGGTGCTTTATAGCACCAGTGACCATAAATTTATATTAATTTTCATATTGGTTTTCTATGGTATAAACTTATATCTTAAAATACATGCAGGATAAAAAAAATAGCTGAGATTTTCTTTGAAAATATCCATTAGAATGAACAATTTTAGATCTCCACTAATTTGTTCCTAAATAATATTGCCATACTTTGCTATTGAAAGTAATTTATCTTCCATTGTGGCAGCATACTTTCAATGTGTATGTAATCTTGGTATAACTGGTTGTGCTAATCATTCAGACATGTAGAAATATCAGTGAGAAATTGATAACGATTAAACTCAACTAAGAAATTATAAACCGTAAACAGATTCTATTCAAATAGAATTTTAATGGTTATAAAATAGAGAGTACAGAAATAAATTTAGATTATTAAGAGGATTTGATAATTTTGTTAGTGTTATCTTATTAGCTACGAAATAATTATTCTAACATATTGCAAAATTAAATTAATCAACTCTTCCTGCAAGTTAACTAATTAATTTTCTCGGTTCGCGAACACACGTTTCTAAATACAGGCGGTATTATGGGGAAATTATCAAGCATTACTATTTAAGAGAGACGACTTAAAATGCACCAAGCACGCGAACAATCTGTGGCACACTGGTAACGAGAGCAGCAACCTTGCTGGAAGTGAATCGCACCACTAACCGTAGACGTTGAGAGCTGCGGAGTGGTGCGCGGTGCCGAGCAGGTTGCGGGCGACGCAGGCGTAGAGTCCTCCGTGCAGCACCCTGGCCGAGGAGATGTTGAGGTGGCTGACTACGTTGCCCTCCGAGTCGAGGAAGCTGCCCAGGATGTAGCCCCGCGACAGTACGTCTCCTCCGTCCAGCTGCCAAGTGAAGCGAGGCGGCGGGTTGCCGGACGACACGCACCTCAGGGACACGGGAGGTCCCGGCTGCAGCGTCTGCTCTATGAAAGTCGACAGCATCTCGGGAGCCACCGCTGTGCACACGATAATTATGTATTAGTGTTATTTAGAGGCTTTCAGTTCTGGGATCTCATATTACTTTCACACTATGCTTGTCACATTAGCACTAACCACAGGAATCCTTCCGAACTGCTTGTAGCACGAACATGTGTTCTCTGAATAATAAACCCTTATAACATGTATGTATACCTTATATATATAATGTACTTCTAACAACCAGTTAGTTAGCCCACAGAATAGGCGATTTTAACTTCATGAGTACGACATTCCCCGCTCCCCCCTCCCATTGGCACACTAACTGAAAAGAACTGCCAAAGTTACATTATTTACTCCAAGTGTATGTTTGGTCGCTTTTGGTTTTCCAACAGCACCATGAATCTATCGAAATATTTTTTGGCATTAGTTGAATATGCACTAATTACAGTAATATTTCGTCACAGGAAGTTTATTAAAATTTAAAAAAATACGTATTCATGCAGAATTTATGATGTTAGTCAAAGTCATGAAACCTTTTCAACGATGGAACAAACCTGTGAACCATGTACTCACCATGAATAACGAAATCATTGGACTGCTCTGTCTTCTCTATGTCGCGTAATTTTCACTGAAAAGTGCTGTAAGTGTCCTAGTCTTCCTTCTTTGTTGTTTGTGAAATTAATACCTGTGCTATTAGCAGAACTGTTACACTCATGCTGCGAGCTGTGCACTCCTTTGCAGTCCTCTCCCATTCATACCATCAAATAGTAGTACACTTCATGAGTCATGTGCTCTCTTAGTACTATTAGCTCTTTTGCAGCTCTACGGAAACTTGTATGCATGTTTTTATGGACATTATACTCACTCCTGTGGAATATTTCTCTTCTGATACGTGTATTGTCCTATTCGATATGTACTGTGCATATGTACACTACTTGGTATTTTTTCTTCAGTCTTCTTCGCACTGCTAGCACTGCCTTTTCAGTAGCAGTGTTAGCTTCATGCCAAACAGTGATGGACCATGTACTCAGCCTTAATAACCATGTATCGACTGGACTGGGGATAATGGTGGCTGAGCGATTAGTCTACTCGCCTCCCACCAAGGCGAAGAGGGTTCAATCCCCTGCCGGGTCACTCCGGATTTT
Source organism: Dryococelus australis (assembly GCA_029891345.1). Classification (NCBI taxonomy): domain Eukaryota; kingdom Metazoa; phylum Arthropoda; class Insecta; order Phasmatodea; family Phasmatidae; genus Dryococelus; species Dryococelus australis. Next base: position 87,538,978 of record CM057003.1, on the reverse strand, counting down.
TGCAAGTAGGTATCGTGCCAGACGATGCCAGTGGTCCGTGGGTTTTCTCGGGGATCTCCCGTTTCCCCACCCCTTCATTCCGGTGCTGCTGCATTCTCACCTCACTTCAGCCTCATCGGCTCTCAAGACAGCATTGTTAAGAGCCGTCCAAATCTCTTCACTCACTCACTCCACTGGACTCTTTTACACTCCACACGATGCACTAATACACATCCTAGTCTTCCTTCCCTTTTGTCCACCTGCCTATCACTTGTTCCACCAGGAGCACGTGAACCACTATGATCTACAGTTATGGACCATGTACTCACCCCCGAGGACCAGCTCGCCACTGGACTGCGAACTCTCCTCCCTGCTGCGCACCATGCACTGGTACATCCCGCGGTCCTCCTTCTTCACATCACGGACTAAGAGAACCTGTCCCCCCTGCAAGATGCTGATGCGGGTGCTGTCGACGATGGCATGTCCATCCTTGAGCCAGGAGATGTGAGCTTCTGTGCCGGTTACGGAGCAGTTGAAGGTGGCAGAGGTTCCGGTGTCGACGACCTGCTGTTGCGGCCTCATGTGCACGGCGAGCGGCAGGGTGACGACGAGGCTCATCTCGCGCCGGTCCTCGCCCAGCATGCTGTTCACTGTGCACACGTAGTGCGCTGCGTCCTCGCGTTGCGCTCGTGGGAACTGCAGCACCGACTCAAGAGGCCGCGCCAGTGCCGAGCTCACCTGCACTTCTCGCAGTATTGTCGCTATTTTGCGGTACCACCTTCACACAGAGAAACGTTTACATGCTGATTGGTATACAGAACATCACTCCCTATATCACATAATTCTACATGAAAGTGTTATGAAATGATTCGGCTCAACTAAATTGTACCCAAAATTGCTGAAAGCCATGGGATGTTTTGGAAATCTGTTGTGATATGACTTCGAGTAAGCCAATCTGAACAATGCCTAGTCAGCTCTTGGTAAGACAACATGAATTATCAGAGTTCCAAAAAGGGGACGCGAACTTCCATTTCTGAAGTTATGTGTACTTTCAACATTTTTCGAAACACCATGTAATGTGTGCATCGGTAACACCTCGCAGAAGGCGTCACGTCTACAATGCTGAGCGCAGTGGCTGACCACAGGTCGAGACAAATGTCATCAGGCAACAATTGTTTGAGATTACAGACAAGTCACACTGGCTGAAACCACACCCATGTTCAGAGCAGGTGTTATTAGACATATCCAGCAGGTCGGTGGAGTGCTATTTAGCTTCCACAGAAATTGTGGTGGGTGAGGTTCGCCAAGATGTATTAATTTACATAATGATACCATTAACAGTGCCTCGCCTGGCTGGTGACATCGCTAATTGGACTCGAGAAGACTGACAGCCTGTGATGTTATCTGATGAATCACAGTTTCCGCTGTATTTAGTTTATGGTATTATTAGAGCATCTTGCAAGTTCCACGATGTCATGGACCCTGGTTGACAAGAAGGTACCATGCAGGCTGATTATTAATACCTACTGGTGTTGGATGTGTTCACGTTGCGAAGGTCGTGTGAGTTAGGTTCACTGCTGGCCCGCCTGTACACATTATAGACTGATATACGCCATCTTCTTTACTAGGAACCACTTGCAGCACTTTATGCTTTTTAGGTATGATGCAATATTCAAGGACGATTATGCAGTCTCATCAGTCTAATGTTGTTCAGAATATATTTGAGGATTATTCTGGAGAATTTAGTTTAATGGCTTGGCCCACATGCTAACCCAGCGTGAACCTGATGGAAAATTTTTGGGACTGGCTGAAGATTTTACTAATTCACAATATCGTGAATCTATGAATATCGGGAATCTGTGGGAAGTTGTCTAGACATCATGGGTCAACATCTATCCAGAGGTCTTTTGATATCTAGTTCACATCGAGTTATTCACTTTGTCTAGCAAGGTTATGTTATACACGTCGAAAATAAGCACATCCACCATGGTTTTTGGCACTTCAGTGTCTTGAACAGTCTGAATAATTTCTGCAGTGAATTGAAATATTGTTAAACATAGATTACTCTTAAAGAATTTTAGCTGCTGTTTGAACATAACTCACTATTTTTAAAAATAACATTACTGTGGCACCTTTCTAGACTTAAGCCTCGTTCGACAGTATTTTATATTTTTAGTGTTAAGGTTGTGTGGATTCTTGTTGGTTTTCGAAATATTTATATCGTTCTTCTTTTTCATCCGTTTAACGATACATTTCTGGCTCTTGAAGTACCATTGTAAGTACCGACTGCAAGGTGCGAAGTAGTTTGATAAAGCATGTCCAATAACTAACTGGCGCTACTTACAATAATGACAGTACCATACATAGAAAAAGACGATGGAAAATAAACATGTGCTAATTTTGGCCTTGATACGAGTATGAGCATATTGAAGGTGAGTGGTGTTTAACAGTAGACAGTAGTGTGAAAGCTGTGCCATTGTATTCAGTGCAGTGGCCATTGTGTGTATGTTAGCATTGACTTAAACCGTGGTGGTCACACCATATGGAAATGAACGAATGTAGTAAAATGGAGCAACACTTGTTCACAGAAAACCGTAATTGTATTAATTTACAAATTCCCCGATTGTAAACAAGGATTGGCGATATGTCTTCGAGTAGAAACACTTCCAATCCGAAGGCTGCCCAAAGGAAAGATATCTTGACAGCCCTTTTCAGACTTTAAGTGAAAAACTGAGTAAAATAGGTCTTGTAGGTAAGGCTGTGAATTGCAATACGCATGTTTTCCAACACATTACCAACAGTCCAGGCTAAAGCACAAAAGCATTGCAAAGGCAAAGGGTGCAAGCAGGAGTACTGTGAGATGATTCCTGAGAGAACGTTGCCATGAACAATGGATCCAGAGACTAACTGAGGCTAAATATTCACCAGTGATAGCTTTCTGCACATGACTAAAGCGGCAGTATGAATGTGATCCTCTATTCAACGATAATGCATTGTTCATAGTCTCTTAAATGAGGCTATCTTCACAAGGGATGATACTATCAATTTCAAAATCCTAATGCATGGACGAATGCCAACCCCCCATGTAGTCTCTTCATTAACATCAATTTGCCACCATTGAGTTGTGTGCACTTACGACGGACACTATGGCTGTGTTAGCAGTGCGGTTGGAAGGGCAAGTATACTGGCGGTTCTTGGAATGTGATTTACCTGGCATTCTCGAAGCTGTTCATTCGCATATTCTACAGGTAATATGGTTAATGAACTATGTTGCTTTGAGGGTCTGGATACAATCTACAATCACCAAGGCGCCGCTCACGAAACCACCTAAGGTATGACGGATTATGGATCAGAGCTGTTTTATAAACATGCAATGATGACCTACTGCACGGTTAATATAAATGGGGTGCGGCAAGCCACCCCCCCCCCCCAGCCGGTGTCACGACGACGATTGGAGTGCTGCTACGTTGAGTTTCCGAAGCCGGTAACAAGAAGGACATCACGACAGCGAGGCCTTGAGGAGCTCTAGGCCGCCCTACAGTGAATTATATGGTGGGCATAACTTCGAGCTGGCAGTTAGGAGTAACACTATTTTTCGAGACCCCGTTACCCCACTTTACGTAATTAATTAACGCACTGGCAAGGTTAGGCAACGCGAGACAGTTGTAACATAATCGACAGTAATGGCTATTGTAGAGAAACTTTACATGAATCATTGAGTACTTGTTCCAGGCTGAATCATTGTATCGCGTCTTATGAATGTAATGAATGTTTAGTAAATTATATTGTAGTAAGAATTCCTGGAGTTGTTAGTGAACTACTAGAGCTACTTTCAACTCCCCCTCCCAATTAAGGTATGTTTACCCTTCTCTGCCTTGGTATTCACTAATCAAGAAGTATTAGCGCTGTGATTAGAGTTAGGAGCTAGGGGGAAGTTACAGGCTGTTGGCGCTGATAGCAGCCCAAACCATGAACCCGCGTTGACGGCCTGTGTGACGCTCCACAGGGGCAGAGCAACCTGCCATATGGCCACGTCGCCGCCAGACACTCACACGGCATTCCTTAGCGATACAGAAACGGGATTCGTCATTGAAGATTACGCTGTTCCATTCTGCATCCTAAGCAGCTCTAGAGCACCATTCTAAGTGATGATGGTAATAGTTTGCTCTTTAGGGCACTGCCTACCGGCTGGTAGCTGCGAAATTTTAATAGGGAATCCCACGTCAAGGAAATGTTTTTTAGGAGTAGATCCCTACGAGCGTGTATTTTAAATATACACAGGAGTAGGCCTATGTATTTTTTTTTATGTAAATCATAAATCTAGAAAACTCCTTGCACACAGGCTATGCATGTTATGGAAATATCTCCGATGTAGGGAACGTCTCTTAAAAAGTTCGCGAAGAATACATTTTGTCTGAAAAGCTAATCTTTAAAAGTAAAGCACAGAGGTGAAATTTCCTAACAATGGGATTTCCTATTTATATTTCGCAGCTGGCAGCCGGAGGGCATTGTCGTTAAAGTAGCATTCGCAACGGACGGCTGGGCAACAAAGCTGCCCAAGCGAATCGGCGCGTCACTGCCCATGTTGATGACATAGCAACCAAACCGTCGCGGACACTTCGCAAAGTGTCGCTAGCCGAGGATCGTGGGTGTGACGTCTGATGCGACGATCAGCGAGCTGTGACGTCGGGTCTTCGAGCTCCGGTCCCTCCACGGCAATGCGCACTTCCTTCCTGGCGGTGACGTCACCCAAAGTAACCGACAGCTGTGGCAACACGTTGCGTTTCTTCCGCAGGCGACACGGCGCGAGGGCAAACTGGCGACACGCAGACCTACGACGAAACATCTCCTCAGCTTGTCCGTTTGACGGAATTGCGTACGGCGGCTCTTACGGTTGAAGTAAAGAAACTGCTTAGGGAGCACTGCACCTGACTGCACAAGGTGAAGAATTCATAAGACAGTAGTACAAACACTATGAAAATTGCCAGAAAAGTGCGATTTATCGTGTATATGAAAGAAGAATAGATACATTGTGCAAAATTAAAATAATATTTTACTAAAATATACTTTTTAAATCTAAAAAAAATAGTCTGTATTTTTAACAAAATTTAAGCTTATTGCCACTCTGGATGCTCATAAAGCAGAGTTTACAAGAAAATATTCTTCAAGAAAGATCGTAATAATATTTACTGTGATTGAGTGTAAAAAAATGTAATAATAATGTAGGAAATAATTTTTATAGTTGAGTTTATTCGCATCCGTTTGTCAAAAACATTTATGGCTGAAACTGACGCAAGTAAAGTTATTTATAAAATGTATATGATACATTATTACTATGATTTTCTTACACAAAATCACAGTAAATATTATTACGATCTTTCTTGAAGAAGATTTCCTTTAAATTCTGCTTTCTGAAGCATCCAGAATAGAAATATGCTTAAATTTGGTTAAAAATACAGACTATTATAATCGATTATTTTTTTACATTTAAAAGTATATTTTGGTAAAATATTTTATAATGTTGCAAAAGATATACATTCTTCTTCCATATACATCATAAATCACACTTTTCTGACTATTTTCATAGTGTCTGTACTCATTTTTTGAGTTCCTCACACTATACGGTCCTTTAAGTTTAAATATATTATGCGGGAGTCACATAGCCCCGACAAACACATTACGACACGACAAAAACCGCAACTACGAAACAACTTTTACATTTTCAATGCGACTGCTCGAATTTACAGCCCCACAGTTTACTGACGCGACACGAGTAGAATTTTTCGGAGCAATTTAGAAGGCGCTGATTAACTACGCTAGTTTCAAAGGTAGTGGGTCGACAGGAAATTTGGAATACATTACGATAACAAAGTGCTATCGCTGATGAATACAAAGGGAAGATGATTATTTTTAAGACTTAAACAGAGTCATTTTCAATTTTGTTTCTTTTAAGCTGCGTACTTGCCATTGTAGGGAGAGCTTGCCATACAATTCAATTTCGCAAATTTGTACACTCTGTGCGTCGTGCCGCACGACACGACGAAAATAGAAATAGTTTGTAATCCACGATTGCTGGTCGGACGACGGAATAGTCGGGCTTTCGTCAGATCTGTCTTGTATTTCATTAGTTGTTTAGTTTTAAATGTCGTTTCGAGATTGTCGGGGCTCTGTGATTCCGACATTACAACGCCCTGTTAAATCTGCGAAGCCAGTAACGGTCAAAACACACTCTTCGTGACGTCACAACGACGTGTTAGACGATGGCTTCACCTGCCGGCTGTCTGCTTATATCGTGCACGCGGTTTACGTAACTGGCCAGGAATGGCGATCGAATGAATGACAGGCATGTACAGGTAAATCTTCCTGTACATCTCATGATACTGCGTTTAAACTTTCACGACGTGGCTGCTTTTGTTCCCCCCTTCAGCAGTGTAATTTAATTTAATTTACAAAAGCTACCTTTCTTGGCCGAGGTCGTGAAGGGTGCTTTGGCTATAGAGGTCTTATGTTCGGATCCCAGATCAGCCATGATTTTTATGGCATATTTATATGCTTATTTAAGTTTGTTTGAAAACTGCTCTCCGTTTAAATGTTTGGCATACAAGCGAAGCGTTAATAATTCCGCACCATTAAAACCTTTTAAACAAATTCACGCCCTGATATAATTTATAACGCTGCAGCCTTGGCTTGCTTTTATGGTTGTAGGGCAAGTTACCCCATCATCTACTGCCTGTATATGCAGTAAAATGACTATAGACTGTTCGTGGAAAAGTGAGCATTTTTGAGACACTAGTTACTTTTTACTTTGTCATATTTTTTCCTTTAGTAACATTTTAAAAATAAATATGCTTAAGTAAGTAATAGACACAGTGTGTATGTTCCACCGCATTCGGAAATTTCCGTTTTAGGTTAAAGTAAAATATGTTTATCGACATCATTCCAAATGAGGCGACTTTCAAAGGTGCTCACTTTACCATGTATAGCCTATTGGAAATAAATTAGTAAGATCAAAAACCTTGTTATTAATATATTTCCCGTATTTTCGAGAGATTTTTCAGAACTTTTGGAAACCTCACCACGAAAGATGTGTCGGCTATGGACAGCATTCTTCCAGCATCACATTAACTTTTAATCTTGTTTTATACAATGAATATCAGGTGACAGAAACACATAACTTGATCTTGATTTATATAATTCTTGCTAGTCAATACACTGGGTTATTTCTGTTGGTATGACCAAGTGATATACGCTTCAAACTTCGCCATGTCTTGGGAAGAATTTTGTGGTACACACATTGTTGACATATACAGTAAGATGAATAGCAAATTTACAATCCATTGCTTCCTTTACTGTATGGCATACAACTATTTGCAAAAAAAAAAAAAAAAAAAAAAAAACACATAATTTTGTCTTTGCCCGCTAACAGAAGAAATAAATATTTTTGCAAATGCAACAATCGCGGAAAAAAATGTTCCCCAATTATTTCATTCGTAAAAAATATTGTTAAAAAAAAGACTAAAATAGGAAAAGGAAACAGATTTTTTTTTTAGCTCAACGTCAAAAAATTGCCGAAATGAAGAGCGTAATTTCTATTTTTTTTCTATCGACATCCGAATTCAAAAATTCGGATGCCGTTAATGTAGTTAATACGCGCCTGAATGGGAATCACAATCCTGTGTTTTATTGCCATTATATAATAACCTCTACAAGGTGTAAATGTCTAGTCCGCCCATTCGCTGCGATAAACGAACAGAAATACACGATAATGGTACATGTAAACTTTATTTTCCAGGTTTTCTCGAAAACCGTACAAGAACCATCACAAAATAATTAACGTTTAGGCAGTGTTGCGTGGAGTTCTAAATGTAGTAATTAATAACTAGTAAATAAATATGCTTCGTTGTTGATAACATCCCGTTATGAAATACATCAGTGAAGTTTCCTGGATGACACAGCTGACATGCATCAATTGAAAACGTTCGGAAAATTTCCATATGCTTTTATAATTATCCCCACCCATCAAGTTTGTACTTAAGCTTGATTTTTAAGACTCGCAAGCTTGCCTCGACAATTTGAAAGCTTAATTTGAGTCATCTATAAGCTCGCCATGAGGAAGTATGTGTCAGTCATTTGAAATATTGCTTGAGTCAAGCTTGAGCTACACACGGGAATGGCGTGCTTGGCAAGGAAAATTCCAATCGGGTGCAAGCTTACAGCTAGATAATAAGCTGTCTGGGTATATTCCGCAGTAAATCTACAACTGATAAAATTGCATGAAATAACGCAGACGTTGCAAGCGGTATGCCTGCAAAGTGCTTATTGCTCAGAAAAATTTCAACTTTATAAATATGTTAAGGGTGCCGTTTGTACGGACGTATTTAGTGACTCCGAGGCCTAGCTTTACGAGTGCCTTGGTGAGATCTCTAAGGTCGACTCTGGAATAGACATCATGTATGCTCATCACCTCTATGCGCTAGGCAGTGAAATGGCGTGCAGTCCTCCTGTGGGAAACTCACCTCTATATATTTTAACGGGCACCCTATCATTTTAAGGTTAAGTATTGAAGATGCACGTGCTTGTAGGATTTTAAATACCCTGTACCTGTACCGAAGCTTTCATGAAAGTAAAAAAAAAAATGTGCAAGACCACATCTCAGCCGTTTTCAGCCTGAAAAAAAAAGTACACATGAGGAAAGGAGTAGAAAGAGACGATTAGTCATCGGGAATGTAAATTTCTCTCAAACGCAGTTCATAAACAGACTTCAATTAGAAACACTCAATGAAGCCTTATATTAATGAAGTTTTTTTCTGGCAGTTTGCGGTCTAGGTAAGTGGTTAACTTCTTACACTACGAGAAATCTCCGTCGATGCATGCTGCCGTGTGCTTGTTCTGCAGTGGGCGCGAGACCTTTCTTGAAACGTCGTCTAAGGGGGCTGATCTTCGAATCCCTCCTTTGGCTTCAATGTTTTTTTGTGTTGGTTGTGTTTTAATTTCCTCCATAGCCTTAGTTGCGCACTGTGCCATACGCATATGAAGCGAAGTGTATTAATAATGATTAAGAGAACACGTCACACGCCATTGCACCAAGAAATAATTCGCAGTCGTTTACACACCCTGGCAGCGGTTATCTACCCACTGGCTACTGCTATAGTCACGCCCCGTTCTCCAAGTAGACTCGACTACATGGAACAAAGACGTCTCAGTCATAAACGTTTGCTATTGGTCCAGAGTCAGGCAGGGTCTGTAGTAATGAAGTACGGAAGGGTCACGTAGCCAGAGTCACGTAGTCCCAAAAAGTACGATACGACAGCCCCGACACGACTCGTAAAACTAAACAGCTAATGAAATATAAAGATAGATCCGGCGTAACGCCGGCGAATTCTGTCGTCTGACCAGCGATTTTGGATTAGAAATGATTTCTATTTTCGCCGTGTCGTGCGGAATGACGCACAGAGTGTACTACCTTGAAAAATTAAATTTGTAGGGAAAGCTTTTCCTTACAATGGGAAATACGCAGCTAAAAAAAAAAAAAAAAATATAAAAAATAAAAAATTCACCTCTGTATGCATTAGCAATAACACTTTGTCACCATCATATATACAAAATGTCTGCCCACCGCCTTTGAAACTAGCGTAGTTAAATCACCGCCATCTAAATGGTCTCGAAAAATTCTACTCTTCGTGTGGCGTCAGTAAACTGTCGGGTACTGAAAATATAAATGTTGTGTCGTGGTGGCGGTTTTTGTCGTGTAGTGCTGTGTTTGTCGGGGCTACGTGATTCCTGCTTTGAGTATACCTGTACGTCGGAGGAGGACTGCCTTGGGCTACGCAGACCAGTTCTGCCGGCTGCCCAGACTTGACATTCACGTTCGAGATGGAGTACTCGATCCTGGGAGGGAGGTTGCTCTCCGGCTCTGCAACAAAATGCCAGCGATGCGTTACCAAAAAAAAAAAAACACTCCTGGACGCATGTAGTCAAAACGAATTCTAAGGTTTGTTAATAAAGATGGAACAGTGCTCCGATTATCACTCTTCAGTTTAAAATATTGCGTTTTTTCATCTAATAAAAGATGTCTGCTTAAAGAAGCTTGTATCTGAAGACTGTCCAAACATGGTTGATTTCCTTACTGTGCTTGACGTGCTTGCTGAATCATCCAGAATGTAAATATCCTTAAGTGTTTAATTAAAATTAGACTCTTAAGGAATTAATTTTTAGACACTTAAATGAGTAAATTAAACCTAAATATTTTACGTCGTTGCAAAATATATTAATTATTTTTTCATATATTACATAAATATTACTTCTTCTGAGGATTTTGGTAGTAGGTGTACAATTTAAAAAAAAAAATGAGTTCTGCGTTTGGTACAGTCGTGCGGAGTGTTGTTACGTTGGCAGCAATTGTACATATATCTTAAAGCATGTCCTAGCACTGTTTGAACTCACTAGAATTCCAGCTCTAGCAATGAGCTATCTATCTTATAAAGTTGTTCGTTAGTTAGCAGGAATTGAGAACTAAATAAGACTGCAATATGTGCTTCACGGTTAACTGGGCGCTTTTGTAATTAACTTTAGAAAAATATCACTGTGCTTGCCTGCACATACAGCGAAGCCCCTGCTTTACGCTTTTCAAGGGACTGGGGGAAAAAAATGTTGCAAAATGCAGGAAAGTGTAATAAGAGGGAAACGTATGCTGTAAAAAAAAAAACAGACATTTGGACCGAAAAAAAGTGTGTGTAAAATGCAGGATGGTGTAAAATCAAGGGGTGAAATACAGGGGTTCCAATATCTTTTAATGGACACTCATCGGAATGCGTCCGATAAGGTTGGTTACGACGGAGTGAAAGTAGTTCCGTGTCTAACTTTAACTTAAAAGCGGCAAGTAAACATTTGTGAATACTGTAACTATTTGTTTTTTATTTTCTTTTTTTTTTTTAATTGCACGTATGTGTGAGAATTAGCAAATTCGTAAAATTTTTATTATTCTAATAATTTAACAGTTTCACTTGATGGGCGCATGAACAGTGTGATCGGGAGTCCTGTCCCCATAGTTCAGGGGTAGGGTGGCCGATTAGTAGACAAGAGGGTCGAGGGTTCGCGCCCTGGCCCCTCCGCGGCACATCTTTAGTTCGCTTGTCGGACTGGGAATTTGTCAGCAAGTTGGTCTAACTTTAGTTCGCCAACGTCACTTCAATACAACTACAGAAAACAACGCAAAAAAAATATTATCGTACATATGGCGGAATAACACACACTGCGCAAACAATTATTTCAAAAGCGGCGAGTTATAAGGCTATTCACGGTAAAATTATCACTTTTGAAAGCCCTGCTTAAGATCTACTTGTATATACGTTGTGTGTTCTTTTCTTCCGCCTTATGTAAAATTAACATTGCCACGGGTCTTATCACTTTATTCATGCGTCGGTCCAGTGAAAATGTGAAATTATTAGAAAAGTGAATATTGTACAAATTTGCTCGTTTTTACATTTCGATGCATTAAAAAATAACAGAAAGCGAGAGGAATAATTTAAGTTATCACGAATGGTTCTCTAATTCTTTTTATTCGACGTTAATATATGGAACTACTTTCCCCTCCATCGATACCAACTTTACTGGGCACGTGTCACTCATTGCGCGTTAAAACATATGCAGGCAGGGGCAGTGACTTTTTCCTGAGATTGATTTAAAAAATTCTCATTTGATCGTGAACAGTCCTAAACCGTGAAACAGAGTGCAGGCAAAGAGTTAAATGGTTGTGCTCGTCTGCGCATGCGCCGACCTGTGACGATGATCTGGCCGGGTAAGCTGAGACGCTTCTCCCCCGTCAGCTTGTCCTGCGTCCAGCAGTAGAAGCGGGCGTAAGCGTCGCTCGACACGGTGTCCCTCACGTGCAGCGAGCCCTGGCTCGTCATCGTGAACCTGCAAGCCACACGCGTCAATTGACGTGTTGAGAACATGCACGCAGTCACATTATACGACAAAATACGTGCTAAAGTTCCATTTTATTTTAACAGAATTGTAAAACGTTTGTGATACACGACATATTTAGGAAAATTATTTAACACGTCATACATGCTGTGATTTTTCAAAGGTTTTGAAAAATCACACCATGTATGACGTGTTTGGTTTTTTTTTTATTTCCCCCAAAATGTGTAACGCATTACAAGAGAGTGTTAATATGGAAGTACCTTATTTTCACTTAGATTTTATTTTTACTTATATTGTATTTATAAATTTTTATATTTAATTCAAAATTATTATGAATAAAAAGAGGAAAAAATAGATGTGTTGATAATGCTTAGTAAGGAATAGTTATATGCATGGCATTGTTGCACTTGAGTGCACATGAATGTGATGAGTTGTGCCATTGGTGCAATTTACTAGACTTAGTAAAGCTTTGTTTATATGAGGCGGAGGCATATCATGGAAGTAGAACTTCAGCAGGGTTTCATTAAAGTTGGAAGTAACCGTGAGTGGACTATATGATAGTAGGACTAGGCAAGGAGCATGGCAGGAGAAAGAGTTGGCACATTCAGGTAAGAGTTCGAGTCCTATTTGCTGGTCGGTTTTGGGGCCATATAGGCTATTAGCGGTAGAGTAAGCTCTTATGAAAGTTCTCTTATTTGGAATAACAGTCCATAAATATATTTTTTGTTTACCTTAGACGTTAACTTCCGAGTGCGGTGGAATACACGCACCGTTTATTACTAACAATATTTATTTAAAAAATGGTGGTTCAAGTATAAAAAAAGATGAAAGTAAAGCAGTGACTAGGTCATCAAAAGTGCTCACTTTACCGTAAACAGCATATAGTCGATTATTTGCTGCTAACCACACAACATGAACTCTGTTTCTTCATAATAATTTAACGAAATTTTATTTATAACATGCGGGATTATAAAAAACATTTGCTAAGAAAACATTATGGGCTCATTCCAGCGTGTTACATATTCAATTATATGTCACGAGATTTTTTTTTTTCTAAATATTTAAAACGAAATTGTTTTTCACATTGCAACATGTATTCGTTAGCTGTATACCTACTTATTGCAGGCTGATAAAAAATGTAAATTATCTCTGTATTGTAAACAATAAGAACTAACTACAATGTTTGTGAAAGAAATTTAAATAAATAATTACGAAAACAGGCGTTTATAGCAGCACTGGCTGGGGGCGGTAAAATATTTTCGTTCTTTTTTATGGGGTTGAATTTTCGAAACGAAACACTTATAAACTTCTTACACTCGTATTTGCGTGCACACAAATGTGAACACAATTTAAACATAAAATGAATTCGATGCACAGTAAACATACTTAAATACCATTAACAAATTTTCTGTAACGGCTTCGAAATGCACGAAATATTATAACTACTGGTGGCGGTCAAGCAAGTTTAAAGAGTAGAGTTACCAGCAGAACATATCAAACTACGACACAGTTTCATAAACTGATAATTGTTTACCATAACATTTTATTGATAGAATTAACTTGCGCTAGTGAAACCAGTGTCATTGAAATAACGAACAAATACACTATTGTTAGTGAAAATTGCAACACCCAGAATGAATCGCCCGAATTAATCCAAATTCGGACGATGTGTATAACAGTGCACCAGCAATAAGTGATTACGATTGCAGAAAGATGGCGTACAGGTAGGCCAAGCAGAGCTCTCTCTCTTCTGTGACCGGGAAGGTCAGTGTTATGCGAAGCTTAGTTGGTGAATAGCCGTCAAACGAAGTGAAAGTAAGTGCCAGTATGCCCCGTCGACGTCAGTGGGCGCCATATCAACATGTGAGCGAGTTCGAACTGGGAAGAAAGATCTGTCTCCGGGAAAGGAGTTGATCACACCGACACTTCGGCTCGCATGCTGTTACGACAGTGATGCGTGTGTGGAACCAGTAGATGGAAGAGGGTCGTACGCAGCGACGAGCGGGTACTGGACAATGCAATATGACCACAGCGCGGGATAACCGCCATTTTGTACGCATGGCCGTAACGGATCGTACAGCCTCGTCCACAGTGTTGGCTCGACACTGGAGCACTGCAACGGGTGTGGACCTGTTCTGCGTCGACGGTTCGAAGCCGTCTGCTGCGGGCTGGACTGGTGGCACGCATGTCATTGCGTCGGCTTCTATTGTCCAGAAACTACAAACACCTCAGGCTGCAATGGGCACGTGAAGGCTGTCGCTGGCGTGCCGAGTGGTAAAATGTAGTGTTTTCGCACATATCACCTCAACAACACATAACAACAACGACACCAACACAACAACATGACACTGATCCTGACAAAACAACACTGACACTATTACAACACAATACAGATAGCAACACAACACGGACACCTCAAATAAACACCACCAGCCCTTCGGATGAGGTGTCCAAAGGAAGGACACAGAGGCATAATGTTAACATTTAACCTCTATTTTATAAATTAATGTAACTCTTCTTTTAGAAATTGACAAAATTATCTTTTAGCCTTATTTATTTTAAATTGTATAACAATACACTTTATGGTTCGACAAATGTTATATTTTGACAAATGATAGTTTCGAAATTTTAATTATTGTAACTACGGACAGTAATGGCCTTCAGATGGGGACTGGTGAAATTTTAATTGGTTCTGTTCTGTTCAACTATAATATTGGGGTTTTCATTTATAATGGTTTCAGTGTTTCTTATTATAGCGCGATCAAGGTTACTGCCAACTTTTCTGAAACCTTTTTTAGTTCTACTTTAAGGCTATTCCTCCGCCTCATGTAAACAAAGCTTAACCAAGTGTACAAAATTTCGTCTAAAAGGTAACGCACCGTATTTGTGTGCGCTCACGTTAATATTTTTTTCATGAGAATTATTTCATACTAGACATTACAAAAACACCTGTTTCCTTTCTGTTTGTATTCGTATTAGTAAAAATTAAATATAGTATTTTATTGTTTCCATATAAGTGAAAGTTAAAATTAAACAAAAAGAAATTCTATGTTAAAAGCATTATTATAAAACTCTTGATACATGACATATTTAGCAGACAAAGCGGCTCGTGATTTTTTTAATGTTTGATCTAAAAGAGGCAGTATAATGTGAGCAGACTATATTCATTTATGCAAGTATTGAAGTAACAATTAAGGCTTTCGCCCAACTGGAGCATTTTCCCGTGTTTGAGGGAGCCGTGGTAGCGTAGTGGTTAGACTACTCGCCTCCCACTTGGGGCAAACCGGGTTTGATCCCGGCGGGGTCGTTCCTGGTCCTTCGCATGTGGGAATCGTGCCGGATAATGCCGCAGTTCCGCGGATCCTGCTGTGTGTCTCCCGTTTGGCCCGCCCTTTCATTCCGGCGCTGCTCCATACTCACCTCGCTTCGCCCTCATCGGCTCGCCCAAATCATTTCACTCGCTCTAGTGCACGAGGAAAGTATTTATAAAGGCTGTTCACGATGAAGTGAGCACTTTAGGAATGGACCTTAGGAAAATAAGTCACTGCCCCTGCATATATACATATATTAATGGGCACACTGAGTGACATTCGTCCAGCAAAGTTGGTAACGAGGAAGGAAAGTAGTTCCATATCTTAACGTCGAATAAAAAGAGTAACCATTTGTGAAAAATTAAAATTATTTCTTCCGCTTTCTGTTTCTTTTTTAATGCATGGAAGTGTAAAATGAGCGATTTGTAAGGCATTTCCTTTCTTAAAAATTTCACAGTTTAATTTGATCAACACTTGAATAAAGTGATGAGGCCCATGGAAATGTTAATTTTATATAAGGCGGAGGAATACACAACGTGCACACAAGTAGATATTAAGCAGGGCTTCTAAAAGTGTTCATTTTACCACGAACAGCCTTTACCAAGCTTAATCCCAGTGTTGTGCACGACTTGAGTACGAAGACGGGAAACTGCTATTGGTCGTCATTTACAGTAATAAAGGGCGCACAAAAATAAAATTCACGTTCAGAGATGTTGTGTTTTTTGTAGCTAAATAAGATTATTTTTTTTAACATACGTATGAACCCTTCAACTTTTTACAACCCAGTTAGAATCACATATATTTTAACACTTCAACTTATGTCAACTTTTCTAATTAAACTGAAGATAAAATATGTACCTAAAGCGACCCTACGAAAACAGCTAATCGCGTGCACGTACGCCAGAACACGTCTGACCTGTAAAAAAAAAAAAAAAAAAAAAAAAATGTTTAGGTAAAAATAAAACTTGATTGATTTTTTTTTCATTAACATACCATTTTATTTGTACTTGCGTTTGTAAAATGTAAAAGCCCGAAATTTTCTTATTTGGAATAGTACCTTATAATTCCGACTGTTGGCGATTAGTTTGAGAACTGCAAGACCTCTGTCGACACATTTTAGGTCACCAGAATAAATTATATACACGCTGTTTCGAAACAATCCTAGTAACGAAATATTTCCCTGCATTAAATCCTTGCACGCGCCCGAACAATAAATACCGGTGAGCCAAACTGGATCAACGAACGCTGTTTTTTTTTTTTTCTAGATCACCTCTTGCTGGCCTTGTATGCCCCTGTGAGCAGCAAATTGTGAAATGTGGCGTTGTCGTTTCAACCAAAATCCATTGCCGCGTTTCCCGACAGCCACTGAAATTATTTTCCACTCTGATTTGTCCTGCAGCGACAGCTGCAAATAAATAACGTTTCGCAAAGACAAATAACACAAAAAAAAAAAAAAACCAGTAAATTAATTAATTTTACTCGCGTACTACCGGCGTGACTCTGTGGCTACTCCCACGTTCATGAAAAGAAAAATCTGCAGATAAAAAAATTGTATATTCTGTTCGCGACTTCTTCACGTGTTTTGACTGAAACCTTTGGGAAATAACCCTACGTATGTCGACTTTGTTTTTTCTCTAAATACAACATGCATAACAAGCGTTTTATACTTGTGTTGATATTAAAGTACCTCATTTTTTGGTTGAGTTGAACATTTATAGGCTGTTCACGGTAAAATGAGCACTTTTGAAAGCCCTGGTAAAGAGCTACTTGTATGCACGTATTCATCCGCCTTATGAAAAACTTCACTTTGCATGGGCCTCATTACTTTATTCATGCGTTGGTCACGTGAAACTATGAAATTATTATGAAAGTAAATATTTTCAAAATCTGCTAATTTTTACATTTCGACGCATAAAAAAAACAGAAAGCGAAAAGAATAATTTAAGTTATCATAAATGGTTATCCAGCACTTTTTATTCCACGTTGAGATATCGAACTACTTTCCCTCCAACGTTTTCAACTTTACTGCTAGCATGTCACTCGGTACGTAGAATGGGTAAAATTCGTTGTCGTGAGGCGGAAGAATATCGTGGAAGTAGAACTTTAGGAGAGCTTCAGAAATTATGTAAGTAACCCACTCTTGGTTCAAGCGAATGAGTTATAAATATTACGTCCTCTGAAAACTTTCAAACTTTAGAGGCAATAAAAATTTGAGTGCAATTAATAAAGTGATGGCAGGAAATAAACCATGGGCCTACATAACACTGATTTGTTAGGATTTTGTAATGTAAATATGTATTGTCTGGAAGGTAAACCCCAAAGGTACTCAGTTATTACTGCATTCAGTAAGTAATTTTATTTCGTTTATGAAATAGTATATCACCGAAATACAAAAAAAAAAAAAATACTTTTTTCCATCATTACAGAAATACTGTATGTGTTAAGCTATGCACCTATTTCAATCACATATACACGAGTATTTTACAAATCCCTTAGAGTGTACAATATTTGGTAACAATTAATAAGGTTCTATCAAAGACGTGTATTTCTTAGCTCCATTGTGAACATATGTACGATTTTTCTAAGAATTTTTTATAGAATTAATGGAAATTTAACATAACGAGAAGCCGTAAGTGTGCTCACGAAAAAAAAAAACATTTATTTTTGTATAATATACGGTTTCGCCTGTAAACATTATATAGAATAATTATTTCCTCGGATATAAAATTTTAGGCAACATATTTTTCGCATAATGGCTTATCCAAAATCACCATTTTCCTGTTTCTGGGAAGTGCAAATAGTGGAAACTAACTCATTTCCTGAAATGAGATAACACACATTTAAATAATATACAATCACTTACTTCAAAATAATAAAATGTTTTCACATATCTGATTTGTAACAGTTTATAATTTATTTACTTTTTAAATAAATTTAGCTAAGCGTGCCATAACATTAATTAAGGTAAGGCTTATTCAGTAACCCTTATTAAATTTTCTGTAAATGCTTAATTCATTATATTTTTCAGTCCAAAAAACACTAACATTGTGATTTTGACAAGGCAGTAATAATGCAATAACTATTCCAATGAAAATGTTTCATGTTATGAAAGAGTAGGTACCTACAAGTACAATGTCTACGAGTTTAATGCTATTTCGAACGAATATGAACTAATTAATTTTTTTGGCACCCTACAGCCTTCAATATTTCGAGGACAAGTCCGAAGGCCGCCCAAGGAAATCTTGTACGGATATTTCTCTGTCCAAATAAAAAAATGAAACTGATTCAGATATAGTTAAGTTGATTCGCTCGTTCTATATGAATTTTATCCAGAAGCAACATAACATCACCGACAATTTTCGTGAATATAAAACAATATTATTTTGTGTTTAGCTACTAATGTTAGCACGGATGACTGTTCGCCGCGTTGTACGTATTCGAAAGAACATTTTAATGGAATACGGCCATCTCAGCATTTCTTTCACTGTTAAGACGTTCAACAAAGAAAGTCTGATGCGTTACAACCTATAGGATGGCGGTAAATGAGAGGACAGTGGCATAGGCAGAAATGTATTTTTTTTGGAGCTCCGATGAAGGAGGGGCGGGGGATTACGTTCTTTCACTACCAAACCGCGGCTATAAATTTTTGAGCTTAAAAACATCACTATACATAGATGTCGAGGCCTGTATTTTTTATTTTTTAATGTGTTATTTATATGATTTTTAATTTTTAATCATAACTAATATATCCTTAACACTTCGTGGCCGGGGTAGTGGAGGAGGGGAGGTTGAGTTGAGCTGAGAGATTTGGGAGGCTCTTAACAACGAGGCATTGAGAGCCGACAAGGGTGATTGAGATATGGAGCAACGCCGGAATGCGAAGGCGGTGGGAAACGGGAGATCCCCGAGAAAATCCGCCGACCAGGGCCATAGTCCGGCACGATTCCCACTTGCGGAAATCCGGGAGTTACCAGGCCGGAGATTGGACCCGGTTTGCCTTGGTGGGAGGCGAGCAGGCTAACTGCACAGCCGGCCGAAAAAAGAAGATAAACGTTGCCGGCAGGAATACCCTTAATACACTGTGCAGTTTAGTAGCGCATGCATTGTTTACTTTTTAACCTGATTCGGGATGTGTTTTTTTTTACGAGGTCTCACTGGAAGGCTGTAGATCCCCTCCGAGGAGGTAAAAAGGCGCTGGCCGGATGTGGGGTGTCCTTAAACCGCCTCTGTAACAGTTTCCTTCCGGCCGCGCGCAAGGACGCGAGCTAACGAGTTGCCGCCTCGGAGGCGAGAAAAATGGAAAATTCCCTTATGTAGTCTGGTTCTCGTCCTTGTAGGCGCCGCGTCCTTCGCGCCGTGCGCTGCAGGAGGGGCTTCCTGTGGTTCTGGCCTCGCAACTCGTGACGTCACACGATACGTCGTCGTCCACTGACTGCGTAACCGCGTCGACGCTAGCGCTCGTCCTTCCTTTCCGTCGCGGATCTCACTCGCGTGACAGCTTCAGGTTTCCTGTCTCCCCGCGAGTCCTCTTGCTTACGTGTTATGCCGACACGCCGCTATCGTGCGACACATATAAACTTCGTGGAATGAAAAAAAAAAAAAACTTATTTTTAGCACTTTGCTGACTACGCCCGAATTATCTCCGCCCGAGGAAAGCACGGACATTTTTATTTTCCCAGGGAAACGAAAGCGATGCCCTGGTGGTGTTGTGGCCAGACTAGTCACGTCCCACCAAGGCGAAGTGGGTTCGATTCCCGGCGGAGCAGCTCCCGGATTTTCGCGCCTGGGAATCGCGCCGGGCGACGCCTCTGGTCGTTTCAAATGTCTATAGGCTGTTCACGGTGAAATGAGCACTTTTGAAAACCCTGCTTAAGAGATATTTGTATGCACTTTTTGTATTCTTCCGCCTTATGCAAAATTATCAGTGCCCTGGGCCTCGTCACTTTATTCATGCGCCGGTCTAGTTAACTGTGAAATTATTACAAAAGAAAGTGTTTTGCTAATCTGCTCATTGTTAAACTTTGATGCAATAAAAAACAGAAAGTGAAATAAATATTTTAAGTTATTACAAATGATTACCTGACACTTTTTATTCGACGTTAATAAACGGAACGCCTTTCCCATACATCGTTACCAACTTTACTGGGCACATGTCCCTCAGTATGCCCGTTAAAATATATGCAGGTGGAGCACTGATTTTTGTTATAAGGTTGATTTCAAAAGTTCTCACTTTATCGTGAACAACCTTTAACGATAAACTGATAGTAGCGCAGTAATTATTACTGTACTAAATAAATAGTACAATATAGTATTCAATTGTTTCATATTGATCGTAAAAAAATTGTTTGCACAAGAAAGAATGCTGATTTGTTTATAAAAAAGCACAATGGCATAGAAACATCTGCAAAACTTTGCGTAAGTCAATTTTCTAAGACCAGTATGATACATTTGGAAAATATGTTGTTGAAAGTTACATCAACAGTATTTCCTGCTTGATTTAGAACGACGTACAAGGTGTTTTCCAATAACACGTGAAAACTCAAACCACAGCTTGTATGGACTAACATAAACGAAGAATTCTAGTGGCTCAATGTTCGGGAAATTCGCCTAGTATTATTGATAAATTTAATTCGAAGTTAGGAAAACAACGCCGGGAGTCCGCAACTTAATACAATCCGCACATCACGAAGGCGAACAGAACTGAGGCACCACGCGGAAAATAAATTCGAACCACTTCTGACAGCGTTTACTGCTCAATTGCTAATCTCCCATTGTTCACGCAGTTCGACACACGTGTACTAACAAGCAACCACTAACAAGCAACCACTAACCGGCGCCCACGTACCGCGAATTTATGGCGGTGTCCTTTGTGCAAGCACTCTCCGCTTTACGCGCCTGGACTTAGCGCCTGCGTGATATGCATTTTGTTCTGCACCCAGGTACGTCAATTAGTGGTCTCACGGCGCTCTTTTGCTACCTTCAGATTTAATTTAAAAATACTATATAAATTCTTCGATCATTTTGCTAAAAATATTTTTTTGTTCATATTAATCCATAGATGCTGTGGTTTGAATTTCGACATGTGATTCAAAAACACTATATATATATATATATATATATATATATAGTAATAGCAAACACTTTGGGATAGCCACTTTTTTTTGTCATGGTTCTCGTTATGCGTCATTCTGAAACGGTGTCTGTAATAGTGTGGGTAAAAATATATTTGGTGTGAGTTGGGAGAAAGAATAATTATAATGATTTAGTAGATTTTTGGGTGCGCTTATTATTCGTGATGTGACCTTGGTCTTACCACACTGGAATCAGAAGCTCTCCGGCGATGCTGTAAACCTCATGCAATAGGAAACACATTCCAACCTTCATAGTAATTCTTTTAAATCAAACATGTGTAACTTAGGTAATTAATTTATTGGTGAAAAAAAGGAAATAAATAAACTCAGACCCAAACATGTGAATAATTCAACAAGGTGCAAGACTAAATATGTGTGTGTGACAGAAATCTCTTCACTCAAAAATGAAATTATACTGTATGATAATTAACATAAATGACATACCACCATCCAAGTCAGAATAGGGATAAATCAGAATGCAAAATTAAAACAAAATAAAAGATTGAAAAAATGCTGAGAACCTTTAGAGCTACTATATAAAGAAATTAATAAATCTTTTACTTGAGATTTCAGTTCAAAATATTAATCAGGTTCTACCAGAAGTAGCCTCCTCTGTATTTAAATTTCCAGAAAGTTTGGTAAGCGCTTACTTAAATTTCTTGGATCACATTCACTGATAATTCATTAAATGTTAAAAGTCAGTTCATCACTTATTATCTCAAATATGATACTTCACCAAATAAAATTACTCTGGATTTATATTGAAAGTTCAAAATAAGTCTTTAACTCCTCATTCCATATTGCTCCGGCTGTACTATCTCATATGCGAAAGTTCGGGACTACTGGCTTAACATACTCATGGAACTCAGTCATATCGTTGAAAAATCAAAATGGTAACTTTAGTAAAATAAGTTCAGGTTCATTAAAGTTAAATACTTGAAAAAACAGTTCATGTACTTAAGCTTTCCATGCGTTAAATTGCCTTGGGGTCACCTGAGGTCCTCTGGCGCTATCTCGTTGCATGGCGCCGGCGTCGTAGTCTCGGCGTCCTTTTAGCCTCGTCAATTTAATACTCAAAATAATAATCTACGACTTAGCCTACAGCCTCTCCTTAAATATTGCTGCGGCGACTAACAAAACTTAACTTTCGGGAGCATAATTTCTAAAATAAATTTATGATGGCGTTGGAATTTCAAAACTAAAATTCCAACTAAAATTTAGACGCCTTACATTTTCTATGTCTTCCGGCTTCCGACCAACCACATTCAATCACGGCTCGCTTCCTGCTTTACCTTCACTAAATAAAATCAAGGCCTGTAATATCATGTCTTTAAATCCCAAAAAAAATAAATAACTTAGCTTTAAAAATTATGAAACAGTTACTGAAAATAAAACCAATCATATTAATACAATAATAAAAAAAGGGACATAACCATATCTAGAACTCAGAACGTGTGAAAATTATCATAGAGTGGCGGACTGGTGGTTCACATATATCGAAAAATTAAGGAAATAAAATTTTAACGTAAAATATAAAACACATGTGAAAATAATTACATTAACATTCAAATAGTATTTGAAATCAATTACATACTACTGTCCAAAACATATGCGTAGCTCAAATTCATATAATAAATATAACGTTATGGTTCCGTGTCCAGTCGATATGCGACAATATGTATATATGTATCTGTATGTATATATGTATACACACATCTGTTTGCATAAGGTTAGAATGCATTCGCCCATGTTTTTTCCCTACATATTACTTATTTACTGACCTTGTTCTCGTCTTTGTTAAACTCAGGCAACTGTTGCACAAAATTTTTTATTTTCCGGTGGTTTTAAAGATGATAATCTATGCTCACGTAACGATAAAATATTGCCATGTTATCTCATTACAGATATCGGAAAAAAAAGTAACGCTCATTCCATCTGTTATCAGACACCGGGTAGTCAGTACTGTTAATAATTATAAGTTCTCCAGCTAGACGTATTATGAAAGCAATATATGTAACGTACTAGATGAATGTAAATGACATATGCGTGAACAAAAGACACTGTCTAAGTATGTTTTGTACCAGTGAACACTCAGGGTAAACTATTTAAGCCCCGCATGACTGCATGTATGCTCGCCATTGAAGGACAGCACACCATTTCACCGAGGCGATAAAGAATTGGCTGCTGCCGCAGACACTGGCATTAGTGTAGCCATGGTTTCATGATTACCATAACGCGGGAAGTTTTGTACCCAGAAACGACTTAACTAAAGGGGGGCAATTCGAAGGAAATATACTTTTTGGTTAAGCCGGATACGCGATGCCCCTCCCGTAGTTCGAACCACAGAGCAAGTAAAATAGATAGCCGACAATGACATGCATTGCGTCGAGCTCTTATTTTAAACTACGAAACAGAACAGGTAGCAATTATATTGCCAACATAACAACATTCGTCAAATCACTTGAGTGCGATGAAAAGTTATGAATTCAGACATTGGCTACCCTGATGAGACGATCTAGGGCACCCATCTTTCGTCAAGGTAAACGTTGCCTGGGTAACGACTCTTGTTTTAAGTTTTTTTTCTACCATTTATCCAGCTGTTAAGCAGGAAACAAAGAGTAGAACTAAACTCAAGCGATATCAAAGTATTTTAAGACTGGTCAACTATAAAAACTGGAGTGCCACAAGGCAGTAATCTAGGGCGCTTACTAGTCCTTAATACAGGTGAGTCATAATTCGACTGACAAACTCAACCTACATATTCCTTATGAAAGTAATTCAAAAATGTTTACGATCAATGGTCAAGAATGTATTCTAAAGAAGGCACACCCCTAAACAATAAGTTAAATGTAAATATTACAAAAGATTTTTTTAATGTAACAAATATCTTCAGGACGTGTAACTGAAGGAATTTTTGAACTCCTTGCAAATCCCGTCGTTGTCATTAAATGTTGTCGCAGAAAATATCTTGCCTTTGCGCTCCCCTATGTTGCGTAAAATCTCGTGATTTCAAATCTTAATTGGTTTATAAGTGTCGGATTATCAATCAGTGCATTCAATGTAACGATAGATTCCGCCTAGTGATGCCACCCTAAAATCCGTTTTCAAGGAATTAAACCTAAATTTAGAAATTATTAGGTGATCGCTCCTGACTAGTAAGAAACTTTGTGTGAGTGAGAGAAGGGATTTGCGTGGCTCTTAATATCGAGTTCTTGAGAGCCGATGAGGGTGAAGCGCAATGAGAATGGGGCATCGCCGGAATGCAAGGGGCGGGGGAAACGGGAGATCCCCGAGGAAAACCGGCCGACCAGCGGCATCGTCCGGCACGATTCCCACATGCGGGATTCCGGGAGCGAGGCTGCCATGAATCGAACCCAGTTCGCTTCTGTGGGAGGAGAGTAGTCTAACCACTACACCACCACGGGTCCTTATGCATTATGTGAGCGGGTGCAGCTTGGCGGGCGTAAGCTAACAGACGTCCACAAAACGCATGCTGGTGGCCTCCAAACGAAGTACACTGGTGAGGTATGTGTGAAACAAAGGTAGTTTAAATTTTTAATTCACAATTCTCCTCAATTACACGATGGCGCATATTCCTGTAAAAACTCCATTCCTCAGTGTAAGTGTAACATTGCCACATAGTGTGTTATGTAAGTTATAACGATGCCATATAGTTTATGTTAGTGTAACATTGCCACATACCTGTAGTGTTTTATGCGAGTATAACATTGCCATATAGTTTATGTACGTATAACATTGCCACATAGTGTGTTATGTAAGTATAACGTTGCCATATAGTTTGTTATGTAAGGATAACATTGTCACATAGTGTATTATGTAAGTATTACATTGCCACGTATTGTGTTATTTAAGAAAAGCATTGCCACATAGTGTGTTATGTAAGTATAAAATTGCAACATCGTGTGTAATGCCATTATAACACGTGCGTTCAGTCAACGAAACCTGTACTCACAAAGTTTATATAGCTGTAGTAGTGTCTAGGGGAGCAATTTTGACTGATTCGTAGGCTGACACAGGTGAAACTTTAATAACGTAATTACATTTCCGTACATCTAATTACGAAATATACCAGAAAATAAATTTAATAACAGTAAGCCTACATGAAATCTCAGAACACCAGAACGAACTTTTTAAAAACGTAAGAACATTACAGTTCATAAAATTACGAAACAGACAATAAAAAACGATATTTTTGGAAGGAAATCTTTTATTGGAGTGCTGACCAACAACTTGAACGTATAGGTTAGAGGGTCGCTGCAGGAATTGGCGAACCCCTGCGAATATTCCTGGCATGATGAGGATGCTGTCAAACACATTAGCGAATCTAGCCAGCAGGTCCTCTTTACTGTCCATAGGCGTTTTGCACACTAATGTTTAAACAGGTCTCTAAACGAAACAAAATTGGAATGTGCCATTTCAGACAGCTCTATCAATCAGCGCTCAGATATGCTGTATCCGGATATGTTAACAAGTGTTGTGATAAACGTGATTGGGAACAGTCATTCTGGAACCACAACTGGACATAGACGTCGAGTGGTACATCCTCCAGCTGCTGGGGCATTGAGTGCTCAACTACCCAACGGCAAACACAGCTATCAATTAATGCTCGTTGAAAGCTGTTCACGTTAAAGTGGGCACTTTTGAAATCAGCTTTTGAAAAATGCCACTGCTCCTATCTGCGTATATTTTACCGGGCACCACTGACTCTCACGCTTACAGTAAAGTTGGCAACGACGGCAAGAAAGTAGTTCTACGTGTTCACGTTAAATTACAAGTGTTAAGTAAACATGTGGGAATACTGAAATATTTCATTTTATTTACAGATTTTTTTAATGCATGTAATTGCAAAAAAAAAAAAAAAAAATTGTATAATATTTGTTTTTCTAAAAAATTTACAGTTGCCTTTGACCGCCATACGAATAAAGTGAACAGGCCCATGGTAACTCTACTTGTACATATGGTGGAAGAATATAAAAAGCGCATACAAGTAGATCTTAAGCAGGGCTTTCAAAAGTGCTTATTTTATCGCGAACAGCCTATACCATCGATTATCACCTCATGAGATTTGTGAACCGCGACTCACATCACTGCAACCTTTTGGAAATTTGTAGATTAAGAATTGAAACTACATTTTGTTTTCCACATACTTCGCCAGTTTACTTCATCTTTAGTCCACCCCTTCTCACGTAAAGCGTGTGAGAATTGCTCACCTGTCAAGTGCAATCGTCAAAATGTTTCGAAATGTATGCTTGAATTACCTCAAAACGTTGGGATTTAGAGTGATAACGCAAAACAACATTTTTCGTTGATTTTAACGCCATGATTAGTATTCTGTCATTAAAAAAATTAAATTTAACTACGGAATCAAGAAATTTTATAGGCTGTTCACGGTGAAGTGAGCACTTTTAAAAGTCCTGCATAAGATCTACTTGTATGCACACTATGTCTCCTTCCGTCCTATGAAAAATTAACATTACCGTGGGCCACCTAACGTTATTCATGCGTCGGTCAGATGGACCTGTGGAATTATTACAAATTAAACTAATGTGCGAATCTGCTCATTTTTACACTTCGATGCATTAAAAAAACAGAAAGAGAAATAAATAATTTTGAGATATCAAAAATGCTATCCTGACCCTTTTATATTCGACACTAAGATATGGAACTACTTTCCGTTCGTCGTTACCAACTTTTCTGGGCGCATGTTCCTCAGTGCGCCCGTTAAAATATGTGCAGGTGGGGATAGTGACTTTTTTCTAAGGTTGAGTTTAAAAGTGCTCACTTTATAGTAAACATCCTTTATGCCGCATAACGCATGCAACCCCTTCTTTCACTGTGATAAAATATCTGTTCACGGTAAACCGAGCTGCTTTAGGGCCGGTTTCACCACGCGAGCTAATGATAGTTCATAGAGATTAACTGCCAATCTCTATCTGCATTTTATGTTTCACCACGCACATTAATCTCGATTTTCTCCTAATATCTAGATGAAATATTAACCCACCGATTTTGGTGGTTTAATTCACATTATCGGGATCAAACTGTAAAACATAAACAAATATTCTGGGAAGGTGACGAGAGGGCAAAGTTATTTCATCGAGAATAAAGAGAAAATGGCTCAGGCAATATGCAATTTAATTTCTGAAGAAGGAAGTGATGAAGATTTTATTGTTTGTTGTCCGCGATGCTTACGTGAAAGAATAAATTAATTTGAACTTTGTGATGAAGGGGATTTTAAAATACACTTTAGCCTTACGTCAAACAATTGATTGTCTGTTTAAGTCAAACACATGATTGTCAAACATACTTATAATATATTACCTGTTCCAGTAATTATTTGAACACGTTCGTCTGCATATGCTATACGCGTAAGTTATTTTAAGTGATACCACACTGCCTTCACGTGATGTAAAATTGAAACTATTCACAATCGTTTGCCACTGTTTTGCTTTATTTTGTTGTGTCACAGCATCACTTTGTTTATTTTCAATGATATTTAAATGTTGTGTTATTAACTCTAACAAAATGTGCTTTCCATGGATGAGAAATTTCTGCTTCGCTGTTTCCTTACGAACAAAATACCTTCACGACTTGCCATAATTTTCTGAAAATGATCCCTCCGTACAAGCTCAAAGCAAAATCTATAATTTTTACCAAGAGAAAATCGTGATTGAATCTGAATATTGAGACAATTTTAACGAGATATTCTTTACGGCGATTAAACCTGGTGAAACACGCTCAATACTATCGAAATTAAAATCGAAGTTAAACCTCTCATCTGGATAAAATTATCTCGATATTCCGAAAAGTTAATTTTCTTTGGTGAAACCGACCCTTAGATTTACTTGTATGCACGCTGTGTGTTCTTCCGCCATACGTACAATTAACATTGCCGTGGATCTGGTCACGTTATTCATGCGTCGGTTAAGTGAAACTGTGGAATCATTAGGAAAGTAAATATTTTACAAATGTGCATTTTCCTCTTGCACTTATATCCATTAAAGAAAAAATACAAAGCGAACAAGTCATTTCAGTACTCGCAAATGTTTACCTAGCTCTTTCAATCCGACGTTAAAACATGGAACTATTTTCTCTTCTCCGTTGCCAACCAGCTGGGCACATACCAGTCAGTGTGCTCGTTCGTATCCAGAATGTTGCAATATTGCATGTCAATATCTCGGGGGAACATTCCTCACATCTGTAGGATGAAAATAATACTACATGAACATATGTCCGCAAATGGTTTGTTTCCGTACTACAGCCCATTATACATAACGCGCAGCGTATGGCCCACGGGCTGGATCGTGTTACTGTGGGATGCCATTGCAACGTATGTTTGTGTGATACACGCCACCAAACACCACGAAACTACACCTAGAACAATAGGAACGGCACGGGAAGTTACACATGTGTGACAGCTTATCGTCGGCACTACAAAAAAAAAGTTCAAAATGCTCTTCACCAGCACGTACACCTGCTTTTACCCGCCGTCGCATGGACTCCCGGATGCGTTCATGCATCCCTGGAGTATCCCAGATTCTTTCGCAGCCCGCCACAATACGGTTACAAAGGATGTCCACATCGTCCACTCTGGTTGCATACACAAGAGCTTTTAAATGTCGCCACAAATAAAAGTCTAGTAGATTCAAATCAGGGCTCTTCGGGGTCTGGTATGGGGCTGCCAATACAGCTGCGATAGCATTCCACAGTAACATGATTCAGCCCGCGGGCCGTACACTGTGCGTTATGTACTATTGGCTGTAGTACAGAAACGAAGCGTCTGCGGACCTATGGTCATGCAATATTGCAACACGCTATATAAGCAGGTAAGGTCAGTGCCATTTTTCATACACTCTAAGAAATTTTTTGTTAATTTTCCATATCAATGCATAAGTATAGTGACAAAGCGCGATTGATAAAGTATTTTCCCATGCATGTATGGTATTGTTCTTACAGTTGCTCAGGAAAGAGTTAAATACGAAGGGAAGTTCCCAACTTTATATAGTAGCTATGTTTAACATTCCCATATTTCCAACCTGTTACATAGTATTCTTTCCATAACCTGTATAGGTTAAAAAACTTTCGTTATAGTTTAGGAAGTTTACCAGAATTTTTTTACAGTGTAGATTAATTTCCAAAGTGTTCAAATAATAATGAACTAACATTCGATGACAACGAGATTAGCAGGGTTGTAGATAACCAAGCGATTACGTATTATATTGAAGACAGTCGTTCCATTTGAAATAATTTGTGTAATATTTTCAATAAACTTCAGAGGAACGTACCCTTAGGAAGCATCTTATGTCATTGGTCGTGTATGTTTTCGAATTATTTTCTCATAAGGAGTATGGAGGCGGAGTTTGTCGGTTGAATTCAGGTCGTGTCCGAAATGGCAAAATCGTTATTTTATAATTTGTCATTTCGCAAGTTTTAATTCGGACGTTGTCGTGGTTTAGCACTCGCGGCAACAAGTTTTACTTAAAGAGTGAAAATAATTTTTATATAAAATTGAATGCTTAAAACTGAAGTAATATTTATACAATTATCACTAGAATGCTACGAATATGATAATAAATAAGAAAATAACAATTTACGCAATAAAGACTTTGAAACAATTTGTTTGCGCAATATGTAAACAAATCACAACACTTTCTTGCGTTTTAAAAAATGCCTATTGTATTTTATGAACAGTTATTTGTTAAAAAAAAAAAAAATGTTTTAATTACGCATTCGCATATGTGTTTTGAATGTCAAATCCAACATGGCGCTGATTTTGCAATTTTGCATCTTTTCTAACGTCCACTAGAAACAAAATACGAAATACTAACTCACCAAACACGTCACCATTTTTTGATACAAAATCGGGTCACGTGATCATTTTGTCAACAAAATCTGCCATTTCGGACACGTCCTCAGACGCCTTGACAGAACATTCTTCACACATCGGCTTGCGTCGAGGGAGGAAGCGACCACAAATTTGGTGCATAGCCCGTAGACGTCTGTCCCCCTAGCGGCCCATAAAACTTAAAAATACAACTTTTTCATATAAATAATCGATATTTACGTACGGTAAAAAGTGTGTGATATATTTGTCACGTTTTATTTCACACAAACCCGAAATATAAAATAACTACTGTTAGCTCCACCCTCCTCCGCTACAAAAAAAAAAAAAAAAAATACCGCCAACGTTAAGGCATTCCGGTACTGTTAAAATTACGATTACGCTGTAAAAAAGTTTTACTTTATTTTGCGGAAAAGTGCTGGTAAAAAATTATCTAGACGTATCCGTGAATTCTCCGTAAAATTACGGACACGCTGATTTTCAAAAACGGATACTCCGTTAATGTCACAAATGTTTCCTTGTATTTCACGGAACGTCTCCGTTAATTTTCTATAGTTATTTTTCTGTTCTTCCAGTAAAAAAAAAAAGAGCGATACTGAAAAAATCTTTAACTCTCGTGTGGATGTTCTACGACTGTGCATAAAAATACACTTAAACAGTTAATATACCTTATACTTGAGCAACATTGGAATCTGAGTCGAAAAGTTAATCCACGACTCGAACCAATCGCCGACAACCATCATACAATGCCTTCGGTGTAACTTTGGTATTACTAATATAAACCACTCTCTTTTACTTCACGTTTTTCTGAAGCCCTGCTAAAGTTCTACTTCCAAGATATTCCTCCGCCTCATAACTAAGTCTAGGAAATTACACCAAAGGACAACGAACAGAATTCGTGCGCACTCAGTTGTAACTATATTTTGCATTAGAACTATTTTTTACTAGACGCTACCAGCACATATTGTTTTCTCGCTGTTTTCATTAATGTTTATTACAAATTAAATATTATAATTTATACATAAAATATAAGCAAAACTTAAATTTAATGAAAAATGAGATATTTTAATGTCAACAGAAGTATATACCGCTTGTGATAAATAACATATATGGGAAATAACTAAACACGTCCTACATGGGGTGATTTTTCAAAGGTTTGATTCAACAAGTATGAAGAAAGCCGTGATTAGGCTATATAGTCACATAAGTAAGTTTTTCAATTTCTATTAACATTAGTGTATTTTAAATGGAAAAATGTTACAGACGTCTGATGCTTACACTTTTTAATTAAATAATAATAATAATAAAAAATGTCTTAGAGTAAATAAAACCTAACTTCAACAGAAACGATAATGTTCTGGTTAGAAAGGGTTAGAAAGCTTTGTGTTGACTCGGAATTGTTCGTCCCTCGAAGCCCGAAGCTATAAGAATTACTTAGACATTCTGTATTTTATATTTATGGATCCCAGCTCCGTTTTTCGTTATCATAGATTATATTTCCGTATATTTGCTACACATTTCCGTAAATATACGGAAATTTTAAACAGTTTATATACACACGGATGCAAATACTATTTCTGTACTGCTTACCTTGTATTCTTGTCATATACCAAATTAAAAAATACATAATTTAAATAAGATGAACTATATCAAGTACTTAGGATTGTAATAGTTGTCAATACTCTAATTTTGTAACAAATAGAATATTCTCATTCCCATGGGCGTCGATCTGTATAACTTTAGTCGTTGGAGTGTGGGGGAGTGGGGGGGGGGGGGGAGTGGCAATACTAGGTCAATTTAAAATGTACGTACGAATTCGTGTCTCGTCGAGTGCGGGGTCTATATGTATATATATCTAATATATATGTATGTATGCATGTGTGTGTGTGTAACGAATTATTATAAGAGATACATACAAATTTAATCGAGTAATCATTTAAATTCTTAAATTTACGATAATACACGAGTTTAGATTTCTTAAAATGTTTTATTTACGCACACAGAATTTTAACCAAGCGATGTTCTAAACGTCGTAATGGGGTAGAGTATCTAGCAACAGCGCGTGCTGTGTGTACCGAGTTTAGCCTTGTACTTTTTATCGCCAGAACTATTGGCTCATAGTTTGAAGCATTTATGAAAAACAGTTTCAGTTCCTAGTGGAAAAGAGGAAATGGTGCTTTATTTAAGCGTGGCAATGACACGTTTGAGTTAATGCTTTATGGATTATGTTTCTCGGTGCGTATACTGTACCTCAATTAAGGGGTGTTTTTTATTTCGTACTTACAACTGTGTTAAATACAAAAAAGGGCTATAGCAGATTCTAATACAAGTGATGTAAGTAGAAATATCTGCCTGGGTGGGAGCCAAATTAGGAATTTGCATTATTTTAAATTTCGTTTTTGAAATTATTAGTGCCAACACCAATAAGCAAGCTTATTAACACGATATGACTAGTGATAGCTAAATCTAAAAGTCGCACACATTTATGAAAGACGATGCAAAGTGTAATGTACATCGTAATATACTGCATTGAAAGACCTAGAAGACCCAAAGTTTTAAGACAAAATCTCAACATTTTACTGTACAGAAAATATAATCGAATTGGTCTTCTATTAATACTAGCTATATACTATATGTGTTACCAAATGTTATCGATAAGTCCTTTCACTGCATGCGAATTTTCATTAAGAGAGCCATAGCCAATACAAACACATAACACGTAGGTATCGTAATCTAATGCCGTAATATTAATTTGAAATTATTATTTTTATTTAGAGCAAGCAACCAAAAATTCATACATTCAAAAAAAATGCAACGACACGTTTGCATTTGCAAGTTCTGTTTATAAAATACTATAATATATACATATATAATTGGTGTTCTTGTTATTTTTATCTTCACATTCCTTAAAGAATGATGCAATAGTCTGGCACCTTCCTGCAGCACACTTAAATCAATCTGTATGGCTCTTTGCGAGCCGAAATTGAGACCGACTATTCAATTCGCACGACTTCACTTCAGTACGGGTCGTGGAATATTAACTCGCAAGGCTTCTTGCTGGCCGAGCACGAAGCAAGCCAAGAGCCAAGAAAGAATGCGCCGGAGAGTAGCACAGTACATGAGCAGGTAGAAACACCATCGTACAAGTACCTTTCAGGAACCAGGGTAAGGCGAGGTACTTGATAGTGTCACGCGTTTGAATCCTTGAAACGAGATGTCAGTTATATTGCTGGCTTCTTGCAAGGTAGTAAAATGTCCAAAAAAAATTGATAGAAGAATCTTTACAGATAAATGAAAAGTATTCCGTTAAACTGATCAAAAACAGTTATAAGTTTTTAAAATCTATCCTAATCAAGGGATGAAATATACCACCCCTTGCCGCCCCCCCCCTAACCACACCTTCCCGGACACTTGGGGATGGCAATGCCCCCCCCCCCCCCCCTTTTACCCCATTGGCGTCGACGCCCTTGCTCATTCCAGCAACTTAATGAAAAACACGTAGTTGACGCAGTCTCTATCTGCAAATACCTTTTCTATGTTATGTACCTTGTAATTTAGTTAAGTGACTGTTTAAAAAAAATGGATTATTACACTGCATGGTTAAGATAAACTGAATAAAGTATGTATATATATATATATATATATATATATATATATATATGATTTCATATTATTGTATTTATTGTGATGAATGTAATTCCTTGTTGCTGACTTTCGATACAAGTACAATGTACCAATACTTACAATAACGGAAAAATAATTCAATGCAAATTCCCCACTAATTATATCCTACTGATTGTTATGTAGTTAAATATTGTAGTTTCATACGATCATTCAACATAGCGTAACTTATGAAAAGATTATAAATAAAATGTATAGTTTTACTGTCAACATTTGAAACAGAATTTTCCGATTTGTGACCTTCCTGATAAAACAAAAGTCAGAATATTTTGGGAGCTGCTGTATTTTTTTTTTTTTTGGTGAAAAAGTGTATGTTATTTTTCATATCTCCAGGCTTGCGTTACGTACTATTTGAAAGTTGCGCGTATGTTTCTCTTTCACACCGCTAGAGAGCAGTGTGATCATCCACAGACTTGGCAAGTACAGTTCTGACTCGCCAGAGTGCAGCACTACGGTCGCCGAGAGCATGAAGTACATTTACCTGCCTCCAGAGTGCAGAGTCGTCCGGCCGAGCGTGTGGTCTTCCTTGAGCCAGGCGGAGACCGCCACCAGACCGCGCGCGAAGCTGGGCACGCCGCACTTCAGTACTGCTACGTTGCCGCGGATGACGAACACGTTATGCACCTGCACCTGGTAAGGACGAAATACGTCTGAAACACAGAGACACTTCTCAACAAACTTCCGGAACGTGCTTAGTTTCTCGCTACAGTCAACAGCATTTACATCACTAATTACAGTGTTAACAGGAAGGGCAGTGCTGTAGCACCGAAATGTTCTAGGGCACGACAAATACCGGGCTAAAAGTTGCCACGGCCCCTTGAACTAATGGTAGCCCCTCTTATACCACGAAATTCCCATGATTTGCCATAAAGGAAGCACAGGGAAGGCTTTATATTATAAAAAATAAATATCTAATTTTAATTATTTCATTTAAACACACAGGCTACACACATAATACAATATATAGCCAAATCTAAAAATAAGCAACTAACGAAACGAAACCAGTAAGTAAATAAAAAAAGCTGAAGGCGTACTTTAATGTGCGAGGTTAAGTGGAGGGCATGCAGTGTATACCCTCATGTATCCCCACCTGCGTTTGAACCACGATGAGGAAGAAGGCGTAACTTTTAAGATGTAATTCAGTTCAAAACGAAAATTCTTGAATGCCCTCTGACTAAGTAGGCCTACCAAGATAAAGTTAGGAATATAAAGTCTGATTCACGTTCACGTGAAGCTCGTTGGGGTAACTATGCGTTGTTATGTTCAGGTATAGATCACGCAGGCAAGGTATTCATATTGAGTTAACCAACTCCAATATAATGTAAAGGTAAAGTAGTATCAGCCAAACTCAAGGTAAGATTCTTTTCTTTTGTTTTCTGTATTCATTTTTATGTCTAACCAACTTACATATGGAATGTAAATGTGTCACGCCACGATTGAAACAACGCTGAAGTTTTAATCTCACGTGTACGTGTTTGAATGATAAACAAATTAATGGTTTGAAGAACAGAATAAAAATGGCATTAATTTAGAGCTGGGATTAGTGGCACAAATGAAGACGTTTTAAAGACGTTAACTTCACGTATGTTTATTTGCTTGCCAATATACAACGCGAATGTATGTCGTAAACTTAGTGAGATGATTCCCCGTGATGATAAATGAGACAGAAACATATTACGACTCATAGCCTAAAGTGATGCTTGAGGATATAGGGGTGGTGGTGGAGGGTATGTGCCCTTAAAGCAAAAAAATTTGTAATGATTTTATTATAAAATATCGTAAACTGTGTGAAACTAAATAAAAATTAGTGGATGGTAAAATATACCATTCCTCAGAAAATCGGGTTCATAAAACCAACCGCTTCGTGTAAAAAATGTGGTTTCCATATTATAATTGCAAACAAGATACACTCAGGTTAGCTGCACGAATTTTCAAAAGGTGCAGCGACATGTCTGTGTGGGTAGGGAAACGCCTCAGCCGCCCAAACATGCACGCGTGGCAGTTTATTGAGAGAGTCGGGAACGGCACACGCAATAAAATTTCGTATATTTATCTGCGACTCTCTTTTGTTAATTGCGATATTTTGCTGCACTATTATTAAGTTACGTGACGGTGCTGGAACACCGTACATCCTGCAGTACTACCAGCGCAGGAAATTGCACATCCTAACACGGGGATAGATCGACGAGGGAGCCGAGACTTACCTTGTTGGTGATCCGTTCGACGTAAGTAGTCGTGGACGTTGGTACTGACGTGGCTGCGTAGCTTGGCAGCTGCCCCCACCCCCTCACCCTGCCGATGCCAGCCTCCAACCAGCGTGTATGGATGGCGCCTGGCAACCGCCCGACGCTACCTTCGACGTCATCAAGATTTGAATGTTACTGGACTCTAACCGCAACGAAACCATCTGGGATATCCCTCCACGCCCGGCTGTAAAAGGGGCTATCTTTCGTCTTGGGAGAGACCTCACGTTGAGAACGTTATAACTTGGCAGAAAGCATATCCTGCCATGCTTGATGAGGGAATTTCATAGGGAATGTATAGGGAAAATTTTAAGATAAGTTTTAAGTGTACTCTGTAAGTTTGTAATTTTATAATATTTGGGGTAAGTTTGTGTTGCCATGGGAGTCCATTATTAAATGCAACTGCCTGTGATTTTCATAACAGTATAATTGTAAAATATTAAAAACCTGTTTTGGCTGGTTGTATTTTTATAAGGCTTGTAATTTTGATATGGGCAGTTTATGGCAAAAAAAGGGGGGGGGGAGAGGAGAACTTGTCCGGAAATTAAAAAAAAAAAAAAACAAGAAAAGTATCAGTTTGTTGAATCATTTATCACAATTTTGTGGGTTAATTATCTTGTATCCCAGTTCATATCAGGGGATGGTTGAATTGTCGCAATACATTGCGACTGCCTTATTTGATAATACTCTGCTATTAAACTCTGCTGTTTGAAAGTTTTTGGTAACACTCATTTCGCTTAAATGAGTGGAATGGAAGGAAAAGGAGTTGATTGAAGGTCTCTGTCATGGAGTGGTGGGGTTTCCCGCTGGTGCTCCCGCTCTGTGACAGTTCTTACTACGTTTAATAACAATAATATTTATTCATCTCAATCGCACCAATTAAAAATGCGTAGTATGTGTAATATACAAAACAAAATTATTTGTAGCAAACATTTCGATTTGTAGCAAACACGGTGCTTCGTATACTTTCATTAGCTATCAACCACGCAGGCGCAGGTGAGAAATGTGTTGCCTACCCACTCAGGCACCCTGCTGACCCATTTGAAAATTAGTGCACCTATTTCTTCAAAACAGTTGGCCTCAGTGAGCATCATTGAAGTGAATCTTTTTAATAACGTCTACATATTTCCCTCAATTACTAAAACTGGAGAATAACAGTGTCTCTTTGTAGTCATAATCTGGCTACCAATATTTGATTTATGAGGGAGGATAGTTTTAAAAACCAGATATTCTGAGGTGTTAGAAATGTTATCTAATAACCTCACCCAATGAGTTTGCTGTTTTATTGAGGGGCGCATACTCCCTCAGTAATCACTTTAGGCTTTGAGTCGTAATATATTTTATGTCTCATTTTTCATATGGAATCACATAAACAAATTTTGTATAATATATTCAGGGACACGTTCTATACACACATATGTTAACATTTTTCGGTTATGAGATACAGCTTAATAGGTAGCAATGCATTATAACTTATGAAAGACGAACATTTCTTAGCTTCGATGTGATCACAGTTATTATTTTATTTTAAAAAATACGCAAATCCAACACATCGAGCCCGATGTTCACTGAGCCTGAACCGACATTACTAGTAGACCAGTATTAAACTAGCGCTTTTTGAAAATATACCTTAATAATCACTTACTTGGGTTACATATAAGATGCTATGAATTTAGAGTAAATTTTATTACTTTACCTTATCTGGAACCAATACAAATAAAAAATAATGCAGAGTAAAAGAAAAAAGCATTAAAAAAATTTAATAGTCTTCGAATTTAAACTTTAAGTAATTTTCAATTCTTCAATACGACTTACTTCAGTCGTTTTAAATAAAACTTTCTATATATATATATATATATATATATATATATATATAATTGTAATTCTTGACACAACTAACAAACTCGGAATGATTTCTCACTCATTTGTAGCGGTGTAGTAGTAGGATGTAGTGAGACTTCAAGGGTTGTACTGTAACTGACAGCTGGTGTAGATATATTGTTCACTCAGCAGCGGATATTTCCGAAGTAAAATGCAACTTTCTCGTGGCACGTGTATAAAATAGTAATTTCAGAAGTGGGACTGCGTGATTCTACTTTGTATGCCCTCATATTTCGCGTGCCCAAAGTTGCTTCAGGAATCCTATATTCGCTATATCAAAAACTTAAAGGCTGCATTTCATGTCGCACGGTCACATGCATGGAGGCTCAAAACGATTGGATTTTCAGAACTGTGCCGGGCTCCGAACCATCACTTTATACAAAAGTTGATTATACATTCGGTCGTTTCGGTCACTGCGAACAAACTATTAACGCTCAAATTAATCGTCCCCACAAATGCACGAAGCTTGTAAAAGTGTATTAATATATTTAATATTTCTTAAAATCTCACTTATTTGGTAATATTTTTTACTATTAGTAATAATTATATAGTAAAAGAAATGATTATATGATTGCGTGACTAACAGTTTTCAGATCATGCGGGAGTTCTGCACAAGTCAAATTTTTGCAGGAGATAAGAACCTAACAAATGGCACTCAGCCAGTAAGTAGAATGAATTCAGCAAGAGATTATGAATCGCTCAAGCTTTTCGTTTACTTCGACTTTCGTTACTCTAGTACACTTGCGTGAAGACTTTGCAATATTGAAAGATATAATATTTCGTTTACTTCGACTTTCGTTGCTCTAGTACACTTGCGTGAAGACTTTGCAATATTGAAAGATATAATATTTCGTTTACTTCGACTTTCGTTACTCTAGTACACTTGCGTGAAGACTTTGCAATATTGAAAGATATAATATTCGTTACTTCGCTTTCGTTGCTCTAGTACACTTGCGTGAAGACTTTGCAATTTTGAAAGATAAATATTTCGTTTTGATCCAGCGGATATGTTTTGGTGAGCTAATTTTACGATAATAAGTGTTAATGATTTGAATTGTCAAAGTAGTCTGAATTAAGAATATAAGAAATGGTATAAGCTGTTCACGGTAAAATAAGCTTTTTGTAAGTCCTGCTTAAGATCTACTTGTATACACTTTGTGTATTCTTCCGCCTTATGTAAAATTAACACTGCTATAGGCCTCATCACTTTATTCATGCGCCCGTCAAGTGAAACTGTGAAATTATTAGGAAAGTAAGTATTTTACAAATCTGCTCATTTTTACACTTCGGTGCATGAAAAAAAAAAAAAAAATAGAAATCGAAATAAATGATTTAAATGGTCACAAATGGTTACCTAACACTTTTGTTCGACGTTAAGATATGGAACTAATTTCCATCCATAGTTACCCACTTTGCTGGCCGAATTTCACTCATTGCGCCCATTAAAATATATGCAGGCAGTAGAAGTGGCGTTTTTTTCTAAGGTTCATTTGAAAAGTGCTCACTTTATCGTGAACAACCTTTAAATATAATTATTGTGTCCAACATTCTTCTGTACGATTAATATGCACGATTCTCAGATGTTTTATGCCGTGTTTTTGTGTATATCTCGTTATATCTGATTACACATTTTGAACAAATTGTTTCTCGAAATCTGTCCTGCTGAGAAAGAACCACGTAGGTTAGTTGTATTTTTAACGTCGTTGTGTTGGTAACAGGCCTGGTATTTTAAGCCACGAATTATCATGTCAGTAGTGTGGCATAGTTTGCAGGTTTTCTTGATGTGTAGTCTTTTCCTCCCTGTTTCACATTCCGCCAATGTTCCATTCCTTTTTATGCGACTCCTACAAGTTATTTTTGGAAATTCACCTCGTAAAATATTCTTGTGGAAAACACGTAACTACTTTTGTAGCGGCAAATTAATTCTTTTCCAGCAATATTAAAAAAAAATGTGTTGTTTGACAGCCACTAGCAAAACGTTTCGTGGTCACTGCAAAATACAAATTTTTGACCTCAGGAAATCAGAGTGAATTTACGTAATTATTTTCCACCGTGAAGTCAGATTTAAAAGAGTTAACTCCACGTTATCGGTTATGAAGAAGTGTTCATTGTGGCCGTCAAGGCTGTATGTACAGTAGTTTGTTCGTTATGAATTTGTTACTTTGAAAGCCCTCTTTATTTCCTTCATTAAAATAATTAAGTGACCTTCCACCCACAGAGGGGGGGTTGATAGAATTTTGGAAAGGGGGGAGAGAGGGGGGCTCGTAGGGGGCATAACAAATCCTCCTAGAAAAAAAATTCTGGCCTTGTCATGAAAGTGCGTAGTGAATGTTTTAAAACTGAACTCAAATAACATCAGGATTGTTTAAAATGCTGCTTTCATTTGATTAACTTGAAGTTACTAATATTATGATGATAGAGTGACCTCTCATGCCACGGATCGAAGGTCTACATCTGCACAATGGGGAAGTGATCCACCCTCCAGCCCCACCCCCCCCCCCCAACCGAAAGTCTAGAGTCGCTGGGGCCGCGGTGATATAGTGGTTAGACTATTCGCCTCGCACTATGGTGAACTGGGTTCGATTTCCAGCGGGATCACTTCCGGATTTTCGCACGTGGGAATCATTTCGGACGATGCCGCTGGTCGGCGGGTTTTCTCTCTCTAGATCCTCTCCTGCCCGCAGATAAAATTTAACTCTACCTTGAAGTGAGTAACTAGCGCAATTCCTGTGTCTCGTTTTTGACTAGCTATGTGAACAAGTTTGCTACGTACCACGCCAAATTGTTATACCAAAGTTTATAAAATGACTTGTCATAACCGCTTTGAATATCACACTTTAATACCAAACCAATATTTGAAAATACTTTTAGTGATAATTCCTTGCCGTCTTTGCTGTCATCATTCCAGCGATTGTGTACGTTATATATATATATATATATATATATATATATATATATATATATATATATATATATATATATATATATATATATATATATATATATATATATATATATATATAACTGTTTCAAACAAAAAGTATTCTACGTGAGATGTATTATGGAATGTTGTTACTATTTTAAGACATTTCGCCGATTGTTTCGTTAAATATATTTTCTAAAATATTATATTAAAATTTTCATGTAACAAAAAAAAAAAAAGAACAAATATTTTGTTTTCAAAAATAAGTTTATATACAAATGATTTCTGAGAAAGTCGCGTCAATTATTTTTGTTTGTAATAGTTATCTTTAAAATTGACGCAGCGAGATGGAATTTCGTTTAACATTGATTCCCCATTTGAAGGGGAGCGATTACCACTTTCGCCTCCCACTAAGCCGAATCGGGTTCAATATCCGGCTGGATCACCGGATTTTCGCAAGTGGGAATCGTACCAGACGATGCCTTTGGTCGGCGGGTTTTCTCGGGGATCTCCCGTTTCCCCCACCCCTTCATTCTGGCGCTGCTCCATTTTCATTTCAATCACCCTCATCGGCTCTCAAGACCTCGGTGTTAAGAGCCGCCCAAATAACTTCACTCTCCATTTGAAGTTCACGGCTGTCAGGTTGGTAGGCGACGCTACGTCTACGTAGTGCAGGCAAAAAGTACGCCGTTTCTGTTGTGTGCAGTTGCCTGAACTCTAGGCGCCAGTTCACCAAAGAGGCAGTCCGCGAACGTGTTCACTGTGGTAATATTACATTGAAGTTCTACTTTATTGATGCACACAAGAGTACAAGAACTGGTATGCTAGCAACATACAGTTCTAAAGAGGACTATGCAGCTGAGCGTTTAAGGTCGAGAAGCGAGGAAGCGATACGGGCGACACTAACAAGCACTTCTAACGCCTCATCGCTCCTACGCGCAAGGCACGCAGTGTTTCCGTCAAGATGCTCTACTGGGCAGGTTATATCTGTAACAGGGGGACTTGAATACACGTGATGGGAGATCACAGATTAATCTACGTGCGAATAATCTTACTTTTCTCTTGCCGCTCAAGGAAAATAGTGCAAGCTTTAAAAATGCGATATTTGACCATTTTCTCGATTATTTTCCTCTGTGAATACACCTGATATGATAAACGTAAAAAAATATATATATAGATAATTGGTTTTTACCTTTTCTGATAAAAATTGTTATTAGCAGAAAATTTATTTACCGATATTCGCGTATCCACGTAATTAAATATTCCACAGAAAATATTTCAGTACATAGTCGTCTTAATAGTTTCATAGTTTTACTTGATTCGAGCGACCGTGCTGTGGCTAGTTCTATGGCATTCTTACTTCACATAGGGAGGAAGAATAAATAAAGAGCAGAAAAAATCAGAAGAAGGGCTTTACAAAGTTCTCAATTCACTACGAAGAACCTACACTATTGTTTATTTCAAAACATCTAATTATCCTGAGAACCAGCAGCATGTATGATACAGGCAGAAAGTCACTTCGGGTAGTCATATCGTAACGAATGTTAAATGTACATTATAGCAGATATAAAACAAACTCACTGGGTTTTTATTCATGGCTATAAGGTATATAGATAGAATCTATTTGTACTGTAGAGAACTAGAATATAGTCCATTCCCCATTGGAAGCAACTTTCTCGGAGCCCTACTAAATATCAACTTGCAGCCCCGTTTCGTATCCTTCCGTCAAATGTAAACAAACATTGCCATGTGATTGCCATGCAGCATCTTTCAAAATCAATGTTTACATGCCATTGTGTGTGTACATGTGTTCGTATACTTTCTCTACGCCTAAAAATAAACATTGAAATGCGACTTCTACTTTTATACCTATCAAATGTGTTGTTTACTGTGTACAGCTTTTCAAAGAATTCTGTCTTAGGTATATTTCAAAAACCATTTCGTACGAATATTCACAGTTTAGGTCTCTAACATTATTTAGGTCAGTTTTATGACGTTTAAAAAATGCCTGAATTAACGATAGTTCTTACGGTTACGTTACACTAACATATTTGTTTTCCACGACATAGAACATTACCCGTAATGCACGTTAATATTTTGCCGCGACAGTGTTTAACACTGTTACAACTGCGGGGCAATGAAATATAGAATTTAACTTTTTGTTATTGATATGTGTTGGCTTATTTCTTTAAAAACACAACCTCAGTTCGAATAACGAAGGAATAGCCAATCCAACGAAAAAGAGACATTAAATTCGAGCACGCAACTTGTGTCGCTCATTTTTTGTCATACAAACTCAAAATATAGCGGTGAACATGCACTCAAATAAGCCTACCGTAACTTTTATTCCACTCATATTTATATGTATTGCTACTTACTGTGTATTAGGTTTATTGAAATTTATTGGGGCTGGGCTTGGTTATTTTGTTGAGATTGGTGGTAAATCACGTTACGTGACTGTGTTTCAAACACCCAGGGCAAAGGTACAACGTTGTGATAAATAAACAGACGAGGATGTAAATAAATAATTTCGTCATAAAACCAGTTCACGTTTACAACGTATAAATTGTTCACATAAATATTTGAAATCACGCACACACACAGATCCAGCGTAATGATCACCACGCAGCCACGTCACGCTATTTCACACGCAGCGGTTTATTAACCACACCGTAACAGTATATTTATTATTGCCGCGGAAACACAGATTTATCACAACCTCGTAAATTGCTTAGGTAGGTTTAAAAAACACAACGTCTACAAACGTGATGCGGTAATTTGAAATATTTTTCGGAGTAAGTATAATTTACGCTCCGTTTGGTAAAAAAACGACACGCCATGTCATGGCTCGCCACGTCTGCCAACTTCACTTTGTTTCTGCCCGCCATTGTATCTAAATATATTAAACTAAGTATTCAAACATTAAAATCTCTTTCCAGTTGTAAATTACAAATTCAAAAATCATTATTTTATCGCGTACTAGGGAAATGAAACTTCCCGAGTGAGAAAGAGACAGACAGAGAGAGAGAGAGCGACAAGCCTCGCTCAGCAGACAGTTACTTCAAAGTTACTCTCTCTCTCTCTCTCTCTCTCTCTCTCTCTCTCTCTCTCTCTCTCTCTCTCTCTCTCTCTCTCTCTGACTGAATTGACATCTACAACCAGTGTAGAAAGTACGCTATTGGTGTATCGAATAAAAAAAATTAAAAACTATTTTTCGAATGATTTTTAATTTTTTTTTTTGAGAATTTTAGAATGACAAAGGATGGAAATTTAAGAGCAATTTCGATTAATAGTTTATTAAACCCTTTCAAAAGATTTTATTTATTGCACATGACTTGTGATTTTTACAAT
This sequence comes from Dryococelus australis, assembly GCA_029891345.1. NCBI lineage: Eukaryota > Metazoa > Arthropoda > Insecta > Phasmatodea > Phasmatidae > Dryococelus > Dryococelus australis. The sequence goes on along the minus strand of CM057003.1, from coordinate 87,494,690 downwards.
ATGATGTCAGTTTGAACGACACTTACGAACACTGCTTAATTTTTGCCCTCGTAATAATTTAAACCGTTGCGAAATGTAGGATTAGTTAAATAAATAAACAGCTGGCTTGTTTTGCGATCAAAAGGGCGAGTGGCGAACTCAGCGTTTGTCTGATGTATTCAGTCCCAAAGGAAATATTGCTCGAGGCAAGTTAGCGGATTGAAATTTCACGGGACTTTTAAAATACACTAGCATCAAAGCACAGAGGCAGCAGTCACAAAGGTACATAAAACGATAAAAATTATGTTTTATCATCCATGGCCATGTTCTGTAAAAATAAATGCGGGGTAAATAAATGAAAATACATTACTGTTTCACGATTTTTATATAGGCATGAAACGTGTTTGCATAAAATTCAACTCTGGAAAACATTTACTAAGCAATATTTGTAGTATTTGTATCTACTTATTGCTATGCTACAGTATTTTTCTTTCTTTCTTTTTTTGGAAAATGCGTAGATTTGGGCCAGTCTGATTGCATCGGATTCTTTTCCCTTCGTGGATTTTCCATCCGCAATCGGTACCTATTCTGTACACTAATTGCATTCACTAAGACAGAGTTATTTATTTGTTCCTGTATATTAAAAATATTAAACTGTTTATTATTGTGTATAGTATGGTTTCCCAATCTCTAACACACACGCTTAGATGAAGGCCATATTTCTGGGAAATACTTGCTTCAAGGCCATTACATTTAACCGTGTAAGCAATTTTCCTTACTAAAAATACATACATACAATTTAAATTCAAATAAAATTTATTTATGTTCAGTTGTATTAACAGACACTTGCGTTATAATCCTAACTGTATTAAAATTTACACAACAATCATAAAAGTTTAAGATATTGTTTTGGATTAGTTCCATCAATGAGATACTTGATATTGGTGTATTGTGCAAATGTTGTCAATTCTGGGTCGAATGTTTGAAGAAAAAACTTGTACATTGGCTTCAGCGTTATTCAGATGAAGCCTAGATCTTCAATTTTGTGTAGTTAAATACAAAAAAAAAAAAACCTATTTACGTAAGAGTGAGTGACGAGATTTAGGCGACTCTTATCAGCGAGGTCTTGAGAGCCGATGAGGGTGATTGAGGTGAGTATGGAGCAGCGCCGGAAGGCAAGATCGGGGGAAACGGGAGATCCCCGAGAAGGCCCGCCGACCGACGGCATCGTCCAGCACGAGTCCCACATGCGAAGATCCAGGGGTGGCCCGGCCGGGGATTGAATCCGATTCGCCTTGGTGGGAGGCCAGCAGGCTAACTTCTCAGCCACCGTGGCCTCCTACTCACGTAAGTATTATTCAAATAGTAGCGTATGTTTTATTTTGATAACGAACTTTTGCTACACGTTTCCAACATTTTGCGGCACACTCAACTGCCATGTCATATCGGCGGAGAATTCGTAAAGTATAAATCTGAGAAAAAAATTATGTAAAGCTGTTTTATTACTACACCTTGAACATTAGTTCTGCCACTAACGTACAAAAACACTGTGTTTGCCATCTTAATCAGCTTTAGAGTTGCTCAAAGAGGAAATTTACTTTAACTTAATGTGTAATTTTTTAAAACATTTGCCATTATAATGCGTGAAAAAAAAAAACTTTATCGTAGTTAACTAAAATAAATAGCAGGCTGTCACGAAAGACACGTATATAACTGTAGGGACTCAAACAGTGCCTATGAAATTGGATATCTTATAGGAAAGAAATTATGTGTCATAAAGTCTCGGAAAATACATCATTTCTGCTGTAAGGTATCACTAAGCTTTATATCATAATAATAAATTCTACTTAGTTGTTTACATTGTAAAATATTCTTCAATACTGCATAACATTCCCTCTGGAATCCATGGCTACACACACACACACACACACACACACAAACCCATATGTAACATGTATAATATAGGCAGGTTGCCACTGAATAAAGTTTAAAGCTGTTCGTAACGTTGTAGGGGATGTTTAAACGAGTAAAATGGTATAGCACACTTAGGTTCGCAGCAGCTGGGAAATACCTTAATATCGACACACATTACGTTCGGTTACGTTCGGTTCGCAACCTGCGCGACCAGCGACATCTCCCCCCCCCCCCCCCCCAATTCACTCGGTCCGCTCCCTTGGCTCCTTTGCGTGTAATACCAGTTAGAGCCAAGCAAGTGCAGCCCTACCCGTCTGTCAGCGGCAGTACTTAGGTGTCTCCGTAGCGCGATCGAACGAAATAACGAAATGAATAATTGTAGCATTCGACAAGCTGGCAGACATGCATCTTTTTTTTCTTCTAAACTACCTTATTCTAAATGTTATGTGAAGTTAAGGCCCGAAGGTAGGGCGGGATTTTATTGCGTCTCGGGGCTAACCCCTTACGTCTACTAGGGAGGAAAATCATGCAAGGAGACATGCATCGCGGCAAAGAGAGATTGGGCAGTCATGGCCTGCACTTTGGGGCCATGACTACCTCCCTAAGTGTACTTAGAGCTAGTCTTAACTATGAAGAGCAAGGGAAAAAACCGTCAAGAGAGACGTTAAAACTCTTGCGACAGAGAAGGAAAAATTAAAAAAAAATATTGCATGCATTAAATTTGATTTAATTTAATAAAATGCTAGACGAGACAGAGTATTTGGAAAACATTCTCTCAGTTAATAGAGCTGGAAAGACGCGCATCTCTTCTACGGTGCAGCTAACTCAAACGCACTCGCAGCTAAAGGCCAACCTAAGAAAAAAATCACTGCCCTGCCTGCATATATTATAACGGGCGCACTTGGTGACATACGCCCGGTAAATTTGGTAACGATGAATGGAAAAGAGTTCCATATCTTAACGTCAAATTAAAAGCGTTAGGTAACAATTTGTAACAACTTAATTATTTATTTCGCTATGTGCTTTTTTTTAGTGTATCGAAGTGTAAAATGGAGCAGATTTATGAAATATTTACTTTTTTTTTATAAATTCAAAGTTTTACTTGATCGACGCATGAATAAAGGGGTGAGGCCCATAGCAGGTTTTAATTTTAAAAGAGGTGGAAGAATGCACAACGTGCATACAAGCAGATTTTAAGCAGGGCTTTCAAAAGTGCTCATTTTAACGTGAACAGGCTATAGGCGGCTTTACGCAGAGTGATTTCCTCGACGCAACTTGCCAAGCCATGGGTTGTTTACAAGCGTGGACCGCCGCACCCGTGAGACATGGTTGACGAAGGTACACGAACACTCACAGGCGTAACAACTTCATGCATTAATGAACAACACAAGCATAAGATTGTTCACGGTAAAATGAACACTTTTGAAAGCCCTGCTTGAGATCTGCTTGTATGCAAGTTGTGTATTTTACCGTCTCATGTAAAATGAACATTTCTACGGGCCTCGTCACTTTATTCACGCGTCGGTCATGCGAAACTTCAATCAACGGAAAGAAAATATTTTACAAATCTGGTCATTTTTGTACTTCGGAGCATTAACAACAAAAACGGAAAGCGAAAGTAATTATTTGAGTTATCAGAAATGATCACCTAACACTTTTTATGCGATGTTAAACCATGGAACTACTTTCCATTCATCGTTACCAACTTTACTGGGCACGCGTTACTTAGTGCGTCCGTTAAAAAATATACGCAGGAAGGATCAGTGACATTTTCCCTAAGGTTCATTTCTAAAGTGCTCACTTTATCGTGAACAGCCTTTACAGTTAAATGCTCTCTCTCTCTCTCTCTGACAACTCAAATGTTCACGCAGAGGACCGGACTGTCAGCTCGCCCTACTTGACGCGCTGGTGAGTTGCGCACAGCGCGAGTTATCGGCACTTCAATGCAGGCTGCGAACATCACAGGAAGCAACTTGCGTCGATTTTCACGTGTTTCCCCAGTTGCTGCGACCTTAAGTATGCAATACCATAGTACTCGTCTCAACGTCCCCTACAGCATGACGAACAGCTTTAAATATTATTCAGTTACATCCTGTACGAATGTGTCTGTGTGTATATACACACACATACACACACACACTCACAATCACATACACACATACACACAAGCTTTGCCCGCAATTTTGTCCACGTGTGATTCCTGTTGTACTTAAATTATTTTTAAAAAGTACCAAGGAATGTCTTCAAAATAGGACAAACATTGTAAAATAGAAAATTGAATGAAATGCAAGTCCAAAAATAACAGAATTGTTGAGGATGTGTATTTTTTCCTTCATTCAGTCTTAGAACCTCCCTTTCCCCCCTTCAGGGATTGGTCTCAAAGAATCCCTATTTAGTACCTGCCTACATTATATAATGAGTATTTCCTCCAAATTTCACGTTTATAGGACCAATGGTTGAGGCTGGGCGTTCATATGTCAGTCAGTATATATATATATATATATATATATATATATATATATATATATCTTTCGACCTTGTAATTTTTTTTAAATTTCTTACTGTAAAGAGTATAGCTCGTTATCATCTGAAGTAGTGAAAAAAATTCTCAAATTGACACCGTCTTATAGAACGTTTTATGAAGCGATCGGCTTTTTTTTTTTTTTTTTTTTTTTTTCCAAGATATTAACATTACCCAACTGTACAAGAAGAATATCAACTCACAGCCTTTTACTTGTAAATAACAAACACACTTGTGTCTAGGTTGAACTGCTTAAGTTTTTCGAATTTTTATGCAAAGTTTTACCTTTTGTGTGTTTGATGGAATCCCTTCAGCTATAATTAAATACATTTCTATGGCATTTAATTCTTTAATTATATGAAGATACTTCTAGTGAACATGTCTTCCTCCAAATGTCGAAAATAATATACAAGATAAATAAAAAATATCTGAAGTGCGAAATTGTTAAAAAGCGACCTCCTCTCAAAGACGGCTCTGAATATTACGTTTTGCCACAGTAAAAGTTTAAAATCACATGTTCTTATATTCAGTTAATAATAACTACATGAAGTATTATAGATTGGTATCAGTTTGTTTTACGGATGTAAATGATGAATACTACTACTTCTTCCTATTTGCATGCATTAAGACTAAATTATTACTGTGATAAAACATAACTCAATGTTATCAATCGTGCTGTTTAATTAATGCTATTCAATAATTTATTTCATAATTCCTGTTCCAGTACCTTATGTACCGGAAATACATCGTTAAGAATAGTTCGGGAGAATGATTACGATACCAGCAATATTGTAAAAAAAAATGTGTTAGTTGGATCATAAATATTAAAAATACGCAAATGTAAAGTTCGTTTATCCTCTTTGTTAGGTTTGATTTATTCCAGGTCGTACTGAATTAATTTGCACTGCATGTTTCAGAGGTGCTTTAATAGCTTTCTGTCTTTATGAAAATATTTTTTAATTAAATTATTTACAATGAATATAGACATACATCCTAGCTGGGATTATTGTACAATTACTTTCTTGCCACAGAATTACAAATTACAAATTCAAGCTGATGGCTTGTTTTAGTTCCAAATACTTATATATTCCCTCTGTATTACACTCATCGGAACACTGTAAAAATTTTTCTGTACCTTGACTAAAAATTATTTTGTAAAACTACAAGTGAATTAGAGCCAGTTTTAAGAAAACATTAATAGGAAGTGTGTAAAAGTAACAGCGAATTTTAACAATCATGTAATGAATACTCAAATTTATTATGAATACAGAGCCACTTAGTTTCGGACATTTCATAAAAAAATTTTGTTGTAAAGATACAATATTTCATTTGTAAATTTGCTGAAAAATCTTTGACAACTAGTTTTTCAAGGAATTGTTTGTAAAGCATACTTTTTTTTTACCTTGTAGGTTTGTGACTCTTGCGTGGTTTTGTCCGTTTAACTGCGTGCCATTGTATTCTTTGCAACCACGTCTGTTGACAGCTAAAGTTACTGGAGGCGTTTTGAAATAAATACGTCTGAAAATTTTGCAACCTTAGTGGGAGACAATCCAGAAAATCCGATGACAACAAAATCGGGAGATAGAGTTTGTCATTGCAACTTGGAATCTATCGTCTACATTCGAAATTCAATTTGGCCACTCCATTGCCAACGGATCAAAGAACATGTAAGGTTGAGTGAGCACTGCGAAGTATCGAGCGGGTTTGCGTGGAGGGGGGGGGGGAGGGGATTTAATGTTGAGTTCGTTTTGCAGCGTCTCATAACTTCAACGCTCGTTTAGGTTTCAATTGACAGCCCTCGTCATGATCGATCGATTGCGTATATAAAACATCTGTGTGGCGTAGTTATGGTGAAATTGTATGCGTTTAATGTAAAAAAAATTAAGAAATCTTAGCACAACGTCGATCTATACTCGTCAAAAAGACAAGTCGAAATACAGAAATCGTATACGGTTGGAAAGATCATCTCAAAAGCAATCTAGTGATAACCATAAAACCCCATATGAGTGAAGCGGTGCCGGGAACGTAAAATAAACATCAAGGCGTCCGAGCGCGTCAACGTAGACGTATTCACGCTAAACAAATGGCCGTGTCCCCAACACCCACACTCCATTTTTTTTTAAGCTGTCTAATTATACACACGCATCACATAAATTTTACCAACACAGAAACGAAACTATAGACTGTTCACGGTAAAGTGAGCACTTCCTAAGGCCCTCCCAACAGGCATTAACAACTAATAAATATATCTTATTGCAGCCTCAGGCTTCAAATTTTGAGGATGGTGAAATGTATACACTGGGTTTATTGGTCACATTGCAATGTTTTTACTAAAAAGCAGCAGTAAGATAGAAATTGGATGAAAGAGAAAATTTAGAACAGCCTTAAAAAAGTGCTCACTTTACCGTGAACAGTCTATATCATGTTTACCGTAAGCTGTCGCAAAAAAATGGGTGTAAATGTACTATTATAAATATCCGTAATATTAAGAGGTATTGTTTTTCTAAAACGGAAATGGGTATTTAAAATACGAAAACGTGATCAATAGTGACCAAACACGGAAGTGAATACCGTAGATACAACAAACTGAACGTCAGCAGTAGAGCCGCTCCGGTCCTAGACCACCTTGGATTAACTGGGATTAATTGATGGATTATCAATTTGATTGAAAGGGCTCATCCTTAATCAGATATTAATCCGATATTAATCCGATAAATTTTTTAATCGGATTAAGGATAAATCTTAATCCAATAAAATGTTATCAAAAAACTTGATCAAATTTTTTTGATGAAAATGTTTAATCAAATTTCTTTGATGGATTTTTTTTTAATTTTGTGTATGGGTATACTTTATTTTTATTATTACTTTTTTTGATCGTGAGGATGGAGTAGAAGGAGATCTGTACGATGTTGATGGTGTAGTGTTCTGGAGGCGACTGACGAGAGTGGTGGGTTGCATTGTGTTATATAGGTACTGAGTTTACTGCAAGAGTGTGCTAAGTGTAATTTTTCTTATTATTTCTAATTATGATATGTTTGTAGGGATGTTGGTGGTAGATAGGCGATTTTTCTGTATGCAATTAAATGTTAGAGAATTCCAAACGACTGCGCGAAGAATAATAAGTGCAATTACTCGAGTATGGAATTAAACACAATGTGAGTCTCAAACTTAGAAATATAATTTACACAAGATAAACGTATAACACAAATATGTGAGTGTGGAATTAACAATCTACAACAAAATGTCCCTATAAATTAATGGTTAAGAGAGATATATATGACGCCTCTCGCACATACCATACACGTCCATCTGTCTGTGAGACTGGCGAACAGAAATTTTAGAAACGTAATCCACATGGAAAAAGAAATTACATGAATCTCCTAAATGAATTAATTAATGAAGAAAATATGTTCCTATAAATTACTTTAATTAAATAACAGTCTTCCTGAACACATTAAAAAAGTTTACACACATAAATTACACGTACCGTACATGATTCAGCCTGTTGAATGATATCTTATGGCATAAAAACTCTGAATACTATTTAAACCAGACACAATCACGTACCTGAAATGATATTAAAATAAGTCCGTTCGTTGTATGAATGAGTAGCACTTACGTAGAGCTGTGAGACTGGCAATGAATAAGTTTAGAAATGTAATCCACATGTAAAAATAAATTAATTGATAAACATGTGTAATAAATTGCACCTCTCCCAAAACACATATGTCCGTTTGTGAGAAGGAATGATGTAAGTATATGATTTGCAGAGACTTATAAGCTGTTACGTGAAGCACGGCCGACGTCCGTCCACCTCGGAGGATGGTGAAGGAATGCCATTAGTGTATGACATACACCAACTTATATACTTGGAGCTTGCGGGCGAATTGAAATTACTGCAAAAAAAGTCTGAATGCGATTTACACACTACTCATATGCATCATAAATTATATCTAGAAAAATGTACCCCTAACAAGCACTGTGTGCAATTTAATTAGCGAAATGCAAAGCCAATGATTTAACACTTCCCTGACAAATACATATTTTCCAAACTCGCATTTTGAATTTTAAACAGACAAATAGAGAGAATGATTTAGAACTTCCCAGATAAAGAGTATCCCAACCTGTATTTTTAATTTTAAACAGACACAATAGAAATTGCATCAGGAGCTCTCCGAATACAACCTACGATTTAAAACAGACACAATAGCGCACGACTATTCTGATAAGTAAAATATATAACGATCTACAAGAAAGTAATTAACGATAGAAAATCTTACCCTAAATGATTTGTTTCAAAATAATCAACTTGCTCGAAGCGTAGAGATTAATCCCTCATCACTTTATATATATAATGGAAATAAATGCACAAACATCCTCAAAGAGAAAATTATTTTTAAAGTAATGGACGTACTACAAATTTACTTAAAGTGTGTTAAATAGAGCGCACTTGTTAACACAAGTGGTATTTTTAACTGCTACGAAGTTTCGTCTACCTAACATACTACGATAAACACACTTTCACACAAAAATTTACATATTTTTCCCGATAAATTAAAAAAAGTGTCCCAATAAAATAGTTTTGTATTAAAATGCGTGTATTATAAATAGTTTATTGAGGCTGTCACTACAGATGAAGGGAGGTGCGATGGTTTCCAGACCATAGTTGTGGTAACCCGCGATCATGGTCTCGTCGATCACCAAGTTTCTATAGGTGCGATGAAGACGTGAGAGAGCTGGTGAGGTATACATCCGTATAGTCCAAGTGTTGATGAGCAACTGAAGATGGTGGAAACCCTCGAGAAACCTCCGCATAGCTCTGCCTGCTTGTAGCCACACCCAACCCTCCCCCTTCCGCCACTCGGCAGAGCGACGTTTCCTGGGATTACTCACCCCTCTGTCCCCGATTGTCAATTTTTGGCAATGTAGTATAATGGCACGCCAACTCTGCCTAGTTGCTTTCAGATCGGGAGGCCCTGCCTGCCCTTAGTCACTCCCTACACCCCCTCCCCAACAAGTTGTGTCTGCAAGCATCTAGGGGTTATTCACCCGTCTGCTCATGATTGAAATTTTTCGCAACTAACTCAAAAAGGCGACAATTGGTTTAGATGCATTCAGATCGGGGGGCTGTCTGGTTAAAGCCACCCCTCCCCACCACTTACCTGTAGGCTTCTCCTACCCACCACCCCTTGTCCAGAAGGACGTGCAGAGAGGTCAAGAACCTCTAGTACCGAAGGAGACTTGCCTTAAAATTGTAGTTTTCTGAAGAGCTCTGCTATCGATCAAGCCAGGTGTTCGCAAAAACCTGCTTTACACGCCCCAGCTTCAGCCCTGAGAAAGCTTTTTAGTATTTTTTCGTGAGTTGGTGGCCGTGCAGTATCTGTTTCATCGCTACGCACCCCTCCCTTGCTTCAGTATTCAGAACACTTTTTTCTAGTGTTGGCTTCCCTTCTTCAGATAGCCGGCCTGTAGCCCTCTGAATGCGTACCCCGAGTGATTTCATCTGACTCGCTGTCGTTTCAACCTTACACAACAGGTTAACTATAAGAGCAGCGAATTGAAAAAAAATTACAAGCCCTTGAAATCAAGTTCCAGTTTTTTTTTAATTCAAACATCAACTTTTAACTATAATCCAGGAAACTTATAAAAAAAACCATACAGAAATACAAGACACATCGAATTCACTTGTTATGACAGAACTGTTTTTTACAAGTATTCAAAGAAGACTTTTTTTAAGGTAATGACAAACACTCATCTTTATTCAAGTTTTAACTAGTATGATGTAAATAATGCTCAAATTAAACTTATTTTTCAAACATTAAAAACTTCCATGAAACAAACTTGTTCGAAGATTTGTTTTAGTTTCAATCTGTTTATTATAAAATATTTATTCGTCTGGCAGACAAAAATACGTATTTCACGTATAGTTTTTCCTAGCCCAAAAATTTAGACAGTTCTATCATATAGGAAAATATAATATAATATCGCTAAAGTTTATTATTCTTTGTTAAGTAATAATTGCTTCCAAATTTATTGTAAACAAATGATTTGTGTGTTTAAAAAGCATCATGTAGTTTTCAACAGCGCGACGTGTTTTTACAAAATACATGGGAACGAGTCATTCTAAAGTCTCATGTACAATATCAGCTAATGGATAGCCGAGAATTGAGTGTGTGCGGGAGTGGACGAATCTTTGGTCTTGAGAGCGATGAGGGTGACCTGCATACGGAGTTGGAGCAGCACCGGACCAGGTCGTGCGCGGGCTGGGAGATTCGCTCGCACGCGGACAGGCGATGTGCATGGCGCGAAGCGGGCGAGAGAATGAAAGAATGCTTCAGAAAGGCATCGCAGTCCGTGGCATATGCAACTATCGATACCCGGCCGCTTTCATCCGCCCGACAATCTTCCCTTCACGCGCAGAGCCTGGTGGTTGACTGTGCACACGCGCGACAGCAAGAGGGAGACTCGACACTTCCCCTCCTACCCCACCCCACCCCACCCACAATATTCGCTCTTCGACACTGGTTCCTGGCCTGCAGCTCGCCTACACTTTACACAAAAATTTTCCTTGACCTGCCACTTCTTGCCTGACTTTCAAAAACACTTTACGTTTGGAGCAACTGGTCTGCATTTACAAGATTTCATAGAATTTTAAGTCCAGTTTTGTAAACCATTTGTTTAATAGCAAAAAAAAATTACATCTGAAATGCACTTTTTTTTAATTTTGGAATTTTACACAGTCAAAGTTAGTGAACACAGTAAAAATAGTTTATACCATAAAAAATTATTAGTTTTACACTGTAAAAATCGTCCACACCTAAAATTTTTTTATAAAATTTTAAACTAGAAAAATTTAATAACGATATTTGTATAGAAAGTTTTTAGCGTGGGGAATAGTAGTTTACTCTCTTAAAAATTAATCATTTTCCAAGAACTGAATCGTTACAAGCATAGAAATATAACCTAGCACAAACAATTGTGAAACCCAGAAATCTAATCTGAGAAACGAATTCCAGGAAATATTATGCAAGTTTTAAGAAATGTATCATGCCACAAATACATTGTAAATAACATTAAAATGGAAACGAATCCCGAATGCTTTTAAGTTCAAAAATTCAGCGAAAAAATATTTAATTTCCAGGATATTAAAACAACGAATTAAACAAAACGACTCAAATGTCTTTAAGCTGAAAAATTCCACGAAATTTTATCTCGATTCCAAGAAATGTAACATCAAAAACAATAAATTACATCACATTTAAAAGGAATCAACTGCAGTATGCAATGGAATACCACCCAAACACAATTAATTACAATATGTACCAAATACACCAAATTATCACCTAAATACGAATTTCCAATCAAATGATTCTATCACAGATACCAATTGAATTACGTATCAAATGTGACGGATTATCACTTAATGTGAATGACGTCAAAATTAATGGATTAAATCACACTGGATTATCACTCAAACACTAATCCAATCAATAAGAGGATTGATTACACAATAAACTGTACATCTAATCCCCATCCAGAAGTTTATTAAATGAAAAAAAAAAACACATCAAATATGATTTTAAAAATTTTATTTAGTATCAGAAATTTTTTTCAAACATTGTAATAATATCTTTTAAGATCTTGATTCTTAACCCAGGAGTCGTGTGCTTTTGAGAATCCTCTCCATTGAACCAAGGCCATATCTTTCTTACTTTTAATGATTTTATCAACCAGATATTCATTTGGAGAAGTAACTTCTTGAAATTCATGTACATAAAATCCTCCTTATATTGGTTCTCCATCATATGTTCCTATATAATACATTCTGGGTTGTGTTTGTCAAATTAAAATAATTTTAAATATTTAAAAAGATAAATTCCCAGCAAATTTTTTCTCAAAGATTCCTTTCTGCTTCGAGATATATATCAATTCCACAACTTCGAACTTTGGTTTTCTTTCGTCGATGACGTTAACATTATTATAAATAGTTTTCATTCAACTATTATCTGTAACTTCTTTGGGAGCCATTTTGATATTTCTATGATATCTGGAATTATAAAATTTAACTATTTCAGGCAAAACCTAAACCCATTTGTACGTCCCCCTCGATGTGAAATATTTATATCATAACTATTTAATCGATTTGGTGTAACGTTCTGCAGCACTCTCTTTAAGCTCCGAATACGTTGCGTAGCGATTAATACCATATTAGGTCATTATTTTCCAGAATGGTGCAGAAAAATTCAGATCCTCTGTCGGTTTGGAGCGAATTGCGCTTTCTCTCTATCAAAACGATCTTCATTGCATCACTCGCCTGTTTCCCCGTTTGTTTTTTCAGAGGTGTACCCCAACCATATTTCAAATAAACGTCTATTTGGTTAAAAAATATATATGTGTATTTTATTGTATGTAGAAAGAAATGCCATTTCACACAAATCGGCTTGAAAAAGATAATTCAAACCATGAGTTATAACTCTTCTTCTAGGATATCTTATCCTTGCAGGAGCATGAAGCTCTTGAGCAATCTTACTAAACTTCATTGGTAATATAACCGCCTTCTTTCAACGCTTCAATAATAGAAACAATTTCGTTTGTATGTGAATTATTCCCAGAGTCTCTTGAAGCGATGAGAAGTTTTAATCTATCGACCAATTCATTAGGATTATTTCAATATACAGGTGAATAGCGGTCGTCAATTTCATCTTTATATATTCCACTTCCTACTATGTATCCTATTAAATGTATTTTCGGGTGATTTTCATCTCCTGAATGAATATTAGCATTCGTTCGACTAATAAGTTCTTTATATTTCGGTAAATCGGTGTCGGAATATCCATTTGGAAATTTTTAAAATAATAATTCAAACAATCTTTGATTCATATCATTTACGTAATCACCTATTTTAATTTTATTGACAGGCAAAAATTTAATAACCAACTCTCCTAAGAAACAGTTGTTATGTCGATAAACAACAAATGCTGTATCGCGCAGAGGTGAAGAATGTTGTAAAGATAAATAACTATGTGTTAATTGAGAATGAAATTGCCTCTTCTTTGTTAAAGGTTTTTCTTCCAATTTAATTTTCAAAGTTGTTTCGTTAGGTTTATTCGACACAGAATGCAATATATCCATTCTGCTTATAACAGGTTTAATATTCCTTCGTTTAAAACATCCCATTCCATATGGGCTTGTTTGATTAGTAAATATTTTTCCTTCACAGCAAATATAACATTATGCAGTTCTGAAGTAGAGGCAGAAATGTTTTGATTAAATTATATTAAATTCAATCTATTTATATATTAACCAAGTAGTTGATTTTCTAACTGTTGCTGTAGGTCAATTAGTTTGAGCTTTTTCAATCTTATCCAGTTTACTTAAAACAACATCTAATTTACTTACAGTTTTAGCTTTCAAATTATTTATAAAATAAGTCATTAGTATTTCCAAATCATTATTTTGATTTCTTAAATCTGTTTGCATAACTAAACCAAATCTTTTATTAATCAGTTCATATTTTATATATTGAATCATTTGTTTCAAGTTGTTTTGTAATAGCATCGTTTACCACTTCATTAATTACAACTCTCAAATTTTCATGCATATCTGTAAGTTGTGTTGTAAAAACTAAGTTTTTTTTCATATCGTTAAAATCCTTACTAAATCTTTTTAAACATTCTTCTATTCTGAATTCATTACTCTGCAAATCAGTGCTAATATTGCTTAAAATGTTTGCAATTACACTCGTGTTTTTATAAATATTATCATTCAAATCAACTAACTTTATTAAGTTCTCTTGAATATAGTTTGATTGCGATCTAAACACATTTAGAATAATAGTGTTCAAGTCTTCCACATAATGTTTATTTACCGTATCGGTCGCTTTCACAGCCATACCCATATTACGTAATATATGTCTGTTCAAATCAGAATTCCCATCGCGATTTTTGATTAAACAGCTATTGTAATGATAGTGTTTATACCACTATTTTCAAACTTTAAATTACTCTGTTCTTCGCCGGGAAGTAAAAAATGCTCGGAGGCATGATATCTCCTTTATTTGCAAAAGGGAAATATCGCATTCCTTCAATTAACGACAAAATAGTCGCTAATCGTTGATATTTCTCTTGTATTATTTTAGAAAACACATATGCATTTTCAAATTTAAGTCTATTCGGATGCTCCAACAACAACATAATAACACAAGTTTTTCCACATTAAGAAGGACCGCTTACTATACAATGTATATTTGATGGTAAAAGAATGCCATGTTTCTATTCAATAATGTTTTATTTTGTATTTACAACTACCGGCAGATGTACATTTTGTGCTATAACCCTCATTTCTATACAAATAGACAGTATAACATATTGTAACATACTAACATAACATATTGTAAAATACTAGTGTGACATATTGTAATGTACTAATGTCACATATTGCAATGTAATATAATATACTAACATCACATATTGTAATGTAATATAATGTACTAATGTAATGTTCGAAATGTATTGTAATGTCCCAACATAATGTATTGTAATGTCCCAACATAATGTACCAGTGTAAGGTATTGTAATGCATCGTAACTTAGTAATATAACATATTGTAAGTTAACATAATGTACTAATGAGAGGTATTGTTATATATCATAACATAGTAATGTAATGTATTGTAATGTATCATAACATACCAATGTCATGTATCATAACATATTGCAACATAGTAACGTAATGCATTGAAACGTAGTAACATAATGTATTCTAATGTATTGATGTAACATAATAATATACAACTAACATACCATACTAACATAAAACTATAAATGCTAGTCTATATACATAGGCTTGCATCCAGTTGAAAACAATGGCTCGTACTAAATGTATCAAAAAGGATGTAGTGTATTGAATGCATTGATTAATTAATTAGCATTCGAATTACATTTACTAAAATACAATTATTGAGGACCAGGTACCAAACTTGGAAAACTTTTGGCACTGAACAATCAAAGGGTAAAATCTTTGGATAATGTGTGTAAAGAACACTATAAGTCTACGATCGTAGAAATGATTTGAAAGGACATATAGCGGATACAACTCTAGCTGATAAAGCAGCAAATATAAGGAAGAATCCATCTACGCCTACAAGTGAAAAGCTTGGAGCTTGGGTTGTTGATAAAGTTATGTGCACATAGGTGAAGAGAGGCATGGGTATAAAATGTAAAATCAAACGAAAAACAAAGAAAGGAGGAATCATTCCATTCCTATTTCCAGCATTATCATCTCTTGAGTCAATCCTCGGAGGGGTTTCGGCAATTCGTAGAGCAGTTAAACCAGAAGGTAAAGGAATGTATTTGAAACCTTATAAAGTAGTACAAGGATGAAAAACTCCAAATGTGGAAAAGAAAATGCAGAAAATACTAAATAGTCTTCCAAAACATGCATTAACAAAGATATTAATTTATTTGTAAAGAAACAGGATGTGCCCTATTTCCGAGGTGTGCATATGAGAGACGATTTACCAAAGAAACTAAATATTCGTGAATGTATGATTGTTAATTTAGATTAGAAACAAAATGAAGGAACACATTGGGTTACAAAAATTAGAAACGTAATTCAATCATTGTATTATGAGAGTGTCGGCGATTTACATCCTCCAATTGAAATATGTAATTATTTAAAAAACACGAAATTAAGGTATAATTACAAAAGGGAACAATTACCAAATACAATCAATTGTGGACATTTATGATTATGGTTTTTGACTATAAATAGGGTATATAAGTAATTTTAATAGTGAAACATATTAGTAATATGCCAATTACGTTGATAATAAATGGAAATTCGTCGCAATCACGTGCGGTATATTTCCCAGCTTTGGAGTTAAATGGAGAATGGCAAATAAGTCTCTTCGAATTCGTTACTTACAACAGCATACCAAACATTGATATGCATAACCAATTATTTACGACTAATATTGGTGAAAAAACATACAAGATTATGATACTATTATGTGTTGGATGAATTTGAAACATTCATTAACGCGCCATTGCCTGAAGATGTTCATTTCCGATTATGTGGAAATCCAAATACATTAACTAGTGCGATGTATAGTAACGTCGATATCGATTTCTCTGAAGACAATTCAATTGCAAATATGTTGGGTTATGAATGGAGAGTATTCCATATAATCAATTACACGAATCATCAAAACAGGATAAAGTTAATATTCTAGGGGGTTCATATTTGAATGATAACCAACAAATACAATACATGAATTCACGAATGCTGTCGCTCCAGGATATAAAACAATTGAAAAACCTAATACATTGATATATCTTCCAGTAATAGTGAATCACGTTGATGGAATAGTTGTTCCAATTGTCCATCAAGATGGCAAACTTATTAATTTTAGAAACAAAGAAATTGTTGTTCGTTTACATTTTAAAAAGCTATATAAACAGTTGCATTCTGTTGTCGAGACAGTGTCCCTTCGCCTAAGCGGACACAAGTTAATCTATTGAAGGACTATCTCTACTTATTCGAGCATGGATTCGCTTATGGAGAGATGGTCAAAACCAAAATGTTAAAACATGTCCGCTTCCCCCAAACATGAGAAGGTTGATCTTTTTAATGGCAACATATTTCTAGCAGACTCGGAAGATTCTTGTGATTTGGATAGTGCTCCAACCATTTCACAGATAAACTTTCGAATCGATTAGAGATATTTCGCCAAGGCAGCTAGAAAATAATTCCTTTTCCGATTCCCAAGCCTCAGTGGAAGCTTTGCCATAACTGATGTATCAGCTATTGACTACAGTGTTCGCGGGAAGACTAAATGATGCACGGATAAATAATGATCAATTAAAGTCTGAAGCGAATTTTTCTCGTTTTTTCCAGAGGTGTAAAGTCCTTTTATTAAGTTTAATAATGGCATCACCCCGACCAGTTAGATTATCCATTTCTGTAGCAGATAAGTACTTGAAATCCCTCACAGCAGAAGAAGGCAGTACAGATATTTTTTATTTTCAAAGCAAAGCATTCCCTGCCCTCCATTCTTCTGATGTGGGTTTAATGAGGATATCGTTCCTTATTTCACTAACAGACTTCAGGAGTATAGTGAGTGTGGTTCTGGCTGGAGACTCCAAATATTGACGTACATGGATGTACATGAGTCAATATCGGCTGTTCACTGTCGGTGCTGCGCACACTAAACTGCCCAAGTTATTGCTGATAAGAAAGCTTGTGTCGATGGAGACTGCCCGGGGGGAATGTGTTTCCACTACGCCCACATAGCATCTTTTTTTTTCCTGCCACATGATATGCCAAGAGAATTGCTTCATATCTAAAACCTCAACAGGTTTATAATATAGAAGGTCTGTCTACTCCTGTAGTCATACAGGATATTCGCAAGTTTGAGGAGTCTACTGTGTTGTAGACAAAGATAGCAATTTAATTGACGAAACTTGCTAAAAGGGTGGGGTTGTACTACCATACGTATTTCTCCTGTACGCCATGAAAAACACATAAATATTTTGGCGATTTGCTCGAGTTGAAATGTCGCTCATTCGCATTTTGTATGTATTATAAATTTATCACGGCTGTTTGGTAGTCAGCTGAGTAAACATGCTCATAAGAAATTTGTTTGCAAAGCATTGTCTCCAGTACTTTGTTAGTGAAGAGAAACTCGGTAGTCATAATATTATTGCCATCAATAAAAGGCTGTTCGCAGTACTTTCCCCACTGGGAATAAGTACTTGGAATTTAAAGAGTACAGCAAACAGCAGAGATTGGGTTTCGTCGCCGATTGCGATGTAAAAAGTTGCCTGAAATCCATGTCCACTTGCTTGCCTAATGATGAAACGAGTAATACAACTACCATCAACCAACATGTTCCATATGCTTGTAGCATTTTGTTGGTTTGTTCATTCCAATCTGGCTTTATCTCAGTATTTCGAGTTTGTGGGTGCTGATTGTAAGTACAAATTAGTTGATAAATTAGTTGAACTTACAAAGTGGGTTCCAGGAATTTACAGCATCATTGTTGTGATGAAACCAAAATCCCCTACTGATGAAGCTAGGTTGGCGGCTCAGAAAAGTTGTCATATTTGTAAAAACTGCTTGGCACAGATGATATTGTGGTCGACCATGGCAATCTGACGAGCAAAATCAGAGGCCGCCCACATAATAAATGCAACCTGAATTCCAGACTGCCCAAAAGACAACTTGTCGCTGTTTTCCATAACCTGCAGAATTACGATGCTTACTTTCTTATAACGTCCTTTGCTGAACATCATGTAACATTACACAATGGATCCGAGGTAATTGAAAATCCTGGAAAAAATAGAGTGATTCGAATGACCCTAGAGAAATACAAATGTATCACAAAACAAATTCCCAATGGGACTGATTGCAATGGAAAGGCACAATATTTCAAGTTAAGATTTATTGATTCATTCCAATTCATTAGTGCATTTCTGGAAACTTCGGCAGGCAATTTACTACCTGCGCAATTGATTATCACCCGCTCAATGTTTCCAGACAACACCCTGTCCGAATTGGTAAAACAGAAGGGAGTTATTCCTTATGACTTTGTTAAGTCACCAGTCAGTCTGATGTGCAAGTCACTCCTAGCAAAGGACGCATTTAATAATGTGATGAGAAGCAAAGGCATTGGCGTTGAGGATTACGCTCATACCCAAGCCTCAGAGGGATGCATTGAACTGCATAAACTTGCTTCAGTATGCCATTCATTACTTACGTGTGGACGCTTGTTTACTGGCTGATGTTTTTGAGAATTTCAGGACAGTATGTTTGGCTCATTACGGTTTTGACCCCGCCATGTACATCACAGCTCCATTTTTTTCATAGAACACTTTATTGTCCATGACATACCCACAGTTAGAGCTGTTGATTGATCCTGACATGTATCTTTTCGTAGAATGTGGAGTTAGTGGTGGCATTACCCAGGTTTATAAAATATGTGCTGAAGCCAACAATGTTTACATGGGTGAAGACTACGACCCCAGTGTGGCATCTAAATATATATGCTATTTTGACATCAATGTGCTGTACAGTTATTCAATGTGGTCCAACCTTCTGATTGGTAATTTCGAGTGGGTTGAGGCTGATATGTACTCTTCATGGGATTTTGCAAACACGATGAATGATGGTGACACTTGTTTTATTCGCAGAAGTTGATCTGTCTTTTCCGGAGGAGTGTCATAAACTATCTGATCTGCCATTGGTCCCAGAAAATGGCGTACCCCGAACAGTTCGCATGAGAAACCTTTTTTTTAACACACGCACCGCAGAAATAATATGTTATACACTGGGAAACACTGAGGCAGTTCTTGATATACATGGCCAAACTTGACTCTGTAGATCGAGTTTTGCGCTTTGACCTGAAGGTATGGATGGCTCCGTACATCGAGTTTACATTGAGAAACCTTGCAGAATGTACGCCGGGAAAGCGACATCAGAGTCGTTTCGAAGTAGGACACGATCTATGGAGTTGCAGAGCTGATAGGACGTACAACATACCAGCAAAGGCAGATTATCGATGAAAACATAGTCCTTGTCGAGATGCCAAAGCATTCTGTTGCATTAAACAAACCTTTGTACACTGGCTTGCCATTATCTACCTTTCAAAATTAACACTCTATGCATTTCACTATCAGTACATGTGTACTAAATTTCTTCCACTGGCTTTACACCTCCTCTATTGTGACACTGATTCCCTAATCTGTTCTGTTGCTTGTAACAATATCTATAAAGAAATTACCGCAGATTTAAAGGTGAAGTTTGATACATCAAACTATGCACTCGATAACCAGCAAGGATTCCCTCAAAGGAATAAAGGCTGTAGCAGGGTGATGAAAGATGAATGTGCTCATCACATAATCACACACTTTGTGGGTTTACACCTTAAGCTTTATGCATACATTGTTGCGAATGAGCAATGTATTCGTAAGGCAAAGGGTGTAAAATCCAATGTGTTGCAATAACTCAGGTACGTGTATTATCGAGATTGCCTCAAAAATTGCACAAGGGTAATGGGGACCCAATATCAGTTCCGTTTGCATTTTTTTATCAGTTCTACACCGAATGTGTAACAAAGGTAGTGTTGTCAGGTATGGATGGTAAGTGGTATATTGAGGCTGATGGAATATCAACCTTACCTTGCGGGCACTATCGAATACCAGATAATATTTTTTAAATTTTCCTCCATATATTAATTTCAACACCACAATTAATTTATAGACCTTCCAGCACCACACACTGCCAAGGACATCAATCTGCCGCCACCACACGCACCTTCTGTTCCAACTCATCATAGCTGTCTGCAATCACTATCGCAGCCGATTATAAACATCATCGCAGCTGACTACAATCATCATCACAGCTGGCTACACCAACTACAAATTGAGTCACCATTCAATGCTGCTGTCATTTGTTTGTGTACGTATAATATAGAGAATATATATCTATCTTCGATAAATTGTTCCCTTGTCAATGAAGAAAATGAAATTTACAGTGGAAACTGCATTCATGTGTGTGTGTTACATTGTGTCTTTGGTGTGTGTGTCTGATAAAAATACCAGATGTGACACTTTAAAAGAACGCTCCACATTAAGCATCTACGAACACACCTCCCGAATGTATCGTTATAGTAAATAGATAGGAAAAGAACACAACAATATATTCTTTTTGTAAATTTTTTGTAAATATTTTTTAATCTCGTCAAACACTTTTGTACCAGTAGTAGTAACAGTTGTGTAGCAATAGCAATAGTAGTTGTAGTAACAGAAAAAGTAGTGCTAGGTTCAAGACGTAAATAAAGTATGATGAAATATTTGTAAGTTTAAATTGTAAAATGTCGCTGATAAAATGTTATGGATGAACTGTCTTTAATTTTGTAAGATTATTGTTGGTAAAAATGTTATTGATGAAATATCTGGTTTTTGTTAAAAATGGCTTGTTTTTGTAAGAAAAATTATTTTTTTATAATTTTGTTGTAAGATGATTGTTTAAAGTATGTGAAAAATTGTTATCTATATATTTGTATAAAAATTGTGATTGAAAGATGACTTTTACTGTGTGTGTAGATGTTTGTTGTAAAGTGAATATTTTTTCTGATCTTGTAAATACTTAGGTTTAAGGATGATTTTTTAAAAATATATTACAATAAAATTTTAAAAAGGAATCGTGTGTGTGTCTTTTTATTTATTTCCCCCCGTGTAACTAAATATTTCCTCAATAATATCTTATGTATAATGAGTGATGAGAAAACAATCTATTGTTGCAATGCTATGAGTGGGTGTCTATCATTATTGGTAAGCAGATGACATATATTTAAATTCAAATTTATTAACTTTTTGCTTGCTTTCATGAATATGTAATTTTCTTAACTTAAAAAACTTAGAATCATTTAAATTAAAATATGAGTAAAAATTTAAGTTTGAAAGACTGGGGGGAAATTGCAAAAAAAAAAAAAAAAATGGAGAATATCAAACATAGCTGAATGAATTAAGTTTTGCAAAGAAACGAGACAGCAGGTTAGTATCTTGAGAGAAGTTGGTCCGCTAAGTTGAATTTTGGAGTAGGAGACACGGCATCCTGCTGGCCAACTTTTGTGACATCTAAGGGAACATATAGAAAGTGAGATCTAAATACCTTTACAGACGAAGGTAGCAAAGACCTCTGTCCTTCCTTGCCTAAAAGAAAGATTCTCCAGCTAAAACGTTTACATCTGCACCGAACATAGTCCAGCAAACATTTTAAATATTTCATTTTACATATACACAGATTGCATTGCTTCAATATCAAACAAGCAGAAGACAAAACAATATAATATATTTAAAATAGTTTTTAAATGAAAAAACTTCAACTCAAGTAATGTAAAAATACCCACATATTTCCCGTGAATTTGCAAGTGTGACATACCTTCACCTCTAGTGATAGCCATGATTTATGTTTTAATATAAAAGTATTTTATCAGGAAAATATAAATTTTCATGTGTTAAGTCAATATAGCAATATGATTTTCAAATCATGTTTGTCAGCTTGGTCTAGAAAAATTCCTCGCAGTTTAAAAATACAGTTTGTGTTAACAAGTGCAGTGAATTTCATAAACATTAAAATTTATTTTCCTTCATTTATGAGTTTTTACCATAATTTAAACACAGTTGCCTATCTGAGGTGCTACATATATCTACTCACAGCTCGACATATGTGCTACTCATTCATAGTTCGAACGGACTTATTTTAATATCATTTCAGGTAATTGATTGTGTCTCGTTTAAATTGTATTCAGATTTTCTTTGCCTTAAGATATGATTCACCAGGCTGAATCGTGTAATTTGTATGTGTAAACGTAAAACATAGTTGTTCATTATACTTGTCTCTCGTGTTATTCATTCATACATAGAACTTGTTTCAAACATATTTCGTTAAAAACTCTGACTTGTGTAATTTCATACTGGCCGGCTGGATTTTGTTTAGTTAGTTTGCAACTTGTCGAAATCAAATGTTATTCACAGAGTAAAAATCCTCTCTCGTGTAAATTATTATTTCTAAGCTCGAGACTCATGTTACATTTCAGACTCACATAATTGCACTTATTATTCATGTAGTCATTTGAAATTTGCGATTCGATACCTGTAACTTACTCATACATAGAACGCTGTGAATTTCTCTTGCATGTGAAATATATTCGTAAAAATATCCTTATCTACCACTAATATCCCTATAAACACACAAAAATTAGAAAAAATAAGAACATTCACACTTAGCTCACCTTGTACTCAACTCAACACCTACATAACACATTGCAACCCACCACTCTGGTCAGTCACCTCCAGGACACCACACCACCATCGTACAGATCTCTCCACAAAAGGAAAGAAAGAGAAAATCAAGAATAAAAATTTGATCAGATGAAAAATTAACCATTTCAGTTAAATTTAACCTTTTCATTCAATTTAACCATTTTGCTTAGCCCTTTCAATTAATTTAACTTACAATTTGATATAAATTTAACCCTTTCAATCAATAAGAAGTGGGGTAGAACCAGCATGCCCCTACAACTGGCTGGGTGGAGCACTGCTAGTGTTTACTCACTATGAATAAATCTAGGTGGAAAATACGAAGTTGTTATACCATTAATTATGGTTTTGGGATTTATGAGGACTACAAACAAGCCATATTAAATGCTAAACAAGAAATTGTTATTCTATTTGGCAATACACATTTGATTGCAATATAGGATAGAGCTGATAACAAGGAAGGCATAACATTTGAATTAAGCAGTGTGGAATTGTTGATGTCGCATATTGAAATTAGTACTCATGAATGTGTAAAGTTTTTAAAATTTATCGAAAAAGGGAAGAATCTATCGACATTTCAAAACATCATTAGAAATGTGAAATTAAGTTTTTTGTTGGAAAAACCGGGATATATTGTCATTCGTTTTCAAACAAATCGACAAAACAATTTAAAAGCTGATAGATCAATATTCGTTAATTGTTCTATGAAAAATATTAAACTGTATCTAAACAGTTAAGCTAACCCCTATGTGGATTTAAATATGAACTTTTCAATGGGGAATTCCTTATTTCGTATGATATGTATACAAAGTTTCAGGAAACATATTATAACCAAATCAGTTAACCGATCATAGCACCTGAATAATTTAAAACCAGAGGAAAGTTATTTGTGTTTGATGTAAGCAAACATGATGACAGAATTACCAATGGTGTAATAGATTCACGAATTCAAATGATTGCAAATACACCAATTCCAGCAAATACCTGAGCTTACACTTTTAAATTCACGAAATATTAGCCAGTTACAATGTAAGTGATAAGCTGGTGAAAAAATTAATCGAGTCAATCAACAACGAACCATGGCTACAATGAGATGTTTTGCAATGTGCAAGGATTTCAGTCTGCAGAAAATATATTTATCATAAAAGAATTAGCTAATACTGTTATGGAAGAACGTACGTACAACTGTATTCAGCTTCAAATCACAGTTTGACTGGAAATATCTATCTCCCAAATACAAGGAAACTATAGATGGATTACTAATCATCACCATGGTTTAAAATGGGAAAGTGGATGTATAGAGTATGAGAATATTGAAGATGCAGAGGTTTCTCGAGAGCTTCCTCCATCTTCAGTTGCTCATCAATGCTTGGACTAGATGGATGTATATCTCACCAGCTCTCTCTTGTCTTCACTGCACCTCTAGAAACTTGGTGGTCGACAATTCTGCGATCGCTGGTTACCGCAACTACGGTCCGGAAACAATCGCACCTCCCTTCATCACTAGTGATAGCTTCGAAAAAGTCTTATAATATACGTGTTTTAAAATAAAACTTTTAATTGTAAAACATATTTTTAATTTATCGGGGAAAAAAATATGAATTTTTGTATGGCAGTGCATTTATTGTCTAAACCCTGCTTCTGTGTTCGGTAGAAAAAAAATCGTAGCAGTTTAAAAATACAGTTTGTGTTAACAAGTGCGCTCAATTTACCACACTTTACATAAATTTGTAGTATGTACAATATTTTAAAAATAATTTTCTCTTCGAGGATGTTTGTGCATTTTTTCCATTATATGTAAAGTGATGTGAGATTAAGCTTTACACTTCCAGCAAGTTGATTATTTTGAAACAAATCATTTGGGGTAAGATTTTCTATCGTTAATTACTTTCTTGTATATCATTATATTTTTACTTATCAGAATAGACATACACTATTGTGTCTGCTTTAAATCGTAAGTTGTATTCGGGGAGTTCCTGATGCCATTTATATTGTGTCTGTTTAAAATTCAAAATGCGAGTTTGGAAAATCTTAATATTTCCAGGAAGTGCTAAATCATTCTCTCTTTTGTGTCTGTTTGAAATTCAAAATGCGAGATTGGAAAATATTTATTTGTCCAGGAAGTGCTAATCATTGTCTTTGTATTTCGCTAATTAAATTGCACACAGTGCTTGTTAGGGATACATTTTTTCTAGATATAATTCACGATGTGTATGAGTAGTGTGTAAATCTTATTCAGAGTTTTTTTGCCATAACTTCAATTCACCTGCAAGCTCCAAGTATATAAGTTGGTGTAAGTCATACACTAACAGCAATCCTTCACCATTCTCCAAGATGGACGGGCGTCGGCCGTGCTTCAAGTAACAGCTTATAAGCCTCCACAAATCATATACTAACGGTATTCCTTCTCGCAGCCGGACATATATGTTTTGGGAGATGTGCAATTTATTACACGTGATAATTAATTAATTTCTTTTTATGTGTGGATTACGTTTCTAAACTTCCTCCTTGCCAGTTTCACAGCTCGACGCAAGTGCTACTCATTCATACATCGAACGAACTTATTTTAATATAATTTCAGGTACACGATTGTGTCTGGTTTAAATAGTATTCAGAGGTTTGTTTTGCCATAAGATATCATTCACCAGGCTATATTGTGTAAGGTACATGTGATTTGTATGTGTAAACTTGTTAATGTGTTTAGGAATACTGTCATTTAATTAAAGAAATTTATAGGGACACTTTTGCTTCATTAATTCATTCATTTAGGAGATTCATGTCATTTCTTTTTATGTGTGGATTACATTTCTAACTTTCCTCCTCGCCAGTCTCACAGGCAGACGGACATGTAAGGTATGTGCAAGAGGCATCATATGTATCGCTTCTTTATTAATTTATTGGGACATTTTTTGTAGATCGTTCATTCCACACTCACGTGATTATGTTATACTTTTATCTCATGTAAATTATATTTCTAAACTCGAGACTCATGTTATGTTTAATTCCATACTGAAGTAATTGCAGTTATTATAATTCGTGTAGTCGTTTGAAATGTGCGATTTGATGCATGTAATTTATTCGTATGCATAACCCTCTGAAAGTCTCTAATGTTTAATAGCGTTCGGAAAAATTGCCTATCTTCCACCAACATCCCTACGAACACATCAAAATTACAAAAAATAAGAAAAATTACACTTAGCACTCTCTTGCACTCAGCTCAACACCTATATCTACACATTGCCAACCACCACTCTGGTCAGTTGCCTTCAGAATACCACACTGTCAACATCGTACAGAGCTCCTGCTACTCCCTTCCCACATCCAAAAAATAAAGAAAGAAAATACAGTATACCCATACACAAAAAAAATCATTAAAGAAATCTGATCAAACTTTCTTATCACAGAAATCTGATCAAAATTTTCATCAAAGAAATTTGATAAAATTTCTTTGATAGCATTTTATCCGTTTAAGATTTTCGTTAATCCGACTAAAAAATTGATCGGATTAAAATCGTATTAAGGATTAACCCTTTAAATTAAATCGATAATCCAACAATTATTCCCAATTAATCCAAGGTCTAGGACCTGTGCAGCCCTACTACTAATGTCTCCATATTTACTTTAGCTTCAGGTTTCGGGAACCAACAAGGCCGAATATATAAGATGTGTTTTTTATCTCTGTAACTGGGAAACTTATTGTTTCTGAGGCAGTTGACCACACCAATTAGATGAATTCCTTCAATTGTGAGAAAGTTGCATCAGGCTCCTGTAACCGGAAAATTAAATAATTCAAACCTTACTGGGAATTGGGGAAGTTACATATGCCACACTTATACAAACCGTGATTATTCACTCTATAGTATTGGCACAAGGGGGTGTATGTGAGTCGTAAAAGTTACGGACTTCAAATCTTCTGCATCCTATTTAAATCATGTTCCAGTATAAAATATTTTTACTTTTAAATCATTTCTTTTATAGGCGTAGTAAAACTCGCGCATGAAGAAAATTGAATACTTTTCGTAAACCTTTTTTTTTTTTAAACCAGAAATTCGAAAAATCTAACAAGCAAATTGTGTCAATTTTGCGGAATGTCTGTTATTGAAAATTCTGTGTCCATAATTTTATGGAGAGTTATAAAGAGTTTTAAACTAAAACTATCTCCCGTAAAATGAAGGAGATTAAATTTAACAGTGAGTCAGAAA
Source organism: Dryococelus australis (assembly GCA_029891345.1). Lineage (NCBI taxonomy): Eukaryota > Metazoa > Arthropoda > Insecta > Phasmatodea > Phasmatidae > Dryococelus > Dryococelus australis. The sequence continues at coordinate 87,467,251 of CM057003.1, read as the reverse complement.
AATGATGGAACGTGATTTCCAATCGGTGCTTGTAAACAATTTGCCAGCCGAACTTATAGGGAATCATACACAACATGCATTAGCCAGTCAGACTCTATGCCTCGTTTCAAGAATTTACTAAAATGTACGGCAACGTAATTACCCGTATACATTAGTGCCCCTCCCCGTATCACAACGTTGTCTTGAAAATTTGCCAAATAAGTAGGGACACCCAAATTTCGCGAAAAGATTTCCGCATATGCTAGATCTTGATAACCTACGGGCGTACCAGCAGTTTTCATTTGCCTATTGGCCGCGAGTCTTTGTCAGAAAACATTTTCTTACTTGACGGGTCAATGAGAATTAAGTTACTCCGATACTGTACGGCCGTGATTAGCGTGCATACACTAAGACGCGTATCCCTAGATCATCCAATCAAGAAAGGGGATCTGAGCTAAAGTGTTATGAAGTACAACTGGCCGTGAAATATTTTCGCGAAACTCGGTTGTCCCTAGATCACGGCGCAACCCAGCCTGCTTTCATACTTGCCGCGACTGCGTGCAAACAGGCGTAAAATAAGAAAAAAAAAATTTTCGACGTTGACGCTGTGTAGTTTCGCATTGTTATTCAATAACTTCGCCGGTAGAACATCCGAGCGCTTTCCTGAAGGACCGCGTGTGTTCGTCATCATCAATCGTCAACTATCATTACCATTGTCATCGTCATTATCTTTATAGTCATCACAACCATCATCATAATAATCACCATCAATATAACCATCCTCATCATTATAATCACCATCAATATAACCATCCTCATCATTATAATCACCCACGTTATAATAATCATCATCGTCACTGTCGCTGTCATCATAATCATCATCATTAACCACCATAAATTGTATATCCTTCTACCACATGCAATATGTAACATTACCCCCAACCAAATGACTAGCATTTATGCATATGTGGAGCAAGTGATCCGGAATAGATTGGAACACAAATGTCACCGTTTCCCCAGTTATTGTTGTTACGTGAATAAAACGGGCAGAATATTAAAAAAAAATAAAGAAGTTTCAATTTCCAAACACCACCAATATAAAAGTTAAATTTTAATAAATACGTTCTTAAATTGAACTGCTTTTCCCTCTTTCCTTGTGATGTCAATGCGAGTATTAAAGTCAGATTTTATGTCGATATATTGTGCATGCATTCATGAGCAGTATTAATTTTCTGATACTGATATCAAACGTGCTCCGTCTTGATGAATACAGTTACAACAGTGCTTTAAGAATTTCAAAAAAAGAGCGATTTGGGATGAGGGGGAGGGGCTGCGTGGGCACTGATAAGAGAAAATGGGACAGAGAGCGTATTTCAACTGCAGTAAGAAGTTGTCGAGTTCTATCATTGCACTCTTTTTACAACCGTAAGTACGATAACCACGTATTTCCAATGCCACTATAATAAAACGTGTATTGGAATTTTGGTATACCCGATTTCTAGCGAACGAAACTCGATTTCGGACATACTCCAATGCAGTGGGTCTTGAAGAAAATCGCAATAATGCGTAGAGGAGACAACGCGGATGCGCACAATATAAGCCAGCAGATCGTTTCCGTAGATATGAAAAACACCAACACAGGGTATCCCGAACAAGGAATCAAGTCTGAAAACAACAAATGGACACGACGACCGAAAATTCGAACTACAATTACGGACAATACAACTTAGAGGGCGCAGACAAGTAGAATGCCACTGTGCTTGTGTGTACTTTCTTCGTTGTCTCGTTCAGTCTTTGCGCATATGTGCAAGTTGTTCGGCGAAGTTTTTTTCGTCTGCGCCGAGTTCGTCGTGTTGTCCATGTTTATTATTTTCGTTTGTTTAAGTTTGTCGTCGTCTTGTCCACTTGTCACGTCATCTTGTCGCTTTTCCGATCTAAATCTTCGTTCCGAATTCCGTGTGTCAGTTTTTGAATGACGACACCACAACTTAGCTTCTAATGCACGCCTTTGTGTTGTTTTCTCTACGCGTTATTATAGGGTCCCTAAAAAACCCCAGTGGAGTATGTCGAAAATAATTTTTCGTTTGATATGTAAGCCCCGTTTCAAGAACCCTTCAAAGAACATATCTTATCTGTCTGAGTTTTAATGCTAGCAGGATGTCTCGAAGGAGACGAATTTGTCAGAAAAGCACAGTTTTTTTGGTAAAGGAAAAAAAAAAAGTATGCAAGCGTTCAAGTCATTCTATGAGCACGTGTTTTTGACTAAGGCTGTTCACGATAATGTGAGCACTTTTGAATTCAACCTTTTAAAAATGTCACTGCCCCTACCTGCATATATATTTTAATGGGCACATTGGCAGACATGTACTCCTTAAAGTTTGAAATACTTTTTCTCAGAGATTACCAAGTCTTAACGTAGAATTAAAAGTGTTACGTAAAAATTTTTGGACGCTGAAATTAAACATTTCATTTTCTGTTTTTTTTTTTTTTTTAATGCGTATACGGTTAAGAATAAGTAAATTTGTAAAATATTTACTTTTCTAATCATTTCTCAGTTTCACTTGACCGACGCGTGAATAAAGTGACGAGACCCGTGGCAGTGTTAATTTGACATATGACGGAAGAATACACAACGTTATCGGGGGTTTAAGAAGTGCTCATTTGACCGCGAACAGCCTGTACGCGTGCTGGCGTATGTACTTACGGGCTCGTATCTTGCAGTCGCGGCTGAGCAGCGCGCCGACGACGTTGGCAACCCTGCAGCGGTATGCGGCCGCATGTACCTCCGGGCTGTACTCTTCTGGCGGGAAGGGCGGGAAGTAGAGGCTGCCGTTGGCCAGCAGCTCCCTGCAACACAGCAGCGCCAACTCAAGCCGTGTCCGAAATGGCCTATTTGGGCCGCCTGTTTTTCGCGAATAGATCTACGTGGAGACTAGACTTCAATATCCTGTGTGTACACTTACTGTCTTCATTTGCCTATCGGACCCTTGTCTTTGCGTGAAGAAAGTCTGTTACTTAAGTTTCTCCGATACTGACCTTCCGTGATTCGCGAGTAGACAGATAAGACGTGTAACAGTTCAAATGATCCAATCACGAAAGTGATCCTGAACTAAATTCCGTATGAACACAACTTTTCGCGAAAAACAGTTACCCCTAGGTTGGATGGTTTTCGAACGGCTTCTAACACAGCGCTACATGCGACAAATTCGGCAACTACAGGCTTGTGGAACTTCAAAGTTATTTTGTTTACCACCCTATCAATAAATAACTTTCTCCCAATCATTTTCACATAACTCTGTTGTCTTGTGAATAACTGATCATATTTATTTCTATATCAATATTCTTGTTATTTCTTTGCTCCCCGAAATTAACATTCCATTTCAAATAACAACCGATCACCAATTTTTTTTTTTTTTTTTTTTTTTTAGCGATTTTAATACAACATACGAACTTTATTTTAAAATAACTGCATGTAGAGATCCCTGATATTACATTTTTCATGTGTATGTATTGTGCAGCGTTTCCACCACAACACGGGAAATAAAACGTAAATAAACAACAGCAGACGATTTTACGGACCTATTTGGAGATTTAGTGTGCTATTTCACCTCAGTAAATTTCAACTCTAAATCCCCAAATATTTACGGCCTAAACTTGGTCACGTGGTCGATTTATTAACCTAAATAATGGTCTCGTAGCCATTTAGGACACGGCTATAGACTGGCGACGAGGTATACATAGGCCTACTATCGTCTTCTGCGTATTTCCCCAACATCAACCTACCTTACGCCACTGTCAAAGTTACATGGTCAAAAGTGAACATCTATACATAGCATAAAACAAAGTCGCCTGGCCGCGTGTGTCTGTGTATCTGACTAAGGCTTCTAAACTACTTGATCGATTTTGATGCGGTTTCCACCATCATTTAGAGAATTTTGTGAGGAAGATTATGGTGTATAATACGTTAGTATTTCATGTAAGGATAGTAGAGAAATGTCGAAGTTTACTAATCAAGTTGGAAAAAGTCGCTTTTCAGGCGCTTACATGGCTTACGCTGACTAAACCATAAGATATACGCAAAATGAATGTCTTACAGAATTGTAGATCTCAAAAAGGCCTACAAAAACTCCGCGACAGCATATGTTTATATTTTAAGGTTGATCCATAGTAACAATTTTAAAATTGCACCCGAGCGAAGCCGGGGCTTGCCGCTAATAGGCTATAAGACGTATAAAACACCTCAAAGAACCTGTTAACATAAATAGCGCCCTAACCTAAAATTATATCTACGCCGTTTATGATTGTCGTATTGGCGGCCACAGAACAGCTACTGCGCACCTTGGGCGCCTACTCTACCCCATTTCCCCTATACGTACAACACACCATACACAAAAGTCAATATGGAGTAGAGCTCGCGCACTAGCTACGCGGCAAACAATCTCCCTGTTTCCCCATAGAATTAACGGTGCACTATCGTCGCATGTTTACACCGGATTTTCGAGCACTAGAGTGGACATATAACCATGGCTTGTTTGATATTGTGTCGTACAACAGCATTCAGAAACCCGTTGGCTTACACAACATTCATTATTTTTAATATGATAGCTGATTAGCAAAACACTGGTAATGGTTTAAAATATCATTTATTCACTTTAAATAGGAATCAGTTATTTTTTTACTGATTGTCAGTTGATAATGCTCCACCCGGAATTTGTAGAAAAAATATAACTAATTCACCAGTTAAAAGAAATCTACTAATTCAAACAGTAGAAAACTAGTTATATATAATTGGTTAATGTAAGTACACGTCTTTTCAAAGTTCGGAAGTCGATCTATTTTTTGTTTAGTTCGGATTCTGTGCTTTAGAAGATAAATATAGTGGTTTCAATGTACGAGGTTATCGATGTTAACTAGTATCCGCCATTTTACAATGCAACGAGACACTGCAGATTTAAATAGTTATTTTTAGTAGCATATAGATCAGTGATAATTTTACTGACTCAATAGTGCGGCGATTCAATGACAAAGGTGGATCTACACCAACAAAAGTTTTGTGGTCTCGGCAAGTTAGATCAAATAATGAGGAAACGCCAAACACAGTTATTACTAGTCAATCTGTCTCTTCAAAATAACAGTTTCATTCTGTAAAATCTCGTTGCAATGTAAAATGGCAGATGTATAGAAAACACCGACAACACTTTTAAAACCACTATATTTCTGTTTTAAAGTACACAATCTGAACTAAACTTAACTTAGAATGACTTCTGAGCCTTACAAAGAAATGTACCTACGTACGCATAATATGTGTATATTTCGACAACATGAAGTACTTTCACATTACGATACTTACAGCCGTTCGCCATTGAAAGTTTATGTTACAAGGCAAATGCGAGACCGTTTATTTCATTGGCAAAGTAACAGAGTTGGTAGAACGCCAACCAAAAGAATCAAGAGACTATGTTGCGTTCTGGGGTGGCGGTTCGATACCAACGACTTCCAGAATTCACTTGTATGTACATGTAATAATTTTGTTTAGCAACAAAAATAATTAAATTATTTATTTATTTATAGAAACCGTAACGCGCGGTTTTTAATCCTTGTGCTTTTTATTAATCGACTATAAATAACTGATTTTTTACTGTTTGTATTTGTGGATTTCATTTAACTGAAGAGACTAGTAGTTTTCTTTTTCTACTGATTCCAGATAGGTTAAAATGACAACCAGTAAAAAATAACTGATTCCGGTCCAGAGTGTTGGGCTTTCCCGCTGTATTATTATGGGACTGACTGACTGAAGGCATTTGGGCGGCTCTTAACATCGAGGTCTTCAGAGCCGATGATGGAGGGCGGGGAAACGGGGTCTCCCAGAGAATAACGGCATCGTCCGGCACGATTCCCACGTGCGAAAATCCGGAGTGACCCGGCCGGGGATTGAACCCGGTTCGTCTTGTAAGGGAAATGAGACTGCTGGTTTTCATTTCGTACTTGAGTTCCTAACTTATTCCATTGAGATAAGTTTGTTTATGGATGTTCAATACTGAAGACAGTTCGAAAAAAAGTTGATACTTCAAATTTTGGGCAGAGGCAAATATATATCGCAATTCGAACTAAACAGGCACTTTTAAACACAAATAAACAGAAATTCTCCATTTACCAATTTGTTTGAGCGCGGGCGGTGATGGGGGGGGGGGGGGGGGGGGGTAAATTCTCCCTATTCTAAACTCTACCATAAAGAATCTCGCTTCGTTACTGACCTAAGTATATTCAACCACGGTTTAGATCAGTCAAAAGAATTGCCAGGTTCACGTGTTTCGATAATGATGTACATGTTTATTTGCATTTGTTTCTGACTTCATATTTTGCATGACAACTATTTCTTACTAAGCGTTACCGACACACACCTTTATCACTTATTTTATTCATATTAAAATTAAAGGAAATATTACAATGTATAGATAAACATTTAAATTAACCAAAAATAAGGTGCTTTTTCTGTTATTTTATTATAATACAAGTACAAAACGCTTGTAAAATTCTCACTACCATATAAATGCGAAAGTGTGTTTGTTTGACTGTTTTTTTGTCCTTCTTTTACGTCAAAACGGAGCAACTGATCGACCTGATTTTTTGCACAGATGTAGTTGGAGGTCCAGAGAGTGACATAGGCTACTTTTTATCCCAGAAAAATATCTCAAACGGTTTCAAAAAATGATGATTATGGATGTACATAGGTACTGGATTAATCTTTTCTTAGGATTACTGCATAAAAAAGTATTTTTAGAAATTTCTCCTTTCTTTTTTGTCTATGGGCTGTCTTATGTTCCTTCCCAAGAGCCGCAATAGCTCAGTGAGTATAGGACCCAATAATGGGGCGGCAGTAGCTCAGTGGGCATAGTACACGATAGTGGAGCCGCAGTAGCCCAGTGGGTAGAGCACCCGATAGTGGGGCCGCGCGCGAAGTAGCAGGTGAAAGCTAGTATAATATAATTACAAACGAAAGTTATACATGGAATGATTTTTCAAAGGGTTGGTTCAAGAAGTGTGAAGAAACGGCGCATAGACTATAACTGGATTATTTAGTATTGGCTCTATGATTTAATCAAAATAGTGCTGTAACATATAGAAACATTTATTTCAATAATTTAATAAGCAGTGCCGCTAACATTGGGTGAAGCCACGTGGGTTTGACAGTTGCGTAGGAAGAACAGCAGTTCAGTGTTTGCGCACTGTGATTGTTACTACGCAGCTGGCACGTACACTCTACTCGTATTTCTTCTACGGTTCCGTCAGTGAAATGCTTCCACTCGTACAGAACTAATAAAACCACGCGATACTGAGTAAGTTTAGCACACTATTCTCTATTTTCACAAATAAATCCTTTAGGCGCGTGATTTTGACCATTGTAGTGGTAATTCTCTAGCCAATCTTGGGGACATGCCCAGATGTCGAAAATCGGTTTACTTTACCTTAAATCTATAACACATGCACCCTGCTCACATAACGTTCACTCTTACACTCATTCTTTAAGAGCGTATGACAAGAGATATCCCTATTCTCTATTCCCTGTTTTTTAACCCCTTTAAAGTTAAACTTTCAATAATCATCCAATGTATGGCGTGCTTGATATTTTCCCAGATATGCCGTCTATTACAAACGTTTTGTACTTGGGCTGACATGAAAGTACCTTATTTTTGATTAAACTGAACTCTTACTTGTAAGTGAAGTGAAGAGAATTGGACGGCTCTTAGCAGCGAGGTCTTGAGAGCCGATGTGGGTGATTGAAGTGAATACGGAGCGGCGCCAGAATAAAGGGGCGGGAGAAACGGGAGATCCCCGAGAAAACCCACTGACCAACGGCATCGTCCAGCACGATTCCCACTTACGAAAATCCGGTGACCTGTCCGGGGATTAAACCCGGTTCGCCTTGGTGGGAGGCGAGCGTGCTAATCGCTCAGCTCCCGTGGCCTCATCTTACCTGTAGTCTATGTATAAATTGCAATATTACATTTATAGCTAATATGATAAAAAACAGGGAGAAAATATGTGTGTTGGTAATGCCTAGTAAGAAATATCGCTTTTGTGAAATATTATTACGCTGAGTGCTCCACATGCAGCGCGTTGGCCCTTTGGTGTAGTTTTATTGTCTTGGTTAATATTTGCTTGCATGCAGCAGATAAATATCCTGAACGTATTACTTCGCCATAGCTTCAGAAAAGTTGGAAATGACGATGAATAGACTATAGTTACTGCAGATGGCCATAGGCCATGATACGTGGGTGCGAACGAAACACACGTGCCTTGCTTATAGTGTACGCATTTGGAGGCCAAACTGGATCAAGTAAAAAAAAAAACAGCTTATAGAACGGAACGGTTTATGAAATGTTCAAAAGCAAGCATATAATAAAAAGGGTGAATATCTTTGCGGTTATTTGCGGCGCCGCGGGATTATGCCAAAGTATTTTGAGGAAGCTCGGCCCCTCAAACAAACTGACAGTCATTAAGATCGCCGTTCACTGATATGTTCAGTGTTTTATATTTTTACGAAATGCAAATTCAAACTGCGTCTTTGTCACACAATGACCATTAAAAATCACAGTTTTGGTATTTACGGGACGTACAAATATTACAACCTAACTAACTTATCAAAATGGGATGATTCCCTTTTGAATTAAATGCCAAGAACTTCAAGGAATCTTTAAAATCGTGCCATTGAATTTTTTTTCTAAATTTCTAAAAACTGCATTATTTAAGGAAAGTATTGAATGTTTTTATTTGTAGCAGTATGTGGTTTTTTCTAAAGAAAGTTTTTCTAAACACCCCTTGAAGTGAACTCAGACATGACCTTTCAGTCATCCTTTTCCGTAAATGATTTCCTTTGATTTATTTGTACTTCTGAAAGCGCTAAAATTGTGATTTTTACATTCCATGATGTTACAATTATGTAATACTGTTTATTTTACGTGACGAAATAGTATAGGCTAATCACAGTTAATTATAGGCAGTTCACGGTAAAATGAGCACTTTTGAATACCCTGCTTAAAATTTATTTGTGTGCACGTTGTGTATGACTCCAACATAGGTAAAATTAACAGTGAAATGGGCCTCATCACTTTATTCATGCGCCGGTAATGTAAAACTATGAAATTATTAGACATGTAAATATTTTAGAATTCTGAATATTTTTACAATTTGATGGATTAAAAAATTCGGAAAGTGACAGAAATAATTTAAGTTATCATAAATGGTTACCTAACACTTGTTATTCGACGTTAAGATATGGAACTACTTTCCTTCCATCATTACCAACTTTACTGTGTGCATGTCACTCAGTGAGCCCGTTAAAATACATACAGGCTGGGGCAGTGACATTTTTCTAATGTTGATTTCAAAAGTACTCACTTTATAGTGACCAGCTTTTAAGCGCTTTTGAAATAAACCTTTCAAAAACTTCACTGTCCCTGCCTGAATATATTTTATCGGTCACACTGACTGCCCCAGTAAATTTGGTAACAACGGAGGGAAAGTAATTCCATAACTTAACGATGAAATAAAAGTGCTAGGTAAACATTCGTTAATATCAAACAATTTTTCTTTTTGCTTTCAAGCTTTTCTTTAAAAGAAAATACGCATAAGTGTAAGAATCAGAAATTTTGTAATGTGTTTATTTCCTGACATGTTGACTGTTTCACTATACAGATGTGTGAAAAAAGTATTCATGCACATGGCAATGTTAATTTTACGTCTGGTGGAAGAATACGCAACGTGAATACAAACATGTCTTAAATCTCGGGTTCACCCCTTTTGCAGAATTTCTTCGTTTTCACGTCATACTTTCAGATTCATAGTAATTACTGGCAATGTACGGTTATAGAAAATGTATAGAAAATTACCTTTCCACGAATTTTTTAATATTTTGTGCGTAATTTTAATTGCGTGTTAACTGCTTGTTGTAGAAAGCCAGGAACGTATTTGTATTCTATCAATAAGATACTGCGTTTTTGCAAGCTGAAATAACACACGGTGAAAATTAGATACAAACGTATTTAACAGTTGGTATAATACGCCTGAAACTGAAATAATGTCACGAAAGTGACGAAATTCTACAAAAAGGGATGAAGCCAAGTCTTAAGCAGAGCTTTCAAAATGTGTGTCAATATTCCTTGGACAGCCTATTGTAAAATTCACAACCTATTACGCGTAAGTCTGACAGGATTTTAGGTTACTAATAATGCTTAATAAACTACTCTTATTTAAATATTACTGCTTTGAAATTTCAAATAAAATATACAAACCATAAAAATGTAGGCCCTCCGTAAAAATGGAAATTTATTAATTTAGCGCTTAATCGAAAACGATTAACCTCACCCACCCCTCCGTAAATAATTTAAGAAAAATTGGTGTCTATGCTTGTGCGATTCAATACAATATACAAAACGAATATGCGTTATTGAGTAATCATTTTAACTTAAGTGTATAAAACAGTAGGTATTCGTCGACAACCTTTGTTGGCGGAGTTCCCGAAAATTCTTTTAAATGAAAAAAAATTCCACCAGAACATAATCCATGATTTTGAAAGACTTGCAATGGAGTTAATTAATTTAATGAACTACTATGTTGGAAATACGCCACTGCAGAGATATATGTACGTCGTATAAAACACAGAGTATGATAAAAAATGAAACAAAATAAGGTTGATAACATTTAACGAATTTTTATTTTGCGATTCCAGGTAATTGTAAAGGAAGTAAAATATTATAATCTAAAATTTAATTTTATCTTATGACATAAACCCGTGTTAGATCCAGTTCTCGGTTAACTGAGCTCTTTTGAAAGTTCTGATTAAAATATACTTTTCTGCAATTTCGTATCCTTTTATTATATGTAAAATAAACATAGCCATTTACCTAGTTATTATATTCATACTACGACCATGAGTGGCTGTGAAATGAAGAATATAAATACGTTATTAATTTTACAAATATTCATCTTATGTGCATAAAACAAACAATATCTAAATAAAATGTATCCACCGTCCACAAATTAAAACCTGACTCTAATAATACAACATTAATACACGGAACTACATTTTCCACAGAGCTGCCAACTTTGCTGGGAATACACCAGTCGTGTGCCTGTTAGACCATAACATGTGGTTAAGTAAGGTTTTTTTTTTATTCCAAACGTTGATATCAAAAGTGCACAATATTCCCCAAAAAGACTTGTTGTTGGGGCGGATTTTTTTCCCTTTAGATCTGTTGTAACTTCTGTACTGCAGGGTATAAGATAAATAGCTAAGGAGAATTTTAGTGATTTGGTTTTGTTTGAATACTCGAGCTATAAAGAAACCGGAGAGTCCAATATAGTGAGCAAGACCTAGCTTCAGGCGCCCTTTTGCCTTGGGTAATTTTTCCACGTTCGTAGAAAACATGCAAGGGAGCCATAACTGCGACCGTGGCACGGGAGTCAAGTGTGCCATCGCCTCTACGAGCAAGGCTCAGAATCGTCACCAGGCTTTTCGTCCTGATACATATAAAACTCAAGGCACCATTTTATTTGCTACTGTTTACCTCCTTGTTTTGTGCCTTCGGCTGCCAAGTGGTAAAGTGAATAATATACATAACGTGAATTTATAATGCTGGCTGCCAGTTTTATTAGCAGCATTGACTCTAAACTGTTCTCTACAGTTGCTTACACACTTTCAATCAGCTGAAACGCTGTGCGATATTGGACAACAGAATTATTTACATTTACAAAAGTAAATATCTTTAAGAAAAATATATGAAATTTAAATCGTACGGAACTAAAACATACGTCTACACAAATTGGTTCTCCTATCTTGAATTGTGTGGTTGGGATAGGATTATAAATGATCCCGTAAGCTTACTCATGGTGTATTGAGAACAAAGTAAAAAATCAGCCCAGAAAAATAAAAATTGGAAGTTTTGAAATAGATCGATTGCAGAAACATCGAAAACACCTTTCACGACTACGACCCGTCTCTGTCACCTGTTTCAAATGCTTTGGCGCTAAAAAAAAAAAGTTTGTTTGCCAATACTTTGAGTATTATTTCTAGGTGTGTTTCTTTAAGCTGTGTTCGTTAATTCTCATGAAATTCATTTCACGGCCATGCCGAAATATAAGTCGGATTCGAATCACTTTCTCAAACACACTGGGAATCGTGTCGAACGTCGCTAGTCAGCGGATTTTCTCTGGGGTCTAACGTTTCTCCCATCTTCGCACTCCAGCGCTGCTCCATGCTCACCTCGCTTCATCCTCATCGCCTCTCGACTCCTTTGTTAAGAGCCGCCCATAATCCTAACAATAATGGAAAACCCTAATGAATGCAAAAGGCTCCATTAATAACTACGTACTGAACTCGGAAGTAAATGCAAAGTTGCTACTTTCCACGTATACAAGTAAACCCATATCATCGTTTCTAAAAATTCATTTTCACATTCAGGCAAAATAATAAAAATGACATTACAGTTAGTCAATATCACCTTCAATTTTAAAGCCAGTTCCACAAATTACAAAATATGCAGTAATGGACAGATTTCGCACTAAAGTTTAACCAGAATCGTGGAGTGTTTATTCTCTTGAAGTTAGCACATACGCCAGCGCCATCTAAATATAATTCCTCGTTAAATTTACATATTCCCTTAAACTTTTATAAATTGTTCTTATTCGGATTCCGACACATCATAGTTCGCAAAATACAGAAACATATTTATAAACGGTAGAAAGGATAGCGATAGCTGGAACAAAATTTTTTTATACTTGGAGCATTAACGAAAACGAAGCAAGAAAATATGAAAAATTTATTAACGCAGTTCGCAAATAACGGAAAACATTCAATTGTATTTGAATATCACAGAAATTGACTAACGCAGTGTGTTAAAAATGACATGCAAATACATTTTGCCCCCCCCCCCCCTCAACACACCAAACTTTAAGGCGACCATGTTCCTTCGCACTTGTTCTAGATAATTTCTATCTACTACCGTTCACTCGATTCTTATTACTGAACCAGTTCAAACAGAAGATCTAGGAACAAAGAGGTAAAGACAGTATTATAAAGATATGTTTCCTTCTTGCCATCATATTCAACAGAATAGAAATGTAATTTCGAATTTATACGGGAAAATGCTTTGTTTGAAAACGTAATTTTCTACTCTCACGAGACAATAATACGGGGAATATAAATGTTCTTTTCTTCAGCTTCTTACTTCCAAATAGTCTAGAGCGTCCGCGCTGTTATAAGATTTAGAAAATTATAACCCACTTTTGTTACAGTCAATTAAATCTTCCTCTGCTTCCAACGAATATTAGCGTTCTTTCTATTTCTTGTGTAAATACTCCCGGCATTCATTCCGACAAATTAATTTTTTATGATAATAGCCATTTAGCACTGGCGCGCTGAGAACTGCCCGCCGCTGCAATAACAAATTTACTTTGCAGACAGAGCATTAAGTCTGCCTAGCTTCACGGCGCCATTTAGTCGGAAATTAATTCCCCAGTTTCAGGAGTGTTAAAAACTCTATTAACGGGTTTAAATCAAATTGTTCATACAATACCAGAACGTGTTGGTTAGAGATAAATTACTGCCACAGATGTATTAAATTCCTTAGCGCGAGAAAGTGAGAAAAAATTACCAGAAAACATTTACTTGCAAAAATATAAATTTAATATTGTTTACGCCGATATACATTCACAATTTTTTTTTACGGAGTTAAATCTGTACAAACATTTTCCCGAAGTTTTTGTACGCATTTACAGGGCTGGTTAATAAAATCGTTCCACCTTAAACGAAAACTGACAAAAAGACTGTGGCCAAAATTATGTGTGCACAACAGATATTAACATGTATATTTTTTTGGGTCGGAATGTTAAGCCAACTATCATATCTGCGTAGCTAAACAGTATCGAAACCACCAATACAAAATTCAGCCTAAATAATAACCCCAAAATCCTGCTCCTAAAAATCCATTACTCAATATAAGTCAAAACATAGTCACTCCATTTTCTTGAGAATTTACAGCAGGAGGCACATGCCTTTGAATTCGCACCTCGGGAAATATGGCCAGGCACTGCGTTTCTGGATTGCCTTCGAATCAGTTTATTCAAATACATTACACTTTGTGATGCTGAAGTTAAATATGTTTTCCAACAATAGATTATTGATAAACGGATTAACATTGACGGAAATGTTTGCTTGGTTGTGCGCTCCCAAGATTCGCCGTTTTCAAGTAATTCATGGATGGAATATTTCATGCAGGAGCACTTGAGCAATACACATTACACACGATGTTACCTACAGGGTTTTACTGTGTGGCCGTTTGATTTACAGACCTGTAGTGCTTGAGTTGAATAAATTTGGGTAAACAGAATCGGCTTTAATTTTTTTTTTTTATTAATGCAGTGTTGTTTAATCTGGCACACTATAGATTTAGAATTATTCATTCAATTCTTCGAGGTCAATAACATTTACAGACATTTATAGAAAATCAGAAATAAGTCACCGATATCGACTACTGCACAAACGCCTGTGCCATTACTCTCTGTATTACTTTTTTTAACGTCCACACCGTAGCAGACACTCTTATCGCACAGCAATGCGTTCGTTACTGATCGTCTACCAGCTTGTAATATTACTAGTTGACAATGTCCCAATAAAATGTTTCTTTCTTTTGTAGCGCAACATACAATCCATCGTGTTCATTTGAGCAATTTACACTGAATGCTGCCAGTGTAATATTGCGTTGCAGTGAGTGAACTACGGGAAAACTGGCGTCAACTGCTACGCAGGGCCCCGTTGTGAACCACCTGTCTAACCAACAGCCGGAGAGGAGACCACATATGAGTTTGTAAACCAACAAAGCATAGCATCGGGCCGAAATGGAATTCATCAACTATCGGAGAAATTCGCGAAAGAGCGACAGAAAAATGTGGGTCCAACTTACCTCAGGGCTTTACTGTATACGTAAAACAAACCCCGAGCAGACTCCGCCTCCGGAGCACAACGGGATCCAATCAGAACGAGTTACGTCAACGCACTCCCGTGGTGGGGTGAGAAAAGTGGACTGGCTACGAGGGCTGTCGGCGAGACAGTCTGCGATTGTCACCCGGCTGAGCAGCTGAGGGTCTTGGTGCGGCGGCGGCCGAGGCATCTAGACCAGGGTGCGAGACCTAGTGAGTTCCTCTCCATCAGGCTTCTATTTACATCTAACTGAACCTTCTCTGTTCTCCCTCTATTCCTTTCGGCTGCTTTCTATGTAATCTGGGAAATTGTATGACTGCTGATTGGCCCAGTAAATTAATAAGTCACTCTTTAATTAGTTAGACTTCTTATTAGCTTCTCCTGCTGCCTAATCCCATACTTCAGTAACCTTCTAGTTTATGAGCTAGCTTAGCTTAGTTCATAACACAACGTAATGTTACGTTCCGGGCGTCGTAATAATAAGGGTGACTGATAAGTGCCATTTTGGATTTAAGTTTTTTTCTCCGAATCCTGGCAACAGTGAATGTGTTGTATGTTTCGCATACCAGCAAGGCATAGGATATAGCTAAGCACACTTCCTGAAATCTACATGATAGGTAAGGCCGCCTGTTTTTCGTTTGATTACTTGCCGCTTGTCTTTGTGAGTGAGCCAATCGGAATTAAGTTTCTCTGATACTGACCATCCGTGAAACGTGTTACAATTGTAACGATCCCATCATGAAAGTGCTTCTGAACTAAAGTGCTTTGGAACACAACTTGTCCTAAAATCTTTTCGCGAAAAAGACGTACCTCTAACGAACGGAGTTTTCCTTCTGGCATTTCCTCTGAAGTTAATCACATGAATAATTACTTTTTTTCTTCTCAGCTAATACCTGCTAGAAAGTAATGAATACAGCGAAACTGCAACAATTTCAAAACGTTCAGGAAAGTATTATTTGCGCTCTGTTGCACCAGAAATTTTAATTCGACCTCCGAAACAGAAGGCACAGCGAGAAAACTGCGAAGTCCAAGATGTGAAGGGTTCAATCCCTCTTAAATGAAACTTCATTTGACTCCGTTGAATTCAAGTATTGTAAAATAACTTCGGCATGTCTCAAACTATTAGAAATGGTATGCTTCCTTATCAAATAATTTCACTGGTATACTGTATTTTAATAAATGTTATATTTCATAATTTATATATTACTTATAATACATAATAACACATGACATATTAATATTAGTTGAATCATTTATACAATTTTTGTACAATAATATACAGTAATCAATTAAGTTATTAGTTCTTGAACGTCAGTCGGAGAGTTTCACACTGATCTACAGAATGATTCACACTATCTGTATCACCCCATTTTCTCGGAAACAACACGACACACCAGGGATTCGCGAAAAATATTTAAGTACTATACATTATATGAAGCATAAAGTGGTAATAATTCCGTTCCCCAGAATATACCGGAAGTAGGAGTACAGGGGTGAGCGTTGAAATTTCAAATGGGAACGGAGGCCGTATAAGGTATCGTTGGATAGGAAAACAAACATTTGCAAAGGGTTTTTTTTCTGATGTTCATAGTTTACGCACAACCAACCAATCCAAATTGGACACACTAAACTGTGCACCGTTACGGTATTTCAGGTTGGAGTGCGAGACTCGCTTTGATACTAGCAGTGACCTGTTTGCCGAACTGCACGGACCCGTTCAGTAGGCATTAGTAGACAGTTTCCG
The DNA here is from genome assembly GCA_029891345.1 of Dryococelus australis. Classification (NCBI taxonomy): domain Eukaryota; kingdom Metazoa; phylum Arthropoda; class Insecta; order Phasmatodea; family Phasmatidae; genus Dryococelus; species Dryococelus australis. The sequence continues at coordinate 87,450,551 of CM057003.1, read as the reverse complement.
AAAAAAAAAACTGTGAATATGGCAGCACACCGTAGCAAGCAGATAAGTCATCTACCACTTACAGGTACAGCAGGTTTTCCATGCACGTTAACTGACAATCGAAAGTTCGTTGTGTGTGGTGTCTTGTTTCAGTGTCAGAAATTGTCTGTCCGTGGTGTTGCTGTCTGAATGGAATGCCGTTTACAAACGGAGAAGCATTGGACATGCTGATGACACTAGGGGAATGTTGTTCGAACTACAGAGCAGCTACCCGTTTTTACATAAAGATACCCACGGCGCGTCCATAGCTCGTACAGTGTATTCCTGCATCTTGCATTGTCGCGTGCGCACAACTGGGCTAGTGCAGCCGACACACAACAAAGGCCGCGACTCAGGATAAATGTTTACATCCTCACCATGTACATCTGCACCAAGAACTTGGGGGAAACGACTTCCCTAAGCGCATTTATTTCTGCAACTGGTACCTGAACAAGGACCACGCTTTCCTTTGCATAATTTTGTGGACCAATTAAAAAACTTTTAAGAGTAATGGTTACGTTAACATACATAATGCCCAGTACTGGTCTGCATTCAACCCACATTAACTACCTCAAGTGGATAACCAGCATGTGTGGAGCCTTAATACTTGGTGTTGCCTTCTCGGACATCGTGTTATAGGACCATATTATTTTTGATGGGGCCATTGAATGGTGCAGCTTATGCAGACTTCCTAGGAAATATTCAGTATCAGCTGATCGAAGATGTCCCGCTCGCTCTGGGATCAACACTGTGGTTTCAACAGGATGGCTGTCCTGCACACTTTTTCACGCAGAGCTTGGCTAGTTGCTGACATGTTACTCCCCAGATAGTGTATTGGGCGAACGGGTCCTGTATCTTGGTCACCATGTTCTCCAGACTTGACCCCAAATGTCTTCTTTATGCGGGGGAGCATTAAATACGTCTGCCGCGTGCGTCCGACAACGAGGGAAGACATGAAAGACAGAATCAGGACAGCACGTGAATCTCTCAACTGTGCTGAAGTCCGCCGAGCAACTGCGAACGTGAGAAGTTTCTGGTGCAGCGTGGTCGACATTTTGAAAACTTGCGAAGAGTGCTGTGTTCGAATGGGTGTTCCCAGTTCACAGTGGTTTTCTCACACCATACCAGTATTTACATTACACTCGATTTCCTTTTGATTGTGCTTAAACTAGATATGCACGCCAGAAAACCAACATGTTTAGTTGATTTCCTTTTGATTGTACGTACGACAAACACGTTTTTCATTCTATTCATTAGATCGTGCGTAAACTACGCACGTCAAAAACTACAGGCATGCTTAGATGTTTTTTATTTATTCTGCGTAAACGATACGCGTCTCAAAAAAAAAAAAACTCTATTTGTAAACATTGTTTCATTTTAGACGATTTATCCAACGATACCTTACACGACCCCCGTTACCATTTGAAATTTTAACACTCACCCCCCGTATCCGTACTTCCGGCATGTTATGGGGAACGGAATTACTATCAATCTATGCTTCATATAGGATACAGTTATCAGCGCTTTTTCGGGAAGCCCTGGTGTCGTGTTGTATCCGAGAAAAAGGGGTGATACGGCTGGTGTGGATCATCCTGTATGTATACGTCTGGTAGTTGGCAAGCATACTGTATAATGTGTTATACAGTAAGCCAAATTTTTCTAAGAATAAGTGATCACCCAGGGTAGGTATTAATTGTAACAAATTTAGCCTTCTTTGAACCGGAGTATTTTTTAGTATACAACGATGTCCCTGTCTGTTTTCTTTGTAATATAAGAGGTGTTGGTATAAATGAGACACAGCTTTAAATATTTTGCAAAATTTTAAATCATTGCGTAAATAAATAATTAAAGAACAGAAAGGATTTTTTTGGTCGTAGCTTACTAAGTTTCCAGTCTAACCTGTCTCAAAAGTCACGTGCAAAGAGGCCAAGATGAGGCGATAAAGCTTACGTTTACCGACGTGAGAAGTGTTTGAAACCACGTCGAAAGAATAGTAAACGGAAACATTTACGACCATTCTCGGTCGAAATGGACGAACCTGCCCCTTCAGAAACTTTTATGACACGATTCACAAGTGGGAACTGCGCAAGGAAAAGCAAGTCCACGCCATTCTATTTAGTGAGCGAATTTTCATTGCCGTGTGTAAGAGTGAGTGGAGAGTATGACGAGATTTTCAGAAATATCGTAGCACAGAATGAGAAAAAAATAGACGTATCTTAATCCATTCAGATCCAGTATACACAGTTGTGTACATTACGCACGTGTACAGGTGTTTTTTGACGATAAAGTGAGCACTTTATAAATGAACCTTAGAAAAAAGTCACTGCCCCTGCATGCATATATATACATATATAGAATGTTACTCAGTGCGCCCGTGTGTGTGTGTGTGTGTGTGTATATATATATATATATATATATATATATATATATATATATATATATATATATGGGTGCACTGAGTAACATTCGTACAGTTAAATTGGTAATCATGGATGAAAAGCAGTTCCATATTTTGACGTCGAATAAAAAGTGTTAGGTAACCATTTGTGATAACTTAAAATTATTTCTTTCGCTTTCTGTTTTTACTTCATCGAAGTATACAAATGAGCAGATTTGTAAAGCATTTACTTTCTTAATAATTTCACAGTTTAATTTAACCGATGCATGAATAAAGTGATGAGGCCCATGGCCATGTTAATTTTACATAAGGTGGAAGAATACACAACGTGTATACAAGTAGATCTAAAGCAGGGCTTTCAAAAGTGCTCATTTTACCGTGATAAGCCTATAAGTAATTTTTGGTCTGTACTGTACACTGCGAGGCTCAGTGTCCAATGATGTTACCTGTGGGTAAATGATTCGCAAACCCTTTTACACGCCCAGGCCATAATTGGTTCATATTCGCAAATCAGCGCCTGATAACGTAATCGCCAGCCTGCATGATATCTTCTGTAGCACGCGGTAGCCAATGAGACACAAGGCCTATTCCCCGAGACTCGCGCAGCCAATCAGAGAATGGATATGCGCTGTTATGAATGGACTTTAATAAAACTTCGCACTCGGAAACCGACCTCACACCTTCAGAATAAAATCAGGACGCCAGGGATTGCGTCAAAGTAGTGTGAAAAGGGCCAGCAGTTATAAAACCCTCCACCAACCAGGGAAAGAGGCAGTTATGCCAAAACGTTAAACAACGCACTGACATAGGCCGACGCGAGGCGCGCCGCTGCATCTTTCCACTACCAGCCAGACTACAGGGAAGTTTGCAGCCATAGGTGTGTCCGCCCGACGTCATCCGTTCAGCTAGAAACATCCTCTGGGCATCATGTTTCAGGTGCGGGCTGTCCAACAAAAATATAAAGTACTAAGGCATGCGGTGCTTAAAATTTAAAATATAATAACTTAATGCCATTTAAAGTAGCTCCCCGTTATAGTAAATCTTACAGTGTTGTATTGCCTGTGTCACATAACATGACTAAAACCCCTCATTTACAGCAAACTCTACCATCTATCATTCATTATATAAGCGACGAGCCTAAACCCCCTAGTTTATGAATATGACCGCAAGGAATAATCATTACAGTGCACATCAAAAGAACCGCTAAGTAACGTGATCTCTGTGCGCTTACTTTATCTATGCCCTTATAAAAGGAACCGCCCCTCCAATTCGGTTCTGCGAATCAACTATTCTATGGATATAGCTTACGTTCTTAAGGTTCGGCTTATCACTTTTGCAGAAATTCTTTGTTTTCGCGGCATAACTTCGGATTCATACTAATTATCGACAATGTACAATTTTAGAAGAATTATATTTTACGAGTGGTTCAATATTTTAGTGCGTAATTTTTATTGTGTGTTACCTGCTTGTTGTAAAAAGTCAGGAACATATTTATATTTTATCAATAAGTTCCTGCCTTTTTGCAAGCAGGAAACGAATTAGATACTAAAGTACCCATTAAACAACTAGTAAGTGAAATTAAAATTTTCTGTAATCAACCTTTTCCAATAAGACCTCTGAAAATAAAATTATGATACCGAAACGAAGAATTTATGCACTTTAGATAGAGAACGACAAAATTCGCGTTATTATTTGAGGACTTGTTAACCTTAAAACACTTCCTTTGCATTACGTGTGCATTGGATCATTCTTCATTTGGCTCGCCCCGGGTAACTCTGCGCCAATAACTGAACAGTTCACAATTGTGTGCCCCAATCACGCGCAGTTCGCTCAGAAAGGGCATGATTTAACATTTATGCAGCAACCACTGGATAAAGGAAGCCGGCTTGAGTGTATATAGTAATATTAATTTGAGTTTGATGTAAAAAAAAAAAAACGCGAATTTTACAGGTCCCTAACTATAGGTGAAGCTAAGTCGTAACGCATTGAGCTCTGCACAAATTTACTAGCACCTAAGACAAATTGGAAGTGAGTCATCTATATCCACTATTGTAAGAACACTGGTTCTGTTGGCGTCTGTATCGTCCTATTGGCCCATACCACACCGGACACTACCCTGTACTTCACAGCGTTCATTATTGGCTTGTCATCAACCAATGGATTGCCGAGCTGATATTGACCCAATCCAATGTCCTTGTTCGTATAGTAGGATTTACAATCAGTCATGTCTCTTTGAGTGGCTATAAAAAAAGAAATTCTATCGTCAGCAATATCATTGTTACTGCACTGAGGTATTCTTGTGAGGTCATGTTAAACACTAGCCGAATAAAGACTGCACATCCATGTGAGTTTTGTTTTGAAAAACCAAGACATTTTAAAATTGAATTTGCCCGAGTTGCACTCGAGCATAGTCTACATAGTGTTAAAAGAAAATTCTCTAATGGCTTAGTTATCATAGCGGTATAACATATGTGTTTCGGTCAAGGAAGTGAGTACTGTATGTATGAGAATGAGAGTAAAAATTTTCAAATTAGGAAAAGGGCAAAATATATTTTGTCTAAATGGAAAAAAAAAAAAAATAAGTTTTTGTATCTGGTATAACGGATGACAAATTAGTGTTAGATGGTGACGCGCCAATGGGTAGTTTCATGGTCATCGAACTGGTGATGAAGTTGGACAACAAGATGAAATTACAATTAGAAAGACGATGGGCAGTAATTGACAAACAGCGCCCCCCTCTCCCCCCCAACCAACCTGGGATTGCTGTGGTCGAAGTTTCCTAGCAAGTAATTAAATTGGCGTCCCCCAAGGGGCGAAACGGGTAATCAGTTTTCTGTCTTCGGTACAGTCTCTTTCACAGTCGCAGGCGAGATGCTGGAGAGTATGAGCGTCTCGCATTTTGTGATATTCTCGTGGAAGAAATGTACTTCTTTATATTTATGCCGAAACACTGTTTAGTTTGTAGACACTACGTGTGATTTAGTGGCGTGTGGTAAGCTGGTGTTAGCTCTGTGCTGTTCCCTGTTGCTTGCTATAGAGCGCCTCACTCTTAGATTGCAGTGTGCGCTGTAATGGACATTCACTCCCTCTTTCCAATACATGGTTTCTGTCGTTAACTCTGTCCTTGTTTCTGCGTGCGCTGTTGCCTGATGTGCTATCTTTATCCAGCCTTTAAAAAAATGCCATTTTCGTTGCGTGCGCGCCATGCAATCACAATGATAGGATTTCTCACAGGCTCCAGTTTCAAAGGAGCCGCTTAGCTTTGCGTCGCAGGATTGGATTCCTTTACAAGTTGGCAGGGATGTAAACAGATAAAAATGATCTTAATCAGACCGTTTCCTTCACCGCCCATTCGTTTCTCAGCTAGCCAGTTACGTCACAAAGCTGAAGCAATCTGGCAACAGTGAGCGCTATAAGCCCTGTACAGCAATCTAAACGGTTGAAACGGTCTATAAGTTTACACCTCTACCACCGAAACCTAGCTTGGTAGCTGAAGCCACAGGACGCGTGTAATGGGTCCCTTGCTGCTCGCTTGTGATTGGTCTAAATACATCCAGTTTCCCTAGGCTGCACGGTGTTTACTGGCTCCTGCTGCGTCCACTGAGAACGTAGGTACAGCAGTGAGCACGCGCCATATTACCTTGCAACAATTCACCAAACGCCACTGGTGTGATGTAATTTCTACCGAATAACAAAGTTAATATTTTTAGAGATCACATGTCAACATGTTAAATTGTCAAAGTACTTGGAACCAATTGTTTTACTCTCATATGGGGCGTATAATTATGTATATAGAAGGAAACCACGGAATTATTAACGAAACTAACTATTTACCCTAATGTATCTTAACTACAACAACCTCTGCCTTAACCCTTTCATTACCAGTGTAAACAACTAACTACATGTCGCACACGAATGTTATATTTTAGTGGATTCTGTACACTGCAAGGAACAGTGTTCAACGGTTTTTCCCTGGTGGTAACTGATTCGTAAATCATGCTACTTATCTACATTATGACTGGATCATATCTTCGGCCAGTAAACACAACGTCTGCAGTTCATTGGTTTTATTAACGAAACGTATTCTTCGGCAACTTAAGAACAGAACGTTTAAAACATTTATCTTGTTTGGAACACCAGAAATACTGAGTGAAGAGATTGAAAGCCGATAGGGGTGAAGTGAGGTGATAATGTAGCAGCGCCGGAGTGAAGGAGCGGGGAAAATGGGAGATCCCCGAGAAAACCCGCCGATCAGTGGCTTTGTCCTGCACGATTCCCACTTGCGAAAATCCGGAGTGAACCGGCCGGGTATTGAACCCTGTTAGCCTTGGTAGGAGGCGAGCAGTCTAACCGCTCAGCCGTCGCGGCCCCAACAAGTGTTACATACAATGTGTGATGCGGCACGAGGAAACTAAGGGCCGGGGTTGGATATGGATGTTAGACTTAAGGTCTAAGGGAGGACAATGATGTAAGGAGGGCTCTGGGCTCGCTTTCTCACACTAACGTGGAGATAATTACCCCCAAATCGCCTTTCTGTGACCGCCACCCTGGAAGACAGTCACCGACTGACGTCACTGCCTTTCACCTAGGTGTCCACCACACTTCGCGTTTACGCCCACCTTCTCTGATATGCTCGATTCCCATTGGCCCTCCCTTGTAGCCTGGACGGGGTTACTGACGTCAGATGTCGATAAATTTGCTGCAACCCCACTGTGTCAGCCAGACCAGACTATTCCGCGGGCTTTTGCAGATTCTTGCGTTTGTAGCCGTTGCGTTACGTTTCCAGTTGTTTATGAAATTACTTTTTATGACATCCACATGCCGCATTGCTGCCTCAACTGGTGTCGCTCTTCATGTTGCATTCGTAACACACTGTAGGAAAATATTGTCTTCAGAAATTAGAGATGAATCACACTGTCTACGAGTTGAAGGTGGCGGACGTTGCTGGTAGCCAGTGGGTTTTCTCGGGGTTCTCCCATTTAACCCTCTCTCGCATTCCGCCTTGCTCCATCCTCAACTCATTTCAGCCTGATCGGTGCTCGCGATCTCGTTGTTAATAACGACCAAAACCTCCTAACTCTGAACTGAATTACTCAATGGTTATTTTTTTCGCACAATCATCAAATAATCAACTCTTGGCATCTGTAACCCTTAATAGTGCGTTTTACCTGGAGGGAGCTGTTATGATCATTCGAGCAAGAGAAGCGAAGGAGCGATAAGGGCGACAGCGGCGCACGCATCTATACGCAACGTTCTGGAATGGCCTACAGCTCGAACTATGGAGCTTTAACACATTGAGGTCTGCATACATTTACTGGAACTCGAGACAAATTAGAAGTGAGTCACTTATATCCACTACTGCAAGAACACCGGTTGCCTTAGCGTCTGTTAGAACTCATCATAGTCCTGTTGGTCCATACCCCACCGGACACTACCCTGTACTTCACAGCGTTCATTATTGGCCGTTCATCATCCAATGGAGAGCCGAGCTGATATTGACCCACTCCAATGTCCTTGATCGTATACAAGGACTTACAATCAGTCATGTTCCTTTAAGTGGCTATAAAAAAAAGAAATTCCATCGTTAGCAATGTCATTGTTACTGCACTGCAGTGTCTCGTGAGGTCGTGTTAAACACCAGCCGAACAAATAGTTCACATCCATGCGAGTTTTGTGCTGAACAACAAAGACATTTTCAAATTAGCTTTGCCTGAGCTACGTTCAAGCATAGTCTACATGGTGTTAAGCGGTAATCATATAATTTCATTAGTGCGAAGTCTGTAGGAAAGTTTATTACAAGTCTTTATACTAGTTGTGTGTGTTTCAGATCAGCATATTGTGCAGTAAGGTAGTTTGAAAAGGCAGTTTTTATCCACGTTAAAGATCTCAGAAATAGTGGTTGTCGAATGCGCTGTATTTTTAAAGAAGTCTTCGCACCTCATCTCAAGTGTATTTTCTTTCCAAATATCAGCAAATCGGACGCAAGTTTAATAGTTTCGCGGAAAAAAAGTGTATTTCAAACATTTTGCAACGCATTTTAATCTCCGGGCACATGGCCCTCTTAATAAGATGAATTGCTTAAGATAAATTTTCTCTCTTGGCAGGCTTGCATTAATAAGGTAGATTACGACAAAAATGCAGCTGCAGGGTAACTGCCTGACCATGTACGGGTAGAAATATCCGTACTAATATTCCAAACATTCTCTGAATATCACGAATAAACTATTACAAACCATACAGCAATGATTTCGAATTATCATGTCAATAAAGCAAGTTGAATATCATGGTTGTTCAGTGGTCTGTGGTTAGTGGTCTGTGGTTAGTCCTTCGCTTGTGACGTTGAAGGATCAGTTCACGGTTGGGCGGAAGTTCCTGTTCGGCTCGAGTGACAAACACTATCACGTGTTTATTTTTATCTCTGCCTTGGGACGTGTTCGAATCAGCAGATAAAATAATTACGTATTTCGTAGTCTGGTATTTAGAGTTTTATATCTAATGAAACATTTCGAGATTTGAATTTAGTATACACGAAATTACAAAATTACAAGGGAACATTATATATATATATATATATATAAATTTGAACACAGCCTTAATAACTACCCCCCCCCCCTAAAAATTACATAATTCGATTTTCAGGCCGACCAGGAAACAGAAGTGGTTTATTAAAAGTTCCAATTAAGTTTTACTTTTCTTTTTTTTTTTTCTCCGATATCGCTTGTTTACTAGTGTGAAGGGTCCTGTAGAGCAACCAAGATTTCATACTGTATTGATTTTAGTGAAGTGGCTACCTTCACTTCCGCATGGTCGTTTATCAAAAGTATTTTCCTCAGCTACCAACCTAACAATCGTGTCACCAGCTAAAAGAGAATGATAAAAACACAGAGTTAGTCAGAGAATTGAATGTAATGGTTAAGAAGGACCTACATTAGCTGAATCGAATACACGAGTCATATCTCTGCGCTTTTGGGGCTAGCTCCTGAGCCTGAAGCAAAGTAGTTATAATCTACAGAGTGAATATGGAGTAGAGTTCACATGCTAGAAACGCAGTAACCAAACTGCGCGTCCCAACGTTGAACTGTTTCTTTTCGCAAGTAAACCTCAAAAGCCATTGTTTGTGTTCGGTTAAGTTTAGCACAGTGTTTACTTTAATACTTTGATATGTTAGAAGACTACTTTCTATTTACGATGTAATGCAAAATATACGGTGCGATCAGGTTAACGGCTGGTCACGATAAAGTGAGCATTTTTTAAATCAACCTTAGAAAAAAAACCACTGCTCCTACCTGCGTATATTTTAACGAACGCACTTGGTGACATACGCCCAGTAAAGTCCGTAACGATAGAGGGAAAGTAGTTCCACAATATTAACGTCGAATAAAATTCCTTACGTAACCATTTGTGATAACTTAAATTATAACTTCCGCTTCGGTTTTTTTAATGCATCGAAGTCTAGAAATGAACAGATTCGAAAAATATTTACTTTTATAATATTGTCACAGTTTCACGTGACCGACGCATGAATAAAGTGATGAGGCCCATAGAAATGTTAATTTTAAATAAGGTGTAAGAATCTACTGCGTGCATGGAAGTAGATCTTATGCAAGGCTTTCAAAAGTGCTCATTTAACTGTGAACAGCCTAAACGTATTTTTTTTCTTACATAAAAGCGTGGATACAGAATATACGAATATAAAGAGGTCAGATTGCGTGTCGGTTCATTTAATTTGGCATAATCGCCCACTGATTGGCTGGGAAAAGCTCCGGGACCGGCCTCGAGTTTGATTGGATACTGTGTGTTTGACAAGAGTTCCTATTGTCTGCGTTGCCGGCTGGCCGGTAGGTTATACCAGGCGCTGATTGGCGAATGGCGTTCGAACATCTTGCTGGCCAGTGACGCCATTTTGTTGGCGTGTGTGGTTGAAGTTCGCGGTAGTTCGGTCTACAGGCGGCTATTTCATTTCTGTATTATTTAGTAAATACTCTGTGATAATGCGGCACTAGGGATTGCCACGGGCGAGTGAAGAGATTTGGGTGGCTCTTAAACATCGAGGTCTTTAGAGCCGATGAGGGTGAAGTGAGATTAGTATGGAGCAGCGCCGGATATAAAGGGAAGGGGGAAACGGGAGATCCCCGAAAAAACCCGCTGACTAACGGCATCGTACGGTACTATTCCCACACGCGGAAACCCGGAGTGAACCGGCCGGGGATTGAACCTGGGTTCGCCTTGGTGGGAGGCGAGCAGTCTAACCGCTGAGCCACCGTGGCCCCAACTGCCAGGGGAAGTGTTGAGCTACCTAGTACCGGGTCTGGGAACTAAATGCAAAACCACAAGGAAATTTTGTAATGGCCTCGTTCTTATTCCATAGGAATATTTATATTCAGTGGTTAAGGATGCGTGCCACAAATTAAACAAGAGCCTGTGCATCTATGAGACCTTATTTATTGCGTATGATTTTGTGGGCAGCCATTACTACAACGAATGCACTTTTTTACTCTTCACTTTTCAACATGTTATCCAAGTCTAACAGGACCTTCGAAACTTAACCGAAATAGTGGATAAATAAGCTAAGCGAACCTATGATACTCATTACATTAGTGTGTTTGCAGTTTAAAACTAACCTTGAATAGTAAGTAGATAAGATGATCTTTTCGTCACGTGCTGGCGTAGTAGCAAAGGCCACGACTGTACACAGATGTTTACAAATGAAAGCCGTAAGTTTAGGACTAGGCAAGATATAAACTCCATAACTCCATAACCGAAATGAGAAAACATTGTGATTCATTTGATATTTCTTTTTAAAATTTACCGGAAAATAGGAAGCATAAGAACACTTGTTGGTGTTTTTAATAGATTGTTTTCACGTGTGCATTATCTGCTTGACTTCAAAAAAAAATTATTGTTTGATGAACATGCCTTACAAATACACAACTGGGTTGCGATTTCTCGTTTAGTTACACTTACTCATTCAAACAATTTGCACTTTATGCTCAGTAATAATTCCCCCTTCCTCCCCAAACCCGTATTTTATACAAAACAATGTCACGAAACTTCCTTTGTAATTGCACATCTCAACATGGATGGCAGTAATCGGCGACTTTATGATTTCCCGGTAACCAACCTGTAATATTATCTTTTGAGTGGAAAGAGAACTAACTACCTAACTCTGCAAATTGCATTTCGCTAGCTCAATTATTCAACTGTAAGAAATATGTTTAGTTTTCAGTTTTAGCGAATTTATAGTTAATTTTCTTCACGACGTGAATTCAATTAATGTAAATAAGAAACTTTTTTACCAATTTGTTATGGCCATCTTTGTTTTGTTCTTTCAAGTGTATGCATAAAGAAAAAAAAAACACCAACATATCTGCCAAATAATTATTCATACATAACTTTCAACACTAAAATGTGTACAATTATTCCGGATTTATGCAATCGTTTCAAAAATCATGACTTGCAAATTATTTGACCGATTTCAATGATTTAATAAAGCTAATGTGGTTTTTGATCGTATGTATGAATGTAAAAAAAAGTTATAACATAGATTTCACCAAAACTTTCAAAGCAGGAAAGTATAATTTAACAAAGATACTAATGGTCTAACTTCTGACGGGTACTGTGGTGTACAGATGCAAAGTATAATTTAACGAAGATACTAATGGTCTAACTTCTGACGGGTACTGTGGTGTACAGATGCAAAGTATAATTTAACAAAATACTAATGGTCTAACTTCTGACGGGTACTGTGGTGTACAGATGCAAAGTATAATTTAACAAAGATACTAATGGTCTAACTTCTGACGGGTACTGTGGCGTACAGATGCAAAGTGGCGCGGCGGTTACTTTGATGTACGCGAACTTGATTACTCGCTGGCCGCACGAATATGTGAAAACGGGCCATTTCGACCTGATTGGCTACTGAAGTTTATGGAATATTTCCTATAGGTCGGACTGCCGTCTGAAAAGTTGGTCTCCAGGAGATGATTAGTGAACGACCCTCCGCCATTTTGATGGCAGGTGAGGCTATGTTATTGGCGTGTGGGGCTGAAGTTTGGAATACACTTCACCATATTACCTCTGTATCCTTAATCCTTTTTGCGGAGTATACACATATATAAACGGAGTTACGTTTTTAAGGAAGTTTTTGTGCTCTTGTAACAAAAGTAACAATTTTGTATTTTTATTGTTTCTCTGGACTTTTTGTTTTTGGAATCTAACTGTAATATTATAACTTGTTGATATTTAAGTTCGTAAGAGCAAAACAGTATTTTCAATAATTTACTTCATTGGCTGGCGGTCAGCCAATAATAATCAATGCAGAGTACAATAGGCGTGTTTGGTGCAGACAGAACCAGCATGACTGAGTGAAGAGATTTGGGCGGCTCCTAACAGCGAGGTCTTGAGAGCCGATGAGGGTTATTGAAGTGGATATGGAGCGTGGCCGGAATGAAGGGACGGGGGAAACGGGAGATCCCCGAGTAAACCCGCTGACCAACGGCATCGTCCGGCACGATTCCCACTTGCGAAAATCCAGTGACCCGGCCGGGTACCGAACCCGTTTCGCGTTGGTAGGAGGCGAGCGTGCTAACCGCTCAACCACCGTGGCCCCACCAACATAACGATGGTAAGTGGCCAGCACAAGTGATATTGCTGTAGTGGAGAATATAGGCTGCTCACTTCAACCTTGTCCTTATTGACAGTATTTCTGCGCCGTCCTAAAGGGTTAAATACTGCGTGGCAGAAAGTCCGATGATAGAAAAGCGTGAATTGAGATGTGGGAGGGAACAACCCATGTACTACATGCATGCTAGGTATACAAATAAAACCTATAAAAATATAATTTCCAGGCCGGAATAGCACGCACTTTAACGGATATGACGATTGGTATGCTCCCAGTATATATTGGTAGCAACAAGTATAATATATTCACGGTTTCACCACACGTTTTTTTCTCAAACCTTTGAGAAATCTCGCAGTGTATGACGTGATTATCTGTTTTTTTTTTAACATGCCATGTATCCGAAGGGTTTTATACATATGATAACATAAGACATACCTTATTGTTTGTTAAAATTGAACATTTCATTACATTCTATTTATCATAGTATTTCATTTATGATCATCCCTTTCAGACCCACTTTAATTTACAGTTTTCAGGCGTTGCAAACACAAAATGTTATGATGCGTGGCGTTTCGTTGTCACATTCAACAGTGTGCAGCACTGACCAATAATTACCTACACGTGCGTAATGTACACAACTGTTTACGCTGGGTCTGAATGGGTTAATACGAATAAATGCAAGGAGAAAATTGGTGTGTTGATAATGCTCAGCAAGAAATAGTTATTATGTAAAATGTTATTAGACTGTGTGCACACGAATGCGGTGCGTTGACTCTTCGGTGTAATTTTATAGACTTGGTTTAGCTTTGTTTGCATGAAGCGGAGGAATATCCTGAAAGTAGATCTTTAGCAGGGCTTTAGACAAGTAGAAAGTAACCGTTAAATCGATTGTAATTCCACATTTTAACGTTGTATTACAATTGTGCAGTTTAAATTTGTGGGAAAGACATTAATTTCATTTTAGTTGCTGTTCGTACAGTACAAACAAAATACAAAATGAAACACGTGACGTAGTTGTTTCCTTCCGCGGATGGTTAGAGTTTAATTTATTTCACTAGTTAATTGATTTTCAACGGTGTGCACCCCTGTATTGCTTATAGCGTGTAAATACAATACGTTGTTAGTCGGGAATCTATTAAAATGCAATTCATTTCCGAACTCTAGATAAAAAGTAGTTGTTTTTTAAACTTCTGTTTTAATTACGTTTTTATTCAAACAAATTAAAAATATTTGAATGTTTGCAAATGACTTGCTAAATTATGGGAAACGTTCATCAAAGTTTTATATTTGTAGTCAAACCAATATATTGAGTCACGAGGCCCGGATTTTTTTTAATGCGCTGCTGAGGATTGACAGAAATAGGTCAGATAAAATATAATTGTAATACCATTTCCGCATTTAGGTAATCTATTTGAAACACACCATACCTGTAAATTTTCTTAATGACAGTAAACTTATGTGTGGTATTTTTATATTGACACAGGATACGAAAATAATTAACATTTATTTTTCACGCTGTAAAGTAGAATACGGGTTACTTAGAAACACAAAAGTATGTTGTTTAAGAGAGGGAGAAAGAGCTATATAGAAAGAAAGAAAGAAAGAAAGAGAGTCGAACCACATCTGCAGTCTCACAATACAAATTCCCTTAAATGACACGTATTAAATTTTAAGCGTGCAAGATATATATACATATATATACATACACACGCTAAATTAAATGATTGATTTATGTAGGGATTTAACTCCTTCAGGAGTATATAAATATGCAATAAGCATTCAAAGAACAAAATTTTTGTTAGAACTACTACTAAAAGCTGTTCACGATAAAGTGAGCACTTTAGAAACGAACCTTGGAAAAAAGTAACTGCAACTGCATGCATATACTGTATTTTAATAGGTGCACTAAGTTACATTCGCCCAGTAAAGTTGGTAACGATGTATGGAAAGTAGGTCTACATTTTAACGTTGAATAAAACGTGTTAGGTAATCGTTTGTGATAACTTAAAATTAAATTCTTTCGCTTTCTGTTTTTTTTTATGCACAGGAGTGTAAAAATTAGCAGATTTGGAAAGAATTTACTTTTGTAATCATTTTACTGTTTCACCTGACCGACGCACAAATAAAGTGATGTGGCCCATGGCAATGTTAATTTTACATTAAGCGGAGAAATACACAGCGTGTATAAAAGTATATATTAAGCTGAGATTTCAAAAGTGCTGATTTTACCGTGAACAGCCTTTATCAGTGTTATGCATTGTAATGTATCAGGATCCATACAAATGTGTTTCTTTTTCTTTTTCTTGTTATTGGCAGCATATCTTTATGCGATTGCGGAATATATTCTGAAAACCGAATGGTAAACTGCCACACTTCCCATATATGATGTACTTCCTGCGCAAATACAGTCTAAATAACTACCATCCCTGAAGAGGTTTAAAGCCTGCGTAGAAAAATCAAGAAAATGCATTAAATTTTTTTCCGCACCTACGCAATAATTAAAAATGACAGACGAATTTACGTATATTTATTTATGATAAATATCATAAAAAATCTTATTGTTACGCGCTGCTGCCCGGCACGGCGGATCCACCTCACCCCCCTCCCCATCACGAGGGTTACCTCCTGACCCCCCCTTCTGTTCAGTGCCTTGTATGCGTCAAGGCCCCTCTTCCCTGCTGGAGGTTTCGACGGGTCTGGCGACAATGCAAGAATGTTCTGGTGAGACTGGCTGGCGCCTCGGACCTCCGTGACGCATCACGAGTGTTGGGGAAGATTCTAGGTGGCGGCCTAAGACACTATATATACTGCCGCAACCCAGCGGCCGGCAGTCTTTGACGGAGGCCGTCTGGCGAGTGTGCACGAGCGAAGTGAAGTGTGGACGACGACTGGAGATTGCGGGACGACGGCGGGCGAGGTGTTGTTCGTGGCTTGAATGGACGAGAGGGTGTGAAACCGACGAGTGAAGCCTACTGTGCGTGAGGGTGCTTGGATGACTCTAGAACGTGGCGACTAGTGGGACATGGACTGAACTGAGGTGGGACTGAATGGAAGTGTAATATGGATTTTATTGTGAATGTTCGAACTGTCAATTTGGACACACATTTTACAGAATATATGAATTGGTTGATACACTGTCTATTGGGACTGATCTCTAATTATTTAAATAAATTGATTTCTTTGTGGTAATTATAAATTGTATTAAATTGAAGTAATTAGTTGTGAACAGTAAGTGATATCAATTTATTGTGAGATTTTGTGTTCAGAGAATTTTGCTGTAGTTATTGTAAATAAAATAAGGAAATTATAATTTATTCTTTTATTTTATTAAGACCTCCATCGCTTAACGAACTTGGTATAGCCCACTTAATTTCTAGAGAGAGAAATTGCAACTTAATTTTTTAGTTAAAATTAAAAAAAATATCGGGAATAAAATTTACGGGGAAAAGAGGAAATTAATTTGTCAACTTCCTGAATCCCCCATATTTCTTCACACACACTTTATATCCAACATAACTTTTACCATGAAATTTACACACGAGAATTTATACGCATGGTCATTTTTCTTTCGTAAATTTTTATATCTCTACATATTTTTTATAAAATTTATCAAGCCACATAGATTACATTGCATTTCTTGTGAATTAAAAAAAAAAAAAAACAGGCTGTATTTCGCGAAGAAGCGAACAAAAAATGGCTTTGCCAAAGAGTGACATTCACCCACCTATTTGACACACTCGTAAGTTTACGATCAGCGCTGAATTCTAAGCTGAATTCAGTCTGCAGAACAGAAGCTAGAAGCGTTAAGGCGAGAAGTAGGAGACAACCGTGAGTCAACCCATTCTCACATTGTGTACACAATTGTGTACATTACGCACATTTAGTTAATTTTTTGTTTGTTCTGTACACCGCAAAGCTCAGTCACAAATTATCTCACATTTGGGTTAATTATTGCCAAACCGCGTTACTGGGCAAGGTCATAATTGGTTCATATAACTATAGCCGAAAATATAGCCTATAGCTAGAGCCCCGAGTATTTCGCGAATTTGTTAGGCACCGAGGTAGACTTCAAACACTTGTTATTTTCGACCACTACTGTGATTGGACCGTAGTTCTTTAGCCACGCTCCACTTCACTGTGAGCCAGGTAGCGTTAGTGAGTGTTGAAGAGTGCTGTACAAAGGCCACACTTGAGCGCAGCAACCAATAAGCAAACGACAGTGACTCGAGTGTGTAAAGGACTGTCAAGTCTAGCCTGCTGCCACATCAATCCAGGAAATAATCTGGGCTCTACCTATAGCTCATTGGATGTTTTGACGAAACAAGTAATGTGTTGTACAACACGCATCATAAAAAAAAAATTGTTTCCGACACCTGAAACCGTAAATTAAAGCAGGCCTGAAAGGGTTATGAAGAGAGCAGCCATGTTTTGGAATAAATAGCCTCTGTCACTAGCTTGGTAACTACCAAAATGGGGCATCATAAGCCCAGCTGTTGTCTTGACGGCCACCCACCCTAGCGATTCGTGTTAGATTCCCAGCCGGGTCTCTGCTGGATCTTCGCGCGGGGAGAGACAAGGCAGACATTACCCGGGAGTGGAGGAGGGGAAAATGTGCTTTCTTAATTTGCTACCTTCACCCTTGCCCTTGCATACAGTCTATGCTGAATCTCCTCGTCGCCGAGTTGTTATGATTCAGTAAATGCGGACAAGCCCAGCGACGCTTCGGTAACCAGGCCAGGCGAAGAATCCAAAACATACCATAGTTTTTTTTTTTAAAGCATAGCACAGAAACGCCAGCGAATCTCTCCTCTCGGCGGCACGGTATTTCGGACGGTCACGCCACCAGAATCAATATATTACTCGGCAACACTTTGTACAAGGCCTGTCTGTCTGTGGGCCCACACCGAGTAGAAGCCCTCATGTTGCATCTTGTCATGATGCTCGTAACGTACTGACACAAGATTCAGCCTATGGCAAGAAAACCATTCAGGTTAACCATATATTAGGACATCCATCGCCTATTGCTTGTATTCATGCACCTACAATAATTATATAAAACTCCGTTTAGTTTTTGTAAAAAAAAACTCCAGTTTAGTTAAAACCTTCCCTAGTCCCTTCTTTAAAATGTAAAAACATAACACCGTATATTCTCCTAAAGGCTGTTCACTGTAAAGCGAACACGTTTGAGGCCCAAGTTACTTTTACCTTTCAACCATATTTTATCCTTTACCACCTTCTTTAATAAATATTGCCGTGTAATCAATACGCGCAGTGTGTATATTCCACCGCACTCAGTATTCAGTATTATTCCAAATGAGAGAGCTAAATGCTCACTTTACCGTGGATAGCCTATAGCTAGGGATATGAAAATTTCGCGAGTTAGATGACCCGTAGCCTCCACAGTCCTGTATATACTCTAGTCTCAGCTGTTTGTTCACTGGCTGCTGCCCTAGAGAGTGGCCAGTGTTACTCTACACCTGGTAGTATGCGATTCGCTACATGTTACCTTGTAAGTCTGCTATTTATTGGCTCTGTGTCGTACAGGACGCGTCTACTAAACTGTGATCACATTGCAAAGTCAGATTCAGTGTACACATGTTTGACATCTGTCTTGTCCTGAAATAAATTTGCGAAATGTCCCTATCCCTGACTATAGCTGCCTGGAGCATCATGTGCGGGTCGCAGGTGGAGCGTTCTGCCTCTTACCTCTCATCTACGACCTTTCTTCGATCAAGCAGTGGAAAAATTTGAACTCGTATTCGGGAAAAGACCTGGATTCGATCCCTAACCCGGCCATCCTGTTTTCGGATTTCTTCCGTGGTTTCCCACGAAATCACTCCAGGCTACTGCTGGGAGGCCATTCCTGCTTCCCTGAGCAACTTGATCCGTCTCTAATGACCCCGCTGTCGACGAGAAGATAAACCCTACTTAGACCCACCTATCTCCGAGCGGAGAAAACATATGATTGATTGACGATGCGCGACTTTGACATTGAGGGAAAACAGCTATAAGTCAGTTTTTGGAGTTCGCAACTAGCAAAACTTAGCGTATAAGAAACATTACATCTCACTACTGCTGACTTTATGTAAGGCAGAAAACAAGTGAATGTCCGTAAAGGCTGTCCCCGATAAAGTGAGCACTATTGAAATCAACCTTAGAAGCAAGTCACTGCCCTAGACTGCACGTATCTGAACGGACGCACCGAGTGACATAAGTCCAGTAAAGTTGGTAATGATGGATAGAAAGTAGTTCCACATCTTAAAGTCGAATAAAAAGTGTTAGTTAGCCCTTTGTGATGTAAATTATTTCTTTCATTTTATGTTTTTTAATGCACAGACGTGCAAAAATGACCAGTTTTGTATAATGATTAATTTTCTAATAATTCCAAAGTTTCACTTGGCCGACGCACGAATAAAGTAATGAGGCTCATGGAAATGTTAATTTTACATAAAGTGGAAGAGTACACAAAACGCGCACAAGAAGATCTTAAGCAGGGGATTCAAAAGTGCTCACTTTACCGTGAATAACCTATACCTATTTATTCACATAGGCTATACGGGCTTCTGTTCGGAGTTTAAACATCATAAGCTGGCAAGTATATGACAAGTAACTTCATCAGTATTCGCGCGGAGAATGAATGGAAAAGGGAGTAAAAATTCCAAGGAGTTCAAGTGTGAAGAAATATTTTCTTTATGCTCAATACATTAAAAATTATCGTGATGTTACATAAGATAAACGTATGATGAAAGTGCAGAAAATTACAAAGTAATTCACAAAATAACTAAGCAATTCACGGCAATTTTAATTGCATATAATACATTTTTAAATTTAAATTTATATCACTTGCGACGAAAATTATAGAATTATACTAATAAGTTTGTTAAAGTTCACAATAATGCTGAAGTCACCATAATGAAACCGAAAAATTTCAGATATATTAATATTTTATATGATTCTAAATTTTACGATTGTATTTATGCTTCCATATCTTTTTATGACTTCTTTAGTAACTAGTTAAAATACGATATGTTAAATTAACATTTCTAAATTTGTTTTGCATAACATCGGGAAACTTTCACGAGACCTACTACCCGAGCCTGCATGCACGCAGTTAAGAAAGATTCTTTGGAATAACCTATCCAACGATACTTGTTGCCGCACAAATAAAGACGAGTGCATGTTTTTAAAAATAATTTTACTTCGGAAACTGCGATTCAGGAACAATCTCCACTCGCGACTTCAGCACTATGCGTTTATGCACACAGCCTAATCGTTTTGATGTTATAACTGGAACTTCTGTGTACAATAAACACGGATATTTAACATAATTTTCACAAACTGAAATATTAGAATCAGTAAACTTTGTCGTAGTTTTCCATTTGCTATTTATTCATGTTTAATTCTCATAATTGGTTTTCCAAAATAAATAAAATGACTCTCTCTCTCTCTCTCTCTCTCTCTCTCTCTCTCTCTCTCTCTCTCTCTCTCTCTCGTTTACTAAACTTTCTACATTGTAGGAACCTTCCACTGAAAATTGCACACGATCAATTACGAAAAAGTCCATGAAAACGGCCAGTAGGACAAATATAAAATAGAACTATCAATACAAGCGGTCATGCGGGCCTGCAACCAAAGAATCTTCCATTGTGGCATACAAGCTTTACACATTTCTGCATCGTCCCTTAGAATGCTCACCAGTGGCCGCAACACACGTATGTCAACGTTGTTATAACTGTTAAAATAACACTCCTGAATTATATTGGCAAGAACACACATACGACTTCTCTTGTGGCAGTGATTATCTGCTCGGCCGAATGGAATATACGCCCAAGGGGCTGAGCTTTCAAGCGGGAAAAGGGAAAGAAATCGCATGGGGGAGAGATCAGGTGAGTGTGGAGGGTGTGGCAACACGGTGGCCTGTTGTCTTGTCAGTTCTTCTTGGGCAAGCACAGAGCGATGTGCAGGGGCGTTTCATTAAGCAAATACCAGTTCTTCATACGCCACAGCTCTGGATTCTTACTATGAATTGCATTGCGCAGACAGCGAAGGATTTCCGAATAGATGGTCGTTTGTGCAGCTGCTCCATGTGAAGAATACCCAATGCGTAGACACATGCCAAATTCGCGTTGTTATTTGCGATCAGACTGAACTTCTCAGCACTGTATAGACCGAAGCCAGCGTAGTTTTTCCATTGGCTGCTGCATATATGTGAAGCCACGCCCTTTTTCACTGAACTGCTCGTGATTGGGGCACAGATTGTGAAGTGTTCATTTCTTGGTGCAAAGCCACCCACGGCGCGTTAGAAAAAATGTGGTCCAATGACAAATTTATTGCAAAGGTACACTCGTTTAAAGTTTAACGTGTCCCCAGAAAATGACGCGAATTTTGCAAGTATCTACCAATAAGTGAAAGAATAGTTGAAGCATCACCTTGACTTTCGATCTTTCTTGTAGCGAGTTTTTCCGTCGTCGCTGTGATGGCGATTTCGTCCCCTGTTACGATCAGCTTGACAAACGCTTGACAATCGTCGTCAGTGCTACTGACGAAACTACACCGGAAACGGTCATGTGATCGTCACGTTGATCTTGCGTCAGGATGTGGGGCCACACCGTGCTGTGTAACACACGACATGATCACGTCGGCCGACATAATTTCGTGGCACGTTTCATGGCTAATACCTACTGCTGCCGCGAGATTGTCTGCCGTTTGGGCGCGGTCGCCACGCACCGACGTTGCAACTTCTTTGATCTCGTGGTCAGTTCGGCTCGTTCGTGGCCAACCAGTGCGCTTATCATCCTATATACTGTCTCTCTCCTGCGCAAAGCGTTGGCGTTACTCAAACACAGCACTGCGGCCAAACATCATCTCCGCCGCACAAGTGTTTCATCTGAAACGTTTCACTAGTGGATTTGTCTAACGTTTGGAAGAACTTGACATTTGCCAGTCGCTCAAACTGAGACATTCTCGTGTTCTGCAGCTCACGTTCAACTACCCTTCACATTGAGGTCATCATTTGGCTTATACTGTACCGTAATTAACCACAATGTTTTTTAATTTTACAAAAAAAATGGAAACCAGTTGCCAAAAATGTTTCTAGTACCATTACAAGTTAAAGCTTGTAAATTTTACAAGTATCAGTATTACAGTAAGAATTTTTCTGTACTTCTACAAGCCCGGTTTTTGCACAAGTACAAATGCATTAGGTTTACAAACAAGTTTTTTTTGTAAAAATACTAGCACTTGTATTCTTACAAATTTTCAGTTCGGTTTAAGGTGGACTCACAACCATCCGTCGCGCCCGTCAGTCAGTCATCCGCCTGTGTTTTCATCCGTCAGTCGAAAGCGGCTCACAACAATCCGTCGTCCGTCAATCCTTCAGTAAGACAAAATTACAGTGTGAGAACTTAACATCGTGATATTTCTTTACTTGGAGGTATATTCTGACTGGAAATACCTTTACAAGAGAGAAACATTTTGGGGGAAAATAATTTTTTATAAGGGTTTATACTGAATTATTGGCACATTTTAAATCCCTGAACTTATCACCAAATATAATAATACACTGATACATCGCCTTGCATTTTATTTCAAAGAGCGTATTCGCGTCTACGGAACGTTGTTAGAAGGCGGTGGCCCGTCCGTCCGTCGAAAGTTAAAAGTTTGAGAAATATTGGACGGATCGACGGATAGAACATATGTTGCCCTGCGATTGGTTGAAGATCACGTGACCGCCGGACACACCTTTACAATTTTTTTTTCTGTGCGCAACTGCCCGCGGCGCAACCTATCTGCACATATTTACTACCAGTCCCGACAAGCTAGGAGTGACTCGTCTGTACAATATACTACAGGAACACGAGTTCTACTGGTTTGTGCATTTACACTCACTAAAGTCCTATTGGTCCAAATTACACCGGACATGATTACCATACTTAAGAGCATCATTATTGGCTACCCATCAGTCAATGAGTAGGCAAGCTGAATATGTACCAGTTACAGTGATTTGCCATGCGTAACACGACATACAATCCATCACGTTCATTACTATACACACAACAAAATTAAAATCTACGTTTTAGAAAATTACACCTGATGTTTCATAGCGTCCGTATACGATCATCATGAAATCTCGTGAGGCAATGCAATCAAGTCCGTCAGAAATTTGTCCTCAAGGGCAGAGAAATCGTCACAACATCGTTTCCCGAGCTAGACTTCGGCACAGTCTTAAAAGAGTTAACAGTAAAGTGGAATTGGTTAGGACCAAACATGTGCCTAAACTACGTTCGCAGACCTACCACTCTACCTACTTAGTTATTCCAACAAATGGTTGGCATTCTCGCTTAAATATTATTGATATATTTACAATACGAAACGACAATATCATCTTCGCCCCGAAAAATAATGCTTCGGAAATAAATTCTTGTTCTGTATACCCGAACAACTTCGTAGGTTAAAATCGTAAACTAAGTTGCGTATGGAACTACTACTGTACGGTTCACAACTTAAATATAGAGGTTTCAATTCACGAGGCTATAGCTATCCGCAAATATAAACCATTTAAAAACCCAGCGAAGATTGTTTCAAGTACGTCCAACAGTAAACTTATTTATCACTTGAATCCAGCACGATGATCAGTAAAGATCCCTATTGTTCCCAGTAGAACAATATTTACTTGCAGTCATTAATTTGGCCCTATTTTTTATTCAAGAGTTAACGTGCAGACTGTTGGAAATAAAAGAAAATGTTATTTCAGAGAATAACAGCAATTTATTCAGTTGCGCGTGTGTGTGCGCCTGTAAAAAAAAAATAACTACGAGAAAACATTATTGTTGGAGTTCAACACCATTTTGCTTCACATTTGACCAGCAGGATGATATTTGCACTCCTGCATACATTGGAAAATGTGTATTTAGTGTGTTGGCTAGCGCTTCCGTTAAACCTTCTTCGCTTTGACCTCACGAAATCCGACCAATCCAGTGGCAAATACTTGCCTTTAACCAGAGTCGGTCATGGTTCCTGTTAGCTGTGACAACGCCGCAGAAGTGAAATGACAACGAGCTTTTACCTCTAAGGGGATTACGCAATTCCTCTGCACGATACGAGTTGAGAATGTTGTGGAGTGAGTGGACATCAAAGGAAACAAGTGGTCTCATATATTTTATACTATCTCTTTTCTATATGACAGAGCTCATTCGCCCACCGAAATGAACTGCCTTCTTCCATACAGCCAACCAAAAAGACGCGTGTAAAAGACTGTTTATTAAATTAAGTTATCTTATATCGTGGTGATAAAAAATATAAACGTAAGAAATTGATATTTTGGTTTTAATTATACACTCAATTTGAACCACTTGATTAAATATAATAAACTGTAATGGGTTTTGTAAATTATATATATATTGACAATTAATTTTTACAATTATATCATATAAATTTTATATCATCTAAATTTTGTATTTGTAGACCTAACGTTAAAAGAGCAGTTATTCTGCCCAGGGTTCTCTAAGTCACAAAGTTGAATCTATATACTATTTTTTTAAGTACTGTAATGAATATTTCGATTAAAACCAAGAATGCGTTTACACATCACGTACTGCTGAGTAAAAATCACAAATAACACCTAGAAACCGTTTTCTTAAAACGTTTTTTAAAAGGCTAGAAAAGTTCACTGGTTTCTAGATTACTTTCTCGGGAAAGATAGGCTCGTGTGATCATGCGACTGTGCGTATTGACACTCGCTGAATAATTTCTGCAATTAATCGAACAGAATATAATATTCTGCAGCCGTGTAACGTGATTAATTCTCGTCCAAAGCGTAAACATTCATAAAACATCATAGTGCAGTTTTAACATGTAATTCTTTAAATCACTAACTTCAGTTCTTCCCAAGTATATTGTTCGCCAATTTTATTTTGTCTCGATAAGTGGTGTAACTGCAAAATAGAGATCCGTATACAATCATTGACATCAAGAACCCGTCCATTCCAAGGTCAAGTAAACTAAACAAAATGTCTGGTTCTCTCTCTCTCTCTCTACATATATATATATAACCAGGCTGCAGAATATTATATTCTGTTCGATTAATTGCAGAAATTATTCAGCGAGTGTCAATACACACAGTCGCATGATCACACGAGCCTATCTTTCCCGAGAAATATATATATATATATATATATATATATATATATATATATATATATATATATATATATAGCTACAAAATATAAACATGAGTAACACTGTTTAACCAACATATTATAAATTCTTTTTTCCACGAGGGCGCTGACAACTATAATCCTTTCACGGTTACTTCACACTTTTCTGAAGTCCTGATAAAGTTCTCATTCCAGGATATTCCTCCTCCCCCCCATCGCAAACTAAGCGTAACGAAGTCTAGAATGACACCATTACACCAAAGGTCAACGCACCGAATTCGTGCGCACTCAGTTGTAATGATACTTTGCATGAGACCTATTTCTCTCTAGGCGTTACCAACACACATGTTTTCTCACTGTATTTCATCATATTTAATTTAAATAGTTCATCATAATTTATAAATAAAATAGCAGTAAATCTTCAATTTAAAGAAAAATTAGATAATTTTATGTCAACAGAGGTGATACACGGCATATTTTGAAAATAACTAGACACGACTTACATAGGATGGTTTTCCAAAGGTTTTTATTCAAAAAGTGTGAAGAAGCCGTGAAAAGACTACATCAACACCTGTAGCCTGGATAGCCGCGGAATCCGGAACTTTGTTGTGATAGCTAGTCAGTTTCCGCTCCGTTACGCCCTCCTCCTCGCGTTGCGAAAGTAGGTCTCCTCGGCGCTGAAAACGCCCAAGTTTGCTCAACGAGCAGTTCTGCCGAGTCAAGCAGCGCGCGCGGCTTTATGGGCCAGGTGGAGAGTGCTTTGTCGATCGGCATAGAGAGGAGACTGGAGACTCGAGAGCTTGCTGCGCTTAATGTTGGAGGGGGGGGTGGGGGGGCGGAAGCCCTTCCTAAAGGATAGCCCCTGACGATAAGTGAAGTGGGTTCACGTTGTTAGTTTTGTTCGCTTGTTGAACGGACGCCGGAGTTTGGCGGTCAGCTACTGGATGGGCCATAGTTGTGGTACACCATTACTGGTGCAAGAGGAAACGTATCCAACGTAAGGATGCTGCCAGGCGTCTGAGAAGTAAGTTAATTAAGGTATCATTTAGGTTAGTTGATCCGTTTCAAATATATAAGTCTAAATAATCTAAATCATAGATATGTAATCCTGAAGTTAAGGATAAAGTAATGTTAAGGACACTTTTCGCTATTTAGTTACATTGACACTTTTGGGTAGTGAACATACGTTTTAACTACTGTGCCTTACGAGCTTTTAGTTCACATTCATGTGTGTGTGTGTCAATAAATAAATAAATAAATGAATAAATAAATATATATATATATATATATAATTGTTTCTCTTTAATGTGCTTGTAAATTTTATTTCTTTTAATTCCTCAAAATTTTACGATTTACGTCGCTTCAGTGCGAGTGGTAATTTTTTTGTTTATTAAATTACATTTATAATTATATAAAATTTATTACGTAATTATTAAAAAAATTAAATTTAGAAATTAGAAAGCTCCTTATCACCGTAGTTGTTTCCTTAAGTCGAAGTTGTTTTATGCCTTAATTCATTTTTTGTGAAAAGTTAATTTAAGTGTGTTTTGAATTTCTTCACCTTTACCTTATGTAATCTTGTAATGAACTGATCCTACAGGTTAGATGCCTGAATGGAGATTCACCTTGTAATCCAATGAATAAATGTCAAGTGAGATTGACGTGACAGTGGAAGGTAGTCTTTTTGTATTTGTTCAAACACCCCAACGCTCCCCCCCCCCCTTTTTCCCATCACCATGACACGAGACGTAACAACATATTTTATACTCGTGTACTTATATATACATATATAAGTATGCATATATTAAACCCTCAAAAGACACTTCCGAGTGAAGGAATAGGGTCGCTATGTCGAGACTTGGTGCCCAAAAATTTTTATTGCAATCATGGAATGTTGGGGCTTTTCTGAAAGAAATATCTGAATGGTATGACAGCTGTACATTAGTTTTTTTGCAAAGCTTATCGTGTTTCAATTTCGTTGGAGCTTCGTGTGGCTTGAGTACGAAAAAATGTGAAACTTTTGAAGGTGTAAACTTTTACTACACTTACATGTTACGCCATGCTCCATTGTATTCTAAAACAGAAAACTGTCATAAACAAAAACTAAGAGAAAGACTCGCATTTTTTTAGCCGCTTAATGAAAGATTGTACAATCTGTACAGCTATGGATTCCGGAGAGTCAGGTTTGAAATTGAGTGTGCTTGAGTTACCTTCTGACTTTGATTTACGAAAGGAGGATGCAGGTCCGAGCGTTTCGGGGATTGTGAGTCAGTTAGGTGGAGGGTTTCCCCTGGACGATTATAAATTATAGATATTGTGGAATTTTGGTCGTTTTTATTGTAGTTTTCATCAGATCACAGCGTGTTGTCGGTATGGGGAGAAGTGCGAGCCATGCAGAATAGTAAATGCTGTTCACGATAAAGTGAGCACTTTGGAAATCAACATTATAAAAAAGTCACTGCTCCTACCTGCATATATTTTAACGAGCGCACTGAGTGACATGTGCCCAGTAAAGTTGGTAACGAGAGAGGGAAAGTATTTCCATATCTTAACGTCGAATAAGAATTGTTGGGTAGCCATCTGTGATAGCTTAAATTATTTCTCCCGCTGTCTGTTTTTTATGCAACGAAGATTAAAAATTACCAGATACTAACATATTTACTTTTAAAATATTTCCATAGTGTCACCTGACCAACGCATGAATAAAGTGATGAGGTCCATAGCAATGTTAAATTTTCATAAGGCAGAAGAATACATAACATTCTTACAAGCAGATCTTAAACACGGCTTTCAAAAGTGCTCATTTAACCGTGAACAGCCTATATCTCGAATTGGCCGAGGATATGTTTTGTTTTGATTACAGCGGTCCTCTATGACACGTGCCGGCATAAAAGATATGAGAGGGCGCAATGCAATTTTGAGTAGTCTCTTCGGAAAGGCACGTTGTTTGGAAAAATGTAATGCTTGTTACAGTTATGTGTAAATTGACGTATAGACGTATAGCTGGTTTTAGTTACCATAAATCTACAAACTCAGTTTATGTTTCGGCGTCTTTATCTCGAAGAAAGTCTTCTTATGTCTAACTTCCTTCTAACCGCCAAGAAATCGTTTCCTACACAGGTAAATGGTTTGAGTAATATTTTTGACATTTTGTCTGTGAATTTCGTTTTTCGTTTGTTTGCGCTTTGAATGGTTTGTTGGCTTCGCACAGACAATGAACTCGTTTCAGGAAAGTGATTCGACGAAGATCTGCACCACTCTACTTCGTAGAGCGCGAGCAAAACTATAGCTGCGGAGAGCCGCGTTGATTAATTGTCTTCAATCTCGTTTACCTGCTTCACGTGTTATTGATCTTGCCAAAATGATCTGAATTTACGTTTTAATCAGGCACTTCCGCAAAGAGCGACACTTATACAACAAAAAAATATGAAAATTAATTGAAATTTTTTTTGTATATTTTCCCCATATCCCTATTACATACAAAAGAATTTTATACTGGAGTTCATCAATTCTTTTAAATATTTTCAAACAAGGACGTTAATCCATAACATGCTTTCTGCTGGAAATCTCAGATAAAGTAATCCCAAATTTGGAGTATGGGAAAATTATTCATTCCTTATTCTTTATGGCATTCATGAATAAGAGACGATTATTATTGGTACGCCGAAATGCTTCGGCGGTATACCTTGTTTTGTAATAAGCAAACGTAAACGTTCTCTAGAGAAACATTTTATACACCAATCAAACCTACTTGTTTATTTTTATAAACCTGATATTTTTCGTCTCTTCTGCAAATCTCAGTGGAGAAAATTTTATATCTCAAAATATAATAAATATTTTCATTTTAGATGTGAACATTAGTTATTAGCTCATTTTCCTTCGCAAAACTTTTCGATAGTTATTTCTCGGAATTTATTTTTCCTCGTTTAAGCTCAGTTAAACACATGATGAAGCTATAATTTTTTTTAAACAGTTCAACTTTTGAAAAATTCGTTTCTTCTTTTTAACTCTTTGGAAATAAAATTTTAATTTCGTTTTTTAGGCGAAAATCAGAAGAATTTAGTTAATAATCATAAATAATACAGGTATATTGTGACAAAAGTTAATTGGGCAACTATGAATTCTCGAAGAGTTAGTGCATAGTTAGTGCGTTAACTCCATACCAGCAAAAATGTTTTATTAGTCACCTTAACAAAGAAGAATCTACTATCTAGCTCCATACGTCATCATATAACGTCGTTTCCCAAGCTTACAAAACATAAAATAAGGACAATCGACACTTGGAAGTCCAAATGAAGATTATCGTCTCTTCAATACCCAACACTACGCTTCAAGCACGCTGAAAGAGGTTGAACATCGTCTTAGTTTTTGTCGGGATACAATGGTTATTTATGGCGAAAAAAATCTGCTATGGCTGATTGATAAAGTCAGGAAATTTTCTGCTGTATGGGTGAAAATAATATCTGTATGCCAGTACTCAAAAAAAAAAATGAAAAAGAAAGAAATAAGCAGATCCGCTATATTTTTGTGGCGATTCTTCAATTTTTTTGTAATAACCTGCTATTTTTACGTAATAAAAATATTTGTAAAACTGGAAGAATATTCTTTAATGTTCGCTATAGTAAATATATTAATAAAAGGAAACGATTGTAGTTGCTATTATATACCAGATGATTCGCCTGTGCCTATTTTTTCGTATCTATGCAACCCACAACAAAATATTACCAATTTAACGAAACATCTTCTCCACTGTAAAATAATTCTCTCTTGTGTAGTCCGAGTCCCATGCCATGTACGTACTCATTACGGCGCCTCGTCTGTTATCGGATTGAGCATTCGATGCCGTTGTCAGCCTGCACCAATCAGCGGCGAGGAAATAGAGAATCGCTACGAAACAGTACGCGCGCGTTGATTTCTTTCCGTCAACGCTACAAGCCGTGTCTGCATTTTCATGCCACATGCAGAAGCACGACGTCTCGGAAGCGAGGCAGGTGTGTGTTGCTAAGGACGCAGTCGTTAGGTAACCAACGTATTCCGTGAACATCGCAATGACCTCTTTCAACACAATAAACGGACGTGCATTCTTTGGAAAGAGACTGTTTCTGAACACATTGCTGAAACAACACCATTCCTCCACCGCTTACTGTACTGACAACGAATCAACGCGCACGTGGTGTTCTGCTACGGTCGAAGTTTTGTTGGATGGGTAGTAATGTGCGCGGGTTGCATAGCTACGGATAAATAGGCGCGTATGACTCACTCGATATGTTCAGCAATGGGAACTGCCGAGAGAAGAACAAGATACACCGCTTACTGTACTGACGACAACGAATCGACGCGCACGTGGTGTTCTGCTACGGTCGAAGTTTTGTTGGATGGGTAGTAATATGCGCGGGTTGCATAGCTACGGATAAATAGTCGCGTATGACTCACCCGATATGTTCAGCAATGGGAACTGCCGAGAGAACAACAAGATACACCGCTTACTGTACTGACGACAACGAATCAACGCGCACGTGGTGTTCTGCTACGGTCGAAGTTTTGTTGGATGGGAAGTAATATGCGCGGGTTGCATAGCTACGGATAAATAGGCGCGTATGACTCACCCGATATGTTCAGCAATGGGAACTGCCGAGAGAAGAACAAGATACACCGCTTACTGTACTGACGACAACGAATCAACGCGCACGTGGTGTTCTGCTACGGTCGAAGTTTTGTTGGATGGGTAGTAATGTGCGCGGGTTGCATAGCGACGGATAAATAGGCGCGTATGACTCGCCCGATATGTTCAGCAATGGGAACTGCCGAGAGAAGAACAAGATAGTGATTTTTTTTTTAAGTAGCAGGACGAGTTTATTATTTACTTCTTAATATAGTTTGAAGACATTTCCATTGCATAATCGTTTAGTTTCTTCATATTTCGCTAATATTAAATGGTTTCCTGTAGATACAAGTAGCCCCTAAACGCCGGAGTCATGTGACAAAACAGCATACAATAATGTACCTCAAGTATAACTGCAAAAACAATCCGGATATGTGTACGTCATGTTACTACAATTAATATAATTCATCAGATTCACATCGCCTGTCATGAACAAAACTCGCGTTGTTTTAAAAAAGTTGTTTACTTAACTAATTAATTAAACCTCTCTGAGATACGCTTGTTTTTTTCAGCTCTTAATACCAAACAAGCCCTTTCTGATTTCCTCGCTTAGTTTTAATTTCATTAATGTATTGGTTAATTGTACTTTAGGGAAGTAATTCTGGAGTTTGACACAATATGTTGTGTACAATATAATTAAAATATTAATTTGACTCCATAACAAGAGTGGCTATCTCTAGTACCTTCCTACTGTTTAACACAACGCTCCTTCATGTAACAAAGCTACACTGTTACCGTGTATCGAGCGCAGTACATGCAGTCTGCGTTAACGAGTGCCAATATTACAACAAACCAAAGTTAACGAGTGCCAATATTACAAGAACGGCAGTACTTGTACTTTCCCCAAACTTTGGATCATTTCATTTTTTTGTTGAACAATGTACGATAAATCAAAATGATTATGATTTAATTTTCGTCCGGTTTTACTCAGGTATTTCATTCTTTCTGTTGACGAAACAGCCCTAGTCGCAGACAGCAGCAGGTGAACTAAGTGGTTCAGTGGATTGATCCTACTGTGCTACTGTCACTTGCCGAGGTTTATATCAGGTATTTCATTCTTTCTGTTGACGAAACAGCCCTAGTCGCAGACAGCAGCAGGTGAACTAAGTGGTTCAGTGGATTGTTCCTACTGTGCTACTGTCACTTGCTGAGGTTTATATCAGGTATTTCATTCTTTCTGTTGACGAAACAGCGCTAGTCGCAGACAGCAGCAGGTGAACTAAGTGGTTCAGTGGATTGTTCCTACTGTGCTACTGTCACTTGCTGAGGTTTGTATCAGGTATTTCATTCTTTCTGTTGACGAAACAGCGCTAGTCGCAGACAGCAGCAGGTGAACTAAGTGGTTCAGTGGATTGTTCCTACTGTGCTACTGTCACTTGCCGAGGTTTATATCAGGTATTTCATTCTTTCTGTTGACGAAACAGCCCTAGTCGCAGACAGCAGCAGGTGAACTAAGTGGTTCAGTGGATTGTTCCTACTGTGCTACTGTCACTTGCTGAGGTTTATATGGATTAATGAGTTCACTTTTGTTCAGGTAACAAATGTTATT
This sequence comes from Dryococelus australis, assembly GCA_029891345.1. Taxonomy (NCBI): domain Eukaryota; kingdom Metazoa; phylum Arthropoda; class Insecta; order Phasmatodea; family Phasmatidae; genus Dryococelus; species Dryococelus australis. The sequence continues at coordinate 87,418,148 of CM057003.1, read as the reverse complement.
GCTACACTCAATAATGGACCATGAAAACGCACTGTTATATTTGTAAATCATCCTCATTGTTATAATGATTCAACCTTCGATGTGACTGAGGTATGCGCTGTAAACACTGTGCCCCTCCGGTTCACATGGGTAGGTGCTTGTACCGCATGACGTGTTCTTGACTAGGTAATGTAAAGAACCGACATTCCGACCACCAGTATCAAGGTACTTGATCGTATTTTCCAACTCAGAAGTATCCAGACACCTATTTATTTTTGTGTTATGTCACATTTCCGGGGGGCCGCGGTGGTGTAGCGGTTAGACCACCCGCCTTCACACAAGGCGAACCGGGCTCGATTCCCGGTGGGGTCGCTCCCGGATTTTCGCATTTGGGAATCGTGGCGGATGATGCCGCTGGTCGGCGGGTTGTCCCGAGGATCTCCCGTTTCCCCCGCGAAAAGTTTGTTATTATTTGTGAAATCGAAGTATAAAGTATAATAGTAAAAAATGGTTAATTATTTAAAATAAAAACCTACCCTTGAACCCACAATGCCGCTCTTCTGATTCCAGAATAAACTGGAATGGAAAATTTACATGTGATTGAATAAATCCAGTTTATTTTAATGTAGACTCTGTATGGCCGTAGTTAGGAGAACTAATATTCCGTAAATATGTATCAAGTTTGGAGAACAAATATTTAGTAAATACGTGTGATGATAAATTCTTTCACGAACTTCTTGATTGGCTGTATATTGGTTTTTAAACATTTGATAGTATTTTACTTATGCCTCAATGATCTGCACTACGTAGATCTATCCACTGATCACCATCACCTCTCCTCTCAAGATCTCGCTGTCGATAGCCGTCCAAATCTCTCTCTTCGCCATCACCTCTCAGTAATGTACTATCAAGTTTCCATTAAGTTACCATAAATATAATGCACGCCTGCCTTTCGTCGCTGTCACAGAGACTAACCATTCAAGGAAGACTTAATTCCAATTTCCAGCAGGTTCCGAAGGAATATGGCTCCATTCCCCTTCGGCGTATGAACAGTCTCGCGCGTTTTGTGCACGGCATGACCTGGCTTTGTACAGGTGATTTAACTTATTCGGGGCCACGATGGCTGAGCGGTTAAACTGCTCGCCTCCCACCAAGGTGAACCGGCTTCAATCCCCGGCCGGGTCACTCTCGGATTTTCGCATGTGGGAATCGTACCGGACGATGCCGCTGGTCAGCCGGTTTTCTCGGGGATCTCCCTCCCCCCTTTCATTCCGGCACTGCACCATACTCACCTCAATCACGCTCATCGGCTCTTAAAACCTCGCTGTCAAGAGCTGGCCAAAACTCTTCTCTTTTCACTAGCTCTAACTTATTCCGATAATGTTTGATGGAGTCTGAAGACTTTGGGCTGTTCATGGGAGTTCCTCCAATCCCATATCCTCAAACCACTATGTTATAATATTTGAATTTTTGGTTATGGACGCGCTCACTACCATGCTTTAAATGAAATAGGCCAATTAAAATTTTCTGCCATCGTGCGAATAGTGCTGACTTGTCCAAAATTGCTTGGAAGCCATTGGAACTCATGGGCTGGGGAACTAAAATTAGTGCATCAAGATCATGGCACTTACAACAGGACCTCATCATGTTCCTATACTATAATAACCATACAGTCCTGTAGGAAACACTCGCCAGGCATTATTCACAACCACACATGACAACCGATCGCACAGCACTTAGCAGGATCCGTTACTCTAAAGTATGCTCTTCCGTTGTTCTAAAGAAGGTTCATGAAGTTCGTGTATCCCTATAGTTTATCGCTTCTCTCCATTGTTTTAAAAAGAAATTCAGTAAAACCTGCCACGTGTCATGGTTAGGCTCATACTACAACTGCCAGACGCGGCAATCTTTAACAGCGCGTGGTTTAAACATTTTGTACTGGTTGGTCGACACTGTCTGAACGCAGTATGTAGGAACCGCTGGATCAGGCAATTATTGTCCAGCCTCTCTTCCGCGGCATCCATGAACCCTTGGCTTTAAACAGTTGGATACTTCACGCTGGGTTTTCATAAAGGAGTAGCAGAAGGTTTGAAATTCAGCAGCCGATCATCTAAAAAAATGCTATAGGTACGTGCAATCTTCGCGAAAGTTACCTCAAGAATGTTGACTAACATGTGCAACAGAAATTGGTGGAGTATTCGGCTATGCAGAGACCATTAAGGGACACAAACGGGTGTTTTGTATTTCAAATACATACCTGCTAACTTTTTTTTACATGGACTTTTAAGGGAAAAAAGGACTTTTCACGCTCTCTGTAAAGTCCAATGATTACATATTTTCCACCCCTGGGCCGCAAGACGTTCATCGAATTCAAGTACCTAAAATATCCTACCGATGGAGAGTAGGTCGCTCACAGCACTTCCCGATGCCGATCAAAAGATTTTTGCCGCAATTTGAAACAAGCCTTACGCATTAACTTTATTATACGTCGGAAATCTCAGCGGCCCGAATCTGTCAATGCTTTATGTTTACATAGTCTGGGTTGATATAGTTCCACCACATTTCCATTTCACCTTTTATTCCAATAATATCTTCCACTTCAATATCATTAAGCTCACTTAGTGCGTTCGTACTTACGGCTTTAACTGCTGCAAAAATACCACATTAAAGTTCAAAGCTCTTTATATTGGCGTGAAGCGTACGGCTCATCACTTTAAATTTCAATGGGTTTACAGTGACCCTATAGCATTGTTGTAACAGGAGTGTCAGGTGTTAAGATGCTTTCATCAATCAACATAATCACACAAAATTAAAGTTCTACTACCGCTGAAGGTCATTGAAGAAGCTGTAGGTAAATCGAACTTCCAAATTAACAAAACTTCATGGTGTGGGTAAACGATGCGTATATTCAGAACCAATTTACATCATTGCTAATTTACACGAAATTCAAGAACTCAAGAATATGTTTACAAATAAGACAATAAATAAATTTTAACAACCTGAACGTTTATGAAGCAATAACGCTGGAAAAACTGACACATAAAAGTGGGCATAACTTATCAGGATGTTAAAATTTCGCTTCATGGCCATCATTACCAGGCCTAGCAAAAAAAACTGATGAAAGTATGATACTGAAGAAGGATTGCGTATTTTCCAACGTTTTTTTTTTCAGTGTTAATTTAGTTTTGAAAAGATACATTTTACTACTGGGATATTTCTAGATGTTTTCATATACCTCGGCTGTCTATATAGCGAGACGAGTAAATAGTATTTGCATTTTTTTTGTTTATTTAAAATATAGATAGTATTCATGTTTCTTACATTCTGTCATAGGAACTTTATCAGAACATATTTACCATATCTCCAAACAGTCCATATTAAACGTATATTAAAATAGGCTTCTGCTTTCAAACCCTGACAATTTGGCGGAAGGGGGGGGGGGGGCTGCATATTTCCAACGTTATTACTTGAATTATAGTATATATTTATTAGTATACACGCATTTTTCCAAGTTTTTTTTTATCTCGATCAAATAAATCAAGAAAATTTTAAATACAATTGAAGTACTGTGCACGAGCGCAAACAAAAATTTTATTTTTCATAGGAAAGTTTAGCAATTTTATGAAGAGGATGCGCCCAATGAACAAAGAAAGAGCATCTGTCTTACATAAAAGCTAAATTACGAGACAAAGAAACGCAGCTATAAATTCAATGGCATTAGGTTATTTAAATAATCTTGAATATATTCTATTATAAGTTAACCCATTTTAAAACAAATTGAAGACATTTTCATGATAAATTAATAAAAAAATTCCGGTTGTATAATTTGTGAGATAGTCGTTTTATAGTATGTCAGTTTTATTTGTGGACTAAATAGAATTTCCTGTAAACACTAAACCATTCACTGAAGAAGGTTTATTTAAATTCAGGTTTTTGATTAAAAAAAAGCCTGGTCCTTAATTGCGACCCACCCGAGCAAAAACGTTAGGTCAGTGGAAACTGGAAGCTAATTGGACATTTGATTCAGCGTAAAAGTTGAGCACAGAGAAGAGATAATTAGCACCAGGAAAGGCAGCAAAGAGAACGCGAAAATGTTTTATTTCCTTTGTGTCTGGAAAACAAACAATAGTCGGGGTAGAAAGGCAAGGGAACACAACAGACTATAGTTCATTCACGGTTTATTCCAACTTTTCAGAAGCCCTGCTAAAGTTCTACTTTCAGGATATTACTCTGTGTCATGCAAACAAACCTTAACCGAGTTTAGAAAATTACACCGAAGGGACATCAAACCGGATTCGTGCGCATTCAGTGTGATAATATTTTGCAAGTGAACTATTTCTTACCAGGCATTACCAACACACCTATTTTCTCCCTATTTTTATTCATATTGATTATAAATTAAATATTATGCACCAAGGACACGTGTGATTGAAATAAACTTTATACCACAGATTAGGTACATGACAATACACAATTGATTAGGATTACAGAACTATTCATGATCTCTGTCTTTGAGGATTTAGTGTAGTGAGAAGCTCCTACGTGCTGCAATCAGTAACCCTAAACGTCGTGGCATGGAAATAATTGAGGACCTGGCTATGTTCATGGGGAATCTCCTTCCACGCGGTTTGTATGCAAGTTCACAAAGTATCAACAATGGTCGCTGGAGGTCCCTAACGAACAAACTGCCGACCAACCATATCGCAGACATGTTCGATGGGCGACATGTCCGGCTAACGTGCAGGCCAGGGAAGCAGTGGTACCCTTGCGTTCATTGAAGAAGACTTGCACATTCCTTGTCACATGTGGCTGGGCATTGTCCTGCTGAAATATGGCATGTGGTGTTTTTCCTCTATGTGGCTTCACAATGCAGACTGCCAGATTGTGGTCACCATGGTAGCGTCTAGCACGTATGCGGCCATCACTGTAGGACAGGTCGAAGCGGGACTCGTCCGAAAACACTACATTTTGCCACCCAGCACGCCAGCGACAGCCTTCACGTGCCCATTGCAGTCTGAGGTGTTTGTAGTTTCTGGTCAGCGGAAGCCGACGCAATGGCATGTGTGCCACCAGTCCAGCCCGCAGCAGACGGCTTCGAACCGTCGACGCAGAACAGGTCCACACCCGTTGTAGTGCTGCAGTGTCGAGCCAACACTGTGGACGAGGCTTTACGGTCCGTTACGGCCATGCGTACAAGATGGCGGTCATCCCGTGCTGTGATCACATTGCGTGGTCCAGTACCCTCTCGTCGCTGCGTACGACCGTCTTCTATCCACTGGTTCCACACACGTATGCATCACTGTCGTAGCAGCATGCCTTTTACGAGCCGAAGTGTCACGGTATGAAAAACCCATTTCCCGGAGACCGATCATTCTGCCCAGTTCGAACTCACTCACATGCTGATATGGCGCCCTTCGACGTCGACGAGGCATACTGACACTTACTTTCACTTCGTTTGACGGCTATTCACCGACTGAGCTTGACGTAACACTGACCTTTCCAGCCACACATGAGAGGGCGCTGCTGAGCTTACGTGTATGCCACATCTCTGAAATCGTAATCACTTATTGATGGTACACTGTTCTACACATCTTCCAAGTTTGGATTCATTTGGGCCATTCTTTCCGTGTGCTGCAATTTTCCCAAACAAACTCCGAAAATGTAGCCGTGCCATCTTTCATTGCTGACGTATCAGGCTCTAAAACGCTGCTGAAAAATCTGAAGCACAATATTTGTCAAATGGATATTTCGTTTGTTCTCGATTTGTCTATCTGATTCAAGATCCGTGTCGTTCCACATACAACTGCATCGCTATTCACACCTTAGTAGACTGATATTATTAAGGAGATCAACACAGTTCATACCCTTGTTGTTACCAATGCCGCTGATATATGTAGTATCTGTTTTCACAAATTTAGCCCTTCCAGACCTGCTTTAAATTACTGTTTCAGGTGTCGAAAACAATGTTTATTATAATGCGCGTCGTACTTAAGTCAACACATTACTTTTTAGTCAACACAGGCAATGAGCTACAGGCTACGTGCTCGGCTATAGTTATGTGAACCAATCATGACCTTGTCCAGTCACACGGTTTGGGAATAATTTTCCCACATGTGAGATCATTGGAGACTGAGCTTTACGGTGTACAGTACAGACCAGAAATTACCTACACGTGCGTAATGCACACAATTGTGTACATTAGGTCTGAATGGGTTAAGCGATATCGACATGAACTTGAGGACCGTGGCGATGCAGCAACTAGAGCACACGCGTCCAACAAAGGTGAATTGGGTTCAGCTCCCGGCGGGGTCACTTATTAATTTTTGCACGTGGGAATCGTGCCGGACGTTCTGGTCGGCATGTTTCCTCGGGGATCTCCCGTTTTCCCCGCCTTTGCATTGCGGCTCTGCTCCATACTCACGTCTCTTCTCCCACATTGACTTTCAAGACCCCGTCCAGGCAACTCCTCTCTTTACTTATGAATTCAATAACATTATTCATGCATAAAATATATAGTAACTGTTGGGATCAAATATAGGTATAAAATACACGATATCGAACAGCCCTACATTACAACAGAATTTTTTCTTAGAAAGTATGCTTTTTAATGTTGCCATCCCTACCACGTGACTTTAATAACTCTCCAGTGAGAAAAAAATTGTAATGACTCATCCTTCTTTCATACATATCGTACTTCCCAATTTGTTGTCACTGAAAAAAATATTTTGTGGCGGCCACAATTTTTTTTTTTTCAGTGCTCTGTCTTTACTTCGTACTTAAAAACTGTCCATAAGGTAGTTTCTAGGTTATTATTTCCATGCCTGAGATAGGTGAATTAGGTCGGTACACAGTATCAATTCTTTGTACGTAACACAAACAATCATTTGGTAAATAGTTGCCAAAACTTTTCTTGTAAAAATAAAAATGAAATGTTTTCACAATACCCTGTTTCACGAAATATAAAAAAAAAAAATTGTCCTTCGGCATGTCTTATAATAAACTTGAAAGTTAAATCACTTGATTGTTAAACTTCGACATCAGTTTCGTTTACTTCACAATAAACTTGTTTTTTGATTAGCTTTGATTTACTTGTAGCTCTACAAAAATAATCTCAGCTAAAAATTTTCAGAGAATTGTTTGTGAAAATAATAATTAAATTAAATTTAAAAAAACTGTGTAGTATTATTGGGAAGAGACCCGAAAATAGGAAACGGTAATATGGATCTCTCTTTGTAACGGAGATTACAAATATCTATATAAAATTGATTGTTAAGTTAAATAAAATGTAAAAGTATTCTTATATTTTAAAATCCAAAAATAGGCATTAGGAAGGTAAAATAACTATTTACTAAAGATTACTATTTTTATTCAGTGTACTTTTCTTATAAACCGATGTTTCTGGTAAAATAAAATCTTATTATTAAGCCTATATTTCTATCTTCACTTAATATAGTAAACTCTAACAAAAAGATGATTAAAAGCAGAAGATGATTTTTTTAAAAATATAATAATATTTGCGTTGTATTATTATAATAAATTAATAATGATAAATTAATATCATAAATATTATAATATGAATAGCAATAATTAGAGATATTAATATAAATAATTTACATTATAATATAAGAATATTTGATACCAGTAACTTAAGAGAAGGTAAATAAATTGAATATAAAAATCTTATATACAATCAAACCCCTTACTTTTTCATTGAAATAAAAAAGAAATGAAAAAGTAAGCATATCTATACATAGTTAAGTACCACTTCATAAAATATTTATCTATAATTAATAATTTTTGACGGGTACCAACTATATTCCATTAATTTATTATTGTATAGCATATTTTATTAACATAAATAAGCTCTAAAAGAAAGGTTAAATAGTACTCTGGTTTAATTATTAATTTAGAAATGTTGGTTGAGTAATTGAGATTTATTTGTAAGGGAGATTAACTAAAAACTAAAGGATAAACTTAATGTGTTATGGTTTTGTATGTGCAATAAAATAGTTTTATAGTTTTTAGTATTTTTAAAGTATGGTTGATTAGGAGTACTAAATGGAATACAAAATAATTATAATTACTTAATATCGATTAGATTTTTTTAGTTTGTATATCTATAATCGAAACTATGTATTTGTTAATAGATATTAATGCAAATATTCTCTCAGCACGTGCTTGCAGGGCTGTCCTGGGTCGTGTGGACCATTCTCGTTCCACAGCGAAGCAAGTCCTGGCGTCGTGGTTTATTCTCGCCAGGGGAGATGATTTACGGCCGGCGATAGCGGATGCGTAAACTGGTCGCTCGCGACTCGTATCCGCAGCTTCCACCCACTGGACCGGCGAGGCGGCCCGCGGTGATCTCTGTAGTGGGCTATCACGGATGGCAAAGGGGCCGACGGTGGCTGAGCGATTAGCACGCTCGCCTCCCACCGAGGCGAACCGGGTTCAATCCCCCAGGCCGCGTCGCCCGATTTTCGCAAGTGGGAATCATGCCGGACTATGCCGTTGGTCGGCGGATTTTCTCGGGGATCTCCCGTCCCCCTCCCTTCGTTCCTGCGCAGCACCATACTCACTTCAATCACCCCTCGTCGGCTCTCAAGACCTCGCTGTTAAGAGCAGCCCAAATCTCTTCACCTCACGGAGGCGAAACCTGCCTTGCACGAGCCGAGAGATGCTCAAGTTGGATCGATAAAAGGAAACAAATAATTTTAGGTGTTATTAAATCTTAACAGTTTAATAGTTTGTAGTGAGGACTTATTTTATGTGCATTAGTTGTTTTCGTGTTTACGCGTATTTAGTAGCAAATTGCATGCACTGGGAATATAAATTTTTGCCAGAAAAAAAAAATTATTTAAGCCTGTACGGTTTTATAGTATAAAGTTTATCCTAAGAGCAAAACACATTGTGGAAAAGCTTAAAGATCGCATTTTCTGAGCTTTCCAGCGCAGTTACCTTAATAGGTAGGAAAAATAAATAAATCTGTACAGTCGTAGTTTAATCTATGGGTAGAGACCTGCAAAATGCGTGTTATTATTTGGGGACACGTTTAACTTAAAACACACGCAGCTTTGCAATACGTTTGTCATTGGGAAATAACTATTTTGACACGCCCTTGGTAACTATGTGCCAAAAAATGAACACGAGGATGGAGGAGGTTTCTGCCGCTGCCATTTTCGCAATATGTTGTTGCAATCCCCGACGTTCTGGTTTAATATGAATGTGTGAAGCCGTGTTTAGGCGGGCCGTCGAGCTAAGGCTCGCCCGCACTATCATAACAATCTGTCTGAATGGGGACACGTTTAGTGGTTTCGTAAAACAAACCGCGGATTTCATACACGATGCAACTCGACCCAAGCGCCGGGAAGGTGGAGACCTTAAGGGGACTTTCTAGCTGGTGCCTGAACTCTTTCCGTGAACTCCGACAGAGCTAAAAATAATAATAATAATAATAATAAAATTTGCTACAAAGCGATGTGTTTCAAAATATTTCAGTCAAGTACATACAAAAGCACTCGAAGTGTCTGCTTTGAACTTTGTTGCACACTTTTTACTGATAAAGTCGTAGGGTCACCGCTTGAACTCCCTTAAGGGTGGGATGGAACCTCGCGTTTTATTGTGAAATAGTTATCTGCGCGAATACGCGAATCTCGGTAAATAAATGTTATGCAAATATGAGTTTTTCTCAGGGAAGAAAAAAAAAAACAATTATCTTTGCCCCGATTTTATTTTGCTTTTGTCATATTAAGTGTATTCTTGGAGAACAAATTTATTGAAAATGGTCAAACATAGCATTTTTAAAGCTTGCCTATGCAGTTTTCTTAAGCGGCAAGAGAAAAGTACAAATATACGGGCGCAGTTTAATCTGTGGGCTTTCATCGCGTGTGATAAAACCCCAGTGTTGCAGATCTAGTTCCTTATTGCTCCTCCACTTCTCGGCCTCAAACGCGGGAAAAAAGCCTAAAGTAGCTGGGCCTCTTAACATAACATACTGTAATATAAATTACTTTGTATTGCAAAATAATAAAAAAATGGGCAGTACATTAATATACTTTTCGTTTCTTTTCTGTGTACTGCAGATTTACACAACCTTTCCTTTCGTCTTATCTGGTGTCTTATATTATTTTCAAAATATCGGGGATGAGTTAGTGCCGAGGAAGAAACAGACTCATTACAAGCAATACATTTTATCCGGTGGATGTAGGAATTATTAATAAAAATATTGAATATTATAATGATATTTTGAAGACCGCAGACTCTGTACAGCAGTTATTTTCCGCTACGCTGTAGTTTTGCTAGTTAGCACATGGCGCAGCTATGGCTATCACAGGACTAGGACTTTCAGAAATTGCAATCTAGTGTCCTGATACCTGCCCAACTGGCATCGTATTGAACCAGAACGAATTCTGGGTTATTTAATGCATCTAAGCTGTTGGTGACATTTCTGATTTTATCTACATATGTTTTTGCGTTAACCTGAAAACATTTGAAATCAAACTTTGAAAACATAAAAACCTTCTTTAAGAGCATATATTTCTACATACTCAATGGTCAGCATGTCCCCAGTGTAGTTTGTAGCGATTTAGAAAATATAATTATATTTTCGGTTTATGCAATTGAGTTGAAAGCAAGTTTTAGTGACATACTTGCGTTCTTAATAATTTCTCAGTTAAACTTGAATGACTTAATAGGGCCCATGACAGCGTACATTTGCGTATATCGAAATAAACAAAGTCAACAGAAAAATAGATCTTAAGCTGGGCTTTTAGCAGTGATTTACTAGTAGTGAATAACAGAAAGAACAAAACAATGATACGCAAGAAAATTACTCAAGTCGGAAGAAATGAACTTTTGGGTTGAGACGTGGAGTGTGTTCTGTTCACTAAAAAATTTAAGTAAAAAAATAGTAACAGGAGTACGACAGTACTACAGAAAGTTACCCCCATAAGAAATAACGAACCTTATAAATGGCTCCTAAAGTGATGTCTTTGATTTGTACCACGTAACAGTGAGTTGCTGATACATATTTACCATGACGCTAACAAGCGTTCCCACATTAATTCTGCCATTGAATTATGAACAGTAGTTTCATCTTCAAACGTATCATTAAACCTATAATTATTTCATTTGGTGATCACAGAAATTTGCTTTGTTCACGGTAAGCTGAGTACTTGTGAAAGCCCCGCTTAAGATCTACTTGTACGTGCTCTGTGTATTCTTCCACCATACGTGAAATTAACATTGCCGTCGGCCTGATCGCTTTATTCATGCGTCGGTCAAGCGAAACTACGAAATTATTAGAAAAGTAAACATTTTACAAAATTGCTAATTATTACACACATGTGGCACAAAAACAGAAAGCAAAATATATAATTTATGTATTCACAACTGTCTACATAACACTTTGAATTCAACGCGAAGACACGAAACCACTTGACACCTATCGTTATTAGTTTTAATGGGCGCATGTCAGACACTGTTCCTGCTAAAATAAAGGATATCCCATTTATCTTGACCACCCACAATAACTCCTTACCGGGGCTCCAATTGAAAAAGTGTTTCATACAAAAACTGTATAACTGGAAGGGAGAAATAATACTGTTGGAAATGGCAGACTTATAGCATTATTTATTAGAGAGATGCAAGTTCTAACATCAGTTTTTTTTAATGGAATCCTGTATCTATTGGTCAAAAGTTCAATGAAGTTCGTCAAGACCTATTTAAACATGTAGTGCAATGTACACTTTCATAACACGAGCATTAAATACGACACAAAGTGAGATCTCTACTGCCTGTCTGTAGCATCCATATGGGTACTGTGAGGGGTAGAACATTCACATTTAGATGTTCAAAGTTGTGACCATTAGCGGCGATACAAAAGTTCAGTCGGTAGTTATATGACAACATTTATACCTCCATTGTTGCCAGCTGAAGAGCATTACAATCACATACAATACGTTCCTGCATGTTCTCTGGAGTTATTGGAATTCTATAGACAGCGCCTTTGAGGTAACCGCAAAGAAAAAAGTCTAGGGGACTAAGGTCAGGAGACCGAGCAGGCCACTGAACCGATTCCCCACAACCAATGCACCTACCAGTGTATTTTCGGTCCAGAACACGACGTGCATACACGGCATTATGTGATGGGCATCCATCGGGCTGGTACCACATTATCATTTTGTTCCTTAGAGGTATCTCCTCCAGAAGACCAGGAAGAACTGTTTGTATGAAGGTGACGTACTCCCTACCGTTTCGGTTTCCATTCGCGAAATAAGACCCTATAACCTTATTGCCAACCATCCCATAACTCTCTATTGACGCTGATGGTCCACCTGTCGAAGCCATCCTGGGTTCCCGGCGGCCCAATAATGCATGTTCCTCGTATTCACTTGGCCTGAGTCGGAGAATGACGAATCATCGGTAAAATTAAGATCCGAAAAAACAGTTCGGGCTGGCGATAATTTGATGCTGTGCCCATTGACAGAACTCTGCACGATTCTGGGAATCATTCCCGTACAATTATTTTGGTGTAAGTGTACATGATAGGTATGGAACGTATGACGCATAAGAATGCGACGTGCACTCGTTTTCGGAATGCCAATTTCAGCTTCAAGTTAACGTACGCTGACGTGTGGATTATCTGTTACAGCAGCGACAACAGCAACCTCAGCAGTCTCATCTGCGAGAGTTCAACGACGATTGCGTTGCTGTTGGTTCAAATTGCCCGTTTCACAAAGTTTCACAGCAAGACAGGAAAACATCCGTCTGGACGGTGGGGTCCTGTCAAGATATTGCATTCTGTAGAGTTGCTCCGCCTGACTAGCATTACGCCAGAATGAACGATGAGTGAGCAAACCAAGCTATTGAAAATGGTGATAATAGAACTGCGTGTGTGTGTTTCAGCACAACTCACTTGAACATGCTACACTGAACTGTAAAATAATACGAACACATTCATCTGTGCTAACTTACATTCTCCATAGATAAGCAGTATTTCTACCTTCTCGTTGTTGGAGTAAATTTCCGTTACGACAACGCTCACCTTGCAATGCTCTGTGCATGGATGACTGAATGAGTAGTCGTCACATCACGTGTGTTCCTTTGTTTATTCCAAGCGCAAACTCTGTGGAATGGGGTATGCAACTCTGGGTACCTGCACTGTTTACGTCTCCTCTGTATTAGATGGGGAGTGTCAACGTCATACTGCACTCTACTATGCAGCGAAATTGTGCCGCAAGGCATCACAAAACGGCTCTTCATGAATTCTCATGAGTTCCAATTCCTGTGACGGTTTTTAACGACCTGTTTATTAAACTGGGACATTGTGATACATTTCTGAATAGGTCTTGACGAGATTCATTGAATTTTTGACGAATAGATACATGGTGCCATTTAAAAAACCTGGTGTTACTACTAGTATCTTATTAATAAATAATGATACGAGGCGTACTTCACAGCAATATTATCTTCCCCTTCCAGTTGTACAACCTTTGTGTGAAACACTTTTTTTTTGGAGCCTCGGTACAGGGTTATTGAGGGTGGTCAAGATCAATTGGCGATCCTGTATATGCAGGTTTATTTCAAAAATGCTCAAATAATCGAGAACAGCCCTTAATTAAACACCCGTGTTTCTCACAATTTCAGCTAGCCACTTGGTCCATCCACGAATACTGTATTCTAGATAAATTATACAATCTAAAAGTAAATGTAGGAGCGAAAATTTACACTATGGACTAAGGTATCAATCTGAACAGCGCTTCCAAAAGAGTTCAACGAACTGTGGAGCCAGCTTCAACATCGAAGTAAGACGATGATGAAGGAATTGAAAATTCATTTCACAATATGACACATATTACCCTGACTCAAGTATGTGTCTTCGCTGATGTCTTAACATTTAGTTAAAGTAGTCTTCTTACAAAACCGTCTTCAACAAAAACGCCAAATCATCATTCACACCCTAGTTGATTCTGGAATTGCACCAATTTACATCAAAATTCACCTGCATATCTAAGTGTAATTAATTTTTGTTTTTTTAAGTTGTTGTTTATTAACATCATAATTTTCGAGCTAACAATATGATTTCAATAGGATTACTTATACGGGGAAAGAATTCTGAACTTTTAGCGATCTCTGCTACTAATGTTACCAACCGATATATAAGTTTGTGTAGGCCAAACCAATACTATTTCCTGTTTACATTACAGCATTGGGAGCAGCGGTGGCACAGTGGCTAGGGTGCTCGCCTCTCACCAAGGCGATCCGGGCTCGATCCCCGGCGGGTTCAATCTCAGATTTTCGCATGTGGGAATCTTGCTGGACGATGCCGCTTGCCAGCGGGATTCCTCGGGTTACTCCCGCTTCCTCCGCCCTTGCATTCCAGCGCCGCTCCCTCCTAGGGTCTCACTTCATGTCATGTCCGGGGATGACGGGCACGTACGGGTCCCAGATGGAAAGCCCGTCAATCAGAAAGTGTTGCCTCGTCCTGGGTTCACTCACCAATCGAGTTTTTTTTTTATTACAGCATTTTCCTCAGAATGGCGTATAATGTTGGTTTCATTATCTACAACTATTTCAAGTACATGTAAACCATATTTCGTGCTACTGCTTGGACGATTGTATGGGGCAAGATTTACACTGGGCGAGGAAGGCTGTCATACCCGGTATACAGGCCCGACAAACGTGTATTTCCTGTTCTGCATAAGCTCATGTGGGAGGCAAAGCTGTGAAGCAGTAACCTAGCCAACAAAGCTACATGTGTACAAGTGTCTCGTGAATGGTAGAAAAACTGAAGGATTTTTTATTACACGAACATCATGTAAATGCCGGCAAATTTTTACACGTTGCAATTAAACTGTCAGTTTTGCAGATCAACACGTATAAACATGCATATATATATTCTACTAATTAATAGACTTTGGTGAAATTTGTCACAAGTTTTAGTGGTGTCACATTTATAACTTACATCAGATGAATTATTACGCTTCGGAGTGGTTCAGAATACAATGAAATAAATCCTTACAGACAAAATTGTTATATAAAAATTAATTTTTCATTTTTGAAGAGTGTAATGAATTCTACGTAAGATTTTTAATGTCTTCTAAAAATCTTGGTTATTTACTCAAAACATATGCTATAACTTACACAATGTCAGGCCACAAAATATAGAGAAAATCGAAAGCAATATTAATACATTTTCTGGGATCCCTTATGTGTAGTATGATACTGGGACACTCTTGCGCAAAGGTAAAATGAAGACACCGTAACGACAGACACCGTAGACGTCCTCTTTAACATCATGGTAGTGCGTGATCCAAATTAACATTTCCTTCGCTTCAGCCAACTGGCCAAACAGTGCACATGATGCCCGTGCACGTGTACAATGTAAGAGCAAATATTATTTTTGAGTAGACGAAGGTCAGCGTCGATTGCACTAGTGGATCCCACACACTCTTTGAAATAGTCGTTACACGTGCTGATAAATTATTAAAACGACAATTAAGCCACGTATGATTTAATTTACATTTTATACAGTAAATGCATTAAAATATGAGAGGATAGTGGTTTAAAACTTCAGTATATTTTACACATTATAAAAATTATATTATAATAAGATAAGGTATTTATTTCGCAGCCAGTATTTCAGAAAACCATTTTCATGTGTAGGCTACTACGTGACTCTCGGAGACAAAAGAGTTTCCATATAGACCACCTGTTCAGGAGGTCTTCTCTGCGTCTCTATTCGCTGAAGGAAACGCAGCCGGAAATTTCCAACCCCCCGAGATGAAGATCCCTTTCATGTTTCGGAATTTCTAATTTTGTTTTACTGTCTGCAATTTTACGTATTCCACTTTTAGATGTAACGTCACTTCCAAAATACCTTTCTACTGATAGAAACCTATGGTTTATTGCAAGTTTCCCTTAACATCCAAAAAATTTATATTTAATTCTGGACAAATTATGGCATTCAGTGACATTGCTTCATATTATTAAGTTTGTAAATTCTTATGTCCACGTACGCATTTTTCATGTATTGGGTTTTTGAGTGTACCCAAACGGGTAGAGTGTCTTAGTAGGGGAGCACTAAACATTCACAAATGAGGAAGGAATCGGCCAGGGCTTATACGTGAAGTAAGACAAACCTTGACGTCACGTGGAGCGATTTCGTAAAACATCGGTAAACCGAAATCAGAACAGCCGGGATGGGCTTCGAACACGTGTTCTGTCGAATGCGAGTTCAGTGTTTTACCAAAGCGCTATGTCGCTCGGTTTGAATCTTGATGATGTGTATATGATCTGAGTTGCGGTATCTGTATAGCTATAAGGAGTATTATTGTTATTTCCGGTAATTACTTACGCGAGGAAGGAGATTCTTTGTACAGCAGCAATCACCGGTGACTGAATCTCCTTTGACGACATGGAGTTCTGTACGGCCACCAAGCAATATGCCTCCCCAAAAGAAAACTCAGGCACCTGAAAACCGATGCCTTTCGACGAGGGGGCCGCGGTGGCTGAGCGACTAGTACGCTCGCCTCCCACCGCGACGAACCGGGTTCAATAACCGGCCAGGTCACCAGATCTTCGCAAGTGGGAATCGTGCCGGACGATGCAGTTGGTCGGCGGGTTTTCTCGGGGATCTCCCGTTTCCCCCGCCCCTCCATTCCGGTGCCGCTCCACATTCACTTCGACCACCCTAATCGACTCTCAAGACCTCGCTGTTAAGAGCCGCCTAATTGTCTTCACCTCTTCTCTTCACATTTCGACGATGATGGAGGGATTGTTGTGTGTCCCCCTCTGTCTCCAGATGCATATAAACATCCGAAAAGACTAGCGAGACTAAATAGTTTCTCATCCGTAAAGAGTACTAGACTCATTACTGAGCTCCCCAGTTCTGGTAGTCCCGACTCCACAGCAATCGCTATTTCCGATGGGTAGGCGCCAATGACACTCACAGTAATGATCGCCGACTAAGCAAACCACCTGCGTACTATCTACCAGCCACGGTAAATCAATATCGGGCGTCCAGTTTAGTGTTGCACGTGTCTTGCGATCTCACTCACTGTCTGCCGTCAATCTCTCCTCGTTCATAGGATAGTATATACTCTATTCCACATACTAACGAGGAGCTAGACCGCTTATTCGTTTTCTACGCATGTACCCAACATTGACCTACCCCGATCCTACACAACTGTCAAAGTCACATGGTCAACAGTGATGAACGTGTTTGTTTATATCTTAATTTTTTAATTCAAGCACTGTTATGTTAATAAATTATTACAAATTTATAACCGGAAGTATAAAAAACATCTCAAAAGCACTTGTTTACTAAACAGTGTTCTACTCCTCTCCACTTTTGCTAGTTGTGTTGGCAGAAAAACAGTTCAATGTTGGGACACGGAGATTGGTCGTGCGCAGCCAGTGGGATCGGTCTACCTCATCTTTAGTCTATGGTCTATTCCAGATTTCTTCACACTTTTTGAATCAAACCTTTGAAAAATCACACCATGTATGACGTGTTTAGTTATTTTCAAAATACGCCATGTATCACAAGCGTTTTATAACTCTGTATATTATATTTTGTTAGATTAAAGTTTTACCTATATTTTATCTATAAATTACAATATTTCATGTATAATACATATGAATACAAACAGTGAGAAAACTTGTGTGTTGGTAGCACCTAGTAAGGAATAGTTCTCATGCAAAATATTATTATAACTGAGTGCGCACGAACTCGGTGCGTTGTCCTTTGGTGAAACTTTTTATACTTACACTCTAAGAAATTATTCGGAAATTTACCAGACCAGTGTATATGCTTGGCGAGAAAGCAGAAATGGCAATGTTTTCCCCTGAAATTAATTGTAGCGTTCCTACATTAGGAAACAGTCAAATGCATATGGAATTTCCCAACTTTATATGTACAGTAGTAGTGCTAAATATTCCTATATCTGCAGCTCGATATGTGGTATTATTACCAAACAGTGTATAGGTTAAAAACTTCCATTACAATTTAAGAAGTCGACCAGGAAATTTTTATAGTGTAGTTAAGCTTTGGTTGCATGAGGCGGAGGAATATCCTTGAAGTAGAACTTCAGCAGGGCTTCAGAAAAGTGTGAAGTAACCGTGAATGGTCTATACCAGTCCTCCGTCATCGTGGTTACTCGTGGAGGACCACTACTAAATATTCGTACAGCTGTTCCTGTCATGCTAAACACCGTCTAAACTCGCGATACGCTGCTGCGTGCGATCCCGAACTCCTGGACCGCACTGAGGCACACTTCGACCTTCTTCAAACTTCCCAAAGTCGTTCAGGTGCCTACGAGACTGCCTTTTGGCCATCTCAGACATGAGACAGCGTTGCTCAAACCGATGTGCACAGTGCAATAGCTTCCACAGCAGTGTGGAGCTTACACAGCGTTGTTGTCACTGAAAAAAATATTTTGTGGCGGCCACAAATTTTTTTTTTTTCAGTGCTCTGTCTTTATTTCGTACTTAAAAACTGTCCATAAGGTAGTTTCTAGGTTATTATTTCCATGCCTGAGATAGGTGAATTAGGTCGGTACACAGTATCAATTCTTTGTACGTAACACAAACAATCATTTGGTAAATAGTTGCCAAAACTTTTCTTGTAAAAATAAAAATGAAATGTTTTCACAATACCCTGTTTCACGAAATATAAAAAAAAAATTGTCCTTCGGCATGTCTTATAATAAACTTGAAAGTTAAATCACTTGATTGTTAAACTTCGACATCAGTTTCGTTTACTTCACAATAAACTTGTTTTTTGATTCGCTTTGAGAGGGTATATAATTCCAGTTAGTGTTAGTCGGTGGTGTCGAACAGATGTTATCTCGTTCGAACCCTTTTCTGGTCACACGTCATAAACGAGATGTGGCCATAAAGTAACGGGACGGGATACCCCTGAGTCTGCACACATGGTGACGAACTAGTAGTTGTCCTTAATTCCCTAAGAGTAAATAACCCTTGAACAGTCTTTCTATTTGATTAGGCTTGCTCGTGGGCTTTGGGGAAAGAGAATACTGTTGAGCCATCTCGCTGTGGTCTTAGTTTGCGAGAGAAACCCAGCAGGTTACGAACCTGAAATTAATTTTGGAATGAATGGAATCTCTAGTGAACTGTCTGAAACTGCTAAGGATGTTTACGGCGACAATCCAACGCACAAACGATTAAGTGATGGTTTGGAGGAGGTAGATAATGATGAAAATCCGTGTACCTATGTGACTTCAAAAACGGATAAAAACGTTTAAAACGCTAATGAAACTGTGAGGTAAGATCAGCATCTGAGCAGCCGGATGATTTCACATATGATGAACATGGACAAATGATGGCAAGGAAAATTCAGAATGAACAGTTCAACATGACAAAAGGGATGTACAAATTTTTAGTGGACAAATTCATCCCCGTTCTCGAGCATCCCCATATTCGTCAGATTTTTCACCATGTAGCTTCTTCCTGTTTCTCAAAGTGAAAAGTGTATTGAAAAGGGGGGGGGGGGGAATCCGATTCTTTTGAAATTGTGGAAAAAAAGGGCAGATATTTTGAAGAGAGTAGCAACTGATGAGATGTAGCCCTGCATTGTACAGTCGAAGTTAAATGTATAAATATGGAAGGAGAGTATACCAAAATAGATCAAACATGCATTCTAATATTTTGCAACTCTTGACCTCCTGGTCAGTAAACGTCAGCTACATTTTTCTAACCTGCATATTGGAATTTTACAACTCTTCTATCGTTGATTAGTGCATAACGTTTCAATTCCTGTCTCAAACCTTCAGCTCATCTTTGTGAATATGGTAGAGAATTAACTGAAAATTAAAATAATGTTAAGCTTATGCGGTTTATTTGTAAATAATGTTTTGATTTTAATAACAAATTATTTTAAAAATTTCATTCACTTCACATTCCATTTATTACATTGCTGATTTATAGTATATTGTTTTGTACGAACGGATACCTACTTATAACTACTAAATCAGTCGAAAAATTGACATTCTGATTGACTTTTAAACGTTACATATTAAGTATGTTACGATTAATACTATTTGCAAATAAACTACGGTGATGTAGTGACTCATAAGTTGTTTTTACACCATCACGCAATGTTTGTTAAGAAGTTTGTCATGAAAGTATCTAAGTTAGTTACTCGTATGTCGCTGTACCTACGCCTACACGACATACTGGGGAGGAATTTGAATCCATAGTTATCGTTCAACTAAATGCCATAATGCCTATCCCATTAAGAGATTGAGACATGACTAATACAGCAGCTTGTGAACACATCGCATCTGTTTTGTACTAAAAGACGTATCAATCAACGTGGGTACCTACTAGATTACTAATGACCCCAATCGTAAAGAAGTCGCGTTCGGAAGACGAATAAGAATAGCAAGAATTTGCATACAATTTTTGGTCTTTATTGTCTCGGAGCTGACTACAAGTTCCGTGGTTCCCTATTTACGTTGCGTGTAACAACAGAACAAGTAAATATACAGAAACGAAATGCCGTGGGGATGGCTCTTATGTAGGTCAACTGGGACGTTTATTGGCTTCTCAAGGCGAGCGAAACTGTAATTTAGCTTGATTGGCCAATGCGTGATAAAAAAATGTTCCTTATTTGCTGGCCTGACTTTTTAAATGCGTAATGCGCCGACTGACGAGTAATGCTATGCCATATTGCGAGCAGTTTGTGCCTTTAAGCTAGCTCGTGTGACTGGAATTCACGATGCCCGCGCTGGTTAAACTTCTGCATTCTCCTCTATTACGTGGCGCAACCATTCGCTCTAAAAACCCTACACAATATAATTCATTCCGTGGTCCATACCCATCGCCACGTGAGCGCGGCACCGAAGCGATTATCACCACACATGATCCTTTTCAGTTAGGTACAGTACCGCGAGAATAGGCAGTATGTAGTACCTGGTGTTGGGTTTCACAGTTGTCATGTACGGAGCACTATCGACGTATTCAATTGCACACAGGTGCTGTGCATTCACAATAAGAACGAAACAGAAAATGCTGTTACAGTGAGCGGTCGGGTTATGAAAGGGAACAGTACAGCCGACAGCAGAGAGAAATAGCTACGACCGTATTTTGCCACTCCAGCGAACTTTGTCGAATCCGTGAGCTGAATGAAACAATGCTGGAGAACGGCGAAGAGAAAAAAATAATTTTTTCTCCCTACCGGGAAGGGCTTGTATGTCGAAACTTCACGCGATTTTCATTGACTCGTGAAGGAACTGGCAACTCAAGCTCAATTGCTGGACGAAGTTATGGAAAGAATGCACTCATATAAGAACAGCCTGAATCAGTTAACAAACGGTTCCACATGCATTTCAAATGAAAAAATAATAATGTTGTATACACCTACATTTGTTCCAGTGTTCTAATAAAAAGAAGCGAAGTCAAAATTTCTCGATTTTTTTTTTTTTTGTGAAATGGCCTATCATATTTTTTAAGTCTCGTTCGGTTTTCTGTACGTATCGCTATTTTGCTTGTGTATAGCCGTACATTTTAGACAATTATGGATCAACTTGAGGGTATAACCTTTCCTCCCTAGTTTTTAAAGGACTTCTATAAAAAGAGTTTTATTTAAAAAGTCAGAACAGCGTGTTTGAGAGATGTTGACGTATAATATTTGAAAAACATATCCGAAGAATAGTTTCCGGTTCCAATTCAACTTTCTAATGTACGTACGTTTTATGGAACTGAACAAATGAATACACAGTCGTTTGCCAAAACAGTTTCAGGTTGGAAAACTTTGGTAAAAGTTATTTAAAGGAAAGTACGACGTCCATATTATCTTTAATGCTAGCTTGCATAGTAAAATCGTAGTGTCGCCTGTAAAAGTCGCTTAGAGACGAGTTGCGGACGGAAATATTGCACATCAGTTCAGTGATTTGCACGTAGAAGCGATGTGTCATGTGATCGGTTGCCTGTGTCGCATTTGGTGTTCCCGCTCTTCTAGGCTTAGGACATTCGAAATACTACTTGGTAGGAGGCATGCTTAAGTATAATATCCTCCTTTGCGTTTAATAAGTATACGTAGCTAGCAGTCGAAACGATCACTGACAGAAAGAATACAAAGTAGGTATAGATCGGTGTCTCTTGCAAACTGTCAACTATTGAAGTCTTTGGAGAACTGATTTAGGTGCCCTTCTCAAAACTTTAAGCTAATTAAAGTATATTCTTATTAAAATGTTTTGGCGTTCATCACAAATTTAAATAGATACCGTACACTTCACACAAAAAATTCTCTCTCGTAGAAATGCAAAAATACACATTGCGCTTCACTTCTGACGTACTGCATGGGGAATTAAAAATGACAATAATATAATTATATATATAAACACTTGTACAGCTACCTAGGAGGGTAATAGTCTCTACAGCTCACTCTAATAACGTAAATGGAAAGTTCTATTTAAATTTACAAAATAACTCTCTTGCATTTTAATTTAAACTGCGCACTGTCTCCTGGCATTGAGTATGCCACCATTCATAAAATAATTTTGGTTTTAATACAAGGTATTAATTTTCGTTAAGGAATCCTTTTTTTTTTTACGCGTTACATTCACGTTAAACTATTTTTTGTTATAAAATTAGACGAAATCTTGTGTGTAGTCTTTTATGTTAATAGAGAGAAACTTAATTGCGAACTTATATTTTTTCACAACAAAGGAAAAAAAATAATAAAGAAAATCACAAATAACTTGAAACGTGAAACCCCGCTTCATAGTTAAAGTGGCGGTAATTCAATAAACATAACATGAGCTATTACTTAATATCTTCATTGTGATTGACTACATGTCGGAGGTTTCATACGAGCTGCTCAAAATGGGCCCCGCCAGACCGTGCAACGTGTTGCAGCCACTGCATGTCTGCAAGTTCATTTCGGAGTCGAGTGGTGGCATGATTGACAACCTATATAAACTGGTCCCACGCGTGAGACTTCCGTTTACTCCACATTCTACACTAAGAAATTATTTGTAAATTTACCTTATCAGTATATACGTACAGTAACAAAGAGTGAATGGTAAACTATTTTCCCGTTCTTCTATGGCAAAGAGTAAAATGCGAAGGGAAGTTCCCAACTTTGGACAGTGGCGATGCTATAAACACTCCCATGCTTTCAGCTTGATAAGTAGTACTATTACCAAACATTTTATAGGTTAAAAACTTCCATTACAGTTCAGGAAGTTTAGAAGAACATTTTCCGCAGCGTACTCTTTAAGCAGCACCAGAAAAAGAATGTCCAATGGGGAGAGGTCAGGAGATTGCGGCGGCCATGGGGCTTGGCCACCTCTTTCTATCCACCTGCACGGATACTCTGCATTCAATAATTCAGTCACACCAATGCTGAAGTGTGGAGGCGCCCCATCGAACTGTAAATACATCCACGTCGTACAGCTAACGTCACATCTTTCAATAATAGTGATAAGTCGGTTTACAGAAATCGTCTGTAGTAATGAGCACTGAGTCTGCTTTGTATCAAATATAGTTCAATGAGATGATTGCCAAGTAATCCGCACCACACATTAACTGAAAATCTTTCTTGGAAATTTGTATTTATTGTATTTCCGTCGCTGTAACACTGAAATGGAGCTTCATAACCTGCACGTGTATATCCTTTTATTTGTTGCTAATGACCTCTTATTGGCTATTCACGGTAAAGTGAGCACTTTTGAAGCCCTAGTTAATTTTTATTTTTCCTCCATTTTTTAAAATGACTGTTGCCATGCAGGTAGTAAATGCCATATATATATATATATATATATATATATATATATATATATATATATATATATCACTGAATTCTATAGTTATTGTCTAAAGCTACAATAAAATATATTTATTGACTACTATTCGAAATGAGAAAGCTTTCAAAAGTGCTCACTTTACCGTGAACAGCTTGTAAACACCATGGAGAAGTTTGTCGGTTTCGTCGTGGAACATTCTGTTTTCTCATTTCAGAGTAAATTTTCAGACCAAGTTGAATTCGTAGCTGACTGAACAACAACACTGCGTTATACACACTCGGAACTATCTGAAATAACGGAGTGAGATGGTCCAGTCCAGTCAGTGAGGTTGACTGCAGTGTAAATTCCGGTTTGTAAGTTCAACAATCAATTGGACTGAATTCAAATAATACAAGAAGAAAAGGTAACCCTTTTGAATGATTTTTCACAACACGAAAGTGTTCAAAAGCTAGAACTAGTTATGAAACACTGAAAATAATTAAACAGACAAATCTTTGTCCGAAGGTACTACAGATAATATTAAATGTGAACAGTTGATGTATAACCAAAAATTAATATTCCTTGTTCAGTCCATATTCATCCAATGTTGGGTTTGGTCTAGGAATGGCTCTGCACGAAATTTTACTCTAAACCTATAATTAATAACATTGTGCTTAAGCCATTCGGTCAACTTAGTTCGGCCACTTTAAGATGTGAAATAAGTATTTTACCGCGTTTATCAAAAGTAAAATATTAAATCAAATTTTCAAGAACTTGTCTTGTTATTTTCACTTTAACATCCCATATTAAATGAAGTTTTCATACAGTGAAGGAGAAAACACGTAGCTCACGAGTTCTTTTTTGGTAAAACTATAAAAACCAGTCAAACTTCATAAATAGCAGAATTGCGACATTGATCAATTACATTTCGTGCAGAAAATGCTGACCTTTAGTAACGTTCTAGGCGTTTTGTTTGGAGAAAGGTACGGTTAATTTAACTTCTTAAAACCTCATTTATTTCACAATGAATCCAGTTTTAGGTTAAATTCATACAGTTATGGTTTAAAACCACAAATGATCTTATTTAATACACCGTGAACACTTAAATATCTCGTGATACGATAAAAAGTCTTTATCAGTGGGCAGAGTTTTTTTTGTGAAGTCTTCGAGTGGGAGTATATCAAACCAAGGGGGAAGCCATCCTCGGTATTAATATTTCTTTCCTCGCTCCGAAGAATTTATTATTTTCTCTCACTGCGTTTTCTTGTGCTGTTACAACAGACCCATTTACGAACGGCGCCTCACGTACGGCAAATATTTGTCTCCGGAGGAGAACGTTCCGTTTCTTCTGTTTCCCTTTTTCATTTCCGAAAGTTCAGCAAAACACGGACGCCAGGAGGAAAAAAAGAAATACCGCGGGCGATGAAATATTGGACAGGCCTTTGTTTCTTCCACTCAGAAATTTAGTGGCATTGCCAATTGGAACCGAATGTTGCTGAAATTACACCGTGCTGGTTAGTTTTAAGTGCATGCGTGTATATTTGTCGGAACGTGATAAGTAACGGGGTTCTCATTTGGGAGCTGGCGTATAAGGATCCCCAGCGAATTCAGCTCGACCCTATGCGTTATAAGATAGGAGACCTAAGATCCGCCACACTTATTGTACTTTCCTAGACCAATTTCTTTTTCCGTAACTTAAACTTATACAAGTGGTCGCACGACTGCGTGCGCGGCAGATAGGTACATGTCGGAGGTGATAACTGTTTAAAGGCTGTTCTCGATAAAGCGAGCAGTTTTAAATTCAACCTCAGAAAAAAAAATCACTGCCCTTGCCTGCAATACATTTTAACGGGCGAACTGAGTGACAAGCTCCCAGTAAAGCTGGTAACGAAGAATGGGAAATATTCGCATTATCTTGACGTCGAATAAAAGGTGTCACGTAAATTAAATTACTTTGTTACGTATTTTTAAATATTTTAATGCATCGAAGTTTAAAAATGAGCAGATTTGCAAAATATTTACGTTTGTAATAATTTCACAGTTGCACTTGACCGACGCATGCATCAAGTGATGACGCCCAAGATAATATAAATTTTACGTAGGGCGGAAAAATGCACAATGTGCATGCAAATATATCTTAAGCAGCGCTTTCAAAAGTGCTAATTTTACTGTGAACAGCCTATACTTGATTTGACAGACAGAAATATTCTTATTCTTCATCGCCGCTTCTGTACTTGCATATCCGCAGTATGCTAAGAGCGCTGTTTCGAAAATAAAACATACTCTACTCTGTTGTCATGTCTCGAAAAAGAGTTTTTGTCTTCTTAACGAGAATAAATAAAATACGTTGTAACGTACTATCATGAAATTTAATAATGTATTTGAACATAGCTCTGATTAAAAAAAGAATTGAAGTTTTGGCACGATTGTGCAAATTACTCAGGGAAATGCGAATGTTATTTCGGTTATTCGATATGTATAAAATAATTATTTTACGAACATTTACAGACCGCTGAAGGGGAATAAACTTACACGAAAGACTTTTCCTGATAATTAAATTTACTTTATTACCTGGCGATGAGTAGAATCTAAATCAATTACAAGGAGAGTCGAGCATATAAATTGCATCATTTAAAAAATGCATTACGTAGTAGTTAAAAAAAAAATTTTTCTTTATTGAAATGCCTGGATTAAACAATGACTAGCAACAGTACATATATGTTGAATACCCCGAAAGCCTCGATATGAGTAAATACCGCGAGACTAAACCGAATTGTATAATCTAATAATTTTAGTGTCGCGAACCCCTCCTTCTTGGGAACCCTGCCTTGACTGGCTTACTGACTAAATTTTCTGAATGTCGAGGTGAAACCAGGGCGTTGGAATAAGATAATACACTTGGAAAATACAACGTTGGTGGCAACTGCAATACACATGAATGCAACGCTATGAAATAACGTGTTTTCTTTTTCCAGTAATTTCCAAATTTTTAAAATATTTTCACCGTTCGTGAACTTCATCCGAAAATGTCTCTGCAATAGGGCAGCCACACGAGCAAAACTAATTATCTCGTTTGGGCAAACACAACTTGTACGGAAAAGGTGATCATGTGTAAATCCGATCATAGCTTTGCGGAAGAGTTCCATGACTATACACTCATTGATAACAAAATTTTGGAGCTTGCAAAATTCACCAAAAACAAGGAATGATTACAAATAGATACTGGTAGGCATATGGTCAATCATGGTCACTACAAACATTTCTGAAGCCCTACTACACTTCTACAATCAGGATATTCCTCCGCCTCATGCAAACAAAGCTTAACAGAGTCTTGAAATCTACACCAAAGGGACAACGCACCCTATTCGTGCCCACTCGCTTCAGTAATATTTTGCATAAAAACTATTTCTTACCAGAAAGTACTAATACTCCTATATTCTATGTATATTTATTCACATTAAATGTACCGGAAATATAGTAATATATAAATAAAATGTAAGGAAAAGTTAAATTTAACCAAAAAAAAAATGTATGTTAACACGCGAGTATAAAACGCTTGTGATAAATACTGGCATATTTAGGAAACAACCGATCACGTCATGCATGGGGTGATTTTCAAAAGTAAGTTTGACTCTGTAAGTGGGATGAAACCGCAATTAGACTACATGAGTATTATTTACGGCGCTACACACACATTCCGCCAGACGTCACGGCATGGAGTTACAGAGGTCCCTAATGGTGACCTGCGATAATCCATCCCACACAGCTTGAATACTTGCCCGCAATTCCTGAAAATTTTGCGGTAGGAGCAGAGGTCGCGGTAGGGCGGCTGATAGCATCCTATATATATTATATATATATATATATATATATATATATATATATATATATATATATATATATATATATATATATAATATAGGATGCTAAGTCTGATGAAGCGACTGGACATAACGAAGTAGCCATGGCTTCAAGAAACGTTCTTCAGACAGCAGCGGTACGAGGATAAGCGTTGTCCTGTTAGAACAGAGCACTGGCGTGAGCGTTCACAAACGACAGACACACTTGCTTCAGGAACTCATGATCGTACCATCGAGACGTGCCCTTGATGAAGACCAACCGTGTTGCAGACATCATCGAAATCGCACCCCGCACCATGACACCAGGCCATTTGGACGTGTGACAACAAACCATTCATCTTGGAGCTGCCCAAGTTGTCTCCACACACGGACGCGTTGGTCGTCGCCAGTAAGACTAAAGATAGGATTCAGCACTGAAGATTACTTGCTGCCATTTTGAATGGCTCGGTGAGAATCAGTCACGACATCATTGCAGTCTGTGGAGACGTTGATATGGGGTTAGGTGCATTCGTCATAACGGTATGCCCCTTAAGACTTCGTTAAGAGCCACCCATCTCTCTCTATCTCTCTCTGTCATAACTGCCTGCTTGCATGTAGTCATGCATCGTGCCGCCATCTGCGAACGGTACTGGTACCCACATGATACTGCAGGACGGGCATCACTGCTTGTTGAATGTCTGCAATCATGGCGTTTGGGGCACGCCTCGCATATCGGGCAATCAGTCGGTTCTCCTTCGGTACGGTTCGTGGTTGTCTCCCATATGCTGGGTGTCATGTGAGAGTGCCTTCTTCTATCCACTAGTTCCAGTGGCGCGCTACGGTAATATCCGCAGCTCTAGAATGTTAACCCTCTCAAACGCGTCGAACAGTTCGAAGTGCCGTCAAACTCATCTCCGAGACATACTTCTCTTAGAATGAGTGCTACCAACGCAACAGCACAAGCCACAATGGAAAGCACGCACACCGGGACGATCTTATATATTTTGACAAGAACAGCGATAAGGTTTCTCCTTTCTGACGTTCCTTTGGTGGCCAATTGTCTGCATGTTTCATATTCTCAAACCTACCCACCACGTTACATTCGTGTAGGTTGCTTCCTTACGATTGTAGCAATTTTTTTTGTCCACGAGTGTAATTCCATTGTAGCAGACGTGTTTAATTATGGAGATAAAGACAGTTATCGATTGCCAGCGTCGTGATTAAAATACTAAAAAAGAATTAACTACATTTTTCGACTGGGAAATGGAGGAAAATTAAATACAAGCATAGCCAGACATTTTTGAGAAACAACCATGGATTTTTTTTTTTTTTTTTTCGCATTTCCGAAAATGTTACGAATTTATAGGATGCATTGCAGGGAAGTGTCCCCCGCCTGAACAGAAATGAAATTCTCCGGGAGTACTCTTTGCAATGTGGCAAAGGCTCACAAAGGGGGCGGTGAAAGGATGGCGAGGCGTAGAAAAATGAGAGAATAAAGCGGGGATGTATGGACTGCGAGTGACGCGAGGATGGCGCAAGGAAATGAGATTTCATGAGGATGCGGCAATAATTGGAACGGAGCAGAACTGACAAAACATCACAACGTGTAATCGCCGGGTAGAATGGGACGCCGGCCGGCGCGTGATTTGTTCCACTAACGTTGACAGAAGCGGGTCCCTCTCACAAATTCCATTTGTGTCTGCGGGCGCTGCGATATGTTCGGCTGTGCTGGCAATATTTATTGCTCCAGAAAGGTTCTTCTGCTGATTATGGTTACCCACAGAAAACGCAATCCTCGTGGAACAAGTAAGCACTGTTTGACAGAAGCTTCAGGACGTCCAAGATAAACTAACGCGGCGTATTTTGACGGTACATGCTCGAAAACGCGACCTTAAAAAATTTGACGAATATCTACACAAGACATTTCGGGGTATAATGTAACTTATAAGATTTGATTTACCTGGCGAGTCATATATTTTATCTGAACAATCCAAGATTGTGGGAACTGATATCAATGCTTGTATCAGTGAACTGCGAGAGTTTAGAGGAGTTGATAAAATACGTATTTTTCTTTTGCCCCATAATGCTTATATTTAAACAGTAACCAAGAGGAATCTGTAATCGGTAAGTCATTACAAGATCAATTTATCGGAAGATATATAAGAATGATCAAAATGTGCACTCCATTTGGCATTCCCATTTTTAATCACATAATAATCCACTCGTTGCATGATTTTGTCTTCCCATAACACCGCAAATATTCTAAAATTATACTCATCGCTAAGTCATAAAACCCAAGGAATATAAGGAATTGAGGCCAATTAGTATTCTTCCTGCATCGTCAAAATTAATAGAAAATTAATCAGAAACAGCTAGTATCTTATAAGGGAATAGAAAATATTACACGTGAAGAGCAAATTGAGCTTTTGTTCTGGCTACAGTACTTATCATACGAAACTAGATAAGACCTACAATATATCCAAAACCATGAATGTATAAAAAACAGCGACTGTATGGTTAACTAGATTTTACCAAAGTATTTAATACACTAGACCAAGTCATAATTTTATCGCGTCTAGCCGACATACATTAGGTCTCTCTGGGACAGTATGACAATGGTTTCATATCTACCTGAGTGGTAGGCAACAGCAGGAACACTGTAACCCTGTCAACGACACATTGATCTCAGCAAAACAAAGCATTTGTACAGGTATTCCTCAAGGATCGATACAGAGTACTCTTATTTTCACTTCACATACCTAGCCTGCCAAAAATTTTCCGGTGTATGGACTGCCACCAACATGCTGATGACACCCACTTATCCTCAGTAAAATATATTTTAGAAACATGTCTAATATTAACACCAACCTTCTGGAATTATATAGTTGGCGGCATATTAACAAACAAAATTAAATTTGGTCTGCAAAAATATAGTAGTATTATATTTTGCACACCCAAGAAACACAAATAAGTTAGAATTAATTTCCTGCATTGAAATAAATAAAACAGTCATCCTAAGAGTCCAGCATTACCGCAACTGGAAATAAAATTCGGTGAAAATATAGTCATGATGGGCCAAACACACTTCTAACAGCCTGCCAGACATGTTATTGCCTTTGAAGGGACCATGCCACATGAGAGCGAATATGAGTAAATTACTAAGAGTTTGCGTTTTAATGTTTTCATCTTAATGTACCTGCAGCACAGTGTTAAAAATAAAATAAAAAACTCTCTGTAGCAATGCGGTCCTGGCAAAGATGGACAAAGTATTTTTTGTTGCAAAGCGATGCCGTGAAATGTGGCCAAGATGTGCCTGAACATTTTTTACCACGTAAAACACCTATTCTTTCACTTGGCTATTCCCGCACTAGCTAGCCACGTAAGCACTTATACAAACACAAACGAATGTTAACACAACCGGTTAATATCAAGTTATATGACCAACTAGTAGTACTATTGTTTTTTCACGGTAAAATGAGCACTTCTGAAGGCCCTGCATAAGAGCTACTTCTGGGCACATTGTGTATCCTTCCGCCATATGTAAAATCAACATTGCCGTGGATCTGATCACTTTATTCATGCGATAGTAAAGGGAAACTGTGAAATTATTATGAAAGTAGATGTTTTACATATTTTATAATCTATAAACTTATATTTATTAAAAATAAAAAAGGAAAATAAATCACTTTGGTACTGGCAAATGTCTACCGAATACTTTTAATTCAACAATAATACATGGAACTACTTCCCTTACGTCGTTGCCAACTTTACTGGGCGCGCGCCATTACGTGTGCTTGTTAAAAATACACGCAGTTAAGGACAGTGACAATTTCAAGGGCTGATTTATAAAGTGCTCACTTTATCGTGAACAGTCTTAAGACCACTTCAATTACTGTGAAAGCGTACGCGTTAACATTAATCAATCGGAGGGGATTAGAATTCAGAAGCTGCTGAATCATTGTTTACAATATGTTTTTAACCTTTAAAAAAATCGGGCCCATGTTAGTAAGGCATTGAAAACCTCAACAAAATGTCTTGTAATGTACGACAGGAGTAAACTGCATTTTAATTACATAACTCCTAATACTAATGATTTCTCCCCCCCCCCCTTGTACCTGTACTGAACACTTATTGTCAAGCTGACAATGCATGACTACAGCTCAAGAAACAGAAATAATGCACAAATACTGAAGCACGCGAAAGGTAATTTTCAAAATTCCTTCGGCTATCTAGCGAGTCAGTACTGCAGCGATAAAGTTGGCAACGACGGTGGAGGAAATAGTTTCACGTCTTAACGCGGATTAAAAAGTGCCAGGTGAACGTTTGTGACTGACGAAATGGGTTTACTTTACCTTTTTTATTGCATCTAAGTATTAAGAAAATAAAAATTTGTAAAATAGGTCATGCACTTTTCCCTTAACTGATGCCTGAATAGATACGTACCAAATTCGCGTTAATATTTAAGGACAGGCTGAATCCCAAGTTACTGTGCGCTTGACCATTTTCAGCCATTGGCCAAAACTATGTTTGGCATGCCTTCGATAACTCTTGAGCCAGTGATATAAGTTCAGCTATGGAGTGGCTAATCTATTTTGAGGAGGTCAATCAGATACGTGACGTTGATTACACTGCAGCAGCCAATGTAACCACGAACTGTGGTCACGTGTTTATAAGGTTTTGGAGTCTAGTTAGGCTCATGGAAATGTTAATTTGACATATGGTGGAAAGATAAAAAAATGTGCGTTCAAGCATATCTGAAGCAGAGCTTTCAAAAGGATTCAGTTTACCGTGGACAACCTACAGAAAATGTAGTGGCTTCACTTCTGCTACAGCACTCGGTGGGAACGCTCCTGACACGGGCAGCCCTGGCCTACAAAATTAATGCACATGGTGTATCCATTATCAGTAAACGACCATGTATTTATTTCTTAACACTTATTTAATGTTGTTTACAAATGCATGATTTTCTGTACTCGATATCCTTTGGGTCCCAGGGCATCGCATAAGAAAGTGCTAACTTCGGAACACAGAGATGAACGGCGCAATTACTATCTTCGCACATGTAGCTGGTTATTACCCTGGATATTTCGTATGGTGAAAATTCATTCCAATGTAGACGGAAATGTACGTACCTTCTGACTACACGTTTCAAAGTATATCGAGCTGTAAAAATCGCCACACTCATCTTCAAAAGTAATGCCATACTGCACACAATGTAAACCTTCACGCACATAGTCATGGAAAGGTGCCGGGATTGTACATTATGCATGGTGAAAACTAGGTGCTAGTAAAATCAGGCAGCAGGAATGCCATTTCATCTTCCTTGCAGTCTTCCAGAAAATTGTTCATCATCGTATTCAGGGTCCATGGTGGATGGGCTGGTTGACTGGTTGACTGTCGACTAGGCAGAAGAAAACTGCTTGCAGACCGATGCTCATACAACGAATGTGGCGTACCCATCACAAGTTAGTGGGGTGCACATAGTCTCCCAAGTTGATCTGCCATGGTTAAAAATGGTGGTTGACATTCTCCATTGCAGTGCTCGGACCACCTCCGCGGAGCGAGGACGCTCCGCGGAGGATGACAAAGCGACTTAGGTCGGCTCTCGGGGGCGCCTGCCGGCGACAGCAAACGAGAGATGGACGGTCCGCGGGTCGCGGGTTCAGACCAGAGGCTGCACGGTGGTGAGCCGAGGGTGCTAGAATGCCTGAGGATACAGAAGCAAAAACACCGCGTGGCTCGTGCAACGGACCTCTTATGCCAAGGATATTAGGGCGAGAGAACAGTGAAGAGATCTGGGCTGATCTTAACAACGAGGTCTTGAGAGCCGATGAGGGTGGAGCGAAGTGAGTGTGGAGCAGCTCCGGAATGAAAGGGTCGGGGGAAACGGGATATCCCCCCGAGAAAACCCACCGATCAGTGGCATCGTCCGGCATGATCCGCACGTGTGAAAATCCGGAAGCTACCCCGCCGGAAATCGAACCCGGTCTGCCTAGTTGGGAGGCGAATAGTCTAACCACTACGACACCGCACGTCCCCAAAGGAGATTAGAGTTTAATTCCCGGCGTGGTCATACCCGAATATGCACGTGTGGGAAACGTGGCAGGCGTTGCCATGGGTCGTTGAGGTTTCTCGCAGCACTCCCATTTACATTCTAGCGTGTCGTTCTTCAGGGACGAGCAGCGCCTAGGGAGTACATTTCGAAATACCTTCACTACAGGATGGGGCTGAATTCGACCGACAAACTTCGTGAGGTGATTCCTTATGCAAAATCACGTGGCAAATATATAGGACGCTTTGTACCTAAACTAAATATTAAGGACGTAATAAGTTCCCCGAAAATTGAGACTTTGGAGAGTATTTTTGCGAAATATTGAAAGCCAGGTGCGATGAAAGTACAGTTCGTGGAACACTGTTTTAAGTTATCGGGATCTTCAACCTCAGAACAAAGTCACAATAATAACTATCCCCGTTACAAATATAACAGGGGTGACCATCCTCTTATTGCCGGCAACTTCGTTACCGTCGGGAATTATGAACGCTTGTGGCTGGTTTATTGAGCAGTATGACCTACGGAACAAAAAATATCCCCTTGTTGCTACTGCCTAGGACCCCCCGTTTTCGTTTAAAACGCGCACAATTTTCCGCTGTATTCCGCTGCCGCGATATAGTGCCTCGAACGTAGGCAATACGCAATAGCGTTTATGGTACGCATTGATTACAGTAGGTGTTAACCTTGTCCACCACCATAGGCTGTGCTGTGGCCATACACGCATGTAGGTAGAATTGCCTGCATACTAGGCGCTGTATTGCTGCAACAAAATCTAGCGGAAAATTTGTGTGCGTTTTAAACGAAAACGGGGGGTCCTAGGCAGTAACAACAAGGGGATCATTTTTGTTTCGTAGGTCATACTGCTCAATAAACCAGCAACAAGCGTTCATAATTCCCGTCGGTAACGAATTTGCTGGCAATAATAGGGTGGCCACCCGTGCTATTTTCTTAACAGGGAGCGCTAT
Source organism: Dryococelus australis (assembly GCA_029891345.1). Taxonomy (NCBI): domain Eukaryota; kingdom Metazoa; phylum Arthropoda; class Insecta; order Phasmatodea; family Phasmatidae; genus Dryococelus; species Dryococelus australis. Next base: position 87,383,563 of record CM057003.1, on the reverse strand, counting down.
TATTGTGAATTTGCTCTTTGGTTGAAGATCCCGATAAAATAAAACAATTTTCCTTAAACTGTACTTTCATTTCATCTGGTTTCCGATATTTCACAAAAATACATTCCAAAATCTCCATTTTCGAGGAATTATTTTGCCCCTAATATTTAGTTTAGGTACAAAGTGTCCTATATATTTGACACTCGATTTTTCATAAGGAATCACCTTACAAAGTTTGTCGGTCGAATTCAGCCCCATCCTGTACATGGTTCTAACATCCTTCTCAACGTGTAATCCCCACTTACATTCGATTAATCTACACGTTCGTTGAGGTATACCACCATATATGTCACCAAATAGGCGTAAATGACCAGCAGTGAGGCGTGATGTGGAGAGTAAATTTGTAGGTAGATGGGAGTGGCTTAGACTTATCGATGGCGGAGTCATCAGGGATAGGACAGTGCTCAGACAGGCGGGAACGGCAATGGCTAGGGTTTATTCTATTCAGGTTGGGAAGAAATCGTAATTTACTATGGGATAGTTGGGCGTAAGGAAATTTTCCGCCACATGGTGCGCTCGTGTTCCAAAGAAGCCGCTTTTTATGTGGCTACGAATTGAGAAATTCTGTTTGTGTGTAAAAGTTTGTGTTCATATCAGTATTTTCCCTAGAAAAATATTAATTAACTTTATTGTGCAAATATTATGCAAAACACCGCAACACTAAACCATTGAAAGCCGAAATATGGATAGGCTGGTAGGGGGTCTATCCCGGGTCATCTAGAAACCGCGCCACCTTGCTTGGTTTTACCCGTCTGTGCCTGGACACGAACTTGTCGGTTTGTGCTCTAAAGCACGCAGCAGCTATTCAGAAAGTTGGTTATAATCCATTCACGGTTACTCTACACTTTTCTGAAGCCCTGCTGAAGTTTTGATTCCAGGATATTCCTCCGCCTCGTGGAAACTAATCTTAACTAAGTCTACAAAATTACACCAAAGGACAACGCACCTAATTCGTGCGCACTCAGTTGTAATAATAATTTGCATGAGAACTATTTCTTACTAGGCGCTACCAACACACGTGTTTTCACACTGTTTTCTTACATATATGCTATAAATGAAATATTATAAAGGGAATATATTTAAACTACAATTGTAACGGAAACTAGAATATATTAATTTTAACAGAGGTATGAAACGCTTGTGGTAAATTACATGCTTAGGAAATAACTAAACACGTCAGAAATGGGGTAATTTTTTAAAGGTTTGATTCAAAAAGTGTGAAGAAACCATGAATGGACTATAGTCTTCATGGCATTGTGCAGCTAGTGAGGAGACAGACTGCAGTGAAGTAATGCAGTAAGCGAGAACCACATACCAATTCGCTTCTGTATATTTATATTCTCAGCGGTCGAAGTGCAGTGGCGAACTGCAACAGATACGGAGGCTTATAGAGGCAACGTATAATTAGGAATCGAAAAAAAAAAAAACTGAGTTGATCGACTTAGGGGCCATAATGGATAGACGTTTGTATACTCAAGCATAAATAATTTGTTGATTCGCTGCTACCATAGTGAATACGCTTACCTGCTTGTGTGATACTAGACGCCTTTATTGGTCGATAATTTATTTAACATATTAATATTTCATAGTAAACAATATAATAAAATTACACGTGGACAGATAAGAATTGGCAATGAACTATAAGACATAATGAAACAAAGTGTCAAGATATGCATGAGAAAAGTTCTGATATCCGTGGCTCGGTTAAACAGAAAAATCCTCAAGGATGACGGGATCCTCAGTTCTAAATTACTCATTTATTCGGCGCTTGTAAATAAAGCCACGCTGGTGACGGTACACAATTCATTACAGGCTCGGACTCCTGGCCACACGAACTTCCCCGTTATTAGCAAATAAATGCAAGAGAGTTCATGAAAGGGGATTATTTCATCGCGCACTTATATCCTCATTACTAAGAACATGCTGCAACAGAGAGTATTTTCCGTTCCTTTGTTTTAACAACCCGTGGACGCTGTTAATTCTCAATCGTAACCGAGTGTAACACAACCTTTATTTTAACTGCAACTTCCATTCGTATTTACATGCAAGCTATTTCTTCGTGATGGGTAGCTGGGGATATACTAGTTAATTCGTACAAAATCTATTAATAATTACTGTACGTACAAAAACATACTGAAGTTATACCAATACACTCGTGACATATGGAAATTATATTTAAAAAATTACTCCCACATATTCAACTGTTGGAGAGTTATTTTTAATTATTCCAGATTTATTCCACTCCAAAAACCAAAAATATATTTTGTATTGCTCTATAGGATGCATTGTCAAGTATGACAATTTAACATGTATAAGAATTTTTGTAACTCAGTTAAAAGGGGAACAATTTTTTTTTATATTAAATGTAAAATCGAATATGCGCATATTGTTGCCCTGAAAAGCATGACCTGAACGAAATGCACTTATCACACCCGGCTGCATTACCTCAGGGAGAGATTCGCCCTTTCTGGCCGGCTTGATAAATGATTTTGCGATGTGAGGTGAAGATTGCGAAAAGGGGGGGGGGGAAGAAAAAAAGAAGTAATCCATAAAGAAACTCTTGCCACGCTTGTCTACGCCCAGAAAGTTCCAATTAATCTAAATCGCGATATCAAGCCCGGGGCGTTGAAGCGAGAAACTACTATATCGAAGGCTGAACAAGCCGTGGCCGTAGTGAAATAAACATTTCTATTTTTTGCATGTGTTTACGTCAGTTTGATTTTGCTTCTGTACAAGATGTCAAGTAGAACTATGGTATTACATTGCACTGATTTATACTCTGTTGAGGTTCGCTAACGAAAATTCCACGTCTCATAGACACTAGTAAATTTCGGTGTTAGGTTCAACTTGCAAAGCTATAGCTTTGTGATAAATTCGCCACAAATACAGTACACCTTCAAACAGTAAGACCAAAGATTTTTGTTGTTAATGTTAAATCGTGCGTTTGAGCCACGTCTCAAGCGTGTGACTTCGAGTAATATTTTATGAATGCGGGAAACTTAATATTGTTGACACACATACTCTCGATAACTTACCAGTCAGTTGGGAATAATAAAATGCGAGTGATAAAGCGTCATTATTCACTGTCGATGGTCACTTAAACGGGAAAATAAAACGACTAAAATATTAACAACATTTTACAAATTAATTTAATTTTTCGTGGTGACAACGTGTGTTCAATTAAAATATTCTAATTTTGATTTATACATTTTGAAGTTCCTTGTATTTGCCATATGTGACAACCATAAACAATGTATCTTATAAAGGTACGAGAGGCGTGAAAAGTGACACTTAGTATTGAAGCAGTTATGTCATGCAAGCTTTTAAGCATAAGTTTTTTTTTCATTGTCGTGCCCCTCAGTAAGTGTTACTCCAGATTTCATTAAATTATATCAAATAGAAAGCCCAAACCGACATCACTTCGACAAAATTAATAATGTTTTCTGTTCATAATTGTTAAATTATATAATTCCTTCCTAAGTATATATGATTAACTCAGATAAAGCCATTTTTGTTAATTTAAAAGTACGTAATCTTGTAAATCTTTTCTTTCATACTTCCTAAACTTATCTTTACGTCATTTCAAGTATATTTCTAAAAATCACAAACGATTAGGCGTAAAAAAGATAAGGAACCAAACTCAAAAGGTTTTATAAAATTTCATGCCATAATTATTAAGATAAATCTCTGTTTTAGAGTTGTCGAGAGGCTAAACATATCACTTCACAAATCATTCATAAACGTGCTAATCAAAACTACAGCACGTCTTCAGTCTCCACCACGAGTTAAGTAATGATAAAAGAGAAATAAAGGGATTTGAGCGGCTCTTAACAACGAGGTCTTGAGAGCCAATGGGGGTGAAAAGAGGGGAGAATGAAGCAGCGCCGGAATACAGGGGCGGGGGAACGTGAGATACCCGAGAAGACCCACCGATCAGCGGCATCCTCCGGTGCGATTACCACTTGCGAAATTCTGGGAGTGACCCGGCCGGGGATTGAACCCTGTTCGCCTGGGTGGGATGCCAGCAGGCTGACCGCTACACCCCAGCGTTCCCTTAGAGGCAGAGTACTCCCGGAAATGGAACACTTTCTGCCAAGGACATGTCCTCCACCTGCCTTGGTCGGCTCACAGACTATGTTATTTTATGCGGTTCTAACGCGGATGTAAATTACTTTCACAAGACATTGCCATGTCGCTACTGTTGCAAAGTACGCCTTCTGGCCGTACTTGTAATTAAGGGCTAGGGGGGTTTATAACTGAGAATCATGATGGTGCCTGTAACCAGAGGTAGAGCTAAGAGGTAGAATGACGGAAGACTACCTGGAATAAAGTCGGGTTATTAGTGTGTTAACAGGACATTACAATTACAAGTAGCTATATATTATCAGCGGAGCACTTTGTATATACTGTATGTATGATAACCTAATGAGAGCCTGAAAGTAGCTGGGCTTGTCCCACCTTGTGTTGAGTTCCGAGGCTGCTGTACATGATGCTGGGTTACGGCGAACGGCACAGCGAGTTCCTGGTGTCCTCCATTCTTCTCGACGTCACTACGGAGAAAGACGCCGACTGCCACACTGTAATGCCAGACATGTTGCAATATGCCCTGCTTCCTGGTTGGTAGTGAGGGTACTCGCTTACCAGCGTTTGGCGAGGCACGTTCCTTGCAGCAGCAACCGCCTTCCTGGTCTGTACTCAAGTGATAAGGCGAGCTCAGGTGACGATGTAATTGAAGGCACGTTCACGCGGACATAACATTACACCGACTACGTCGTCTGGTAGTAAGGACCAAATAACGATCTTCTCGTGGTGTTCGCCGAAACAGTCACTTTGTCTTGGTTGCCGACAGACCTTGGAAATGACACACTGTGAGACGCGAAGAGCTCGGGACACCGTCGTCTTACTTTCGGCCTGCCCTCAGTCGTTTAGTAATTCTTCCCGGCGTGCCATCGTCGGTGTGTGTTCTTCGGGCGACTGTGGTCGAATGAACACTGACTACACACTAGGGATGCGCACGCTTCCCAGTCAGTTCTGTTCCGTCTGTTGCGGCGTTAAAACCTGCCTGCCTCTGATCGTAAATACAGCGCGGCATTGCGGCCTACGTAGATATAGGCTGTTGTAAAATGAGCACTTTCGGAAACCTTGCTTGAGATATACTTTTACGTACATTGTGTATTCTTCCACCTTGTGTAAAATTAGCGTTGTCATGGGCCTCACCACTTTATTCGTGCGTCGCCCAAGTGAAACTGTGAAATTATTAGAAAAACAAATATTTTACAAATCTGCTCTCGTTTTTACACTTCGAAGCAGTAGAAAACAGGCAACCATTTTTGATACTTAAAATATTTATTTCGCTTTCTAACACTTTCTATATGAGTTTAAGCTATGGAACTTCTTTCCATTCATCGTTACCAACTTTACTGGGCGCATGTCACTCAGTGTGCTCGTTGAAATACATGCAGGTAGGAACAGTGACGTTGTTCTAAGGTTGATTTTAAATGTGCTCACTTTATCGTGAACAGCCTTTACCAGACAGCTCGGGAGCATTACATATAGGCTGTTCGCGGTAAAGTCAGAACTTTTTGAAGCCCTCTCACTTGGAATAATAGTCAATAAATATATTTTATTGTAGTCTTAGATGTTAACTTTCTACAGTAGTCCGGTGTAATGTATACGCTGTGTGTATTATTTACATGGCAATATTAATCTAAAAAAAAAGTCACGGAAGAATAAAAAATGACTGATAGCAAAAAGTAACTAAGGTCTCAGAAATGCTCACTTCACCGTGAAAAGCCTATAGTACTGTTTTAATGCTGGTATAGACTGTTCACAATTAATTGATCACTTTTGATACCCCTGCTTAAGATCTACTTTCCCTCTAATTTTGTATCCATCCGCCATATGTAAAATAGCATTCTCATTGACCGTCTCACTTTATTCATGTGCCATCCAGATGAAAACGTGAAATTATTAAGAACGTAAATGTGTTAATACTGTGAAAATCTATGCTAATAAGTAGCCATAAATGTATACATTACTCTCGAAATAGGTGCAACGTAAAGGATTATAACTATTTACATTAGATCGCTATAGATAGAACTGGAAGCCTTCGTGCCAGTATGTTCCGTAATATATATGTAATAATGAACCGTGATTTTTTTTTTTCAATGGTAGAGTTCAAAACTGCGCACAATAACATGAACAGCCTTTACATGTAGTCCACCTTAGCATTAAATTTTAATGTTATGCTTAATTTATTACTATATTTGGTCAAAGAGAAATTTCAGTACTTTATTACATTCAAATTTCTGCTAGTGCACGTAAAATTAAACGTGCCAGAATTAGCGGAATTTAAACTTCGTCATATATTTACACGTTATGTATAAGCAAATATTTTACTTCAGCTAGAATTCGGGGAAGGAAAACATAATTTATAAACTTATGTGGTTTTCTGTTGTATACACAACTGTAACGAGGATCTACAGTCATCCTTTCCGATTCTACACCTCCGAATGAATAGGTCTAAATGGCGTCGTGTTTGGCTTCAATACTTCTTTTATCCTGGCTAATAGATTAAGCACGCTGCACGTAATGAAATGGTGCCCGAACGACAAAGGACTTGTCATTTGTGACTGCCCGGCTCCCACTGTGAATAGTTCTGTAAGAAATCATATGGATGTTGGCATTTGTTTTCTAAGGAAAGTAACAACTACTGAGCTATTAACTAACGTCCATGGAGAGTATTTTCGAGACTTCTGGGCTTTGGATCACAAACGGAATGGACGAACACAACAAAACGAATGTTCGCAGAAGTGTGATCAATTTATTCCCTCCCACTTTGATTACGGTATCTGCTTAAACCACCTTTCCAAATTTTGGACGGGCGATTCAAATTTATTTTATTTTTTTTTTTCAAAGAAAATGGAACGGTGTAAATATGCTGATATTAAAATTAATTCGGACTATCTTCGTGCAATGGACGGCGGGTTTTGTGTTTCGAAACCCGGGTAGTACGTGGATGTGTTTGTTATATTTACGTGTAAGTTTGTGCTTGCATCGTATTTAAGTCAATCAACATCCCAAATTAAACGGGGGTGGTAGATGAAAACGCTGTAAAATAACAGCAAAATGATCTGCTCTACTCTGTTAAAATATCTTTGCAATAGAACTGTAGCTGACGTAAAATGAAATTTTATGGCATATCTCGAGTATTCTCCCGAAAATATACTTTATTTTTTAATAATATCGCGTTATTACATCAAGAGCTTGTGTCCCTCGGGTAAGAATGTGCTTGGAATATTCGCAACATCACAATCGAACCCAACGTAGCCTGCGGGCAAGTGAGGGATATTTTAGTGTACACTCGGGTTATTAATTTTACGTAGCATGTTGACATATTCCCAAATAAGAGCTCCAGGGAGTATTTTGACCTGCAGTAATGGAAACTGAATTTTGAAGGAAGAACACAGAAATAATTATAATACTGGCTTGCAACCAGCTGGCTGTGTTCTCGCTATCTAAAATCTTTAACTAGACGTCACCGGTATAAATATCGAGCCTACGTTTCTCTACATGGAAGCAAATCATTTTGATGAAGTTATTAAAAGCTTGGATTGTAGGTAGGCCTTGGAAGTCGTGTTGTCAGAGACGTCATTAGAGATGAAACCAGAAACAACACTAGTAAGAATTACAAACGCACACGTGCCTCAGACACAGAAACCCTCGTACCGAGGGCTGACATACAACCAACTGCATTGCGAAGGAACAATATGGAGTTCCAACTTCGGTTCGAATCTTTGCACTGTATCTGTAGATAGTGTTCAGAGACCTGATATATTTACATGACTGTCAATTTTGAAATAAGTGCTTTAGCAATAGTTGTATGTAGAATTTGGTGGAATCGGTTGATGATTCCCGAAATATGGCATTAAAGGGTTTATTTACTCATTTGGCGTTATCGTACAAACGTACTTAAGGGGAATGGTGCACGAGAATCGTATTTTAAATAATTTTTGTCACAATTTGTTTCAAAGAGGATTTTTCGAAATTTTTGGTTCGACAAGACGCAAATAGCAATTTCGTACATCTTATCACATGGTAAAAAATTATCTGCGTTCGTTATTCTCGGAACTCTGACTGAAAATAAGAAAAAAAAAATCATTTTCTTTCTTCCATCAATGACCTGGGAACAATGAAGGCGGTGGAAATATAACAACGTAAAATGGTGTTGAGAATTATTATTTATTTCTTGTCGAGCCAAAAATTTCGACAAACCCTTTGGAAAACTACTTAAATCGAAAATGGGTTAAATATACTGCTTCAATGCACCATTCCCCTTAAAAAGAGGCTGTGTATCAGCATACATTCTGTTTCCAATAGATACTGTAAGCATACCAAGTTAAAGTGAATTTGGTTAAATTTTTTAAATATATATGAAACATGTATCATAATTATTTATATTGCCACTGAACCAGTGCTGCCACCCTGCTTCTAGTACCAATAACGAACACTCGACGATGGCGCCAGGCCTGCTCGTTCTATGGCCATTCGGTTCCGCTCACCTAGTTCTTTCTCGCCTCCGCTGACGTCACATGATTAGAGAGGGGAATGGCCAATGCGAATTGTGTAGCCCCCCAGCCCGGGGTCATTCTTTCGTTAGTCTGTCGGTATTCACTTCTGTTACTGCACCTATCGTTCATCTGGCAGCACTCTTCCATCCGCTATGTGTTACTTCAGTTTCTACGAGAACATTAGCATTTTGTCGGCTGACCACTCCACCCTTTTGACGACGATCGTCAGCCAGCCAGCTCGTCAATGCATGACGAGGTTGTCATGATTTTCTTCAGGGGGCAGCACACCGAATTCGCGAGCAACTAAATTGTGGGCGTTGTTAAATTCAATTTTAAATACATTGGTGTAAGTGCGATGCGACTATTAGGAAGAAAAATGGTTGAGTGGAGGAGTGCGCTTGTATTTTATTTTATAACTGTGGGCAATCATTCTAATTAGCATTCTTTGAGTTGCTGTGTGTGTTTAGAGTAGTGGGTTTGGCAGTATTTTTAGTATATTTCATTTAGTTGCGTTTGGTACCTGATGTGTTTCTATTTGTCTGATTTTAGTCTACTTTGGTTGAGCTGTTTTGTGTCGGCTGATAGCTTGTTTGATAACTGCGGCCCAGTTTGCTTGCTCCGTTCGAGTGATTTTTCAGTACGAAGCAATCCTGCCACTCGTCTTTTTAATTATATTTAAATATTAAATGTGTGTTTAGAAATTTCACGATAGTGCGCTTTGGAGGGCTACCAAATTAAATTTAATTAGTTGCCGTGCTATCGATTCAGGATTTTATTGCAGTTTTTAGTATGTTGTGCAGTTGGATTTGATGTGCTTAGTGATTTACGCGGTCACGCAATAGACAGCCACTGCGCTCTTTAGTGTAAATACAGAATACTTGAATATTTTTATCTCTTGTTGCGTGGAACACGCATTTTACTTGAGCATAGTCTGGCAGGAGTAGTCCGTTATGGTACGCAACATGATGGAAAACATAATATGGTGGGTTAACTTGCAAAACCACACTTTTGTAAGTTTAATCATTGCCAAATGTTTACTGGCTCTACTAAACGGCTGTTGAATGATATTCACCTTATTTATAAGTATTAAAGTCACTAGTTAGTGTCACTGTTTCGTAAGGAAGGTAGTATTTATAAGAAGATGCTGGAGATGTGAAGAAGCCTTATCAAATTAAATATTTTTCCGAGCACGCAAAAAACTTGATAATCCGCATTTATTAATGTTTTTTATGCCTTGTAGCATTAGGCATTCCATTTTTAACCAATTAGAGGTTTCATTATTGGTAATAACGCAGTTAGCAATTGTCTCGTAAATAATTACGAGAGCGAAAGTAAATGTAACTGGTTTTGCAATTATGATTATACTGTGACCTTGGGGTCCATAGTCTCACATGTAATTGAGTTGCTTACAATTTTTTCGTTATCATTTAGTGTTTTATACAGACATTTGCTACGTCTTTACATAAGTTTTGCCGCGTCAAATAAATCTATGGTGGCCTTAAAATATAAAACATTAGTGTGTTTTTTAAATATATTTTGTGGTTTTCTAATCTATCAATATTGTGCTCGTATTGTGATACTATGGCTAAAGAATATGCCAGTGTATTATGAGAGTGTTGAATTTCATTACAAGAAAATATGTACATTTATGACCAATAAACTGTGGTTTGTTGGAAAAACTTTGTTGGCATTTGAACTTTGGGTTAACCACTATTTAAAAAATATAAGACTACATAGTCTATCGTACCACTTCTTGCGTGAAAAATTTGGCCAGAATCAGTTGATTTGGCCCCGATACGTGGCAAAAATATAGCATTTTATAATGCGATATCTTCATAATTGGCGGAGAAAAAGGTTATGTATTAGCACATTCTATGATCATGATAGATAGTGACAACGCATAAAGTTTGGTTGAAGTTATTTGGGACATATGACATAGAATATTTACACGACTGTTATTTTGAAAATATCTGACTACCACAATTTAACCATTTAGATAACCTACACGAGTACAACTTGTCGCCTGATTTTGGCGGTTATCGCTTGAATGTTTCACGAGATGTGGCATCAAATATAATTTTTTCACGTGGCCCTATCTTGCAAAATGGCGAAATAAAAAAAAGGGAATGTGTAGACACATTTGGTGGTTGATGTACGTGCTGCAGAGGAAGTTTCTAAATTGTATGACTTAGCTGAAATCACGGCTCTGTGGGTAGAATGTGAACAAAATTCCGAGCAACTTAACAAAGGTCATCACGTTCTACAAAATAGCATTGACGAGGTCTCATCAAACGCTAAAAGAAAGTAGTTGTAATTACAAACATGTATGAGCTGATCATAGTAAATTTGAAAGTACTGCTTAAGGTCTATGAATCCTTCCAAAATTGGCACTGTTCGCATTGCCTTGAAAGCGATGATTTTTCAGGTCGATAATGGGTTGCTGTAAAATTGCCAGGAACTGAAATATTATTCGGCTATATTATAATTTTTACAAACTTTTATTTAACTTCAGATGTTTGTATGCACGGTAGGTGTCTGTGAGGTGTCTGTCCGGCGCCCACAGAGTCACTAGCAATCACGATGTACTTGGTGGACAAGTTGTCAGTTACTGATGGCGTGTAGAGTTTCAGTGCCGGGAAAGTCCTCGTTTACACATGGTCAAGATTCCGATCTGCGTGAGCCCGTATTGAAACGTCAAATACAACGACATACACACACGTGTAAGATGAGTAATGAATATTCAACATGCCGGTTCAAGTTCTCACGAAAAGAGTGGGATGAAACTCTCCTGGTCGTAAGCGATACCGATGACGGACAAGTCTGTGAATTTATAACTAGTCTACCTACATAAATCAATATGTGAAACTAAAAAGTGAAAAATAAATTAACTGTAAAAAATACATTTTAAAACCAAGGTTTTATTTATAAATGATCTTAATAGTTAAAAATAATTTTATAGAAGTAGTTACAGAATTTGTAGAACTCATAAGACGTGGTCGAACAGCCGTAATAAACTTTACTACAGGTTAATATTTTTGTATCAATTTATATTTGTTATATAAACGCTTGGCGCGAATAGCTAAGAGCCTTACGTAAGATACGTGCTTACTACGCGTACGCAAATAAGATATACGTCCTATATTGTAAATAGTTAACAGCTTTACGCAAAATATGTGCTTACTACGCATACACAAATTAGGTACACGTTCTATATTGCACCAAGCTTTTATATACTAACTATAAATTGATACAAAAATATTAATCTGTCGTAAAGTTTGTTACAGCTGTTCAACCAAGTCTTACAAGTTATACAAATTCTGTAACCACTCCTATAGTTATTTTTTCATCATTTCAGTTCACTTATAAATAAAAGCTTGGTTTTAAAATGTTTTTTTTTTTTTTTTTTACTATTAATTTCTTCTTCAAACTTCTGGCCGAGCGACAAGACTTCCACGGGCCATCTTGACTTTGGTTTCCCACTGAGATACCCCAGCTCGTTAGACGATGAAAAACTGTGTCTACAATGTTGCGTGAAGGGGGGAGGGAGCAGTGTGCAGGGAGAACTGCCTAATATCGGAAGTAGGCGCCCAGTGTGGCAGGTACCTCGGAAATTAGTGAGCTCCGATTAGGAATAGTTTAGATTTGTTTGATATTCGGACCGTCAGCTGAGCAGTAGAGAGTAAAATGTCTGACAGGCTGTTCACGGTAAAGTGAGCACTTTTGAGGCCGTAGTTACTTTTTTCTTTCAGTATTTTTTTTTATCTTATAACCACATTTTAAAAATAAATATCGCCATGTAACTATTAAACACAGTGTGCGAATTCCACCGCACTCAGAAGTTAACGTTTAAGACTAAATTAAAATATATTTTTCGACTATTATTCCAAATGAGAGGGCTTTCAAAAATTCTCACTTTGCCATGAATAGCCTATTTCTTGAGATACAGTCAATTAGGCTATTGATTTGAAGCATTTATAATTGTGACCGTCTTTGAAGACAATAGTAGAGCAAAGTAGGAGATATAATCTTGTTTATAAATTGCACGATTTGTTGTATCACATTGTTTTATTTATTATATTAATTAAATTTATTAGATGAAGTTACCTATATACTAATCCTAGGTTACTCCCACTCAAGGTAGAGTTTGTAACTAAAGAAGAGCAGAATCAATAAACAAGAGTCACAACAAAACGTTAAACCAACCTTTTCGTCCCGGAGAAAAATTTTTCGTCTAATTTTAAAAAATAAATTCAATTGATTTAATATATATAGTCTATTCATGGTTTCTACAGCCTTTTTTAATCAAACCATTGAAAAAACTCCCCATATATGAAGTGCTTGGTTGTTTCCTACATAAATCATATATCGCGCAAGCGTTTTATACTTCTGTTAATGTAAAAGTTACTTTTTTTTTCTGTTAAATTGAAATGTTATTCATAATTTATCTGTAAATTACATTACGTCATTCATAAATAATTGGAATAAAAATTGTGAGAAACATGTGTGTTGGTAGCGCCTAGTAAGAAATAGTTCTTATACAAAATACTGTTACAACTGAGTGCGCACGAATCCGGTGCGTTGTCCCTCTGGTGTAGTTTTCCACACTTGGTTAAGCTTAGTTCGCACGAGGTGGAGGAATATCCTGGAAGTAGAACTTTAGCAGTGCGGCAGAAAAGGCCGAATGTACCGTGAATCAACCGTATACATTTCAACAGCACACTTTTGGTTCACGGAGATTCTATTCCTGCTGAGGGCTTGCCAGTCTGTGTTTTGGTTGAAGCGTAAGCTGTTGGGGCCACAAATTGCTTATAAAGGTATATTTCCGTACTGCGAACGAACTGTATGACAAACAGCATTTCATCCAGCATACAGAAGTGTAATACTTGGCGGAAGCACCTCACGTCTTATGATGTGCAACTTTCTGTACGCTGCTGTACGAATGCTGCATACTTCCAAGGCGTTACTTTGCCATTTTCGATTGCTGTTTTTTTTATTGAGAGTTAGTAGCTCTGAGATGTTTTTGTTTCATTCGTTGTTTGCATGGCTACGCGTATCTCAGTAAATAAATATTCTGGAGACACGACGTTTTCTTAGAAAAGGTAAAAAGCAATTATCTAAGCCCATATGATTTCCTTTAATCATATTGCATTTATTGAAACACAAAAATTATGAAAATGTTAAAAATCGCATTTTAGATCTCCCTTGCGGAGTTTCCTTAATAGTTAGAAAAATAGTGCAATAATACGAATGCTGTTCAATCCGTGGGATTTCATCGTGGGTAATAAAGTCCCACCGCTATTTATCTAGTTAGCATAGCACAGGGCATTGCAGTGTGCGCAGTGAAGTTATGTTAACTACTTTATACACAAGTTTCACACAACCCAAAAGATGAACATCATCGGATGTACCTGTTAGATTACGGAACTCTGCCACTGGTTATTTAAATCTTATACAAAAATAGTTATCAAGAAGTACGTTTTCATTTTACGTGCTGTGTAAAAGTGGCAGGAGATAATACAGACCCTCGTAAAGTAACCATAGTATTACCAGAGATTTACTCTGAAAGTTAAATAAGCAAAGTCACGAGTCAGTGGATATCTCTCAATATATTCTTAATGGAAATTCAAAAGTTTACAAACTGTAATTGGTGTGGCGAGTCCAATTTTTATAATTAATAGTTGCCTTCAGAAGTTAGGTTTGTCTCGGCAGAAGTTTTCTCGTATTGTACAGGGACACTCTGGAGTGTATGTCCCATCGGTAAAAGGAATTGTTACGTGCCAAATCCAGCCGATTGGCGAATAATCTGCGAGCTGAGAGGATTTTACTAACACCAGTTACACATCATCATAATGTCTGTATTATCCGCGAACCCATAATTTCACGTTTCGTTTGGTTAACCATCAGCTGCCAGGAAGAGTGTTTTCGTTCCCTTCAAAATTAGCTGACCTATAAACCAATTGATTTATCTAAAAATGTTTATTAGATATAATTGATTATTGTGTATTTTATTCGTTGCATGCCCCAAAAATCGTCTGTCATTCTCATTATTTCTGAACCTGAATCTCAAAACATACGTATAGTAATCTCCGAGCGCGGCCATGTCTTCATGTGTACCACGCACTGAACTGTGGGTAATGTGAACATTGTATACGTAGAAGAATAAGCGAGATCGGCCGAATTTTTTTCCGCGCAGAGAACACGAATAACGCATAAGAGAGGGAAGTTCTATGATTGGCTGTTGGCGCTACCTGCTCTGTCTGGCCGGCATGATCAGCGAACACGTCCCTTTTTTTTCTATAAGTGTCCGACCCCTTCGGAATGTAAGTTTACTATGGTTCTGTACTCCTATCTGGCCACAGATGCAGAGTAAGCCGGGGTACTCACGAGTCAAGCCCAATGGGTCGGTTACCAAAAAGATCCCATGGTGTGACTAAACCGATAGCCCGAGGTATTACTTACCTTTTATAGCATTTGTAGATGGGGTGCAGAATTTTCAGGGCTTAATATTTCCCCCAAAACGGAAGCGCTTTTTCACACGCTTTTAAGCGACTATTAGAGTAAGTATTTGTTGATGATTAAGAACTACATTTTAAACTCATAACTTTAAAAGCCTTACATATATGCTATTGAATAAACAAAAAATAAACCTACATTGATTTCTAAAGCCAATTACCGCTGAAAAACTGCAGCCTTCTCATCTCTTTGTGAAGTTGTCTATCACATTTGAAGCCTTGTAAGCTTTGAGATAAGATGGTGAAGAAAAATTGGTCAGATGGTATTTTTCGCCTAGGGAATGCCTGTCCAAGAAATTTTTGCTAAATCTTGTGAACAGGAAACCCATTCCAAGAAATGAAGACTTCATTATAAAAGGTGTCAAACAGGATGTTTATAATGGTTGCCAGTTACTCATCCAACTTATTTACAGACAGCTTCACTACAGATCTCTAAACAGTTTTCAAGAAAGTTGCGGATTTGTCGAGATGTCGTAGACTTATTATGGGTAGGGAATTTAGAAACACTGTACGTTTTAATACAATTCACGAGTATTTTACTATTGTCACTGCTAGTGAACTATTTTTAAATATTTTTGAAATATCATTTCAGTACTTAATTCAGTAAAAACAATTGCGAGTAATATTTATTACCTTTTGTTGTTTAATTACTACGATTATTACTGTAATGCTTTTATTATCTGTTTGAGCATCTACAAATTATTTAATAATGCTTATTTTTCAGTTTTATGATATGACTCTGCATGGTGGATATTTAATTAATTTTTCATTTATCAAAGTATATGTAATGTTTTATTTATGTATTTCAGTTTATTTAATAATTTTTCATCTAGAATTTTACCATTCACGTATTTTGCCTGTAACTGTGATTTAAATTCATTTTTGATTTGTACTTTTAAAGCTACATTATTAATCCCGTATCGCATGCAGACGCGTGTTGCATGAGGGATTGTTTCTCTACCAACCGGATCTGCAATGCTGCGTTGCAAATTCTCTCAGTCGCTGCCTGAGGCTATCCCTTCCACTCACTTCCCTGCAGCTGAAGTTCTTGCACATTTTCTCCACGTATCCCTGCCGCTTGGCACGTATTTCACATAAAAAATGCTCCTTTGTTCACGTGCTATGTTCTCCCACCTCTGTGCACTTAAGCACATTTCGCCTCTTCTGGACAGCCTGCGACATCTAGTTCACTCTAAAAAAAAATGTTTGTACTTTTACAAGAAAATCCTTGGAAACCCAGTTGCCAATACATTCCTTTGTAAAACTACAAACAGTATCCTTGTGAAATCTGCAAAACATAAATTTGTAATATTACAAATGATAGCCGTGTATTACAACTTACAGTATTGAAAAATGCACATAAGATAATTTTTCTCTTGTAGAAGAGCAATTTTATGAATTAATAAAAGAGAATATTATAAAATATATACTAAAAATATAATTTATGAAAAAAAAAAAAAAAACAATACACTTTGCTAGCACGGGGACTAGAACCAACACCTCTTGAATTATTAGCCAGACTCTAAATCACTTGACCAACTTGACTTAGATATTTAAGGCTAATTATTATTATAAATATATACTCCGGGACCTTACAAAATGTTGATGAAGGTACTTGATTACGAAGAATACATTTACCGGTACTGTATCTCATTTAAAGAGTTCCGTGTAACTGAGAAACTTTAACAGTTAATAATTAAATCGGTCACGTTTGATTGAAATCGTCGTTTCATTGAGATTATTTGAGTTATTGAAGCGTTTAACATTATTCAAACTCGCAATACATATATATTTTTACGCATCTACACTTCACATCACCCACAGTTTTTACAAAGCGATATACGGTTTTACGTTGTAGGTTGAGCGTCCACAATTTTGCTGAAGCTCGTGGATACGGGTCAGTATAGTACAAATATTTCTTGAGTTCTACTAAAAACACAGCCCTTTTAGTTTTACAAACGAGTAGTTTTACAAGATAAATCTTTGTACTATTACAAGAGTTTGTAAAATTACAAACAATTTTGGAGTAAAATTTACAAAAAAAAAGTCTGTGTGTGTCGTAAATCTAAGATTTTCGTTCGGCTTTTGTTTCTACCTTCTGAACTCAGAAGGTGGAAGTAGGTATGCAGTAAGTATTTTGGAATGAATCAGTGGAGTAAGCAATAAGTGTTTTTGCGTGCGCCACATGGCTATGCTGGAACTCACTATACCTTGGTTTGCAGCAGAATGGCGCTGGCCCTCCGGGCATTACCAGCTGGTAGATATTGAAGCTGGTATAAAGATAATAAATCAGAACCAAATGTAACTTAAGAAATATGTACCCATCTATTTAATTACACAGAGAGATATAATATCTTCCACAACTGATATGACACTGGCCAGTGGTATGTGAAAGCCTTCATTTATGAATGTCTTACCAGAGTTGCAACGTTGCAGAGTTCACAGTACAGAGTTCACCAGATAAATACCCAATACACATTATCTCACACAAGGTTATCACAGGCCAGGCAGCTTCACAGTCTAAGTGTTCAAATAAACCATGCCATATACTGTATAAATGAGACTTTTGAGGTTGTTGCGCGGCAGTGGCCCCGAAACTTAGGGCTGCTGCCACGGTCTCGTGCAATAAATAGTAATTCATGAAACTTCCAGTATAACAAAACCAATATATTATACAATGAGAACATATAATAACATACATATTCATTTGCATATTCAGCACACATTACATATCCATGTATTTTCATATTGCCACAAGTACCCAGCATGATAATGTATTAACGCTTACTATCTGAATTTTATGAGCATAGTATATTGTGTTCATCGCTTCCTTTTATGTTTGTTTGTGCCGGGTGCTTTGGTAATTCTATTTCCTTATTTTGCCACTTTGTTTGCTGTGGTTTTTGTGGCATTTTGTTTGTGCCATGGACTCAGGACGTTTCTGTGTTGTTGGAAGTCGATAGTATGTTATAAACGTTTCTTATATTTTGGTAGTACAGAGGCACTGCACTTTGTATGGCATTGCTATTCCAATATAATCTAAGAAACTGCTCACAAACTTACCATACAATTACATAAGCACTACTGAGAAAGCACTACTAGTAAAGTTTCATTCCCATGTATCCTTCATAGCAGACCAACATTTGTTCAGGTAAGATATAAATGCGTGCTGAAGTTCCCAGATTTGCATAGTATAGGATATTCAAGGTAAAACTCAGCACTTCTGAAATAGCTGCTTAAGATGTATGTATGTATATTGTGTTTTTGTATGTATGCTGTGTGTTCTTCCGCCATATCTAAAATTAGCTTTGCCATGCGCCTGCTCACTTTATTCATGTATCGGTCAAGTGAAAGTGTACAATTATTAGACAAGTAAATTTCTTTCGAAATTTGTTAATTCTTACCTATGCATGCATTAAAAAACCAGAAAGAAAAATAAATAATTTCAGTACTCAAAAATGTTTCTCCTAACACGCCTTTAATTCAACTTTTAGATGTCGTTACCAACATTACTGACCCCGTACTCATTAATGTGCCCGTTAAAAATATGTAGGATGGAGCAGCAACATTTTCAAAAGTTGATTTCAAAAGTTCTCAGTAGACATGAACAACCTACAGTATTTCCATACGACGTGTGATAAAAATGTATCGGGACTGGAGTTAGAAGAATAAAATGTATACCACTTATATATGTGTTTAATAATTTCTTCCAAAGTAGTCTCATGGAGCACTACACTTTTTCATTGCTGGAATCATGATGCTATGGACGTCTTTCCTGGGATAGTGAGCAGCTGCCTCGCAGCATTATGCTGGATTTCCTCAACGTTTAGATATATATTTCCTTTTAAGTGAGACCCGACATTTGGGAGTAAGAAAAAGTCACAGGGTGAGAGATCTGGGGAGTGCGGTCGCTGCCGAAACTGGGGAATTTATCTCTTATAGGCTGTTCACGGTAAAATGAGCACTTTTCGAAGCCCTGCTTAACATATACTTGTATACACATTGCGTATTCTTCCGCCTTATGTAAAATTTACATCGGTCAAGTGAGAATGTGAAATTATTAGAAAAGTTAATATTGTAAAAATCTGCTCATTTTTACACTTCCATGCATTAAAAAATACAGAAAGCGAGAGAAATAATTTAAGTTATCGCAAATGGTTACCTGGTACTTTTTGTTTGACGTTAATATATGTAACTAGTTTCGCCTCCATCGCTAGCAATTTTACCGAACACATGTTACTCATGGCGCCCGTCAAAATATATGCAGGTAGGGGCAGTGACTTTTTTTCTAAGGTTGATTTGAAAAGTGCTCACTTTATCGTGAACAGCCTTTAGTCAAAAACTGTTGCACAAGTTGCACTGAATGGGGGGTGCGTTGTGATTGCAGTGTTGCCACTCACTCAATGCACGCAACTATGATATTTTCGGACGAATGGCGACCCTCAATCGACACCTCACTTCACGGCAGTAATACTAATTTGTCGTGTGGTCGTGTGTCTTCTAATACTTTACCTTGATTTTGGGGTCGTAGCCACTGACCCACGATTATTCACTTGATACGACCATTTCCAAAAAAGAAATCTTCGTTATCGGCGCAACCAATGTGATCTTGTGCAGCTAAAAGTCAGTTCTGTTACTGGTCAGCCGTGAGAAGTTTCGGCACAAAGCTTGCAAGACACGCGTCTCGTACTCAACTCTTCAGCAAGAATGGACTGAAAATAAAAGCGAAACTTTCGGGCAGAATTAGATGCAAATTTTCTGTTTTATTTTCTCGCACATGGCGAATTCGACAACCTCACACTACACACTTTCGTTCAGAGCACTACTGTAAACAAGAGCGTGGGAGACAAGGCGTTGTAACTTACAGCTGGAGTCACAATAGCACGACGAACCCGACACGACAACCCCGACAAGACGAGACCTGAGTAGCAGCCAATGAAAAGCAAGGCTACTGTGACGTCAGACCGACAAAAACCCAGCCCCGGCAGCTCGACAAAAGTAGATTCTATTTCTACTGTAGTAAATAAGAAACTATCTTGTGGCCAAAATAACGTTCCGGTTTGTTTCTGAATAATTTTTATTTCTCGCATAAATTCAAATATCTATGTCAAAAGCAAAATAATCATTCACTTTATCACGAGTTTGAAAAAGTAAATATTGGATATTATAAATATAACTTGCCGTTTTAGAATTCTCCAACAACCAAATGACATACTTGTCGGGCAGAGTTCGCGTGGTATTGTGGACACTGAATATATTTAATATGAAATTCCTGCGAGCTGTGACGTCAAATCTGACTGTCATGTCGTGTTGGTCGGGCTATCGTGACTCCAGCATGCGCACGCGTCCCAGGGTCGAAGGTCTACCTGCGCCAAGAGGCTTTGCTCTCTACGGGTACACCCTTTGAAGGCAAGGTTGAATTCTCCTGCTGGCTCACCTGAGGCGCGGCAGGTGGGAGAGCTCCTTGCCGGCGGCGTCCAGCCAGCGGACGTCGGGCGTCGGGTCGCCGTGCGCCGAGCAGCTGAGCACGGCGCCCGTCGTGTTGGAGAACTGCAGCGTCGGCGGCGGCTCCTGCACGAAGACTGGCCGCTGCGAGTGAGGCGCCGCCCCGCCACCTCCTGCAACAACGACAGCACTGTTATATATGGTCCACGGTGAACTGAGCACTTTCGAAATCAACCTTAGAAAATGGTTACTGCCCCTACCTGCATATGTTTTAACGGGCGAACTGAGTTACATGCACCCAGTAAAGTTGTTAACGATGGATGGGAAGTAGTTCCGTACCGTAACGTCGAATAAAAAGTGTTATGCAACCATTTCTGCCAACTTAATGCATCTAAGTGTAAAAATGAGCGGATTGATACGATATTTACTTTTCTAATAATTCACTGTTTCACTTGACGGAAGCGTGAATAAAGTGATGAGGCACATGACATTGTTAATTTTACATAAGGTGGAAGAATACACAACGTGAATATAAGTGGATCTTCAGCAGGGCTTTCAAAAGTGCTCATTTGACCGTGAATAGCATATGTATGCTGCTCACGATAAAATGAGCACTTTTGAAAGCCCTGCTTAGGATCTACTTGAATACACGTTGTGTATTCTTCTACCATTTATGTAAGATTAAAATTTCCATGTTCCTGACTGCTTAATTAATGCGTCGATTAAGTGACACTATAAAATTACTAGGAAAATAATTATTTGATATTATTAATATATTTGATATATGATTATTGAATATTATTATTATTATACACATATATATATATTACAGAGTGCCAAAGAAATAGTTTCACAAATGTCTACCTTAAATTTTTAATTCAACGTTAAGCAAAGGAATAAATTTTCCTTCCGTCCTTATCAACTTTACTACATCCATGTGAGTTAGTGTGCCCGTTAACGTATATGCTGGTAGGAGCAGTGATATTTTTAAAAAATTGATTTCAAAAGTGCCAACTTTACCGTGGACACCCTTTTAAAAAAAATTCCTTTCACTTTACGGAAAGGTGCTGGCGAAAAATTCCCTAGAACTCTTCGTAAAACTAAGGACATGATAGTTCCATAAATTACACTGAACTTCCCGTGAATTCAGGAAACCTCTGCGCAAATATTATAGTTGGTGTTTCTGTACCCGAAAAAACACTTAATTTTCGTTATGTTGGCGTTCTACTGTACATAAAAAGGGTATAAAATATATTTTATACTTGAGCGCGATTTGGCTTGAGTTAAAAAGTTTGAATGCTCGTGGCTCTAAAGCCCCTGTCGCACTGTCAAAGTTTTGCCTTCAATTATATTCGACAATAAAATTTAAAGACAAAATAAGGCAATAAAATTTTACCTTCCAACAAATTTGATTAATTAATATTGAATGTGTTTGAAAATGTGTCAAACTGTCAGTTTTCTTATAGCAGGATCTGGGTTGAATATTTATTTAACTATTATTTTCAAAGTGAGAAGCTACTGTTGTGATTCAATGCAACAAATTAAAGGAAGAAATGTAACTAATGTTGTAATTTCTTTTCAATGTTTTTACTAAATTCAAATTTTATTTATCAGAAAGGTTTCTTAATAATGAACTTTATTGTCTCCGAGTTAATAATATTATGTACAATACAAATTTTATACAGAATTCATGCCCAGACAGCATCTGTATAAATTAATTATCTTCATAACTCATTTAGTTTCCAGCAATTTTTCGTTATTCCAAAGTTTTGTGACGTCCATTTTTGTCATGCAAGATTCCGATTGGCTAAGACCGTCAAACATAAAATAAATTTTAGAACCTGTCCGATTTTCAAATGTTGGATGGAATATAAAGCCATCCAACTTTTCCAGACAAAAATAGCGGCGTTTATGACTTTTCGGTGACGTCATAACTGTCCGACTTTTTTTTGACCAAACTTATTGGAAGCATTTTGACGGAAAATTCGCCAGTGTGAGAGGGGCTAATACACACACACAGACATGAAACATGTATGTGTTTATAACATTAGCCATTGTTCCACAAGGTGTTTGACACTTCCTGGAGAAGGCTGGTCCAATCGTCGCCTTCCGCTGTGACAGTAGACAACCAATGCACAGTTCACATTGGCAAATTTGTACATAAAACTGAACTCGCGAATTTTTCAGGTCTCTACTCATAAGCCTTTCTTTACTTCGTAAAGTAGGCGAAAAAAAGAGACTAGTTTTAATGAATACACTGCACAGCTAGAGAGTTCGAAGCAAAAATTATTATTTTTTTGCCAGTAAATTGAAATAAGCAAAATAAAATCCCGACACGACGGGCGACACCTGCCCTAAAAAGTTTGTTTTTTGTTCTAGTTGCCGGTCCAGCGCTCAACTTTAAAATGGCGGTATTTCTGGCGCTCTCGCCAACCGAGCTGTCCCACGGTCGCCGGGCGCGGACAATGAAGGCCTGCCCACGCAGCCGTCCGTTAAGCCGCAGCCGCTCGCTTCCGCCCACCGTGAACCGGCTTTCACTTTCGTCCCACACGGTAGAGTGGGAACCACAGTGACCACGTTGTAACATTTCCATCACGAAATGTGGCAGGCCGCGAAGAACAAAATATGCTCCTGCCGTAAATACAGGCTCTTTTTCAGAGAGAGAGAGAGAGCGAGAGCGAGGGTGTGTGTCGCCCGCAACCATTCGCTATAAACAAAAACAAAACTTTCTTTTGTTTGAATTTTATTTTAATTACATAATTTAAGGAAGTTACCAACTAGCAAGTTTTGGATATTTGATTCTCAATTAACAAGAGTTACTGATAGCACCTGACCTTTTCCCCTTGTCTAACACATTCTGTTTATTCAGTAAATGCTACGGTATATACCATTTTGAGTTCCAATAAATCGCATTTCCAGCATGTTGGTTTTTTTTTTTTCCATTCGTAGTTAGTTTCCATTTTTGATACGGTGTATAGAGAATATTATGTTTGGTATTAATCTTGTTATATAAATAAATAGTACTATTATACCCCCTACATATATTAAAAATAGGATATATGAAAATCAGAATGATTTATAAATTATTCCTGTTATTATTGAAATTAAAATTGTTTGTATAATAATTGTTATACCTATTGATAAAGGGTGTTTTATTATTAAGAAGGTTATATTTATTATTATATTTATTATTATGATAATTTTAATACAAAGGGTAGTTTAAATTAAAATATTAGTTTTGGGAATTATTTGGGAATTTGGGAATTATATAGTGCACTAGTATTGCTGGATTTTCTGAAATGCGTTGTTTGAGTTATATTATCTTGTATAATGAGTTATTGGTATATTCTACGTCACATTATCAGTTAGCGCATCACGAAAGAAGATATCACCAACGTCATATCTCTCGGGTACAAAACACACTACACACGTAATCACGAATTAAGGCTAACTGTTTCAATTTATTATTAGTTCATCAAGATGCCCTCCAATCAACACAATTTATTACAGTGCCGTTATTGTACAAGATGTTTTTGGCAACATGTGCACGTTTACTCACTGAAATTGGAACACATAAACACAGTAAATGCCACGGCGGACGTTTTTCAGTGGGTGAGTGCCATTCGCGTATTTTCTGAACCCATTCAAGTCCAGTGTGCACAAACGTGCATAAGGCACGGAAATAAAATGGTCGACAAATGTGCCCAAAAAAAAAAAACCTTTACGTCTTTCAGAATTGAACGGTATAGGTATGGGTTTGCAGGAAAATATTTAAATTAAGCGTAACGACACGAGTCTAAAAGAAAAAATAGTTACTCGTGAGAGTAAAATTCTTGAAAGAAATATTTACATACAAGTTTAAATTCATTGCTTATGATGAAATAAAATGGTGTTTTGAAATGCCTACTACATTTCAAACAACGACAGAGGCGACAATTGAAGCGAACCCCTGTTGAAACAATCAGTAATTTTTTTTTTTTAAACATACGTTTCCAAAAACAATTTCATCCCTTTTTCAAAGTTTCTCTGTAATGCACGGCAACCAGCCTAAAATACATTCGCAAGCATGCTGACACTAAGATGGCGAAACCAAAACATGTACATAAAACTACGTCACACATACGTTAGCAAATAGGAAACCGTTTTTATTGTGTAAAAATGAGTTCAAAAAATGTTACATTTTATGAGGCTTGTAATTTGAATATTAAAGTGCGCACGAAAATATTACTCTACATGGTAGTATTATACGTTAATTTTTTTTTATGGAACCAATTAAAGTGTAAGAAAAATCCCTATTTAATTTTGACAAATTTCGCAATGGCAGTACTTTATTGAGTCTAATTCAGGTATCTTCTTAAACCCATTTCCAGCTAATAGATTAACTATACACCCATTACTAAGTGTAGTACAAACGGAAAAGATATAACAAAAGTGTTACGAAGGAATGGTAAATGTCAGCCTGCAGTAATCGGCGACAATAGTACACTAAAAGCCATACTCTAAAAAACAAAAAAAGCGCCATTGTAAAAAGGCGCTGCGTAAAAAAAAAAACAACAGGTAACGACAATGTCCTACTTTTATACCCACGTTGAATTACGAAAGCGTCAACGGCAGTTTATCTCTGGGAGTTGCTTCAAGTCGTTAAAATACGGAGATTGTATGAACTCTGTATTAAACTTCTTGGCAGGAATAATAAAGGTAATTTAAAACTTTGTCTTTCCAACCCATCTAAATTAATTAAAAACAAAATGTTCATTTCGAGATAAACATCCTGTCTCCTTCACTAGCGCAACAAAACGAAAGCATCTAGAAAATGAAATTCAGTTATCTCTTTCGAAAATTACACTGGCTGGATTAGATGTTTGCCAAATATACATGAAGTAGAGGTCTACTTCGCATTCTTAGGCGATATTGAACTGGAAATATGGAAATGAAACAAACTGCTGTGTAGCCTTAAAAATACTGTACCAGAAAAAGAAAACTCTTATCATGAACAATCGTCAGATTTTGATAAACTCGACATACAATTTATAAGCAAATGCGCATTCTGTAAAAGTTGTTGGATAATTGTGTATAAAACCACAAAACATCCACTTAAACCAGTTCATTGACCAAAGCCAAATGAACATGTTCAATACAGGTTGTGATGCTGTACGCATTTGACACTATACCGACAAATGTTTGCCTAAGTATGTAGAAGGTAAAGAATTCCAGAGCAGGAATCATTAATAACTTTTGACTTACTGAAATCAAGAATGTGCAGAATAAACTAATCTGTACCTACCAATATAACGCAGATGTCTTGTTTCTAAATTATTTATGATACTCGTTTTTACTTTATCGTTTCGGGAAACAGTATACTGAATTGACAATTCATGTTTTCGCAATGCTGTGATTTGCACGTCTGTAATGATGTATCCCTAAATAATGTCAAACCCTCATACTTCTTATTTTCAGAAACACGTAAAATTTTAATAAACTAAGCCTCCAGCATGAGGATGTTTGCCTCTAAACTGCTAACTGTAGTGCACTCCATACA
Source organism: Dryococelus australis (assembly GCA_029891345.1). NCBI lineage: Eukaryota > Metazoa > Arthropoda > Insecta > Phasmatodea > Phasmatidae > Dryococelus > Dryococelus australis. The sequence continues at coordinate 87,357,458 of CM057003.1, read as the reverse complement.
TATACTTTGGAACTGAGTAACATGTCGTGTTAACACATCTGAATAACATATGGGAAGATTCAGGTTCGAGTGCATATAGATATAGTTCATTCCCGATTGGAAGCTACTAATGAAAATCAACCTTTGAAAAAACACTCTAGGCATAACATGTCACCTGTTTTTGCAATAACCTTTATTCCACAAATATACAACACTGTGGTTAACTTTAGAGTACTGTATTATTGAATAAATTAACCTTTACCATAATATCTTCTATAACTTGTAATATTTATTTCTTTTTTAAAAATGAATTAACAACAGCGAGTGCTGCGACGTGTTGGCAACGACCTCTAAGAAATAGTTCACAGTTAAAATATTATTTTAACATCATTTTTTAGTATACTATTTTTAAATTAAACGGTGCCTATCGAAATATTTAAATATTTAAGTAGCCCGATGACAACATATCTAATTTTTACAGTTTAAAATAACAGCGGAAAATATCGTGAGTAGGCCGTAATGGCACCGTATTGTTTAATCGAGCGAGAAAGCAATTGAAAAACTGTCTGCTGGTGAGGCTTGCCGCCCTCTTTCTCTTTCTTCATCTCTTCCACACTCGGGAAATTTAATTTCGCTAGTAAGCAGTAACCTTTATACATGTTTTCAATTGTAGCACATTTCATGCTTATTACAGCACAATAATGATTTTTGAATTTGTAATGTACAACTGAAAGAGATTTTAATGTTTGAATACGTATTTTAATATATTTAGATATGATGGCGGGGCAGTTATCTAGTGAAGTTGGCAGACTTGGCGAGCCATGACATGGCGTGTTGCTTTTTGTCAAACGAAACGTAAATTATTCTTACTTCGAAAAATACTTCAAATTAATACATCACGTTTGTAGACGTTGTGTTTTTTAAACCTACCTAGACAAGTTACGATGTTGTGAAAAATCTGTGTTTCCACGGCAGTAATAAGTATATTGTGACGTGTGTTTCGTTAATCATTGCGTCTGAGAAATGGCGTGCCTTTGTGCATCGTGGTCGATACGCTGGCCCTATGTATGCGTGATTTCAAATATTTGATTAGCACTATTTATACGTTTTAAATGTGAACTGTTTTTATGACGAAGTTATTTATTTACATCCACGTCTATTTATTTATAACATCGTTGTACCTTTGCCCTAAGGGGTTTGAAACACAGTCGTGTAACGTAATTTGCCACAATGCCAGAAGAAAAATACTAAGCCCAGCCCGATAAATTTCAATAAACCAAATAAACAGTAAGTAGCAATACATATAAATATGAGCGGAATAAAAGTTATCGTAGGCTTATTTGTGTGCACGTTCACCTCTATCTTTTAAAGTTTTTATGACAAAAATGAGCAAGACGAGTTGCGTACTTGAATTTAATGTGCCTTTTTCACTGGTTGTTCCTTCGTTTTAATATTTATTCCAACTGAGGCCGTCCTTTTAGAGAAATGACCCAACACATATCAATAACAAAAGGATAATTTCAATTAGTACAGCCCTTTACCTCGCAGTTGTAACAGTGTTAAACACAGTCACGGCAAAATACGAAAGGTGCATTACATGTATTGAGCTACGTCGTGGAAAACAAATATCTTAATGTAAAATAACCGTAAGAACAGTCTTCAATTCAGGCATTTTTAAAACGTCACAAAGCTGACCTAAAAAATGTTAGAGGCCTAAACTGAATATTCATACGGAATGGTTTTTGGAGTATGACAGAATTCTTTGAAAAGCTGTACACAGTAAACAACACATTTGACAGGTATAAAAGTAGAAGTCATATTCCAATGTTTATTTTTAGGTTTAGCGAAAGTATGCGAACATATGTACACACACAATGGCATGTGAACATTGATTTTGACAGATGCTGCATGGCAGTCACATGGCAATGTTTGTTTACATTTGGTGGAAGGATACGAAACGGCCCTGCAAGTAGATATTTAGCAGGGCTCCGAGAAAGTTACTTCCAATGGGGAATGGACTATACCTACATACAACCTGATCTGTTTTCCATGGCTACCCGAAATCTCAACAGGAATACATAGGTTGTTCCTTGACTTAGGCCCTAACCAATTTGCTCCCTACTTTTGAATCTGCGAGGATATGGTTCCGTCTGTAATTACACCGCTGTAGACGAGAGTCAATTCATTAACAAGCTTATGGGTTTGATTTATGTCATGCTGTTCTAAATATGTGCTGTGTTGGCTCCATCAGGTCAAAGACAATTAGTCTTTTATCGCTCCTCCTATTCGCGGATCCCAAATTGTGCTGCCATATATGGTCGTAAAACAACTCGGAGGAGCTCGAGTGGAAGTGATACTCTTAGCAGAAGTCATTTTCAAATGCGGAGAAAGGAGCAGTTATGTGCAACGTCACGCTGATACATGGACAATGTACCATATTTCACTTAAGTGTAAGACTTCTCGGCAACTCCAGTTTCCTTCCCGTTTTCATTTCGCTACTGATCCTCTCCCTTCTTATTTCATATCATCTATTCTTGGCGCTGTCCCTTTGGTATTAGCGCCAGCATCCTCTTATTCATTTCAAAATTTCCTGAAGGTGAGAACACCGTGCTGATTTACCGTTCTGGAAACTAAATTCTCTACATATTTGCTTCAATCGTCTGCCGTTTTGGAATATGCTGCCACCAAAACATTACGTCTGATACCTTGCGTGTGTGTAAGAAGGCACGCCGTTGTCAACGAAGCAAAGTGAACTTTGTTTGTACATTTGTAGGTTTTCTCAGCAAGTGGTTTAATAATCAATAAAATACTTACATTTTTGTTGTTGGGAAAGGATCCGAATTATTACTCACCGCCAAATTCTGAGTCCGCGAGGCCTATCTGAGTGGGTTGTAAGCACAACGTGTTCGAGTTCCTTTCGACGTCAGTGCGAAGCCATAGCGACAAAGCCCACCCTTATAAACCTAAGCCGTGCGATAGGCAGTGAAGCGGTCCCACGTATCGCCCTCAAGGTCAAAGAGTCCGGGTTGCCTAACTCTGACTTGGCCCTCCAAAACTCGGACTCGGTACGTGTTACCTGAATTCAGCGGAGTGGAGAGAATTGGACGGCTGTTAACATCGAGGTCTATAGAGCCGATGAGGGTGAAATGAGGTTATAATGGAGACAGCACCGGAATTCATTTGCGCCGGGGAGGATACACCCGAAAAAACCTGCCGGCAACGTCCGCCCAATTTCCTGATGCAGAAATCCGGGGCATGTCCGGTAGGAATCGAACCCGTTTAGTCGGTGAGAGGCGAAAAGTTCACAGAATTACCTCGATTGATGCTTAGATACTTAGTATGTCTATAACGAAATCAGTAATTTATATTTGGCTGAAGAATGCACATTGCACGGAAATATGAAACTAGGCGAGGCTTCCAGTACTGCCTAGTCATCTAGGGACCAACTATCGGGTTGTTATTTATTTATTTTTTAAAGCTCACTTACTTAGCTTTGAAATTAAAGTAAACGGAAAGAAGTGTCGTGTTGGTGCCATGGAAACACAAAACACAAACGAATTCAGCGGTCAGAACCGATGAGTGAAGCCATTCGAACCTTTGCCGCCCCTCTCTCCCGATGACAAATTCTGTTCTGTGTGTGCCCTTTGCTCCCGCAGGGTCAGTCGAGCGTCGCTCACGTTACGTTTAGTGTCTGTCAACCTGACCGAGTGAGTGAGTGCTCTTTCTTTGTTCGGGCTGTTGTTTTCACTTCCAGTTTCCTTTTACCTTGGCACTTAAAATAGATCAAAGAGACTGCCACAAGTGTCCCAGTTTAGCATGCACGGATGAAAGGTAGAAATATTATTATAGTCTATTCCCGGTTTCTTTACACTTTTTTAATCAAACCTTTGCACAACGCGTTTGGCTGTTTACTAAATATATTATGTATTACTAGCGTTTTATACTTAGTACTACAAAAGTACCTTATTTTTGGTGAAATTTCAATTTCATTTATAAATTATAATATTTCATATTATATAGTTCATATGAATGAAAACATAGGGAAAACAGGTGTTCTTTGTAAGGCCTAGTGAGGATTAGTTCTTATGCAAAATATTATAAAAGTGAGTGCTCACAAATACGGAGCGCTATCCCGTTGCTGTATTCTTCAAGACTCAGTTAAGCTTTGTTTGCATGAGGTAGAGGAACAGCTTGTAAGCAGAACTTTAGCAGGACTTCGAAAGAGTTGGAACTATCCGAAGATGGACTATACTTCAAAATTGTCACTATATCGCCAAAATATTCACAAAACTTAAAATAACGAAGACTAGCAGTTTAAAAATTCCCAAAAGGGAAACTTCCTAAACTGTAATGGAAGTTTTTAACCTATAAAGTGTATGGCAATAGTACAGGGCGAGTCCTTTAAAAGAGGCCGCGTGGGACATGTATGTAACGGAACGAGGGAATGAAGAAATACAGTCCAGTGTGACAATAAAATACCTATAGTAGGTGCTGGAATAGGCCGCTATTGACCTCGAGGCAGGTGTGCAGACGACACCAAAAGTTGTGAAAGGCACGGGCGAGGACATGCTGCGGGATGGCATCAATACGGGGCCTCTTTTAAAGGACTCACCCTGTGCATACCAGCTTGAAAATATGGGAATGTTTAGCATTGCTACTATACAAGCTGGGAACTTCTCTATGCATCTAGCAATCTTCCTGAGAAGCTCTAGGAACGTTACCATGCAAGTATTGGAAAATAATGTACCATACGTGCTTTGTCACTGTAAATATACACTGATACGGTAACTTTATAAATTATTTATTAGCGTGTTGATGTGTTCGGCTCCATTCTGGCACATTTTTTTAAAGGTAAAAGAAGTGATTCATGGCAGAAGTATTGAAAAATGATGCTTCTAATATTCCCGAGCCTTTTAGAGATATTGCTGTTATGGATGATGTTAACTACGAGAGAAATGTTTAATTCCAGTCAGGTACTAAGGTGCGTATACTGCCTTTAATGGCATGGGTTAAAATGCAACTCATTAAATAAATTATGATTCCTGATTCCATGTTATTATTCGAGCAACAACAAAACGACAAAGTGATTGAAGAGGACAAAGTACATATGCCGAAATACCATGAAAATCTTCATTTACAGAAGTTATGCAAAAAATACTACGTCGTGTCATAAAGGACAAACATGCGAATTGATCCCAACGACGAAGGAAATTGTGTCTGCCTGGTAATAGAAAATATGTTTTCTCCTTAAGGTTTTTAAAATGAAGAAAAATTCTTTGGAGACGAGCTTGGTATGCTTTTTGTGGGTGAAAATAATTCATATTAGTGCAATGTTTCGCCCATAAAACAATACGGTACGTATTTAATACATCGTCTAAATAGATGTTTGAAGATCAGTCATGGAAACGACAAGACACCGAAAAGCAGGAAGTCTGAATCGTAACGCGTCACGAGTTATGGTAAACGTGTTTCGAGGTCTGCCCACACTCGAAGAAGAAGTGCTTAGAAATTTATTCAGAAATTTACCTCAGTTTTGCGTCACATTTGTAACGAACACGCTTACGAGCGTAGGCACGTCAACTCGAACCCCTTTCAATTAGCTAAGTGGCGACTACGAGTCATAGCTAGAACATCGAGTATTTCGCGGATTGAGTTGCAGCGAGCTAGACTGGACAGCCCTATATAAACTCGAGACATTATCGTTTGTTTATTGGTTGCTGCGAACAAGTGGGGCCTCTGTGCAGGAACGTTGAACACTCACTCACACTACTGCTTCCTGCTTATTCCTGGCTTACAGTTGAACGGGGCGTGTCTAAGCAACTGTCGTCCAATCCCAACAGTAGGAGAAAAAGACCAAGTGTTTGGATTCTACTTCGCCTACGTATGAATTCGCGGAATACTCGTCGCTCTAGTCAGATCAAATCCTGTACAAACTATTTCTAGCGGAGAGTTTATTGCAGACTGAAAGTACGTGAATACTATTGCATACCAAAAAAAAAATATAAGTATTCCATTATAAGCCATTTGCTTTTAGTAGGAATAATGTCTGATGCAATAATGACGTAACTCGCCAAATATTATACTGTTATTGATTATAATACGTAGGTAAACAAAATGAATGCAGACTTCAAGTTACAGCATTGGAAAAACCAAAAATATCTGCCAATAAGAAATTGCACGCTTTGTAAATATCTGGTTATCAAATCAAAATTTTCTCATCCGTGTTCCGGATGGAAGCTGCGATATGAAAATTCATGGAAGTAATAAAAGGGAGTATACAAGCGTGTTTACCTTAACGTAAATGTTCACAGATACATTAATTAACCATGTTTCAAAAACATTTTTTTGGAAACATTTAGAAAGTGGTTTAGACATCAAGTTTTTACTTTCCTTTTAAAGAATTGTGTAGAATTTTAGCGCTTGAGTTACAATTCTTTGAATTTTTAAAATCACTATCGTTATTGTGAATATTATTGTCGTACTTATCAGATTTTTTTTTGTATGAGAGTGTCCATAATATTCTTAAACACATTCTAGGTTTTACTATACAAACAATGCTATATATTATATATATATATATATATATATATATATATATATATATATATATATATATATATATATATATATATATATATATATAAATTCTTGTTATTTGGTTTATAATTTGTGTTGAGGTGCTCGACTGGAAAGGTGTATACTGAAAAAAAAGACAACATATTTTTATTAAATTCAATGTGACTTTTAAATGTATAATTTCACTATAAAATTTTCCTAAACATGTTTTATATTTATATTTTGCAAGTTGTAGTTCTAATGGAAATCTTCTGGTATTAGATGAAAAAAATATGTGGTTTCGGCAGCAACACGACGATTGTTTTACTATGGACAAAGAGCAAATTTGCATGCCCGTGAGAAGGTTTTTATATGGTGGCGCATAAGATAGTATTACGCGTTTTCACATTGGCATTGCATCTCGATAACGGGAGATCCTAAGACTAATTTGCAAATTATCCAAGTTGAAACAGGAACAAAAATGATTCTGGATTACACTCATCCCTGTAGACCTTCATAAATTGATAACCCATCGTTTGATAAGTAGGTTTTTCTTTGAACTATCGAAAACCACCGTCGAAGCAAGTGGCCAAAAACTGAAAATGCGTAACTGGTCTTTATGTCTTTCCTGGCAACAACACAAAGTTAGAAAGACGTCAGTTGGTTTATTTTGCGGGAATTTTTGTTCTGTATTAGCGCATAGATTTTTTACATTTCACGTTCTTGATGACAGCCTTATACTGGATTTATTAACCTTCTACTACCAATGGGGGTTAAAGAACACTCCACGTCGGTTTTTTAACAATATATAAAAAAGTAATTTTTTTTTTCAACTCATTGGATTTTTATATTTGTGTTGAATACTTCACTCAATAAGCAAGTGTCATCACACGTGTGCTTAATCCATAAATATTGCATAAGAAATATATTTTTGTTGTGGGGTGATTAAAAAAACCTTGTAAAGCATGTGCTCCATATTCTTGTTATAAATTATTTATTTAATTTTTTATCATGATAGAATATATAATACATTTCAAACAGTGCTGTAACGCAAATTATTTTCCTACTGAGTCATCGGAACCAGTTATTATTTCTTTCTCTAATGATCACTACACCGCGTCACTGCGTACTTTCCTGCCCATTTTGATCTGTAATGATTCTTTCTCTTCATGCTACCTATGTAAATCTGATATGTTTTCGTCTGGTTATTTTAGTATGAAGAGAACATGTTCGTATTATTGTGAAAACACTTCAGTAGTTTGACTCTCAAGTGACTAGTTTTGTTATGTTTTTTGGGAGGTAAATATATTTTACAATATTTATTGCATTTAAAATGGAAAATAAATTCTAGTGGAACATCTAAAAATGTATTGTTTAAACACATATTATAATATTCGGAACTGGATAGAAAATACACTCCTGACGATATGCAATAAATAATACCTATAGGTGATCCGAGAAATTTTTCAGATGAAGAGAGGGAAACATTCAGAATTGGGAATCCCAGGAAGACGAATATATAGTGGAAGAAGACAGTGAGTTTGATGATGAGGTAAGCATTGAGAGTACACAGGACGGTCCATCCGATGGTGAAAATAATCTAAGTGAACTGAAAACTTATCAATCTAAAAGAGAGGTAGTTTCGTCTTCAAATTCTCCACGTCGAAGTAAATGGCGAGCTCATAACATAATGGAATGTAGTAAATCAGGGCCGTTTGTAAATAGCAAAAAATATTAGTTCTATATCAGAGATGTTTTTATTTATATGCATGTTGAAATTTTTTATATTGCTTGTTATAATACGAATTTGAAAGCCATGAGAATTATTGAAGCCTACAGCAAAAAAACTCTCACAAACCACGACAAATTAGAAATACACATTAGTTGCCGAATTTATTGCTATTTTGATAGCAGCTGGTAAACTTCACAGCAATCAGGTCAGCGTGATGGAATTATGGGCTCCTGATTTAGCACCTTGCAAGCCGTTTATTTTCAGCTGCCATGTCTACAACTAGATTTCAGTTACTCTGTTCTCTGCTGAGATTTGACTATTCCTTAACGAGACCGGCTCGTGTTGAATTGGAAAATGATAAGCTACAGGCTATAAGAGATGATTTTAATCATTTTACGAAAGCATGAGTTCGTAATTTCGTACGACATGACAATATGACTGTTGATAAAAGGCTGGCAACTTACAGGGGGCACTGTCCTTTCCAGGTTTGCATAAATCGAAACCTAGTCGTAACGAAATAAAAATCTGGATTTGTGCAGATAGCAAAACCACCTTGGAACATACCTTGGAAGTAGAAGGGTCAATTACACGGGTAACGCAAGGATGCATGAAATGGGAGAAGAGGATGTTTTATCACACACTATCCGAAGTGGCTTGTTCATAAATTACACAGGAAGACAATGCTAAAAATGGTAAACTTCTGGCGTTTCTGTTTACGTTTCTGCATTTTATGTCTGCAGGAATGGATTCCAGAAACGTTTATGTATATGCAACTCACCAGATGTGTATAAAGGCTGCGATTTTTTCGTTGTATCCACAATAAGTGTTATTATTATTACTACTGCTATTTTGCGCTTAACGTGAATTTAAAACAATTTACATTATTTCAGGAACAAATCAATGATATAGTTTAATTATCCAATTAGATTGCTATCAAGCCTTTAAACAATATTTATCCTGTCAACTTATTAATATTTATAACTTAGAAAGTATCTGAAATAAATAAGTAGTGGGCAGGGGGAAAAGTAGTAAAGATCGACATAATAAATAGTGTGAGAGAAAATAAATTCTGCAGGTTTAAAATTTTTTTATAATGTTGGTAAAGGCTGTTCACGGTAAAGTGAGCACTTTTGAAAACAACCCTTGAAAAATGTCACTGTCCTTGCCTGTGTGTATTTTTTACGGGCACATGAAGCTGTATGCGCACAGTAAATTTGGTAACGACGAAAGAAAGTAGTTCCATATCTCAACGTTGAATTAAAAGTGTTTGTTAAACATTTGCCACACCAAAAATAGTTTATTTTTCTTTCTAATTTTTTCAATGCAATTATGTATTGATTATAAAATTGGTAAAATATTCACTTTTACGGTAATTTTACAGTTTCCCTTCATTGGCGCAAGAATAAAGTGATCAGTTTAACGCCAGTGTTTATTTAACACATGGCGGAAGGATACACAATAAGCTTACAAATAGATCTTAAGTGTGGCTTTCAAAAGTTGTCATTTTACCATGAACCACCTATAACGTCATGCAACGTTTATAAACGGTCGAGGTTATATAGACGTCATGTGCGTGTTCCGTCGCTGCGTCTTGCATTTCTGCGTAGCCCGGTCCTGGAGGCTTTAGAAACTCGTGTCGTAATCGCAAGGTGTCAAACAAGAGACGGGCACAAATTTCACTTTTACACGAGAACACACAGGGACGCGCCACTTTCCCGTCAGCAAATGTTCAGAGTGGCAGTAGCGGGCCGTGTACGGAAACTGCTGTGAAATTTTATACGCGGGGGTTATTTTCGGCAGGCGTCGGTCCGGGCAGCGGTAAAAAAAAAAAAAAAAAGAACAAAATGTATGCAGACGAACCTCGTGTTATTCGGAGTCGCGCGCCATTAATCGAGTCGTAAATATTTATCATCGGGCGGCGTCTGCCTGTTCGCCGAGGCCGGCCACGCTGAGTATCGACCCACGCGCCGCCGACGACGGGGCATAACGAGGGGGGAGGATTGTGGCCGAGAGCGAGGGTCCTTGCGGCGGAGTAATCTGTCTGCGCCGAAGCTGATAGGGCGCTGACCGCATTTCCAGCGAAAATGGATGTCGTCGCCCGCGCGGTCAGGGAAGGGTTGGTCGGTTATGTGGGGGGGGGGGGGGGTGAGCGTAAGGGTTCGGGGTGAAGGATCGACATACGAGGATGGTGCAGTCGATACCTTTCGACCGCGACTCCGATGGTCGGAAGGTGTGGGGGGAAAGGGGGAGTAATCCGATTACGCGCGCCATTAGCCCGTTATAAGTGCGGCGAGGCGGACGGTATTGTCTCAGCTGGCGTCGCGGCGAGCTAGCGCGCGCGGGACAGCGACGTGGCGAAAGCAGCGCGGGTGATCCCTACGCCCGGACAAGAACGACAGACCATCAGCTACAAGTTGTCGCGCTAAGGGCCAAGGATAACCTTTCCACCCCCGTAACTTATTCTTGGTTTTTTTTATCACGTATTTATATTTTTATATGCTGTTCACGGTAAAGTGAGCACTTTTGAAGCTGTTTCATCAGACATAATAACCAATAAATTCCTACATTTCATTGTGAGATCGGACTGACAGGGTTTGCCTTAACAACTGGTTGAAAGAAAAAAAGTAACTAGGCTTTCAAAAGTGCTCATTTTACTGAACGGCCTATAAAAGGAAAATTCCTAAGGTACAACTATATCTACCTAACTATAGGCTATTCACCCTAAAGTGAGCTCTTTTGAAAGTCCTCTCATTTGGAGTAATAGTCAATAAAAAAATTTAATTTTAGCCTTAGATGTTAATTTCTGAGTGAGGTGAATCTACACACGGTGTTTATTACTTACATGGCAATATTTATTTTAAAAAGGTGGTTTAAGGATAAAATAAATAACTAGAACCTCAGAAGTACTCATTTTACCGTGAACAGCCTCTAGCTGTAGCCGATTCGCGGTTTCTTCGCACTTATTGGACCAAACCTTAGAAAAATCACCCCATGTAAGGCAGTATGAACGGGTTGCACCATCCTATGATGCAGAGCGGTTCATCCTTCCTATTTGTAGTTCACAACAAAGGCTGGTCCCAATGCAACTTCGACCCGCGGATCAGAACCTACACCTAGCAATTCACCCGACCTTGCAACGCAACCTAAGAAAGTAAGCTGATTCTAAATGGATTTTTCCTGAAGGAATTAGCATTCTGGGGTGTTTTTCAAAACGTATGTTACTACGAATCTGACAGCTTTGACGAAAGATGCTTGTTCCTTTCTGACATGTATGAAACAAAATTTAATAAACCAACATAGAGAGCAGGTGGACAGATACTTAGCAATGAAATATAATATATTGCTGGAATGTAGCTATAGTAAACCAGATGTATACAAAAAGAAAGCAATCAAGACATCAAAGTTACTTGAGTATAATGCGGATGGCATCGAAGCCGGTGTTGAAAAGAGCATAAAGAAGGTATGCTACGAGGAGGGAGAAACTATATCGAAGGACTCTGGTTGGGCACTCGATTTAGGGGATCATCTGCAGCTGAGAACAAATGGGATCGATCCACCTACCATCGATGTCGATTACACACATTGAAAATTATCCACAATTCGCGGTATCACAATTTACATTCGATTTTTACAAAGTGTATATACGCAAAGGGCCTTAAGAATGTTGGGAGCCTAAGGATCGGCGATAGTTATGCCTTTAAGGTGCCCACAGTGCTGGGAAGAATTTTGTTTCTCGGCTTTGCTTCAACCTCCATCGTCTCCACATTGTCAATGCCCACGACGAGAAGGAATGCTGCACTCGTCACCTCATCACCAGCTGCAACAGTGAATGTGCCTTCGCCTCACATGATGCACCGCAATATTTCCATGGCGTTACGGACAGATTTATACGTAGCTGGGTCAATTTTATGGAGATTAGCTCGATAGAGAACTTGGTGAGTGGCAGATTGTCGCAACAGGTGACGGTACATGGCATAAATTTTATGGAGACTTCGGTGGTTTTTTTTTTTTTCAGCAGAAGCACCATCGAGTTCTTCAGATGTGACACGTACAAAAAAAGCACCACCATCACCATCTTCAGGCATGGTGTCGAAAGCGCTATCTAATCCTTTGGTTGAGGGTTGAGACGTCTTCAATGGGGTTGACTGTAACGTTAAAAGGTCGAAGGTCTTATACGTGTATACTTTTTGGAGCTGGAAATGAAGCTTGCAAACTGAATTTCGTGAGCCTGGCCGTAAGAAATAGCAAATGTCTATAAATATTCTCTTGCTTAAAATCTGACTTGCCAAAGTGTGGACATGTTTTAATTTAAAACACAGACCCAACTGAAAAAAATAATACGAGCTCTATGATACATCGCTTACCTTTAAATGTACTTGAAATGTAAACAATCATAAATTTACTATTTAATTTTTGTAAACCAAATATCCTGTTCAGAATAGTTCTTGAGGTTATCGCGATTAAAGGCATGCACTAAACCAATAATACAATGGTTATAAGATGATGAATATATATATAATGTATGTACGTATATGTATATGTGTGTGTATGGTATGCATAATACACAAAAACAAAATTAGATATTGGTATGAGGAAATGTGCTATGATCGATTTTTTTACTGTGTGGCAGGGTGAGCGGGGTTATGACATTACACGATTCACGATTTTAAGAATTTTGTGGGCCAAGGGTCAGTAAGGGGGGGGGGGAGAATATTGGTGAGGGTGGTGAGGGGTGTGGCGGAATGGTAAGGTTTTGAGAAAAAAAAAGGGGGAGGATTGTTGGGTGATGAGTGGTGCTGGGATGAGAGAGGTGTGGTGTTGGTGGGGGGGTGGTGGTTGGTGAGGAGGTGGGGGTTGGTGAGGGGGTGGGGGGTGGTGGTTGGTGAAGAGGTGGGGGTTGGTGAGGGGGTGGGGGTTGTGAGGAGCGTGAGGTTGGGTGAGCATTGGTGAATGGGTTGGAAAGGGTTTTTCGTTGTGAGGGGGAGGGGTTGAGGGAATAGGTGTACTATTTGGCGAGGGAATAGGTGTTGTGTGGTGAGGGGATCATAAAATGGTATATGCTAATTTTTACCAATTTTCTTTGGTTATAGGTTTTTGATAAAGGAGGGGAGTTGGTAAGGTGGGTTATTTTACTGAGTTTTGATTATTGGGTGGTAGGGGCATACCTCTTAAATCCAGTATGTTGATCCTGACACTGGCTTACATAGGTGTGGTTCAACTGGCGGCCCGCCCGTGGGCCGCCATTTCGTCTGGTCCACGATAGTATTACCTATTTTACTTTGCTAAATGCCTTAAAAAAAATTCTCATGCATTTCATGTCAACTCCCCATTATTTTAATATTTTAATACCCAATATTTAATCGACAATAATGTTGCATTTTAATAGTGAATGAAGAGCGAAGGTTAGGTTCATGTTATCAGTTTTTGTTTCCCACGGCCGCTGCTGGTAGCACTTGCTGCGCTCACATCATATTCCATAACAGAGCTCTAATTCCACACCACGCCACTTCTACTGGCTTTATTGTTTTATCTTCCAAGAAAACCAAGCAGCTGTGCCATCCATAAAAAAAAAAAAAAAAGCAGAAAATGTGATCACATAATATTGTATTTACGGGACGGGGCTTGTCAGTCTCGACTCGCGAGTGAGGAAGTTAAGTACATCCGTGAAGTAAAGTAGTAGACATTAATCAGTTTGTGCTACTTAAAAGTGTCATAATGAGTTTAAGCAGTTTGAGCAAAATAAGAAAAGCTATGTATCGTGTGCGCGCAAGTGATGTCGCTAATGAGAGAATACAACTTTCGGCGTCATTACGAAACGACATATAAAGTGAAATACGGGAGTGTAATTATTGGTGAGGCGCGTAAACATTTAAGCAGTGAACTCAAATCTAAGATGGAGAGGCAAAGAAGCACCTTCTTTAAAGCAACACATGTGCAGAAGTCATGTGTGCAGGGCATCTTACGAAGTGTGCGCGATAATGGCTAAAAATCAAACGTCATTCAGATCCGGCGAAATCTTTCGGCGATGACCAGCTTGCAAAAATTTTTCGAAACTGTGTCACTTTCCCTTTCAGGAAAAAATTAAGAATTTTTGAAGGAGATCTAAAATCAGACTTAAAATTCTTCAAATCATGCAGTGAAATCAAAAACTATTTCAACTCTGCTGATTTTAAACAACATGGACGGTATGTTATTGAGCTGAGGGAGGGATTCGAAAAACGATTTTCCGACTTTGACAATATGAAAACCATATTCCACATTTTCGCCGATCCTATGGCAGTAACGCATGAAGATCAAGATCCTGCATTACAAATGGAACTGTGCGAACTTCAGAGAGACATTCTACTTTCTTCAAAACAAAATTTGACGTATGGATAATTATGGGAATTCGTATGCCTGACAAGTACCCCAAGCTTCACAATTTTGCTTTAAAATTGGCCTCCATGTTTGGAAGTACATATATTTGTGAATGTGCTTTCTCGACAATGAAAATTTTGAAGTCAAAACAGAGGAATAGGTTATCCCAGGAAGCTTTGAAGTCCAACCTTCGCATCGTGACAACAGAGATGGAAGCAGACATCGTTGCCCTCATCAATGAGCACACTGCCCAGTGCTCCCAATGATAAAAAATTTTCTACTGAGCAGAAAGGTAAATTCATATTTAAGTAGTTTGTTAATTTTGAAATGTTTATTATTTTTTTTACTAAATGCTGATATAGAAGAGTAATGCAAAATGTTTAAACTGGTGTGGTGATCTTGAAATTTTGTTGCTAGTTAATATTTTTAAAAGTGTATAAATGAGATATTTGTAGGTAAGATTCTAATAATACTAGTATGGTTAACTCTTTACTGTTATGCTGGACCGTGGTGTATCTAAAGAATAAATTTCTGCCCCGCGACTGAAAAACAGTTGGACCACTCTGGCTTGCATAATTGTTATGACATCACGATCGAATGCGACTTGAAATGACGAGTCCGGTGATGTATAACACTCAATCCTTGCAGCTCTAAAATTTTTAATTAATAAAATATTTAAAATTAAATTTATAAAATTAATTTTAATTTATTTTACTATATTGACTCCTAAGAATCTCCGTTGGGGGTGATGAGGAATCAGTCAGCCACATTGAGGAACAAACAATTATTTTCCACAAATTTTTGGAAATTTAGGAGGACTGGGGGAAAAAAATAACATTTATGAGGGGAAAGAAGTGATTTTTGGGCAAAATAATACTTTCGGAAGTGATTTTTGGGGTAAAAAAAAAGTGATTTTGCCGATAACATGGCATCGAGCCCTGGCTGTGAGGCCTACCAATATGACGTACTGCACCGACCAACATGTCCACCGGCCGTGTCTTCCAATACGGCGGACGGATGCTGGATCCTACTCCATGAATCATGTGCCAAAGTCGCCATATGTACACTGCTATAAGGACAAGGCAGCAGTTGCAACGACTGACATAAACGTGCTCGAAATATTTACCATATAGTGTTTCTCTCCTCCCAATAACCCCTTCACATTTGTACAAGCACACCAGAAGTGGAGTCACTTTTTTTCTTAGCGAAGGAAGAACAGCGCAGAACATAGCAGAATTTAGTTACTTTTGAGTAACCTATTCATACTAAATACTAATGCTCGTTTACTAGCCATAAAAAAATTAAACACGCCTGAGAATACGGTGTTTTTTTTAAATATTTCAATGTTGTTTTGGTGTCTGGATTCCAGATGGATTTGATCGAACTTAATTAATGACACCTCACTTTGTTGCCTTTATTAAATTACTATGATAGAAAGAAAGTTGAATATCATCACGTACTGGCACTAAACACGTTATGTAAGTACTTTTTTCATTCTAAGATTGGAAAAATCCCTCTTCCCAAGAGTTCATAACAAATTAAAAAAACTCTACCTGTTCGTAAATATTTCTTACAGCACTGTCACAGCTTTGCTAACGGAATAAACGTTTCCCAAAACTACAAGTTCATAGGACACGGATGCTCATATTAAACCAAAAAAAGATTTCCTGTACAAAATATTTTAAGGAAGTTCACTCTGGCAAATATTTTTTGGGTGTTAAAGGAACGAAATAAAATTTTATTTTCTATATTTCGTAAACACTGACAAATGTATCACCGTAGTGGTCGCTGCATGATAATTATTGTCAACTACGCAAAAAATTGGCGAAGAGCATATTTTAAAGTATTTTTAAGGTGTCGCAAGATGGAAGAAATGAAGTCACCTTCCCATTAATAACAGTAAATAAAAATTATTAAAAGATGATTAGCAAACTTTCTGGCTGAGATGATGTTCCGACTTCAAATCCTAGTGCATGACAAAATTTATGAAAACTGAAATACAGAATGTTTCAGCGTGAATATCAGACCTAGCACGCAAAATTTTAAGGTCGGTAAGAATTCCAATCGTAATTAAATATTGTCGAATTTTAAAGACCTGGTTTTCTTGGGAAGAGCCTATTGTAAGAATGGGCCGAAGCTCTTGGTAGAGTTAACTGCAGGTTTTTATTTATTGCAGGAATAAGGCAAATCCATGCAGTAAGTGTATTGATTATGTGGGAGGGTTTGGTAAGATTCCATTTCATATAAGAAAAACAATATTTTGTAGTGCGATTCATTACTTTGTCAGCTTAGTTCTAGTTGCATTTTTTTTTGGGAGTGATGGTCAATTTGAAGGCGCGGTCCTGCGTTTTTAACACACACTTAATCAAACACTCTCGCATTGAAGTCGGCATCGTGACGCGCTCCAAGTATCCTGAGACAGTGAATATTTTTTTACCCCTCCTGAAGACATTTTTCGGCAGTTCGCCTCCGTAAAGCGTGCAAAACCTTCCATGCATTTTACAATAAATTACCGCACGAGGAGTTGACGCAGTCATCAAATCAGTATCTCGGGTTACAAAAACCATAGGAATAACAGACACACGTGGTTCTGTAAATAAATCAATTCCGTTTTCCAGAATGGCTAAGCCATGAATATGGGAGGACCCTAATCTTCAGTGAAACTGGAAAAATAGGATTACAAATGTCGGTTTAAAAGCAAAATAAATGTGCTAAATGGAAAAAATCGCAATTTTAAAAAATGTTTATTGTAATTTTACAGTATGATTAATCATCTCTAGAGACCTGCAAAATTTGCGTCATAATTCGATGATATGTTAAACTTAAAATACTTTTCTTTTGCAATACGTGTGCCATTGGACCATTCTTTACTTGATAATCCTCGGGTAACTGCACCAATAAATGAACACTTCATAATTTTGTTCCCCAATCACGTGCTGTTCACTCAGAAAGGACGTGACATAACATTAATGTAGCAACCAATGGAGAAATGGCGCCGGCTCGAGTTTATAATACTAGTAATTTTAGCTTGATGTCCAAATATAACCCAAATTTTGCAGGTCCCTAATCATGTCCTAACATTATTGAATTCTGATGAACTAGAGGATATTTAAAAGCGTTAATCGATATTTTGCACAATGAAAGAGATGGCGGACATAGGTACGCTGTTAAATACTGTAGGCTATGTATGACAATTTTATGACGGTGACTCCGAGATTAAATTACCTGGCAGTATATTCCCGCTGAAAATGGCAGACTGCTTAAGTAAAGATTTCACGCCCAGTAACAAGTTTCGAACTACAATACATTGTTTTGGTAAAATAAATATTACTCTACACTTTAGTTCTATATTTTCGTCTATTTTGAGTCTTTTTGGTTTTGGGAATGGTGGTCTAACTTGGCTGAACTCATATGTTTGTTATTCAGATCGCAGAGTAGATAAAAATGTATAACTTTTATGCGAAGTATTCATTAAACTGTAAACAATTAATAGTATTTCAAGTAAAACTATTGACAAGCAGATACGTACGTTTCTAAAAATTTCTTAAAATTCAATTTAATGGAGATTTTTGTAACATGTCAGTTTTTTACCTGATGTGCTTATACTCGTTAAAGGTATATCATTCTATTATACAGAAATAGCGATAGCGTAGTACCCGAAATACCACCAGTTACAGAAACAGATCTTAGCTACAAGATATACTTAATTGAATACATGGTTAAAATAAATCTTGTCACAATTTCGCATCTTCGTGATAACTATAAGTGACACAACATTTTTTTTCTTTCGGAAGTTTTTAGTTATTTTGGCCCATAAAATATTGTCAAGGTTGTGTGCTGGAATTAGCCAGCTGAATCCCGGCAGAAAAATTAACGCAATATTAAACGTAGGCCATTCCCGGGTACGTTAAAACTTTGTAAAATAGACTAAACTATTTAACGCATTCATGTAGATTCACGTATTTGATGTCCAGCCAAATGGACCAAATCAGGACATAGTTATACCCGTAACAATTGGAGTTCCTGAGTTGCCAATGCTCGAGTGACAACCTAAGTACAGTTTGTTTGCTGAGTTAGCATGCTTGGATATACATTTATACTGCCAGGAAAATGAAGCAATTTTTTTAAGTGTCTTTAAAGCTATCTTATATTTGTAGCACACTCATCGAGCAGAATTGCCATATTACCCTGGAATTAAAGATATGAGGTAAATATATATAAAAAAAAACTTAATAGTATGTAATACAGCGTCTTGTAATACGTACACACTTGCTGGGAGCCGCAATATTGTGAAGTATCGGAAAAAGGATTGGAGAAATTGGACGCGTGGCTTACAGCCGATCCAATTCTCTTTCACGTGAATCGATCATAACGCAACTACGGGGAAACCTTGCTGCGCTGAGAATACGCCAAAGAAATATTTCGTCAACTTCATAAAGTTTTCATGAGTTACAAAGTTATATCACCTGAGGAGTAGTTATTTTGACGTACCCAGAACTTTCTCTCGGCAGCAGTAAGCCTACGGGGGGGGGGGGGGGGAAACGCTGCTTAATTCTTTCTACATAGCATATAACTTAACTTTCAAGATGATTTCCGTGTAGAATCATATCACCTGTTTCTGCGTTTTGATCTTCAACAGCAACGCCATAGTTTTGTTTGGTTGTGAAAAGGCTGAGGGGGACGTACTAATATGACTTCCCAAATCCCTTTGTCGATTGCGTGGAATGTCACAAAATGCAAACTTAAATTATTTCAGTTCAACAAAAGAATGACACTTAAATTTGTTCACGTTACTACGCAGAACCCTATAAAAGGAATGTTATCGACAATATTCAATATCGCAATTTATGAAAACCAAACAGAATTAACAGAAAATCATTTTCTTGTAATTCTTGAATGGTAAACGTACGAAGCTGCAATCACTTTCTCTGGGGTTATCAAACACAACAACAGAAACGGAATATTATCTCACTATTTTATTTGCTTCTGAAGCATGCAACCAAGTACACGATTATCTACATGTGGCTAGCAATGATATAAAATATGATTGATAAGTTTCAAAATTCTGAGTAAAACTTGCAAAAGTTTAAAAATCTGCAGTAATACTTGTAACATAAAATATTATTTGGATTAAACCTGTAATTATGTTTCAACTCTTAACATAATTATGAATATTTTCAAGGCTGCCAGATAGGACAAAATGTTTATGGTGAAATTAATTTTGGAATTTTTAACGATGTTCCCTAACCACATGCATGTGGTTTTGAATAAAAAATAACATGGGGGATATATCGCTTATTAATTTTATTTCAGCGAGTTGAAGAATTTGTCTGGCATCTGCTCACTCATCGTTCTGAAGGAATTATTCTTACAGGTGGCCAAAAATATCGCGATTTTAACGCGGTCACTTAGCAGGCGTAATTTAAGTATCGGCAACAAATTTTATGTGAAACTTGGAGTACATTGTGGCATTTTGTGATCATGATCGTCTGTTATAAATATTCCTTTCCCAGCACGGCTAGGAATTAGAAAACTTTAAGGATAAAAATACCATATAATGTATTTTCTTGGTTATGCAGTATCGATACTTTATAGGACTATGTAAATCTTGGCCGAACTCGTTCCTCAAAAGTTGTCCTCTAAAATACGGTTGCAAGTGCGATACTGCAGTATCTATTTGCATGGTATTTTATAGTCCTCGCAACAATTATACCGTATGCTGGTACATTCGGAATGGCGTTTTAAAGCTATAAAAATCCTGTCGTAGAAAATTATAGCAATTTGATCTTCCCAATCTGATTCCCTTTATACGTGAGAAACTATAATAAAATAATTATTTTTACTGTGAGTTGCTGCAATAATATAGTAGGCCTATTAGGGAACACTTAAATGACAAGAACTGTGACTTAAGAATCACATTGCATAAAAACAATCAAACATTGAAATTCTCAGCCCCATGAAACACAAATTTTGTTTTTAAAATTTTCAAAATCATTTTATGTAGAGAAGTTTTGGAGTTACTAAGTAGGCATCAAATATAAAAACATTCGACAATCGACACTAATATATTTAAATAATTTCATAGATTTTTTTTACAGTTTATGAACATTTGTGTATAATGCATTTCAAAGATTTGCTTATTTCTCGAGTAGGCAAGTTATTTCACCGACAAGTCATTATGAATAAATGAATAAGATCCCCACTAATGGAGCAAAGACCATTATAACGACAATGATACAAAAATTATAACCATCAGTATTCCGTAACACCAAGCACTCTTCGAAATACTTGAAATATTTTCTTGCGTCTGCAATTGAACTTTGACCTTCCACCATCCAGAGTGGGGATAGTCGCCTTGTCAGCTGAATTAACTCAGCGTAAACTCATTTGCTGTTCGTTAAAGAAGTCGTTTCGGTGCAGCTCAGGGAGGTATTCCTTGCTGTAGCAAGCATTTTGAAACCAGCGATGCAGTGTACACCGGAGGGTAGTGTTACAGTAGACTGTTCACGGTAAAATGAGCACTTTTGAAAGGCCTGCTTAAGATCTACTTGCATGCACGTTGCGTTTTCTTCCACCTTATGTAAAAAGAACATCGTCATGGGCCTCATCACTCTATTCATGCGTCATTCAATTGAAACGGTAGAGTAATTAGAAAAGTAAATATTTTACGAATCTGCTAATTTTTTTCTCTTAGATAGATTTAAAAAACAGAAAGCGAAAGAAAACATCAAAAATATTCTCAAATGGTTACCTATCACCTTTTATTTGACGTTAAGATATGGAACTACTTTCCATCCATTGTTACCAACTTTACTGGACGCATGTCACTCAATGCGACCGTTAAAGTATATGCAGGCAAGGTCAGTGACTTTTTCTAAGGTTGATTTCAAAAGTACTCTCTTTATCGTGAACAGCCTTTAGTACTTGTACACTGCCAGGTTCGTGATTGATGCAGTTGGTATTTAAATAACATGGCTTAATGAAATGTTCTGATTCATTTACAACGCTACAATAGTTTATAGTGTACACCAATTACTATATTGCAAGCCTTCGTGTTAATGACAAACCATCAGTCAATATATTATTACTTTCATATTCCTTGTAATTGATTTAGAACTACTCCCAAAAACTATTCAGTGCAATATGTACGGTAGATTAGTCGAAGTACAGGGGCCGCGGTGTAGTAGTGGCCAGACCTTTCGCCTCTCACCAAAGCGAACCGAGTTCGATTCTCGGCGGATCGCTCCCGGATTTTCGCACGTGGGAATCGTGCCGGATGGTGTCGCTGGTCGGCGTGTTTTCTCGGGGATCTCCCGTTTCCCCCCGGCCCTCGCAATCCGGCGCTCCTCCGTGCTCACCGCGCTTCACACTCAGGTATCAAGACCTCGACGTTAACAGCTGCCCGAATCTCTCCTCCTCTCAGCCAGAGAACATCAATTGTATCATTCTTATGTGAACTCCTCCCATCTCTTCTGAGACGTGTATGTGATTATGGACTCCGTAGGACTAGTAAAAACCCACTCAGCAGGTTAACTGTTTTTATTAGCTACTCCTCTGAAATTGCGTGAAGCTTCAGGGGAAAAAGAGTCATATTCAAAAACTCTTCAATGCACGTAATTTATGGCCACGTAGGACTAGCATATTTAAACACTCCACATACGAACACACGTTTCACATTTCTCATGCGTATTTTTCAAAGTGAAAACGGCTGAACGGTACAAACGTACACTTGTGCAGGATATTTCAAGCTGTTTCTGAGAATCTCTAGAAGCGAACTGCCGATGTTAAGACAGCACGCCAGTTCAGTTTCTTGCGCACAGAGGTGATGAATCATGTGATAAGCGTACCAGGATCGCCCGTAACCAGCCCGCAATCTTGGGCATCGCACGTGTAACATACGTCCAGCCAGGCGGCATCCTTAACCCTTACGGACATGGTTGTCTATACATGGAGTATCTACATTATACCGATAAAATTCGGCACCAGGCTAATCACGTATAAAGAAAGCGAAAACATATTATTATACGACATATGATTAAAGACCTGAATAATCTGCGGATTCATTTTGGAACAAGCTATATTCGAAACACGTATGTTTAAATAACTTCAGTCATTGGTCCGCACGGTGTTCGACACCCCCTGGAGAACGCAGGCCCAGTCGTTGCCTTCCAATGTGATAGCAGACAACCAGTGTACTGTACTGTTGATAACGGTATTTTTGTACATAATACTGCAGAGTCTATCCCACAGGTCATTGAACTCGCGAATTTTTCAGGTCTCTACCTGTGGTTAGTAGTCCATTCGCAGTTTCTTCACATTTTAAAATCAAACTTTTGTAAAATCATCCCATGTATTACATATTTGGTTGTTTCCTAAATAAATCGTGTATCACAATAGTGTTATAGTACTTGTGTTAACAAAAGTACCTCTTTTTTCTGGTTGAATTGAATTTTTCCTTATATTTTAGTATAAATCATAATATTTCCGTAATAGTTATATTAATGCAAACAGAGAGCAAATATGTGTGTCGATAATGCCCAGCAAGAAGTAGTTTTTTTATGCAAAATATTATTACACTGAGTGCGCACGAAATCGATGCGTTGTCCCTTTGGTATACTTTTCTAGACTTTGTTCAGCTTTATTTGCATTAGGCGGAAGAATATCCCGGAAGTAGAACTTCAGCAGGGTTTCAGAAAATTTGGAACTAACATTGAATGAACTATAATGTGAATCGCAAGGGCGGTACAAATCTTTGAAGTTGGGCCTGAATAAACTATAGTTTATTACAAATACTGGAGTTGGATAATAAAATGAATTCATGATGTTTAACAGTTCAGCGTGATATGCGGAATAAAAATCTATCTTTTAAATCCTAGGTTTTCTACGGCGTCATGGAGACTAAGTCGAAATAAGGATAGTAAACGTGATTATTTCCATAAAATAATTTGATGACAAAGAATGACAGGCATTCAATTTTCACTAACGTTAAGATGCTTTCATGTTAGCAGAAGTATATAACATTCGTGAAACGTGACCTACTTAGGAAATAAATAAACACATCGTAAGTAGGGTGATTTTTCAAAGGCTTGATTCAAAACACGTGAAGAAACTAGTGACGGGATAATCGTATACTTTTGTAATTCGAATGAATCGATTACGATTGTTTTTAATCGAATACATTATCGGTAAAAATAACATATGGCATTTTAATCCATGCGCAAAAATTGATCACAGATACTGTATATTTATATAATTTTTTTTTTAACTATTCCCGCTAAAATTTTATATTTCTAATAAATGAGAAACATGTAGGTATTTTCAATGTTTTGTTTTGTTTAATTATAAACGGCTGAAAATCGTGAATAATCTAATTGATTTAAAGTAATCGATGAATCGATTATAATTAAATATTCGAGTAATCGATTATTTTAAAAGCGATTATCCCATTACTATATACCACACTTACGCACGCTCGGGTATGAGTCAGTTCAGCATTACAGACATTTCTGTAAAGGGGAGAAAATCCCCGACCTTCTCAGCGGTGTTTGTTACAGTCTGGTGTGAGTTTGACTATTAAGCACGGGCAAAATACGTCTCTCCCCGCATCATTAACACTTTATCTGCTGGGTTCTTCTCGATGCAGTCACGAGAATCACTGAATGCCACATTCCAAGATGGAAGGCAATGGGAGACAGGCCGTCGACTTTCAGCAGTAGTTTGGCCATAATTTCCATATCCTCGAATAAACGCCCCCCTCCCCCCCCCCTGAATATAGACTACACGGAGAAGTGACAGCAAATGCGTATTACGTACTTTCCCCTGTTTCTTGCACTGAAGCGCCACGTTGGTTTCATTACAAAATTTTGTCACCTAGGTATACACAACCATGCACAAGTCCAACAGAAAATGATATACCAACATTTTTTTTTAAATATTTTGTATAGAAAACATATATTCAGATTTTAGCTGTCAATATTATATTGTTTATAAAACTAGTTTTTACGTTATACGCCTTATTCTGACAAGCACTTAACGACTTGACTCATGGGTTGTAAAACGGATTTATAAAATATGGGATGGGCTTACTCCATACGGTGTTAATTCAATGCAAAAAAAAAATCAATTATTCACTATTCAGAGAAAATATTGATTATTTTTAAAATGTGTATAGCGTTAGATTGCTATTTCTACGCAAATACAAAAGCACAATAAATAATTAAGTTTTGTTAATATAACAGAACTATCTAATAATTCAACACACATATTCAAAATATGTACAGCGTTTTACTTTTAAAAAAGTACTTGGTAAGTTAACTCGCCCAAAATTCTGCAAGATTAGAAAATTTACGCAGAAATATAATAATCCAATAATCTTAAGGTTTGCGGATTTTAATAAGTGAATGTTCATAAAGTATATTAGTAGTTGTACATTACAGGTAAATATTTTTAATATCACTACTGAACTGTTTTTTTTCCTTCTCTTTGATAGGCAATCTGTCTTAGTCTGTTAATTTTAATTTCCAGCACTGTTATGTTATTGCGTTCTTGTCACAGCTCGTACCGCTATTCTATGCGCACGTTTCTTTCGAGAAGGCAATACAAAATCTTTTGCAACGGCTGACACTATCAACCAGAACATGTTCACAATGCGCTGCATTCAAAGCACGCCGTTAATGACTTCCCATTAGCATAGGAATTGAGGAGTGCAAATGATCATTTCCATTCATTGAACAGCACGGGATAATACCCATGTCTGGATGTATACTCCGATATAAATTTCTTGGCACTCTTGTCTAATTTATAATAAGGTAAAGAAAATCATATTTTATTAAAAGTACGATTTTGTCCAAAGTAATGTAGTTGGACATAATTTTTAAGGGATAACAATAATATTAAAATACTCTTAACATTCATTTGTTGCCTGGTTTATTCATGTTCTCTTAAAAATAACACGTATACTCGTACTTATTAAACACAGTTTAGTTTATGAGTATCTTAAATTTACTGCTTCCCGTATATTGTATATAATAGGAAAGGACTTAATTACTTAGAGTGGCTAAACTATATCGCTGGTTAAAGGGTGTATACGTCCAAGGAACACCAGGATGTTTCATCTTATAGGCTGCTTAGTATGTAGTTGTATGCACGTTGTGTATTCTTCCGCATGATGTAAAATTAAAATTGCAATGTGCCTCATCACTCTATTCATGCACCGGTCAAGAGAAACTGTGAAATTATTAGAAAAGAAAATAATTTGCAAATCTGCTCATTTGTACACTTCGATGCATGAAAAAATAGAACTTATAAGAAATAATTTAAGTCATCAAAAATAGTTACGTGACAATTTTTATTTGACGTTCAGATACGGAAATACTTTCCCTACATAGTTACCAACTATACCGGGTGCATGTCACTCAATGCGCCCGTTTAAATATATGTAGGTAGGAGCAGTGACATTTGTGTAAGGTTGATTTCAAAAGTGCTCACCTAGTCAACAGCCTTTATACAGAAACATGAAGTATTCCCCTAGTGCCCAAGACTCAATACAGAAGCAAGTGGGTAGAAATGTGATAACTAGGCGTACTAAAATCTCTCCAGCTCTAGATCGTGCCTCAAGCTGCTCTTGATTTGCAATCTTGTGATGGGGAAACAGCGCCGTTGGTATATTGCCCGTGCGCGTGAAAGGAAACCCAGGGCGAAAACAGGATCAAAATGCCCGCAGGTCAAGATCCGAGCAAACACCCGCCTGAGATTAAAATCGATATTTCCATTAATCACGTAACGCGGGCGAACTCGTCGGTTCGACGTAATTCATCGCGCAGCGCAGAGCAGATTTGAACTCGCCACCAGACAATTCTTTTCCATATGGCACATCCGATCTTCCAGGCTCAGATGCGATGGAAATTTTTTTCAAACTTCCTTTTCATTGCAACATTTGATAACTGCGTCACGTGTATTGCCGCTAAAATCACGCCGATTATGAACATGCATGATTTAAATTTTTCGTTTGTAGTAAATATTCCACGCATTTTTTATAGTACTATAAGAAAATATTGTCAACTATATATAGTTCTTGAATAACCATCGGGTTTGTTGCTTAGTGAGATCAAGTCCGTACTAACCACTGACTTGTTTTTTTTTTCACATTCGTTGTCTATTTTATCTGCCTTTTGAGGCTTTCATTGTCTATGTGGTACTTATTTTTTACTACAACTGCTTCATATAATCTTTCTTTTGTGTGAGTTATCGTGTTCCAGTTGCGTTTTCGCTTTCTGCTAATACAGATTTTTCGTAGAGATATTTTTAGAGATATTCATAATTTGATATCTTTCCGTAAATAGGGATAGTAGTATTTATATTTGTTTTGCCATTTTTTGTTGCTATTTTGGTTTCAAGGCGATATGTTAGTTTTATTTCGTTGTGATTATTTTCGGCATATTTTGTAGTAGTAACATTTCGAAATGGAGAATGCGCTATCAAACGTTGTTTGTAATTGACTTAGAGTACATATTTATGTGTGGTAAAGGGTATTTAATTTAATCTTCTGGGTTTATGATGCGAACATAGCACAAATTCTTCGTAAAAACATGATACAGCCCCATATATTAATAAAAAATTTAAAAATTATTTGTTTATTAAAAATTTAAAAAATATTATTAAAAGGTTTTGGAAATAGGTAACTCGTAGGTAATTAAAATCTTCAAATCGTGAAATAGATGATGTATTTTACTTACAACAGAGCACATTTTTTTCGACTACACTTTCTTTGTTTCCTCCGAGAAAAATTAAAGATATTTGAACATCATATATATGTTGCAGTATCAGTTGTTTATACACCATGTAATCTTGAAAGAAATATATACGACCAAAATTTACATGAAATGTTAATATGGTAAACAATTTAGGGCGAAAAGCATATTAATCTATCCAACGTTTAGTACATTTTCACATAACTGACTGCATAGATGAAAAAAATAACTTAAGGAATTTCTCAAACAGTCAATTTATGCAGAAGTGTTCCTTTTAAATTGGTTAAAAATCGCTATTCTCGTCCCAGGCAATAACGAATGTTCATAACAGCCATAAAATATCGAACATATTATAAATGGACCATACATCTATCTGTTTCCTACGAAAAGATTCTGTTACATTTTCGGTATTCCTCATTTTTTCTCGAAAATGTTGAACTAGTGCTACGCTATTCGTAAACATCGATATTAAAAAACGTATATACTTTCGAACAGTAACCGCTATCAACACAATCTGCCACCACAAGAAAATGTTATGCACCTCGATAATCTTTACCCCACTATATGAATAGTTTTCATCCATACAGTAAAATACGGTTCCACCTTTAAGAAGTAAAATATGCAGTATGTACAATCGTGTGTTGTGGTAGCGGTCCTATCGCGCTGTGAATTCGTCTCGTCTCGTCTCTCGTCTCTCGTCTCTCGTCTCGTCGTGTCTCGTGTGTCTCGTGTGTCTCGTGTGTCTCGTGTGTCTCGTGTGTCTCGTGTGTCTCGTGTGTCTCGTGTGTCTCGTGTGTCTCGTGTGTCTCGTGTGTCTCGTGTGTCTCGTGTGTCTCGTGTGTCTCGTGTGTCTCGTGTGTTCGTGTGTCTCGTGTGTCTCGTGTGTCTGTGTGTCTCGTGTGTTCGTTGTCGTGTGTCTCGTGTGTCTCGTGTGTCTCGTGTGTCTCGTGTGTCTCGTGTGGTCTCGTGTGTCTCGTGTGTCTCGTGTGTCTCGTTTCGTGTGTCTCGTGTGTCTCGTGTGTCTCGTGTGTCTCTTGTCTCGTTGTCTCGTGTGTCTCGTGTGTCCCCGTGTGTCTCGTTGTCTCGTGTGTCTCGTGTGTCTCGTTCTCGTTCTGTCTCTCGTTTGTGTCTTGTTCTCGTTGTCTCGTTTTGTTCTCGTTTCGTTCGTCTGTCTCTCGTCTCGTCTTCGTCTCTCGTCGTCTCGTGCTCTCGTCTTCGTCTCTCGTCTCGTCTCGTCTCGTCTCTCGTCTCTCCTCGTCTCTCTCGTCTCGTCTCTCGTCTCTCGTCTCTCGTCTCTCGTTCGTCTCGTCTCGTCCTCTCGTCTCTCTCTCGTCTCTCGTTCGTCTCGTTCTCGTCCTCTCGTCCTCGTCTCTCTCTCGTCTGCTCGTCTCTCGTCTCTCCCTCGTTCTCGTCTCGTCTCTCGTTCGTCTCTCGTCTCGTCTCTCGTCGTCTCTCGTCTCGTCTCTCGTCCTCTCGTCTCTCGTCTCGTCTCTCGTCTCGTCTCTCGTCTCGTCTCTCGTCTCGTCTCTCGTCTCTGTCTCTCGTCTCGTCTCTCGTCTCGTCTCTCGTCTCTCGTCTCGTCTCTCGTCTCGTCTCTCGTCTCGTCTCTCTCTTCTCGTCTTCGTCTCCGTCTCGTCTCTCGTCTCGTCCGTCTCTCGTCTCGTCTCTCGTCTCGTCTCTCGTCTCGTCTCTCGTCTCCGTCTCTCGTCTCGTCTCTCGTCTCGTCTCCTTCGTCTCGTCTCTCGTCTCGTCTCTCGTCTCGTCTCGTCTCGTCTCTCGTCTCTCGTCTCTCGTCTCGTCTCTCGTCTCGTCTCTCGTCTCGTCTCTCGTCTCGTCTCTCGCTCGTCTTCGTCTCGTCTCTCGTCTCGTCTCGTCGTCTCGTCTTCTCGTCTCGTCTCTCGTCTCGTCTCTCGTCTCGTCTCTCGTTCTCTCTCGTCTCGTCTCTCGTCTCGTCTCTCGTCTCGTCTCTCGTCTCGTCTCTCGTTCGTCTCTCGTCTCGTCTCTCGTTCGTCTCCCCGTCTCGTCTCTCGTCTCGTCTCGTCTTCGTCTCGTCTCTCCTCCCCCGTCTCTCGTCTCTCGTCTCTCGTCTCGTCTCGTCTCTCGTCTCCGTCTCTCGTCTCGTCTCTGTCCTCGTTCCTCGTCTTCGTCGTCTCGTCTCGTCGTCTCTCTCGTCTCTCGTCTCGTCGTCTCTCGTCTCGTCTCGTCTCGTGTCGTCTCGTGTCTCGTCTCGTCTCGTCTCGTCTCGTCTCGTCTCGTCTCGTCTCGTCTCGTCTCGTCTCGTCTCGTCTCGTCTCGTCTCGTCTCGTCTGTGAAACAGAGCCCAGGTAAAACATTCCGTCAGGACATTTCTTCTTTGCCGAATCGGCCTGTGAACCTCGTATCAGCTGCACTCATCTCCTGCAATTTTACTTTTGACTCGACTGCACTTGTTTTTGATAACGTGACGGTCTTGTAGTAAGGGAAAGTGAAAAAATGACCTCGCATATCAGCGTGAGTTCAATTGAAGGGCTTCAATTCTGTATAGTGTATCATTTGTGTTTTCATGGTTTCATGGATTCATTGCCTAATTTACGACATGTCAATATATGTGATACTTCTTGCTTTGAACAAACTGAATCAGTGCCAAAAAAAATACCGCAGTCATCATTTGTACAGATGACGAACTTGCATCTAGAAACATGTATCTTTTACGGTAAGGTAAGCAATTTCACTGTTTTAATAAAATAAATGAGTATTACAATAAATTTTCTTGTAGTTATTTTGCTTTATACGTCAAGAAAGGTATGGCGTGACTGAACATTTAAGCAAACCAACACATCACTGAAGCTTTAAAAATATAATTAAAATGTAAATGTTACGTGTTCAATTATTTATCCTTTTTTTTAATTGCCACGCCAGGAAATTCGGAATGGAAATTGCTTATTTGTTGTATTTCAACGCATGACAAATTGGGGATCATTTATCACACTCCCAGTACAGTCTTCCATCCAACCGATTCATCAAACATAACCAGAAATTAATTGGAAACATTTGAGTTTTAAATACAAATGCAACAATTAAGTTCCGCATCACAAAAATCGTGGCTGCTACACAAGTAGACTATATTTTGGCATAGCTTAGGAACTACCGCATGGTCACAGGCTTTTTATCCGGTTTATATTTTGCATCCAATTATGCTATTGGCAGCGTTGTCGACTGTCCCTTATTGTACGGCATTTCCGCATCCTGCAGGTGAAAGAATGATCTCACGTTGTTTTGGTGTGGGAAAGCCATTGCTTCGGGGCTTGCGTGAACCGACCAGCAGACGGTAAAAGAGAGGGAGGTTACGAAGGCGAGGCGCCGCCGCGGAAGTTATCACAACAGAGCCCACAGTTTATACACACAAGTCGTTTATAATGACTGCAGAGCTGCGAGCCCGGGTCTTGCCTTACCTCACCAAGCAGACGACGGAACGATGTGGTCCAGATGGGGTTCGAGCTGCTGTGATCGAACTAGCACTCAGCCTTCGGCAACTCTACAGGCAAGCCCTTTCCAGCGGGGGTCGTCGAATGGACACACTTTAGATAGATACGTGGCCGTAATGTAATAAATAATAATGATGCAAATAGTAAGAATTGAGTAACATCACACGCTGCCTCGGTGCAATATAAAGTAATTGAGTTAATGTGAAGTGTAGTGTGTTTTATATTGTGACAGATTGATTATGGTTTTAATTAATTGGCGGAATGACTTCATGAGTTCTACCTCTGATACACGTTTCCCCCAAATAGCTTGTTCCGTAAGCCCATAAGGCGAACCGTAACAGTATGGACATAAAACGGGACGTCGTATATCCCGTATCTCAGACTTCTACGAAAATCAAAGATAATGTTAATACAAAATGTACCACTTGCACGATTTAATGTATGTTTAGTCAAATGCTCTAACCAATGACCTCTGATAGTTACAAAATACGCCGTCAGGTGGTATTCGTCTGCAAGAATGTTCCAGAAAGTAGGGCTTGTCAAGATGTTGCCAAGCACTCTAACCTCTGCGTACTGGGCTCTTAAGCCCCTGTGACACTATCAAATTTTCCCCTTCAACTATATTTGGCAATAAAATTTGAGGACAAAATACGGCCATCAAAATCACCTTCCAACAAATTTTATCAAATAATCTTGAGTGTGTTTGAAAATGTGTCGCACTGTCAAATTTTTTTATTGGGAGAACCTAATTTGAAATATTATTTTTAAATTATTTTCATAGTGAGATATTGCTTTTGTTTTTCCATGCGGTCCATTACAGTAAGAAATGTAAGTAAAATTGCAATTTATTTTCATTTCTTTACTAAATTAAAATTTTATTTATAAGATATGTTTCTAGCACAATGAAATAAATGCCTTTGAGTTCGTATTATTACTTGCAATATGCAATATTTGCTTAAAATACCATTCATGCCCAGACGGCTTCTACATAAAATAATTATCTTCATAACTTATTTCGTTTCCAGCAATTTTTCGTTATTTTAAGTTTCTTGACGTCATTCTTTGTAGTGTACGATCTGATTGTCTGAGACGGTGTGACATACAATAAATTTTATAACCGGTCCAATTTTCAAATGCTTTATGGAAACTGAAGCCGCCCTTCTTTCCCAGACAAAAATAGCGGCGTTTATGACGTTTCGATGACGTCATAACTGTACAACTTTATTTTACCAAACTAATTGGAGGCAATTTGACGGAAAAATTTGACAGTGTGACAGGGGCGTTAGGAAACCCCCGAAGAACTCAAATTAGCAGAACACGAAAGGGTGATGATTTATCGTTGATCTGCCAATCGTCTCGCACCATAGCTCGAATGACATTTTGCATAAATCGCAAAAGAGTGGATTGGAATGATTTAGGCGGCTCTTGAAAGCGTGGCCTCGAAGGGTCGACGAGGGCGAAGCAAGGTGAGAATGGAGCAGAACCGGAATGATGGGGGCGGGAGAAACGGGAGGTTCCCGAGAAAACCCGCCGACCAGCGGCATCGTCCGGCACGATTACCATGCGCGAAAATCTGGGGGCGGCCCCACCAGGAATCGAAGCCGATTCGCCTTGGTGCGAGGTGAGCAGTTGGACCAAAAAATTGTAGCTTGTGACCAGCCATGTCATGTGGAGCTTCAGGCTCGACTTCATGACTTATGAAGAATTCATTTCAGTTTTAAATTAGTTATTGTGAATGTTCGACTACAGAAAATTTATATTTTACGAGCTGTTTAACATCTTGGTAAGTAATTTCAACTAAGTGATATTCGATAGTTGTAAAGAAAGAGGCAAGCATTTATATTTTAAGATTTTATTTTGCTATTTGTGATAAAATTATACATTGATAGTTATGAATTTATGTCTCTACAGCAGGGCAAGGTAAATAGTTAAAACTTCTATACTCAATTATTTTTAATTTCTACTTCACATTAACTTAATATTAGTATTAATTGCAGGAATCCAATATTCTTATGTAAGTATCTGCGTGTTTTCTTCTGGGGCGAACGAGTATGTGAGTTTTCTCAGAACGCTCGTATATTTTTTTCATATAAATTTTATGGTGGAAGGGCTTTCGTGAGCAAAAGCTAGGCTCTTTGCTGTAAAAATAACAGCAGTTATATAGAAAAAAAATTACACATGACGTTCTGACACAGTGAGTTGAATATCGTCTTGGAAGCACTGTCTCATCATACCTCGAATATGAATTGCGAACACGAATTTCTGCCTTTGACCTCAACGATCATGGAGCCGCGACCTACATCATCGCTAACTGGTTCTCGCCAGTACCGATTCTGCGTTCGAGTATTCACGTGTGGTCAAAACGCTCGTCGGCATGAGAAGGCGGTCTGTACGAAGAGACCTTTCGCGCCATGAAGTATTACGACATTGGTCCCATGCAGTTTGTGCAAGGCGATGCACTGAAAGAACCTATCGATATATGGAAGGATTGTCTACTGGGAGTCAGCAAGTGTTGCCGGCAACACCTCTTGCTGCGTCGATGGGCATCGATTCGACAGGCGATTACGATGAGACAGTTAATTCCAAAGACGGAATGAGTGCAGTAGTGTCAGTTTTTGTCGAATGTACACTAACAAGAAATTCGCTCGAAATCAACATACTTCAGAGTAAATGTTCGCTGGCTCTAAATACCGATGAGAATTCTCAACTCCTGTTATAAATAAAAGGAAATGTAATATACTAGCGGACCCGACAGACGTTGTCCTGTACATATGTCTTAAATCCGAAAATTTCAAACTTTTTTAAAAACACATAAAAAAAAACATTTTGTAGTGGACCGAATTGTGAATCTAAACCATTCTCGAATCCACTTGAACACACACAAAAAATTTCATCAAAATCGGTCCAGCCGTTTAGGAGGAGTTCAGTGACATACACACGCACAGAAGAATTTATATATATATAATATATATATATATATATAAAGATAATAAAAACAAGAGGTGAAAGTGACCATGAAGAGAGCATTGATGAAAATGAATATGAGGACAGTGATAGTGTTGAAGACGATGGTGGCGATTTTCTCGATGCACTGGCACACCCCTCCAACACATTTGCTGCAACAAGCGACTTGAAGAATGCAAAATACGCCGAGAATACTGGCTAACTATTTCCCGAAGACCCGAATTAACTTTTTGATAGACTTAGGTATTCGATTGACCTTCAAAAACATGGGGATCTCTCACGAATTGTTGAGGTATCTTCAGTCATTAGTAAACTGAAGGAACGGTGATATATCTCATGATGTGATGAACTACTTTCTTCTAAAATTGTAATTACATAATATCAAATTATTACAAAATAATTGTTTTCTCTATTTTTTTGTGCGTCGTATCATTTAGCCCTCGCAACTTTAAAGAAGTGTTACGAGCACTCAGACTATTAATGGAAATATCTGCATATAGATTTATACTAAAGTTTTTAGTACAAGAAATCCATGAATAGTTGACTGCATTCAAAACATTAATTATGTCGACATGTACAGATTTTGGAGACAGTTGGTGAATTTATTTTTAAAATAGGCATGGATAGAGAGATACGACAAACCCATGGATAGAGTATGGATTGATGATTAATGGAAATATTGCAAAAGACAAATGAAACGATTGAAGGAAATATTGTGAAAGATTGATGGAAAAATTGCGAAATATTGCTGGAAAAATTGATGAGAAGATTGGAGGATTGATGGAAACATTGCGAAATATTGCGAAAGATTAATGGAAAGATTGAAAGATTGATGTAAAGATTGAAATATTGAGATAAATCTTGAGGGATTTATGTACACATTGCGAAAGATTGATGGAAAGATTGGGATATACTGAAAGATTGTTGTGCTGATTATTGTGCTTAATGTGGTGCATGTGGTGCTGATTGTGGTGCATGTGGTGCTGATTATGGTGCATGTGGTGCTGATTGTGGTGCTGATTACGAAATATTGATGGGAATATTGCGAAAGATAGATGGGAAGATTGAAAGATTGATGTAAAGATTGCGAAAGATTGATGTAAAGATTGCGAAATATTGACGGAAAGATTGTGAAATATTGATGGAAAGATCGCGATAGATTGATGGAAAATATTGATGGGAAAATTCTAAGACTGATGGAAAGACTGAAAGACTGATTGGAAAGATTGGTGCTTGTGGTGCTGGTTGTGATGATGATTGCGATGCTAATTTCGGTGCTGATTGTGGTGCTGATTGCGGTGCTCATTGATGGAAAGATTGCGAGATTGATTGGAAAGGGCGCCATTCGTCTGCTGGATGTAGTGTTGTGGGAGACATAAGGCAATCTATTTGATAAAAAATAATTTAAAATAGAAAATATTTAATAATAGTTTCAATAATGTTTTTTTTTTTTATAAATTCTTAGGAAATTTCTGAAGAATTTTTGCTTTCAAGGTCAAATGTAAACCAGATTAAGGTTAAAAGTCAAGGTCGGCTGGATTAAAAATGGTGGACAAGATGGCCGCTGGTTTACCTGAATGACACAACACGAACAGCTCCGACACTCCGCCGCCCCACACCTTCGTGCCCAACTTCTCCATTTCCTACTATTAAAAGACAATAATGCATTTTAATCTAAATTCAGCAAGGAAAGTACGGATCTTTAATAAATGTTGGGGCTGATAGATTTCAGGGTGTCAGGTTTGGTGGGTAATGTAGCCTAGGTTACGTTGAGGTGTTAAACACCCAATATACAATCAAATAGTTAAAATAATGTTACTAAACTAATTTTTGATGAATACAAACATTGAAGTCATCTTACCCTAAGTACACATAGCGTACCAATACGTAAATTAGGCATACATTATGAAATAACTGCATGAATTTTATTCCTCATTAAGTATACATTTAAAGTATCAGTCGTTATTTTGGTATACAAAAGGTGAGTTTGGGTTTAAGTGAGAGAGAAATAAACAGATAGACGGAGATAGTGACGGACAAAGAGAAAGAAAGAGCAAATTGTATTTCTTTACTGCAGAGGAAATATAGGTATAATCTATTCGCGGTTTCTTAACACTTTTTTAATCAAATCTTTGAAAACTCATCCCATGTATGACATGTTTGGTTATTTATTAAATATCTCATATTTCACAAGCGATTTTACTTATGTTGATACAAAAGTAGTTCATTTTCAATTAAATTGAACTTTTAGAGATGTTATTTATAAATCATAATATTTCATTTATAAATTATACAAACGAGCATGGGAGAAGAAATGTGTGTTAGAGATGCCTATAGATTGTGTACGGTAAAGTGAGCACTGTCGAAAGCTCACTCATTTCGAATAACAGTCAATAAATGTATTTTCTTCTAGCCTTAGACGTTAACTTCCGTTGCGGTGAAATATAGACACACTGTTTATTACTTACCTGGCAATATTTACTTAAAAAGGTGGTTAAATGATAAAAAATGACTAAAATTAAAACGTAACTAGGGCCTCAAAAGTGCTTACTTTACCGTGAACAGACGATGGTAAGATATAGTTCTTCTGGAAAATATTATTAAATTCAGCGCGCCCGAATGTCATGCATTGTCCATTTTGTGTAGTTTTCTATACCTAACACTTTTCGTTCGCCGTTAATAAATTGAACTACTTTCCCCTCCATCGTTACTAACTTTACTGGACACATGTCACTCATTGCGCCTGTTAAAATATAATCAGGTAGGGGCAGTGACTTCTTTCTAAGGTTGATTTTAAAAGTGCTCACTTTATCGTGAACAGCCTTTACATTCGTGTGTGCTGGCCCGAATACTCCAAGATTTTTTTTTTCTGGGTTGAAGTGCTCCGAAAACGCATTTCTAACGTGCGCGACGTCTTAAAACTAATCGACGGACGTAATCTGAAGTGTGTGTTCTTTTCGTAGATCAGCACATCGGGAGCGCGTCTAATAGTTTCGTAGAATAAACCAGTTTTCAAACAATCTGCCAGTGTTGTTCGAGCGACAAGCCGACGGGCCTCTCAACAGCGAAGGCACTGGGCGCCGGTGAGGGCGAAATGACGTGTGAATGGAGCAACGGTGGATTTCAAGAGCGGGCGAAAAACGAGCGCGACCCGAGAAAGACCTCCGGTCACTGGCCACGCTCGCCACGTTCGAGGTCGACTGGAGGTTTGCATCCCACTCGTGTCGGTCACTGGACATCAGAATGTTTGAATGCCGTTCTTGCATTTACGCAGGTCTTGTGAAATAATGTGTAACTAATATCCAACCAGAAAGAGTCGTGGAAAAAAATTTGCGACCGGAAACGTGAAATATGCGATGCATTCTGAGTAACAACATGTAAAATTCGCGTTATTATTTGCAATCAGGCTGAACTTCACAGTACTATATATAACGAAGTTTGCATCGTATTCCCATTGGCTACTGCATATATGTGAAGCCACGCCCTTTTTAACTGAACTGCACGTGATTGGGGCACACAAATGTAAAGTGTTCATTTATTGGTGCAGAGTTACCCAGGGCGTGTCAGATGAAGCGTGGTCCAATGACAACTGACAAAGTAGTTCCATTTATTAACGGCGAACGAAAAGTGTTAGGTAACCATTTGTGATGACATAAATTATTTCTCTCGCTTTCTGTATTTTTTAATGCATCGAAGTGTAAAGTTGAGCTGATTTGTAGAATATTTACTTTTATAATAATTTCACATGTTTACTTGACCGGAGCTTGAATAAAGGCACGAGGCCCATTGCAATGTTAATTCTACATAAGGCGGAAGAACACACAACTTGTATACAAATAGATCTTACGCAGGGCTTTCAAAAGTGCTCATTTTACCGTGAACAGCCTATACATGACGGTATTGCACTTAAAACTGATACACTTTCCACCAATAAAATTATGGGGTCATCGCTTAAAGGTCCATGGGCACACGCAGCGCAACGAGAACATTACTTGTAATTTCAGAGTCTTGCGCGTAATGGCATTGACACACTTGACGCGCGTGGCAATCTCGCTCTTACAGCTCCCGCGCGTCCCTGCCTTAAAGGTTCTGTCTGCCTGGCGCTTGAAATGTTTTACAGGCTGTTGGAAGTCCTGATTGTTTTAATAAACTGTTAATCGTGCCCTAAGTATGTTTACCTACGAAAAGACATCATGCCCCAGAAGAGGACGGAATGTACTTAACAAGTCACCACGCATGCTGTAAATATTATTTTCGAGTCCTGCAATAGAGTTAAAAACGGCTTTATTCAGACTGCCTTGCATCTACAACATACTTTCCGAATACTTGTCAAACTACGATAGGAGCCTATATTGAACTTTGCTTCAGACTTTTCATCGATAAAACGATAGGGCCACCACTAAAAAAAGACCATATAGTTACAGGCAGCACTACCAGAACACTGCACGCCAGTTCAGAGCCCTCCGCATAGCGGCGATGGCGCCCTTGTAGAGCGTGCTAGTGTAGCCCTTATAGCTCCCGCGATTCTCCGCCAAAAAAAAATGAGAAAAACGATACAGGCAGGCGGGTGCCTTAAACGTGGAAAACAGCTCCAGGTGGCGCGGGGAAGCAAAAACTCCCAAACCTCAACTGCAATCAGGGGGCCACGGTGGATGAGCGGTTAGACTGCTCGCCTCTGAGCAAAGCGAACCGGGTTCAATCCGCGGCCGGTTTATTCTCCGGATTTTCGTAAGTGGGAATAGTGCCGAACGATGCCGCTGGTCGGCGCTGCTCCATACTTCCCTTGCTTCACCCCTCATTGGCTCTCAAGACCTCGACGTTAAAGAGCCGCCCAAATATTCCCACCTCCACCACTGAAATGCAGTCATAAAGCAAGGATGTGTGCGGCACAAGCCACGACAGTCTCTGCGCCCTCCAATTCATATCGCGCGATGTCGGTAAAGGGTCGATGAACGATAAATAAAACACACCGCTGCCCACGTAGGGGCGGGGAAGGGCCGAGATGTTAGTGGTGGTAGGGACGACGTTAAGCCGACTACGCAGGCCGCAGAGGGGCTTAACGCCACGCAGTGCAGTCGGGCCCGCGAACACAACAGCTGAGCTTCATGCTGACCGACCACCGACTGTAATGCTGCCGCGCGGCCTGTACACAGAACACCTGGCCGAGACACGGCTAATTTTATTTTTAGAAACAAACTCACGTTTTAGTTAGTGTGCCAAAAAATTCAACTGCGAACAAATTTGTGTCTGGGAAAGTAGCTGGTCATAAGTCAGTGATTTAAGTTAAAAGCTAGTGGCTGGAAAATGTAACTGAGTAAAATTTAGTGAACCACGTTCTGTTCGAAGAAACTTATATAATTATACAAACAATTATATATATATAATTATATATATATATAAACACCATATTTTAGAAAAAAATTTCAACTGTTGACTATTTCACCAAAGATAAATTAACACCGAACCATAACTCGTGTTGATTTCACTATTTGCGTAGCGCCGCAAATGTGGTGGTGTAGTCCATTCACAGTTTATTCGGTCTTTTAGAATCAAACCTTTGAAAAATCACCCCATATATGACGTACTTGGTTGTTTCCTAAATATGTCGTGTATCACAAGCCTTTTATACTTGTGTTAACATAAAAGGTACTTTTTTCTCTCTTAAATTGAAATGTTGTTATTGTTTTATCTATAAATTATAATGCCTCGGCCATAAATAATTCGAATAAAAACAGTGAGAAAACATGTGTGTTGGTAGCGCCTAGTAGGAAATAGTTCTTATACAAAATACTGTTACAACAGAGTGCGCACGAATCCGGTGCGTTATCCCTCTGGTGTAATCTTCCAGACTTAGATAAACTTAGTTTGCACGAGGCGGAGGAATATCTTGGAAGTAGAACTTTAGTAGGGCTTCAGAAAATGCCGAAAATATCGCGAATCAATTATACAAATTATCATTGCAGGTAATGAAAGATGGACTGAACGCTCAGTCATAAATAAGTATTACGAATCTGCGCATTTGAATACGTGCTAAGTTCCCATACTCTAACCAAAGCAAAATAAAAAATGTAACTGTGTGCTTAATTTTGATTGCTGTCTCAACTTGAAAATAAGCTACTTTTCTACGAAAAAAAAATTAAATTAACTAGTTTAATTTACTTGTTACATGGTTGAAAAACTAGCTAGACAAGTTAAAAATATTGCTTATACGTAACTTTTACATTCATCTTTTAACTTGTTAACGCGTTATAGAATCGCAGCTGTAACACATGAATAGGGAGCTCTGCTACTAACGGGCTACTTCCCGCAATGAGAGATAACAGTTAGACGAAGAAGACCCGACCAGTGTTGCCACATTTAACGGGGACACGTAAACAACAAACGTAACCTTCCAAACTACTCCCTTCACAACTGGTTTAAGCCCCTGAGCCCGCACTGTAGACATTTGCCTTGTCCTCAGCTCTGAGCAGTATTGTCCTACAATATTAAATGCATTAGGTACATACAACCTGTAACACGCAGATACATACACATGCCACTGGTACGCTACAAATCAGTGCTTATATATGTATATATAATTACATATCATTATATACATAAAATTATATATATAATTATATATACATTAATATAAAGGTGCTTTTGAACTACATGCCGAAAATCAAGCCACGACATCTGTAGGCTAATATAGAAAATATATATTACCGTAATAAAAAAATGTGTTCGGAAAATCTATCTAGTTGGTATTTTCAAATTAATATTGAAGTTTCAAAACAGCGCTGCGAGTCCGCAATTTCATGTGCCTGTGTGCACAACAAGTTGCATACCACGAAGGCAATGGAACTGGTGTGCCATGTGCAGAACGCCTGCATTACCATCATGAACTCGAGGTACGTGGGCGCCGCCAGTGGTTAACATGTTATCACCCGCGTGTTAAACTACATTAAACAATAGGAGATTATAGGCCGTTCACTGTATAGTGAGCACTTTTTGAAGCTGTTTCATCAGTCATAATAACCAAAAACTACATTTCATTGTGGCTTCGGATTTTTTGTTTTGGGTATAGTGGATGTATACACTGCGTTTATTACACGGCATGGTTTACATGAACAAGTGGTGGAAATATATAAACTGGTTGAAAGAAAAAAGTAATTAGAGCTTCAAAAGTGCTCACTTTAACGTGAATGGCCTATAGCAAATAAGTAGTAAAGGATGCCAGAAGTGATAGTATTTCATTTCCAAAACACGAACAGCAGTATTGTCGATGTAGGGTCTACAACTATTTTCACGGTGGCCTATGTACAGGCGTTCGCCGCATGAGACTCAACAAATCGAAACTTAATTTGTGACTATTATAGTTGATATTATTCAGTTTATATACGGTACCATAAATTATGATACTAAGTGACTAAATAAAAGTTACTGTATATGACATTAATTTATACATTTAATAGGAATAAATCCAACCAATGAAACGTGAGGGGTAAGGGAATGAAGTGGAAAACACGCACGCGCATGTATACATGCACACAAAAGAAGTCCATCTTTTCAATGGAAAGTAGGTTAAAAAAAATGGTGGCCTTTCAATATTATGACGCCTAATGTATCCGTTAAATCAACCAAAAATCAAACTTTGCAGCAGACAGCAGTTTACTTGCCCATGTAATGTATCTAAAAGATAGACCATATTATTATTCCGTCAAACTCAAAATATTAGCGATAAAAATACATAATATTCGAAATAAACTGAACCACGCGAGCTATTGAATATATTTATTCCCAATTTATACAATAAACTAACACTAAGAAAAGTCTCTAAAATTTGTTAGTTTTACATTAATCTTAAAATATTTTCCACCGTGACCACCTGATAATTTTTACTATGATACGTTTTATTTTCTATGTTGTCTAATTAACCTGAATAAGTCTTGGTACAAAGGGTGCGCCAAGAACTGCACACAATTCAATGATTTAAATGTTTATGTAGGTGTGCTAATCTCCATCTGCCACCATGATGAATTATAGAGAATTAACTTACAAGAATACCTTACAAGTTAATATGAATGTTTTATTGTATAACTACAGCCATTATGATAATGAAATAAGAATACTCGTGCTCAAGTTATATTGATATGTTATTTGCATTACACTAATTCATTTTGGTTTCGAAACATAGCTCTCATTATACTACTCATCAGCATATCTAATTTTGAATAGGGAAAGTGGCTTTATGAATTAAATATTCATTACCTAAAGCATTTGTATGTCTTCAAGTGAATTATAATTACGATATCGAAATTTAACAGAACAGTGATTACTAATCAGATAGTGTTTAACAACTACAACACTTTGGAATTATATTCTCTTGGAAATTGGTAATGCGTTACAGTAAATCTCCACAAAAATAATTGTTTTTCCTTGTATTCTTAATTTAAATAACAAGGTTTTTATACTTTCCTGTTTCATATTTTTCTGAAATTATGGCATTCGCAAAGGAGAAACGAGAATATTTTTCTTCAAATTTTGTATTTTCATGGCTGAAGAAATTTTTTAGTTGAGCTGCAATCACACTGTTATTGTTTCAGACCTTAGCAAGTTGCGAAGGGGAACTGAAGGGACGTGACTCGGATTTTAACGAGATTCCTTCGCCGTTCTTGTGCAGTCAGTACTTGGCGTGAGCGACGAATCGTATTTTAACACAATTATGCACTCAGGAATGTACGCCGCAAGCTTCCTTTTAGCTGGAAAATATGACCTAAATGTTAAAATTAATACCGGTATCTCCTTTCGTATAATAAGACCTACGAACCTGTCTGCACGCTAGGAATATTCCCTTGAATTGCTTGTTTTCATTGGAGATTTTGCGTTACTTTGAGAAGTGCGTGGGACTGAAAGTCATAATTTACATGTTTATATAATCATAACTGCCCGAAGAAAAAGTCACAAAAACTTGCAATCCAAAATGAAACTTTCTATAACTTTGTATTCGTCCACAGTTTGTGATTAAATACGCATCCAACCAGTCACCACCGTAAATCTATACTTTTTTCTATAGAGGTAGACAAAATATCTATTCCTGCATCACGCCCAGAAAGAGAATTTTTCTCCTTCGGCGGTTAAATTTGGGTGAAGTCTGCAGGACTTCTAATTGCCCTCATATTACCAAATCACGATCACAAAAACGCTGATTTGGGAATGCAAGTTCAAGATTACTGTTGATAATAGGTGACGCATAGATGTAAATTTTATACGAATATTAATGAATACAGAAAATAATTTACAAAAGAATCCTTTAGCAAGCGAACGCAGTGGAGCCACTGGTGCCGTACATTTTTAAAAAGAGATTTCTAAGCTGATATAAAATTTTATATGGAGAAAACTAGAATATGTGACTGATCTCAATTTTACTACGGAGACATCAAAAAATTTTCTTCCTGAAGAAACAAAAATTTTTTTTTTTTAACCATGCGCACCAGAAACCTATCTAAAAAATAAACCATGAAAACTCTAAACAGTTAGGTCTTCAGTTCCCTAAGTAAACTAGAGAGTAAAACCGCCTCAAATTGTATAAATACACTTGTGCAGTTGTAACGCATCCTAACTTTTATAAACAGTGTCACTCTGGCCAACATGACAAAGTAATATTGCCTATTACAGAAATGTCACAAATACCTAATACTCGGAAGCATAATTTATAAAATAGTCATTTGAAAAACCACTCCTCAATTTTTCATTAGTGGGGCAGAATGTTAAATAAAATTACAAATTAAGAAGTAATTTAAATTTTTGATGTATATGGGGACCGTAGTTGGGAAATGTCCTGTGCCTAGGCACCTCCTTCTCAATTGGTTCGTGAAACCACAGAGGCAAGGGGATTTGTGGCCAGACGCTCGCCGAGGGACATGGCTTCACGTGTTGGAGACCGCAGGGGTTACGTCGGGATTACAACGACATCTCGGAACAAATAGCTTGCAGCGGGCGCAAGGTCACGAGCTTGGCGTGCATCTGCATCAGAGAGACCAGCGACTTCTCACTACAGGCTGTTCGCGGTGGAATGATCACTCTTGAAAGCCCTGCTCAAGGTCTACTTGTACGCACGTTGTGCATTCCTCCGCCTTATGTAAAATTAACAAGGCCGTGGGACTCCCCGCTTTTTTTCATGCGTCAGCAGAGTGAAACTGTGGAATGATTAACAAAGTAAATATTCTACAAATCTGCTCATTTCTCCCCTTTGATGCATTAAAAAAACAGAAAGCTGAAGAAATAATTTAAGTTATCACAAATTGTTACCTAACACTTTTTGTTCAGCGTTACGACATGGAACTACTTTACCTCTGTCGTTACCAAGTAGCAGCAGTGACTTTTTTTCTAAAGTTGATTTCAAAAGTGCTCACTTTATCGTGAACGGCCTTTAAACAAACCATGAGTTGGTGGAAAGGCTGTTCAAGGTAAAGTAAGCACTTTTGAAATCAACTCTTGTTAATAAACATCACTATCCATAA
Organism: Dryococelus australis; assembly: GCA_029891345.1. NCBI lineage: Eukaryota > Metazoa > Arthropoda > Insecta > Phasmatodea > Phasmatidae > Dryococelus > Dryococelus australis. Next base: position 87,313,156 of record CM057003.1, on the reverse strand, counting down.
CTACTACGTATGCTACATATAAAACCAACTTTTCTGAAGCCCTGCTAAAGTTCTAATTCCAGGATATTCCTCTGCCTAATGAAAACAAAGTTTAACCGAGTCTGGTAAATTACGCCAAAAGGACAAAGCACTACACTCGTGCGCACTCTGCGTAATAATATTTTGCATAAGAACTATTTCTTACTAGTCACTTACACATTAATTTTATTCGTGTTTTTGTTCATATTAATTATAAATCAAATATTGTAATTTATTGGCACAACCTAAAAAAAAAGTTTTATTTAATAAAAAAATATGGAGTTTTTTTGTGTTAGTTCAAGAATATAACACTTGTGATACGTAGCGTATTAAGGAAACAAGCAGACGCACTGTAGATAAAGTGCTTTTTCGAAGGTTTGATTATTAAAATGTGAAGAAACTGCGAATTGATTATAAGTTGGCAGGAAACGAATATAAAAAGATCTAAGACTTAGCGTTATTTTTACAGTGCAATATTCAAGTTTATGGCAACTGACTTCAATGTTTCTTATTTCTTATTCATAAGAACTTAAATATGGATATTAGTACTATATATATATGTATATATATACACGTAAAACAGTTTGTGTTTCCTGTTCTTTGGCTCAGAATTGGTACGCTCCATCGGAATACTGAATATAATGAGCGTCATGATAAATTTCACTATAGGTGAAACAAGCTCCTGTGTAAACGAAAATGATGTCGGCATTCGTATACTCCGTCAACTATAAACAATACACACGGTAATTCAGTCGGGACTAAACACTTGGGTGCAATATGGAATTTAAGACGAGGGTGAAAGTATTTTATAAGGTATTTTGCCACGAGTCGTACGTAATATATGTTACAATATGGATGTTTGGTTGTGAGCGAGTGAAGAGATTTGAGCTGCACTTAACAACGAGGTCTTGCGAGCCGATGAGGGTGATTGATGTGAGTATGGAGCAGAGCCGGAATGAAAGGGCAAGGAAACGGGAGATCCCCGAGAACACCGGCCGACCAGCGGTATCGTCCGGGCACGATTCCCACATGCGAAAATACGGGAGTGACCCGACCGGGGATTAAACGCAGTTCGCCTTGGTGGAAGGAAAGCTGGTTGTCTGTCTGTATCTCTCACACACACTGTTTGTGTGGTTGGTCAGAAATGCAAAACAATGGTAGCAGACGTACGTGCATACACGCTGCACGTTTCGTGGTACTTACATTCACGTCTTCATGGTGTGGCATTTACTCTGTGATGCAGTGTATATGATGGTACCCGAGGGTTGTTACCGTACTCTGCACGTTTCGTGGTACTTACATTCACGTCTTCATGGTGTGGCATTTACTCTGTGATGCAGTGTATATGATGGTCCCCGAGGGTTGTTACCGTACTCTGCACGTTTCGTGGTACTTACATTCACGTCTTCGTGGTGTGGCATTTACTCTGTGATGCAGTGTATATGATGGTCCCCGAGGGTTGTTACCGTACTCTGCACGTTTCGTGGTACTTACATTCACGTCTTCATGGTGTGGCATTTACTCTGTGATGCAGTGTATATGATGGTACCCGAGGGTTGTTACCGTACTCTGGACATTACTTCAGCAATATTCGAATCTATACCTTGGCGAACAGTTGTGGTTTGGGAGTCAAGGATGACCACGTTTATCAATATTTTATCAAACAAAAATGCATTTATGACGATTAACCCTTTGTGTGGAGTATGCACGTATATAAACGGGGCTACGTTTTCATGGATTTTTTTTTGCTCCTGAAGACAAAACCAACAATTTTATATTTTTAAAGTAACTCTGGAATTTTCTCAAATCTAAGTAAAATATTATAACTTGTTAATATTTAAGTTCGTAAGAGTAAAAGTTCCTTTCAATGATTTCTCAAATGAACAGGGTGGATTGTAAAGCGTGTTATCTCTGTCGCTTAACATTAATTGGCACACAGACAACGCGCTAATTCATTGGCTGCAGATCTGCCAAAAAAAAAAGTTACAGAGTACAGTAGGCTTGTCCGGTGTACACAGGACCAATAGGACGATGGTAAGTGGAAATACAAATACCAACACTGATGATATTGCTGTAGTGCAGAATATAAGCGGCTCACTTCAACCTTGTCTTTAGTGACAGTATTTCTGTGTCGTTCTAAAGAGTTAACTGCTACGAGAGTCTTCAGTGTCAATCAGCAAACGTATCACGCGGGAAAAAATTTAATGACGATTCCACTTTGAATTTAATGAAAATCAGGGTGTGTTCCTCAACGAAACGAGTGATATTTCGTAGCCCCTTTACACAGTGTTTTTGAGGGTGGGCGAGAACTCCAAAAATTACCTAGGAAATTCCACGTAACCGCAAGTTACTTGTTCCCAAGCAACCGTTTGAATGGGACGAAAGGGGAGACCTCCTAGTCTACGCACTATACCGGTCATTTGAAGTCTCGTGCTTTCAGCGAACTTGTGTGCTTGCTAGCCTGTTATTTCGACTTGTACATTGCTTCCGTGCGTCCGTGGGCCAAGACAAATTGTCATTTGAACTCGCGGGGGTAATGCGCGTGATAAATTTCAGCCTAGAATTATCCTGGTTCTCCCTTCAAATGACGGCGAGGTGGAGCGCTATAGCGTTGGTAATTTATTATTTCCTCTTGACGTTGGATCCCCTGACCACGCATGGCTGGTTGCAGGACCAGCCACAATGGCGTCACCTCCAGAACTCGACCGACGTCCCTCCTCTCTATCACAAAGTAAAGGGGTCACACGATCCCACCAAGGTCGTGTGACGGTGTTTGCCAACACATACAGGACGAGGTCCTTGTCTCAGCTGCCTCCTGAATGTAGGCGTTTTAAGTTGGAAAAAAGCTAAGAGCCCCCCAATAATCTCAAAAAAGGGATTTAGGTTGGTTCCAGTGAAAAGGTTTCAAAATATTTGTTGCCTTGTGTTTATATATCAACATCAAATTATTTACAATATTTCCCCCCAAATTTTACAATCAATAAACGTTAAATAAAAATATAGTTTCCCCACTGATTAGGGCCTACATTTAGTATAACAAAGGTTTCAAAAATAATTACGTTTAAAACTTCCCTCCAAATCTACATTTTTATCAGATTACATCTCTTTCTAGCTATATGGAGGTTACATATAATTATTTTGCTTTAACCCATACTTAACTAAAATGGCAGCAAGGCCCTCCCCCCTTCCTTTTTAAAATGTAAATGTTGACGGAACGGCAGTTCCTGCCCAAGTGAAAACCCTGTGCTGCCTTCCCGAATCTGGGCGAGACACCTGTATTAATATTTTATTTGAAATCATCTAGAACATTACAAAATGATTTTCACTCTGTCGATATCTGAAGTCTTGATAGGGCACCCTGGGGGTGCATGACTGGCAGGCTGGCGTCACGTGGTCAAGGTGACGTACGAGGGAGGGGAAGGCAGTCATAGATTTCGTGGGCGGCAGCGGCCTCGCGGCGCCCATACTTACAGACCAGCAGACCCGCCCAGCGGACGTGAGGCGTGGAGCTCGTCAAACACACCCCCGTCGCAGCGAAGGTAAGCCATCCCAAACGGCCAACATTTTCTCAACTCCATATGCCACCGTCGGTTTGACTTTCGTTCGATGTGCAGGGATAGGCGTCACAGTCGTAGAGATGGGAAACAAAGCAGGAGAGTGCGAGATATATGGCTCTCCTGTAGTTTGTAATTACGATACTTGGTGCTTATGGCATTTTAAATGACCAGACTGTTATTATTGCCACACATCATTTGACCGGCCGGGTCAAAAGGCCTTGAGGAGAGGAAGGGGAGTGGGCAGGGAAAAGGGGTTTGAACAGCCAATCCTAACTGTGTCCTGGTGGGAGGTTGCTCTATTGTGGCCGTGCGAACATCCGAAAAAAAAGAAACAAAATAACCAACGCTACGTGTTTTAATTACATGGCAGAAGGCAATTTTAATTAGTTTTACGACCCGTGTGTCACACACATGGAGAAAATCATTAATGTTTTCATTCGTGTGCAGGTTTTGTTTGTTTTCATGGCTTATAATGTTTGCTGTTTAACTGTGTTTGATGTTGTGGTTGAAATTTAATTTGGTTTAAAGAAATATTATGTTATATGACGTTATATTAATATCGCGATTTGCATACAAATCACAAATAAAATACAATTTTTCTAGGTAACGTACTTTGTTCGTGTGTTACAAAACTGTAAACAAGCAAACTTGGTGGAGGACTCAATTACTAAGGGGTTAAATTTATTACATGAGATAATCTAGTTTACTCGATGTTTTACATTCTTAATAAATTAGATGAAACGTTATACTTTAACGTTAAATGTAATTGGCTAAGTATGAACATTATTTGCTTTACAGAAATGAGTTTACCCTTTTATGTATCCTCGGCCAGACTAGAATAGGCGCTGGTTTAAATACGATGATCCGAATTGCTCGGTACATCACATTAAGAAACAATTAAAATATTAATATCGAAAGCATTTAAAAAAAAATCCCTTTTGTGATACGCACGACTGATTTCTTTGCTTAGATACTGAATTTTTGTCATAAGAATCTTGAAAGAAACGAACTGAATATCAGTCTACAAATTATAAACGCTGGTAACTAAATGTTTTTTTATTATTATTATGTTATTTACTTCTGTTTACTCAACGCGATGCTAATATTATTGTTCTCGCAGTCCTTGTGTCTGAAACAGGTGGAAATGGTGCCAGGACACTATGTTCTCAGGAGTCATTGAAATCGATTAAGAACTTAGTAGTCCTGGCTTATGCCCAAGGCAATAAACTGCAGCTAATACTCCGCCAGGTTTGCCAAACTGTGGAAAAAATATGAGCGCATAAAAACCATTCTTTGCCGTCGCTTCAACTTCCCTATCGCTAGCAAGGTTCAGCAGTCAGACATTTGGTAGAATATCGTTAAGGTCAAGAATCGAAGGAGCGATACGGGCGACACTAACACTTACGCCTAGCTCCTTATCGCTCCTACGTGCAAGGCGTGTAGTGTTTCCGTTGTAACGCTGTACTGTGCACATTAGGTCTGTAACAGTGGGGTTTTATTACACGAGATGAAAGACCACACAAACTACGCCCGTACCTTTCTACGTTTCTCTTGCCGCTTAAGGAAACTGCACAGGCAAGATTTAAAAATGCGATGTTTGACCATTTTTATGAATTTTTTCCTCAAAGAATACACTTAACATGACGAAAATTAAAATAAAAGTGACATAGATAATTTTTTTGTTATCTTTTCTGACCAAAAAGTTGTATTTGCAGAACATTTATTTACCGAGATACTCGCATTCGCGCAAACAAGTATTTTATTAAAAAAATGCAGGGGTTCATCCCATTATTAAATATTCAGGTAAATAGACTCTGCAGCGAAACTGGTTTACTAAGAAGACGAGAGACCAGATTCTTTACAAAGCTGCAAGGAAATATTTTCAAAAATATGCTGCGAGGACATCATGGTGCTGGTCCAAAAGTTGTGCCAGTAGTAGAGCTAGAGTGCTAAAGGGAAATTCCACACAATGAACGTAAGATAACTGTACTCTTCAGTCAACGTACACAGGAAGACACCTACTAAATTTCTAACCTTTCTTAATAACTAGGGGCCCAGCCCATGAGCTTTTTTTTTTTTTTTTTGTATTGTCAAGTACCTAGAATAGTTACCATGATTCAAATTTTGGTTATCATACAAAGATTGAAAAAAAAAAAAAAGTGAAATTAACTCAACATTCAATATAGTTCTATCCGCTACGCCACTGCGGCCCCATTTGGAGTCGCTCCATCCACTCAGCCACTAAGGTACCATTTGATTATATATATTATATATATATATATCCACTTTGCCGCTGTGACCCCACTTGATATAGTTCTATCCACTGATCCACTGAGGCCCCACTTGGAATCGCTCTATACACTGAGTCACTGTAGCCCCACTTAGGAATTAACTCAACATTGAAGCGAGAAATTAAAAATAAACAAAATTATATTCCATTTCCTTAATATCTCTACGTGATGATCTCTATCCATTAATACAAAACTTTTATAGGGAAAAAGTAATCACAAAATGAGTTTTTAGAGTCAAAGGGTACTGATTGCGTAATCTGATATCGCTGAAATTCGAACTCGACCTGTATTTGACCCTGAGGATTCGCTGTGAAAAATTTGAAGAATTTCTGTTTAGTTTCAATGGACTTAGAAGTATTAAACACGGACAGACATACAGAAATCGTAATATTATATAATAGGATCGTGTATACTTATCACCTTTAGCATAATTCGTGTATATAACAGCATTCCGATTTTTTAGTTGTATACAAAATGTAAAAAACTTGAAGTTATTTCAGACGAGATTGATTACTGCAATGTTTGAGTGCTCGGTTATCTAGCTCGCTAAAACATAACTCTCGTTGGCGGAAAGGCCGTGAAGCTATCCGCGACATTATTAATTATTTTGAGGTTGTTAATGGTTATCTGTACAATTTTGAAATCATCCTTTGAAATATATCACTGCTCATACCTGCATATAAACTATCGGCCAAAAAGTAATTGGGCACCTGTCCACAGCGTTTGCTCTGTGGTTGTCACCCCGTTAGAATCTTATAGGACCACCTCCTGTGGATATAACAGCAGCCACCCTGTCTGGCATGCTCTCTACGAGTGTGTGCAGGACATCCATGGGGATTCGTCGCCATTCCTCTTGGAACTATTCCATGATTTGAGCAATGGATTTTGGCCGCGCCTGACGAGCCCTCACCTGGCGATCTAATTCGTCCCTAAGAAGTTCTGTAGTGTTGAGGTCGGGGTTCTGGGTGAGCCAGTCCAATCGGCAAACATTGTTGTCGGGGTACCACTGCATAGTATCCCTTGAAACATGGCACCTGGCATTGTCATCCTGGAAGTAACACGGGTCCATTCCGTAAAACCGCCACAATATTGGGAGCATTTCATTATCTAGAATGTTACAATAAATAGGCTTCTGTGTTCATGCTACCACGGACAAACACTACCGGTCCTACACTGAAGGCCGTGAAACACAAGTCAACTGACGTACTGAATTACCTATTTTCACGGGCGCCCAATTACTTTTTGGTATATAGTTTATTTTAACAAGCACATTAACTCGAATTGGCCTATTAAAAAGTTGGTAACACCGGGAAGAAAACAGTTATATTTACTAACGTCGAATTAAAAAACTGGTTGGGTAAATACTTGTGAAAACTAAAATGATTTCTTAGCATTTTATTTTTTTAATGCATAAAAGTGTAGGAATTTGTTAATTTTTGAAATACTAATTTTCCTAACTATTCTACAATTTCACATGACCAACGCATGGATAAAGTGATCAGGTCCATGACAACGTAAATTTGACGTAAGGCGAAAGAATACACGACGTGCATGTAAGTAAATCTTAACCCGGGCTTTCAAAAGTTCTCAGTTTACCGTGAACAGCCTGTAGAACGGAATGGTTGGGAGTCCGGTTTATTACGATGGTCTGTTACCCTTCCCTCTTTCCCCTCAAATCTAGCGAAGGAAAATTCGAATGGCGGCATCCTATTCCGAGTTTTCGCGCACGTACGCAGCATCTTGGCAGTTTAAGAATATCGAAGTAAACCAGCGGCTTGTAATGCGAACTTAAGCTGCACGCGCCAACAAAATGGCACCACTTGCCAGCGACATGTTGGAACTCCTTTCACGTAATTTTCCCAACCTTCCCTCGTGGCAAGTGTTAAATATACTTCCGCGTTAGGGACGAAAGTTGCGTACGCCTACAGGGGTAGGAATACAAGCAAGGGTCGTGCATCGCGGTAGAGAGGGTTGGGCCAGCCGTGGTCCTGTTTGTGTCCATGACTACCTCCCTAGGTGTACCTACAGTTAACCTATAACTAGAAGTGAAAGGGGAAAAACCGGCGTAGATACCGCAAAAACCCTTCCGAAAGGGAAATATTTCAACATTATTCCATGCCTTAAGAGAAAATACAGGACACAGGCAGTTAAGAACCATGCTCTTTATTAGTTGGTAGAGAAGTCCTAGCATGGAGAGAGGGATGGGATCTAATTGGTGTGATGGGGAACTCCGTTCGCCTATCCGAGCCTGGTATAATACATTCACGGTTGGTGCACGCTCTTCTGAAGCCCTGCTGAAGTTCTACTTCCAGGATATTCCTCCGTCTCGTGCAAACTAGACTGACCCAAGTCTATAAAATTTCACCAAAGGACAACGCACCGAATTCTTGCTCACTCAGTTGTAATAATATTTTGCGTATTTCTTACTACGCGCTACCAACGCCCTTATTTCTAGATGTTTTAATTCACATTTGTTATAAAAGCAATATTATAATTTATAAATAAAATATACGCAAATCTTTGATTTTAATAAAAATACGATACTTTTATGTAACCAGCGGTATGAAATTTCGACATACATAGCACATTAGTAAATAATAAAACACGTCATACATGGAGTGATCTTTCAAAATGTTTGATTCGAAATGTGTAAAGAAATCACGAATAGACTATAAACTACTCGCCAGCCGGTAGCTTAGACAATAAAGAAACTTTCGCAGCCTGCAGCAGCCAATCATACACAAGTCCCGCTCCCGGAGCCTCGGGCAGCCAGTCAAAGGATGGGTACGTTAAATTGAAAGAAACCGCAATGCAACTTCGTCTGTGTGTACTCGCCTACTCCTTAACAACGAACTGCCATAGTCAGAACCAATAAAAAAAAGTTGCTTGTGTATCACGTTATTGGTATTATAATCTGTTCGCGGTTTCGTAACACTTTTTGAATCCAACCTTTCAAAAACCACCCCATGTATAACGCGTTTAGATGTTTCCTAATTCGTCATGTATCACAATCGTTCTATACCTATGTTAACATAGTAGCAACTTATTTTTCGTCAAGTTGAACTTTTACTTATATTTAATCCGTGCATTTTAATATTTCATTTGTAATCAATATGAGCTAAAAACAGAAAGAAGAAGGGCGTGTCGGTAACGCATAGTAATAAATAGTTCTTATGCAAAATTATAGTATACTGAGTGTGCATGGATGCGATGCGTTGTCTCTCTGGTGTCTTTTCCTAGACTTGGTTAAGCTTTGCTTTCATGGGGCGGAGAAATATCTTAAATATAGAACTTTAGCAGGGCTTCAGAAAAGTTCGAAATAACCTTGAATGGACTACATAAGTAGTGTAATTTAGTATGTTCTGGAACAGGAGTCAGGAGCCGGGGCCAAACACCACCAATTCGGATTACCCTTTTCCCAGCCGCCATATTGTATTCCCGGACCTCCCGCTCTGTCATTCTGGCCAAGTAACGACCATCGTGTATTACGTCATTTCTGGTAGCCATATTGTTAGCAAATATGATGCCATATTGGTAGACAGTATATCAATTTCCATGTTTCACCTATAATTCCGAGTGTTTTCTCCGAGTGCGCCCATTTTTTCATGCTCTTGCATTCCAGTCATGCGGCCACCATCTTCTTTATGCACATCATGCTCTATCATTTCAATCATGTGACTTTCATCTTCGATTCACTGACTTCCTGCTCTAAAATTCCAGTCAGCGACTGCCATATCGGATTCAGCCATTTTTAATTCCACCATATTGGATTCCACCATATTGTTACTCACATTCGTTCCCCGCCATTTTGTGGTCGCACTTCATGCTCTACCTATACATGTAGACTCTTTTGCATTCCAAGGGTTTTCTCTGAGGGCTCCCATTTTTCTCTCTTGCAATCTCTCTTTCTTTCATCTATAACTTTCTCTTTTTTCCTCTCACATTTGTTCGATTAGTCGCTCCACCACCATCTTGTAAATTTAACACCAAATAAATTTTAGTGATGCCATATTGGATTTATGTTAATTCCATTAGTTAACTTTTTTCTGCTCCACCTTTTTCGCCCGACTCTTTATCGATGGGCCATGCATATTCGGATAGGTTCGCCATGGTCCAGGTCACCAATACTAAATTATATCACAAACTCGTAATCTGTCGACATTGCAGTTTCAGACAAGTTCGTCACAACCCAGACTTATCATCGCCACCAGCCTAAATGCGACTCGAATGTCACTCCATACTCCTCTCGGTACAAGCCCATACCATATTTGTTCAAAAAAAATTTGAACATAATCAGGATGCCTATAAGGGTATTTTTTCAAAGTCTTTAAAGGTTGTAAATGTGCTTTTAATGTGGGTTGAAAGTTTTTTAATATCAACCCAAGTGCTTTTAAAGTGTATAAAAAAAATTTCATAGAAACTTTATCGTTTTTAAAAACACAAACACCATTTGAAAAGCATGGGAGCAATTATTTTAAAACCAAAATTCTTCAAACAACATATTCAAAATTATATTGTAATAGAATATTCTCAAACAATATATTTCAAAACCAAAATCGTCACTCAATATATCTATAAATTCCAATCGACCTTATGAACATCATATGATCTACGACAACACAATAAAACACGCGAAGTATAAGGAACAAAAAAGTTTTTATTGTATGTCTATTACAAACACATGTCTATTACTGTGATTCATGTCCATCATATATATTATTAACAAAACAACACATATCTTTAACATTCATTTTGTAACATTAATTTAGCAAGGGTCTCATGCAGCTCATGCAGATCCTGTAGAAAACAATCCATCATAGTAGCTTACATTACATGCCTCATGTAACATATTGCTAGCTTGTAGGAGCACCTGGCTGGACTTCTTGGTGTTGAAAGGTGCGGTGTTTCCCATGTACCGCATATAGCACCATTTTTCGATGGTGGCAGTGTCCACAATGTCGAATATAGAGTGGGTCGGTCTTTGGGTGTATGTAGTCGATCCAAAGGCTTATGCGAGTTTCGAGGCAATGGTTCAAATGCTGACGATGAAGTTACTGGTGTCCTTGGCTGCAAACCATTGGGCTTAGGAACTGAGTTAGCTCCCCATCAAAAACCTTGTCTTGTTACAAACACAAGAATGGAGTTGTGAAATAACTGCTCCAGCCATCTTAACATTTCTCCCTCCAGTGACAATCGGCACAAATGTCAAACTTAAAGCTACTTGTTCCTTATGTCTTTCACATCCACCTAGCTGTCTTTAGATTTAACTATATCACCGATATTGTTTCCTTTCTTGAGAGGTAAGAACTGCTCAACCAAATACATATCAGGAAATTTTGTGACATTTATTTTCTCCAATTAGAAGTCTCCACGTATAGGAATGTGATCAATATCTTCAAAATAATATGTGCGAGTATAGTAATGTCATATGTGAACAACACAAAAGGGCTCCGTAGACCAGTCCCCTGCATATCCCTGGCAAATATACCTTTATGTCTGCTTATGCGCACACATCACCAAATTTAGCTGTTGGTTTGTGAGTATCCAAAATTTGTTCAACTTTATACACAGTTGTTAGCAGTGAGTTGTCTTTCACTTCCTTGGGTCTCATACCTATCATTAGATGAATAGAGGAATTACAGTTAGTCACCTGTGTATATATATTCACATACTGCACACAACAAACATAAAAACAGAAACCTTAAATTTTCCCACACCTTTCATGTAGTATGTTTATACCAGCATGCTCACTTTTCACCTAGGGGCTACAACCTGCTTACAAGAAGCTCGAGAAAGTCTATGCTAGCAAGTGTCCAACCATAACCTTTGACCATATATTCTTCTTCACGACAAAGTTCCATGACAGTCACTGTCAAAGTAAGCTTCCTATCTGGAACCTGGCTGCTTACATAGGTACCACACTGGCCTATGTAACTCATTAACACCATCTGCTCTACCAACTAATACCACACTACTTATACTCATCAGTCATATTATAATTCAAGCATATGTCAGCCTACACCCACTAAAATATACCAAAATCATAACATTAGCATGTTTGTCAATGCCATCAGACACCAGTCAAATATATATGGGAAAAGATATAACCCACCATATTATCCATGTCAACCCAAGCATACCAAACATACCATGACAACTCACAATGCAAACATACTGACCATCTGTCAGACCATCATTACTGACTGATGCGAGAACAAACACGGTACCAAAACCTATAACCTAAGAAAAACTCAATCCTTTCCAACCACCCAACACACCAAGCATAATATTTATCATAACTCGAACAACTCTACAGCTGAGACTAGCTCATAACCTTGCACCCTTTCTAACTGTTCTACCAGTTTACACCACCTATACCTAAAAGCCATACCACCCACATAAGTCTAGCATACCTCAATCATTCGTCCACATGGCCATACATAGCAAACATAGAACCGATACCAATGACACAATTAACCATTTCTTATACCATCCGCCATGCTTACCGACACGTGTCAAAATACACTGCATGAAACCTATTCTACATTAATGATACAAAATGAACATTAAAGATATGTGTTGTTTTGTTAATATTATATATGGTGGAATAAACAACAGCAAAAGAAATGTGTTTGTAATTTACATACAGTAAAAACATTTTTTTTGTTCCTTATACTTTGTGTTTTATTGTGTTGTATATGATGATGTGATGTTAATATGGACGATCGGAAAAATATATATGTATACTTTTTTGGGGGTAAATTTACAAGATAGTGGTGGAGCGACTAATCGAAGAAAGGTGATAGGAAGCAAAGATAAAGTAAGAGAGGAAATAAAGAAAAAGAATGTAAGATAAAAAAATTGGAGCACTCGGAGAAAACTCTTGGAAAGCAAGAGAGGCTACATGGCTTGATAGAGAATGAAGTTCAGGCATAAAATGCTGGTGGTGCGAATAAGACTAATCGAACAAATGTGAGTAACAAGATGGCAGAATCCAAGATGATGAATTCCAAAATGGCTGAATTCAAAATGGCAGTTGTGTGACTGAAATGATAGAGCATGAAGTCTCTGAATCAAAGATGGAAGTCACATGAATGGAATGATAGTGCATGAAGTGTAAAACAAGATGGCTGTCGCATGGCTGGAATGCAAGAGAATGAAAAAATGGGAGCACTCTGAGAAAAAATTCAGAATTGTAGTGGCAACATGGAATTACAGAGCATGGAATTCGACATATTGATTGCCAAGATGGTGGCGTACTGGCTAACAAGTTTGCGACCGGAAATTACGTATTCTAAGATGGTGGCCACATGACCGGAATGATAGAGCGGGAAGTCTGGGAATCCAAGATAGCAGCCGAAAAAAGCGTTATCCAAAATGGTGGCAGTTGGTTCTGCCCTCCCCTTTTCTGGTTCCTGTTCCAGAACATACTAAATTACGCTACTTACATACGTATTTTATATGTTACCCCTGGGTGGACATATTTTTTGATAGCCAGGCGGATCACTTAATGCGCTGTAATTGTGAAATGCACTTCGTTCAAAAATATTATGGAGCACAAGATTTTCCGCCTGCCCGCTACGTACAGCCCGCCCAGCAACACGTCAAACATTTACGATCAACGCCGGTACTATTCACAAATTCTTGCGAAATGTTACGCAACTACGGGAAGCAGTGTCCTACCTTTTTATGCGAAAACACCACGTCATTTCCCTGCGCTGCCATACTGCCGGGCGACGACGAATTTCCAAGCCCGCCGCTTAGCAACGCTAGTGTTGCAGTGATGTGCTGGAGCGTTGTCATACAGTAGCATCGTAGCGCGGCATGTGGCGATATTTACAAGAAAGAGGATATGTTATTATATTTCAGCCCTCTGAATGGCTTAGTTTAAAAATGTAACGTTTTAAGCCCCTAATTGAGGAGGGAAGTTATGTTATTGGTACTCTGCAGGAACGCTGAGAAGCATTTGCTGGATTTCATGTTGAGGTAAGTATCAACAGACACTTCCGGCCATGGAATTAAAAGGGAACATTAGGGAATCCCTCAGTAGTTTGACAATAACGTTTGTAACAGGTTTTTCTGGATATAGTTTGTTCTTTTTATGGATTGCAAATGGCTGTACGTATGTTTGAAAATAATCAGTACAAGCCAAAGTATTTGCTACAAAAACTGTAGAAAATATATCATTCAGAGTTAAACTTCACAGTTTTTATTGTTGTTATATAAACGTCTTGTATGACACCCAGTTGTTTCTTATTAAAAATATATATTTTTAAATAAAACCACTCGTGTTCGTTTTAAAACATTCAACAAATACTTTTACTCTGCTAAAAATGCTGTCGTTAAAATATATTTGGAAAGTTTAGTTCGATCGTTTGTGTCGCCCTGGTTAGCGCCACAGGGCGTAGCAACGTGAAGCAGTGAACCTTATCTATGAAAGTTCCCTTATACCTATCCTAAGTACTTTGATCTATTGATATACACTATAGAAGAATTTAAGTAAAAATAAAAGTATTGTTCTGTAAACTTACCCCATGCTCTGAACTTCAAAATCTGCCAAAAGACCAAGTACCTATGGCATGAATATTAATGCACCCAAAAAAAAATAAAGTGATGTACTTTAACTTCTGTCAGTTTTAATTATCTTTTTCATCAAAAGAGATACGTACATTAAAATTTTAAATTATTTTCCGTTTAAGAGTAAAATTAAATTTGTAGTAATCTTCTTTAACGCCTTCAGTTTAGATAAATTATATTTGTGTAAAACTTGATGCTTATTATTTAAGACACATTTCTGAATTTGATTAAATATGGTATTTTGACACCACATTTTTATTGATTTACGCTGTGGCTTGTAAATCAGTAACTTCTGTAATCAACAACAGCTGCAATATTAGTTATTCAATATTTTTTTTTATAACTGGTTCGATTTGAAATTTTTCCAAACTTGGCAGGCGGTAATATTATAGAAGCATCTCTTTGAAAAGGCAATGTGGTGACTGAGACACGTGTTTGTCGCTAGCAATACTTCACTTTGGTTTACCCTACAACTTTTTCAAACGCAATATCTTCAGCGTCCAGCCTACCCTCGGCTAGCAGCTGGTAGATACAGATACTCGCGAACAAGTACTGGACTCTGCGTACTGTGTCAGGTAGTTTGAATTTGGGGGGGGGGGTGGTACAGACGACAAAACCACGCGGACAACACATGCTGTTATGATAATACAGAAGTTATGATAATACAGAAGTTTATATATTTATCGTCCACAGTATGATGCTAGTTAGAAGGGAGCAGTAGTATAATTATATATATACATATATATAAGGCTGACACACGAGGTGAGAATGGAGCAGCGCCGGAATGCAAGGGCGTGGGAAGCGGGAGATCCCCGAGGAAACCCGCTGACCAGCGGCATCGTCTGGACACGATTCCCACCTGCGAAAATCCAGGAGAGACCCGGCCGGAGATTGAACCCTTTTGGTGGGAGGCGAGCAGCCTAACCGCTCACCCTTTAACTCGTATTAAAAGTTTAACATTTTGTATTCTATGTGTACTGGTGAAAGACTGTTTAGAAATTACGGAAAATTCTATTATTTATTTTTCCTTACACGGTCATCACCAGGAACATTTGTACACTCCTGAGTAGACTTGTTTTATGCCTGAGTGTAATTAAATGCGAGCGACAATACAAAAAACACAAAAGAAATTGCTGTACCTATTTCTTTTACAAATTATTTATTTAATTGACACAAATAAAAATTTAGATAAACGTAAAAAATATACCGAGCAAAATTTTTATGAGCTGTTGCTGGGGTACGGAGGCCTCATTCGATTAATTAAAAATACAGGAATGAAAATTAATAATGAAAACGCTACGTCAAAACATATGAAATGAGGAACTTGGCAATATTTCAAAACAAGGAAATTATGTCATCGAATGCAGTAAGAATTAAATCTCAGTACGGAAAATTATATGTTGTTTGCCAATATTTATACTAAATTCCCTGTTTGTTATATATAAAGAAAGTATTAACATAATGTTAATGTAATCTTTCTCCTCTTAATATTGCTTTGAAACTAGTGAGTCATTATAGACCTTAATAATTTCCTTCTTTGTCGGATAACACAATATCCCCCACTTTGTAATTAAAGCCTGCGCTCATTAATCTTACTGCCTTTATTAGCTCAAATCTTCATTATAAAACGGTTTTCAGGTACATTTACAACGAAATAAAAGGTCGCAAATATTCAGCGTAGTCTGAATACTGAGTTCAGTAGAATTGAGCAGGCTCAATTATACTAAATAAGTATACTAAATTTCATTGTTAGATTCTGAAACGTGTTCAAAAGTGTTATACACTACTATGCAAAATTTTATCCAAAAATAATTACCTATTCATTGATTGACAAGACATTTTAAGTTGGGGAAACGCGGCCACAGCATGCGTAATTTTCTTAGTGTTATGAAAAAAAGGTGTTTGAGACTAAATCGACAATTTTTATTTTGATTCTTGAAAAACTTTCGACACTACACGTGACAGATTGCAAATAGCTAACATATGCATCACGGCATAACAAATTGCTGTATTAGTGATTTTATAGTTATTTAAACTAATCACTGTCTGGTGCTAACATAAATTATGCGTAATTTACAATTTATTTATTGCATGACCTCCTTTATCCCCCAAAGTGATCATTTCTTAGTTTCATTATTTTTTAGATTATTTACGTTTTACGTAATAAAGTTTCCTAGTCTAGTATGCTTACGATCAATGTGGACGACTTCTAATAACATAATATGAAGTCAAATAAGAAAATTAGAAGTTGATCTTAAAGAAAGCCCCTATATAAACTGGTAGCCAGTACTAGTTATCGATTATTTTGATTTCAAATTTTGTGATGTATTATTATTATTGTATTTTGAAATATCAGAATGCTGTACAGCAATTAATTTAGATTAAATACTTTAGTAGTCAGTTTCCACAATATTAACTATTACTCCAAGAAGGTTTGATTGCATTTCAAGTACTATTCAATCTCACTGACTGAACTGCAATAAAACTTGGTGCTTTGTATTTGCCGCTCGATAAAGTTAGCACTAGCTATTGTATCGCACACTGTAATGTGATCTCCTTCAAGTCTGATAAATCACTGGCCAGTGGTCATGAACACATGTCTGTACATATTCTCTTACCGAAGTTGCAACATTGCATAGTTCAAGCGATAAGCTGTCAACATACACTATCTCATATGAGGTTATCAGAGTTCACATGCTACAAAGTCTAAGTGTTTGAGAATGGCATGTACTATACAGCTGAAATAGCCAATTAAGTGACGTTTCCCTGGCAGCAGCCCGTAAAACTAGGGCCGCTGCCACTGTCTTCAGGATGTAATAATTAATGAAACTTCCTGTATATGGAAAAACCCTTTAATATGTATTATATATCATATTATCACATACATATATAATAACGTAACAAATACATATCAAGTATTATAGACAAATTCTACATAACCTAATATTCTCATATTACCACAAGTACCTGTTAACTTTCTATACATAAAAATTTGATCCCAACATTAAATTAAATTTTCTTTCTTGAATACATAACATGGTTTCCAAATGAACTTATAATAGCAGTACTACTACTAACACCTTCATTAACTGGAAATGTTTTCCAACAAATTATATCTCGAGAATCTATTTCACTAATGTCTTTTGGTTTTGGGCCTTTAGAATTATTTGCTCGTCTGAAGAAACAGAACTCTAAGAAACCAGAGCCAGCTTTTGCAGTAATTCCTTGTAATGCAAATATAAACAACGACAATAATATATAACTTTCTTCAATGTCCACAACTCGTACGATGTCTCATAGCAGAACCCCGAAAATTTTAAAGCTTTGCTCTTTCGTTCTAGAGAAAATATTCTCGTGGTGTTTTCCAATTCAAGTGTGTGAATTAATTTCGATAACTTTTAAATTTTACGTAATGCTAAACCAAATGTCAAACTTTTGGTTTCAATACCTCGTTAACTTTTATATACTGCCATTAAAGAAAATTTCATATTTCAATTAGACGATTTTACAAGATGTTTAGTAGATTTTTTTAGAAGAATCCAACCGCTATCGTGTACGTATTAAATAGCCAATATCCTTATTGTTGAATTACTGGTACTATGCTGCTTCGGTCCCGGGCTTTAAGCACGTGTGAAATAAATGCTAGGTTTCTGGTAAAACATACTAGCTCTACTTCAAATACGAACATTGTTTGAGCGGGACGAGTATCCCTTAGTATATATTGGTTGTTTATTCAGTGTTTGCTTTGATTCTCTTCGTTGTATTATTGCCGTGCTTCATGGCAAGAGTTATGTTTTATTTGCACAAGTTTGTTGTTTCTTTGTTTTCATTTCGTGTGTCTGGCCGAAGGATCTCACTACCTGTTGACAGACACGTAACATCTAAGTAAATAAAAACATACCTTCATACGAGAAGGAAAGCTTCAGATGGTTAGCAAACAAAACCTGTTACCATATTGATCAAACAAAAAAAAAATTTATTTTACTTCATTCTCCAAAAGAAAATTGCAGACCGTCAAAGACCCAGTCATTTTCCCGAGTACCCAGAATACCTAGGATTACAGAAAGGCAGCACGAAATACATTCACAATGGCCAGAAAAATGGCTTTACTTGTCAAAAATATGATTAAATGACGCTAGTTACTAGTTACCGTCAAGACAATTATATTCCAGATAGAAACCGGTCCATCATTGTCACCGTCCAATAGCCAATAAAGTCTCAGTGCCAAGTTCCAAAGCTTCATTTAGCCAGTAACGAATTGACTTTACTTACATGAAACGAACCATCAAGATAGCTCATTTCTGTGTGTCTACTTATTGTGTGCTTTGGACGTGTTGTGTTTTTCTATACCACGATGTTGTCTGAGGTATAGGTTGACCTGGGGTTGGGTATTCATCAACGTCATAATAATAATTGATATATTTGAAAATATGACATTCTTGAGGTTAAGATATGGGGAAATTAGAAAGTCTTCCTACAGATTTGCCGTTTTAAGTTGTGACGGGCAGCGTCACGTCACTGCACGTCTTGGAATAATTATCATCTTGCAACAAATGAAAAACTCTCTTAAAATTAATGGGGTGGACCACGTCGCACACACCCTCGTATAATTAAAACAATTGTGGACTGCCAGGCGGACCTTTGTCGACATTCACCCATTAGAAAGAAAAAAAAATACTCGCTGTTTGATTGCGGTTTGTGCGGTGTACTGTGCGACACGCAGGAGCACATTCACGCGTTGATTTTGAGGTTTAGAAACCTCCGATGCGACTTGAAACTCCGATATAACTCACCTGTGATGTTCGCGCAGACGTCACGTCCCTTCAAAAAGACTTTGAAAAAACGTGGGGTGCCAAGAAAATAAATGTTAATGTCCGTGCATATTTTCACGTGCGGCAGCAAACCAGACCTGGCGGAGAAGTATGTAGCGGACTGGTGTTTCAGCGATTCGTCACCGGAGCGCAGCACCGTCGACGGCAAGCGCTGAGAACTGCCCGCCACGTTGCGTGCGTCGCCCAAAACAGTGACGTACTGTTACGCCGTTTCCGGAAATTTGGTCAAGAGGCCGGAAGTTTGATGACGTACTGTAATATCATTGGTGTTTGATATTTCAATTAGTTATACCCCCTAAGGGAAATAGGTGTCCGCTGCGTCGGTTCATCATGTTTGGTAACATCAGCCGCCATTGGTTGTGATGATCCCTCCCAGGAGAAATTGAAAGCCCAACGATTTCTTGGAAATTCGGGGTTTTCGAGAGGAAATTAATTTGATAGGTGGCGCAGGAGGGCGGACCTGTGTATTTAATGCCGGTGCACGCTTCCATCGGGGTCGGTTTAGCGGCCCCGAGGGGGCAAGCTTCTACCAGAGATACGTAACATTCTTATTAGATACTAACATGTAGGCTCCTCAAGCGAACAGGTCCCTTACATCACTTTGACTTTAGGCAAGGGCTATGCCGGCCCGAATCTTTAAAGCATTTTTAAAGTTTTGCGAAATGTTGGACTTTTATGCAAAAATTCGATAATGTTACCTTCTGTAAACAGGGGTTTTGTAAACTTATAAGTAGAATGGTGACATGTCGTAACCAAGAAGTTAAGTGGGTGTAACCATTGGTAACCACGTGTATAGGCTGTTCACGGTAAAGTGGGCACTTTTTAAGACCCTTCCAACGGGAATTAACCTCTAATAAATATATCCCATTGCAGCCTCAGGCATTAAATTTTGATGGTGGTAAAATTTATACATTGTGTTTATTGGTCACATTGCAATGTTTATATTAAAAAGCAGCAGGAAGATGGAAATTGGATGAAAGGAAAAATTCGGAAGGGCCTTAAAAAGTGCTCACTTTACCATGAACAGCCTCTAACCATTTGTAACCAAAGGCAATAATTATGGTCTTAGCCTTTTGTAACCCAGTAGGCGATTTGCGAGACCCTGTGTATTTATGACTGGTGGATGTTTCAAGAGAAAACTTTATAAGGTTTCCGGCTTTAGCAAAAATCACATTTACTCGCGGGAGTTAAGGCTGGCATTGCTTAGCACTTGCTCCCATCCACTTGGGATCGTGAGTAGATATACAATAAACAGTAGGGTTACCAGGCTCATTTAGTGATGACCAGGAATGTGTTACCAAAATGGTTAGTGCCTGGTGTACGAACTAAACATTATTTAGTAATATCAAGAATAAATGTAGGTGCGACAGAAATAAAGCCGCCATTTTGTAATGATGGTGTTTTGTGGTCACTTGCACAATATATTTTGTGAAAGCCTTTTGTTTTTACTCATTAAAATGGCCAGTAAAGGGCATAAACATAACCTGCAAGAAAAATTTGCTGAATAACAGCGAATTTATTGGTACCTGAAGTATCTGGTTGCTTTTTATTCTATATTTTCGCAACCTGTCTTTTTATGTAACTGTTTTAGTAAATTTGTTATATATGGGAGAGGAAAATAATGTTCACTTTTCAAAATGTAATGTAAGAATAATAACAAATGGAAGCTTTTTTTCACCTGTAAGAAATATGAAAGAATTGAACAAAAAAACTATAGTCAAAATAAAGAATATTACCACACTTCTTTGTTCATGTTACAGATCGTTTATAGCTATCATGTACCGTTACACTGCATGGAAAAAATGGTTTTTGCATGGCTTTTGCCATTTGTTGTGTTCTGATGGTTTTGCTAGGAGTTATGCAAATCCTGCATTGCCTCGCCCTTGGTTTAGGACGCAGCAAGGTCAGAAATGTCACAGGTTTCTTGTAGCACGGGATGTGTGCGCTTTAGATCTTTGTGTTTCGCTTTTAACGCCGAAGGAACGTTAGATTCTCATGCCACTGTCACCCCTAACGCATATGTACTCCTGTGACTTTAAAAGCCTTTGTGTCCGATATCGCTAAGGCACTTTTAAAAAAACCGATTTCATTTTCGAATCTCGGGCAAATCATGGATGTGTGTAGCTCTTTTCGGATGTACATTTAGATTTGTTTATAGTAGAAAACGCCCAAAATTATATTTCTGCCATAAAAGGAAACGTTAAGAAAGAGCTTTGTTTATTTTTGCGGTTAGTTCAGCACTTCTGGAAACGCTGCCTAAGATCTACTTTTCTCTTAATTTTTTATCCTTCTGCCACATTGTTATGGTGGGCACTAGCGTGAACCTGCCTTTAAACGAACACACTCGCTGAACGCACCATAGGTAGACACCGCAGTATTCAGGACAATTTGCAAACACCCGCGGCGAAAGAATGCCAATAAAACGCTAGCCGCAAGGACACATCAACACGGGCCTACGGGAACAAAACAAGCTCTCAGCAGTTTCGCCACGAGGCAGAAGGTAAAGCAGGACAAGTTTATAATACATAATCGTTAATAAAATCATGTCGAACCCGGAAGATTCTTGTCTACAGCCAGCCACCGAGACGGAAATATGCTGCTCCGGACACAGCGCCATCGTGCACGACCCCCGTTTTCGTAATGACGACCAGCCTACGGCAACGACTCAACAGAAAGCGAGCAAGCAGGTATGGACATTTATGCTAAATTAAATATATTGCACTAATCTAACTGAATATCCCTCCACGTGTTACATAAAATGTAATTGTATATCATTACTGAAATCCAGGTACAACTCTAATTATAACACTTTTTATACCTTGTAGCTTGTCGGTTATGATTAACTAACTCCTAATCTAAGATAGTTAATTAATGGTTGGTAAATAATTAATGATACAAACCATTACAATATGGAAAATTTTCATTGCTATGGGACTAGTGACTTTACTGATGCGTCAGTCGAGTGAAAACGTAATAGTGTTATTTACCCAATAAATGGTTATCTAGCATGCCAGTTTTACGACAATATGCATAAATAACAAATCAGTAACTAGATTTGCCATAAATTTAAACTCTACACTTGCAACACAACCCCAAGATATAGAACTATTTTACTTAAATCGGTAATTGTAAAGGACTTTTTAACGTCCCCAGGTTTGATGCTGGAAAGCCTAGCAGAGGACGGCTTACAGACTAACTTATAACTTAACTTAAATTGACAGCCATGCCTTGCCCGGGATTCGAACCCGGAGCCTCCCGCACCCCAGATCGGTGGCGCACCAACCGACTGCGCCACAGAAGGTTGGCACTTAACTTGGTGGTAACTTAACTAAGACGTGCCTTTGTGCCAGTGTCAACGGAAGCATATATACGCTTAACGTGCTGTGATTTGTTTGAGAGATTATTTAAAGATTGCTCACTTTACCGTGCACTGCCTAAAGTAGAAAATAATCAAATTCATTACATGTATAGCACCTTTTGCTAAGGTGCTAGAGCTGGCTGGTTTATCCAATCATTAGAGATTAAATATTTATAAATAAATGCTTTCGAGTTAAGCAAAACATAAACATAAAAGCACTACGCAATGTGGGGAAGGCAGAGATAATCCAAACAAAATGATACTGCCTGGAAGCTGACAGTCCTTCGTTAAGCGCGTATGAGTAATGTAGCAACTATAACAATAGATTCCGAGCGCTACTAACTGATATATTAATTTTAAATCGAAGCAGGATTTTAGGACGCAGTTCTTCAATTATATGAGGATTAAATTAAGCCCCATTTTGAATGGAAGGATACTTCTGGATAAATACAAATATCGCGCCACAATAAAGGACGTATATTTAGGCGTGGTTTATAAATGAAATTCGTATCGGTAAAATATGAATGGACACTCTACACGCTGCATAGATAACACCACAAAATTTACTAAACTGACATCTTGTTATTTATACAATACCGTGAAATGTTTAATTCTGATAATCTGAGAACGGTGCCCATTCACTGAAGTATAAGAATACTATTAATATTACGATTTTAAAACCTGTCTCCGATATTAAATTTATCGAATGAACTATTATATTTGACACTCGTCAGCAGGGACAGAAAATCAGCCTTTGACAAACAGAGATAAGGAAAAAAAATTACATATATATATATATGTAATATATATATAATATTTCATATAAATTAACTAATATCAATAAATGAATCTATCCACAAAAATAACATATTACTCGTTTTACATCATTAGTTCTCGTAAATTTTCTGATTGCTGTTGTTACAACAAACCTAATTCCTTTGTGGAATTCTCTCCTGGTAACAGATAAAATATGCTCGTTTCAATTTGATTTATTTCCTGCACGTGTTTGATCTACCATGTTATGTTACTTTTTCTTAGCATTCAACAAATCTGTAGTGCCATGTGTCCAAAACAATTGTCCGTTCTGTTTCCGCAGTTGCAAGAATCATTGGTAAATTACTCTGAAAGTTAATTTTTTCCACAGCTTTTAGTCGAGGAAATAATCAAATTTGTTTTGCAGCGGGACCCATCAGTGCCCTCTGATCACCTACTTATGTGCTCGGATAATGTCATCAGAGATTTGATATTACATCATATATTTATAATTTTAAACGTATCTAGTTTCTCCACTTGTGTGGGATTTGGACGATTTTGATCGTAGAGGCATCGCCCTTGTATCGCTATGCGAACAGGCGTTAATGTGAGTCTTGCTCGAGGCGTGACTTATAACAAAAGTAAGGTATTGATATCCGAATTAATCTGACGTTTACCGGAAAAAAAAAAAAAAAAAAAACATATTTTATTATTTGTAGAAGTGAATATAAGGAGTATGTGGCATTACCTAAACTTGGAAGAATGAATGACATCTATGCTAGATTACCGACTTGCAAAATAATAATAAGGGAGTTATTGGCAAATAAATATTAATCTTTAAAAAGACTTGAAAGGAAATGTTATGCAGTTTAAATAAAAATTGTTACAAATAAAATATTTTTGCTTTTAATTTTATTAAAATTTTTCAACTTTTACTTATAAGATTTTAAAATTTATAGGCTTAATTTTCATGGCTCGTAATTTGAATTCGTCGGAATTTGGCACACGGGGAACAAATAATAACTTGTCTTTAAAACGTTTATAGCAACACCTTTTCCCGTTGTTTTATCGCTTAGTAGTAAACAATTGTTAAATATTTTCGTGATGCTGATTTATGAATGCAACGTCTTATAAAACGATAGATTACTAAATTATTCTGTCTTGGTAGTCGACAGTAGCACATATCACTTCCAGACTAAGCAAAAGTACTAGTTAACTGACATCCGTTGCGGAGAATAGCCTCAACATCTGCGATGCGGTCAGCATGTTGAGGTCACAAATGGATTATCGATTCTTCTACTGCTATATAGGATATTATCAGGACCGCATGTTCCACCTCACTTGATCGAGATTGGATTTTTTTTTTTCGTTCTGACCTAATATGTTGCAAACATTCGTTTAAAGCAATATATTCTACAAGTGTGTAAACAAAAACGTTAGGTATTAAATATGGCTTAGCGTTCAGGAAGGCTGCTCTTTTTTTTGTTTAAATACCATCGTGGCCACATCAGAATTTCTTGCGACCTTGACAGTGCTTGGTTTACGATGACGTTGTGTAGCGCTCAACAAATAACATTGTCTGATAAACTGTTGTAGGCTGTTCACGGTAAAATGAGCCCTTTTTAAAGCCCTGCTTAAGATCTACCTGTATATACGTTGTGTGTTCTTCCGTCTTATATAAAATTAACATAGCCATGGAGCTCATCACATTATTAATGCTTCGGTCATATGAAACTGCAAAATTATTAGAAAAGTAAATATTGTACAAATCTGCTCGTTTCTACACTTCGATGCATTAAAAAATATAGAAGGCGAGAAATAATTTAAATTATCACAAATTGTTACCTAAAACATTTTGTTCGACGTTAACATATGGAACTTCTTTCCCCTCCGTCGTTACCAAATTTACTGGACACATTTCACTCGTTGCGCTCGTTAAAATATTATGCAGGTTTGGGGCAGTGACTTTTTCTAAGGCTGATTTCAAAAGGATTCACTTGATCGTGAACAGTGTTTACCGAACGAGACTCCATAAAACGAGACAATTAGCACTATGCATGGCCATAACGCAAACAGGAGAGTTCGAAATCGGTTCTCACCTGGGGCCTACCAGGTCTATTATGACCGCGACACAAGTGAAACGTAAAAGGCATAGCGATCGCAGACATATCATCGACGCAGTTTGGCTTCAGTTGTTATCACGACCGTTCATGTTCCGGACGTAAGGTTTGCATGGACGATAAAAAAAAAAAAAGAGTAATCTTAACGCGAAAGACAGATACAGACCAAAATAATTTTACCTCTCGAGCAACAAGAGAAAAGGCGAATATTTTTCACCATCTGCCAAAACCTTGTGAACTTAAACATTTTGTAATTAAATAACTAAGCTTAGAAACAGTCTCTTTTATGTGTTATATAAGTTTACGCACTTTGCAAAATAGCTTAAGCATAAAGGAAAAAGCAGACGATGCAATAAATGTAGCACGATTTGCTTTGCAAAACTCATCCTGAAACGAGGCCGTTGCCATATCTGTGTTTTTTAATTTAATGGCTAGCATTGTTACCTTCGGAGTATGCACGTGATATGTTCAAACCAACCACCTTGCCAACGCTTTCATATTTATTGAACAGGTTATTATCGCGCATTCAACTAGTTAATTTTTTACGTTGTTCATCGCACACAAAATTAATTTTCAATTTTTAAATACCTTTAACTACAATTCGCATACTAATATTTTTCATTCAACAAAATGTGCTAAGAATAACACTGAAAGAAAATAATACTGTTACAAGGACGGCAACGGGGCGTATCTGAGTTCGCGAGGGATAGAGGCCTTGGTAAAATATATCAACTCAATCAGATTTTTTAATTTATCCACACAGCTATTATTTACTGTATTAATTTATCTAACTCCACTATTACTCATTTTATTTCTCAATGAGCACAATATTTAATGTATATTTCAACTCTAATTACCCTCCTTCTCAAAGTCTCCGTTTGGTTATTGTCAATTAACTCATACTCATCATTAACACACGTTCAGTTTGTCTGTTACCATCTTTTGCAAAGACTGTTCACGATAAAGTGAGCACTTTTGAAATCAACCTTAGAAAAAAGTGACTGCCCCTGCCTGCACATACTTTAACGGGCGCATTGACTGACAAGCACCCAATAAAGTTGGTAATGATCGATAGAAAATAGTTACGTAACTTAACGTCAAATAAAATGTGTTGGGTAACCATTTGTGATAACTTAAATTATTTATTTCGCTTTCTGTTTTCTTAAATGCACCGAAGTGCACAAATGACCTGATTTGTAATATATTTTTCATTTCTTATAATTTCACAGTATCACCTTACCGACGCATGAATAAAAGACGAGGCTCAGGGTAATGTTACTTTTACTTAAGGCGAAGGAATACACAACGTGCTTACAAGTAGATCGTAAGCAGGGCTTTCAAAAGGGCTCATTTTACTCCGAACAGCATATAATGTATTTCATTCACGCATTCAGTCCAGTAGTCCAGTCTGCAGTCGTACTCTTCACTGCTCTGATGTTCGCAGTCGCAGATTTTCCTCCCGCTGGTCATTTCTCTCGCCGCGAGCTTCTCTTCTGGCTAGTCGTCTATCGCTGAAACTCATCCCTTCAACAACTGCCGACTTGGAGGACTGACATGCCTTTTATAGCCACTGGCCTTGACCTGGAAGGTTCGCCACACTCCTAGTCCAGCTGTGAGAAGCGAGGTCAGTAATCCGGAGCATTCTTCAGATGTCTCAAAGACACCCGATACCCAATGTCGGGAGCGGCACGCGCACTGATAGGCATAACAAGTAAGCTTTGTAAACATACTTTTGACTTGTCGCCGCGTCTCCGGTTGCAACTGATAGCTCGTGCGCATCAGCATATCAAGCAACTACTCTGTCCTTGACTTTCACTTGCTCGCGCGGGGCAAAGCAGCGAGCGCGTAAAAATACTGTTCATAGCATGTACTTTTTACTATGAACTATAACTTTTGTAGGGAATACTCTTTCCTTTAGACAGCATTGCTTGAGTACAATTCCCATCTACTAAATTTACATCGCTTGAAAAGACCATATCAACTATATATAACCCTGTTTTACCTGCAGTTTTATGAAAAGACTTAGGAACGTTAGTATTTAAAAGTTGTATCTATCAGTAAACCATAACTTCACGATTAAGAATATTCGCAATAAATAACTATAACTGTTTACAACTTCGTCGTAGATGAACACGACTTAAAATTTTACGATGTATTTGTATTGTGTTATTTATTTGCCCTTATTATATTTTTCACGCAAGTCTTCATTTTAGCGGCGTCACAGGCGGCTTTTGGGGAACTTTGAAGTCACAGATTTTCCTTGATTTTATTCAAAAGGAAGATATTTCACCACACAAGCATTGCCAACTTCGTCGCAAAGTGTGAGTTATCGAAAAGTTATGCGTTGAAGCAGAATAGAGCGATCATCGCAAGGGAGAGAGGCCACAATCGCCAAAACGCAATGCGAAACACGCCACAACGCAAAGTTGCGTTCGGAATGAAACTATCGTGAATGGGTCATAATATGCCTGCTAGGAACTTCATCTCCATGCCCAACAAGCATCTTAAGATTGTAACACAACAGCGGTAGAAGCGCGGTTCCCCGAGCTGACAATGCAATTATGGCCATGATTTTCGTACGGCTCACCAGAACAATTTTGTCCTCTGTGACGGGATAGCATTTTGTATTAACATAGTTTGGAGGGCCCTTAGCTAGTAATAAAACACACAACTATACAGAAATCGAAACATACGCACCCCATTGAACCGGGAACTAGTTTATTTTAAAGTAATTATACAATGAACAATTAACAGTTGTTTGAGTGAAGAGGTAACTAAAAATAATGTTGGTATGCTTTAACCATTGAATTTTTTTTTCTGAAATCGGTGGAAAATTAGTAAAATTTAAGAGAGCTGTGTTATGAAATATAATCATAGACTGACTATTTTAAGCTTTTATTTTGCTGAAATTATGCGTAGCAGACTCTTAAGACTTAACGGATGGTGCACATAGTGATCCAATAAGCAAAATGATTATTATATATAAATTTAATATGAAAATGACACCCCATAATGTATGTAAATCTACAAAATGTTCAGGCATACAAATTTATAGCCACCTAAATGAAAATACATTACTGTTGCATGCTGAGAGGATGCATAAGAGCGTATCTGAGTTCGTAAGGGATGGAGGTCTTAATAATAAAAAAATAAAAGACAGAAACTAAATTCTATTTATAATTTATTCACTCTGCTACTATGTACAACATCAATTAGCTGTCTTCACTTTTACTCTTTCTATTTAACAGTGAGCGCACAATTTAATGATTATTTAAACTTTAATTAATCTCCTTGTTAATGTCTCTCTTGATTACAGTCAGTCAACTGATACCCATTGTTAGCTAGTTTCAGTCTATCTGTTTCCATAAGTTATAATGTCTTTCAATCACGCACTTGGTATAATAGTCCAAGACTCCAGCTATGTCCTTCAGAACGTTGACACTCGCAGTCGCCGCCTTCCTTTTCCCCACAGCTGACCACGCCGCTCACTCGGAATCCCGCCAGCCATCCACTCCAACTCCAAAACTGCTGGTCCAGAGGCATGCTGTGAAATCTATAGTCTTGCCCTGACCATCTCGAAGGTTCAACACACCCCGAGTTGCACTGAGAAACGAGGTCAGTAATCGAGAGCGTTCTTCGATAAACGAGGAAATCACCACAACCAGGGTCACACAGCTTCGTGCCGCAGAATGTTATCTTGTCGGCCTCACTTTGAAACTGATACGTCGGCAACACTCGATCGCCTGCCTCTGTTATTTCACAACTACTCTGTCATTCTCGCTCGAACACGCCGGGCGGACCAAGGACAGGCGCGCAGACCCGTGACACATAATACAATTAATATTATTCCTAAATGAGATGCAGCTTGTTTTTGCACTATACATTTTATCCTATATTATCACTTAATTTTCCATAAAACAGGTTTATTTCGCATATTCCCATTCCATAATCTCTTTTGGAATCATGCACTGGGCATCTTCACCCCAAAATATGCACATTTTTCGTCTTCAAAAAGAGCAGTTAAGAATTATTGCGGGTGCAAAAAATATGAAACACGTTGACCCTTATTTAAAATGACTTACTTGCGAATGCATCTATTCAATTATAATGTTTGTAGTAAATAATCCAGATTCTTTTGACAAAAATTTTAATGCGTAGGCCTACACATGTAATACTAGAAACAAAGAAGACCTCCACATGCCCAGTAATAATTTTAAAATGCAACATAAAGGTTTATATTTCACTGGCACTAAATTATTTAACAAATTGCGGAATGAAATAAAGAAATTCAGTTAAGAACATCCAAAAATATTTAAATTCACATAAAATAACATCCTTTGGACAAAGATTTTAATTCAACTACAGAATTTTTTGAGAAGAGGTAAATGACTAAATTCCCACTTTTATTATTGATGTGAAACATCTGTTCATTGCATATTTTATTTGTATGACTTACTTGGTAAAAGAACAGGTTAATCTAAATAAAAATATTTTATTTCAGTGAGTTTATATATGCTTTGCATGTTAGTTTTCAAAATTGATATGTCTTGTAATATAATCTTACATACGTATGTCTGTATTCTATAATTGAGAATTGTATAATCTATCATATTTTTATTTGATTGTATTTGTATTGTGGACTTTGTTTTGGTATGTTGTATTAGTATAATTAATTAATGTTATGTTTATGTAAAACTGGCATGATCCATATTCCATTTATCCTTGACATATAGTGGAATCTACGGAGTACACTAAAACAAATAGATAAAAATAAATAAAACATTTTGCAGGCACAGGTCTATAGAAAATATTTAAATTTATATCTATAGTGTAAATTCTTTAAATTTTTACGTGAAAATGGTTTTTATTTCTGACAGAAGAAACCCTATTCTACTATATTCAGAATTATTTTTACTGGTTTAAATTTGATACGTATTTGATTGTATTATTTTCCAGAATAGCCTTACTACTATCAAAAATATTTCTTGTTTTATTTTCTAATTTTGACTCCGGAAGTTCTCAGTGTTTGCCTTACCGCACTACGGCCGCCTAATCGATGAGGGAAAGGCTTCGCATCCATGCATCGTAGGTGTCCCAGCTTAGCACCTGAGTTTACCAGATCCAAAAGCCCCAACCAGAGTTCTATTTCAAGCTCCAACCTACCACAAGTACTGAGAACCTCGTATTCAGAACTAAGAGTGTGGTCTGGCAGTGTTTGTATCCACACCCTTAGTTTATCTCCAGGACAAAATTAGAGCTGTGTGCAGCTCACAGCCCGGCCATTCTTCGAGAAAGGGAAAGGGGATCTCCCAAGACGTCCTCCAGAATACGGAGTTGATAACTCCGAGCACGAGTTCAACCTGTTACGAATTAGTTTTTAAGTTAATGCATACCTGAAAGGGACAATGGGCGTAGCTAAATAATGTGTTATAATTAGGTATAGCACAACAGTATTATATTGGTTTATTGAACATAAGTATTGTACAATTACTATTTACGTGACTATTGATCGGGGGAGCTTGAATGGAATACCAAGATGCTAATTAATTATAATAAGTTTTATCTTCCGCACGCCACCACTATTACAATCTGATTGGAAAGTCCCCATCTTGTACATGTTGTCGGAGGCTGATTCTAGAAGGCGGTTAGCGACGGTTGGACGCGCCCATCTTCATTTATTCTTGGTCCACTGTCCCGATGGCAAAATAAGCAGCTCCCTGTTGTATGTTGGCCTATATCGAGTGCGTTGTTTAAAATTGTCGGGTCCCGTTTGCTGGTCGGTGGAGGGGGCTTCTGCAAATGTCTTTGGCAAGGTGTTATTTCAATCACGATTGTGCCCTGGTTCAATGTTTGAAGGTGTGATCAGGCAGGCCGTTCAGCTAAGGCCTGATCACTTCATAACAAACCCTATGATCGGACGCCAGAGCGAACTTCTTGGTGGGACAAACTGATCAGCCCGTGCTTTCGCATATTTCCCGCGGCACCTGTGGGTTTTCAGAAACGTATTTCGATAGCAATACCTATGCATTTAAGTGGCCGCCTTCGCGGAGCTGCTTTCATCGTTTAAGGCGGAGGAGAGCGCGAATGATTACGACGACCCTGCCTCGCACATCAAGTGAGCCATCGCCGCTACGCGCAGAGGATTTGCACTGGCATGCAGTGATCTCGTCGTGCTGCGCGGACCTACGAGGCCTTGTGGTGGCCGCCGGTGTTGAGTGTGTCACAGAAGCGCGGTAGCTTTAAAGGCGACCTGGGCCGGTGTATCAATTGTCTCATCGTCTCTATGCGCCCAGAAATTGGAACTGAAATGCTGCCTTCCCGTCGGAACCACGCTTATATTATATAATAAAAAAAATTAATTTGTGACATACTGTACGCTTCTACATAATTTTGAAGATTCGGTAGAGGAACGTTCATACCTATTACATTTTAGCCATTAAATAACTGGCTTTTCAGAAAAATGGAGGAACTGGAAATTGTATACACGTGTAGTGTTTCATGAATGCTATTCATACACTGACTTTCCGCAGAAAAGTTGAACAGTTTTTGAACTAAACGTTTTCTGCTGGAGCTCTAAGCGCCGTCTGAGGGCCTAAGCAGGGGACTGTAGCAAAGTTCAATACAGTTTCAAATCGTGGTTTCGTTTGTGTAAGGTTTTTCACGTTGGTTGGACGGGAATATTCTAGTCACTGCATCACCAAAGCATTCATGTAATTACTGAGTGAGTGAGGAGATTTACGGCGGCTCTTAGCATCAAGGTTTTGAGAGCCGATGAGGGTAGCGAGGTGAGTATGGAGCAGTTCAGGACTTAATGGGCGGGGCAAACTGGAGATTCCAGAGGAAACTCGCCGAAACAGCGGCATCGCGCGGCACGATTCCTACATGCGAAAATCCGGGAGCGACCTTGCCAGGAATCGACCCGGCTCGTCTTGGTGGGATGCGAGTAGCCTAACCACTACGCCACCGCGGCCCCTTCATGTCAGTAGTGTATGGTAAACTTTTTTTATGACGGAAGTTCATAGCTGATTATGAAATTGTAAAAAACAGGCTCGCGATGCCCTGCAATGTTAAATAAAGATGGGCTGAAAAGTCTTAATATTTAATATTTCAGTTATATTACACAGTGAATACTTATGTTTAGGCAGAGTTTTCCAATATGTGTCGATAAACGTACTAGCATTATTACTGTCGGAATTATCAGGAATATCAGCATAGGATAATTATTCGTCCTTTTCTGTGATAACATTATATCAAGCAAGGGAGGAAAACAATGTAATTAGTTTTGGTGACAAATTAGCTGTGTAAAAGAAAATATTTTAATAACCCATAACGACTATATTTCATTAACGTGTATTTCCACGTACTCGACAAGGAAACTTACATTTTTATAAAGTACTTAAACATTTTTTTTTTTTTTACATTTACACGCAACCCTTCAGAGCTCACAATGGGCTTAAGCTTTGCTTGTTCGAGCGAAACGCTACTTAACAAATTGAAAAGTTTCACAGAAGAGTCTTTGCAGGTAGAAACAGTCGCTTTGCAAGCCGCGAACCCCCGGGGAAATAATTTGTCGTAAGTGGTATGGAAGAACCGCGCTGCATTTACCCTAATGAACGCAACACTCATCAAACGGCGCGAACGGCGGTTGAAAATCCGGCCGGAGGAAGGGAAGGGGTCCTCAAGTCTGGTTTGGTTGGCAAGCCTCGCAGCCCTCAGGAAAACTAACATGGCGGAAGGGTAAGGCACTATGGAAAAAAAAAAAAAAAAAAAAAAAAAAAGCAAGCGTCGGGGGCAAGGATACAAGAAGAAGTACCGTATTTAATGGAATTTAGAGAAAGAAAAAGATTAAATGAACGAAGGGGGAAAAAAATTGCGTGCATGTAATTTCGTTTTGAGTCGCCTTGGCGGAATAATTACCGCCTTGACGTGACGTCATTAGGGAGTCCTAATTGGCCGCATTTATTACCCTCACCCCTTACGCCCCTATGGAAACAGGGTGTGAGAGTCAGGGGTTGTGGAGGGGAGTGTTGGCGTTAGGGGTTGGGAGGGGGAGGAAGCAAAGCCTGCAGCGAGCGACGAGAGCATTTCGTCTCGTTAACGCCGCCCCATTACCGGCCAAGCCAGGTTCGCGCGTGCCGCCATCGCAACGAGACCACTCAACCCACACACACTCGCCCGTGGCTGATCGCGCACTGGCCCCAGCCCCTGGCAAGTGGTGGCTCGTACACTTTGGTGACACGTGCTCGAATCTCACCGCTGCTACCTCTCTGCCTTCTCTTCTACTCGAAACACGCCTATAGGAAACATGCGGGACGATGCCGTTGGTCGGCGGATTTTCTCGGGATCTCCCGTTCCCCCCCTCCCTTGCATTCCGAGTGCTTCTCCATGCTCACCTCGCTCCACCCTCATCGGCTCTCGAGACCTCGATGTTTAGAGCCGTCCAAATCACTCCACTTCACGCATATAGTCCTGCTGTGGCACCCTCGCCATCTTGTGTTTATTTTGATAAACTGTACAGGGTTATTTAAGCATTTAATAAATAAACATTTGAAAAAGTCACTGTCCCTACCTGCATACATTTAAACGGGCACACTGAATGTCAATCCCCAGTAAAGTTGGTAATGCCGGAGGGAAAGTAGTTACATGTCTCAACGTTGATTCAAAAGTGTTAGGTAAACATTTTTGAGGAACTATTATTTTGATTTGTTTTTTTAATTCACTAAGTATAAGAATAACACATTTGAAAACTATTTGCTTATCCAATTATTTTGCTCTTTTTACCGACGCATGAATAAAGTGATCAGACCCATGGTATCGGCGTAAAGTTAATTTTACATATCGCGGAAAGATACAAAATGTCTATACAATTAGATCATAAGCAGGTATTTCAAAAGTGCTCAGCTTACTGTGAACAGCCTTTATCTGTTTTTAAATAGCAGTTAATATTCTATATTAAAATTAAAACATTTTAACTATTGTAGAGAATTTCTGTAACCATATTGGGCTGATTTAACTCCGTATTTTGTCATGTGAGACTGGAAATAAATACGTAATGAGTTATCTGTATTACGGTTGCATGTCGAGCAGAAACAGCATGGCCAAATATTGTGATAAGATATGCCTTTTGTCCTGACGCAGCTCAAATCTATTCACCCACTCTATGTCTTGACAGCCTTCATTTTCAAATACTAAATCTGAAACGTAAGCTATTGTGAAATACGGGTAGGCACGAAGTTGAGCTTAACGTCTCGTCGACAGCGAGGTTATTAGAGACGGTGCAAGTTGCGCAGGGACGAGGGATCGGGGAAGGAATCGGCCGTGGCTTTTGTTTGGGACCCATCACAGTATTCGTCTGGAGTCATTTAGAAGAACCGAAATCAAGATGGCCGGGCCGGGAATCGAACCCGGGTCCTCCCGAATGCGAGTCCGGTGAGTTACCACTGCGCCACCTCGCTGGCGGTGAAATAAAAATAAATACAAAATGGAAGGGTGACTACCCCTTTAAGGATACAGAAATGAAACAGTGGAATGGCGTCACTGGCCAGTGAAACGTCAGGACTCCGTCCGCCATCCAGCCAAGCCAATAGGGAACGTTCCTCAGCACGCAGTGACACAAATCGGACACAAATGGCCCGCTCCCGGAACGTCGTCTAGCCAATCGCATAACAGGTTGGCTTACATCAAAGGAACCGCCGCGGCATTTCGTCTGTGCGTGTGTATCTACTCTGTGTATAAGAATTATGGAGATCATAACAGTTATAATTTGCAAAACAAGCCGCTCGGTGTAATGACCAACTCTCTCCGCCCTCAAATATTTACTGTAGCCGTACTTGAAATAACTTATATTAAATGTGTACCTGTTGGACCTAAGAATTTAAGATCAAGAAGCTGCTATTCATACAGGTATGTTTCCATATATGTATAGTAAATGTGAGTTAACCTCAGCGTTGTGATTTTTTAACACGCGTGTAAAATATCCTAGTATTTGAATGTCCCCTGAAGCTCATTTATGTAGTTTAAGATATAGAATAACAAAATTCATAATTACTCGAAATGTAGTTTAGTATGTCGATTGCATTTTCGTATATGTTATTGTTCCAGGTGGTCATGAATATCTGGAGTAAGTGTGTGTAGGTAAGAGTGAGGGGCTGAAGAGATTTGGACTGATCTTAACAGTGAGGTCTCGAGAGCCGATAAGACTGAAGATAGGTGGATATGGAGCAGCGTAGAAATGAAAGGGTGGGTAAAACGGGAGATCCCCGAGAGAACCCGCCAACCAACGGCATCGTGTGACACGATCCCCACTTGAGAAATCCCGGAGTGAACCGATGTTGACCGTTCTCACAAAAGTATTTTGGCGAATAACCCCACTACGGTGGAGGTTTGGTCGTGAAAGTACAGTTCGGAGAAAGGTGTGTACACATTCCGTCATCATTTGGGGGGGGGGGGGGAGTAGCACAGTTAAACGGCTCCTGTGGGGCCCCTTCTACGACCGATTTCACTTCCCCACTCTTCGTTTCATCGACCGTCAGACAAAAACTCTGTAAATAAATCACTATTCTACTAGCAGTCGTGCCATTCACGTCTGACCGCCGACGTCTCAGTATAAAAGGTTGCAGGCCCCTTGATGAAATGAGGCGGTTTAACTCGTAACTAAAATATTGATTTGTTTAACTTTTTTTCAGGACTTCGCAACAAAGGCCGTTAAAGAAACTGTCTGCTGAGAAACGAGAATAGGCCTAATTAGGAGACAGCATTCAATACGAAACCTCTGTAAAT
Source organism: Dryococelus australis (assembly GCA_029891345.1). Taxonomy (NCBI): domain Eukaryota; kingdom Metazoa; phylum Arthropoda; class Insecta; order Phasmatodea; family Phasmatidae; genus Dryococelus; species Dryococelus australis. Next base: position 87,276,871 of record CM057003.1, on the reverse strand, counting down.
AAGTCGTTCTACTAAATATCGCGCCGTTTCCACTTAACCGCATGCGTTTCATTAGAAACTCTGCAGGTCCCAAAAAAAAACCAAGGAGGTCAAATTTGTAACTAAAATATTGACTTGTTCGACTTCTATTCAGGATTTTGCAATAAAAGATGGCGATGTAATTCTTTCCTGCGACACGAATTAATGGTGTCAAATAATAAGATTCCGAGTGTAAAATTCGACTGGAATAACTTGGTGGTCGGATAACTATAAAATAAGACTTGAAATAATAAAATGTGTATAAACTTTTCCGAAGGATAGAAAATACCCACGAAAAGACTCTGTCTTACTTTTTTTAATTTATTTGAATTTCTGCTAGTTTAAGCTGTAAAGTGCAAAAAATTTAAAAAAAAATCTTGCAAAAAAATAAGTAGCTATTTACTTATTATATCTGAAGTAAAAGACATAAATTTTAACTGTATCTTAATAACATAGGATTCAAAAGCATTAAATTTTATATTATTTTAGCCCTACATGTGGAGATTTTATCAGATAAGATGTAACGTCTGTATTGGAAGGGAACGCAAAAATCAAAATAATATAATTAAATTTCTAATATTTTACTTCTTAAAATATTAAATGAAATTTGACACCAAGCTTGAAGTCTATGTTTTCCTAAAACATGCTCGGCTCAAGCACAAAATAATGGAGTGGGGATATTCGGGCAGCTCTTGACATTGAGGTCTTGAGAGCCAATGAGGTGAGTATTGACCAGCGCCGGAATGCAAGGGCGGGGTAAACGGGAGATATCCGAGAAAACTGCCAGCCAGCGGCGTCGTCCGGCACGATTCCCACATGCGAAAATTACGGGAGCGACCTCGCCGGGAACAGAATCCGGTTCGCATTGGTGAGAGGCGAGTAGTCTTGACACTACACCACCGCAGGCCCCCTTCCGCAGAATAGGTACGTATACAGAAGAGAAATGCCTTGGATACTTCGATGTGATGTAACCATTCACTGATTGGCTGAGCGAGTCCATCGAACGGGTCTTGTGTCTGATTGGTAGAGACCTGCAAAATTCGCGTTATCATTCTGTGACATGATAGATTTATTTCACTACCTTGTAAACACGTGACCACAGTTCGTGATTTTATTGGCTGCTGCAGTGTCATCAACGTCGCGTATCTGCTTGACCTCCTCAAAAGAGATTGGCCACTCCACAGCTGAACTTATATCACTGGATCAAGCGTTCTCGGAGGCGAGCCAGACATATTTTTGGCCAATGGCTGAAGTTTGTCAAACGCACAGTAACTTGGAGTTTTTGTCCGTCCTAAAATAATAATGTGAATTTTGCGCGTCTCTGCTGATTGGCCACTGCATGAAAGGTGATACCGCGGTTTAACGACTGACGGGACATATCACGTAACACAGCGGCATGGTCACTGTTACGTGCAGCAACAGATATGCTAGCCTGATTGCGATAGCACAAACTATTGCGAAGAAGTGGAGCGAAGTTCTTCAGCGCTTGTAAACAAACCCCGCCAGGCAGACCGAGTACGCCGATTATATCAGTCTGGAAACGCGGCGAACGAGACTTTTGCCGTCGTGACACTGCGCCAGCAAGACGTCCAGAGATGGGGGCGTGCCGTCCGACGACATGCGTCTTGTCTTCAGCCTACATCATGGACAGTCTGATGTGGGACCATAGTAAACTAGTCGGAGTGGCCTTTTATATAAACAAGTAATTTAATAACGAATCACCTTAATAACTAACACAATGTAACCAAGTAAGCTTAACGAGAGCTCCTCCGATGAGTAACTAACATTCTGTAACGAGTCGTAAATCATATTTAAACGAGATGTAATTTGATAGTGATTTAAATACAGGGACGAAACTGAATATATTTGAGTCCAACTTGAGTACACCCATTCCCAACATGTACGTTTGATATATAATACAGTTATCCACATTAAAACCACAAGCTTTTAAAAACGTAACATCATGTTACATGTAAACGGCTAGGCACTGGTATTTTTACTAAACGAAATCACGTTTCAGCTAATTACTTCTAGCTTGTTGGGCGACGTTGTTGATGCAATGTCCTTAGTGGGCGTGTAGCGGAGAACAATGAGAAGCGGAAGCGATCGGATATGAAAATGGGAGGGAGCGGTAGAGGAAACCTGTCAGCATATTATTACGAGATGCTTGGAGCAAGCAAGCCGAGAAGAAGCAACTCGAGAACCATTATAAAGGCGCACTCGCTACCTCCTCCTGCTCCTGTTTTTTTTTTCCTTCACCCACACGTTCAGGCCTTCGTAATGACGTGACTCGACAGCTTTCTTCTCTTCCGCCGGGAACTGAGAATCACCTGGAGCTGCCTACGACCATTAGAAGAATAACCAGGCTCCGAGCTAAGGTGTTCCTGTCTGCACCGTAAAAAAAAAAAAAAAAAAAAAAAAAAAACGTTTTGTGCTGTTACAAGAAAAACTCTTGGAAACCAGTTGCCAAGGAAATTCTTTGTGGAACTACGAGATTTTTGTAAAGTCTACAAAACGTATATTAGTAATATTACAAATTATGTCCTTCAACTGACATTATCAAGAAGTGGAAATATAAATATCGCGTATGATCTGTTTCGTCAGAATTTTAAACAATAGAGGATTATAATACAACAATCTGTTCAGGAAATTCGCAGAATTGTCTCTATGATTTAAAACACTGCTTTACAGAAGAATAAATATCGTAAACAAAAAATGCTACTCACAGTGATTTTTGCTGACATTAAAACTTTTGCACGACCGCATTTATGTTTTAGTAACTAATTTTAGGAATGGGCAACGATGCATCGGCTTTCATTTCTGTCCTGAAAAAAAAATATATAGTTTTTTTTAAATTAGAATAAACACAACTGACTGCAATAACACCGATATGACAACTTCGAAGGTTCCTTAACATGCGTGTGAGCGCGTGTGTCACCCGAGGCCAGCACTCTGGGCCGATTGGGAATATCTGAGTTCCTTGCCCGATTAGTCGCACCGTTTTCTAACGCATTGAGGTCTGCACACATTTACTGGCACTTCAGACAAATTACACGTGAGTCGTCTATATCCACTACTGCAAGAACACAGGTTCTGTTGGTTTCTGTGTTAGAACTTACCATCGTCCTATTGGTCCATACCACACCTGACACTACCCAGTACTTTACAGCGTTCATTATTGGCCGGTAACCAAGCAATGGAAAGCCGAGCTGATATTGAATACATCAAATGTCCTTTATCGTATAAAAGGACTTGCAGTCAATCATGTCTCTTTTAGTGGCTATAAAAACAAATATCGTTATCAGTGTCATTGTTACTGAGCTGTCGTTTTAAACACCAGCTAAACAAAGATTGCACATCCATGCAAGTTTTGTTCTGAACAACAAATAAATTTTCAAATGAGCTTTGCTCGAGCTACACTCGAGCGTAATCTATAAAGTGTTAACCTCAAGGCGGACAGATGCCGGGCACTAAATAGACTTTAATTCTCAATTACTTTACCTTGGGTATGTCTAGCAGACGGCTGGTGAAATCGCAGCATGTTTTGTTTAATGTACGGCGCCAAAAGCTTAATTTTTTGTATTTTACGTCTCCTGTTTATGCACAGGAACACTACGGGCGGAAGCTGTCTAGACGCATCATTAACAATTCCTGCACGTGGAAGGGGAGAGTAGGCAGGAAAAGAGAGAACCTTTACTCGCGAGATGGACTCCATCCATAGTACATCGAAACCTATTCGGTTCATATAAACCGAGTCGCGCGTGTTGTCCACCAGTGGTTAGAGCTGTGCGATATCCACTATTCAATATCGTTTCAAACATGGTGACCACATCGTTATCGGTGACAATATCGTTTCCACGAACTGTTAGAAAATCGATGGTAGTATCGCTAATATTAATATCCCGAGTGTCAAGTATCCGCAATGAAAATATCGCTTGTATCGTTATTGTAAATACTGAAATCACAAGAATAGGTAATGTTGATATCGCATCTCGCGAACCTCGTATATCGCTAATATCACATTTCACTAGTAACATGGTTTGTGATATAGGTATGGGTCTGTAAGCTGTTCACGGTAAGATGAGCACTTTTGAAAGCCCTGCTGAAGATATACTTGTATACACGTATATTCTTCCGCCTTATGTAAAATTAACGTTGCCATGGGTCCCATCATTATATTCATGTGGCTCTCGAATGAAACTATGGAATTATTAAGAAAGTAATTATTTTATAAATCTGCTCATTCTTACACTTCGATGCATTAAAAAAAAAACAGAAAATGAAATAAATATCTTTAAGCTATCACATATGGTTGCATAACACTTTTTATTCGACGTTGTGATACTGAACTATTTCCCATACATCGTTACCGACTTTACTCAGCGCGCCCATATATGCATGCAGAGGCACTGACTTTTTTCTAAGGTTCATTTATAAAGTGCTCACTTTATCGTGTACAGCCTTTGCAATGATGGACCATACAGCAGTAGCGATATTGAATATATATATATATATATATATATATATATATATATATATATATATATATATATATATATTGTTTGGTGATCGATATATTGTCATATCGCACAACCCCACTGACGGTCCGGCCCCTCGCCACAGCGTGCACGGTCGTAGAGGACTTTACTGAAAGTTTCGTTGGTTCGCGAAGTCATCCGTGGACAGCAGGAGACATCGCGTCGCTACGTCTGGCCTCGGCTGCAGCGGAGATGGAGTCGCGTCGCGCGAGACTCAGGTCTGCAGTGGACTTGTGTGAGTGGACACGACAGTTTATCGCTGTGATACTGGGCGGAGCCGGGCTAGTGCTCAGGTCTTTGAGTTTATGCCGGGTTTCTACTGTTCCCCGAAAATCCTTCGTTAACCCTTTGCGGAGTTTGCACCTACATAAGAGGGGTTACGTTTTTAAGGAAATTTTTTTACTCTCGAATAAAAAACCAATAATATTTTTATTCTGCTGTTTTATTCTGCTATTATAATGTTAATATTTAAGTTTGTAAGAGTAGAACTGTTCTTTCAATAATTTCTCGAATGAACACGGTGGATTGCAAAACTTGTTACCCCTGTCGCTACACATTAATTGGCACACGGACAACGCGCGACTTCATTGGCTAACGTTCTGCCAATAACAAATGTTGCAGAGTACAATAGGCGTGTCCGGTGTAGACAGGGCCAACATGATGATCGTAAGTGACCGAAACAAGTGACATTGCTAGAAACCTGCAAAATTCGCAATTTTATTTGGGGACACGTTTAACTTAAAGCAAATGCAGCTTTGCAATACGTTTGTCATTCGACAATAATTAATTTGACACGCCCTTGGTAACTCTGCGCCAATAAATGAACACTTCACGATCGTGAGCTCCAATCACGGGCAGTTCAGTCATAAAGGGCGTGTGACTTCACAGCTGTGCAGCAGCAAATGGAGAAACGACGCCAACTCGAGTATGTAGAGTGCTGTGAAGTTTAGCCTGATGCCAAATAATAACGCGAATTTTATAGGTCCTTGGATATTGTTGTAGTGGAGAATATAGTCAGCTCACTTCAACCTTGTCTTTAGTGGCAGTATTTCTGTGCTGTCCTAAAGGGTTAATGCGGCTTTGGAAACGCTCTGATATATACACGAGATGATAACTACTGCTCTTTGCGTACAGTTCCCGTTCTTGCGTTGTGAGATAGTAGATTCGAAGCCCCGTCTGGCGTACTTTCGGACTCTGAGGATCCCATTTTCGAAGCGTAGAGTGAGTTTGGGATATAATGCGCCTGCTAACTGAGCAATAACAGTATCTTTTTTCTTCAGCACTGGACTGGTTTTATTCCTGCAGACTTGTGAAAGCCTCGTCGTACGTCATCGAAATTAAGTTCTTATCAAATGATGACCAATCCCAGAAATTCAAATAAATAACTACAACTTTTATTATTCTTCGTAATAACTTCAGTAATATTTGAGGGGAAATTAAAAAAAAAGTACCCAGAATGAAGAAACCAGAAAATATGGTTCATGCCTCCACTAGGATGAAAGAATTTCCTCAGTCAGTAACACAAGTTTTGGTACCTGTTTTTCTCGTACATAACTAGGCGGTGTAGTTGACCCTCTCAGACCCATTTTATACGGTTTCAAGTGTTGCAAACGAAGAATATTATGATGCGTACTGTAGTTATGCCGACACTACACCTGCTTTGTTGTCACAGCCAATGAGCTGTAGGCTATATGCTCGGTTACAATAATGTGAGCCAATTATGACCTAGATCAGTAATATGGTTTGCGAATCATTTACCGACAGGTAAGATTATTGGTCATCGAATTTTGCAGTGTGCAGTAAAGACTAAAAATGTCCTACACATTGCTGTGGCTGGCTCCTGCGAGTGTTGCTCAGCATCGCGCTGAGGCAAGGCGCAGAGCGACCTCGGCCAGCCGAGCCATTGTTTTAACACAACACATACCGGGGGATCGAGCGCGAGGTCAGGAATGTACTATGAAAGCTCAAAGCAATGGAGGCTCTGGGCGCCATAATGCCTGCCGCTGCCGGAGGCTCTACTCGAGGACGCCCAGACGAGAGGACCGACTTCGATACCCGACGAGAGCCCGCCGTTGAGAGAGCTGCCAAGAGTCAAGACGGCAATGAGGGTAATTATTAAATCCCTTGTAGGGCGACTTAATGCACGATAGGGCGCGGGACTTGCGACGGCAGTAAGCTCCCTCCAAGCAGAGTTCGCCTTAATTAACGTTACGCTACGTTGAGAGCGATTAAGGGCATCAGCGACCCTTTGTGATACATTAACTGTTAAGATATATCTGTTAATTGTTGCTGATTGTTTGTAGAAGCACAGGATTAATCGAGACACTATACTTGAGGCGGAATTGTAAAGATTTAGTATTTAATAAACTTAGTCTTTCGTATCCGAGTGCTTATACTTTGAGTTCTCCTTGACATTCCTAGTTAATGCGTGGTTTGCTCCCTCAGGAGAGGTCCCAGCAATGTGCGTAGTCTATAAAGCTGTGTGCACTGGGTCTGGATGGGTTAAAACATCCTATTTTATCGATAAAATTATTCGTAGTGACAAATGTTTTTATTCTTTTTTCGTGTCATTCTGAATGCTTTTGTAGAGTTTGCCTGGTGAACCAGTTTTTAACAAAAATATATTTTGCTAAAATTTGAAAATGACTGAAAAATTTTCTGAAGTGTTCTAGTAGAATAAATAAATAGCCGCGTGTCCGAATTCTGTAGTGTCTATTTGCACAGATATTGTCCTAGCGCTGCGGCTTGTATAAAACAAGCTGTAATACGGGTGGGCAGAGCTCGCTGTAGTAAGGCGAACACGTTAATAAAACAACTAAGAATTGCTTACAGACAAGTAATTACGTCGCGAGATGCACATTGATGCGTTAATAGTTTACTACCAACTGAAGTGGCCTTCTGATTTATAGTGATCTAATTTACTTTAGCCAGATACGTTTGATATTAAACCTATAAAAATTTACCCTCCCCTGACAAATATTTCCTACAATTAAAATAACATGAAAGAGAATGCAAATAAGTCATGCAGTAGTGAATTTATCCCAAACAGTCTGCTTCAGTCGTGTTGTCCATATTTGGGTACCTATATATATATATATATATATATATATATATATATATATATATATATATATATATATATATATATATAGGTACCCAAATATGGACAACACGACTGAAGCAGACTGTTTGGGATAAATTCACTACTGCATATATATATATATATATATATATATATATATATATATATATATATATATATATATATCCTATAGTTTTGAGATTATTTGCTGGATTCATGGAATGTTGGAGAAAACTTAAAGTACGAATTTCCTCTAGCAATGTGTCGGACAGGCTTATTGTTGTCAATTTAACACCAGATGAAAAATGTCTTCATTTTAAATAAGAGTTAAGTTCCAATATTTGCATCGAACTGCAGTAAACAGAAAGCTTCTAACTAAGGCACCACGCTTCCATTGATTTCAGTCATATCATGCGCATTTGTTTTAGTGATGGTTTTCCAGTTCATTTAGTTTACGAACCGTCTATCCGACAATTTATAAAAATGGAGTTACTGAGTTTAGCGAAACTCATACCCAGTATTTTTGGAAAAGTAAAACGTGTTGAAAACAACCCTTAAACAAGCTAATTTCAAGTCGTTTCGCTACTGCCATGAAGTAACATTTCAATGTTACTTCATACAAAGGGGGTTTAGGGGCGTAGCAAAGTGACAGGTTAAATGAGATACAACGGTAGCGTGAGTGAGTGAAGAGATTTGGACAGAGGTGATAGAGGTGAGTATGGAGCAGCACCGGAATGAAAGGGTGGGAGAAACGGGAGATCCCCGAGCAAACCCGCCGAACAACGGCATCGTCCGGCACGATTCCCACATGCGAAAATCCGGAGTGACCCGGCCGGAGATAGAACCCGGGTCGCCATGGTGGGAGGCGAGCAAGCCTCCCTCAGCCACTGTGGCCCCTGTGACGTTAGAACTTTTACTGTTACTGAGGGGTTTATTTTAGTCTATGATATATATATAAACAAGGCATTTATAATGACATGATACTGAAATGTTATATGTTCGGGGGAACTACTATAACTGAATTAGATTAAATTAAATTATTATTACGTTTATCTCACGCCACTATTGGTAATGACCTAACTCTGGACACTCCCAACATTAACGTGAAGCCGGAGGCTGTGTCTAGTAGAACGGCTAGCGGCGATCGGACGCCCATTTTGTGATCTTCCCTGGCTGCAGGTCGGACGTGGAAATATGACGCGCCCTGCCTCGTGCTGGCCTATATATCCGCGTTATTCGGTAAGCTGTCCCTGTTTACTGGCTGGAGGCGGGGGTTTATGCTGCTGGTCCTTTTTGCAATAACTTAACTCAGTTCCTGGCGTTCTCGTTTACTGTCTTCAAGGTGTGATGGCGCGTTCAGGCGAGGATGTCTGATTAAGTTCTGATTATATCTTCATAACACTACGTTCAATGTGGAATAGTTTCACTTTGATTTGGAATGTGTCAAAGGCTACCTATATTACAATTTGATCAGAAATTAGATAGATGCGTTTATATATGCATACATTTTAACAGGCGCACTGAGGGACATGCGTCCAGTTTAGCTGGTAACGATGGCTGAGAAGAAGTTCCATATCTTAACGTCAAAGAAAAAGTTTTTAGTAAACATTTGGAATAACTTCAATTATTAATTTCGCTTTACGTTTTTTTAATGCATCAAAGTGTAAAAATTACAAGATTTGTAAATTATTTCCTTGTCCTATAACTTCACAGTTTCATTTGGTCGACAAATGAATAAAGTGATGATGCCCTTGGCAAAGTTAATTTTAAATAAGGCGGAATAATACACAACGTGCGTACAAGTAGACCATAAGCAGGGTTTTCATAAGTGCTCATTTTACCGTGAACAGCCTATACAAAGAATGTTGGATCATGTTGAAGTCACGCGGCCTTTGCGTAATGGAATATAGAGTTTCTTATTCACATGGGGTCTTAGTTCTAAAAAATTGCAAAAACTACGTTAACTTAGTAAATGATAATTCTTATTATTTACTACACTATCTACCAAAAAGTAACTGGGCACCCGTGAAGATAGGTAATTCAGTATGTCAGATGACTCATGTTTCACTACCTTCTACGTAGGACCGCTGGTGTTTGTTACAATATCCCTCTGTTCATGCTACCACGGGCATTCTGGATAATGATATGCTCCCAACATTGTGGCGTTTTAACGGAATTGACCCATGTTACTTCCAGGATGACAATGCCAGGTGCCATGTTTCAAGGGCTACTATGCAGTGGTACGCCGACAACAATGTTCGCCGATTGGACTGGCCCACCCAGAGCCCCGACCTCAATCCTATGGAACATCTTTCGGACGAATTGGATCGCCTGGTGAGGGCTCGTCAGGCGCGGCCAACATCCATTGCTCAACTCATGGAATGGTTGCAAGAGGAATGGCGACGAATCCCCGTGGATGTCCTGCAAACACTCGTAGAGAGCATGCCAGACAGGATGGCTGCTGTTGTTATAGCCGCAAGAGGTGGCCCTGCGAGGTTCTAACGGGGTGACAACCACCAAGCAAACATTGTGAACAGGTGCCCAATTACTTTTTGGTAGATAGTGTACTTTCTGTATGGGTTTCTTTTGACCGCCAACCACCTGGTTCACGATGCAGATTTTCCTTACGTACGGAAGTATCCGAAAATGAATTGAAATTCGCGGCAGCACAACAACTCATCATCGCGACATGTGATTGAACAAGAGACGGGCACTCAGGGATATTGAGCACACATAATTTACCTCCATAATTCTCGGCCACGGACGTATTAGGATTGCGAGAGAGTTATTTCTTTTTTTTTTTTTACTCCTACCCACGACGCACACCCGCTCTCGTATTCGATCCCCTCCAACCCCCTCGACGTGGACACGCTTCGCAACTGCCCATTTCCGCGGATAATCCCCTAATTAATCACCGGAAGCACGCGCCGCGGCTACATCGATTGGCTGCGGATGTCAGTCCTCAACTGAGCGTCGAAACGATGGGAAATTCGTCACGGGTCGTCGCTTCCCCTGCGAATCTCGCGAGTCCACGTATTCCGTCCTCGCCATGGTTAAACCTTATCAAAGGCTGCTCACGTTAGAGTGAGCTCTTTTGAAATCAACCTTTGAAAAAAGCCACTGTCCCTACCTGAATATATTTTAACGGGCGCCCTGAGTGAGATGCGCCCAGTAAAGTTGGCAACTATGGATAGTAGTTCCGTAACTTAACGTCCATATGGTATTCACGCTAAAATTAGCACTTTTGAAAGCCTTGCTCACATCTACTTGTACGCACGTTATGTATTCTTCCACCTTACGTAAGGTTAACAGTGTCATGGGCTTTATAAGAGTGTTCATGCGTCGGTCAAGAGAATCTGTGAAATTATTAGAAAAGTATAAACTGTATTTAACAAATCTGTTCCTTTTTAAACTTCAACAATATTTTTAATGAAGTATTAAAGATACTTGAGAAGCTCGATGAAATACAAAATGTCCAGAAATAGATAAAGCTGTCGTTAAAAGGCTATGAGGATAGTCTACATGAAATAATAAAAGAGCTAAGAGTAGTAAAATCTGAGCTAATAAAAGTTCGTGAAGAAAATGTCAAATTGAAAAATAAATTATTTGACCAAGAGAGGTTAGTTAAAGAAGTAGATATCTTGAAAGCTGAAAATGAAGACCTAAATGAGTATCTGAGGGTCAGTAACGTGGAAATACATGGACTCCAAGTTATAACAAATGAAAATCCGTTGGAGCTGATAAAGAGTGTAGGGAAGGCTCTGAAGATCGAAATATCAGACCAAGAAATAGGTGCCTGTCACACGCTACCGACTAGCAAAAAAGATCTTCCTCCTCCACTGCTAGTGAAATTTGTTAGACGAAATAATAAAGGCAAAGAAGGCCAATGGGAAGCACCTAACATCCTTGGATATTGGAATAAATGCACCTTCACGGCCAGTATTTATCAATGAACACCTGATTACTACAAACAAGATTGTATTCAAACAAGCAAGGGACCTGAGGCAGCATGGATGTAAGTTCATCTGGATGCAAGACTGCAAGATTTTCGTAAGAAGAAACGAGCAGGACACTATAAGAAGAGTGAAGACTGTCAAAGATGTGAAAGAAATATTGGCAAAACACCAGCAATGCTAGTTGAAAATGAACGAAGCGAAAATTTTATGCAGGTACATGCTTTTAGTGTAAATGAATCTATTTCTGAGTGTCCTCTAGATTACTGCTATTCAAGAAGTTTTATTCCACCTAGCCAACAAAAGGCCATAACAGTCATGTAAATAAATGCTAGAAGCATTAGGAATAAATTTGATGACATTGAAATCCTTGCAAATTCACTGAAGGTAGTCGACGTTTTAGTCATTGCTGAAACCTGTGTAAATAGCATCGAAATTGAATTCTATAACATAAACAATTACAAAAGTTTCTATGCCTGCAGGGATGATAAAATTGGTGGGGGTATTGGTATTTATGTGCATGACTCGTGGGACATTTGTGTCATCAATAAGTCTGAAGGTACTCACAGCTTATTGTTGCTATAAATAACAAGTAAGAGTAACTTAATAAATACATTTACACTGTTGGGGGACTATAATCCTTCAAGTGCCAGTGCAAAAACATTTCTCGATTTTCTTGACATTCAACTGTGCCGATAAAAAGCAAAAACTTAAATATTGTTGGTGATGATAATATTGACATACTCAATTTCGATGAGCTTTATCATTATTACAGTAATCTACTGTTCTCATGGGATCTTGTCATATACAATACTTTATACCCTACACATGTAACAGAAAATAGTTCATCTTTAATTGATCATGTAGTAGTCAATGATGCCGAATATGAGTATAATGTATCAAATATAAATACTGACATTAGTGATCATAACATTTTAATAAATGACATTCACCAATATAAATAAAATTAAAATAACAAAACAAAATGCGCAGTATGATGGAAGTAGTAAAAGTAAACTAAACTGTCAAAACCAAATGAAATATTAATGGATTTCAATTTTTATTCTAATGATAAGAACTTAACTAATGCCTATAATAATTTTGCTAATGCTTTAAATAGTGCTATAAACCAATGCAAAATAAAAGTAAATACTACAAAAAAGTAAACTACTGATGAGCAAACAAATCCCCCTTGGTTGACAGATGAATTAATTTATCTTATAAATAAATGAAATAGGATACATAGCAAGTTAAAGAAAACATCTCTAAACAGGCTACTTCAGATTGAATACAAACTGGTCAGAAACAAAGTCACGTATCTTAAAAGAGACTTGAAGACAAAATATTATACAAACGAGTTCAGTAAAGCAAAGGATAGCTGTAGAGAAACCTGGAAGGTTATAAATAGTATGCTTTATAAATGTAAATATGGTAGGAAATTAAAGGAATGTTTTGCATTAAACCTAAGAAATACCTCATCTGACAGTAACACTAAACAAGTGTATGAACTTTTCAATAATTTCTTCATCAGTGCAGCAAAAGATTTGGTCACTAACTCAAATTGGAATCAAGGGAGTACAATGAATATTTGTAGGGAATCAATCTTTTTATATCTGACTGATGGAGAAGAAATAATTAATATTGTTAAAAACATGAAGCCTAAACAGAACATAACTAAAGATTTAATAAATAACAAAAAATTAAAAGTGTATAATCTTTTGGTTGCAGATACAGTCGCAAACCTGGTAAATCTATCTCTCCCCCAAGGAAATTTTCCAGCACCACTAAAGATAGCTAGGTCTGTGCCTATATATAAGAATGGAGATCAGTTAAACCCATATAACTATAGGCCAGTTTAAATTTTGCCATCCCTCTCAAAGCCATTTGAAAAAAAGTAGTACAAAAGCGGTTGGTTGACTTCCTTAATAAATCTCAATTTTGGTACAATAAACAATATTGGTTCAGAGAAGGATCGAATACTGAGACAGCCACTTTAGATTCCATCTTTCATATAAAATAAATTATGGATAAAAAGAAAGTTGCTGCATGCCTATTTATTGATCTTCGAAAAGCTTTTGATACAGTACACCACAAAATTTTACTTTATAAATTAGAAATGGCTGGGATAAGGGGGAAAGTTTTAGATTGATTTACCAGTTACCTGAGTGGAAGCAAACAGAATGTGTGTCTATGGGACTCTGAACGTACTGAATTAGCAATCACATGTGGCGTTCCCCAAGGCTCGGTACTAGAGCCAACTTTATTCTTTGTGTATATAAATAACTTGGCAACAATAAATCCCAAAGGGTGCCTTAATTTATACGCGGATGATACAGCAATACCGTATGAAGGAACAGAAATTGGAAAAATAATGGAGGATATGCAAGAGGATATAAATGTCATAACTAATTGGCTGCAAAAAAATAAAAAGCCACTTAATGAGAATAAAACAAACTGCATGATATTTTTAAACCTAACAAAAAGATAACCTCAGAGTATGTATTGTCAGTCAATAATAAAAATATTGAAAGAGTCTCCAAAGTTAAGTATTTAGGTCTCGTCATAAATGAAACATTACAATGGCAGGATCATATGAAGTATATTACAAAGAAAATAACCCCAGCCATTGGAGCACTCTATAAATTAAGAGATTTTGTGCCCTATATGTGTAGACTACAACTTTATTACTGCCTAATACATTCCCATTTAAGTTACCTTAATATAGCATGGATAAATTGTAATAAAACCCAACTTGATGAATTGGAAAAATTACGAAATAGGACATAGAAACAAGCATTATGCCCATAAAATTATGCACAGATATGAACTCCCTCGTATTATAAAAAAAAATTAAAGATAACCTCACGTTGACCAATCTAAAATTCACATCAAGAGAGACAATCCACTAGCAATACACTAGACATGCAAAAAATCTGGAATTACCACGTATATCATCTGTTAAATATTGATACAAAACTTTTCGTTTCCTGACACTCCAAAAATTTAACAAACTGCCAAAATCGGTAACGTCTTGTACCAGCCAATAAAAATTCAAAACAAAACTAAAATAATTATTATGGGATGGGTACAAAAATGAGGAGTGAATATTTACGTAAATTTAATTTTTCCCTTCTGTATCTGTATTACAATAATTTGTTCTTATTGCAATTTATAGCAGCACAGTGTCAAATATTTTTAAAAATAATTTTTCACCTGATATCAAATAATTTTTTTTTGCAACTGTAGCCAATCTTTTCATTTCTGTTATGTTAAATGTACTTGCATTGTATGTTTTGAAAGGCCTATTATAATCTCTTTCATAGTGTATGTTATTGTATGTTACTCAAGTACTTATAACAAAAAAAAATTGGCAGTTTGTTATGCATAACACCTCACTTGCTATTTTTTTTTTTTTTTTTTGTAATTCTTAAGAGCACAATTTAAAAAAAAAGTATTTGAACAATTTCTTCCCTATTATCAAATAATATTGTTTTATTTGAAGTTGAAATCTATCTTTCTCTTTCTACTGAAGAAAAATGTAACTGTACTGTATTTCTGAAATGCTTACTTTAACTCCTTTATCGTGTTTAATTGTGTTATTTGTGTATGTATTGTATTTTACTATGTATGCAATCACAAACTGCCATTATGTTTTTTTTGTACCATTTCCTCTTTATGAACAGATTTCTTCGTGGGAAGTTGCAACAAAAAAAAGTATTAAAAAAACAGAAAGCAAAATAAATAATTTACATTATCGGAAATGGTTTCCTAACACTTTTTATTCGACGTTCAGATACGGAACTACTTCCCATCCATCGTTACCAACTTTACTGGGCGTATGTCACTCAGGGAGCCCAATAAAATATATGCAGGGGAGGGGGCAGTGACATTTTTTTAAGGTTGATTTCGAAAGTGCTCACTTTATCGTGAGCAGCCTTTAGTAAAAAGTGTTAGGTAACAATTTCGGATAATTTAAGATATTTATTTCGTTTTCCTTTTTTTTTACGCATCCAAGTTTAAAGCTAATATACTTGTAAAATATTTGATTTTCTAATAATCTCACAGTTTCGCATGACCGACGCATGAATAAAGTGATGAGACTCATGACAATGTCGATCTTTCATAGAATAGAAAAATATATTATGTGCATACAAGTAGAGCTTAAGCAGGGCTTTCAAGAGTGCTTATTTTACCGTGAACAGCCTATATACCTCAGGTTAGGAAGCTCAGTACTTTAAGTTTGGCGACTACAATTCTTGTCGCCGTCACGGTACACTGACGTCGCATGTATGTAAGAAAATGTAATAATCAAAATTTTCATAAAAATATAAAACCATTACGGGCGTCGCTGCTCTGCCCTCGAAAAAGTTCCCCTCAAATCCTTCCGATGGATCGGAAAGTGCCTTTTGGGAGATCGTTTTTGCAAGTGGGGGTATCGGTGCTTTTCGAGGGGGAAAAGGGGAATTTTCAGGGAAAAGAGAAATTTCTTGGAAAATTGGTTGATTTAAAGAAGAAAAAGGGAATTACCCGCCAGCCGACCGAATGACAGAGGATGTACAGCACCGAGCTCCGGTCTCAGTCCCCGTTGGCCTAGAATCGGGTATATCATACTACTAGTTTTCTAAGTTACAAATGACAATAACTATTTTAATTCAGTGGGAGAGGAATTGGGAACTGGACAGGCACTTTTCTATTAAAAATACATCTGAAAATACCCTTGGAAGTCGATCAGAGTAAAACCCACACGACCTCCTGAATGCGAGTTTGACACACAACCACCGGACCAAACCAGGTTGCTGGAATTATATAATATATATAATATATATTATATATTATATATATATGGGCTTGCGGGCAATCTGATGGCACCACAGGTATGATCCAGACTGTGTGGGACAACACCTTCTGTCATCTCTACAGGGTTGATTTGCGTCACCTTGGAGGAGACTCCTGATATAGCCTTTAAGACGTAGAGATATAACCAGTTCGTCCTCGATTTTTCCTCGTTTGATTTTTATAGCGGCCACATTACTGGTCTCGTAACTTCAAGAATATGTTAAAAACTTCTCCTGTTTCTTCCTGATCACAAGGGCTAGTACATTTCGAAACCTATAATTGTGCTCCGGAAATAATTAGGCTCTTTCTTAAAGCAAGTTGTACTGAACACTACGTCGGTTTTAGAATGAGGAAAATTGATATTTCATATAGGAATATAATAATTACTGCGTTAAAATTAAGTGCTGGATTCTCGGAAGTTTGGATATAAAATAATATTGTAAAGGCTGTACACAATAAAGTGAGCACTTTCGAAATCATCTTTAGAAAATAGTAGCTGCCCCTAACCGCTTATATTTCAACGAGCGCAATGAGTGCCATGTGTCCAGTAAAGTTGGTAACGATGGAGGGGGAAGCAGTTCCATATATTAACGTCGAAAAAAATGTCTCAGGTAACCATTTGTGGCAACTTAAATTATTTGTGTCGCTTTCTGAATGTTTTAATCCAATGACGTGTAAAAATGAACAGATTAGTGCAATATTTATTTTTCTAATAATTTCACAGTTTCGCTTGACCGACGCATGAATAAAGTTATGTGGCCCATGGCAATGTTAATTTAACATAAGACGGAAGAACACACGACGTGTAAACAAGTATATTTCAAGCAGGGCTTTTAAAAGAGCTCATTTTACCGTGAACACCCTATATCTGTGAATAGACATGTTTCACAGTGGAATAAATTGATTCAAATATGTGTAGAGCAATAAGTAATGTTATCACACAGCGCACGTTTATGTCACTATCTAAATTACAGTAAGCCAGAGCTCAGTAACTGTGACTCTGAAATGTTACTAAAACACCAGAGATGAAGGAAAAAATATCTACTTTTTATTTGGCTATATTCCTCCGAAACAGAAAGGAGCAAAAGGAAGGCACAAAATGAGATTATATCTTAAAACGCTTACGAAATAACGATAATCCACTAAAGCTAGAAATTTCGTCTCTCATTAATTCGTAAGTACGCATCTATTAAAAAACCGGGTGCTTTCAGAGGTATTTAACATGCTTATTTTTTATTTTCTTGAAGCTCTTCTAAATAATTTATTAAAAATATTATCAGTTAATGCAATTTTGTCGTTGATGAATTTTAACTTGTCACATTTTTGTTGGCATATAGGAATTTGCATGTACTTACGTCCTTAAAACACACAAAATCTGTTAAACTTAAAGCGTATAGGAAAATATTCACCACAATGCGTAAATTATACAAATTAATTTATAACCTCCTTCGATTTTCTCGTCGTGGCAAATATCACGTGAGGATTCATACTTCTGTTACTTAAAATTGTGCTGCTCATTATCTATAGCCAATCTCATATTCACTGACCCACTCCAAGAAAACGGGAGTAATAATAAGTAGTTGCAATAAAGTTGAGACGACTGAAGGATGCCACAGTTCTCGAATAAATCTGCTACCTGTTAACATGTTCTGAAGTGCACCAATGTCACAAAGTTAAGCATAATTAAAATATTAGAAAATTTTTATACAATGAAGTTACAGAGTTAACACAAACACCATACACAAAATATAGCAAATTAACCAAACGTTTATCTGGTATACAAAGGAGTAAAAACATTGAATTAAAATTTTATCGTTGCAAAGGCACGAGTGCAAAAATTACCAAAACTTGAACATCACTTTCTGAACACAAAAATGTGTTATATTCCGTTCACGGTAAAGTGAGCACTTTTGAAGCCCTAGTCACTTTTTTTCTGTGAGCCAATTTATATCCTTCCACCATTTGTTAACGTAAACCCTGCCTTGAGAGTAACAAACACAGTGTATACATTCACCACGCCAAAAACCACAAGTCCGAGGCCACAATGAATACTGGTAATTTTTTGACTAGGGTTCAAATCTCTTAAGTACAAAATATTTTAACTTTAATATAATTTGTTACACACGGTATAACACCCACATAACGAAAATTAGAGACATTTTCACTATCTCTTTTTATTTTAAACGGAAATACAGAAAACTAACTTGGAAATTAACGGAGAGGTTCCGTGAAATTTACGGAAAGTCCGTTTCTGAAAATCAATGTGTCCGTAATTTTACTGAGAGTTTACGTACACTTCTGGATAAATTTTTACCAGCACTTTTCCGTAAAATGAAGGATTTTTTTTTTTTTTAACAGTGTGGAAATTGTGAAGGATTGTCACATGCCCCTCACCATTCCCGTGAAAAATATTGAACTGTCATGAATGCATGCCGAAATTACCATACCTGGTGATGCCAAAGAAATGGGACCGTCATCGGAGCAGCGGGTGCTGCGTCCTTCTAGATAGCTGGTTGGTCAAGAACTTATACGAGCGGAGGACGCTTGGCAAAGCGACCCCCCCCCCCCCCCTTCTCCCATCCTCAATTACACTACACCCGCTCCAACTAATTAGAAGAAATAGAAACAGAAGAATTAAGTGCTTCGAGAACTCAGAAATTCTGTATAAATAAACTTTTATGGGGCTCATAAAGGCAGAGCGAACCAGACACAGGGAGCAGACATTTATAGGCTGTTCACGATAAAGTGAGCACTTTTTAAGGCCCATCCAAATTCCATTAACCTCTAATAAATACATCTTATTGCAGACTCAGGCATTAAATTTTGGTTTTGATGAAAGGTATACACTGTGTTTATTGGTCACATTGCAATGTTTATAATAAAAGCAGCAGGAAGATGAAAATTGGTTGAAAGGAAAAATTTATAAGGGCCTTAAAAAGTGCTCACTTTGCAGTGAACAGCCTATAAGGGGATTAACCCTCCATTTTAAATAGCTAAGGGGGAGGGGTGACGTAGTATACGAGAAAACTCAAAGATATGTTAACATTTTCTAACATATGTAACTTTCTATTATTGTGTGTTTTAACTGTTTCATTGGGGTTTTATGACATAATATGATAGTTTTTTTTCCCCTCCAGAATTTATGCAAGTGTATGTGACGACCCTGTTGGGCATGTATGCATTTTTGTAGGGTTACAGAGAAATATAGAAGTTTTTTAATAGGAGTTTTTCGGGGTTCTCCTTCATACACCACATTTTTCCTTTAAGATATTTGGTTTTTTGCACCGCCTCCTGACGGCTGTTTCTCTGCTATACATAAAAATAGAAAAGATTAAATTGAAAATTGAAAAAAAAAAAAAAAAATACTGAAGGGACTTCGGGACGTATCGCCTGTTTCATGCTTCGGAGGCAATATGTTGCAAACTTCCTTGGTGGAGGCTTAATGACGGGTTTACTACTAGTCATCCTGGTTAATCCCAGGTATGATCTATAAGGTTATAGTCTGGAAACCTCGCTGACCAGTCCATTCGGCGAATATCGCCACCTTAGAGAAATTAATCCACCACGTTGGCTCGATTACACACATGAAATATCTTCCATAAAAATTAAGTCTGGGCTGACTACGCCTCTAAAAAGTCGCACATGTCGTTGATGCGCGTCGTTTTTGCACCTCTGTGCAGCTCCATACTTCATTCGAACATAATATCTGCCTACGCCATTATTCAACGACAACGAAACGGATCCGTTTCCACTATGCTCGTGTGGCACACATTACTGGGCGTCTGACAGAGACCTGAGTCTCCAGTGCGCAATTCACCGAGAAACACCATTCCCAGAGATAGCTGTAAGCTCTGATAACAACTGCCATGCAGCCATATATCAGTCTTGTTGCGAAGTTATTCGCAGACACGACCTTGTACTGACCTTCGAGGAACATCATCGTCCGAGTCTCGGAACTTTCGCCAAAGCCTGGAAACCACACTTTGTGGAATATCCACGTTTGACGAGACTTCGATCTCTGTCTGGCCTGCTTCCTGACATGTTTGCACCATGTTCGTACTTCACAATGCCTACTTTAACACAAAATTTGCCTCCGAACGCAATGAGAACGCAATATGAAACGAGACACTTTTAGTCTGATACACTATTTCGTTTACCTTTCGTTCACGAGCCTAAAGACTGTTCACGATGAAGTGAGCACTTTTGAATCCAACCTTAGAAAGAAGTCACTGCCCCCACCTGCATTGTGTTTCAACGGTCACACTGAGTGGAATGCGGCCAGTAAAGTTGGTAACGATGGATGGGAAGTAGTTCCGACGCATGGATAAATTGATGAGGTCCACTACAATGTTAATTGTGTATAAGGCGGAGGAATACACAACGTTCATACAAGTAGATTTTAAGTAGCGCTTTCAAAAGGGCTCATTTTGCCGTGAATAGCCTATACAGTATTTGACGCTGACAGCGCTCATGCTTGTGCACTTGAGTGGAGTTACAATAATTGTTAATAATTATCGGCGACCGTGCAGTTGTCTTCTCAGTTTTTCTTGTTCCCTTGATATGCTTAGCTGTTGGACACTAGTGTGTCAAATTTGTACACCCTTGAACCAAATATAATCTCATTATAAGTTTTCGTGTTGCAAGGAATTTAAAAACATTGCTGTACAACTACAGCCATTATAATAACTTAAAAATATTTCACACCACTGGGTACACGAGAAATCACGCCTGATGTTTGAGATTAGAATTGAAGAAAAATATGAATGCAACAGAGGATGCGAGAATGAGCTGCAAATGTACGTCGTGGTGCTGTATCTCTCTCCCTCTCTCTATCTGCCTCGACCTCTTCCTCGCTTTGGAAAAGCACAGAGGACTCTATGGAGTCAAGAGTAGACGTGCGATTACTCGCTTGGCGAATTGAGACCCGACCTCGTACTCTGCGACAGAAATCCTAGCTGCAAACATTCAACTCTTCGCATGTAAAACTTAAGTACGCAGGGTAATAACCAAGGAAAGGTATTTTCATCTGTAGAAACGTGCCATAGGAAAACCTTGCTTTATACGAAGAGAAAAAAAAGCGCTAAAGACAAATGCTACTTCAGCTCATCTCTTTTAGCTACAACATTTATGACATCGTACTGAATTTCATTTATATTCACTGAACTTTAAAAAACATTTTTTTTTTTCGGTTGGCAGGTGCACAAAGGTAAAAAAGGCGCAGGAAGATATTTTTTTATGTTTATAGGTTTTTATTTTTTTCGCTAAAGTCTCTAGACCAGAACAAATTTCTCAAAAGCCTTCTAGTACAAGTGCTTATTTCCCACTAATTATATTGCGAATAAAAAAACATGGAGTGGTCGTTTAGGGAAAATACAGAACTTTAGTAATTTTACAATTAAATCTTCCAGATAGTGTATTGCAAGCGAAATAGAGCAAAATCTTCTTTCATTTGTAAAGTTCCAGTGATTACCTAGTCTCTTTTAAGGACCAAATTAATTTACTTTATCTATGGATCTCTCGTTCCCAGTATGAAAAACAACCTTTGAATTTTAATTAATTTTACGTTAGCGTCAAGCATTAGTTAAACTCATAGTACTCATTATTTGTTTATGAAAATGTCGATGAATAAAATTACTTCATGATTTAATATAATGTACCTGAAGTATACAGACATGCGTCGGTTGCTGGTTAATCAAGATATATATATATACATATATATATATATATATATATACATATATATATATATACATATATATATATATATATATATATATATATATATATATATATATATATATACACACACACACACACACATAAATACGACTTATGGTCTAAAGTGAATCTTCAGGCCTGTATACGTTTTTGAAGTTGGACTTGAAACAGCAGTTTATCACAAATATGTGATACCTTTTAAGACAGAACGTTGGGTTTCTAAATAAAGGTGTAGCGGAAGTAAGATATGTATACACCATAACACCTGTATGTCACTATCAACAAACTATGTCATGGAAATAAATACGGTTACTACCCATTTTTCGACCTAATCCCTGTGACTTACTTGAGTTTCAAGAGATGGAGTATTAAGCTAAATGTCAAAATTAACTTTACAAGTTATTCAGACAATCAGTGTTTCTTCTCCAGTATTTGTAATACAGGTCCAACTTCTAAGATATGCACCGCTCTTAGGATTCACTTCAAACCATAGGTCGTTTATATCTTTTCATCTTCTTTTTCCGTGATTAACCTGCAGTCGAATTTTGTAGCTCTAAATCTAGATATACCCTTCATATGTAAATGCTGTAACTATGTTATTATCGGCACATCCTTACTTGCAATGTAATATTTCAAGGAAATGTGTACTTCTGATAAGGAATGGAATAATAAATTACTGCGAAATTGTGACCTTAGATTTTTAATGATTTAATTCAGGATTGACCGAGTTTGAGAGAGAGATTAAAGTGGCCCTTATAAGCTGGTGTCTTTAGGGCCGACGGGGCTGAAACAAGGTAAAGATGGAACAACGGCTTCCAAGTCAGGGCCATCGTCACAGCAGTACCTAGACACACTCGGGATTTAACCTGCTTGATGGGCTTGGCAGGCAGGATTGATATACACTCAATGTATGAAGCAGCAATATAAGGGCTGAGCAGTAATAGAATGAAATATCGCAGCAAAAACGGTAGGCCGTGGAATAGGGGAGGGAAGTATCACGACAAATACACCGGCCCTATAAGGCGACGCCCGTCTTGTTTCTGTGGTTTGGCTCGGCTGGTGACCAAACACAGTTCTCCGTGGGGGAAGTGGAATGTATTCTGATTACTAATTATACTCAATTAACAGGAATAACTGGTAATTAATATCACCGTGCATCGATAATGTGATAACTGTCTAGCTAGCTGTTTGATATATAAATATTTTTTTTTTGGTTATTATATGTTATTTCTGTAAAAAGAATAAAACCAAAATTAACTGATCTCAATCGCATGTTAATATTAACATTACGCATCACATTTAAAGACATTAATAGAAATAACTATAGGCTGTTCACGGTAAAGTGAGCACATTTGACGCCTTAGTTACTTTTTTCACCATCAGCATCTCTTATCCTTACACCACTTTCATAAATAAATGTTGCCGTGTAAGCAGTAAACAAAGTGTATAATATTTCACTGGACTCGAAAGTTAACATGTAAGCCTAAAGCAAAATATATTATTTGACAATTTTCCAAATGAGAGGGCTTTCAAAGGTGTTCACTTTACCGCGAATAGCCAATAATTAACATATTTTTACGTTACGCATTTCTAACCTCTCCTACACTGTTCTCGACTACTGTATCAAGTGGGTACGCAGTGGCTAAGTGTGTGTGTGTGTGTGTGTGTGTGTGTGTATATATATATAAAATTGGGCCTTATTAGCTCATTGGATATAGAGATTCCAAGTGGGGCTGCAGTGGCTAAGTGGATAGAGCGATTCCAAGTGGGGCCTTAGTAGCTCAGTGGATAGAACTATTTAAGTGGGGCCACAGTGGCCAAGTGGATAGAGGAATATTGAGTTAATTTCACATCATTTCACTATCATCTACATATATCTATGCAATATTTTTTTCAGTCTTTGAATGATAAACAAACATGGTAATTGTTCTAGCCCCGTGACAATACAAAAAAAAAAGTAACGGCCTGGGTTCCCTAGTTGAGAAATGAACATGTGTAGGATTGAAAACATTTCTTATCATAGACTGGAAAAATTTATGGATGCTTAACCTTGTCAACTTTTATACAAATACAAAATTCCTTCTGCTGTATATTATTTAAAATTAATGAATTACCCTGACAAAGAAAAGAAACATTAAAACAAAATTGTTGATTAGAAATTATGTAGCAGATCACAAAATACAACATTGTATTTCAGCACTATATTTTTAACAGCAGATTTTCTCAGATTCTTTAGTGGCAAGGTGGAAAATATTTTATGGGGATTTTTAATAATATTTATTTAATCAATAGTTTTTAATAATACATATAATTAATAGCTCTAACATTATAAAATTAAAATGGCAATTTTTTAAATTAATA
This sequence comes from Dryococelus australis, assembly GCA_029891345.1. Lineage (NCBI taxonomy): Eukaryota > Metazoa > Arthropoda > Insecta > Phasmatodea > Phasmatidae > Dryococelus > Dryococelus australis. The sequence continues at coordinate 87,252,365 of CM057003.1, read as the reverse complement.
ACTTGTGTTGCTCTTAAAGTTTTTAAATGGAGGAATTAAAATCCGCGTAGTCCAGAAAAAGTGGTTTCTCATAATTATTTTCTTTCTAGTGTGTTACATGTGAAAAATACATTATACGAGAGTAAATAAATTGGAATGGGGCTAAATGTCTTTTAAAACGTATTTTGATACAATATTATGGTTTTCTATTAAAATTATTTAATTTCATTATACACATTTTTATACGCGACAAAGTTAAATATCTGGAATAGTAAAAATCACTTTAGCTAGAGGCTTTAACCAATGAAGCTCTTTAGTCTGTGAATTCTTGTTTGATAATAACATACCTACAACGTTATTAAAATTGAGCGTGTCGTTATTTTAATATTACAACATTTGCGATCATGCATTTTGTTCGATAACTTTCGCTAGATAAGTAAATACCATATTCAAACTAACAAAAAAATGTTTCTTCGAGGTAATGCTCTCAGGCACATTGATTCTCTTTAAAATTTCCTTTTTTTGTAAAATACAAGGACATTTAGTTTCACAGTAGTGCGTAAGGGTTGAGTAGGAAAACACGGAAGAATTGAAATCCGACACAGAATAGTACCAAGTAATTACAGAGATATTGTATTTAGAATATCAGTAGACTATCATTTCGTTCAGAAAACATTTCACCTAAATGTTAGCAAAACTGCCAATAATAATATAATATTCATATTCATTGTGTATTTCGTGTTCAATAATTTCTTTTAACGTAACTCTGGTTTCATACAGGAGTGAGGAAGCTCAGATTCCAACTAAAATTTCTCAGCATTATCCTTGAAAATATATACATAGCACGAGATATTTACTAACACCTTTTTTCATCTAAACCTGAAAATTCAAGTGAAATATCACCAGAAATGTTATGTCAATTATCACAAATCATCACAATGTGAAACGATGGCAAATACTCTTCAGCAGTTGGTTAGCGGCACCTACTTCTGGATCAAGATGCTCTGGGTCAGAAACCCAGGTAGGCCATGAATGCGAGCACAATTTTCAAAAGTAGACAAAGGTTAGTTGAGCTTGTCAATAATACCTCATATAAAGACGGAGAGTCCATTATATAAACGTAAATGTGCTCCAATAGCAAAAAGGTTTGCCTACGAAACCTACACAAATGAGATCATAACAACAAATAATATAATATTAAATTGCCCGAATTTAATATTGTAGTGAAGAATACTGGAATGAAATCATAGAAACAAATTAGTGAAAAATTTACTCATTCTCTCTGGATTTCGGGCTTATCTCCCTACAAGTTTTAAAAAAATTCCTGGACTGAGTATAGAAATATGTATATATTGGGCACTAGTGAAGATAGGTAATTCAGTACGTCAGTTAACTTGAGTTTCACGGCCTTCAGCGTAGGACCGCTGGTGTTTGTCCGTGGTAAGCATGAACACAGAGGCCTAGTGTAACATTCTGGATAATGAAATGCTCCCAACATTGTGGCCTTTTTACGGAATGGACCCATGTTGCTTCCAGGATGACAATGCCAGGTGCCATGTTTCAAGGGCTACTATGCAGTGGTACGCCGACAACAATGTTCGCCGATTGGACTGGCCCGCCGAGAGCCCCAACCTCAACCCTTGGGACGAATTGGATCGCCAGGTGAGGGCTCGTCAGGCGCGGCCAAAATCCATTGCTCAACTCGTGGAATGGTTGCAAGAGGAATGGCGACGAATCCCTGTGGATGTCCTGCACGCAATCGTACCACCAATGCGAACCGGGCTCGATTCCTAGCGGGTTCACCCCCGGAATTTCACATGTGGGAATCCTGCTGGACGATGCCACTAGTCGGCGGGTTTTCTCGCTGATCTCCTGTTTCCGCCTCCTTTGCATTCCGGCGCTGCTCCATACTCACTTTACTTCACCCTTATCGACTCTCAAGAACTCGATTTTAAGAGCCGCTCAAACCTCTCCACTACTATCATGCAGCGCTAACCTACGGCTGAGTGGAGTGGAAGCCAACACCTTTGCACACGGCCAAATACAGAGCATGCCGAGTTTAAAGATCGATAAAAAGAACATTTTTGAAGTTGCTTTTCGCACGGTAATGAGATTTTCCTCCAGTAAAAAGCGTACTTGTTGAAAATCTGCATGAAGAATAATTTACTCTTACGCGAGTTTAGAATGGGGTCAGAGATTCTGGGAAGGGTAGACCTTATGAAGGAACGCAGTTTGAAGTTGGAAATAAAATGTTTCGTTTTGCTCGCAGAGTTGCTGCAAAATGCAAAGCTACTCTTCAGCACTTACGAGAGATAGGGGAATGAAAGAAAGACAAAAGATTGGCGCCAAAGAGAACAGGAAAATAAATGTAACGCTTAAGAACTTAGAACCCTGCAAGAAAAATAAGAAGACTAGTACATAGCAAGCCAGGGAACTAATGAGAAAAATTAAAACAGCGAAGTTACTATTATCCCTATGCTTTTCTGTGATGTGATGCCAGTTATGTACTTCGGAAAGGGTAGCTGTAGGGTTTTAATGAAAAATAAATCATGTAATATTTTTATGGTTGCAGTCGAGCAAGATTTAAATATTTTCACGAATGGAATATCTCTATACGGTCTACTATAATGCAGAAATATTATGAAAAATACTTATGCGTTACACGTTGTAAAAATCCCACCAGTGTTGGTGTTTGAACTGTCCGTGTTCATACCAATTCAGTTCTATATATTTGTATTAGAATTTTGCTTGTTTCAGTGTGGTTTATGATTTGTATTAACTTACGTGTTAACAGTTCTCTTGTAAGTTTTCGTAATGGTCTATCAATTTAATAAAGTGGAGTTTGGTTGCTTCGTTTGATAACAGAAATGTAAGTTTTTAATTTTTCTCAAAGGAGATATTTTTTCTGATAGTTCCTGATTTATATATGTTACTGCGAGATGTTTCGTCGTAAATTTTCAGAACCTATATGTGTGCATATATATAAATACGTACATAAATATATATTCATATATTTATATATATGAAGGTAAGCCATATATTTGTCTGCCAGTGTAAATTTTGTTACAGCTCAGATGACACTTTCCCAAGTAACTGTGTGTTAGAAAATATTTTCTTTCAGGATTTGTTGGAAGAAGTGTTTATCAGCGAAGCTGAAAAAAATACTCGCAGCTCAGCTCATAGAAGAGTCTTCTTTTGAATAAATGTTCTTATATATATAAGACGTTAATAGTAAATTGTTTGCTAATATCAGTAGTTTGGTTGAAATTACTTGGATAAACCATTGTTGTTAGAGTAATTGCTTCTTTAATCGGAATATTCTGCTGAACTTAAGATAATGTACGCAGAAATTGTACACTCTGTATTAAGAATATAATTCATATTGTTCATTCATACTTGTCTTTTTCTCTACTGCACAAAACTGCTCCTTCACTGTCCTAAATTGTGTGTCAACTTGTGGGGAACAGGATTTCCTGCAATAAAATACATAGCGACATGCTGATGCATCGGTGAGAAATTTTCTATTCACTCACTGAAATACGCCTCCTCGCCGTAAAAAACAAGCCAAGAAATGTATTTCGTCCGGTATTATTAATTTTTGTGTTTGTAATAACGTAGAGAAATTAAATCCGCTACAGTTTGTAACCCCAGGAACTTTTCTCTTTCCGAGCCAGGAGTTCAGCCCCTGCCCCGATCACGAACAGCAGCTTCCGTCATCTTCCCATTCTCTATTTCCCTTCCCTTCTATCTCATTTTGTTTGCCTCGGGCGAGAAGAAATTACTACGTACTCGTCTCATCTCTCAGGAAACCACCATTTTATTATACGAGAGGAAGAGTTTTCCTATTCTTGGAACAATTTTTCTTTCTTTGTCGTCGTTTATCCACCTGTGGGAGCAACATTATCTCGCTGAAAAGAAATTTCTGTACGCAGTCCGGAAATGGTACTGCAATCTTCTGCTTATTTATTTCTGAAAGTAGAGAAAGTAATGAATTATGCGTGTAAAGGCATTGTAATGTCTGTTATGGAGAAACATTTTCAAAAAAAAGTATTTTTTTTACGCCCGTGACGTCGTTCGGCCACTGGCTTCTATTTACAGTAGGGAATTAATTTGAATGATATATTTGCATCAGCTACGACTACATCCGTTCTGAAATTGAAACGTGGAAATTCTCTGGACTTCTTTTTTTTGTTTTAACGAGTTGGAATGATTCGATCAACGGTTCATTAGGAGATCAAACGGTCGAGGTAATTAAAACACAGCGACAGCTAGATTAAAACAACGGTAAAAGGAGAGGTAAATGGAATGCATATTTAAAGCTGAAATGGAATTTATAAACAAAAAAAAAGTTTCCACGCAGAGAAAAATCTGCACTTGACATTTTTAATGCCAACATAGTGAGAAACATATTTCACGGGATACATATTTCCGTGAAATGGTAAATACGAAATTAACAAACATGGCAGTATACAGTTATTACTAAGAATAATTAAAATCCTGAAACATTGAACGGAAATCACAGAATAAATAGATCAAGTAAAATAAAAACATATTCAAACACGTTTTACGTAGAAACATTTAGCTTCATCAAACATTTACGGGCAAATATACTTCAGCAAATTAATCGTAACTGTTATACCAGGCCTTCGAAACAGCGTTTTCATTGCTGCATGGATAGATATGTTAGCTTCTATGATCAGTTTAACAACATTTATAATAAAGATATTTTTTTAAAATCCGGTTTACAGTTTACCTGATAAAGCTCTCGGCTGGGTTCCGAAATAGTAATCTGTAAAATTCAAATGACTTCTGTTATCTTTGCTTACAATGAGCAGTCTTAAAACAAGCAAGTTATGTTTTATTTTCAATAAAGAAGTGAAACCTCACTTCAGCCATGCTTTCGTAATGACAGTGAAAACTCTCATAATTACGTATATGTGATACATATTTGTCAATAACAATGTACTGTACTAGTTCCGTTGATTGGGTTAGGCATGTACCATGACTGACAATCTACTAGAGTATAACAGGCTAGCTTCCGTGTTTCAGTGTGGCTATAAAGTAACAATAATGACAACTTACTGCATATGTGACAGACGTACATAATGTTACTTACAGATTTGGCAAACGTGCATGTTGTTTTATTTTTGAAAATATTTTTAAAAATCTATACTACATAAAATTGAAGAATCTGTTTGTGATTTTCGAATTTTTCATGTTTATTTATTTTTTCATATAGTATAATTGATAACTAAGCCATACCTAATGTTATTTTTTCTTGTGTCTGTTTGTGTCCGAACGGATGTAACTCAAAAACCACTCAACGTATTGACATCAAATTTACACAGTATATAGATAATAACCCCAGTACTAACTTACTCTTTGTTTCATCTAGATATCTCAAACGGTTTTGGAAAAAATGATGATCAGGAATGTAAATAGGTACTGGATTAAGTTTTTCTTAGTATTACTGTATAAGAAAACATCGTTAAAAAAAATCTTCATTTCTCCTTTCGTTTTTGTTCACGGGCTGTAAACCTTTCCTTCCAAAAAGCCGTAGTGGCCCAGTGGTTAGAGTTATTCCAAGTGCGGCCACAATGACCTAGTGGAGATATATATTATATATATATAAAGTGGTGCCGCAGTAGCTAGAGCACAGAATAAGGGGGCCGCAGAAGCTCAGAGGCTAGAGAACCCAGCGATTACCCAGGACACCTCAAATATACAACTACAAATACTAAATAAAAAAAAGTATCTTTCAAAAACAGGGTTAGATGAGGAAAGAGATATAGAGTATGCATGAAACGTAGTCATGAAGCAGAAGAATAAATATACTGCCAGAAAAAGAACCTGTTTTATGTTGCACAAGGTCAATCTACACTACCAAATAGAAACATGAGTAAATTTCATATTTATTTTTAATAGAGCAATGTTCTTTCTTTTGGAAAAACACACAAAGATCCAAATGGTCTCATAAATAATTTGTTTACAAATTTTTAGAAAGCCGATAATCCTTACACAATATTTCATAGAAAAATATTTATATTAGTACATCTATAAAATCTTGTCCCACAAGGACTCTTTTAATCAAGTCTTTTATTTGGTTAACTTACAAGAATGATTAAAACATACACCATATTATCACTAGAATAAAACCTAGGTGTTGAGCCAAATGGTATTCAAAACTAGACTAACATATGCGCGCACCTGTGCATTCCATGAATTACTCCAAAGTTCTGGTAAAACTTTCACAAAATTCCTTAAAATAAATAATTCGTGACTTATCCAGTATTTCCTCTTAAAAAAAAAAAAAAAATTCGCCTGGCCATAACTTTGAAAAGCCACTTAAAATTTTAGCTCTTACTTCTTTTAAACAACAAACACAAAAAGTTTATGTCTCTCAACCTGGCCACCTAAGATTTTCATGGCCATTGACAGGTATTTTAAGGAAATTATTTCTTACTTCAGTTGTGATATCAATTATTCAAAAATGTAAATCCACAACTATTGCAAAACTAAACTGGGAAAAATCTCTGGCTTCTAAGCCCTGACAGAGGCCAATATAATCTTCCCGAAGAGCCCATTTCCAAAATGGTGTGCAAAACTACACAATGAATGAAGTTATTCCATCAGCCCAAAAACGGCGGAGAACTGACAACATATAAAGTATCATCTTCAGGAAAATTTAAATTATTTTTAACAAAAAAAATAATAAGGTTCCACCTCTAACATTTACTAATAAATGTCATTAAAAATTAATAAGCGATTCCTTATTAAGCTATGCAGAAATACTTAAACTAATCATTTTATATATCACAGAAATATCCTGACTGTAACTGAAAACTTAGAGCATCAAAATGACGTTCCTGCATCTCCTGAAGGGTTTTACATCTTTAACAACCATTGATCAAACTGAATACCTGACCTGTCATCTATGGAAGACTTCCCTCGCATCCAAGCATCTGACACCGATGCCAGGTTTTAACAGCGTTTAAAAACAAAATAGGAGTATTGCCTCGCTTTAGGGGTAGCTACAATCACCAACCAATAGCGAGCCACTGTCGCAAATCAATTCACCCGATTGAGCCCTATAGGGGTTACCAGAATTCATAAACATTTAAGAACAATCCAGTGCATATTCTCTGTGACATCACTTTTGTTACATTCTAACTAGCCATTCACAACTGCGCGCGCTAGGCACGTCTTTCTGTCGCACTTCGGGGAAGGAACACTGCTGAACTCTGGTGACGGCGGCTTCAACTCCAGCCAGCTGAGCTGCGCCCGGCCTTATTAGTGTAATGAATGGACCTTGTCTCCATCTTGTTTTCTGGGCATTATAATGTAGGATAGCCGGCCTGCGGATCCTCCGTGCAATATCTGTGATTTTAAGTGTTTAATTATTCCATCGACGGTGAAGATATTACTCATGATTACTATAGCCGACGCAGTGAGCAGATACTCCAATAAGAGGGCCAACGAGCAAGTAAGGTGTAATAATTACTGAAATACTGTGAATGTATTTTCCATCGCTTGTACTTAATTTTCTGGTGCTCCAGACTGAATTAGTTTCGTATATCCAGGCAAATAAATGAGTTAATCTATCAAGTAACTTTATATTTTGTGAGAGATTTGAGATTGCGCTCAGAACTGTATTTTTTTATTGAAGAACACTATTTTCTTGGCAGTATAAACCTGATAACTTAGGGGAATTGACACTTTGTAATAGACTAAGAGGTGAACGTAATTTTTGATGCTGCTGAATATCTCACTACAGTATGAGTTTGAAGTTTTTTTTTTTATGCAAGTTAAGGGTTTTCCAATAAAAAGTTTCACTCCACCAATAGACCACCTTTTTATTGGTAGATTTGACTGTAGCTTGTTCATTCATACTATGTTTCTTTAGTCTCAGTGTTCTGTTAGTGTTCTTTATGTATGTTATTGTCTAAAGAGGGGGAAGTTTTCCCATATATATATATATATATATATATATATATATATATATATATATATATATATATATATATATATATATATATATATATATATATACACACACATACGTAGGAGTCCACTTGTATGCAATATGCTTTGGTAAGTGACCCATTAATTGAAATATCATATGTTGGTAGTGTGTCATAATTGTGATAATCTACATATCTTCCAGTGTTTGCATGTTCCCTGTACTTCCTGAGATATTTCAATGTGATACGAATGTAACGCCTTAAAGACTACAGCAAAGATGTCCTTTTACCAACACTGACAATTCTAACAACGAATAAAATATCTGAGTGTGATATTATACCACGAAAGCAAATGCAGTTACGTTACTGTGCTATAGTTATAGGTGGTTGGCGATAAAGTTAGTATTCTTGAAATCAACTTATTAAAAATTTCACTGCCCGTAAATGCATATATTTTAATCTAAACAATGACCGCAATACTCTCTGGAAAGTTGGCAGCGAACTACGAGAACTAGTCTCATGTAAAGTTACAAATTGTTGCCACCGAAAAATCAGTTTCTTTTTGCCTTAAGAATAAAATGTGGTGTGATTCTAGCACACATATGTTTCTAACTCTTTCACAGCATCTCCTGGCTGCGCAACGTTCAAGTTAGCTGGGTTCATTGTTTTGTTTTAGTATTTTTTTTCCCCGATCCGCTCTCATGTGTCAACCAAATAGCCGTTTACGACTAACGTGATTTAAAATGTTTGTATATTCTGAAATTATTTGTTTACATAATAAATGAAATATTTTTATACATGTCCTGAGTGGAGTGTCATTGTTTGTTCTTGATTTCAGCTGTATTCCCAAGTAGCTTATATTTTTCAGAAATTATTGGAATTTCACTTAATATGTCGACCCGGAAAAATTACTGGTTCATGCAATTGAAGTCAGAATAAAGTTTAAACCTCGAATAAACTTGAAGACATTTCGGATACGTGTGTGTTGTTATATTTGCAAAATGTATTGCAGTAGTAGGAAAATGTAGGTTGACGCCGTTGACGGCCAAGGTCACGGGTCACAAGACCGTAGGAGTCAACCGTCCGCCATGTTGTAATTTCCCTTTCTTCCCTTTTTCCTTCAAAATTTCCCTTTATTCCACAAAATCGACGGAATTTTCCTAACATTTAACCTTTTTCCATAAAAATTTTCATCTATCCCTAAAAAAACCCTTAGAAATTCCCATTTTTCCCAGAGCAGGAAACCGGGATCAGTGACTCCGAGCCTTTGGCCTTGACCTTTGAACCAAAAAAAAAAAAAAAATCAAAAAAACACAGAAAAATCCCCAAAATTGTATGAATTAAAATTATTAAAAACTATAAAACAATTATTAAAATATCATTTTAAAAACTTAACTTTCCGAGGGTCGCTCCTCACCAATACACATTCCACCACTTTAGTACGTGGAACCGACGACTATCTTGGTAGGCGACCGCCATCTTGGTATGCGACCGCAATCTCGAGGGTACCACCATCTTGGTAGGCGACTATCATGTTGGTAGACGCCACCCATCCACTATATTGATTGCCGGTGACCTAGACCTTGACAACATAACTTTGAATGACAATAAAAACAAACACTACAGACAAATTCTCATAAAAGTCAGCAAGGATGATACATTACAGACAACTACCACCATATTAGATGCAGAAGACTATCTCGATCTGCAGTACCTATAGGGTAGCAGGCCCTCATCCAGATGTTTCACTAATTCCGCCGAGTGTCCTAATTCCCAGAATATTATTGCGCCTCCTGTATGTATGTCGGTTCCTCAGCAGGGGGAGGAGGAGGGCTGTGACATCAGGTAGGTCTCGCCGCTGGCAATCATTCCTGGGCTTCGCCAGGATTAGGAGGGGGGGGGGGTACACCGAGGCGGCGAGCGCGTCCGTCTTGTGGATGAGAGGGACGAGGTGGGTCACCCCAGGCATCACGTAACAGGAGTGGCGGCTGGTGCCAGGTGTAGCCTGTAATACTGCCCCCTCCTCAAGTTTGTTCCTCCCGAACAGATTCTTCAACATCTGGACCTTCATGGAGTGCCAGTCGGTCAATGTGCACAACTTTAGACTTTTCTTTCCAGGAGTCTCGGCGACAGATCTGGAAGGAAGTGTCACTTACTCGCTTCAAAGTTTGATAAGGGCCTTCCCATCATCGTTGGCATTGAGATGTGTTTCCCGAAGGCGTTTTCTTTCATACAGCTACACTAGCCATCCTTCCTTGAATGTCTAATCTGCTACTCTCGGACAACCTCGAGCTTCCTCTTGATGCCACTAGACACTAGGATATGCTCGTATCCTGGCCCCTGACTGTCTTCCTTCTCCTGAAGATGCATAGGTCCTATGTGCAGCTCCATGTGTAAACTGAACTCTCTCGTTTCCTCGCCTGCATTAACTGCGGGGTGACTTCTTACATGGCCCGACTACAGTATCCTTGTTCTTCTTACCATCATATAGCGATCTTTCTCTTTTCCCTCAGGTAGGATGTTGCCAGTTGTTTCGATAGGCCTGTGATTTGGACAGGCCTGTGATTTGGATAGGCATTACTGCGGTTGTCAGTTGCAATTGTTCGTGAAGCTGTTCCTTGACCGATTCCTCGATGACTAGCCTCGCGTTCAACCCCTGGACACCATGCTCGTAAGTGTTCCTTCTTTCCACATTTACAACATTCCCGACGCTAAGGTGGACATAAATTAGGTTTCCTAGCACAGACTCTGGCAGCAATGTCTTTCATTGTGGTCTCCAACTTTCTCAAGACATCCAGGATGCTATCACCGTCGTCGCATTGCACGGGGTAGCTGCCTGTACTGCATGCTGTAACGTTCGCTCCTGCTTCACTGACTCTTCATCCAATGCTCGGTCCAGGGCATACTGCATGCTGTGTGGCAATGCTTTAACTTACGGCTCAGCGCACATCTGTATCTGCAATAGCATCCACGAAAAAATCGATTGCGATGACGTCTCGTGCCTGCTCCGAGAACCCCTCTAGAGACAGGTGTGTCAGCCTCACGATGTCCTGCCACAGCTCCTGCAGTGGTTCCATTGTTGTTGGATGCGGCTTCGCAGTTGGACATGGTAATCGTGTCGCTGTTATCGGTAACCGAATCGAAGCTCCAAAGTCGATACCAATGTGGAGTATTTTATTCGATGTCATTCTGGCAGCGACCACAGTATGGTCAATGCAAGTCCCTTCAGTACAGCCGCCAGGTAGTACACCCGCTGCTCTTCCGTCCAGCCATTCAGGGAGGCAACGATCTCGTAATTGGTGCCGGTATACGAGTCAAGGTGTCTGTCCATCGTAGGGCGCAGGCTTCATTGTGACGCCGCCTTTACCACTCCTGGCTGTGGCGTATCCGCACTTACAAACTGCTGGCCTTCCCCTGAGATGGCTGTATTGGCGGCGACCACTACCTTCTACTCGCTGTCTCCATTCTCTGGCTCGGCGGTGGTCTACCTCAGCTCCTCCTCAGACACCGCACGTCTTCTTCCTTGCTGCTGCAGGAATTCCTGCCATTCACTTTAGACGGCGCTCACTTCCTGTTTCACCTTTCCCTCGACACTGTCCATCCTTTAATTCACACTGTCCATTCTCTCGCTCACACTGTCGATCTTCTTGTCCCCACAGTCTATTTCACTGTTCACTAACTCGCTTACACCTTCTATCTTTCAGTCTACATTCTCATTACTGTATTTTCTAATCCAGTTTGTCGACTACCTCGCTAACACTGTCTATTTTTCTATCTACATTTTCGTTTACACTCTATTTTTACAAGCTTTTTCTGTTTACCAGTTCACAAACACTGCTAACATATTCATTAACACTACTAACTTGAATATTTACATTTTCATTAACGCCACTGACAGATTCCCTAACACTTCTAATCTGACGATTTATATTACTTATTTCACCACTCAGTCGTACGATCAAGGGACGAAGTGCTTCCATGTCTACCGGCATTTTTCTAGTTATCATTCACAAATTTATTAATAATTCCCTGGCCAATAACTATTATATTTACAAAGTTACCCTGCTCGTTAACAACCCACTGTAATAATAATTAAAACTATTTTATAATTTTATTTTTATAAAATACTTCCATCCCACTTCTGACACCGGAGTTACAATTTCGCTCTCGACGGTCAATGGGCTAGACCAGGCTCGTTCAGTGATGGAGGTAGTAATTAAATAAAAGAGTTATTGATATTATTCTCATTTTATTTACAATAACTACAAACAAAACTCTCTGCGCTCAACATCTCACTATAGCTTGATATCACTTACCGTTTACATTTGATAATTTTAATTAATACAATTTATAATTACTCCAAAGAAATCAATGAAATTGAATAATTAAAATCAGCCCCAGTAAGCAGTGCATCAAAACATATTCAATTATTCTATAAATTATGTGTTCATATCTGACAGTTCCAATATTTACAACATAATACGTATTACATGTCCATTGAGGCCCACTTCAGTTTAGTCCGTGCCCCGCCAGTCTGCCAAGTTCTAGAGTTCTCCGAGCGCCCTCGCGCACAGTAGCCTTCACTCGTCGGATTTCACGCCCTCTCGTCCATTCACACCCAAAAACTCCGCCCGCCGCCGCCTCCTAATCTCTTGGCATCGTCCATTCTCTTCGCCGATGTCCCGGTTACCGCACTCAACTATAAGGCTTCTACCAATACTCCTGGCCACTGGATCGCTGCAGCATTTATAGGGTCGTATGCCATCATCCAGAATTTTCGCTAATTCCCTAGTTGCCTCAAGTATCTTAATTCCCAGAATATTCTTGCGCCTCATGTATGTCTGTCGGCTCCTCAGCAGGGAGTGGAGGAGGGGCTGTGATGCAAGCAGGTCTCGCCGCTGGCAATCATTCTTGGGCTTCCTGGCGGAAGGGGGGGGGGGGACAGCGAGGCGGCGAGCGCGTCTGACGAGGGGAGGGACGAGGTGAGTTTATTTGCGAATAAATAATACATTTTAATTAATATATAGCGTTATTCAGTATAGATTACGATGTAATAATCATAGCTCTTATTACACACGTAGACATAATTATCTCTCCTCGTTGTATGTTCTTGGAAATTAAAAGCCTTAGTCGGTCATATTAAATTGTTCAATTTACTGTGACGGTTTTTGTCAGCGGGGTATGCTATATTCATTGACATATTTCAGTAAGCAGCGCTGACAGAGTGGCAACGTTTGTGCACTAATTTAGGCCTACTACTTCAAGCTGACATATAAAAGTGCAAAACGTCACTATACTAAACCAGCTCAGTGGTATTACTAGATTGTGACTTCCTCTTAAACTACCTATTTAACTTTTTATCTCGTGTATACACTCATGATAATGTGAAACAACGGTGATTATGTAATTTTTGGAATGGAATATTGAATGTATAGAACTAAAATACATATTATTACACTTTATTTAAGAATGATGCCTTATATGGTCATGGTCTAATAAATTTACTGCTGCTTTTTAAAAGTTCGTGATTTCATCGCAAAACACGTTCGTCAATGCCATCAGACAAGAATAGAAATAATAATAATAAACATTAAACTGTGCAGTTATTTCACAGAAATAAACGCGCGATTTAAAAATTATACATAAAAATTTTTAACCAACAGGAAAATAGTACACTTACAAAGCTTGTAAATAGATATTTCTCTGAAATCGGGTAAACAATACTACAACTGTGAGCGAAGGCTAACAAATTCGAAAAGATGTCTCTGGAAAGCTTCCGGGTTAAAAAAAAAAATCCTTACAGATTACTTTGTTTTGTTTGAAGGGTTAACGGAAACTCTCATCGACGACGTCAGCACTTGGCAGACTATACTCTTCGCCGATTAAATTCTCTCGTAAAACTTGCCTCTCTCAAGTTGAAATGAGATGGCAGCGGCCCCGCGGGTTTTGTCTTCGTGAATTTTTATTTTTTTGATTTTTTTTTCGGAGCCGGTACCTGTTTGCTGTGTGTCGGAGGAGGGTTGTGGCAGTTAGGGGTGGTAGGCGGGGGTTGAAGGGTGGGTTAAGGGGTGAGTGGATGCGAGAAGACAGCAGAACCCGGTGGAGCAAGAGCGAACGAGGAGGCTTTAAGACTTCCTCGCTGATTGCCAACAAACCTCGGGGGCAGCCGGCCAAACAAGGAGAGCAAAATTTGAAGAAGGCTTTGCCAGGGGATTCGGCGGCAGCGGATACGGCAGGAATGCAAATGATACGACTTAATGCAATGAGTTTCCGAAATTAGATTCTCTTTCCCCTTTTACTTTGCCTCCCTTTCTCTTTTAGGGCTGAACCAATACTTCACAGAGACCTGCCATCCCTCCGCCCCCCTCCCCAACGCCCACACGTCGAGGCCATTCGCCCGGATCGACACGGAATATTTCAAAGAGTTTTTTCTTGGAATTTGTCATTCCAAAGTTAATCAAACAAAATTAGCTTTCACTTTCTTTGCATCTGATCTTACAGGTCATAATATTCATCGTACAAAAACAATTAGTAAAACATTTAATTTTTCATTACATTTGGTAAAAAAAAGTGCTAAAATGCCATGAACGAATAATTTGCATGATGCTGTTATAAACTGTATAGCAGCATCTCTGACCATTAACCTGCAAGGCTCACATACTGCCTAATTATCAGATTATACAACTACAGTTGATCGCTGCTTACAGTAATCATAGGTTGTAGATTTCTTCAATATTTATTGAAAACATTTCCTTTGAAAATTTTATTTTAGTGTAGAAGTTAAAGCATGCATTTCGTGGTAGCGAATGGCTGTCTGTCAGGCTTTGTAAGAAATAATATGTAAGAAATATGATTAAAATGCTGTGGACGCTGCACAGTAGCGTATGAGTAGAGACGAATCATTCAGAAGGATCTTGACGAAAGTGTTATATCACAAGTAAAATAATGTACAAATATTTTACCGACAAATAAGTTTGTTAACGGATGTACAAAAAAGAATGACATTCACGCATTTATGTAATCTGCTTGCAGTGATATTCAAATATAGTATACCACCAAGTAATATTACTTAAAATCAGAATTCATATTCAAGCGTACCACACTACGAGTATTGGAGGTTCTTTAGAGTGTATATTCTTCTTCCTCATGAAATTCTCTATAGTACCACATCGTGGGCTAGAACTATGTAAATATAAATGGTATGTACCGTACCACACAGCCACGTGTTATATATATTTAAGTAATTCGTGATCTGATATCTTACATGAAATATCGAAGTTCCAGTAGAGCATAATATCAGGTTGCGGACCGACGAGGTATTCCACATTCCAGGATGTACTTCCCCAAGAGTGTATCGAGAACATATGGCTTCCTCCTGGAAAGTGTTGTGCATCACACTGAACAGCCAAGTGACCGCTGACATCTGGAGAGAATTTTCGGCAATAATAGACAAGTTACAATGACTGAAACTACACCCACACATCCAATGTAGGAGGTAAAGAATTTATGTCCAGTAGTTAGTAAAGCCGTGTTTAGCTTCGATAATATGACCTAGAAGTCCAGCTGGAGTGACCCATGTTAACTCAATGACACGAAAAACAGCACCTCACCTGGACTTTTCACGTCCCTGGAAGTCTGGAAAAATGCAGCCCGATCCGACGAGCCATATTTTCAGTGGTTTCGAGAAGATAGTTGGGTTCGGGTTGGATGAAGACCTCACAGTGCTATTTAACCCAGCTGTCAACAAGGCTTTAGTCTGGCTTGGGGAATACTCACGTGGAATACGATTGGTCCGTGACTGTGATTGACTAGTGAGAGACACGTTGCCCCTCTTTGTCTTCCTTGCAGAATAAAAGAGCTTCGTGTATTTCCAAAAATGTGAAATTCTCCAGTAGGGTAATGTACCGTCTCTTCGGGCCAATACTGCTTAGAATTTTTCCAGGAGCACTCTGGAGTGTATCGCCATTTGGTGGGACCACCATATTCGCCCACGTGGACCCAATGGGTCATTAATGGGACGTTCTCAAGAGGTTCATTCACGCTCAAGGTCGTATACCTGCAAATATCATAGAGCTGTGGGAAATAATCCAGACGGCAAGGGTTACACCTATCCAGGTATTTTCCGTTCACTTGCGATATCGATTTCACGTCGAGTTACTGCACTTTGTCGGGTTGGAGGATGTCTACATGAACTAGAAACGTGTTCCATTAATTTTGGCATTTTACTGTACATTCTCACTTGTATTTTCCTTTACTCTACGTTAGTTATATTTCGTTGTTCTATCCGTAGTCTGATTGTAATAATCTTGCTCGGTAATCTCGAAAACGGTCCACATATTAAATGTATAAGAGAAGCAACATTTCCGTTTAGTCTACAGGCTTGTAAACTGTTCATTTCACTATTTAAAAACATACCTAATGAGTTAAAAACATATGTAATAAAGTATTTGCTTTCCTATTTACAACCTGCCCGATGCCTGAGCAGTGTGACTTAAAACATGCCACAGAAGATGTATTCAAACCCATTGTTTAACCACAGAATAAAGATGAACACAAATATTACCCTGCTGCACATTCCGAAATGTCGGCACAACTGGCAAACCTTTTTATTCGAAATATGGAGCCTATCTTTCTTTTTTTCAACGTCCACACTTTTACAAAAAAAACCTTAATCGAATACATTTTAATTGCATTGAAACACTTGTAACATTTGGCGTTCAAAATTTTGAAGAGGACTTTCTTGCGTTAAAAATGTGCAAACTACGAGTTCATACTACGTGGTTCTGAAATTTATAGCAAAAATGACATCCAATATTTAGAATGAGATATTAGTTACTATGCAACTGACATAAGCCCCCCTACCCTATACGACGATGACACGTGCTAGTATTTGAAATTGTTTTTTGTCCGGACTGTGGTGTGGGCAAGTCTGGTTTGTAAAAAAAAATCGAGTATTTCCCCAAACACCGAAGCTTGGAGCTCATTACCCCACCTCACAGAGCGAAAGGAGAAAAAATAAAAATGAAATGTGTGTTCGTTTCCTTCTTTTAAGAGCAGGGTCGGTATGGATGAGATTACAGCACAGCGCCAAACGAAGCCCGTTGTCCTACCGGGCGTTACACTTGTCATCGATTGTCTGCCTTATGGGTGAGGTGAAACTAGTTTCGGTCTCAGGGGACACAGGAGAACCCCGAAAATACCCATCAGCCAACGGTGAGATCCGCCACGTTTCTCACATGCAAAAACTGGGAGATGACACGCTGGGAGTAGTTCGATTCCCGGTTTGTTCATGCTATTTTAGATTTCCTACAAGTTTAAGTTTTCCTGGCCAAGACCTATTTCTTACCTGTTCCTGCTTGTCCAATCAACTTGTTATGTCTGTGAGGACCTCGCTGTCAAAGAGAGGTTAAGCCCAACTTACCTACCTACCTACCTACCCAATCCTCTCCCTAGTAAAAAGAAAAACTATTACTAAATTAAAATATAAATTTTCGTGTTTTTTCTTTAAGCGTGCAGCAATTGCTAGACGTTTATTCCGTCGAGTAATAATGATAACTGAATAATAGGTCACAGTTATGGCACTCAATTCCCGGCTGGGCCAAAGTGGGAAAAATGTCCACCCTGCCACAAGGATTGATGTTTTGTTGCCATGTACCCAGCGAACTGCGGAAGGCAATGGCTAACCATTGCGGAATCTGTGCCATTCGGAAACCCTAGACGCACCGCCGATTTCACTTGCATACACGTGCCGAAGACCTCAGAGCTGAAACTCCCGCTTTACATTACCTCATCGCAAGACATGCAATGTTCAAATGAACCCGGGAAATTTAAGGTTGTTACGCCCCTTTAGGGCGTAGCAGGACTAAAGGAAGGAAATGAGAAGGACGTACACCATTAATAAAAATCAAGAAAATCATGGACACAAAAATTCCAACATCAATACAAATATATTGAAGTGCATTTATAAATTATCACCAAGAACAACAAATTTGCAACTTGATTCGAAAAATAAAAATTGCATATGTAAATTTCTGTTGCTTGCTACCAATCTGTGAACTAGGGGAAGGAGAGAACACACATGTACTGGAATAAACAGAAAAACAACAATATTAATTTATCCTGAGAAATCCCCCAACCTGAATAAACACTTGTGAAATCCCATTAAAAAAGGTAAAATGATTCCCCGAGTAAAGCAAGCACCATTACAACTTTAAAAGTAAAAGTATACCTGATGTTTCGTTAAGAAGTACAACATGGAATACTAACTCCAAGAATACCATTGGGAAGGAGCAAAAACCCTAATTACACTTAACCATGGGCATACAGGAATGCCATTAAATATTCACTCTGCTCCTTAACATTAAAATCTTTTTGGTAAATCGTAGTCCAGGAAACCATTCCTACAACACGCCAAAAAAAGAAAAGGAAGAATCCGCCTCTTACAAACATTCCCATAAAATACCATATTTAAAATTCACGCAATCAAAACAGTGAAGAAACACTTCGCTACAAAAATCCATGTACACAAAAATCGCTGAAAAAAACGCTACTAAAAAGGATACTCTAACCCCGGCATTTACAATAACTACTTGCATTGCAATACTTAACTAGTGCACTCATTCTACCCGAAAATGCGTCTAGCATGCTGAAGACCCGTAGTACGAAGTGTCGTAGACATGATCTATAGTCGGCCAGCCCCCGCTACTCGAAGAGGAGCACTGCAGACTTGCTCGGGCTGGGGACGAACATTTACACGCGAAAACGCGGCTCGGGATGGTTAAGGGGGTGGCGGGAATAGCGGAGAGGCGTATGGAAGGTGCCAGAATGTGCGAGGCTGAACTCGTTGCCAGTAGTAGACACCAGACAGCGTTCTGCCGCGTCAGAAGCGCATCGCGCCTCTCTTCAGTATAGCTCAGCGCCTGGAAGCGTTCAGATGTCCGCCACCTCCCTGGGGGAGGGCCGTGGGAGCGAAGATAAACAAAGTAACTTTTTCTGCCGCACAAATCTTGCCTCTTTAAATAGTAATCCCTCTTTAAAGAACAACAGTATATTAAGCTGGGCTACAAATACAGACGTGGCTAATAACCAAGCAGACTTGCAAACCAAGTTCATTAACGTCATGTAGTTCTGTAAACACACCAACCCCATAAAAGCGGCATTGAATTGTGCTCCAAGAAATTGCAAGCATCACACATTTCACCAATTAGCGGGACGAAAAATAAATCGTTCAGGCAGGACAGTCTTTGGCAGGAAAGAAGTACTCCCATAAAATTGCTTGAGTTTGATAATTGACACGCGTGTCAGACTTGAAGCAGGGCCTCAAGGCAACGGAAAGATAGAAAAGATACGTCAGGACCGAATGAACCAATCATTCTGTTAACAAAACCACTGTGCTGTAGTATTTGGATGTAGAAAATTAATCAAATGAAATAATCACTTGAAGTGATAATATTTATGTGACTTTGAAAAAGTGAGTGACTGATATAAATTACGTTATAAGCTTATGCGTACCTTTATGAATATTGTAGAAAACGTCTAATAGGTTATACGTAGATCAATTCGCATTTATATCACGTTAACGATGTGTATAAATTTTCCCGAAAACATAAAAATGAAAATAATAAACTTTCTAAAGTTCTAAATGAATGCGGAATACAAAATGAAAATGATGCATATAGTTGATTCACGGTATCTTCGCCTTTTCTGAAGCCCTACTAAAGGTCTACTTCCAGGATATTCCTCCGCCTCGTGCAAAGTAAGCTTAACTAAGTATGGATGATTACACCAGAGGGACAACGCACCGGATTCGTGCGCACTCTGTTGTAACAGTATTTTGTATAAGAACTATTTCTTACTAGGCGCTACCAACACACATGTTTTCTCAATGTGTTATTCGATTTATTTAAGTAATGCAATATAATTTAAATATAAAATATGAATAACATTTCAATTTAACAGAAAAAAAAGCAACTTTTATGTTAGCCTAAGTAAAAAGCGCATGCGATAGTGGCATATGTTGGAAACAACCAAGCACGCCATACATGGGGAGATTTTTCAAAGGTTTGATTCAAAAAGGCGGAAGAAACCGTGAATAGACTGTAGCAGAATATAAAACGTTTTTCTTATACACGTTGTTATGATTCAGTAAATGCGGACAGACCTAGCGAACTGCAACGACGCGTCTGTACCCAGGCCAGGCGAAGAATCGAAAACACATCACGTTTAGGTTTACAAAACCTACCAGCGAAGCGCCAGCAGAGCTTCCCTCCAGGCGGCACTGCACTTTGAACAATTACGCCACCAGAAACTACGTAATACTTGGCCACACTTTGCACGGAGTCTATCAGTCTGTCTGTGGACCCACGCCGAGATGAAGTCATCAAAATGCAGCTTGGCGTACCGCTCGACACCTTCCGACTCAACACTCAGCCTCCGGCGACTGTACCATCCTGGTTAGTCATATACTGTAATTGATTAGGACCTCCCTCGCCAATAGATTGTATTTAATTTATATCATGATAGCTCAATTAAATACTTGCTCTGTCTTTACAAATATCATCAGCAAACACCCTAGTCCCTAGCATAAAATATTAAATCCATAGCAAAGTATTGCTAACGACTTGCAATTACAGAAATTTACATGTGAAGTTAATTTAAAAACTTCGTAAAATTACGTAAACTTTACTTATTGCAACGAAATGCCTGCGATTTCCACGACGCTTTCTGCAAATTTTAAGTTTGCTAATTATGTATTTATTTCTTTTGAGAATTTTAAAGTTGCATTACGGGAAAAGTTTACTTCGGTACATGCGCGTACCACGATGAAAATGAAACTATTAAAATGTTCGTCCTGTGGCGGAATTTAAACACGTGACCCACAAACAAACTAGTTCAAGACACCTACAACTCGCCGATAATCCATTCACGGTTACTTCACACAGTTCTGAAGCCCTGCTGAAGTTCTACTTCCAGGATATTCCTCCGCCTCGTACAAACTAAGCTTGACTACGTGTATAATATTACACCAAAGGACAACGCACCGAATTCGTGCGCACTCTGTTGTAATAATATTTTGGACGAGAACTATTTCTTAATAGGCCCTACCAATACACATGTTTTCTGGCTGTTTTTATTCATATT
This sequence comes from Dryococelus australis, assembly GCA_029891345.1. Taxonomy (NCBI): domain Eukaryota; kingdom Metazoa; phylum Arthropoda; class Insecta; order Phasmatodea; family Phasmatidae; genus Dryococelus; species Dryococelus australis. The sequence continues at coordinate 87,231,285 of CM057003.1, read as the reverse complement.
TATAGTTAATTAAATATAATTTATACAATAATAAAGGTAATACTTCCTTTTTGAAGAAAAATATGATACTTCGTGTTAAGAGAGGTACAAAACGGTTATGATACACGACATATTTAGGAAATTACTATTCACGTCGTACATATGTAACAGCAATGGTTTCAGATGTGAAACTTACAGAGTAAGAAATATAACTTAAGCTGGATTCCTAAATGACGGTCAATGTGTTCTCTACGGCTTGACTAACACGGTTTTTTAAAGTATTGTTTTTAAATAAGTTATAGAATAAAATAGGTAAATCCGAGGTGGTATGGACAAAACCCTTTAAAGGTATATGGGGGAATGGCGTGAATGCCATGACTGCTGCATAGATAATTTTCTAGTTACAGCGGTGAACATCGTTACGTGTAAACTGAATGAAAGCTTTTGGCGAATAAAATATTGGGGAAACGAAACCAATTGTTTGTATAAGGGTAATTAAATATAACCAATTCGCGGTTACTTCGACCTTTTCTGAATCCCTGCTAAAGTTCTACTTTCAGGATATTCCTCCGCCTCGTACAAACTAAGCTTAACAAAGTCTAGAAAATTACACCAAAGGATGACGCACCAAATTCGTGCGCACTCAGTCTAACAGCATCTTGTATAAGAACTATTTCTATATAGGAGTTACCAATACACAAATTAAATTTTCTCGCTTTATACATTAAAAAAAATGAAAATTTGTATTTTATAAATAAGATATACGTGAAACTTCAATTTAATTACAAATAAGATAATATTACGTTAACAGAGATATCAAACGCTTGCGATACATGGCATATCTAGAAAGTAAGTCAACACGGCGTACATGGGGTTATTTTTCAAAGGTTTGATTTACAAAGGGTGAAGAAACCGCGGATAGACTGTACTGTTTCGTTGAAACCAAATTGTTCTGTCGTTCCTATTCGATTGCTCCAAAATTGTATGATTTGTTGCCGCAACAAAAGACTATTATGACTCCGCGAAAATTTCAAAAATTTCTTTTACTACGAAGGAGTGAAAACACGTCCGAGTTTTGAACTCGGATCTTTTGCGCCCAAACGCTTCGCCTTAGCGTGATTAAGTGTGGCCTTGACCTTAAATTAACTACTGGCGAGCTAGAAATGTTTCTTATTACCTATTTTTCTAATACTGGACCTACAATTGTGCCAAATATTTTCAAGTTTTACTTCTTCGCCATTTTGTTTCCTGCCACACTTGTTTCATTGGGATTGTTTACAGCATATTGAAGAATAAACAAATGCACTAAAAACGCGACTACCATCCCTAGTTCTCACAAAAAAATCATAAATTCTCCAGCTATGGATTTGATCGAAGGCAATCAGATGACCAGATTACTTTACATCCAACCAAATAAAATGCAGTACTGGAACAAACTGATCTTGGTGGAGTCAGAAATACTGTAGTGATAAACAAATCCGACTGTTTCAGCAAAATAAATTCTTAGTGACAAAATACTAATGTGCCTATACCATGACATTTATAATGCTCACGGTAGCCGAAACGATTATTTTAACTTACTTGTAAAATAGTTGTGAAAACTAAATAAACGAAGATGATGTAACAAACATAGAAGTGCTCAGCTGTAAATAATTTTTAAAATGTTTTATTTGGTTCAAGGAATTGACTACTAACATTAAGAGGAAAGAAGATTAGTTAAATGAACAAAGTATTGTTCGGTGTAAAGAAATACGTTTCAATTAAATTTATTGATTTTTTGTTTGAAACTACATGTTTCTGTCAGTGTAGACTCGATATTTTTGTCCCTGATACTCTAAACCACGAACATTTGCGGATAAGTACCGGTATACGGGTTCACGAACATTCAATTCGTTTTTATTTTTCATTTAAATGGCTTTCCTATGTATAAGTAATACAATTTCGTAGGCTTTTACGTCGTTTTAAGAAATCTGGCAAGAGTCAATTAAGTCTGACCTCCGGGAAGGAAGTTTTAAACGGTCACTTTATGATCGCGAGATTTTTTTGTCTGAGAACTACGTCGAGACAGAGTTGATGGTATATTTTATATACTAGGATTAGTTAGTTTTTGCTTATTGGCATTCTCTGGATTGATCAGTTTCCGTCATAAGAGACAGTAATGTTACTAAATAAAAAAAAAATTATTCATTAAAGAAATGTGGAAACCTTTATAGTTTTGGTTTATACATTAAGGAGTACGAGTTCAGTACATATTCGCGTATTTATAATTAACTTTACAATAATAGCGTTACTTGTCCAAACACTAAAAATTAAATTTTTACTTAAAAGTTTATACAGCTTGGAAATGTCAGGCCTTTTTTTTTTTTAGTAAATGTAACGGAAAACACATGGAAGAGGCAAATTCTCGCCCATATTTTTTTTTAATCACTGGCCGATAATTAGTTCTCATATTAAATGTAGCGGTGGTATTGCAGAACAGTTGTTTTGTTGCTTCATTCGTAGTCCTCATACATTGTTATAAAAAAATTGACGTGCAATGCTCAGCTTTATGGCAACATCAGAGTGCGCTGGCTTAATAAATTAGTTTTCAATTAACATTTGTCAGCATCTGGTGTGGACCAAGCCATTTCACTGCACATGTTGGATAAACCGTAACAGGAGCTATAATAATGATAAAATTATCAATCCACCTCTATATTGCCCACTTATTTCAACTTGCATTTTCTGTGGGGAAAAAACTGTGAAATAAGGCATAGGAAATTATAATCTCCTTTAAGAACGTACATCATTCGCAATCATTGAACTTTTTCAAAATTGTGTATTACATTGACGGACTATAACATCACAGATTTATATACGTGTTTCCGCTAATCATGAAGTAATTACCTAATTGTTAGCGTACAGATGAACAGTCAAATATAACATTTTAAAAGCTCTCCTTTTTATCTCCTCGCACTTTCATTTGGAGTTAATCTGCTAGTGAAGGCTGTTCACTATAAAGTAAGCACTTTTCAAATCAACCTTAGAAAAATGTCACTGCCCCTGCCTGCACATATTTTATCGGGCGCACTTAGTGACATGCGCCCGGTAAAGTTGGTAACGATGGATGGAAAATAGTTCCATATGTTAACGTCGAATAAAAAGTGTTAAGTAATAATTTCTATAATATAAACTATTTCTTATGTTTTCAGTTTCTTAAACGCATCAGTGTATAAAAATTAGCAGATATATAAAATGTTTACTTTTCTAATGATTTCACAGTTTCACTTTATCGACGCATGAATAAAGCGATGAGGCCCATGGCAAAGTTGATTTTACACACACCGGAAGAATACACAACGTGCATACAAGTAGATCTTAAGCAGGGCTTTCAAAAGTGCTGATTTTATCGTGAACAGCCTATAACCATGGCAACGTACATTCGAGCGACACGGTCGCCTAATGGCGCGCACTCTCTGGGATTCCATGCGAAAGCAAGTTTCGCGGAAAATTCGCGGCTAATCTCAGAGTTGAAGCGAAGCCCTCATTTAAGTTGCAACTTCGGCGCGTAGCCGCGTGCGGGAGCATACGTGACGTGGAAATGGAAGTTGTGCTCGAGTTTCAACGCCGACGCGAGCCCGGGTGGCGCTGAGGAAATTATTGGAGCTGGCGGGCGATTCAGCAGCACACAGACCACCTCGTGTAACGAAACCCGACGGCACAGTAAATGAACACACACACACACACAAGATATAATCCAATCGCGGTTCATTCAAACTTTTCTGAAGCCCTGCTAAAGTTCTACTTTCAGGATTTTCCTCCTCCTCCGCCTCGTGCAAACTAAGCTATCTACGTCTAGAAAATTACACCAAAGGATAACGCACCGAATTCGTGCGCACTCAAATATAACAAAATTTCGCGCGAGAACTATTTCTTACTAGGCGCTACCAATACAGATTTTTTCTCACTGTATCTATTCACGTTAATTATAAATGAAATTTTATAATTTATAAATAAAATATGGGTAAAACTTCAATTTAACGACAGATAAGAGACTTATATGTTAATAGCGGCAATAAACGCTCGTGATACATGGCATATTTAGGAAATAACTAAACACGTCGTAAATGGGGTGATTTTTCAAAGGTTTGATTTAAAAATAGTGGAGAAACCGCGAATAAACTATAGTAGTTCAACACATCCGTTATTTATTTAGTATATCTTTGATAAATGGTGGTATACGGTGTTCACGGTAAAGTGAGCACTTTTGACAGCCGTGCTTAAGATCTGCTTGTATGCACATTGTGTCGCCTTCCGCCTTATATAAAATAAACATTGCCACGGGCCTCAGCACTTTATTAATGCGTCGGTCAAATAAAACTGCAAAATTATTAAGAAAATAAATATTTAAAAAATCTGCTTATTTTTACACTTCTATGAATTAAAAAAAGAATAAAGTGGACGAGATAATTTAAGTTATCACAAATGGTTACCTAACACTTTTTATTCGACGTTAAGACCTACTTTCCAACCTTCGTTACCAACTTTACTGGGTGAATGTCACACAGTGCGCACATTATAATATATGCAGGCAGGGCCAGTGACTCTTTTTCTAAGGTTGATTTCAAAAGTGCTCACTTTATTGTCAACAGGCTTCAGTAGATTAGCGACATTTTGGAATGGTAACGTCCAATGACGTGGAAATAAAAAATGCGGATTTTGTTTCTTTTTTACAGTCATCTTAACTTGTGATTTTTGATTAAACATTATAATTACCATTAATAAAAATACTATTGTGATAATTACAGTTATACACAGAATGTTTCGTAACTTATGTTACAGACTTTGGGAGGCGATTCCTTATGGAAAAACATTACGAAAATGCCGATTGAAGTATGTCCTGAAACGACGTCTAAGAGTTGAAAACACCTCCGAAAGATGGGATTTGAAAATAGTTTTTTAATTAATTTAATAGCAAAAGAATAATATTAAGTCACAATATTTAAATATCTTAAGGTAATATTAATTTGTTTCCACTTTATTAAATAAAAATGAATTTTAGAGCCCAGTTTTTGGGGGTGTTTTCCACTCTTAGACGTCGTTTCAGGACATACTTCAATCGGCATTTTCGTAATGTTTTTCCATAAGGAATCACCTGCCAAAATCTGTAATAGAAGTTACGAAACATCCTGTATACTACAAAGAATGTGTGTTATGTTACTATACTTCAAATTGCGAACTTTAATTTGTATGCAAGAATTATAAAAGTAATTAAATAAAAAATATGTTATTGAAAGATCTAAATATACAGCAGATTTAATACTTCTAACATGAAACTAAATATGTGATAGAGAATGGCTCGGGTAGTAATGCAATCGGCATTCAGGTTCGAAGGGGCCGCGGTGTTGTGGTCGGACTACTCGCCTTCAGCCTAGGCGAACCGGGTTCAATTTCCGTAAGGGTCGCTCCCTTATTTTCGCACGTGGGAATCGTGCCAGACGATGTCGCTGGTTGGCGAGCTATCTCGGGGATCTCCCGTTTTCCCTGCCCTTGCATTCCGGCGCTGCTCCATACCCACCTCGCTTCACCCTCGTCGGCTCTCAAGACCTTGATGTTAAGAGCAACCCAAACCTCTGTCTCACTCCACTTGCATTTGCAATGCCGTTTAGCTTTAGAATTGTCTAAAGCATGTATATTCTCCTTGGTGAAGTAACTACATGAATGAAAATGAGTCTCGCCATTTAAACAGACATTTTATCTATTCGCGGTTTCTTCACACTCTTGAATTTAACATTTGTAAAAAATCATCCCAAGTATGACGTGTTTAGTTGTTTACTAAATATGTCCTGTATGACAAGTGTTTTATACCTCTGTTTACATAAAATGTTCCAATATTTCGTTAAATTGGAGTTTCACCAACATTTTATTTGTAAATTATAATATTTAATTTATAATATGTATTAATAAAAACTGCAAGAAAACATGTGTTTTAGTAGTACATATTAGGACGTAGTTCTCATACAAAATATTATAAGTGAGTGTGCACGAATTCGGTGTGTTGTGTATTTTGGTGTAATTTTCTTGATATTTTAAAGCTTAGTTTGCACGAAGCGGAGGAATATAAAAGGAAGTAGAACTTAGGCAGGGCTTCAGAAAAGTGTGAAGTAACCAAGGACGGATTATAAGTGTGGCGTTGCACTATTGGTAACAAAAATGCCTTATGGCTTCAGCACAAAATAACTCGTCTGGCTTCGTCGGTAGCAAAACGAACTTGTTGCAATTAATTTTTGTAGCAATGATAGGCCTATCTCCCCCCCCCCCCTCTCTCTCTCTCTCTCTCAACTAAATTTGTCTTTTTTTTTCTATTGGGACTAATAATAAATAAGCCTACTTTCTCAAAAGGATGAATATATTATTGTGACCCTATACATTCTAATGTTGTTTAAGCTACAAATTTTGTTTAACTTTTCTCAAACAGTTTATTGCGAATCTGTTAATTGAGTGAGAACAGAATTTTCGCCTGTATTTATGCTGATCGACTGGAAAATTATTTTGCCAGTAAACACACAACTGTGCGTACCATCTTCGCAATAGCTATTTCACAACAGGTGTTTAACCTGCAACAAAATTTCTCCAAGGTAAGCAGATACAAATTACAGAAATAGTAATAGCTCGCGGATGTTGTAGAATTAATTAGCATTTCACAATTATTGCTTATATTTCGAAAGACCATTTGCATTAAAGACTTCCGCAGCCTTTGTTTCAAAGAAAGGCGAGATATCAGTCGACAATGTACCTTTTATAAGTATACAAGCATTAATATTATATATATGTGAATGTCAGATAATTTTATCCAGTACTTAGGGAAACTGTCTAATGAGCCAAAGATAGCGGTTTTGATTCATGACCGAGGTGGGAAATTTTCAGACGTGAAAAATTTCCTTCCAGAGTTTAGGGCAGCTTGCTGTGTCATTGTTCAAACTCCTTGCTACTCGAGGCAACAGCCATCAGCAACACAGTTCCCGGTGGATCTGGCGCTGGCCTCTCCATCCTCCCCTATAGGTGGCCGATACCTATTGAAAGGTCATACCTAGAGCGCTACTTTCTGAGATTTACATTCGACCCCCCGCAAAACAAAAGCTAAATCGGCTCTATGATCTTCAGGGTCCAGCGGGAACTTTGCAATTTTGAAACCGCCATGCTGTCCGAAAGAGTAAAAAGAACACTACATTAAACTACTCACTCAAACAAGACAAACTACCGCGTTCGCGCATATCCTTCTCATTAAAATTTAAGCATGACGGTACCCCATTAACTGCTTTCGAGGCCCAGTGCGCTCGAGTGTGTATGGACTTAGTTTTGGGGAAAGTGCGGTAACCAGAAACATTCCCCACCTTCGCCCCCCCCCCCCGGGCGCAGGGGACTAGTCAAACCACACTGCTTACTTTCGGTTACGTTTCTCTTTCTCACACACACTCATTCAGTTCATTGTCCTGTGACCTCGTTGAGGTCCTGTTCATCGTTCTGCAGTTCATTCCAAGTTCACATACCGGTGCCATCTGTCAAGGTCGTCATCGGTGGTCATGGGCAAGACAGAGTCTTGTCCAGGGTGTTTTGTCACATTCGGGAAGTCAAAATCGGTGGTTTCAGGGGGGAGGGAGGCGGGCGTGGATGTATCACAGATGGAAATCTCCCCTTTTCAAGTTCTTCCAGTCCTTTGGTCAGATGCAGCCGGGAGGGGGGGGGGGCTGTGGACCTTTTTTCGATACCCCTGCCCCCACAGACTGGTTTCCCTCAAGGGGAAAGTGTCTTGTCTTAATCGGGGTGGCTCGTTCTTATTGTAGGATGCCAACGGGAAAGAAGGACTAATACCAGACCACAGTGTACCCCGTGAAGGGCTTACTGTAGTCGAAGGCACGCCTCCCGTGCGTACGGCCAGCATCCTTGAAGATCTCGGACTCGATGAATCTTTCACCTCTACGCCAATAGTACTCTCTGAGCAAGCTCAGGAATCCGTCCTCCTGCATTGGCAGGCCCGCCTTGACGATGAGCTATAACTGCCTCCATTCAGGGGAAGAGGATCTTATCTCCCCCTCCCACCCCCTCCCCTCAAATTTGTCTATCATGGCCAGGGCTGCCATCAAGGTGTTCGGCTCTTCTAATCTAGACAAGTACGTGCCACGTACGATCTCATCATACAACCACAGTAAGTCTTTCGGGTGCGCCCCTACAGGCCAAACCTGTACGGTTGCATCCACCATGTTCTTCTCATCCGACCAGTTGATGGTGACTGTTCTCTCAGTTGAAGGAGCTGCTTCATTTCTTCGAACCAGTTTATGGAGAAAGACATCCCTGTAAACCTCGGTTTCCTTCGGCTGTTCAGTTCGGACCTCCTCCATAGGCATCCTCCGTTTCCCATACCTCTCTGGCTTGGTTCATGGCGCAGACTGTTCTTCGTCTGTTATCCCGCATGAGCTTACTCATGCTACAGGATAATCGGGAAAAGCCCTCCCGAACAAACAACACTGGGTTCCAGGCACATGGCCACCCATCTTCTGTCTATTCCATTTACCAAATTTCGCGTAATAACTGAACGACTTAAATGCATTTCGCTGCAAACGTTCAGTTGAGTTATTACGCGAAATTTGTTTACTGTGTCTATCTAAACGACGGGATAAAACACCATGAGGCGAGTCTTTATGAGAAACTAAACTGAAAACAATGCCACACCATTTAACCATAAGTGATGGAGGGGACGAATGCGGCCTTGGAAAACGACATTTCTAATGATTTTGTTCCGAATCAGTGGAAAAAAAAATTGAAATGAAACAAAACAATCTTGAATAGTGTTTTCTAAAACTCAGAACTGAAGTGTGCGGATAATATTGCCACGCCCAGTTTTCATTAAGAGTACATGAAGATCCTTGTTATATAGTAAAAAAATATAGTTACATTGTATTGCTATTTATATTTTTCCTGATAATATAAATTACAGTGTGAACATTAGCAAAAAAATGTTGCCATAAGAAGAGTGGTTCTCACGAAGACGCGCGTGGTTGTTTGCCTTTCAGACATGCAACCTGAGTAGCCGGGTTGGTCAGCAGGGCTGACAACCACACTGCGGGAGCTGTTAATCGGTAAGTTGCCAAGGTTGGCGTGTGCAGGTGACCTGCTCTAGGCAATTAGCGCTCGACATCGACATCACGGTCGTTGAAATGATCACTATGCATTATGCGTACATTGCTAATGGAGGTGAGGCAAATAAAGCAAAACCTCTGTAACACCAGACTTTCACAATGCGTGATTGGATGTCCACTGCTTTAACCTCTTAACATACTATCCCGCGCATACTCGTTCACGTCCGACATCTTGCAGAATAGGTAAAATTATGGTCGTGACTGTACGAGTCCAGGAACTTGCACTAATACGGGTATCGCCTCTCCCTGGGCAATGCTACTGGCTGGCAATGACCCACCAACTATTTCATCATTGGTTGCTTCTTGTACCAAGGATCTACTGAAACTCTTTGCTTGGGCTACAAAGTGTCGGCTGTTATAAGAAATTCGTAGGTACTGTTCACACCAAAAATCTCCTCTTTTGAAACACCTGAACTGAGAAATAAATGTGTGCGTTCGGGTGTTAAGACAGGTGGCTGCGCAGAATGGGTTTAACACATAACACACAAGACAACGTCTGGATATGTGGCAGTAAACTTACGTTTGCGCAGCAGGGTTTTTGAGACGCATCACTGAGGCGATATCGAGTATTCAAAGCGCGATCGCTCACATAATGTATGCCGCATGGAGAATTCTGTGCTAATGGCTAGTTACCTGCAAAATATGCACTATATTTTGGTTACATGATAGACTCCAATGCCTTATAAACACGTGACCACAGTTCATGGTTTTGTTGGCTATTGCAGTGTAATCAACAATAAACCTCACGTATCTGCTTGACCTCCTCGAAAGAGATTGGACACTCCACAGCTGAACTTATATCACTGCCTCAAGAGTTCTCGGAGGCATTCCAGGCACAATTTTGGTCAATGGCTGATGTTGGTAAAACACACAGTAACTTCGAGTTCAGTCTGCTCTTTAATAATAATGCGAATTTCGCACGTATCTACTAATGGCTATCCTACCCGTGCGATTGTCGAAAGGCGTAAGCCATGGGTCCAGCTGATTTCTAGCCACCATATTCCTTCAGTTGCTGGTTTCTGCGCAGTGGCAGTTACACGTCTCACTTTTCTCGTCTTGTGTGTTTCGTACACGGATAAGGAGATTTCAGTCATTGATACTGGGAAATTTGCACGTAGAAAACACATGTGTAACAGTAAAACACTCTATACACTGTGCACGGCGGTTAATTCTCATATTTTTGATTGTCCTATTTTAGATCTATTTTCTCTCTCATTCCTCGATACATAAGCGCTACATTGTAATGGACCGTCTCACTTTATTCATACGCCCTTCAAGTGTAAACAAAGGAATCTTTATAAAAGTGAATTTGTTCACAATACGCAAATTGGTGCTTTCATGTGTATAAAAAAGCCTTATTATTCACTTGGTAGTCATAAATTAATATATTAAACTCTTAGTACAACATTATAGTCTATTTGCGGTTTCTTCACACTTTTTGAATCTAACTTTTGAGAATTCGCCCCATGTATGACATTTTTAGTTATTTACTAAGTTTGCCATGTATCACCTGCGACTTATACATCTCTTAACTAAAAAGTATCATATTTTTACTTAAATGGAAGTTTTACCTGTATTTTATTTATAAATTATAATATTTCATTTATAATAAATATGAATAAAACCGTGAGAAACATGTGTGTTGGTAGTGCCTAGTAAGAAATAATTTTCATGCAAATTATTGTTACAACTAAGTGCGCACGAATTTTGTGCCTTGTCCCTTTAATTTCGTTTTCTACACTTCGTTAAGCTTTGTTTCCATGAAGCGGAGGAATATCCTGGAAGTTGAACTTTAGCAGGGCTTCAGAAAAGTGTGAAATAACCATGAATGGTTTATAGTGCTATAACTACTTGAACTTATTCGCTGCATACTCAACTGGGAGATTGCGGGCCTGTGTGTACTGTACTACACATGTAGTTATGGGCGGTGATTCTTTTTTTAATTGTTGGGTTTCAAAAAGAGTACTTTAATTTCCACCACAGTACTGCCAGATACATGTTGATTAATTCTCTAGACTGAAAATAAGAGCACCAATAATTATCTGCAAACATTATATTTGCAACTATGGAGTCCGTTTAAAGGTGTGTCTACTCACATCTTTGACCAAGGGGAAAAACCAGACATCTAGGCAGTCTGCACGTCTTGCCTTCTTAACTACAGTAACTCGGTTATAACATGCCGTGGGCGGAAATGTTGAGGAAATGCTGATGTAAACCATGTCAACGTGAACAATCCAAGCAAAATGCATCGATGTGTTGGTATCCCTGGCCAGGGGAAGAATCCTAAACATACAAGGTCGGTTCATGGTAAACTGAGCACGTGTGAAACACCAACTTATACCAGACGGACTGTAAAAATGTATGTCTTAGAATTATTAGTCAATACAACTGTTCAAATAAATACTTGCTTTCAAAGAGTATTTATGACACTTCCCTTGAACAATTATTAACCTCTTGTAAAGTTTTGACTGGTTCGTAATACTATCGCATAATGCAAAGTCTACAACTCATTGATTGTGATAATGTAACAAGTACAATGTCAGTTCACGTATAAATACAAAAAAAAATTGGAACACTTGAATGTATAAATAAAACTGGGTTAGCAGAAAAACAACAAAGATTTACTTAACTACCTTTTTATATAAACGTACGTATTTGTTGAAAACCTGGATGTAAAATAAACTTCAATAATTTCTTGATGCTGCTATTTTCACTGCACTGTTGGAAAGTCATGGGTCAGTGTAGGCAAACATGCTCAGAATACAAAAACCACACTACGACCTTGTTCAATCCCATATCTACCCTAGCCCGGATTGTTTTATTCCTTGTATACTTATTGGTCGCTACTTTACATTCCTTGGTCCTGCCTTTTGGGTACGGACATACAGTACCCGTCTAAAGTTTAAGACCATTAGTAAACATGTTGAAATAATATCCTGGTTAAAAAATTTTGGTGCAAAATTTTACAGCATCGTTACTATCAAAAACACATAAGGATGATTAAATTATTGAAATCGGTCAGGTAATGGGCAAGTTATAATTTTTGAAACGATTATATACATTTGGTATTATCGTACACATTTTGTGTAGAAACTTATTTATCAAAAATTATTTTACAAAAATTTAAGAGCAATAATTTTGTTTTAAATTGCGTTTATAAATACTTTTGAAACATAAAATCAAACGAGGATAATTGTAAATTTGCAGACAAAGTTTATTTTTTTTACGTGAATACTTACTATAGTTTTATTTCCACTCGAGAGATAACACTGCAGTATGGTTACCGGAAAATTATAAATTCGCCGATTCCTGCCATCCATGATGAGGCATACAGTATTCGTGAAAGTTTTGTGCGGCTGTTATGTATTAGATAGGGGGTGGGAGGAGTGAAGTGTATTACTGAGCATAAAGTGACAAACTGTTCGAATGGGTAATTGCAACAAAACACAATGAGAAATCGCAGCTTAAGTGGGTATTTCTAGGGCAAGTGTATCAAACACAATAAAAAAAATTTCGAAGTCAGTTGCGTAGTACACATGTGAAAACAATATATTAAAAACACTAACAAATGTTCTTATGCTACCCAACTTTTTCAGTAAAGTTTTTATAAAGGAAGTATCAAATGACTCCACAGTATTTTGTTATTTCTGTTATTAACTGGTATCCTATACCATCTTAAGTTGAAGTTTTCAGTTGTACCATGCGTGGTCCTAAATTTTTGATGTGTACTGTATTTAGAGACATTCAGGGTAAGTGAGCACCTGTATCCACTACTACAGTCACACCCAATTCTGTTGAACCCGGTATTCCCATTACCCAACATCGTTTAGTTGGTCAACACCATACTTTACTGCACAACGTTCGTTTCTGGCTGGCTGTTCATCAATGGAGCGTTGAGTTGCGGTGTGCCAATCTTCTTCGTTTAAACAATTATTTTAAAAAATGTACTTTTGGCTACGGAAGTAATTGATGAAACAGTGGGAAGTTCTTGGTTTCGTGTTTTAAGAAAGGCAAATCGCTAAAAAATATACCTGTACTAAGTTTATCTTTAGGGGCAGATAAATTTTTGTACCATTATTTGCTGGAGTTAAATTCGGGCGCATTCGTCAAAAGAGTTAATCTGCTTAGAATCGATGAGCGTGTGTGTGTGTGTGTTAGGGCCCTGCTATAATTACCCCGTCTCCTGTCCACGGTCCTCTGTCGTAGAGAGCACCGATTGGACCATGTGATCGTGTGACGTCGTGAACCATGTCCTCTGTCCCCGATTCGCAGCAAATTGGTCAATATTTAATTTATTGTCCTCGTTTGTCTCCTGTCCACGAGTTTTTCATGGACGAAGAAGAAGAATTTACCGGCGAAATCCCCCCGCAATTTGTAAATATTAAACAAAAACCTTTGTAAACATCGACATCGATGCGAATATGGACTGTGCCGTTGCCGAGCGAGACGAATTGTAAATACAATATAGGAATTTTAATAAATGCAAAATTTGAGGGAAAATTTATTTCAACGAAGGAATATAATTTTGGATAAACATAAAGAAAATATGACCCCATAACCGATAAACCGAAATAGATCAACTACTGTAATAATCAATATCGCCTTTAAATCAATACCTCAAAATTATACCACACAAGTACTCGTGGCTCAAAACAAACAAAAATAAAACAAAATTGCGCAGAGCATTTCCTGCTACCTGGTAGCAGTTTTCGGAACCTACTTGTTGGCGCACCTTTGGACTCTCTTGTAGCAGCAAATTGTGTGCAAGTCTCGTGACGTCAGTGAGAACAGAGGACCGAGTACACGGGACAAAGGCAATTGTAGCAGGGACTTTTATCTACCGCACAGGTGCATCTCACCATACCTTCGTTTAATCCGTTCCCTATCGCAGTATGCCATAAGCTTCCCCACTTTCTCCTTAAGCATTCCACGTCAGCTGCAAAGAAATATTTTTATTTTCACCCCCTGCCATCACGCCCAGTATCTCACTTAATATAAGGCTAGTGGGTTCTTCACCTCCGCCAACCACCTCTTATTTTCTCTCCACGTCTTTCTCTCTCGCTGTCCCACCCTTGCATTCCTGCGTCTTTCCGGTCCCGGGAGCACGCTCAATATTATTTAGGTTCACCCCCTTCTCACTCTATTCCCCCCCCCCCCCAAAGGACGCCACGCTCCGCAGCCCACAAGTCTCTTTGTTCCCGGATCTGGCCGAAAGCAGCCGAAGGAATTAGCCGCTCGGTAGGCGAAGCGAAGGGTGGATGGTCTGGAAGGAGATGGGATGGTGCGGGAGATGAAGCCGCAAGTATTCGAGACTGCAGACGAGGCGGAATACGTCCCTTTCCCTCGCCCCTTCCCCAGCAACACCAGAGAGCATATAACCGTGCGGGTTAATGACGCGGGTAATAAAAGACTCCTCCCCTCCCCCTCGGCGGCCGGCAACCCCTCGGACCAGAGGGGTGGCTCCGCGGGCTTGTCCCGAGAACCTCTTGGACTGCGTATCGCGAAGGGTGGGGGGAGAGCGGAGGGTCTTGTAAATCTCGTAGTAACATTAAGCGGGCCGAGGTCTGCATGCGGTCCGGCCACTCAATAGGGAGCGAGCGAGCAAGCGCCGGGTTCTCTGGGAAGGGTAGTTTACAGAACCGCCGCTGCTCTTGGGGTTGTACGCGTAGAGGCAAGATTAACACTGAGCTCACGCAAGTTACTACGCTACGCTTCTTCATAACGTTGTGTGATCCCTTACTTCGAACAATATACACGTCGAATGTTACTAAGAGGGGCCGTGTTTTTGACAGCGCTGCAGAAAAGTCTACATTATTGTCTATTCGCAGTAAAGTGAGCCCTTTTGAAAGCCCTATCATTTGGAATAATCTTCTATATATATATATATATATATATATATATATATATATATATATATATATATATATATATATATATATATATAATTTTGGGCTTAGACGTTAACTTCGAATGCGGTAGAATATACATATTGTGTTATTACTTCCATGAGGATATTTAGTTAAAAGCGTGGTTGAAGGATAAAAGTGCCTGAAAGGAAAACATAACTAGGGTCTCCAAAGTGCTCACTTCACCGTGTGCAGTCTATACACTTAAAGTAGTTTCGCCTACAGCACTGAGAAAAGGGTTTTCTTCCATCAAACAAAGTTTGTTTGGTTCAACCAAATTAATTGTGTTTGCACAGGGGCAATGAAAAATTTTTTTTAATTAAAATTATTTTGTTGTCCTTTTTTATTTGCCCCAAACAAAGATTTCGTTGGTACAAACAAAGATTTCGTTGGTACAACTGAAGATTTGTTTGGCTTCATGTACACTAAACAGTTTCCGTTAGTATAAAAATTCAGAAGTCCGACCTACATTCCAATCTAAATCATATACGCCCGAGAAGTTACAGTAACTACTGGTCAAAGTTTTTTTTTTTTTTTTTTTTTAAAGCTTATATATCATATACACTGTTAAACGTGCGCAAATGAATGTTTCAAGTTTTAAATATATACTTTTTAATTTCCTGTTGAAATTGTCTATTAGGAAGTTTATGCCATTATTAATAATCAATAAATGCACTAACAAAAACTGTTACTATCCTAATTGTAAAAAGAAATCCAAACAAATCTGGAGCAGTATTTTCGCACGGAGGAAACAAACGAGTGTCCAAACGAATATATACAATTGATTCAACAAATTATTCTGTTCACAGTATAATTTCTTTTGGTCCAACACAGAGGATAAACGTGGAATTTATTAGATGAACAAAATTGATTTAATTGTTTTTCAAGTTTTATCCACTCACGAAAATATTCTGTTGCGGCAACTATTTATACGAACAAATATTTTGTTGGTCGTTCTCTCAGTGCGTGGCGAAAATATTTCCCCTTCCGATTGCTCATCGCTTCGTTATCGAAAGGAGTGGAGCGATCTGGGCGGCTCGTAACACCGAGGTCTTGAGAGCCGATGAGGGTGAAGTGAGGTGAGCATGCAGCAGCGCCGGAATGAAAGGGCTGGGAGAAACGGGAGAACCTCCGAGAAAGCCCGCCGGCCAGCGGCTTCGTCCGGCACGATTCCCACTCGCGGAGAATCTGGGGGAGCAGCAGTCTAACACCTACACCACCGTGGCTCCACGTCATCGAGAAACTGATGGGTAGTTCGCCGATTCTTTCAACAACAGAGCAGATCATTATAGAGGCAAAACAATGTGGCGGTTCTTTCGATCTGGGCGTACTCGTTCTCTGAACGGCTGGGCGCGGTTCTGGGACCGGTGCCTTCTACACCAATGGCTACTGAGATCCTACTAAATGTTTTTCTTTTGTATGGGTTGTCGGCCGGCGAGTATGTTACTAGGCTCTGATTGGTTGCCGACGTTCCTACATATCGGTGGCAAGCTGTTCTATCTTGATTTTATAGTGGAACTGGTCTTCAAACCGTACTTTATGTTAAGGTAGATGTAAAGCAACTGCCTATAGAGCTCTTTGCCACTATACAATGTGAATAACTCATAAAAAAAAGTAGTACAGACACCGCGAAAATTGTCAGAAAAGTGCGATTTATGCTGTATTATATAATTTTAGAAAATCTGTATAATAGTTCTGTATATAACGAGTTCTTAATTGTAATTTTTAATCATAACAGTAGGTTATAAAGATATATAAATAAATCCGTGGTGAAAATGATATCATCGTAAGTACTGCATAGCTCAACGTCTCGTTGGTAGTGGGCTTAGATGGACACCGTTGCGAGAACTCTGTCAGAAGGAATTTGAGACCATGGTCTGTAGTACGTGACCGTATCGGCATATGCCAGGAGGGATTTCGGAAAACAGAAATCAGGATGGTAGTCCCAGAAATGGAACCTACTTGCTCCGGAATGCCAGTCCAGCGTGATACCTCTTCGCCTCCTTGCTCCGTTGATGATTTCGGGATTGCAGTTATGCGTCCATCATAGTGAATGAATATGAAATAAATATCTTTCACTCCAAAATATATATATATATATTTTTTTCAGTTTTCTTCGCTTTTGTAGGGAAGTCTCCTGCGTACTCTATACGAAACGGTTTGCGTATTTGCATAACCCGAAAATTTGAGACGTTATATTTACTCGTGTTATAAGGTTGCCGTTGACGTTAAATATTAAACTGAGGAATGTTGTAACGGCATAACCTTATCCTTCAAATACAAGGGAATTAAAGTTACGAATAAAAGTTACGTTATAAATAAATACCAAGTGAAAATATTACTGTGGAAAACTCTAAACTTTAACTGTGCAATAGAAATATTGTTAGATAGTCATGTAATTTACTCAAAAATAATTTGCAGTAACTGCAAAGATAATTGCATAGCTGTTAACTGAAAAAATTTATTTATTTTCCCTTACGCTATAACGCTAATGTATATTGCATTGTCTATTATATTTAAAAAGTTTCTTTCTGTAATTATTTAAACAGTAAGAACAATGCAAAACCTCAATTGCGAGAGTGAGCACCTACAAAAATTACAACATAAATTAATTTATATACAACGATATTCCTAATAAAACCAAAATACACAATTTACCCGAAGTAAATGTACTGTAACATCTATTAAACTAAACGCATATTTCAAAAATAAGTTTGGTTGATAATTTAAGCATCACACGGTACCACAAGCAACAGCCTTGTGAGGCATCCCGACAGACACAAGAAAACATATTTATCTATAAAAGTGTCTGATTTGAGATTTTTATAGGCTTTACATTCCGATAGTTTCTTCTGATGGCATCTGTATAGTTATTTTCGCTTCGAACTGAATTTCTTAGTTGTAAACATCATACGCCTTCCCCCGCAAAAGATTCTGCAGGCATCATGACGAACACATGTGTTCAGTTTGTGCCTACGTTCCAGGCGTTTAGTACATGTGAAGATTACTATTAGCCGAATCTGCCCGGGGCTGTTGAAATAATTTTTTAAAACTGTTTTTGCATTCATACTTGCTTACTTATGTCGCCAGGGAAATGATGTACAGTAGTGTTGAGAAAAAAAAAAAACAAAACAAAGGAGACATGAGAAAATAACCTTTTTTTTTTTTTTTTTTTTCCAAATATGTTTACCCAAACTGATAAGTTATATTACATGATGATGTCTTCTTAATGTGTACGGATTTGCTCCCACCTCAACACGTTCTCTGCAAAAACGATTATAACTTAAGAAAATAAGTCAAAGTTGTTGAATAGTTACTGCATGTCAGCAGTAGCCTCTTAACACGATGAGTAAAATGTTGCAGTGGTAATACAGTGGACTCGATTTCGGGAGGATTCAGGATCGATAACCGGTCTAACCAGTCTAATTAATTTTTGACATGAATAAGTCTTTAAATTTGCGACCCTAGTAGGAGGCAATCCAGAAAATCCGATGATGACAAAATCGGGGGATACACTTTGGCATCGCAGCTCCGAATATGTTGTCTACATTCAAAATTCAATCACACGACTCGATTTCCAAAGGATCAAAGAATATGTTACGTTGAGTGAGGACTGCGAAGCATCGCGCGCGGCCCGGAGAGCAGGATAGAAAAAAAGGGGGGGGGGGGGGGAGGCAATTTCGAGTTCGTTTCGCCGCGTCTCGTAACTTCCGCTTAGCATAACTTTTGACTAGGAGAAGCTACGGCGTTCGTTTGAGTTTCAATCGACAGCTCTCGTCGAGATCAATCGATTGCGTGTATGAAAACATTTGTGTGGCGTGGTTATAGTAAAATTGTAGGAGTTTAATGTAAAAAATTAAGGAAACTTAACAAAGTCGGCCTGTACTCGTCAAAAAGCAGAGTCGAAATACAGAAATCGTATACGGTTGGAAAGAGTATCTAAAAAACAATCCAGTGATACCCATAAAACCCCATATGATCTAGTGAAGCGGTGCCGAGAACGTACAGACAAAAATACATCAAGGCGTCCGAGTGCGTCAACGTAAATGTATTCACGCAAAACAAACGGCCGTGTCCCCAACACAACAAAACCCAAATTTTCCCCATTTTTTTTTTTACCAAGTCACTGGGAGCAAAGGCTGGGATGGAACTACGACACAGGACTTCACCGGGTATTTAACGAGCACGGGGTGGCCTAAGCTATTTCGTTTCGTTTTCAGTAGACCAGCCATTAAACGAGACGTTAAACGATAAACAGCTTTGGGACCAATTTACTTAAGAGGGAGTAGTACATAAATAAACGCTAAACACGTTGATAAAATTCTACAGATTTTACAGAAACGAATTTAGGAAAACGTATGAAATGAGCAATCCTATATTACTTCCAGCTATAGGCTGTTCACGGTAAAATGAGCACTTTTGAAAGCCCTGCTTAGTATCTACTTGTATGCACGTTGTGTAGTCTTACGCTTTATGTAAAATTATCATTTTCATGGGACTCATCACTTTATTCATTCATCGGTCCAGTGAAATTGAGAAATTATTAGAAAGTAAATATTTTTCAACACTTCAGGTTTTTACACTTTCAAGCATTAAAAAATAGAAAGCGAAATAAATAATTTAAGTAATCACGAACGGTTACCTAACACTTTTTATTCGACGTAGTTACATGGAACTATTTTCCCTCCATTGTGACCAACTTTAATGGGCGCATGTCACTCAGTGCACCCGTTAAAATATATGCAGGTAGGAGCAGTGATATTTTATAAGGTTTATTTCAAAAGTGCTTACTTTATCGTGAACAACCTTTACTTTTGTGGCCAGATACTATGTCATCTTGATGCATTACTGTGGAGCAATTTGTTACACCGTAAATATGCACGACTCAATGCTGCGTACGATATCGCTTGTAGGGATATGTGATTCCGTCACAATATTTGCTCACAAACGAGACAGAAACTGTTGTTAAGGATTTCTCTCGTTTAATTTTCCCATACCGGCTTTCAGAAACCTGTATATGCGTAACTCAACGTGTGTGAAAATAACGTAGAAATGTGAATACGTGAAACTCCTTGCTTCCTCAATGTATCGACTGGCTAACACGATGCGCGCGTTATCTATCGGCGCTGGACTAATAAGCACTCCCAAATATGTAGTGTAAATGGCGTGTAAATTGTTTGAAGGCTTGTAATTATTGTTTTGTTTTTTTATTGTGTGTATCTTTTACGATTGCAGGTTAGATATGTGCGGTTTACAGCTGCAGTTTTTGTAAGGTTAAAAATGCGCCTTAAACCATTTTTCGTTGCCTCGGGGACAAAAATCATTTAACAATGAAGGCTAAATTTATAACAGGTAAGTAATTACTATTACGAAGACTGTGGCTATTACCAGTTAAAAGCATGTACAACTTTTTTATGTTACCTGGAGCGGATAAAAACCATACACTGAAAGAATCAGAGAATATCGTGTCAGTTGCTACAGACGATATAATACAAGAGAAGCCTTATATTACAACAAATTCGGAACGTATGCACTTCTATCACGATCCCCACAAGTATGTATGTCGGTAGCAAACAATTTAAAAATAACGGGACATTCAGAAACGACCATACAAAATGTCTTGGGAATACAAAATTGATTTTCACCATATCTGGCACCAAAGATAACTTAAAATGCTTGGGCTTGCATCCCTTTTATCCCTCAAGAGTACGCTTGGCTGCCAGAGTGTTAAGTTATTCAGTGAGAGTAGGGATTAACATTAATAATACATTTAATTGTATGCCAGATGAAAAAGTTAAAAAATACTGAATTTTTATGTACGGTCGATTCGCTTTTTAATTGTTTCAATTCATTATCATTGACACCCACTAAAGTTTACATACGTGTATTGAAATAAGATCACATACACTGAAAATATTGAAATGAGTGTTCATTTCTTTTGAACATTAAGACTTTCGATAAACTTCATAAAAATCTGGCGTATGTTCAAGTATGAATTGAAAATATTGTTGCTCATAAATTACTTTGGCAATATTTGCACCAGAAATACAGTTTTCTTTTTTTTCTGCACAGAATGCTTCAATCAAGACAACAATAAAAATCTTTTTCAATACCACTCCTAGCGCAACGAACTTTAAAAAAATTAATTAAGACATGTTACTACGAAATGGTTATTGAAACCGGTAAAAGACAGCAATTTTGAGTTTGATTTAACTCGATTTATACTGAACAAAGAAAGACTTTAAAAAAAAAGAAATTTTTTTGTGCAAATAAAACCCAACCACTCTAGAAATATATGAATCGGTCCCCTAAGGCACGAAAATTATAAAGTGTATGTGGCATCATGAATGATTTAACCTACATGTTCAAGCATGATAGCTGGAGGAGATAATATTGCGTCCACGAATGCCGAGTTCCTTGATCCTTGCAATTAAGTGCATTGTTATTCCAAGTACTGTGATGAGCAGATGTGATCTAATAATCCCACTAAGGTAGCGGCCCATTTATGCGAAGATAACATTAGGTCCTATACCGTATTTTTTGATATAGCCTATATCCCCATGAAAGTAAAGATGGTGTTATACAAAAGTTAAATCTTATGACAAATTTAGCATTTAAATGGGTTTATAAAATACAATGCGAATGAAAGAAATGAACACAAAAATTTCCAAGAAAGGAAAACCTGCAAGCGACAACACTTTGGGTACTTTGTCTCGTCAAATCGTACTTTTTTTTATGTATTGCTGTGGCATATTTTAAAATAATGAAACAGTTTAATTTATGAAATACTAGCTACCCGCTCCGACATCGCTCGGGTGTGGTTTACATACCGGGCGCGGTGAGCAATGTGACGTCATAGTTTTTTCTCATCGGCTCGCTCGACCGCTGTAATTATTTTTTGCCCGTAATTAATAAACCTGTGCTAGCTGCTAAAATGACATGGTGTAAATAACATATTAAATTTGTCAAGGATTAATCCTGTATTGTTCAAGAAGTTATAATTTTAATCGAATTTAAAAGACAACAATGATTACTGTTGGTCATCCTTAAAATATAAACATAATACCGCCACGGACTTTTTTTTAGACGTTTTTGAGAACTACAGTTCTGTAGTACATTAATTCGGTCTATCTCTTATGGTTTAGTCAGAGTAAGCCATGTAAGCACATGAAAAGCGGCTTTTTCCGAGTTGATTACAAAACGTTGATATTTCTCCACTATCCTTATATTAAATATTAATATATTACATATTTTATCCTTCCTCAAGAAATTATACAAATTAAGGTTGAAACCGCATTGAAATCCATCAAGTAGTTCAGAAGCCTTAGCCGAATACACAGACACACGCGGCCGGGCGACTTAGTTTTATACTACGTACAGATCATGTATAGGCATGTATGTTATTTTATAAACATTTAGGAATAATACACATTGCAATCATGTGCTGCTAATAGATATTATTAATTTGATTATTTTTGGTCCAGCCCTTGCACGCTATCGAGGAATTAGCATAGTTCCGGCGCTGCTTGTCGGTGCACGTTTCTCCGTACGCCAGTGTCGCCAGCAAGTTACACGTATTCTCAGTTCTACAATATTTGCCTGTATGGCCATTAAATAATGCTTTTGTTATCAAGCAGATTATCTTCTCCCGGCACCGGGGCGTTTATTTGGTGGTTTTGAGTCAGCGTGGGGAGTAGAGTCGTTACTCAGTCTACGCCACAGTTGACTGCCAAAATGTCTTCGTACTGTACAATTTAATTACATCGCTATTTAATATTTTCTTGGCTGTATACGTTTTACGTGAACATTTAGGTCTATTTATATTCTTTAATTAATACAATAATATTCTGCATGTTCCTACTTGGAAGTATTTAAAGTGCAAGATTTAAAAAAATCGGGGTGTGTCTGTCTGTAACACTACCACGGGTTTTATGTGATGTTTGTGGGCGTGGGGAGGGGCGAAGGAGGGTGCAATTTTTTTTCTCTAGGATATGTGAAAAAAGTTAAAGATACCTGGATTTTGGGCTTCAGCCGACAGACCTAGGCGAGATCTTGAACGAAAATCAGCACATTAGCACACGCGAGTCTCGAGATACACTGCCTGGAAATTTTCGCCAACACTGGAAAATTGCCGCCTGGCGCCACGGACCGCCATCCGAGACTTGTGGTGTATGCGTGGCGCTAACTCAAGGCCACTCATGCGTCGAAGTCGTTCACAAGGTCGAACGAAATCACATTAGTGTCAAAATTTGTTATTGCATGCTGTTCACGGTAAAATGATCACTTTTGAAAGCCCTGCTTAAGATCTACTTGTATGCACGCTGTGTGTTCTTCCGCCTTATGTAAAATTAGCGTTGTCAAATAAACATTTTACAAATCTACTCGTTTTTGCACTTCAACACATTAGATAAACATAACGCGAAATAACTAAGTTATCACTAATTGTTACCTAACACTTTTTATTCGACGTTAAGATATTCAACTACTTTCTATCCTTCATTGCCAACTTTACTGGGCGCATGTCACTCAGTACACCTGTTAAAATATATGCAAGGAGCGGTAGTGACATATTTATACGGTTGATTTCAAAAATGCTCACTTTAGCGTGAACAGCCTTTATTCACGAAGCTATATTGTCGGTATGGACCATCATGAAAATGTTACATCCGCCATTTCCATCCTCTTGCCCCATGTGTCGGTTTGATTTTAAAGACCTGTTAACGACAAATAATTAAAGTGGAAATGCTGATCCCGTGTTTAAAGGTTGCACTTGTATAGGTTGTGCACAGTAAACTGAGCCCTTTTGAAAGTCCTGCAAGATCCACTTGTACGCACATTGTGTATTCGTTCACCACATGTAAAATTAATATTGTCATGGACCTGATCACCTGATTCAAGCGCCGGTCAAGTGAAACTGTGAAAATACAGGTAAAGTAATTATTTAAACAATTTGATAACTATTATTATATATGGGTTAAAAAATAAACTGAAAGCAAAATACATCCTTTCAGTGTTCACAAATGTTTACCTGACACCTTTAAATCAACGTTAAGATATGGGACTACTTTTCTTACGTCGTTGCCAATTTTACTGGGGGGCATGCCACAACGTGCGCATTTTAAAATACACGCTGGTAAGGTCAGTTACATTTTCCAGAGGTTCATTTCAAAAGCGTTTAATTCAACACACGTCGGAAATTTAAAAAAAGTGCACGGGAAAAGGTAGGATTATCGCGACGCCGCGGCGCGTGAATTCCGTGTAACCAACCTTCTGAGAAGTTATACAAGACGCTTCGTCTTTTTTTTTTTTCGCCCGGGAACTGCGCGTACGCGGCAGCTACGTGGCGGGAGGGGAACTCGCGTTAATTGCGCGGGCATTATAACTCGCTTCCTCATTTACACTTCATCACCTGCAGTGAATGTATAATGCGCTGGGGAGGGGAAGCTGAAACATTTTCCGAAGTTTCGCTCGAGTAGGTACTTCGCCTCGTCGTCGAGCTGCTTCTCTCGTAGTTCGTAGCGAGCAATTAGTTCGTTTTCTCCGCTCTGCCGCTTTCGGAGTACGGGCGGAACTTATTTTTTTTTTTTTTCCGGGACACTCGGCGGGTTTCCCGCGTTCTGCGTGCACAGTTGACGTAAACGTCCTCGAGCATGGAGTTTGAACGTTTCCTTGTAGCATGAAGCGAGTCTGCTTGAATCCCAGACTCGAAATAGGAATTATGGAAAGGAAAGACACGAACACCCGTCGGTTATAATAGATTATCTTGGGGGGAAAAAATAGTAGTTTTAAAAGCTTGCTGTAGTATCTGAGAGAGTATATTCATACTGCATGTACGTATAAAAGATAAACCCTTACAAAATCATCTTTGTTTTCTTTGCAAATATGCTTTCCATCGGCAAACATATTCTTAGGCTGTGTTCGAATCGGCACTCTTAGTTTAATAGAATCTCAGGTGGCCCGATTTATTCTACTCAAACGATGACGTATTTGGTATTTAAGTGTTCAGTTTTATCATTAATGTGAATGCCAAATTAAAATATTTTGAAATTAAGTACTGTGTTTTTCTGTCATAATAAGCATTTAAAGTCATTAGGAAAATTACATCTTTGTCTAAAGTTACAATAATATACTGGTACTATTAAAATAAAACAATATCCGGGTATTTGAAGTATATAAAGCCGATACGTTTATTTTTAAACAATAGATTCCCTTAAAAAAATTTTACACAATATTTGTATATATTTTTACAATTGTTGAATTTGTAGCTACCGACAACAACCGAGCTTAAACCTTTTAAATAGCAAATTACTAAATAACGAGATGATCAGCTGTAACACTGCTTTGGTTGTGCATAAAATCCCTTGTTTTAAGAGACATTAGGACTATAAACTGCAAAGGAAAGCGATTGATATATCGAGTATTCAGTACTTACACGCGGTCTTAAAGGTATGCAGATTTCGGGCAAAAAAAAAACTCAATTCAGTTGTTTTGAATTCTGAAAAGGGAAAGAGGCAGTCATATACAGATATAGCGCCTCAACCATCGCATAATCTCAGCACGTAATTGCCCTCCAATAATCTGAAGAGACACTCGCTATATTATTTACAACTTAATCATCAGCCTCTACACTCCAGCCACCCCATTAATACCACGTTCCTTGACGACTCTTACAAATTCATTCTCGTTAATCTGACGTACAGAGCTTTGGAACATACGTCTAAAGTTTTTGAGAACTTGCGCCAAATTTTAGAGCAATAGGAAGTCGCATGCGAGATAATAACACATACAGATAATAACAAATACAGATAACACATTCATTGAGGCTATATATTAATTATGTCAGCTTGGTTCCGTAAATTTCTGTTGTCTTGGCGTAGTAATATGCCAGTATTATCGCATCCTGCTTTCAGCATTCGAGTTATTGTTGCTTGCAGTTCTTGTATTGTGTATTCGCACCTTTTTTGTTCTGGTTTGGAAGGCTGACTATGAAGAATGTAGTTTGCAATTACCCACGTTATGTATAGTTGAATGGACAACACCACATACAGTACTCGAACAACGCCTTACACACTTGTAATATGGCCCAGACTCGAAATAATGACTCGAAATAATCAATAATAGATCTGAACCACAAAACAAAATTATCATATGTTTGTCGAGTACGTGCCCATGCGTGCTAACTGATAAACCAGGCAGCATTGCTTTAGTTTTGGGGCCTCAAGCACGAACTTTAATTATCGCTTATTTTCGGTAAATAAACATGAATTTTTTATTCAACAAATTGCGATAACAACAGAATGAACTACTAAAACAGTTTTAGTAACTATATCCGTAGATAGTTTTCAACCTAGTAGTTTGCAACTATACTTAATTAGGTCATAATCTAATTTGTTTGTATTTTATTCGAAAAAGAAATTCGTTTCTCGTCTGTAATGCCACGCCCTCGAAACACGGCGTTAGAAATAAAATCGCTACTTGCATCTTTTGTTGCAGAACACTCGTATGTTACTTCTTTGCCCAAAACACTATTTTTGGAATCAATTGCCTGTAAATATCGATTTAAGCACACTGAGATTAAGGTACCTTGCATTTACAATTTAACTGTCTCACTTCGGCGTCAGGACACAAATGAACGACCGGAATGAAAAGCATTTTGCATTCTCCCGAAATGTTTTAATTTTCTAGCCCTAGCATTCATAAAAATATGGTACTTATTTGAATAGGAGCTAAGCGACTTCATTTACTGTTTTAAGAGAATTTTCTGCTTGGAAACATTATTTTTAGATTGAACTTTCAACCACCGTATTATTTTGAGTTCGCTATTGTTGGTCCAAAATATGTTTCAAATTTTTCCTATACAGAAGTAGAAGCTTGACACTTTATAACTAAAGGCTGTTCACGATAAAGTGAGCACTTTCGAAATCAACCTTAGAGAAAAGTCATTACCACTGCCTGCATATACTTTAACGGGCGCACTGAGTGACACGCGCCCAGTAAAGTTGGTAACGATGGAGGGTAAGTAGTTCCATAGCTTAATGTCGAATAAAAAGTGTTAGGTAACTATTTGTGATAGTTTAAATTGTTTCATTTGCTTTCTGTTTTTCTTTAATTCATCAAAGTTTAGAAATTAGAAGATTTATAAAATATTAATTTTTCTAATAGTTACAGTTTCATTTGACCGACGCAGGAACAAAGTAATACGGCCCATGGCAATGTTAATTTTACATAAGGCGGAAGAATACACAACGTGCATACAAGTAGATCATAAACAGGGCTTTCAAAATGTTCATTTTACCGTGAACAGCCTATATGTATGTACAAACTTGTGCACGAAGCCACGATGGTGATCGCAATATCTATCAAACCCGATATTTTCCCATAGAATTTAAGAGCAATAAGAAAAACCGATTAAGAACGTGATGTGGGAACCAAAATGTCTCAGCCCGGCTCTTCATATTGCCTACTCGTACATACGAGAGGAGAAAATTTCCGAAGTACCGAGTACGCGCCACTGATTATCATCAGTCACATTTTGTACTTCTTAATGTAATTCTCTATGGGATCAACTGTATTCCAGTTGATTTGTCTATCCCTGTTTGCCGAAATTGTCCTTTCGTAGGTGGTACGACAGAGGAGTGAGACAGGTGCTAGAAAACTGTTTATTTGAAAGAGACAGTCACATTCTCGTTACCCCTTCAACGCATTTGCTTCGGAGGACTCACACCTCCGAAGACGTAGCTATCTATCAACCGTGTCGTAAGTCGTCCTTGCGATTGCTTTCATGCTGTCCGTAATGGATTTTGGATTGGATTGGATTGGAAATCGATGTTCCCCGATGTTATGCCTGTTATCAGGCGACGGCTTACAAACTAACTTATGACATAAATTAAACTAACCTTACCTAGGATTCGAACCCAGAATCTTCCGCACCAACCGACTGCGCCGCAGAGGTAGGCTGTAATTGATTTTGGATTTCGTTCACAGATATTGTAATAATAAAAATTTTCCCGTAATTTTATATCGAAGATATGAAAAAAATAAAAGCAGCATGCTCTTGATCAGGTGTGGAAGGAATCGGGTGGCTGTAGACACACTGGAATGCAGTTTCTGATTGCATATTTGGTGACAAAAAGTTGCAAAGGGTACGTTCGTTCTGTGACTTCGTGAAATTTCGGTGTGTATGACGAACGAAATTCGTACCGTAATGTGGATCGTGTTCGCTGCACTCGCTCCATGGTTCTTCAAGTCTACGAAACATAGTGATTGTTGTCGCAGAGGTCGTAACGGGACCGTTGCCACAAAAGGAGGGGACGATCAAGGACAACCCATGCAGTTTAGACTGGTATAGGCATCTCACTATGGCGAACAGCAAATGAGCAATTGGTGGCTCAAAAAAACAAACGACTGCGCAGCCGAATCTAACATATATAAACCATTCGTGATTACTGAAACTATTCAGAATCCCTGCTAAATCTCTACTTTCATGCTATTCGTACACCTTATCCAAATGAAGCTTAACTAAGTCTAGAAATTTACACTACAAGGACAAAGCAACGCATTTGGGCGCACTCAATTTAATAATATTTTGCATGAGAACTTTTTCTTGCCTGGCATTATCAAAATCCCTATTTTATCTCTGTTTTTATTCATACCAATTATAAAGGAAGCGTTAAAAATTATTGATTAAAAACAAAATTCCAAATTGGCCGAAATTAAGATACTTTTACGTTAAGAGAAGTACAAAACACTCGTGATACACGACAAACCAAACATGTCATACATGGTATGATTTTTCAAAGGTTTGATTCAAACTTTGTGAAGCTACTGCGATAGACTATACACTTCACAGGTCACTTTAACTATTCCGATATATAACAATGACCTTTACGCCAATGGTGCTGTACTGGCTTGCAAGATTTTTGCGCCGCGCAGAGTGCAGGCAACGTGGCCACGATCATGAAATTACCATAACTACTTGGTATCACATTCCGTAAAAGCTCGTCCACGGTATGACATGTCAGCTGTTACACCAGCTGTTATGGCAGGCATGGCAATTTAAAGGATTTTCTGACCGGATTTCTTATCAGGTTTTTGTTACAGTACCTGTCCTATTTTCCGTCGCAAGTTCCGCACCAGTTTTCGTACAGGACAAAATGAAGTCTCACATCGTAGGGCGCTCCCTGGGCCCATCACGTGAATTAATCACTAAGCCAAAAATGATACCTCAACCTTGATTATACGTTACTGAGAATTAAATTCATTCAAATAGCTTTAAAATATGAAGAAGTCAAATATTATTGATGATGGCAGCATTCAAATACTGTTTGGAGGCTAATTCAAGGTGTAGAATACGACCAACAAAAGAAAATATTTAATACGAATCTTTACACCAACCTTTAATTTATTTTTGTAAGTTCAGAATTTCACTGGTTGTGTGTGTGCACGCGCGCGCGCACACACACACACACACATATATTATATATATGTACGTATATATATAATTTTCGAATGGAAATCATTACTTTACGTTAAAAAATAATTACACTATGTGATCTCATGACTTCACATTACTATTTCCATAAATTGTAAACACATCAATTTCAATTTACTCTCTTTTAATTGGCAATAGTAAGAAAGCAATATTAAACTAAACTGTGCTAATTTTAATATACAAGTGGCCAGCTGCCACTCCAACAAGCAAGGCACGTACTTTCTTTAAACTGTAAGAACAAGTGCGCACCCACCGGGTGTGACTCGCGCTGATACTCCAGCTGGTGCCATGTAACATGTAGCATAATTCCATGCTGGCTTGCATAGCGACTGGCGCACCGGTTCATGAAACAGCCATTACATAAGCTCGCGAAATAACGTACAAGGCAACAGGTATTGCGGTATATCAGGCGGCGAGGAGGCGGAATGACGTTGGTTCGACCCCGTTACGCGTCATAACTAAAAAAAAAAAATTCTGAGCATCGATTAGACTATCTATTGGTTCGTGGTCCACTCTAATCACATCCCCGAGTATAGCCTTGTATGTTAAAACCCTAACTTAGACTTATATCGATAGCTTAATCTTTTTACTGGGCGAATTCCTTAAAATGTTTCAATGTATTCTCCAACAGAAATTATTAAAACTTTTAATGAAGATCTTTCTAGACATAGCACTGCAAACACGCCGTTTTCTGCTGTTGTAAACAGTAAATAGAAGTTGCCTTGTATGTTTCAGTCAAGATACCTGAAGCATTTTTTATTTTGCCAATAAAAGAGAATAAATAAGTGTTTTTTTTTCCTTCGTCTGAAGTGGTGAATTTAAAAAAACGGCGTATTGAAGTTTATCATGCGAATTCACACTGTAATTTTAGGTCCGTGTCCATGGTTGTATGTATTTAAATACCAACCGTATTAAATTTTTTTTTTGTTTGCAAAACATTAAGTCGCTTTTGATTTATTCGAAAAATAGGCCAACAATTACAATCTGAACTGACAGATGTACGTACAATAGAGTCGTATACAAATCACCTCTGCTTATGGCCATCATCAGCAGTTATGACATGCGTTCCACAAACTGGAGCTCGGACATTTAACGACAAAATACTTTTGCGGTGATGGCTGACTTCGCAGAATAACTTATATTCCACTGGACATCTGCAAATTTTTAATGTCAGATAATTGAAAGCACAGGAACTTGAAAGCCAAAGTATACAAAGGTGAGGAATCCTGAAATCCTCTTTACGTTAATGTGTATATTAACATAAGTGAGAAAATATTTTTGACACTAAAATCCCAGACTAAACGCGCAGTAAAATTGAATAAAATTAGCGACACGCACGGGCCTTTATAACTTGACAGTCCATTAATATTGAAAGATAATTCATTAAAGAAGTAAATTACATGATATGACGGATTTTTAATGAAGAAATAGTAACGAGGTTTTCTAGCATTCCACTTAAGCCCTAACTAAAATCACATAGCATTTCGGGACAAATGTTGGTTTTAAGAAACAGTGACTTTTCATTAATTTTCGTATCTCTATTTGAAAAAGTCTTTTGAAAATCTGTTTTATCCGCGTGCAAAATTTAAGCCGTAACAATAAAAGTCAACTAAATCTTTTGACAGACTCGTTAGTTTCTGGAATGTCTGCAGGCTTCATTCAAACAGTGTTCCACATGAAACCTCTCTATGCAACACCTTTAATGCACTTCAAAGGCATGTGCCGCTCTTGAAAGTCAATTCATATCAAAAAGATTCAATGTGTTTTGGGCTGATTTTTTGTTCGTGACCAACCTATAGTCGCATTTCGAAGGTGTTATTCAGTTAGGGTCTACCTCAAATAAACATACATTTAGATGAGAATCTGTTATATATAAAACAAAGTGTTTTAGATAAGTCGCTGGAGAGAGAGAGAGAGATATATATATATATATATATATATATATATATATATATATATATATATATATATATATATATATATATATATATATGCGCTGCCCTTAACAACGAGGTCTTGAGAGCCGATGAGTGTAATATGAGGTGAGAATGGAGCAGTGCCGGAATGCTAGGGTAAGGTAAAGGAAAAGGGATGTATAGGCTATTCACGATAAACTGAGCACTTTCGAAAGCCCTGCTTAAGATCTACTTGTATACACGTCGTGTATTCTTCCGTCAAAATTAACGTTGCCATGGACCCCTTCACTTTATTTATGCGTCGGTCAAGTGAAACTGTGAAATTATTAGAAAAGGAAAATTGCACAAATCCGCACATTTTTACGCTTCGGCGCATTAGAAACAATACAAAAAGCAAAGAGATAGTTTAAATCCTTATAAGTGGTTGCCTAACACTTTTTATTTGACGTTATGATATAGAACTATTTTCCCTCCATCGTTACCAACTTTACTGGACGTATGCCACTCATTGCGCCCATTAAAATATATGTAGGCACGTGCAGTGACATTTTTCTAAGGTTGATTTCAAAAGTGCTCATTTTATCGTGAACAGCCTTTGCCAGGAAAAATCCGCCGACCAGTGGCATTGTCCGGCACGACACGCACTTGCGGAAATCCGGGACTGACCCAGCCGGGGGATTCAATCCGGTTCACCTTGGTGAGAGGCGAGCTGTTTAACTGCTCAGCCACCGTGGACCCCATAAGCCGTTGTTGCCAAAACAGCTACCAAGTAGTATAAAATAGTACAGAACTGCATAATTCTCAAGACCATTGCCGTTTCTACAAATTGTATGACTTCTCCTGGCTTCGTAAGAGTTAGCCAGGATACGACTCTCCATCTGTGGAAATTTAAAGACGTTATTTCTCTAGAGGAGCAGCGATTCGCATGCTAATCTCTGTCTCGGGATAAGGCGCGCAAGCAAAACATTGGTTTTAATTGAAACAACGCACTTGCGGAACCCAGCAGCACATTCACCGAGACTAGCGACAAATTGGAACCTGTAGTGATTTATTTTCTCGTTTTACTTCACGCTCCCTGCAGAAACCAATATTCGACGAAGAAATATGCATACTTCATTTAACTCGGTAGCTTGCGACCAATAGTAAAAAATTATTCTTTACACTCGCCATAGATAATCCAGTCAGTTAACTAACTCCGGAGAAAGCAACGTAAATTAATGTATACGCTATCACTAACGGTATAGCATGATAAAGCATTTTCGGCACTTAATCAGGTACTGTAGAAAATGGAAAACTGAGATAATTCACACCTACTCTTATGTATAAATTTTTCTTGTTAGCTCCTAATTTTTTTCAGAATACTCAGAAAAAAGGTATGTTGTATTAGTGTAGACTGCGTTTTATTGCATCCAGTCTTATGTCAATACGTAATATATTTAGTCATGGCTTATTTTAAGGTGTTTATATTTTAAAATAAAAATTGAAGTTCATCTGCATAACATTTCACGTATTTAAGCTTTTTTTAAATTTGTATTTTATGCATTTTCAGAAAATTATTTATGTTATTTATAAGACGTTAATTTCAAACTCTGGTAATGCTGGGTAATACCTCAGTTATTTTCTCAGTCGTGAAAGCGGCTGTGTTTATTTCGAAATTTTTTCATATGTATATTAATTATTTTTTAAATCTAAGAAACTGCAATGCTCTTAATTTTCAGATACGTACTTGAGTGGCATGGACAAAACCAACGTCGGCTCCTTATCATGGAAGGAAAACTTTGAAATTTTTCTCAAATGCGTTAGTTTATTTTTTAAGTTTCAAATGGGTTTTGATGGAAATACAGGTTTGTATTAAGTTTTATTAATTTGTTAGTGTGGGCTATCACGAAACCTATGTCCGTAATACTTCTAAAAATTGCGAAACATTTGTATACCGGTATCATAAAATAGAAAAATTGTGCCAGTTAAGGGTAAACAATATTGTGGGATTTCTAAAACAATGCGTTGTATATGTTCCATATTCAAGCTGTAGAATTACAAGAAAACCTTTGGCAATACGTTTACAAAGAATTATGTGCAACAAGAACAGCAATTATCTACTGCGTATTTGTATCCAACGGCTCTTCTTCCCATGTCGTAGTAACGTTGATTTTTTTTCTACTGTACTCTGATAGATCTCTTTCAATAATTCCTTCGCACTGCCCGATTTATTCTTCAATTGTTCATTTTTATCGGTTTCCATTTGTTTGAAAGTTATACTTCTCGTAGAAAATGGGGTTTTTTGTGTGATTTCTCAGACGGAACTTTGTGATCCCTCCTGCAGAAACAAGACAAATGATACCATGAAGGTGGTTTCAATTTCATTCTATCCACTTGCAGCAGAACACGTGCACATGTGGAAAATCACTCGGCGAACAGCCAGGCAATTTTGGATCGTATTCTTTACTGACGGAATGAGAGACAATACAGTTAATATTTGTGTTTTACAGAAAAAATTAAGTATCATTTAATTTACGTTGTCCCGGTTTACAACGTACAACTACTAGCAGTTTAGTCTTACTGAAAAAAAAAAAAAATCAATTTTCTATACTTACACATACTTGAAAAAATTGATATGGGCTGTTCGCAAGTAATTCACTTTATAAAGCACTGTTAAGGATCTAATTGTATAAAGATTTTTGTCCTTCTGCCATAATATGTAAAGCTACCCCTGCCCATGGACTGGATCACTTTGAACATGCATTGATGGTTTGAAATTATGAAACTGTTAGGAACGTAGACATGTGGAACTATATTCCTGTGAATTTTTTCAGAGGTTGATTTCAAAAATCCTTAGTTGGTCACAAACATTTCATTGTATAGTCTGTTCACAAAAGTTTCAATTTTAGCCTATTTTACTAAGGAAAGAAAGTCTTACGAGATCACTTTCCTGTCTGTCTGTGTATGTGTTCAAGTTTGTGAATCTATGCGCGTGTGCGTCCCCCTTCGCCATATTTCAATTTTTTAACGCGTGAACCGAATGCCACCAAACTTGGTACACATATAATACTTAGTAAGGACACCTGGCTTTTATAGTCCTAGACTACGTCAAGGACTTACTTAAAAACGGCAGCCATTTTGAAACTTGGGGTAATATGTCATATCTCGGAAATCAGTCACACCATTTAAACCAGTTTTGTATGTTGGCAGACAAGCATCAAATTTTGAGATCGATATTATTGTTAGTCAGCCATTTTGGAAAATAGCACCAAATGAAATATTTTACATTATATCTCGGAAACTGCTGAACCAATTCTCATTATATTTGGCAGATAAGTAATAATCAGATAGGCCAAGTAAACGTCAGTGATTGAAATTGATTAGGTAATTATTCTCAAAATGGCGAACGTAGAATATTGTTTTACGCTGATTTCATATATCAACCATACCATTTAAATAATTACGACCAAATTTTGCATACTGTAAGTATATGTTACAAGCCATCATATATACTAACAAATAATCACTTTTGTTGGCCATTTTGGAAGATAACATCATACGAATAAATAAAGTTATTGCGTCATATCTTGGTAACAAAAACTTCCCGATTCGTACCAAATTTGGTAAACAAGTAGTACTGATGCAGATGATGTTAAACGTGATATGTTCGGGGCATGTCAGGCACTTATTTTCAAAATGGTGGCCATGTAGCAATTTAAGCTTAAAATGCTGTATCGTCGAAATTATGTAATAAATTCCAACATAACTTTGTATGCTGGCAGTAGATATTACAACTATCAACAGTACCTACACAGAGTATCTCTTTTCTGCCATTTTGTAAGATAGTGACATGTGAATAAATAAAGTTTTTATCTGGTAGGCTGTTATATTTTTTTTTTCAAGTATGACACAAATATTTTTAGAATGGCAGCTATAAAAACATTTTAGTTTTGTGTACTGTATCTATGAAGTGATGTAATCTACTTTAACTTAACTTTTTATATCGTCAGTATACAATCATCGAATATGCTACTTCATTATTTTTTGTCCTCCAATTATGAAGGTCGCGATATGAAAATTATGTTGGCTTTATGTGTATCTCGAGGACCAATAAACCGATTCCCATCAAATGTTACGCTGGAACATTTAAACTAATTTGTACCAAATTGCGCACACTATAACTGCTACAGAAGTCCATGTAAACAATCATGATTTAAATAGGTTAGACATCTGTATATAAATGGCGGCATGATAAATAATTTAGGTTAGTTAGCCGCATATATTAAGTAATTTAACCACATAAAAACATTGTGTAGACATCGAATATAGAGTTTTTTTTGGCGATCTTGTATGCTAGCCTCAAATAAGAAT
Organism: Dryococelus australis; assembly: GCA_029891345.1. Classification (NCBI taxonomy): domain Eukaryota; kingdom Metazoa; phylum Arthropoda; class Insecta; order Phasmatodea; family Phasmatidae; genus Dryococelus; species Dryococelus australis. Next base: position 87,195,467 of record CM057003.1, on the reverse strand, counting down.
ATTCAGTTTTTATTCTATACCTAAGGTACCAAACAACAAATTTCCACCAGATTATTCACACAAATAGCTCTACAGTAAGCCACGTAAACCTACATGTTTTAATTGACTGTCACTTATTTCAAAATGACGACCGTCATAATATTTTAGGTTAATAAACCCTATCATTCGAGAAATTAGACTGATTAAATCCGGAGTTGATTCTCCGAGTGTGACCACGATAGTTCAGTGCATTGCACGCTAGCTTATCTTATGAGGTTTACTCTGTTCAAGTCCCGGGTAAGGCACGTGTGTATTTGTAATCGTCTCACTACTGCTGAATACGTTTATGGTTTCATTCCTAATATCATTGCTTTCAAAGAGAAGCCAAGTACTACCTACCAGCTCAGCTTTTAGGAACTTAAAAATGTAATTGCACCCATGTTGAGGAAAGTAAATTCTGTGTAAAACACGCTGTGTATGACGTGTAAGGATGTTTAATATATATCTTGAGACACATACGTTTTGTACTTATAATAACATAAAGGTAAGCTATTTATCGCTAAATTAAACTGTTATTTATATTTTATCTGTAGATTATGATAGTTTATATATAATTAGTAAAAAAAACGAGTGGAAATACGCGCAACGGTAATACCTAGTAAAAAATAGTTCTCGTACAAAATAATGTTAAACTGAGTGCGAACAAATGAAGTGCGTTGTCCCTGTGGTGTAACGTTGTGTAGACATAGTAAAGATTTGTTTGCATGAGGTGTATGAATAGCAGGGCTTCAGGAAATCTTGAAGAAACCATTAATAGACTATAATAAATACGAGCAACTAACCCGCATCGTCTTGAAAGAAAAGTAAGATTTTCTTTTTGTGTTACTGTCTATACGACAATATAAATAACATTATAAATGAAAATAAGCCGTAGGAGACTTCCTCCGCTTTTCAGGAGCTATGTTCTTGGCCTAACACAAAAATTGCTCTGCAACCGAGTAGTCGAGTAACTTAAGGCTGAACATCGCTCAAGTGTATGCTAACCAGGTTGTGAAGCTCAGTGTTAATAGTTTGGCAACTAAAAATTTCCGCCGTCAGGTACCACTGCTGTCATACGTGTGCCGAAATACTCCGTTTTCTAAGTAAACCAAAGGAATGATTGAAATAAAAAAAAGGTTATATATAGTATTGTGTAAAATTTTTAAAATTTAATTTTTAAGATCATACTTGAGAGTAAACTTTGTTTTTCGCACTACGAGTGTAAATATAGCGACCTATTCTCAGATTTTCAATATTTTCTCGTAAAACAGAACTCTGCAAACAATTTTACGACACAATTTCTTTATTTAAAGGTGGCAGTGTAATTGAAAAATTCCTTTTTATAATAGCTATCTGTATGTCGTATTAAATTCGTAACATTTTACTATCAAAGGGCCTGTTTACAATAGTTAAAAGCCAAACAAAGTTGAATTTTAACTGTTTGCAATTTAAAACACTGTTCCAGAGTGAGCACAACACTTACAAAATAAATTGAGATATTTAACATTTTTGGCTGGAACAAGTATTTATCCCAATTCAAGGCAAACACAGACTTTTACACGCAAATAAATAAAATTTCACCATGTGCTGCCAGTTTGAACGCAAACTATTTGGAACACCATATCTCCTTGCAGCAGAAATTTTCGCTCTACCAAAATCTCACATAAGGAATCTCGTTCTGTTCCTATCATGAACAGAATAAACGTTACCATCGTTTATTAGTTCGCTACCCCTTAAATGTTATTAAAATTAGGTGTTAAAACCTTCATGGCTAAAGAGAAAATAATAAAGGATCAGCATGTTGTAACAAGAATGAACAAATTTTAACTTGTTTGCACAGTTCGTAAGCATCAAATTTTAACGTGAAGTTTAATTACTATTTACGTTTTAATAGTTCATGTTTCAATAATAATATAATTCACTGGCTACTGTCGCTATGACATAACTCTCAGGTGATGGCGATTACAGCCAAAACTCCCGCCATAACGCATGTAGTATAGTTGTCACCTGTGGGACATTATTCATGAGTAGGAACCAGGAGCCGTCCACCATCTTGGATGACGTCACGAATTTACCCCGTTTTCCCCTCACAATTTCCCGTTTATCCCTCTAAATCGACCAACTTTACTTTTAAAGCTGTCCTTTTCCTTCAAAATGTCCTTTTTTGCTCGATAAAATTCGATGCCCCAGAATACGCAATAGCGAGACCACAAAAGGCAATTTTAGAGCCGTTTGTAGGATATAGGGTGGGAGGTGGGGGTTTTCTTTTGCCCGTAGGCCTCCACCCTTCTCGTCCCACCCCTAGCCAAGCTCACCTTATCTCTTCCCACACCACCAGGTAGAAATTATTATAAAAAATCCCCCCCAAAAAAATTAAAATATAGAACATATAACGTTACACTACCCTACCCATTGCTCATCCCACCAACCTCATATCACCCCTTAGCAACAACCACCCCATGGCAATTATTAGAAAATTAAAAATAAACAAAAAAGTTTCAAAAATCGAGGAACATGTACTGTAATGTTAATATCACACTCCATAATCCAAACCATCAGCCTCTACTCCTACCTACTCAACATCCAATCATAAAAAAATGGAGAAAAATCATAATAAATTGGAAAATTTATGATAAAAATCGAAGAACATGTCACGATAATCTCACACTCATTCCACCGCCATCCCCTCACCTCCTCTTCTTCACCACATCATGGTAGTTATTATAAAATAAAGAAAAAACAATCTAAAAATTGAGGGACATAACACCCTGCCAGCCTAACCAACCAACTAAACCCTCACCACTGTTCACCCAGTTATAAAAATTCGAAAATAATAACACAAAAAAGAAAAAATTGTTTCTAAAAATCGAAGAATGTATAGCATTAACCTGACACTCGTTACACTACACGCACCCTATCCCCTCTCTCAGCCACCCGCTGGCCATTATTATAAAATTTAAAAAAAGATAAAAATTATAAATATCGAGGAAAATATAAAGTTAACCTCACACTCACTGCATCACCCTAATTAACAACCCACCCCCCCAAACACAATCCACCGGGTCACAAATATTCGAAAATGACATTAAAAAATCTAATAATTGAATATAAAATCTAAGAACTTATAACATTAACATCACACGCACCTCATCCCCTCTCCTCAACAACCCCCCAGAAATTATTATAAAATTGAGAAAAATCGCAAAAAATTAAAAAAATCGGGGAATATAGAACGTTAACTTACCCTCCTCCAGCTCAACCCCATCACTCTAACCATCGCCACCAACCCCTACCTTCAAGTTTTCTAATCATAAATAAACGAAAAAAATCGCAAAAAATATTAATTCCAAAAATCAAATAAACCCATACATTAATGATCCCCGGCAACCATGTTGGTTGTTTATAACCTTGACATTGGCCACAAAAACCTTGAAAACTGGAAATCGAAAAAAAAAGTAAAAATCCAAAGAAACTAATAAAAGTTTACGAACATATTACATTACTGACTCCGAGACTCATGTTGAATGCCGGTAGTCTTGGCCTTAACCACAACAATCTAAAACTTGAAAATCCAGAAAAAAGGTTAAGAAATCGGATAAACAAAAAAAAAAAAAAAATCAAATATATTATGTGACTGACCCCAATATTCATGTTGAATGTTGGTGGCCGTAACCTTGACACCAATGACCTTCAAATAAAATATAAAAATTATACAGGAATAAATTATAAACCAATTACAACAAACCAAGTTCGATGTGTGTGACAACGAGGGTTCGATTCTCGTAAATATGGTAGAGCACACCCACTCCCTAGTACGACAATCAGCTGCCGACTGAACCCCTACATCTTAATTTCTTTGGTTAAATAGCTGATCAATCTTCCTACCCATAAAGCGAATTATTGACTTTACATAACACACAAACCTCCCACCCCCACCACGAGATGTGTGATGGCCCAAGGGCCATCACACATCTCGTCGCTCCAATTCCCTCACAATTTACTTACCATAACTCGGACGCCATCAACAACCACACAAGCCACCAACACACCACCAGACTCTAGCCCCCCTCCTTTTCCATCAATAACTCACCATAGTTAGTCCCCTTCACCATCCACCCACTTTACTACGCCTCGTAATTCTCTCATTCCATCAATAGCATTAACTTTCTCATTATAATCGCGTGACGAATCAGTAACTACCGGCGCAGCAAGAGTTGCAGTGTTTGATGATGTGGTTCTTCAAAGTGTCACCTTCCATAGACTGCATATACCCATCGTCGTAACGCTTCATCGTGCATGTTACCTTTATACATAATAGTGTGTCTCTTTAAATTATTGCTTCTACGAAATGTTATATCACAGTTAGTACATGATAGTGATTCGGAGGCCAGTTCTTTTATACATTGGCTTTCTTCATGTCAACAAGCAAGGTAGCTTTTTCTGAAGTTTTTTCGACAACAGCAACACTGTCTTCCATGTAATTTTCCGCCATTGGGGGAAGGTACATTCATTGTAAGCTGTACAGTAGACTTCGTACAATAGTTGGTTTGCGCCATCTTCACAAAAAAAACCTAAGTCCTTTCCACCGTAGCAACATGTGTATCTAATTGGCCCAGCTATTACCTCATACACTTACTAATACATTTCATCAGTGAGATTTAAGCATTATTATGCCGTCATTCAACAGTAAATTGTATCTAGTTCCTTGATCACATTACAAACGACCCCTAAATTACTCCTAAATTACCCCTCCTGTTCCACAAATGACCTCTAATGTCCCCTGATTACGGTGCGTGCGTGCAGATTGTGGTGCATGTGGAGTTGACTGTGGTGCATGCAGTGCTTATTGCGATACTGATTGTGGTGCTAAGTGCAGTATGTGCATTGCTAAGCGAGGTGCATGCGATGCTAAGTCTGTGCATGTGGTACTAAGTGTGGTGCATGCAGTGCTAATTGCAGAGCGTGTGATGCTGATTGCGGTGAATGTGGTGCTAACTGCAGTGCGTGCCGTGCTAACTGCGATGCGTGTAGTGCTAACTGCAGTGTGTGCGGTGCTGACTGCGGTACTGATTGCAGTTGCAGAGAACCAGTGCCACTAGTTTTAGAATGCCTCTTCAAACTTTCACTCCAAGTGAACTGCCTCTGGCAGAGTTTGCACTGAAATTCAATAATTGAACTTTTCATTCTGCAAGTCATTATTTCAGCACTCGAGGTTTGCTGACTAGTCGATTCACAAGTGCACTTCCCTTTACCAGAAAAATTCAGTTCTACAATGCGAAGTAAATAGTTATTTCGTTTTAAGTGTTATATACACGCGCGTATTTTCAGAGATGACGAAAAAACATAGGAACGCACTGAGAAAATCCATTTGCCCCAATCACAACAGCAGGAATCGAGACATCAGAAACCTTGACTTTAATCTGGGATGACATCATGTGACCTTAACCTTTCTCCACCATCCGGAATAATTTCTACCACTTAAAAGAAAAGAAAAATCGCATTTTTTAAAGAAAATTTTAAAATCGCAGAAAATAATCATAAGCTTTGTCTACGGCAAGCTGAAGATGGGGACGGGCCTCCTTGTATTCAGTCACCTCTAATTAAATCACGTATCTCAAGTGTGTTATATATACTGCGCTTAACATAAAATTATCTTACCTTTAAACTGTTTGAAGTTACACTAATTTTTAATCTATAAATAATAAAATTTACTTTAAAATTAATGTTAATAAAAACAGGGCGAAAAAAGGTATGTTTGTAATGCCAACGAATAAATAGTTTATATGCAATACATTATTTCACTAAGTGCACACGAATACAGTGCGTTGTCCCTTTGGTGTAATTTTCTAAATGCTGTTCACGATAAAGTGAGCACTTTGGAAACCACACTACGAAAAATGTCACTGCTCCTGCCTTCATATATTACAACGGGCGCACTGAGTGGTATACGCCCAGTAAAATAGGTAACGATAGATGGTAAATAGTTCCGTATCTTAACGTGAAACTGAAAGTGTTGGGTAACCATTTGTGGTAGCTTAAATTATTTCTTTCGCTTCCTGTTTTTTTTTTTAATGCACTGAAGTGAAAAATGAACAGATTTGTAAACTAATTACTTTCTTAATAATTTCACAGTTTCACTTGACCGACGCATGACTAAAGTTACGAGGCCCATTACAATGATGATCTTACGTAAGGCGGAAGAATACACATTATGCATACAAGTAGATCTCGAGCAGTGCTTTCAAAAGTGCTCATTTTATCGTGAATAGCCTACAGACGTAGTTAACCTTGTCTGCATCTGGCGGAGGAATATCCTAGAAGTAGAACTTACGCAGGATTTCAGAAAAAAATTTGCAAGTAACCGTGAACTGACTATATGAAATTAAGAGGCAGTGAATATTTCTAAAAGGTCGAGTTCGAGATTATTTATTGCGGACAACCTCCCCAGGGGAGAGAGTGTGGAAGTGACGGCAACTCCGCCACCAGCCCTCGAACACGCAGGAGCAAGGCGGGGGTGGGGGGGGGGGGGGGTGGAGTCCGATTCCCGCCAATTGAACGAATTTTTGGGGCTGTCGGTGCAGGAAGCTGCGGAAATTACTACCGATCGATCACGCCGAAGCGTCTGCCTGTGGCCGCGGGCGCCCCCCTCTGCTCTTGTCGCGCGTGGCGCCAGTCTGCGGCTTCGCGCGGTGACCGTTACAGTCCAAATTTTCTGAAGCCCTGCTGAAGTTCTACGTCCACGACATTCCTCCGCCCCGTGGCAACAAAGCTTAAACGTGTCTATAAAATTACACCAAAGGGCCACCGCGCAGCATTTACGCGCAATGAGTGCAATAATATTCCGCTTAAAGGCCGTTCACGATAAAATGAGCACTTTGGAAATGAACCTTTTGAAATGTGTCACTGCCACTGCGTGCAAATATTTTAACGGGCGCACTAAGTCCCATTCGCCCAATAAAGATGGTAACGACGGATGGAAAGCAGTTCCATATCTTAACTTCGAATAACAAAGCATTAGTTTGGCCTTTTTTCATAACTTCTATTATTTCTTTAGCTTTCTGTTTTTTAAAGCATCGAAGTGTAAAAATCAGCAGGTTTGTGAAATAGTTACTTTCCTAATAGTTTCACATGTCTCACTAGACCGACGTGTGAACAAAGGCACGAGGCCCATAGCAATGTTAATTTTACATAAGGCGGAGGGATACACAACGTGTTCACAAGTAGATCTTAAGCAGGGCTTTCAAAAGTGTTCATTTTACCGTGAACAGCCTATATTAACATTCTATTTTTATTCGGCACAAATTATAAATGAAATACAGTTTATCAATAGGATGCACGTAAAAGTTCAGTTTAACCAAAAATAAGGTACTTTTATGTTGACAGGCTTTTTCGATACATATCGAATCTGGGAAACAACTAAGCACGTCATATATGGGGTGATTTTTCAAAGGATTGTTTAAAAAAAAAAGTCCGTTCACGACTGGAACAGACTTTCTCGGAATTTTTCCTACTCCCATTATTAAGCAACAGATAAAAACATACTTTAAAACATTCAAACTACATTCTCTCTCCGTGCTGTCAAACTAACTGTGCCCGCGCCAGTCGCTGTTTGTAGTAACGATGCATGGAGCTGACGACTAAGGTGTTGCTCAGAAGTCTGCTCCAGTCGTGAACCGACTAAATTTCTGATAACGTGCGTTGTTTCTATTCTCTCTGAGCTTTTCCGCGAGTGTAAGCCGAGATAATAAAAAAAATTTTTTTTAACTAAACATTTTTTTTTTGTCACCAATAAATATTTTGCGATGTTCACTTTTCACGGTTTGAATCGACGGATCAAGACAAAATCTTCCACTTGGCGCTAAAATCAGCACGCAAGCACTTCGGAACTGTGGTATGTATCGCCCGGGAGATTTTCGCCCACGTCCAAAATTACCGGTTGTCGCCACGGGCCTCCACCCCATACCGAACTCAAGACCTTGTATTGTATCGCGGTCGTATACCCTATAAAAGGCGACCCCGTTAATTTTAATCGTGATTTTAGTCACGGGGTTACAGTGTTAGAACTGATCACCCAGCAAATTGTTATGGTATGATTTTATGGTTTAACTTCATACCTTAACGGAGCTATAGAGGTGCAGCGTGTTATTGGCGAGAGTTATGTATCGAACACTATTTAAAAAAGGGTTTACTCAACATTTAGGTTGTGCAATATTATTTCAATATAAACATGATTGAATATAAACGGGGGGAGCTATAAAAATATTCTGAAACACTAAATTATGTTAAATTATAAAGATTTAACCAGCCACATTCTGAGTCAAATATAATCGGAGAGTCCCAGCCTTGTTGATGATTCCGGAGGCTAATTAAGATGGCGGAAGTCGACGCCCGGACATATCCATCTTTAGTGGTCTTCATTCCAATGGCCCGACGACGACTTACACCGCCCTATATGGGCTGCGTTATCCCAGTTTGTTGGCCGGTTGAGGCGACTTCTGTGGTTTACGATTTCGTAAAACTACTTCAGCAATCACGGCCCGTGTACTGGATAAATATGTGAAGGTGTGATCAGGCAGGCCGCTCAGCTAAGGCCACGCTCATAACAAAATGTAACATCGGCGTTTCCATCATGGTTTCCACGTGTCGGTCTGAAGACTAATAAACATAAAAAAGGCATACAATTGGGGGGAAAAAAAAGAGAAAAAAAGGTTGAATAAGCTATATAATAAGTATATATATTCCTATTTTTTGTGCAAATCTGAAGAAGAAAAAAAGCCAGGGCCTAAACAATAGTCCGTGTCGTCAAAATACAATAAAAAACGTTTTTCTTAAAAATTCTTTTTGTGATTCGCCTGTATCTAATTTTAAACTTTTGTGATAAAATTTAAAACCAAAGTGATTGGAAGTGTAACATTCACAGTACGTGAACCATGTGTTAGCTTTCAAAGAAATTGGAACACGACGACATTAAGAAAAACTTGCAGCATCGCATTCGGTAACCTGTTCACGCACTGATGCCCTGCGTAACATACCGTAAGCAACAACAGTCTCGCAGCTAAGTTCAAGTACGTGTCTCGTGCAAGGCACGAATTCACGTGCAATTTTAAAACTCAAGTTTATTACTGCTATAGCATGTATCCCGTTTTTCCGAATAGCCTGCATGTGTAAAATGTGCGACGTTAAAGAGTAGTAATTTTACACAACTGTAGTTGCGATTCCACTGAGCGACAAATTCGTTGGGAGAGAAGCAGTGTTGAGAAGATAGGAAGTAGTTAGTTCCAGATTACGAACACTTAACACACGAATAAAAGCACAAAGGGCAAAACGTTGACGTAAGCCGAATGAAGCTTGGCGAGGGCACTCCTGAACCTGTTATCACGCTCGTCTCGCGTAAAGGGAAGCGTACGTAAAAGCTCAGTAAAGAGTAACTTTTATGTAGAAGACCTTCGTGAACATAATGATACGTAAGAAGTGTACTCGTCGGCCAAGAACCAGTTCTGAAGTGAGATGCTAATTTTCGCATCGAAGGGCGTTGTATGTTATTTATTTATTTTTATTTCTACACCTGACGCGTTATTTTTTTTTTTAATCGTCCTGCCCATCTCTTCTCCCTTGTAATTTTATATCTTACGATCATCGAATCTTCGCGAACCGTTTTCGGCAAAAAAAAAAAATTACTTGTAAAAATATGGGGCCGCAGTATTCGAGCGGTTAGACTGCTCGCCTCTCACCAAGGCGAACCGGGTTCAATCCCCGGCCGGGTCACTCTAGGATCTTCGCAAGTGAGAATCGTGCTGGACGAAGCCGCTGGTCGGCGGGTTTTCTCAGGGATCTCCCGTTTCCCCCGCACTTGTATTCTGGCGCTGCTCTATTCTCACCTAATTTCGCCCTCATCGGCTCTCAAGACCTCGTTGTTAAGAGCCACCCGAGTGTCTGAACACATTTGTAAATGAAATACTCGTACATTTACTACGCGTAAATAGTTTCGGGTGAATATTTAACTTTGACGTCGGGTCCAGTCTTCCAAATATACCTGTAGCAGGAGCTACAAAAGTATTTATTAGACTATATGTTTTCCGTTTAACGAACACATCTTTTGTCCTGCAATATTACGCTGATAAAAATATTTTTGCGTACTTACTTCCAAATTAATTTAATTAATGTTAAAACGTTGACGATTACGTCAGAAAATATGAAATAATAAAAAAAGTGTGCTAAATAAGGTGCCGATATTTAAATTAAAAAAATGGGTTTCTTTGACAGTATAAAATAGAAACGATAGAGAACATTTTGTATGTAAATATCGTACATGCAATACCATATTGTCCCTTAGAGAAATTTTTTGGTGTTAGTGTACATTCGAAATTGCTAGCAATATATTTAAACCACGGGAATTAAATTTACCTACCAATGAATTCCAAATTACTTTTTTTTCGGCCAAATGTCTGATGCCTGATCGAAACGTAAACAAAATAACTGTGCACATTGGGGGAAACTATAAGGTCATTTTTCCAGTTTGTTAACGTTTAGTATGATCACGTACCCTGATTCAATACTGTCAAATTAGAGCCATCAACAATTCAATATTTACTTAGGTCTTCATTTGCAGAGATGACCTAGCATAAACGACGACCGATCAACAGTACTTATGGTAGGATGTTTACGGGAATATTTTAGCCGTAAATATAGCAGGAGAGTTAGTTATACAGAAACCTTTTGCTGGGGACAGCATGAAAGGGTGCCAAGCCGAGCTGGCAGCAGGAACTCGGCCATGGCACCAATAGTTATGCAAACTGTAAGGGGAGAGGCACTCCAAACAAGGTCGGGCAGTGAAGTATAAATGGGGCGAGCTACGGGGGATCGCGACCATCTTGTTCTTGTCATCCCCGGAGGCCACCTGCGCCAACCTCTGTGAGGACCGCCAGTCCAGGACATCCTGCAGCCGACACGAGCCGTGTGACGTCCAACTAGTGGGTAAATATCACATCCCTGTTAGGGCGTCCTACGGTAGTTTGAGGCGAGGGCGAGCGAGTTAATATCTTGCAGGATTCCCGAGATTTAAGTAAAGTCAACACGTTGATTAATAGTTCCTTGAAGCTAATAAAATGGATATTGGATATTGATGCGAGAATAGAACGTTAAGACTTATAATAACTTTTGTAATTGTAGTTGCAAAGAGCTAATAAATTAGAGTTTTGTTTAATTAGTCTTTACTTATTTGACTACGCCACCCTTTAAATAAATGCGTGACCTATTGGCGTAAGCGGGGCACTGTGTTCAGCTCTTGTTACATAATTTGGACAAAATACTTGTGTCCAAATTTGTCTTCAGTATCAAAATTTAACAGGTATGTAATCAAAATCGATATAACATTACGGTGACCATACATTAATTTTTATTATTTGGAATATTATAAAATAGCTTAATTGTAATATTTAATGAAACAAACTATAACTAATTTAGAAACAAGATAGCCAATCGTACGCCTGAAGAAACAAATTAGTGTTTTCAAGACAAGGACAGCTCTTCACTGTGTGCAAGTGGGAGCATGGGAGTGTGTGTAACATATTTATAGAAATAATAGTTAAGGTTGGAATCTCAGAACCTCCACTTAGACATTGCATAAGAATTTACTCCTCAGGTGGTTAAAAAAATGATTGCCAATAGTTAACTCTCGGACGCATTTCTCTATCTCTTGCTATTATATCATATTAGCCACTGTTTCTCTTACGCCATCCCATGTCAGGCTACTAACATGTGAAGGCCACTTTATAGACTGGTAGACGTCATGTGTTGTGCCAGCAGAAGTTATAACCGCGAATACCTATTAGATGTATTGCTTTCGGGTATATGTTTATTTCGTCCGTCCTACTGTAACGTGATTTCTGAGGGATTCAACTTGTACAAGGTGCCGAACGCTAATTTATTATTGAAATGGCCTTATAAAACATGCCCACGGTTTTTTAAATTGGATACATGATTCCACACACTTCCGATGATAATATTTTACCTGTAATTACTATGTTTTAAATCCATTCTTCCCAATGTAAAAATGAGTGACGTACATTATGAGTGATGAAAATTAATCTGAACGTCATAACTTCTAATTTGTAGTTATAATTGGTCGCAGTTCTGTGGTCAGCAACACCCAAACTTTAGCACTCGGGTTAGAATGTTATGCTGCAGCACTAGTTACGGAAACAATTCGAATACTGCAGAAGTTGTTCCGTTGAAACTATCTGTTCTTCAGTACTGCGGAGACATACAATTCTGCTGTAGGAACTATTTCCGTGGTTGCATATATGATAACACAGTTATTCAGGTCTATTCACGATAAAGTGAGCACTTTTGAAGTCAACCTTAAAAGAAAGTCACTGCTCCTACCTGCATATATTTTAACGAGTGCACCCAGTAAAGTTGGTACGAGATTAAGAGAGCAGTTCCGCGGCTTAGCGTGAGAATTAAAAGTGCTAGGTAAACATTTGTTATAACTTAAATTATTAACTTCGCTTTATGTTTTTATGCATCTTAAGTGTGACAATTTTACTAATTTGAAAAATACTCAATTTTATAATAATTTCATAGTTTTACTCAACCGCCGTATGAGGCCCACGGCAGTCTTAATTCTACATATGTCGAAAGAATACACAACATGCAGACAAGTAAATCTTAAGCAGGGCTTTCAAAATTTCTCAGTTTACCGTTAACAGCCTATAGGTATTGCTATCTAGGGGCGTTATTGCATTAAAAGGCTGAACATGTAAATGTAACTTTGCTACGGTGACCATACTTTAACGCGTTCAAGTAAATGGTTTCCAAAGTGAACATGTTCGCATGGTTATACCTCTGGAAATAAATATAATATGAACAAAAGGAATTTATAACCTTAAAAACACGCTACCGTCATTATAATATATATTATATGATCGCTCCAACCAATTATCGATGTAGAGGTTTGTATACAGTTGACCTTACTTTGAGTCTATTAGTATGCAGTGTGTAACTATTTGGCCTGGACTTTTATCATTTCAACAAATACATAAATTCTAGTGAATCTCAGTAATCCTAATAACACAATGTGCTATCTCCATGACAGCCAATCGGAGCGCAGCACACGTGAAAACTCGCTCTGATGTATTTACACAGCCAGTTACTTTAGACAAGAAATGATTGCTGTAGGAACAAGTTCGGAGCCGATTTAGCCGTTTACAGAGCTGGACATATTTGAAGCAGGCGTGTCCTGTGTAACCACAGCCTGGGTTAACAATATGGAGATGTTACCAAACCCATCTGATGGCTGTCCCCATATTTTAAGAGTCTTAGATGGTTTCAGGTAAATTAATTTGTTTCTTGCAACCATTCTTTTCTCATCAACGCCCGAAAAACACGGGGGAAATTTATTTTAATCGCTTAGGGTGATAAATCCTGAGGATAAACAGTCTTAAAAAAAAAAAAAAAAAAAAAAAAATCCAGACCTAAAAACAGCGAAACAGGTGAAGATTTTAAACGTGAAAGAGTAGAAATAACGGTATATTCTGTTCTGTTAGTGCTTCGTAACATCAGTACAAAGAAATCGCGTACGGACTGACAGAAAGTTCCGAGAAATTTCGTTATCCTCGAAACTGTTAAACAATGTAACAATTATTCCACTGCATCACACGAATATTCTTAACCTAAACAAGAATCTCATTTCTGTCGACAAAGAATATATATTTTTTTGAATGGGTGCAGTAGTTTCATATTTATCTCAGATTGTGTTTTATTTCGCCTGTTATGTGTCATGTTTACGTTCTTTTGATATATTCTGATAGTGTATACCTAAAAGTTTTGTTAAATTTAATGGTTATTCCTTCCTAACTACTTCCAGTAATTAAAAAAAAACTGACATAATTACATTTCTAATTGATATGCAAACTACGTAATTTTTTTCTGTCCAAACAAAAATATCTCAAAATATTAAAGCGTATTTCATTTGTCCTTTTTAAAATCGATGTTTAACTAATTTTTAATGGCCTCGAAACATTCTGCAATGATTTTGGCTGCTTGTGAAATGGAAATGCATAAGAGAAACAAGATAGACAGAAAATCCTCGAAAGTTATTTTTTTTCTGCGAACACTTGAGAAATAAACCAGAAAGTTTTCTAAACTTTGGTACCTATATTCTCCACGAAAATATTCTTAGTTTCCGAACTTTACTTTGCACTCACTGAATAAGTTTCCGTGCGAAGCTAACGCTCCTCTTGTTAATAAGTACGCTTATTCAATGGTGGATGCTTTTCTGTCTTTATAAATAAAAAATTAACCTTTGCCCTTATTTAGGGATTAGTGTCTCGACAGCGGTTCCATTAGATATCATACCAGTTGTTCAGTCAGGAGTGTAGAATTAATTGGGCACGGCATTTATCAATATGCCATTACGGCATTCGTGTGGAGTGAATTCGATAAATCATGGGGAGGAGAACAAGCTAGACCGCGTCTAGAATCGAATTCTGACTATACAGAATGCGGGGCTGTTGTGTTACCACTGCGGCACCACGCATGTATGACGTGAGTAGTAGGGTATCGTATGTTCGAAGGCATCAGGGCTCAGGGAGAGAATCGAGGATCTCACATTGACCTCAATTTTTGCTTTTTTATTTTTCTTCCAAAACTCGTTCATTTTCGCGCAAAGTTATATGGTTTATCCCAAAAATGCCTTAAAATTTCCTTTTTCTCTACAAATTTCCCGCTTTACCCTCAAAATTTCCCGTTCTTCCGTCAAAAAATACCATGCCCTATAATGTGTAGTAGCGAACCCCCGAAAGGCAAAAAAGTGCAGATTTTAAGATGTTGGGGCTTGTTTCATACTTCCAGCCTACATATATAAAATAATATTATTTTTAATCAAGTGTTATTTTTTAAATTTAAATATATATTTATAATTAAAAAATTTAATGGCGTAAATATTAAGTGTTGTATATCAACATACTCGTCTTTTCAAGGCGCATGCAATCACGATATTAATAAAATTATTTCAATAAATTATTATTTTAATTAAAATAAATTTTTTAAACAAAAAATTTAAAGACATAAGTATTAAGTGTTGTATATCACCGGACTCGTATTTTCAATGCCATGCAATCGTGATGCCATACCACCATACTGCCTTGTTTTTTCATGCTCTATCATTCCATGCTCTCTCTCTCTCTCTCTTTCGCTCTTTCAGTTCTCTTTCATTCTCTCATTCTATCTGCTTCTCTCTTGACTCCCTCATTTAATATCTTTCTCTCATTCCATCTCTTTCTCCCTCTCTTTCGTTTCTCTCTCTTCTCTCTTTCATTCCTTTAACATTTTCTCATTCTATTTCCTTCTCTCTTGCCTCCCTCATTCAATATCTTTCTCTCTTTCCATCCCTTTCTCCCTCTCTTTCGAATCTCTCTCTCTCTCTCTCTTGCCTCCTCATTCAATATCTTTCTCTCATTCCATCCCTTTCTCCCTCTCTTTAGTTTCTCTCTCTCTCTTTCTCTCATTCCATCTCTTGTGTCACTCTCTTGCCTCTCTTGTCTCTTTCTTTCTCTTTCATTCTCTCATACAATCTCCTCTCTTGTCTCATATTCGCTTTCTCTCATCCCATATCTTGTCCCTCTGTCAGTCTATAGGTTTTCTCGGAATCCTCCCCATTTTTTTGCTGTTTTGTTTCCCTCTTTCATTCTCTCATTCCATCTCTTTATCTCCATCTCTCTCGTCTCTTATTCCATCTCTTTCTCTCCTTCGCTTTTCTCTTTCTCTATATCAGTCAATAGGTCTTCTCCGGGCCTTGTAGTTTTACAAACGAGTAGTTTTAGAAGAAAAATCTTTGTACTGTTACAAGTATTTGTAAAATTACAAAAAAATTCTCAGTAAAAATTACGAGTGTGGAAGTAGAACTTTAGCGGCGCTTCAGGAAAGGCTAAAGTAACCGTGAACAGCTTATAATTATTTCAGTGGCAAATGACAGTATTTTTAGACACGACGAGTCGTGCATAAAGAGGAATACGTAATAAAAAAACCCACGCCTTACCTGAGATTTTAGACAGGAGTCCCTCCCAATACACGATGACTAGAGACATGCAAAATTCGCGTTATTATTTTCAATCAGGCTGAACTTCACAGCAATGTATAGACCAAAGCCTGCGTCGTTTTTCCATTGGCTGCTGCATATATGTGAAGCCTCGCCCTTTCTAACTGAACTGCATGTAACTGGGGCATACAATTGTAAAGCGTTCTTTTATTGGTGCAGAGTTGCCCAGAGCTTATCAGATAAATTGTTGTCCAATGACGAACGTATTGCAGAGGTACACGTGTTTAAAGTTTAACGTGTCCCCAAATAATAACGCGAATCTTGCAGGTCTCTAACGATGACACGCAACCAACTGCTGTGCGCCGAAGAAGTCAGCTTGATAGAGAAAAAAAAAAAAAAAACTGACTCAGCAGGCAAACACTGCGGCACATTAGAATTTACAGATCTACCCACTGAGTCTCGTTAGTCAATGAATGGTCGGTGCCAAACAATTAAAGGCAGTTCACAATGAAGTGAGCACTTTTGAAATTAACTTTAGAACAATGTCACTACCCCCGCCTGCATACAGTATAACGGGCGCACTTGGTGTCATACGCCCAGTAAAGTTGGTAACGTCGGATGGAAAATAGTTCTATATCTTTACGTCAAATGAAAACTGTTAGGTAAACATGTGTACCAACTTAAATTATTTCTTTCGCTTCGTACGTGTTTTTAATTTATCGAAGTGTAAAAAAGGCAGATTTGTAAAATATTTACTTTTTTAATAAATCCAAAGTTTTACTTGATCGACGCATAAATAAAGTGACGAGGTTTATGGCAGTGTTATTTTGCATAAGGCGGAAGAATACAAAACGTGTGTACAAGCAGACTCTAAAATGAGCACTTTTAAAAAACCCTGCTTACAGTGAACAGCCTAACTGACGTTACCGCATATGCTTAATACCAAAAAAAAAAAAAAGCTTATTTGGCAGAATTAAAACCCCGAGTATCTTACCAATTGAACTACCAAACCGATCTTCGTTCCAGGACGAAAAACTTTTTTATTTACTATTTAATCGAGAATAGGTAGCTTTCAATTTAATGCAGTTACTGTCCATTTTTAGTTCAACTGGTGACATAAGGATTGTTTATAAAAATAGTACTATCAACAAAGTAATTTCTTCGCATTTAATTTAGTGTAAACATCAAACACTAGCGCCATGTCAAGTGGTATGTGCAACCAACAAAACATCATATTTTATTGTTTTCGTTCGTTTAAGTTTTAATCTGTTTATGAAAAATGAGGGGGGGGGGGGGGTGTCGTATATACGGGCCGTAGGTATTTTTACGTGACAACGTCCGTGGGTGGTGCGAAGAAACAAAATGATAGACGGTATGCTCTGGATCGTTCTGTGGAAGTTGTCGGTGGCTTCTTCGTCGTTTCAGATGTACAATCCTGCTCGTTTGGCTGAGTCGTGACCGGCTGAGATGTGTCTGGCTGAAATGTCACTGGTGGCTCGTATCGCCGAGTCGCGTCAGGCTGAAACGTCATTAATGTGTTTGCTGAAGACGTGTCTATTGACTTCTTCCATCGTTTGGCTGAGTCGTGACCGGCTGAGATGTGTCTGGCTGAAATGTCACTGGTGGCTCGTATCGCCGAGTCGCGTCAGGCTGAAACGTCATTAATGTGTTTGCTGAAGACGTGTCTATTGACTTCTTCCATCGTTTGGCTGAGTCGTGACCGGCTGAGATGTGTCTGGCTGAAATGTCACTGGTGGCTCGTATCGCCGAGTCGCGTCAGGCTGAAACGTCATTAATGTGTTTGCTGAAGACGTGTCTATTGACTTCTTCCATCGTTTGGCTGAGTCGTGACCGGCTGAGATGTGTCTGGCTGAAATGTCACTGGTGGCTCGTATCGCCGAGTCGCGTCAGGCTGAAACGTCATTAATGTGTTTGCTGAAGACGTGTCTATTGACTTCTTCCATCGTTTGGCTGAGTCGTGACCGGCTGAGATGTGTCTGGCTGAAATGTCACTGGTGGCTCGTATCGCCGAGTCGCGTCAGGCTGAAACGTCATTAATGTGTTTGCTGAAGACGTGTCTATTGACTTCTTCCATCGTTTGGCTGAGTCGTGACCGGCTGAGATGTGTCTGGCTGAAATGTCACTGGTGGCTCGTATCGCCGAGTCGCGTCAGGCTGAAACGTCATTAATGTGTTTGCTGAAGACGTGTCTATTGACTTCTTCCATCGTTTGGCTGAGTCGTGACCGGCTGAGATGTGTCTGGCTGAAATGTCACTGGTGGCTCGTATCGCCGAGTCGCGTCAGGCTGAAACGTCATTAATGTGTTTGCTGAAGACGTGTCTATTGACTTCTTCCATCGTTTGGCTGAGTCGTGACCGGCTGAGATGTGTCTGGCTGAAATGTCACTGGTGGCTCGTATCGCCGAGTCGCGTCAGGCTGAAACGTCATTAATGTGTTTGCTGAAGACGTGTCTATTGACTTCTTCCATCGTTTTGCATTTAATTCTCTGAGTTGTTGCAATCTATCTTAGTGGATTTTGAGTTTGCGCTGATTGTGTCGTCGTTTGTTTAGTCTTAAGTCTCGTCACGTGATGGGACATGTGATGACGACGCAATCGCCACGTTCGCACTTCGCTGCTGCGTAGAATTGTCAACTTCTTCTTCATAGAACTCCGGAATGGATTGAGGTAGCCGAGTCATTACTTCAGTATTAGAATTTTCTTGTCGAGCAATATTCATGTTGTTAATATAATTTTTGTCCTTTTCGCCTAACTCGTAATTTTTAACTATTTGGTTTGTAATCTGCAAAATAGAAATGATTTCTGGTTAGCTTGTGTCACTGTGCGTGTTTATTATTTATGATTCTCGGCTACGTTTCTAGTTGCTCTCTTTTTACGCACAAACTGACACCAGAATTTCTCCGATCGGGTGAGCCGTGCGGTCGCTACAGCGGTGTTAAGCATATGCCACCAAACCGCTCGAAATCAGAGGTTCGCAGCGCGGCTCCCACCACGGCCTGATGACGTCAGAACGATATGTTTGTGTGCAAAGCATGAAGCCAAAGGACCGACCTGTACTGTCGTACATTTGCATTTAACGTACTGTTCATTCTCAGCGAGTAATTGCCACGGACCCGAGAGCAAACATTCGTGACGCTCACATTCTGAACATCAGGGGCTGAGTTGTAAGACTTTGCCACGTCGAAAACGTCATAAGTCGTTATTTTTCTGCCAGACGAAATAGAGTTGAGTTGATGCGAACTTTCGTTCCGGGCAAAAGAATCTGCGTTGAACCAAATTATTTGGTTAAAGTTACGCATTTGCTTGGTTAGCGTTATTAATCCAATATGATTTGGGATCAAAGAACTCGATTTTTTTTAAATGCAGCATCCATACGTTGAAGAATCTCTTCGAAAACGCAATAGAACGAATGTTAACTGACGTGCATACGTAAGAATCCGAGGAATATTCGTAGTATGGCGAGGAGTGTTTGATAACCATCATTGGGTTATTGTTGTAACATATAATTTGCCTTGGGATGTCTTTATTTCTTAGCTCTTTCTTTGCCACATTAATTTATATTTTCTGGTATCGCAAATGAGAACATTTTTGCTCTTTGCTGTACTTAAGCTAACAAAGAACTTGTTTCATTGTCGCAAACAATAAGCATGTAAGTTTTGTTTTCGGTGGTTGGTAATATGAACCAGTCATAACGAAGAATATTAGCACTATTTAGGATTAAGTTACCTGCATGGAAGGTCACCGGACACAGAAGCTCGCAAGAAAACAGTGGCGGTCAAATATAATCTTCTTGTACAACTTTTATTCACTGTCTATAATGAAGGTGAAATGCGATTAAATTGATGCGTCTGCATGTAGGCTATTACGTTTTGTAACTTATTGTTTGTAATGTGTACTACTCTTGCTGAAGAAGTAAATAAGGGGGACTCACCGTTATGAAGAGCTCCTTCGAGCCCCCGTATCAACGTAAGGAATCACGGCCCCACTGTTGCCATAACGTCGTCCCTGAGGAGCACTTAAGACTGTAGCGGTTTTTATTAAAACGTAGGAAAATTGGATTCATATTTTCGTGACGCGGAAACGAGTCCCTTATCTAACCCGCCCCACCCCCTACCAAGGGCCCTCTCTTTACAGTGAGTTTGTGTTTGCCGCCAAATTGAATTCAGCCAGGACGTATATATATACGCGCACGTGTGTGTGTGCTGCGAACGCGAGACTTAGAGAACACGAAGACGTGGAGCAAGTGTGGAAGGGAGGGTTTTTGAAACAGGGGAGGATACGCGGATGGATGTTCAGTGAAGTATGATGGACTACATGATGGCAGGAGGAGGAGGATAAAAAAAAAAGGACAGAAGGATGGAAAGGGAAGTGTGTAATCTCTATGGAGCACTTGAAGCGTGTAGAGGCTGGGCACAGGGATGAGAGGAAAAGAGAAAAGGTGGAGGTTGGTTGAGGAAGGGGAGGAAAGAGGGAGGATCGATCGTCGCAGGATATAAAAGGTCCCCCTCCCCCCTTCCGGAAGTGAGAACATACTTGTCCATAAACTGAACAATGGTTAATTCCGTGGAGAGTGCTGCCCGAGGGGAAGAGGGGAAGGTGCGGCGCTAGGCCGTAGAAAAGATCTTGTGTCTCTTTTTTAAGGGTAGTACTTGGTATTCTTGGTAGGAGAGCAACTAGCAACTAGCAACATCGGAGTTCGAAATCTAACACAATAAAGAATACGGTTAGATGATAGCAACTAAACAACATTCAGTTATCATTTTATTTGAACCCTTTCAGACCCACCTTAATATACGGTCTCAGGTGTTACAATAAAAACAAAAAATGGTACGATACGTGCTGCTGTACATCACTTATTTCGTAGTCGCAGCCAATGATATGTAAGTCATATGTTCGGCAATTATGACCTAGACCTGTAGGACAGTTTGCAAATCATTTACCCACAGGTAATATAATTGGTTATTGAGCTTCGCAGTGTGCAGTACAGATCGAAAATTACCTATACGTGCGTAATGTACACAACTGTGTACCCTGGGTCTGAATGGGTTAAGCATAATATCACTGCACTTCTTTTAAAACCTCCGCTAAGTACCTTCCAGCCCTATAATAAATTAACCACGCATTATTTTGGAAAATTACGATCTATAAGAATTTTTTACACTTTTGTAGAAAAGACGTTCACATGAATTTTGTACGAAAGAGAATGTTTTACCCAGGTTTTGCCACGACGAGAAGAAACTTAGTAGATGCGTATTCTTGAGACTTGAAGGTTGCTAGTCATTTTGTATTCATCGCCTCTTTGTTGGAATACAAATAATATGTTGATTCGTGAAGATTGCAATCTAAGAATATCGCTGAACAAAGTAAAACGAATAATACATGTTTTTACTACGATTATCATCGCGCTGTTCAATAAAAAATACGAATTTCTGATAAGGAATCGCTGATGAAGCTAATGCAAAAATGAATCGGGAGAAGAAATTAATTTATATATATATATATATATATATATATATATATATATATATATATATATATATACACCGTGTGACACGCACAGGACCGCAAGTGTTAATATTACAAGGGATGGCAGACTAGTAATCCCATGAAAAAGTTTGAAAGACTGTGTAAACTCCATCCTTCAGACAGGAAATGTTATAGCTAAACCACTATTCAGTAACTAACAATAGAGAAAGTAAAAAGTAAACTTCTTTATGAAACTCCTCTGCGAAGTGGCATCTATTATAACTACTTTTCGCAATGCGAGGAAATTTTATTTGACGTGCGATTAAACAACAAAAGTTCGAGTACACCAGGCATCGCTCGTTACCTGTTCATAGCTTACACAGACTCACTCGTAGCACATGGCTCTTTGTACGTTTACATTAGTGTGCACTATTCGTATGTTGCTGACTAGCGTATCGTTCAGTCACTCTTCCTGTGTTTGGTGGGTGCCTGCCCCTTAGGAAACACAGTTTATATTCAATTTTACTCGAAAACGGTTCGCCTGAGGGTGTTGCTACAAGACAAATTTTTTGTTCATTGGGCCCTTTTGATACAAATTATGGCATAAAACGTCTAAAGAATCTTATGGAAGAGAAAAGTAAGCCAAAAAGGGGGTGACCACCCCCATTATTTCAACGAAGGCGGTAGGTATTCGAAACGATTTCTTCACAGACTGCAGATCTTGTTAGCATAAAACAGAATCCAGAGAATTTTACCTTAGGATTTGTGCTAGACTAGAAGTCGCATTATTTAACTGTACCTCATTTTCGACCAGGAATCGCCTCACAAAGTTTGGGCTATTCGCAATAAAGTGAGCACTTTTGAGGCCCTAGTTTCATTTTCATTTCAGCCATTTTTTAATAATAAATATTGCCATATAAGTAATAAACAGAGAGTAGATTTAACCGCGCTCGGAATTTATCGTCCAAGGCTATAATAAAATATATTTATTGATTATTATTCCAAATGAGAGGGTTTTCAAAAGTGCTCACTTTACCATGAATAGCCTATAACGTACTTTCATATACACGTTATATGTTAACAAACCTACTTAATGGCCGTGCTTTGGTGTTTTTGCGCGTCTCTCTTAGCCATTGAGACCTTGCCGATGCCACGTCCAACCTATTGAGTTGTGTAGGGGGGAAGGGGGGAGAGGACAACACTGATTCATTGCAGGTTTCCCAGTTTAGCACCTGAGTTGACCAGATCCAAAGTGCCGACACGATTCAAAAGTACAGCACGGTCCACCCTACCATAGATTTCGAGACCCCCGCGCTCATTACAGAGCGTGTGGTATGGCCGGGCTACTATCGGCCCCCTGATGTCCCTCCTGGATACCACCGGGACATTAAAGCAGCTCAACACTCGACCTTCCTCAGGTACGAAGATCCCTCAAGGTCTCCTCTAACATGGAGCGTCAATCACCGACACCCACGAGTCCGAACCGTGATCAGTCACCACAGAGAATCTCTGATGCGGCCAACTGATCGTGCGTGGTACAACTTAATTCCCACGGCACTTGCGAGATTTACGGAAACCTGCCGCTTGGTACAAATGCAGGCATGCGCATATACAGAACTCTATGGGTGCGATTTCGTAAGCTTACCTTTCCAAGGAAAGTAATGCAACGATAAGGCGCTAACTACAAGTTCAAAAAATCAGACATTCTTTAGAAGTTCTTACATTGGGGTGTTTTAAGATAGTAAAAAAATAATTGCTACGTAGCTGCTAGTGGCAAGAAGGCCCACAATGACACGGAAGTTTGGGAAGCATGCCCTGGAATGACAAGAAGATGGTGTGCAACGTTTGCGTGTGTAGGCCTGTCCATATCAAAATTTTTGATGGCGTCAGCTATGGACACAGACAAACGTACGGATGCTGACACCATCTGTTTATTTTGTCTTATCCCACAAGTTATTTTATTATTTATAAGAAGATGCAAATCATTTAAAACACATGTGGAGTGGAGAGGCGCAATTTGGGCAGCTCTTAAAAACGAGGTCTTGAGAGGAAATGAAGCAGCGCCGGAATGGAAGAGCGGGGTAAAAGGAAAATTTCCGAGAAAACCCTCCGACTAGCAAGATTCCCACGTGCGAAAATCAGGAAGCGAGGAGCACCCCTCCCCCCCAACCACCGGGGAACGAGCCTTGTTCGCCTCGGTGGGAATCGAGACCTCTAGCCGTTACACCACCTCGGCCCTTCTGTTTGAAGACAGCGCATTCGTTAAAACTTGGAAGTTGTTTTTCGCGTGTTGACGTTAATACGGTGAGCAGCATCTTCACGCTTTCTGAAATCAAACTTTTGGAAAGTCACCCCATTTATGATGTTATTGGATGTTTCCTAAATACGCTATACATCACAAAAGTTTTATACTTCTGCTAACATAAAAGTATCTATTTTTTCCCCCTTTAAACTGAAATATTTAGTATTTATTAGTAATAATATTTATTTTGATATTAATATGAATAAAATTTGAGAGTAAATATGAGTGTTAGTAACGCCTGTTAAATAGTTCTATTGCAAAATACTATTATACTCAGTGCGCATAATTACAAGGTGTTGTACGTTTGGTGTAATTTTCTAGACTTAGTTAATCTTTTTTTTCCACGAGGTGGAGGAATAACTTGGAAATATAACTTTAGCAGGGATTCACAAAATTGAGAGAACGAGGGTATCTTCACTCAACCACGATGTGCGTGATTCGAGCTTTCTCAAGTGGCCTACAGATAAGCTACAAGAGAAGAGTCTCCTGCGACGATGAGGGCGGCTTAGGGGACAAATTAATCCGGGGAGGCAGGCCGAAAGAAAGAAGTGACCCAGGCGCCGGAAAGGGGGGTTACGAGGGTAGGCGGAGGGGGGAAGGAGCAGGGGAACGTATGAAGCGGAGGTGGCGAGGAATTACTTGTGACCACGCGTCGTCCAAGCTTCACGTTATTTTACGAGAGCGGGGCCGGAGCCAATTTCCTCGCCGCATTTTACGTCCCCTCCAGATGTCCGACAGGGTTAACTAGAGGACCAACATGCCCTCAACCACTCCCAACTCACCCTGCGCCACCATAACTACCCCCCCCCCTTCCCCTGTGGTGTTGGCGTGCTGGCGACAGCAGGTTGGTTCGAGGAGTCCGTCCAGACCCACACGTGCCTTCTAGCGACCTAGAACATATTTTCGCCTTCGTGGCAAATCCTTCACTGTATAATTTTTGTATTTTACAAACATTTGTTGTACTTTACGACAATTTTCGGGGGGAGGGGGAGGAATTGTTTTCCGAAAATCTTGTATTTCTTGTAAATATATATAGGCCAATATATGTATTTATTTATGTATACAAATATACATGTATAGTTTTATAATATATATGCATATACGTATGTTCTGTATAGGTAATATATCTATGTGTATATCTATTGTATAATATTACAAACTATGACGTGTTTTTCAGCTTACATTTTCGATAAATGGAAATAATTTGTTTACAATGCTCTCAAAATAAACTGCAATAAAAAATGGGGGTGAGGCTGTGTCGGAAACTCGGACGTGGGTTTTACGTGAATGCGCATGCGTAAGCGGGTAACATTTCCCTTAGGATATGGAGATGAAAGTAAGGAACTCCGTGATTGGGTTTTTATGGCTTAAATCGACAGATGTAAAACGAGATCTTTCATTTGGCAAAAAAATCAGCGCATTGGCCATCCAGGTCGCGAGGTATACTGCCCGGAAATTTTCGTCCCCGCCCCAAATTGTCAAATTCCCATGCTATGTGGGGCAGGGTATTATTTTGTTGGAAAGTGGGGGTCGTCAAGCTGCATCTGGAAAGGGAGCACACTTAGTCGCAGAATTTCCTGGGACGTATTGCCGCCCCGTCAGGGCTCTTCAGTCACCACCAGTGGGGTGTGGAAATCGTAAAAAAAAAAAAATGGCACCCCACACCATAACAGCTCTCGTTGGAGCGGTGCGCTGCTCTACACTGAAGCGTGAGTCGCGGCGCGGCGCTGGCCAGGACGTCTCCAGGCTCGAATTTGGCGATCGTCTGTGTCCTGACCGAACCTTGATTCGTCACTGAACACCACTCGTTGCGTGGCGCTAGTAGCTATTGAGACCTTACCGCTGCCACGTCCGTCCTAATGGGTAATGCAGATTTTCCCAGTTTAGCGTCTGAGTTGACCAGATTCAGAACCAGAAAATAGGCGGTATATTTTTTTAAGTAATGCTTTGTTTTAATTGTGCCTCATGGACAGCATTCCGAAGAATGTAATAATTAACGCTATCATATATATAAGTCAAAGTGTGTATGTATCTATTTATCTATGTAAGTATGTAGGCCTGTGTATATTCCTTAAACAATTCTACACCGTTAGACGGATAATAACCAAATTTGGTAGGTACGCCTCTCAGTGCCCAACATAAACTACTGCGTATGCCAAAATGAGATCAGGCCCCTTTTTGAGCCGGATATCCCTAAAACATACTAGTGAATCTCCGGCCCCTACTGGGTCAAAAACCCCTACAATAGGATCTTGTAGCTCTAGTTACTCTATTATTAAATCCAGTTAAGCAAATAAATTATTAGGAAACATAAATATTATACTACCATTACCAGTTGTCACTTTAGTGTCCACAAAAAAAATTATTACAAGTTTTAGTTGCCATAAATTTCAAAACTACATGTTCGATGATAGCAATAAACGTTTTAATGTATATAATTAGGAGTATTACTATGTTCACGGAAATCAGTGTATACTGTATTACGGGTAACGTTATGCTAGACTCGCAATAATCAGACGCATCCGTCTGTCCGGCGGCCACGCGATCTTCGACCACCTGCAAGGCAACTTTTTCTTATCCATCCATCCGTTAAATATAGACCTAACTAAAAATTTTGACGGAAGGACGGATGAGCCACCCCCTTCTGAAAACATTACTTTGAAATGTAATGCAAGGCTGTGTCGATTAGTGTTTATTTATCTTTGGTACTAAATTAAGTGACTTATAATGTAAACAACAGTATAAATTCTTATCATCTAAAAGGAAATAATTTCCCGTAAATATTTCTCTCATAAAAATGTATTTTCATCCAAAAAAAAAAACACTAACGTTTGTGAAAAATACAACACCAAGAAGGATACATGCAATTAAAATGAACTTTACACCACAGATTAGGTATACATGAAATAAGAAATTGATTAGGAATACAGAACTGTACATAATCTCTGTCATTGAGAATTCGGTATGGTGTGAAGCCCACACGTTATGAAATCAGAGCCCTCAAACTTTGCCCTGTGGAATCACAAAGGACCTGGATATATTCCTGGGGAATTTGCCTCCACGCGGTTTGTATGCGAGTCCACAAATCATCAACTGTGGTTGCTGGAGGACCGTGACGAACAAGTCGCCGATAAACCATATCCCAGACTTGTTCGATGGGCGACATGCCAGGCGAACATCTCAAGTAGCAAACAACAAGCAGATAAGAGTTAGCCAACTGTTGGCACAAGTGGTACATGTTCGCCCATGTGACTGTAAGTGTTTTCTTATGTGGTACACAATGAGACCACGAGAACACTAGTGACTGTATTTACTTGGGAAGTATTTTTGATGTGGGCCACTAAACACAAAATGATTGACAGAATTTAATGTATGGCCTACAAGCAAACATCAGTGAATCACTCACTGGCATCATAGAACACATGTAAAACATGTGGCTGATGTATGCCGAAGGGTATGAAAATAATATCACATTTCCATATAAAACCCTCATGTGGTAGACAGGTTTAATTCTGATACTTGGGCACCATCATGTGACCAATTGCGGGCCACTTATCACAAAATGACTGACAGAATTTCATATGTGGCCCACAAGCAAACATCAATGCAACACTCACAGGGATCTTAGAATATGTAAATAACGTGTGGACGATGTATGCCAAAGAGTACGATTATAAGATCATGTTTGCGCATAAAGCCCTCGCATGATAGAATGGTTCCTTTCTGATAGTTGGGCATCGCCATGTGGGAAATTGTGGGCAATTTAAGACAAAATGACTGAAGGCATTTCATATATGGCGCACAGGCAAATATCTGTGAAACACCCACAGGCATCTTAGAGTATGTAGAGAATGTGTGGGTGATGTTTGCCAAAGAGTACATAATAGAAGATCATGTTTGTACATTAAGCCCTCGCGTAGTAGAACAATTCATTTTTGATAGTAGGGAATCATCATGTGGGTCACAAGTAGCAAACAATAAGCAGTTAACAATTGGCCAACTGTTGCTAGTGGCGACACCGTTCGCATTTATGACTGTTAGCCTTTCTTATATGGTTGACAATCAGGTCATATAAACAAAAGCGACGGTACCTATTTCACAAATACTCTTAGTGTGGGCCAATGCTCTCACGAAGATTGTTAGATTTCAACAGATGTCCCACAAGCAGATGATAACGGAAACGCTAACTGTTATTCACTGTCGGTAAAATATAAGCAGCATGGTTATGGGCCATTTACGGTATGCTAACAGTTGTTCACTGCTGGGGTCATAATAGCACCATACTTACCGCCTTTTGTGGTAGGTCAACTGTTCCTTGTTACTGGGGAAAGGTGGTCAGAAAGCTTATGTTCCGTTTATGGCATACCGACTATATGTTGTTGTGCAGTAGCAAATAGTATATGCGCATTTAATTGATTTTTTTTATTTAATCTACATATGAAGTAAAATTATCACGTGGCATTGCTAGTAATAGTAAAAAATAGTTTTTCGACCAGAAACCTACAAAGCATAACACGCAAAAAAAATCATTATTTTGCATTTTGAATTCTACCTGAAAGAAGTCCGAAACTAAAATACTAGTCTTTTAAACAAAACACATGAATCCGAGTATTGAGTCGTGATACTAACATTGCATATATAGCCAAGCTAATAATGCATTATGTATGTGAAGTTAGTATCAAGGTTTACTTAAATGGTCGTGCATGAATAGATAGTAGAGTAGTTGATAGCATACTTGACTGCAGACAAAAGATTTGTGAGTTCGATTCAAGGTAAAGCCGAAGATAACACATATGAATATGGTAAATACATATATTATTTTATTTGGGTTAAACACAATTATATTTGGTTTTGAAAATGCATGGCAAACTGCGTTCATTGAAGAAGGCTTGCACATTCCTGGCCACATGTGGCCGGGTATGGTCCTGCTGAAATATGACATGTGGATTAGCCTAAAGGAGGGGCAGTATATCAGGCTCTAATTCCTCCCTGATGTAGCGGTTGCTGTTCAAATTGCCCTCAATATGTAGGTGTCGAGACTGCATGTTGTAGCCAATGGTGCTCCAAACGTTGTTCGCTATGTGGCTCCACAATGCAGGCTGCCAGATTGCGGTCACCACAGTAGCATCTAACACGTATGCGGCCATCACTGTAGGTCAGTTTGAAGTGGGACTCGCTCGAAAACACTACATTTCTCCACTCAGTGCGTCAGCAATGGCGCTTACGTGCCCGTTGTAGTCTGAGGCGTTTGTGGTTTCTGGACAATGGAAGCCGACGCAATGACATGCGTGACACCAGTCCAGCCCGCAGCAGACGGCGTCAGACTGTCGACGCAGACAGGTCCACATACGTTGCAGTTTTCCACTGTCGAGCCAACACTGTGGACGAAGCTGTGCGGTTCGTTATGGCCATGCGGACAAGATGGAGGTCATCCCGTGCTGTGGTCACATTGTGTAATCCAGTACCCGCTCGTCGCTGCGTACGACCCTCTTCTATCCACTGGTTCCACACACGCATGCATCACTGTCGTAGCAGTATGCCCTGTGAGAGCCGAAATGTCACGATATGACAGACCCGTTTCCCGGAGACCGATCATTTTGCCCAGTTCGAACTCACTCACCAGCTGATATGGCACCCTGGACGAGGCATACTGGTACTTGCTTTCACTTCGTTTGACGGCTCTTCACTGACTGAGCTTGGCGTAAAAGTGACTTTTCCGGTCACACAAGAGAGGGTGTTGCTCGACCTACGTGTACGCCATCGCTCTGCAATCGTAATCACTTATTCCTGGTACATTTTTCTACACATCCTCCGAATTTGGATTCATTCGGGCTATTCTTTCTGGGCGGTGCAATTTTCACAAACAATAGTGTATCTCCAACTAAAGAAAGATTGCTATGTTAAGTTGTCATACTGAAATTTTGCTGTTCACGACAGGTTATCGTGAACATAGACTAAATATGAGGTTCATCGATCTCGCTAGCTGCGCACAACCTATCTCCGTGTCCCTACATTGAACTGTTTTTATACCAATACGACTAACGAAAACGGCGTGGATTGGATTTGAGGTTAGAACACTAATGTTTTGAGATGTTTGTATACTTACTCTAACCAATTTTTAGTCCATTTTCAGCAAATTTAAATTTGTAAATGTATTTTATTCATATAAAAGTAATTGTCTTTTGGAAACTAACACATAAACAAACACGTTCATCACTGTTGACCATGTGACTTAGGCAGTTGTGTTCCTTTGGGGTAGATCAATGTCGGGTACATGCGCAGAACACGAATAGGCGGTCTACCTTATCTTTAGTCTATGGTCGTGAGCCGCTTTCAGCTGACGGACGAGAGAACAGACGGACTATTGTGAGTCCACCTTTACTGATACTTTAAGATGTTATTTTTCTTTTTCAGATGTTTCCAATTAACTTGAAGCCTGCTACAGCCCGGACGAAGTGCGGGAGATGATTTTTCTCTAGAAGCAAACACGCTCGAAGAGGCAGGCAAGAGAGAAGCTGATCCGAGCTATATGAGTTTCCCGGAAGGCATGTTCCCGACACGGGGGGAAAGGCGAGGCTCTCTCGGGCGGCGTCGTGTTTGCCGAAGACTTTTACCCGCCGCGCCGCCCAGGTGCCGCTCCGGCTACGAACCAGATGGCGTCCGGGGGTTGTAGCTCTCGCTACAGAAAAGCGTTCTTCAAGGAGCATCTCCGGCCATCGACAATGGCTCATAAAAGTACTCCCGACCCAGCAACCCCTTTCTTTTTCCCCTTTTTCGGACCACATGCACGCCATCCACCCGGGTCCCACCCCCTCCCTCACCCGCCCAGAAAGATGTAAAAGGCTTCTCTCAATGCCAACCCCTCACTGTTCCTTTTCCCTCGGCGGCGTTGAAAGTGTCGTATTCAGCGCGAATTGAAGAGGGACGCGAGATGAGGGACTGGTGAAACTGTTGAAGGGGTAAGGCGGCCGTAAAAGGGGGGAAGAGGGGGGATGATGCTGGTAGAGTTGATGTCACCCCCCCCCCCCCCAGGGTTTGTTGAAGGAAGGAGGTGCGGGACGAAAAGGAGAGGTGGATTCTAACTGCCTTACGCAGCGGAATAAACGCTTCCGCGACCTTGCAGAAATTTCCTCGTCGTCGTTCCAGCTGACTCGAATCCGGAATTTCCGGTGCGTGCTCCCTTGGAGGGAGTTCGGCGTCGAGCCCCCGAGAGCGATTTAAGGAGACGGCAGGCACGCTTCATTATCGCTCTCGTTAAACGTGAAAGTTCCGGCGTGGTTAATAAACGCCGACTGAAGGATTGATAGATTTAATTTCGTGGTAAACAGATTTCGTTTCGTCACTCCTGACTTCAGTCGACAAATTATTCTGTTGCCGCGAACTTCGTTGTCGGATGAAGTCTAGAAAAAAAAAAAGTAACAGTTTAGAATATGCCAGCTGTATTATTAAACGTGTGAGTGTTCTGTTTTGAGAGTTGAATAAAATGTAAATTCTCTTCAGAAATAAATTTCGATTTTTTTTTTTTTTAATTCCAATTGATGAAAATATTTTTACATGTTGTCACCTATCGCCTCATCATGTTTTCGTCTGTGTGAAGAGAAGTGGCAAATTATCGATTTTTCATCTAACACAGGACATATTTTGTCTTAAAGGCCTTTTGCCTTGAATTCCTTTATCTTTGCAGCAATAAATGGAATTCCTTAAATAGCATTCATTATTGCGTACTTTCAAATCATAGCAAAAAATATTTTTAAAACATTATCTCTTATGGTTGTTAGACGCAAGTAACAATAAAAATGCTATATGTAGCAATACAACCTAAGTGATAAATAAAATATGTTTGATTCGCATTGTCATATACAACGTAAAGCGAGAAATTCCAAGCGCTTAAAATTTAAATTAAACGAGCTCAACTTGGCAGAATCGACTATAAAATTGCTGAAGGGAATATTTTAATAATCAGACTTTAGATGTTTGTAGTTGGTTTGCTTAATTTTTTTAAATCATTCCAATGTGTTAGTGACGCTCGGAAAATGTGTTCCAAGAATAAAAACGAAATTACCTTAATAATGTATTTATATAATTTATAATTATGCACATTCATAGCGACCTTAATTTACTCTAATACTCGCTACTGAAAACAGAAAATTAATTATCTGCACGCTGTCTCATCAAATAAATGACAAGATATCATTCAAATATCACACATGAAACATTCTGCAAAAAAAACTGAGTAATTTGAAAAACCGTCTGATTAAACCTTTAAAACCATATCTACAAAAAATATGTCACGTCTGAAAGTGCACACTGGAAATTTCTAGAAAATCTGTTGTTACAAAGTACATATATACATTTTCTTTAAAAATGTATGTGTTGAGACGTAAGGTGAATATTTATTTATTTGAAATGTCAATGCTCAGTTAAAGTCACCAGATATTTGCACAATTTTACGTTTATACGCAATTGCGAGTACTTCGTAAAATCCCTAGCCATTTGCTATCCCAGACAAACTCATTCACAAACATGAAGGAAGACATAAGACACAGTTATTCTCACCGCGGTCACTTTCATAGTTTCCATCACCATCAGTGTTATAGTCATCGCCTTCATCACGCAATTAACCATACAGTACATGTATTTGGTTTTTTATTTTTATTATTATTTCATAGTTGGTGTGATACATTTTTTTTTGTCAACTGTATATTTTCTACTCCCTTTCTGTCTGCAATTAATAATTCGGAAAGTTTTTCATCTGACATTGTCTGGTAGAAATCAACTCAATATTTACTAGAGTTTACAGTTCATAATTTAGTCTATTTTTTTTTTTTTTTTTAATTTTTAGTCGTTTCCTGAGTTTTATTTCATGTCATATCAAGGGTCTTAAGAAACTAGCCTCAGCGCTTTCTATAACCTGCATTTGAGATATCGCCACTGTCAGATTTGCGCATCATACACAAAGCAATAAGAGTATGCCACGGATTTATAAATTTTAAAGTTTTCTTATATTTGTTAGCTAAAATGTTTTAATTATTTAACAACAGTGCAGAAATCTCTGTAATTTTTTAACGCATTTTAACTTCTTTGAAATGCTCCGTTAACTGGTTTCCTGAATAAACAAATAACCAAATTTAATTCAAATTTCATTGTCTATTTGAAACGTTATGCGGTACCTCGGGGAAAATATGATTTTGAAAGACGTGGTGAGTCCACGATCTGAAGGAGTTGCGGTATTCGTCATTTGATGAGCATCTCAATGCCGGAATACACTAGAACTTTTCAGTAAACGCCTTCAAGAGTAACGAAAGATTTTCACCTACACATAGTACGGATAATTTAGCAAACATCAGACCGCAAACATAGGAATGCTATTACACAGTATTTATGAACCTGACGACGTGTTTGACCCTTTCCTTCAGAGGAGTGTGCACCCGCGCAATTCAAGGTCAAGAAGCGAGGGAGCGATACGGGCGACACTAACACGTACGCCTAGTGCCTCATCGCTCCTACGCGCAAGGCGTGCAGTGTTTCCGTCGTAACGTTGTACTGTGCAAATTAGATCTGTAACAATGCGGTTTTATTACATGAAACGAAAGCCCACAGATTACACTACGCCCGCATCTTCGTCCTCTTCTCTTGTCGCTTAAGGAAACTGCAAAGGTAAGGATTAAAAATGCGATATTAATTTTCACGATTTTTTTCTCCATAAAATACTTGATGTTAATAGCAAAAACATAGATGCATATATAATTTTTTTTTACCTTTTCTAGCAAAAAGTCGTATTTACAGAACATATATTTATCGAGATACGCGAATACGCGCGAACAACGATTTCACAAAAAATGTTTTAATGCACACTCATCTTAACTCTTTCGTTCCCACATTAATTTAAGATTTCTGCTGTTACAAGTACGAAAATCTTTGATGCATGCTGTAATTAAGTTGGCAAAGAATAAGTATCGTCAATACAGCTGCAGACGTCGTGCTTAGTAGCTGGAGACAAGAACTAGAGCAATATCATAGTTTACGAATCAGCTCAACCATAAATGAGTATTAGGCACTATGCTTGGCAGAGTACAGTATCAAACAAATATAACCCTACCGCGCAACATGTAGCCAATTGTCTACACTGGCAACGAAAGGGTTGACAAGTTTGGGAAAGTGGTTATGGGTGTACGGCGCAAAACCTTTACAGAATGGGGTAGAATTCAACCGACAAACTTCGTGAGGTGATTACTTTATGAAAAATGGCATGAAAATGTAGGGGACACTTTCTACCTAAATTGATTATTAAGGAGATATGCGCCATAAAAAATTGAGATTTTTTTTTTTTGCAAAGGTATCGGAAAAGAAGCGAGAGTAAATTAAATTTCTCCGAACAATGTTCTGTGACATCTGGTTCTTCAACATAAGAGCAATCTCTCACTAACAGCATTCCTCGTAAATATATTAAAGTAATAGCCATCCTATTTTTGCAGGCAAATTTTCTAAATGTCAGGGATTATGAACGTTCGATGCTGAACTTGTGATCAGTGTGGCCTAGTTACCAAAGTGGCCTTCTTGTTGCAACTGCCCAGGACACGCCGTTTTCACGCGTAACGCACCCGAACGTTTCGGCGGCTGCAGGCACAGTTCCAGGTGCAACCGACAATTCCTGCAGGGAATAATTACATGCCGACTGTCGCGAGAAACAAACAGCTGGTTTCAATACTGTTGGCTTATTATAGGCTGTTCACGGTAAAATGAGCACTTGTGAAAGCCCTGCTCAAGACCTACTTGCAAGCACGTTGTGTAACCTCCCGCCTTATGTAAAATTACCATTGTCATGGGACTTGCGATTTTATTCATGCGTCCAAGTGAAACGGTGAAATAATTAGAAAAGTAAATATTTTACAAATCCGCTAATTTTTACACTTAGATGCATTAATAAAACAGAAAGCAACATGAATGATTAAATTTACCACATATGGTTACCTAGCGTTTTCAATTCGACGTTAAGACATGGAACTACTTTCCCTCCATTGTTACCAACTTTACTGGGCACATTTTACTCAGTGCGCCGATTAAAATATATATAGGTAGGAGCAGTGATATTTTTCTAGGGTTGATTTCAAAAGTGCTCACTTTATCGTGAACAGCCTTTACATACTCATGCGTACGAAATTTCCTCCACCATCGCCCTAGTAGTGGATACATCAGCATACAATTCACGCATGTATAGGCAATTCACGGTAAAGTGAGCACTTTTTAAGGGCCCTGCTGAATTTTTCTTTTCATCGGATTTTTATCTTCCTGTCACTTTTAATATAAACGTTGCAATATGGCTAATGAACACAGTGTATACATTTTACCACTCCTAAAAGTTAACGTCTGGAGTGGCAATAAAATATATTTATTAGTGGTTAATGCCTGTTGGAAGGGCCCTAAAAAGTGCTCACTTTACCGTGAACAGCCTATAGGTAGTACTGCGTTATGGACACTGTATCGCTGCAGCTGAAGTTGTGTGTGCAATTTACACGAAAATGGCGTGCGTTGGGCACTTGTAACAAGAAGGGCATTCTTGTTCACTAGGTTACACTGCTCAATAAATAAGCCCCAAAAGTTCATAATTTCTGACGGGGAATTTTTTTTTCGGCTATAAGATGGTGGCTACCCCTGTTATTTTCAATATGAGGGGGAGGCATCAATGAGAGTTTTTCTAAGGTTCAATTTCCCGATAACGTGTTTTCGGTGTTTTGCTAAATTACATAATAATATCGCAAATTTCAAGGACTTTTATTTCCTTTAATATGCATTTAAGTGTCAAATGTCCTGTAATATTCCCACTAGATTTTGCATGTCGGATTATCTCACGAAGTTTGTCAATTGAATTTGAATTGAAGTAATTAACAAAAAAAAAAAAAAAAAATTAGTGACTATTTCCACGGAAACCTGGTTTGTTGCAAATATATTTTATAACTTTTTCTTTCAAAATGATTCGACAACTTAAATTTTCACATGGCTTACGGAGTCTTCTCGCAAATCACAGAACTCCAGTATTGGAGAAACCTAATATTCTGCTCGGCCTAGTGAGATACGAAAGTGTCTCGCCACATAAAACACGCGTCCAATGACCAAAGGAAAGGTTCAGCTGAGGAGATGAGCAAACCGAATACTAAATATTAGCCTGCGCAATTTATTTTTGCCGAGACTAGTAGTACCTAAGAGTCTATTTGCGGTTTCTTCACACTTTTTGAATCAAGCCGTTGTAAAATCACCCCATGTATGACGTGTTTAGTTATGTTTTAAATACTCCATATATCACAACCGTTTCATACCTCTGTTAACAAGGAAGTATCTTATTTTACGCTAAACTGAAGTTTTACACATACTTGATTAATAAATTATAATATTTCATTTATAATAAATATGAATAAAAACACTGAGAAAACATGTGAGTTGGTTGCGCCCGGTAAGAAATAATTTTCATGCAAAATATCATTACAGCTGAGTGCACAAGAATTCGGTGCGATGTCCTTTGGTGTAATTTTCTAGGTCTCAGTTAAGCTAAGTTCACACAAGGCGTAGGAATATCCTGGAAGTAGAACATTAGCAGGGTTTCAGAAAAGTGTGAAGCAACAATGAATACACCTATATTATACTTATTCTTGTGCGTTGAAGTCTAACAAACTTTAGCGAGCGAACTCTTTGTCACGACGTCACTAGGAGGAAAAAAAAACCTGGGGGCCTATGCTTGAAAAACCACTCGGGCGTTCGTATACGAGTAATTTTCGAGTGGTGATTTTCGTATACTAACACACGTTTAGTAGATATGGTGTGCTCCACTGTCCATCGCTCGTAGACGAATTTACCATTCGAATTAATTTCGTGTGACAGTTTTTTCTTCCATCTGACTTAATTTTCGCGGTGACAGGCCAATCAGAAAAGTCGCTTATGTTGTTATGAAATAGGCGGTAACATTTTTGTATCCAACATGGTAGTGGCAGAGTTTAGGTTTCAAATAACGAAATAGTTGAGTAAATAATACTTCTAAGTACATAACAGATAAAGACTGTGCTTTTAATTAACCATATATAAACTTGAATAGTGGGCCATACCTATGCCGAAGCCGAAAACCTAACTAACGATATTTAATAAACGTATATTGTAAACATGAGTAGTAGAGGCATGCCAGTTATACTGAACATTTGATTAACCAGATTATCATTTTGATATCAAATTCATATCAAACTGATTGAACGGGTTAATCCTTAATCGGATCTAATCCGATGGAAAAAATAATCCGATAAAATGAATGGGATTAAATTATATTGATTGATCAAAGTAGTTTAATTTAATTATTCAATCAATTTTTTTAATGTTTAATTTTGTGTGATTTGATAAGTGAATAGTTTGGTGCAAGAGTGTGATAAGGATTTTTTTTGGGGGTTGGGTAACATCATGGTAGGTCCTCACTCTCGGAATGAAATCTAGACCGTGATTTGATAACCCGTCCTGTATGGTAGTAATGCCAAACGAGAGATACTCGTGGACAAACAGAATATGTTAAGTACAAACGATTTACGCTCAAATATACGACTGTTTGAAAATCCAATTAAAGCATACGTAACTACATGACTATCACAAACGGATAAAAATTATGTTTGCGATGCACGTACTAGATGTAACAACAATATACTGGAAAAATAAATTTCAACCGAATCAAATACTGAGGAATCGCAAATTACAAACGAATTACAGAGCCCAGCTATCCTGGTGTCATAGAGAAATCAGGTAACGAATCCAATACTAAGTAATATAATTACAGAATCTATCTTGGTGTCATAAAGAATGCAACGAGTTATAGCTACAGCGAATTCAACACACGTACCTTTCAACATTAAATTATTTTAATATACACCCGTTCGGTAAGTAGATCGCTGTAGGAAAGAGTCCAGTTTAACACTTACGGCGACTTATAAGCCAGGCGAGGTTTTTAACAGTGTGTGCTTGGGCGGCCGTTGACTACGGTTGTGAAGGAAACTGCTCGACATAAAAATAACCAAACATTATGTCAATAAAAATTGTTTATCCCAGTTTACGAATTCACTGATTTATATTGCCACTATAAGCTAGTCACAATACTGGACACGTATCGCTTATAATTTAATATGGAACGATAGAGCAAATATGGACAAATATTTCCAAACTGAAGAGAAACTTGCATTTTGAATTATATCTACAACAAAGTCCAAAACATATATTATTTCCCTATGTATCTGAGTTATAAAATAATTAAATTTTAACCAAACACAACAGTGTACTAGACAAATATACATGTACATCTCCCTCAACGTTAAATGTTTGAAATTAAATGTTTAAAAACAAGCACTGAATCGCAGAAAAAACTTACCCCAATGCCATGCTTTAAATTATTAATACACAATTTCACTTCCCTGGAAAAAAATGAAGAACTCATTTGCATTATTTAGCGACATATCCAGAAAACCAATTTAACACTGTGAATAAATTTCCCTAATGTGAGAAGATGTCTCGTTATAATTATGATGTAGATTAACTTAAAAATGTAAATAGTACATAATTACGATGTAACCGAACAATTTGAATTAAACACTCCAGGTGCATCCTCGAAGAAAAACCCAAAAAACCATTTAAAATCATTTCTATGTTACATTTTAAAAATTAATAGACACACCTAAATGTCTTTAAGGAATCGCTCTTAACACAGTCTCTCACTATGACAGTTCGGTATCCAGACATAGACCGGCCTCAGAAATGCATTATATGTGAAAATTTTCCCGATACTCGATGCTTACAAAAAGAAAACAAAAAAAAAAAACACGTAAAATGTAAAAAAAATATTTTGGCTGCTATCGCATTTAAAGTTACGAATTATATCATATGAAAGAAAAAATATATTCGATCTGCAGAAGCCTACCTTCTCTGTAGAAAAACGCACCCCTTTGGCTGTTCAAGATAAATTAACCGAAAGTACCATTAGGAAGACTCACTGATCACCCAGACAGCTTTCGCCCTATCTTGCTTGATGTCCTCCCCCTCTCAAACACTGGGACCGAAGGAGCAATAACCCCAGTCCTTTGTCATACAGACCATTTGGAAAAACTTTGTAGCCTCGCCCAGAAAGACTACTTTCTAGCAAAAATCTAACTTAAGAAATAAATCGCCTCGGTAAAGTATACATTTTCCCCGAAACATGAATAATCACATTCTAAATGTTTTGAAACTTAAACAATTGCCAAGAAATATACAATTAAAAGAAAATAAATGTAACTGATTACCCCCGAAACACTAATCCAATGAAACTATAATCCATTAAAACGATAATCCAATCAAACAAGCGGGATGATTACACAATCGAATTTGGTATGTTTATTAAATGAAATAACACATCAAATATGCTTTAAAAAATTTATTTAGTATCATTATTTTGTAAGCATTGTTTTACAATCATTTAAGTTCTTGATTCTTCACCCACGAATTGTGTGCTTTTGAGAAAACACTCTACATCGAACCAAGGACTTATCTTTTCTCCTTTTAATAATTTTATCAACTAAATATTCTTTTGGAGAGCTAAAGTTTTCAAATTCGTGTTCGTAAAATCCGCCTTTTATAGGCTGTCCATCGTAGGTTTTGAGGTAATACACTCTGGGATACCAATGTCTAACTGAAATAATTTTAAATATTTCATAACACTAATTAACCACATATTTTTTCTCAAAAATGCCTTTCTGCTTTGAGATCCGTATATACTGGCCAATTTTAAACTATTGTTTTCTCTTGTCAAATATTTTAACATTATTACATACTGTTGTCATCAATTTATTGTCCGTAACCTTTTTGGGTGCCATCTTGATAGTTTGGTGATCTCAAATTATATAATTTAAGTATTTCAAGCAAAAAGACCACCCAATTTTGTTTCCTTCGACATGCAATGCTTGTATTTTTTGCTGTTTGATCGATTTGTTGAAACATTCTGCCACATTGGTTTTAAGTTCTTAACATGTTACATCATGATTTATACCATAATCAGCCATTAGTTTCTGGAATGATCAGAAAAAACTCAGATCCTTTAAAAAATCATTTAAACCAAGAGTAATAACTTTTCTCCAGGGTAACCTTATTCTTGTAGAGGCATGAAGTTCGTGAGCAATCTTACTGAATTTCATTTGTAATATAACTGTCTTCTGTCAGCTCTTAAATAGTAGAAACAATTTTGTTTGTATGT
This sequence comes from Dryococelus australis, assembly GCA_029891345.1. Lineage (NCBI taxonomy): Eukaryota > Metazoa > Arthropoda > Insecta > Phasmatodea > Phasmatidae > Dryococelus > Dryococelus australis. The sequence goes on along the minus strand of CM057003.1, from coordinate 87,155,380 downwards.
GAATTATTGCCAGACTTTCTCAAAGCGATGAGAAATTTCAATCTATCGACCAATTCATTAGAATTGTTCCAATATAGAGGAGAAAACCGATCGCGTATTTCATCTTTATATATTCCACTTCTGGCAATATTGCTAAATAAATGTAGTTTTGGGTGGTTTTCATCTCCTAAACGATTGTTCTTTATATTTCTCCAAATCGGTATTGGAATATTAATTTGGAAACATTTTAAATAATAATTCTAATACTCCTTCACTCACATCAGTTACATAATCACCTATTTTAATTCTGGTCTCAGCCAAAAATGTAATTACTGCATCTCCCAAGAACCATATGTTTCCATGTCGATAGATACCAAATGTCATATCGTGCATAGGTGAAGAATGTTTTAAAGCTAAATACATCATGATAAATGGCAAAGGTTTTGCTTTTTTGTCTTCTTTAAATGTTCTTCCAATTTGATTCCCAATGGTGTTTCATTAGGTGTATTCAACACAGAATGTAATGTATCCATTCTACTTGTAACAGGTTTAATTATTTCATCATATCAATCATTCTGCTCCATACGGGCTCATTTGGTTTGTAAATATTTATCTTTTACAGCAAATATAACGTTATGTAATTCCGAAGCAGAGCCTGACATTTTTTTATTACTGTGCATTTACTTTCAACTATATATATATAATTATTAAGTCATTGGTTTTCTAGCCAGGGCAGTAGGTCGAGAAACTGCTACACTAGAATGAGCAGTTTGCACCTTTTCAATCTCATCGACTTTACTTAAAACATCATCTGTTTTAGTTACAGTTTTAGCTTTCAAATGTTTAATCAATTAATTTATTTCTGTTAACAAATCATAGTTTGGTTTTCTCAGATCTGTTTGCATAGCTAAATCAAATCTTGTATTAATCAATTCACCACTTATAAATTGCATCATTTCTTTCATTGTGTTTCAAGTTGTTTTGTAATAGTAGTGGTAACCACTACATTAATTACAACTCTTAGATTATCTTGCATTTCTGTAAGTTGTGTTGTGAAAATTATGTTTCCATAGCATTTAAGTCTTTTCACAAACCCAATCAAATATTCCTCTATTCGAAATTTATAACTCTGCAAATCATTATAAATATTGGTTAAAAGTATGCTATTACACTCATTCTTTTATAAACATTATCATTCAAATCAACTAACTTTAATTTTTTATCTTGCATGTTAGTCGATTGTAATTTAAATATGTTTAGTGTAATGGTGTTTAAGTCCTTCACAAAATGTTTATTTATACATCAGTATATTTCACAGCCATAACCACATTACATAAAATATGTCCATTCAAATCACAATTCCCACTGCGATTTTTGATTAAACAGGTATTGTAATGATTGTGTTTTATGCAGCTATGTCCAAACTTTGAAATACTCATTATTCTTGGCTGGGAAGTAAAAAACTGCCAAATCCAGACCTGTATCTGCCTTTATAAAGGGGAAGTGTTAGAATAATCACCAGAAAACTACACTTGTTTTTCGAACAGTAAAATCACATATCTTTAAAGTTTGTAATTGTCATATCGCCCAAAACATGATCATTGTAAATATGTTGCAGAATAATATTGTCCATTTTAAACCCAATAATCATATTTTCATTATCAGGCAAAATTATGTATTGGAATAAGTGTGTAACTTTGCAATATATATACACAATCAACATTTCAATGTCTATCAAAATTAAAATATTGCTATATTTGACCCTGTGGTTCGCACCAAACATCATCAAATATAAATATGGAATTGGGTAATGCTTTATTCGGAGGCTCTATATCTTCTCTATTAGTAAAAGGCAAGTGATTCATTCCTTCAATTAATGAGAACATGGTTGCTAAATGTTGATACTTCTCTTGTTGTATTGTTTTAGAAAACACATATTTGTTTTCAAACTTAAGTCTTTTCAGATGCTCTAACACTGACATAATAATACAGGTTATTCCACATGAAGGAGGACCACTTATTATACAACTTATATTTGGAGGTAAAATAATTCCATGTTTCTGTTCAATTACATTTTCTTTCGTAGATGCAATTATCAGTAGATGCACATTTTGTTTTATAACCTTCATTTCTATACAATATAATGTAACATACTAATTAAAAAACTATAAATGCAGGTCTGTTTATAGGTTCGCATTCAGTTGAAAACAATGGCTCATATTAAACATATCAAAAAAGGATTTGAAATGCATTTACCAAAACATAATTATTGTGTGCCTGGAACTAAGCTTGCAAATTAGACGATAAAGGAATTAACTCTTTGGATAATGCTTGTAAAGGACACAACATAGTTTATAATCGAACAAACAATTTGAAACAAACATATATAGCAGATAAAATTCTAGCCAGTAAAGCAGCAAATATAAGAAAGAATCCATTGACATGTATAGGTGAAAAGATTGGAGCTTGGGTTGTGGATAAAGTGATGCAAATTAAAGGTTAAAAAAGGAATGGGTGTAAAATGCAAGATTAAACAAATAACCAAGAGAGGAGGGATAATTCCTTTCCTTTTTACAGCATTAACAGCTCTTGGATCACTCCTTGGAGGAGTTTTGGCAATCAGTAGAGCAGTCAAATAAAGTAGTAAAGGAATGTATCTGAAACCATATAAAGTTGGGCAAGGGCGAAAACTCAAAATGTGGAAAAAAAAATGCAGAGAGTCCTAAATAGTCTTCCAAAATGTGCGACATTAAAAATACATTGTTGTATTTGTAAAGAAACTGTATATTCCCTATTTCTGAGGTATGCACATGAGAGATGATTTACCAAAGAAACAAAACCTTTGTGAATGTATGATAGTTAATTTAGATTCTATATAAAACAAAGGATCTCATTGGGTTGCATTATTAAAAAATGCAAATCAGTGATTGTATTACAACAGTTTTGGTGATTTATGCCCCCAATTGAAATAAGTAATTATTTAAAAAATACACCATTAAGATATAATTGCAGAATGGAACAATTACTAAATACAATCAATTGTGGGCATTTATGTCTACATTTTACTGACTATAAATATGATAAATAAGTAAGTGATGTAGTAAAACATATTAGTAATATGTCAATAATGTTCATATTAGTGATAAATAGTCGCAATTGTGTGCAGTATATTTCCTGGCTTTGGTGTCAGATGGAGAATGGCAAATAAGTCTAATCGAATTCATTACTTACAACGGCATACCAAAAGTTGATATGCACATCAATCATTTAGGTTAACAATTGTGAAAAAACCTACAAGATTGTGATACCAGTACAATCTTATGAATTTGATGATTTATAAATGCTCATTAAAGCAGCATTCCCTAAAGATATGCATTTATGAATACATGGAAATCGAAATGCGTTAATTAGTGCCATGCATAGTAATGAATCTTCAAAACAGGTTATATTGTTGGAAAAATGTATGTTAGATAAATGTTAATATTGTAGGCAGTTCATATCTGAATGGAAATCCAACAAATACATTACATGAATTCACATATGTGGTGGCTCCAGGAAATATAATAATTGAAAACCAAATACTTTGGTATATCTTCCAGTAATAATGAATCGAGTTGATGAAATAGTTGTTACAATTGTCGATCAAGAAAGTAAACTTATTAATTTTAGAAACATTTAAATTACTGACCATTTACATTTTAAAAAAAGCTATACGAACAGTTGCATTCTGTGCACATTGCAATCATAATTGGTATTGTGTATAAAAGTGAATACAAATTTAAAATATGCAGTTCTTTTAACAACTATGTCTATGTAATGTATTTTGAAGAAAGTAACTTTAAAAAGACATAAACAGAAGCATAAAATGCTCACTTCAAATAAGTTACCCGTAAAGTTAACCCAAGGTAAACACATTGTTTTTAAGGGATTAGGATAGCTGGTTAATAGAAATGGAAGACATACTTAATGTTGATGAACCAATCAGTTATGAAGATGCAATCGCCAATATTGAAATACATTTGTATTAACCTTTCTGAGCAGGATTGTATACATTTCCATCTGAAAAAAGGATTTCTATACCAAATCACAATATTTACATGTTACCATCGAAATCAAATTTAAGGTTTAGAGGAACAATTAAAAATGCAAACGATGCAAGTAATCAAGTAACTACAAAAATAGTATGAAACATAATACTTAATTTAATCAACAGAATTGCATATCTCCTCAATGGCATGAAAATAGATCAAACACAAGATGTTGGAATTACTTCCACAATAAAAAATTATCTCTTGCAAACTGAAAACGATCTTTATACAGGGCTTATGTCTGGGTGGAGCAATGCTAGTGATTATTCATTACAAATAAACCCAGGTGGAAAATACAAAGTTCTGATACCATTAAGTATTGTACTTGGTTTCGCTGAAGACCATAAATACATCATATTAAATGCTAAATAGGAATTAATTATTATATTTGATAATAAATATTTGAATGACATAAGATATGGATAATAACAAGGAAGGTGTAACATTTGAATTTAACAGTGTTGAATGGCTAATGACACATATTGAAGTTAACGCTATGAATGTGTAAAGTTTTTAAAATACATCGAAAAAGGGAATAAACTAGATATAGCTTTCAGATCATGGGGTTTGGAGTTTTTCCAACACTACCAACATCACAAAAATAGTGTGTAGTGTGAAATAAAGATTTTTATCCCAATAGCTGAGATATGTTGTCATTTGTTTTCAGACAAACTGACAAAATAATTTAAAATCAAACATCACTATTTGATCATTGTGATATGAAAAATATTAAACTGTAAATAGTCAAGCCTATCCTTATACAGCTTTAAATACGAACTTTGGTAATTGCATATTCCTTATTTGCTACAATATGTACTCAAAGTTTCAGGAAACAAGTTATAACAAAATGAGTTCACCGATACTAGAACCCATAGCATTTAAAACTAGAAGGAGTATTTGTATTTGATGTAAGCAAACAATATGATACCATCAGCAATAATGTAATTGATTCACAAATTGAAATAATTGCAAATATACCCATTCCAGAAAATATGCAACCTTTGCTTTGATAATCATGATAGATTAGCAAGTTATAATGTAAGAAATAAGCTGGTGAAGATAATGGCCTGAGTCAGTAGACAACAAACCATGGTTGTGACGAGATGTTCTGCAATGTTTGGAGATTTCAATCTCCAAATAAATTTATCATTAAAGAATTAGCTATTAGTAATATGAAAGAACACTCGACTGTATTCAGCATGGAAACACCGTTCGACTGGAAATATCTAACTCCTAAATACCAGAAACTAATAGAAGGGTGACCAAGCACCAACACAGTTAAAATGGGAGAGTGGATGTATGAAGTATGAGAATATAGAAGATATTTGCAAGAAATACCTAAATAATTGTTAAATATATGTAGGTGAACTTGAGCAAAAGCATATTTTAGAAAGTGTGTGGAATGAGAAATTAACAAATATTCAGAAATAATATAATTGTCCATCGTTCAAACAATTATGTAAAATATATGGATATAACTCGATTTTATTCTCTGCAGAAGAAAGCTCAAAATTAATGCTAACTTGGGCAATGATGACCAACTGGCGTGAAATAGATAATGATTCTCCTCCTGAGTCTCCATTATATATGATATGAGCAATATTGTACTGTTTGGATGAAAGAACATTGTGGCCTATTCAACCAAATTTAGTATAAAAAGTATTTGGTTTTATGTAAATGAATATTTCATGAATATGGATTAATAAGAGAACAAAAAAACATGCTCTTGCATATATAAATCAAAATGTTAATTGTGCATCAGCAAGTTATTAACATGTAGCAGTAAACCATTTAGAGCTTGTTTTAAGAAGAAGTGATTTTTAATATTTTGTAGCATCCTGTAGTAAAAAATGCTGTGCATAAATTTGTGAAACATCCTATACTTACTGCAGCTATGATTTAGAAGTTATGTACTTTGTTGTGTGCATTTTTAAAGAAGCTGTACTTGTATAAATTTTTGAAATAGTGTGTCAGTAAATTTATGTTTTAAAATGAATTCCTTTGCATGTTTATTTAACCTTTCCTCTTTAAAACTATGAAATTAAAATTTATTTTCTTAACAAAGGAATAATTTTTTTAAATAAGCATTTCTGGTATTACAAAAAGAAATGAGTGTTGAAATTAAACAAGACACAGATGCTCAATTTTGTAGATCATTTAACCTAAATGAATCGCAAGGAATATTTCCCATGAAACATTGTGAGCTGAATAATTTATACTCTTTTTGAAAATGGTAAACTTATAGCTTTTGCAAATGTCTCAAGATGTGCAAAATTGTTGCATTTAGAGGTTTATACCTCTAAAAATGTTACCAACCCTTGGCCATTCACAAAACATACATGTTTAACTTCAACGATTTTCCAGCATTACTTACCACAAAACCGAGGTCTCAGAGTGTGCATACTTGACTCCAATGACCCTCTCTGGAAACACTGGCTTTACAATACCCTGGATTTGTCTCTCCAATAGCTTTTCATGGAGCAGGCAGCAAGGAGCCCAGGACCACCCTTCTAGTGGCCATGTCATCGACTTAACCATTGACTATAGTAAGGCAAAAACATCTACCTGATAGCAAAAAGTCCTTTCATTTTGTATATATCCCGTCTTTTTAGTACTAGTGATCTAGAAAGAGTTAAAACCTATTATAGATTACCGAAAAATGGCTAGATGACTTTTTCTTAATTCAAAGACGATTACTATTTTAACTGTGGGGAAAACTTAATCATATATATTAATGGAATACATCTGCACAAGTTTAGCACAAATATGATTAACAAAATATCTATTAAGATAAAGACAATATATTTACTTAAATTACTTTGTAACATGTTTCTTTAAGCTGATAAGGTTATAAAAAATATATATTTTATTACAATTTGAAGGATTACAGATATATTGTGTGATATCTTAATATTACAAAACGTAACAGATAATGTCATTAAACAGTCATTAAGTATTTGAAACCTCTCCAAAAGAATAAATTGCATCATTTCCTTTAAAATAAATAACTATTCTTAGAAATCCATACAGTTAAATATTGCAAACTGTGAAAGATTTTTATACAAATGATAATACTTTCTTTTTCTGGTAAATACATTCCATATAAATTACATATCGCTTTATTGACTATATTGATCTCTAATGCATTTATTAGTAATGAACCAGAATTGAATTTATTATTATTAAATCAAATGTTTGAATTTATTTAAGGACGAAGTTAGTAGAGAGGTTTGTCTCAGTGGTTGGGGTGAAGGGTGGAAGTTGTTTGAAAGGTGTGGATATGAGGAGGGAAGGAGTGTTTGCTTTCTGGCTATCTGGTTGGAGGGGATGGGTGCCTCCTTCTGAGCATTTACCTGGGGATTTGAAGTTTTAATAAATAGGGGTTTAGCTTCTATGCCCCCTCCACTGTTGCCACAAGTTCATGTGTGCAGTATGCATTGCTATGGTGCATTTCTACAAAGAGTATTTTCTTGGTTTGTCTAGTCAAGTCCTAGAACAGAAAAAGCAAAACTTCAATTATAATGATTTTAATGACAACATTGACTCTCCAGATCAACTGATATCAAATTTGTTGGGTTGTTTGTAGGAGGAGGAGGAGGAGAGGATACCAACATTAGAACCGACTTCAGTGGTGTTGCGAATGCCTTCCTTAAGACCATAGCCACCTCCATGACCTCAGACATGCCTTGCCACCTCCAACAACATCAGGATAGCTGCCTCCAGCCTCCATACCACCCCAGCCTCGACACTGCCTCCAGCTTCAATGCCATCAACACTGTCTTCACCAACATTTGTAACATATTCAACACTGTCTTCTACACCGACTTCAGCAAGCTCGACATCATCCTTCTCACAAGAACCTACATATCTATCACTACCAAAAGCTGGTGAGAATTATCTACAGAAGCAGGAAAGGTGCTGTTGCAAACCCTTAGACTGAACAATTTGCCAACTTAAATGATGTGATGTTAGATGTTTATTACAATGTTTTTCTTAATGAGTTGGAAGAATTTTCAAATTTCAATTTTTGTTCCTTGTCTGCTCCGAACCTACCTTCCCCCGATCAGATATCTCCAGAATCACCACAACGATATTTAGTTTCCCCATCTCCTCCTTTTATATCATCACCTAAACAAGATATAGTCCTGGCTTGTCACCAATATCACATGAATAACCTGCATCACCTCCACCACCACCTGTTGCTCCTCTAAAGAGACATAAATTAAGTTTAAGTCTTGTCTCTAAGCAGAAATTTTAAAGTTTTAATGTTTTTCAGGATAAATACTTTCAGATGAAAATGGTAGGTGGTATAAAGTTTTAATGATTTCTGATGTAAAATGCTGTGGGTTTTAAATTACAATCAGATGTAAAATGATGTGATGTTTAAAGATTTTAATGATTTTCAGATGTAAAATGTGAGATTTTAATGATTTTTAGGTGTAAAATGGTGTGATTTTTAAATTTTTTTAATGATTTCAGGTATAAAATGGTGAAAAGTTTGTAAACTTTTTAAGAATCTTGGAAATGATTCTAGGGGTAAAGTGATTTGGTGATGTGCTGTTTATATACAGTCTTTGTTTTATAAGTGATTTTATGACTATTTTGATAAAATAAATTAATTTTTAAGAAATGTCTTTAAAGAAGTGGTTATTATGAAATATCTTTAAACAAGTGGTTACTAAGAAATGTCTTGGAAACAAGTGGTTATTAAGAAATGTCGTTAAAACAGGTGGTGGTTAAGAAGGATTTTATTCATCTTTTTTTAAAAAGATTGTTAACAATGTGTTTGTTTTGCTTTTCTGTTTTTGGAAATAAAAATTTTTCAATGTTTAAATAAATTATATATTTTGTTATTTGTTTAAACCATTAAAATCTGTATGACTGTGAATGAAGAAGTACTTCGATTGATAGAGTATTTGTGAACAGTGTAGTGAAATTCTCAATACTACAAAGAAATTCTTTTCTATTATGTTTAAAACTTGGTTGTTTATGAAGTTCTTTAAAAAAAAAAAACATTTAATATTGCAGCAGAGAACTTCGAAAACAAAATGTTTGTAAGTGTGAACGTTTTGTCAATGGCAGTGATGGTAAACAACTCAAGCTTTGTCCTTCAAATGCATTAGCCCCAGGTATATTTGAAGCAGGGTAACTGTTGTCCTACATGAGAGCTGCAAATCTCTGGTTTAGAGACACTGCTCAGCCCGCTTCCTTATTCGTGCTAGAGAGAGAAACATGTTTATACATTCAAATATCACAAAATTCAGTTATGATTTTAATTAGTGCATAGCAGGGAAGTATAATTTTCAATACAAGATAGCATTTGTTAATAATATAATTGGAACAAATTATTTCTTACCACAAAAGGATAAACTTCAATGAGATTTTATTATGTTCTTTCATGACTTGCAACATGAATTATGTATTTAAAAAGTATTTGACTAACATAAGATTTATTTAGTGAAAATATCTCTAGAGTGAAATTATTCATAGTTTCCTGGATTTCTATAGGATTTTAAAATAAATCAGTTTGCTGGAAATACTCTATACTTAAAATTGATAAGTTTACTGGAAAAACTTTAAACTCAAAATTTACTATAAGTCCAGATAAAAATTCATTTCTTGGTATTTTGGGATTAATTAAAAATTCAGACTTTCATGGTAGTGCCGAAAAAATCATTTTTCAGTGGGACTTGGTAAATTTTATTTCTATGCCAGCAAATGTTTAAAATAAACCAGTGTCTGGGGTTGGAGGCTTTTCCAGCGGTCTTCAGGACAGGTTCCTGGCTGGGAGGGATGTAGGCAGCACTCATAATGGACAAAGACATGCTTTTGGTTAGGGGAGGGAGGGGAGCTGTCTAACGGTAACTTCCAACTGCCCCTGCTGATCAACTCAGAGAGAGGCAATTTTTAGTTTCTCGACAACCCTTGACATGAATGCAAGGCAGAGCTCTACTGTTAGGAACTTCAACTTCACCACATGCTGGAATCTGGTAGCACAGCCTTACCTGAGCAAAGAACCTTTCTGACTGTGATGACTAACCGCGATTCTCGTTAAATGCTTTCTTTTTTATACGTGTTAACAAAATATTTTCTGTTTTCTTTTTATATGGGTTGATTATCTGGAAAATTTTCGTGTGAAATGCATGTCTATTTTTGTCTCGATACCAAATGCTGTTGTGAGAGATTGTGTTAAGAGCGATTCCATAAAGACATTTACATGCCTCTATTATTTTTTAAAATGTAACTTTGTATTGATTTTAAATAATTTTATAGTTTCTTCTTCGAGGAAGTGCTTGGAGTGTTTAATTCAAATTGTTTGGCTACATTGTGATTATGTGCTATTTACATTATTATGTTAATCTACGTCATAATTATACAGAGACGTCTTCTCACGATACGGAAATTTATTCACAGCGGTAGACTAGTTTTCTGGAAAAATCGTTAAATAATGCAAGCAAGTTCTTCTTTTTTTCCAGGGAAGTTAAATTGTGAGTTGATAATTCAAAATTTGGCATTGTGGTAGGTTTACTCTGTGATTCAGTGCTTGTTTTTTTTTAAATTTCATTTCAAATATTTAATGTTGAGGGAGATGTTCATGTAAATTAAGTACGCTATTGTGTTTGGTTAAAATTTAATTTTATAACTCATATATATGTAAGGAACTAAGATATGTTTTTTACTTTGTTGTAGGTATAATTCAAAATGCGAGTTTCTCTCCAGTTTGTAAATATTTATTTGTCCGTGTTTACCCCATCGTTTCATATTAAATTATAAGCAATACGTGTCTAGTATTGTGATTAGCTTATAGTGGCAATATAAACCGGTGAATTCGTAAACAGGGATAAACAATTTTTTTTGACATAATGTTTGGTTACTTTTATTTCGAGCAGTTTCCTCCACAACCTTAAGTCGATAGTCACCAAAGCACAATCTGTTAAAAACCTCGCCTAGCTTATAAGTCGCAGTAAGTGATCAACTGGACTCTTTCTACAGCGACCTCCCAGCCGAATGGATGTATATTAAAATAATTTAACGTTGGAAGGAACGTGTTTTGAATTCGCTGTAGATATAACTCATTGCATTCTTTATGACACCAAGTTAGCTTCTGTAATTATATTAGTATTGGATTCATTGCTTGATTTCTTTATGACACCAGGATAGCTGGGCTCTGTAATGTGTTTGTGATTTGCGATTTCTTAGTATTTTATTGGTATTTTATTTATTTTCTTGGGGAAATTGTTGTTTCACCCAGTATGTGCATCATAAACATAATTTTTATCCATTTGTGGAAGTCAGGTAGTTGAGTTCGTTTTAATTGGATTTTTAAACAATCGTATATTTGAGTGTAAATAATTTACACTTAATAGCTTCTGTTTATCCATGAATATCTCTTGTTTTGCATTACTACCATACAGGATGGATTTGTCAAATCACAGTTTAGATTTCATTTTCAATAAAATATATTGCCTTTCATTGCATATTTACTAATAATATCATTTCGCAGAAATACGCCATTACCTCAGTCGCCTGCCAAATGGGAAGGAACTCGTTACCGTCTAGAATTTATATTACACAATACCTATATACACCCATTTCCCAACACATAACACCTCAGTACAAGTACAGACCTCCGAGAGTGAGAATCTACTGTGACGCTCCCCAATACCCAAAAAAAAAAAAAACATCCTTAGCACATTCTTGCACCAAACTATACACTTATAAATTCGCGCAAAATAATGAAATTAAAATAAAATAATTGAATGTTTAATTCAATTAAATTATTTCGATCAATCAATCAAATTTTATTCCATTAATTTTATCGGATTTTTTTTCTTAGGATTAAGATCGGATCAATGATTAATCCTATCAATCACTTTGATATCTAATTTATAATGCGATTAATGAAAAGTGCAGTAGGACCGGCATGTCTCTACTACTAACATTTCTTTCTTACAGAAGTTAGGGCCGTTTGCATGGTCACGCCTAGAAAATAAGCACCACGCATTAATATAGTTACGACATTTTTTAAAGTTATTTACGATGAAAGGAAATAATTAACATTATAATTGTTTTAGTGCTATTTGAACAAATAAACAAAATTTAGAAATGTAACGCAGAAAACTTGGGAGCATGTAGGTTTTTAAAAATCCTTTGGAAAAATTTAATTATAGTTTGGTAATATCCGTAATGATACAGAAAAATACTTAGTTTTTAAATTTTAGGCATTCTTTAAATCTTTCTATGATTTACAAACTGATGGGTATACATGAATATAATTTACACTTAGATACAACAACTAACAATCTATATTAACGCATAGAACTTATTAAATTTAACATTATCTAGTTACTGCAACGTAACTATTTTGCGATACGAAACTGTATGAGAATTACAATATAATCGTATATGTAGTGTTCCTAGTTCCATAAACACTTTCTCTTAACATATGAATACATTCTTTTAACAGGAATGGGCTAGTACGCAGCCCCATACGAATTTAAATATTTAATTGATGGAGTTCGCTCGCTCTCGGTACCACACGGACAAAGTTGGAGTACGAATCTCGTATACAAATACCAAGTTGTTGTTCAAACGTACCAAAATTGCAGTTCACTCCGTGCGGCGGGCAGTCCGTATACGAATTAGAACTCCAGCATAGGCAACCTCGTCAGCTCGCGCAGTGAATTGCACGGGAGTCAGTAAATTGCCATACGTAATCATTTTTCCGCTCGAGTTGGGTGAACTCTCCCTTCTTCTGCTGCACAGCAGGTGCTCGGAACGACTCCCTTCTGTACGCCCGTAAATCTGCCGCCGCGCGAGAGAAATGTCAACAAACAGCGGCGAGTCTGGCTTGAACAGGCAGTTATATTTTCTTCGCCCTTAAGTCAACGCTTCCAGAATCAACAGATGATTTTTTTTTCCTGCGTATCGAGCATCTTTCTGGCTTCGTGCAAAAATTAATATCAACAAGTATATTATATTGAATATTCACGGTAAACGGAGCACTTTTGAAAACCTTTCTTAAGGTCTGCTTGTATGTACATTGTGTATTATTCCACCGTGTGCCAAAATTAACATGATCATGGGCCTGATCACTTTATTCATGCGTCGGACAAGTGAAGGTGCGAAATTATTAGAAATGTAAATACTGCACAAATTTACTCATTCTTACACTTACATGCTCTGAGAAAACCGAAAGGAAAATAAATCATTTCAGTTTTAAAAAATTTGTACCAGACACTTTTAATTGTGAATTAAAACGTGGAACTACTTTTCTTCCGTCGTTGCCAACTTTACTGGGCGCATTCCAGCCAGTGTTCCCGCTAAAATCTGTGCAGGTAAGGGCGGTGAAATTTTTCAAAGGTTGGCCCTGAAAGTACTCAGTTATCCTATAATTTCAACCTATAATTCCAAATATAGGGGCGGCTTCATTACGCAAAGAAGCAATTTCACAAAGCTCCAGTACATTTTTTTTTTTGCGAATCTTATTCACCTGCTACAAATCAAAGACAAAACATGTTGTGTGAATATGGACTCCAACCCCACTCATATATCACGCTGTTGTTAGATAATGCAATACGCATGAACAACTGAACTTTGCAAAACTTCAGCAAAAAATACAACAGAATTTCCCTTCGCGGATAGAAAAACACCAGTGTACAGTTCCTTTTCAAGTCCCAAACTCTGTATGGCGCTGAAGAAATCTTTCCTGCTCTATTATTTTAACAATATATATTTTAAAAATTTGCGACGCATCCGGGCAGATACCAACAAACAATTATTCCTTCGCGGTGTTCAAGGCTGAAATAATGTGATGTTATTGCTGTGTATGGTGCAGAATTCGCATGTAATTTTCACTCCACTTAAGGGTGTCAATATGATATATTATTCTGTTGTAATGTCCGTTTTATATTTATCATTCTCATGGGCAACACTTATAATATTTGAGTGACCAGGCTGCACAACTGACTTGCAATAAATCAGTTAGAAACGATGTGATCTTACCTAGGCTGCCTCTTTATAATTGCTTGGTGCAGTCCTGGGGCGGCAGGGGAACAAGCTTATTACCATTAGCACCCTCTATAAACTAGCATTTGGCACGTACACCATTTGTGTACATAAGTCACAGTAAGGCAGACAATTGAAAACTCTAGTAAACACATATGTTAGACGCTGTGTAAGAAGTAGGTTAATTTGACACTACAGTAGAGAAAACGATAACACAGACGCGCCCTCTGGATATATTACATTTATTTAATTTTCCATTTCTTTTTTTCGTTGTAATTGTTTAATATAAGAAATAATGAAAAAACGTTGACGGCAATACGAGAAAAGCCATAAAAACAACACACTATCCTAACAACGTTAAAAGTGGTGACGCCTAGCCTACTTGAACCCCTTGACGGTTACGTGACATAGCTTGCGAGATTCTGAATATACTTGTTTCAAAAATTTAAATTAGTATTAAACTGTTCTCTGTAGTCAATATTACGTTAAAACAAATTGTGCTCTCACTAAACAGTCTAGCTCTGGTAGCAACTACTCTTATCACAGGTTTTGCAGTGGGCGCATGTGTTTTGAAAACTTACGTACTTATACAAGTCAAAATGGCGTCGCTTGTGTATTGACGCTAATGGACACCGAGCTGATTCAAACTGCAAATAAAATAACGTCCAGATGAAAATGTCAAATTGCAGTGTAGGACTTATCTTTTAATCACCAATTGGATTGAAGGTAGGATGCTCTCGTAGGAAGTAGCAGGAATAAGGTGGAGATACGTGGAGCTCCGCTCTACACTACGTAGGCGGCGTATTTAAACTATCTCCTGACCACTAAACCTCGCAAATGGGTGACTGTTGACTCAAGCTCCATTGCTGGTTCCAAAATTACTTAAAAGTCGATTCAGGGACACGTCTACACGCCCTAAAATGAATTAAAAATCCTATTTCTACGTCCACTTCAGACGGGAGGTCCTGCCCTACGTCTGACGTCGTTGGAGGCTGCTAGCGAAGAGAGAGTTAAGCTCTGCCGGCTGACGCTAGCTTAAGCAGGCCTATGGCGCCAGCCAATCAACAATCAGTATTTAAACCTGCTGCCAATGGGGATCAAAACTATTCAAATCACCCATATGAACCACTTCTAAGTAACTAAATGCTGGAAAACCAAAGAATACGTGATTTCGGAACTGAGATATAATAGGCCTACAAATAATAAGTAAAAACACAAAATTGAGATAACACCAAAAATAAATATTAATTGTATAAAATTAATACACAATGAAAAATGAACGAGCCTATCCAAATTACACAAATATTATTGCCACCATACGTCTAAGTTTTAAAAATCCTACGTATAAAGAAAAATAAAAATAATAAAAATAAATAAAATTTGCATAGACAGTCGAAATCATACAAGTGAAATGTGTGAAAAATATTACATAAAACCTTGCATGACAATATGTGTATCAATAAGAACAATAAAAATAATATAAGCTAATTACATGCATAAAAACCCAATTTTTATGATTATTAGAAGGCAGGTTTGAAATTTTTGTACCCAAAACAGTAAACTTTGGTGGAAATGCTGTACGCATTATTAAAGGGCTCGGAAATATCAAATATTCTTGTATCAATTCCATGCAATTAGTGACACAGTGCGTTATAAGCTGATAGGAAAGTGGATTAATATGTAGCTTGAAATTTAATAGTGATTTAATATAGTCAAGAAGAGCACTCCAATTGTTTCTGGGCTTCCTTCATTTATATGATCGGTATCCAGATGCCAAGCTAAAACCGGTTGGCATTATTAGAATTTAAATTTGGGTATAAGTATAAACTGCGCTTATAAAACCGTTAGTATTACTTAGTCTAAGCTAAAGTACAATTTCCTACCATACTCTCGGACAGTTGCAACAGTAAATTCTAACAAGGGTGGAAAAAATTCGGTTTATTAGCTTGATGTTATAATGTACAATCACGTTATTCTTCTGGAGGTACACATTTTGTCATGTGTGCACTGGTTTTCGTTAAACAAAGAATTGTTTAAAACGTAACACGATATTTGCAATCGACGATAAGCTCCTAATTTTGTCTATGTCTACACCAAGGAGAGGTCGCAGTGGTTGAGCGGTTAGCCTGCTCACCTCCCACCAAGGTGAACTGGGTTCAATCCCCGGCCGGGCCACTCCCGGATTTTCGAATGTAGGACTCGGGCCGGACGATGCTGCTGGTCGGCGGGTTTTCTCGGGGATCTCCTGTTTCCCCGCCCTTTCATTCTGGTGTTGCTCCATACTCACCTCAACACCCTCATCAGGTCTCAATACCTCGCTCTTAAGAGCAGCCCAAATCTCTTCAATCTCTGGGAACTATCATGGGAACTACAGTAACTATCATCAGATAAAAATACTCATAAAATTCGGATCTATAACACCTCTTTTAACGAGTCTCTTCAAAATAAACCTCTGCCATTAGTCACGTCAGCGTATAACCACAATTACCCACTTAGACTATTAAATATTACTGAGAATAACTTGTTTTACAAGTAGCAATAATTAAACATTGCCGAGAAATAAAATAATTCGCCTTAAGTGGGATTATTTAATGTTAAAATCTTCTACAGTGTAGGTAGTACAAATTGTGTTTCACATGAATAAAGTAAAGAACACACAAAATAAACATAGAAAATAAATAATTAAATACGAATAGCTCGGTTTTAATATTAAACGTGTAATTGATCTGAAAATTCTATGTATTAAACACAGTGTGGGAATTGCTAGTAACTGTTCAGCTTTGCACAATAGTAAGGTCATAAATGCTCACTATTGAATATATAAATGAATGAGTCTGTTATTTGAATGCTGAAGGTTGTTTTTTAGTAAGATATTTGCTTTTCTGAATCACTCAAAATTTTTTATTCGTCTTGAAAAACGATTTTAATCATTACTGAAATGATACATATTTAACGTATGCAATAAATTCTGTAGTTTCAAATCGGTTTACAGTGTGCCTATTCAGACGAATAGAGTTGATGGCAAGGGGAAATATTTATTTTTTACTTTAGAGCATGATGAAATATTGCTAAATATTTCGTCAGGCAGCGTCTGAATGTCTGGCCGCTTCACTGCCATGTTCACGGCCCGACCTTCCATTACGATCCGGTAAACACTGGAAGAGTGAAAGCAAACGAGACATCGATACGGACTCGACGGTCGTCAACACAGAAATATGTCCAGGGCTTAGCTACCGTTTGGATGGAATTTAAGACGAGACTATCGACACCTCGCTAAGAACGCTAAAACTGTGTACCCATATTTTATCCGGCATCACTGAAGTTTCATGCTGTTACAGGTACAATGCAGGTAATTAAGTGACATGGAAGTACACTCCCCACGACGCAGAACGTGCCTACAACTGTATTAAAAACACAGTTAAATTCCGCCCAACTTATTTAAGTATACCCAGAGGTGAAAATTGTGTGTAAAGAAACGCCAAATTTAAATCCGGTGGTTTCCCGAATTCCCGAAGCGACTTCAAATTTTAATCGAAGCAGTTTCTTAAGATACATAGGAAATATTGCTTCTTTGATTCTAGCAGACTGACTACGATATAACCGCGTTGTATAGACCTTTTTCTGCACCCAAAATGCGATAATTTTTTTCGAACGTAACACCAAATATAGGCAATTAGGCATCCCAACGTGTTTGTCAGTTTTTTTCCCCAAAACTTCTATTGCCCCTTCACATTTACAATGCTCTTTGCTAACTTCCCATTTCAAGTTACGATAGGCGTTCATAGTTCACGAGAGATTTTGGTGTCGATGATTCAGATTTCTTTATACTTATATATAAAAATCATTTTAGAGATTCTTACGTTCAATAACTTTACCAAAACGACCTGCTCCGCCCAGAGAATTAACTTGGGCTGGTATTCGAATTTGATAAATCTGCAATACGAGTATGGTTTGTTTCAGGCAACGAAATATTTGTCTGCATATAAAAAGTGAAATATTTGTTTTTGAAATCAAATTATTATTTTGCTGTTCTTATCTGGTCGCACCAAACAAAGATGTGTGTGGTGCAACTAATGATTTGGTTGGCTATGCGTACTTTAAAAAGTTTCGTGTAGCATAAAAAATTGAAAGCCCGAGCGAAATTCGAACATAGACCGTTTGCGTCCGAGCGCCACGCAGTATCAACCTCAACTAAAGAGACTAAAAATAAAACTTGAACGTTTTTTTAATAGTCTTTTCACGGAAAATTAGGCACTTTTGAAAGCCCTGCTTGAGATCTAATTGTATGCACGTTGTGTTTTCTTTTCTTCCGCCTTTTGTAAAATTAACATTTCCACGTGCCTCATCACTATCTTCATGCGTCGGTCACGCGATATTGTAAAATTATTAATAAGTATACAGTTTCCGAATCTGGTCATTTTTATACATAGATGCAATAAAAAAATAAAGCGAAAGAAATAATTTCAGTTAGCACAAATGGTTAAGTTAAACTTTTATTTTTTATTTTAAGACATGGAACTACTTTCTCGCCATCGTTACCAACTTTACTGGGCGCATATCACTCAGTGCTCTCGTTAAAATATATGCAGGTAGGAGCAGCGATTTTTTTTCAAAAGTTGTGTTCAAAAAAGTTTACGTTATCGTGAACAGCCTTTGCATACATTTCAAGTACTGGGCAACGTACGCAAATAAATATTTCAAGTTCTACCGCTTTACGTTTAGTTTCTAGTTGAACTTGTTTTGTTAGGATGTTTATACCATTATTAAGAATCAATAAAATGCTCTAGCTAACACTGTTACCATCTTACGACTGTCACAAAAAATTCAAAGAAACTCTTGAGCTGTGTTTGCGAGCGAAGGCAATGAAATGACAAATCAAATAAAACATTTGTCTCAAATAAATATTTTGTTTACAGTCCAACTTAATTTACCCCAATACAGGGGCCTCGTTTATTCAAATGTGTATTTGAACAAAATTAAATTTTGTTGCTTTCAAATCTTTGTTTAATCAACAAAGTATTTTGTTGGGACAGCTAAATGTATTTTTGGCCCTAGATATTGTTATTTTGCTCGCTGAAACAAACGTTTCAGTGTGACGGATAATTTTACGTTGCGAGGTTTCATACGGGCAGTCAGGTTGAGATAATTGTCTCCATACCCGCCTTTGACTGTCCGCCCAACATACCGCTTGACTACGAGGCAACGGAAAAATACTGTGTTCTACGAACCAACAGAAAATACGTTCTTAAACACGAAAGACATTATTAAAAATTAAAACCACATTCCTACCCGCAGGTGTAACACCAACCTGTGTTTTCTGGACGATCTGCTAGTTTTACCCTTTGCGACTGCCAACACTTCACTCCACGATGCAACACAGCCTCCGGCTGCGGCCAGCTCCAAGGCTATACTGACGAGCTCGCGGACGTCGCAGCTTCGAGCGGCGGCCACGCGGCGCAGTGGCGCCACTGGCGACGTGTTCACCGGATGTGGAAGGAGGTTGGCACCAGCCAAGACTAGTATCGAATGTTCTCTCGGGCCCTGATTGGCCAGATTCAACATATGGGCGTTGTGGAGTAGGGGCAACTGCCCGATCTTAGAGTATAAAACACTGGGAGGTGGTCGGTAGCCGCAGAGACCGACTTTCCTGCTGGACTTCTCCACAAGTTAAGTAATTCCAGATAATGTAACTTTGACCCTTCAGGTCTGAAAACCGGCAAGATGGCGGCTATGTCCGTCCATAAAGAGAGGGCATTTATTAATTTAAAGATAAAATTTCTTGGTAAGTGGCTGATAGACAGTTTACAAAAGACTTTTAATGCTTAAAAGTAACTGCCATTTTGTGACCAAACGCGATTTAGGGAAAACCAAAAGATTGTTACATCAAATCATGTTTTAGTAACTCAGCCATTCTCGGATATAACTAGGGATTTTAGATGGCTGTTTTAATGCTGAAATGCAGCAATGTTTTCAAAAGATGTAGTCATGCTCGTAAAATAATAGGAAAGTTGATAAAATGATTTTGAATAACTCAAAAGAAAGACATAAAACATAATAAGTAATTGTGGAACACTCATAAAAAAATCACTTTTTATTGTAAAGTTAAGATTGTAGAATCTAATATTGCAAAAATACCTGAATTTTCTGAATTTTTGTACTGAAGCCTCTTTCTTTGTGAAACATTATATTAATGAAAATAAGTAGGAGTAAAAGAAAAAGAAAACTTTCCTGTGATAGAATAATCACATATAAATTATACAACATATATAATATTATCACCTGTAATTTCTGGAATGTCTAAAAAGTAACAGTTAATTCAATATTGTAATTTATAAAATAATTTATCTTAGGTAAATTTGCATTTCTACTAGCCCAAAATAATGTGAATAGGCATTAATATGCGAACACCCCGAATTGTAGTATTTTCTCCTGAAAAGCAGTCAAATGAATCTATTTGTATCTTATACTAAATAAAGTATGAAATGTCATGAGAGAATTCATGTGTATTTCTGCCAGGAATCCTTACACTACGTGGCTCTGTCTTATACATTTATTTTTGAAATATTTTGTTAACTTGTATTGCTGGGCTGTGTATAAGCCCTCTGCCACGCCCTTTGAGAAGGGCGTCGCAAAGTTGTTTACATTAAACCATGATGTTCCAGTCACCACCTCATGTAGTTTATTCATTGTTCTGGGTGGCCAGAATTCCTAGTGTCCCGCTAAATGACAGCTTTTTCTATTCCCGAAATTAAACTTATCTCATCCATGTTAGTCACACTTCAGCTAAAGAAACACGCGCGTTTAACTAGTCAAATAAATCGTGTACGAAATCTAAACGAAACGTTTGTCAGTTTTAAATTAAATCGTGAAATTTAAGCTGTTAAATAATTCTTACAAAGTAGCACTTCGTGTGCATAGCACAAAATCGTTTGAACATTAATATTATCTCCGAACAGCACCCGCATGTTTGAATTACTTTTGTCAAAGAAATCGAAAAGGGGAGAAAAAATTACGCGTGACGAGAAGGCAGGAAAAATAAACAGTACTACGAAAGTATTAGTAGCAAACGCTACAGATTTTTTAATCAGTGTACGAGCTATGGGAGTGTAAGAGATAATGTTTTTTTTTTTTTTTTCCCCCTGATTTGCTCTCCTTTGAAGCAGGTGCATGTGGAGGACGTCAAGATCACTGCCTTTGTGCATACGGTGAGCATTTACGGGATTTTCCACGAGGCATGTTCTAGAGACTTTATGGCTTGCGGTCAAATACAGCGTGGTCATTAGAAACCAGTTATACACAAAGGAGAAAATAACCCTCGTGTGGATAACACAGGAGGTCGTTGTATTCCTTTGGCAAATTATACGAGCAAACTGCACTGCCACTGGCCCATCTAAGTACAGAAATTAATACAGAATAATGTACTATACAAAAGTACGTCAGGAATTCAACAGATATAGCAGGGCAAGACCGCTAGTTATTGTATGGATTACAACTGTCAGTAATCCTAACTATATATCTGGCGTTTTGCTTTATAGTCTATAAATAATGAGGGAATAATAGCGTACAGGAACATTTTTGTAGTAAACGTTTTGTGCTGTATGTTTATAAAGAATTAAATTATCTATCTTTTGTACGATACTTTTCTCGGAGTTATAGGATGTGTCCAACATCTCCTTATGTTGTATACAAATAAAAATTACAACAAAAGAAACCATAAATAATGTAAGAAAATTAAATAAAGAGAGAGAATTAACAGTAACATTATCGAATGACTTTCATCTTTTTTTTCTACATTAAATAAAACATGTTTAACTGAGTTTTCGTTCTTTGAAGTTGAAGACGTAATCACATTAAAAATTAAAATTCGTATACTACCCCGACTACTTCCGACACAAAAAAAAAATAAAAGATGTACGCTGGCTGACTACATTGCGCTGAAGTTCTTGTTAACTCGACACGGTTATATAATTACAGGCAAGTTGCCGCCTATATTACTAACAAATCCAAAATTCATAACTCAAAACAAAGGCTAGCGAAACCACAAAGAAAATGTCACATTCCATTATTATGTCACGCCAACTTGGAGCGATCCATTATACTAGGCCAGATTGTCGTGCGATAGTACTATTAAATGGTATTATGGAGGTTGTGAATTTAATCTCGACTTACGTGATTTTCCCCTGCGTAGTTTCCACAATGCATAAATTCATTAAAGGTTATTATTTTAAGAACAACACTGACGTTTTAAGTTTGAACAAAATCCTCAGAAGAGCTTGATGTGAAAACATATTATTTCGAGATTGAAACTTATTTGTATGTTAGATGACTGGAATATATATGTTTTACGAAGTAATGACAACTTCGTCATTTATAGGCAATGGTGAAAACGTCAAACTGAGTAATCCAAAATTAGGAGAATGTTACCGATTATACTCAGCTCAAGTTAAAATTCCAAAATTTCCGAACTCTATGAACATTCCGCTCAACTGAAAATGCTGGTATCGGCCAATCAGTAGTCATTGAAATACGTCTGCACTGAATCTCATAAGATTGAATTAGTTTATATTTTCTAGTAGATATAATATATATATTCTTCAGCAGAATCGAATCAAAGTACGAAAGTAGTTGATCTCTCTGTAAAACCGGATATTTAATTTACACAGTTTTTCTTTCACGAAAATTACTGAATATAGTCAGGTTGCCGTATACATGCGAATAATCAAAATATCTTTTGGACCACGCATATTGAGCGTAGTAGTATAAAAGGCGTTTCATATCGTGGTTACATAAATCGTTACTTTCTCTGTGTTATCTGTTTACGAATCAGTAGATTATACGTGCCTGATCGATTGGCGAAGTCTTAAAGAGGGACATCACATGTTATACATATATTACGTACACGCTTTCTACATTTTTGTGAACTGGTCACAGGCAGTTGCTGGGTAAAATAAAAATAATTAACAAAAGAAATGAAGCAACGTTTGTGATATCGTTTAGCGGACTTCTGGAATTAAAAAAATTACTGCAACAGTTGAAATTTTTTTTTCCTTTCAAAAAACAAGAAATACAATCCAGGCACGGATTATCCGACTTGGATGCTATAAGTTAATTTACTCGGAAATATTTTAGTTTTGGTATTAAAATCGAGGAACCTTTTTCCAACCGATAAGATTTTAGGCATATGGAGAATTATCTACGGTATGAAGTTATTTTCTCTACTAACAGAGTATATAAAGTGTTGCTAGTGTAAAACTATTTGAAGAAATCTGGTATATTAAACATTTTAACATGTGAAATATATTTATAACGAACTAAAGTCAGCTAAAAGCGGAAATATATAGAACTTACTACAGAATTTATAGTAATATTTTATTCATATCCAGCGACAGAAATGCACCTCTGGCATAATTATCACTGTAAGATTTTGTAGAAAATGTTTTAAAGAATTGTTTTGTGTATATTATAAAAACATTACGTTCTGAACGAACTGGCCTTATTTCATTATTCTGAACAGAATAAGCAGCATAAGTATTCTGATTTATAAGTTTCTAAAAAATCTGTATCGTGCAAGATTTTAAGATTCTTAGAAAAGTTGAAAGGAGCGATGCATTTGAAAATGCAATAAATTTTTACAGAAAAGAAAATACTGGTATTAATTTTTTCAAAAATTGGCCATGTGTTAAAAATGAGGCCTTATATCAGCGAAATGTCATTTTTGTATAACATTTTATAATAAACTTCACCCATTTTCACTGTCATTAAGTAGATCATTTTATACATGGGTCAAAAACATATTAGGCCATTCTGCCTTTACATGTGATGCTTCCGGACTGGTTGAAGCTGTTTATCAATGTGATACTGCTTTCTTTCCTTCTGATTGGCTCGGCTGTTTGCGCAATCAGGGGTGATCACTTATTTGTTTTATAAGTTTAGTTTAGACAAAATTGAAGTGTTTCCCCAGATACTGCTCAATTTGTATTATTCTTATTTTTATATATTAGAATAATGCTTTTATATCACTCCCATTAAAAATTCCGTGTCCTTTAAAAAATTTTATTGAGACATTTTGTGAAAAGGAATATCAATGGACAGCATAGTAACTATTTAAGTTTCTTGTGCTGGTGCATAGGCATGTGTACTGTAAATACATCATGCGAGGGTGCTATTATCTCTCAGTTTGTGGCATATCTTAAGTCCTCAGATCGGCGCACATAATATGAAACAATACACTAGCCAGTTGTGAATAACAAGCAAAAGCATGACAAGACGGCACACAATATAACCGCATTAACAACTGATGCATTATGAGAGACGCCAGACAATAGGGTTGTGAGATGCTCGTTGGCCGATGCTCAGAATTGCCTGTCATTTAGGTTAGAGATTGTTTTGGGGGCAATGGACACACGCAGGTACCAATACACAGCATAATGATTCAGGATGATCCCGAAAAACCACGAGAAAGAACGGCTTGTTCGTCAGAGTGGCATTCGAAAATTCGCATTGTATGGACACAAAAAATTACTATTAAAACATTCCAAGGAAAATAAATGGCAACATGTTTCAAAGTGAATTCCAAATATGTCTATTTATGGATGTCACGATATGAATAATCATGATTTTTTGTAACGAATTTCGTTATATTCGTATGCAGTTGATCCGGCGCGGAGGACAAAATTAGTGGTTATTCATATTCCACACACAGACACATTTCGGATTCTGTTTCAAACACATTATCCTTCGTTCCAATCGGTATTTTTTTTTAATAATATAATTTTTTTGCCCATCTATACATAGCTGACATGACTTGGTTTCTTCTTTTTAATAACTAAACTGCAGCCATCACGCTAACACAATATGAATTTCTGAACACCATGTCGCTCTAGGACGTGCAACAGACACGTAGCAAGGCAAGTATTGCGGAAGATCTGTTACGTTCTTCGTCACTGACATCTCACAATAGTCGCCTTCTTTTGCAGTGGAGTGAGCAGCGTGAAATGCTACGAACTGGTGATGCGTGGTGAGCGCTCCCAGGTGAGCGCTACAGTACCCGCTTACGTTTACAGCAACAGAAGTCCACGCTTACTGCCGTGATGTTGTGGGGAGGAATCGAATACGATCGTCTTTCACCACTGTGATGCGGCAAACGAGGTGTCGCTGGGTGCCAACTTCGATACGAGCGGCGGGCCTTCACTCAATCACCGACGAGAGGAGGGGAATTAGGGGCGTGGCCAGAGTGTCGGCCATATTTATACTTCACCGCACTCCGGGTCAATGACGGCGCAGGTTGCTGCCGCCGCTGACCGACTTCGAGCTCCAGTGACGAGAGACTATAACGCGAGAGGAGAAGATCCGCCACGAGGAGACCCTGAGAGGCCTTCTCCGCGGTGCGGGTCTGAACGTCCGGCATATATAGTATCCCAGTGATACAACAGTCTGCATTTATCTAACGTTTAATCATATTCCGAAAACAGATCGTTTAACACGCACATAGCCTATCTAAGAGCTATACCAAAAAAGAAAATAAAACATTTGCCCATAATATATTCGTAAAAATCGCTTATCTACCACCAACATCTCAAAATTACGAAAAAATTAAATAATGACCCTTAATCCACTCTTGCACAAAACTCTACACATATATATGGCATTGCAACCCGCCACTCTGGTCAGTCGCCTCCAGGACTCCACGCCGTCAATATCGGACAGAGCTCCTGATACTGCCTCTTCCCCTAACACTCAAAAAGAAAAAAAGAAGAGATTTAAAAAAAATTAAAAATTTGATCCGATTAAAAATTAACCCTTTAATACAGTTAACCCTTTCGATCAATTTAACCCTTCAGATTAAAACTTTTTGATATAAATCGTCATAACTCTTTCAATTAAATTTAGCCCGTTGATATCAATTAATTTAACCCTTTGGTATCAATTTAACTCTTTGATATTAAATCTGAAACACGTGCGCTCCTACTACCGTGGATATCGAAGGGATTGTTAGATTGCTTTCGTAGCAGCTTTGAAGAGAAATTTGCTATCGAGATTCAATAACGATTTATTTTAATAGTCTCAAAATAAATGATATTTTATATCATCAGTAGAGAGTTATTTATATAAAGAATATTCCTGGTTATTAGAGTAATTGTTAAGAGTGTTGTAAGTCAGGACCATAAGTCCAGTTGAGAGAAGCTCATGAGTAAATTATAGCTACGTCCCTATCCTATTCCCTACAGCCAGCCATTTGTTTAGGAAAGGGCAATGCAACAGCTGACAGTAATAATAGGATCATCGGATGCACAGAGGTAAGTTGAAGATATCCCTCAGGCTCATCGGATGCACAGAGGTAAGTTGAAGATATCCCTCAGGCTCATCGGATGCACAGAGGTAAGTTGAAGATATCCCTCAGGCTCATCGGTGTCGCAAACGAACGGAACATTGTCCTGATGCAATCGTGTTGTAATCACCTCTTTCTATTATCTGTGCCACCTCACAAACAACTTAAATTCTACGATCCACACACACACACACACACACACACACACACACACACACACACACACACACACACACACACACACATATATATATATATATATATATATATATATATATATATATATATATATATATGCAGCCAATGGAGAAGCGACGCAGGTTTCGGTCTATACAGTACTGTGAAGTTCAGTCTGATTGCAAATAATAACGCGAATTGCAAGTCTCTATTAATATGTAACTTTATGGCTTCTGAAGTCAAAGGTTTTCTTTTGTTTTATACACATAAGAACACGAATTTCTACATTATTAATACATCTACTTTCCTAAAAAAAAATTCCTTGGTTTCAATTTGGATGACGCATTGAAAAAGTGAGGCTGCCCATGACAATGTGTATCTTGCATTTGTCGGAAGGATACGAAATTAGAAGGAAAATAGAGCATAAGCAGGTGTTTCAAAAGCGTTCTGTTAATCGCGGATAGCCTTTATCTATAGTGTGACTGAGATACTTAAACCTATTTCCCGCACACGATTGTAATTTAAACTAAAAATTTCGGACTGCTTGTTTAAATTCGACCGCTTTTATGTAACAGTTGATACCAGTGTATATTTCAACAAATTGCTTATCTTAATTTCTACCTACGGCACAAATGAAAATTTTGCAGTAACGAATAGTGTTAAAAACCGTATGCACTGGCTCATTTACACCAAAATTATGCAGAATTTTTAAATACTTTTTAATGGTACGGTTTCCAGAGTTGAAAATAGCTATATTATAACTGCCAAGATATTGTAAATTAATATATGTTTTCATGTTTAAATTATAGTATTCTCTCATCAAGATCAAATGTGCAGAAACCTACTTACACGTTGAGTTAAATTAGTATTTTCAAAAGGAAATAAGAAATATGAAGTTTTGGACTACACGCAAAATTGTATGAATGCCTGTGTACAATTTTCATTTAGATATTCACATTATTAATGTCCAGTTTAATTTATTGTGTTTTCACTTGGAGTCATTTAAAATCTTACACTGATACAAATATTTTCGTGTAAGTGCCATGTCTGCTAAAATATATACAATTAGGAAGTTTCACTCCTGTTGTTACATATACTTAAAAGTAAATAAATAAGTAAAATAAAAATATTACCGGTTTATAAGTATAAGAGAAACTATACATACGTGTGTTTTATATAAAGAGAATCTTGTAGTTTCCACTAGATACTTACTGGACTAGCCAATTATACACTTTACTAGTAATGGTAATATTATGATTCAAGTTGGTAATATAAATTTTTAAACATTTGTGGTCATTGCAAAAACACTTAGTGGAAAAAGTAAAATCAATTTAAGGAGAGTGTGTTGTTATACAAAGTCCGTCCAGTAACAAAATGCAAAATCGGGAAGTTAAGCATTTTACGTTGGTGTATCATTTCACAAAATGAAAAATGTGTAATTTTACGTATTTTGCACTGAAGAAAGATATTGAATATGCCAAGTTACTTAATTATTTTTGTTACGAGATTCGCACTAAAATATTTTATATTTGTAACTACCATAATTTGTACCAGGATGCTACTTATCCTGTGCTCAACCAGCTACGATTTTCAGCAACTTAATTATATGTTGTATACGCAATTCGCGATAAACTGAACACTTTTTAAGGCCCTCCCGATAGACATTAACCACTCATATATATTTTATTGCAGCCTCGGGCGTTCATTATTGAGAGAGGTGAAATGTATACACTGGGTTAATTAGTCATACGGAAAAGTTTACATTAAAAATTGGCGGAAATATAGAAATTTGCCGAGAGGAAAAATTTTGCAGGCCCTTAAAAAGTGCTCACTTTACAGTGAATAGCCTATATTTTATATATAGGATACTAGACTAGGATGTTCTCAGAACTACGGAATGACGGGAAAGGGCGGGATAATGTTCAACAAAGAACCAGTTTATATATTTGTTTCTCCTACTGACTGCCTCTTGAACAAAACACGCATACTGCAGCAGGCACATCGAGAACAAACTAGGTTTGTTTGGTTATCCCCTCGTGGCTCAATCTGATAAAGAACTGTTGTAAGAGAGCTGAAAAAGAACCCTATAAATTATGGAAGCAGGCGTTGAATACACTGGGCTTTGTTTGACATTTTCCGCAGGCACTGCAGAGAACCTCCGACGTTGACTGTACTCACGTGCAGTGAATACGGAACTCTCGATAGTTACCAGCTTTGTCGTACAATCGTACAAAGAAAGCGACGTATAGGCGTTAACCTCGCTACTGCAAATACACGTTACGTAACATACAAAAAAATTACGATTTTCATTGTAACAAAATCACGCAATTCCAGAATGGATGACTTATGAGGACATTTGTTCCACACATAGTGTGTTTTATTGCGCTCGGCTTATGTAACGTAACAAAATGCTTTTGTATTTATTATACCCATAAAATAAAATAAATTTCTTTCCAGAAAGGTCACAATGGCTGTGGTTTTTTTCTAATACGATAGTTATCAGTATAACTTCGACTATTATTCATATTTTAATCTTCTTTATTTCTTTATAGTGAGTTCATTCAAGGACAGCTACTGGACTGTAATTCGAAGCAAAATGAATATCGTATAACATATATTCCGCTTAAAAAACTTGACTTGAATATAGTATGAAATTGTTTTGTAAGTAATATTTACTATTACATATACATTATATTTCTGATAGACTAACAAACATTTGTCCATACAACTAGAATGTTATATCATAATTAAGTACAATTATTGTTTATGCTAACATACACGAATTACGTTCTCTGATTTCCACTCGGGTGCTGTTGTATTTTTATACTAGTGAGAAATTTTCTTTTGCTGCCGAGTTTCTTAATATATTGGGATATTTTTAATTTATATGAGCAACCATGATTTTTTATTAAGCAAAAATATAACTTAGTTTCATTATTCTATAAGCCCTACTTTTAAGATTAACATAGTGGTCAAAAACTATGTCGAAATATTTAGTTTATATATATAAAGTACATAGCTTGGATCTGCAAATAAAAGTTTCTTTTTGCCAACAAAATAACCTACCGTCATATTATGACATACAGGAGAGTAAACCTGCGTGTGTGTGAAAATAACTGAAGCGAGTTAGATGTCCACGCCCTTTTCGTTTTTATTTGAAGCCTTTTTCAAATGAATAATTCAGAGATAACATATGACACGGGCGAACGCAACAGTCAACAATAAAAAATAATGGCTTGTCACTGGAACAGTTTGTTAAAGGTTATATAACGGACAGACATGTAAAGTTAACGCCATAAAATTAAGAGAACTGTAGAAAACGGGAACATACCAGTAAGATGTATGCACACACAAACGGCAAAAAAAAAAAAAAAAAAAAAAATCACATTTAAAACGCAATGGGAGAGGCTGAAACTATAGTATGTTCCTCAGGTTTGTTTGGGTGTTGTTCAGTAATGTCTCGGAAGACTTCTGTAGTAATAATAATATTAAAACATAACTTCCGTTCACGTCAGACAGGTTTCAGATACATGTTTTACTATAGGACGTCCCTCATAAAATTATTATCGAAAGCGTAGTTTCGCAAGTGGCACCTGAATTCGATTAATTTTTTTTTCTGCTCACCTTAGAGCGAGATTTAAGCTAGTAGTAAATTGATTCTGACAATTCCACACTGTCGCGTGAAGGATAAATGAGCCCCACTGCTGTGATAGTTTTACACATGACTGAAGAATACTTTTTGGGGTACAAAAAAAAAAAAAAAAAAAAAAAGCAGAGATTAAGAAAATAATTAACTACCCGCTCACGGGCAGTACGACTTTCGAATTCTTGTATGGCAATATTTAGAGCCAAATAAGTGTTGCGAGTGCACTTGACTCCTAGGCTAAACACTGCAGTAATGTTAAATCCCAAGCTCTGTCGTTGAGCATTTTTATCATGTGTAGAGATTGTACGTGATTCGATTTGTCTCCTTTAACGTGTGTATTACTGGTATTACCTATAGCCTTGCAAGGCGCGTGCGGAAACGAGTAGCCTAATCACAAACGTAACAAGTAAAAGTGTATAAAGCCTATCATATTACCGCTTATACTCACAAAATCCCTGGGTGTCTCGTAGGCTTAATTAGGTCTTGAAATATAGATATATATATATGCAGAGAGAGAGAGAAAGAGAGAAAGAGAGAGAAAGAGAGAAAGAGAGAGAAAGAGAAAGAAAGAGAGAAAGAAAGAGAGAAAGAAAGAGAGAAAGAAGAGAGAGAAAGAAGAGAGAGAGAGGAGAAAGAGAGAGAGAAAGAGAGAGAGAGAGAAAGAGAGAGAGAGAGAGAAAAAGAGAGAGAGAGAAAAAGAGAGAGAGAGAAAAAGAGAGAGAGAAAAAAGAGAGAGAGAAAAAGAGAGAGAGAGAAAAAGAGAGAGAGAGAAAAAGAGAGAGAGAGAAAAAGAGAGAGAGAGAAAAAGAGAGAGAGAAAAAGAGAGAGAGAAAAAGAGAGAGAGAAAAAGAGAGAGAGGGAGAGAGGGAGAGAGAGAGAGAGAGAGCGAGAGAGCTGTGACAGACACCCGAGTAACAACCTCAAGGCCAAGCCGTGTGTAATTCTTTTAATGAAAATATTACCGGTTCTATAAAATGTATTTATGAACAAAATGAAATCTGTTAAGCGTATACAACGATCACATTTTAAATTTCTCATAAGGACAAAATTTATCAATAGATACAAATCTTACAGGATATGTATATGTGTATATATCCTGTAAGTGTTGTATTATTGATACATTATTATATTTCTATCCTGTAAGAGTTGTATTTATTAAAACATTACGATATATCCCGTAAGAGATTTATTTTTTTATTTATACATTATGAGCTAGGGATAGAAAATTTCGCGAATTAATTTCTGGACAAGATAGACGTCAAACACATAGACAGTGAAGTCACTTTTACAATTGGATCACAGTTTATTAGACCCACCCTGCACGCCTCTAAGCCAATAGCAGACTTGCAAGGAAACATCTTGCGAATACCGTATCTGACAGGTGTGGGGCAACAGCCAATGAACATACAGTTGGTGCTCCAGAATGTACAGGAATTGGGGGTCTAGCCTACAGGTCATTGAACTCGCGAAATTTTCCTATCCCTATTATGAGCATATGAGATCTTTAAAATGTTTTCGTTATGTACGCTTAACAAATTTAATTTTGTTCAAAAATACGTTTTACAGGACCGGTAATCTTTTCATAAAAAAATACATACGACTTGAGGTTGTTACTTGGGTGTCCGCCATATTGCCTCTCAGTGCTCCGTGGGCATAACAGAACGGCTTCGGACGTGCCCTTGAGTGAAGAGATTTCGATGGCTCTTAACATCGAGCTCTTGAGAGCCGATGGTGGTGATTGAAAGAGTACGGAGCAGCGCCGAAATGAAGGGGGGGGGGGGAATGGGAGACCCCCGAGAAGGTCCGCCGACCAACGGCATCGTCTGGCACGATTCCCACATGCGAAAATCCGCAGTGACCCGGCCAGGGATTGAACCCGGATCGCCTTGATGGGAGGCGAGCATGCTAATTGCTCAGCCACCGTGACCGCTGCACGTGGCCTTGAGTATGAAAACTGCTATACCCGGAGCCAGGCCCCCTCCGGATGGGGTTGAATTGTAACCTACCCGGCAGCAGAAACACTAAAGGCTGTTCACGATAAAGTGAGCATTTTTGAAATCAACCTTAGAAAAATGCTACTGCTCATACCTGCACATATTTTAGCGGGAAAACTTAGTGACATTCACCCAGTAAAGTTGATAACGACGAATGGTAAGCAGTTCTATATCTTAACGTCGAATAAAAAGTGTCACGTAACCATTTGTGATAACTTAAATTATTACTTTCACTTCATTTTCATTTTAATGCATCGAAGTGTAAGAATGAGAAGATTAGCTAAATATTCACTTTTGTAGTAATCTCGAATTTTCGCTTGACCGACGCATGAATAAAGCGATGAGAACCGCGGTAACGTTAATATTACACAAGGCCGGAGAAGTCACAACATGCATGCAAGTAGATCTTGAGCAGGCCTTTCAAAAGTGCTCATTTTACCGTGAACAGCCTATACCATGAAAATGCATTCGAAAACAGCTGCGGAATTGGGCATCGTGCAGGGCCGGCGTAAGTGTCGGTGGACTAACCCCCCTCCCCCTTCGACTTGCCGGAATTTTGGTGAATTATGCGACTGGAAAGAGACAGACGGTTTCATCTCGGGTAGACGTGTGCGGAGTCGGGCGATGGGAGACGTGACACGTGGTTGGCACGTGCTGTTATCGACATCTCACGCCCTGGAGGGTGTAGAACCTTCCAGGAGGTTGGGCAATGACCTCCCTCTTCGAAAAACGTCTCGATGAAGAAATAGGAGTCTTAGGTATTTTGTTGTCACACTGGACTGTATTTCCTCATTCCCTCGCTCCGTTACACACATGTCTCACGGGCCTCTTTTGAAGGACTCGCACTGTATAAATACAGCCTTTTATCCTGTCGGAGTGAGTTTTTTAGGACGTTGTGAACAGGGGATCTGGCATGCTACGGCGGTAATTGAAAGAGCGGTGACAGAGATCTATGTGTCCAAAGCAACTGCGGCGAATGATCTAGGTACCCTTGGGCAAGCGCTGCTGTGTTTGTTACTAACCTAAGCGACGGACTAGAGGTGGAGGTAGTTCATAACAGGCTGATTAATGTGGAGGAATGTGGTGTATAATTTTTGTTTAGAAAGGAGTAATCAAATCTTTAAGTAGTTTTTAACTGAAGCGATGAATTACATGGAATAGCCGCTGGCTAAGAACCAAGCGCTGAAATTAGCTGGGTGATGGTTTGTGAAATACGTGGCTATACAAACATTTTCGTAGTATTTTAAATAAGTTACGAAGT
Organism: Dryococelus australis; assembly: GCA_029891345.1. Classification (NCBI taxonomy): domain Eukaryota; kingdom Metazoa; phylum Arthropoda; class Insecta; order Phasmatodea; family Phasmatidae; genus Dryococelus; species Dryococelus australis. The sequence continues at coordinate 87,121,899 of CM057003.1, read as the reverse complement.
TAAACTTACTTCCTTGACTTAATTAAGACCTCTGTCATTTCTAGAATATGTTCATACTCAGGCATAACATATACCTTTTCCAGTTTTAATTTTATTTTCTAGTTTCGGCATTATTTTCTAGCAACAATTTTGATCAACATAGCAATGTTAGTGATTTTTTTTTAGAGATCTCTGGCGCAGGTTGCTGAAGTGTTTCCTTTAAAACACGAGGCCACGAGTTCAAATCTCAGTGAAGTCATGAATGTTAGTGTTGTTTACTACGCTTGTTGAGAGCAAAAAGCCCCTTTACCAGACTAATATTCAAATGCATAAGTGAACGTTTTCGTAAAATCAATACAGTTTAATCATCAAGCTTGGGAATTAACTAGGAAAACTTATTTGAATAATATACCAGTTAGACGTGCACCCTGGATATCGTATAACTTTAATGAGAATGATTTTAAAGTGTAATATAGAATTACTTTTTTTTTTTTTTTTCCAACAGCTATTTCATAACCTCAGTCCAGTTTTCAATTGATCCCCTCCTAAAATTTAAGATTACTTTCTTAGGTTAAGCTTCTCTATCCCTATGGTCTGTTATATTAACTTCCGTTTTATCGTGCAAAATATCTGCTGAAAAGGTTGACATGTTAAACGGTAAGCAGTAGAATACTATTCTGCACCTGACATATTTATTATTATTATTATTATTTCCTATTATAATATCCTTCCTTATTCCAGCATAACAATGGTACATTCTCCTCCACGAGCACATAAATTCTGAAAATACAAATGACAGAGTTCAACGTGATCTGTTTTCCTTCACAAGACACATCGTGGTAAAGATGTTGCATTTTATAGCCCTCGGGCCTTCTGGTCTGTGGTGACTTTGATGTACGGGAATACTGATGTTTAAACGTTTATTTTCTCCGTTTTAAATCAATTCATAATGACATTGCGGGCTGTTGCCCAGTTGCCATTTACTTGTACAGCTGTAGGGAGACGATATAATAATTTATTTATAAGTGGTGAATCACGTATGTTTCTGGACATTTGGAATATTTACTGAGTATTTTTAGTTACACATACAGAATTTCTAATACTGAGAGAGTATTTCCAATACACCTCATGCCCTGCAAGCATGCTTCTTAAAAGAAAAATAACGACCCAGAGTTTCTGATGTTTTTCCGACCTTCTGACTGTTTTATCCTCATTTTCTTTCTGTCGCCGTATAACCATCAGTCTCGTTACCTATCGAATGCCGCTCACAAAGTGGAGAGCCTCTGAAACCGGCACCGTATTTATTTATAAATTCAAATTCTCATGTTCGAAATATACTCCGGTAAATTTTTCACCGGAATCCCAAGCGATGCACCGCACAATTGAAAGGAAGGAAAGGGGAGGAGAGAAAGACATGATGGGGTTGGTTCAGGATGATAAGAAGTGTGTACCTCGTTAACAGTGCTACTCCAATTTAAAAGCGACGAAGAAGGTAAAAGGAGAGAGTTCTCGGGGAGTCTAGAGGTCCTTTATTCAAATCTTTTGTGCTGTATAGCGTAAGCTTTCACATTTTCTACCTTACTACGGGGTAATTATACGATTTTTCAGAAATACTACGTAGGTCAAAAAATAAATAAGTACACCTTTCCTTTTAATTCAAATCGTTAAAGAATAAAACCTCAAAGTAGCACGTGTGTCTCAAACTGGCACGGAATAGCAAATATTAGTTTTATAGAATCCGAAAGAAAAATATAAAAGATAGTAGAGGAGGAAATGAAACGTGACAAGATTTTTATATTTCATTATATATGTGGATTTGTAGTTGCATTTTATTTCAAACGGAGCCTGTACAAACGGAGCAGTTTTTAGTTTGCTAGAGCGCGGCACAATGCAGCAGAACTGGATTTGCATTCTAGAGAAGGGCTTTAATCTTCCGCGTTGCAGACGAAGGACTTCGCGAACAAAGAAAAAGTGCGATCACAGAAGGCGAAATATTATTCAGACTGTACTTGAAAGTTATTTTGTTGCAAACAGTATGGCGAAAGTACGTTTTGCATATTTGCTGGTCACTAAATGTTGTTATTTAATGCACAGAAAGCATAAAACTCATGTTAAGAGATATCTACCTGATACAATAAGAGGTTTCTGCCTCTTTGCCAGCTTACTTTCAAGGGAATTACGAAGACCATTGCTATTGCTCTTGAAATGAGTGAGACAGAACATTTGGGTTGACTTGAATGCAATATTTTTATTTCGAAAAATAGAAACATAATAGAGCTAATAGCAAGCGGATGCTTTGTATCTACACGTATTTGGGAAATCTCACTCAACAACAAAGTCTAAATAATTTTTACGGAATCACATACGCGATTTTGTAAAGCAGTGTTTTATTATATCGTCAAATTAAAATTTTTTACGTTTATGAAATTAAGAATTATTAATTTTTTGTACGTTTTCGACGATAGTTTCAATCCAACTAAGTCGTCAACGACGATATCTGGAGTCTAAATTGAAAGCACGGTTTTCGGAAACTTGTAAATTTACAATGCGCGAAGTTTTACTACAGCATATCGGCATAGTCGACTAGAGAACTGAATATTGTATATGCTAATGTAGTCCTCAAGTGTAACCACTTGGCTTTCTCGCGATAAATCTGAAAAAAGTTTACTGTACGCTTGAAATGCTGTGTGGGTAAAAAAACGCCTTGCCACAACAGCGTTATTCTCCAAAACGTACAGTCATACTAACTGTGGCCCTTCAAAAATATAAATCGTGGCGAAAAATAAATGTTATGCATCAACCCTCGTTAAGAGGACTATGTATTGAAACGTTCTCTGTGAAATCGTCGTTGCGCGTAAACATTATCTCGGCAAATAAAAGTTCTGGAAATACGACTTTTTCCCATAATGGTTAAAATTAAACTATTGTCTATATCCCTATCTTTTCACTTTCATTATATTAAGTGTATTAATGGAGAAACAAAATTCGTGAAAATGGTCAAATATAGTACTTTTAAAGCTTACTTATGCAGTTTCCTTAAGCGGTAAGAGAAACGTACGCAGGTAGTTGGATCTGTGTAATTTCATCGCGTGTAATAAAACCCTTATGTTACATAAATCTAATTTGTACAGTAAAGCGTTGCGACGGAAACACTGCCCTTAGCTAACGCTTGTGCGTGAACCCAGCACCACACAATGCCGAAAAGCAGGACACTAGGGATTGCAACAAGCGGTGAATACAAACAGTGGGCGTGACTTTAAACAAGGTGGTAATATAGCCCAGTGCGAGGCGCGTCGTGACGCCAGACGCCTTCCAGACGCGTGAGAAGCTGTCAAGGACGTCAGCCAGTGGCTGACCTCTGAAGAAGGGCATCGAGAGGGGTGTGCCGGAACCGCCGTTGAGATACGTCGACGGACTTAGCCTTCGTCAGTATACTTAATGTGAACAGTTCCAGTGACACGTCGTAAGGACAGTTATTAGATAACTGACAGAGTGGCTCTTACATAACATTTAGTAGTAAAACGTATTTCCCTCCCGTTTAGAGATATCAATATATTGTAAAGTGTTGTTCTCTTGCGAGTTTCAAGTTAATGAATGTAAAGACATTTAAGGAGAACCCCGCATTTTTTTTCTACAAGCCCCTAGTCTACTTAAAGTCTCTCATAGCCAGGCGGAGTCGCCTGTGGTATTATTGGTATATTTTATATTGGCTGGAGTACGAATCCAGTACAATATCTAATTTGCACAGTAAAGTGTTACGACGGAAACACTGCACGTCTTGCGCGTAGGAGCGATGAGGTGCTAGGAGTGCGTGTTAGTGTCGCCCGTATGGCTCCCTCGTCTAGTAAAAAATAGATCTTATGCAAAGTATTATTACACTGAGTGCGCATTGTTGTGGTTGTCACTTAAGGCGACACCGCAGCTTAGAAGTTGATAGGAGAGAAAGTGAAATAAAAGCAGCACTAAAAGTACTACTTCCCTTTAACATTAATTAAAATAATTAAAGCAATTACAATGTAATAGGAGTAGGTTGGGGAAGGACAGATGAGAGTATTTGACTCTTTCCCTCACTAACTCGCCCCTGAAGATGGCCGGAGATCGGCACCCTCGCTTTCTGCGTCCGCCTCGCGTCGCTGGCGTACCAGGAAGACGCTGTTTCCAGGTTCGGATCCCTCGACCACATTTCTCGCCTCCCTCCTGGTAACTTGTTGTAACTCCTCCCCTATTCGCCGATAGCTTGGCGTGGACGGAGTTAAAGTTGCCGGCCGATGCCCCTTACGCCTGTGCCAGCCAGACCTAATTACAATGATCCAACTTGCAGGTTTGTGTCGAACGATTCCACTTCCGCAGTGCAGCTCACGCTGATCCAGACCCTGAGTTGGCTGCGGGTGACCGCCTTACGCCTGGGCGCACCGCGTGGCTGGTGTCGCAATTATAACAGCATGAATGCGGTACGTTGGTCCTTTGATGTAATTTTCTAAGGTTTGTTTGCTTCAGGCGAACGAACGTCCCGGAAGAAGAACTTCAGCAAGGCTTCAGAAAAGTTGTAGTAACAGTGAATGGAGTATAGTAACATATGAGCCAGTCATAACTCAGCGCAGCAGCAAAGTTTACTAACCAGACACCCACAAGAAAGATTGTTGCACACGAATATTGCGATGTACGTACCACCCATCCTTTACTATTAGTGCACAATGAAGCACACCGGTCCTTGGTGGAGTTGCTGGCGCGAGCGCCTCATCTCCGTCCTTGAAAGTTGGGATGAATTTTCGGGTTCCTGGGGTGTGTGTTCAACGACGGCACAAGACAGTCCTCGCGATGGTCACCCACCCAGGCAATGAAAACGTCCGCCGCTGGTCAACTGTGGTGATCAGAAGACCAATGACTATGGCAATGCGAGATGGCCGTTGGCATCGAGTAACAGCCAGGCGAAGTGGGTTCTTATACACTCGACCAGGAGGTCTTACTAGCACAGCTAATTACGAGAGATCTCTCCTCGTTGGCTATCACGTAGGGAAACCACAACATAGCGCGTGACACCTTGTGAAGAAAGTGATAAATTCGTAACATGAGTCATCCTCAGCAAAAGCGGTGGTCAGGAGCACAGATGCAATGGCGGTAGCACTGGAAGATCGAGCAGAGAGGATTTACCTACGTGACTCATGGCTGATATACTTAAGTCATTTCAGGAACTCAAGGTTCCATGCCCGAATTCCGGTTGAAAACTGGAGATATGTGATAAGTCGAGTCTCTTGATTAGCTACCTGGCATAAAGTAGTGGCTTCAATAGGCCTAATAAAATAATCACATTGAGTCTGTACTGAAACATTTTGGAGTCCACTTTAATTAGGAGTTTGTTGTATTTTATCTCTCTAAACATTATTAAGATACGGTATGTTTAGTTTATAAAGATCTCTAAATCTACCACCGGATGTTTTATGCAATTTTGGCCTACTCTAGGTTTATTCGCGTGGTATGCTTTTTCTACTATCTTCACAGGCGGAAAAGTAGCAAAAACAGCAGTTACTCTCGGCAGGTCGGCACGAACGACTAACAGCAGTAAAAGAACGTAAAAAATAATAATTTTTATAAAAAAAAAATTGATTGCCATTTTTTTTCTGTAAAATCTATGTATACTAAAAATTTTGACCACTTGAGGTAACTTACTTTCGAGAATAAATGGGTCTTAGTTATTTTTATTTCCCCTCTGCGCTTCTTACAGGATACACAAACATACTCCATTCGTCAATCTGCATAAAAGCAAATTACTATTTGCAATCGTCTCTCTCGACACACTTCGACATTTTTGATTTTATTTTGGCGGAAAATTTTTTCCACATTGCTCGTTTTGATATTTCTGCTGTTCCTCGGCGAGCAACAGCAGAAATAGCTGATTTTTATAGCACAAATTGCAATTGCTACCGCCAACCGAACAGCGTACAAAAAAAAAAGTGCTTCCGGTAACTCGAACGGCAACTAGCAGAAATAGCAATAAACTAGCATAATAGCAAACCACACGAACACACCTTATATTACGCTGGAGAGTAGATAGAACTCACGGTGCGTTTAAATATTTGGCTGCTGACGTGTAAAAGGACTGCGGAAGACACCGGGAGTTTGTTCAATCCAAGCGGTGGCAAATAAAAAGTACAGATCTCAGCACGTTTGGCAAGAAATGCCATCAGTATTTACATCAGTAAACGAAACCCTTACTGGCCATATCAGAAATCCATATAGGCATTTGTTTAATTTTGATAAGGCATGTACGCATGTAATATCTTACAATGCCGAATAGGAAATAACGTGAACAGGTTAACATTCTACTTGACAACGCGTGAAACTCTGGTATGATATTCATTCTGGCAGGCAATTTTCTGGCGTAGCACGTACTGTAATGAAATATTAGATGGAATGCTCAAGAAAGGAAAATGTTAATATAATATACACCGTTGTATACTTCAAAGCAATAGCCCCCCTATTCGAAACTCACCTTTTGATCAGTGCCAATGTTACAATAAAACCTACTCATTAATCCATCCATAGACACATGCAAAATTCACGTAATTATTTGCAACCAGGCTGAACTTCACAGTACTGTATACACAGAAGCTTACGTTGATTTTGTATTGTCTGCTGCATATATGTGAAGTCACGCCCTTTCTAAATAAACTGCATGTGATTGGGGCACACAATTGTGAAGTGTTCATTTATTGCTGCAGAGTTACCCACGGTGTTGTCAGATAAAGTGTGGTCCAATGACAAGTGTATTTCAGAGGTACACGTGTGTAAAGTTTAATGTGTCCCCAAATAATAAGGCGAAGTTTGCAGGTCTCTATCCATCCATATATGCAAATAATTATGTTGCTAGAGAAAATACATATTTAACATAGAGCTTCTAAAGATACGATTGATTTTGCTGGCAAGAAAGCATTATATGTTTCGCAATATAAAAACTCACCGCAGAGCAGAAAATTAAGTTATAGCTTCACTAACCGAACAAATCTACTGGTAGGAATACACTGTTAGAAAATTATTTACTTCAGAAATATTCTAGGAAGAATTAAAATATAATTTATTTATTTATTGTAAAATAACATGTACCTTATAATTAAGAAGTCAATGAGCGGTTTTTTTACCTTGAATGCACAGGACATATACTGCAAACGTGCACTGGAAGCTGTGCGAAGCCATCTGTGCAAAGTTCATTCTGAAAAAAAAAGTATTACATATAGTATACTGTATGGACAGAACTGTTTTCCTCTAACATCTTCAGTATCCTCCTTGATATCTACACTAATTTATTGTTATTTTGTAGTCGTTGCATGAGTGCATGGCTATCAATTTCCTTAAGCTTTAACATGTCTCGTGACGTTCAGTATTGAGGTACAAAATGACAACCATCTCCCGTCAAGGAAAAATATTTATTATTTATCTAGCGAAAGCAGTTTTCTTCTGACTTAGTTTTTTTTTTTTGGTAACACGTACGGTCTATTCTCGTTCTAACGATAAAAAGAAGAAATATATGATTTTAATTATAGATTACTATTTAAAATCACTTTTCGAAGACATAAGTAAAATGACTGTGCGTATATACTAATTTATTACAATGCTACGAGTCTGGCGAAGTCGATTATTCTCGACAAAGCGCGGGACTTAGATAAAGGTCGGATTTCCGCGCTGAATGAGTTCCGAACAAAAGGAGGCTCCACCAACGCTGTATAGTTGTGTTAAACACCCAGTAGCAGCAGATAGCGGCCCCACCACTCATTGCTGTTATTGTTGGACCGAAAATTTAATAGCATGTGTCAACTGAACACACGTCGCGTGGTGGGGGGGGGGGTGGAAGAATAATTAATTCTCGATATTCCATCTCACTGGACGCATTGTGAGCTCCTGATTAAACTTGCATTTGCACACGTCATTTCCTGTTTGCGCACATAGGTTTGGTATGTAATCAAGAGTGTACAGTACATATTAGAGACGACTAACGCAGTACTTAACGTGCGCAAACAAAGCAAGTACGCCAGTTTTGCAGCGCCGTGTGCTGACGGACACGTTTCACGCAAATGGAGATGAAATATACAAACAGCAGTCTTACTCAGTATTTGAAGTATTCCAGAAAACTAAGCCCAGGAGAAATTTCATGATCTGCAATATTTTTAATATTATTGAGAATGTTCAGAAATAAAACGTTACTGATCAGCTCACATCCATTTATTAAAATACATTAAGTCTAGTATTAAATACATAAATTGATAAATAAAATTTGAAATAAACGCGGATAGTCGATAACGATGTAAAAAAAAAAAAGAATTTATGCTACATAGGTAATCATTTCGCTGTTAGTTAAGTCTGCTTTCAGAACAATCTGAACCTTAAAATTGAGTAATTAGTACAATTAACCTTTGTAGCTATAACATGAAGAGCGGAAAATTCTTGATCTTGATGAAACATTTAAGCTTGTTTTTAACGTGGCTCCGTCAAACTGAGGCTAAAAATAACGGAACACATGGTCAACAGAGGATAGGAAACCACACACTCACAGAATGATTGTGTTTTCTCCATCTAGAAATTGTATATAGTACTACACTTTTATTCATACCACTGAGAGAAAATATAATAGATCAATGAAACAATATTTTCAGTATAAAGCTCCTACTTTATGCATGAAACTAAATTATCAGAGTTAATGTGGGAAAAAAATATCTATTAGACATGTATTTTGTGCCCTGTAGAAAATTATTTATGGGATGAAAAACAGTTAGTAACATTTGATTTTCTGAGTGTGTAGCTGGTAAAATGTATAGAATATTTCTTTATAAATTTTTTAGGTCATTCCATAATTAACCGTTTATAAGAAACATTGCTCTACTACAAAGGTAACTACGATACTAAATCAGTGTCATTTTGTGGTGCAAACGTGTAAATTTTACAACTGTTCAAAAAATTTTCATAATTAAACTTTTAAATTTTCAGTTATGTAATCATCCCATTAATTTTTGTTGGAAAACCGTCGATCGATTGGAAATACGGTTCAGAACGTAAGAGTAGTTTTATGCTGCGAGTCATACTTCTCGCTTGGCTCTTAAACTGCGGATGATAAATAACTTTCTAAAATAACGTTTATAAACATATCTAGGGTCTGTGCTAGAAAATTCTACGATTCATTCTGTGTGTACTCTGGAAATTACAGATCCGCTCCCGCTGGACGACTCTTATTCGCAATATACTAGTTTGTTAACAATTTTCATTGTAACCTTTAATTTCAGTTAACATTGGAACTCTAAATATACTTACATTTCATTAGATGATGGTTTTGATGACAAACCATGTATAACCACTGATTGTTCATCATGCACCCCCTGTTACATAACATAGGACTCTCATAACATCTGGAGAAGAACTTGAAAAAACAACTAGCTAATTATTTGTTAGCATATTGATGGACTACCAGAAAAGTCAACACTTGCTATTACGTTCCTACAACATTATTATGTATATTCGATAAGACAATTAATTCAGACCACGCCTGATTCAAGTGAGTTCATATTGTTTTTAGCCGCCTTTGTGAACCCGGTAGCTGAGGCATTGTCTTTTTGTCACGAGATTATGAGATCGATTTCCAGCTAAGCCATGACTATCGATATCTTTAATGTGACTTTCGGTGTGAGAGTGCCTGAGGTCAGGCCAGTTGGACGAATCGCTCAAAAGAGTAGGTGTTAATAACATTTAGTAAATAACATTTAGATAATAATATTTAGTAAAAATATTCACCTGTCTGTAGCGAATATCACTACAAGCGAAACGGTTCCGTAACATTACAGTAAAAACGAAAAATTAAAATTTAAGAAAATATTTTGAATTTACTCCTGATAACCAATCAGCGACAACAGATCCTCTGAAATAACTGTCATCACAGTGCTTTTTATTTTACAGTGGCTAAAATTCGTTAATTAAATTATAAGTTCCTCTGTTACAAGTTGATTCAACTTATTAGACAGTGAGGAGGATAATTAATGAACAAGTATTAGGTTTCAGAACAAAGAAAAGCAAATATTTCGAATTCTTATACAATAAATTATACTTAGCAAATGAAAAATACGTTTTCTGGAGGAAAGGTTTCACGTAAGAGTTAAAACGTAAATCCTTTAATGAATTGAAAGATTCATTTTCATCACAATGAACACTTATTTTTCAGGTCCTGGTGCGTATCCGCGAATTACCCGACATTCTGTATAGGAGCCCGTCCTCAACGATCGTCAAAAAACAGTATTTCTCTTTCCAGCACAAGGCACACAATCCTCTTGAAATATGATAACCTAGTGCCCATATTGCTGCAAATTCGTGTCGTCCATGCGAAACAGCACCAACATATTTGCATTATAGCAAACATGTGGTATTCCAATTACATACGGGCGAAGTGCTGTGACAATGGCGCAACTAATGTGTCGGTCGTAAGACACATGGCAAGGGAACCAGATGAGCTCGGTAGCGCCAAGGAGACCATGAAGTTCACATGAAGCGAGTACTGGGACATGGCAAAGACCATGGGTGCATCCGGCGTCCAAGTTCCATGCATGCTGCATGCATTCAACATGCGAAAAGTGCATTGCATCTACGAAGCTGGCGAAACACACGCGTCGTCGCGACCCACTAACATTCGTCGCGACCCATTAACATTTTGCGAGACAATACGATACGAATAAACTACAATTCAGCGGATGGCACATACCTCGATGGTATGCCAAGCAACTTGCTGCACGGATTATCGCCTATGGCCCCTCCAGGTTTTAAACTGGCCGTAGCACCGCACAGTATCATTTACGTTCCGGTCGTCGCAGAGAGCACACTGGGTGGTCGTGGCAGTCGTCGACTAGTACATACTTTTGGTAAACTTTCGAAATGAAGAAGTCATCTTACACTAGTATTTGAGAAGGTTAGAATAAGATTTACGGTGACCAGAAGCAATAAAACAAAATGTCGTATAAAACCTGCGCTCAGTATTCCACAAGTCTTCTGGGAGTTAACACATGTAAACGAGAATGTCCTCTGCAGTCTCGGCTTCAAAGTCAATCTCCATGGAAGATTACCTAAACATCGACGAACCGATCGTTTTTGAAGACAGTGTGACAAAATTAGAACTTCACGCATACCAGCCGTTCCTGATCGGACCATATACTATACCACCGGAAGTTTGGAAAACGGTCCAACGCCAAGATATTTGCTCTCTTCCTTGCCAGTATTTCCTGCGAATTAGGGGGACTCTGACAAAGGAAGATAGATCCAATCCGGTATCGACGAAAATAACGAGCAATGGTATTCTTCACCTGATCGATTGCATCACGTGTTTCCCCAACGGTGTCGAGGTGGACCAGACATGAGGTGTTGGCATAACGTTATCAATCAAAAAGTACCTTTCGCTCATGCCGAATGAGCGGTCTACAGCCAAGATGACAGGCTGGGAAATCGAAGATGACTACAGTGTTCCTGTATGCCCTGGAGGCAAGTTCGAAGTGTACATACCGCTCTCCATGCTGTTGGGATTTGCCGAAGACTAAAAAACGAATTATCTCCAATACGAAGGAGCAACTGGCACTGCCCCTAGCCAATATGCATGCGGACACCATTGTGGTACAGGAGAAAATATGGATAAAATGGAACTGAAACGACAGTTTATCGAATGGATGCTGTGTCACGTGCAGTTGAGCACTGCAGTGCGCGTAAAAATATTGAAGAATGTGGAAGATTGTAATAATATCGATGTAGCTTTCAGGTCGTTGAATCTCGAGATATACCCCGAATTGCCAACAAGCCAGCGCATCATCTGGATGGTGAATTCCAGCTTTGCTTCTGAGAAGCAAATAATAAACCCGTGAATATGTTTTTTCTCATTTTGTACATTGCCAAATAAAACATGTTTTTAAAAATAGTTCGTGTTTTAATTATATTAAAAAAAAACCTATTATTAAATTAAAAATATATTTATATTGAAAATATTTACGTTGAAAAGTAAAACAAAAAATGAATTACGACAATTGACGTACTTTGCAGGACTAGTCCATGTCGCCATTCAGTACAGACCGATAGCAGGCAGCATAATCGAGAAGTTAGCGCTACCTAGACATTGAAAATATAATCGAATATGGAGGGTGCCGACAGCACCACCACCTATACATTAAAAAAAAAAAAACAAATATGACTGCCACCTGGTGTTTAAATCACCAGCTTGCCTTGTGGGTAAATCGATAATTAATACTGTAGCACTACCTAGGTGTTGAAAATTAAAAACAAATTTAAATTAAAAAAAAATTGAAAAAAAAAAAAAAAAAAAAAAAAAAGATAATCTAAATATAAACAGTATGGTTGCATACGACGGAATGAATGTGGTTGAGGAGGTGGAGGCCTGCCGACTAATTAACCAATGAGAAACAATGGTACGGAAAGGGAATGTTAAGACAATGTAATTGATTGTCAGTCCGTCTGCTGGACTTGGTGCTAGAGGGACCTCCGGAATTTTAAGTTTTTTTAAACATACTTTTAATAATAATGTTTTAATGTTTTTATAAATTTTATATATATATTTTTGTAAAAATTAAAAAAAAAATTATTTTTTTTTGTAGAAATTTGGAATTTTCTTCGGTTCAAGATCATGGACATGGGTTCAAGGGAACCAGGAGCCAATATGGTGGCTAAGAGGACTGACAGAACCAAAATGGCTGACGGTTAGGTCTGACTCCGGATCGTGAACCCTGTGTATCGATTTGGCATATACTATGTCTATAAAACCCACATGGCCGCCACTGGTCTGACCTCGAGAAGTGACCTTCCCAAATCCTTCCGATGGATCGAAAAGTGCCTTTCTGATACTCGTTTTTGCATATGGGAGGCTCGGTGCTTTTTTGAGGGGAAATGGGAAAATTTAAGGGAGAATGGAGACATTTGAAGGGAAAATCGGATAATTGATAGAAAATTGGTCGACTTTGAGAGGAAAATGGGAAATTTTGAGAGAAAATGGCCACCGGCCGACCAGAATGAAATAGAATGAACAGCTTCGGGGCAACAACAGCCCCCGCCCATGTGCTCTACTCACCCAAATCATTATACTGTTATCGTATAAGAGTTCACATGGGCGTTTCTAATAAACTGTGATGCAACTGGAAATATAACACAAAATTACATGTGTTCAAACTCTATCTTGTTCTAAAATGAATTCGCGGTTTTCTCCAGTCCCTTCCCACACATCGATTGTATTTACCCATCAGAAATTAAAATTGAAAAAGTGAACAACGTCGTTGTTAAAACGACTAAATAGAACATTTAATTTCACGTATAATAACACCGATTTGTTAAAATTTTTCGTATTGATAAAGCTTATTATTTAGATAAAACTCTTACATTGTGTTGTACCCTTCCGAGGTCACAAGTAGGCGAATTTATTTATTTTTTTACAAAGAAAATAATTGAGTAAGTTTGAGGTTTCATATTCTGCCGTCATAAACATTACGATTAGGGTTACAACCTTCCTTCTTAAACGCGAAGTTGTAGTTGTTTCGGAGTATTTACCGTATTAAACAGCACACGCGTATTGTTTTCTTTGCATAGAATTTTGTAAAATCAAATTGCAACGATATTTTCAGACGGATTAAAATAATATCTGAAGTGGCACGTGCCCTAATGGAAAAATATCTTAAACGTTTATATTATAATACGCGCGCTACATACATAAAAGGAATTAAATGGCGCAATTACTTGTAATAAAACTGGCTTTACCAAATTTCACCCTATTTTACAGCTTACTTCTATAGTAGTTTTAAAATAGCTCGATGCTATTGGTGTGTAAATTCGCCTAAAAATAATGTTTTTGTTCAGAACTCAAAACATTTGGCCAAATAAGAATACTGCTTTCTAAAGATACTTAGAAAATGTATTAAGTGTCTTAGGTTCGCTGATGTTTATTTTTTACAACATATTTGTTAATGCTGTTAATTATTTATTATGTTATAAAATGAGCGACATTCAAAAGTGTTAACACACAATTTTCCTTAAGGCACTGGGGGCTGCAGTGGCTGAGCGATTAGCTTGTTCGTATCCAACCAAGGTGAACCGGGTTAAATCTCCGGTCGGGCCAGACGATGCCGCGGGTTTTCTTAGGGACCTCCCATTTCCCCCACCCTTGCATTCCAGTGCTGCTACATTCTCGCCTCATTTCATCGCCATCGACTCGCAATACCTTGTTGCTAAAAGCCACCCAAAACCTCTCAACTCAGCTCAACTTAAGGCACCCTCACAACGTAACGTCTGAAACTGAAAGAGAAAAATGTCGTCAATGAAAAGGTTCGCATAAAACAATTGCGTAAAATAACAACAATTCTCACTATGCTGGTGTTAAGTTGACAGCACTACTTAATTCTGAACTGAGAGCACTGATTTAGAATGTCGACGTGTTAATTACAGACTTACCACTATCACATACATCCCAACGAACACAGTGTGATATAAACTGTTTCTAGTATTTATCCCCTACACACTCATGTTCACTTTTGTTTATGATCTTTCTGCATTCAAGTTTACATTAATAATATTGTTTATGCCAAACTTACCTTGTACCACCCTCGTTGAAAAGCCCAACTATGGTATCCACACTGTCGCATAGGTTGTCTGGTACTGTAACGATCTGAATTTGTTTTCGTAGATTGTCTAAGGCAACGAAATATTTGCACAGTTCGAAACAAGCCAGTGATTAGAATCCACCATGATAATATGACACGTACGTCAACCATCGTGAAATGCTTGTGCCAGTTATTTACATTCTGGCAATGTCGAAACAATCAAAAAGATGTTTGACCCAGCACATTATCTTTAAAAATACGATCTGCTTCACGGAAACTTATGCATATATTTTGGGCAAGGGAGGTGGTTTTTGGTTCACTAAATACTTTATAGTCTCCAAGTAAACATATTTGGTACAAGAAATTATTTATTTTTCTTAAGTTTTGTTACTGTCTTCCAGAAATCAGTTTCGAAAGTTTTGCAATGAAGGAATGAAACTTGTTAGCAAGGTAGCGAAGACGGAGCTAAATCTGCAAGAGCTGAGCAAATAGAGGGAAGTAATTTTGCAGTTGAATTAAAACCACACGGTTAATAGTTTCGATTTGCATTTTGCGTTATATATTCGGTCTTTATTTAGCGAGTTTCTCCTCCTGTTACAGATAACGAACGTTGACTTTGCGTCACCAGTTATAAGCCGAAATATTTTTTCCTTCCTGTTTGTACAGTCAGAGCTGCTCATCACGTAAATGTCACAGAAGGCGAAAGAGAGCGAGGCTGTTTGTTAAGAGAAACGCCAAATTGCAGGAAAAATAGCAAGGTTGGCAATGGCTGCATTAAAAGAGATGCGACATGCAAAAGTGTGCACAATTACAATGTAAAAGTAGCAAAGCGGTATTGAAATACGAATTACGAAAAAAAGAATTAATTCATATTCTTACGAAGGATGGAGATGAGGCACGGAAGCTTGCGAGTGTTTATGCTTCCGGTTAAAAGATACTGCAGAATATATGGGGAGGAAATTATTTTGTTTTAATGTAAAATATTTTACTGACCTTGACCTTTTACTGAGATCATTACCATATTAAAGTTGCAAATAGTTAAACCTTCAACATATAGTTACAAGCGTATTATTAGTGAATAAGCGAAGAGAAGAATTTCTTCCAAACTGCGGTACACGGAATCAAATATTAAACTCTTATAATACTACGAAGGGTTTTGCTGTAAATTCGCCCGGCCTAACCTTTCCTGCGAAATGAATGTTCTGAAGGTCGCTGGATGATGAGAATAGCCAATTAGCTGAAACATTGGCTTTTCAGCGAATTCGACACATACCGGGAACTGCCAGAAACATTTTCCACAGAACAAAAATATGTGCCAATCCACGCAGTTTAGCGTCCAGCATCAGGCGGGCAGAAAATAATTAATGGAGTTTTCCCCCCATTTTTCATGCAACACAACAGATTGTTAGGAAATCCATTTCTGAGGAAGTTAGTTATTTATCGGTGACATACTGCCGAGAACTATACAATGGTGACTTCGTTACACGAGCAGAAAACAAAGCAGAAGTAAAAACAGAACTGCGAACGCAAAATTAATCTGCCCTCCGAAGGCGTTCGTGCATTAGCCTAATATCCGTACTCTTTATTTGGAAACACGAAAAAGAAGAATGTTGAGGGATCTTTCGTAAAAAAGGGGTTTAAAGATGAATGTTGTTAATGTGGGAATCGAGCGGTAACTTATAAGAGCAACGTCAAATTCTGCAATTACTACACTGAAAATATACTTTAGTGCGGACAAAAATGCTTTGTTGGTATTTATACTGCTCACCCCAAAATAATTTGGCTGGGTGAATTCCAAAAAATACATTTTGTGGCTGACTCGAAATGTTTTTTCCAATGAGGGCATAAGTTTACTATAATGGTAAGCATACACCTCCACTTCTTTGTTATCGTTTCAGTTAACGTTAAGCTATTTTATAATTTCGTTTACATTTATAAGTGTTGACTTAATAATATAAGATACGTTTTTTATAACGCCCATCTGAAACTTACCTTGTAGTGTCATCTTTAAAGCATAAAATAAGTATTTTATTTTATATAAGAACATAAAAATTTTCAATATTTAGTGAAGACGTATGTTAAAATATGGTCAAACTCATTGAAATTTACGTATTTATTTTGATAATCCTTTCTTTTTTCAGTATGTAAGATTTGTAATCAAAACTAAATGGGTTTAATGTACAACTATGGTGAATTCGCGGCTTCTTCATACTTTTTGAATACAGCCTTTGAAAAAATCACCCCATGCTTGAAGTGTTTTATTATTTCCTAAATATTCCGTGTATCACAAGCGGTTTATACGTCTGTTTACATAAAAGTAACTTATTTTTGATTAAACTGAAATTTTACTTATAATTCATCTATAAATTATAATATTACACTCATATTAATATGAGTAAAATAAAGTGAGAAAATAGGAGTGTTGTTATGGGCTGTTCACGGTAAAATGAACACTTTTGAAAAGCCCTGCTTAAGATCTACATGTAAATAATTTGGGTGTCCTTCCGCCTTATGTAAAACTAAAATTGCCATGGACCTTATCACTTTATTTATGAGTCGATCAAGTAAAATTGTGAAATTATTATAAAATTAATAATTGTAAAAATCTGCTCGTTTTTACACTTGGATAAATTAAAAAAAATACAGAAAGCCAGAGAAATAATTTAAGTTATTACGAATGGTTACCTAACTCATTTTGTTCGACGTTAATAAATGGAACTACTTTCCCCTCCATCGTTACCAACTTTACTGGACACATGTCACTCAGTGAGCCAGTTAAAATATATTCAGGTAGGGGCAGTGACATTTTCCTAAGGTTGATTGGAAAAGTGCTCACTTTATCGGTAACAGCCTTTAATAGCTCGTAATAAATAGTTCTTATGCAGAATATTATTGAAGTGAGAGTGCACGAATTCGGTGCGTTGTGCCTTTGGATTCGTTTTCTAGACGACTCGGTTAAGCTTTGTTCACACGAGGTGGAGGAAGCTTTGCTTTCACGAGGGCTTCATAAAAGTAGGAGGTATCCGTGATTGGACTATAGCATCCGCTTTCATCGAATTAGCGATAACTAAGCATGGCATTTTGATACTGGAGCTTACCCTTTGGCAAGTAGTGCATTATTTATATGCTTTTGCCGAACCAACAACAACAAGTTCAAGATATCCCTATTTTATTTTAAAACTTTTACTAAATACAGACTTGAACTTTATCCCGAATCTTGTAATGCGTGACGGTTTTCTAAAAATTTTTGATGTATAAATAGAAATTATCTGATTTAAAGTTATGAAATAAATGTCTCCTTGTTAAAGTATATTATCCCTTTGATTGAGTGATATTTCCTTCCTATTATATAAAATGAAATTTTAATGGGTTTGAAGCCCAGAATTAGTGGTATATTTTTAGGGACATGATATAAAAGGCAAAACTGTCGCTGTATAGACCTGGCACTGTCAATTTATAACATTTTTTCCTTAAACTAATTTGTTAATTGTGTAACCTGTACATTTCATTAGAAAAAAATACAAAGGGACTGGGTTCATAACTGGTGATAGTGCGTACAGTGCCACATGTCAGTGAAGTAAGGATTCCGAATTATATATATATAGGATGTTTACGTAAAAGTGAGCACTTTTGAGGCCCTAGTTACGTTTTCCTTTCGGCCTTTTCTTGTGCTTTAACCACTTTTTTTTTAAATTAATATTGCCATGTAATCAATAAACACAGTGAATATATTCCACCGCACTCGGAAGTCGAGGTCTAAGGCTAAAATACAATATATTTATTCACTATTATTCCAAATGAGAGGGCTTTCAAATTTTCTCACTTTACTGTGAATAGCCTATACGAAGATGCATCCAGGTTAGGTGGAAATGGACTTTCGATGAAAGAGGAGACATTGAATGCGCTGGCAGATTCTAGTGACTGTCCGTTCCAGTTATCTGACTGATTGTTGATAGTAATAAGATTTACATTTGAGTTTTTACATTCGAGCTTTGTAGTTCAACCGTCACTTCAAAGATAAGTAGTTTTATATGGTAGCAGCATTTAAGAAACTATCATGTTATGCTTGCAAGTCTTAAGTACTCTTGTGTAGCAACATAACTGTTTAAACACAAATGCTTTTAAAAAAGTGTGTGTTAGGTATATTTTTTTGTTGATATAAATATTCCTGTTAAGGACACTTAAAGGGCTTGATTTATATTTATTAATTTTTAGCATATCATTACTGTCACGAATTTTTCCACTGAGTAGATATTTGTGCGAAAAGTACATACACGAGTTGAGAGACTTGCACATTGATATAATATAGTTCATACCCTTTTCAGCGTTTCATTTAGCACTTCTTTGCTTCGCATTACAGCCGTACTTCCAAAGCTATCAGTTATATTATATAAATTATATATTCTTTAAAGCTTTCAATATTTCGCTAGTTTAGATCTTACGACGCTACGCTACGAACTTCGTGTGTGATACTATTAATTTCACGTGTGTAACGATCCCGAGGAAGTATTAATCAACAACAGAATACAAGTAAGAGAATAATAAATACAACACACTTCTGTTAAGTTAATACGGTAGACTGAATTTAGTGGCATATTTCGACAAAGTCATGTTTCAGAACAATCGCTCCGTTTGCTTTCTTGTATATGTGTCCGTGCACTTTATTGTATAGACCTAAAAAAAATCCATGTATATAATCGCAACGAAACATGCAGAAAACATGGTTAACGGAGAAAATATTTTGAACAAACAACCAATGTAGAGCGCTGATGTTTGAAAATCCCAAAAAAAAAAAAAAACTCGGAACTTTACAAAGCAACACACGAGAAATGAGCCGATCAATAAGTACGTGCTGTAGACTCAGAGAAATCCGCAGAAGGAAATAGGCCGGTAAACATTAAAGAAGCGGATAAATGACAGCAAGATTAATCTAATGGATGAGTGAGAGCAGAATTTATAAACGGAACCACAACGACGGCTATACAGACGCAAACAGTTAGTTTTCCGCGACGAAACTGAAGAAACTTACCGCGAATAAATTTATTCTCGTACGAGTACAGGTTGACACGCTCCTGCAGTTTGTTATATCCTGGGCATTCTGTCACGTAAAACAATATATTTTAATTTTTTTAATCATTGAATGCATTTTAAAGAATATGTTTTGAAAATTAGTCCCACAAATTTTTCAGCTAACTTTTCGAAATGTAATAACTGCAGAAAACTCAGCCGGTTTTGTCTTCTTAGCGATGAACGTTATTGCCCACGTAGGTAATTAAATATCATGCATTATGTTGCCTTGGAGCAATTTTTACAAGCATTGAGTGAGTGAAGAGATTTGGGCTGCTCTTAACAATGAGGTCTTGAGAGCCGGTGAGGGTTAAGTGAGGTGAGTATAGAGCAGCGCCGGAGTGAAAAAGCTGGGGAAAGGGGGAGATTCCCGACAAAATCCGCCGACCAATGGCATCGTCCAGCACGATTACAACATGCGATTTACAACCCCGTAGGAACACGAAAGGTTAAAAGGTAATTAGAATTTGTTTTTATCACATTCGTGTCCATAAGTCTTAAGTAAGTTTGCCTGTCTTATGATAATAATGCTTGGGGAAATCAAACGATTAGATATGCACTAAATAACTAATAGGATTTCTGCAAGAAAAACTTAATATCATTGTATCGAGCATAAATAACTATTGTAGTCAACAAAAAGAAAACAAAAAATTTCCCCTAATTGAAAAGGTATTTTTATCAAATAGTAGCAACCCCAGATCGCTTCGCTCAGGTGTAATGGAGTTATTAAAATATATACTGCGACTATCCGCTACTATCCGTGGTTACCCGCAACTAACCGTGACTAGGCGTGACTACCCGTGACTACCCGCGACTAACTGCGAATAATGGTTTTGCTAGCGCATGCTTAGAAAGCAGCCAAGTAGCTCATTTTTCTCCGACTTGGTTTACAAATTTTGAAATTTCTCAAGGAATTTTTAATTAAACACAGCCTAAGTCCATTTCGAAGAATGTAGCTTTCTAATAGTGAAAGAATTATAATAATGGGCCGTATAGAGTCCGAGATCACCCCAAATATGGTAGAAGGACAAGTAGCCGAAAAAAAAAAGCTAGACACCGATGCCAGAGCTCCTAGCGGTTTGTACTGTTCGTACGATGATAAGCTGTGTATTTAAGGGGTGGTTTGGAGTATTTTGGATGCATTTTAATTCAATTTTTTTTTGCTTGCGTGGTTATTTATTATGGCAGGAAAGATTTGTGCAGTTTTTGGCTGCAATAATTACAACCTTGCGAACTGCAACAGTCCACTTTTTAGATTCCCAAAGGATGCAAGTCGGTAAATACACGGGCTGTAGTTGATAACATTTTCCATCAGTGTTATTATTGTCAGCGTGTTGTTATTGCAAATTCCATGCACACAATACCTTAATTTACTTAAATACTGTTTTGTCGTTTCCTAGGTCCAAGCAATGGGTGCAGAAACGTAAGAGCAGACCTGAATGTAATTAAGAAAAAAGGCTTGGCTGTTTATACACGCGAACAGTGTGTTCAAACTATTTTAGAAAAGAGGATTTTCACAACCCAAATTTGCATTCACCGGGACAACAACACAGTCTGTTGAGTGCCACAGCTGCTATTTCTAATCTTGTACACAGAAGGGTCGTGCGAAGTTTGATAGCCCTTAACGAGAAAGGCGCAGGTTTGTTTTTACTGGAGCGATACCTTCGAAAAATAAATGTAAACAATGTATACAAATTCAATATTCGTATATTAAACTGGCTGGTGCCTCTTTTTTAAGTGTGTGTATAGTTAAGCAAGTTGAGGTAGGGATAACAGTTATTAATTGCTTCAAAATAGTTGTTTTTCATATTTAGGCCTATGTCTGATTGCTCGTATGAATTTTACATATTCAGTGTTGTTGTATTGACTGGACTGTATTGGCTGGAGCCTCTTGTTTAAGTATGTGTATAGTTAAGTAAGTAGAGGTAGGGATAAAGTTAATTACTTCAAAACAGTTGTTTTCATATTTAGGCTTATGCCAGTGATTGCTCCTACAATGTCTACATATTCAGTGTTGTTATATTGAACAGGCTGGAGCCTCTTGTTTAAGTATGTGTATAGTTAAGTAAGTAGAGGTAGGGATAAAGTTAATTACTTCGAAACAGTTGTTTTCATATTTAGGCTTATGTCAGCGATTGCTCCTACAATGTCTACATATTCAGTATTGTTATATTGAACAGGCTGGAGCCTTTTGTTTAAGTTTGTATATAGTTAAGCAAGTTGAGTTAAGGATAACAATGATTAATTGCTTCAAAATAGTTGTTTTCATATTTAGACTTATGTCAGCGATTGCTCGTACACTGTTTACATATTTGTTTATTAAACTGGCTGTAGCCTGGGACCAAATTGATAAAATTTGCTGTCGAGGAACGTATGCTGTGTATGTACTAAACGTTGCTGAACCTTGCTGGCCATTGCATAAGTTTATTGTCCAAAAAATGTGTGGTGTTCCAAGTCACAGTGTTTACATTGGTAATTTATATCGCATTTTCATACTTTGGAATGTTATTGTTTACATTTGGGAAACTATGCATTTGAATATTAATTCGTACATTATTTGGGTTGTGTTTGCATCAACTACCAAATATTCTAAAAGAATTATTAATTAAACCACAGAATGAGAACTGTAATAGTTTCCTTTCTAGGTAATTGCTATCTCTTTACACTCCCAAAGGTCTGCATATCAT
Organism: Dryococelus australis; assembly: GCA_029891345.1. Classification (NCBI taxonomy): domain Eukaryota; kingdom Metazoa; phylum Arthropoda; class Insecta; order Phasmatodea; family Phasmatidae; genus Dryococelus; species Dryococelus australis. Next base: position 87,099,557 of record CM057003.1, on the reverse strand, counting down.
TAGTGTTTTACTGTGCAGGTATTTTAATTTCTCTAACTACTTGGTTTGCAAGTAATTTTCATTTGAATGAGTGGAGAGTTGCCGAGTACAGCTTTTGGTGGCGAGAATTATTCTTCTCCAGCCAGTGTATCGAAGTTCATTCTGTGTACTAAACACCATGTACTGACTCCACACGCCAGACAGCACTTTAATTGCAGTTGGTAAATCAGTGTACATATTTCAGAGTGTGAACCAGCTGTTGAGTGAGGGTTACCATCGAAACCAATCAAAAGCAGTAGAAACATCTCCCCCCCCCCCCCCAATTCTACTCACAATTGTTTACACAACTGTGTACAAAACTTTCAAACAATAAGGTTTCACTCCCGAGAGTCATCGTCACATTTCAGTCGTAGGCCTATTTATTATATATTTTTACAAATAAATAAAGAATTTTTTCCCCCAATTTCACTTCCCTATTATTTACTCCCTGAAGTACCCAATATTTTAACTTTGTGTATGCACCTATGGTAGGTCCCTATTAACATACATGAGGTGTTTTTAAGTGAATTTTTTTTCCCCATTCTGCAATGCAGGTAATGGAATGATGGTGATATGCACACATTCCTTTTGACCTGTTAGCCTATTTATACAGTTTTGTTTGCGGTGATCGCAGTATTGGAGAAAGTACTTGCAAATTGCATTACAATAACAAGTGCCATGAATTTGAACAGAAAGTATGTTAAAATCATGACCAATGTAAGTTATTTTCAGTTCAGCTGCTTTTGAATTCTGAAACATATTTTCCAGTCTTCTCGCCATGAAGCATATGAAAATCTGTGGTAAAATTTATTGTAAAAAGCATGTATTTAGGTTGGTTATTAGAAGTGACTTGTTCATGACGATCTAATGTTATAAAAATTATTTGGATTCCTGTCTATTTGGAAATAAGCTTTGTAAATGAAAGTGAATCGCAAAATAAAATGTGCTTCATGCATGCAAAATTTGAGAGGCGAAGTAAATAAACTGAATGGCTTGAGTACATATGTTAGTATGTACTATCAAATATTTTGACTAATTGCATTTTCATCCTAGCGCCAGCTGTATTGTATAAATTGCATTAGTAAAGGGCGGAAATGGTTTATTTAAATGTTTAAAGATTGCCATCTAGTTATATTCCGAAATACTCTCCTTAATACAGTAGACCTTATTTGTAATTTCTGTAGTATTTAAATTATTTATCTCATTTATAATCTCTCAAATGTCACTTAAGTGGCATGATATCAGAGGCGATGGTACATTTTCGTATTTGGTATATGAAAAACCATTGTGTTGTTGATAGCTATAAGCATTTTGCAGAAAATGTTGCTGCTTCTTCTACGGATTATCTACACTAGCCAAGAAAATGGATGTCTTAAGTAGGAAGTTGTGCTCCAGTGCATGTATGTACTATATGGACACACCATGTGTGGTGGTCAAAGTAATGATCAAACTTAATAGTTCTACGGAATTTAATTGGGATAATCTCCATAGGCATTGACATAGTTTCCTAAAAGGTAACGTGACCTGAATTAGTCAAGTAAACTAATGACAGGATTGATATTTTACTTTGGAACGATACTTACTAAAATGCTAAATTACCAATTCGCAACCACCTCTGAACAAGTAACTTAATAATATCCAAACTGAATGCTACTGCATGTTAAAATACTATTGTACTAAATGGTAAATTTGAACCCAGTGTCACTGTGTGTGGTATGTTTGGGTACGTATGTTTCTTTTTAGATAAGTTCGTACAAATAAAACATTTTAAAAGGAGTGAGGTTAGCAGTTTACCATAATTTATAAAAACCTGCTAAATGATGAAGTGATCAATTAGTGTCTATGAAACCAGCATTTGGAAATGAGCGGGAGGAGGAGGCGATAAGCTTACCCCTTCTGTACCTGACTGTGTCCCTTCAGTACAGTTACAAATTTGACAGTATGCCCATTTAAATTTAAATTTCCCCCAATCCCGAGTTGCTCTGTACTTCAAATATGCTTTATGTTTTGTTGATTGACAGGCACTAGATATTGCCAAACCACAGAATAGTCCTTTGTGTATAATTTTTGGTTACAGTCCCCAAAATTGCATAACTGGCCTACTCACATTATGAGGAAGTGACTAGGTTTGAACTGTTTGTTACTTATGGTTGAAGCATGGCTGCCAGTGGGTTAACCATAGCTGCCTGTGTTTCACTTGAGGCAGTGTAGTTGTGGCATAACTGCACGACAAAACTCATTTATGTGTGTCAAGGTGGACTCGCAACCATCCGTCGCACCCGTCAGGCGGTCACATGATCTTCGACCAATCGCAGGGCAACGTTTTCTTATCCGTCAAATATATCTCAAACTTTAACTTTCAACTGACCGACGGATGGGCCACCGCCCTATGATAAGATTCTGTAGACACGAATACGCACTTTGAAATAACATGCAACGCGCTGGATGTGTTTATTTATCTTTTTGGTAAATTCAGGAAATTAAAACTTAAACAATAATTCAGTATACATTTGTATCGCGTAAAAATTTATTTTCCAAAATGTTTCTCTCTTTAAAATGTATTTACAAACAAAATATAGGCTACCTTCTACGAAAGAAGAAAGCAGAACAAAAACCATATCTGTTCGGAATAGAAATTTGTGAACAATTTATTTTTATTACTAATTTAATGATAATAGCTTCCAAAAGCAGTAAGTTAATATTTCGGCAACATATTAGGTTGAGAGGTTAATCTTAAATATCTACAAGATATTACTGCCTACAGAGCTATACAACCCACTATGTTAAATCACTAACTGTAGTAGAGCTATTTTTAATTAATCTTGCGTTAATTGAACACAGATAAGTTGTGGAGATATTGCTGTCCAAAAAATTTTTTCGTTATGTTCATTCCCGATTTTTGCAGAAATTTAAATTTGGCAACAGCTCCATTCTCAACAATTTATTGAATAAATGCAGTCGGTTATGTATCTGAAAAATGAAATGCCGTTTAGCATTCCATTCTCTTACTTATAATTGATTTACATTTGTCCTTTGTAACTTGCAACATCTAAGTCTGCGCCCAGTAACATGATTCTGTTACAGCTGATTGTCCTGGTTTCAAGTGATAATTTAAGTTTGAAGCACATTTTAAAATACGGCATAGTAATATGAATAAGCAACTATTATATTACATTCGGCAGAAGAACACGTTTTAATACTACGAGACGACAATTGCACTTAATTCGCGCATGCCGAGCCATGTAAATTTGAATTTCCCGGGTATTCGTCAGCACGAGCCGCTAGGAGCGCTGTTGTAGCGTGTCTCGCATGTTGACAATGTTAAAACTCCTCAGTTTCCCATATTTTCCTTCTACCATATTTGATTGCCCGAGACATATAAACAAATAAACAAACCCAAATTACCTCTTCATAATACAAGAATCGATTTTCTTTGGTCAAATGTTCAATTTTGCAAGTATTTCCTGAAAATATCCTGTCGAGGAAAATAATTTCAATGACTACTTAAGTTTGAATCAAATATGCAAGAGATAATTTTTTATTAAAATGTAACATTGTAGCATAACATTATATTTAGAGCTTGTTAATTTCCAAACAGGGGAAGTAATATGTACTACTCTCATGCCCTCATGCAATTAGCTTCCGTTGTATTATAATGTTTAATGCAACGAGAATATGAAAATTTAGAGCACGTTAATAATATCGCCCCCTAAAAACAAGCACCACACACACACCAAGCGTTTAATGTCGCGCGGTTTTAACCATGACGAACGGTTAGCAAATTTAGAGCGCCCGTGACATATTATGATCAATGTTAGTAGAGGATCATGGTAGGGTAATCATACTCCCTTTACCCTTTGCCCATCCAGTCGCGGGGCAGCGTTCGCTTTTTGGTCGTGTTTCAACGGAGGCCGTATGCGCGCGCGAGCTGAATTTATGTGGCGACTCAAATTAGTCGTGCAGAGAGGAATGGGCGGTGGGGGAGGGGGGGCAGGCGGTTTATGTTAATTACGCCGGGAGCGTGCTGCCATTCCCACGGCAGATTGTGAGGCACAGCCATCCCCACACTTGTACCTTCTCCGGGGTGGGCTCGCGACCCTATCTGCGTCCAGTTTAATCACCCCTTGCATAACCTCCAGGGGCCCAACCCTGCACGTGGTTGGCGCTGCGAGTGACAGCTCGGGGTGTGTCTGGCGACACATCCCCAGCTGGGGCGGACACAATGTCCGTGGCCCATGGTCCGTGACTTTCGCGCTTTCAGGTCAACCGTGACCCTGCCCGGCCATCCCTCCCTTCCCCTCCTGCGAGCCCATTCCTCCACCAACCCGCTAACCGCACTTCAATCCAGCACCCCCATCGCTCCAAACCGAACAACCTTCTACTACCCTCTCACTGTTAAAAAGGCCGGAACTGATTGAGGCAGTTGGAGAGGCCCTTCTCCCCGCTTCCACGCCTCGAAAAATCCACGGATTTTTTTCGGCGAACGGCGGCGTCCCAATTTTTTTTCTGGCCAGTGACGCCGTCTAGCGTTCACGCGTGGTTGAAGTTCACGTTACACGCATTTGTTTTACGCTGTTACAGCCCATGGCTACAGAGGCTTGACCGCTACGAGGTAGCACAGCAATAAACACACACATGTCTCTGTGGACCCAGACTTAGTATTGGGCTTATTTAGGATGTTAATTAACTTTGTTTTACTTTGGAATTAGTACACAAGCCGGTTGGCACTGCTGGCTCTAACTGGAAACTTATTCTCTTCTTCTTTAAGTTTTCAGGTTCTACCGATGAATCGTGAGAAGGGTGGGGGAGGCTCAGTTGTGCCACTACCCTCACCAGAATGATGTGCAAGCATTACTCTGGTTAAGACGGCGCCAAAAAAATATTCAAAGAAGATGCCCCACCACCTCTATTACTAATTTATCTACCCACTAATAAAGAGCATGGTTCCTACCTATCTGTCGCCTGTAGCATTTTCTATCAATGCACGCAACAATTCTTAATTGTATCCTGTTGAAAGAGTTTTTACGGTGTCTGTGCCGATTTTTACCTTTTTGACGTGAATACTTCTTTAGATTTACTACCATAGTGGGAGGCAATCCGGAAAATCCGATGATAACAAAATCGGGGGATACAATTTGGCATTGCAGCTCCGAATCTATCGTCAGCATTCAAAATTCAATTACACCACTCGATTGCCAAAGGATCAAAGAATATGTTACGTTGAGTGAGGACTGCGAAGCATCGCGCAGGGTTGGTTTGTGTTGAAAAAAAAGGGGGGGGGGGGAGGAGTTGCTCAATTTCGAGTTCGTTTCGCCGGGTCTCAAAAATTCCGCATAGTATAACTTTTGACTACGAGAAACTACGACGCTCGTTTGAGTTTCAATCGTCAGCTCTTGTCAAGATCAATCGATTGCATGTATAAAAACATTTGTTGTAGTGGTTATGGTGAAATTGTATGAGTTTAATGTAAAAAATTAAGAAAACTTAACAAAATGTCGGCCTTTACTCATCAAAAAGCCAAGTCGAAATACAGAAGTCGTATACGGTTGGCAAGAGCATCTCAAAAGCAATCCAGTGATACCCATGAAATTACATATGATCAAGTGAAGCGGTGCCGGGAACGTAAAATAAATATCAAGGCGTCCAAACGCGTCAACGTAGACGTATTCACGCAAAACCAAGGGCCGTGTCACCAATATAGCCACACTCCATTTTTTCTTCTTAGTTATAGTTTAGGTATAAATACACTCAGGTAGGATGCCATGGCCAAAACGAGTTCATTGCAACCCAATCCCTTGACGCCACGGTGCATGTCTCCTTGCATGATTTCCTTCCCTCGTAGGCTTATGGGACCTAGCCCTGAGAAGCACCCCAGTACCCACTGGAGGCTCACACATAACACTTAGTTTAAGAGTAGGTTAGAAAAAAACTAGTTTGTTTCACCTCTGTATTCGTAAGTACTTGCGCTTAAGGGTCCTATGTACTGAAATGTTTCCTGTGAAATTGCTGTTTGCACGTAAACTTGTGTCTCTGTAAATAAACGTTCTGGAAATACGAAGTTTTGCCTGAAAGGATAAAAAACTATTGTCTTTGTCGCTATATTTTTACTTTCATCATATTAATTGTATTAATGGAGAAAAAATCGCGAAAATGGTTCAATATTGCATTTTTAAAGCTTACCTATGAAAATTCTTTAAGCGGTAAGAGAAAAGCACTGTTATACGCAGGTAGTTTGATCTGTGTAATTTCATCGCATGTAATAAACCCCCCCACAGTTACAGATCTAGTGTTACACAGTAAAGCGTTAGGACGGAAATACTCCACGCTTTGCGAGTAGGAGCGATGAGGCGCTAGGCGCGCGTGATAGTGTCGCCCGTATCACTCCCTCGCTTCTTGACCTTGGACGCGTAGCCACGTAGTCCTCTTAAGGTATAGAGATACTTTCACACAGTTTGTCACGGACACGGTAATTATTCCAGTCAGTGTCCATGTAATGAACAATTACACGGAATTGAAAGGTGTCAGGTTTTTAAATGCCGATTTCGAAATCGTTAACTCAACCTTTGTGCTCGCGAGCCATCTACACGTGGCGTCGCGTTGCTCAGCAGTCGCCGCCGACGCATGTTTACACGACGAGACGCCGCGCGGAAACAACGGCGGAGTTTTTGAATTTCGCGAACGACAGAGAGCGTTCCCGTGTTTCGACGCCGCGGGACGGACCGACCGCGTTTCCTATGTTAATGGCTACTCGTGGGAGAGGGTGGGGGGTAAGAGGGGGATGAAAAAAAAATATCCCCGTTAATTTATGGGCATGTATAACAGCGCGCATTCGTGGAGGCACGAATGTCGTCGTGCATGCATCAGCGGGCTCGAGCCAGACGAGTCGCTCGCTCGTGTAAATAGCGTCCGGACAGCCGTGGTTCGGAAATGTGCGCATGTGGCGGAATACCAACCGTGTGGAACGTAACTATAGTCCGTTCAAATTTTCTGACGCCTTGATCAAGTTTTACTTTCAACATATTCCTCCACCTCACAAAAATAAAAAAGTTAACCGAGTGTAGAAAATCACATCAAGCGAACAGCGTACCGCATTAGTGCGCGCTCAGTGTAATCATATTTTGCATAAGATACATTTCTTACTAGGCATTAGAAACACGCCTACTTTGTTCTCCGTTTTTATCCATATCACCTTATTATAAATGAAATATCGTAAATTGTAAATCAAATATAATTAAATGTTAAATTCAACCGTAAATGAGTATCGCACGCTCGTGACACATGGCTAGGGGTAGTGAAATTTCGTGGAAAATTTTCGAGAAAAGTTATATTTCAAAACACTTTAGGGTTGGTACCTATCTTGACTGGGTGAATTACTTTTTGACACTTGGTAAAGTTCTGCGCACGAATCACGTAGGAGCCGTGCCGATGTAGCCGAATTCTGACTGGCCCGGTCAAACATGAAAACGTCTTCTCAAGCAGACAGCAACCAATGGCAGTACACAAAATCCTCTTGAGTACTAACAGTATTGAAGTCTACCATGAACTCATTTTCTTCTTTTCTCGAAAAATCACTAGCTCTACACGTGGCGTATTTAGTAAACAACCAGACTCGTCATACATGAGATGATTTTTCATAGGTTTTATTTGGGAAGTGTGAAGAAATCGAGAATAATAGGCTATGCACGTCAGTTGCAGTCCGCAGGATTATTTTACGCCAATATATAAAGACCAGGAAAGGACGGTAGATGCGGGATTGTTTTTCTCTCGTTTGCGTGAATTTATTTCAGCGCTTCCATCAGGTCCGCCGTACCCTCATACGCCACCGAATGGCTTTGGTGTCATGAGACCGGAAGTCGGATGTTCCATAACGCATCGGGTGTTTGTAAATGCATAACTCATCGGTAGGGTACCCGTTTTTCGCGAAAAAATTTCGGGACAAGTTGTGTTTCAACCCATTTTAGTTAATTTAGTTCAGAACCACTTTGGTGATTGGATAATTCGAATTGTTACGCGTCTTATCTGTCTGCCCGCGAATCACGGACGGTCAGTAATCGGAGAAACTAAATCCTGGTTGGCTCATTCAGGCAACACATTGTCTTCACCTGAAGACAAGCGACCAATATTCTAATGAAGACTGCAAGTGTGCACATACGATACTGCAGTCTAGCCTCTGCGTAAATCTTTTCGCGAAAAACAGCTGGCCCTACTCATAGGTAGAGACCTGCAAAATTCGCGCTATCTTTCGGTGACACGATAGACTCTGTTGCCTTATAAACACGTCACCACACTGAATTCATTGGCTGCTGCAGTGTAATCAACGTCACGTATCTGTTTGACCTCCTCAAAATAGATTGGCCACGCCACAGATGAACGCATATCACTGGCTCAAAAGTTCTCGGAGTCACGCTAAAAATATCTTGGGCCAATGGTTGAAGTTGATCAAACGCACGGTAATTCGGAGTCCAGTCTGTCCTTAAACAGTAAGGCGAATTTTGCACGTTTCTACCCATTGGGTGTTTGTAAAATTGTAAAAGATTCAATCAGGTGTTTCTTGTGTACATATTTATACAGAGATATTCGACAGGGCTGAGTCAAAGACAAACATGTGGATTGAAGAGACTGGGGCGGCTCTTAACATCGGCGTCTTGAGAGCTAAAGAGGGTAAAGCGAGGCGATTACGGAGCAGTGCCGGAATGCAAGGGTGGGAACCACGGGAGATCCCCGAGAAAACCCGCTGACCAGCGGCGTCGTCCGGCACGACTCCCACGTGCGAGAATCCGGGGACGACTCCCCCGGAAATAACCCGGTTCGCCTTGGCGGAGGCGAGAGCTCTATCCTTTGCACCACCGCGGCCACAAAGACAAGAACAATTGCTAGTCCTTCTGATGAATGGAGGTCTCTACTTGTACTTATAAAATATGCTTTTAAAAGTTATTGCATACGTGGCCCCATTTGACGACATAATAAAAAGCACGGGAAAAATAAATTTCCCTAACCCATTCAGACCCAGAGTACACAATGTGTACATTACGCAAATTTAGGTACTTTTTGGTCTGTACTGCACACTGCGAAGCTCAATGACCAATTATCTTACCTGTGGGTAAATGATTCGCAAATCGTCTTACTGACCTAGGTCACAATTGGTTCATATAACTGGGCCGAACATATAGTCTACAGCTCATTGGTTGGGGCAGGTGTTTACCCCGAAAATATTTATGGCCATGTTAGGGACTTCAACATCTTACGTCAACGACCACAACTTCCTTTAGTTATTGGCCACGTATCTACGTGACAAGGCGTATTCCTATTTGACTGGGTCAATCGTAATAAAGTACTCCGATACTGAACGTCTGCGATTCGTGGACAGACACTTGAGGCACGTTATTTTTAAAATCATCCAACCCCGGAAGTCCACATGAACAAAAGTGTTTTGTAGTACAACATTGGTCTTGAAATATTTTCTCGAAAAACACCTGTACCTACTCATTGGCTATCCCTATGAAACAAGTTTTGTGTCGACTTAAGTACCGAAAGCATCATAATTTTTCTTTTGGTTTGCAATACCTGAAAATTTAAATTAAAGTGTGTCTGCAAGGGTTAACTTGTTCCTGAAAAATTTTCGTGTTTTCAATACACATATCTTTGCCGCGGTGATACGCTTTCGAATAACTTTCTATTAAGCCATCAACTGTAATATTTCGTTGCGGAGCAAATTGCACTCGCACGAAAGTAGGCATTAGAGTTTTGTTAGTAATTGTCTGTTGTTCAAATGCCTACATATCTGCTGATGATAACCACAGTTTCTGTCCGACGACAGTACGAAACAAGGGCTGCCATCGACTACATCTTGAAAAAAAGAAAGAAAACATCGCTTGACGTATGTGCTTATAAGTAACAAACATGGCTGACGACAGCAGTAGCCTATTGGTGGGTTTACGGTTGAATACAGAAGAATTAAGAATTGCACTTATGACTCGTTAAGCACACGGAAAAAAGTTTTTTCCAGTTTGTGATTGGTCTAGCAACTGTTAAGTCTACCCAATCATAATTTCCGGATACCAAAGCAGTCAACGTAACCTGGAAAAATGGCCACGAGGGAAGATTATTTAGATTAATTTAATTATCTGTGTTTACTGCTTCTGTAAAAAAAAAAAAAAAAAAAAAACCCATTTAGTATCTTTTATAAGGGAATGCCGATGCCAACATTAGGCATTCACGCCAATAAATTTGCAGAAGGTTAAATCAAGCGAATTCAATAACCTCTTCCAAGAAATAAAGTGTGACATCTAACGCTTATTAATTAGAAAGAGGTATATAATTCATTGCAAACGATTTAACAATACGACATAACATAATTATAAGATGTAAATACAGTTTCCCGCCAACAATAAATGTCGCTGGGCTCTGATTGGCTACTTGGTCTTGACTTGTACTTAATATATAAAATATTACGATATCTTAAGTCAAGCCTAGAACGAACAAGATCCGTCACGACCCGCACACGAAAGTCATAAACCAAAACCCTTGAGCACATTTATTAATATCCTAAGTCCACGGCACACTTATTCTGTTAAGTCAATCGTAAACCCACCCTAAAGAAGACTTCTGTGAAAAAATGGGTGGTGGGGGGGGGGGGGGGTATTAACATTATTTTACCAATAGTTCTTCAATTTTTAATTTTTATCTACTTCAAACATTTTGCCGTATGTTTCCTTGAAAAGTGATAGTAACGTCACAAATGTATTTTTCCGCGCCCAATTTGTTTATAAACTGTCGCTGCGTATACGCACAATAGTACTGGAGTTTCGTCACAAAATTTCATCGTAGTTGTAGGAGTTAACTTATAGAAAGATGTATACAGGACTTTAATTGCTTGCCTTTGCATTATCGTGTATCGGCCTGACAGGTGTAAAAATTGATAGCAAAGCTCTAACGGGCAGAAGCTATACGTATCAGTCACGAGAAACTGAAATGTTTACAAAAGAAGGGTTTTACTATGATTTCGATCACGTGTATGAAATAAAATGAAACCAAAATCAGTTGTGTATTTAAACGTCACACATTAAGATACGTCGTTAAAATTAATTAATATACTTTTCATTCGTTGCCAGTTTTCCAGTAAGTAATTAAATCAATGTTTTCTTGTGATCTATTTTCATACATGGCTTATGCATGTCAACATTCAAACGATATTGAGAAAAATAAGATTTGGCTTAACTCGTGTTTACAAAATAGACTTCAGTACTTTAACTTTGTGGGAAATAATGGCGTTTGCAATCATACAATGCCTACCATTGGGAATGTGATAGCGCGGTGAAATAACTTTGCAACTAAAAGGCTTGAGTTTGGGTCCTTGTACGTCGAGTTTGGTTTCCACGACAACGAATCATTAACCATAAATTAGGCGTAATACCATGGCATATCAGCGGTAGTATTATGATTATGAAGGAAAAAGCGGGATTTACCGCGCTTTACGTGGTTTTAAGACCCGGCACACGCGAGACTTAATTACATACGAGTGTAGTTTCACACGTGCTTTTTGTCAAACGTTTTAACACTTCTTTAATATTGTCGCTGGGAAATAAATTATTTAAATGCTGATTACGAGACAGTATTTAAAACGTGCTAATTTCCACACGCTCGTAGTCCAAAATTTACACATTTACATACGTCATTAATCAGAGAATGATGAAATATGCGCTTTGACCTAAATTAGTGGCACATTAATTCCGAGAATAACGGCATTTTACCGAGGTATAAATTTCAACTCCAGCCATCATAACAGTACAAAAGTACCAATATTTTATATACTTCATTCATTTTCATTCACTTCCCAATTCTGACTCTTAAGTCACTAGCATATAGTATTATTATAACATGTGATTTTGATACAAAATTCGACTGCCGACATTTATAGACAAAACTGTTTCCCCAATCGAAAGTGAATTTAGATCAGGAATACGTCATTCACTTAATGTGTAGAGTTTTTTTTTTTTTTTTAACATTTTGTACAAAATAGCGAAAAAAACCTGGCAAAAATGTATTATTAGCAGATAACTACTATTTGTAGTCATTAAAGAAGCGCGTTTCCTGGTTCCATGCAAAGTACCGGCAAACGCAAACATAACGTTTCACAATATTGCTGGGATAAACAACTGCACATATCGGATGATTAACTGAACTTTAACGAAAGTTTACGTGAGCTGAATCCCTTAAAAAAAAAGTAACTTTTATATATTATATTCTTCTTCTTTTCTTGAGCATTGCGGGGTGAACTACTACAAGAGAGCATGTAGAAAATGCCAAACAAATTAGTTTAAAAATGCGTACAGAAAGAGAATACATTAAGCTCAAAGCGGTTTATTCGACTCATCAATATGCTTTGTGACAATAGTAACTTTAATGTAACGGAAGGAGCAAAAACTACACTTGGATTCACGTTCACTTCAGTGTACAGTGTATTTGGTGGAGAATAACTGAATGACAGGCGAAATAAAACGTCCGAACATCACAGTCCATGACTACAAAGCAAATATTGCGAGTTTATCACCGCGTACCGCGGTGGTGTTAGTGGTTAGACTACTCGCCTCCCAACAAGACGAATTGGGTTCGATTCCCAGTGGGATCGCCTCCGGATTCTCGCGCGTGGGGATCGTGCCGGACGGATGCCGCTGGCCGGCGGGTTTTCTCGGGGATATCCCGCTTCCCCCGCCCCTTCATTCCGGAACTGCTCCATGCTCACATCGCTTCACCCACTTCAGCTCCCAAGACTTCGATGTTAGGAGCCACCCAAATCTCTCCACCCACTAACTACACTCTAAATCTGAATCAGTGAGAATTTCACTGTTGCAGTCAGTCGAACGTATATGACCGATTCAACGATCACTTCAGTGAATTTAACTCACCAATCAGTGAAACAATGCCAGATTTCTGTCGCTTATTAATTCAATGACATTTTCCACTGATTGATCAATCATTTTTTTCACTGTTTACTCAGTGGTTTCTTTTTGACTGATGGATCAGTTAAACAGAGTGTAAAAATTGCCGTCAAACAACGTTTAAAAATGGCCGTTAAACAATGTGTATCAAGTGAATGACAACGAATAAAGCAATAAAACCAATACAAAATACTTTGTAAAATGTGTTTCGTCTTTCAAAACCCCATTTTATGAGGTAACACACATTCCGTTTTTACGTCTTTCATTTCGTTTTCATGTAATCGTTACAACTCTCTGTTTGAAGGTTTAAACTGCATATAATGTGATAAAGAGAATGCACTCATATATACTATTTGTTTTAACAATACTTACGGTACCAATTAAATAAAAAACGAAAAATAATAGCATACAATTGAAATCTTCACGATTTCGAAGCGAAACAAACTAAATATTTTCCTTGGAGCATTTCAAGTTTGCTGGTAGCGTAGGTGATAAGATAATGGCCTAGAGTCAAAGGATGTGCGAATTCAATTCCGAATACCAGCATTATTTTTTTAATTTTTAAATTACGTTAAATTGCGCAATATAAGTAGTAAACTATTGTAGATATGTTTATTTCACGTAATTATTCGGCTACATTCAATAAAAACAATATTTAATTCGCCACTGCATTCGACCGTCACTTACTCAATCAGTGAAAAAGTTCCACGTCACTAATTCATATCAGTGAAATTTTTTCACTGAAACAATTAGTGGTTTTCCACTGATTCTATGTGGAGCAATTTTCACTGATTCGAGTAGTTTAATTTCACTGCGAATCAGTGGTTTCTCACTGGTTCGAATTTAGAGTGTAGGATGTGTCACCGGCCTGCACAAACAGCGGAGTATATGCACTCACGGACTCCAGAGCAGTAGGTCTACCTGTCTACATAATGGTGAAAACAACGATCAATGCAGTTGTAGGCTGCTTACGACTAAAGGCTGTTCACAATAAAGTGAGCACTTTTGAAATCAACGTTAGGAAAAATTCACTGCCTCTACCTGTCTATGTTTTAACAGACGCGCTGAGTGACATGCACACAGTAAAGTTAGTAACGCTGGATGGAAAGCAGTTCCATATATTAAAGTTGAATGACAAAGTTTCAGGTAACCATTTGTGATAACTTGAATGATCTCATTCGTTTTCTGTTTTAACCCATTCAGACCCAATGTATAAAATTGTGTATATTACGCGCGAGTAGGTAATTTTTGGCCTGTACTGCACTCTGCGAAACTCAGTGACCAATAATCTTACTTGTGGGTAAATGATTCGCCAACCGTGTTACTGGTCTAGGCCAAAATTGGTTCATATAAATGTAGCCGAACATTTAGTCCACAGGTTATTTGTCGTGACAACGAAACATGTGCTGTGGCGACTTAAGTACAGTAGGTTATGCATCACAAAATGTTTCGTTTGTAACATCTGAAACCGTAAATGAAAGTGGGTCTGAAAAGATTAATTAATGCATCGAATTGTAAAAATGAGCAGATTTGTAGAACACTTTACTTTTATAATAATTTCACTGTTTCACTCAACCTACGCATGAATAAAGCGATGGGGCCCATGGCAATGCTAATTTTACATAAGGCGGAAGAATACACAACGTGTACACAAACATATCTTAAGCAGGACTTTCAAAAGTGTTCATTTTACCGTGAACAGCCTATAAGCACTTTTGAAAGCTCTTCTTCAAACCCACTTTTCTTTTCATCCTGTATACTTTCGCGTGTAGTTTTGACATTGCCATTGAGTCGTCTCACAGTATTCGTGCGTCATCCAAATGAAATCGTGAAACTTTTAAGAATGTAAATGGGCTGAATACTGCGCAAGCTCATGTTCTTATATGCTTAAAACAAAAACTCTGACTTAAGTAGCCACAAATGTAAATCTCACACTCTCAATATAACGTCATGTCTGAGAACTGTTTTTATCAGTTCGCTTCTAATTTCATTCGGAGCCTGCATGCATGTGTGTAGTTCCGGGAAGCGATTTTTTAAAGATTTATTGCAAAGTTGCTTACTTTACCGCGAACAGGCTTTATACGATACTAGCAACCCCTCTTCCCGGCCCCACTCGGGTGCGACTTACAAATATGGCGTTGTTTATGTTTACAAAAAGTATATACACTAAATGGTTAACGTAACTAACACAGGATTAATACTGTGTTGTTCACAAAGTCTTCGCAAGTGAACCACTAAAAGACAAAAATGGTTACTGTGGGTCATCCCGGACTTTTTTTTTTTTTTTAGACGTTTTTGAGATCTACAATTCTGTAGCACGTTAATTTGTTGCATCTCTTACGGTTTAGCCACTGTAAGCCTTGTAAGCGCCCGAAAAGCGACTTTTTCCGACTTGCTTATAAAACGTCAAAATTTCTCCACTATCCTCCAGTTAAATATGTATGTATTATTTACCTTAACCTTTCTCAAGAAGTCCTCTAAATGACGTTGAAAACCGCGTCAAAATCCATCAAGTAGGTTAGAAGCCTTAGCCGAATACACATGCACAAGCAGCCGAGCGACTTTGTTCTATTCTATGTATACACTCTGAGAAATAATTCGTAAAATTACCATACCAATGTATACTAGTAGTGAGAAAGTGCGAATGGTAAACTATTTTTTCATACAACCATGGTAGCGCTCCTTCATTCGCTCACGAAACAGTCAGATGCGTAGGGAATTTTCCAACCTTGTATATAGTAAAGACACACACCATTCCTATATTTGCAGTCTGACACGTGGTATTATTTCCATGCAATGTAGCGGTTAAAATTTTCCACGACAGTTTAGGAAGTTTAGCACAAAAAATTTTTTTTACATTGCAGATAGAGGGGCACACATGCCGGCATTCGGCCAGTAGCCCAGTAGAGAACGCGACGACGAAGAATAAGTAGTTTCAAGCCTTAACGATTAATTGGAAGTGTTAGATAAACATCTGCAAAAATTTTACAGATTTATTGTCCTTTTTTGTTATTTTAATGCATGTATGTGCAATATATATAAATTTGGTAAAATATGTACTTTTATAAACATTCTACAGTTCAGTTGACCGATACATGAATAAGGTGTTCAGGTCCATGGCAGTGTTAATTTTTACATATGGTTTGAAGCAGGGCTCTCATAAGTGCTCAGTTTAGCTCAGTTCACCAACACTCTATACCACCGAAGTCGATAAGGCCTTAAACCTCTACGTGACGTCACTGGCGGCTGGCAATACAATCGCTACGAGACATAGCAATGCGGGAAACTAAAATAAGCGGTAATGATTAAGACATATTCGTTACTTCCAGTTTGTTGCAATTTATTTCCAGATATAATTTGTAAACAAATTAATAACTACGTTCAGTAATTTTACAGAATGATGAATGTGTAAACTAGCTGTAGGCAATTTCTTAATCTTCGTTGAATTTGCTCTGTTGCCATTTGCAAACAAGGAACGAACGGTGTTCAGAAATGTTACATTATGATACATTAGTTTACTGTATCAAACAGATGAAAGCCATTTCTTAGTTATTATTTGTGTAGTAATGATGTTATATAATATTGTTTTAGTAATGGGGACTATAATGTAAAGCTCTCTGTGTATATATTATATACGTTTTTTTTTTTAAAGTAATTTGTAGAATCCAACTAATAAAAGAGTTAAGATACTTTCAATAAATTTGTTTAAGATCACTGAAATCGGCTTTGTTTAAACACAAAATATTGCAAAATGTCTTCAATGTTAGGGAGGAGCAAGAAATAATTTAGCCCCAGTATAGGCCTAAACAGCTATCCTTGACTATAGCTCTATTACACACACCCAAATTGCAATAATAATGTTTCTTAAATATTTCTTTCTCTACTAGGAGTTTATAAAGTTGATCCAAAACGTCTGCTTACTCCACATAAAATCTTTTTATGGCACGAAATTATCTCACCAAATAGCGTTCAACCCGGAATTTATTATTTAATCATTGAAAACCTTGTGAGGGTGACCTTAACCCACCAGAGTGACTTAAAAGACACTAAGAGACACGTAACTTAATCACCGTGATGTTTATAAGTCATACTTTTAATTACAATACATAGAGTCGCACGCCTAAATTAACCAAGCTGCTAGTCATACTTGCCGCTTGGTTGCCTACTAGTCGTGAAGTGACACTGAGAAAATTGGTTTTGTTGAATCAAACAAGATTTGTTTTGTGCAACCCAATTATTTGTTTGTATATTGGCAATGAAATGTTTTGTTGCTGAAACCAAGTCAATGTGTTGTCCTCACTTGGTTGCCCCAAACTGTAAGATTTGGTTGGTGCGACAAAAGATTTGTTTGGCTATACACGTGCATTAAACAGTTTGGGCTGACATAAAAAAAAAGTTTTGCAAGTTAGACCGAGTTTCGATACTGGACACCTTTGTCCGAGCGCTACACCTCGGTAACCTCAATTAATGTAACTACGTATGACGCCGGAAAGATTTTAAATAGATATACTACGCATATTGGGCAACGTGTGCAATATAACTATTTAGAATTCTACATATTTACCTGTCAGTTTATTGTTGCATTGTTTTAATAATGTGCTTATACGACTGTTAAGCATCAATAGAAGCACTAACAAACACGGTTACTATCCTAATTGCAACAAAAAATACAAACAAACTCTTGAGCTGTATTTTCGAACGCAGGCATTCAAGCGAGTGGCCAAACAAATATATACAGTAGATTCTACAAAATATTTAGTTGGCAGTCTAATTTTTTTGGCCCAAAACAGAGATTTTGTTTATTCAAATATATATCTTGCTAGACGGACGAAAGTAATTTTGTTCCTTTTCATATTTTGTTTACTCAGCAATATATTTTGTTTGGTCCACTAAATATATATTTGGCCCTATACAAACCAACATTTTGTTAGATTTTCTCTCAGTGCACGAGCTTGGCTAGGAGAGGTTGTAAGGCCTTGAAATCTCGTAGGTAACGACACTACCCAGACATGTCCTATTAAAAAATGCATTTTCCCACAGGCTAGTTATTCACTGTAAAGTGAGCACTTTTTAATACCATCTCATATTTAATAACAGTTAATAAATATATTTTATTTTAGCCTTAGACGCTAACTTGCGAGTGCGATGGAATACATACACTGTGTTTATTACTTACATGGAAGTATTTATTTAAAAACGTGGTTAGAGAATAAAAAATAGCCGTAAGTAAAAAGTAACTAGTGTCTCAAAAGTGCTCACTTTACCGTGAACAGTGATGTAGAACTGTTATTATTTTTACTATCGCACAGGAAATATTGCCTGGTATTATAATGCTGACAGAGGGGGTGCTAAAATATAGTTGGAGACTTCAATTTTTCATAAGGTTGGATGAGAGAGGGAAAGAGAGAGAGAGAGAGAGAGAGAGAGAAAGAGAGTGTCTTTACTCATGGAGCTCAATGGCGTTAGACGGGGATCAATATCTCTCACATGGGCAAAGAAAGCAGAGATTATTCATGAAGTGATATTGTATTCATACGTACGTGGGTAGCAAGTTTCTCCATGCAGAGCGTGCGTTAAGGTGGATTCCCACCCGCCATTTTGGATTTATGGCTTTTCGCCAAAGCTTCCATTTCGGAAGGTGTATTGAAATTTTATGCGCGACATATCCTAAGTAACAGCTTCCCAAACTTCGTCGAACTGCCACCGCTTCGCTACATTTATTAATTTTTATTTGGTAACTGTCGAGGTGAAACGCGAGATTATTTCTCGCGAACGATTACAAAGGCGACGATATCAACAGTAATTTAGAAAACTGACCTGAGACAATACACTTGGCAATGGTCTGCACTGTGTCGTTCCATAAAACATGATACAAAATTGTATTTCCAGAGTATGGCAAAAATTCCATAAATCCAAGATGGCGGATGGGAATATGCCTTAAGAACATACAGCCGCTAATAATTGGGTTTTCAACGTCCATGAGTCTGCCAATCTCAGCGACGACTTAAAAACTACATGATGGGTTTCTGGAAACTTTCAAGATTGTGGTTTATTGTTTTTATGCGTGAAGGTAATAGATTTATATAGAAATGGTATTTTTCTTAGCTGTAAATATAACCAGTGATATTCCTATTTGGATTTTTACAACTGCAATCGGCAGAATAAAATTACGACAAATACGAGTTCTTTCGAACAGGCATTGCCCATCAGCCACGATCAACATTTTGTTACTTTGCTCTAAATGTGAATCACCGGTCGGAAAATATACATTGCATTATTTATGAATTAAGTTATATTTCTCACTATGACTGACACGAAGAGTAATGCTCTTACAAACAATCATCTGTAGAAATGGGATTCCCAGAAAATATGAATAAATAACTGGTGTGTGTACTGAACTGTTTCACTTAAGAAATATGCAAGGTCCTCAGTTGTCATATTTTTTTGGTTAATTTCTTTTTTATTTGGCTTTATAGATTGCATTTTATCTCTCTTGTGAGGTAAAGCTACAGCAATATTAGAATTTACAGTGAAAATGTTCGACATCTCGTACTTAACGTGGTTTCATCACATATCTACACTAACCAATGTTATTCTCTTTCTTCAATCGAATGCAATTTTTTGGGGCGAGAATTATCATGTACTGTAGTACCCCGGATAAACTATCCAGCTGTATCGTTTCGTGGTTAAAGTCTTCAACAAAATGTCTACAAAAATACTCATATAGCCGAATACATATTTTAACTAAACCCCTGAATTCACATACAAATCTTCGTCTTTATAGCACAGATATATCGTAGTATCTATTGTAGGATTTGGCTGCTTATATACTCCTCGGTCCATGCCTTTCAAACAACTCTTATGAGCTTGTATGTATCATAATAAAATTAGTGTATAGCCTTGATATAGGCTTACTCATATGTGCTTTTCACTGTAAAAGTGATTTTACTTTCCCCTGGCTGATTTTATAACGGGAAAACTTATAGTTCATTCATTAATTAGGCTCCCAGAATTTACAAAATCCAGTGAATGACAGTATTATCGTAGTACTGTAGTTAGTTCCGTGAGGCATCTTGCGATCTTATAATTTTCTTCACTGCCAAGCGCCTCATTGACGTTGCTCATGGCGTATCAGCCTGCCGCGACGCTTATATCGTCCATCCGACCATCACATAATATACGAACTAGAAATCAAAGCAGGAAACGACCATTCGTAGCATTATTGAAGGAGAAGAATATTTAGTATCTTTCAACTCTTTATGTAATGGCCAGACAAATGTTGTACTTCAAGAAAAAGAACATGATACTCAATTTGAAAATTAAAAATATTACCTGACCAACACGTGGGCTATATTGGATAATCCACTTTGAACTAGATATCCACATTTGAAATGTAGCTATTCTATAAAGTCTTAAGTACTTTTTGAACTGTACTAAGAAATTCAGTATAATTGATTTTAAGAGCTATGAAATATATCTTGCTTCTGCGGGCAACCATTAATGTTTCATACAAACCTCTCGATTTTTCAATCACACCAAAATTTCCGAAACGAATATTGAATCGCATCTGATGAATAAACCATTGTGGATGATAAATTATTATTTCACACATATAAACATTTAATTAAGTGCAGATTTAATGTGTCTAACTTTCAAAGTCGGACTGGCTACACTAGAACCAGTAATATAGACAACCTTTTAAAATAAATACCTGTTATGAAAATGTGATCATTTCGGTCCATTTAAATGTGAACAGAAAGCAGAGATGGGACCTAAAAATTCGTAATTGTTTATAGGCCTATTAGCAATTTTAAAACAATTCAACGTTTTAGACTTCTAACGAGAGTAAATATTTTCACTGAAACGTAAAGATTTAACTCTGTTTTATAGGAAGATAAGCATACAAAGTGACTAGTATTTCATGTGCCAAAAGTTATACAAGGATAAAATAGCCTTGAATTGTTATGGAAGGTATCATAATGGAAACTCTTTCTAACTCTAATGTTTTCTATGACCCGTGCTCTTCCAAACATATGATTGAACTGCGCCAATGACACACACGCTCTTTTTTGCCGTCCCCCCACCCTTCTACATTGGCGAACCGATTCGATTCCCGGAAGGGTCGTTAGCGGATTTTCGCACGAGGGAATGGTGCCGGACAATGTCGCTGTTCAGTGGGTTTTTTCGGCGATCTCCCTTTTCCCTCGCTCCTTGATTCCGGTGCTACTCCATCCTCAGTAGTAGGGGAGTGATGGTTTAATTTCACTTTGGATTAATTGGGATTAATCGATGTATTATCGATTTGATTGAAAGGGTTAATACTTAATCCGATATTAAGCTGATCAAAAATTGGAAGGGTTAATCAAAAAAGGGTTAAATCTAATGAAAGGGTTAAATTTATTGAAAGGGTTTAATGCATTTAAAGGATTTTTTCCTTGATTGTTGTGCTACTTTCTTTCTTTCTTTTTGGAAGGGGGTAGGAGGATCTCTGTACGATATTGACGCTGTGGTGTCCTTGAGGCGATGACCAGAGTGGTGAGTTGCAATGTGTTATATAGGTGTTGAGTACAAGAGTGTGCTAAGGGTCATTTTTTATTATATTTTCTCTTTTTGATGTGTTTGTATAGGGATATTGGTAGTGAATAGGCGATTTTTACAAATATATTTAACACGAGAGAGAATTTCAGAGTGTTTTAAATGATTTCTGAGAATGGGCTAAGTGTGTGTTTTTTTTAAGGGATATTGCTTGTAGACGGTGGTGGGAGATAGGCGACTTTGAACGATGAGATTTACGTGTTAGTAATGACAAACAATTGACGACTGTTTCCAAATGCAATTAAATGTGAGAGAATTTCAGTGCTTTGTATCTATGAATAAACTACACGCTTCGAATCGCAAATATCAAATGACTATGGGAATAATAAATGCAATTACTCCAGTATGGAATTAAACGTAACGTGAGTCTCGAATCTTAGAAATATAATTTACACGAGAGAAAATTTTAACTACTTGAATAACATCTGGTGTCGACAAGTGCAAACTCACTAAACGATTACAATTATGTGAGTGTGGAATTAATGATCTACAACACAATATCCCTATAAATTAAACGAACAAGATATATATATATATCAGACGGACGTGTAAGGTGTGTGCAAAAGGCCTCACACACACACATATATATATGAGGCCTCTTGCATATACCTTACACGTCCATCTGCCTGTGAGACTGGCGAGGAGGAATGTATTCCACATGTTAAAAGAAATTAATTGATTAACACTCGTACTGAAATCGCACCTCTCCCAAAACACATCCGTCCACCTCGGAGGATGGTGAAGGAATGACATCAGTGTATGACGTGCGCCAACTTATATATGCGGAGCTTGCTGGCGAGTTGAAATTATGGCAAAAAAAACTTTGAATGCGATTTACACACTACTCATACACATCATGAATTATACCTAGAAAAAATATATTCCTACTAAGCACTTCATGCAATTTAATTAGCGAAATGCACAGACAATGATTTAGCACTTCCTAGACAAATAAAGATTTTCCAAACTAGCATTACAAATTTTAAACAGACGCAATATAAATTGTGCCAGGAGCTCCCCGAATACAATCTACAATTTAAAGCAGACACAATAGCGTATGTCTATTCTAATAAGTTAAATATATAACGATCTACAAGAAAGTAATTAATGATAGAAAATCTTACTACAAATTATTTGTTTCAAAATAATCAACTTGCATCGAAGCATAGGTCAGACTCTTGCAACTAAAAGAATTCATGTTTGAGACAGAGTTTAATTTTATTTTTTAATTAAAAAGCACTTTAAATATATTGAATTTTGTGTATATTTCCTTCATCAGACATTGTGTTGGATCTTGAAGAGCTGTAATATCTGCGTATATGTAAAATGAAATATTTGTTATATTTGAAATGTTCATTGGATTCTGTTTGATTCAGACGTGAAAGTTTTAGCTAGATAAACTGTCTTGTAGGCAAGGATGGCCAGATGTCTTTTTGTACCTATCTCTGTAAAGGTATTCGGGACTCGCTTTCAATATGTCCCCTTGGAATGTCACAAAAGTTGGCGAGCAGGGCATGTGTCTTCTACACCAGCATTGAATTTAAGCAGTATGGGGGGGACGAAGGTTTTCACCTGATGCCTCGTTTCTTTGCAAAAAATTATTCATTCCAGTGCAGGTTTCTTTTATGACATATACTGAGCCTGTTACATACAAAGTTTAGATATTAATGAGAAAATAGTTAGTGACATGAGGTATAAAAAAATTACATGACACATGCTATTCATTTTTAACATGAAAAATTTTATTATAAAATATTTCTTTCGAAATCCTTAAAAATTAAATATTTACAATGTCAGGCAAAAATATTCACTTTACAACAAAAATTTGTTTAATCACATATATTATTTTACCAAATAAAGACTTTAGCGTAAAAAAATAAGATTGCTTTACAAAAATAATTATTTTCTGACATTATGAAACAAAACCCTTACTAAAAAATATTTTTCCAGAAGACTTTAGCTTCTCTACAAATCAAGTTAATATTTACATACACTAAAAGACAATTTAAGAGATTTACATGAAAAAAAAAGACAAATCAACAATCAATCTTCTAAATTATCAAAAATAAATTTACAAACTATATCGACGTAGATGTTGTCTCTTTCCTAACTATATTCAATATTGACAATCTCTTGAGGAGGACTTAAAGACGCGCACTGAAGACGTTCTTTTAAGGTTTCACATCCGGGAATATATTTGCAGTCACTCACACATACCAAAATTCTGCTTACAACACACTCACATGCACATATATTCCAAATTTCAATTAAAATATGCTAATTTCTTCTTTATATTTATAAAATGGCAAGGGAAATTGGATCGAAGATACTTGAATCAAGAGAGTTGATACTGATGTTATGTCATACCTTACAGTTAGACAAATAGGTTTCAGCTGCGATGATGTTTATACAACAGGTGTTGCAAACAGTTGCAGGCAGCTATAGTCAGATGTGATGATGATTGTAGTCAGCTGAGATGAGTGTGGGAACAGGAGGTGCGTGTGGTGGCGGCAGATAGATGTCATTGGCGCTGTGGTGTTGGGAGGTCTATAAATTTATTGTGGTACTGAAACTATTAAATTGACGAAAATAAAAAATTACTCAGGTATTCTGTAGTGCCCCAAAGGTAAGGTTGATATTCCATCTGCCTCAGTGTACTGCTTATCAATCATACCTGACAACACTAACTCTGTAACACGTTCGGTGTGGACTTGAACATGCGAACGGAACTGATATTGGGTCCCCAGAACCCTTGTGCAATATTCGAGGCAATCTCGATAATCCTCGTACCTCAGTGATTGCAACATGTTGGGTTTTACACCCTTAGCCTTACAACTACATTGCTCATTAGCAACAACGTATGCGTAAAGCTTCGGATGTAAACCCACAAAGTGTGTGATTATGCACACAGCACGTTCATCTTTCATCACACCAGTACGGCCTTTGTTCTCGTAAAGGAATCCTTGCAGATTATCGAGCACATAGTTGGATGTATTAAACCGTGCCTTTAAATCTGGGGTAATTTCATTATAGATGTCTTCACAAGCAACAGACTAAATTAGAGATTCGTTGTCACAATAGAGGAGGTGCAAAGTCGGCAGAAGAAATTTTGTATACGTGTACTGATAGTGAAATTCTTATAGAGTTAATTCTGAAATTTTGAGAATGGCAACACCAGTGTACAAAGGTTTGTTGAACGCAACAGAACACTTTGACATCTCGATAAGGACCAAGTTTTCATCGGTACTCTGCCGTGCCTGGAATGTCGGACGTCCTATCAGCTCTGCAGCCCCTCGAAACGACTATAATGTCCCTTTCCCGGAGAACATTCTACAAGGTTTTTCCATACATGGAATTATTCTTTAATTTGAAACAAGAGTTTTCGAATTCGTCTGCATCCTGGGCACGTTTATCAATGTTAAACTCGATGTACAGAGCCATCCAAGCCTTCTGCTCAAAGCGTAAAACGCGATGAACAAAGTCAAGTTTGGCCCCATACATCAAGTACTGCCTCAGTGTTTCCCCGTGTATAACATATTTCTTCCAAGGCACGGTGTTAAAAGAAGTTTCTCATGCGAGCCATTTGTGGGCACGACATTTTCTGGGGCCAAAGGCAGATCAGATAGTTTATCATGACCCTACTCTGGAAAAGACAGGTCAACTTCCACGAAAAAAACAAGTGTCACTATCATTCACCATGTTTGCAAAATCTCATGAAGAGAACATGTCAACCTCAATTCACTCGAAATTGCCGATCGGAAGCTTGGACCGCATATAAAGCATTCCATGAAAGAGACAGAGCTGTGACATACATGGTGGGGTCAAGACCGTAATGAGCCAAACATAAATCCTGAAATTCTCAAAAACAGCCAGTAAACAAGTGTCCACGCATAAGTAGTATATGGCATACTGCAGCAAGTGTATGCAGTTTAACGCATCCCATGCGGCTTGGGCGTGAGTTTAATCCTCACCGCTAATGCCTTTGCCTCTCATCACATTATGAAATTCATCCTTTGGTGGGAGTGACTTGCACATCAGACTGACTGGCAACTTAGCAAAATCATAAGGAAAAACTCCCTCCTTTTTTACCAATTCAAATTGGGTGTTGTCTGGAAATATCGAGCAGGTGATACTGAATTGCGCAAGTAGCAAATTACCTGCCAAAGTTTCCAGAGAGGCGCTCATGAATTGGAATGAATAAACAAATCTTAATTTGAAATATTGTGCCTTTCCATTGCAATCAAGCCCACTGGGAATCTGTTTTATGTTACATTTGTATTCCTCTAGGGTCATTCCAATTACTTGAATTTTTCCAGGATTTTCAATTACTACGGTTCGATCGTGTAACATTACGAGATGTTCAGTCAAGGACTTCATAAGAAAGTGAGCATCACAATTTTACAGGTTATGGAAAACAGTGACAAGTTGTCTTTTGGGCAGTCTGAAATTCAAGTTGCAATTATTATGTGCGTTGCCTCTGATTTCGCGCATCAGATGGTCATGGTCGACCACAATATCATCTGTACCGAGCTTTAAATTTTTACAAATTTGACAAATTTTCTAAGCCGCCAACCTAGCTTCATCACCAGGGGTTTTTGGCTTCATCGGAACAATGCCGCTGTAAATTCCTAAAACCCACTTTGTAAGTTCAACTAATTTATCACCTAATTGGTGCATACAATCCTCACCCACAAACTCGAAATACTGAGATAAAGCCAGATTGTATGAGCAGACAAACAAAATGCTACAAGCATATGGATTATGTTTGTTGATGGATTACTTGTTTCATCATTAGGCAAGCAAGTGGTCATGGGTTTCAGGCAACTTTCTACATCGCAACAGGCGATGAAACCCAATCTCTGCTGTTTGCTGTAGTCTTTAAATTCCAAATACTTGTCGTTACTAGTGAGGAAATTACTGCGAACAGCCTTTTGTTGCTGGCAAAGAAAACTGTGACTTGCGAGTTTCTCCTCAGTTTGGAAATACTGAAGACAACAATCGCAAACAAATTTCTTGTTGGCTCTCTTGCTCAGACGACTACCAACCAGCCGTGACAAATTTCTAATGCATACAAAATGCAAATGAGCGGCATTTATACTCGTGCGAATTGCCAAAATATTTACGTGTTTGTCATGGCGTACAGGAGAAATGCACATGGGTACTGCAACCCCAATCTTTTCGCAAGTTTCGTCAATTATATTGCTATCTTTGTCCACCGCGCAATAGACATTAATAGAAATAGAATTGTTCTCCTCAAACTTGAGAATATCCTGTATGACTACAGGTGTCGACAGACCTTCGATATTCAAAACCTCGTGAGGGTTTGTATATGATATCATTCTGTGGGGGTTTTGTGTGGCAGGACACAAAGTTGGTATTACAGCATAGTGGAAGAAAAATCCCTCCGGGCAGTGTACATCGTCACAAGCAAGACAAATGGAAATAAATTTGGGCAGTTTAGTGTGCGCAGCACCGATGGTGAACGGCCGATATTGTCTCACATGTACGTCCATCTACGTCAACATTTGCAAACTCCAACCAGAACCACACACACTAAACTCCTCAAGCCTGTTTGTGAGATAAGGAACAATATCGTCATTGTAGATTAAACCCACAACATATGAATGGATGGCACGGAGTGTTTACTTTGAAAATAAAAGGTTTCCATAGCACCTTATGGAATGAGTCTAGCTCCCAAGTAGCTGTTCCAGCCTTCGCGACAGACAATTCCTCTGCAGATGTTACAAGTTCCCATCATTAGCAAAGTTATCACAAGAAAAATAGGATACGATATCCTCATAAGCTTGTAAATGTTCAGCCAGGAACAGATACACTAATGTTATTTCGTGGGCAACAAAAGAAATTTTAAATCCTTTCGGCAACACTCGCAGTTGGGAACACTCTAGACTCAATAAGGTTTTCGACTTCCCATAAGCTAGAATCGCATTGAACGTTTCAACGCATTTAGAGTCACAATGTCAATGCTTCCCATTGGTGTAGACGCCTGCTGTTGCAATGGACACCTGGCGTCATTCTTTGTGCTACTGCAATGCACACGCGTGCATACACACACGAAGTGACCTTAGCAGATGCAAAGTTAAGACAGAAAAAATTAATTCATCCCTCCATAAATTTACAAGAATTTGGATCTTTTAGTAAAAAAAATAAGAATAATGTTGAAAATCGCTATATCACAAGTCCGAAAAACATGATTTCTGCATTCTACATACTGTTTCGTTAAACTTACAATAGAAACTATTAAAATATTAAATAAATTGATTACTTTTTCTGTTGGAAAGTTTTTTGTTAGACGTAAAGAAAGGGATTGTGTTGGTTGAGCGGTTGGCACGCTCGCCTGCCAGGGCGCGTCACACTATTTTAAACAAATTCGCAATATGTGGAAGTCGTGTTATACGTTGCCGTTGATACAATAATTTTAACGGAGATATCTCTTGTTTCCCTAGTCGCGAGCGGCCCAGCCCGGCGCTGATCCATACTCACCTCGTTTCACCCTCATTGGCTATCGAGACCTAAATTTCGCTCGTTCTCCAATCACACTTGATTCTCAACTATCGGTTACCTGGTATTGTCCACAAGGTTTTAGAATGACTCGTTCCCGAATCTTTTGTAAAAACACATCGCTGTAGTCGACTGCCTTTCCCAAATAAATTTGGAACTGATGTTTACTTAACGTAGAATATTAAATTTTAGCGAGATTATATTATATTTCCCTATATGATAATGTCAAAAATTATTGGCTAGGAAAATCTACACTTGAAATTCGTATTTTTGGCTGCTAGACGAATAAATATATGTCTTATTTCAATGCCAGTAAAAAATAAAAGAAATAAAATAAATAAAAAATTGAATCAAATATGTCTTGTATTTCTGCGTTTTTTTTTTTTTTTTTTTTTTTTTTTTTTTTTTTTTTTTTTTTTTTTTTTTTTTATAATTTGCTTGATTCAAATATACAAATATATACTTGTTGTTGGAATGTTAAATCTGAGGATTATCTCTGGGATTAAAGAAACTTTGTTTCAGGGATATAAAATTTCCTTGGTGGGACTTTTGGAAATTTAATTCACTGGGAATATGCCATATGCCAGGCTCTTGCATGACCTTGGATCGGCAGCGAGGGCTGGCTCTGTGGACAGGGCACCTCTCGAGACATCTCAAAAACGCATTCTGGACTGGGGATGCATGGCCTTGGAGAAGAACTGGCTTTTTGGGCAAAGGCAGCTACTGGAATAGGTGTGGGAGGGAAGGTCTGGGTTTTTGACTTCAGGCCACGTCCTTCTGGGCAAGGGATGGAGAGTAGGGGATGTCTACAGGCGAGCGGGGGCGATGCGAATCTCTCTTGCCAGTTGTCGCCATCTTGCCTCAGTGGCGAAAAATTGACAATTGGCGAAGACGGGTGAATGACCCCAGGACACGTCGCTCTGGTGAGGGGTAGAATGTTGGAGGTGGAAATGGTGGTGCAGGGATCTCGGGAGCCATCTGCACCCCTGTATCCCATGGCCGCCATTACCTCAGTGACGAAAAATTGACAATCGAGGGTAGAGGGGTGAGTAACCCAAGGACACATCGCTCTGTCGATGGGTGGAGATGGGGGTGTATGGAGGTCTGGAGCATTTGGCCTTGGACAGAGCGACGCAGAGTTTTCTCGAGGGCTTCCGCCATCTTAGTACTTCACCAATCCTCATACTGTATAGGCGTAACACTGGATCTCTCGACTTCACCGAGCTTCGGGGTGTCGTAGCCACAGTTGATGTTTTATAATATATGCATTTTAATATGAAACTATTTTGTAGGGAAAAAAATATAAATTTTCATGTGAAAGTGTGTTTACACTGTAAACCCAGTTTCTGTGTTCGGTAGACTAAACGTGGTACGATTTTCAACTCGCGTTTGTGTTAAAAAGTGTGCTCTATTTACCAGAGTTTATGGGAAAAAATTGTTGTATGTACCTTATTTTAAAAATAATTTTCTCTTCGAGGATGTTTGTGCATTCTTTCCATTATACATAAGGTGATGTAGGATTAAGCTCTAGGCTTCGATGCAAGTTGATTATTTCGAAACAAGTCATTTGGGGTAAGATTTTCTATTGTTAATTACTTTCTTGTAGATCGTTATATATTTAACTTATCAGAATAGATGTACTCTATTGTGTCTGCTATAAATCATAGGTTGTATTCGGGAAGCTCCTGGTGCCATATATACTGTGTCTGTTTAAAATTTATAATGCGAGTTTGTAAAATCTTTATTTGTCCAGGAAGTGCTAAATCATTGCCTGTGCATTTCGATAGTTAAATTGCATGCAGTGCTTGGTAGGGATACCTATTTTATGGATATACTTCACGATGCGTATGAGTAGTGTGTAAATCATATTCAGAGTTTTTTTTTGCCGTAATTTCAACTCGCCTGCAAGCTCCATGTATATAAGTTGACACACGTCATACACTGATGCCATTAATACACCATCCTCAAAGGTGGACGGATGTTTTTGTCGGAGGTGCGATTTCATTTCGCCTGTTAATCAATTAGTTTCTTTTAATGTCTGGATTACGTTCCTCCTCCCCAGTCTCATAGGCAGATAGACGTGTAAGGTATGTGCGAGGCCTCATATGTAATATCTTATCCATCTAATTTATAGGGACATTGTGTTGTAGATCGTTAATTCCACACTCACATAATTGTCATCGTTTAGTGAGTTTGCACTTGTCGACACCAGATGTTATTCACGTAGTAAAAATTTTCTCTTGTGCAAATTATATTTCTTAGCTCGAGACTCACGTTATGTTTAATTCCATACTGGAGTAATTGCACTTATTATTCCTGTAGTCATTCGAAATTTGCGATTCGATGCATGTAATTTATTCATACATACAACACTCTGAAATTCTCTAACGTTTAATTGCATTCGGAAACAGTCGTCAATCGTTTGCCATTACTAAAACGAAAATCACATCTTTCAAAGTCGCCTATCTCCCACCACTGTCCACTGGCAATATCCCCCAAAAATATATAATTTACACTTAGCCCATTCTTAGAAATCGTTTAAAACACACTGAAATTCTATCGTGTGATAAATATATTCATAAAAATCGCCTATCTACCACCAATATCCCTGCAAAAACATCTAAATTAGAAAGAAATAAGAAAAAGGATGCTTAGCACACTCTTACACTCAACTCAACACATATAACACATTGCAACCCACCACTCTGGTCAATCGCCTCCAGAGCACCACAGTGTCAACATCGTATAGAGCTCCAGCTGCCCTCTTCCAAAAAGAAAGAAACAAACATTAAACACTTTCAATAAATTTAACCATTTCATTAAATTTAACACTTTCATTTAATTTAACCCTTGTTTGTTTAACCATTTAAATATTTGATAGGATTATGATCAGATTAAGGATTAACCATTTCAATCAAATCGATAATCCACCAATTAATCCCTATTAACCCAAGGTGAAATGAATTCATCACCCCCTCCCCCTCTTACTATTATCCTCCCCTCGCTTTACCCTCATCGGCTCTCAAGACCTCGATGTTACTAGACTCCCAATTCTATTCACCTTCTCACTCAGTCTTCTTATAGAAATATAAACTTCGTATGAAAAAAAAATTCGAAATTGCATCAAACACGTTCACCTAGTTAGGCAAACCATGTTATTTCAAACATAGCGTATTCTACACTGTAATAAGTGCATTTTTTCAAATACATACAATTTTCATAACACAGAGTTTTCAGATGGATCTAAAAGTAAAAGTCTATTGGGTTCTTGTTGAGTGAAATTGCATAGTTTACACAGGCTGTTCACGGTAAAAAGAGCAATTTTGAAAGCCCTGCTAAAGATCTACTTGTGTGCACGTTGTGTGTTTTCCGGCCTTCTATAAATAAATACTGCCATGGGCATCATCACTTTATCCATGTGTCGGTCAAGCGAAACCTTGAAATTATTATAAAAGTAAATATTTCACAAATATGCCCCCATTTTACACTTCGATACATTAAAAAAAGTAGAAAGCGAAAGAAATATTTTAAGTTATTACAAATGGTTACCTAACACTTTTACTCTAAAGTTAAGATATGTAACTATTTTCCAACCATCGTCACCAACTTTAGTGGGCGAATTCACTCACCGCACCCATTAAAATATTTGTCGACTGGGGCAGTGACTTTTTTCTAAGGTTGAGTTCAAAAGTGCTCACTTTATTGTGAACAGCATTTAAACGTGTTGATACGTTGTCGTACAGCATGGATAACAATGTGGTGTCGCTCCATCACGCTGGAACCACATGTATCGACCCCCATCAAATAAAATACATTTCAAAAACATCGGCAACCATTCAATTATAACTAGGTATTGTCCTGATTCCCCGCAATAGACGGTGTTCCCACGCGAATAAGTGAGTGAAGAGATTTGGGTGGCTATTAACATCGAGGTCTTGAGAGCCGATGAGGGAGAAGTGAGGTGAGCATGGAGCAGAGCCGGCCTGAAAGGGTAGGGGAAATGGGAGATCCCCGAGAAACCCACCGACCAGCGGCATCGTCTGGCATGATTCCCACTTGCGAAAATTCGGGAGTGAACCAGTCGGGGATTCAACCTGCTTCGCCTTGGTGGGAGGAGAGCAGTCTAACCGCTCAGCCAACATGGCCTCCTCTGACGCAAATGTGCCACAGGACAATACGTTCAGGACGACTCACTCATAACTCCTCCAGCTGCCCTTGTAACACCGGAAGCTGCTCCGCATATGCTGTACACATGCCATTCAACCAGCCCACGAGACATAAAGTCTGCTATGTTCTCGTAAATGGCAACAGTAACTCATCCATATTTCGGTAAGGAACAGGCCGTTGCTTACAAGTGTAACTGGCTCTCTCAGAAGTGCATGATACCAAACAGCGTCAGCGAAGGCCGCATTACAATGGAAATAACCGTATCCATGCCAACAGCAGCAAGAGTGGTGGTGCTTAGTAACTACTTGTATACACGTTGTGTATTATTCCGCCTTATGTAGAGTTAACATTGCAACAGGCCTCGTCACTTTTTTCATGCGTCGGCCAAGTGAACCTGAGAAAATATTAGCAAATATTTTACAAATCTACTAGTTTTTGCACTTCGATGAATTAAAAAATGGAAAGCAGAAGAAATAATTTAAATCATCACATATATTTATATGACACATTTATTAGACGTTAAGACATGAAACTATTTTCCATGCATAGTTGCCAACTTTACTGGGCGCATGTCACTCAATTCGCCGGTTAAAATATATGGAAGCAGGGGCAGTGACATTTTTCTAAGGTTGATTTCAAATGTGTTCACTTTATTGTGAATAGCTTTTACCCAAAACCACTGCCACGTACACAAACTTTTTATTTTATTATTCAAGAACCTACACCTAGCCAATCACAATCCACCCATAAAATTCTCTTTCACAACTGCACGTTTTTGGCCATGGAAATTAACATATGTTTGGTTCAAATTATATGTTTTCCCCATGAGTGTTAATGTTACTTTGGTATGTGGAATGTGAAAATAATTATTCTACATTCTTGCGACTACATATTAACGAGATGAATGTACACTAAAACACAAGGAAACAAGTAACACAGATTCCTCAAGCGATAGTTATATTTTTTTTTTTAGTGTTCCCGTTTGGAAGCGAAAACCTAATGGCAATCGGACGAAAGTATTCGGTTTTATTATAGCAATTGTAACACAAGATGTTTATTGTGGTAATGGTTACGTGCATGGATGTTGTTATAGTAAAGGTCACTTAGATTGTAGCACGGCCTCGAATTCTTCAAACTAGAGGAGTAGATCTTTCTCTTATCAGTACACTCCCGTAACTTGCGACCGTTTGTAAAATGACTTGCCGAACACGATGTATACGGCGTCATCTTAGGAAGATTTTCGATACTCTAAGTCATAGCTTGTAATCTCATCGCAACCATGCTATAAAAAGGCTATTTTACATGCATGTTGCTGTGACCCCTCAACTGCTAATGGGTCACGCACTTAATTACAAGGAGAAGATGTAGTTCATTGAGGTCGCGCTCTCTTATAAAGCACTACAAATTATTATAATCACAAATAGGTACAACTGAGACATAAAATGTACGCTTCTTTACAGAGCTGAAGCTACGCGGTAGCTTTGATAGTTCAATACTTATTTCAATGAAAGTGCTGACTTACACTCATTCTACAACTGCTTTATACCTTCGCTAGTCTTTGCCTGACGTTACTGGGGACGCCCTAACGGGAGAGATATATACCCGGCGGCGTGTCGCCCCGTCTCAACGGCATCTCGTCTCTGGAGTCGAACTCGGACCACTAAACCTGGCGGTCCAACTGGCAGCGATCTCTAGTGTGGCCTTCAAGTGGCGGCTGGATTCAAAATGGCCGCGAGCCTCCAGCGCTCGTGTTATTTATACAGGACGACCCAGCCTTGTTTAGGATACCAACCCCCGTATGTTTCCACAACTGCCAGCGCCTTGGCCGACCTCTTCCCGACGATCTGCTCGGCCTAGCCCCCTAGGCTGGTGCTGCTCACAGCAATGCACACTGAGAAAAAGGTTTTTGTTTTGGCACAACCAAATTATTTTTTGAATAGGGATAATGAAATATTTTGTTGCTCAAACCAAATTATTTTGTTGCTCTCATTTGGTTGCCCCAAACGGTAAGATTTTGCTGGTACAACTAACGATATGTTTGGCTATACACGTACATTAAACAGTTTGGGCCGATATAAAAGAATTTGTACAAGACAAAGCGAGTTTCGAACCTAGATCATCTGCGTCCGAGCGCTACGCCTTAGTAATATCAGCTAGTGTGAAAACTAATTACGCCAGAAAGCTTTTAAATAGATATACTGAAAATATTGGGCAACGTGTGCAAACAAATATTTCGAGTATACGTACCTTGCTTGTTCTTCGAATTCCCGCCCTTATAGGCCACAATTATGGGAAGTACATAAAGCCAGACGGCACCTCTAACAAGACATAAATATAAAGGTTTTAAAGAAGCCGGGGTTAAAAAAGTTAATAGCAATTAAATTTTATGCCTGTCACATTAAATAGCATGTCGACAGTGGTTAATTTAACGTTACCGATGATTACTGATTATCGCTTCAATTTTCAAAATGTAAGTAATTTACTTAATTGTTGCACTTATATAATGGTTTTCTTAGGGTTTTCCAAATTCTGGCTGTTAGAAAAGCCATGTGAAAATCTAAAAAATATCGCGGACTTAACCATTAACAACTAGATTATTAAATATAATGTATATATAAATCTAGCGAGAACCAAACTTAAGTAGAAATAAGCATTTGGTTCCTCTTGTCTTCATAACTCCAAGGAAATTACCCGACAGACGACCAACTTTATGGAAACAGTTCTGTAATTTGTTAAGGAATAAATTTACTAACAAAAATGCTGTTGAAATTTTGAGAATTTTTATAAATGCTTTTGTTCTATTATAAATTCATAAATGTTTACCATATAATGGCTAATACTTTTTCGATACATTATAAAGTTTACACAAATTATGGCAGTATATTTTTCAAATACTTTGTCAGAAAATTTGCTTAACATGCTGGAATCACTAAACACGAATGTTAAAAAGTATAAATACATATATCTTTTTTTTTTTTTTTACTTAAAGAGCATCGCATTTTACTCTAGTTCTGTTCTTCTTTCGACCTGAAGTTGCGTTAGCTGACAATAGTTTCTTTTCGGATAGTAACCATGTCTAGCAATATGTGTATCGTATGAGTTAAACATGGTGTTAATTATTTTCTTTTGGTAAAAATTATCACATGTATAATTTCCGATATAAACTAACTTGTCATAGCTACTACCAAAAAAGCTGATCAATAGTAAAGATAACGCAAATCTTAAAACCTGATACCACAGCATTACACCCTGCTTTTTTACTACAGTCAATAAGTTCGTGGTTTGAGTGCCGCCCCAATTGTAGGGTGGGGGGTGCTGAGTGGATAGCCTGTTAGCCTACCGCCAAGGCTAACAGGGTTCAATCCTCTCCCCGGTCATCGAGGATTTTCGCAAGTGAGAATCGTGCCGGACGATGCCACTGATCGGCGGCTTTTCCCAGGGATCTCCTGTTACCCCCGTCCTTCTCCATTCCGGCGCTGCTCCACATTCACCTCATTCACCACCCTCATTGGCTCTCAAGACCTCGCTGCTAAGAGCCGCCCAAATCGCTTCACTCACTCACTCATCCCAAGTGTAGGGAGTCACGCATCACTGTGACGTTCAATAACATCGAGAATTGGCGCCTCGAGTTAGACAGCCTGCCATAAGCATTCACGAACTTAAAACAAATGAAGGGTACAGAGAAAAGGGACTATTGTCTATTTTTACAGAAAATGAGATTATGGTGTCATCTGATAGAGAATTGTCAGTACTGTTGGCATGCCAAAGCATAACGGTTAAAGGAATTGAGAGTTCGAAATATCAGGCCTCGAAAGTAACATTTACAAGGGAGGAGTTTATAGCTTCGATTGCAGTTTACTCTAAATGAGCAAATATGGACAATCATATTTTTGCTCCTGTACCCTTCAAATGGCAACACAATTCGATCTATTTAACACAGTTATCATATTTATGATACATATAAGTGCTAGTATTAACTTATTTAAAGCAATCAGGAATAAATCTTTCACGGAATGTTGACTTGGTATATCTTAAGGCCACGTCCTTAATTTCTACAGCTGTTGCGAGATTTAATTTTTTGTTCCCAAACGGGAGCAGATATTGTAAAATCCAGTTACAATTTTGTTACAAATTGTTTTTATTATGTAGTCTAAATTAAAAAAAACAAAACATGTTATACTTTTGTCCAATTAATTAGTTAACCAAAATTTTGTTTATTTAATAATGATTGAAAATTATACAGTTTTTGTGTTGAAAAAATTAGTAAACACCAAACGTTCACTCATGACATCTCATATCGCAAAACATAGTTATAATTTGAGATAATATTTAACCTACCGCAAGACATACTAACACGAATTTTAAAATAGTTCTAACAGCATAAGTCAAAGTTAGAGTATTTGATTTACATGAATACATGATACTGGTTTTTGGTTGCTGCCGATGTGCCAAAGACACTCCTATACGCCAGAATACGGTTAATATTTCTGTCAAATTATAGGCTGTAATAAAATGAGAGGAAATGTAAAGTAGGGATGCGCTTGTGTCATTAATGTAATGCGAATGAAGAACAAAAAAACTGTAATTTTCATACATTTTAGTTGAAAGCGTCGTATGACAAAGGGACGTCGCGAAAGGAAAGAAAATAGCTCTTAAAAGCGGCAGAGTCATGAAATATTATACGAGGGGGTTCAAGAAAATAAGGAGAATGGGCCAAATGGCAATAACGAAATAAGAGGGGAGAAGAAAGCTTTTACCAAAAGAACAAAAAATGAGATGTACCAAGGACTCGAGCATCAAAAGGAGTCAACTTCAGCTTGTTCGTGAAAACCATGTCTATGATTTTAAAATGCATCTTTTAAGAATAGTAGCTGTTGTTCTGTACGCTAAAAATTCAAATACAAATAATAACAATAAAGTAAATTTACAGTCAGTTAGCAATAACTACCGTTTACAATCATATGTTACTGAAATTTCAACGTTCAATAAAATCAGAATATTTGCGAGATTATATTTTTGACTGCCACAGGGCATATTTATTACTAAACACGTAAAAAGATATATTGTGACGCATACGTGGTAATAAGAACAGACAAACCATTTGAAAGTCAACTCCTGGCCTGTAAAGATTACTGTTCTCATCCGGACACCGACGAAAATAATACCAATGGTTCGCTGGAAAAACCTCACGCAGTATCATTCACCCACATCCAAAGTTTGTTAAAATTTGATGGCATATTATCATAGTGTTTCTTCCCTGGTATAAACGTGTCTTAATTATTAACAATGCGGGACGTGTCCACCAGTATGTAACCACCCGAAGAGACAGATAAATTGTTGTTATCACTTAAGAACACTTTTGTTTTCACAGTTTCCTTGCTATATTAACAGTGCAGGAAGAACATCTATAACAAGTATAGCAGCAGTGTATATGATGATTACTATCAGACACAGTCCGAGATTACAATTTTTTAAAGTGTTATGGTATTCCCGTATACCATGTTGTACAGCTAGAATCTTTGTGGGCCTACCAATTTTTTTCCCCTTTGTCAGCGAATTCAAACGTGGCCATAAACGGAACAGCACTTTTTTTTTTTTTTTTTTTTTTTTCGAAAACGAAAGATTTTGTCATTCGTTACGCCGCTCACTTCGCCCGATGAACCATTGAAGTCAAGTATTTCATTAAAGATTCGTCAAAGATAGACTCAGGAGAGAATGACAAGCATGCGATTCAAATCGAAGTAGTAGAGTTAGATCGGCGGAAGCTGAGCTGTATAAACTTAATAAAGATTGGTATGTTTTATTCTAGACAGGCTCCCCCCACTACAAACACACACACACAACATCGACCCATTTTACCAGCAATTTCCCGGGAAGGAAATACTACGACCACAACCTGTTATGCTAACAATACGAACGCTGTCAAATCAACTGATTTTCCGGTACGGTTATCGTACATACAATCACGTCATTATTAACCACCGCTGAATAATCAACATGTTGATACTGCAGAAAAAATACAGTTCACTTGAACAACGCTTTATTTGTCACGTGATATTGCGCGGTCTGATTGGCCTGAATAATATACGCTTCTACTAATGACATACCTTCCGCGTTGCCTCATAAATACAGTATGCGAAAATCAACGTCATATTTTGTCTCGATATGCTATTTGGTTATTAATCAATATTGCTGCACTAAAAAAAATCATTTAGTTGACGTTAAATAAACGTGAGACACGAAATTTAATACTGTATAGCCATAAAACTGTCGAGGTTGTAAAATTTTCAAACATTTATCTTAATATAACAAGTTTATCACAAAGAAGACGTGTTTATGATGCTTGCACTTAATTGAGAAATTTAAGGAATTCTTTCTTAAGATTTTCTTCAAATCCAGTTTTGATTAATTTTCACTATTTCTAAAATTTGACTGATTTGGAGCAGATCACTTTATTTGCGCCGATCAACTGCAACTGTGAGAACTTATAGAGCTTAAATACGTTACTAATGCACCAATGCTTCATTCCTTTCGCACAAAAAGTCATTAAATAACGTCTGAGTTCACAAATATAAAATTCACACTCTAAATACGACATTCAAGACGGGAAGCTACTTTTCGTATGGCGGAGATAATTTTTAATGAGTACATTCCGATCACTGCGTTAGTAAAAATATATGCAGTTCAGGACAGAAGAATTTTTTCCCAAGTTTTTTCAAAGCTAAGTTAAACTGAACCTCATACAGAAAAAAAAATTCACATTTTCTGAGAATTGTCATTTTCCAACTAACTTCAAAAACAACAAATTATTTACTTGTAATATACTTTTATGTTAAAAACATTGAGACGTTCACATATTAAATTTTAACTTGTTTGTATCAGCACAGTAAAATAAAGACTCATAAAAAAATATGAATGAGATAAAAGAAATGTTTATTTCTTTAATGTTAAACAATAATAGAAAACATTAATATTAATTGTTTGAAAACTTAAAGCTTAGTTTTTCTGACATTTAAAGCTACGTTTTTTATCAGCTCTTGCATTATATTTTTCTATTTGTCAAGAAATTTATTATCAGTCTGCATGAGAATCATGTTATAATCAGGATTCGGACTGGTATATTTATAGACTACATACACTATTTGTAGATACACTACCATTTCGCATTACAATCGTATAGAAAGGTAGTGTGTATGCATAGTTACATCCAACTTTCCTGAAGCCACGCTGAAGTTATACTTTCAGATTACCCCTCCGTCTCATGCAAACTAACATTAACCAGTTCCAGAAAATTCATCAAAATTGACAACGCACCACATCCGTCTGAACTCAGTTTTATAGTATTTGACATGAGAATTATTTCTTACTAGGCATTACCAACACACTTCTTTCCTATCTGCTTTAATTCTTATTAATTATAAATAAAATGTAAGTGAAATTTCAATGAAAATTTTTAAATAATCTTACGATAACAGAAGTACAAAACGCTTGCAATATATGGTGTCTGTAGGAAACAACAAAACACGTCATACATGCGGTGATTTTTCAAACGTTTGATTAAGAAATTTTGTGACGATACCGCGGATAGACTATATTGTGTCTTCGCCGTCTATCAACACTTTTTTAATCAAACCTTTAAAAAATCAACCTATATAGGACGTGTTTAGTTACACCCTAAATATGCCACGTATCGCAAGCTTTTTATACCTCTGTTAACACAAAAGTATATTATATCTCGTTAAACTGAAATTTTACCTATATTTTACATATGAATAATAATATTTGACTTATAACAA
Organism: Dryococelus australis; assembly: GCA_029891345.1. Taxonomy (NCBI): domain Eukaryota; kingdom Metazoa; phylum Arthropoda; class Insecta; order Phasmatodea; family Phasmatidae; genus Dryococelus; species Dryococelus australis. The sequence continues at coordinate 87,059,524 of CM057003.1, read as the reverse complement.
ATATGAATTAAAACAGAGAGAAAACGGCTGTGATGTAACACGCCTGAATAAACAAAAAGGAACACTGACAAATGTCTGTTACGTAACGCTCCGGCTAGCTTAATTAGAATATGCGCTGTTACATAACATAAATTTTCCTCTTTGTAGAAACTGATCTTTGAACTTATGATTTGGCCAAATTATCCTTCTCATACTACTGAATTTGCATAAGCTTCGATTAAAGATTTTTTATTTATGGTTTTGAACTGGCACATCATATTTGTAATGACTCTCCTTGGTATGTTTTAAAAATGAATTATAGTTATCAAAAATATTATTGACAAATCATATGAACGTAACAGGAAAATGAGCAAAGCTTACATTTATCTACCACACAAGCAATAGCAAGCAGCACAAACGCACAGTGCTCACCGGATCCACCCACATATTTGCTGCCTCATAACGAATGTCCTACTTTCAGTGTTCATACATCACTAATTTAAATAATTAAATGCGCTGGACTTAGCTCTGGACGATACGCCACTGTAGTGGTGTCTATAACCGCAATATTCATCTGGTGGCTGCTGCTGGAATGACCTGCCTCTAAAACTGAATTCGCCCCTCGTCAACAGGAGCTGGTCATCTTCGGCCGCCCACTGATACCGTGGTCCTGGCGACGACTCTCTTCCCAGCTGCCTCAGCCTCGGCCGTCCACTGGTACCGTGGTCCTGGCGTCGACTCTCTTCCCAGCTGCCTCATCCTCGGCCGCCCACTGGTACCGTGGTCCTGGCGTCGACTCTCGTCCCAGCTGCCTCATCCTCGGCCGCCCACTGGTACCGTGGTCCTGGCGTCAACTCTCGTCCCAGCTGCCTCATCCTCGGCCGTCCACTGGTACCGTGGTCCTGGCGTCGACTCTCTTCCCAGCTGCCTCATCCTCAGCCTTCCACTGGTACCGTGGTCCTGGCGTCGACTCTCTTCCCAGCTGCCTCATCCTCGGCCGCCCACTGGTACCGTGGTCCTGGCGTCGACTCTCTTCCCAGCTGCCTCATCCTCGGCCGCCCACTGGTACCGTGGTCCTGGCGTCGACTCTCTTCCCAGCTGCCTCATCCTCGGCCGCCCACTGGTACCGTGGTCCTGGCGTCGACTCTCGTCCCAGCTGCCTCATCCTCGGCCGCCCACTGGTACCGTGGTCCTGGCGTCGACTCTCTTCCCAGCTGCCTCGCTGTGGATTCGCCGTTGCTGATCGAACTCCGTGGCTGGCTCCTTTCAATCTTCGTACCCCTCATGACTGGGGCAACGGACGTTGAATTCCGTATTCGAATGCTGCGCTGGTTCAGGCCTGGGTCCTCTGGCGACGTGCGGGCAACATCGCCTCCACGCAGCTGACTTCTTACGATGCATTCAAATTATATTGGCAGCTTAACGATACAGGATTAAATCTTCCTCTGTTCTGGACTGATGAATTTTCAGGGCAGTACATATGCTCATTTCAATATCTATTCTCTTCCGATCCAGGTCTACGCGGAGCCTTATAATTATGCTGCAGCCATTCTTAGAACACTTTTTTAAAGAACACCGACGTTCGATTATTTGTTCTTCATATATCGTCGTTGTTTATTATTTACCAAGGAAAAATACTTTTTAAACATTCAAATTGCCTGGATAAAGTTACAATCAAATGTTAAACTACCATCTGCGAAAGCCTTCCAAAACAGTTTCTCACATACACTTTGCATACTATCATTTGACACACTTGATATCGGAACATAAATTATAGCAACAATCAAAGATAGTATTATTTCCCTACATAAAATAAAACAAGCTAACATAGCTAGGTGTTACAGTGTTTGTAGCGCCTAGTAAATATAGTCCTCATGCAAAAAGATTATTACTACTGAGTGCGCAAGAATTCGGTGCCTTGTTCTTCGGTGCAATTTTCTTGACTTAATTAAGCTTAGTTTGCACGAGGTGGAGAAATATTCTGGAAGTAGAACTATAGCAGGGCTTCAGAAAAGTGTGAAGTAACGGTGAACGTATTATAGACGTCAAAAAAGTATATTTCATTTTCTCGTGTGTAATTGGACATCCGCTCATCTGATACGCCCAGTGCAGCACTGAACCAATAGTGAACGAATAGCGCCCAGGGTGCTTTCATTCCGTGTGGCTAGTCGAACAGGGGAACGACCAATGTCTGTAGCAGTATCCAATGAACAAGTTACACCTGCCTGCGTGTGTAGAGGACTGTGGACTTTAGCCTCGTGACGCGATATAACGCGAAATTGTTAATTATTTGAGACATTTGAATTTAATGGTATTAATAATATGTGTTTAAAAATCGCAGTAGATCCCGAAATGCATGTTATTTAGCGTTCGCCGTGACTGAATTAGAATTAGCGCCACTACGGCATTGAAATTCATTTTATATTTATCTGACTTAAGAATATACAGTTCTATTCATTATTGAGTTTAAATATATTTCTTTTTTGCGCTGTAGACATTAATAAATATAATTCAAATTGCTTTAAATCAGTTAAAACTTAATTCTGCCCCGATGTGTTAAAACCATAGACGGGCAATCACGCGTGACAATTTTGTAACTCTTCGTAATTGCGTTTCGCTCTGGCCATTATTAGTGTAGTGAGTTCATAAAACATATCTAATATTACTCATTATCCCACTCTTAGAGAAATAAGACCAAGAAGAAACTATCTTGACCACGCCTATAAATATTCTAATTTTATATATTTGTAATTAATTTAAGATTAGCATATGTATCGAGAGGGAGAGAGAGATAGAAAGTGTGAGAGAGCGAGAGAGAGAGAGCGCGCCATCTAAATATACCCTACAGTTGCCTTGGTGATGGAATATTTAGCTAAAAACAAAACCTCCAAAATGGTTTATATGCTAGTCGCTCGGGCGCTGCAGATACGATTCAAAGTTAACAAGCCCAGCTATGGGAAAAGCAGTTACAGGTTAATTTAACCTGCATAATCCCGGGTTGGCCCCAGTAGTATTTGTTTATTTTACAGTAGAGAGTTCTAAACAGTGGGTATACTTTGCCTAATAAATGCTATATAGTACTGCATCTACTTAACCTCTTTTTGCACACATTTGCATATATTATGTAGCCTGGTTTTCTACCAACGTAGTTAAGCGAAACAGAAGATTTTCGTCTGTTTCAAACCCATTTTCGCTCACGTTTCTGTTACGTAAGGTCATTTCATAAATCGAAAAATTTTCCAACTAAATATGAAAGTACATGGTTAATAAAAAAAAACAGCCAATATTCTGGAAACATTTTGATGCAAATAGCCCGTTATCAACGGACGTTTAAAAATGATCTTGAAAAAAAATAAATTTAATGTAGATTGATTTATGGTAGCCTCTTTATTTGCGAGATACATTCTTCTGAACACATTTTTTTTTAGAACGACCGAATGTGCTACATCAAGGGGCCCGCCTATCTGCGACTGTTTTCCACATTTGAGGCCGAGAAGCTCGGGAGAGATAAGGGCGACATTACCCCACACATCAATTGCACTGTCGTCGCTAAGCACAAGGCTCTGAAGTGGCGCGTAGTATTCTCGTCGTGCTGCATGTCCCTGTGGGATTTGAAGCGGCGACGACGTAATTTTATTTGTGAGAAGTCTCTAAAAGGTTTTATGCAGAACCGTTTAGTATTTTGTATGTGTCTCATGCGTACAGCTAGTGACTTTTCGAGAGAAAAAAATGAGAACACGGTAGACGTCAATATTATACCCAACAGCAGTTTTTCTATTGCCATTGGTTGCTGTCTGCTTGAGAAGGCGTTTTCATATTTGACCGAACCATTCAGAATTCGGCAACATCGCACGTGATTCGTGTGCTCACAGTTAACACGTGCCAACAAGTAATTCAGCCAATCAACATAGGTAAACGACCCTACAGTGTTTTGTAATATAACTTTTCTTGAAATCTTTTCGCGAAATTTCACTACCCCTACTCGTGCATATATTTTACGAAGAAGTGCTTTGAAAAAAGCCTTTGTTTAGCTACGTTGGAGTGCTCAGAATTGGTTTTTCAAATGCGCGTGACTTGTTTGAAGCACTCAGCATGCCTCACATGAAACAAGTGTTCTATTTGTAGATCATCACATCCGTCACCCCATGTATGACGTGTTTGACTATTTTCAAAATACCCCACGTATCACACGCGTTTTATACCCTTGTTAAGATGAAAGTATCTTATTTTCCGTTTAAATTGAAGTTATACCGTTATTTTATGTATAAATTATAATAATTCACTTATATTAAATGAGAATAAAAGCAGCGAGAAAAATGTGCGTTGGTAGCGCCTAGTGAGAAATAGTTCTAATTAAAAAACATCATTACAAATGAGTGCACACGAATTCGGTACGTTGTCCTCGGGTGCAATTTTTTAGACGTGGTTAAGCTTAGTTTTTACGAGGCGGAGGATTATCCTGGAATTAGAAATTTAGCAGGGCTTTAGCAAAGTGTAAAGTAACCGGGAATGGCTCATAGTAAAAAAAAAAAAAAAACCTATTTCATACACACTGAAACGCAATTCAAACGCCAGTTAGGTGGGCCCTTAAGTACTAAACAGATACAATTTTTCAAATTATTTCTCATGAATGCTCTTTATTGGCAGCGAGCCGATCAGTCCTACCGCTGAAAAAGATCAATAGACATGTGTGCAGAAAAACCACATCCAATTAAAAGTTAACTTTCTAAGTTAAATAACTGCTGTTATGTCCTTCACTAGTCGTGTAGTTTCGCTTCCAAGGTGAAGAGGTGACGAATTCGTGAAAAAACTAGCAATCAACGTTTGTGTACCATACGTATTTAAGTCAAATTATATCAAAGAGGTTTTTTTTTCTCAGATATTTACCAATAGTTTAACTAATGACATTCACAGAGAGCAACTGGAAATTTAAGTGATCAACAGGTTACGTCTTACACAAGGATCTAATACCAGGCAAAATATATAACCACAAAGCAATGCGCAAGGTTCAAATTGGCAAATACTTCCTCCATCAATAGGCGAAAAATCCCACCGTGTTATGTGTTGGTAAGAAAATTACCATAATTTGACCGTCTGCACAAGCTACTGAACGTTTCACACAGGTTCACTATAAAAAAGTATTATTTGGAAACTTTTGAATAATCGAGTGGTGTCTGCTTGCGAATGGAATTATTAAATGTAAGGAACGTGACAGGGACTCAAAACAATTGTCTACTTGTCGAATCTCCTCTAAAAGTGTGTTTTTTCGTGCGTGTTTCATGTTCTGTGTAAAGGACCTTCCAATACGCATTAACTTTTGTAGGTAATGAGGACATTTTATGGTTTCGGAACATGGTATCAATTGTCACGTGATAAAATTACCAAACCACACGGATAATAACATTCATTATGTTTTTTAGCGTATAAATTAGTCACTTGATTAATAATATATATTGGGTAAACTTTTTAAAAATTTATTTTAATACAAAGTGTTTTCTTCCTGCTAAAGTGTTTCTTGAAAGCCACGGAAATATCATGTCGTTATTTCGTTGATTTACAAAGCTTGGCACACGTTTGGTTATGTTTCAACTTCTGGCTAAATTGATTTCACTATTATGTTAACAGTTAAAATTGAAATATATATGATGTACACAACAAATATCTTAAAAAATGGCATTTTGATTGCATGACAATCGTTTTAAGCTGAAACTTAAAGTATCAGTTCTGCTCTACTTTGAAATAAGTACAAAAATTATATGCTAAAAATTCAGGTTATAATTCCCTGAATTTAAACGCCTTTAAGAATCAACAATCAGGTGCAAAATATTCAGAGTAGAACTACTATAACAAACAACTGCATTTCCTACTAAGCCATTTAATGCGTTGTTCACGGGTATAAAGGCCCTTAGAGTTTCATTTCCGACAAGAAGACATAGGGGCGATGAGGCACGTGATGCGGCTGTGCAGAGTGACCCTTAAGGGAGGACCATTCCCCCCTTCACCGTACTGAATTATTGGTTTCCTTATATTATTTATGATTTTAAAAATATCATTCCAAAATTAACCGTATACCCGACTAGCTATTAACCTTACACTTGTACAGACAAGAAACTGAATGAAATTCGAACTCGTGTTTACGTCACAATATTGGTTTTGGCAAATTTAGGCACAATCAATCTTGAGCCGTAATTGTGAGTTCGTAGTTCAGCTGCTATGCCTGTACTCCTGTGTAAGAACAATAGAGAGGTGCTTTCGAAATTTTCTTTTGAAAAAGAAAGGATAAACAACCTAGAAAATCCGAGAATCTATTATTGGAGGGGAAGGTCCACCTTAAGGACCCCGCCTACCTGCAGGGTTTTTCTCTTGTTATGCCGAGAAGCGCAGGAGGTATAAGGTTGACACTGGCACGTGCTAAAATAACCCCATCGCCGCTACGTGCAGGGCCCTGAACTGGCGTCCAGTGTTCTCGTTGAGTTGAGAAATTTTGGTGGCTCTCAACAACGAGGACTCGAGAGCCGATGAGAGTAAAACGAGGTGAGAATGGAGCAGCACCGGAATGCAAGGGCGGGGGGAAACGGGAGATCACCGAGAAAACCCACCGGCCAGCGGCATCGTCCGGCACGATTCCCAACCGCGAAGATCCGTAAGTGACCAGGACGGGGATTGAATCCGGTTCGCCTTGGTGAGAGGCGAACAGTCTAACCCGCTAAGCCACCGTGGGCCCTTGCAGTGTTCTCGTAGTGCTGCTTGTACCTATCGGACTTTCAGAGTAGACGGTAGAGAAGTTAAATACAGGCTCCTACCGTTGTTTGGCTCGTGTCCTGGTGGTATGTTTAAAGATGCGGCAGTCTGAAAAATCCGTTTTTTACTGTATTGGAGAACTCAAAAGTACTGTATTAATGGTAACGTTAAAGTGCCGTTCCTTCCTCGGCTAAGGTATGGTGAATTTTCGTAGGTAATCAAAATGAGGAGAATGCTCGATAGTTTCGTTAAATAAACCAGGATGCCCAACCCTATGCAACGCAGTTCAAGTGCGGGGCAGGCAGATTCCGCACTCTAACAAATCATTCGCAAGTTTCCTATCTAATTAAATACGTAGAGTAAAACAGAGCGAACGGTAAAGTCATTTACCATGCATTCGTGCTGGCGTTCCTACGTTTGCTCCGTAAACAGTCAAATACATAGGAAACTTCCCGACTTTGTATAGTGCGACGCTAAGCATTCCATATCTGTAGCCAGACGTGCAGTATTATTTCCATACTGTCATGAATACAACAGCTGAATAATTGAAGATGAATTGGCAGAGTACTACTGTGAGCGATGGGGTTTATTAACATGACGAACACGCAATCACATATTAAATTAATATTAAATGCTCGGGAGAGCTCATATTGAATTCATAATTAGAGCTGGAAATTTTTCGCAAAAATAAAATGTGTAAACGGTAGACTTGAAAGCCCCAGACAAGAGTTTGTCTATTGCCAGTAGTTGCTGTCTGCTTAAGATGGCGTTTTCATATTTGACCGGGCCACTCAGAATTCGGCAACATAGTCACGGTTGCTAAGTGATTCGTGTGCAGAAAGATATCGCGTTTCAAAAAGTAATTCAACCAATCAAGATAGGTAAACCACCCTACAGTGTTTTGAAATATAACTTGCCTTAACATTTCACTACCCCTATTCATCATACAATCAACCTGTTATGAATGCTTGTTTGACGCCACTACTATGACTAAATAACTGGAATGTCACCACCATAATCGTGATTCCAGAGACTGTTTCTGGAAGGCGGTTATCGACTGCCGGACATCCCCATCTCTGTGTCCTTCCCTAGGCGATGGCCTGATGAGGAAATACGACGCACCCAAGCGTGACGCGGGCCTATATCGGCGTGTTGTTTGGCATGTACTCGTCCCCGATTGCTGGCTGGTGGAGGGGGTTTCCACGCCTGGCTTTTTCGCAATGACTTGTCGCAATTCCGCTCGCGTCCTGGTTTAATGTTTAACCCTTTAGGACGGCACAGACATACTGTCACAAAATATAAGGTTGAAGTGAGCTGCCTGTATTCTCCACTACAGCAATATCACTTGTGTTGGTCACTTATCATCGTCCTGTCTACACCGTACACGCTTACTTTACTCTCCAACGTTTATTATTGGCTGACCGTCAGCCAATGAAGTCGCGCGTTGATCGTGTGCCAATTAATGTGTAATGACAGAGGTAACAAGTTTTCCAATACACCGCATTCATTCGAGAAATTATCGAAAATATCATTTTTACTCTTACAAACTTAAATATTCACAAGTTATAATATTTCACTTAGATTCTAAGAGAGTCAAGAGAGACACTAAAAATATAAAATTGTTAGTTTTGTCATCAAGAGCAAAACAATTTCCTTAAAAATGTAATTCCGTTTATTTACGTGCATACTCCGCAAAGGGTTAAAGGTGTGATCAGGCAGGCCGTGTGCCTAAGGCCTGATCACATCATAACAATACGGCATATGGGTTAAAAAATTTCGAATTGAGTTGAGGAGGTTTACTGGCCAGTAGTTTACTGTTCCGGTACTACTGGCAACCGCTGATGATCACTGGCACACGTTTCCGCGCGCCGTTGGGCGGCACCCTGCGCGAGGCTATATTGATACATTTTGTCCATTCACGGCTACTTCCAACTATTCTGAAGCCTGCGTAAGTTCTACTTTCAGGATATTCCTCCGCCACATGCAGACAAAGCTTAATTAAGTCTTTAATACCACACCAAATGGACAACACACCGAATCCGTGCGCACTCATTGTAATCATATTTTGCCTAAAGGCTGTTCACGACAAAGTGAGCACTTCTGAAATCAACCGTAGAAAAATGTCACTGCCCTTACATGCATATGTTTTAACGGGTGCACCAAGTGACATGCGCCCATTAACGTTGGTAACGATGGACCGGAAGTAGTTCCATGTCATAACGTCGAGTAAAATGTGTTAGGTAACCATTTCTGATAACGTAAATTATTTCTTTCGCCAACTGTTTTTTTAATGCATGGAAGTGTAAAAAAGAACATTTGTAAAATATTCACTTTTATAATAATTTTACAGTTTCACTTGACCGATGCACGAATAAAGTTATTAGGCCCATGGCAGAGTTAATTTTACATAAGGCGGAAGAACACGCAACGTTCATACAATTAGATCTTAAGAGGGCTTCCAAATGTGCTCATTTTAACCTGAACAGCTTATAAAAAATATGTCTTACGCTGCACTACCAACACATCTTTTTTCTCTCTTGTTTTTATTCACATTAATAATGACTGAAGTATTACAGTTTATCGATATAATATAGGTAAAAGTTAAATTTAACATAAAATACGGCGTTCGTCTGTGAACACAGAAATAAAATGCTTGCGATAGACGACTTTATTTAGAAAACAACCAAACACGTCATACATTGAGTGATTTTTCAAACATTCGTTTCAAAAAGTGTGAAGAAACAGCTAATAGACTATTACTGAAAGCACTGAGTTCACTGATGTTACAGAGGTTATACAAAGTCAGTGAAACACGTTTTGGCGGCGGACGGTTAAATTTCTCGTAGGTTCTCAGATATATTTTTAATATGCATATGGCAGGATTGTTAAATACAAAATAGACCGTACCAAAATCCCGAACAAAATGAGTACAAAAATAAACTCAAAATAGGGTTACATGTTGTTAGAAAAATTGCCTTTATTCAGTGAAGTGAAACGATTATGTTTAAATGTTTGTGTATGCGCAAGTATTCTTTTAACTCGAGAGGAACAGAAATTTTTAAAAATTGGTGATTAAATTTTACTTAGTTAAATTTTGATGAATTCCACCGCCAATCGTTCTGAAACTATGAAGTTACTGACAAATAAATTATTTATTGGTTACTGCTGGCTGTTCCCTTATTGCTGACAAACAACGACGAATAGGGACCTGAGGAATTAGCGCTATTATTTGGCATCAGCATGAACATCACAGTACTCTATAAACCGAGCTGGCGTAGTTTCTCCATTGGTTGTAGTCTAAGCGTGCGAAGTCACTCACTTTCTGACTGAACTGCCCGTTTTTATAGGCGCCGAGCTACCTGGGGCGTGTCAAGAAAAGTGTGGCACAGTGACGAACATTTAGTAAAGGTGCGGGTGTGTTAAGTTTTAATGTGTCCCGTAATAATAATGCGAATTTTGCAGGTCTCTACTAGTAGGCGTATACTACTGATCCTAGAGCAGCCCACTAATATAACTAAAAATCAAGCAAATTAAAGCCAAAATCGAGTAAATTTCTTGTTTTCAAGCAAAAGTCATTGTTCACTCCAATTCCATTTTCAAAATCAAGCCAAAACCAATTAAATTTTTACACTCGTCAATGATTCGCGAGCAGAGTTTTTTCGATTCAAATCTGCAAGCTAAAGAATCATATTTTGATAAAATTTCAGCATGGTTTTTCTCTTCCTATTAATAAATTTCTCTCTTTATAAATCAAAATGGAATCCCTCGTCGGCCAGTCATATTAATCCACTAAACTACAAGATCTCTAACAAAATTAATGGTTTGCAGATACAGATTTTCAAATTCATGAATTTTGGTAAAATTATTAATTATATTCTAGATGTTAAGTTCAAAATTTCATTACTAGATCGACATGGAAGAATATTTGGGAAAAGTAGTTTGAAATTCATAAATGAGAAACAAGTTTATATAGCATAGAAAGGGTTTAAAAGAAATCAAAATGGAGATTTAATTTATGATGTAGAGTTCTCTTAAGAATTATCTTGATTTTTGTCATCAAATTTTCTTGTTACTTTTTGTGATACTTTCTGTTTAGCTGGTTGATTTGGCTTGCAGATTTAGCTTGCTCATTTGGCTTTAATTTTCTTGATTTGTAGTTGAATTAGTGCTCTGCGTCAGCTCTCTTAATTACTAATCTACCGATCCTAGCTTGAATCTAACTTAAATTTGCTTGGGAAAAAACCCTGCTCGCGAATTTTGAAAACATAAAATTTGCTTGATTTAGCTTGCAGATTTGGGTTAAATTTGTTTAAGTTTGATTTTTTTTTCTTTTAGAATCAATTTGAAGATATAAACGATGCTTCCCGAAAACTAAAAAGTTGCTTGGAAATTAGAAATTTACTCGATTTTTAGTCGAACTATTGCACTGGGCTAGGATCGGTATTATACATCTACTTCTACTGATGAACCATTAGTAGAAATAATGGAAAATCACGAACATTTTTTGAACCAAAATATGTTCTATAACACTCTATCTAGTTTATTCTTTCATGATTGGATGAACATGGTTTTGACTCGACTAGTTGTTCGCAGACCAATCACGAACGTTCTGCCTTACAGCATCTGAATCATCATTGGCGCCGTGAACTGAAGCAGTAGCTCCATACATGCATGACTGTCAATAAGGAACGAAAATTGTCGGACATGTGCACAGTACGTTGAATCCTAACAAATAGTAAAATTTTTCCGCGATAAACCATCATCTCTAAAGGCTGTCCACGATAAAGTGAGCACTTTAGAAATGAACCTTAGAAAAAGGCCACTGCCTGTGCATGCATTTATTTTAATGAGCTCACTGAAGGACATTCACCCAGTAAAGTTGGTAACGATGGACGGAAAGTAGTTCCATATTTTAACGTCGAATAAAATGCGTTAGGTAACCATTTGTGATAACTTAAATTATTTCTTTCACATTCCGTTTTTCTTATGCATCGAAGTGTAAAATTTAGCAGATTTGTAAAGTATTCACTTTCTTAATAATTTCCCAGTTTAATTTGACCGACGCATGAATATAGTGATGAGGCCCATGACGATGTTAATTTTACATAAGGCAGGCTTTCAAAAGTGCTTAATTTACGGTGAGCAGCCTATAACCATAAGTGATTTCAGTGCTCATAAACAGTAACGGAAGGCCGCCCAGGCCTCTGTCACGCAGAACAGCTTCGCTTTAACTAACCACGTGACACGCTTACACACACACACTCTCTCTTTCTCACACACACACACACATCACAAAGCAGTCACCAAAAGTTTACCCCGGCGGCGTGTTGGCGCGCCGACACCTGCCCGGATGCGCGCGCTGGGAAGTTTCGACTTGCCGGAGGGTGCGTTAAGGGTGGTTTGGGGTAGGACTCTAGGGGTAGCAGGAACTGTAGATAGGGGAAGAACGAGCCGTCTTCCGGACTTCCGAGCGTCGCCTCTCGTGATCGGGGCGCTATCCTCTCCCCCCCGCCGCTCAATCTTTCCATGACTCCTCCCTGTCCCCTATTCACCGTTCGCGTGACGCCCAGAGCGAACCGTACGGCGAACTAGCGAAACCAGGGCATCCCTGCTCCCTCGACAACCCCTCGTGCGGGAGAAAACACGGTGAGTTTCGCCGGCTAAGTTTGCATCCAGGTCCCCGAGCAGCGGTACAATCTGCTATCGATATTTATATTTTATCCGCGGCCCCGCGACAGGTAGCCGTGTGGAGCCACAACTTTGCTCCTTGAAAGGAAAGCCAGTTCGGGCCGGGCATCTCCTCCTGGGCTGTCCCAATACACAGGTCAAATTTCGTGCGAGTTATCGCGTTCAAATATATATTAGGCTGAAATGTAGATTAAAATGGATTTCTCTTCCACCAAAACTACTGACCATTTTCGAAATCAGAAGAAATGAATTTTCACTGGATGTATATTTTACTTTAAGGATCGTGTGTTACACTTACTTACACACACATATACACACACATAAGTGAAAATAACTGCCCTTGCAGCTAAATACACGATTTAGGATATATTACATTAAAAACTACTGATTAGTCCACGTGATTGCTCTCCAAATATCAACGTTTTTATAATATTTTCTGTTTTTTTTTTTTTTTTTCAGGAACTTTGATTTCAATACGTTTACCCTATAAATCAAAAGAGTGATTCCATTTTTTTTATATATAGTGACAGCTGATATTTTATGCGTAATTTCCAAAATTAACACTACTTTCGCAATAAATAATTAGTAATATCCGGTTTTTTTCTCAATAGGGTGGAATTAAATGCTGGTGCCCAAATAAATATTCAATATTTTATTCCGACGTTATGGTATATCTCCTTTGGTTAGATTAAAGCTTAGCTCTTCAGTAAAATTCTCAAATTGTTGCCAGACGTAACCAGTGATTTGACAGCCATTTGTTGAAAGTATAACGTGCTAATTTTATTTCAGATAAACAAATGCGCGTATCATAATTAACTTTCTGCGCCCTAATCATTGTTTGGCTTATTAAAATACGACGTTAAAATTCACGTTCTAAATTATAATTCTGTTTAGATAAACTTCAAAAATTCCAACATGCAACTGGGCAGTTTTTACTTCAAGAAGTCTGCGCTCCTACTCGTATATTACGAAAGTAAAAATACACCGCAAATACGGGAGTATCGATGTAAGCAGCCGTCCGAATCGCTACAGTCCATGCTGATTCTTTAAGTCCGTAAGAATTTTCAAGTTTCGTCCTGCTCAGTACAGTTACCAACGATGAAGGCTTTTCACGGTAAAACGAGCTCTTATGGGAGCCCTGTGTATTCTTCCGCCTTATGTAAAATTAACATTGACATGGGTCTCGTCACTTTATCCATACTTCGGTTAAGTAAAACTGCGAAATTATTAGGAATATAAATATTTTACAAATGTGCTAATTTTTACACTTCAATGCATTAAAAAAAAGGGGGGGGGAAAGAAACTAATTAAATCTTCACAAATGGTCACCTAACATTTTTTTATCCTACGTTAAGGTACGGAACTGTTTTCCATCCACCAGTGCCAACTTTATTGGACGAATGTAATTCGGTGCGCCCGTGAAAATACATGCAGGCAGGGGCACTGACTTTTGTCTAGGGTCCATTTCAAAAGTGCTCATTTCATCGCGAGCAACCTTTACGCGGCGGCTATTGCGTGCAGAATTCCCCCCACTCGGCCAGGCAGTAGAAGGTAGTAGTTTGTCTGCCGTCACTAACGCGAGGGAGCCCGCTGCACTAACCACGTCCGTGGCAGCGAGAGAGTCTGCCCGTGTTCCGCGTACTGGAAAGTTCAGACACGCGATCAAATTTCGCCCGGAGTTAGCGGCCCGGTTGACAACTTACCAACTTCACGTAGTTGCAGTCTTTAAGGGGTCAGTACTCGCAGTAGACTGTTCGAAGCTAAATGCAAAAATAATTCGAACATGAGCCGGCGACACTGCGGCCGTTTGAGTGGCATCTACAATGAAACCAGAGATAATTGCGTGCTTTATTTTAATGATAGGAACCACCCCGTATTTTACTGCAGTTTGCATAAACTCACGTGCGCAGTATGCTGGAAGTACTGCAAAACCTGTTTTGAAAGACGAGGAGATAGACACACAGAGAGGAAAAAATAGAGAATTCTTTATTCTTGTTCAATGTTTAGTTACTAGTAGCCCGCCATCGCTTCGCTCAGGTTTTATGGAGTTATTGAAATACATGCCTATTATGCGACTACCCGTGACTACCTGCGACTATTTGCGAATTTTTTTAATATAAAAATACACAATTTCTTATAAAATTTTTTCAATTTATCTTTTAATGGTTTTGGTAGAGCACGCTCAGGAAGCAGCCAAGTAGCTCACTATGTTCCGACTTGGCGAAAAAATTTTGAAATTTCTCAAGGAATTATTTTTAAAGTAAATATAGCCTATGTTCATCTATAAGAATGTACCTTTCTAACAGTGAAATAATTGTAAGAATCGGCCTTGTAGTTTCCGAGATTAGCCGTTACACACACACACACACACACACACACATTATATATATATATATATATATATATATATATATATATATATATACAAACTCTCATTACCTCTTTATAATATTGGTATGGATGAAAAACAAAATCGTTAACGGCAGCAAAATACAAAACTGTAACAATAATAACTAAAATATTCCTTTGGCGATTATTCCTTCATTCCTAATTTTAAGGACCTGCTGTATATTTGCCTTGCAATTTACCGCATTGATACCAGCCAAAACAACAAAAAAAATTCCGTGTGTTATAAGCTATACGCTAATGAGTGTTTTATGTACGTGCTGACATAAATTACAACGAGCAATCCCGTGGTGTAAATTCCGTCGCAGCCAAACAGTTTAAATTCGGAATCAATATAAGTTTAATAGAAAATGTGGAAAACGCTTTATGTAGGTTGCACAGTGTATTGTCTCCCTTGCTTTTTAATTATAACACGGGAGGCGTATGTGGATTGTTCGTCTTCCTAACACAATGAAGAGGACGTTTTATGCACAGACTAAATACTAGGTAAACAGATTCTTCGTCTTCTGGGTATGTGCGCAACATTGACTATCCCAATACCAACACAACTGTCAAAGTCACATGGCCAACAGTGATGAACGTGTTTGTTTGTATATTACATTCGCGTTTTATCCACACTTTTTGAATCATACCTTTGAAAAATCACCCCATCTATGACATGCTTGGTTATTTCCTAAATATACCACGTTTCACAAGCATTTTACATGTCTTTTAACATATGATTATTTTATTTTTGGTTGTATTAAAATTTCTGATATTTATGTAAAAAAAAATTTATTTTATTTACAAACAATACGAATAAAAGCGACGAGAAAATAGTCATGTTGGTAGCGGATGTTAATAAATAGTTCTTACGCAAAATATTATATTAACTGAGTACACACGAATGCGGTGCGCTGTCCCTTTGGTGCGACTTTCTGGACTTGGGTAAACTTAGTGTGAGGCGGGGGACCAGCTTAAGGTAGAACTTTACCAGGGCTTCAGAAAAATTGGAACTAACCGTGAAAGGTTCTATGCCTTTATTTTCAAAATACATACATTTTATATGATAAAACACTTCTACCAATTTGAATGTAATAAAAATCAGTAGAAATCGGTTAGTGTCAGTGTAGAAACATCTCAAAGTACTAGTATACTAAACAGCGCTCTAAACTCAAATCGTACCTAAGTCGCTTAAAGATATTCGCGTCGGTAGAAAGGCAGTTCAACCTTGGGACACGGAGAATTACTGCGCAGCCAGCGAGATCACTCTACCACATACTCACTATACGGTTTTGTGAGTGCTTGTCTATTGTACTATGCAATCCCTGCCGATGGTATTCTCTGGAATGACTGTGCGAGTGAGTGAAGAGATTTGGGCGGCTTCTTAAAATCGAGGTTGAAGTGAGCCGAGTATGGAACAGCGTCGGAATTAAATGGGCCTGGGGTGGGGGGGGGGGGGTATCCACCGACCAGCGGCATCGTCCGGCACGATTTACACTAGCGAAAATCCGGGAGTGAACCGGCCGGGGAAGGAACTCGGTTCGCCGTGGCGGGAGACGAGCAGTATAACCGCTCAACCTCCGCGTTCGCCTGAAATGACCGACACAGTGTTACAAACACTAAATTGATTTCTCCATTAGCAAGTCCACTCATGACTCATAAGCATCGTAGATATTCATCTGCGGCCGTGGTAGTGTCTACTGCACAAGCGCGCCTAGAAATTAGCCACTTTCCACAAACTTTTCTACTTCATTTTAAACTGCAAAAACACATCGTGCATTCAACTAATAATAGTAGCATCATACAGTTCCGACAACCACCACACGACAGCCGCGTCGGAACAGCCAATCAAATACACCGACGTAAGTCCGGCAAATTCTCTCGCACGACCAGCAATTATGCATTAGAAATGATAAGAGACCTGCGAAATTCGCGGTATTATGTAAAGGCAGTATGAACTCCAAGTTACTGTACGTTTGATCAACTTTAGCCATTGGCCAAAACACTGTTTGGCACGCCTCCGAGAACTCTGGAGCCAGTAATATAAATTCAGCTATGGAGTGCCCAAATTCTATTCTGAGGAGGTCATGCAGATACGTGTCGCCGATTACAGTACAGCAGCAAATGAAACCACGAACTGTCGTCACTTATTTATAAGGCAATGTAGTCTATCATGTCACCGAAAGATAACGCGAATTTCGCAAGTCTCTAGAAATGATTCCTATTTCCGTCGTTTCGTGCTGCACTACAGATTTTACAACTTTGCAAAACGAAATTGTATTACAAGGTTTCCCTAAAGTGACAAATAAGCAGTTTAGAAGAAAAAAAAAAGGGCAATTTAAAGGGTTCGACTCTTAATAACAATCTTACCTTTGCATGTCGTAAATAAGAAAAAATGCAATCTGTAATTTACGATCAGATATTCCAAATTTACCGTATGCCCACCGCCTTTGATACTAGTTTTGTTAATGAGCACCTTCTAAATGGTTCTGAAAATTTCCGCTCTTCGTGTTACATGTGTGAAACTGTCGAGCTATTCATTCACTCAACAACATTGATAACATAATCGCCGTGTCATGGTTGTGGTTTAGTCGTGCCGTACCGTGTTTGTCGGGGCTGTGTGTCTGACATAAACTGTGAAAATACGCATTCGCCACGGGTCCACTGTCCTAGGTTAGTTTGAAGGGTTCTGTTAAGTTGGCAAACTATATGTTCAAACATGCCGGGGTGAAAACGCTCATGCAGAGTAGTCATGGCCGCCCACGAGCGAGCGCATGCGCAGGACAACGACATCGTCGATGCACATACGCTCGTCGCGGCGCAGTTTTACGTCGGCTTCCTTGTCGCGGCGACTTCCTATGTCGCAGTAGCTGAACGCTTACATTCCGAGCACGAGATTGTGGGTTCGCATGTTGGGGGAAGGCACCGATGTGTATATGCTGTTGTTGGTTTGAAACTTCGAGTTCTGCCGACGTGATGTTACGTCGCCTGAACTCAGATATAGCTAGTTCCACAACACAGCGAGGCGTCGCGATGCATTGCGTGCCGACGCAGTTTGAAGCGACGAGCTGCGCTTACGGCGACCAGCGCCACCAGAGATGGTGTTGCCATCTATTTCAAGGGGAAAAAAAATTTCAGATCTCGCGAATGTGACAAAGGACAAGTAAAAAAAAAAAAAAAAAAATTGACACTATCTCAGTCACAATCATATATTCTTAAACGTGTAGAAGATAAGCAATGCTGCAAGAAAACGAAGTAACTTTAAAACTACGTGGCATACAGCGAATATGAATAATAGACGTATAAGACGAAGGGGAATCATTACGATGTTATTAATAGACGATTTAAAACGTGGGTGCAAACGGTCTTGTCATCTTAAAAAATGTCACCGAATATTTTTTTTTAAAGCTGGGTTCACAACCATCCATCGCACCAGTCAGTCGCCCTTCCGTCCGTCAATAATCAGTCTGTTTTTTCGTCCGCCAGTTAAAAGTGACTCACAACCACCCGTGGTCCGTCGATCCTCCTGTCCGGCAAATTTCCAGTGTGACAACTTAACATCGCGATGTTTCTTTCGTAGAAGGTCAATACATTTTCAAGGGAGAAACATTTTGGGGAAATAATTTTTTTTACATTATAACAATTTATATTGAATTATTGTTTAGGTTAAGAACTACTGAATTTACCACCAAGATAAATTAACACATATCCACCGCCTTGCATTTTATTACAAAGTGGCATTCCCGTCTACGGAATGTCGTCAGAAGGCAGTGGCCCATCAGTCGGTCCGTCGAAAGTTAAAGATTGAGATATATTTGATAGATTGACAAATGTAAAAAAAAAAATGTTGCCCTGCGATTGGTCGAAGATCACGTGACCGCCTGACGGACGGATGACTGACGGATGGTCGTGAGTTCACCTTTATTCTGCAAGTGCTGAACACTTGTGTCTCTTCTTCTCCGTCGTCAGCTATCGCCGACAATCGCAAAACCAGAATTACGCGTGACACACTCGTCGACGCACTTCGACGGACTGCTGCTTCAATATGATTGGCTACAGCTCGTCACATCGCACAGCATCTCGACGGATCGCTTTGTTGTGGAACCAGCTTAAGCCGTTTGGAGATTCCCGTAGCATTACGATGACATCCACATTCTTTAAATACAGAGGCGAATAAATATTACACCTGCTCCGCCCACAGTTTCCGTTTGGTTCTCAGCAACGTAATATTACGTCAGCAACACTTGAAGCGTAAAACACAAACTAACAGGGTCGATCGTTTCCTATTCTACGTGAGAAAGAACATTTCATTGGGGCACTGTTGATTCGACACATTTTTACAGAACTGGCCACTAATGAACGTTGTACACTATACGCATGTCCAGTGTCGTGTGAACGGCAAAGACATTTGTAAATGGTAACAAAGACCGGGATATACAGTCGTGAATACAGGCGACTAACGTACAGGTTGTCTTAATCGCCAGTAAACCTATACCGCACTCAAAGTGTTAGCGGTTGGGTATCCACCCCTCCAATTAAGTTACCATCATAAATTCAACTGAGTGTACGTGGTTAAAAGGTATCGTGCTCGACTACAATTCGAGTGGTCATGGACACAGAATAAGCAAGCATATAGAGGCGAAATGGCTCGCTGATTTCTTTGACATGTCACCGAGGAATTTTTTTTAAAAATCAAACAAAGTTTGTTTGGAGCAAAGAAATTAATTTTTTTTTTTAGGTGGAATGAAATGTTTTATTGTTGATGCAAAATTATTTTGTTATTGTTATTTGGTTGCCCCCAAACGAAGATTTGGTTGGTGCAAATAAAAACTGGCGTGGCTCTAAGTACGTACATTGAACTGTTCCGGTTTATGTAGAAAATGTTGGAGGCTCTAGCGAGATTCGAACCTAGGTCTTCTTCGCCCGAGCACTATATCTTAGTAACCGCAGCTAAAAAGTACTCAGAAGAATGGAATGTTTTAAGTATATGCATTTCAAATACCGAACAACGTGCGCAAATAAATATTTCAAGTTTTACAGCTTTATATCTTAATTTCCTGTTTAACTTAATTTATTATAATGTTTATTCCTTTATTAGGTATCAACAGAGGCCCTAAAAACTTTGTTACTAACCTAATTGTCACAAAAACGCAAACAAACCCTCGACCTGTATTTTTGAACGAAGACCATTAAATGAGTGGCCAAGCAAATAAATACAGTCCATTCAATATAAATATTTGGTTGACAGTTTAACTTCTTTTCGCCCAACACAGCCGTTTTGTTTGTTCAAACATGTACTTTGTTAGATGAACAAAATTAATTTGGTTGCTTTTGAAGGCTTCTCTACTCAACAAGTACGGGCCGCGGTGGCTGAGCGGTTAGAATGCTCGCCTCCCACCAGGGTGAAACGGGCACAAACCTCCGGCTGGGTCACTTCCGGATTTTCACATGTCTGAATCGTGCCGGATAATGCCCCTGGTCACCGGGTTTTCTCGGGGATCTCCCGTTTTTCGCGCCCTTTAATTCCGGCACTTCTCCATTCTCAACACAATCACCCTCATCGGCTCTCAAGACCTCGTGTTAAGAGCCGCTCAAATATTTTCACTGGAGACCTGCAAAATTCGCATTATTATTTGGGGTCACGTTGAACTTTGTTTAAACGCGCGTAACTTTGCAATACGTTTGTCATTGGACCACATTTTATCTGACACGCCCTGGGTAATTCTGCGCCAATAAATGAACACTTCCCAATTGTATGCCCCAATCACGTGCAGTTCAGTTAGAAAGATAGCAGGCAATGCGAAAACGACGCAGGCTTCGGTCTAAAATGTACTGCGAAGTTCAGCCTGATTGCAAATAGTAACGCGAATTTTGCATGTCTCTACTCTTGACTGGACTCAACAAAAATATTTTGTAGCGGCAACTAAATTATCTTTGGCCCTATGGAAACAAATATTTTGTTGGCTGTTCTCTCAGTGTGCGCACCCAATCGCTGATTGGTAGCGCGTGGCTCTGGGAACGGGCCTTGTGTCCTATAGGCTACCGCGTGATGCAAGATTTTCCCTATTGGCCAGGCTACCAGCTGGCAAGTAGGCAACAGGCGTTGATTAGTGAACGGCACGAATACAGGACGCCATCTTCCTGGCGTTAGCGGCTGGAATTCGCGGAGTAAGAGATCACATCGCCTTTATATTCTTAAGGTTCCCGTCTGCCTGCCGATTGAACCGCGACGCAAAGTGTTTGAAATACACGTTTTCCCACGGAACTGTCCAATATACTGACCTACGGAAAAGAAACAGACACTTCAGACGAGGGATGTTAGTGCTTTCAAAACGTCACGTATATCGGAAACGCCTTTTCATAGCACTCCACCATAGTTGAAAAGGTCTTATTCAAAGTGCTGTATCTCACAATACATGCGTCAGATACATACAAGACTACTCAAGAACCTTGCATTGTGAAGAGATTTGAGCGGCTCTTAACACCTATTCTTGAGAGCCGATGAGGGTGATTAAAATGAATATGGAGCAGCACCGGAATGAAGGGATGGGGGAAACGGGAGATCCCCGAGAAAACCCACCGACCAACGGCATCGTCCGGCACGATTCCCACTATCGAAAATCCAGTGACCCGGTCGGAAGGCTGTTCACAGTAAAGTGAGCACTTTTGAAAGCCCTCTCATTTGAAATAATAGTCCATAAATATATTTTATTTTAGCTTTAAAAGTTAATTTCCGAGTGAGGTGAAATATAAACACTGTGTTTATCCCTTACAACGCATTATGTATCTTAAAAAATGGTTAAAAGGAATAAATATAGCGGAAAGGAAAATGTAACTAGGACCTTAAAAGTGCTCACTTTACCGTGAACAGCCTATACATACAGACTTACCACCAATACAATCATAGGGCACCACAGCACGACGATAACACTGCGCACCAGTTCAGAGCCTTGCGAGTAATGGCGATGACGTATTTGATTCGCGTGTGAGTGTCGCCCTTACTGCTCCCGCGCTTCTCGGCCTCAAATGCAGAAAAAAAAACTCCTTCGGTAAGAACCTTAAGTGCTTCGAGCAAGGGGTTTGAACCCAACCTAGTGGTATTTCGTCACCATTCCAGAAATGTTATATTAATGCAGTTCTCAAGTTCTAAGATGATTACCATAAAAAACTCCTTCGGTAAGAACCTTAAGTGCTTCGAGCAAGGGGTTTGAACCCAACCTAGTGGTATTTCGTCACCATTCCAGAAATGTTATATTAATGCAGTTCTCAAGTTCTAAGATGATTACCATAAAAAATGATCTTCCTTGTAATTTTCCTAACGTTGTTTCATAATACGTTGAACAATCATAACTGGAGGTAATGTTTTACCTTGTCAAAAACGAACTCCTTTTTATGTTTCCAATGTAGTTTACACAAATCATAATTATTTTTCTTTATTGGTTGTCGTGTGTAATTAACTGCTTTCGCAATCCATTGGACGAAATAAAACTCTGATACGGTGACACTGAAGTTTCACGTTAATCCAAGTAAAAAATACATTATCAGATCTTAAAACGATTAAGAAGCGGCATCATTTTTCTGAAGACATGTGAGGACATAAAACTGTTAGTTTTCAGAATGCCTAATTTTAACAGTAAATAAAATTGAATGCCTGTTCGTTACAGTCCGCATAAAGATTTCTGACACGTCGCGACTTGACATCCACAATTTTTTTTTAAATACAATCTTCGGTCAGTACTCTTTAATCGGATGCTTTATTTGAAGAAAAAAAAAGTGCGGAACCAAATAACGACTCTTGTCTAGTTCGTAAAGTTTTAATCCGCCGTAACAATACGATCGATTTCCGTGACGGGCTTCTGACGACTAACTTCTCCCTCTGGCCCGTCGCGTATCATCTTCTTCCACCAAGGAAGACAACATGGCGGGAGACTGGACACTCGAGATAAGTCGCTCGTTTTTCGTTCGCGCGAGAAACCCGTTATTGATGGTTCTCGAAAAATTAGATCATCTGATTGGGTGCTACATGTAGGTACTTGGAGATGGTCGCAGAATAAACCAGGGAACTTTTCTTGCGCCCACAACGATTATTATTGTGATAAAACCTTTAAAATTGTGGCTAGAAGTGCACGTGTTCCAAGTATCACATCGAGTGAAACAAAAACTAATAATTATGTCCATCTAATTCGTAGACTTTTCGAGGCCATTTTTTGAGGTTTTTATTGCGACTTAGCATATTTGTAGTAGAAGAAAATCCTGAGTTATTTTTGGACAGTTGCAGTTTTATTATTTAATAATAATGCTCACGTAAGCCCATTGCCTACCGGCTGGCAGATACGAAATTTAAATTGGCAATTTTATGTTAAGGAAATTTCGCCTCGGTGAGTTAATTTCAAAGATAGGCGTATCATACAAAATGCATTCTTCGCGAGATTTTCAAGAGAAGTTCCCCACAGAGGAGATGTTTCCATAACATGTAAAGCCTGTTTGCAAGAAATTCTTAACATTCATGTTTTACAAAAAAAAAGTAACTGCATACCTATATTGAAAATATACGCTCATAGGGATCTTCTTCTAAAAAAACTCGTGAATAATACCTACGTTTGGTTTGAAACGCCTAGCTATAAAATTAATGCATTGAGTTGAAATTTTCTTACCGTGGTATTTGCTGTTAAAATTTCGCAGCTGCCAGCCCTTAGGTAGTGCCATTAAGGGCCGTCCAAACCTTTGCATTTTATCCAGTTGCCGAGCGCTTATTTCGCCGGCCTGTCACCCTGCCATTCCGCACTTCATTGTCAACGGGGTGGTTCCCATAAGTAGGGATTTGGTAAACGTGGTGGAAGTTACAGCTTGCTGCTAAGTTTTCCTCCGGGTACTCCCACCGCACGAACAGCTGGCACCCGTATCTACCAGCGTCCTTTTAAGTATAGACCGTTCACGGTAAAGTGAGCAGCTTTAAGGCCCTACTGAATTTTTCCTTTAGTCTAATTTCCATCTTCCTGCTGCTTATTAATATAAACATTGCAATGTGACCAATAAACACAGAGTGTGTGTGTGTGTGTGTATATATATATATATAATCACCCTCAAAATGCAATGCCTCAGGCTGCAATAAGATATATGTAATAGTGGTTGATGCCTGTTGGAAGGGTCTTAAAAAGTGCTCGCTTTACCGTGAACAGGCTATACCTTTCGTTTAACCTTTACTTCTATAAGCTAGTCATACGATAGTTGAGTAGATGCAGTGCTGGGTGCTTGGACGTCGACGACAGGTCTTTTGGTGTCGGACTTAACCGAACTGCTTCTTGTGAGTAAATGTTTAACTAATCACAAGGCGTGCTACCGAAGAAGTAATCCGCTGTAGAGCTATCGCATAACTCGCAGTCCGGCCAATGCCAGCGCAGAATTCATCCACGCTGAAGAAAGTTGTTCGCAAATTTTCCACACCAGTGTACGGGTGTAAAATAACAGTGAATTCGTGGCAGCTCTTGATGACGTGTTAAGGGAAAATTTCGATGCGCAACGAAATGATCAACATCGAAAAATGAACTCGCTGAGCGTTTTAATTAACCGCAAGAATTTCGCGGCGTATTTAACATCGACGACGATCTCACAGAACTGCGCCTGATACGTTACCCAGGTCTGTTGACTAGGGGGAGGAGGGTAGCGTGGTCGTCTTAAATATACCGTTCAGCCGACAACCCTTTTAACCTGGATCTAGGCCGCTACCCATGCACTTCAAATTCACGCTACTTCTGCACTTTCAAATTCACGCTACTCCTGCACTTTCAAATTCACGCTACTCCTGCACTTTCAAATTCACGCTACTCCTGCACTTTCAAATTCACGCTACTCCTGCACTTTCAAATTCACGCTACTCCTGCACTTTCAAATTCACGCTACTCCTGCACTTCGAACTCACGCAACTTCTCAAGTTTCACTCACGAGGCTGAGAAGGGCCCGTACCAAACTCGCCTACCTTTGGAAAACCTCAAGGAATGCGCTGTGTGTCGAACTCGGTTTCTCCGCGTGACGGGTACCTACATTAACCCCTACACCGTGGACATCGACGCGTATTTATACCGCCAGAGTGATGTATGTAGAATCTTTCACCATTGCGTACAATTTTCTTTTAAAAATTGCGTGCTCCACCAGTGCTCATGACGAACAAACTGTAGTCACACACGCGACATGTGCCTCGCTAGCACACGCCAGCTATCTCCTGCTCTCGGACACAGCATTCGCAATTACGTTTTCCATAATATTTAAAAATACCATTTACAATATTCCCTCCAGCAGCGGGAATTTTGCAGCTATTGCCTTTAAAAACACGCTCTCAATGCGGGGATGCTGAACAGACCTTCGTAGTTGATGGAATCCAGTATACCACGAAAGTAACCACACCACGTAAATTTAAATTTAAAAAATATTTTACAAATTGCGAGAGTGCTAAAATTTTATTTCGTGCATCGAAACATAATATTTTATTGTTTCAGATGTACAAGAGTGCAAAACGTTTTTACGCCAGTATTATTTTCAACATTGCTGGCTGGTAACTTCGCATCCTATATACATAAAAGTCGAAGTTTGTATGTCTGTATAAATGTAGTGTTATGGTATTATTTATTGTCTGTTCATACCTGCAAGGAACTATGCGCGTAGCTTAATAATGACTCATGATTAGGCACAGCACAGAAGTATAAGATGGAATTTATTGAATATAATAATTATACAACAAACATTTTACGTGACTAGTGATCGCGAGAGCTTAAATGGAACACCAAGATGCTAATTAATTATGTTAAGTTTGATTATCGCATGCCACTATTATTAGAATATATTTGCAATGTCCCCATCTTAACCAAATCTGTTAGATATACTCTTCAGTACCCAACTTAAATTAATGTGTTTGTAAAAATGGGGTATGGGCCATTCACTGTTATATCACATTTTTCTGAAGCCCTGCCAAAGTTCTACTTTTGGTTGCCGATTACGTGTCTTTCCACTACATGAAGACATAAACACTGCCATGTGACTTATACGTTACAACTGTCGAAAGCTTTGTGTACTGTTTGCATATTTCATAGAGTTTTGTCATATTTCAAAAACCACTTCGTACGAATGTTCACAATTTAGGTCTATAACCACATTTAGGTCCGCTTTATGACTTTTTAACAATGTCTGTATTGACGATAGATCTTACGGTTATTATTTTTAATTGTTAACATATTTGTTGTACACGGCATAGCACATTACATATAAAACACGTTAATATTTTGCCGCCACTGTGTTTAACCCTGTTACCACTGCCGGAGAAAGAACTTCAGTATTTGACCTCTTGTTATTGGCATGTGTTGGTTATTTCATTTAAAGGACAGCCTCAGTTGGAATGAAAATTGAAACGTAGGAACAACCAGTTCAATGAAAAGACACAGTAAATTCAAGCACGCAACTCGTGTCGCTTATTTATTGAACGTAGCAGCGACGAACTTAAAATGTAGTCGTGAACATGCACGCAAATAGGTCTACCCTAACATTTATTTCTCTTATACTTCTATGCATTGGTGTTTACTATTTTTTAGGTTTATTCTAATTTAATTTTTTCTGACTGAACTTATCATCTTGTTGGCATTGTTGCAAACATTCAAATCACAGATACTTCAGCACGTTACACAATATTTGCAATCACACATGCACACATTGGTCCAACGTAACGTAATGGCAACAATACTCTTTCCCACGCAGCGGTCGCGGCGCTCGTTACAGTTTAATTATTCCTGGCGTGGAAACGCAGATTTATCACATCATCATAACTTGCCTGGGTAGGTTTAAAACCATAACGTGTTACATACTTTATGTGGTAATTTTTAGTATTTTTTTCACAACAAGAGAAATTAACGCTTCGTTCAGCAACAAGCTATGTCATGTCACCAGTTGACCCTTCTGCCAAATTCGGATTTATAACCATTCCGCCGTCAGATCTAAGTATATTATAATAAGTATTCAAACAATCATTATTTTTGCAGTAATCCGTATGGCATATGCTAAAATTGAAAACACGTGTAATTTTCTTGCTACTACTAGTGGTGTGAAACTTTGAGAGAGAGAGAGAGAGAGAGAGAGAGAGAGAGAGAGAGAGAGAGAGAGAGCGACAAGATACGTTCCGCCTATTCAAGATTCTTCCTCAGGCGGAAAAATAAACACCAAGTCCCTAGGGCCAGCGCACGGTAATTTCCGCTTATATTTTTAACTGTGACAATGAAATATGTTTCTTCAGTTCTACCTAAAAATTTAAGTATATCGATAGGCAAAGCTAAATTTACAAATAGTATACCAAAAAAACTAGGTTAAAACAATATTTTCTCTGTGAACTATATCTTACAAGCCGTTGCCAACACATAGCTGCCATCATTGTTTTTAATTAGGGGTAGTATTTAATACGAAATAAATATTACAAGTTAAAAAAGATACTACGTTGAAGTTTAATTTATTCAAGAATGCGATACTTTAAAGTTAATCACAGTGTTATATATCCATGGTATACGGGTTATTTAAAAAAACAGGTTAATATGTTCCTCCTAAGGTGATTTTTCAAATGTTCGTTTCAAAATATCCGAATAAACCGTGAATTGATTATAGCCCCCAACTGGGCCCAAGCCCTCTAAAACCGGTTCGTGAATCTTCGGACCGATATTGGGTCTGACACCCCTAAAAATTCGTCGTGTTTCTCTTATCGCCCTATTATAACTGGCCAGTGCCAAATAGTTCTGATGCAATTCATAAATACAATTATAAGATTAAAATACTAGTGTTGCTCAGAATTGTGATCGCGTGATCATCACGTAAAAGAAGAAAAGATAATACTAGCAGATATCATTAATTTTTTTGCAGAGAGAACCTGTCTTTATGGGTGACTGGTGCTTAACTGAATTATAAAATTATATATTAACCAATGGATAATTAAAGGACGAAATTAACACTTCGATCGAATAAGTCCTTAGATTAAAAGAAACACAAACACACGCACATACTCATTTCCTTTGTACACGTAGACTTATTAATAGTGCAAATTTATTGATGTAAAATTATTCATCAGAATAAAAATATATAAAGTACAAAAAGGGTTGGATGTTAGTGGAGATTATTATAAAATTTAAATTATGTATAAGTAAAAATTATTTTAGCCAATTTAATATTAATTTACTCAATTATGCTGTAGTGTGGAAGATAATATATTGGTAGTATGCCTGAACCGTGGTTGTGGGTTATAATCATTAGAAAATGATTATGTAACATGTACATCTCTCTCCTACTATTGTAAGGCTGTAAGAAGAGGTAAGCATTAAACTTATTAAAATAATCAAAACTACACAAAAAATATAAACACCATGTGCGTGTTGTGATGTCATTCATAAACCTCTCAGTTTACAAGCAATTTCGATAGTCCTAAATGTGAACAAAACAAATTACATGTGATAAGATTACTTCTAAACCTTTAAATTGAAAAGCGGCTGTTCTATAATGGCCTAGGCGTCCTGGTAGATAATCAGTAAAACTGTTCGCCTCCCACCAAGGCGAACCGGGTTCAATCCCCGGCCGGGTCATTCCCAGATTTTCGCAAGTGGAATCGTGTCAAACGATGGCACTGGTCGGCGGTTTTCTTGGCGATCTCCCGTTTCCCCCGCCCTTGCGTTCCGGCTCTGCTCCATTCACAATCCGTTTCACCCTCATCGGCTCTCAACACCTCATTGTTAAGAACAGCCCAAATCTCTCAACGCAACTCAACTCGTCTGCCTAACTCATTTCGAATCAGTGATGAATAAATATTAAATTTTCGTATAGTAAATACAGTAAAGGCTTCACGTTAGCAAAACGAAGTACACGGGCATTATTACGAAGCTAGTTAATTCAGAGTACTTATCGAATAACTCTGGCGAGATTATGAAGTGCTCAATGCAAATCTGGCTGAGATGGCTCCCATTGCTGCTTTGAACGATTAACATTTTTAAATAAATCAAAAGAACTGTAACACACACATTTTCCCAACGTCAACGACATTTTCTTTTTAACCCTTTGCGGAGTATGCACGTATATAAACGGGGTTACGTTTTTAAGGAAATTGTTTTGCTCTTCAAGACAAAACTAACAATTTTATATATTTACTGTTTCTCTGGACTCTTTTGGAATTCAAGTGAAACATTATAACTTGTTGATATTTCAGTTCGTAACAGTAAAACTGTTATTTTCCACCGTGCTCATTTATCAAATGAGCACGGTGGATTGCAAAACTTGTTACCTCTGTCGCTTCACATCAATTGGCACAAAAAGAACGCGCGACTTGATTGGCTGACGGTATGCCAATAATAAACGTTGCAGAGTACAGTAGGCGTGTGAGTTGTAGACAGGACCAACAGGACGATGATAAGTGACCAACACAAGTGATATTGCTGCAGTGGAGAATACAGGCAGCTCACTTCAACCTTATATTTAGTGACAGTATTTCTGTGCCGTCCTAAAGGGTTAAATCCCAGAACGAATTAACAAGCGGTGCCAACAACTTGGTTTTCTGTTGAAGTATCTCCAAATATAGTCTTACAATGGGTTAAAAAAATTTTTCATGTCCAATTAAGTTCCGGGTAACGGTATGTTTAACAAGGCCGTTGGGGAACTGAAGAGCGGTCGGGACGGTAGCAGCTTCTGAATGCACGCTTGTTTTAACCGCAGTTGGAAGGCGCAGTAGCACAGAAGGAGAAATAATGACTCACTATCCATTAGCGCGGTTTACGCACCCAGGGGCCGAGAGATAGCGTGGGGGAGCGCGCGAACCTTGTTCAGCCAATTACGCGCTGCCTGCCGGGCAGATTGCATGTGCGGAGGAAAAGTGTAAGCTGGGGCACCGGCTCGGCGCGCCTGCGGGCGTGTCAGGTAGGCAAACATACAAGTAAGCCAGCTGTACGGGTTGCTCGATGTCCGGTATGCTTTCCCAGGAGAAAAAAAAAGTATTGCTGCTTATAGTATAAAAACTGATGCTGCCGGCGAATAATAATATTATTTAAAAAATGTGTTCCCGTTTATCGTAACTTACACATATTTCCTATCGACTTCCGGGTCTGCGCTTTAGTTATTCCATTTTAAATTGGATACATTTATTCAGAAGTATTTGAAAATTAGGCGTGTCTCCATACAAGTGCTACAAATGAGAATGTTACTCTATTACGCGGTATAACAAGGTACTTGCAAATTTGAAATTTTCTTTGTAAAACTTCGCAATAATATATTTCAGGTAACGGGAGCTTATTTGGTACAAGACGATGAAACATAATCTTGGTATTATAATATTATAATACTTATATGACATAAAAAAATATTTTAAGGCAAACTACTTCTCTAAATAACAGCACACAATACGAATTGTGTATAAATTAAAATATACACGTAAAAAAATGCTAAAATCTTGGAAAAAATAATTGACAAGTTATTTTTACAACATTTCTTCTATTGTATACCGGCAATATCATTACAAGGTATGTGAAGTCACGTAGGGTAATATAAATGAATCTCTTCCGTACTTTTTCTTGTAGACACCTTTAACATTTCATTTTTTTTAACTTTTCTTTTCGAATAGATTAGTGTTTCCTACAGAAGAAACACCAATGTGTAACATGCAACGCGGGTGTTAAATGATGATTCAAGCTGTGAAAGGCACCACTTGTAAACTAGACACCTGTAGTACTCTTTTAAGATGCCCGACCGTGTACTATGTTTAGAGACCTGCAATATTCGGGTTATTATTTGGCTTCAGGACAAAACTTCACAGTGCTGTCTATGCCCGAGCCTTCGTCGTTTCTCCATTGGCTGTTGCATATATGTGAAATCACTCCCTTTCTGACGGGACGAAAGTGTTCGGGGATTGGTGCAGAGTTACTCAAGGCGTGTCAAATAAAGTATGGTCCAATGACATACCTATTGCAAAGGTACATGTGTTTGATGTTTAATGTGTCCCCAAATAATAACGCGAATTTTGCAGGTCTCTAACTATGTTTAATAAAATCATACTGAGCCTCCGTTATCACTTGGTCTAAGCGTACCGTCCTCCTCTAAGGGGCTAAGCGTACCGTCCTCCACTAAGGCGATATGATATTGGTTTCTTTTGTAGTCAAGTTGACCGCTTGTTCATCTTCTGCGCATACGCCCAACATTGACCTTCTCCAAAGGAACACAACTGTCAAAGTTACATGGTCAACATTAATGAACGTGTTTTTTCATGTCTTAGTTTTCAAAAGACGAGTTATTTTATATAAACGAAATACCTTCGCCAATTTTAATTTAATCTAACTGCATTCCAAGTTCGTTAGAGGAAGTATACACACATCTCAAAGCACTTGTTAACTAATCAGTGTTCTAGTTTCAAATACAATCCACGCCGTTTTTGCTAGTCACATTGGCAGAAAAGCAATTCAATGATGGGACATGGAGATTCGCTGTGCGCAGCCAGCGAGACGGTCTACCTCATCTTTAATGTATGGTTCGCACAGTGTCACAGGTCGTCCTTTCCGCCACCGGTCACTCGTTGTTTCGAGTCTTTGCTGAGATGCTGTTACCCACCTCGCGACAGTTCGGCCTGGAAGAACAAAGATAATTCCCCACATCTCCTACTAGCTCCCTGTAGCACACTATGTCATTTCTCTCCCTTAGAAGGGCTATTTTGACTGTTAAATCGGGCCACATCCGTTTTCTGCATAGCGACTGGCCCACTGCCGAATTAACACCGTTCTCTGTGCGATAATCGCCCATCACGCTGTCATCTAGTGAAGCAATCACGTGCAATAGACGTAAGTTTCTCCGGGGACATGTCATACAATCGAGAAATTTTGGACAAAAAAAATTGCAGTTTTTTACGCTCTCCAACCCTTGTAAAAATAGCTCTAAACTATTCGGACAGCAAAGACTAGTGGCAAAAGTACAAGGGCGATATTGCAAATATCGGCAACTAAGGCGCCTTCGCACAAACATGACTGTATACAATGCAATATAAGAATACTTCAGAAAACGTGCAGATACAAAAATATCCTTTTTCGCTGATCCGACAAGCATGAGCAAGAAAAGCACACGCCAAAAATTAAATACACTCAATACTAGTTTGGAACCCATATAGCTTTTAGAGGTATTATTTAATTTAACTTGTAATTAAAGAACACCAACCAAGAAGAAAAACCATGGTGAAATGTAACGGGAAAATTCATACACTTTATAAATTCACAAAGAATCATGCGCTCACGGAACTGACAAGAATTAGGTTGCGAAAACAATTCACTGTCCGAAACAGAAGTAAAATAAAAATAATAATCTTATCAAAAATATACGTATAATACAATAAAAGTACTGCACATGGATAACCGCATCCCAAAGTGGGCACGAAATTACGCAGCTGTATGTAATGTGTGGCTGAGCTGCATCGTATTGCGTCAAGAAGGCTAAAATCAAAGCGTCACTGCACATAAAAGCGCTTGTTTAGCTGGTGGTCAAAGGTTCGATAGTCTGTAGATTAGATTCACGGTCAAGTGTCATGGATGGAGCAGCACCCAGTTGATTGCAACTACAGAAGCGTAATTGATAGGAGTCAATTATGATCGAGGTAGATAAGCCAGGACCCCTACGGTGTACATCGACAAAGGACAAATGTCTTGAACAACAACAACAACCTCATCAGATACAACAAAGGGTCAGAGGCTCGCAAACGAAAACGACAAAAGACTGTTGAATATGACTATATATTTAGCAGGTCTCTGAAGATGCTTTGCTTACGTTAAAGTATGGTCTGTTATGACTGACAGATAACTCGCACTAAGATATCCAAGCAAAACCTCCAAAAAGGCGATAACTTGACAGTAGAGCACTTACGGCTCTTTGCGTAAGGTATAACCTTCGTATTTGCTTTGTTGGGAGTGATATTCCAAGACTTCATTCTAAAACCAACATAAGGTACAGCTTGCTCGGATTTGGCATGACGGATCTGAGCGTATTTCCAGGTTGCCAACCTACACGCAGCTTCTGCATACTGGATAATGCAGCCCCCGGTTGCACAGGGATGTTCACTACAAAAGTAGTAAACAAAGTTTTGTTGTGAGATGTGTCCCTTGCGGCACGTTCATAGAGACGTTACGTATTGAATACACCATGCCATTGACCCGGGAAGCTGAAGAATGGTACTCCATCAGAAAATAAATATCCATGGTAGGTACTGTGGTGTATCAGCAGAATCAAGTTTGTACGAGGTGAGGCGATTTGTGGACAGAATCGAATGCAGGCTCCAAATCAATAACCGTGAGAAGTAACTGAGCACAAAATCCAGACTCTAAAATATTTCTGTGTGGTATCCCACAAGTGTATGTGGCAGCAGAATCTTCACCGAAGCCGGTGTATTTCTAGACCTACAAATACATAAATGCATTTTATCTCTGCTTCGAAGCCAATTTGTCTTCAATTTAGAAAATTTTCAGGCATACTGTACTACAAATTATAGATTAAATTGTGTTAATGTATGATTGCCGCGTAGCAGAAAGTAAACTGTACATTTCTAGAACTTTTTCTCCACGACAAGGATATTTTTACACAGCATCGCTATTGTAATTACATCACGGTGCGCATTTTGTCACTTACACAAAAGTACAATCCTAGTTTCTTTGAAATCGTATGTATGTATGTATATTATAAATATATAAATCAAATATATAAATATATAAATATATAAATAAATAAATATATAAATAAATAAATAAATATATAAATAAATAAATAAATATATAAATAAATATATAAATAAATAAATATATAAATAAATAAATATATAAATAAATAAATAAATAAATAAATAAATAAATATATAAATAAATAAATATATAAATAAATAAATATATAAATAAATAAATATATAAATAAATATATATATATATATATACATATATAAATATATAAATAAATAAATAAATATATAAATAAATATATAAATATATATATAAATAAATATATAAATATATATATAAATAAATATTATATATATACACACTATTTTCACTTTTTCATCGCGTAAATTCGCACACATCATATACGCATAATTATGCTATCACTGTCAGCTCTGTGAAAACTGTGCCACATATCTTCACAAAAGTACGTATATTTAATTTCGCTATTTACGTTTAGTCATTTGACATTTAAAAACATCTACAGTAGTCGTTTCAATCAGTAAGCGAATAACACTAGCAGTAGTTCTGTTTCTCTTAGAACACACTAGTGAAGGTAAGTAATTTTACTCTTCACGACTATTATATAAACTTTCATACTAATATTTTTTCATAAATTATAGTTAAATTGTGTATAATGTCAAAAAGCATATACTGCGCAATTTAAGAGTAGTAATTGAAGTACGTGTATTTTTGCACATTGTTAAAATTGTATTATTTTTATCTTATCTTACTGTTAACGAAGCAATACACTAACATGTTTCAAACAAAGTCTTCGAGTGATTTCTAAAATTCCTACGGATATTAGCCCAATATTACAAATATTTCGCTGGTTTGTGTAAACTCCAAAAAAAAGTGAAATAACGAGAAATTTGCACGCGCAGCCCTACGATAACAGATACGCCAGTATGTAATGCAAACTCGCAATTGATTTGTTTTGTTAGGGAAGTGAGTAGGTTTTTACACATAGTTGTTAAATTTAACATCAACGTGACGTTTATGAAGTTTTACAATCATGAATTTTCACCATTGACTTGTAGTAATCATCGTATTCCTAATAATATTAATATACAATGACTCGTAATTTCAACGGTTTTTTTTACAAATAACGCATTAAAAATGTTAAATTGTAAAAATTAAAAAATAGCGTATGTAAATTCACTTACCTTTTTCTACAGTGGTAGCAGTGACGAAGCCCGTAAAGTATGCAGTTGCATGCACGACAATAACACGGCAACGAAAATTAAATCAAAACGACGTAAAAAAAATAACACAGCTATGTGTTATCGCAAGCAAGCAAGCGGTGACGAATAAATCGCTCTAGAAACGTTCACATGCGCGACAAAACAGGACTGTGGCGTTGAGATACATGCGATCGGAGCGGTAACCACATGACAGCAAGGACGAGGAAAGTATGCAGAAGGAAGCAAACGTTCAACTATTTCGTAAAACAAACCGTAGCTTAAAGGCAGAGGGAAACGAATGATACTTTGAGTGACTGCCCATGCACCTGAGACGCCACCACGACGACGACTGGAACCGCAAATAATTTTGAAATATATTAGTCGGCCAAAACGTCTGGGTTGGCTCGAGGAGAATCATGTGTGGAGTTGTGAACCACACGAGAGGTAACATCTGAATTTCTACACCTCAAACGAGAAACGAACTACCGAATTTGGGACCCGTTCGGTAGGGAGATTCGTTACGTATGATATAAATGGCTCTTTTTCGAAAATAAACAATTCAGAAAACTAATTAAAAATATTTTTATCGGCATCTTTGCGTTTTATTACTAGCAACACATTACTTAATGTATTTTAAACGAAAATTATAATTACGATTTGTTTTTGTTGTTTAAAGCATGCATAAACATTTTATTTCTTTGAAATGAAATATTTAATTCGTCTACAGACACGTTGAAACCTTCGGTGTAATTTTGGGTTTTGAAAGAAAAAAATATCAAAATATAGACGAATCACATTTAATGTCATGAAAAAAAAAAAAATTATTTGCATTATTTTTTGACACATATTGTGCAGTTTAAAACTAAAGAATATGAACAGTACAAAATAATAAAAATGTCACGATTTCCTAATAAATGGTTTGTAACGAAGCTATTGCTAAAATCACAAGACAGTTACTCGGATCGATGTGATACTTTACATTTTGTTGTAGCTCTACATAATCAAGCCTCGTTCTAGTCTTCGGCGTTATTTTAAAACTCACGTACTGTACTGCACATACACGAATAAACAGTTTTATACAGACAGTAACGCGTACGTTAGCGAAAAGTTTTATTATTCTAGGTAATATAGCGCAGAAATAATTTTAATAAAGATTGACGCAAACATGAAAGAAAAGTTTTGATGACACAAGATATTATTGTGCTGTTATTTTTTATTTTTACAACCCTTATGAATTATGGTTTGTGGTCTACAAAACTTTGCGATAGTGTAGTTCTGGGTGAAATCCTCTATATGATTAGACAGTAAGAGTATATTTTTTGGTTTAGGTCAGCTCTGCCAAAAGGTAGGGCATTAACAATCATTACTTAGATAGTTATTTGGAAGTTTGAGGTATGTGGTTGATAGGGAAATATTTGACTGGATACCGAAAACAAACGGAATTGCCAAAGGGATTATTGTTGCACAGTTTCATACACTGACGTAGAGCGAACAAAGTGCCTCGTTCTTAGTCAGAATAGGAGTCCACTACCACGCAGTCTAATAACAAGCAGGACTCACTTATTCTCGTGGCTTCGCTGGTAGATATCTCGCGAACCTAACCCAGCAGAAAGTTCAGCAGCGTTATTTTGCATGAACCTGCAGTCAGACAGACGATGACTGTAACATGATGATTTCGCTGAAAGGGGAACACATCTTAATGCAATACTTCCATTTCAAATAAGTCATAACTACGATGACTCCGAAATGGAAAACCTGCATAGGCTGGTACTTAATGTAACGAGAACCACGTGGTTTCTGGGTGTTGAAGAAGATGATATCAATTTTCAGTAAGGAAAATAAATAATGCGAAACAGCATATAAGCTATTCACGATAAAGTGAGTACTTTCTAAAGCCCTTCCAAATTTCTCTTTTAAGCCAGTTTTTGTCTTCCCGCCCATTTTTACTATCTCCATCATCATGTGACTAATAAATACGATGTATACTTTCACAACTATTTAAAAGTTAATGTCTGATGGTGCAATAAAACATATTTATTAGTGGTTGATGCCTGTTGGGAGGGCCTTAAAAAGTGCTCACTTTATCGTGAACAGCCTATAGGAAACGAAAACACATTTCTTTAAATGAATAAATTTTAGACGCCTGAAATCTTAAATAGGGTGTTTCGTCGTGTATTTAACTTTACATTCCACATATAAATATTAAGTGTGAAAATAATTCTTTATCTATTATTTTCCGATTTCTAATCAATTTTATCGATATTTAACTCGCCTAAAATTGTTACGTGGGGTGTGATGACGGTGAAAATATTTAATTAGGTCTCTGGGACTTCCAGAACCAGTGATAATTTATTCCATGTTATAGTGGCGGCATGGGGTGGTATCGTTCGATGTAATGTACATGAATAGTGTTCGACAAGACAAACCTAATACTGAAAGGATGACTCAGCTACCTCAATCAATTCCGGAGTTGTATGAAGAAGAAGTTGACACTTCTACGCAGCAGCGAAATCAAGACTTGGCGATTGCGTCATCACCACATGCCACATCACGTGACGAGACTAAGACTATACAACAACGACACAATCAGCGCAAACGCAAAAAAGCACACCAAGGCAGATTGCAACAACTCAGATAATTAAATGCAAAAGAAGGAATACGTCAATAGACACGTCTCCAGCAAATACATTAATTAATGGCTTCATTTTATTTTCCTCTCACCATCTAAGCCACGTTGAAATTCCTACGCCCGTGTAGACGACACAGTTCCCCCCCCCCCCCATTTTTTTTAAACTTCCCATTGTGTTTTACAACAATAAACAAAATTTCTCTGCAATAACTTTTACTTATTTCATAATTTTTCTACCCCACAATACAAAAACTTCCAAAGAAAACATTAAGATCCTGATTGTCCACTAAGCCAAAAATTAATGTTTTTGACCGGTAATAGACATGGATTTTAGAAGAAACAGCCGAAAGCATACTATTATCTTAACTGTGATTATTATTGCCACTCATTTCGAGTTGCGGGACGCAGAACCAACTTGTCTGAAGCAAATTCAGTATATTTTTTTCTAAAAAAGAAAGAAAAAGAGTAGTGAATATTTATCAGGAAATGTATTATAAAGTATCTCTGTCCCACAGTTCGTCTCTGACTACCCTAATGGTTACGCCATACTGTGAGAGATGCTGCCAACCGCACGCGCGAACATTTGCCCGATCGTACACTATAAAGAATTTTTTGTACTTTCACAAGAAAAATTTTGGAAATCCAGTTGCCAAGAAAATACTTTGTTAATCTACAAAGAGCTTTCTTGTAAAATTTGCAAAACATTTCTTTGTAGTATTGCAAATTGTAGCCTTGTATTACAACTGGCATCGTTGAGAAGTGTAAATAAAATTACTTTTTTTTTTCTTCTAAAAAACAAATTTAATGAATTAGTAATAGAGAACTGAAAAAATATACAAAATATAATTTACAAGAAGAACTATACCTCGCCGGCACAGGGATTGAAAATCACAACCTTTAGGTTACTAGCCCACACCTTTATCCACAAGACCAACTTGACTTATGATATCAAGGCTTATTTTGACTGTAAATATAAGTACATGTATATAAAAAATAACATTTAAGTTAAACGGTTAAGAAGAATAGGTGCTTTTTTTTGTAGGATTTGAATTGTTGAGTTAAGAGATTCGGACGCCTCTTAAAAACGGGGTATTAAGAGTCGATTTAAGAGTTATGTTTCGCTAGGAAACACTAACAAATAATGAATAATACGGTCACGTTTTATTGAACTCGTCGTTTTATTATGAATATTTGAGTGGTTTTAAGTGTTTTACGTAATTCAAACTTGCAATACATTTCTTTTTTACGCCCATGGTTTTTGCACAAACAGCTTTATACGGTTTTACGATGTTGAGTGTCCGCCGTTTTGCTGAAGCTCATGGATACGGCTCAGTATAGTACAAATATTTCCTAAGATCTATTACAAACACGGACCTTGTAGTTTAATAAACGAGTAGTTTTACAAGGAAAATCTTTGTACTGTTACAAGCATTTGTAAAATTACAAAGAATTTCTTATTAAAAATTACAAAAAAAAATTTTTTAGAGTGTACATACCAACTCGGACATATGTTATTTCCCTCCCCCCTCCCCCCAGCGAGATATTTTTTAATCTCTTCGGACTGCGGGGTAGAAGCATCCGGCCGGGAAGCGATTAGCGGACAATGGGCGAGGGTTATCACACTCTCGTTTCCAGGATAATGGCGCCTCATCGATTTATTCCCACGCCGCGGTACATAAACTCACGAGCCACCACATTTGCCCACGTGTTTAGATAATTGCGCGGACTTTTTTTTTTAGAACGAATGACGTAGGCGTAAATCTTCGCCACTCCGTAATTGATCCGGGCACGATCGAGCATAATTATGTACTTAATTACGTAATTAATCTTGTACAAACATAACTACTGACACTGTGGATGGCGACTTCCATCGTATAGCGTGCGCTTACGTAATTCAACAGTTTTAACTCACCATACATTCCCGCCTAAAGTTTCTGAACTTGAGAGGAGAATGTAGTGAAACATTTTTTGTGAAATAGTTGTTTGCGCGAATACGCGTATCTCGGTAAATAAATTTTCTGCAAATACAACTTTTGTTATAACAGATATAAAACTTTTATCTATTCCCCTATTTTGTCCTTTTGAGATATTGAGTGTATTCTTGGAGAGAAAAAATTCGCAAAATTGGTCAAATATCGCATTTTTAAAGCTTGCCTATGCAGTTTCCTTAAGCGGCAAGAGAAAAGTACGAAGATACGGGCGTAGCTTAATCTGTGGTCTTTCACCCGCGTGTAATGATACCCCGATGTTACAGATCTAATTTGCACAGTACAGCGTTACGACGGAAACACTGCACGCCTTGCGCGTAGGAGCGATTAGGCACTAGGCGTGCGTGTTAGTGTCGCCCGTATCGCTCTCTCGCTTACAAAGGCTATTCGTAGTTAACAGGGCAGTTTGAAAAGCATTGCTAAGGATCTATTGCCATAGACCGTATCACGATATTCATACATCATCCATGTGAAACCATTAATTTTTCCGAGAAAGTTAATGTGTTAATAATACGAAAATTGGTGCTCTTATATAAATAAAACAATGCTGATTTCAGTGGCAATACATTTAAGCGTTTCGCTCTCAATACAGTGTCAACTTTGAGAACTATTTAAAATTAATTCTTAACTAAGAGACTGCGCCAGTGTCTACTGTGGCATATATGTAGTAACGGGCAGCGATTTTTTTCAGTCGTTATTTGCCAAAGTGTTCTATTTACCTTCAACGCCGTATAACTAGATGTAATTACAAACAAAAAGTTCGTGATGTTATTTCACATAAATATGAGGATTTTGCTCTTAAAATCCTAACTAGCGCTAATTTCAAAAACTCACTTTAACACAAAGTCTGGTTTCCGCTCAATTAAGTTACACTAATGGCATGTTTCAATTTACTTGAGATCCGACGCTTGGTTCAGCTGCGGTAAGCGTCTGAGTATTTTGACTTTGAATTTTTTCCCAAAATTGAACTTTTAACACGGGGAAACCACCTACAGAATTTCTAGAAAATATTCTTCTTGTAATTATAATAATTTTTATAATTATGTTGAACTAAAGTGTAACGCATAAAATCATTTTCTATTTTGAGAATTGTATGAAAACAATATATTAATCTAAAATGGCCGTAACTGGCTTTAGTCTTTAAAACATATTTTATTCCATAATATAAATTTTTACCTACCATAAATAATTGTACAAAAAAGTGTGCAATATGATAAAATTTTAGAAAAGTAATTTAATCATTTTAAACGCCCTAAGAGATTTGCAGTACGCGAACTTCATTGTCCCTGCTGTTTCCAAAATAAAGAAATGCTCTTGTCTTGTCTTTGGCGAATGACATCGCTGATGACATCAGTAGGATTATATATATATATATATATATATACACACACACAGAATGGAAAATAAGAAGACCAGCATTTATTTTACAAAAATAAATTAATTGTTTACAATTCTGAAAATTATTGGGTCATTCGCCATTTATATACATGCAATATGACAGGCAATTTCACAAAAGTATTTCTTCTCTATTTTATTACGAAAATGTAAGCTAAGCGTATACGTGATCGAAGTGTCGCCAAAGCGTTCCACGAATGAAATCGGATCGTAAATGAAGAACTTTAATCCGGAATCAATCAGAAAATTACTGTTCGCACAGAGTCACGGTAAATAGAAATCTTTTGGAACCAACCTTTGCGTAATGTCACTGCACCTACCTGTACATATTATTAACGGATACATTGACTGGCAAGGGCCCAGGAAAGATGGCAATGACGCAGGAGCGATAGTAAGTTCCACGTTCTAACGTTGACTTGAAATAATTGGTTATTTGTAGAAACCAAAATTATTATAGTCCTTTATCATCAATTGCAAAAGATAACAAATTCATAAAATATTTAATTTTCTTAATATTTTGACCGACGCATGAATTAAGTGTTCGCGGCCATGGCATTGTTAATTTTACACAATACGGAAGAGTAGACAATGAGTGCTACGTTTACCATGAACGGCATATAGTAGTCAGCAGGTTTGATTCCCGGCGAGGTCTTTAACTCTTTCAGACCCCCTCTTGATTTACGGTTTCAGGCGTTCGAAACAAAAACTTTTTATGATGCGTGCTGTACTTAAGTCGACAGAACACTTGTTTCGCTATCGCAGCCAATGAGCTATAGACTAAGTGTTCGACTACAGTAATGTGAATCAATTATTACCCAGACCTGCAAGGCGGTTTGCGAATCATTTACCCACAGGTAGGATCTTTGGTCACTGAGCTTCGCAGTGTGCAGTACTGGCCAATAATTACCTGCACGCGCGTAGTGTACACAAATGTGTACACTGGGTCTGAATGGGCTAATCCACGATTTGTGAACTTAAGAAATGCGGCGTACGTTGCTAGTTTCTCCTAGCATTGCATTACGTCGCTGGTTCCCTTCCTCCTGACTTCACACTCGTTAATGCTGAATATCCTAGCTCTCCATTACCTCCAAAGCCTTTATCCTCGAAATTATTAGCCAGTGGCCACGTGGCTTAGAACGAAAATGCTAAAGCAACGGCCCCATACATTGCTTATGATTAGCCTTCTAACACTTTCCTGCATACTCGGTGAACATAAAAAGTATGTAAGAGTCGTTTCGGGTTTGATCTCTTCGCTGAATGAAATATACGCTTTAGAGATTCCAGTAGAACTCACTGATGTTCGTATAAATGTTAACTACGCCGAGTTTATTAGCATAGCTACGGAAATATTATCAACACATTTACCAAATATCTCTGGGTTACTTACGTACTAAGATAAAATATTTTGAAATAACGTTTCACATACATCAATTGGCTCGCTCGGGTTTACACCGAGGGTCTCTAGGCGCGAAGAAATAAAACCTTTGCGATATTACCAGAGTTCGTTTCAACCTCGTTTCTCTGGGCATTGAAAGTTAAAACTGAACTTGTGTATACATCAGGGAATCACAGAAGATTATGTCGTCGTAACAGTACGGGATGTGACATAAAACGTGTTTAAAGGCACTTACTGAAGCAAACAGAATGACTTGTTCTTAAATAACGAATAAAATGTTTCTAAAGTTAAATCACATTGCATGAATTAAAATACCATTTCCACTATGTTATTTTGTGCAGCGATGCTAGGGACCATTTATTGAAGTCTCAGGAAACGTATGAATAAGTTATGAGTTATTAGCACGCAAAATATTTTACAAGACAATTTTTCAGATTCGTTAAAAACAAACAAACTATACATTTACACTAGGCTAAATGACTAGTGTATAGCTTGGCACGGCATAAGTCTCAATACTGATTAATATACTGTATTTAGAGCTAAAGTTTTAAAGTGATTATTAATAGACGATACCGCACATATGTAGCTTGGAAATAACAATTCGTATACTTTTCTTTAGAAGATAGTAAGTTATTAAAACTATAGTTCTAGAAAGTATTAAAATATAAGTATACTTTTAAACACTCAATACCTATAGTTTCTCCAAGATAGGATCGGCAAAATTACTCCCTAGTTGTGTTACAAGAAGAGAATATAATAATAATGTATCTGCGGAAATTTGCGAACATTTCTACATATAAAGTTAATACACAGGTAAGATAAGTTTTTTAACAAATACATTACCAATATACTTGCAACTGACAGCGTCTCCTCAGTCCCCTGACAAGAAGTCAGCCATATAACTTATAAGCCAACTTTCTTCTATGTCGACGCAAATAATTTTGATCAAGCTCTTAAAAGGGTAGGTAGTACGTGGATATTGACGTTTCGTTGACCGCGATATCATTAGAAATGGAACCAGAAACGTACACAATACGAGTGAGGCAATCATCATAAATGCATACAAGCCTTGGCCTGGACTCGAACCCAGAATGCCTCGTATGTCGGGAACTAGCTGCATTACGAAAGAAGGAAGCGGGACATCAACTTTGGTTGTAATCAGTCAATTTTTTTTTTGGTAGACTGGTAAACCCACCAGTGTGAAATATTTACAGTGACCTCTTCTTAAAAACAAGTGTGTGAGTTACTAAAATCACGTAAGTTTACATTGCATACCTCTGCACTACATTTATACGGAACTTGGTTGAAATAGTCTGTCTGGCTCCTGAGAGAGACATGCCGCAAAGGCTTTATTTTCTTATATATATATACATATAGCTAATGTTCTAAGCCTGCAACAGTGTTAATACCGTCAAAATAAAATTATTTTGGTTGACTTTTATCAAGTTGTTCAATATATATGTTGATAAAGTTGTTTAACAGATATGACAAAAATATCGTAAATAATTCCAGACACACTTAAAAGTGTACGTTTACGTGGCCTAATGTAGCACTATTGTGTGCAACATTCGAGGGGACTAGTTTGATTGGTCCCCGACACGTGGCATAAAAGCTCAAATTTTCTCATGTGGTACTATCTTCATTACTGAAGAACAAAACGATTAAGTATTGGCACATTATATGTTTTTCATCGCACATGCATTGAAAGAAAGGAAAAGGAGGCAAAAGGAATCGTTTTAGTGTTCACAAATCCCGCTGACCAGCGGCATCGTCCAGTACGACTCCCACGTGCGAGAATCCAGGAGCGACCCCGAATTTATAAATATTTATTATATCGTACAAGTTAAAGTAATTGTAACGAGTGTAATTTACATATTAAAACTGTTTGGGACATTGTGACATACTAACCTAAAATATCTGTCATTTTGAAAATATACGACCTCCTTCTTGAGTCGCATAAACTTAGATGGACTACGAAAGCATTACTTGAAGCCTGAATTTGGTGAGTAGCAGTTTTATTTTTCCCGAGATAGGACACACAAGATTAAAATGTTATGTGCTGCTATCTTCCAAAATTGAGTTTATGTATTAGCTACCTGATGCTTGATATATACTGCAAACATAGACATTTAAA
The DNA here is from genome assembly GCA_029891345.1 of Dryococelus australis. NCBI lineage: Eukaryota > Metazoa > Arthropoda > Insecta > Phasmatodea > Phasmatidae > Dryococelus > Dryococelus australis. Next base: position 87,015,265 of record CM057003.1, on the reverse strand, counting down.
TTTAAATGGTTTACATTGTTTTGTAGATATAAAGTATATTAACAATAACTATTTATATGACTAATTGTCTGACGCACTTAAAACACGCCTTAATACGTGACCAACCGTAGTAATAACTGTTTTCAAATTTGGCAGGAATCGGTTGAGTGTTTCTCGAGATATGACAAAACTTTATTTATTCATTTGGCGTTATCTTACAAGATGCCGGTAAAAAGAGTCTCTATGTAGACATACTTGAATATTGTAAAAGATACTGCCACCATACAAAGTTACTTGTATTTATAGATATAGATAGGGGTAGTGAAATTTCGTGAAAAGATTTCAGGTCAAGTTATATTTCAAAACACTGTAGGGTCGTTTATATCTTGCCTGGCTGAATTATTTTTTTGACGCCTGTTAACTGCCTGCACACGAATCACGCAGGAGCCGTAGAGATGTTGCCAAATTCTGAGTGGACCGGTCTAATATGAAAACATATTCTGAAGCAGACAGCAACCAATGGCAGCAGACAAAATCCTCTTGAGTACTTTGAATATTGAAGTATATCATGTACGCTTATTTTTTCGCGAAAAATCACTATCTCTAGATATAGAATACTAAGCTAAAATATTTATACTGTTGCCATTTACAAAATACTTCCCTGGGCTAACAAAAACATTTCGATTTACATGATCTACTGTAGTGGGCTACTATGCGTTTGTCAAATTTGGTGAGAATCGGTAGATTATTGACCGAGATATGACAAAACTTGATTTATTTGTGTGGAACTATCTTACAAAATGGTGGACAAAAGCTCTGGGTAGATGCTTTTGGTGGTTGTAATAGATACTGGGGAAAATATAACTTTAAGTAAAAATTTGTTTTATGGTTCCGTGTAAAATAGCATTGTATTCTTAAATGCTTACACGATCGTCATTTGGAAAATAAATGTCTGATACATGCCAGATTAAATGACCTACCATATATCACTTTACTACCAAATTTGGTAGGATTGGTTGATTGTTTTCCGAGATATGAAATAAAATCTTTATATTTCGTGTAGCGCTTTCATGCAGTATGGGGGACGAAAGTGGCTATGCATTGACAAGTTTTATACTTGTAATAGATACTTTCAGCGTAACAAGTTTGGTCTAATTTTGTATCATATTACGGTAGGTATAGCAAAAAAAACCTACAATATTTTTATGGCCACCGTTTTGAAAATAAGGGATTTGCCTATTTATATTGGATATATTAACATTGCCTACAACCGTATTACTTATATGCCAAATTTGGCCGGATTAGGTTGTGTATTTTCCGATATATAATGTAAGATATTTATTTAATTATGCTACACTATGAAAATTAGTGCCATAAATGATAACATTGCCGTCATTTCGAAAACAATTACTTGTGATTGAAAACTTTAATAGTAGGATGTACTTACTAAGTACTATATGGGGACAGTTAGGTGAAATTCAGTTTTCTAGTTTAAAAGTTATTCAGAGGGTGAACACACATTCCAGAAAGATATTCGGATGATTGCATAAGCTACCTTCCGAAGGAAAGTAGGCCAACAAAGAAAAACCTTGAGAATCTTGGTTTGTTACTGATAGGTACGAGGTTTTAACTATCTCTAAAATTCTTCTTTTCAGTTAACTCTATTTCTGGACAGTTTTATTTAACTTGTCTTATTCGTAACTGATGTCACGTGTAAACTAATGGACAGGCCTTGAAAATGCGGAAAATATAAAGGTACTAAAACTACGAAATAAGTAGTTAAGTCATTTGAAGATTTCTCAGCATATTGGGTTATTATTATTGCTGATTCCTTAATAAATATTACATCGTGACACAAGAGTTTCTTTTCACTGCCTGACATGTAATATGATATATCACTGCACCATGAAGACCCTACATAAAAAATATATATACATTATAAACCAACAAACTTACTTAATTGCCGTTAAGTCAAAGAAATTTTCGTGAAATGAAATAACACTGGTTATGTGGTTAGAGAGTGGCCAATTAACAAAAAATTTACTTTATTTAGGAAATTTGCGAAGTTTTCTGGGTAATTTTAAGGTTTTTCTCGTTAATGTCACTAAGTATAACTTTATGGTAGTGATTATCAGCCAATTTTTTTTGAAAGGCTACAAAATATTTAATGTCTCTTTTTATTGCGAATTTTTTATATATTTTTTTCTTTCCTACAGAACGATAGTTTAAGCATCATGTTTGTGTGTGTCTGTGGTCAATCGCCCTTCCCACTTCGGCTTCTGTTGAAAATATTTACAGAAATGTTCTATTTACGTTTGAAAGAGTCCATTGTATTTTATTCTCGTGTTCAAAATAGTTTGGCGATTATAATATAAGCTCTTTACTGTGACCTTAAATGACATCTGCAGTACCCTTAAAAATATAAATCGCCTCAATAAATCGTGTTTCCATTTAGTTTTTTCTACAAATTTATATAAACTTTTGTTTCGTTATTCAGACGATGTGCCCGACCATAAACATGGTTTAAATAAATTTAGCCAATTTTTTCTATGTCAATTTATAATAAATCTAGTATTTTAGAATTAATATCTTATAAATGAAATTGAAGCTAAATCAAATTTCTTGACAGGCGCTAACATTTATTTTAGACCATGAGTTATGTTTTTGCATCAACTGAAAAATTCATCAAACAAAAATTTTACGAAACCTCTTCCTGAATTTTCTAATTACATAATCAATACAATTTTTCCATTGTAAGTACTACTGAAACGATTCCGAGGTGCTTAAATATAAGCTGGATCACAGTAGACCTATTTTTTAAAGCGTATAACTCGACCAGTGTTTTTATGGAAGTAACATTTGAAACTGCTTAGAGAGGTACTGTGTGGCCATTTTATTAAACAGCACTAATTTACCAACATTGACACGTGAATATATATCAGCTATATTTGTGCTGCATGTATGTGCTGAAATAAACAACCTAAGTTCTGAGCCCAGATTAGAAATAACCTCTGTGGCGTGCTATCCATAACGTCTGGCTTTCGCACACACACGATCGGCTAGGCCGCTATACATTATAGTATTGACGTACACAGATATCCTGTGTAACTGGTCGAGGCGATCATGCATTGCAGGCCTGGGCAACGGAACTGACTGACCGACCTCCCTGGATGGCAGTCAACATGTTGTTATCAAGGTGGAAGTAAAGCAACTGCCTATGGAGCACTGCACCCGACTATACAATGTGGAGAACTCATAAAAAATATTACAGACACCATTAAATTTGTCAGAAAAGTGCGATTTGTGCTGTATATTAAAGAAAAATGCATGTATATATTTTGCAACATTATAAAATATTTTACTATAATATACTTTTTATATGCAAAAAAAATAATTGATTAAAATAGTCTGTATTTTTACACAATTTAATCGCATTTCTACTATGGATGCTTCGGAAGGAGAATTTGCAAGACAATATTCGTTATGGAATATCGTCATAATGTTTACTATGATTGTGTGTAAGAAAATTCTTATAATATTTTTAGGAACAAATTTCTATAATTATTTTTACGTGTGTCTATTTGCCATAAACATTTATGGCTGAAACTGACGCATATAAAGTTAATTATAAAATGTATATACATTATTACTATGATTTTGTTTCAAATGATCACAGTAAATATTATGACGATCTTTCTTGAAGAAGATTTTCTTACAAATTTTCCTTTCCGAAATACCCAGAATGGAAATGCGCTTAAATTTTTGTTAAAAACGAGAGACTATTTTAATTGATAGTTTTTTTTTTAGATTTAAAAAGTATATTTTAATAAAATATTTTATAATTTTGCAAAACACACACATTCTTCTTTCATAAACAGCATAAATCGCACTTTTGTGACAAATTTTATGGTGTCTGTACTACTTTTTTTTATGAGCTATCCACGTTGTATAGTCGGGTGCAGTGATCCATAGGCAGTTGCTTTACTTCAACCTTAAAATAGCGACACAGTACCTAGTAACTAGAAGGTTTCAAATATACCTTTCATGCGAAATTGGCCAATTGTACGTACATATTAGAGAATTGTAGATCAACTGTGTCCCATCCTGTATTTTATTAGTATATACATGCAAAATTCGTATTGAAAGTACTGTACAGACCAAAGCCTGCGTCGTTTTCCCATTGGCTGCTGCATATATGTGAAGCCACGCCCTTTCTAACTGAACAGTTGTGAAGTGTTCATTTATTGGCGTAGAGTTACCCAGAGTGTATCAGGTAATGTGTGGTCCAATGACAAACGTATTGCATAGGTACACGTGTTTAAAGTTTAACGTGTCCCCAAATGATTACGTGAATTGTGCAGGTCTCTATTTATAGGTTTTACTTAGTGTATGGGCACACCAACTTGGTAGATAAAGGCGATACATGGTGATCTGAACACATTAGGAAGCCCTGATTAAGATCTGCTTATATGCACACTGTATTTTTACACCATTAAGATTAACACCGTCAAGGTCATCGTCACATTATTCATACGTTGGTCAAGTAAAAATGTGAAATTATTAGAAAATTAAATATTTAAAACATTTTTTTTTGCTTAAACAAATAACAGAAAGCAAAATTGATAATTTTCAGTAATCAGATATGTGTACCTAACATTAGAGACGTGTAAAATTCGCGTATCTTTTAAGGACAGGATAGACTCCAGTGCCTTATAAACAAGTGAGCACCATCCGTGGTTTCATTGGCCGTTGGACTTTAATCGACGTCACGTCCTTAAAAGAGATTGGCCACTTCAATGCTGATCTTATCTTATTGGTTCAAGCGTCTCCGAGGCGAGACAGGCATATTCCCGACCAATGACTGTAGTCGGTCAAACGCGCAGTAACTTGCAGTCCAGTCTATCCTTTTATAATATCGCGAATTTTGCTGGTCTCTATCTAACACTTCTAAATCAACGCTAAGGCCTGAAACTACCTCCCCTCCATCGTCACCAACTTTATTGGGCATATACCAATGAGTGTGCCAGTTAAACTATACGCAGGTAAGGGCGTAGATATTTTTCAAATGTAAATTTCAAAAATTCTTATTTAACCGTGAACAGTCTGTAGTAGGAATATTTTCAAAATAATTGAAGCAATACTATATAGATCAATCCAGACTCAATGCCAAACTCTTTTGCGGCCAATGCATGCAGGAGACGCATCTAGACTCTCTCGATGTATTTGCTATTCACTCAAAATGTCACAACCCCACAATACTCCCAGCTTCCTGATATTCATTGCCGCAGCCACATTCCGAAGTGGAAAGTTTACCTTCGGCGCGTGTTCCACGATAAGTTTTAATCCTGATGTGAGCGGACAGACAGTTACAACGATATCCTGGCCTGTAACTCCTCATTACGAGAAGATATTGAGGGGGATGGTCCTTACAAGTATCTAATTGGTACATACCTTGTACCATACTGAGTGTTGTAAGATGTGTTAAAATTTTATCCTACAGCCTTTTAACAATGCATGTATAAAAAGATCTATTAGCATTAATTTAAATACATTATCGTAACATAAAGTAATGAGCAACCGAACACCACAAAATATTACTCGGAAATTTTTTAGCAATAAATGTGTGCTGGAGTTATGTTTGACATATTTCTGAATATTGATCAAATTTGGAGAAATTAAAGGCGAGTCGTTTACATAGCTTGCAAAATGAGTACAAATTTATACATTACATTTGCTCTCAATCAAATTTCCATAGGTATTTGAATTCGGAATAAAATTAATGAGTTCGAAAAGATCAATGGAATATTCTAAATACTACGTTTAACCTCTGCTCCACCGTCTAATCGCTGTCCCGCTGAAGGTATTGGTTATGCTTTGCCACACCAGTGTACAATTATGTTTTATAAAATACTATACTATGTGGTAGAACTACTATAGATACAACATAAAGAGCCTTGATGGTTTGTATAGAAAAAATAGATTGTTGAAAAATCGCTAATGATTGTTTCCTACTTTCTTTCTGCGTGCACTTATATGATTCCCGTTAGTATTCCTCTCTCGTTGAATTGATTCATTCGTAAGCCGAACAATAAGGAAATATAACAAAATTATCATTCTAAGGAGCAACAATCTCGGTTCAACATTTATGAGGTTCAACAACAATCGTCTCATGCTGCCAGTAAAAGAACTGCGATAAGAAAACACTCGATAATAAATAAATTACAAATATTACAACTTGTCGCTTATAGGTGTTTAGTTAACAATCTTTATCGTGGCCTTTGAAAATGTACCCGACTAAGACGAAAAATTATTTATTTATTACTATTTTTATATAGGACGTGTTTAGCCGCTGGTCAACTTATAAATGCACTGTCGTGTTACAAATAATTCAGTACAAACGAACATAATTCAACAAAATATATGTTTGTTTTAAACAATTACTATAGTGTTTAAAAATGTTATTAAAGCAACTCTCATTTAGTGCGATACACGAAAAATATAGATTTATTATTTCGTCATATGTTTATTTTTGAAAGTAGTTGGAATTTTACCTGCAAATATAAACACTTCATGTTAGCCTTACGTAATGGAATTTTCGGGGAAATATTGTAGCTGGACGGTTTCAACTCAATTTTATGGTTGAAATATAAGGTAATATGCTTGAATTTTAACTTTCAGTGTTGATTCGCTGAGCATACCAATAAATAGTACCGAAAAATATTTATGTTGGGTTAGTTATGCTAATAAGTACATCTAGTGATTTTTCGCAAAAAAAAGGTATGAGTTCATATTAGAGATCAGTACTATAATATAAGTACTCAACTTAATTTTGTCTACTGTCTTTCGTTGCTGTCTGCTTAACCCATTCAGACCCAGCGTACACAGTTGTGGACATTACGCACGTTCAGGTAATGTTTGGTTTGTACTGCACACTGCGAAGCTCAGTGACCAATGGTCTTACCCGTGGGTAAAGGATTCAAAAACCCTTTTACACGTCTATGTCATAACTAGTTGATATTACTGTAGCTGAACACATAGTCCACACACAGTTCATTGGCTGTGACAACGAAACAAGTGTTGTGTCGACTTAATTACACCGCGCATCATAACATTTTTTGTTTGCAACGCCTGAAAACCGTAAATTAAAGTGGGTCTGAAAGGGTTAAGAAGGCGCTTTCATACTTGACAGGGCCACTCGGAATTCGGCAACAGCGGCACGGCTCCTGCGTGATTCATGTGCAGACAGTTAAAGCCTCTTCACGATGAAGTGAGCACTTTTAAAGTCAACCTTAGAAAAATGTCACTATCCCTACCTGCATGTATTTTAACGGGCGAACCGAGTGGCATGCACCCAGTAAAGGTGGTAACGATGAATTGAAAGTAGTTCCACATCTAAACGTCGAATAAATAGTGCCAGGTAACCATGTGTGATAACTTAAATTATTTCTTTCACTTTCCGTTTTTTTTAAATACATCAACGTATAAAATGACCAGATTTATAAAAAAATTTCTTTTGTAATAATTTCATACTTGACACTTGTTTTTCGCGAAAAGATCTACGCGGAGGCTAGGCTGCAGTATCGTATGTGCACACGTGCAGTCTTCATTAGACTATTGACCGACGCATGAATAAAGTGACTAGGCCCATGGCAATATTAATTTTACATAAGGCGGAAGAATACACAATGTGCTTGCAAGTAGATCTTGAGTAGGGCTTTTAAAAGTGCTCATTTTTACCGTTAACAACGTATAACTAGGGCCACTTGTTTTTCGCGAAAAGATTTACGCGGAGTCCAGACTGCAGTATCGTATGTGCATACGTGCAGTCTTCATTAGACTATTGGCCGCTTGTCTTTGGGCGAAGACAGTATGTTACATGAGTGAGCCAATCAGGATTCAGTTCCTCCAATACTGACCGTTCGTGATTCGCGGGCAGACAGATAATACGCGTAACAATTCAAATTATCCAATCACCAAAGTGGTTCTGAAATAAGGTGGGTTGGAACACAACATGTCCTGAATTTTTTTTCGCGAAAAACAGGTGTCCCTACCTATAACACGTGTTAAAAAGTAATTCAGCTAGCCAGGATAGGTAAACGACGCTACAGCGTTTTGAAATATAACCTGTCTTGAAATCTTTCCACGAAATTTCACTACCCCTACTAACGACATTTGTCTGCAAGTATCCACATTTCTTATTCGTATATGAGCATTAAAATTGTCCTTAATTTCAAGCTATTCCACACAAAGCGATTAAACGCTGGTGTGCATAAATGTACCTACATTCACATAGAATGTGGGTCATAATGGAGTTGAGATAAGGCAAAGTAATTTAGGAAGCAGTATCTACTTGTAATGTGAAATGAATGTTATCTTACCCTCAAAAGGAAGTTCTGCTCACTGTTCGAAACAGTAGAAAAGAGTACTTAAACTTGAATAGGCATGTAACTGTATCTGGTTTTACAGTACACGGTAAAAATAATTTCTTGGAAATTTTTTAATCTGTGATAAAAGTGAAGGCTGTTCACTGTTGACTGAGCACATTTGAACCCAACATTTAAAAGATGTCACTGCCCATGCCTGAATATATTTTAACCCTTTCAGGCCTGCTTTAATTTAAAGTTTCAGGTGTCGCAAACCATTCCTTATGATGCGTGCTGTACTTAAGCCAACACAAACACTTGATCCGTCAACACAGCCAATGTGCTATAGATGTGTGTTCGGCCATAGTTACATGAACCAATTATGACCTTGTCCAGTCACACGGTTTGGGAATAATTTACCCACATGCGAGATCATTGGTGACTGAGCTTTGCGGTGTACAGCACAAACCAAAAAATACCTACACGTGCATAATGTACGCAATTGTATACACAGCCTGGATGGGTTAAACCGGCACACTGAAATACGGCGTGCGGCCATTAAAGTTGGTAAAGACGGAGGGAAACTAGTTCATATCTTAACGTTGAATTAAAGAAGTTAGGTAAACACTAACGAATAATTGTTGTGGGGGGGGGGGAGTGCTGAGTAGTTAGACTTCTCGCCTCCCACTAATGTGAACTGGGTTCAATCCTCGGCTGGGTCACTCCCGGATTTTCGCAAGTGGGAATTGTTCCGGACGATGCCACTGGTCGGTGGGTTTTCTCGGGGATCTCCCGTTTCCCCCACCCTCGCATTCCGACGCTGCTTCATTCTCACCAGCTCTCAATACCTCGTTGTTGAGAGCCGCCCAAATCTCTTAACTCAGCAGTAATGAATACTGAAATGTTTCATTTTTCCGTTTTCCGTAATGCATGTAAGTGCTAGAATGAGCAAATTTCTGAAAGATTTACTTTTCTAACAATTGCACTTGAACGACACGTGAATGAAGTGATCGGGCCCGTGACAATGTTAATTTTACACGTTTTGGAATAATACACACGGCACATCTCAGTAGAATTTAAGCAGGACTTTCAAAAGTGTTAGGTTTCCGGCGAACAGCCTATGAAAAGAGACCTGCAAAATTCGTGTTATTATTTGGGGACCCTTTAAACTTCAAACACATATACCTTTTCCGTAAGTTTGTAACTGGAACGTATTTAATTTGGCATGCCCTGAGTAACTTTGCGCAAATAAATGAACACTTTAAAATTATGTAGTCCGATTCGTGTAGTCCGGTCAGAAAGAGAGTGACTTAACATCTGCGCAGCAGCCAATGGAGAAACGGCGCCGGGCTCCAGTATATGCAGCAGTGTGAAGTTTACATTGATGCGAAATAATAAAGTGTTTTAACGTGTATATTGTATTGAAATAAAATTTCACACCAGGCTGCATATTTAGAAATGTCGAGCATCGCTACTTTAACCCTTTAACGTATTATCCCGAGTATACGTACTCACATATGAAATGTTGCAGATAATGTGAAATCACGGTCGGAGCTGTGCAAGTCCACAAGCTAGCCCCAATACGGACAGCGGCTGTTGCTGTGTAATGCTTTTGGTTGCTGGTGACACACAAACTATTTTATTATTGGTTGCTTTCGTGCCATGGACGTGCTGAAACCTCTTCTATATTTTCCAGACAGTCATTTGTTATTAGAAATCCGTAAGAACTTTTCACACCATAAATTTACACTTTTGCAACACCTGAAATAAAAAAAAATTAATATTTACATTAACTCGTTCAGACCCAGTGTACAGGTTTGTGTACATTACACAAGAGTAGGTAGTTTTTGTTCTGTACTACACGCTGCGAAACTCAATGGACAATGATCTTACCTTTAGGTAAATGATTCGCAAACCGTCTTATTGGTCTAGGTCATTGGTTATCATAATTGTAGTCAAACACATAACCTACAGCTCATTGGTTGTGACAACGAAATAATTGTTGTGTCGACTCAAGTACAGCACACATCAAATATTTTTTCCTTTGCAACACTTGTAGCCGTAAATTAATGTGGGTCTGAAACAGCTTAGGGGTTAAGAAAATAAATTAGTAACTTCTCTACGCATCTAACTATTATGTCAAGAGACCTAGGAACGGTACCATGGAAGCATGAGAAATTAATTTACCATTCACTCTGTCTAACTATATAAGTAAACACTTATGTGGTAAATTCGCGAAAAAATTCTTAGCGAGTCCGTGACAGTTGCATCCTCTGAACATGTCTTAAAGCTCCTATCACACTCTCAAATTTTCGCCTCCAAGTATATTTGACAATAAAATTTGAAAACAAAATATGGCAATTAAATTTTTCTTTCCAACAAATTTTATCAAGTAATCATGAACGTGTTTGAAAATCAGTCACACTGTCAAATTTTTTTACTGGAGTAGTGTAATTTGAATAATTAAATAGAAAATGATTTTAATAGTAAGATACTGTGTTTCTTTTTCAATGCAGGCCATTACAGGGAGAAATGTAAGGAATGTTGTAATTTATTTTTGCCTCTTTACTAAATTTGAATTTTATTTATCGTAGATGTTTCCTGCACAAATAAATTTAATGCCTCTTTATTTGTAATATTATGTGCAATATTCAGTTAAAATAGCATTCATGCCCAGACAGCTGCTGCATAAATTAATTATCCTCGTAACCTACTTAGTATCCAGCAATTGTTAGTTATTTTTAAGTTTCTTGAAGTTCAGTTTTGTCATGCACGATTCTTATTGGCTGAGATCGCCAAACATCAAATAAAATTTATAACCAGTCCAAACTTTAATTTTTTTAAATTGAAACTGAAGTCATCAAACCTTTCAGGCTAATGTTTAGGTGTTTATGACGTTTCGATGACGTCATATCTGTCCAATTTTTTTTTGACCAAACTTATTGGAAGCAATTTGATGGAAAAATTTGTCAGTGTAACAGGGGCTTGAGGAGCGCTCGATTTGAGAAACGCATTAACTCTTTAGGACGGCACAGAAAAAATGTCATTAAAGACAAGGTTGATGTGAGCCGCCTATATTCTCCACTACGGCAATATATCTCCTGTTGGTCTTCGTATCTCCATTTACCATCGTCCTATTGGTAGAGCTAGTGATTTTTCGCGAAAAAATATGAGTACACTGTAGACTTCAGTACTATAAGCACCCAATAGCAGTTAGTCTATTGTCATTGGTTGCTGTCTGTTTGAGAAGGCGTTTTAATATTTGACAGGGCCACTCAGAATTCGGCAACATCGGCACGGTTCCTACGTGATTCGTGTGCAGACAGTTAACACGTGTAAAAAAAAAGTAATTCAGCCAATCAAGATAGGTAAACGATCCTACAGTGTTTTGAAATATAGCGTGTCTTGAAATCTTTTCGCCAAATTTCACTACGCCTACCTATTGGTCCTGTCTACACCGGACACGCCTACTGTACTCTGCAACGTTAATTATCGGCTGACCGTCCGCCAATGATGTCACGCGTTGTCTATGCGCCAACTAGCGTGTAGCGACAGAGGTGACAAGTTTTGCTTTCCACGCTGTTCATTTGATAAATTATTCAAAAGGACAGGTTTACTCGTACGAACTTAAATATTAACGAGTTGTAATATTGTAATTAGATTCCAGAAGAGTTCAGAGAAACAGTAATAATGTTAAAATTGTTTGTTTTGTCTTCAAGAGCAAAAAATTTTCCTTGAAAACGTAACCCAGTTTATATTCCGGCATGCTCCGCAAAAGGGTTAGTTAGCCGCGGAGGATTTATCTCGCCGAGTTTCAAAGGAGCTGCGCGATAGTCTTGCGTCCCGACGCGTGTGCAGCGATCGCCTAGCGCATTGTGAATGCTCGAGCGTGTGTGTAGTCCCAGCGCTGCCAAGTAGCAATGGCATGACGGTCCGGGGGGCGAAGGGAGGGAGTCGCGGCCGCATAATTTGCATTACAAACAGTCGCTGATTGCAGGCCAAGCAGACAGTTAATTAGGGCGCCGTTCCGCCTTGACCCGACCCCGCAAAATGGCTGCTAACCTCGCGTTAATCAGCAGCAGTTTCCAGAAATAAAATAAAAAAAAGAAGGAAAATAATTTGGTTAACAATTTGCGCAATTAGTCGGCGGTTGAAAGTTCTCGACGATTATTCGGCATGAAAGAATAAATGTACGCTAGGTCGCTACCGTTTCCTTTACATACCCTACCGCGTTTTCACAATCGTTCAGAACAGTGTCGTTAATTATCAATATTCATATTATGGACGAGTTGCCCCGCGTAGACCTAAAGGTAACGGTTTACTTTGATTGCTACACTTATTAAACGATTAACAAAGAACTTTCCAGATCCCGTTTCGTGCTGGGCACAAATGAGTTACAATTATCCACTATAGCAGTTCGTATTTAAATAGTTTCCCTCCTAAATCGTTACTAAAGTAATAAAAATTTCACTCCAAATTTATGATAAACTGTGCTTATACGGAATTAATTACATAATTATGTATCCTCCGTGCATGGACCTTAGTTACGTCTTTCAGGCCATAGGGCATCAGTTCTGTCAAATCAAAAAAACAAAATAACACTTTCTTAGACTAGTGTATATGCTCCCATGCAAGTGGCACTGTCTATTTCTTACATTTTTAAAATGTGTACTAATGATTCGCCAATTGTATTACGTTTTCAACCGCATAACTTACATATTAGATTTCATTTTAACTTTAGCAACTAATGAAATTTTTGGTCATACGCACACATGCGTAAAAGCGCAGTATAAATTTTCGGTGTACTATAGTCATGTCGGCTTACTTGGCTCCGCCTACCCTAGTGAAAGAGAGAGAGAGAGAGAGGCAGAACGACTTGCTAAGCACCAACCACAGGCAGCTGGCAGGCGGGCAAACGAATATGCAGGCACTCCCCTCCCACCTGCCGTACCACCGCCGTCCTATTGTTTCCTTTCCCCGGGGAGAAGTGACCCGACATTGGCAGAGCTCTCCAAGTCCTAAGTTACTATAGCATTGACCGGCAGCAGTATGCACAGAAAGACCACAGTTTTTATTTCGGCACCGTATTCTGACCTTTTAAAACAACGGCCAAGTGATACTTCTTCTACGGCGTACCCCACGTACAAGCTGTTCATGGTAAAGTGAGCACTTTTTAAGGCCCTGCTAAATTTTACCTTTCAATTAATTTCGACCTTTCCGCCACTTTTTTTTTTTTAATCCAAACATTGCAATTTGACTAATAAACACAGTGTAAATATTTCATCACTCTCAAAATGTAATGTCTGATACTGCAATAACATATATTTATTAGGGGTTAATGCCTTTTGGGAGGACTTTAAAAAGTACTCACTTTACCGTGAACAGCGTATAAACGAATGTATTCGGGATACTATGATAATTGTTTGACCAAACTAGTAACAAATTGTTTTCAATTCGCTGCCAACTTTAATGATAAAGTGATTTTAAAGGTTGAAATGCTGTAGTTTTCCCTAACTCTCGTTTCATTACTGGTTACCTTCTACACCAGCGTAAGTAAGATACAGAAGAGGAAAAGGTACTTTTCACTTTCATCACTTATGTGCGTAGTCGCTCTATTTTATTTACATCCATAAGACGTTTTCAGTCTATGATCATGGTAGAATTAGGAGTTTATGTTGAAAAACTAGGCCCGTTACCAGATGCTGTGTATAATTACGGTTATGCATATCATATTTTGGCATTTTTTTTATATGAAACGAAATTTGCAAAATGTCTGCTCCCATATACGTCCCCAAATCACCGAGATATTTGTTTAATCTTCACGAAAGATACATTTCTATACAGCAGTCAACTTATTTCCAAATCGCTTTGTGCAGAAGTAAAAATATGTTTCTTAAATAGATAAAAACACCTTTAATTAGTACATATTTATTGTTGTTATTATTTCCTTAAAATATATATTTTTTGCTATAATTTTACTCATCTTATTTAGCAATATTTCTAACGTTTGGAAATTACAATATTTTAATAATGATTGATTGGTTTTTAGAACTCGCATACTTTGTAGAGGACCCTCGAGTGTAGCTCGAGCAAAGCTAATTTGAAAATTGCTGTGTCGTTCAGAACAAAACTAGCATGAATGTGCAGTTTTTGTTTGACTAATATTTAACATGCTCTCACAAGAACACAACAGTGCAGTAAAAATGATATTGCTAACGATATAATCTCTTTTATAGCCACTCAAAGGGACATGATTGATTGTAAATCATATTTACATGATAATGTACATTTGATTGGGTCAAAATCAGCTCGGCTCTCCATTGGTTGATGACAGTACAATAATGAACGCCATAAAGTACAGGGTAGTGCCCGGTGGGGTATGGACCAATAGGACGATGGTGAGTTCTAACACGGACACCAACAGAAGCGGTGTTCTTGCAGTAGTGGATATAGGTGACTCGCTTCTAATTTGTCTTAAGGTGGAGAGTTAGTTACAGTTTTTACGGCCGACCTCGATGAAATTTCGTACACTGCTTTGTTAAGCTGTTTTTTTTGTGTATGCCTGATTTTGTCTTTTTTTTTTTTTTTTAATTTAGTGGATATATTTAATAATCAATTTCATTAATCTATTGCTTCATAATACAAGACCTGTTGAAAATAAGTGTACGAGATTTTAATATTGTGAACATACAACCTTCTGCTTTGTTCTGATGAAATTTGGTTTACGTCATTAAAATAGTTCTGTTATTAAATAATATTAATTTGAACCTCTGCATAAGGTCAATGTGCAGACTTCGGAGAAATTGTCCACTATTCACTGTACAAAATTTGGATACAGATAAAACTAAGCTAAGCTATTTCCTAGTCATTATGCTAGCATTGTATTGCTATAAAACACCTTTACAATATCCAAGAAAGCCAAACGAATGACGTAGAAAAGCGTCGAATTTTCGCTGACGACGAATGCAGGGTCGTAGGAAATTGCGCCCCACTCCGTGCATACACAGTGTGATAGAGTAATATCCACGGCAGGACAAAGAAGAAACAATAACCAACATTTTTATTGCTGCCACACATCAATGCCGTGTCCGAAAATGACAAATGTACTTGCATTAGAAGCACAAAATTGGTCGCTTTAAAGACAATTCTCTTCAGATTTCAGTACGTTCGCTCGTCAGTGCAGTGCTGCTTCAGAAGATCGCAGTGGCGAGTCTTGGAACTTCTTCCAGGATAGGGTGTTCAAGAAAGGGGAAGGAGGAGGGTAAACCACTTAGCAGCAGCTCGTTATATCTCCTTCCGATCGGCTTACTGTCTGGAAGCGAGTGTTTCCTACCTGTTTGTGAGCTTATGCTACTCGGTTGGTTCGCGATCACGATAACGCGACAGATGCTATGCGAAGAGCGCGTTAATGTGCACACTAGATTCTACCGCCTCGCGATCAACATTAAAACATATTTTTTTATAAATGGTTTATCTTACGATTGTCATTAATGTTTCCATTATTTTCTTATTTTGCAATCCTTTAAAATAATCTTTCCGTGTCCGCTGGTACTTTGAGTGTGAAGATATGGTTGTAATTACATCTAGGCATTAAAATGTATTGCTTTGCTTATTAATACGGCAAATAATAGAGAACGTATACTTTAGCACCAAAAATATGGAGGGTTAGACAGATTTACAGACCTGTCGCGCCCGCGAAGCGAATAAACTAGAAATATTTTCTATTCGAAAATCTTGTCGCGCGGGCCATTTTCGTCGCGTTGACGTCACAGAAGTCTCTATCCTGATTTGCTGGAAAATTATTTTAACCGCGTCGCGTCTGTCACACTATTGTGATTCCAGCAAGACCCGCTGTGTTCTGCCTAATAAAATGAGTAGTCTCGGCGTTCTGGTTTGCTAGACTTGGATCAATTACATGGGCTTGCAATACGATAAAGTACTACAAAATGTTTTTTTATGAAAATGTACATTTCTCGTTTCATTTGAAAGAGCTTAGGTATTTTTATTTGTTTATCAAAATATGCAAACAAAAATCCGTAAATACTATTTTATTTGCGTTTGTTTTTTGTTATGGAAGCATAGATTTAGTAAAAGGTATCGCGCAACATTGAAATTTACATCCCCTGGTTACGTAAAGGTTAGCTAAAATTGGCAGAATGTTGTGATTTTAATTATTTTAATAATGACCAATTCACTTGATTGCCAATTATTTGAAAAAGTCATGAGTCACCATGGTAGTGGGTTCCCAGCCATCACTGGTTCGGCTTTCTCTAGATGTGAGCTAGCGTAGTCATAAGAAGGATCAAAAAAATTGCTGACTCAAGAGAATGAATGAAAAGAAAAGTTAAAACGAATTTGTCCCCAAAAATTATTTAGTTTACAAACATTTATATGTGCATTTAATAAAAAAATTTATTTTAATTGAAAAACTAATCATGTTTTCTAGTCATTGTCTAGCCTATATTGTAATGAAACTCGCGTTTTGATTAAACTAATAATTGTGTGCATTGTAGATATATATATTATTAATACGGCGATTAATATAATGCACAAATCTAATCAACATTAATTATAACTCGAAAAAGCAGTGAAAAAAAAATATGAAGACAACACGTTATGCTACCATATTGTACATAAATACGAAGTTTATTCAGCAGAGATGAAATTATGTGTGAAAAGTGAAATAATTTGTTAAATTATATTATTTATTGTAAGGTTTGATGCTACTGGACACATTCCTACTAGAGCTATAATTACCGACTGAAAAATTCTGCGCATTTATTGTCCTATATGATAGACCCAACAATTCTCATTGCAGTCGTGTAGCTGTCATTATAAGAAACCCGTTTTGGGCTGCACAACAATTAGTTTGTGATGTTATTCCTAAATCGGCATAGAATAACAGATCTTTATAAAATGATTAGAAGCTCAATTGTAAAACTCACTTTAAAATGTAAATGTTAGAAGTCTAGCGTGTCACCAAAAGAATTGATGAATATTCCGAACTATACATGCATATTTGTACTATCACTGTACACCTGTTGAATGATTGTGAACCGTAATCTAGTTGTGCAGTAAAATTAATTATTTTCTGTCTGAGCAACAATCTATTTTGTTCGTGAAACATACTATGTTTTGTTCGTTTTTGACTGTCCCAAACACGTGACATTTGTTTGGTGCAATTGAAGATTTTTATGGGTGTCCATAAACTACAGATTCGGTCGTAAATTTAACAGGACAGGCTTCCGAATCTATATTCATTGCTGTTGAATTCTGTCTCTTGGCAAACACGGCCATCGTAAAATTTTTGGCAAATTTACTTACTTATATTGTTATAGAATGTTCAGCGCATGGCATGCACGTAGATTTGCAGAAATGCCAAATTATGCAGAATTTTTGGTTGCAATTGTTTTATTGGGATTGTTTTTGACTCTGTTAAGCATAAATAAATACACTAACAAACACTTCAATACATCTAATATTCAGAAAAAAAATTACAAATGATTTCTTGAGCTGTAAATTCTAAGATCATCAAATTACTCGGTTGCGCTACAGCCAACCAAATACATGCCACTACTGCACCAAACTGATATTGCTGTCACGAGAACTTACATAACAATGGACACATGTGGTTGTTTGATAACCGTACACTTATTAACTTCAAAGAAAATATTTTACTACCATGATATTTACGAGTGACTATAACGAAACTAATTACCTGAATGTACATGTAAAATAGTTATGTAGCCATAAATGCGTTTAAATGATGCTGGGACAGTTATATAATTATTCTACTCAATAAGTTGTGTTTAAATGTTTCGCTTGGTTAAAGGTAATAAATTCACATGTTTGGAGAAACATCAGATTGTTCAAGAGAACAAAATATTGTTCAGTATAAAATTGTTTTCGACCAAATTTATTACAACCTACAGCTAAACCTATTAATCGGTGGATCCTTGTATTGTAAATAGATTTTTAACGTCTCCCGGTTTTATGTTTCAAAGCTTGGTAGGTGGCAGCTTACAGAATAACTTATAACTTAACTTAAATTAGCGCCCATGCCTTGCCCGGGATTCGAGCCCATAGCCTCCCGAGCCCCAGATCGGTGGCGCACCAACTGACTACGCCATGGGAGGTCGGCGCGAATGCTTGTATAAATTCTTGCAGTGTGGCGTTTTTAAGAGCTGGGGATTTCATTTCGTTTGTCTTTCTATGTGTAGAATGTTTTGTTGCAATGTGTTTTTTTTTTTGCCAGAACAGTTTATTGTACACTGTAGTGATCAGTCAATGCCACAGTTTATTTTGATTATGAACTATAGGCCTTTATTACTCTGCATAATAGCACTTATGGCAGTCACGTAATTAATGTATACACGTCCTTAATAATATGTGATTCCAGCAGTAACTCATGTGATCAAATAAACGTGCGTATCTATCTGTGAGTATAAAGTGTTGTTTAGTACCACAATAACTTTGCAGATAAAAAATGAAGATTGAGAATTTTGTCAAAAATACTGTATTAAATACAAATGATTTTATGAGAATCTAGCATATTCATCAAAAATTGAGCTAAAAAACATCAAATTGTTTTCTGTATTTTTTGGCATCAAGTGAAAACTACTGAATGGATTTTCCGAAATCGTCGTGAGTGTGGTAAGTCTTAAACCTATACTTAAGTATGTATCATCCTATATCAAAAGGAAGATCAGAAGTGAAAATTTAATTTTTTATATGAAGTTTTGCTTCCTAGCACGTATTTTATGCACATGTCTTTGTTGTATTAGCTTATTGTTACATTGCTGTTTAGTTATGTCAGTGGATTCCTGTGGGGCCACATGAAGGGCTTGATTTACGGGACCCCTGTGGAATCAGAGGAAGACCTGCTGTCGCGGATTATCGCTGCGGCGGATCTAGGACTTCCAGGTATTGGTGATCGCGTGTACCAGAAAATGGCACATAGGTACCGTGTTTGTGTAGACGTCGCTGGTCGTCACATCGAGCACTTCTTGTAGGTGGACCCGGAAGATAAACAACGTACAGTATGTTGCAGACGTGGGAAGGGTCAACATGTGATGCGGTGGTGTTTTGTTTGTCTTGGGTAAACGGTACGTTTCCGCACATAAGTTCCTATGCAAAACGTAAACGTCTTGGTCCCCACTACAAACTCTTACATTGTGTAGTCGGAATTTAGACACACCCGGTATATTGTCCCATTTGCACATGTTTTTTCATGCCATAGAAAGTTTCCCAGATTTTTTTTTTTTCATTATGTCTACCGTTTGGAGGCAGTGGGGTCGTGGTCCGCTTGTTGCGAACATCAGGCTATTCTTGCAATCTGTGTGCCAAGAGAGCGCTTGCCGACCGCTAGCGTAATTTTTAATGCAATGTGGTTTTTTTTTTTACACACTGGGAGCTTATGGCGGCCGGCATGTATAACTTTGGACGGGCCCCCATGGCTAATTGGCTGATAGCGACAGACCTAAGGTCTTCACGCCAAGGAATAACTGGGAAACCTTAATGTGATAGGAGTTCTATAAAGGGAAGGACTGATCAACCATTTGTGTGAAAGGAAGCACACTCAAGATTACAGTTAAGTTATTAATTAGGCCTCTTTTTCATTTCACTCATTTGGTTATCCATTTTACTGTAATTTTTCAATGTTCTTTTAATCTAGCTTGTATATGGTTTATTTTACCGTTACATCAAATTTTTAATTTTAAAGTTAACTCTAATTCTTAATTTAAACTTTACTTTACGACAAGCCCTCTTGTTCGCTCCCAATTTACATCCAACTATACGAGCGCATTCATATGCCTCCTGTAAAAATGAGTTTAGACATAGTACTTTCCCACCGCGTTAGTGTCGAACCCTGACATAAGGGTACCGTACAAGAAGAGGAAAAACAGCAATTGTTTTACGTAAATCGAAAAGTGAGTGATTAGAGCTCGCCATTAGAATATATATATATATATATATATATATATATATATATATATATATATATATATATATATATATATATATATATATATATATATATATATATATATATATATATATATATATATATATATATGTATATATATATATACACACACACACACACCACATACACTCTTACAGCTTTTAACATCGCTAATCCTTTTCCTTTGGTATAAAGCTGGATTTATTTACTTTAAACAAAACACGCTCAAAGAATGTGTATTTGCTATAAATAATGTAGTATTACAATTTTTATACAGAAAGCGATGTACGGATTTTTAAATTGCATTATTTTCATACTACTCGTTTATTGAAAGCACGATTATGGACATCAGTCTCAATGGCAATAAATTCAATTATTTGCAGATATTTGTGGAAAAAAAATGTTAGTAAATTACTCAGCATCGACAGCGTGTAATGGTAGGTAATTTTATAGTTTCACACATGTGGCAAGTAGAAATATATTTAGAGTTCTCAAAATAATCATAATTAATTACAATTCATCTATAATGAATGGGAATTTAGACACTGATTTAAAGACATTAAAACAAACTGTAATGTTCAAATGCCACCAATTCAAATCTGGCCATCCATACCTATACTTAATTACATTCATAACCGAGGTTAAAAAGTCTCTTAAATTATGAACGAATATCAATTCGGAATACGATAGTGTGTGGGTAAAAAATAAAACTGAATATTAAATATTGTTTGCTTATATGTTGCCTTGATTAAGAAATATTCTGGCGTAACTACTCCAGAAAAATTTGAATACAACAAACGTTGAAAAGAACGAAAATCGTGGTTAAACACGGCAGCAAAATCCTCAAAACTCGACAAAGCCATTATCCGAAAGTCCGTTAAACTCGCAAAATTGTCAAATGGCACGAACACAGCGACGTCGCAAACCCGACGCTGAGGTTAAAAAATCCCGAACCGTCATCGACGGCGGCTACAGAACTCTGTATGTACCTGTATTATTTAGAACGGGAAGATAAATATCAGGAATTAGTTTATTCGTCAGGCCTCATATGATAAATAACTAACAACATTTTCAGTATGTAGTTGAAAAGTTCTTCTCGACAGTAATCCTTAATCCCCTTTCTTAATTAACGAACGGAATGAGATTTTCAGTTTGTCAGAGAAGATTAGACTGCCTATTTTCTTGTTGTTTAAAATTAATCATTTTTGAAGACGAGTTAAATAGGTGCTAGGAATACATACCTTACCCATGCCCCCCCCCCTCCTCCATCGCTACAACTTATTTGAAATTGTAATAAATTTGCAATATTGAAAAATAGTTTTTTTGTTTTTAGAATCGGTAACGAACATGAGGAAGAATCTGTATCACTCGGAAGTCCTGCTATGCTGGCCTGTTGTCTGTCATCTGATCACACTCGCCAGTGGGACCTGAGCTGTCTGACGGGATTAGAAAAGAGCAGGTAGAGAAGTCTAACCCCCTCCCGCCTCGCCGCATCATACATACCCATGTTACCTGCAGACAAAATGGCGCCATAGCTGCTTCGACGTTGCTGTTTCCTACCGGCAGATAGCTGAACTACTTGAAGCTAGATGGGTGCTCTTGTCACTATCGCCGACTGCTCATAACAACTACTCCACAGTAAGTGCCAGTAAATGTGTGCCAGTAAATGTGTCAAGTTAGTGAGCTTCATTAACTACAGTTTTATCGAGACATCGTCAGGAGTTAGACAAATGATTGTCGATCGTGGTTGGATTTGGAACTTTACAAATCGTAAAACACCATACGACGCACTAACGAAACAGAGAAATAAACAAATCTATCGACTTTAGAGACAATAAGAATCTCAGGCAGCAAAGGCAGCGTGCTGAGATGTCCAACTTAGCTCGGGCTTTCAAGTTAAGTACGGGTTCAATTGGAAACCTCAGCCTTCAGTAAATCAGTGTAATTTTGACGTTAAAAATTATTTCAACGGTATATTTTTCTCCAATTGGCTTTCCAATTTCTTTCTCTGCCTCTGTGAGGAAATAATTCCTATCGTGACAAGGGTGTTAATTTGAGAGTCAGGTTACGTTACCTCGTAAGCCATGACTTTCATAGGCTTTCAGGGGTAATTAAGTTTGCTGTTTCTAAAATAATGACATTTCCTTTCACTTTCATATATCCTGAAACCATTTACAGGGGATTAACGAAAATGGGTTGCCAGGCACGTGAAACTGCCAACTCGAATGAAATATTCCACCTTTGCCATTAACACTTTCAAACAATCTGCCTCAATCCACTGGATAATTAAATAATGAAAAATCTAACATCGGAGCGCTCTATTTCGAATGTTGTAAAATTGATGGTTCCTTCGCATACTATATTTGTAGACGTAAACGTATTTAATTTTTTTTTAAGGTACAGATGCCAGACCACTATAAAAACTTAAAAAAAAAAAACCTGAAAATTGATAACACATGTCAAAAATGCTTCACTAGAAATCAGTGAAAGATCTCTGATAACACTAGTTGACTGTGTGTAGTAATGGTGACTTCCGGTTAACGCCAGTGAATCCCACTACGACGCATTGGTTACCAATTAATTTAACTGACTCGCCAATTGCTGTCAGCTTCATAACTAGTTCCAAAGACTCGCATTTTGCTTGTTTGTATTATAGATTCTGCTTCAGTGCGTACACACTCCCATGTGTGGGCAGTCATATAAACAAAACCAACTTCCCATATTTTTATTTGACATTACGTTAACTGAGAATGTGGGCCAGATGCTGATTACATGTTTCTGAAGTTCCGTGAGCTTGGAAATAAAAGAAGCATATAAAACTCGCGGTAGGGAATATTTATTACGTATTAAATTTTGTGCTCTTACGTGTGTTTTAGTAGTAGTAATAGTTTTATGTTTCAAACCAATTCAATGCCGACGGGATGCAAAATAAATATAATTTTTTTAATTATTTTATACTTCATTTATTTAGAAATAAGGCATAAAGATTAGTTTACTTGGTTAAAATTATATCAAAAATCTTGGGAAATTGAGACTTTACTGCAGCGTGAAATGAAAAGTTGTGATTCATTTCGACTTCTAAACTGCTTAAATTCAAGAGTACAGAGCATTTTTTATGAAGTTTTCAGTTAGTTTGTATGGAGGAACGTCTTACAGAAATTTTCCTGTTCCAATGAAACAGGATTGACTACGAAAATTAGAAACGCTCTTATTTCGCGATGTATGGAACCAAGCTCGAATTCGCGATCCTGTACACATCCGAGAAATGGTATTTTGTTCATTGGCCGCCGCTACGGCGAGAAATTATTCTCCTGCGCCACTCGGCCACGGAGGACTTGGTGGGGGCCCACCTGCCTGCGTCGGCTTTATCCTTTTCTTCTGGCCTAGAAGCGGGGGAGCTATAAGGGTTACACTGTCACGCGCTACGAAGGCGCCATCGCCACTACACGCAGTGCTGCGTGTACCTATGTGGCTTTCAGTGTTGACCCTATCATTTCACTGATGAAAAGTCTGTAGCAAATTTCAATACGGGCTTCTATCGTAGATTAATTCGTATCCGGCTAGTATTTTTTCAGATACTAGAGTCTGAAAAAGTCGTTTAACAATATGAGAGGGCTCCAAAATAATACTTACAGAATTCGTGGTAACTTTAAAGTACTATTCAGTCCTCGTATGTGTATGGCGTCTTTTCGTAGGTAATTATTTGAGACCTGCGAAATTCGCGTTATTATTTGGGCACCGTTAAACTTTAATCGCGTGTACCCTTGCAATACGTCTGTTATTGAGCCACACTTTATCTGACACGCCCTGGGTAACTCTGGAACAGTAAATGAAGACTTCACAATTGTGTGCTCCAATCACGTGCATCTCAATTAGGAAGGACGTGGCTTCACATTCTACGCAGCAGTCGATGGAAAAAACGATCGAGGCTTCGGTCTATACAGTAATGTGAAGTTAATGGGGGCACCTTTAACCGTAAAAAAAAAAAACATGATCTCGAGCACACTGCAATGCACTTGAAGCGCCGGCCAGGCGGGGTCCTTAATAATGGAGAGGAGAAACAGCCAATAATTCTGCGCTGTTACAATGGCGTCGCTGGACGTCAACAATTCGGAATGACGTTCGCCAACCAGCGCCTGGTAACTTACTCGCCCAGCCAATTAGACGTAAGGCCCGTTACAGAGCTTTGCGCAGCCAATCAGCAAATTGATACGCCCACATCAAAGGAAACACTACTTTTTTCCTCTCTCTGTACTTATCTGCACCGTTAAAAAAAAATTTCCTTCATTTTACGGGAAAGCGCTTGTAGATATTTATTCAGAAGCGTCGGTAAACTCTCCGTAAAATTACGAACTAGTTATCTTTTGTTCTTCCAGCTTTACAAGAAAAGAGATAATCAGAAAAACCTTTATTTTGGTTGCGCGGGTTATTTACTGTGTGTACAAAATATTTAAAAAACGTTAAAATTCTCTATACCTGAGCGAGATGTGAACCCGAGTCAAAAAGGATTTTAAAAAACCAGCGACTCCAACCACTCACCATTCACGATCGGTGATTTTTTAAAAGAAGAGGTCTTAAAATGGAGTCGTAATACCCCGACGAACTCGACTCGACAACCCCGACACGACGAAATCTGAGTAGCAGCCAATGAAAAGCAAGGTCACTGGGACATCAGTCACGACAAAATCGCATCCCCGACAGCCAGACAAAAGTAGATTATATTTATACTTTCCATCGGGTCGGACTCGTCGGGGCTCACAAAAAATGCGAATACAACATTAGAAAACATAATTTCGTGCGCACTTCCCTACTGTAGTAAATATTAAACTAAATCGCCACCAAAATAACCTTCTGGTTTGTCTCAAAATAAAATTTCATCTCTCGTAAAAATTCAAATATTTTCAAAATTAAAATAATCATTCACTTCATCGCGAGTTTTAAAAAAGTAAATATTTTGTATTATAAGGATAACTTACCGTTCTAGAATCTTCCAACAGCCAACTAACATACTTGTCGGACAGATTTCGTTGGGGTTTTGAGAACACCGAATAAAATTTAATGTGAAATTCCGTCGAACTCTGACGTCATATCTGACTGTCGCGTCGTGTTCGTCGGGCTATCATGACTCCAGCTTTAGTGGCTTTCATAACCTAACTTGACTGCCGCGGAAACGATAATTCTCTGGTTACAGTGGCGACGAAAGCTGCTTTTAAACTCATCATTATTCGTTCACGAAACTCAAAAATATAAGGAAAAACTGAGACTTTCCATGTTCTGTATTTACGGAGCTCACCTCCATTTTCCGTCATTACGTATTGCCATTCCGTATATCTACTGTACATTTTCGTGAAAAAATCCCGTAAATCTGTATGGTCATTTTTAACAATGCAACTTGAGACTCGACCTTATGGACAAATGACACTCGAGTGATTATTAGAGACCCGGAGATATCGCGATTTCGTTTGAGGAGAATCTATACCGCAAACACGGATGCATTCAACTTTCTATCTCAATTAGATCGCATTTTGTAAGACAGGCCCTGGACGAATTTGAACCACTAACTGACCTGCAAGAAAACTATGACCGAATACCGTTATACCTGGTCTACGATGAAACTGGGGCACCGGCCAATGAATTGAGACCTGTAAAATTCGAGTAATTGTTTGAGGGCATGTTAAACTTAAAACATTTTTCCTTTGCAATGCGCTTGTCATTGAACCATTCTTTATTTGGCACGACCCGGGTAACTCTGCGCCAATAAATGAACAGTTCACAATTGTGTGCACCAATCACTTGCAGTTCACTCAGAAAGGGCGTGACTCGGCATTTATGCATCAAACAATAGAGAAATGACGCCGGCTCGAGTGTGTATAGTACTATGAATTTCAGCTCGAGTAAAAAAAAATTCACGCGAATTTTGCGGGTCCCTATCAATGAACAACCAACTAAGGCAACGGATTGTGGAGTCTAGCTTGTTACAAATAAATACGCAAAATTTTCGGTCTCAAGTAATTATTGATTACTATTGGTCCAGAGTCATGAAAGCGTGTCAGATTAGTGGAGGACGAATAACATGCGTGAAGCTCGATACCTACAATGCTACAGAAATACAACATGAAGTGAAATACCCGTAATGAAAAACTTTAACACATTGAGGTCCACGCACGTTTACTAGCCCTTAAGAAAAATTAGAAGTGAGTCGTCTATAGCCACTACTGCAGGAACACTGGTCCTCTTGGCGTCTGTGTTAGAACTCACCATCGTCATATCGGTCCATACCACAACGTACACTATACTATACTTTACAGCGTTCATTATTGGCCTGTCATCAGCCAATGGAAAGCCGAGCTGACGTTGACCCAATCAAATGTCCTTTATCGTATAAAAGCATTTGAAATCAATCTCGTCCGTTTGAGTGGCTATAAAAATATATTCTATCGTTAGCAATATAAATGTTACTGCGTTGTCGTGTTGTTTTCAGGTTGTGTTAAGTGTTAAACACTAGCCGAACAAAGACTGCACGCACTTGCGAGTTTTGTCCTGAACATTAAAGAAATTTTCAAATTAGATTTGCTCCAACTACAATCGAGTATAGTCTACAAAGTGTTAATGAGCGGCTTACATTTCTTAAAGGTATATAGAATGTCAGTGGTTGAGTTCTGTCGAT
This sequence comes from Dryococelus australis, assembly GCA_029891345.1. NCBI lineage: Eukaryota > Metazoa > Arthropoda > Insecta > Phasmatodea > Phasmatidae > Dryococelus > Dryococelus australis. The sequence goes on along the minus strand of CM057003.1, from coordinate 86,988,291 downwards.
CAAGTCATCATAAAGAATAGCAAAAACATTTTTTTAAATTTGCATTTCTCTTACTTAGAACTAAGTAATCACTGGCCATGACTGCAATTGCAAGAAGACCGAAACAGCGATGGTCCAAGCAGGAGCGGATATTGAGTTTCGGTTAGTGGGAAATGAGGGTTTGGGGCTCATTTTCCCAATGCAAGTCTCGTTCACGTTTGGCGTAGTGTTAACATAATGCATCTCACAAAGAAGTGAATTCCTGAGTTTTAAACGCCAGTGTCTACAACTAGTTCGTGTCGTGGTATGGCCGGCGAAGAGAGCTTGATGCGGCTTGGAGTCAACATGGCCATCATTCATCTCCTTATGGAAAGTGTTTCTACGCCCTCAAATCAGAACGCGGACGTCATATGAATAGAGACCTGAAAAATTCGCGGTTTCATTTCGAGACAAGTTAGAATTCATAATTTTTTACGTTCACATTACCTTTGCAATTGGTCGACACGTCGTTTGACACCTCCTGGAGATGAACGAGCCAATAACAAACATGCAATAAACTGCAAGCCCAATCACCACCTTGTACTGTCGCAGCAAACAGCCAATGAACAATTTGTATCTGCTTGAGTTTATATAAGATGGTGAAGCCTAGCCTAGGTTATTGAACTCGCGAATTTTTCAGATATCTACATATGAACCGCTGTCATCAAATGACATTTTTATAAGCAAAACAAATTTGAATCATCTCCACGCCTGACTGAGATGTATTTTCCCGTCATAAACGTAGTAATTTTTGTCCAGCTAGTAGTTAGTCGTTTGCTTACGAAAATATACTAGGATAACATCAATAGATTAATGCAGTTTCATTATTATATCAAACAATTCCCTTGTACACTGTGTTCTCTCTAAAAACCAACAAATTGAATGTCAATATAGCCAACCCAAGGAGACAAAATTTCCATACATTCTAAAATAATATCCTATTGCTCTACCTTATTCTGAATGGACAAACGAAACTGCTCTAACTTACATTAACACCGGTTGTGTACATCTGACTAACATTTTCAAGTTGTACTATACTACGCAAATTTTGGACGAGGCTACAGTTTCTTATGTATGCTTCTTGTGTATTCTTCCATCACATATAAATTTGACAATACTAGGATCCTATGACTAGAATCCTCGATTCAATGAAAAAGGCGCAGTGAAATTGTCAAAAATAGAAATAATAACAGTTCTTAATCTAGCATTTATAAATACTATAGAGACTGGAATATTTTACGAATTCTAATTATTACTTGGGCCGCGGTGGCTGAGCGGTTAACCTGCTTGCCTGCCACCCAGGCGAACCGGATTCAATCCCCGCCCGGGTCACTCCCGGATTTTCGCATGTGGGAATCGTGCGGCACGATGCCGCTGGTCGGTGGGTTTTCTCGGGGACTTTCCGTTTCCCCCGCCCTTTCACTCCGGCACTGCGCCATACTCACCTCAATCACCTTCATCGGCTCCCAAGACCTCGCTGACAAGAGCTGCCCAAATATCGTCAATCATTCTAATTATTACAAGCTAAACTACAAACACACATACATTTCTGTCATGTTTGCAACTGCATCACGGTTTATTACACACGGCCAGATGAGATCTGCGTCAATAACAGACCTGCAAGGAAACATACTTCAAATACCGTTCCATCTGGTGTGAAGAAAGTCTGGCTACATACTGGGACAGCGGCAACCAATGAACAGAAAGATAATGCTTCAAAATACATAGGACTATGGATTAATCCTTACAGGTAATATAAGATGTGACATTTCCCTCTCCCTATTCTTAAAACAAAAATATAATAATTTTGGTTAAAAAATTGTGCTTCTTAAAAAACATTAAGGAATATAACTTTATTCTGTATATTTTACAGGCAATATTGCCGTACTTAAATCTACTGCATTCATATTATCTTTAAAATAGAATCCGTTTGCTTTTCTTTAAAATAATATTATTGTGTTATAAAAATATTCTATGCAATCGTCCTACTGTATACAAGTATCAAAACCGAAATCATAGTCTAAATCCTGTGATAATCTGTGATTTGAATGATCACCAAATAATTATTAAAGATGGTGATAATTATTTAATCTGTGGAGAACAGAATCCGCAAAACACAAGACAATAATCAAGAAGTCGTAGCACACTGAATTGCGGTAAATATATGGTTAGTAATGCGGTGTGGCTGGTAAAGACAATGAAAGATAATGTATAGTGATTATATAATACTACAAAAATATCCATCGATCACCCTCTTTAAGAATTCCTTTTTGTACCTTAGGTTTGAATCAAAAGTTTGCGTACAGCAGGAACAAAAATAGCTGTGTGTAAATTGCGTGTCCAGTAATCTGCACATTGATTCTATTAACAGTCAAGTAAGGCCATTATTTTTTATTTTAATAATTTCCCAAATATTTTACGTCATTATCTAGAAGTGGAATACTGGACGCTGATGATTATCGCAAAGTGACATATTTAGTACATCCTCAGTAATAAAAGAAATTCACGAGGACACTTGCAGAAGGGTTCAAATTTCAATTAAAATTTTCGCATCTCTAAATACGCTCTAAGCAGTACGAAGCACAATCAGAATTATTAAAAGACACGTTGACATGTTCATCTTGAAGACGATGGCAAGAAATACTTCGCGTCGAAAGTAAAGGATGTTCGCCAACTTCACAGCATTACGGAAGACACAAAGGGTTGACCCATTTCCACCGCACCACATGACGCAGTAAATTACAGTGAAGGAAGGGGTCTTTTAACGGGGGTGTCGCGTTCGTTAGGCCCGGTAGTTGTACACGGCCTCAAAAAAAAAGGGGGGGGAAGTAAAGAAGTTCGCTCTTTCTAAATATTGGTACACATTCTTAATATATGCTATTCACGGTAAAATTAGCACTTTCGAAAGCCCTTCGTGATATCTAATATACTTGTCTGCACTTTGTGAATTTTTCCGCCTTATGTAAAATTAACATTTTCATGAACCTCATCACTGTGTTCATGCATCGGTCAGGTGAAACTCTGGAATTATTGGAAAAGTAAATATGTTAAAATTTTCTGGTCAATTTTTAAATTCGATACATAAAAACATAAAGCAAAATAAATACTGCAAAGCAAAGCGGTGGGAATAAATCGCGCCTCCACCAGTGTAACACTTTCCCTTCCTCCTGAATGCTAATTAACTCTGGTATCCAATGCTCTATACTCGAACCAACATCAAACACTGTTATACTGCAATAGGTGGTAAGGGGTGTCACAGGTGGTGCTCACGATGGTGGCTAAATAAGAAGGATTATTTATAAAAATATATTTTAATATTACAAACTAAGTATGAGAACACAATACATTTACGATTACACAACAGTAGGGATACAGTTACGTTAATTGAATATACAGAAAGAGTATTTATATAAGATACGCAATATAATCGCAGCTAGTTCCCTAACCTTGCCGTAATTAACTTTACAGTTGAGAAGAGGGACAATAACTCGTTACACGAATGGCTCCCTACCACAAACGCGTATATGCTCACCCGATGTCTGTAGATCTGGTTGGTCCTAGAGCTCCTCTGGGCCTAGGGTTATCTGTTGTCTTCGTCTTCAGCCTACGATCTCACTCACAAGTATGACTACGTCGATTCACGGTGCCGTCTGGGAGGCGGGGGGAGGGGGGCACCACCATGCGGGGTCCCTTTTATAACTGGGCCAAGTGGGGCATGTTTATCAAACAACTGCGCCCAGCCGCCAGTTACAACCCGCCCGACCTTAGGCGGTGTAGCGATGCCAGGTTATCGCTACATTATGCAGGCAGGGGCAGTGACATTTTTCTAAGGTTGATTTGAATAGTGCTCACTTTATCGTGAACCGTCTTTACTTACCTGCTAAATTGAGTAGTTAAGTAGTTGTTGCACGATACAATCATTTAACTGGTACGATCATATTACAGAGTACATTCGCAGTTTCTTCACCCTTTTTGAATTAAACTTAAAAAAAAAACCTCCTATGTACAGCGACCTGCAAAATTCGCGTTGTCTTTCGGCGAGAGGATGAACGCCACTGCTTTAAGCGAGAACAGTCATTGATTTTAATTGGCCGTTGACCTTTAAGTTGAGTCATATACCTATCTGACTTCGTTAAAGAATATTGGCCAGTCCGCCGTTGAAGTTAAATTATTGGTTCAAGATTCCCGCGAGGAATGCCAGACATACTGCCGGTGTAGCAGGCGAATTTAACCCATGCTATTATTACCCCATTAATGCCACGACAACAGTATAATACTGTTTACAACCCTTGACTCTCCACAATATATTAGGTTGACACTAATCCCTGAGAGAGTTACCCTCGTCACATTCTCGCCAGAATGTGTCCCTTAGTAGAATAAAAATGTAAGGAACAAATGTAGCCCCCTCGCAAATAAAATTACTGTTCAAGCGTAGCCAATTATTAAGCATCAAGCCAGAGTCCTCAGCTCCAGCAAGGGAGTTAATTCCCAAAGCAGTGATTCAATGCACCCCGACTGTTTTTGTAGGTGGAGACCGCGAAGCTTGGAGTTTCCCCATAAATAATTTTTAAGCGTAGTCAATTCGTGCTCTGTGTAGTTAGCAGAGCGGAATTATACCAATTTCCGCGAAAATAAATATATTTTCCGAAAAGTTTTAATTCTGAACATTTACACTTTTATTTCCGTATGGCCCTCCACTGTGTCGACATCTCACCAATGGTTTAATGATGTACTTAGTACGTTCTTTTCCTGTCTTGATCGCTAGTGTGTCCGTCCTTTCCTACCTGGGGGTAAGTTTTGCTAGTTACACCGGCGTACGGCAGAAGACTGTCAAATGCACAGTAACTTGGAGTTCAGTCTGTCGCTAAATAATAACACAAATTCTGCAGGTCTCTACCCACATATGTCGTGTTTGGTTTTTTCCTAAATATGTTATGTATTACAAGCGTTTTATACTTGTGTTAACATAAAAGCGACTTATTTTTGATCAAATTTAACTTTGATTTATATTTTATCTATAAATTATAATATTTAATTTGCACCTAATATTAATAAAGACGGACAAAAAAGGCGTGTTGGTAACGCCTAGTAAGAAATAGTTCTTTTGCAAAATATCATTACCCTGAGGGCGCACGATTTCGGTGCGCTGTCCCGCGAAGATTTGTTTGTACGTGGCGGAGGGATATCCTGGAAGAGGAACTCAGCAAGGCTTCAGAAAAGTTGGAAGTAACCGTAATTGGACTATAAACATTTTATCGTACAGTCACAGTCACCGCTAACATGTTTGAGTCCAGAAAGGAGATCATTTTATTTCCGACATATCAACTGTCATAATGCAATAAAACATTCTGAAAAAAATTACAACATTCATATTTCATCTCATATTTCTTTTGTTTCCTGCTCTGCTTCTGTCAGACTCTGTACATTTTTGAATTGGTGGTAGCTGCTCCAGCGTACAGCCTGCCTGCGTGCTTACAGAGAATGAAAGACATGACTTGTTCTATACGTCAAATTATGTGTAGACTTATTCATCGCTGCTGTCATAATATTGCACCGAGGTTGCTGGCTTTGGTAGGCAGTGCCCTTAATTACAGAGATAACGGTTGTTGTTCGCAGACAAAAAAAAAAAAGCGACAGATGCTCGATGGCTTTGCCGAAAGCAATTTTCCCGGGGAGAGAAATATCGCGGCGCGCCCCAGCTGCGGCCTGAGAATGAAGCGAGGGAGAAATTTCCCGCAGATGTTTACAAAAGTTACCCGGGCCAGCTACAGGAGTCGCGGGGAATGCGTAAAAAGTGCAGAGCTAATGGGCGACCGTACCTTACACTCGATAGCTCAAATTGAGAGATTCGTTCCAGATTAGTGAAATTTGAGAATAAACAGATGAATCTGGCCCAGAGCAGTTGTCGTAAAACTATATATGTGTGTATGTGTATATATTATGTATATATCTGTATATAGGCTATTCATGGTAAAATGAGCTCTTTTGAAAGCCATGCTTAAGATTACTTGTATGCAGGCGGTGTATTCTTCCGCCTTATGTAAAATTAATATTGCATGGGTTTCATCACTCTATTCATGCGCCAGTCAAGTGAAACTCTGAAGTTTTCATAGAAGTAAATATTTGACAAATATGCTCATTTTAATACTTAGATGCATTAAAAAAAGAAAGTGAATTAAATAATAAGTATGTTGTCACGAATTATTACCTAACACTTTTTATTCGACGTTAAGATATGGAACTACTTCCCATTAATCGTTACCAACTTTACTGGATGCATGTCACTCAGGGCGCCAGTTAAAATATATCCAGGCAGTGGCATTTTTCTAAGGTTGATTTCAAAAGTGCTCTCTTTATCGTGAACAGTCTCTACATACACACAACGCACGCACTCATATAGCAGACGTACGTGACCGACGTTCATACGTCTTCAACTAACGCGGTCCCTGCTTTATATGCCAAGCTAAACCACGGGTTTATGTGCGTCAATTTTTTAGGTAAGTTCTGGTCATGCAAGCCGTTCCCAAGCCTCCAGGCACTAAGCAAAAATAACAAAAATATTAAGTTAAAAGAAAAGCTTTTCGTAGGCTATTTGGGCCTATTGCTAAATTTCTCGTCGACAGTAGGGCCATTACAAACGGAATCAGACTGCATTAGCATGGATGCGGAAAAAAAAAAAAAAAAAAAAAAAGCAATTCCTGGACTATGCCTGGAGAATCTGAAACCAAAGAAAACCCCAGCATCGAGGAGGCTGAACTGGGAGTCGAACCCTGGACCCCACACCATGTAATGGATGGTGTAAGGCAGTTAGTATGAAGAAACTTCTCCGGCGTTCATATCACATGGAAAGGGAAGACCACGTGGGAAAGCTGTTGATGGTTAATTAAGTATTTCGAATGCAACTTCAAAAAATCTATCCTCATCATCGGCTGTTAACAGATAATTAGGAAAAACAGTTTCACGACTTCACATACATATTTAAAGCGTAATATTTAAGTTGATGGCTATAATATCTGGTTTTAAAGTTTGCAGAGTAAGAACTTTTCCCTATAGCTATTAATTTAGATGTACGTGAATGCAACACTTTGCTTAAGGCTGGGTATATAAACTACGCAACGACGCAATGAATGAAAAATGCTGTCGTATATAAATATCGCACGACGCAAAACGTTATCAAAAATGCAAAATGAAAACACGAAACCACTGCAAAAGTATTTATTCTAATAGCGCTTTTGAGTGTTAATGTGTTCTCTTTCCCCCTCCCCCCTTCGCCAAGATCACAAATTTTTTCAGTCTGCAGTTTTTACATTTTGAACTTTGGAATAGCATATGGTTTTTAAAGGCCTGAATAATGAATTTCTAGGAGCACTGTTTTATTTTATCAGCAAGGCAGTGATACTACCAGTATTTATAATACGTATTATACTATTTATTTATGACCGCAATGCATAAGGTCGACAAAGATACGATCTACAAATAAATTAAAATAAAAACTAAATACAACAGTCTTCCATACAAGTGTAAAACGATTTTGCAACTGACCGCTGCTGATCTAGAAGCAGTAAAACCCTCGAAAATACACAAGAAGTTGAGAGTTGACCAACTTTTCTGTTTCGTTCTTGCGTCCTTCATAGTTCATAAAATACCGCTTTGAATCATGTGCGTTCGACTTATTGCGTCTTTGTGTTTCTTGCGTAGCCTAGGAAATCTCACATTAATAACGAAACCAACTCTAACACAAAAAAAAATTATAAACCAAAAGTGAGCCAGTTGTAAGCAAATATGTGAATAACATACAAGTAATTCCACATGATTATTCAACCGAGATATCACACGGAGAAAATTATATAAACACAAACTTGGTTTACAATAAATTTAAACATTTTATTCGGAGTACACGGTCACGAATTGAAACTATTTTATTGACCCTGTCAACTAGACTGGGATACTGCATGCCTGCGTGTGTGGTAACATGTACATGCAAATGTCAGTGATTTGTTTTTCAAGGTTTAGTTTAAAAAGTGTGTACTTTGCCATTCATAAAGAGCCTATAGTATCTATGAGTCATTCACTACCCCGGCACTGTCCAGGACAGACAGAATGGGCGAGGATAGCACTTTGGCTGGACCACAGATATTTCAAAGAGCAAACGGCCTCTGTACTCTGTGAGAAGGCACTGAAGTCACGTGATTGCACGGGATTGGTGTTTTCTGGTTACCTGACGTCTTAACACAGCTCTGCATGAGCGTATCTCCGTGTTTTGCCTATACAGAGAGTACTGGCTTTTACCGAACACTGTAAAACAGCTGGGAGCCTAAAAATAATGAGTTGAGTTGAGAGATTTGGGCGGCTCTTAACGAGGTCCTGAGAGTCGACGAGGGTGAAATGAGGTGCGAATGGAGTAGCGCCGGAAAGCAAGGGCGAGAGAAACTCGAGATCCCCGATAAACCCGCCGACCAGTGGCATCGTCCGGCACGATTTCCACGTGCGAAAATTTGGCAGGATGGGAGTAGTCTAACCACTAAACCACCGCGGCCCCATAATGGACATTGAGCTATAGAGCGTATAACATTCTCGTGCAACATGTAGACACATTGTCTACTGGATATTGAATTCAATATCATATTCAAACAAGAAAGGAAGGGGGCAAAGCACACGGTGCATAACGCAGGGATTCGCGAATGTTTAGTGCTATTTCCGCTAAATCCGGCATGTCTCGGCTGTAATTGCCAGCGGGAGTGAACGGAAGGTGCGATGTGGGTTTGACGGTTCAGGTCCGTGGGGTTCGACTAGGGGGACCGAGGGTGTGATAAGGGATGGGGGATACGCGGTATGTCACCCCTCAGGTTCGAGTGTGTGTAGGAGGGTGGGGGGCGAGCTAATCTGGTTAATTTCCGAACTTAATTTACTGCGCATAAATCTGCCATTGGCGACGCCGGTTAGCCAATTACCGGTGAGCCCTGGACGCTGGCCGTCCGTTATCGCGCACAACGCCCCCCCCCCCCCTAGCCGCACCTCTTCATTGCGGGCATCTGCCCCCTTCCCCCTCCATAGTCAAGCGATTCAGTGACAGCCGACGCTCCGGAGTGATGGCTGGGGCGTCCAAGCGCGAATTCTCTGCCCGGTCCGGGTGGCGCCTTCGCCTGTCGCGGCCATAGAATAGGCAAGTGCATAGAACAAGTGGAGAGATTTGGGCGGCTCTTAACAGCGAGGTCTTTGGAGCCCATGGGGACTATGGAGTTGAGTATGGAGCAGCGCAAGGATGAAAGGGCGGCGAAAACGGGAGATCCCGAGGAATACCACCGACCAGCGGCATCGTCCGGCACGATTCCCACATACGAAAATATGGGAGCGACCCGGCCGGGGGATCGAACCCGGTTCGACTTGATGGGAGGCGGGCAGTCTAACCGCTCAACCACCGCGGCCCCGGTAAACAAGTGGAATGAATTGTGAGGAGGGGGACCTTCTCTGATGCGAGAGTACTCAGTATCTGATTGGCTGCGCGCGCTTCTGGCTCAGAGTAGCGACACTGAGAGAAAATAGAACAAAATATTGGTTTGTATAGTGCCAAATATATATTTTGTTGCCCTAACAAAATATATTGCTGAGCAAACAAAATTTGAAAAGCAACAAGATTACTTTTGTTCATCTCACATAATATATGTTTGAATAAACAAAATCTCTGTGTTGGGCCAACAAAAATTAGACTGTCAACGAAATATTTTGTGGAATCAGCTGTATATATTTGTTTGGCCAGTCATTTGACTGCCTTCGTTCGAAAATACAGCTTGAGAGCTTGTTTGTAATTTATGTGGCAATTGGGATAGCAACCGTGTTTGTTAGTGCATCTATTGATGCTTAACAATCGTATAGAGACATTAATAAAACAATGCAACAAGAAACCGCCAAGTAAAGCTGTAAAACTTGAAATATTTGTTTGCACACTTTGCCCAACATGAGCAGTATATCTATTTAGAAGCTTTCCAGCGTCTTCAATCGTCACATTAGGTGAGATTACTAAGGCGAACCATTCGGACGCAGGTGTTCTAGCTTCGAAACTCGGTCGAACTTGTAAAGTTATTTTATATCGGCCCAAACTGTTTAATGTACGTGTAACCAAACAAATCTTTAGTTGCACCAACCGAATCTTACAGTTTGGGTCAACCCAAATGAGAACCACAAAATAATTTGGTTTCAGCTACAAAATATTTAATTGCCCCAATACAAACAAAAAGTTCGTTTGCTCAATAAAAAAAATCACGTCTGATTAAACAAAATCTTTTTCTCAGTGTAAGAATACAGGGACTAAACATCCGCTTATACAGTGAAACGGCAGAAATTAGCCGTCACTGGCCAGTGAGATGTTTATAACGCCGTTCGGCAATTAGCGCCTGGAAGCCTACACGCCAGCCAGCAGCTCGGCCAATAAGTAACCTTCCTCAGCGAGCAGTAGCCATTTAAATTAGAGAACGGATGCGCCGGTACGAAATGAATTGCCACGCTATTTCGTCTCTGTGTATAATTATTAGAGACCTGAAAAATTCGCGGTTTCATTTCGAGAGAAGTTGGAATTCATAATTTTGTACGTTCACATTACCTATGCAATAATTGGTCGACGCGTCGTTTGACACCTCCTGGAGATGAATGAGCCAATAACAAACATGCAATAAACCGCAGGCCCAATCACCGCCCTGTGCTGTCACAACAAACAACCAATGAACCGTTGATATCTGCTTGAGTTTATTTAAGATCTCGAAGCCTAGCCTACAGGATACTGAACTCGCGAATTTCTCAGGTCTCTAATAATTATCTACTGTGTGGTCCTGGAACGGGCATTGCATCTGCCTGGTTGAACTGCTGCCGTGAAAGGGCTGGGCAGCTACTGGGCAAGTAAGTTAAAGTCTTTTCACGATAAAATGAGCACTTTTGAAATCAACCTTAGAAAAAAGTCACTGGTCCGGCCTGCATGTATTTTAACGGGCGCACTGGGTGGCATGTGCCTAGTAATGTTGGTAAGGAAGGATGGAATGTAGTTCCATACCTTAACGTCGAATAAAAAGCGTTAGGCAACCATTTGTGATAACATGAATTATTTCTGTCCCTTTCTGCTTTTTTTAACGCATAAAAGTGTAAAAATGAACAGATCTTTAAAATATTTACTTCCCTAATAATTTCAGTTTCACTTGACCGACGCGTGAATAAAGTACTAAGGCCCGTGCAATGTTAATTTTACATAAGGCGGAAGAAGACACAACGTGCATACAAGTAGATCTTAAGCAGGGCTTTCAAAAGTATTGATTTTATCGTGAACAGCCTCTGCCAGGCATTGCTTGACGAACATCATTCTGACGGTTCTGCTAGCCAGCGCCGCCATTTTGCTGTCATTTTGCTGTCATATGCAGATGGAATTCGCGGTATAAGCGGCTATCTCACTTCTGCCATCCTAACCCGTTCAGACCCAGTGTAGACAACTGTGTACGTTACGCACGTATGGGAAATTTTCTGTCTGTGCTGCACATACAGGGTTCGAGGGTGGAGGCAGAGGAATTTTATCTTTTGAGATTTTTAAACTATAACGTAATATTTTCTTTAAACTTTGAAAAATAATTTTAACCACCTGTTTTAAAATTTAACTTGTTTTTAAATGTTATAAAGCGACAAATGTTATGTTTCGACTATTTTATAAATTTATTTTAAATTCAAGTAGCTGAGGCCAGTTATGGCCTTCGGCTGGGTACTGGTGCCATTCTAATATCTTCTGTTTTTCTTTTCTGTGTTGCACGCTGCGAAGCGCAATGACCGATGATCTTACCTGCGGGTAAATTACTCGCGAACCGCCCTATTGGTCTAGGAGATAATTGGTTCATATAATTGTAGCTGAACATATAGCCTGCGGTTTATTGCCTGTGACAACGAAACAAGTGTTTTGTTGACATAAGTACAGTACTCGTCATAATGTTTTGGTTTGTAACATCTAAAACCGTAAATTAAAGTGCGACTAAAAGGGCTTAACGGTCGCCTACCTGAGATTGTAACTATTTTACAAAGGTTATTTTGACGAAATCAATAAACGTTTCCTCGATATGTTTACCTATGGAATCAAAACACCTTCCAGACGAGGAGAGAATGGTGATTTTCCAGATAGCAGGCATGCTACAAATATAATTTTGGTGCACTCCAAGAACTTTTCTGACAGCTCTTTTAGAAAGCTGTTTCTTAAAACATACTACTAGTAAATGATCGAAAGTACGATAGCAGCCTTTAATACACCTTGCTTCACACTTTCCGCCATTAAAATTATATGATCACTGCGTAAAGTCCCAAAGGTACACGCAACATGACGAAAACACTGCACGCTCGTTCAGAGCCCTGCGCGTAGAGACGATAGAGCGCTGGATGCACGCGACAGTCTCGTCCGTATCACTCCCTCGCGAAAATAACATAAGGTAGGCGATCATCTTAAGGGCCTTGCCTGACTGGCACATCAAATGCGTTGCAGAGATTTGGTAGAACTCACGTGATTCGAAGATGGCAGAGCATTTTTTTTTTTTAAAGCATTCAAGAAAATTTTGCGCCCGAAGACAAGATGCAATTTCTCATTTGAACTGTGAAGATTATTTTGTTTGCGAGTGAAAATGGTTAAAACGGGCGTTTTCGAAATCCGTTTTGGCTGCTAGGTTTTCTATGCGGAAACTTTAGAGCAGGTTTGAAACACGCATCTTCCTCCCATCTGTATTAAATCATTACTATATATTTATTATATAGCTCCAGGAGAAAAAAATTGATTTAAAAAAACGCTCAAAGTGTCTGAGTGAGGTCTGCTTACGAATAGCATTAAAGAAACGTTTCGCGTCTGTGCACGTGTTTCAGTTCTTCCATTAATCTCTGAAGCATGTTTTTTGTGGTAGTGAACATGGCTCAAACGGGTGTTTTTAACGGTGATTTTTAGGCGTGAAAATTCCGGTACAAAACATTAAAATTGGAATAGGAACGTGCATCAAACCTTTATTTTTATTATGATGACATCATAGAATGGTAGTTCTCCGCTGGAAGTCTCATAGATGGGCGTTATCGATGCAAGAATACTTGACAGTCAATGATTTGCGCGTAGAGGTGATGAGAGAGTTGTGTAGCCATGTCTCGGTCGCCCCTAGAGCTCCCACGCTTAGAAGTGCAAAATTTCTTCAACCTGGCGGCCGCCTTAAGTCACGTTCATTGAAAATTAGTTTGATTAAAAACAATGAGAAAATTGGTGTGTTGGTAGGATAATGTGGGGCGAGAGTCCGCATTGGACAAGAGACCTACGACGTCGTATATCTGGCAGTCGCCGTTAGATAACGTCAACGTTCATAAAGGGAATTTTCGAAATGCTTGCAACGCACAGGACACGACTGGTTGTCCGCTGCCACCAGTAATGGGAGTGCGGTCTCGACTATCTGTTTGGAGTGAGGTCTGGTGTAATTACTTTGTGTTATATAAGAGCTTCCAGAACTGCAACGAATTATTGTTGTCGGAGATACGTTTACGTAGGAAATTTTTTTTTTTTTTGCTTTCTTTCACATCAGGGTATAATTTATTTTAGTCATGCAACTGTGATATGTAATTAACGAATTACATTTTTCCGTTTTGTTGGGGCAAGTTTCTTGGAACAAGATTCCACATAAACGATTATGCGGACTCTTGCCCCACAATACCAAACATAATTAAAACCTTTTGAACCCTTTTTTTAATATGCTCAGAACTTAAACATTTTGATTGTTCGGCAGAAGTAAAAGTTATAAGCACGTCATATTACAAGTAAATTCAAATATCGTGGTTTACAGATGGACACAAATATGTTGGTTAAATCAAAATTATCACCCTGTTGACTAACGTAATAGGACAGTAATATATTACTAAAATATCGTAGTGAAATAGTACATCAAACTGAAAGTTTGTTACGAAAATGAATGTAGTAAATAAATGTTAGCACATCTTGGTAGACGCAAAACGCAATTTTCAGATTGATAGTTTCTTTCGACTATTTTATTAAAAGGCAGCTGCGATTGGAATTGCAGCCAAAGGATTTCAGGCATGTTGCATGTGGCAATCGTACCGGTCTATGCCGTTGGTCGGCGGCTTTTCTCGGGGTTTTTCCTTTTCCCCACCCTTTCCCTCCGGTGCCGCTCCATGCACACCTCAATCACCCTCATCGGCTCTCAAGACCTCGCTGTTAAGGGCCGCCCAAATCTCTCCACTCACTCAATCTGATTATACTGGCAGGCCTATTCTAAATAATAATTATCAGAATCAATCGTCTGTCACAAACTTTCCTGCAAGGCCTTCTGAAAGTGGCCATGAAAATGTTTGTAAAGTGTTTGCTACAGGTAGCTTTACTAACGTCTTCTCCAGCGCTTGTCTTAGGAGTGTGTCCACTCCGGTAAAAGGTTGTATGTCGCCAGAAATAATCAGGCTCTCCCCACGAACTAGTCATCCACGAAAGTGGCGCAGAAATCCAAAACGGTCTCAAATGCCCACATCGTCACCATAATCCTAAAATGCTGTCATTACAAAGTGAAATAAAAATTGGCCTTGCCCAAAGGAAACACGACCGTACCATCCAAATCAGTAAGCTTGAAGACCAAAGGCGTTTGAGCAAAACACAAATTGACTTTAGATAGCAAGAAAGGGATTGCAAGCTTTGGTAAGGTGGACTATTTCTTTAGTGGATGTGGTGCAATGTGCGAAGACCTACCACCTGTTGACTGGATTATGTGCATACAATGTAGATCATGTTGACAGAAACCTGTACTGATCATATGGGAAAAGCCTTTTTCATATATTCAATATGCCAATGGGATTGTTACACTGCTCTCATAGGATTCTTGTCCCAAATGTGGGGCAAGTTTCCTTATATGCAGTCACGTTTTCTATTTGTATTGTAAGTTTTCACAAATGAATTATAATTTAAGTTGCTGTATATAATCATATACAATGGACTGTCGTAGCTTAAACACTTATTTTTATGTGAAATACACCACTGCACAATACACAATCGACAATTGTCGTCTTAAGTGCGGGTTTCGCCCCAAATTACCATAATGCCTGGTAAGAAATAGTTTTTATATAATACATTATTGCACTGAGTGCGTACGAACGCGTCATCCCCTTGGGATAATCTTCTAGACTCGGTTAAGCTTTTTGGCATGACGCGGAGTATTATCCTGGAAGTAGAACTTTAGTAGGGTTTCAGAAAAGTTGGAAATAACTGAATAGCCTATATCTAAAGGTAGTGAAATTTCGCGGAAAAATTTCAAGACAAGTTATATTTCAAAACACCTGTAGCCTCATTTACCTATATTAATCGACTGAATTCATTATTAACACGTGTTAACTGTCTGCACACGAATCACGTAGGAGCCTTGCCGATGTAGTCGAATTCTGATTAGCCCCTTTCAATTATGAAAACACCTTCTCAAGCAGACAGCAACCAATGGGAATAGACAAACTACTTTTGGATGCTTAGAGTATTGAAGTCTACTGTGTTCTCATATTTTTTTCGCGAAAAGTGACTAGCTTCATCTACATCTCATCTTTAGTCCTCGGTTTTTACACTGCGGTATCGTCCGCACGGACTCGCGTGCAAGGGTTGCTCCAGTTCACGCAATACAGCTGAAGGCAGGTGGGAGTCAACCATTTAGGACGGCGCAAAAATACTGTTATTAAATACAAGGTTGAAGTGAGCTGTCTATATTCTTTACTACAGCAATATCACTTGTGTTGGTATTTGTATTTCCACTTACCATCGTCTTATTGGTCCTGTCTACACCGGACACGCCTACTGTACTCTGTAATGTTTATTATTGGCTGATCGTCAGCCAATGAATTAGTGCTTTGTCCGCGGGCTAATTAATGTTTTGCGACAGAGGTAATAACCACGGAAAACCGAAAATCAGGATGGCCGGACCGGGAATGAAACCCGGGTCCTCCCAAATGCAAGTCCAGTGAGTTACCACTGCGCCACCTCGCTCGGTTTATTGAAAAGAAGTTTTACCCTTACGAACTCAAATATTAACAATTTATAATATGTTACTTAGAGCCCAGAAAATTCCAGAGAAACAGTAGAAATATAAAATTGTTAGTTTCGTCTTCAGGAGCAAAACAATTTCCTTAAAACTGTAACTCCGTTTATATACGTGCATACTCCGCAAAGGGTTACGGTGGCCACATGGTTGAAGGAATTTCTCACGTCTGGGGCCTAAAATCGCTGGAGCGCGCTAGGGGCGACCGAGACGTGCGCATCAACTCTTTCATCGCCTCTACGCGCAAAGCACTCAACTGGCGTGCAGTCTTGTTGTCGATAACGCGCCTCTACGAGACTTCCAGCGGATAGCCTACCACTGTATGACGTAATAATAAAAAATAAAGGTTTGATGCCTGCCGCCATTTCCTTTTTTAATGTTCTGTACCGGAATGTTCATACCTTCAAACGACCTTGAAAACACCCCTTTGAGCCATCACGCCATCACGAAAACGTGGTTTGTAGAGAAATTGAGAAACTGGAAAACGTACACAGACGCGTAAAGTTTC
The DNA here is from genome assembly GCA_029891345.1 of Dryococelus australis. Taxonomy (NCBI): domain Eukaryota; kingdom Metazoa; phylum Arthropoda; class Insecta; order Phasmatodea; family Phasmatidae; genus Dryococelus; species Dryococelus australis. Next base: position 86,971,704 of record CM057003.1, on the reverse strand, counting down.
TTAAATGCTATTCGTAAGCAGGCCTCACTCAACACGTTGGACGGTTTTTCAATAAAAAGTTTTTCTGTTGGAGGTCTGCACACTGTCCGGTGGCCTACCCAGGCGGCCCTCTTAAGGTTGAAATAAAGCAACTGCCTATGGAACACTGCACCTGACTGCACAACGTGAATAACTCATAAAAAAATTAGTAGTCGCCATAAAAAATGTCTGAAAAGTTTGATTTATGCTGTTTATGAAATAATTATGTTTATTTCTTGCAATGTAGCAAAAAAATTTTACTAAAATATAATTTTTAAATGTAAAAAAAAATTAATCGATCGATAGAGTCCGCATTTGTAACCAAATTTAAGCGCATTTCCGTTTCAGATGCTTCGGAAAGTAGAATTTACAAGAAAGTCTTCTTCAGAAAGATCGTCATAATATTTACTATGACCATGGGTAATAAAATCATAGTAATAATGTATGTACCATATCACTTCTATAATTTACTTTATTTACGTCAGTTTCAGCCATAAATGTTTGTGACGAATGGACGCACATAAAATCAATTATAAATATTATTTCCTACATTATTATCCCAATTTTCTTGCAAACAATCATAGTAGACATCATAACGATATTCCACGAAGAAGACTTTCTTGCAAATTCTGCTTTCTGAAGAATTCAGAATGGAAATACGCTTATTATTTTTTTTAATGCAGACTATTATAATCTAATATTTTTTTTACATTTAAAAAGTGTATTTTAGTATAATATTTTACAATGTTGCACAACATATACATCCTTTTTTAATATACAGCAAAAATCGAACATTTCTTACAATTTTCATAGTGTCTGTACTACTGTTGTTATGGGTTCTACACGTTGTGCATTTGCTTGACGTCAGCCTTAAGTATTCTGTGTTGTTGCTTGGGTCTCTCGAAACGAAGAGCGCGAGGAGCGTGGACGAGTGCGGGGCGAGGACCTAGTGTGGAAGAGATGCGTACGAGGAGTTGTAGGACCGAGGGGGGGGTGGGGTCGGGGTTGTCACGCGGGACGTCGAAGCAGAACACGCGCTAAGAGGATTACCTCCCTGGCCGGTACTGCTGTCGGGATTAATCGGATATGTGGGTCGCAAGTGGGCGGCTTTGCATCAGATCCACGCCAGCGCCGGAGAGGACGGATGGAAGCTGGAGTGGACGCATTAAGCTGCTGCGAAGACATATATTTACAATACCGGAAACCGCGCCATCCACTCTGTCCAAACACGCCTGGTACGGGCGTGGTCGCCCGCCAGGTGCGGCGTGAGCAGATATATGATTCCTGCGCTTAGCTTTGAAGACTGGAAAAAAAAAAAAAAAAAAAAAAAAAAGTAGCAGTGTTGTAAATACTCGCGCCTACCTGTTCAGAACTTCTTTTACATAATTAAGTTTCGATACACGTGTGTTTTATACACCCATGCATATACAGGCTGTATCTAAATTCGACCTACAAATTTCGGCTGCAGGTTAATCACGGAAAAAAATAGTTGAAAACGTATATACGGCTTATGGTCTGAAATTAATTCTAAGGGACATACGCATTTTTCAAGTATAACCGAAGAAAAAGATTACTACCATACCACTGTAGTGTATTTCTATTTGGAATATTCCCCTAACTTGAATAGCAGCAACAGTATTTCATTGGGTTATGTGGGTGGCTCGCTTGCCAGGTATTGGTAAATAAACACCTCTCAAAAATGTATGGAATATTGTGAGATATGGCAGTTAGGGCGGTAGTAGTTATGTAGCTCTTTTGTGATCGACAGAGAGCGCACGAAAATATGCAACCTCCAGAAGCCCCTCCAGATCGCTTAAGAGCTGTCCAGATATAATGGAACCTCTTTCTGTAATATGAATCAACAAATTGATTTCAAGCATGCCACGGCGTGTTACCGACCTGTACAATGAACATGGATGCCATACACGATACTAGGCTGCAGTGGCAAAAAAAAAAATACTCTGTAGTCAGAGATACCATTAAGATACTTTTGTTGTTCTTTCGTGTTTATTGTTCTGTGATATTGGACAATGTTTTTTTTTTATTGAAACACTTTGAATTCCACTATTCGTATCGGTACTGTTGATAACGTTTAATTGATATGTTTACGTCACGTGTACTCCATACATTTGTGCATTCTGTATGTATATTCCAAACCTTTTGTGAGGTGCATATTATTTTGATGATAAAACACGAATTATTCGAAAACGGTCAGGCTTAGGGTATTTACACAAGGCAACACTTTTGTTAATTGTGACACGGGGGTTAATAATCCGCCTTTTAAATCCCAAATATAATGCCGCGACATGGAAGTTAGTTCAACATAGAGGCAGTAACCGTTTTTGTTTACCTGAAATAATTCTATGATAGTGACAGGTGCTGTTTGACGATATTTGTTCATTAAAAAATTATCAAGACAATCGTTATATATATATATATATATAATTTCAAATTATTTTTCGTTATTAGTATTCAGCCAAAGTTTGTCGGTCAAATTAATATATATCCTGTGTATACATTTATGTCACATTTTTGTTTTCAAAGCGTAGCATCCAACAACTCAGAAATAACATCTGAAAAAACGAGCAGAAATTTACAAGAACTACTTATCACTAGAGACCTGCAGAATTCGTGGTATCTTTCTGTGACATAATAGACTCCACTTCCTTATAACACGTGACCAAAGGTTCGTCGTCTCATTGGCTGCTGCAGTGTAACCAACGTCACGTATCTGTTTGACCTCAAAAGAGATCGACCACTCCACAGCTCAACTTATATCATTGGCTCAAGAGTTCTCGGAGGCAAGCCAAACATATATTTGGCCAATGGCTGAAGTTGTTCAAACGCACAGTAACATGGAGTTCTTCAGTCTGTTGTTAAATAATAACGTGAATTTGGCACGCCTCTACTTATCGCTGTCTACGGAAAAGGTACCTGAGAAATTACCTCACTGTAAACATTATTTTATAAAACTTACTACACTTTAATTGACGCAGTCTGCAAATATTAAAATTTTGAAAGTCGTTTTCTATACCATACGAGGTTCCGAAATTCGCTACGCATTTGAATGTTTCTTGGATAAAAACAGATACGCTACCATGGATGTACGGTAAAACGCTTTTACCATTCAAACATTACCATTCACGCTTTCTCAATACGAGTACACACTGATGTAAATTTGTTAGAAATCACTTAAACCATTCAGGCCCAGTGTGCACAATTGGTTATATTACGAACGTCTAGGTAATTTTTGGTACGTCTTGCACACTGCGAAGCTCAATGACCAATGATCTAACCTGTGGTTAAATGATTTGCAAACAGTCTTTCTGGTGTAGGTCATAATTGGCTCGTATAACTGTAGCCGGACATATAGCCTACAGCTCATTGGATGTGACAACAAAACAAGTGTTTTTTTTCGACGTAAGTACAGCACGTGTCATTAAATTCTTCTTTGCAATACCTGAAACCGCTACTTAAAAGTGGGTCTGAAAGGATTAAGAGAGTTTGCACCACGAAGAAATGTAGCTAGTCACGAAAGGATTGGCGTGCAGTTTTTACCTGTGAGTCCAATGCGATTTTGTTCGCAGACACTACAGGTTTGCCTGCCGGCATAAACCAGGGACTTTAACATTAAAAAAAAAAAAACAGTAAAAACCTAATTTGCACTAAGACATCCGTTGTAGTAGCCACAAGAAATGCTTTAGACGATCGGCCACTCCTACAGTGAGTGTATTTTCTCCCAAGTCTACATCACAACAATTATCTGTTATTCCGAATATGTGTGCAAAGAAAATATACGGAGAATGACCTTCTTAGCAAAGTTTCGCAAAATTTCACGGCCGTTATGTGTGTTTCTGTCTTGCAGATATTTTGATATATGCTTTGGGGCATTGGTGTATTCCTGACACCCGAGATGAAACCTGTACTCGTCCTTTAATTGTAATGAAACGACATGTAAGTAATAATTCCTAGAGTAAAAACACGACTGTATTGTCATTCCAAATTTGTCATTTTCATAGCTGTTTACCCTTAAGAACAACTTGTATTTTGTGGTAAATTAAAATTACTGTGTCCATTTATTTGCCACGCGTCATCTACATCCAGCCGTAATTCAGAGCGAAAGATATTTACGGAGTTGAATAATGAATGAAGATACTTTACCATGGCTGAAAAATAGAGTCCTCGGTTTTGAAATTGTTTTTGACATTTTTTTTGGATTGTACGGAACCCTTATTCCACAAAATCTCCATCATACTTCGCGTAAAAGAAAATTACTTTGGTTTCCTCTCTACCCATAAAACATGGTGTTTGTACCATCTTCATGTAAGACATGTTCATAAATCTTTCCTACATGTAAGCGCCACTCATTATATATAAATTCTGATTACAATATTTTTGTTACAGATTTATTACACATCTATGTTTTCTTAGTATGCTGTTCGTCTGGATATGTATAATATTGCATACTTACAAGCAACATACTGTTTTCTCAGTGCGATCCACTTTCCTTTCCTCGAAGGTATAAAATTTGGCACAAAAAAAGCTGTTAATTATGTCACTGTGAGTCCTCTGCATCCGACTTTGAGACCTCCGCTTTGTGGAAGTCTTTGTTTGTGAGTACAGACGCAGGCGATCGTTGAGTGGTGAGATAAATGTCGCATGTGCATATAATGCGTAACATTTCTATGCACAATACAATGACGGGCGTGGAATATTTTCGTTATATATCACGCAATTATAAGCATTCGCATGAGACTAATTCCTTTTTGTTATTTGCCTATATCTGTAGCCGAGTTCTTCAAAGGCTTTTGTTCTATTTACTCATATATCTGCTCGTATTCGCTACTTATATGTTAAGTCATTTCGGGCAATATTGGAGACTCATATAAGTGACTTTTCTTATATATGAGAGACACGGGAAGTAAACGTCCTCAGACTTGTAAAATACGAGCTGTTTTTCGTAAGGGAAACATATCATGAGTGAGAAATGTGTCCGGGAGAATGTGTGTATGTAACTATTTTATTCACAATAATTTGGTTCGGATCTCTTAGCAAGTGACCTAATATATGTCATATAAATATAATTGTTACACGCTAGTTCCCCCTGACCTATTCCGCGCGAACGAGAGGAATAGGACAGTAGTGATATGATAGCAGACTGTAAGTCACGAAGGGATATCTGAATGGTAGGCGAGTGATAATCCAAGACGCGCGTATCCTGTTACGAAAATCGTGCCGTCGCGATAACCCTTTTGCGGCTCGCGCTCTCCTGAAATTCAGCAGATTGAATTTATGCGTTTAGCTGAAGAATATTCTGGTTAATGAACTAGTTTATGTCAGTGTGATTCGGGGTGCGGAAGACCCTTCAAGATGGGGGACATAGATATTATTTTAGTGTGGCGAGCCTCCTAGTTTGGAGTTCATAAGTAGGGAGTTTGTGTGAGTCGTGAGTTTTGGTGATTGTGCGGCCTCAAGACGAGCCAGAAGAACAGTGAGTGGTGCCGAAAGTGACCAGCGGGAGGAAAATCCGCTACAGCGAGCATCAGAGAAGTGAAGAGAGCGATTGGCAGGCTGGACTATTGAACTGTATGCATGAGTAAAAGTAATTTCAAATTATGGCAACAGAAAGAGTGAACATGTGACAATGATGTGTGTGTGTTGATTGACTATAACAAATCAAAGACATAGAGAAGGACTTTAAGTATAGCTGAGAAAGACATTAAATACTGCGCTCACTGAGAAATAAAAAGAGTAATCGTGGAGCTAGATTAATGCTGCAAATAATAGCTGTGAGAATAAATTAAAATCAGATTTATTTCTTTTATTTTTATTAAGACCTCCATCCATTACGAACTCGGATATGGCCCTCAGGCATCTTGTGACAATATTTGGGAACATTTCTTAATTATATAGTAATGTAACACGCACAAATTCGTCTTGAAATAGTCAAATAAAAATAACAACTAATATTTCCTTCACAGTGTAATTTATTGTGCCCTGTGTAACAGTTGAATTTTAATTTTGCACGATTCTCCCTTTAAATGATAATTTTATAGTAATTTCTTGTATGTGCGTTTTACTATGCAAGGATATTATATAGCAATATTGGATATTATACAGTAAATATTTTTCTGTTTCCAATCTGTTCGCCAAACGCTGAAATATTAGTGATTAAAAATAATTACTGAGCAATTTTATTTTATGAGTGGCTTTTGGGTCCTAAAATCGATGATAGACAGTAGTTAACAAAACAGTTGAAAATTAATAAGAAATCTTCTACTTTTATGTAATTGTGCATATTTAAAATGTGGTATTTTACGTTATAGGACTATTGTTTAATATTTTTCTCCAGCAATAAAAGATTTGCCTTTAAAAAAATTAATTGCACTTGTAAAATGACAAAAATTTGGCTCTTTTGTTTCATTTGCAAACATTTCGTACTTATTGTCGCGTTTCAAAATATGATATACGAAGACATCATACGAATATTTCATCGTTTAGTGTCGTCATGTCACTGCTTCGACTGCAAAATCAAAACTGTTGTAATGGAAAAATCGTTGGACCGCGGCATGTATGCAAATTTTATGAGTTTCCGCCAAGTGCTGTATTAAACAAAATAAGCCAAACCATGCTCGCTACCATGCCCCATAAAATAATATTTGCAAGAGTCAGCACAGCTACAACCTGGTGTTTGTAACGCAAAGCGTTACATCAGATGGAAAAACTCTTTCAGTAATTAAAATGACGTCTTAATAATTCGCGCGGAAAAAAAATGTAGCAAACTTCTATCTGAAGTACTGGTAATCAATGATGAAAATTATCACGTATACAAGTATAAGAACTCCCACCGCGGCCTGCACCCCAAAGTCATGGAGTGTCCGCAGTTGCTTTTTATAGTATAGGCTGTTCACTGTAAGTGAGCACTTTTGAGGCCCTACTTACATTTCCCTTCAGCCTTTTGCTATCCTTCCACCACGTTCTTTTCCAAATAAATATAGCAATTTAAGTAATAAACACAGTGTTTATATTTCACCGGACTCGAAAGTTAACGTCTAAGGCTACGATAAAATAAATTTATTGAATATTATTCCAAATGAGACGGCTTTCTTATGTGTTCAATTTACCAGGAATAGCCTATACTTAGGGATAGGATAATTTCGCGAATTCATTTCGGGACAAGATAGACGTCAAACACATATATAGTGAAATCACGTTCGCAATTCGATCACAGTTTATTAGACCCGACCTGCACGCCTCTGAACCAATAGCAGACTTGCAAGGAAACACCTTGCGAATCCCGTATCTGCCAGGTGTGGGGCAACAGCCAATGAAAACACAGTTGAGGCTCCAGTATACAGATGACTGAGGAGTCTAGCCTACAGGTCATCGAACTCGCGAAATTTTCCTATCTCTACCTATATCAGAGTCGGTACAGCCACTGCAGGACGCAGCCTTGCCAGAAATCTTATTTTTTTCAAACTATTTCTTGTCATTAAACTTTCACGAAACGCTTCCGCTCTAGGCATTTTCCCTGAAGCACAGCGTAAGGGCAGAGAAATTTGAAGGAAGAACGATGGCTACAGTATTTTCGTTAACTGTGTTTCGTTTCAAGTAATGTGCGCGCGGATGGAGTAACACATTTCCGCGCAACGTATGCTTCATGGCTGCGTCGGAATGCAATTTAGTCCTCGGCTGGTCGAATCTGCATTATGCGTGCGCTTTCCCTCCCCGGGCCATTGTGGAGGCTGGAGTGCGGCCAGACGATGACGCAAATGGGGTGAGACGTAACAAATGTCCCTGCCCTGGCTGGGCCGGGTGGAGTGGGGATGGGAGCCATATCTCGTGGAAAGCCCTGACGTACGGCTTTCCCCACCGGATGCATCACTAGTGCATATCTCTACTTGGAGATACTAAATTATTTCTTCTTGCGAAGTGACTTTCGCACCCACCAAACCGTTAGCAGATACGCATTGTTGTGCCGTAAAAATATAAAGTCGTGAGAAATGGATTGGAATGAGCCATGGCAGGGCTGTGTATTACGTTTCACCGCGGAGCACACTCGGCTCGTGAGCAACATGTTTGTGGCTTACATTAAAATCAAGAGATAAAGTCAAATTAATACATGGCTGCGACTGGAAACCAAATACATTGGTGTTGGCATTCTTACAACGGTAAATGGTTCAAATAGTTCTCGCTTGTGTCACTATACGAACTGTGGATGGGATAAGGATCTGGTCATTTTATTTGGTAGGTTGGCACTGTACTTGGCTTCGCACTTTCTAAAAAAAAATCCGTTGATGATCACCATCCTCATTATATGTAGCTTACAGACAAATAAGAAAATGTGTTAATTATACCTCATCTCATTTTACACAATTTATCACACAAATTAAACTATTGTTCTGTGTGTTAGTTGGTGCGCCACCGGTCTGCGGTGCGGGAGGTTCTGAGTTAAAATCCCAGGTAAGGCATGGGTGTTAGTTTAAGTTAGGTCATAAGTTAGTTTGTAAGCCGTAGCCTGATAAGGCTTCAGGCATTAAACCGGGCGATATCACTAAGTCCTTTCCAATCCAATCCAATGTACACTCGACAGAGAAAAACATTCACGGTCCTTTTTGACTAAGTTGCACTAGAATAACAGTACAAATTTAAGATCAGATAATATATATATGTTTACGCTTATACTTATAATGGGTCCTTACGGAATTCATACACGAACATGTAATTATAAACAAACAGAACGCCAGCATACCAAGAAAAAAACACTCTAAGGAATAATTTTTTATCACAATACCGTAACATTTTATTTATCACATTAGTATAGGCTAAGCCCCGTATGTTGTGTTTCTCGACTTCTATTCTAACGGCACAAACATGTCTCGACGTGGACCCTATCAGCTTACATTGTAAAGCAATTGCGATTAATAGTCAATAAGGCAAGATGATTTTTTTTAACATTTAAGATGTTTTCAGTATAGCTAGTTATTCTTTCAAGGATTAATAGCTACGGGGAAACAAATAAGCTAATTTCCGTACTCAAAGATTTTACATAATGGTTTTTGAATGATACTTAAATTGTGTTAAGTTATTAATTGAAAAATTATTTTTGACACACGCATTTGCAGAGATATATCGCCATAAAAAGGGAAGTATGACATTAAAAACACACAAGATAACCGTTCAAAACAAGCTGTTGTCAACATATATCAAAACAACTCGCTCTGTTTTGTTTCGTTTAGGTTGGTAGAAAACTTGACTGAGTTTCTAGTTCGAATATTTTCTCGTTTTAATACGTGTTGTCGACAGTTAGGTTGGGCATAATTTGGTTTACGTTTACATTTAGGCATGTTTTACTTGGCTACATAGCTCACCGATAGCGTGTGTTCGAAGTAATTTTTCATTTAACTTTACATCATTTCATTTAAATACGAGTGTGTGGCAGATAATACTTACATTCCGTTCTAGCATTGAAGTTATCAGGAGATAATGATAACATTTCAAGTATTGAAGTTATCAGGAGATAATGATAACATTTCAAGCAAAAAAAAAAAAAAGTAAAATTTCCTTAGAAAACTGAACTTTGTCTAAAATTACTATTTACTGGGAAAAAAAATTGAATCATAGTATAGCTACAGGATGGGACTGAATTAGATAGCCATAACTTCGAGAGGTGAATCTTTATGCAAAATTAGGGAGGAAAAGTATTCAACACTTTATCCATAAATGTAATTGAATAAAGGGGAGGCTTTGAGTATTGAGAGTTTAAGTTGCGATATTGATGTTTGTCGGAATCTGCTATAGACAAAAGAGAAAAGCTCTTGGTAAATATTGTGTTGATAGCAGATCCGATGCCTTCTAAAATTTAGCTCGTTAATGAATAATATGTGTAACTAGATTATTATTGTAAAAAATCGAAAACATTAGGAATTCGACGCAAGGTAGTTATGAGTGTCACCCTAGGCTGCTGGGTACAGATTGATGGCTTCCTCTCCAAGACTGGTGGTAGTGGGACACAAAACACGCGCTATAGGCTATAATGAGCACGGTATGATGAGCGCTTTTGAAATATCTGCTTAAGATCTGCTTGCATACACGTTGGGTATTCCTCCGCCTTATATAAAATTAACATTGTTATGTGCCTCATCACTTTATTCATGCGTCGGTCAAATTAAACTGTAAAATTATTAAGAATATAAATACTTTACCAATCTGCACATTTTTAAACTTCGATACATAAAAAAAAAAAACTGAAAGTGAAAGTTTATTTTAAGCTGTCGCTAATGGTTACCTAACACTTTTTATTCGACGTTAAGATATGGAACTACTTTCCATCCTTCGTTACCAACTTTACTGGGCGCATGTCACTTAGTGCGCCGTTAAAATATATGCATACAGGGCAGTGAGTTTTTGCTAAAGTTCATTTCTAAAGTGCTCACTTTACCGTGAACAACCTTTACCACAGCACTAACATCGCACTAGCTACTGCGGCACATTAACACTTCCACCACTACGCTCGGTTGTAACTCGAGCAACGCTACTACGATAGTTTCTTTGTCCTTGAAAATAAAATTGGCACGGATATAGATACATTGATCCGCTAGTAGCTAACAGAATCTTATAACAACACTACAGCCCAGGAATAGCGGTTTTCTTGGCTAAAATACAATATTTTGTTATAACCACTCGAAATGACACGATTGACAGTAAATAGTTTCACACGACAGAAGACATTTTATTGGGACAGTATTGATTCGACACTCCAGTGGCTGATGGCCAGCCAATAATGAACGTGGTACAGTGCAGTAAGCGTATCCGATGTAGTGTGGACCAGTACGACACTGGTGCTCTTGCAGTGGCAGATATAGATCACTCACTTCTAATTTGTCTTGAATACAATACAAGTGTTTGCAGATCTCAGTGTGTTAAACGCCGAGATGAGCGGCATGAAATCGCTGCGTGCCTCATGACCTAACACATGTTTTTTCTGTCCGTGAACATGACGCGTGTTGTACCAACATAATGTAAAATTTCACGTGGCCCCAACATACAGACACTCTACTGGTATACGAAGCGATAGAGGTAAATAGACGAGAAGTGCAACGAATGTACAGGTCTATTCCAAACAGACCGCAGCCACGCAACATACCTGCATCTGTGGGGCGACGTTTGAGAGACGATGGAGTTTCGAGAGCGACACGACAATACTGGGCGCTGACTGACGGTTGGTGAGAGCATACAAAGAATAAACATGGGACCATCATAGCTGTCAGGCCTTCCAGGTCTTCTTTTATGCAGTTGTCATGCATTTCGTGTTTATCTATACTCCAATCAGTTATGGGGAGACCTAGCTCCCCTATATGTATGCCTTAGTCCTTTATACTGTTAGAGGAGGCACATGCCCAGAATACGGAGATGTTGTATAGTTTACTTATAATTTATCCTTATGCTTGTCACTCATTGCTTCCTGGGTGCCACTGCCAGCACGAGTCCTTTTCCTCCGTGACCTGGTACCGGGAGAATCACCGATACGGGCTCAGAGGTCACCCCATGCTCCTTCTTCCTTTCCATGAAACTTGTGGGTTTTCCTGAGGTTTGGATAGTCGGTGACCATGCACGCCAAGTCCTCCGGATAAGACCGGCCGACACAGCCTCCAAACCTCCTCGCCTCTTGTCCATTGCCATGTCATGTTGTTCTTCACTATAACCATTCCAGGCCATTACTAACTGCCGCAATAGGCCTTTCTCGAAGGCAGATATCGCTTCTAGCCCGAGTGACCAAAGCATGGCGTAGGTAACGCCCGTGTTACCCACGTTTGCTGACCCCCCACAAGGTTTGAAGAGAACGTGTTGAGGTATATCCGGGGTCTAGCACAAATGCTGTAGCATGATTAATTCACACAGGCCACCACACCGTTGGCCAGTGCTTTATGTCCAAATGCTGCATCTGTTCTATGTACAGCGAGTGCATGCCTAGTGACCCGTGTATTATCCCCGACGCGTGGAGTTTGTAGTATGGTTTCTGGAACAATGCCGAACACGCCCTGACTTTGACACCTACATTCTCCTCGACGACGAGGCGTCCTTTACACGTGAGAGTGCACTGAATATTAGCAAGCCTTTTGAGTGGGCAGATGTTAATCCTCACGTGTCCATTCGTCCGCCGTCCCGTTTTCAAAAACGGTTCGGTGTCAATAACATACAACGTGTTATGTTGATCCCAATCTCTTGCCACATCATCTCACCGGCCACATGTACAACGTGCTGCCGTAGGAAACACTACCGACGTTATTCGAAGAGGCGCCGTTACAAACAAAAGAAGAGATGTGGTTCCAGCACGATGGCGACCCGGTCCACAGTCCGCCAATGGTTTGCGACCACCTGAATCACGCATTCTCTACATAGTGGGTAGATTATAAATGCCCTATCTCCTGGCCTCCGCGATCAGCTTATGCGAGTACACAGGGCTTGTTGTAGTGGCAAATGCGCCACCTGGTGTAAGAGAACATAATGGAATCCAATGAGAACCTCGTCGCGCGCATCGTTGAAGCTGCCACGACTGTTCAGGAAACAGAGTGTGTATTGTGAATCGATTGTCTGGCGATGAGAATGGTGTGTCGAACATAGAGCCGTACTGTTGAGCGTTTCCTTCGACTCTATACTTGGTGTATGTTTTCAACATACATGTTGAATGCTGTTGCTGTGTGCTCAGTTGACGTGTGCTACCGTGTAAACTCGCGTGCAGACGTCGTTTGCTCAGCGTTGTTGCTCCATGTGTACCAACGATCAATAGCCCGCGCAGTACACAGTGTCCTAGTGCTAGATGTGTTGCCTATGCATCCAAGAAGTTCCTCCACAATTTCGAAATATATTTCTTTGTTTGCTCAGGAACCGTTGGGCTGAGAGTTTTGCTCTAGGTAACCTTATTTGTTACTTTAAACAAGTAGTTTATCGGAGCATACACTCATACGCCAAATTCCTAATGGTTTCAATTTTTTTTGGGGTGATAATCTGACCACCCCTATTTTATAAATGAAGTGAGATGATTTTACAAACAAAAATGTAGGTGGCTTCGGGTATGCTAATCCCAATATATTACCCAAAACTTTTACTCATTAATATGAAAAATTCCTATATTTAAAATATCACCATTCATACTCTCTGTTTACAAAGTTTCCCCTTTCCACTTAAATTAATTTTAGGAAAATTGTTTTAAAGACATTCCCTCCATAATTTCCCGCAAGGAATCACATCACTGAGATTGTACGACGACTTCAGCGCCACAGTGTTAATTATATAAACACACAAATATCCAGTGCAGGTTAGAGCATGAGGCAGAAATTAAAATTAAAATCGAACTTTTAAAATATTTTAGACGACAGGAATTCGTTATTTTTTACACTTGGCCTATATGTGTTATACATCATTATAATGTGATACGGTTTCGAGTATTGAAATTAAGATCCTTCCATAGCATTGCCAAAGTCAATTACATTCCAGCAAGCGTTAGTAATTGTAGGAATAATAATGAATTGTACCACAATAAAGAGATAATATTTCAAATTAATTATATCACATATTTTTGTCAAACTTTTTACAATGTAAAACATTTTTTTTTTTTGCGCATTAGGTTATAAGGGCCTTCTTCTTTCAATAATTTCTCTTAAATAGTGTTACAATTTCTCTGTCTAGAAATCAAGTGGGCTATACCAAGTTCGTTAAGAAATGGAGGTATTTATTAATAAAATAATTAACTACAATTTTCTAATTTTATTTACAATCACTACAGCGAAAATTCTCTAAATTCTACGTCTCAATAGATGGATATCACTAACTGTTCACAATTTACACCAATTAATAAAATTTATAATTACCTCAAAGAAATCAATGAAATGAAATAATTAAAGATCAGACCCAATATACAGTGTATCAACCTATTCAATTATTTTATAATTTATGCGTTCATATTTGATAGTTCGAATATTTACAATACAATTCATATTATACTTCCATTCAGTCCCACCTCAGTCAGTATATGTTCCGCCAGTTGCAATGTTCTAGAGTCCTCCAAGCGCCCTCACGCACAGTAGGCTTCACTCGTCGGTTTCACACCCTCTCGACCATTCAAGCCACGAACACCTACCTCACTCGCCGTCGCCCCGCAATTCTCCTGTCGTCGTCCACAGTTTACTTCGCTCGCGCGCACTTGAGAAGGTAGCCTCCATCAAAGACTACCGGCCGCTGAGCCGCGGCTCTATATATATATATATATATATATATATATATATATATATATATATATATATATATATATATATATATATATATATATATATATCGTCTAGGCAGTCACCCAGAATCTTCCCCAACTCGCGCGTTGCGCCGAGGAGGACCGGTGCGCCGGTCAGTCTCGCCAGAACATTCTTGCATCATCGCTAAAAGTAGCGCGGAAACACTAGCAGGCGAGAGGAGGTCTGTGACGACAGCAAGTCTCGCCACTGTCGGTATTCACTAGATTCCCAGAAAGGGGGCAGCCGGCCCCGAGCGCACTGATCAAGGAAGAGGGGAGGTAGAGGTGAATCACCTCCCACAGTGCCGGTCAGCCGAACCAGCTGCAGCACGTAACTCTGCCCCCTCCTTAAATCTATTCGTCCCGAACAGACTCTACAGCATCAGGACCTTCGTACAGCGCCAGTCGGTCTATGTGGGCAACCTTAGACTTCGCCCGAGAGCCCTGTCAGCAAATCTTGTACACCACATCATTTATCCACTTCAAGATCCAGTACGGTCCTTCCCAAGATTTCTGTAGCTTCGGACAGTATCCCTTCTTCCTTTGAGGGTTGTACAACCACACCAGCTGTCCTTCTAGAAAAGTCTCCTCAGGAATTATTCGGTCATATCGCGTTTTTATTTTGTCACTGTTAAAATTAAGGTGACTTCGTGCAAACTCATGAATGTCGGTAAACTTCTGTCGTATCTTAATAGCATATCTGGTGTGGCTGCTTCTTCCTCCACTGGACGTCCGAACAGCAGGTCCCCAGGCAGGTGGAGCTCTCCCAAAAAGTATCTTTGAAGGTATTACCCTTGTTCACTCTAGGAACGCGAAGCGATATGCCAGGAGAAATAAGGGTACCTTAGAGTCCCAATCCCTCTGATTGTCTTCTACAAAGATAACCAGATACTGTTCCAGGGTACAATTTAGCCTCTCATCTATTCCATCCGACTGAGGATGTAATGCTGTGGTTCGGGTTTTCTTCCTTCCTAAAATCCTTGTTAGCTCTTGGAAAAGATTTGCTTCAAAATTTCGTCCTTGATCCGAATGAAGCTCAAGTGGCACTCCAAAAATGGCGAAAACATGATCGACAAGAGCATCAGCTACTGTGCCTGCCTCTTGGTTTGTCACTGGTATGACCTCAGGCCACTTTGTGAAATAGTCTTGTGCTACCAGAAGGTATCTATTTCCCCTCTCAGTGATTGGTAGGGGTCCGAGAATGTCAACTGCCATCCTCTCGAAGGGGGCTCTAACACTGTACTTCTGGTAGGCACCACGCCCCTTAACACTCGTGCACTTCCTTGCAGTACATGCATCACACAGATGGCACAACTTCTCAACATCCTGCCAACAATGCAGCCAGTAAAATCTCATTCGAACTCTGTCAAGTGTCTTATTTACACCGAAGTGACCACCTGCTGCTGTGTTGTGCGGTTCTCTTAGCACTTCTGGGATTCGGCACTCTGGTAGGACCAATTGTAAATTACTCTGTCTCCCATCATTACTTTCACAATTCATGTAAAGCACACCATTCTTTACACCAAGGGAATTCCACTGTGCCCAGTATGCCGTGACGGTCATGCCTAGACTAGATATCTCCTCCCATCTCGATCGCCACTCAGTTTCCTTCCACTTCAATATTGGATTAAGGCGGGTCACTTATCTGATAATTTCTTGTCTCCTTTTCGTCCCATATAGATGACCCATCACCAGATACAGGGCTTTGAATTCTTGTCTTCCTTGCTTTCCACGATACACCAACCTTTTCCTCCTGGTGTTCACAATGATGACAAAATGGTTCACATGGTCTCCTGGAGAGTGCATCTGCATTGCCGTGAAGGCTTCCAGACCCGTGTTGTATCCCAAAGAGATATTTTTGCAGGTGCTGTACCTGCGAGCTTTTGACCTTCGGGGTTCTTGAAATTTAGTAGTCAGCGTAATGATGCATGATCAGTTCTTAGGATGAAGTGTTTGCCATAAAGATAGGGATGAAAATGTGCAATCGCCTTCACCGCTGTCAAAAGCTCCTGCGTGTCACACAGTAGTTCCTCTCGGGTTTGTGTAGCACCTTACTAAAGTATTCCAATGGCCGCTCTTCTCCATCCTGGATCTGAGATAACACAGCCCCGATGCCAACATCACTAGCATCAGTATCCAGAATAAATTCATTCTCTCTACTCGGGAAGCCCAGTACTGTGGGAGATATCAGAAGTTCCTTTAGTCTATTGAAAGTAATTTCGCTCCCTGGAGTCCAATAAAGCTTCCTTTTTGCCTTAGTCAATTCATGCAGAGGTTTGGCGATAGTGGCGAACCCGGGCACAAATCGATGGTAGTAAGCAGATAAGCCCAGGAAATTTCGAATTTCAGTTTTATCCTTTGAAAGAGGCCAATATCTTATTGCCCTGGTCTTCTCAGGGTCTGTTTCGATTCAGTTGGCTGATAAAACATGGCCCAAGAAATCAATTTTCTTTTGGAAAATATGGCATTTCTTGGGAACTAATTTCAGATTGGCCACAGTCGTTTTCTGAAACACAGAATCTAAGCGTGCCAGGTGCCCTTAAAATGTTCTTCCTATGATCACAGTGTCGTCTAGGCACACCTGACAAATCTCTAAGGGCAGGACTTTGTCCATTAGTCGTTCGAAAGTGGTATGGGCATTGCGTAACCCAAAGGGTATAACCTTTAGTTGCCAGGTTCCTTTCCCTTGGCACTAAAGGTAGTCTTTTCCTTGACTTCCCGGGCCACCTCGCACTGCCAATACCTGCGCTGCATGTCTAGAGTAGAAAACCCCGGCGAGCCGTCTAGGCTATTCATGGTGTCGTCTATTCTTAGGAGTGAGTAAGAATATTTCTTGGTCACATTATTAAGTTTGCCGTAATCAACATAAAATTTAATACAGCCATCTTTCTTTTTAACAAACACGATGGGAGAAAACCATGGGCTGATCGATGGCATCACATCTAAATCCCTCATCTCTTTCAGAATACCGTCAACAACCTCATATAAAGCTGGTGGTAGTCACCTTGGTGGCTGCTTAATGCGTCTGGCATCCCCTGTGTCGATGTGATGGCATGCAACATTAGTTCTGCCAAGGTCAATGGACTCGCAGGAGAAAGCACCTCTATTTCTCTGTAACAATTCTGAAAGTGAACTCTCCTGTCACCAGTTGAGGTTTCCTCTTGTTCTTATAAGAATCTTGTTCTGCACTATCATTCATTTAGGGACACGGAAGCGTGGCAAAATAATAAACATAACACAGAGCCAGTAGTCCCCAAAAAATGCCAGCACAGACACGAAACTCGTTGACCAGGCTGTGTCCAGCGTGCATACACTTATAGCTAAAGTTTTATTTGTAAAGAAACAATGACCGAACCTTTCTTTGGGTGCCAAGCATCTAGCTCAAAGGTAATTTACTTAGAGATTGAGAGCATAAATTCCCCTTCAATATTGAATCAAAATTTGATTTTTAAAAAATTATTGCCATATGGAATATTATAAAAAATTTATTCACTCATGTAAGAAGTAAAACAAAATATTTAAGTCTAAAGAATATAAAGATACACATTAATCGGATGACGCAACAAATAATATTTTACTCTTTGCAACAAAAAATAACTGTAATCTCAGGTAACATAATATCATAGGTTCATGTGATTGCTTTATCAAATTTTAGAGGAAAATTGGGGATCCCCGCTACCAGCTTTAAGTAATAGGATGAAAAAAAGCATTTACACACAATTATTACAAAAACGGCCCTTGCATATGGCCGATTAAGTTAGATTACCACTTCCCATCTTCGTTAAAAAGGGATTCAAATTTTTTTTTATTATAATAATATATTTTTTCTTTCAATTTTGAGTGTTATCCTGATTGGGTTGGATTACTGTCAAAACTAATTGTTATGAAAGATTCGAAAGTTAAGGTCATGTTTAAGCCTACAGCACGCACAAGCAAAATAAATTAAAAGTTCATTTTGGAAAGTAGTTGTTCTGCCGAGGAAACGATGCCCATGACGGCATTTCCTGGGTGCTCTGCTCCGCGATAATACAATGCTGTAATCAGGACAACCTGCTCTACCAAAGTCCTTTCTCATGACATCATGATAGGGCGACGAATGAATGGCCCATGCTTGTGTTGGGGTACACCCGCACCGCTAAATTAACAGTTGAATAAAACCATGAAAACTTGGACATCCCCCCAAAAAATATAGCAATGCGTGACAAAAAAAAAAAAAAAAAGTAAACAACGAGAAACACTCACCCTTAGAGGGATTACAAAGTAATTACATCAGATGACTGATGATTGCAGAAGAGAAAAATATTTAGAACTGTTCACGTCATATTGCGTACTTGGAGAAGGCCGGAAAATACGCCTGAGGAAAACGATGGGACCAATAGTTGATTCCGAGAGTAGCCAACACAAACGATAAATCGACATGTGCCATTCCACTATTTCTTTAACATAAATAATTATGAGAATTACAAGTTGTCACACATGAAATTAGTATGCACAAACATTAATTAACAAAAATTATGTTTTACATGGAACACAATCAATAAGCTTAAAACACCAGCTATCTTTCATGAAATTAATAACGAGTAACATGACAGTTACCCAAATTGCCAAATATTTTTGTAACGAACTAATATAGGAAAACACTTCAATTAAATTTCACTCATCCATAAAACGTAAATATTTAAAATATAGTGCACTGTCACCATATCTTGTAAAACATGAATTAATTACGAAATTATTAAAATTATTACACGTTATTTTTACTGGATTATCATAACAAATTAATAAAATTGCGGAACCCAAAATTAATAACAGATTGACATTATCATTAAATTACAAAAGTTAGATTAACACATACTAGGAAAGAACTGAGTCACCGGAACAGTGACTCGAAAGCACTTAACAGTGACCCAGTATTTATAATACAAAAATAAATTTAAAAAATAGATGTTGGACCCCCCCCCCCCCCAAAACAGTTTTGCAGAGAGAAAATATTCCCAGAAAGGGAACACGAACTCTTACAAGAACAAAACACAGAGGTGTGTGCCACAAGGCGGCACAAGTTCCCCCAGAGCATCTGGAAGAGGACATTCAGTAGGTTGTGGCAGTGAAGCTTCTGGCACATTTGGAAGTACCTGTACCTTTTGTAACCCCCTCTTCAAGGCGAATAGCAGGATCAGACAAATTAATCATCCTAACAGGCAAACTATCTGATTTTGAAGAAATCAATGTCCTGGCTACAATTACACCATCTGGTAAAATGCCACTTTTCTGAGCTGGTTCGATTATGGCCAAACACCTGACAAATTTTCCCTGGCATCTGCCTGGAATAACCACTTCGCTAGAAGCAGGGAGCACAGTAGAATGATTACACACTACTAGGCAGCTCATTGGAGAAGATAAATCTCATGTTGACACTACCATCTCGGTATTACCTACCCATAACACCCCCAGTCAAGCATCAATACAGCATCCCAGCTTACGTAATACATCAAGACCCAAAATTCATTCGTCCTCTATTTCTACTATATCTATCATGCTCTATCTCAAGATTACCGAGCTGTAAGAGTACCCTTCTCTTGCCCCTGACTGGTGTGGTTTCGCCTGTTACTGTAGTTAAGTAGCAGTGATCAATGCTCTTATTGGATGATCGCTGGGGTGAAGGCCCAAGAATGTTCGCTCTTACCACTGTTATGGTCACTCCTGTGTCAACGACCATCTGACAAGAAACATCATCTAGGCTCCCCTCCACCAATGTGGCTTCCAAGTCCTGCTTCATAGAATGCACCTGCAAAAGCTTTGGGGCCTTCCTTCCAGTAATCACCGACCTTTGCCCCTCAAGACCGGTGTTTGCAAGTTTCCTGAAGACATTGCACTCTCACCTGCCCCTTGGCAACTGCTCCTTGGCTGTTGCTGCTTCTGTTGCTGCTGAGGACAGTTGGCTCTCAGGTGCCCCGGCTGTTCACACATCCAACATTCCGGCCGTTTGGGTGGGGGATGGCGAGTCTCAGTAGTGTGCACCCTGGAAGTGATGTCCCTCATGGTCGTCAGCAAGTACTTCATCATCCTCTTGCCACTGTCATCCTCCCCTTCATCAAGCATCACTGCCAGCACTGGGCGTCGGGGCACTGATGAATGCTGTGCTGACTCCACTTCCAGTACTCGGGCCAAGGCATCCTGCATGGTGTGAGGCGCAGCTAACCGCACAGCCTGCCGCACCTCGGTGTCAGCGAGAGCGTAGACGAAGAAGCCGACGGCGATGACATCTCGTGCCTCTTCCGAGCATCCCTACAGAGACAGGTGCGAGAGCCTCACATTGTCCTGCCACAGCTCCTGCAGTGGTTCGCCGGGTCGCTGGATGTGGCTTCGCAGTTGGGCATGGTGGGCGTGTAGCAGGAACCGGTCGCCGAATCGCAGCTCCAGAGCCGACACCAGTGTGGAGTATTCTTGACGATGTCATTCCGGCAGCGACTGCAGTATGCTCAACGCTGATCCCCTCAGTACAGCCTCCAGGCAGTACGCCCGCTGCTCTTCAGTCCAGCAATTCAGGGCGGCAACGATTTCGAACTGGTACCAGTACTCGCGCCAGTGTGTCTGTCCATCGTAAGGGACGGGCCTAATTGTGACACCTTTACCTGGCTGGGGCGCACCTGCACTACAGAACTGCTGCACCTCCCCTGCGATGGCTTCTCTGGCGGAGACCTCTACCTTCTCGCTGCCCGCACTCGTCTCGATGGTGACCAAACTCGGCTACTCTTCAGCCCCTGCATGTCATCTCCTTTGTTGCTGCAAGAACTCCTGACATTCCTGCTTGAGGGAGCTCACGTCCTGTTTTATTTCTTGTTCAACACTGTCCATCCGTTCATTCCACTTTCCTTCATGATATCAATTTTCTTGTTCGCAAGGTCTATTTTATTGTTCACCATCTCACATTCTCGTTTACACTGACTATTTTCCTATCTACAAGCTCACTAACACACTTAACAAATTCGTTAACATTATCTATTTTACTATTTACATTTTCATTTACATTACTAATTTGATTATTTACATTTTCACTAACACAACTAATGTGAAAATTTACATTACTAATTTAACTATTTACATTTTCATTAACACTACTAATATGACTATCTACAGATTCTCTGACACTACTTATTTGGCTACTCAGTCCTTCGATCAAGGCACGTAGTGCTTCAATGTCTGCCGACATTTCTCTGGTTAGCATTCACGAATTTATTGGTAATTCCTTGGCCTAGTGCTCAAATATCGTGGAATTTACAAATACCAAACTATTATTTAATTTTATAAAATGTCTCCATCCCACTTCTGACACCAGTGTTACAATTTCTCTCACTAGAAATTAAGTGGGCTATACCAAGTTGGTTAAGAGATGGAGGTCTTAATTAAATAAAAGTATTAATTATATATTTATAATTTTATTTAAAATAACTACAGCAATAATTCTCTCAACTCAACTTCTCACAATTAATGGATATCGCTAACTGTTCACAACTGACACCAATTAATACAATTTATAATTACCACAAAAAATCAATGAACTAATATAATTAAAGATCGGTTCCAATATACAGTGTATCAACCCATTCAATTATGTTATAATTTATACGTCCATATTTGACAGTTAGAATATTTACAATAAAATCTTTATTATACTTACATTAAGTCCGATTTCATTTCGGTCCATGTCCCACCAGTCGCAATGTTCTACAGTTCTCCAAGCGCTGTCACACACAGTAGGTTTCACTCGTTGGTTTCACACCCTCTCGTCCATTCAAGCCACGAACACCACCTCGCCCGCCGTCGTCACGTAATTCTCCTGTTGTCGTCTACAGTTCACTTCGCCAGGGCACACTCGGCGAGGTGGCCTCCGCCGAAGACTGCCGGCCGCTGGGCCAGTCTCACCAGAACATTCTTGCGTCGTCGCTAAACGTAGCGGAAACTCTAGCAAGCGAAGGGAGGTCTGCGACGCTAGTAAGTCTCGGCGCTGCCGGTATTCTCGGGATTCCCAGAAGGGACGCAGCCCGCTGCGAGCGCACCGTTCCACGAAGAGGGCAGGTAGAGGCGGGTTACCTCCCAAGGCGCCGGACAGCCGAACCAGCTGCAGCACGTAACAATACTAATTAAGATGGCTGGAAAACTAAAAGGTCAGTTGAAGCTACGTGGTGACCGTTCATTTATTAATATTTCTATTACAAGTTGTTCTAGTAGCCATCACCGAATACTCAGTTTGTCGTTCGGAGCACTGGTTGTGGGCGAGACACAATTTCAGCGGCCAACATAACTGGATTTGTCACGCGTCAAATAAAATTTTCCACTTTAATTTCTGTATAATTTTTGGATCAGCAGTGTTAATCTTTTTTCTTTAAGGAAATTATGCAGGTGACGCTGCGGTTATAAAAGCACACGGGTCTCAAGGTGGTTTATCTGTGTGTGCTGTTACACGAATGTAAATTTTTGTTTCCTGACTAAATTTCATTTAAATTTATTCACACAGCTATTGTTTACAACATTAAGACCTAGTGTACACAATTGTGTACATTCGCACGTGTAGTTAATTTTTGGTCTGTACTGTACATCGCAAAGCTCAGTCACAAATTACCTCACATGTGTTAAATTATTAACAAACCATGTGACTGTACAAGGTCATACTTGGTTCATATAGCTATAGCCGAACAAATAGCCTATAGCTCATTGGCTGCGTTGACTAAACAAGTGGCATCTGAAACTGTAAATTAAAGCAGGTCTGAAAGGGTTAAGCTCTTGTGCGACGTGTAATGAACTTTATTGTGCGATGCAAGTGATTGTGAAGCGAGACGGAACAGAAAACCCTGTCTTCCTTAATGAGACGCAGTGAGGTTAATGCTCGTATTCTGGACACGAATCGCACTGAAAAAATGGCTTTAACCACTTCTGCATTTTGCACACATTTTGCGTTTTGGATCAGAGTAAATGTTTTCTTCGCATAGCAAGATATAATTTTTAAACTATTAACAATTTCGTTATTAAATTGTTTATATGAATCATTATACCAGATTCCACAAATGACCAGCCCGTGCATTATACACTTTAGTAGAAAAAACTATACAATTTTTGTTACTCTTTAATGAAATTACATAACTTAATTGTTTACCATATTGTTTAAGCCCTGTAACCTTGTCTGTTTTTGTTATATTTTGCTTGTAAGCAATGATTAAAAGTTTTTTTATTTACGATTTACAGATGTTATTGCAGCTTAGCTTTTATGATAGCAAGCTAACCTCGAGGAACTGCAGCAGATAAGATTATTACGCATTAAAATAAACTTAATTCCCATTTAAAACTATTACTTGTATCTGATTTATCCATAATTCAAACACAAATATTTATGGTAAGAAGAGCCTTAACTCGCTATTGCACGGAACTTTTAGGGCATTAAGTACGTGGGTTCGTAGAAATCCTGATGTGTTAAAATGTTTTTTTTTTTGTTTTTTTTTTTTTATAAAATTCGCAAACGTATTTGAAACATTCTGTAACAATTATAGCAACAACCCGGACAATATCAACTAAGTAATCACGTATAAACAATAAATAATAATTTAAAAGGAATATACAGCGACACGTGCACACATCAACACTCAACTCACGTACGTTAGGTATCATAAAACGTCATGCCACGTGACCAAACGTTTGTATAGAAAAATCCCTACGGTAGGCATATTTATTTTCCCCGTTTTTGCAATCGCGCCATTTTCAACCGTACTTAATAAACTATCCATAACATACGCCTACACGAATGCAAATGTGTGTACACTGCAAAACTGAATCTGCGATATGGAACTGAGAAATACAAAACACCGAAAGTCATCTAAGAAGCTACTAAGACCAGGAGGTTCAATCCCTTTGAAGAAATTTTGTGGCTTTGCACAGGATATCACAACACCAATAATGAAATCAAGAATTATGTCACCGAAACAACATCAGTAAGCGTAATGTCTAATGGCGTTATGAATGAACTGCCGTTGATGTCTACGGGAACCGCTTTCTCTGATTTCACTTATTGAGAATTATTTTAACTATTCCATTTTTAGAATGTATCCTTTAATAAATAAAATATATCATTCACTAAGTCTTTACACACAAACAAAACCACGAATCTCATGCAACAGTAGAGTCTCTACAAGAACCAAATAAGGGTAATATTTCCTCATACGTAACAGCAGATAGGTGAAATCGGAGAACGTTTCAATCTGTGTATGCATAAGAAAACGTCGGATTTTAATTCAGAACAGAAAAGTTTACACACTTACGCAATATTTTATTCCGGAATTCCTTCCTCGAACATTGAGTCGTCATACGCATGTATTACAATGTTTATAGAAAGAAAATTTTATATCCAGGCTCCAAACACTCGCATGATGCATGTTTACGTCTGGAATCCCCAGTCAAGTTATCATCTACGTTACTCAGAAAACTTAATAAAATCTTGATTTAAAATATATATAATATATTCTAATCGAATCCACGGCAGGGTTATTCTTCCTTATGGTGGATTTACAATGCCACGACGAGGTCGTCCCGACAGACAGAAACGACGTTTACAGCCCGAACATTTTCCGCCACCAAAATTCGTTCAATGTTTACAATACCACGACAGTTTCCTTCCGACAAGTGTTGCGTGGCTTTCGGCAAAATCCTAGAATGGCTAGTAACTTGCTATGGAGTGTGAAGAAATCACAGATCATTGCACACTATTTTGTTTTGATAACTGTGTAAACGAAATTTTTTTTTTATTTAGGAGGAGTTGGTTTTCCACGAATATTTATTTTCGTCAATTCATTAACTTTTTGTTGCAAGAAAACCAGGATGTACACGTAAAAAAAAAAAAAAACACACACACGTTGAATGTGAAATTTACCACATCAGTGAAATCCGCACGACATTTTGTTTCGTAAGGTTATGTTTCTGTTTTTTTTTTTTTTGTTCTACTGCCAAGGGTGTCCAACCGGTCTGACGCTCGACGAAAGTAACATCTGTCGGGACTGCGTTTATCTGGGTGACCTTGCTCCTGATTGGCTGATGAAAAATTTTCCTCTACGTCGGCGCCGTTTTGTCGGACTGTAAATCCAGCTTCAGGCGACAACAAATTATACCTCATCTCTCTAAATATTGTAAAAGTTGCAAATTCCATAAAAGAAATAAAGCAGTGCTTCCTGGACAAGACGAGAAATGTGATATTCTTAAAAGGTGGTGAGAACGGTCGATTTGCCAAAGGGAATACATACAGATTCTGGCAGCGGCGAAGTACATGCTTAATTAAAGGTCTTTGTCTATCCCATGGACGTTCTACTCTCACGAACTTGCATCGCGCGGAGCTCTACTTTATGTAGTTCCAGAGATGAAATGCCAGCGGGCGATGCAGCGTGCACCTAATCACTAAAGCGCATGCGGAAAATATGCTTCCTCGCCGTGCGAGTTCAGGAGAGTGGCCTGTTATTTTTTATTTATTTTTTTACTTTCCACAAAAAGTTACGTGACTGTTTGAAGTAGCGCAGCGTATAAATTACAGGCAAGTTGACAGCGATTCTCTAAATGATGCACTCCCGCATACTTCCAGAACTCGACGTTACTACTACTACTACTACTACGAGAGAGAGAGAGAGAGAGAGAGAGAGAGAGAGAGAGAGAGAGAGAGAGAGAGTAAGACAATGGTATAGAAAGCAATGCTGAAAGCATCTAATTACTTAAGTGCCGGTATTGACGCTTTCATCGCCATACGAGTACTCGACATAATTTTGTTTAGTGGTGTGATACTTTAAACATCAATAACCTTAGTCTCTTCCATGCAGCTGGGACCAGCTCGCCAAACCAGTGATAATTAAGAGTGAGATGGTGAGATGGACTCGCAGGTTTTTTTTTTTTTTGTGAAATAATTGTTTGTGCGAACGCGTGTGTCTTGGTTGATAAATATTCTGCAAATACGACTTTCTGCCAGAAAATAAAAAAAATAAAAGAAATCTATGGCCTTTATTTTCTTACTTTCGTCATTTAAAATGTATTCTTGGAGGAAAAAAATTCGTAAAAATGGTCAAATATCGCATTTTTTAAAGCTTGCCTATGCGGTTTCTTTAACCGGCAAGAGAAAAGTAGAAATATACGGGCGTAGTTTGATCTGTGGGCTTTCATCGCGTGTAATAAAACCCCACTGTTACAAATATAATTCGCACAGTACAGCGTTACGACGGAAACACTGCGCGCTTTGCGCGTAGGAGCGTTGAGGCACTAGGCGCGCGTGTTAGTGTCGCCCGTATCGCTCCCTCGTTTCCCGACCTTGGACGCGCAGCTACAACCCACTTTTAATTCTCGGCTTATACTATTATGCAGAAATTCTTCATTTTCGAGTCATAATTTCTGTTTCAGAGACATTATTGGAGATGTTTTACATAGAAAATTTACAATTTACTAGTAGTTTAATATTTTTGTATCTAATTTTAACGGTGTATTGCTTCCCGCTTACAAGCAGGCAGGGGCTTTCTATAACAATCAGATAACATACAATTAAAATTACGCACAAAAATATTAAACAACGCGTAAAATGTAACATTTGTATAATCACTATGAATCCGAAATTATGACACCATGACAAAAAATTTCGCAAAATGGATTATGTCGAAAATTAAACTTATAGCATATTTCAAGCTTGGCACTATAAGCAAATTGACGAACTGTAGTTCGTTCGTGATTAATTCTAACTTTTATAAAGGCCTGCTAAATTACGTACTGCTTTCGGAGTGCTCACTACGCATCATTCCAGCATATGCAAACTTACGTTAACAAGTATAGAAGGAAAAATTGAGAAACAAATACACTGTATTTGTGCTCTGGACAGAGAATCAACAATAAGTAATTTTTGGCATGTCTTTACAATATTGCATAACCGAGAATCTAAATATGGTAGTTAGTAAGGTTTACTGTAAAAAAAAAAAAAAAAAAACTCATTTTAATAATATTTTAAATAATAATTTATACTCTAGTGTAAACCAATATTGACTATGAATTGAAACACAAACCAAATAAAAATTAAAATGAACTAAGTACAGACAAAATATAAAGTAGAATTTCCTTTGAACATAAAATAACTTAATGTTAACAGAAGTATAAATTACTGTGACAAACGGTTTCATTCGGAAGCATCCAGGCATATCTTAAGCAGGTTATTTTTAAGACGTTTGATTCAGAACAGAAATTATTGTTTCAATTAACAGTGACTATGAACAAATGTTATAACTTGCGAACGAAATATAAATGAAAATTTCGTTTAACTAAAAATAAGCCGAGTTAACGTAAACGGAAGTATAAAACGCTCGTGATACATGATTTATATAGGAAACATCGTGGCATGTATCAATTAAGTCATTTTTTAACGTCTTTTCTTCAGAAATCGTGAAGATACAAGATACCACGAACAGATGGTATTCTTAATCACGTAAATAAGCGGGGATCTCCCGCTTCCCCCGCCCATCCATTGCGGCGTTCCTCCATACTCACCCCAATCACCCTAACCGGCCCTCAAGACCCAGACGTTAAGAGCCGTACAAATCTCTTCAGGTTGCCAATGCAAATTCAATAATTGCACTGCGCTCACGATAAAGTGAGCACTTTTGAAATCAACCTTAGAAACAAGTCAGTGCCCCTGTTTGCATATATTTAAACGGGCACACTGAGTGACATGCGCCCAGTAAAGATGGACAGTTATGTATCTTAACGTCGAATAAAAAGTGTTACGTAACCATTTGTGATAACTTAAATTATTTCTTTCGTTTTTTTTGTTTTTTATGCATCTACTTATAAAAATGAGCATATTTGTGAAATATTTACTTTTATAAACAATTCCACAGTTTCGCTTAACCGACGGAAAGTGATGAGGCCCAAGGAAATGACAATTTTAAACAAGGCGGAAGAACACACAACGTGCACACAAGTAGATCTTAAGCAGGGCTTTCAAAAGTGCTCATTTTACCGCGAACAGCCTATAATAGGTGATAATCAACAACGAAATAGATACGGCCCTAAATATAATATTTTTACGTGTACCTACCCGTGCAATGTTTATACACTTTCGGAAAAAATGTGGTAATAATGATGATCTCTAAGGTGTGCATAATCACTTACACTCTAATGACACCATAGGCATTAGTCGTTGAGTGTACACTCACACTCACACAGACGCATTTGGTACGGAAATTCTCACAAATTTGTGTAAACCAAAATAGACCAATAGAAAACAACTAGAGTCACTTCCAGTTTCTCATTTATATTTAATGAAATGCGTATAGCTGAATTATTATTTTCCTTGTGTGCTGCCAGCAATGCTGTAAGTATGTCAGTGAGCATTGCTATAAGGAAGTATGCAGTTGGCGGAAGGTATTTGTTCAAAAGATAATTTTAAAACGTTTATTTTAATTTCCAACCAGTTATAGTGCAATCCCTCGCTGATTTTCTAGAGGAGAACTGACATTAATATACAGACTGGCTGCATACAAGTAGCTAGCTATTCCTAATTGACTTTCGAGCTCAAACCCGTCAGGCCTGGACGGATATCGATAAGTTAGTTTACAACTGGTAAAAGCGAGTCCAATTTTATAGCTGTTTTAGTCTTGATTGTGTTGGGTGGATCGGTTTTGTGTATTTAAAGGGACCTAGTTTTGGTCAAATTGGAGAGAGGGGAAGGGATCGGACTTTACTTCGCGGTGCGTGCCGGCCACTTCGTTGAACAAACTCCTGTTCTGTTCCGACGCGGACAGCGAAACGAACAGTTTGCGGTGAGCGTCTCACCACGACCCGAACATAGCGGCGACTTAAAATCAGGCGCGCCTCCGCAACTTGAGATTCGCATCGTACAGAATGGCTCTAACGTTCGCTGAAGCCACATTGTTAATGTTTACAGGAACAAATTATTTTTTAGTGTGTGTTTCTCATGAAAAAAAAAAAAAAAAAAAAAACTTATTTTGTTTATGCGGCTATAAAAACCGTAGCACAGAAATTGAATGAAATTATTATATTGACGGTAGCATGCGAGAAGCATTATACTCCGTAACATAACTATGGAACAATTTATGACCACTTCTGCATTAATCATCCAGCTGAAAAACAAAAAAATTTATAACTGTTTCTTGCAATGAGTTAGAAATGTACGTTATTATTAATTAAAAATTACCCACGGTATTATGTCCCGTTAAATTCATTTATCCATCAGTTTCTAACATTATGTCGTCTAATGGCTGATAAAAAAATAAACAAAACAAGCACATTTTTCTTTTTTTTTAGTAGCCTATGATAAATTGCTCTGAACATTCATGTGAACTTATAACATCAAAATTACACTTAAAGTATATAAAAAATTAAATAAAAACACTGATTTGCAAATTAATTTGAGAGCACAGAGTGATGAAACTATTTATCAGGTCGGTTAAAGTTTGTTTCTATATCAATCACGGCAGTCAAAAAATTTAGCTCAACTGAGTAGCTGTTCCAGGAAGATGTTACCTCCAAGAATTGCGAAAACGCCCTGGGTAAATTTTATACCACAAATATTAATAATTTTGCGTAGTAACACAAAACAATTATACGAAATAAATTTCCAAGCATTATATAAAATGTCCTTATGTTTGCTTTATACATATTAATGACTGTCAGTAGAATAATTTGGTAACGTTAAATATAAGGGGCTGAGGGTCCTTCGCCGGCGCCGGCCGCCATGTTGTGACGTCACCCAACCGTCATATTTGATCCAGGTGTCCTCTACCTTTACCAATTAACTTGACCTTGGCCCCGTGTCCATGACCTAAGATGACTTTCAACCCAAAGTATTCTAAAAAAATCCGAAAAACTAAAATAAATTTATAAAAATTTACAAATATTAATAAAATATACTTAAAGTTAGGAAATTTTTTTTTTTCTAATTATCATTAAAAAATTTTATTTCGAAAACTTACATTTCTGGTGGTTCCTCCAACACCACCACACTCGCCAATATTATTAACTGGTTATTTAATTGGTTATTTACTCACGTTTGCTAATTAGTTGGCAGGCCTGCACCCATTCCAGCCCCCTTCGTCAGCAGACTACACTTACTGAACATTTATTTTTAGTATCGCCTACTAGAGCGCACTGGTAAGTTCAGATACAATTACACTAGGTCGCGGGGCATCCACGAAAAACGCAATTTGTAGCCACCACTGACGGAAAAAACGTTTTTTATGATATGAGGCCTCGGATATGTAAGACGCATTGTTTTAGCGGCAGCAGCGATGACGGCAGGTGTGGGTTGGTACCACGGGTAGTATTCACGAGTTCCCAGCCGTGCATAAGTTGTACTTTGCTCTTCCTGCGACACAAGCTGTAGACCGTGCGCGGCCGCCTGGAGCCTGGGAAAGAGCGAGCATTCCGCCTACAGTAGTTATTTCATGCTAGCTAAAAATATTTGGAATATTTCACACCTGAAATATAAATTCTAACAAATATTTATCATGCCAATCACGACTACATACAGACACATTAAAAGTGAAACCACATGCAGTAAAAAAAAAAAAAAACATTTTCATGTTTAACCTCTTACACCAAAGTCAGTTTTATAACAATCTACGGGAAAAAATCCTCACATCCAAGTTACCACGCGGAAAAAAATTGGCTTTAGTTCGTGAAAAATGTAGTACATTATGGTTAGCCCGGGAAGCACCCAACCGTACGAGTTGAAAAATGTTGTGACCAACTCGTTAGCTGCTAACTTTTCATTGTTTCCCTGCCAGCAAAAAAAAAATTTTAATGTGAAAATATATTTAGACTTCGTGTTATTTCATATAAAGGGTTATCTATTTTACGTTAAAATGTAGCAGGCAGTATTTGCGTATCCTGAGTCGTTTTTTACACATTTTATAGCGGAGCACGAACCAGTCAAAGAGAGAGACTTTTGAGCGATAAAACTAATTATTTTCTGAAATATTCTCGTCTAAACGGACTGTGATATTTCGGAAGTCATGCAATGGGTAGGGGCTCCTACTATTATATAAGCGATTTACTTCTGCTTGTTTTATATCACACATTGGATGAGCATGATAATGCGGTGAGGATTGGTATATGATAGGAGTGGATTGGTCTAGATTAGTGTGTGGATTACTGTGTGGATTGATTGTGGTGAATGTGGTGCTGATTGTGGTGCATGTGGTGCATGTGGTGTTGTTTGGGGTGCATATGGTGCTGATTGTGGTGTGAGGTGAAGATTGAGATGTGTGTGGTGCTGATTGTGGTGCATGTGTTGCTGTTTATGGTGCATGCGGTGCTGATTGTGGTGTGTGGTGCTGTTTGTGGTGAATATGGTGCTGTTTGTGGTGAATCTGGTGCTGTTTGTGGTGAATATGGTGCTGTTTGTGGTGCATATGGTGCTGATTGGGGTGCAAATGGTGCTGATTGGGGTGCATGCGGTGCCCATTGTGAAGTATGTGGTGCTGATTAGGGTGCATATGATGCTGATTGTGGCGTGTGTGGTGCTAATTCTGATGCATGTGGTGCTGATTGTGGTGAATGCGGTACATGTGGTGTTGATCAGGGTGCATGTGGTGCTCATTGTTGTTTTGTGTGGGTCATAAGTAACCTAAATTGTCCGTATTTTAAAATTAAAATTACGTAGTCCTACCTCTAAATCAAAAGGTAGATACTGTATTTAATAATCTCGCTTAGAAATATTATATAGCGAGGACGATAGTTATATTTAATCGCTTCCTGGGTAAACTATAATTGCATTTTGCATCAAAAGTGTCTAGCACCACGGACGAGCCCCCACTACACTTCCCAATTGGCTGTTGTGCGATTTGAACTTTGTAGAGAGTCGAACGCATCACCACGGGCGGGCTCCCGCCTGCATTGGCATTCGTCTGGACTTTGTTCGGAATGGCCTTTCACACAATGTAAATTTCCTACAAAGTAATCTTATTCGTTGGGTAAAGTTCACAGTGGCATGGCCAATGGGAATTTCGGACATCGTTTCCCTATTCGATGTCGCATATATTGAACTTTGAATTGTACTGATTTCCGACCAATGAGCGTTCCCCTCGCAGCTGTCGCTGAAACCCACCATGAAGTAGACCTTAATTGGAGGGGAAGTGAAAATGTTTTATATTTTCGTAAAATTTTTCGACTTTTCAAAAAAATTCTTAATTAACATTGTCAAAATAAATTATTTATCGTAACTGCATAACTGTGTTAAAATTATTTTGTTGGAAAATTATGCAAATATTGCACTTATTCCTTAAACTCGTTATATATAAGTACGAAAGAGGGGGGCCTGCGGAGAAGAGATAGAGACCGTCCGCGATGTGATACAAGCCAAATAGTTCCCAAAATGTGATAAGCTAGAAACGTACCTGCTTCCTTCCATTCTGTCTTGTGAATTTGGTTTTTTGCGATTCCGAGCGCTTCTCCTCTACGGTAATATTGTTTCCAGACTAGCTTCTCGAGTCTCTTGGCAAGTAGAGTACTATGTGTACGAAACCCACCATACATATTTAACGAGCATAGGGAAAACCGCGTATGTGTTAGGTATACGTACATCTCCGATAAATTTGTACTTAAAAAAAAAAACCAACACCCTACATCGTTAAATGCATTCTCCATTTAGTATTCCCGCGGCTGGCCTAGTAAGAAGAGAGTGTGTCATCAGCTGTTGCCGTACGTGACATACGTGATATTGCATTGTGCACAGGTCGCAAGGACGAGCGCCAAGGCTGTCGGCGTCCAGCTGAACAGGCGTATATGAGTTACATGTAGACCTCACTAGTTGCGTCCTACATTTTTTTAAAAATACTTTTAATCATGCTGGTAGAAAAATTGAGTTATGGTATCGAGTTTTTTTTTGGCATGACGTGAATAATACAGTTTTTTTTGTGTGGTAATGTATAAAAAATTAATTGGTAACCAGCGAATCGATACCGGTTTTTTGTCGATAAGAATAGTTATGTATGTATGATTTCTCCTGGTCATTCAGGATCTCTGGACTCGTCTGCGGTTTCTGTGGAGCATTTATTCGCCGTCCGCAAGAATGGGCTACGACACGAAATGTGGTGTGTGCACAACCCGAACAGAAATGCACCTGACCTTGGCAAGTGGTGTGGTGTCACCATCAACCGGAAGGAAAATGTCCCCAAAACACCTTCGTAGGTGTACTGGCGATATCAGGCAGGTAGCAACACTTAACTGCAGGTTTTGCAATGCTACGTTTACACAGGTATGCGACTCATGACGACACGAAGAAAGCTGCGACGACAACCCAGTCAGATGTCCGTATACTTGTAGAGAATGTGGCAAGAATTTTACGAGGATAGGCACTTTGAGGGAACACATGGCTAAATGTAGTGGGCCAGCTGCTCCCCCCCCCCCCCAAACTTGCCGAACGCCCACGACTCAGCGTAGCTCACCAACAGCCTGTAGCCTTGGTTCAGGCCCCTGTCCAATCTTCGCGACCAATAATCGTCGCAGGATCTGTAATGTTTAATGCCAATGGGTTCGTGGAAGCCGAAACAGCTTTCCGATGTAATTTTAAATCGCATATCACACAAAAGAGAGCGGTTCGGCAAAATATATTTGTACTTTTTTGATATAAATTGAAAAAAATATAGTTAGACAGCTCACCGAAGAAATCTGGCAGGTTTTGTGGAAGGTACAGATCCGTAGCGAATCGACTACCCATAGAAAGCCCTCGAATAAAAATTCAACTTTACCGGTCTGGAATTCCCGAACCCGCTCCGACATACAAACATTATTGAGAAAAACAATCCTGGGGTTTCTATCTCTCTCTATCTCGCTCTCTCTCTCTATATATATATGGCGTAGACAAAACCAGACGATCTACCCTGTAAGTGTAGCTGGAGAAGAAAAGATTCAGCACATCAGTCTACCCTTACGCAGCGCCGAAGATGGGAACGCCATTCTTGCTGTGTAAATAATTTTCGAGCGTTTGGTGCTATCGCAGCGGACAGCCCTCAGCTACAAGATCCATACATGCAGTGGTGGTTCGCCTATTATCATGATTTACTACGAAATTCCAGACAGGACAGCAGTGCCTGAAAAAACAGAAAAAAATACTGCAAAGAGAATGCTCCACTGCGAGCCGAAATGCCACAGCCAGATAACGACGGATATCCACACGTTTTGAATTCTAGGAACCATAATCACGTTAATAAATTACCCATCGGTGTTTATGCAGATTTTGAGGCTATTCTGAAACCGATTCACGCCTGCGAACCGGACCCGAGTCGTGCATACACATATGCCTCTCAGAAGCACAAGGCATACTGCTTCTGTATTTACGTCCGTGTGGACAATGACGTCATCCCAGCGACACTAACACCCACGCTGAGCCAGGACCCCATTATATACACGGGAGAAGATGCGGAGAAAAAGTTCATGGAAGAGATTGCAGATATTGTCAACAAAGTAAAAATTATTTACCCCACATGGAAGCCGATGGAGGCTCTTAAACCCACAGGAAAGACCAGCTATGCCAGGGCGACACTGTACTGCTATTGCACTGCTCGATTCACACACGAAAATTACAAGGTGAGAGACCACGACCATTTCACAGGGCAATACATCGGACCTACATGCACCAGCTGCAATATGCTGCATAGTCACCGGAAGAAATTTGTCGTCTCTTCTCAACTTGAGCTACGATGAGAATTTTATCTTCAAGGCACCTGGAATAGGATGGAAAAGATATTTTCATTATTCCTCATACCAGCGAAAAAAATGACGACTTTTTCAAAGCAGCTGAGAGACATAATTTCTATCCAGTTTGTAGATTCTTTCCGGTTCATGGCTTACAGTCTAGCATCCTTGACTGAGTACCTGATTCGAAATAAATTTAATAACACATCCAGGATTTTTTGTGGAAGCCAACTGCCTCTCGTCACACGAAAAGGCGTCTTCCCCTATGATTATGTTGACAGTTGGGAGAAGACGGACGAGCAGCTGTTGTCTCAGAAATAGGCTTCTTACAACAGGCTGACAGACTCTGGGTTCAGCGACGAAGAATACGTTCACGCCCAGAAGGTATGGCAAGTGTTTGGCTGCAGAAATCTTAAGGAATTTTCAGAGTTGTAGTACTTGAAGATGGACGTCCTTCTCCCGGCGGACGTTTTCGAAAATTTCCAAAATTTGTGTATGTCAACATACAAGCTCGATTGTACACATTACATCAGCGCGCCGGGATTTGCGCCCGACGCCATGTTGCGAACGACGGGGCCGAGCTATTGCTCATCATGGACTATGACATGCACATGTTCGTTGAGGAAGGGATCCGTGGAGGCATGGCCTAGTGCGTCAAACGACATGCGGTGGCGAGCAACATCTATGTGCCAGAAACGTATGATCCCAGCATCTTCTTGCAGTACCTGGATGCAAACAACCTGTACGGCTGGACCATGTCGCTAAGTCGACGTCATGTCCGTACTAGACCGTGCGGTGGCCGGTTTACTACATGGAGGTGGATGTCGAGTATCCCACGGCCCTGCTCGAGGAACGCCGTGATTTACCATTCCTTCCCGTCAACCATTGCCCGCCAGGCTCGAAACATCCAAAGCTTATGACAACACTGGAAGACAAGAGCCGCTACATCGTCCATTACCTCAAGCAAGCTATGGAATATGGATTGAAGCTCGTCAAGATTCACCGCTTTTTAGAGTTCGAACAGACTCCATGGCTGAAACCTTACATAGATTTAAATACTGCAAAGCGACAGGGGGGCCACCAACGATTTCAAGAAATAATTTTTAAATTGGCGAAAACACAACTTTCGGAAAATTAATGGAAAAGAAAAGAAAACGGCAAAAAAAAAATGGGATTGGTGTGTAATGAGGACTTCTACGAGGACATGGTTTCTGTCGCAAAGTTTTCGCATAGTTTGACCCCAGCGGCTGTCCCAAGAACCACAAGTGCTTTTCGCCCACCAACAAGAAGATAGTGGGCAATTTCAAGGACGAGTACGATAGGTCGATCATCACCGAATTCGTGGGGCTACGGGTGAAACTTTATACATACGAATGCGGGGGAAAAGTCACCAAACGTGCAAAGGGAATTGAGAAATGTGCGGTGAAGAATTAAAAAAAAAAATTTGAAGACTTCATGGATGTTTTGAACAATCTTACGAGCATGAGGATGAATGTCTACGTAATTCGCTTGCACCAGCATGTCCTGTATTCGAAGTGTATCAATAAGACGGGCTACGTTGGACAAATGACAAGTGACTCATATGTGAAGATGGTATACGCACGCTTTCCTACGGCTATTATAATATTTAGGTGTCCTCCACATTTTGTCATGTATGATTTCGTGTACATTTTGTATATAGATGTCTTCTGCAATTAGTTGTGTGTGATTTATCGTGCATAGATGTCCTCTGTGTTTTAGTCTGTTTTTTTTTTAATTTTTTTTATTTTTGTATGTGTGTTCAAAGCATTTTTGTGCTATTTCTGCATTTCGTCGTTTGTGATTTTTCAATATTTGTCCATTTTTGTATATATGTTCACCTCATTTTTGTGATGTTTCTGCGTTGAACTG
Source organism: Dryococelus australis (assembly GCA_029891345.1). Classification (NCBI taxonomy): domain Eukaryota; kingdom Metazoa; phylum Arthropoda; class Insecta; order Phasmatodea; family Phasmatidae; genus Dryococelus; species Dryococelus australis. Next base: position 86,934,794 of record CM057003.1, on the reverse strand, counting down.
TAGGGTTTTCTAAGTAGAAATATCTGGGTTTTTTGGTTGCTGCAGCAAAGTTAATTTTTTGGCTAGAATTCGTGTCTTCAAAAATCATTCTAAATACCTGTATATCATATAATTGTGGCTCTGATGTTAAACATATTGTTTTTATATGAGAAAAAATATCAGAAAAAATAAAATTTTCTCTAGTGTTTGATGCACATCCCGTCCCAAGTCGTGGAGCCATGTGTATGGTTAAAACATGTACGCGGTAATATTGATGGGAAGCGGAACGGCACATGATAAGCATTGCAATCATATCAGAGTCGAGTTAAAAGAGGTAGAGTTGGGTGGAAACGGGCGGAGGCTTGGCAACTAATTGGTGAACGCGAGTAATTGACCGATTAAATAACGAATAAATATAATTGGCAAGGGTGGTGGTGAGGAAACCTCCAGAAATGTAAGTTTTAAAATAATTTTCAAATAATAATTGTTAAAATAAGTTTAATAATTATTATTAAATAATTGTTATAAATTTTCATATAAATATTTTAAACAATTTCTATAATTTTTTTTTGCGATTTTTATTTTTTTGGGGTTTAATTTCATGGTCACGGGGTCAAGGTCTAGGTTATGGATCAAGGTCAAGTTCACCTGTATCCAAGCTTACGGTTAGGTGACGTCACAACATGACGGTCGGCCAGCTCATGGCTCCTACTTACCCGTTCCCTTAAGCCTGAATCGGCATAATCGTGCTACTACTGTCACTTTATTTGTATTTTTAGCCATGTTCAAATATTCGGTGTGTAAAATTTGGGAGGAATAATTATATATATATAAAACTACAATTTGTTGAATTTTTTAAACAGACATTTCCAGAACGTCAAAGAAGTCAACGATAGCTTAACGAGTGCGATTAAATATTTGATGAGTCTTGTTTTTAAGTGTAATCATTCTTACAATAATTTGGAAAAATTACTGATGCTTAAGAAATACTGGTGTTATTAAGAAATACTGAGGGATAATTTTATATTAATAATTGAAAACCTATGTTATTTAATATCCTCTGTTTTGCTTCATTGCCCACTCTTAAGACACTTCGGTTTCACCTGCAATTCGTTTAAGGTAGAGGAAAATGAATGCACAACTGTTTCAGTACAGTACTTTTAATATGCCACTGCCATATGTTTTCAAGGCTATTCTTGGCAGAATATCGTTTTGGGGCAAGTTAATAAAACCCATATCAGCTTGCTCATGTTATCTAGAGTTCATTAAATGTGCACATTGTCTAATTGAGCTTCCATGCGCAACGGAGTCATTAAATTTAAAAAATATATATATATTCAGATACTCAACTTTGTTTTTGCTTCAAAGCTGTAATATTAAATTTTCAGCTTAAGAGAAAATACGTGGCCATAGTAATATCACTTGGTTATAATTTTGGTATAAAATAATTCTTTTATAGAAAAGAAGAGTTTTGTAAATCATTTAAAACGGTCTAAATATTGCGTTTTCGTTATTACCCAATAATGGTCATAGTTACAAAAGTCAACAAAAGTTTAAAAAATTACTTAAGTCAGTGCCGAAAAAATTTAACAAATCTTAGTATGGTCATATAACCTTCAGAGACGTAATTGAGTGAACTAAGCTTTAATGTAACTAAATAATTTAATTAACTACAAGGATAAATCTGGTAGAGCGGCTCCAAGAGTACATAACGTTTACCAATGAGATCTTTATAGCCTGTGAAGTGAGATATAGGCGGAGTTGCAATGGGAATAAAGTACGCCAGCCAACGGAAATGTCCGCCACGTATCATTCACACGAAAATCTAGAGTGACTGGCAGGAATCGAGCTCGGTTAGCCCTGGTGGGAGGTGAGTGCAACAGCGTCCCCAAATTATTTCCATGTTGGAATAACTTTAGTTCAGAGAATGTTTCTGTCTCTCTACGTAATTAACTCAGACTCAGGTACGAACTTCAGTTTAATGTACGAATCCTGCGAGGGTTAATGTGCCCTGCAAACCTCTTGAATGCCGGCCGCTCCTTTCTATCGGGGGAAATAAACGCCTCGGCCAAAATCTCCGGAGGTAAGTTGAAGCAGTTAATTAACATACGGGGCCGGGGTAATGGAGACCAGAGAATTTAAAATGGGATCTCCCTAGCCGTGCCCCAATTTATAACTGGGACCGCGCGCTCGGCAAATATTAACACTGGAGAATTTCCTTACCTCCGGGAAGTAACATCACGTACGAGCTGCTAAACTGCATAGCGACACATTTCGCTGATAATACTTGAAATCTGAAATACATCACGTTTACCCTACGATAAAGTATGAACAATAACTGGTTAATGAAAGAAGGAAATTTGGGAAGGAAATGTTATACACTAACTATGACATGCAAACGAAAATATCATTTAAAACCATTGATGGCGCGAACAGGCTGCAGACATTTTATGTGTGATAAACCGTACCACCTAAAAAATTGCAAAAATCTCGTTTAAGAATTTTTTCTTTCAAAATTTAACTTTTTTTTGTGCGTATTTCCACTGACTAGTCCGAATGTTCATACGGAGCTTAAAAAGAGTATTCGTGTCAGACTATATTAGCACATATGGAGTTTTTCACTTTACTCAAAAGCGCTGTAAATCTGCGAATGGCTACGTGTTACCAAACACACGCATATCTCCATAGCACTACACCTGAAGTTTAGTTACTCTTAGCTAAGAAGAAAATACTGTCACATATTAAAATAGTTTTTCCTTAGATTGTTATAATGTCCACATTACCGGGTGAAGAATACATACTAACTTGCATCGCCATGTTGCTCGCATGTTTATGAGTTTAATGTCGAGTGATATTAATTCAAAATACAAAACAGTCAAATAATATCGGATATTTAATTTTTAAAGCACTGTTCAAAAATTATTGGGTACTATGCGACAATTTTAAAAGTAAAAAATATTATTGACCTACTTTATTCTATTGTGCATGTGCGGCGAAAAGTCGTCGACTCTATTTGTGGTGGCCTTATTGGCATGAGTTTAAAAGTACACTGCTTTAAAAATTTTTGAACGAGGATCGATCATAATTTGAAATTAAGGAATAATTGCATTGTGCGAGGTAATAAATATTACAAGAATTTTTTTTAATGCTTAGTTGCATTTGCAATATCATATTGATAGGTTGAAAATACATCGGAAGGAATACGATTTATTTTGTACAAGTATTACGAAGAGGGTTCACATTTCGAGTGAGTCATACATTCTTCTGTGCAAGCACCAAGGTTCCTTTATGATAGTGCGTTTGTTATTGTCGTGAATCATTCATTGCGGGTCGCATAGCTACTCATATACCAACTAGCGTGCCAGGCTTTATGGAAGCTTGTACAAGAGCATGTACGGCAAGAGATATAGTGTAATGTCAGCTCAAGTAATTCGTCCATAAATCTTGCCTACACATTAAAATTTTTAAAGTACTGTTAGAACACGACAGAAGACACAAGGAAACATTAATATTTTTTAACACTGGTTCTGTCTAAACAACTTACTTTTGTAGCGTTTACCATTTAGTGGTGCTCCATGTTTTGGTAAGAGAATATACAAGAGACGGAAAATTGCTTGCACGTGGTAAAGAACTGTTTATTCCTGTATCAAATTAATTTGTTTCTGCAACGTAAGATGTTAAAGAATAAAATGTTATTTATTTGAATGTGATTATATCACACAGTGTTTCAAGTACAGAAATAATGTTTTGCATTACCACCGTACTGTAAGATATATTGTAGTCGTATCGAATATTAATTCATAAGGCCAATTTAAACGACGGAGCATTTAACGTTGTATCCCCGTGATTTGTTCGGAGCACACGAATACTTCGTTTCTCGTAAAGAAACCTGTCTCGTTCAACACTATATTTGGTGAAATTTTTTGCTCTTTGCAGTGTCAGTGTCCATTACTAACACATCGTGTTTTTCTTTACCAGAAAAACATTCCCAGAACCAAGTAACAGAATCTGCTTTTCAGTCAAACTGTCCGAGCGGGAATACAAGGAAGTTTCTTTCCGCCCCCTTCCATTCGCCCCGTCGTCACAAGTTGGACGGTTCAGCCATGCGTGTTACTCCAGTCTGTTGCAGAGAAGTACAAATATTCGGCCTCCGCATAAACCACTGTTTGCGAATACCCTTTCCCGATATTCTCAAATCTTATTATTTACACACTGGCTCAAATTATACGATACGCCTCGTCCTGTTTTGTATAACATTACTTAATAATCTCAAAACACTTGAATTTTTCTGCCAATCCAAGTTAACCGTAAAACGAATGAGTCAAATACACACTTGCACACAAAACGGAAGAACCCATACAATGACGCGACCGTGCAGATGTTATGTATAAACTAACACACTTGAAAGATGCATAAATATTGGTGGATTTAATGCTGGTTTTAAAAGGAATATGCTTCTTGGCGTACACAAGTTACGTATTATTTTTTCAGTGATACAATTTATTTCTTGTTTCAATGTAGCTGTAATTTTTGATCTACAATGGATTGCCTTATATTGACCCCTATTTTGTGTGTACATATGAGAGGGAGAGAGATAGAGAGAGAGAGAAATCATGATAATCATTTTTATTTAATGTTACACATTATTTTGTGGGGCGGGAAAGGGGTAGGGGTATATCTTGTATTTTAGATTTATTTTCTTCTACAGAATCAACGTAAATTTAAGAATTTCCTTCGAGAATTTCACTGGCAGCATTAATCATAACCAGAGTTGTCTGTGGATCAATAGGGCTAAGTCGACGCACTCAAAATACATTTCCTTGCCACGCTTTTTCGTTGTACAGCGTGGCACGACAATATTATCACAAGGTCTGTCCGCACTTTACGAAAAGACTGAGCTTAAATAATATTTGCAGAAGTAACGACGAAGCAGCTAAAGATTTTCTACTCTTGTATTTATTTTCTTCCCCCGAAGCTAAGTGTGGTCTTTTCACATCTTTACTCCTTTAGAATAAAACCTTTGACAAATCACACAATGCATATGTTCCGTTGATTTCTAAATAAAATATATATCGGAAGAGTTACATATTCCCATTAACTTTAAAAATTTCTCATTTTCGGTCAAATAAAACTTTCAAATATGTGTTTTTTTTTTAAAGACAGTATGCACTATATACAAAGTGAAAATATCTATGCTTATAGTGGGATGTAAGAAATAGTTATTGTGTTGAATAATAATAATATTAATATTCTTTAAATTATATTTGCTGGGATTATATTTCTTGGCGCTCTATTTTAGTTTCCAGCAAAGCATAGTTGGACACACAATTCTCAATTATCTACAAAAATATTTATTTTTCATTGTTGGGTAGAAAACTTTGGTGCTATGTTTTCTCCTTGATATTTACATACAAAACTATTAACGAGTGGCGGAAGGATGCAGTACTCAGTAGTGGTACCAAAAGTAGAACTTCAGCAGGGCTCCGGTAAATTGGAATAAGGAATAAACTATAGCCATAAAATCGCTTCCGCTTACTGACCGTGTTATCAAAATTTCTCAATACTATCGTCCGCTCCTTTTCGTTTTACGAGTTCAGAAAAAAATACGCGCTATTATGGCGTACTAAGGAAAAAAATATAGTGGTGGGCTCTTGACAGCGAGGTTTTCAGCACCGGCGAGCGTGAAGTGACGTGGATATGAAGCAGCAGGGGAATGCAAGGGCAGGGGAAGCGGAAGTGCCCCGAAGAAACCCAAAAAACCCCGCCGGGAATCGAAACTGGCTCCCCCTGGTGGGGGGCGAGAATGCTTAGTACTACACTACCGCAGTCATTTGTGTGTGCTAGAGGTGGCGTGGGAGACAGATTGAGCAATACGCAGTGTGCGTTATTAGCTTTGTCACGCGATGGTGCCAAGAGCAAATAAAAATGAAAATAGATCTCTCTCGTGCCATGCCAAGAAAACTGCTGCAGAAACATGGAGGTAGTATCTTATGGCCGTGTCTCTTGTCTAATAGTTTTTTAAAGTCCCGTACACAACTAAAATATTTAGCATGTGAATATATGCCTCCATTCCTTTTACGAAGTAGCATCATCATGTTTAAAATTGGGCAGCTAAAAAATCGACTCCGAAATCTTTGTAAAACGCAGATCTTTTTAGTATTGAAGGTGTTTTTAAACTACGTATCGAAATTCAAACCACGGCATCTGTGCTAATATAAATAAGAAATATTAATAACACAATTTTCGGAAAATTCATCTATTATTCTTAATTGACATTGAAGTTAGCAAAACTGCTCTGGGAGTCCACAATTTCACGTACCTGCGTGTACAATGAGTTGCATATCCCGAAGGCGAACGGAACTGATAGGCTATGCGGAGAGCGCCTGCACATAAGGCGCCACAAACTCTAGGTAGGTGGGCGCTCCGCCAGTGGCTGCTTGTTACTACGGGTGTACCAAACTACATGGACAATGGGAGATTAATAATTGAGTAGTAACGGCTACCAGAAGTGATTGAATTTTATTCCCAACATCACACAAACAGCAGTACAGCAGTATTGGCGATGTAGGGCGTGCACGTGCTTTCATGATGGCCTAGGTGCAGGCGGTCGCCACATGACGCGCCAGTTTCGTTCGCCTTCGTGTTATACAATTTATTCTACACGCTGGTACGAGACGTTGCGGACTACCGGCGCTGAGTCCCTAACTTCAATTTAAAATTTTATAATACTAGATAAATGCACCCAACATATGTTGTTTCTAGAAATTGTTTTTATATTGACCGATATATACCATGGTTGGAATTTCGTCAAGTACTTTAAAAAAATTGTAACTCGTTATGTATCAAGCAGGGAAGATTGTAGATGTCATTTTTCACCAAATAGGCTATAGTATTTATATAAGCATTGCATTTCAAACACAATAAAAACAGTTAACTGTTATTTTCGTTGTAAATAAAAAAGTTAATCAGCGGACGTGTTTGAATGTTTTCACGTAACGTTCGTTGTGCATTTATAACATGTTTGACAAGGAAATACTATTTCAAAATTAGCCCCTATGCTGTTAATTATACTGAGATAAAAACAGTTTCCCAAGATAATATTCAATTCATCCAGTTTATGACTATATCTCGACAATATTGCTACTTGACAGTGATTTGATGTTTCGGTTTTCTTAAATAGTAAAGTGAAGTGTACCTATCCAATTACGTTGCGTTACCTCCTGTAAGAAATAACGTGTTGATATATACTGTAAAGTCAAAACGTTGAGCGAAATGTTAAAAGTTTCCAACTGTGCAACTGCCTTAATGCAGGCAGATGAGACCTGCTTGGAGCACGCAGAACCATGCTGAGAAGACTAGAGAACGGAGAGTCGTTTCTACAGGTATATTTAGAAATGAATTTTTCAAACATTCCCTGATGTAACTGTAACTTCGTCTAGTTTCACGGAGATACTGACTGGTATACCTCACAGAAATGTTAGCAGAGAGTATTGGCGTGCGTTGCGGATAAAAGAGGAACCATCTGCTGCCTCTAATGTGTAGGAGCGTCCTATCAAATCATTTTGTAATAAATAACGCAGTTTATCGACTAAAGGCTGTTCAAGATAAAGTGAGCACTTCGGAAATGAACCTTAGAAAAAAGTCACTGCCCCTGCGTGCATATATATTAATGGGCGCACTGAGTGACATCCCCCCAGAAAATTCGGTAACGGTGGATGGAAAGTAGTTCCATATCTTAACGTCGAATAAAATGTGTTAGGTAACCATTTGTTATTACTTCAAGTTAATTATTTCACTTTGTTTAATGCATCGAAGTGTAAAAAAGAGCAGATTTGTAAAGTATTCACTTGCTTAAAAATTTCGCTGTGTCATTTGATCGACGCATGACTAAAGTGATGATGCCCATATCAATGCTGATTTTATGTAAGGTGGAGGAATACACAACGTGTACATAAGTAGTTCTTGAGCAAGGATTTCAAAAGTGTTCATTTTACCGTGAACATCCCATAGAGAGAGTTATTCTAAATGTAAGGTATGCACTGTGTGAGATAATTGGTTATGCAAAATAATCTGGGAAACATATACGACCTTTGCCACAACGAGAATATCTCATTCAGCCCCAGTGTATAGACTGGGCGCAGTCACCTGAGAACGTTTCAAATTAATCTTTGGAAATTTTCACTGCCCTACATGCGTGTATTTCAATGGGCACCACAGAAGCATGCGTCGTCTTGAGGCTGTTTCTGAACCTTTGCAGAGATGTCGGTGAAATACGAAAAATACTTTTGCTCCTTGATAAATTAACAAAATTATCCGAATTTGGTGCAGTTTTCAAGTAGACGGTTGAGAATATATGTTTAATAACAATATGCTTCTGTTTCTGTAGACTCTTCACTGTTATTTCAGCACTTTTGAAAACCGCCATTTAAGAAACATCTCTTTTGCTACCTGCATATATTTTGTCCCTTCAGGACGGCACAGAAATACTGTCACTAAAGACAAGGTTGAAGTGAGCTGCCCATATTCTCCACTGCAGGAATATCACTTGTGTGTTTCCACTTACGATCATCCTATTGGTCCTGTCCACACCGAACACGCCTACAGTACTCTGCAGCGTTTATTATTGGCTGACCGTCAGCCAATGATGTCTCGCGTTCTTAAACGTTAACAAGTTATTATATTTTACGTCGATTCGAAAAAAAAGTCCACAGACGCAGTAGAAATATAAAATTGTTAGTTTCGTCTTAAAGAGCCAAAACCTTTGCTTAAAAACTTAACCATGTTTATATACGTGCAAACAGCGCAAAGGGTTAATGGTCACAATGACCAGCCCGCGCGCAGCAAAGTTGGTAACGACGCAGGGGCATTTACAGGCTGCTCAACGACAAAGGGAGCAGTTTTGAAATCAACCTTTGAAAAAAGTCACTGCCCCTGCCTGCATATATTTGAACGGGCGCACTGAGTGACATGTGCCCAGTAAAGTTGGTAACGATGAATGGGAAGTAGTTCCGTAACTTCACGTCGAATAAAAAGTGTTAGGTAACCATTTGTGATAATGTAAATTATTTCATTCCGTTTCTTTTTTTTTCAATGCATCGAAGTGTAGAAATGAGCAGATTTACAAAGTACTTAGTTTTCTAATAATTACACAGTTTCGCTTGACCGACGCATGAATAAAGTAATGAGGCCCATGACACTAGATGCGTTAGCGTGGTTTGCTATTCTGCTAGTTTAATACTATTTCTGCTACTTGCCGTTCGTGTTACCAGAAGCACTTTTTTTTTGTATGCTGTTCAGTTGGAGATAGCAATTGCTATTTGTGGTATAAAAACCGCTATTTCTGCTCTTGCTCGCCGAGGTACAGTAGAAATATCAAAACGGGCAAGATGGAACAAAATGGCCGCCTAAATAAAAATACAAACCTTGAAGTGTCTTGAGAGTGACGATTGCAAATAGTAATTTGCTCTTACGCAGATTGATGAAGATAATATGTTTGGGTATCCTGTAAGAAGTGCAGAGGGAAATAAAAATAACTCAAGACACATTTAAAAGTAAAATTAAAGGTAAAATTTTTTTATATACGTAAGTTACACAGAGGCAATAATGATTATCCCCTTATTTTTAATAAAATGTTGTTTATACATTTTGACATTAATTTACTGTTAGTCGTTCGTGTCGACCTGCCGAGAGTAACTGCTGTTTTTGCTACTTTTCGGCTAGTGAAAAATAACACTTGCTCTCAGATAGTAGAAAAAGCATACCACGTGAATAAACCTAATGTTAATCATACATAAGACGGTGGAATACACAACGTGAATGCTAGTAGATCTTAAGCAGGGCTTTGAAGAGTGCTCATTTTACCGTGAATAGCCTATAGTCGCATGTCTTAACATTGAATTAACGGTTTAGGTGTAAGTTTATCAATACTAGACTTATTCGTGTATATATTTTTTTTAAAAATACATATTAGTGCAAAGTTGAAACATTTACTTTTCATGCAAATGCACAGTTTTACTTGACCAACATATGAGTAACATGACCAGGACTAGGGAAATATTAATTCTACATATGGTGCAAGAATACATAATGCGCAAACAAATATATCTAAACCAGGGCTTTTAAAACAGATCAGTTTACGGTGAACGTGTGTCAGTTTCGCAGTCCCCCATCATCCAACGTATAATGAAAAACGATAGAATTCAAATCAAGCTGGAATTTCTAAAACTCTCAATAAATCGCAAATCAGATACAGGTAGAAGCCTAAATATTTATTTGGTTATTTGCATACAAGTTAGATTTCAAATTCCTGTACGTCTGTATTACTTTAGCAATTAAACCACGAACTATACGACACCTTCTTACGGACTTTGTGACAGTTTCAAATAAGCAACAAAATTTAGTCCCTATAACAGTGTGACTGTGAAGTCAAGTAGCTAACCTCTTATTTCGACTTGAGCTGCATAGGTTGGTACCCATAACTAGAATTGTCATCAATGGTTTACTGTTAAAGTTATTGTTATCGACGTGATACAAAATTTTTTCTACTTGCAACAGCGTATACTTTGCGTTAATACTGACCGGGGATATTTATAATACTACTCGCAGCGTATTTGAAAATGTAGTTCCATGCTGGGGCCGCGGTGGTGCAGTAGCTAGACTACTCGCCTCCTACCTGGGCGGGTTCGCACCCGGACCTTTGCATGTGGGAATCGTGCCGGACGATGCCGTTAGTCAGCGGGTTTTCTCGGGGATCTCCCGTTTCCCCCGTCCTTTGATTCCGGCGCTGCTCCATACTCACCTCAATCACCTCATCGGCTTTCAAGACCTCGATAGTAACATCCGCTCAAATCTCTCCGCTATACTCTCTACTCTACTGGTTACATGCCTTAACGTTTTAATTAAAGCTTGATATTAAAATTAATTGCAACTGAAATTTCATATTTCCTTTAAAAACGGAAGAGTAAGTATTTTGTAATATGTGTGTTTTGCTCTCTAAACAAAAAACATTGAAAACTAAGCCAAGTCAGTGAAACCAAGTGAAAAGGGACTACACTAGAAACCAAAGGAAGCATACTGATTGTTAAGGTAGCTCAATTACACGGATGTATACGTTCGCTCTAAATCTACCAAAGACCAGATTTGTAGCGTTATTATATACCGGACGTTGAGCGTTATTCTCGCAAAAGGAAACCACTTTGATAAAATTACGAAGCCCAGGAGCAGTTCAAAGAGCTTTCAAATGCGCATTTACTTTCGGGGTATGAAATATTTTATTTTTGAATATTTTGCTCTCAATTTGCCATTGTGAACGAAATCACACATTAAGACAGACTGTGAATAAAATGTTTAATAAAGTAATAAGTGAAGCATTCTGCAAGCTGAACACGAATTAATTTCTCTATTTATTGCTCGAACGTTGGAGCCCATACACCGAGTGTGTGTATATATATATATATATATATATATATATATATATTGCAAATTATGATTTTAATTTATTTCGGTAATACGGAAAATAATTTTCCTCTATTAAATTGAAATTAAAACAAAACATCGAAACCTCCATGTCAAACACGAATGCACTAAAAGAACGAACTCTAAAGTACTACATTATGTCTTATAGAAACGAGTATGGCTACCACCAGAATACACTGGTTCATGAATAATTTAGTGAATTCGTCAGGCCGTGATTTATCTCAGGGACTAGCATTCAATGAATGATGTGACTAATACGAGTTGAGAGTGTATAATATAATTAATATATATATAATTAATAGTGTAACATAATTATATAATATGATATATATCATAGTGTAATATATGGTATAGTATAGATATATATGGAATAATATATGTAGTATATAATACAATATGGACTATATAATAAAATTAATGTATAAATTAGAATACATATTATATATGATATAAATTAAATAATATGTAATAATACAATATATAATATAGTAAAATATAACCTATATAGTAAAATATAATATATATAGTAAAATCTAATATAATATGTATATAAAATATAATCTAATATAATGTAATAGTGTAATAAAATATATAATACAAATCCTACCGTTTAGCGTTAGAATATACCACAGTATTATTCATACTCGAGCAGTAATTACTTACACATTTTCTGTTGCGCAAAATGAAACACATTCTCCTGTTTAACCTTGGAACACAAAATGAATCTAACCTAGTGGTGAATGTTTACGATTGTTTCTCTGCCCTATAGGGCGTGTAAGATGAACGGGGTCCAATGATACACGTGAAACCAGGAATAGATAATTCACGGTAAAATGAGCACTTTTTAAAACCCTGCTTAAGATCTGCTAGTATGTACGTTGTGTATTCATCTGCCTTATGTAAACTTAACGTAGCCAAATTCCTCATCACTATATTCATGCGTCGATCAAGTAAAACTGTGATGTTATTAGAAAAATAAAATATTACAAATCTGATCATTTTTACTGGTCAATCCATTAAAAACCAACAGAAGCCGAGAGAAATAATTTAAGCTATCACAAATGGTTACCTAACACTTTTTACCCGACGTGATAATATGGAAATACTCTTCATCCCGTGTTAGCAACTTCACTGGACACATCTCGCTCAGTACACCCGTAAAAATATATACAGACAGGGACAGCGATTTTTTTTTAATGATCATTTCAAAAGCACTCACTTTATCGCGAACAGTCTATATTTGTACGCGGTATACCACGCCATTGAACCATAAAGAGAAATGAGATTGTCTGTAGTAATATCAATTCGTCCCAACTGACTAGCTCACGGCAGCGTAATACGCAATGGTCACCACGAAGAAATAACTTAAACACGGCTTTCAAAATAGTTCCGTTTAATCGCGAACGAGTTCGGCTAAAATTACAGTACACTGTGCGGTCCCACCGTCAAGTAAGACTTGCGAGAGATTGATGCAATTTTTAAGGCGCGTTGAAATTTAGCCGAGATGTTCTTTTATAAAGCCTCCCGCTCTCTATATTCCGTCTTTTTGCGGGTCAATTTAAAGTTTTTCTTTAATGTTTTAGGCCAGGCCAGGTCCCCAGGGAGATAAGAAACTTGACTGCTAGGAAGCAAGGACGAGAGTAATTATTCCTATAGGCTGTTCACGATAAAGTGAGCACTTTTGAAGGCCCTCGCAACAGGCATTACCTGCTAATAAAATATATCTTGAGGCAGCCTCGGGCATTAAATTTTGATGGTGTTGAGATGTATACACTGCAATCATATTGCAATGTTTATATTAAAAAGCAGCAGGAAGATGGAAATTGGACGAAAGCAAAAATTTATAAGGGCCTTAAAAAGTGCCCACTTTATCGTGAACAGCCTATAGACACTTTCATCACGTTTACTGAATTTAATTTGTGATTTTAAAAATAAAAATAACAGAATTAATTAGAAAACCGAATATAGGTACATTTTTGCCTTTTTATTTAACTGTTTATTTTCTCTTGAAGTTTCTATTTAGTAAGGTTTTCTTTCGCAGATTTCAACGATTAAATTCTATTCCTATTTTATGTTTTATTTTGTGACAGCAGGCTTGTATTATGTGTCGTAATGTTTAGTGAGGTCGTAAATGACAACACTATACGTTATACAATTTTGTATACTGCATATGTATATAATCAACCAATTTCTAAGCGGAGAGGTTGGGCTGCTCTTAGAATAGAGGTCTCGAGTGCCGATAAGGCTGAAGTTAAGCGAGTATGGAGTAGCAGCGGAATGCAAGGGGGGGGGGGGGGACGGGAGATCTCCAACCAAGGAAACCCGCCAACCAGCGGCATGGTCCGGCACGATTCCCACATGCGAAAATCCTGGAGCAACCCCACAGGGAATCGAACCCGGTTCGCCTAGGTGGCAGGCGAGCAGTCTGGCCACTACAGCACCGCGGCCCCTCTCAATATTAAGGCCCATTTATCTAAAATAAAAAATAAAAAATAAATATTAAAATAAAATATTACCCATTACATGAAACTTCTTTGATTGCCATCGATTTTCATACTATATACATAGGTAATCAAAATCTAAAACTTCATATAAGTTAGAATAAAAATCAAAAGTGATCGACACGGAAAACAAAAACATTATTTTATGGCTTTCGTGATGTTTAGGGGCAAGGTTGTATTAGAAAAAAATTGAAACCCTAGGAGCTAACTGCCATGGAATGGTTGGGTTAAACTAGTCTTACAGCCCAAACAATCCTGAGTTAAGATTCGGTTAAGGCAAACACGTGTGCGGTTTTATATTAAAGTTAAGATTTATAATACTGGTTAAGCCACTCCAGACAGGTTCAATGAAAAAACACGGACTTTAATAAGCGACAACTAGTTAAGAATTCAATCGTGCCGCATCGAGCTTAAAATATAACTTCAAAAATTTTCAATACACCTCCACTGGGCTGTTTTTATTGACGTTTAACTTGCAACATCAATATTATTTTATAATATTATAATTTTAAAGTTTACAATTTTGGTTTTGACAGTCCGCCACAGATGCTGGAAGGAGGAAAAGAGATATGATTTTTGGGGAAAAATTATTCTTGCAGCAAGGAGGACGAGTAGCGAAGTTCGTGTACAACCAAGGGGCACCTGTGCTCCAAAAAAAAAAAATCCCAGCAGAGACATTTGCCAAGGCTTGGATGTTGGGCCCACCCACCTTTTCCTGTTTCCTACGGAGTAAAAAAGCAAAGTGCAAAAAAACTTTATTAGAAAAACAGGATACAAAGACGTTTTTTCACTTGTATTAATGGCAAAAAAAATTTGTCAATTTTCATATCACTTTAACTTTTACGATCATCCCACAATTGTTTCGGTTATGATTGTCGTGTCTCCTTTTGGCATACGTAAAAGTTAACATTGCCACATAATGAATGGAATTATCATGCGTCTATAGGCGATTCACGGTAAAATGAACACTTTCGAAAGCCCTGTTTAAGATCAACTTGTATGCACGTTGTCTGCGGTCTTATGTAAGATTTACATTGCCATGGGCCTCATCACTTTATCCATACGTCGGTCAAGTGAAACTGTGAAATTATTAGAAAAGTAAAAATTTATCAAATCTACTCATTTTAACACTTCTAAGCATTAAAATAACAGAAAGCGAAGAAATCATTTAAATTATCAGAAATGATTTCCTAACACTTTTTATTCGACGTTAAGATATGGAACTACTTCCTATCCACTGCTGCAAACTTTACTGGACACACGTAACTAAGGGCGCTCGTTAAAATACGCATTCGACCAAAAAGTAATTGGGCGCCCGTGAAGATAAGAAATTCAGTACGTCAGTTGACTTGTGTGGCCGCCATACGCTGCAGGCCGGTGTAGAACCAGTTGACAACAAGATGGCACGAGGTACAGAGCTATCAGACTTCAATAAGGGCGTGATTGTGGGCTGCCATCTCAGTGGGATGTCTAGCCGGGTAATTGCACGGAAGGCAAAGAGGCCCAAATCAACGGCCGCATTCGTCCTGCGTAAGTGGAAGGTCGATGGGCATTGTGCCAATGATGCACGTTCTGGGCAACCTCCAATATTGACCGACAGAAATCGCAGAACCCTGAAATGTGAAATTGTCAAAAATAGGGCACAACACATGGATCTCATCCGACAGGAGTTTCATGCAGCAACAGGAGAATCGGTTTCCATTGGAACATTGCGTACAGCGGCCCGCCGACTTGGATATTTCGGAAGAGCAGCTGTACATAATCCCCATATCACGACAAGCAATATAGCTCGGCGACTCAGGTGGTGTTCGGACCATCGCAACTGGACACTGGAGCAGTGGAAATCGGGTAAGTGGAGTGATGAGTTGAGGTTTACAATACTCCGGTCCGATAGACGTGTATGGGTGTGGCGTCTACCCGGAGAACGGCTTCTGCCGGAGTGTATAGTGTCAACTAGGAAATTCGATGGTGATGGAGTGATGGTGTGGGGCTGTATCACGGCATTCGGCGTTGGACCGCTATTATTTGTCCGTGGTAACATGAACACAGAGGTCTATTGTAACATTCTGGATAATGAAATGCTCCGAACATTGTGGCGTTTTTACGGAATGTACCCGTGTTACTTCCAGAATGACAATGCCAGGTGCCATGTTTCAAGGTCTACTATGCAGTGGTACGCCAACAAAAAAACTTCGCTGATTGGACTTGGCCCACCCAGAGCCCTGATCTCAACCCTACAGAACATCTTTGGGACGTATTGGATCGCCGGGTGAGGGCTCGTCAGGCGCGGCCAAAATCCATTACTCAACTCATGAAATGGCTGCAAGAGGAATGGCGATGAATCCACGTGGATGTCCTGCAAACACTCGTAGAGAGCATGCCAGACAGGGTGGCTGCTGTTATAGCCGCAAGAGGTGGCCCTACGAGTTTTTAACGGGGTGACAACCACCGAGCAAACATTGTGGACAGGTGCCCAATTACTTTTTGATCGATAGTGTATATGCAGGTAGGGGCAGTCAGATTGTTTTAAGGTTCATTTCAAAAGTGCTCACTTTATCATGAACAGCGTTTATCAAGACAGATACAGTTCACGGTTAAATGAGCACTTTTGAAATGAACGTTTGAAAAGTATCGCTGCTGCTACCTGAATATCTTTTAACGGGCGTACAGACTGACAAGCGCTAAGTAAAGTTGGCAACGACGGAGGTTAAGTTTTTCTACTACATAATGTAGAATAAGAATGATTAGGTTAACATTTGTGAATACTTAACTTATTTCTATTGCTTTCGGTTTCTACAAGTTATCTAATAATTTTACAGCTTCACTTGACCGACGCATGAATAAAGTGATTAGGCCCGTGGGAATGCTAAATGTTCATACACTATGTGCGTTCAAATGGATCATAACAAAGACTTTCTAAAGTGTTTAATTTCCCGTGCACATTTTACACATTATGAAACTGCAGAAACAAGTATATTACTATAAATTTTCACTTTAACCGTTTTAGTCGCAGGTAAATAATTCTAGGCGTTGCGACAAATGTATATTTTTTGATATTGAAACTTTACTTGTGTAAATATAACGCTTATCACTTTTATAAACTATGTGCTAATACTTGATTTACTAGGTAGAAGCTTTTTAGGAGAATACGGGATATAGTCTAAAAACGAATTATGTCTCTACTCAGGAAGGATTTCTCTTTCCGGACGGCTGTCCTGCTATGCAAACGTGTACATCATCAAAGACACATTCTGTACAATGTAACACCAATTAAAATAGGGTTTTTATGCATACAATTAACTTATATTATCTTTCCTGTTATTATTTCTACACATATTGTCATGCAAGAGTTCATGTAATATTTTTCACACATGTCACATATGATTTCAACTGACTATGAAAATTTTATTTATTTATATTAATTTTATTTTTCATAACAAGTAAGATTTTTAAAACTTACATGTATGGTGGCAATAAAATTTATGTGTAATTTTGATAGGCTTGTTCATTTTTCATTGTGTATATATTTTTAATTAATTAACATCTCAGTTTTGTAAGCCTTTCTTCTTTTTATTGTATCATAGCTCAGTTCCGAAATCACGTATTCTTTGGTTTTTCTTCATTTACGTCGATAGAAGTGGTTCATGTGGGTGGTTTGAATAGTTTTGATCCCTATTGGCCAGCAGGTTTTAATACTGATTGTTGATTTGCTGGCTCTATAGGTCCCCTTAAGCTAGCATCAGCCTGCAGAGACTAACGCTCTCTTCGCTAGCAGCCTCCAACGACGTCAGACGTCGAGCAGGACCTCTCGTCTGAAATGGATGGAGAGGTAGGACTTTATATTAGTTTTAGGTCGTGTAGACGTGTCCCTGAACCAACTTTTAAGTAAATTTGTAACCATCAATGGAGCTTGTGTCAATGGTCGCCCATTCGCGAGGTCAAGTGGTCAGGAGCTAGATAGTTTCAACACGCCGTCTACGTACGTGTAGAGCGGAGCTACAAGTATCTCCATCTTAATCCTGCTACGCCCAATAATATTGCAAGAGCATCCTACCTTCAATCCGCTCGGTGATTAAAAGATAAGTCCTCCAAAAATATCTGACATTTTTATCTGGACCTAATTTTACTTACAGTTTGATTCAGTTCCATGTCCGTTAGCATCAGTACACAAGCGACGCCATCTTGACTTCTATAAGTACGTAAATTTCCAGCACACATACGCCCACTGCAAAACCTGTGATGAGAGTAGTTTCTATCAGAGCTAGACTGTTTAGTGAGAGCACTATTTATTTTAACGTAATATTTACTACATACAACAGTTCAACTAATTTGATCTTGAAACCAATACATTCAGACTCTGGCAAGCTATGTCACGTAACCGTAAAAGGTTCAAGTAGGCTAGGCATGACCACTTTTAGCGTTGTTAGGATATTGTGTTGATTTTATAGCTTTTCTCATATTGCCATTAGGGGTTTCAATTATTTCTGATTTAAACAATTACGATACAAAAGGAAATGAAAAGTAAAATAAATGCAATATTCAAAGGGCGTACCTCTTTTGTCGTTTTCTCTACTGCAGTGTCACGTTAACGTATTTTTTACCCAGTGTCTTACATATGTGTAGAGTTTTCAATTGTCTGCCTTATTTTGACGTACGTACTCAAATGTTAGTTTCTAGAGGATTATAATGGTAATAAATTTGTTCACCTACCGTCCCAGGACTGCACCGGGCAATTATACAGAGGCATCCTTTCCCACTGATTTATTGCAAGTCAGCTATGCAGCTTGGTAACTCAAGTGCTACATGTGTTGTCCCATTGTAACGCATGCTTATTCTACACTATACACAGCACATATCTATTTGAAAATAGTATGACAACATTTCATATTGGCTATCCAAACGAGGTGGCCTTGGTTGTGCGTTTTTCACAGCTCCCTAAACACTATATTACATATGTATATTAAATATAAGCAATATTTCATATTGGCGCCAATAACGTGGTGGCCGAATGATGCTGGAAGAAAAGTGTGGATGTAGTAAATGGGTAGGCGTACAAGAGCAATTTACGACTTACGTACACTTACACCGATAAACTGCAGAACTTTGCAGTATATTATTGAAATGGAGGAAACAGAGATTCGACAGGAAATATCACTGACCAGCCAGATTAATAACACTGCATCTGCGTCAGACACTACAGTAAACGCGGAACCGCGAACACCTGCAGGGGCAGCGGCGAGTGTTACATGTCCTACGAACACCACACAACAGTTTACTGTGTTAATGCAAATGATGCAGGCACAGACTACACAAATGCAAAATTTGTTAACACAGTTGCAGGAACAACGTGTGCAAATGCAAACGCAGTTGCAGCCACAATCCGCATAGGTTACTCAGCTGCATTCTGAGCTGCAAACCCACAGCGATCTCGTACAGCGACAAGTAGCTGAATTAAGAGAGGTCAGGTTACAGCGGATTTGGTTACAATCCGTCAGGGTGTAGCAGAGGCCAGGGGGAATCTAGAATTAGTGAAGGCTAACTGCACTGCGCAGTCCTGCGAAGTTGAACGCCGCCTGAATGAAATCGAACAACTGCCAGTTCCTCCAGCTGATCGCACAGTAATAGAGGAAGCAATGGCTATTAAATTTGAATCAGTAAACAGCTGTGTAAAGACCCGCTTAGCTCAGGTAGAGGCAGCATTCGAGCACAGATTTTCAAGTGTGGAGGACAAGGTAGATCAATTGACACAAGTAATTGCAGGCCTACAAAACTTGCAATTAGTTGCCAACGAAATCTCCAGGGAGGAAATTCAGCTACGGAATTCCAGCGCCACAGAACCGGAAGTAGTTAATCCAATGCTTCGTACACCTGCCGTTGCAACTTCTTCAAACGCTCAGGCCCTGGCGACACCGCTCTCAACATTATTACATCATCCTTCCAAGTTGTGGTCAGAGCAACTGCCAAAGTTTGAGGGACGGCTAGGAGAAAACCCTAAAAATTTTCTCATTAAGTTCGAAGATTACGTTGTATTATTGACAGACTGCAATGTGTTGCGCTGCCTTAATTTATCCCTCACCCCAACAGCATATTACTGGTGGGAGGTGGCACGCACCTGTAATGCCAATTTTCTAGAATTTTGAACAAAATTTGTGGAACATTTCTGGAGCATAAAAGTTATGGGGAATTTTAGGGCCAAACTACACACGGAAATGTTTTTTCCTGGAAAGGGCAGAAGCCTAGAAACCCACATATCTGACCTGTATGAAAGTCCTAGGCATCTAACCCCTCCCCTTAGCAATGAAGAATGAATTGCAATGGTTTTAAACCAATTGCTGCACCCTTACCAGGCGCATTGGACTGGTCTTACAGATAATGATATTGTGACTTTTCGAGAAGGTTTATTGGCCTTCGACCAAATAGACCGTTTGCAACGAACACACGGTGGCAGAGAAGGCGAGAAAACTTCGCCTGTAGAACGAGCCGCACCCCCTTATCATGGCCACCCGCAGCAATAGTTCAGGAGAAATGGCGGACATGGTCAGCATTGAGGGTGCAGTCTTATCAAGAAGACTATTATGAGCCCTATCATATACACTAATATTCCAGTCAAAGGAATAGGCAACATGCATTCCGGGGACAGATGTATTACTCCGGGCGAAATGCAAGGTGGAATAGGCGCTATTGAGACCACCAGAAAAGCAATAATAGTTCGGAGGAGGAAAGGCAACGAGAGGATAGTATCGCAGAGTTGCCTGGGGCATCTGAACCACCGCAATCGGTGAGAGGTCGCCAAAGACCGCCACGAGATACTGCCAAGCCCACAGAAGCAGACACTGCCCAGCAATGTAGTTAAGGAAGCACAACGCACAGGAGAGATATAAACACACTACAGTTGGTGTATTTGCAACCTAAAACGCCAGGGGTATACAATTCTAAGCAAGCGGGCTATAGGGAGCAGCCAAGGTTAGGTTATTCTGATAATCAGAGGCCAATCGACCCGCGCGTACAAGTGAAACGTCCGCCCCACATCATCATGGCTGGCAACCTCCTGACGCAACTAGTCAGCACACAACTGATTATCATACGTTAAATTAAGTAGAGAAGCTTATTGAGTATACTTTTAATTACACAGTACATGAGACCACGAGTCTGACTCCTTGGGCGGTGATTACTGGAAAACAATCAGTGATTTATGACCCGGAATTATTACCAGATATTCCGAGGATTTTGGCTAAAACACCCTTAAACGCACAAGAGATACGCGAGGGATTGACAACAATTGTACGCCGGAGATTGCATATCGCAACTAATAGAAGAGTGTGAAGCACTAAGAAATCTAAAATTAGTAAGTTGGAACCAGGTCTACTACTATTGGTACGAACTAATCCTTTAAGTAAACACTGGGATTTTGTCGCCGCCAAGCTTTTTCCTTTATATTCATGACCATTTGAGGTGAAGCTACAAGTTTACGCAAATTGTTATGAGCTGATATTGCCAGGCACTGATAGCATTATAGGAAGATATAACCTAACATCGCTACGTGTTTACCATCTTAGCGAAACTACGAGACCCACGAGAGCACAGCATAGCAACATCTAGTAAGGTAGATATAGTAGAGCATCTGTATGAAAGTAACTTTTAAGGCGTTTAACTTCGTGAAGCAGGGTAGAAATTGATTTGTTTACTACGTGAAGCGCCCAGGATGTGCGGTGTTGACGGCCCTGGACATGCCACGTTTATAATGTTGAAGAGCATCCCCAAATTAATTTTATTTATTTATTTTACGCCGGATGCCGAGCACTGGGAAAGAATGCTACGTCTATGGATTGCTACTGTCTAAGAGTGCATAAGTTATGAAGCATAGCCAGGAAGTGGTTAAATTAATTACACGTAAAACGCACTGATGAAAGTCGCCTACTGCCCTACATTGCTTACCAGGGGCACGTAACCCGCAGTGAACTCACCTCGATCCAGCCATCAGCCATAACTGAGGACCTGAAACAAGAGCAGACGAAGACACCAGGGATTTAACCACAAAGAAAAAGTTATTTTAATAACACACCTAAACACTGTAATTGAAGTTTTACGTACCGTAATTCCAGGTATTCCTGTGTGTATCCTGTTGTGGGCTATTGTCTTCTCTCGAATAATCCATTAGGGCGTCGTTGTCAATTCTAAATCCAGTTATCTATTTTAGCATCGTTGATGCCAGTCTCCTCGAAAGTCTGCTTTGTTGTACATAGTTAGAGATAAGTTTTGCTCTCAGAAATGGCTATGTAATGTTGTAATCGTTGATTGTTGTTCATTTCTCGTTGTGCTAATGAGACATTTTGTTATTGTTTATTATCTAAGACGCCTAAGTTTCAGGCGTAGAATTCTCAATTATGTTGAGTGAGTAACATGTAAAAAATAATGTTTGCTGGTCTAGCCCTAGCATTGTTCTTCACTCAATGCTATATGATGGTAAAGTGGTCACATCATAAGCCGTGACTGTGTTAATTTGAGTGTGCAGAAGAAAGTGTACCTATTGTTGACTCGATTCTTTGTTTGATGTGAACTCGCTTGTTTTGGGCGAGAAGACGACGGTGAGCGTGCACTTCAGTGCATTGGCTGTTCATCCAGGTAACAGCGTGCAGAAGAATGTGCGGTAGTGTGTAAGCCTCCGCACTGTTGCACATACGCCGCGTCCTTGAAGTGCTGACGAACCCGAGACACGTGGTGTGCCGAACGCACGCTCTCGCATAACTGGTGAGCGAGGCGCAGGTGCGGGGTTTTGCATCGTACAAGATACGAGCTTATACGATCTTTGGAAACGAAGATTGCCGAGCCAGGGACAGCTCGCCCCTGTTATTCGCTGTAATATTGCACCGTCACGGCCCGCCTGGTGGTGTCACGTGACAGTGACACAAAAAGTATTAAAAAAAAGATTGTAGCCGAGCAATTGCAAATAAAAAGACAGGCACTTTTCTTAGCGCAATCCGCACTGGATGATTGTCCTACAGACATTTTTTTTAAATATTCCCATATGTTTTGATGTAAATAAAGTTTCGTTTTGTTCCCTAATATGAATGAGTAATACATTTTTGATGAGAGTAAAATAAGAGTAACATGTTGATTAAGGATAGATAAAAATTTGAATTGTGTAGACAGACATTTCATTGTTGCCAGATACTTTGAGTTTTTTTTTTTTTTTTTTTTTTTTTTCCACGTATGTTACTTGTTCAGAGTTTCACTTTCATTTTATGGGTTATAATATGTCTTTGAACCTGAGGTTGCATCTATAACACCAATGAAAATATGATTTTTATGCATACAATTCACTTATATTATTTTTTCCTGTTCTTATAGCTACACATGTCATGCAAGAGTTCATGTAATATTTTTCACACATGTCACATATGATTTCAAATGACTATGAAAATTTTATTTATTTTTATTAATTTAATTTTTCATAACACGTAAGATTTTTAAAACTTACATGTATGGTGGCAATAAAATTTATGTGTAATTTTGATACGATTGTTCATTTTTCATTGTGTATATATTTTTAAATAATTAACATCTCAGTTTTGTAAGCCTTTCTACTTTTTATTGTATCATAGCTCAGTTAAGAGATCGCGTATTCTTTGGTTTTTCTTCATTTACGTCGATAGAAGTGGTTCGTGTGGGTGGTTTGAATAGTTTTGATCCCTATTGGCCAGCAGGTTTTAATACTGATTGTTGATTTGCTGGCCCTATAGGTCCCCTTAAGCTAGCATCAGCCCGCAGAGACTAACGCTCTCTTCGCTAGCAGCTTCCAACGACGTCAGACGTAGGGCAGGACCTCTCGTCTGAAGTGGATGGAGAGGTAGGACTTTATATTAGTTTTAGGTCGTGTAGACGTGTCCCTGAACCAACTTTTAAGTAAATTTGTAATCATCAATGGAGCTTGTGTCAATGGTCGCCCATTCGCGAGGTCAAGTGGTCAGGAGCTAGATAGTTTCAACACGCCGTCTACGTACGTGTAGAGCGGAGCTACAAGTATCTCCATCTTAATCCTGCTACGCCCAATAATATTGCAAGAGCATCCTGCCTTCAAACCGCTTGGTGATTAAAAGTTAAGTCCTCTAAAAATATCTGACATTTTTATCTGGACCTAATTTTACTTACAGTTTGATTCAGTTCCATGTCCGTTAGCATCAGTACACAAGCGACGCTATCTTGACTTCTATAAGTACGTAAATTTCCAGCACACATACGCCCACTGCAAAACCTGTGATGAGAGTAGTTTCTATCAGAGCTAGACTGTTTAGTGAGAGCACTATTTATTTTAACGTAATATTTACTACATACAACAGTTTAACTAATTTGATCTTGAAACCAATATATTCAGACTCTGGCAAGCTATGTCACGTAACCGTAAAAGGTTCAAGTAGACTAGGCATGACCACTTTTAGCGTTTTTAGGATAGTGTGTTGATTTTATAGTTTTTCTCAAATTGCCATTAGGGGTTTTAATTATTTCTGATTTAAACAATTACGATACAAAAGGAAATGAAAATAAAATAAATTAAATATATTCAAAGGGCGTACCTCTTTTGTCGTTTTCTCTACTGTAGTGTCACGTTAACATATTTTTTACCCAGTGTCTTACATATGTGTAGAGTTTTCAATTGTCTGCCTTATTTTGACGTACGTACTCAAATGCTAGTTTCTATAGGGTGATAATGGTAATAAATTTGTTCACCTACCGTCCCAGGACTGCACCGGGCAATTATACAGAGGCATCCTTTCCCACTGATTTATTGCAAGTCAGCTGTGCAGCTTGGTAACTCAAGTGCTATATGTGTTGCCCCATTGTAACGTTTGCTTATTCTACACTATACACAGCACATATCTATTTGAAAATAGTATGACAACATTTCATATTGGCTATCCAGACGAGACCTTGGTTGTGTGTTTTTTACAGCTCCCCACACACTATATTACATATTTATATTAAATATAAGCAAGATTTCAGCCATGATTTGTATATTGGACACTGATTAAAATGGTTAATATGAACAACCCCCGCGTTTCCTTTCCCCACCGACCAACCAAAAATAGGAGACTACCAATAAAATGATTGCACTTTAAATCTGTTGTTAAGATCTTAAGTAACGAGGCTTCTTTTCAAAGGGACCCACGGTGGCTGAGCGGTTAGCACGCTCGCCTCACCGGGTCACCGGGTTTTTACAAGTGGCAATCCTGCCGGACTATGCCGTTGGTCGGCGGGTTTTCTCATGGACCTCCCATTTTCCCCACCCCTCCATTCACTTGAATTACCCTCATCGGCTCTCAAGACCTCGCTGTTAAGAGCCGCCCAAATCTCTTCACTCCACTTCATTCTAAGTTTGACTGGCATAATTGCTGCTCAAGCACTATTCAGTGTTTACATCAAGTTATATCAATGTTCGGTAATTGAATTTTTCAAATCGTTACTCTCCAAAGTTTTGAAGCAACAGTGGACCATTAGATATTGGAGGTGACAACGTTACATGTATGTGTATTCAAGAGGTGACTAAGAAACGGTTATATATATATATGGGTTGCATTGACTGCTGAACCCCTAATGATCAGGGAGTGTGGGAGAGATGTTGGTGAAGAACAGTCACTGCTGGAGACACATTCTCCTGCCGACTGTAACTAAAGAACACTCAAATGTATAGAAATGGAACAGGCCGATTATACTGCTAGCTCAGGCCGCATACGCCTCAAAGATGGCGTCGTGGGCCAGCGAAATTACAGAAACACGTTCGCCAATCAGCGCCTGGTAAACTACTCGTCACCTGGCAGTACAGCCAATAGGAAATCTTTCGCGGTATGCGGTAGCCAATGAGATGCAAGGCCCTCTCCTAGAGAGTCGCGCAAGAATTCACATAATAGGTACGGTCATATCAAAGGAACTGCGATTTCATTTATTTTCTGTGTATAGTTATGTGCTCTGTGCTCTAGCCTTATATGTCCGCTGGCAAAAGAAATTGACATATAGACTATTCGCGGTTTCTTAACACTTTATGAATCAAACCTTTGAAAAATCATCCCATGTATGACGTGTTTAGGTGTTTTCTAAATACGCCATGTATCACAAGCGTTTTACACCTCTGTTAACATGATAGTATCTAATTTCTCGTTAATTTGAAGTTTTACCCCTATTTTCTTCATAAAAAACAATAATCCACTAAATTAAGTACGTATAAAAACAGTGAGAAAACACACATGTTGGTAGCGCCTAGAGAAAAATAGTTCTCATGCAAAATATCATTACAACTGGATGCCGCACGAATTCGGTGCGTCGTCCTGTGGTGTAATTTTCTAGACTTCGTTAAATTTAGTTTTCACGAGGCGGAGGAATACCCTGGAATTAGAACTTCAGCAGGGCTTCGGAAAAGTGCGAAGTAACCGTGAATGGATTTTAGCTGTTCATGATCATGTAGACGTTATTTTAATTACCGTCCAGCGATCAAAATTCGATGGCACACAATGGGTAAAAAAAAAAGGCACGGTTTTAAGTACACGCCGACGTAATGTTTACGCACAGTTCTTCGCCACGCTACGTTTAGTCAACAGTGGATTAGAAAGAATCTTTCCCACGTTGTGGGCGGAGTGCGATCGATAAGTACATTGCAGTTGAAAATAGCGCACGATGCAAATAGGTGTCGTAGCTAATTATACGAGATTAATTTACGACGGATGAAACACACAATACAGGAGACTATTTCCACGTAGCTAAGGCAAACTGTGTAACCTTTATGAATATTTATTAATCAGGCTGCCAGAGTCGTCTGCGAAATTTATTACCCAACACAGTATGAAAGGGAGGGGTAGGGGAGTTTGTTCGGAACTACCACAGACATATACGGCAGACGATAATTCGTGATTGGAAGTACTGAAAGGGGAACGCCAATCGTAGGTCATAAGTAATCTGCTCGTCAAAGGGCAGAAAAATGAATATATATATATATATATATATAATTTTTTAGCAGAACAGCTTCTGTCAGTTGCTATCTATGCCAAATAAATCGATTAAATCGGAGGAGTGATGTTTATTAATTGCTTAATGTTACACAGTAAAAAATTTCGTGTAAACTTTCTAGAATGTAATGAAATATTTTAACCTATACATTGTATGGAAACAATACCGCATGTCAGACTGCAATTATAGGAATGTTGAGCATCGTTACTATACAAGGTTGGGGACTTCGCTACATATTTGACTGTTTTGTGTGTGAATGTAGGAACGGTACCATATGTGTATGGAAAATAGTTTACCATTCGCTTTTTCTCACTATTCATATACATTTATGTGGTAATTTTGCGAATAATTTCTTAGAGTGTAAGAAGATTTAATAGCTAAGTAAAAAAATACCGAGAAGAAATTCATTTACACACCTAATCCATATGGTTTTAAAAGGTAAACCTACCAAAGAATAAAGAAACATGCATATACCTTACGCACTGCAAAAAGGGACCTTTAAGTCATGTATGGGGCCACGGTGGCCGAGCGGTTTGGCTACTCACCTCCCACCGAGGCGAACAGAGTTCAATCACCGGCCGGTTCACTCCGGATTTTCGCAAGTGGCAATCGTCCCGGACGATGCCGCTGGTCGACGGATTTTCTCGGGGATCTCCCGTTCCCCCCCGCCCTTTCATTTCGGAGCTGCTCCGTACTCACCTCACTTCACCCTCATCTGCTCTTCAAGCCTCGATGTTAAGAGGCTCCCAAATCTCTTCACTTACTCACTTTAAATTATCTAAAACTTAAACAGGGAAATTGCTCTATCAAGATAGATATTATAACACAACACAAGTCACATATTAGGTGCCAAACACGTCAGTAAGTTGCAGTGAGTTTGTTAAAAAAAATATCAAACGAGATCTTTAACGCATTTTACAAAAGAAAATAAATACTAACTAATCTTAGATGGCCATGCCTTAGCACTTTCTGACTTGCGTAGTCGAGAATGCGATTTTTTATTGAAACAATTTTATTATGAAAGTTGAAGTAAGGAATAGTCTCTGAAAATAAATTTGTCTGATAAATATTAAAATGTTACCACCCTCGAAGAGATGAGAGAGGCCGGGGTTTGTTGCAGATAGTGTGATGAATATATTTAATATATACATCGTATTATAAATGTGTGTCATATAATATAGTTGTTCTGTACATGTACGCACTTCTTAAATCCAATACATTTCTGAGCTACAGAGCTCTCGGGCGATCAGTTACAACTCTCGTTGTATTTCCCAATGTAGCACAATCCAGAGGATAATAAGTGTTCTCAGTATTCGGAAGAAAGCTCTGACAGATGAAAACCCCCCACTTTCTGTGTGAAGGTGTTTGACTCGTGCAAATGTCATTGGATTAGGAAATCAAACTGCATGAGATGGCAGTATATGCCACGCAAGTTCTAGATATCTTCTTTTCACTTCGAAGGTAACACTCATTAGTATACATGTCCAAAGCCCCCAGTGCTGTAACAGTTTTGAATCAAAAATTGTAATATGCTTTTTCGGTAATACAATGATATTTAAAGACCTGTCTATTCTTGACTACCTACACTGAAAAAATAAATTGAAATGTATGTTGCAAGAGCCTCTAGATATGTAAATGATGACGCTAAAATTGGACAAATAATGACTGGTCACACAATAATCATTAAAATTAATTTAGGCTTCATATATTAACAAATTAGTGGAATACTCAGATGATCAATGTTCATAGTAAAGACATTCCAAGAAAATCAGCAGTTATCAAATCTGAGTTGTGATATTTGGCCACTGAAATAATCAGCGGCATCTCAGTGGAATAAATGGAGGCGTTATAAATTCCTTAACTTCGAACTGAAAGAATAATATGTAGGCCTACGACATTTTGAGCATATTGAAAGTTATATCCGGAAAGCGGTAAACATTAACGGGGTGCCATAACTCTCAACTACGGACAATAAAATTTTAACCAAACTTTTCCATATGATCCAACATCCGTTAGTCAAGAATGTATTATCCTCAGTCCCTACTTTAAATTACGTACAAAGACGAAAATATCCCTGCAATTTTTAATTAGATGGGTAGAGTAGGAAGGTATGAAAACTATTTTGTACAAATTTAATAATAGTAAAACGTAAATCATGTTTGGTAGAAGAGAATTTTACGTATCTGATATTTACCATTGCAAATAATTACATTACTATGCGTATACAAGATGAAATATATCACTCATAATTATAAAATGAGGTAAATAAAATGAATATATTACCCAAACAGAGCCAAACACACAATACCTCAATGATACAGACAAACATTACTTGTTTGTCAATTGGTTAAAATATCGTAACGCTTGAAAATGGGATACGATTAGTTTCTGATATTCGTGTCCCGTTGTAGAACCCAGTGTTGCCAGATAAGAGTTTCGTTTCCCTCAAGTGCTCAATAACCCGATGCTCGGTGTAATCTCGTGGAATATTCCCCCAACATCATTAAATCGACTGGAAGCTACTCAGCACTCGCGATTATGAAGCCGAGGGCTGTAGTCCCACCTGATCCCTACTCCGAGCTTGTTCCGGAGTTCACGAACAAGCGCGGGAGGGGGAGGGGAGGAGATATGTTTTTGGGAGGGCGAACTCGAAAGGGTCATCAAGCTTTCCAGGGCCTACCCGACTTTCTACTCCCCCTTCGCCGGCTGCAGAGGAGGAAAACGCTTACAAAGGAAATCCCCCCCCCCCCCAAACGCTTTGCGCCCGGTAGGACGCCGACCTTCCTGATCAAGCGTGGTCGTTTGAAACATTTCTACCGCCGCTTGAAAGCTGAGTTAAACACGACTAGACATTTTCAGGACTGTTACGTCAAGAGAAAATCTAAGTCATCTTCCCGTTCAGATGAAATGCTTTCTTCATCAAACTAAATTTTAACCCAATCAGATCCAGTATGCACGATTGTGTACGTACGTACGTGTAGGTAATTTTTGGTCTGTATTGCACACTGCGAAGATCAGTGAACAATCATCTTACCCGTGGGTAAATAATTCGCAAACGGTCCTACTGGCATGGGTCATAAATTTTTCACATAAATGTAGCTGAACATATAGCTTACAGCTCAATGGCTGTGACGACGAAACCAGCGTTATGTCTACTTAAGTTCAGCATGAATCATAATTTTTTTTTTTTTGCTTGCGACACCTGAAACCGTAAATTGAATTGGGCCTGTAATAGTGGCGCGTGGTTCACTGTTGCAGGGTAAACTGGTGCTTTCTCACTGCTGTACTTGCATCCTCGGTGCACGCAGCAGGAGCCAGTAATCACCGTGCAGCATTCAAACCACTCACAAGCGAGCAGAAAGGGACCCATTACACTAGTCATGTGGCGTCAGCTGCCGAGCTAAGTTTTAGTGGTGGAAGTGTAAACTAGCAAGCAACTGCAGGGTACAGCACAGAGCTAACACCAGCTTACCTTGCAACAGTTCACCACACGCCACTGGCCTGAAAAGGTTAGAAACCTGCTGCATAGAGCAAATAAACACACAGAGACGAAACGGCGAGGCGGTGTCTTTGATGTGGGCGTATCCGTTCTCCGATTGGCTGCGCGAGACTCTGAGAACGGGCCTCGTGTTTGATTGGCTACTGCGTTATAGAAAAGGTCCCCTATTGAGTGGGCTGCCGGCTGGTAAGTAGGTTACGTGGCTCTGATTGGCCACCGGCGTTCCGACGTCTTGTTGACCAGTGAGCCATTTTGTTGGCGTGTGCGGCCGGTGTTCGTGCAGTTATAGACTATTCTCGGTTTCTTCACACTTTTTGAATAAAACCTTTTGAAAAATCACCCTGTGTATAACGTGTTTAGTTATTTCCTAAATATCCCATGTATCACAAGTGTTGCATATCTCTGTTAACATGTAAGTATCTTATTTTATGTTAAATCTAAGTTTTATATATAATTTATAATAAATATAAATAGAAACAGTGAGAAAATATGGATGTTGGTAACGCCTAGTAAGAAATAGTTCTCATTGGAAATATTATTACAACTAAGTGCGCACGAATTCGGCACGTTACACTTTAGTTTTTTTTTTTTTTAGACTAAGCTAAGCTTTGTTTACACGAGGCGGAGGAATATCCTGGAAGTAGAACTTCAGTAGGGCTTCAGAAAAGTGCGAAGTAACCGCGGGGGGATTACATCAGCGAATGTTTCGCCACCTCTCTGCTATTAACTACTCTACGCATGAGGTTATCCCGTAACACGACTACTCGAAAAAAAAAAACACTGCCCTAGTTTCCCATACTATCATTTCTGCAGTTCTCTCACGTTCACCGCGATTTTCCGCGTGCCTAGATTTCTCTACTACAAGGATTAAAGGATTATTCAAAGGAATCAGCGTCTTTGTATTCGTATGATTTACGTCAAAAAAATTTATTTAAACTATTATAATTATTATTTTTCAACAAGTACAGTTTTAGAGGAACAATTTTGTAATACCAGATGCTTTTCTAAAGAGTCCTTCCTACTCCAAAAAAGAAAGTATAAATAATGGAAAACAACATTTAAAAAAATGCCCTTTTTTACATGGTCTTTAATTCGAAAATTTTTATAAGAAATTCTAATGTGCTCTATAATGACAAGTAACGTAGCATATATAAATAATGCGTATTCATAAAAATATTACTCCAAAACAAGAAAAAAAATTCTATGCCATAAAAAACCGTAACTGAATCATTTTGATTCCTGGGAAAAAAAATGTGATATCCATATTCGTTTTATGACTAAAAACACGATCTGTATCTAGCGGAACTATCTGACCCCTAAAATTTTAACACAATAATCTTTTTCTGTGAATTTGACATGAATTTCTACGAATTTGGTTTCCGACTTTCAATCCTTACGAGGAAAAATAATCTTTCTATAAAAAGTTGTCAAACGTAATAATTATTGCCGTGGTTTGCGAATACTGTATATTTTTACTGTGCATGTTCACAAAAAATAATGACGTTCAAATGGCTACCGTAATAACTGAAAAAAGGCAAATAAACGCCTCACAAACGCGACTAATCAGGAGCTAAAACTCATAGCCACTCGTTTCACGAAGTCGTGTTCCGTATGTTGCCATACGAACGACCACCACCGTGTGTTCTCATTATAAACAACATTATAGGCTGTTCACAGTTAAATGAGTACTTTTGAAAGCCCTGCGCAAGTACTACTTGTATGCACGTTGTGTATTATCCCGCCTTACGTAAAATCAATATTGCCACGGGCCTCTTCACTTTATTCATGCGTCGGTCAAGCGAAACTGTGAAGTTATTTGAAAAGTGAATACTTTACTAATGTGTTCATTTTTATACTCCGGTGAATTAGAAAGATTAAGCTAAAGAAATTATTGAAGTTATCAGAAATGGTTCCTTAACAATTTTTTATTTGACGTTATTACATCGAACTGCTTTCCCTCCGTCGTTACCAACTTTAATGGGTGCATGTCACTCAGGGTGCCCGTTAAAAAATGTGCAGGCAGAACAGTGACTTATTTCCAAGCTTGATTTCAAAAGTGCTCACTTTAGCGTGAGCAGGCTTTGATTAATTTTTACGCCCAGTTTCATTGAATAGACGTCTGCAGAATTTTTGTTTTAAATTTCTTACATTAGTACACATTCCGGTTTAAGGACTACGAATCCTGTTTCTACCACAGTTTTATCTTGTTGAACTTCACACATTAAACTAAATACTATACTACCTGTAAAAAAAAATCCCTAAACGTAGCGTGCCATTTTATGTTAAAGTTTTGAGCACCGTAGCAAAGTTTCATTTTCCTTTTATTTTTGCGTTTCACATCCGCTCTCTTTCTCGTCTCGTTCCAGCGGATGTTAAGCTAGCAGTGCATCTCTGCCTGTCTGCATCATATCCAGCGAAGTCTGCGTAACGTTGAGGCCACACTGTTACATCGGGGATACGGTAGGCAGAGTTAGAAACACGATCCTTGCGAGTTTCTCCCCCCTCTGTTATTTCATCATTGCTAACGCAGTTACTAATAAGCAAACCACGTCGACAGTCGCCGCCATCAAATGTTTACTGGCATGTGTACTTATGTGCATAAAGTTGAGGACACTGGGATAAATGATTCAATTTCACATCCTACACTGAGAAAAATTATTTTTTCTATATCCCCAATATATTCGTCTGCGTGGAGTTTGTTTCAACTAAACGATATTTCGTCGGTACAGCCAAGCCTCAGTTCATCCAAGTTAATATAATTTTGTTTACAAAACGAAATAATTTATTACAAATATATTTGTTGTTTCAATATATTGAAGAAATATTTACTGTAACCAAACACAACGTTACAATATTTCAACAAATTAATATGTTACTTATGTTGCGATATATTTAAAACAAATAATTTATTTGCAGCGACCAAATATTTTGTTGGCCAAAATAATCAACACTGAGAGAACATACCACAGAATACTTGTTTGTATAGCGCCGAAAATATATTTAGCTGCCCCAAAAAAAAAAAATTGTGTCGAGTAAATCAAACTGGAAAAGCAACAAAATTAATTTTGTTCGTCTATCAAAATACACGCCTGAATTAACAAAACCTCTATGATGGGCCAAAACAAATTAGACTGTCAACTTAATATTTAGCTAAATCAACTGTATATATTTGTTTTGCCACTCATTTGATTTCCGTCTTTCAAAGATACAACTCGAGAATTTGTTGGTATTTTTTGTGGCCTTAGCGGCTGTTTTCAACGTTTCCATTGAAATAATTTTACAGCTGTTATAGTACATGCACTGTTACTTCACACTTTTCTGAAGCACTGATAAAGTTCTACTTCCAGAATTTGCATCCACCTGATGCAAACTAAGCTTAACTAAGTCTAGAAAATTACACCAAATAACAACGCACCAAATTCGTGGGCTCTCATTTGTAATAATATTTCGCATTATAATTATTTCTTACTAGGCGTTACCAACACAGATATTTTATCACTGTTTTATTAATGTTTTTTATAAATTAAATGTTATAATTTACTAACAAATGATAGGTATAACTTCAATTTAAACAAAAAAATAAGATACTTTTACGTTAACAGAGACATAAGAACTTGTGATACATAGCATGTTTAGGAAATAACTCAACAAGTTATAAAAAGGGGATGACTTTTCAAATGTCTGATTCAAAAAGTGGAAAGAAAGGGAACATTCTATACGTGACGTGTGACTTGTGCATGCGCCATGTACGTTACCACGGCTCTGATTGGTCTGCGCTATTGCACGAAGCCGTGAACCCGATAGCAGAAGTAGTTTAAATGGCTTGTCGATGACGTACCACATTTGTTCATCTAGAATGGAATGTTCGGCGTGAGTGTTCAAAAGTGGCAAAAAAAAAAAGTAGGAATTTCTTGGTATATTTTTAATTACTTTTTCACAGCACCATTCGACATTGCCTTTGAAGCGAATAGTTGTACCAGCAGCTGAAATATCTGAAGTGTCTGCTGCGAGTATTTTTCAGTGCGCGGAAGGAAGGCTCTGTCACAGTTACGCGATGTGCGAGCGATGGGGTCGCGGTGGCGTAGGGGTTAGACTAATCTCTTCCCACCAAGCCGCGGTTAGCCTGCTCACCTCCTACCATGGCGATCCGGGTTCAATCCCCGGCCGGGTCACTCCGGATTTTCGCTTGTGGTAATCGTGTCGTACGATGCCGTTGGTCGGCGGGTTTTCTCGGGGATCGCCCGTTTCCCCTGCTCTCGAATTCTGGCCCTGCTCCGCACTCACCTCGTTTCACCCTCATCCACTCCCGACCCCTCGATGTTAAGAGCCACCCAAACCTCTCCACTCCCAGTTAAATGGAGATAAACGCAACGACTGCATCACAAAGTACTTACGGATACAACATGACGGTTCCTTTGATGTCTGCGTACAAGTTCGCTGATTGGTTGGGCGAGGCTTTGGAAATGGGGGCCTTGGGTCTGATTGGCTACCACGTGATTCGGGAGGTTCCTTATCGGCTGGAGTGCAAGCTGATTGGCTAACAGCGAAGCAGATATTTCACCGCTGTGTACTTGTTTATAGGCTGTTCACTTTAAAGTGAGCACTTTTTAAGGGCCTCTCAACAAGCATTAACCAATAATAAATATATCTTATTACAGTATCATGTTTATTGATCACATTGCAATGTTTATATTAGAAAGCAGCAGGAAGATGTAAATTGGATGAAATGAAAAATTTAGAATGGCCTAAGAAGTGCTCACTTTACCATGAACAGCCTATACTATGTGGCTGTATGAAGATTGTAAAGGTAGTTCACGATAAATTGAGCACTTTGAAATCAACCTTAGATGAAAGTCACTGCTCCTGCCTCCGTATATTTTAACGAGCGCACGGAGTGACATGCGCACAGTAAAGTTGGTAACAATGGAGGGAAAGTAGTTCCACGCCTTAACGTCGAATTAAAAGTGTTAGGTAAGCCTCTGTGACAATTTAAATTAATTATTTATTTATTTAATTTTGTGGTTTTTTATTGTCCAAGTGTATGAATTAGCGGATTTCTAAAATATTCATTTTTATATTAATTTCATAGTTCCACTTAACTGACACACGAATAAAATGACGAGGTCGTTGACAGTGTTTATTTTACATAATGCGGAAGAATAAACAACGTGCATACAAGTAGACCTCAAGCAGAGCATTCAAAAGTGTTCAGTTTGATGTGAACAATCTATAGTAGCAAGGACGTAAGATATGTGAAGTAGGCGGCAATGGGCTCTATGCTGGGAAAAAATATCGCAATTTTAGTGTATTAATCTCCACAGAATAAAGACAATGTGATTCCAACCCACAGGGCCCTCCCGAATAGGAAAGCGATTAGAATTGTAAGCAAACAAGCAATAATGATAATAGTGATGATTGTTTCAGAGGTATTTTTATGAGATATTACCTGATTCACCACATCAACATGGTTCGGGAAGCTACCAAACGTTGTTGTTCTTAGTAAATGGTTATAACTATTTATTTTTTACATCGGAACTAAAGTAAATGTGAATGCAGAATAGCCAACTTTTAAGGCAAATATTAAACGGTTTTTACTACGGAGAGTGTTTTCTTGGGACTTTTAATGACTACAGTAAGATAGATAAACTAGATGTGTGTATATGTAGGGCGTAGAAATTCTTGACCTTCTATAGGCCGTTCACAGTAAAGTGAGCACTTTTTAATGCCCTTATAAATTTTTCTTTCATCCAATTTCCACCTTCCTGCTGCTTTTTAATATAAACATTGCAATGTGACGAATAAACACAGTGTATACATTTCACCACCATCAAAATTTGTTGCCTGAGGCTGCAATAAGATATATTTATTAGCAGTTAATGGCTGTTGGCAGGGCCTTAAAAAGTGCTCACTTTATCGTGAACAGCCTATACCTGTTGGCGATGCAAAGGTGTCGCAAAACATTTACTGTCTTTCAATAGAGGTCCTTCCTACCTCTTCGCGTTACAAAATGCCATCATGTTGGAATTCACAGTCCTTTGAACACCCGAGCATTGGTTATGTTCTGATTGTCTGTTGCCACATTCATAGCTCGTTTTCCTGTTCAAGTCGGACACGTGAAATGCAGCCATACGAATGCTAATTGTTTACTGTTGGTTCAGAGTTCTGCAGGGCGTGTCGCACAAACGGAGGTGCAATGACAAACGCGTAACTGTAACGTATATGTATGACGTCTACCCGGTTACAGAATCATATCGCGAAAATGTGAGGGTCGTATGGCGAGCTTGGCTTATGTGCAAGAAGGATAATACTGGAATTTTAATTATATTACAGGGTTAAACAAACTTTCTTTTATCACCTCGTCCGTCATATCCACCCATTTCCGAGCGTAGCTAATCTTGTACCTACTACCGCTTGCTAAAGAAACACAGGAACCGTGATTGATGAGTAGCTACTAAACCGCGAACTTGTGTGGCGGTTGATAATGAAGATTTTTTTACGCAGACCCCTTGAAAAGACTTTACGTGAGCCTGATGTAAACACCACGGATTAACACTTTACGACAACACAGAAATACTGTCACTAAAGACAAGGTTGAAGTGAGCTGTCGATATTCTCCACTACAGCAATATCACTTGTGTTGGTCACTTACCATCGTCCTGTTGGTCGTGTCTACAACTTACTCGCCTACTGTACTCTGCAATGTTTATTGTTGGCTGAATGTCAGCCAGTGAAGTCACGCGTTGTAGCGACAGAGGTAACGAGTTCTGCAATCCACAGTGTTTATTTGAGAGATTATTGAAAATATCAGTTTTACACAGAAAAAAAAAAAAATTTGTAGCTGCCACAAAATTAGTTTTTGTGGCCACTAAACTTTGTAGCCACTAAAAACTTATTTTGTGGCAGTTACAAAAATGTTTGTGTACACCACAAAAGATTTGGCAGGGTGAATACTAACAAAATATTTTTGTGGCCGCCACAAAATATTTTTTCCAGTGTAGCTTAATATTACGAACTTAAGTATTAGATGTTATAATATTTTACTTCCATTCCCAAAAAGTCCAGAGAAACAGTAAAATTATAAAATCGTTAGGTTTGTATTTAAGAGCAAAAAAATGTCTTTAAAAACGTAACCTCTTTTATATACGTGCATACCCCGCAAAGAGTTAACTGAAAGAGACATTGAAATTTCATCAGGCGAATGAACATCAATATGGTTGTTACGAACACTTTCAACACTCGGGATAATTATTTATCAAAATTATTTCTTTCACTTTATGTTTTTAATGCATATTTTTAAAATATTTACTTTTATGATAATTTTACATTTTCTCTCGACTATGCATGAATAAAGTGACGAGGCTAATGCAAATGTTAACTTTACTTAAGGTGGAAGATTTCACAACGTGCATACAACTATAGGCCTTAATCAGGGCTTTCAAAAGTTCTCATTTTACCATGAACACTCTATATAAACTTAACTGTGCGCACGCCAATCAGTGTCCTCTTTCGTATACGCAGCGACAGTGACATTTTCTCAAGGTTGGTGTCAAAAGTGCTCAGTTAGACTACATCGCTCCCTGGAAGGAAGCAGTTAATCCCGCCAAGACTACTAGCCGATGACTGAAGTGACGCTAGCGAAGAGAAGGACAAGTGTTGCTCTACTCGAAGTCGTGGCCATATCTGTCGTGTCGTTTACGACTCCAAACGCCACCTAAGACGCTCCCCGAAGTTGGAGTCCAACCACATGACGTGCCACTCGAAGGTCAACTCTGAATTTGTCAGTCTGTAGCCAAATAATATTGGCATAATGTACAGTTGAGATGCTATGGGACATCGCAGGGAGTGTGGAGAAATAAGCACAGTGCTTAAAAGTTTAACACAAATCTACGTGCTCAAACTTGAAATTTAGTCATTTTAATTATATATATTTCTAAAATTTATATCATAAAGATTTAGTCTCTGTGTATGTATTTGTTCGTTGCCTATTCTCCATTAATTACACTATCTCAACATCTAAAGATACGGCCATCTGCAAGTTATGAATTTTAATGTTGAAATGGCACCTCTAGGGATGAGTAAGAGTATATACCCGGGTTGATGGAGTGGGTGGAGAGCTGACTATTTTTAATACGTAATATACCGTCAACAGCAGAGTTATTAAAGACGGAACAAGTGGCCCGCATAATTAAGAACGGGGGAGGAAACGGAAGTGTAATGTAGTAAGTTATCTTCTTATAGGCTAAAGATGAGGTATTTTTAGTCTCTTTCCTATGTCCCCAACATTGACTCCACACCAATATAACCATCATAGTCACATCGTTAACAGCGACGAACGTGATTGTCTACTGCACTCGAAATTTCATCAGAACTGCCCTCTTATATGGACGAAATACTTAGACTTATTTAAACACCTCGTCATTGGTTTAGGCGAGTCCGGAAGGAGGAAACCTCATTGGCTCGTGACGACACGTTTCTTGTTCGAGATGAGTGTGGTGGCCCATGTGAGTATTTACTTCTCCTGACCGCACAATGTCTGTCGAGGACGTCATTGGCAGGTCCAAAAGGAGAGAAGTTTCTTGTCTGGCGAGTGTGTAGGCTCATTTGATGATTTGTGTTAGTTGTATCTGTAACGATTCGGAAATTACAGCCAATTATGTTTATGCTCTTTGGGTGTACTTGGCCCCCTCGATCCTTTTTGTTGTCTGGGGTCTATGTTAAGATTTTATCACTTTATCTTAAAGAGTTCGGAAATTATAGCCAATTTTGCTTATAAGCAGATGAAGGTCATAACTACCCTTTGGTCCATTTCCTTGTCGTAGATGATGCATATGTTATGAATTTAATAACTATAACTTAAGCTGTCCGGAAATTACAGCTAACTATGCTTATAAGTAGCCATAGGTTATACTTGAACCTTCGGCCCTTTTCCTTGTCTGGGATGTTGTCTATTTTATGATTTTGGCGATTATATCTTCAATGGTTCGGAAATTACACCCGACTATGCTTATAAGTATACATATAGTTATATTTGACCCTGCGTTCCTTCTCGTCCTCGGGTTACGCCTATGTTACGATTTTGTTAGTTGTATCTCAAACGGTTGAGAACATACAGGTAACTATGCATATATGTAAGCAAAGGTCATACTTGACCTGAGGCTGGTAGGATGTCTTGGAATGAGGTCTCCCCTTCCATGCAGAATGCATGAGCGGGAAGTGCACAAAATTGTGGAGTGTTCGAACAGACTTGTGGAGGGGGCAGTGTTACAGAATGCTAGAGTGGGAAGTAGAGACATTCGGTAGGATGGCAGCTTCCAGTAGTTTTTTGACTGGCCTGGCTAACCACATGGCCACCGTCGGAATACTTACTGCTAACACGACTGCTGACAGCTAACTGATTGCGAAAATCAGATCATGAGGGGAAAATGGGAAATTTCGAGAGGAAAAAGGGAATTTCGATGGGAAAAAGGCCAAATCGGAGGAGGAAAGTGAATTTTTCCGTGAATTTGACAGTTTCCTGTGCAAATTTGTGTGAAAATGACATCATTCAAGATGGCGGCCACGAATCCCCAATCCCCAGCCCCGAGCCCCTTGAGCCAGAACCTAGCATTTTATATTACTGGCCCCCTTCCCACCACTTCCGTTGGGGAGGGGTTTTTGTGCCCCACAATTAAGGTTCGTGTTTACCAAAAACGTTTTTGGGGGAGCTGCTGTTGGCAAATCAATAGGATGTGAGGAGGGGAAAGCCAACCCCTATACACCTGTATCCCATCCTTCCTCTTTGAAACTCTCCCCTCCTCAAATGTCCCTTCTCCCGCCTGGGACGGGGTACACGGACAAGGAGCGTACATCTTTCATATTCCCAAATTTCGGCATGGCCCCACTTTCATATAGTTTATTCGCGGTTTCATGGAGGCTATTTTTGTTTACCCCACCCTCACACCACAGCAAGTTAGGCCTTTCTAACGTACCATACCCCTTAAAAATCCCCCCTCCCCCTCCATGCCACCCTTTCTTGCCTTCGCAAGGTGTTATTTGGCTAATTTTATCATATTTTGTTGGAATTTATTTTACTTTCTTTCTAAGCCCTCTATTCACCCTGAAACAGGTAAGGCCTTTCGCAGAAGGTTAGACCCTTCGAAACAACACCCCCTCAAATTTCCCCCAATCCCTTTTTTTACCTTTGGAAAGTGCTATATGGCTCGTTTTTTAAATCTTACTTTGTTTTAATTTGGTACTTTCCTTTCTTTTTAAGCCCCCTATCTTGCCTAAAACATGTTAGGCACTTTGGGGTACTTCCCCTATCGTTAGTACCCCACAAAAGTAATCTGGACCCATTTTGGCGTACCATAGTTATAATAGAGTGTACTATAATTTTGACATTTCGTACGATAATGTCGAAATTCGTACCATGAATAAATCTGCACCTCCCTAGTTTTCCAATAAGCTATCGTACGTCCATGTCGGACAAATAGATAACCCCCAATTACTAAATATACCATAATTATGCCATATTTTAACAAGTTACCCCGTTGCAACTACAGGAAGGGATG
Organism: Dryococelus australis; assembly: GCA_029891345.1. Taxonomy (NCBI): domain Eukaryota; kingdom Metazoa; phylum Arthropoda; class Insecta; order Phasmatodea; family Phasmatidae; genus Dryococelus; species Dryococelus australis. The sequence continues at coordinate 86,893,797 of CM057003.1, read as the reverse complement.
TGCGAACTAGCGCCGATAGGTGTGAGCGAGAACTTACGGGAGTTCCCAGACAACACTGTAGCATAAATACAATTTCTTAAGATTACCTGCCTCACCGACTGTGGCTTAGCCCGCGGATTCCGCGGGCCCGTTCTCTGGTTCAACCATTTGATCGCCACCAAGCTAACTTATTAAATACTTTTTCATTTTTAAAGTTAAATAATTTTAAAAATCGCACCCTTAAATACGTCAAATAAATCGAAGAAATTTATATTAAAATAAGAAACAAAGCTTAATTTATAACACCGTTTATGTATCTCATGTTCTCAATTATTTTGCGATTTTTGTGTGCATCGCAGTGTACGCATTCTATTTTGATGAACTGCCATAGTCCAGCCTTTTCCTGTAAATTTTATGTAACACCGTTGAAAATAGTCATTGTGCAAAATACTTTCTCCGCAGGAAAACCTCTTAAATTGAAGGGTAGTATGGATTCGACCATGGCAATTTATTTCCACAAAGTCTAAAGTGATAATGAAATACTGATCTGAACAAATATAAATTTATTTCAATCCGTAAAAAAAAGCTTTATTGTTGAATGTGAAGTTTATATCGGTTTGGATGGTTATTCCGAAAATCTTAGAAAAATAGATTTTTATAATATAAATTTATCAGTTTTATCACAATAATACCGCAGTTGTTATAGTAGAAAATCATGTGTAATTCGTTCGGAAATATTCCTGAGTCCAGAAAAATGTAAGACCTCTCACTTGCTGCTATAATTTTTCTCTGATCTCTGAAGTCATCCAAAAATTATTGGACAGATCCAGGCATCTCAGAGACTGGCACTTGATGTTTCGTACGACTTCCTCAGTGCAGCTCCAGCACTTTGTGGCAATTAGCACTTGTAACTGGTGGCATTTATAGAGATTGGCCATGCCCACATATGTAATTCCCGTGCCCGAAATGTTCAGGTCCACAAATTCTCACAGTAGTCGGCTATTCTGTTTTCCAACGTCATTGATGTTGCTGTTGGAAACTTCAAGACAGGTGAGTTTTGGACAACACTTGAGAAAGTGACCCACGGAATCGTTGTTCAAATCAGTTATCCCAGATAAACTTAAATTAATTAATCTGCAGCAGTAGTTCGTTTCGAACCACTCTTGAATTGCCTCTGGGAAGATGGTAATCTGATCAAGAGTCAATGAGTGAAGGGTGGGTGCCTTTTCAATGTTGTTAAAATTGAAGCGCCTTTAAAAATTACAAGACGACAGGATCATCATGTCAAGGTTCGAGCAACGCACAAATATGTTAGGCTGGACTGCACTGAGGTCTTCGAGAACTGAGTGACCGTTGAAATATAAAACTAGTTCTGAAAGAACAGCCTACGTGTTGTCTATCAGGTGAATTACGTCACGAAGACATAGGCGTGACAGTACAATCAAGACGCGTAGTTTCCATACAGGGGGCGATTTTCTAGATATCCGTTCAAAGAAGTTCATCATAAGTCGGTAGGGACAGCAACTATGCCGAGCAAACCGCCTCAGCAAGTCCGTCACAGTCTTGCGGGAAAACAAAGTCCAGTCTCCTCAGATGCTGTAACGTTCTAACGGCTGCTGAAATATCTTCTCCTGCGAGACTTAAATATTCCAAGGTGAAGTGAGCGGATCGCTGTACAACTCCGACACAATTGCTGCAACATTTTTTTTTTTTGCAATCCTTTTCTCTGAAGAGCGCAGTGTCATTTCTTAAATGAAAGTGTTTCAGTAATGGGGCATCTCTGAGGCATCTGACTGTGGTCGCTACTCTTTCGCGTGTATTTACCATGTAATATTTGCTCCTCCACGGCATAGGGTTGTTGACGGCTTCACTCCACGATCTGCACACATACCGTACAACAAGCACCAACTTCTTCACTTCCAAGTGCTAGAAAATCATCAGCAACAGTTCCTCTGGAAGACTTTCTATACTTGTTTATTCAATTTTGTTTCTATACCTAGAAATTCACCAGCAGTCGTAAAATAACCACTGAATGTATTAATCTGTTTTTTTAGAAAATCACTATAAAACCTGATTACAATTATTAAAATCAGCCTGCGAAGAACAGCCTAATTTGATATGCCAGCAAAATTAAGAAGTTGGCCATTACTATTTAACTATAGTTTGATAACAATTCCACGTGGTTGGATCGCGGGTTGCAAACGAATGCACAGGAGATAAAATAGTGGCCTTTTTCTTCAATAAGATTTTGAGGTGATTTTCCCCGATACATTTTTTTCACTAGGTTCGTTATTTATTGCACCACCATCCCTCCCCTATCCCCATGCGCTAGTTGGCTTAGCGATCAGCGTGGCTGTCTATGAAGTGGACGTTTGTGGAATTTAGCCCAATTTCAGGCCTGGACTCTAGTGTTTCTGGATATGAAATGCACGTTTATTAGCCTCTCTCATTACAGTGTTACATTTTACCATCAAACTTTGTTCAGCAATGGAATGTACGTTATTTATTTTAAATATTTTCAAGTCAGGACTTGCCTAAATTAAGAATATTTGTGTGATCCGTTAAAACAACTGCAGGAAACTGTTCAAAAAGAAAGACAAAATTTTTTTTTTTTTGAGGCGAAAAAACGAGTGAACTCGCCCTCACACATAAAATGTAAAATATGCAAATATAGTTACACAGTAATTCATGGTATAGGCTGTTCACGGTAAAGTGGGCACTTTTGAGGTCCTAAATACTTTTTTCCTATCAGCAACGTTTTATCTTTACAACACTTTTAAAAATACATATTCCTATGTAAATAACAAACCCAGCATATATACACAGGATGTCTCTCAATTAGACTTACAAACTTCGTGACGTATTTGCTTAAAAACAAGTAGAAAAGTGAGACCTTAAAAAGTGAGATTTTGAAATGTGTTTTAACAATATATCGAAAACAAAGTGAAACGAAATTAGAATTATCCGATCACTGTTCGCTGTTAATGTGATCTTCAACTTAAGAGCAAATACACATTAATGCCTTTCCCAGTACAGGAAATAACAGAGGTGGCCACCCTATTTTTCCTGGCAACTCTTTTACAGTCATGAATTTTGAACTTTTGATGATAAACTATTTAGCAGAATGACCTAGTAACAAAATTTGCCCTCTTGTCGCAACTGCCTGGGACCCACCGTTTACGTGTAAAACGCACACAAACATTCATCTGCAGCTATTCAGTGGCTAGCACATAACTATCTACATTCGCGTGCAAAACGCTGGATGTCCACTGCACAGATGGCTGCCGATTTGTTCCTGTTGACAGTTTGTATGTATTCCTTGTATTGTATGTTTGAACGGTATTTTTTGCAGAACGTAAAAAAAGTGAAATTAGATTACAATTCTTCGAATAACGTGTTATGTGACCGGGAACGGCAACCTAAGAGCAAAAGTGTATTAATGCCTCCCTTCTGTAATGAATATAACAGGGGTTGCCACCCTCTTGTTGCATACAACGGTTTTTACCTTCAGCTTCAGGGACTGTGAACGTGTGATGCTTGTTTATTGAACAGTAACACCTACATAAAAGAAATGGTCCTCTAGTAGCAATATATATATATATATATATATATATATATATATATATATATATATATATATATATATATATATATATATATATATATATATATATATCACTGGACCCAAATGTTAACACCTAAGGAACATATATTGTTGACAATTATTCCAAAGGAGTGGGCTTTCTAAAGTGCTCACTCTACCGTGGATCGCTTATAGCATACAGTATATTCACAATATGAAATTATTCCTGTATTACAAGTTATATAAAAATCCTACGTACACTTACATATTAGGTATTATTCTGAGAACATTCTTAATAAGTTAAATTTATTAAAATATATGATAAAACAGGAACAGTATAAATTTTTAAACATGCTGTGTCCACGAAAATATAAGGATAAAACTAGGCATCTGTTTATCGTAGTCATAGAAGTTTTATTTATTCTTAGAATAGAGACTTACAACTTTGACTACAGCTCAAAAGAATAAGCATGACATGGTGAAACTCGAAGAGAAGAAGGGAGCGGTTAATCTCATTAAGAAATATATGTCCTCAGTGCGAAATACCGTAATATGGCAAATGAAGTAGAATATGCAGGCGAGCTGCGTAGTAGTCGCTCTCGGTGTTCAAATATTGAACCAATTTCCTGCCGATAGGACTATATAAAAAAGAAAGTGAATAGAATTTGAGGTTATAACGCTGTTTATGTAGGAAAGTTATATTATATGTTGGTACTTTTCCTGTAAGCCAGTTTTAATACAACTAGAATGCATTCCAGTTAGTCGAAGTATTTTATTCCTATAAACGCGCGGGTCTTTTGAACATTCAAATATAAATAGACTCGTTCTTCAGTGTTGACCACGTGACTTTGACAGTTCTACTTGCGATGGGCGATTCAATGTTGGCGATTTAGAGTTTCATACAGAATTATTTATAAGAGTGTAGTTTATGGATGTAGAGATATGGGCGCCTTTTCAAGTGTATATTTGAGAACATCTAGTTGGTAGTTCTATTCAAGAACAAGCATGAAAAAAAAATTTATCTTCAGAATTATCGCCTTAAATCATAATGCTTTCTAGGATCATAATGGCAGAAACTTGTATAATTATATAATTATAATTATATAATAGTGCGACCTTAAGATATGCTCTACCTACAGAAAGCACATGTAAAAACCAAGTTTATAACTTTAATAAATAGACAATTCTAACATTACACAGGACGCGTCACAACTAACCTTCAATCTGACAGTTAAAAAAATCAAAGAAGGAAGAACTACTATCTGTTGTCAGAAAATGAATAAGATGATAATAATATGATTACTTTTAGATATCAAATTTCGGATGTTCCCTAAATATTCCATGATAACTCAAGAATGAACACATGCAAATGAATATTAAGCTCGATAAAATGGTCCATGAACCTGCACTCCTACATGTACCATCGGCCAGCAACTCAGTCTTACAAAACAACGAACGAAAACTCTTCATTGCCTGACCTTGAGCCTCGCATAAAATAATATCAGGACTTCAGAGACTAAGCCACTTTGATGAATCACTGGCTGGAGAAGTTTGAAACAAAAGCTCATTACGAAAATTTGGTCCATGTTTAACTTTTAAATGTATATATACGCCTTACTTAACGTAATGCAGACACGAAGTCATGAAGATCTGATTGCCATCAAAGTCAAAGGTCCACCAAACCATAAGTTATGAAACTGGAACAGCAACATCGGTCCAACACGTAGATGTAGCCATCATCAGGGGTGGACAATACTCTCCAGTACTGCAGGACATTCTCTTCATCCACAAATCATTTGGCTCGGCAGGACACTACTAGCCACTACATACTTATTTCAACAAACTTTTTTTACAGCAGTCTCCATTTCGTGCCCTCTCAATTAATGTTCACACAAACATTCCAAGCAAAAACAAAAACCTCTGCCTGGTTAACTTCACGATATCTGCACTTATCCATACAGTATAAATGGCACAGATTAACTGTAAAATGTATAAATAGTTTTTCAAGTGTTCAAACTGTAGCTTTATCACAATTATTTAACAAAATTAAAATACATTACACATACATATTTAAGCAGGGGATTATATTATTACGTAGTTTAACATGTGAACTATTGTACGATAAAATGAGTATTTAGAGAAATGATAAGTGAGAACCAACTGTAAGGGAACTCCTTACAACGACATGCGCACAAGACTACAATCGCTCTACCTCGTCTAATGCACATGCAAAATACAAACTTTCTAGGTGAATGAGTCCACGCCATTTTTCAGACATTTAAGTAGCTAAAGCATTTTCGCCGTGCAAAATTACCGCGAGATAATACTGCAACTAGTCATGTAATTTATTTTTAGTATATTTATGTATCTTTATTTTTAGTATATTCACACAAAATGAGCTTTTCCATTACACTGAATATATTCTTCCTGTTGCTGAAATTATTTCGTTGTTAGAAGAATTACTTACGTGGTTGCACACACATGTACATATATATTATATACATATATGTAACTTGTGTACCGGCATCAGTTTATGAAAGTGGCTACTATCGGTTAAAATAGTGTGTAATAAAACCGTCAATTTTACTGTGTGTGGAGTATTAGTAGAAGTAGAATGTGGAATATTTCACACTGGGACATGTTTCTGAAATTCCGTTTCAGATGAGCTCATTGTTTTGGCTCTTTAGTAAACCTAATTTAGATATCTGTGTCATCATTAATATTAAACATGGTAGGAGACCGACATTTATCCATAAGAATGGAAAAATACTGGTCTTATAATACTAATCAAGAACGAAAGTTTCCCTTGTAAAACGCTTTACGTCCAAAACGGTAAGGTGGAAAAAGGAGGGGGTGGGGGACCTAGGGGGAGTCGATAGTGCCCCATGAGGAAAGGGATCAGTTATGGTTGCCGGACCCCCTCGCCACCGCTTCAGGGGTGGAGGAGTTTTAGCACCCCACAATTAAGGTTCATGTTTACAAAAAATGCTGTTTTTGGGGAGCTGCTGTGGCCAAACCAAAAGAGAGACGTGGGGAAGCCGACCTCTCTACACTTCTCCCAACATTCATATTTGCAACCCCTCCCCCAAAAATGTCCCCTCTTCACCCTGGGAGGAGATAGCTGGACAAGGGTGGTACTTTTGCATTTTCCCAAATTTCTCTATGGCCCCAATTTCATATATTTTACTGGCGGTTTCGTGGGAGGTTGTTATTGTTTACCTCACCCTCACACCATAGCAAGTTGGGCCCTTTGAACCTACCAACCCCCCTCAAAAATTTTTCCTGCCACCACCCTCTCTTTTTTGGCCTTCGCAAAGTGATGTATGGCTCATTTTTTTTATCGTACCTTGTTGGAATTTGATACCTTCATTTCTTTTTTAAACCCTCTATCCTCTTTACAAAGCCTCGTACACAGGCAATATGCCCTAAATCTTGTCCGCCACCATCGGCTATGCTGTGGCAATACACGCATGTAGGTAGAATTGCCTGCAAACTAGGCGCTGTATCACTGCAGCGGAATCTAGCGGAAAATTTGTGTGCGTTTTAAACGAAAACGGTGGGTCCTAGACATTTGCAACAAGGGGGCCATTTTTGTTTCTTAGGCCATACTACCCAATAAACCAGCATTAGATGTTAATAATTCCCGGCGGTAATGAAGTTGCCGGCAATAAGAGGGTGGCCACCCCTGTTATTTTCGTGACGGGGAGTGTTATTATGTTGACTTTGCTCTGAGGTGGAAGGTGCCGATAACATAAAACAATATTCCACGAATTGTTCTATCATCTCACCTGATTTCCGGTATTTCGCAAACACACATTCCAAAATCTATATTTTCGGGGACTTCGTTTATTTAAAAAGTGTCCTATATATTTGCCACTTGATTTTGCATAAGGATTCACCTCATTAAGTTTATCGGTAGAATTCAGCCACATCCTGTATATACTTCTTTTTTATATGATAATATGCATACTAAAAATTTAAACTTATACACGTGTTCAATAACGATTTTACTTCTTAGGGGCTGGAGTCCGTGAAATGTCATGGATTTAGTTTTGTATATAAAAATGTTATAATTATAGCTGTGAACAATTTTGAGGATGTTTTTACAAGCTTTTATATAATTCTCCTTGTTAGTTTATTCTTACGTTCGGGTGAAATTTTGCAAGTCGATTTTAAACCACTTCGCGTTAGACAATTGAGCTGAAATTTTGCATACATATGTAGTTCCGATGACAATACAATAATACAATGTGAATGTATCACTAAGATGATCTGATAATGGAGCCGGAAGTTACAAGCTTTTATGTAACTTCACGTGTATGTATGTTAAACCACTTCCCGTTATCGAATTGAGCTGAAATTATGTGTAAAAGAAAATTCTGGAGAGTTGTATCACTTTTCTATAAGTACAATCTCCTTAAATTTTAGCTTCCACAAATTCTCCCTTTACATCTTTCAACAAGTAGCAATGACAAAGAAGAAGTCCAAATTGCTTTTGCTATTCAACCAAGTTTTCCTCACTCTCGAGCTTGAAAGACGCTCTTTAGAATAGGTACCATAATTTTTGTTGCACTTATTTGAACTGAGAAAGCGCTGGGTTAATTTTATGAACGAAACAAGAACCACGAAATACATCCCAGTCGTATATACATTGGTTTTACATTTTTTTATGGTTCACAATGAACAAAATTTAACATACTTTGTGGCCTGGCCTGTAACTTATAAAATTCCAATTAAAAAAGATCAAGGGAATAAAGTTATATTAGACAAAAATGGTAAAAGCGAGTATAAATATGAAAAAAAAATATAACAAACAGACTAAAACAAAAGCAACTGTCCAGTTCAAATATTTTTGTCTGTTACTTAAATGTATTTTTTTTATGTTTTGTTGTCGTAAGGACGCCTCTTGCGGTCAGAGAAAAAGGATTTTATAGCAGATCAAAACGGGCCTATTATTATCAAGAACATTTCGAAGACATTAAAGAACGTTTGCGTGAGTTATTTTGTAACAATGCCAACTTTTTCCCCGCCATCTGTTAGCTACTAGTGTAAACAAAGACACCGGCCGTTGCCTAAACAACGCAAAGCCGACATTGCTGTAAGTACTTATTGTAGAAGACTAAGGAACGTAAGTCGTCGGGGCCATGTGGTCGTGGTCAGCGCTTCCCGAGCCACCGCTCGCGTCAGAGGTTCGCAACATAGGGAGGACGCCGCGAATCTCTGGCCTGAGACACTGTCAACCTACGGAAGGCGCGACCGGCGACAAAGTTTATAAAATAATCACAATAAATTTATATAATTTAATATAATGTGGCTTCTGCAACACATGTTCGAATACACAGGGGTCCCGGGTTCGATACCAAGTCGATCCATTTCACTGAAACATTTTTTACAGAGTGACTCCATATTGATAACCGTCGTGTGTTCCGTCCCATTTTTTCAAGCTTTTATTTACCTTGCCTTGTTAGTTTATTTGTACGTCAGGGTTAAATATTTCAAGAAGATTTTAAACCTTTTCCCGTTATCCAATTGAGCTGAAAATTCGCACACATGTGTAGTTCCCATGGCAATACAATGTAATGGTACCACTAAGCTGATCTGATGACGGAGCCTGAAGTTACAAGCTTTTATGTAACTTCACATGTATGTATATTAAACCATTTCGCGTTATCCAATTAAGCTGAAATATCGCACAGGTGTGTAGTTCCCACGACAATGCAATGTGAAAGTACCACTGAGCTGATCTGATGATGGAGCTGGAAGTTAATGGCTTTTATGTAACTTCACGTGTATCTATGTTAAACCATTTCCCGTTATCCAATTGAGCTTGCTGCAGCTATGTTGCCAGACCTCCCTGTCTTTGACTGTCACCCTTATGTGTGTGGCACAAGCCTGCCTCGATCAGGCAGGATGGGTTGGTGCGTCCGATCAGCTGTTCTCGCGCGCACGTTCATACACTGAGTTGAGTTGCGTCGTTATCTAGTGTATTAATACTGTTTTTTTCATATTACGTAACTAATGCATTTTTCATAAACGTTTTAGTATGTTGGCGAAAATGTATGCGAAACTTCGATGTCTTGGAAATGTTGATTTAAATTAATTTCTCTCCTCACATAGTAAAGGTATCTAGTTTGGCCTCGTTGGACTTGCCTCGATGAGTAATTTGGTTGTAGATGGTGACCAGGATCTGTAGCAATTATGCAGCAATGCACATTAACATATATACATTTTGTCGTGAAATTTGCATTGCTACATAATACAATAACAAAAAAATTGGTGAAACTAAAAAGTGAATAATTAAATATCAGTAATTTTTTTTTAAACCAAGCTTTTATTTATAAATGCACTAAAAAGAAAAAATTATTATAGTAGTTACACAATTTGTAGAACTTGCAAGATGTGGTCGAACAGCGGTAATAAACTTTACTACAAATTAATATGTTTGTATCAATTTATAGTTAGTACATAAATGCTTGGGGCGAATAGTTAAGAGCCTTACGCAAGACATGTGCTTACTAGGCTTACACAAATGAGGTACATGTTCTGTCACTGTTATTCTTTAAATGCGTGGTTGGTGAACAATACGACGGTAGAATTTTCTTATACTACACCATTTACGAATTTTATGGTATTTAAGTGACACGTATAGGCTGATCACAGTCAAATGAGCCTTTTTGAAAGCCCTGCTTAAGATCTACTTATATGCACGTTGTCCAATCTTCCATCTTACGTAAAATTAACATTGTCATGGGTCTCATCGCTTTATTTATGCGTCGGTCAAGTGAAATTGTGAAATTATTATTTAAGTTAATTTTTTGACAAATTTGCTCATTTTAACACTCCGATTCACTTAAAAAACATAAAGCGGAAGAAATAATTTAAGTCGTCACAAATGGTTACGTAACACTATTTATTCGACGTTAAGATGTGGAACTACTTACCCTCCATCGTTACCAACTTTACTAGGCGCATGTCACTCAATACGCCAGTTAAAATATGCAGGTAGAAGCGTTGACATTTTTCTAAGGTCGATTTCAAAAGTGCTCACTTTATCGTGAACAGCCTTTATAAAATTATTTGGTATTTAATACCCTGTGCTGTTGTAATTTCCTATTTTCTTCTTTGCCATACTATTGAAGTTCAATTGATACCGTGACAAATAACTGCAGTATATTCCAGTGAATTATTAACATACAGCAAGTAGTATATGAAGTAATATCTCTTTTATCTGCCTGTTGAAGTATTATGTGAATTATAGTTCAATAATTTTTATAAAAATTCTTCCCATTTCAGGAATAAAAGTTTTGTTTTTACTTTTAATTGGTTCCACTTTTTTTCCTGTGCCAGTTTAAGCCAAGTTTTCGACCAAACTTCGCCTCAAACTTTATTTCTTTTATGTTGTACAAGATAGCCGACTTTTTACGCCTGAGGCAGCCATTTCTTCTTGGGCGCCACGCTTTAACGACTCTAGTAGTCGTTATCAATCGTTGAAAGTATACCTGAAGAGCCTAAGAAGTAGGTCACCAACATTGGTGGCGTTCACTTATGACTGTTTGCTGGACCATCCGGTCATGTTATAACACGATGAAAATTTCAGTTTTCTTGTAACATAACATTTTTCCACGGCAATTGTTTACGAGCTCTGCTTCATGGAGCCCAATTTAATTTCTTTGTTGTGATGAATGACAAAATTAATTTCGTCCTTCTCTGTCAAATCTTATAAGGGTAAAATTATTTATAAATGTGATCGAATATATTCATAACTATGCACTTATTGTACCAGAACAATTTATCTGTTTTACTGCAAAACAGCTATACTTAAAAAAAAAAAATATTAGAAATTTAAAAATAGAAGCTATTCGTGCTCTTTTCGCACATGCCAAAAAACTTCAAACTTATTTTTTTCTTGCAGCACAGTTACAATAAAGGATTATATAAGGGTGTATTTAAAACTAAAACTGTCGATGGAAGTCGTTTCACAATTGCCATTTGCTTGTAGGCCAATTAAAAAAGCAGTTTTATACAACTGTAATTCTCTGATATTAGTAGAGTGATTACGAGTTAGTTATATCACTGATCACTATTGCGCACAGTTTTGATTACATATGAGTCTGTTATGCAAGGGCGTGCCTGCCTTTTCTTCGAGAACTTATTAACGACCTTGTAAAGTTATTGCAGGCCCCAGATGCATCTCCTCGAATACTTATCTAAGTGACAGCTGGTAAAACACTGCTTGAAAACTATATCTAGCTAATATTAATCTCTACACATGCGAGACAAACAGCTGTGGCGGCTGACATGGCACATGCTACCACAACCAGAATTCGATTATATGAACGAAAATAGTACTTATCTCTATAATAGTCAAATAACGAATGGCTTATTACAGAAAAAATTTAGATTACTAATTAATGCTTTGTTATGCAACATTTAGTAACCACAGAACACAATACAATACTTAGCGTTTCTAAGGTGAGGGATTTGTTTTTACTGTCGGACTGCAGAGGACTGACCAAAAAATCTCCGCCTGTATAAATTTTCAATGACTCGATTTGCCCGACTAAGCAGCCATTAATTTTGTAAAGGTGGCCAAGCTGTTAAAAACGTACAACTGTTATAGAATGTTCACGGTAATGTGAGCACTTTTGAAAGCCTTCTCAAATGGAATAATAGTAATATATTTTATTTTAATCTTAGAGGTTAACTTCAGAGTGCGGTGGAATATGCATGTTGTTTTTATTACTCACATGGCCACGTTTATTTTAAAAGCTACTTAAAGGATAAAAAATGGCTGAAAAAAGCCTCAAAAGTGCTCACTTTACCGTGAACAGCCTATACATATCGACACACTGCGGTGTAAGTGCATCGCTTTTGGCCACGAACTGCGTATTGGAAAATAATTGTGTTCCATCATCAACTGAGTGCACTAATTGGTATTGTTTCCAGACGCTTTGAGTAGCAAGTGTTTAGATAGCCTGCTAATTTCATATCATAAAAGCAATATACCAAGGAATGGATTATAATGTCGGACATGTGCTTATCACTGTCAAACTTGTAAGCATTATGCGTGATACGATTTACAGAAATAAAATTTAAAAAAAAAAAAAACATAGACTCCACACATTTCTGTATAATAACATTTTTAATTCACAATTGCACAATTTTTGAACCTGCAAATTGTAAACTACGTACTTGCAGAAATAATATAATTGACAATAAATAAACAATACCAGAAGGTACCTCAAGATATCTGTGTAATCACAAACAGAACATATCTTTGATATTTTTTAAACTGCTCGATATATGAATAATTTTTCATAAATATTTATTTACCTATGTTTGTCCATATGCATTTGGGAAATAATTTTCTCCGATGCATATTTTAAAACTAAATACGATGCAACTCTTTAGTTTCCTTGGCATCCTAATCTGAAAGTGATCCAATATCCTACATACTCAAAATACAAGTTTTGTTTCTTTTTTGCAAAGACTGTAATACTATGAGTTTTGCAAATATTCGTGCACGAATTATTGAATGCAATTGTTTGTTCGTTCAACATTTTTGTCTTTATCTTGAGCAGTATTTGGTAAATATATAGTCTTCGACTATGTGTTTTTCATTGCCTAGTGAATTTAGTATTCATTATTAAGAATTATAGATCTGCTGATCCGTCTATCTCAGCGATGTATAAGCTGTTCGCCATAAACTGAGCAATTTTACGGCCCTGCCCAAGATCTACTTGTGTGCACATTATGTATTCTTCCATCGTATATATGATTAATATTGCCACAAGCCTGATTACTATATTCATGCGTCGGTCAAGTAAAACTGTGAGATTATTACGAAAGTAAATATTTTACAAGTCCGCTAACTCTTACACTTACATGCATTAGAAAATAGAAAACAAAATAAGTCATTCCAGAATTCACAAATGTTTACCTGGCACTTTTAATTGGCCGTAAATATATCGAACTACTTTCCCTCCGTTTTGCCAACTTTACTGGTCGCGAACGCAAATCAGTGTGCACGTTGGCATACATGCAAGTATAGGCATTTCACGGTAAAATGAGCACTTTCGAAAGCTCTGATTAAGCTCTAATTGTATGCACGTTATCTATTCTTCTGCCTCATGTAAAATTAACATTGCCAAGGGCCTCGTAGCTTTATTCAAGCGTCGGTCAAGTGAACTGTAGAATTATTAGGAAAATACATATTTTGCAACTGTGTACATTTTTACAGTTCGATGCACAAAAAAAAAAAACAGATTTCGAAAGAAATAATTTAAGTTATCAGAAATGGTTGCCTAACACTTTTCATTTGACTTTAAGATATGGAACTATTTTCCATGCATCGTTACCAGATTTACTGGATGCGTGTTATTCAGTGCGCCAGTTAAAATACATGCAGGCAGGGGCATTGACTTTTCCCTGAGGTTGATTTCAAAAGTGCTCACTTTATCGTGAACAGCCTTTAGGGGCAGTGGTATTTTTTCAAAGGTTGATTTAAAAAGTGCTCTATTAACTGTGAACAGCCAATGGCTGGGCGAGCTCGAGAAACAATCTCCAGTGAGGGCGGGCGACCCGTAGTGCCTAAGAAAGCACAATATACAATGCAGTGTTGCAAGGCAAGAAGACTAAGCGGGTCTAGCCGACAGCTATCTGTTTGGATACAAGTTCAGCAACTCTGTAACGTGGCTTCGACCAGGGAATACGAAGTTAATTAGGCGTAAACTACGTCAAGTCTGCGCTGAGTAGGGAGGGAAGGGAATATCTGAAGGAGGAGGTTCGCAAATTGTGGATGAGACCCGGAACCACTGATACGAGTCTGTCTATGCGCGCGGATACGAGATAGCAAGATGTTGGTGAATAATCCCTCCAATCACAGAGCTAGAGAGCAAACGCCTCCATAGTAAAACTGTTTCCCAGCGTCCCCTCAAGATCCTTCAGTTTTGATCCTTTGTGAGGCTTATTATAATTAGTTAATCCCTCTTTATAATTGTCCATTCAGTTTGTATGTATTACAGCTTGTAATTAATCTTTTTTTGAGTAAGTAAAGCTGTAGTTTAACTCTAAATTTCCCTTTTATTCGTATTACCTTCCATTTTTTGAACTACGTCCTCCTATGTGGAGACCATTACGGACATATATTTTCACTGAGAAGTGAAAGAGGAAATAAAGATCGAGTTTATATGAGAGACTACATACTAACGTTTACAGTATAAAAAGACTAGCCGATATATGTCTAAGCAGATAACATTTTCAGGCTACGATTCCTAAATATGCCACGTATCACAATACTTTTATAATCCTGTTCATATGAAGTACCTAGTTTTAGGTTAAATGGACCTTTCATTTATGTCTGACCTATAAACTACAATATTTCATTTGTAATTAACTTCTATAAAATACAGTGAGAAAACAGTTGTGTTGGTAATGCCTAGTAAGAAATAGTTCTTATGCAAAATATAACGAAATTGAGTGCGCACGAACGTGGCGCGCTGTCCCTTTGGTGTAAATTTCTAGACTATATTAAGCTTCGTTGGCGTGGGGCGGAGGAATATCCAGGAAGTAGAACTTTAGCAGGCCTTCAGAAAAGTTGGAAGTAACCGTGAATGGACTATATAGCCAAACACCGAGCCTGAAGCTCATCGTGCGCGACAACTAACAAGTTTCGTGTCGACTTACGTACAGTACGCAGCATTAGAATTATTGTCTGGAAAACTTGACACGGAATTTTTAATTAGCTTTGAAAGGTTCAAACGAGGAACTTTTCCGGGCAATAAATAATAATCGAACCGTCAGTTTGGAGTTCCTGAGGGTGGGAATTCTTTGCGATATTTTGACAGTCAGTTTACGGTTAACAGAGCACTTTTAAAAGCCTTGCTTGAGATCTACTTGTACGGATATTGTGTATAATTCCACCTTACGCCATGCGTAATGATGATTCCACTCAGTTCAGGAACAAAACGAGTTTTCTTATGGGGGGGAGTTTGGCATAGAGAAAATCTCTGCCAGTATTGTGCGCAGTGTCCCAAAGAGGTCACCTATAATTACAAATTCTAAGTTACGTGAATAATAAAACGAGAATTACTTCACTTGGTTACGTAGTTATTTTATATTTAATTTATGGTTGTGTCTGTGATGTTTGTTTTTTAACGTAGATAATAGAAAAAATCCGGTACACCTGCGACACTAGCGCTTGTCTAGTGGCGAAGAATCTTAGTTGCCAAACTGAAAGCGTTGAGATTCCCGACTCGAGTAGAAACAATAAACGTTAGCAACGAGCCTGATCACTTCTTTCATTAGTCGGACAAGTGACAGCGTAAAGTTATTAGAAAAAAAAAACGTTTTGAATTTTTTTTTTTTTTTTGCAAATTTATGTGCATTAAAAAGCAGAAAGAATAAAGGAATTGTTTCATTATTCAGAAATAATTACCTAACGTTTTAAATTCAAAGTTACGAAATGGAAGTACTTTCTTCAGCCGTCGTTACCAACTTGACTAATCGCACGCCAATCAGCGCGCCATTGAAAAAATACGCAGGTACGACAGGCTGACATTTTTCAAAAGTTTTCAATTCACCGTGAAGCTGTCCTTTCAGCGTTAGAGAACTCGGGGAAGGAAGAAGTGTCTACCATCAGAGAAAGGACGTCCTCCTGGGTTGATCCCTGGCCTAGATCCTGCTTTATCGCCGGCGAACGTAATTCACTGCGAGCACTCTGGTCTATTGTCTCTCCCCCCCCCCACCGCACCCCCCCGGGACAGCAGTTCGCCTCGCGTTCATCCGCCGAAGAACACGCGTCGCCATTTCATCTCCCGGCGTGACACCCTGGCGAGTGGATTGGGGAACCTACGTCGGCGTTCGACGGCGACGTGTAGCCGGAAGGGTGGACGCAGGTGTGAAGGCTCCCCCTTCCCCGTTCCGCCAAGGGAAACCCATCATCCACCTACCCCAGAGGGGGAGGGGAAGGTTGACGAGGGGAAGTTTTCCAGAGCGACACCACGGAACGCCAATTCCTGGCGGGTAAGTGCATTAAGTAATCCACTTTGGCACGCGGGCGCGGCAGATGCTAACACGCTTTGGAGGGAGGACGACGACGACGCAAAGTTTACCGGCGGCTAAACGGTTAACGTCGCGAAGGGGGGAAACTTCCTACTCCTTCGTGAAGGTGGAGGGGGGAGTTTCCCCGAGAAAACCCCCTGCCTTGTAACGTAATTTGGGGCGTACGCACCTCCGCGGGTTGGTGTTAGTCGTGGCGACGGTACCACGGCGTGGGTGATGGAGTGGTTTTCGATTGGTCGTAAAGGGTAGGACGGTTTTTGGCGTTTGGACGTACTATCGCCCGTCATTAACACACCTGATATTTACACGTGAAATTTGGGGGTTTTGTAAAATTTAAGGTAGACTCGAGTGGCTTGACATGCAGAGTTCATTTTAAAAAGTAGTACAAACACTACCAAAGCCACAAAAAAAAATTACGAGTTATGTTGCATATGAAAGAAGAACGGGTACACACACGAAACTACATTTTATAACTTTAAATAATATTTTTTTCTGAATTTTGTTGATTTAAAATGTTTAAAAAGATGGCACTATTTTAATTACCATTTAAGCGTATTACGAATCTGGAAGTTTCAGAAGGTACATTTTGTAAAATGGCTTCATCATGCAAGACCATCGTACTGAAGGCTATTCGCGGTAAACTCGGCATTTTTGAAAGCTCTGCTTAAGATCTACTTGTATGTACATTGTGTATTCTTACACCATGTGTAAAATTAACATTGCCGTGGGCCTCATCACTTTCTTTGTGCGCCGGCCAAGCGAAACTGCAAATTTATCAGAAAAGTAAATATTTTACAAATTTGCTACTTATTACACTTGTTTGTATTGTAAAACAGAACCACAAACTAAATAAATTATTTCCGTATTCACAAATGCTTACCTATGACAATTTTAACTCGTCGTTTGAGCGCGGAGCTACTTTCCCTCGGCCGATTCCAACTTTCCCTGGTGCACGCCAGTCAGTGTGCCCGTTCAAATAGACGCAGGTAAGGGCAGTGACATTTTTTCAGAGGCTGTTTTCAAAAGTGCTCTCTTTACCACGAACAGTCTATAATTACTCTGATTGTATGTAATGTACGATCAATCCCAACATTTACAAACATTTTTAATATATGATGTTAGGCACATGATTTTTAGTTGAAACAAATTATTTTCAAGGCTGAAATTTATTGGTTATTAAAATTACTTCAAACATTGCTACTAACGTTTTATTACAGTGGTTATTACTATAATCTTGCTGAGTGAGGGTTTAAGAGGGGGATGTTTGCAAAATTGCTTTTTGAAACATCCAGAATGAAAGTACGCTTAAACACTTACTTAGAATAGACTAATAACAGCGTTAAATATATATTTCCATTAGTTGATTGGATTATTGCACAATGTGTTTCATGGTTATAAAATATGTACTTCCTTTAGTCGTACTCACCTTAACACGTCCGGCCACAGTACTTCAATGGAAGCCGCTCGATTTCTACCTTGAGAGATGAATACAGAAGCCTCCCACCTAAGCGAACCGGGTTCGGTTCCCGGCGGGGGGGGAGGGGTGTTCGCTCAGGGATCTTCACATGTGGGAATCGTGCCGGATTATGCCACTAATAGCCGGGTCTTCCCGGCTATCTCCCGTTCACCCCGTCCTTTGATTCCTGCGCTACTCATCATACCCGGCTCACTTCACCCACATCGAATCTCAAGAGCTCGATGTTAAGAGACGCTTGAATATCTTCACTAGACTCCACTCGCTCACGAAGGCGGGACTGTCTAAATTCTCTGCGTAAAATCGCAAACTATTGTCAATAATAATCCAGGCAGGAGAGACAGTTTTCTACGATAACAGATTTTCAGGATCAGAAACTTATGCAAACCTTGAAATTGTAAAGTGGTTGAAAAAAAAAATATGAATTTGAGGTTGGTTAATTATTTTTCTTCCATAACTTAAAACAATATTTCTGCTATTTACAATGTTTTAACTCATTACACGCGATATACTTTCTCATCCGCAAAGAGCGGAAGAGCATAATAAAGACTTTTCGCCGATCACAAATTACCCTTCAACTGCCTCGGGGACAAACTCATAATTCCCGTAGCCATACAATCCATGCTAATTAAATCCATAGTCGACTTCCCTTGTAGAAGAAGATTTTTGCGACAGGTAACCCAACTAACAGTAATGCAATCTCGTTCCTGCTTATTAATTTAAGGAAGGGAGCAGAAATACTTTCCGATGCACCAGGGCGTCATATAGCTTATTCAACCCTTATTCGCCCACCAATGCGATATGGCTTCAATCTCCGGCAGGGTCACTCCAGATTTTCGCAAGTGGGAATCGTGCCCGATGATGCTGTTGGTCAGCGGGTTATCTCGGGGAGCTCCAGTTTCCCCTGCCCCTTCATTCCGGCGATGCTCCTCCCCCTCATCGGCTCTGAAGACCTTGACGTTAAAAGTTGCCCAAATCGCGCCAATCCACTCCATTCAACCCTTACTATCACGACGAACACTTATTTGTCGCAATAAAGACTGATATTGCGCTAGGGTATCAACGAAATATATTTACTTTTGCAATGTTCTTGGAGTACCGATATTTATTTGTATGTACGTTCAATAACAAACAAGATTTCGGGAATAAGGCGGGGAGAAATCAATATAGCACATTTTCAGGTAACTTTGAAATTATACCTACAGAAGCTGTTGTGTATTGTTACGGCTTTTGTTTTTGGGAAGCCCTGAGATGTAGCAAGCAAATAATGAAAACATTTACAGTAAGTAGCCTTCTGGCAACTTGAATATTACACTTGAAAAGGTATAAATATATCTGCAGAGATTTTCCCTTACAATTAGAGAGAAACGATTCCCATGACTGTTTCAAAACATTTTCGCACCCATGTTACTGTCCAACTCATACTTAATTGAAATGCTGAAATAACAAAGGTGTTAAAATTTGCCAGTACAGAGATATACTCTAAGAAAGTTTATTTTACAGATGTTAATTAGATTTAAACTATTTAATAAATAACTACTGTCATTATATACTGATTTAAACAGCTTCGTATGTTTCTATACAATTTTACAGACCAAATCGTCTCATAAACAACTGCTAGGACAAATGGGCATGGGTGGGTGCGGTTTATTTATAGCGTAACGGGTGACGTTTATTGGCCTATTAGAGCAGCAGTTTGGGAAGATCTATTCGACCTCCATCTTCCACAAATGTTCAGCAATAACAAAAGAAAGTTTCGTGGATTCACAAAGTCGAATGTGATGCGTGGACACTTCATATCTCAAATGTGATAGGAATGTGTTGGCTCCTTTTTGATGACAGTGACGAAAATAATTTTTCTAAAACTTTTACGTTTTATGGTTATGCGCAACGAAGTAAGTGTCGAAAGGAATTTTTAATTTAGGTGAACTTTTCAAACCCCGTACCCTATATATTCTGTGTTCATACGTTAATTGTGAGTGATTCTGGAGGTTGGGAATGATTTATAACTATTTAAGGCCCTTCGCTACGTTACAATGAAGCGCTAGGGGTGACGACCACCATTATTTCAAATACCACCTAAATTTCATATTTTGCGTCTTATACATGTCCACAATATCGACGGACGTGTATGTAAAATCATTTTTTACACAGGTTCTACACATACAACAAATGACTGAAATAGTTAATGAAGTAACGTGTCACAAATGAGCCGTTAATCCGGCAGTGCATAATGCATACTATTCTCCGGACATACACGTCATCTGACTCCGTGGAGCAAAGTGATTGGCCACCGAGCCACTGAAACAGGTTACAGGCTGTTCACGGTAAAATTAGCACATTTGAAAACCCTGCCTAAGATCTACTTGCATACAAGTTGTGTATTCCTCTGACTTATGTAAAATTAAAATTGCCAACGATCTCATCACTTTATTCATGCGTTGGTCAAATGAAATTTTGAAATTATTAAGAAAATTAATGCATTACATAACTGCTCATTTTTACACTCCGATGCATTAAAAAAGTAGAAAGCGAAAAAAATAATTATTATTTTAAGTTATCACACATGGTCACCCAACACTTATTATTCGACGTTAAGAAATGGAACTGCTTTCCATCCATAGTTACCAACTTTAATGGACGTTTTTCACTCAGTACGCTAATTAACATATATGCCTGCAGTGTCAGTGACATTTTTCTAAGGTTCATTTCCAAAGTGCTCACTTCATCGTGAACATTCTTTACCTGCGCATACAGTACAGCACGAGGACTTGTTGCAGGACTACTAGAAATACTTGATGGTCGGAATTATGCTTTAAACATGTGGAAGTAAGCCTACTGGTGGCAGCCGAAAAGCAAGAGGTTCCAAGACTCCGTGTTATAACATGGCAACAGGCTATAATTCACTGTCATTTACGCATCCAAGCAGGTGTTATTTGTTCAGTGGCTTCTGCCAAGTCAGATCGCTTTCTCTTGATCAAATCGGCCACATGTAATGAAGAAACACAAGTCCTAATTGTTTACTATGATTCAAAATCACGCAGGGCGTCTCTCTAATGAGCGTCGGTCCAGGAACACGTAAAAGCTAGACTGTACTTGTATGACGCTGCTACCAGATTACTGGGGAAAATGGCAGGGCCTTTTTGTACGTGTGGCTGCAGACATCAAAGCAGCAGCAGCAGCACCACCACCATGATGGACGGACTTTCTCTACCCGTGAAACTTTCTCTACCCGTGAACAGGCCGGCTCATTGAACAGCATTACAGAATAGATCGAAGGTATATGCAATCGCTTGTTCATGAAAGCCTGGGTTTATCACTTATCACTTGTATCATCTTCCAGGAATGAAGTTTTCATGCGTTTACTGAACGATAAAGTTCACTGTTGCAATTGTTTGTACTTTTGAAGGGGGGGGGGGGGGGGGAAATGAAAAAAAAACTAGTTGTCAAAAAATTCTTGATAATAAAAAAAATAATTTGTATACTTTGCAATAAAATGCTTAAAAAGTGTACAGGATGTATTCATTATTTGTACCAAAAAAAAGGACTATAATCAACCAACGGATATCCAGTAAAATTACGACAGTGTATGTGGTTATTTTCAAATTATTTCCCTACAAAATCACCAAGTACTATTTGGACTCGTAGTAATTTGTCTGTCAAATAATACAGAATAGTTTTTATGCTATAAAAATTCTAGGTCGCATAGGATTGCTCATAAAACATTTTTTGACGCCCAGTCAGTCACGTCCCATCTCAACTACGAATTATAAAATCCCCTAAGGTGTGACGAGAATTGAACCTGGAACTGCTACATTACAAGCAAGTACACTAATCACTGAGGCCTTTCCCAAAATCTCTCCTTGCACCAGACAAAATAATCTTCAATTACAAACTGTCAAAAGCACGACGCATTGTTCAATGTGCCTTTGGTACGATGATGATGAAATTCCGTGTTTTGGAGGTGCCTTGTCCGTTGCTTCCTGGTGAACTCTGATTGCATTCTTCATAAAATGATCAAGGACCTTCAGCCGAATGACATTCATGAAATCATGAGTAATTTTGAAATTGAACTTCCCGTAGAAGAAATAAACTAATGCGAAGGATTGTCACGAAGAATAAATACTGGGTACAGAGTACGAAATTAATTTATGGCATATTTCGTATCACCAACTGGAAGTGCTTTCTTTACCTGGCAAGAGAACGTAGAAACAAATACATAGAACTACTTTAACGTTTTATTTTTCTATGTTGGGAATTTAAAATGGGTATGGTTATAGTTCGTTGCTGGTAGCATTTGTAGACTATTAAATGGACTGCAACATATTTTGTAGATTTGTAGATGTCTACTAGAAGGGAGAACCGAAAGACAAAATACAAATTTAAAACGACAAGACTAACAAAATACCGCCAATAATGGTACATTCACATGCATGATGGTACCACCATCCATTTGTGATCATTTGCACAGCTTCAAATAGGTTATATTATGCCCCTCCAAGTATGTGTTGTCAAATGTCACTTCTACCCATGGCGACATCAAAAAATTATTATATATCTGGTATACATAAAGGATTGTTAATAACATGTGAACACTTAAGAAATTAAAAAAGAATTTACCGGATAAGTTCATTTCCTTTCCAATCATCCCAGGTTTCGGTACTAATGCCTCTGTTGTTGTGGTCCTCTTCAGATACAGCACATCATAGAGATCAGGATGTTGCTGTACATAATATATCAGTACTTCACTGTCTACGTCAGCCTTGTCTGGCATTAAGTACGTTTCTCCTTGCAACAATGCAGCCAATATACAACAACCCACCTCACAGATTGTTGCGACGGACTGCAGGATGTCAGTAGAAGTGCCTGTTGCGCATGAGCAACATACTAAATCTTAATCAGTACGAATTTCACTTTTTCAATCAGTCAACGGTACCTGACTGATTCAACAGTCACTTCAATGAATTTAACTGATAAATCAGTGAAAAAATGCCAGATTTCCTTCTCGCATTGATTCAGTGACATTTCCCACTGATTCATCAATAATTTTTTCACTGTTCTTCAGTGGTTTATTTTCGACTGATGGATCAGTTAAACAGATTGTAAAAATGACCGTCAAAGAACGTTTAAAAATGGCCGTTAAACAACGTTTATCAAATGAAATAAACTAACGAAGTCAATACAAAATGCTTTCTGAAATGTGTTTCGTCTTTCAAAACACCATTTTCTGAAGTAATATGAACATTCAGCCTTTCTTCTGCTTTTACGTCTTTCATTTCGTTTTCATGTACGGTAATCACCACAGCGCTCTGATTGAAGGTTTAAACTGAATATAATGTGGTGAAGAGAGTCCACTCATATATACTATTAGTTTTAACAATCGTAACGATACCAATTAAACCAGAAACGAAATGTAAGGACATACTATTTAAATCTTCACGATTTCGATAAGAATTATAAGACATATATTTTCCTCCTAATTTTCAACGTGTCTAGGTAGCTCAGATGGTAAAAGTGTGGGTGAGTTCAATCCTGCGCACCCCCGAAAAATATTTTTTTACTTTTTTTAAATTTTGGTAAAATGCGTAATGTAAATAGTAAACTAACGTAAATATGTTTATTTTACGTAATTATTTGGCTAGATTCAACATAAGCAATATTTAATTCGTTACTGCAGTTCGCCGTCATTTATTCTATAAAATAATTGTTTTACGTCACTAATTCAATCAGTGAAATTTTTTCACTGACACAATCAGCGGTTTTCCACTGATTCTAAGTGAAGCCATTTTCACTCATTCGAGTAGTTGAATTTCACGGCAAACATCGTGCAGCTGGTCCTCGTCGAATTTTTATTTTACGTTTAACAAACATAATTCCTGTTTTATGACAATGTTTTACCCTGCCAGTGCGTCGCCATTGGAAATAATGATAATTTATTCGTCGAATAGTTTTTCCAGTTCGTGGAACATAGTGTTTTGTTCGATGTTAGTTTTGTTTCGACCAGTGAATAAGCACTTGAATAAGTACTTTGAGATCGTACGATGCATAAATGCGCACAAAACACACGTTTTGAATTCCACACGCTTTAAAACTTCAATCTAGAAGAAATAAGTATGGGTACTGTTCCAGAACGCATTTGACATTTTAAAGCCGCAATTTAGTAAACGAATACAGCAAACGACATGACGCGTTGGTAACACCGTATATCCGCATTCGGGAGGACCCGGGTTCTATTAACGGTCCTGCCATCCTGATTTCGGTTACTCATGGTTTACTGTCATCACTCTACGTAGCGTGTTTACAGCTGTTCTCATGGACACAGTGGCGTATCCCTCCCCCCCCCCCCAAACCTAAGATGATGATCACATAAACACACTCAGCTGACTAACCTGCCCAGTAGGATGTCAAAATACGAAATGTTGACATATAAACAACTACTATAGTCTGTTCGCGGTTTCTTCACACTTTTTTAATCAAACCTTTGAAAATTCACCCTATGTATGAAGTGTGTAGTTATTTCCTAAATTTGACATGTATCACAAGCGTTTTAAACTTCTGTTAACAAGAGAGTGTTATTATTCGTTAAATTGAAGATTTGCCTTTACTTTGGGGCCTATTTATAAATCATAATATTCGATTTATAATAAATATTGATAACAGTGAAAAAACGTGTGTGTTGGTAGAACCTAGTAATAATACTTCTCATGCAATGTATTATTACAACTGAGTGCTCACGGATTCGGTGCGTTGTCCTTTAGTGTAAATTTCTATACTTGGTTAAGTATATTTTGCACGAGGCGGAGGAATATCCTGGAAGTAGAACTTAAGCAGGGCTTCCGAAAAGTGTTAAGTAATTGTGAATGGATTATACAAGATGTAGTGAACCAGCCACCCCACCTTATTAAGACGTTTCAGTAAACAAGCGTCAAGGTGGTTTACAAACCCCGCACGTAAATAGGGGGTGAGCCGTTGCAACCCCCTCTTTTTTTCGCTCTCAGACGTCGAGCCATCGCGATGCACTCGAGGTTGATGCCGCCCGACGGAAGCGTCGAGGCGCACGACTGCAGAGATGCAGAGATCTGTGACCCAGATGAAGGAGTCCAGTGAAGACTAACACCACTACCGCCTTCTAGATTCAGGACTAGAGGAGCTCAACCCGCATCGCCATTACCAAGCAGTGGTAAGACGACTTATACAATTCGGCGCAGGTCTACGTCGCGAGAATCCGCAACATAACAAAGTCACTAGCGCTGGCATTGACTATAAGGCTAGGAACACGATTAAGACGTTCAGTAATTACCAGTAAGTAAATATGGAGAATTATAAAGAATTTTGTATTGTAATAATCTGAAGGTAATTTTTACAACAAATCATTTTATATTTGGAGTTAAATAAATTGTGTATTATTTTATAACCATCTGTGTCGCCTACCATAATTTACAGTCTGAGCTATTGCCACCCCGCGTAACTATACGTCGAGTCATATAGAGTTCGGTATACTAGTAGTTTAGCATTGAATAGGAGTAAAAGAGTAGACTGACGGTGGCAGCGTAACAAAGGCTATTATTCAGAACTGAAAAAAAAAAAAAATCCGCACTCGTTCGTGAGGCAAACGCCGCTATAGACGAGACTTTCTCTGTTGCCGAAGGATTGTAGTTACACGCGTGGCGCAAGAATACGTATGAGACTTGTGCAACTTTGTACGATAGAAGTGCCCGAAAGAACATGCGCGCAAAGGTGTGCCTTAACACTGCTCTCGGGGAGAAACCACTGAAATCCATTCAATTGTCAGCAATCCGGACAAACACGCTGCTTTCATCAAAATACGCACTGTGTCCACCACGTGGAACATAACATTTCACGTTACGTCATACGATCAGGCTAGAATTCACACTCCTCTGCACAATCGAACAGGGGGTCATTAGCTCATTTGGCGGCTGCCACAGTCAAAGCTAATGAATTTCTTTCTGTTCGACTCGGCCGCACGGTATAAAGCCATTCGGGTGCCTATTGTTAACCATCGGTTCATAATTGTGCAGGGCTTCCTGTATGCATGGAGGTCGGATGACGCCCGTAAAAATGAAGTGCGCTTTCATGGCGTCTACATTGTTGCCAAATCAAAACGCGAAATGTGAAGGTTTCTGTCAATAAAACATAGTATTTTTTAATTTTTCAGTATTGTTGTAGGTACATATTTACGCATACCGGATGTAAAAAATTGCAGTATGCTATTTCGATAATGGACCAACACGGTTTTTCCCGTAGATTTCAGGTGCAAGCGTTCTGATACAGGATCTTTTTTTTTTTTTTTCGTTTTTAAATACAGACT
The DNA here is from genome assembly GCA_029891345.1 of Dryococelus australis. NCBI lineage: Eukaryota > Metazoa > Arthropoda > Insecta > Phasmatodea > Phasmatidae > Dryococelus > Dryococelus australis. Next base: position 86,867,370 of record CM057003.1, on the reverse strand, counting down.
ACTAGCACAAATTTACCTTTATTACGTTATGAAATTATACGACCGCCGCCAAAAGCCGCACAGAGGCAAGTTGATGATGAGAAGGGAAACGAGTGAGGGGGGGGGGGGAGGATAACGCAAGTTCATCGCTTTGTACGTAAGGTTGATGATGCATTTGATCCACGTGACCGTGTCGTCCTTATCGCTCCCGCAAAACACTCCAAGCGATGCGGATCACTGTTCTCGATACAGCAGCAGCAAGCAGATCCTGATCACCACCGATTCGCGTGTGCGGTATCAAAAACAGTTCCGCGCCACCACAAGACAATACACACACACACACACACAGCGCCACTTCGTGTGGAATTTAATGCCTCCGCCTACCTGAAGGTTTTTCTTTTACCGCGTTTGAGTCCGAGAAGAAGGGCGACAGAGTCGCGCGCATCAAATGCGCCATCACCTCTAAGCTCAACATTCTGAACTGGCGTGCAGCGTTCTCGTCGCACTGCGTGTACCTATACGGGACTTTCATTTATTGGCGGAAATTCTGTAGGAAGGTTCAGTGCATGGCCCCTGAGTAGTTTTGTATGCATCTGATGCTTGCATTCTGAGCTGCAGAGCTTTGAAAAAAGCCGTTTTCAGCCGCTTTGGAGTACTTTGAAAAAGTGTTTATAAAGTGCGTGACTTCTTGAGAGCTCTCAACAGCCCTTGTCTGAAATGTGTGTTCCTTCCATAGCTCATCACTCTGGACGCACGTTTATTAGTTTAGAGGAAAAACGTGCATTTCAAACGCACTGCAGCACAGTTCAAATACCAGACAGGCGGGGTCCTTAACCTCTTCAGATCCAATTTAATTCATCGCCTCTGCTGTTGCAAATAAGAAATATTTTGATGAGTTGAGTTATTTACGCCAACAGCGCATCTGTATCGTTATCATAAGCAAGGAGCTTATTTATATTAATTAAATATATCATGGTATACAATATGAATTTGATGGAATATAGGTAATCACCGATAAAACTAACAGGTACTTAACTATGTATAGATACCCTTTCTTGTTCTTTTTTTTTCATTTAAATTAAAAAGTAAGGGGTTTTGTTGAATATAAGGTTTTACATTTAATTTAATTACCTTATTTTAAGTTAGTATTATCAAATAATATTATATTACAATGTAATTAATTCATATTAATTTGTAACTATTTCTATTTATATTAATAAAATAATTTATTTTATAATATTTATCTTTTTAATTTATAATTATTTATTTCTTTTACTAATATTAAATAAATATTATTCTATTTATATTAAAATCTTATTATACCTTTTTATTCGGCTATAATGACTTGAACCATAACCTGGAACGTAAGAACGGTTTACGAATCAGTTACCAGCAAGGAAATGCATTGGGATCAAGACTTGGAGCGTTAAGGACCAGCCAAAAATAATAATTTGTGCAACACGTACATAATTGTATACACTGAATCTGACTGGGTTCAAAATTCTTCACTCCGACTTTGTTGGTAATCAACTGTTGTTAAATTTGAAAGCAAAATTGGTGTCTTACACGCCAGTAGGTATACTTGTTTCGAGATTAACGAAGAACATTTGAATTTTACGTTTAGAATTTTCTTACCCTTGACTGTAAACATTTTACTGTAGCACTGAGTTGAGTACTAACGAAGTCTGTATATTTTGGTTGTATACACACACTATTAAGAACAGGGGGGGATCGCACTGCATCTAAATGATATCGCGGATGAAACCAAGTCGTTGGAAATTTTCTTCGTGTTTTACAGAGATGGTTTACCGACCAGACACTATCCAGCTCTTTAATTACTCTTGTCATACCGTGGCGCCATCGTGCGGCCATCACAATGATATAATGCTTTAACACCGCGCTCAATTGCAGTTTGAGTAAAGCTACCTTTAAAAGTTTATTCATCCTAAAAAAAAAAAACTCGTATTGTTTCGCTGGTGTTTAAGCAGATTTTTTTTTGCAAGAACACTATAGCTCAGAAAAAAAAAATTCCTCACTAACATGTATAGTGTTATTATATCCATTCAAAAAGACACGGCAGATCGCGAATCGTTTTACGTAGGAAGGTACATTTCACTTAGGCGGAAACTAATCGGCAACCCATTTACTGATGATCAGTCAATAACGAACCGCGTAAAGTAGAGTAGGCAGGTCCCGTGTTGTGTGAGGTGTAAACCAGTGTAATCATGCAGGGACGCGCCCAAGATATTGGTTTGGAGTGGGCACAAAAAAAAAACATAATATTAAAAAATCCGTTACTATATAAAATACGCAAATACTCGATAGAAAAATTGATTATTCACAAAAAATTACATCTAGAACATAACTGAAAGTTGCCAAATATAACTGTTTTGCACGTCAACTTTTTTTTATTGTGTTGCTATTATCTTTCCGCTCTTCTATTGATGTGTCGTGAGTTTACGCCCACGTGGCGAACGCACATGTGATACTCTGCCGCAAGCGGCCATTCAAGTGCCTCTTGGCTTGTAAGACAACTTCTTTCATCCCTCTTATTCAAAATGAGCTTAAATCCCATGAACGAATTAAACGACTTACTGATTATTTTAACTGGACATTATATTGCATGTTTAAATGTCTTTTCTTTTGCTGGTGGCACGTGTGTTAAGGGTGTTTAATACAAAAAAAAATTTGTAATTTTGTAATTTTACCAAAAATTTTCCAGCTTGTTTACATTGTATGTAATGCCATTTTTTCCCCGAACAAAAAAAAACACATTTTATATTTCTTGTATAATTTGATGTTTATTATAATTTTTACCTGTTTTCTGCAGCCATAATAGCAAATACTATTTAAGTTGCAATAATAAACAAATTTGTAACTTAATATAAAAAGGTGGGCTATTGCTTGGCATATGCGAAATCACAAAAAAAATCAATTAATGCATTAAAAAAATGTTAGCAATACGCAAAAAAATTATATTTAACATTAATTTTCGTAAGGATGGCCTGTTATTTGATGATTAAATAGTGTCACGTGGTAGTTTACAGCTTTAGTTTACTTTGTGAATTTTTCATTTGCACATATTTGTTAGTATTTGTTATTATGGCTGTCAAAAAACAGAAACAAGTTTTTGATTTGGCTTCAAATTATTTAAAAAATTTTAATAGGATTTTTTTTATTCTAGGAAAATGGCGTTACATACAATGCGTACAAGTTGAACAATGTTTGGTACGAATATAAAATAATTAATGTTTTGGTATGCAATACCCTTAACAGCCCATGTAACTAAACGCGCTCCTGGGACCCCCCCTGGGAGGGTTGGCGAGTGGAAATACAGAGCCCAACACAACTGTAACGATGGGAAGATGAGACTCGTCGTTGAACGGGTTTTTGTCAGCGCTCAACACACAGAGATCTCGAGCGCTGGCGAAAACAAAGCGAGGCGAAGATGGAAGCCACGGCGGAATGATAACGGGCGGGAGAGCCCCGAGAAAAATCCGCCTGCGAACGGCAACGTCCGCTACACTTCCCACTTGCGAGAATACGGGTGACTCCCGCCGGGAGTCGAACCTGCCTCTCCTTGATGGTGGACGAGCAGTCTGACCACTGCAACACCGCGGCCCCACTAACGTGTTTTTAATGTAAGTAAATGTGATGTGTGCGCACCTCCAAGTGTTCACTGTAGCCCGTGATCCTGGTCTTAAAAGGATCAAAAGAATATAAGGTCTGTTCACGATAAAGTGAGCACTTTTTGAAATCAATCTTAGAAAAAAATCGCTGCTCTTACTTGCATATATTTTAACGAGCGCACTGCGTGACATGCGCATAGTAAAGTTGGTAACGTTGGAGGGAAAGAAGTTCAGTATCTTAACGTCGGAAAAAAAGTGTTAGGCGACCATTTGTATTAAATTAAATTATTTCTTTCGCTTTCTGTTTTTTTTTTTTTTTTTTTTTTTAAGCAGCGAGGTGTAAAAATGGGCAGATTTAAAATATATTTACTTTTCTGATAATTTCACAGTTTCACTCGACGGACGCATGAACAAAGCGGTAAGACCCATGGCAGTGTTAATTTTAAAGCCGAGCTATCAAAAGTGCTCATTTCACCGTGAACAGCCTTTAACACTGTGGTGTTGAAGGCAAAAGGGGTGACTAGAAAGAGAGGTGGCTAGCCTTAACTGTTTGGCTTGCCACACGATGGAGCCGCAGGCAAATAGGCGCCTATAAGACCCATCTTATTTTGGGCCTAAATTAAAACTCCGAAAATGCGGAGAAAATTACTAATGTATTTTCTTCTCTACCGTAGTATAATTTAAATTCAATTGCAATAGTACGCTGTATATCTACAATTGCTCATCTTTCCTTGACCGTTTGGCATTAAACGTCCGGTTAACTGCTAAGTCAACATTTACACGTGGTAAAGGAGCATATGATGGCTTGAAAATGATTATAGGAAGGGGGGCGCGTGTATCTCGTGAAAATATTCCTCGACTCGTTGTTTGCCAAAATTCTTATTTCATATCCGCTTTCATGAGTGGGTGATTATGATTCTCTCTTGTCTTAGGCGTCTGCCCCGTAAAGTCTATTCACGATTATCTGCGAGCACTTTTGAAAGCCATGCCTAAAACTCATTTCTCTGCCAATTTTGTATCCTTGCGCAATATAAGATTAGCATTGATACCGACACACTCACTTTACTCATGCACCAATTAAGTCTGTGTAATTTATGATATTGTTAAATATGTAAATATGTTAACGATATACCAATTATTATTCTAGTCTGCGTAAAACTGATAGGGAATATTAAAAATAAATTCAGTGGTCACAAATGTAAAATATAACCTTTCAATAGGACGAGAAATATGGGACTTTTTTTCATATTTCGGTGCCAGCTTAGTTGGGAATAGAGCAGTCAGCGTGTCCGTTAAAATACATGCTCTCAGGGACAGTGATTTTCTTCATAGGTTGATTTAAAAAGTGCTCCGTTTCCTGTGAATGGGTTTTGATAACGGACTTAAAGCTCCAGACTGAAGGAATTCTAACTTGCTCTTTTTTTTTCTTTTTAGTAAGAATGACATTTCACAAAGATACGTGGCCAATAACAAAATATTCTTTACAAGTGTGGACTGGAATATTGAAATTTTATCCTTTGGGCAATTCTTTCCGGAAAAAAAAAAATACAAGTTAGCCGTTTTTACGAGTAATTTTAATTGTATCATTGTTTTTTGTCATCTCCAGTTTGGTAACTGAGAAGTAATGAATGCGTGAACCACTTAGTGTACAACATACAAGTATGGATTTAATCAGTGCTTGTGAAGGAACGTGAATTCTCCACTATCGGTGGAAATCAAATGTACACAAGAACACATAACACAGTTTGGCTTCAGGATAGAATATAACGACCTTCTTAAAAATAATATTTCACTGTTTCGTATGTATATTGATCACTGTTTGATATGACGACACTGCAACCAACAGAATTCACAAAATTTTTATTTGTTTGGTATACTTTTTTTCATCGCGTACCACATTTAAATTAATTTAACTTGGAATTAATATTATATAATGTGTGTGTGTAAGTGTATGCATGTAAATATTTAAAATAAATTATGCAAATTAATGGAAATTGAATGTACGGATCATTTTTACTATCAATTAAAGACTAAAGACGTCCACATATTAACAGTAACACTTACAGACCCACACTAATGTATGGATTCAAGTGTTTCGTGATAAAGATTTTTATTCGTGTTTTACTTAAGCATGATTTACAAATCATAAATCCACAAGGAAGGTGACTTAGCATTGAGTATCGCAGTGTACACTATCAAGGATTAATAACCTTCCCGTACGATAAGTATATCGATTGTGTACACTGCATTGAATGGGTCGAAGTAAATATCAGCTTATTTTTCTTTTATCAAACTAGTAAATGGTTAGATTTATAGGCGTCACAAAAATATTACATTTATCATCTTCGCTGGCATTCGCCAAAACTAAATACGAACTTAAATCGATTACGTTGCACGTGGAAAGAAGTTGTGTACAATCAGAGTAGCACGGCAACAGCTGTAAGGATGACGCCGGGGTTAACACGCCACGTGTTTACTGACCGCGGAGGAACGAATATTTAGATGATACGTTTCCGTGCCCAGTTGGCACGAGGAAACTACCGAGTGGCACATTTACCTTTTACATTTGTCGGTAACTCGCGTGCACGAGGGATGCATGGGTTTGCAGTATAACTAGCAAAACTCCCAGTTACAAAACATTTGATGCAGACGAACAAAGTTTGAAAGAAATATTTCGCTATAATTATATTCACCTGAAGAAAATGTAAGGGCGATTTGAAGGCGCTCCTAGAGATCGTGTTAAAAGAATAATGTTTCGAAACAGGTTCACACAATACAGGCAGTAGTAATAAGATATTGTCACAAGAGAACGAAGTTTCTCTTCTAGAGAGAAAATGAATGATGGTCATTTCAATCCGCTATGGCACTGGCGTGAATTATAGGTCATACGTACTTCACTAATATTATCTAACTTAAGAAAGTTGATGAAATGCTCTACGAACACAATACAGCAAAAGTTAAGATAGAATAAAATAAAAACTATGACAGTCTCTATTCCAGGGTTATCGTGTATATGTACTTTTAGCGTACCGGAAAATAATGGCCATAATGTTGGTTTTCATACGTAATTGTTTTGTTGAACAATTAAATTTAAGTTTCAACTAATTTGCTATTTATGACTTTCCATGATAAATGTTTGTAAGGAATTACAAAGATTTTAGTTTTTGAATTAAATATTTGGGTTTTTAGGCAATCCGTTCAAAATGTTTTGTTCTTACCTGATATTTCTGTCAATATGTAAAATTTCCATATATAAATTATTTTATTTAATTTAGTGCAACGAATATTGAGGCATTTTATGTGTTCAACATGATCTAAAACAGGGGATGGAATTACGTAAATAATAATTAAATAAGTAACACTGTAAATACACAAGAAAACGTTAATAGTCCTTGAGTCCGATTACTCTGCCTGTATGAATTTAACATGTACAAATGATTCACTTGAATTCACAACAATAATTCAGTTTTGGTACATTACTACAGCAGCAGAGGTTTTTGTTACAGTGATCCCTTCATTTAAAAAACCTAAGATAAGAAGTGCACTCGTTTAAATTATCGAAGAGTCAACCGATTCATAACGGAGCACTACTACGCGTGCTGCCAGCCCATTTAATTTCCTGACGTTACACCACATGGTAATTACGGAACGTTATCAACATAATTTTTGTCTTTTAATTTTTTCTGAAAATACATGCGAAAACTACGAAAAATTATTATTTTTTTATTATTATTCCACTTGGACAAAACCTAGTTAAATAATTTTCCTGTCTGGCATCGTAGAGACGCGTTAGGAGAAATTCGTTCGTAGGTAAAATTATTATCGTCAAATATTCCTGATTTTCGTGTCCAAAAGCGGTTAAGTTTAGTAAGTGTTCTGCATCACACGCCGATATAAACGCCGGCATGTAAACTTGTTACGCAAGAACGTCGTAAGAGTATATGATGATAGACACACGCGAAGAAAAATAATTCCATCATCCTTTCCTGCTAGACATGGAGGAAGGGAAACAAAGTTAAAGGCTATTCACGATAAAGTGACCACTTTTGAAATCAACCTTAGCAAAAATTCACTGCCCATGCCTGCATATACTTCAACGGCCCCACTGAGTTGTATGCGCCCGGTAAAATTGGTAACGATAGATGGAAAGTAGTTAAATTTCTTAATGTCGTATACAAAATGTTAGATAACCATTTGTGATAGTTTAAATCATTTAGTTCGCGTTCTGATTTTTTATTGCACCAGTGTGTAACAAATTAGCAGATTTATAAAATATTTACTTTTCTAATAATTTCACAGAGTCTCTTGACCGACGCATGAATAAAGTGATGAGGCCCATGGCAATGTTAATTTTACATATGGCGGAATAATATACAACATGCATAAAACTAGATCTTTGGCAGGGCTTTCAAAAGTGCTCATTTTACCGCGAATAGCTTATAAACACACTGTGGTATGACAGGGAACTTACCTGAGAGAGAAGGTTTAGTGGCAGAAGGTTACCGAGCGATAACGGTCTCTGCCGGGATCTCCGTCGGTGTTCGGGACGTGTGGTGGCACGGAGTTAAACTACCGGCGCGCAAGGACTCCGTCGTCCAACTGACGGCCGGCCGCCGGCGCACTCGACGTCCGGGACGCCCGGCGCATGCGCAGAAGCGCGCACGCGTGCGCATCGCTACCTCTCCTTACAACCACCCCTCTTTAGATCTCTCCCCCTCTCCGCCCTCAATCGCGCGAGGACCTCGCCGTCCTCATCTCGGGACAAACAAGCTCCGAGCGGCGAGCAATTAATAACATCACGTACACGGATGGTAGGGCCCGTACCGCGCTACCCAATCCCACCCCCCTGCCGCCCTTTTACATCCCCTACCGAACCCTCTGCGCCATCGGGCTTAAGTTTCGTAATAACTCGCACGCACGTGACCCGCGTACCGGTAGTTAGTGCCACGGACACGCGACGTCGCCTGCTACCAACCCTCCCCCCTCCCCCTTCTCGCAAAACCACCCCCCCCCCCTCTGTCGTTGCGCACCGAGAATCGAAATTACTTGTTTAAAGCGTTCCACGCTCGGCGTCTGGCGAAAACTGAAACATTCTGCGCTGCACGTATTGTCACATCCAAGTCACGAAAATTTCACGCACGGAAAGTTTTAGAGTTTGCGTGGCGCGGTTTAAGCACAGAAAGACTAAATGCGGCGGGACTTAGTTAATTATAGCGAGCTAAGATACCTCAAGATCAGAGGTGTAGCCAGGAATTTGCTTCGGTTTCAAGGGAGGGGTTACAAATTTATATTTTTGGGAAAAATATGAAAGCTATAATGTGAAAAAAGATATTAAAATATGAAAGCTACAATATTAAAATATAAATCTCCTTCGTATTCAAGGTGGATTGCGAAATTCTCATGTGAAAAAATTAAAGACATCAGTTTACTTATGTTAATTAAAAAATTATTTACATACATAATGATATCGATAACGAACCACAAAATGCTATAAGCATCCTTCATGTTCAAGAGGAATCGCACATTTTTTTTTATATAAAAATAAATAACAGTTGCTATACTCCTTTTTTCTTTCATATTTTATTTTCGAATATTTTATTTCCATTTCGGGAAGGGGGGTATGCCCAAGATCTCCCCCACCCCCCAAAACTGAGCCACTGCTCAAAGCCGACTAAGCGTTACTTAACTATGTTGCCCGTATCGCAGATAAAAATTAAATGTTACGAAGATTTATACATATTTCACTATATCCTTGTATTAAATTACCGAGTTGTTATCAACACGCGTTTGCTGTTTGGTCGATTCATTTTCATAATATTCTTACATATAATGGTAATTACCAAATATTAAAAAAAAAAAAAAAAAATCCATTTTTTTGAACTAACCATTCGATTAGAAATAAATTTTTTTATTTTCCAAAACCTAATGAATAACAACCATACCTGTTTAAAAAACGAGAGCAATATAAAGAAGACCTACATATGTTGTAAATACACGACGTACTGTGGAGATACGGGACGGTAGAAACGGGGACGTTTACGTCCTATTTGCATGAAACATGAGACCGTAACCCTTGGGGGTGGGGGAATCCAAACTTCTCCAAACCCCTCCTCCCCCCCCCCTTCTGAGACTTACCCAACTCCCTCCATAGCGTCGCGCTTCTTTTGTTTCCATCCCTTTGCCTGCCATCTGGCGTCGGACGAACATTTCCAATTCTGTAGGCTGCAGTTGATTGTTCAGAAAAACAAAGCTAATTCTGCATGTCCCCCTGTCAAGCCGTTGTAATTTATCATTGAGGTTGTAGACTAAAGCACCTTATAACGGTGGGATAGAACTGCAACTTTTCAGATAATGATCTCTGCGTTCTATTGACGTATTATAAAAAATTAATATATGTTTATTAATGATCTTATTTCACCTTTGTTTGTGCTGGTGTTAAAGATCTGGGGGTGATTTACGTATAAAGTTATCAGTAAATTATAGATTTAAAAAAATGCACACAGCCATTTAGTGGTCGTGATTTGAACCTACGGCTCACATATTATGGACTGGGAACAGGGATACAACATAATAACGCAATTTCCTGAGAGTAAAAGTGATAATAAACGCTTTTCGTTAGACGTAGATAATATTTCTGTTTGGTGATATATGAAACCGTGCATTTAATTTCCGTCCCGGCGTACTTGTGTTTTGAAAATGACTCGTGTATAACTTTACTTTATTAATTTACAACTGTAGCCCCCTATTGCAATATTACTAAAAGATTTTGTATTTGAACATCAACTTTATGAGAGTTCTTGAAACCTCTATCTGGCGAACAACTGAAAAAAAAAAACTTTTGCTCTGCACAGGATATCGTTTTACGAGTTCAGCACGGAGCGCAATTTGCCACGCGTCTTGTGCTTATAACTTTGGATTTATTAGATTTTAATTCAGGCTACCCGAGACTAGGCGTAAAAACCAAATAAAGGATTTAATAGTATAAGAATTCAAGGAGGTTAATTAATTTAATACTGACACACATTTCTTGCTACCATTGATTCGTGAGAAAATACCAGTTACTTGTCTACAGAACAGGCAAAATAACTATTCAAAATAGTAAAACGATAGTTTTTAGAACTAAAAGATGAAATCATTGGTGATAGTCTGATCTGTTCTCCGTTTCTTTGCTGGCCGTAACTGCTGAGTTTCGGTGAGAAGTCTATTCAATTATAGGTGATGACGATCGAAGAACTTCCTTTGATAACGCTCAGAATTTCCGCGCACAGTTATTCTGAGGGACCGCGATGGCATCACAGCTAGGGAGCTCCCCTCCCACCAAAGGCTAACCTGGTTCGATTCGCTGCATGGTCATTCCCGGCCTTATCACCTGGGAATCGTTCCGGACGATTCCGCTGGTTGGCGGGTTTTCTCGGTGGTCTCCAGTTTCCCCCGCCCTTGCATTCCGGCGCTGCTCCATATCCATCTCGCTTCACCCTCATCGGCTCTCAGGATCTCGTTGTTATGAGCTGCGCAGACCTCTACACTTTTCTACATACCGTTGTTTTGCAATTTTTTGTATAGACTGTTCACGGTAAAATGAGCAATTTTGAAAGCCCTGCTCAAGATCTACTTGTATACACGTCGTGTAATCTTCCGCCTTATATAAAATTTACACTGCCATGGGCCTTATCATTTTATTAATTCGTCGGTCAAGTGAAAGTGTGAAATTATTAGAAAAGGGCATATTTTACAAATTTGCTCATTTTTACACTTCGGTGCATTAAAAAACAGAAAGCGAAATAAACAATTTAAGTTGTCATAAATTGTTAAGTGAGACTTTTTATTCGACGTTAAGATATGGAACTACTTTTTCTCCATCGTTACCAACTTTACTGGGAACGCGTGACTCAGTGCACGCAGATAGGAGCAGTGCCTTTTTTTCTAAGGCTGATTTCAAAAGTGCTTACTGTATCGTGAACAGCCTTTAACCCACTATAATTAAGGTTGGGAATTCGCGTGTAATGCTTTCAATTCCTTGCTCAAGTCGAATGCCAGGTTTAAACCGTCAAGTCTGTTGACGGGTTATAATTTCGTATATGGAAATACATGTACGTGAAATTCGGTCTTCTGAGGTAAATTTTGAATATACAAACTTGAAACGAAAATATAAGCGAGAGGAATTATACTCTCAACCTCTGTATTTAAACAAATGTAACAATTTGTTTTCCATCAATTTTTTTATTTAATTATCACGTTTACAGATTTTTCCAGGAAACAGGCTATATATTAATATTAAAAAGGCCTCGATAGTAAAGAATCACGTATTTTTCTGCTCGAAAATGTCCCTGGTGTTATACACTTCTCTTCAACAGGAACGGCGGAAAACCGAATTTCACTAACACGTACTTCCCTATATCAAGTTCTCAACCAGGCAACAGCCTTAAGGGAGCAATTCACAAGCAAGGAAGACGCACGTGTTTTGAGTAGGAGATTACTCCTGTTACAATGGTGGAGTAAAAAACTTACCACAAGATTAATTCTGTTTCCCCGCAGTAAGTTCAAGCGATAAACTCGCCCTTGATTTTCCCCCTTCTCCACAAGCAATGTGGCTGTATACGGTTAGCTTAGGTGTCTTCATGAATCGTAACAGATTGAACTGATGATAATTTAAAACCGAAGCCACTTTAAGTATAAACGTATGACATATCGACTTCTGTGCCAGAAGAAAAATTATATTCAATTCATTCGTGCTGAAAAAAAAAAAAAAATGTTTCTACCCCCCTTTTATTTGTTTCATTTCTTTGCTCTAAAGGCCTTTTCAGCGCAATATTTTAGCAGGTCGCAACTTTTATTATACGAGCGACGCGTGCGAATCTGTCATGCCATCTTTCATCGTATTCGCTGCTTTTTCCGCTCTATTCTGCGGAAAGGTGGAGCCAGGTCTCTGAGCACGAGTGTTTCCAATGAAAAATGTAATCACGAGACACGTCACATACTCCGTGAACAACGGTCTGTGTAGAAACGATGCGCGTGCCGCATTTCCTTTCAATTTTATTTTTAAATTAATGAATTTTCAGTCTCGTTTTTCAAGGCATAAATGCTAACAGTTCATTTTTCAGAATTCTCGAAATTTACGTAGTATGAATTGCTTGGTCGCATAATGGTTTCGAATTTATTTAAACCTAAACTGATATTTAAAGAGAAACAGACTATTTTATAGAAAAACACATACATTCCTGACAAAAAAAAGTATTCTCACTAATGGAAATTAAAGAATTTAATAATCTTAATTATCTTGTAGTGTATAATAAATTTTGCTTGAATTGGCAACCTGTTTTCTCTAAATGTGTTTTATTTTTACTTTTAAATATTTAGATCTCTGTTTTAGAGTAAAAACTGTTAAACTATGTTACATTATCATAAAAAAATCAATCCATATTTGGTTTTAACATAAAAAGCTTCACGTCACACATGTACCTTTAAAAACTTCTCCAAATTTGAATGTACGTATTATACTGTATATATTACACGTATGAGCTTATGGGAGAGCCTAGTTTATTCTGAACATTAAAAAAATTCGAAAAGACCATAAAGTAATTTACATAATCGTCCATTAGGAAGAAAATCGTACAAGTGAACGAATATTCAGGGAGAACTAAAGACTAATTATGTCCCTTCTGGCACATAATTTATAGTAACGTTGTATCTAAAGCTTAGCGATCTCTTACTAAAGTATAATAAATATTATTAATGACCAATTTGAATGTAGATAAGTGAAGACCATCACATAAAAAATGTAAGTCCTGAAATTAAAAAAAAAGGAAAACCCAAATATCCATAACGTTAGCTAATTATTAGGAAAAAGTTCAGAGTATTTCATATCGATTTAACGGCTATTATTAAATACAGTTTTTTGAAAGTAGTTGAATTTCCATGTTAGAAAAATATGTAAAGATAAAAAGATCAATTCATAAATACATTTGATTTTTAAAATTAATATAAATAAGTGGTAAAAAATAATGAAAGCTGCGGTGACTTCGCCAGGATTGTGTGACTAGAATAGATTTTCATCCTTGCCAAAGCTTTCCTCAGGGTAATTAAAATGTCTTACTAACTCTGTGAATCTATCTCAGACATATAAGTCCACGACAAGTAAACCAATGGATGTTTTGTTGTAAGTGTAGTTGGCAAATACAATATGCACTGTCGTGAGAAGATCAACGAACGAGTGTGCGCTTAAGGTGTTTAAGCTTCATACAAAGGTGAGTGGATTAACAAAGTATTCAAAAATAAACATTAAAATTATATTATGTCTCACAGCAGTTCAAGTATTGCCACCAATAGAGATATTTTACTATGCTGTATTCATGCTCTTGGTGTAAATACATTCAGCAAATACAATGAACTACGTACTTCAGCAAGTCATAGTTAAGATTATATTATGTCTCACAGCAGTTAAAGTATTACCACCTATAGAGATATTTTACTATGCTGTATTCATGCTCTTGGTGTAAATACATTCAGCAAATACAATGAACTACGTACATCAGCAAGTCATAGTTAAGATAAATTTCTGTTTAAAATAGCATGCACATCCGTATCTTACAAGTGATTTAAAACCGGGACCTCTAGCGGCATAATCCGGGTTATGATCAATCCTATGATGGAGGTCGTGTGTACGTACCTTTGGTACTGGGAAAAAATAGATGTGTACTCACATCTAACATAAGGCACTAGAGATAGTTTTGAACATAAACAGAATGGTACATTATATGTAACGTATTTACCTACGCAGATCTCAAAAGTTAATAGCATGCAAACGACGGCTTAGAGAAAGAAGGCGAAATGAGAACAAGTAGAATCCAGCTGAGGCATGCCCTCTTAGCAGGAGTAATATTGTCAGCGTGCAAAGCGCTTACTGTGGAGGAGCGAATCTGAGCAGAAAGCGACTATAACACAGCAGACGTAAGGCAAGACGCTAATATTATCCAATTTGGAGCACTTGTGAAAGCTCATTTAAGCGGTGGGATTAAACTCGGGTTATTAAATTGGAATTCCGGGGAGCGAGAATATTACTAGTGGCGTTTGAGAAATGGTCGGTCCGAATTAAATCACGTGTCGGGCTGCAAAGTGGGGTGCCAAACACCAAATTGTGCTACTCTCGTGTTGCAGATTTTGGTTGGTACGCTGAAAACCTTTATTTGAGCATCTTTGGACTCAAAATGCATAAATTTATCCAACATAAAAGAAACGTTGCAACTGCCACACACGAAAGTGTAAATATCTACAATTTAATTATCGTGTGCCTCTGCTGAAACTATCCTCCGGGATTGCTGAAATGAACTTATTTGCGGATATTGATTTGAAACAAAGCAGTTTATATAAAAATTCCAAGTGTCATAAGTGTCACTGCGCTTTGCATATTCTATCTACCAACTGAAATATTTACTGACTACATACGATTAAAAATCCTCGTATGAAGTGCTAGGTATGGTTTTGGAGGAGTAGCGCTACATGTTGGTTTTCCCTTACTACGGAACTGAGTACGTGCGTAGGAATCGCCTTTAGAGAGGCATGTTTGACACTGAATTAAGAAAAAATACCACAGATTAAAGATTTAATCTTATTTGTAGGGTTTATAATTATCAAGCCAAAGAGGATTACGCTATAGTTAACCTTTCATGTGCTCCTATTTCGTAAAACTACATGGAATTTTGAGGCAGACTGGGTTTTACTAAAATGATCCCCTAATACAAAATCAGTTGAAAAGTTAGATGATCGAATTTATTTTTGGGCCAAAGACTTGAAAAAAAACTTTGAAACCAGAAGACATTTAAAAAAAAAAAAAAAAAAAAAAAAAAAAAACCTTATAAGTTATTGGCATTGCAGTTGCATGCTTGTGGAGGTAGTTGTGCTCCGAGTATTGTGAACTATCTGTCAGAATGGTTTTTTAGCACTTTATTGCATATACTAGCCGCCTAATGATAGTAACTAAATTCGCAGCAGTGATATAGTGTCTCGTATAGTTGGTTTTACGTACTATATACCTTGTATGTAAATGAGGGAAACAGAATGTTTAATTATTTGTTGTTTAATTTTTAAAACATATATTTTATATATATATATATATATATATATATATATATATATATATATATATATATATATATATATATATATATATCTTCGGTACTATATGATTAAACGAAAAAAAAAAAAAATTTATCTCGTAAATGTTTTGAAGGAAACGAAAATCACGTGTTTCGTAAAGAAGAATATTCCAAGCTATCATTAGGAAATACTTGTAGCATCGTTGTAGGTTTCTATTTTGTCCCAATTCACATAACACAAGAATTTGCATAAAGGAGAACGTAACTCACAAAAAATGAGTATTGGTGCATCAACAGTTCTGAGGAATATTTCTTTGCGGACTTGCAATAGAAAACACAGCTTTAAAATTCTGTCTTTTTGCACGGGATAATTGCGCATAAATGTTTGTACGATATGCAACTATTAATGAAGAAAATGTGAGAATTTTTTTTTCACGGCACTCTTATTAATTTAAATTTAAGTAAACCATCAAATACTTTTGCTTGGTTGAAACGTCAAGAGTGGGATGGATACCCCCGGTGGGATCCCAGCGACTAAGGCCAAGAAATGAGGGAGCGATACGGGCGACACTAACACGCACGCCTAAGGCCTCATCGCTCCTACGCGCAATGCGTACAGTGTTTCTGTCATAACGCTGTACTGTGCGAATTAAATCAGTAACGTAGGGGTCTTATTACCCTTAAATGTTTTTTGAGTAGTAAACATTTATGAACCGACAAAGTTGATATAATATAAAGCAAAATATTTAACAATGTTACAAAATATACGCACTTTCCCTTCAAACGCAATACAGGCCATATTTTTGTGACATTTTTGGTGGTGTGTGTACAACTTTTAAATGAGTTTTGAATGCTGTACAGTCAGGTGCAGTGCTTGGAATTCACTTTCCCTTTTCATTAAAAGAGAGAAACTTCATTGCTTAAGAAAACACACAATGCAAATTAAGGCGCATGTTATCGAAGCCGTGGTTGCTAAAGCAATGCAAATGTTTCCTGCCGAATGTTTAAGCGTTAAACGTAGTCGTATAAGAAGGCAGTGAAACTTATTAAAGGCCGTTCACGATAAATGTGAGCATTTTTTATATCAACCTTAGAAAAACCTCACTGCTCCTGCTTGTATTTATTTAAACGGGCGCACTGAGTGACATACGGCCAGTAAAGTTGGTAACGATGGTTGGAAAATAGTTCCACATCTTAACGTCGAATATAAAGTTTTAGGTTACCATTTGTGACAACTTGAATTATTTCTTTCGTTTTCTGTTTTTTTTTTTTTTTTTATGCACTGAAGTGTAAACAAGACCACATTTCTAAAATATTTACTTTAATAATTATTTCACGGTTTCACTTGACCGACGCATGAATAAAACTATGAGGACCATGGCAATGTTAATTTTGCATAAGGCGGAAGAATACACAACGTGCACACAAGTAGCCTTTCAAAAATTGTCATTTTACCGTGAACAGCCTATATTCGAAATCTGCTCCTGGCGACGTCAGAACGTTAGACAGCAGTAATAAAAAGGGAAGTCAAAAAAAGCAATGAGAATTGATATCATGATCCTTTGTGGGCAGGACGAAAGGTAATTTCAACGTAAACTTTGAGACTAGTGGGATAAAAAATTTTACAGCCGAAACTAGTTGGTAGATTAGTCAGTAAATAAATTTTATTTTAGCCTCAGACGTTAACTTCAGAGTGCGGTGGAATATACACTGTGTTTATTACTTACATGACAATATTGACTTAAAATGGTGGTTAAAGAATAAAAAATGGTTGAATTTTGCCGTGAACAGACCGCTTGCCTTGTGACTAAGGGGCCACCATGAGTTATTCTTTTACTGACGTCTATAACTTTTAAATTAGAGAAATGTTTACTCTCTTTTGAAATACCATACGAACGTAAATTTCAACCGAAAACTGTAGTTTCAAGTGACAAAATATCACAATTATATTTACCATTCATAAAACATACTTACAAAAGCTATGTTATAAATTTCCGGTAAGGCTTTTATTCTACATTTGACTATGTAATAAGCAATGCACTATACTACGTGATATTCAAATTCTGAATTACTTTTGTAAACACATAACAAATTGCATTTATTATTCTCCAACCTTGGACTACTATTGTATTTCATCGAAAAATTCTTAATTTTTCATTTACAAATTAAAGGCTGTTCACAATAAAGTGAGCACTTTTGAAATCAACCTTAAAAAAAAAATTTCACTGCTCCTATCTACATATATTTTAATGCGTGCACTGAGTCACATGTTCCCAGTAAAATTGGTAACGATGTAGAAAAAGTAGTTCCTTATCTTAACGATGGATAAAAAGTAGCAACAATATAAGACAACTAAAAGTTTTTAATGCATCGAAGTTTAAAAAGGAGTAAATTTTGTAAAACATGTGTTTTACTAATAATTTCACACATTCACTTGACCGACGCATGAATAAAGTGACGAGGCACATGTCAATGTAAATTTTACATAAGGCGGAAGATTACATAACGTGAACACAAGTAGGTCCTCAGCAGGGCTTTCGAAAGTGCTCATTTTACCGTGAACAGTCTATATCTAGGATTGCTGTAACGAAATTCATCTGAGACCTGGAATTAAAATCGCTGAATTCGAATGGAGGGAGGTGTCAGCTCATAAAGAAATGTATAGGCCGTTAACGGTAAAGTGAACACTTTTGAAGCCCTAGTTACTTGTTTCTTTCAACCAATTTATATCCTTCCACCACTTGTTAATATAAACCCTACCATGTGAGCAATAAACACAGTGTATAAATTCACCATGCTCGAAACCAAAAGTCAGAGGCCACAATGAAATGTATTTATTGGTTATTATGTCTGATGGAACAGTTTCAAGAAGTGCTCACTTTACCGTGAACGTCCTATAGCAAAGATGTTCAACATTAAAGTACTAATGACAAGGCAAATAAATGTTCCATGTGTTTTGATTAACATGTATAAAATTAAACCACAGCAACTGTGGACTTATATAGACAACAAATTTTATTAGCAAAACGTTCGGATAATTCACCTAGTAATTTTTAATAGAAATTTAGGCAAACAATGCCGGGGGTCCTCAGCTAGACGTACCTGCGCACACAACTAGTTGCATATAACGAAGGCGAACGGAATCTAATTAGCTACGATAGAAACTTATTTTCCCTTGTAGATGATTGCCCCAATTCCGTCAGCCTTCGTGATACGCAACTTGGAATGCACACTGGTATGTAACATTGCGGATCCCAGGCAGTGCTCTGTCTAACTTCATATGAAGTTTAAAAATGTTAGATAAATTTTCCAAACATTTTACAACTAGGAATTGTTCATATTAGTATATAGATGCTGTGGTTTGAATTTTGACATGTTATTCAAAGTAACCTTGTATACTAATAGTGTTTCAATTTTTTTCCGTACGATTTGTTTCAGTGTTGGAATTCATTAATGTTTTCATCCATGAAGACAATATTACTTTTCTGAAAGAAATATATGGGTAGTATCGCCGTAACGTGGCAACTAAAATAATTCTGAATCAACTTGTACACGAAAATACAAACTCTTTTTAAAGTTACAAAAAAAAATTATGCGGTGTTTTTCCAAACTTCTTGTGTCGATTGTTTGCCAAGTATTTTATAGCGCAGAGAAAACTGACTTGTAATGATACGCGGAAGGCAAAAAAAAAATTTTGAGGACAGTAAACAGTTTCGTGGAAGAGTTAATTAATCTGTATTGTACACACGAGGTGTCGGCAAAATGTCTGCTTGCTTCCAGGGAGGTCAAATGTTGTGAAACTCGATCAAGGCGAACAGCAGATGCCTGGACCCCCCCGAGATCGTTATTTCGTGCCGCATAATTACTGGAGCGTCTCGACCCACTCCATCCCCCAATATATCCCTCCCTATCCCCCTATCACGGCAACCACCTCCCCCCCAACTACGTGTTATTAATTGTTTAATAAGTTCCCCGTCCGACCGACACAGCCCTTACTAACAAGAACTCCCCTCCTACCAGAGGGTGGATGGTGGCCAGGGCATCTTAGCCGAAGCTATCTACTAACTACGACCTCAAAGATCAAAAGGCGACACGCCAAGAAAGTCTGCTGGCTAGAGGGGAGCGTGTCACTTGGTCTAAAAATAATTTAGCCTAAAATCTCAACAAAAATTTCATTCTATCAAAAGTCATTTGGCCTAAAACTCATTTGGGCTGAAAGTCCATTGGCCTAAAAGTCATTTAACCTAAAATTCCCTTTGCCTATAAGTCACTTGGTAAAGGCACTTGGCCTAAAAGTAACTTGGTATAACAGTCAGTTGGCCTAAAATGCACTTAACCTAAAAGTCACTTGGCCTAAAAGTTATTTGCCCTAACAATCATTCGGTTTAAAATTCACTTGGCATAAAAGTTACTTGACTTAAAAGTCACCTAGCCTAAAAGTCACTTGGTCTTAAGTCATTTGGCATAGAAGGCACTTGGCTTAAAAGGTGATTGGCCTAAAAGTTATTTAGCCGAAAATAATTTTAGGCGAAATGACTTTTAGGCCAAATGACGTGTACCCGGTTAGAGTTGCGAGGCTGCTCTCACAACACCATGATTGCAAGTGGGAGAAGGGCCACTTGGTCGACTAAGAATCTGCTTGAGGCATCAGTTATTCAAACTGTCTCCTCGGTGGCTGTAATCGCTAACGCGTCATGCTAATACGATGTGCATTTTTAAAGTAAACTTCGTTTAGAAATTACAAGAAAACTGCACAAGGAGTACATGATGTATTATGACCAACATATAATCTACATATTTACTTAATTTTTCCACATAGTCGCCATCCACTTCCGTACACCTCTTGTAGCGTGTTACCAGTTTCCTCTTCCCACTGCCAAGAAGGAGTCTGCCATCTCTGTCCTGAACCATTGATTCTCACAGATCCTTGATTTCATCAAGATCTGTAAACCGTTGCTTGGACAATATTCTTTAGATGTACAAAGAGAGGATATTCACTTTATGACAGATCGGCGGTAACCATTTTTCAACAGTTCGACCTGCTGTGCGTGGTCGAGCATCATCATGCATAGCGTTTGACCCATTAACTTCACAAAATTGTCTGTGAATCTCATCTGCAATACTGTTTTTGGATAACAAGAAGAGGACCAGGGCACGAACTTCACAATTGGCGAGATTATTTTTCTGTCACGCTCATTTAAAATTATTCACACATGGCATCCGACGCGTATCCGTCTGCAACAGAAAGGACGAACGCCAACGAAAACAATGCAAAAGCGCATTCGATGTATCGATTCTTAGTATCGACTTGTGGCAGTTTTTAAAAGGTGCTCACTTTAAAAACGCGTATCTTATGTTGAGGAACTCGGACTGGCGATATATGACTCCCAGTCTCCAATTCGATTCAATTACGAGCACCCAGTGTTCTTAGGTGGTTCGGGACTTGCTACAATCGTGTGGCGCCATCGTCTTCTCGTAGGAATGTGGGACGTTAAATACAGTCGACAACAAAAAACAGGGACAACGTCTTCAAACTGCCACAGGGTCTTTATCAAAAAAAGGAAAATAATTTTATTCGTACAATAGGAGTGACAGTTTGAAGCAGGAGAGCCAGCGCAATTGCGATACGCTGATCTGGAATTCGGAAGATCCCGGGTTGTTTCCCGTCTTTTTCTACAATCGCTGCAAGCGAATGCAGGGAAGGCTCCTTAGTCAAATAAAATAAATTTAAACCTCCTTGGCACCTCTTTCAGCTCTCAAAGCCATCTGGAGCGAGGCATTTCCAGGTCTTGAACTTTCTCAGTGATGCCCGAGGGCTAACTGTTTCTTTGGTCAGAAACGATTCTCGCAGATTTTCAACCTAATGGAAATTCGAGTACGTTTCACATGATTTAGGCTATCGGACCTACAGAGGATCCTGAATAAAGTACACCCTAGCACACCATCCCATCAAATTCGGTAGCTCCATCATTGGCGTACTGGGGTCAGCCCCTGATAATAATAATAATTTTTTTTCGTTTTACTTTCTGTGTTTACCCAACGGTGCCATGGGAACCGATTTTGTAAATTTTACAGTCTTTACCCTCGTAACTTTAGGCTATTCACAGTAAAGTGAGCACTTTTTAAGGCCCTCCCAAACGGCACTAACCACTAATAAATATGTTTTATTTCAGCCTTCGATGTTAACTTTTGAGGTTAGTTGAATGTATACACTGTGTTTTTTGGCCAAATGGCAATGCATATATTTTAAAAAGGCAAAAAGATAAAAATCAGCTCAAAGGAAAAATCTAGCAGGGTCTTAAAAAGTGCTCATTTAACCGTGAATAGCTTATATGTATACGAGGCGAATGGTGTTCTAAATACCACTCTGAAGGTTTTCGAATGCCTCGTGTACTACACCTATCCATCAAAACAAGCAAACAAGGTGTATTCACGGACGACAGTGAATATAGAAAATGGCAGACGTAGTGAAGTTAATTCATGCAAACACACGGCAAATATGAGAAATAATTTATCATATTATATACAAGCAAAAATATACAGTGTATGCAATGCATTCAAAATATAATTTTTATTTTTCGCTAGCGATATCCTCGGCAACGGATTTAGTACTATCTTGTAATGCTCACAATTAATTATAACCATCAGGGAACTTCTATTATAACCATCAGGGAACTTCTATTATAAAGGGAAGTACATTTATTTTATTAGTTTAGTTTGGAAGTGTATCATATTTACGTAATATGTGATACAAGACAATATGTTGCAACGGGGGAAAAAAATTATTCAGCAAGCATATTGTTGGTTTCAGAATAGAGCCCTCACGGTGTCTATTCTATGTGGCATCAAAATGAAAATCATTTTTAAACGCCCACTTAAAGGCAATTATGAGTAAACTAGCATTTCAGCTGCCGTTAAAATAAAAAAGCTCGCGATGACTGTATTGAAGCAAGTTAGTGTTACAGAATAGAGCCCCTGGTCTCTTCCACAGATCATGGGTCTATTCATGGTTTCTTCACGTTTTTTGAATCAAACCTTTGAAAATTCATCCCATGTATGACGTGTTTAGTTATTTCTTAAATGTCCCATGCATCGCAAGCGTCGTATACCCATGTAAACATGAAAGTATATTATTTTCCGTTAAATTGAAGTTTTGCCGTGATTTTATTTATAAATTATAACACCACATTTATGATAAATAAGTATAAAACAGCGAGAATACATTTGTGTTGCTAGCGCATAGTAGGAAATAGTTTTCGTGCAAAATATTATTACAACTGAGTGTGCACGAATTCGGTGCGTTGTCCTTGGGCGTAATTTTCTAGACGTAGTTAGGCTTAGTTTGCACGAGGCGGAGGAATACCCTGGAAGTAGAACTTTTAACACGCGCAGGCTAGATTTCAATCGGCTACGCAAGCGAATGCAGCTCCGATGCTTTTTTTTTTTTTTTTAATTGGACTCGCGTCTTTGAGAGAAGACATTTCCTTTCTTGACTTGGCCAACCGGAGAGTAAGTTTCCTGGACACCTGTCATTCATGTGGAGACAGTAAAATACCCAGTCACGAAAATGAAAGTTTTGAAGTATTACTAGACGTGACTACTTTTCGCGAAAATAGGGTGTCGCTACCCGTTGGCTTTTTTTTTTTTAGGCAGATCGCTCAATAATAGTTTCGACGGTAATCCTAGCCTTTTATTTTTTACGTAATTTACAATCTAACAGTATGCAAACAATTAGAGGAACCTTATGCACAATTAGAGGAACCTTATACACAATTAGAGGAACCTTATACACAATTAGAGGAACCTTATACACAATTTTGATGGTATGTAAATGGAAAATGTCGTGTTCTAATTTTCATAATACGCTGTCTTTAATTTTACGATGATGTATTATTTTATGTTCACTGCCTTCTCTTGGACTTAACCAACTAGGTTACACAAGTGTTTTCTAGCAGCATTTGGTAAAATATTATCATGTGTTAATGATAAACTCATTCAGTTATACAAAATAACAGTAAATGGCACAAAGCCATTGAAACTTTATAGATTCTCTACCGGAATACTCATATCCCACCACAATGTGTTTATAACAAAAGCGTCCGCCATGTTCGTTAAAACGGTTATAAGAGTCCAGAATAGAAAAGGAAAACGTGAATTGAAACGTGTAAATTTTACTACATGTTGTTCGAAACCGAATATACTTACACAAACTGTGCACTTTTTAAGAGAGAGTTAAATGTTGAAACTCTGCACGAAATAAAGTTAATACTTGAACATTTTATCCATGATTTTAAGCGAAACTGTTAAAATAACAATGAAAAATGTGAAATGTGATAGCTCTAATAATTATGCAATGTTTTGATAAAACAAAAGAGGTTTGTTGTTGAAAAGAAAAACTTCAAATAGTAAATGGCTTACTCTTAAAATATATTATATTTAAATGAAATTCTTCAAGCTTTTGTTATTTCCATTGCCCTAATTTTATCAGAAACACTGCATAAATAATGGCTAACTGTACGTGCCTAATTCCTAATAGATTTACTACCTGTGTTTTTTTATAACGAGTGACTAAATAAAAGGAGAACAAATTATTAATTTAGCGGGTTGTTAGAAGGATGGCAACAAAAATAACAGACACGCAGCACCAAATTAAGAAAATGCATTTAGAATGTGTTACGCTCCGTAGAGTCCCAAACCGTAAAACAGTAAAGATAATTCACGTCATAGCAAAATAATTATGAACTCAAGATGGTGAACATTGATCTTAATCCTTTTCTAGGCCATATAAAGTATGCTTCCCGCAAAAAAAAAAAAAAGGAATATATATTTTTTGTGTCTACACAAAGCACGGTGTATATCCACCTAATTATTAAATACAAAGTATATGTTACTTTAAGTAGGTTACATTACATTTCTTTACATTATAATTGATCTATGTTTTATTACGTATACGTATATATTAAATTTATAATCTATACCCTAGTTTAAGATTTGAAATCATTTTTTCCAGTTTGAATTTGAATTTGAATTACATATTTTTACTCACAGATAAAAAATATATATAAAAAAAAAAACTTGAACATCATTACAATAAAAATGCATGTTAAAGTGTTAATGCCCGACCACATAAGACAATCACGCACAGAAAAAAAAAATCTCTCTTCATCGACAAGGTACCTGACCATAGTGTATGCACCAGGCTACATACGCATTTCCCACCATAGGTTGCTTTGTGGCATCTTTGATATTCGGTTATTTCTTTACGTTCGTCGCCGTAAATTTGCTCGCGCAGAATACCTGGTCGTAACTGTCGCGTGCCACTCTGGTGATCAGCGGTGCTTTCACGTTTACTAGGGTGGGACTATTGTTCAGTACCACCGTACTCTATGAATACACGCGATTATAAGTTTTTCTGGAGCAGCCAAGTTAAGAAATACTAATATTCCCGATGTTTAATATTATCCTCACGAAAGTTTTTTTTTTTTTTTTTTTTTTATAGTTCATTTCAAAACAGTGTTGTTATATGTATAACCTTTACACAATGAACTGAACATTTCTTTTTTTTTTCTCTCTCTCTCTCTCCCTCTTACACACACATACATTCACAGTGAACCCAATTGACCTAGTTTTCGGACAAGACTAATGAGTTTCCTACAAAGTGCCCTACGTGGCTGTTCAGTGCAGCCAACATAGCGACGTAGTACAGCGTTCTGCGCGGCCGAGTCTTTGAAGAGGGGGCGAGATAAGGCGGAATAAAGCGGTACTCAGGACTTGGAATCTAGCGGAAAATCGTGAAAACACGTCAGGAAAGCCCGCCGGGTACGGGGAATCCGTGTCTACCGTGTGACCAATCCCGCGCTTTAACGACTCCGTGATACGGAGCCAGGGAGGTTGGTCTTAAGTCTCTCCTTCCGACCAAAAGCAATAGATTCTTTACAACCGTCGGCTCGGACCACCGTTCGGTATTCTAAGCTAGAAACGAAGGTCAAGTGACGTCACAAGTGGAGTCGGTACGTACAAACTGCTCACAAGCAGTTGGCAGGCTAGCATTTCGTAGTTGAACTAATATGGCGGGCGTCGGTATTAAAAGTGGCCGTGTATTTCGATGATACGGAAATAAATACGAGTGTCGTACTAGGAATTCGTCAGCAAGTCGGTCTCACTAGAGCTTCGCCAACGTCAAATGCCACAACAACGTCAAAATAACGAACATAACGAAAGAAAGTGGCTTCGTAGCACGAGCGTCTCACTGATATAAGATCGAGACTCCCCCAAGCCTAACTTTTATTTTGTTTAAATATGTGAAATGCAGTTATGTGATATATGTGGTAACCACAATTAAAAAAACAAGCTTATAAGCTGTGTACATATGTATTTTGGACCTTAATAGCCTATAGTTTGGAACGTTTTGGAGCTGGCTCTGTTATTTAAAATTGAAATATAAAATTTGATATGTAGGCTTAATGTACTTTTAACTAAAACGGATCGTGAATAACTTTGAATACTACGCATATATTCTGTATCAAAATGAAGATTCGCTGCACTGATTCCAGAAAGAAGAGACTAACAAGTTCCGCGTCATTAAATAATTTTAAATCTTACTTTGAAGTCAAAATTAATAACACAAATACATTCAAAATCTATGTACCTAAATATGTTCTCTCTATACAAAATAATTATTATTTTTTGCGCTGGAAGGTTATCGGCGTTTAATAAACCGTAGGCTTCATATGTGGTAAAAAGGGAGGGAAAGTTATTTAATTCACCCCAAATTCAATACATGTGGGGTAAAAGGTTATCAATACTGTGATAATTTATCAACCAAAGAAAACACATTTTATGACGCTAGTAACTTAGTCAAAGTTACTTATTTTATATTTATTCTAAATTATCACCTTCCATGGCTTTACGGTAAACTTCGGCGGACTCCAAGGTTAACAATATTAATATAATAGGTTTAAGAAGTGTACATTTATTTGTTATTCAGGACAGTTTTACGTGAAATCTATAATTAAAACGTCCTAACTTTCTTTCGCTTAGCCTTGGGCCAATATTTTCTTTCCTACATATGCAAATAGTTTGCTAAACACCCGGACCACGTCCATAACACGTAAACATTTATATCTCATGAAGGGAATAAAAAAATACAGCTCAACATGGCCACCAATCACCGTTTTCTCAAACTCACCACGAAATTAAGGAAAACTGTACACTATTATTTTCTTATAAAATACATATTTGTAATCTTACTTAATATTTTTCACGAGCAAAAATATAAAGTCGTGTCTTTTAGTAACTTTTTTTTTTAAAACAGATTTTTCAAATTTTAAAACGAGTAATTCTGGTGATATTTTGTTGATACGTTGTCGACCGTGCGCAGAGACACAAACGCTCGTCTAGCTTGGAGTGGGGAAAGTCGGCAGACGAAGATGCCCTAAACGACTGATAACTCTGAAATACCGGCTTGGATCCGACGAATATTTTCGTCGGCTGCGAGACAGTAGGTTCACGACTGTGCCGACAGTTAGCGAAGAAACTCTTGGAATACGCACCCAGGACGCAGTGTCCGAGGACCTCGCGCGATCAAACACTCCCGCGAACACGCGCTGGCTGGCCAGATGAGCGTCAAGTTTATTCACTCGGGACAGCCGGAGGACGGTGATCATTCATACCAGGCCGCAACGCGCGCGCGGGCTGGAATTTCTCCCCTCCGTTAGTTGTTTTTTGATCGCTCCCTCTCTCTTCCCTGCCTCCCCCCCCCTCCTTCCACGCCCCCTCAACCAGGAAGCAGATAACTACACAGCGAAGAGTGGCAGAGAAGAATGGGGATACTCCTCGCCATTACTTTAATAGCTCTGCTTCTGGAGCGAAGCGGTGATAAATGTGACGTCGAGTTTCTCGTTTCCAAATATCAACAACACAACAACCTCCCACGGACAAACGCTACATCGATCCATCCCTGAAAGAGGGCGAGATGAAAAGGGGAGCGTAAGAAGATCTAGGGGAACGAATTCAAACTGCGGCGTGATTTATTACAATGCGCGGGAATATAAACCATGGGGGGGGGGGGGGGGGCGAAAATATGGGAATTCATTATCAGTGCGAAGGGACGCGTGGTTCAGAGGAATGGACCTGCAGCTGGCAAGATATGCCATGGACGTTAGTTTGGAAGTTGATTCAATCGAATCTTACTCGTCGAAAAACGGAATTTAAAAATTATTTAACCTCCAGACGGATACTGTCGTGCGCAAAACTATATAGTTGTACCACATATCAGTAAATGTAAATCAAAACTTAACTTCTTTGATCAATTTACTGCTGTGTTACCTTGATTTTGCATTATAATTTTTAAAATTAAATTTTGCATACAAATGTTTAAAGCGAAAAAGGAAACTAAGAACTGTTAGGAGGAACACGGAGCTGGACTGATTACAATCGAGGATTTATATGTTAAGTTAATGTTACTTACATTATTCCAACAGAAACATTTTTCTTAATGCGTCGCAAGCTAAACATATGCAGTTGTTTGGCATAATATTTATTAGTAATCTGGATGTGTAGGTACATGTGTTTCTATGACAGAAATCCAAGGTGGTATGTGTACATTTGCACACTCTGCAGGACCAGAAGACACCGGACACTCATTTTTGTTGGTTCCGCAGCCACAGGCCGCGTAACTAAAAGGATGGTGGATGGTTAACTTTTGTCTTTTGCTCGAACGGGCTGAAACGTCAACAACGCTACAGCTCATCCCAAAAATTATAATTCTTATGATGTTATAAGCACCAACGCCTCCTTGTTTTCATTCAATTCATGACGCAATTAATGTGGCCTTATAGATAGGATAACTATCGTTCAAGTATTGCAAACGACCTATTCCAAACTCTTGCCACAATTTGCAAAGCATGTTAATGTCTTGATTCATGCCATAGTTCGTCGATACATCAATTAAAACCAACTGCCCATATTATATTTACAGTTATAATTGTGATGGTGTAGCAGGATATCTGTGGGAATTTAAATGGACTGAATCCATTGCCGGAAGATAAGCCAAAACAATACAAGTAAACCGTTTTGTTTTCGGCTTCCATATTTTGTTCCTAGGCTTATTTTCCTCAATGGTTACAGTTCATATAAATACTCACAGAAAACTAGCTTCCCAGCTCCAAATCAAGAAGAAACAACCCAGTTTATTATATTAACACTAAATTCTGTACACAATAAAGTAAGCACTTAAGAAATTAACCTTAGAAAAAAGTCGCTGTCTCTGTCTGTATATACTTTAATGGGCGCGCTGAGTGACATTCATCCAGTAGAGTTGGTAACGATCCTTAGAGAGTAGTTCCATGTCTTAACGTCATATAAAAGGTATTAGTAACCGTTTGCGATAACTTAAATTATTTCTTTTGCTTTCAATTTTTTGTAATGCATCGAACTGCAAAAACGAGCAGATATGAAAAATATTTACTTCCTAATAATTTCGCAGGTTCACTTGACCGACGCATGAGGCCCGTGGCAACGTTAATTTTACGTAAGGCGAAATAATAAACAACGTTTCTACAAGCAGATCTTAAGCAGGGCTTTCGAAAGTTCTCATTTTACCGTGAACAGCCTCCACCAAATGTTGCTGCCGACACAACACTGTGAGTACATACCAGTCGTCAATGCATTCGTCAGGTCGTGAACAGCGACTCGTCTTTCCTTATTTTCCTAGTGCACAGTACAATGAATGTGTTTTTTTTTTTGTGGCTTTGTACGACGTCGGGCAAAGTACCGAGAGACTAGCGGCTTCCCGGCAGCGGTACGACCTTGAAAACCCAGTGCTTACACCTCCCGAGGTCGGTCTTCCGAAACGTTACTCTGCGAGTAAACTTTTCTCGTTGGCTGTCCCAAATCAATTCGAGTAAATGCTTTACTCACTTTTTTTCCAGTGTCCCAAAACTGCAGATTTGTTACTCTTAGCATCTTGCCAGAGTAGAACTATTACGCACGCTATTTCCGCGAGTAACGAAAGGTGAACTGAAAAAATAGCGGAAATGTATTTTTAGAATTAAACAAACTATAACGAAACGTGAACATTGTGATTACAGCCACACACGGGAAAATTATAAATGACAAATGATAAAAGCCGTATTTTTATTTAAAAGTAGACTTATATAAAGACTTCATTTTTAGAAGTAATATTTAAGATTATATTATGGTGGGAAAAGCTGTTTATGTATATAACTATTTTTTGGGGGGGGAAAAAATGGAGCAAATTGATAAATATCTTTAACAATTTACGTTGTTTGCTTAGTCAATAAATATTTGTGAACACAGAATACTATTTGCATTATGCTCGTTCCAAAACCATATTTACTATTGCTTTCCTCAGTTGTTCTTCTCTGTTACTTTACCGTACTCTCGGAGTAACTTTCAGACCCTGGCCCCGGCGAAGAGTCATATCACTGGCCTCTTAAGCAGCGTACACGTTAGCGAACCGGAACTCGTAACTAACACCGAATATCAGCTGTTTGGTTGCTCATGACGTTTGGCCTACGCCACGAACACATCGCGCGATAAACGTCCCAGCGATCCGGTACGTTCATCCGTTAATTCAGTGCAGAATTATCGTTTGACGGATGCACAAGTCTCTGGCCCCCACATACGTTTACAGCAACCTACACTTATCGAAGTAATTAAAGAAAATCAAAATTAGGTAGCGGCGGACAACGATACAGTGGCGCCTCACTGCTCGCATAAATAAGATTTCAAGAAAAAAATCTGGTTATTTCAAGGCCTTTACAAGGATAACTACAACGGATATTGAAAGTGTAGTGGATGTAGTTGGTCCAAAAGTTGTGAAAGAGGATGCGAAGCTGAGAAGCGCAGGGTGGGCAGGTCGTAATCAACACGCAGGCAGGAAAATAGTACATTCACGGATACCTACAACTTTCCTGAAGCCCAGCTTAAGTGCTACTTTCAGGATATTCCTCCTGCCCTTTGGAAACAAAACTTAACCTAGTCTAGAAAATTACCTCAAAGGCGCCAGGGACTGCATTCGTACGCACTCAGTGTAAGGATATTTTTCTTAAGAACTATTTCTTACTAGGTTTCCATTCATATTAATGATAAATGAATCATTGTTATACATAGACGAAATATAATTAAAGAACTAATTTAATAAAAAATAACACACTTTAATGTTAACACAAGTATAAAATGCTTGTAGTACATATTTGAGAAACAAACATATACGTCGTATATGGGGTTATTGAAAAAATATTTGAATTACAAAAGTCTGAAGAAACCTTGAATGGACTGTATGCGTGAAAGCGCTCCGAACATTCCTTTGCTTGACGCGCGGGCTGAACACTGACTCCAGGTGGATCGTGGCATGCTGCGAACGTGGAACAAGATTATGTTCGGAACGGCGGCGTCTGCACAGACGACCATGTTACGCGTCGGTCGAAGTTCGACGTTCGTGAAGGGTTTCGGTTCGCTACAGTGTACTGTTACAAAGTTCGCCTTCTGGCCGTACTTGTAATTAAGAGCTAGGGGGATTTATAACTGAGAATCATTATGGGTGCTATAACCAGAGGTAGAGGTAATGGGTAGAATGAAGGAAGACTATCTGGAATAAAGCCGGGTTATTATTGTGTTAACAGGACATTACAATTACAAGTAGCTATATATTATCGGCGGCGCACTTTGTATATACTGTGTGTATGATAACCTGATGAGAGCCTGGAAGTAGCTGGGCTTGTCCCACCTTGTGTTGAGTTCCGAGGCTGTTGTACATGCTGGGTTACGGCGAACGGCACAGCGAGTTCCTGGTGTCCTCCATTCTTCTCGACGTCACTACAGAGAAAGACGCCGACTGCCACACTGTAATGCCAGACATGTTGCAATATGCCCTGCTTCCTGGTTGGTAGTGAGGGTACTCGCTTACCAGCGTTTAGCGAGGCACGTCCCTTGCAGCAGCAACCGCCTTCCTGGTCTGTACTCAAGTGATAAGGCGAGCTCAAGCGACGATGTAATTGAAGGCACGTTCACGCCCACATATGCTCTGTTTCATATAACTTCAATAAAATTTGACAGACGTTGGGACCAACCTACACATCATGTAAACAGTAAACGCCCCTATTTCCAAAGTGCTGTGCCAGTTGATGGTTGTTGAAGGATGGATGTTATTATGTTGGCGATCTTGGCGATGATTGTATAATAAAATAGTACTCGGAATTAAAAATTACAATGTGGAAAGTTAATGATGATTGCAACGTTTATGGTTAAAATTACGCTCATAGAGTAACACACAATTTTTCTGAGTTATACAGCAAGAGATTTAAAAATATTTAGAAATATTGTGTTAGAGCATGCGAACATCGCGGTTATGTGAAAGGTTTCCACCAATCTCCGTTGAGTCTGTTGTCTATGACCTACGCCCACCCGGTGAAAAGCCGTTTGTTGCCATTGTGCTCTCTTCCATCATAATTTATGAATATGCGATAATTCCTTGCTGGCGATGTCGGAATATTATATATGCAGTTAATTAATTTTGTAATTACTTATTTCATTAAGTGTAGTTCGTCGTACGTTGCTTTTTATATAACAGTCTCGTCAGTGAAATGAATTATCGACACGCATCTGCCGCTTTGTAAAATGGTTTCTGTGCGTTGTGGTCCGCCATTTTCTGTGACCATCGTTAAGTGCGAGCGAGAAATTATTTTCGTTGTGAAGTGTGAATTTGTTGGTTTCAAGAAGTAGTTCAAGTGTTTTGTTAATTGTATAAGTCAGCAAATAAATTATCTCGTATCAGTAGCTGACACGTGATTAATCATCCAAAGTTCGGCACGTTTTTAGGAATTACGAAGTGAACAGTAATTTTGTGTGTTTTGTAAATAATTTTCTCTTAAATTGTTGTTAGAATATTAAGAATGTATTGGGACTATTATTTGATTGAAACACTAACGATTTTTACGTAGAAATTAAGATTTGCTTAACATGTTTACAATGTGCATTTCGCACATCGTTATTAACAGTGACGAACTTATTGCGTTTTGTTCTTGAGGGAGGTTTTCAAATGTACATGGCCAAAATAAGAATCCTCTTAGTGTAGTTCATTATATAAAAAATGCAATGATATTTATCTGTTGAGCATTTCTGGCACCGGTACGAACAGCGGCATATTCTTTCGATGAAGTTAAAACTTTTGAGTTATAGCAGATTGATTGCTATTTCCTTACGAACAAAATTTTCCAATAGATCATCAAAACAATGTTAGTTCCAAGCGCCACTCTCCTATAAGAACCACAAAAAAAATCGCGTCTCCCGAAAGAAATAAAACTATAGTTCCCCACCCCAACAATAACATAAAACAGAACCCTAACTAGTATATTATGTGACCATAACATTTGGGAATGGCAACCAGCTATAGTAGCCTAATTACTGGGTAGAAGTTGTCAGTCTTCCAATGCTTGCCATTAGATTCGTAGTTTGTGTGCAAATATCGGTTTCTTCACTGACAGAACAGCTGTGGCGGAGGGATACATCATGGCCGCACTTCTTTTCAATAACTGTCAATATTTATTGAAGTTATATGAAACATAATATAACAGTACGCAGCTTAGTACTCTGATTTGACGAAAGTCCTCTACAATCTCTGACATGGCTGGCTGATGATTTATTCGCACAACACTTCCCAAAGTTTGGCAGCCCTGGTTAGAGGTCCGAGAATAGAGTGAAATCAAAATGAGAAAACACTGTAATGCGCAGCAGTCCGAAACGCGTCGCGCGAGTCGGAATAGTCCATTGCCACTGCGCGAAGGGGTGGGGATGTTGAACCCAGTACCGACAGCGGTTGGATGAGAGCTGCTCCCCTTGTGTATATTACCCGTAGAAAAAATGTAATTCGCGCAGTGAGGTATTTAAGAGTGTGGTACCAGAAGTTCCCTCCCTCCAGTGGCGAGCGCTTGGAGAGCCCTTCCCTACGCTGCCTTTCCTACGTTCCCTCCTCCCTCAGAACTGCGCGAAGATTATTTTTTCATCTGAACTTTACAATAGCAGAGCGATGGTTCGGTACAGTACGGCCACACGTTCCAACTTGACACTAGCATCGCTAACAGTGTACCGACGTACATTTAACGGCTAAGAAATCGCTCTGCTTGAATTTCCGAATTTTTCGGCTTCTAACAATCATACCAATTCTGAATGCACGTATTTCTCTCCATTAACTCATTATGTCTGTATTGTTATGGTGTTGAAGCGTTTCGTAGGTTCGCTTGCTGTATTTCGAGTGTCACTAGGCTGGTCCAGTTGGAGAAAAGGGTTGTCTGGTGACAAAAGTAGTTGTATGTTCATGCAGTCGTACGCCAGAATTATTGGCATTTTTTTTTTTAATTTACACAAATTAAATCATTACTGCAACCTTTTGTTTGTGTAATATTGCATCTGTGACGTTTGCAAGTTGAAATAAAACAATTTTTCATAGAAAACAGGAAGGGACATCACATCTGAATAAATTGATATGGTGTACTACAAGTTGGTACTCTTGAAGTTAGGAAGCAGTAATATAAATTGATAATAGTTCATATTTAGCTTATGGTAGTTTGACTACACAAAATATCATGGAAACAAATCCAATTACGAATTTATCTACTACCATTATAAATCACACGAATTGTGCCACTGGGGTATAAGAGTTCATACAAATCGGGGTTGAACATATTTATTTAACATTTTCTTTTCACTTTGAGTACCATACAATATACACTGGATATTCAGACTCATTCATTACAAAATATTTTTAAACTAGTGGGGCATTCCTTACAAAAAATGCTGCACCTAAACTATAAAAACTTCATTATAACTAAAGGCTCTATTAAAATATCAATTATTTGCATTTATATGGTAATACATTAATTTTACAACCCTTGCAGGGCGCGCCTTCTCGCACAACACGACAGTGAAAGAATAACTGGTCACTAAAAAATTTAGATAGGTAGGAAATAGTTCGCTCAAAATTGCTGGTCATAATGTGTACTCAGGCCGCATTTAGTATTAATAAATAATACAAATATTTAAGTTAATGGGCTGATTCAAATTTATAGTTAGTCATCATGTAATTTATGTTACCAGAGAAGATTTTCAACAGGTTCAAACCAAACCTTACCGACAGATAAAAGGATAAGAATTACTTTCTGAATTTGCAAACACTTATTGATACAAAAAGTGCATGTATTAGGTACACCATGCAAAAGTTTCATTGAAACACAATTCCATTTATTTAACTCGTGTGCAAACAATTGCGACCAAGCAGCGATGCGCTCCTCCCCAGTAATTACAAATTACTAGCCATAAAATGTACTCAAACCACATTCAGTATTAACCAATGAACATTTGAGTGAATGGGCTGATTCAAAATTATAGTCAGTCAACAAGAAATTTAGGTAACCTGAAATGGTTCTTAACTGGTTCAAACCAAACTTTACCAACAGATAAAATTATATGAATTCCTTTCTTAATTTGCAAACACTTATTAATACAAGATAAGCACATGTATTAGGAACACTATTTAAAAGGTTTCATTCAAATCTGACTTCATTTATTTGACTGGTGAGCAAACAACTGCAACCAAACAGCGATGCGCGCCTCGCTTCTGGTCACCAAGCCTTTGCAAAATATTTACCAAACACGAGCCAAATTTTATTATCCAGACTCCGAAGCTTATAGGGCGTACTTCCATATGGATTTTAAGCTAATTTAAAGCCTCATAAAAGATTATTTCAATTCAAATTTAGTGGTATCACAGCTACACACACACACACACGCGTTTATTTAAGCATATGAAGCTAATAAAATTTTCATACATCAATTAAATAATGTCCCTGAAATACATAATGGGACACATATTTCAATTATTAAATTCTACGCTGATAATTAAAAACATAGGAGAAGGAGATCTCAAGGCAACCTACACCTTCCCCATTAAAACGGCGCATTGCATATGCGCATACGAACATTTTACTACAACTATCGTGGAAAAAATCAATACTAACGGCTTTCTATATACAAGCCGCGTGAACACTACCGTTAAGTTTGTGAAGCAAGATCCATTTGCTACTTTCAAACTAACTTGTGTTACCTCTGAATACAGGCGGTTTAATTTAACCTCCAGCGAGTCGTGGAGTCAAGCTAAACCTAAACTCAGGAAATTCAACTCAACAACGAACCAAAACCTGGGAGACTGGACAAAGTTAAGTTTATAGCCAAACATGAATTTTTTCTTAAAGCCAGATACCAAACTTCAATTTAGAGTAACAGGCCCAGGAAATCACTCATGTTATTCCAACAAATTGCATTCCTACCAATGTCAGCTAACTGTTGCTCCAGTCCACGACTTGCCGATTTCAGGTGTTGCAGTCATGTCGAACATTGTTCAATTCTTAGCTATCTGCACCCGTCGCGGCTTTCTCACACACTACGAACCCAAGTTCGAACAATGACCCAGATGAACAAGGCGACAAACTCACAGCATGGCAGAAGGCCAACAGACGTTACACAAGCAAGGTTTGCCGAAGTAAGAAGGGCGAGCGTAAGTGCGCACGAACTTAAATAAATCCAAAAAAAAGCAACATGGCGCGGGTAGAGGAGGGGAATAAAGGAGAAGGCGAAGGTGGGAAAAGGGAGGGGATACCCAAATCGGCAAGGAGATTGTAGCCAGGCACGAAGATGAAAGTTCTTAAAGTCAACACTAGCACCACCAGTGCGTTGCCAGCGCTAGCGGTATAGAATCAGAAAACGGATTTCCTTTTTTTTTTTTTTTACATACAGAATTGTTTCTATCGTATATCGCAATTCTGATTTCGACGATGACGTCCAGCTATTGACCACAACAGTTGAAGTCATAAGTCCAGTTGGAGAAGGTGTGTTTTACTTCCTTTGTCTTGCCGGCAGTCTCGGGATTGCTCCAAGGTGGCTCGCCAGAGAAATTACGTGGGAAGCTTCCTGAAAGTGGAGCACATCGCCATGCCGTTTGCTTAGTATAATTCTGGCGTGGACCTGTCGAAGAACAACACCGTATTTTAACTGCTGCACTCTAAATCTGAAACCGTGAGAATCGAGCCAATTCAGTGAGAATAGTGAAAATTGAGCTACTGATAATGAGTGTCTGATAACTCATTAATTTGGGGGCTGAATTTTACTGATTTATTTGACCGAGCGAGGAAGCGCAGTGGTAACTCACTGGACTCGCATTCGGGAGGACCCGCCCGGGTTCGATTCCCGGTCCGGCCATCCTGATTTCGGTTTTCCATGGTTTTCCAAAACACCTCCACGCGAATGCTGGGATGTGTCACAAAGAAAGGCCCAAGCCGACTCCTTCCCAATCCTTCCCCAATACCTCTTCCCTGTGTAACTTGCACCATCTCTAATGACCTCAAGTCCACTTACCAACTTATTTATTTGTGATTCCCACTGAATGTTGAGAATTCGATGGCCATAAGCCACATGTTCCCAATTCATTTCCTTGATTTTCCAGTTGGCAGTAGATTATCAACTGACTTTCAGTGGATGATAGATATCACTGATTAAGGCTTAGAGAGTGTAAAACGAAAATGTAGGTCACCGTACACGACATACATTAAGGATCAGTTTATTTAAGGTATCCGTTAGATTATACCTCCTTAGCGAGATTATAAACTGCACACTACAACCCCATCACAACATAACCGCGAACTTAACGTAACAAAATTTTTTGTGTGAATCGTTAGAGTTTATAGCTCCTTTTTAAATTCGTATCCGTAAGTTATTTCTCTAACTTCCTTCAAACTCATGTGATTGTACTAGTCATTTGCTGATAAGGATTTCGGTGGCGTTTGTGCGTGAAATATGTACTTTAACATTTATATTAATTTTGTATGTAGCATTTTAGTTGTTCGCAACAAACCCGATTCATCTTTTCGTATTTTTCCCATATGTGTGTCTACTTATAATGTATTACCGTGGGGTGGATAACTAGATGGATATTTTTGGACATTCGCCATTGCGATGCAGATATCTGTCATGGAAAAACAATACTGAACACGATAAAACACTTAAAAAAGACGAGTAATTTACGGACCAGAAAATAAATATATGTATACCTACAACACTGGAACATTCCAAAAGAGAACAGGACAACAACTACTATATATACATATATGACCAACATAAAACAGATAACACATAGAAAACAACGCAGGCTAGAAAGCTGCTTGAAATATATGACAGCACTGACAAAATATGTAGGAACAAAATGGGACAACACAACAAAGAAACGCATCTCAAACACAACATTCTTATCAGAGCATCCTAATTTCGAAAATCTAATGTGTTATATATAACTATATATACATATACATATATATATATGAGAAACTATATACGACCAACAGACAACACGCCGAAGATGACACAGGCTAGTTATCTGCTTACACAAATGAGACTACACTGTCAAAAGCAAGACAACAAAGACACTCACGCAAACACAGTAGTTGTTCCAGACACAACAGAATGGGACGTTTCAGTAAACGCCATCTGTTCCCGTCTTAAGGCAGCGGCACACAGGGTCAGATAACGCAAGTGCTACTGTTATGCTAATATATGTATAGGCTGTTCATGGTAAAGTGAGCACTTTTGAGGCCTGAGTTACTTTTTCCTTTCAGCAATTTTTTATCATTGAATTGCCTTTTTAAATAAATATTACCATATAAGTAATAAACACCGTATGTGTAATCCTTAACACTTCAAAATTAACACAACACCTATCACATAGTACTTCAGTTTTGGTAGGGACCTTAGAACTCAAGGCATCCATACAAAACATATGTTATCTCCATTCATCAGTCTGAGTTCCTGGAAAGTAAATACTTTCCGATGTGGATTTGTTTCAATCTATTGTCTCTGAGGTCTGAACCGAGTCCTCTCTACTACTAAACTGGCACAGCACTATAACAGTATTAATTTGAAAGAAAAATAGTGTCTGGAGAAAAATATAGCACCACGCAGACATGCATTTTTCTTCGCGGTTGTGCTGAGATTACTTTTTTTTGACGAGCATCTTTATTATACAAACATAAATTTCCTTGCCTAACAAATTTATTATGTATTTATTATCTGAGACACGATAACATAGAAATTGTTTCTACTGAATAACGTTTGTGCTTGCTGCTATTATTTTCCACACATGATAGAGACTACTTGGCATTCTACTGATAAAGTTTGCTCATTGACATATCAACGTTTACTTAAAAAAAAAACTGTTACTTTAGACTATTATCTTGTTATTTTGTTAATATAAATGTCTTAAATAAAATATTTTAATATAATTTGTGACCAGAATATAAAGTTCTTAAATAAATAATTGACAGTTTTTTTTTAATGTGACTAACGTTCTACAAAAAGTGCTTGCAAAATAGGTTATTATCTACTTTAAGCATGTAATTTCACAGTGTCCGTTCATATTTTTACGCGTTGTCTCTTGGAAATGTTTCACTAAAAATAATTAAAATGATAAAAAATTGTGTTATAAATAGAGAGTTTTGACCATTTCCATGAGAGTAGAAATCAGGTTTTCAAGTAACGTGTACGAAAGGAAGGTTAATAATTTGTACTTAGCTAGACATATTTGTTGATTATTTGGTTTTGTTCCTTATTATAAATTTCTTCTGTAATTAAGTATGTTTTCTGAAGTTTAGTACCACGGACGAGATGAAGTTGAAGGCTAAATATATGTTATTTTGTTGGTCCATATCACTTTCTTTATGAGGGATGACCCCAAATCAGTTACGTGGATGTAAAAGGAAGAAATACTGGCTCATAATTTAGAAAAGGTTGAAGTTATTTATTTGCTAAATAATGAATATGGGAAGAAAGACGAGTAGACAAAAATATATATTCCAATGGAACTTTCGCGAGTGGATAAGAATGACTGTAAGAGAATATGTAGGTTATTTTGATAAGGGGAGGGGGTAAATTAATCGTGGTTATAATTACGCATAAACTTTGACATGTAGATGGGTATTAATCATTTGACCTCTTGCTGGTCGTCGTTCTATTTGACCTCTGTAGCTATCCCCGTCGAAGAATTGTTTTCTTCCCAAATACACAAAAAAAAAAGTCCCACCTATTTACAACGTTCGTTAGCTTATCAATTTCTAAGCTCGAGTGCTGCAATCATGTAACGTTTCGGCTTGCTCTGTACTTCAGTCGAATTTGAGTCTAGCAGCCATTGAACAGCGTTGTATGACCTCAGTGAACTAAGCATTAGCCATCCGTAAATACTAGGTTTAGAAACCTCCACAATTCGTATTTCTTACAACGAAATCACTAAAACTAGTGAATGCTGATTATTCGCTGTATATAGCTTAATACAGTTAATCGTGGACTCCATATCGAATTTGTCTAATGCTGTGAACACGGTGAATAGATAGGTTAAATAAGAGCTTCAGTTAGTTATTCCAAAATAGTTTCTCGTCTTCTGGCGTGAATTCGTCTTTAAATTTGCTACCATGGTGAGAGGCAATTCAGAAAATCTGATGCTTACAAAATCGGGAGCTACAGTTGGTTGGCATTGCAGCTCCGAATCTATCGTCTACATTCAAAATTCAATTACACCACTCGATTGCCGAAGGATTAAAGAATATGTTGCGTTGAGAGGAAGACTGCAAAGCGTTGCGGGGTGCGTGAGGTATGGGGGGGGGGGGGGAGCGTCGCAATTTTGAGTTCGTTTCACCGCGTCTCATAACTTCCGCGTAGCGTAATTTTTTACTATGGAAAGATGCAACGCTTGTTTACGTTTCAATCGACAGCTGTCATGAAAATTAATCAATGGAGTGTATAAAACACTAGTGCGGCGTGGTGATGGCGAACTTGTACGCGTTTAATGTAAAACATTAAGAAAACTTAACACAATTTCGGCCTATACTCGTCAAAAAACCAAGTCGAAATGCAGAAATCGTATACGGTTGGAAAGAGCATCTCAAAAGCAATCCAGTGATACACATGAAAAAAAAAACCCATATGACAGAGTGAAGCGGTGCCGGGAACGTAAAATAAAAACCAAGATGCCCGAGCGCGTCGACGTAGACGTATTCACGCAAAGCAAACGGCCGTGTCCCAAACACAGCTGAACTCGATTTTTTAAAATAATTATTTCACTTTAGTGTTGGTATAGTATTATTTAGGACCTGCCTATTGTGCGGTGGCTGCGAAAATGGGCTCGAGGGTGATTACGAGTAACACCCAAATTCGGATTATTAGTTGAAAGCTCACCGATTCGCAGTCAAATGCAACAACTCGAGTCAATGATAAAGGGCTCCTCTCAGAATACGTCACAATCCCATTTTTTTCTTGGGAAACTATTTTACTTGTTAAGTAAGTGTCGCAGCAATTGCAAGTGGGGAAACAAAGGTTGTTTTTACTGAATTTGGTTCTATTATCACGAAAAATAAATATGTATTAAACATATTTTCGAAAGAATGCAATTTTAAATTCTGTATAATTTCTATTAGTTTTTAGTTCAATTGGTAACATTAGGATTGTTAATACAAATAGTACGCATGAATTAACTCACCTCCATATCGAACGCTATGATTACGCGAAAATTAAATGAAAGTATGGATGTTCTTGTTATATCGGATAATTGTATTATTAAAGGCGAACACGGCATCAAAAAAAGTATATTTTATGGGACTCAACTTTTCGCGTGTTTTCGTCTGATACACCTCGTTTAACTGGTCTATCAGTCAAAAAGCATATATATATATATATATATATATATATATATATATATATATATATATATATATATATATATATATATATATATATTTTACTAATTCTTGAGTTATGACTGAAGAGATGGCTGAATAAGCCATTTGCTGTTAACTTATTTAAACAGCGAAATATCTCACTGGTACATTTTTAGAGTGTAGGGGAGTGTGAATATTTTGTGGAAGTCAGTTGTAAAGGGAGCACTGAATTCCAAAAAGGTTGCAGTGTCAATTTTGCTAAACCAACAGGAAATCCAGAAGCGATCGCGTCCTGCTCAGTTACGGGCAAAATTTTCCAAAGAGA
Organism: Dryococelus australis; assembly: GCA_029891345.1. NCBI lineage: Eukaryota > Metazoa > Arthropoda > Insecta > Phasmatodea > Phasmatidae > Dryococelus > Dryococelus australis. The sequence continues at coordinate 86,825,576 of CM057003.1, read as the reverse complement.
AAATTGCAGAGTTTTACCAGACGCTATTGGTCCATAGTTTGAACGTTTACTTCATATATCTTGGTCAACCGTTTGCCATAAAAATGTTACGCTGTTTGTAGTTTTACCAGCCTAAAAATACCGATCGAGCATTTATTGCACTGATACTGTCGGGGTGTCGAAATACACGACGACTACTGACCATATGAATTTATTTCTTCATATTTACTGTTGTAATTTATGAAGGGAAAACACCAGTTTTAAATGCTCACGCCTAAGAACGAGCCATATCACTTACTTGTTTCTTTGTACCAGTACAGAAAAGAGGTCAAAGTTTATCACGTTTAAAAAGTTTAATACGAAAAATTTGTAGTCATTTAATCAATTCATTTCGAAACAGAGAGTTTTGCTTCAAGAAATAATGTTTGGTTGAAATTCATGTCTATGGACAGTTTTTAATACGTATATGCCTCCTATTGGGAACCACTTCCGAGAATAACAGATTCAAAGCCAGACCACATCAATAAGAGATTTTATGTCAAAGTACTCTAAAAAAAATTTAAATATGCACTGAACCCGCCGTGTAACAAAATATTGGCATGAGCGAACTACTTTACGGCGAATTTTTTTGCCGAGGGTTCAAAGAGTCCTATAAACCAAGCAAGACTTCATAACATACAGCGCGCTGTATTCTCTCACTCGCTTAGGGATGTAAATTTATTTACGTGCTGTCAACATTTTGGCGGTAAGTTACGTGTATGTAGTATGGCGCGATAATACAGCCTACGTTGTTGCGGCGACCTTATGAATCTACTCTGCTGTAACAGAACACGTTAAGCTACAGAAGACAAGCTGCTACATGTATTGCGGACTCAATCATCACGCGCCAAGCAAAATTGACCTCACTTGCCAGCAATAAGGTGAAACGTTAATTTATAATCAGTGTATGAAGACGGGCTTAAGAAATTGGTAGTCCAAAAATGAGGATATCTCCTACAGCATGGAAAACTCGTACACTATTTGAAGCACCATTCGTATAAAATTCATTATAGCCACTTACGGTGTGGGATTGCGGATCCTGTTTGGCAGTGGAGATAAATTGTTTACTTTGTGCTAATACGTGCTTACAGGAGGAAGATGAGCCACAGGTTATGAATCATAGCTTAAAAGTGAGGTAGACCTATCTCGCAGGCTGCCCACAACCAATCTCCGTATCCCAGCATTGTACTGCTTTTCTGCCAACACGCGTAGCGAAAACGGCATGGTTTGTATTTTAGGTTAGAAGACTGATTTGTAAACAAATGCTTTGAAATGTATGCATACTCCCTCTAACCAATTTGTAATGCCATTTGAATAATTCAAATAAGTAAAAGTATTTTATTCATATAGTAGTGCTTGTCGTTTAAAAATTAACATATACACAAACACTTTCATCACTGTTGACAATGTGACGTTGACTGTTTTGTAGGATTGGGGTAGGTCAATGTTGGGTACATGCGGAGAAGACGAATGAGCGGCCTACCTCATCTTTAGTCTATGGTATGAATTCGATTCTCGCCTGGCATATCAAAACATAGTTTTTTTTTAATGCGCATTTCGTAAAAATTTGTGCGGTATTTTGTTAATTTTTTATTTTTTATATTTCTGTACTAGTTGGTCACATATATAATATACACACTATAGAAAATCTAATTGTCATTTTTGGGGCGGTTATTGGAGAGGAAATACAAATTATTCTTAATGTTATGCGCACGCTACTTTCCGGTGCGAGCGAAAAAATGTTTGAGGGTCGGGCGAGCGATAATCTGAGAAGCGCGCTTCTTGTCACGAAGGCGTCCCTCCGCGCATACACCTGCGTGCCTCCGCGATAAGAATTTTGCGACTTGCGCGCTCCTAACATTCAGTAGACTGAATTTATGCCTCTATAGGCTGTTCACGGTAAAGTGGGCACTTTCGAGGCTCTGGTTACTTTTTCCTTTCAGCCATTTTTTATCCTTTAACCACCTTTTTAAAATAAATATTAACATGTACGTAATAAACACAGTGTTTATATTCCACAGAAATCGGAAGTTAGAGTCTAAGGCTAAAATAACATATATTTATTGACTATCATTCAAAATGAGAGTGCTTTCAAAAGTGCTCACTTTACCATGAATAGCCTATATAAGAAGGAATGTTCTAAGTTTCTCTCAGCGTGACTTGAGGTGGGGTGAACCTTCCAGAATGGGGCGATCGATATTATTTAAGCCACGACGGCCTCCGAGTCGAATGTTTGGGCGATTGTGCGACCTCAATATACAATCGACGAACCAGCGCGGGGGAAATCTGCGGATTTTGAGAATCGGTGCAGTGAAGAGAGATTGTGCAAGGCGATACTATCGAAATGGAACCGTGGGTGTGAGACACTTAAAATGATGGCAATAGAGATACAGAACTGGTTTTAATGAGTGCGAATTGAGTGACTAGAAACGATATAGACACACACACAATGAGAAGGACTTTTACTAGAACTGAGATCGACATTAAATATTGCGCTCAATGAGAATGATAAGAGCAATAGGTGAAGATATAATCCATTCACGGTTACCTCAGCCTTTTCTGAAGCCCTGCTAAAGTTCTACTTGCAAGATATTCTTCCGCTTCGTGCAAACTAAGCTTAACTAAGCCTGGGTAATTACACCAGAAGGACAACGCACCATATTCGGGGGCAATAAGTGTAACAGTATTTTATATAAGGACAATTTCTCACCAGACGTTAACAACATACCTATTTTCTCCCGGTTTTTTATTCAAATGATTTATAAATAAAGCAGTATAATTTATGGATAATATATTAACAGTATTTAAATTTAACATGAAATAAAGTAACTATTATGAACACAAGTATAAAATGCTTGTGATACACAGTGTATTTAGGATATAACTAAACACGGCATACACTACATGGGGAGATTTTTAAAAGTTTTGATTCAAAAAGGCTGAAGAAACCGTGATTGGAAAACAAATAGTTTGATGTTGTAAATAACAATTGTGTGAATAAATACAAATCAAGTTCGGTTATTTTCATTTATTAAGACTCCCAGCCCTCACGAACACTAACACGCTTCTTTGGCGTCTTGTCACATTAAGTTAGCTTGTTTTGTTTACGCGCTTAGATACGGCAGTTTTTTTTTTCAGTTGCATGGAAAAGGAAGTTACGAATCCTCAAAATATAAAAATCCTTTTATTTCATATCAACATATTGTTACGGTACTCTACTGTACTTAAGAATTTTTTTTACCAAAGTCCAAATGAAATTTCATTTTCACTTCTGTAAACATTTCACGAATATCAGTTATGATATATATTTCACCTAAAGCAACGCTAGGAAATGAAATTATTATTTGTTTTACACTTACGGAGGAATAGCATTGTGCGTTGTAACGATTCTTGAGACCTCCAAGTGCTGAGTTGAGGATAACTTATTTGTATCTAATATACACCTGTCAATTTCAAATTTCTCTGATCAAACCAATTCCATGCAATTATCTAACAACTTGCGAGCTAAAAATGTCTACAAGCTTTAATATTGCAGAAATTCCGACGTATTTATGCGTGACGTCATCTTCCACACATCAATCTTTCTCCAGGGTGCATGGCAAAAAAAAAAAATATTCTCCTGTGACTGAACCAAGTCCTTTTCGCTCTACATATCAGGGCGTGCAGGTTGGAATAGTATTATTGATTTACCTGGACGGACGTCGCTAATACCTCTTTATCACCAATAGCGCTCGTTCAGATACGCTTGGAGTGGAAATAGTTCGCTCTTTGTCCCATGCCAAGTGGAATGCCACTGCAAGTTTTACTCGATGCTCTTTGCTGTTATTAGCGCAGTATTCAGCAGAGTTCCCCTGTAGTCAATCTCTTTTTTTTTTTTTGCGACCTGAAACTTCCAACTGCGAGTCACAGAACGGCAAACAAAATTTCATCGAAATACTCGATGGAGTAGGCATGACGAACTGACATCAACATGGCACGTGTATAGGTAACTTAAATCTACATCAACCAATATCAAGTTATGTTAAGGTAATATTTTTCATTTTTTTATTTGATTATCTGAAAGATCTTTCGAAAAGTCCCCCTTAATTCAGTAATTAGTTGTCAAATCTATATAGTTTTCAGGACGTAACACTCAAAAGTCTTAATTTCCCGAATTCTGCAGTATACAAGGCTTTGCTCCTAGATGTTGTTTTCAAATCAAATTGCATTTAATACAGTCTGTATGGGTGTGCAGAACGTACTGATTCAGCATGAGTGCAATTTATAAAAAGGTGAGCGAGTATTAGCACTCTGAATTTAGTTGAAAATAGGGGTTACTTATTTCAAATATATTTTTGTTCATCCAAGCGAAACTGTTAACATTAATTCAGTAAATAGTTTAAACCATTAGATGTAGAGGAAAAGTTGTTCCGTTTCTTTCGTAGCTTGTAACACAAATGCAGTATGACGCGTATAGACACTAATTCAACACTTTGAACCTGCCTATAACACTCTTGTAACGTAATTTGAATGTTATATTATGAAAACTATAATGATTTGACAACTAAAAACTGCATTAAGGAGGCATTTTTTAAAAACATCTCTCAAATAACAAAATCCCAAAAAAAAGATAAATATTATCTTAAGGGATAAATGTGAAAAAATTATTTAAAAAATAAGATTTGGCGGTATAATGAATACTTAGAGCTTCACACTTTATCGTAAGTAAATAGACATTAACACATCTAATGAAAAAATTTTGTTGTTGTGGCAGCAGTAGCATAAATGTTTTTTAAATAAACTGTTTGCGTTTTCTGCTGTTTTGTAATACCGAACTGTTTGAACTAAACTCTTATTCAAAGTAAGCCATAATTTCATTTTATTCATAATTTCTTCACGTTATTATTTTTATTTTACATTGGCTTAGTACCATCCTGGCTATAATAACATTGTAATTGAAAGTATTGATAGTTTTAAGAATGGCAAATTATGAAATTCACAAAATTTGTGACAACGAAGTTAATAAATTTTTGGATTTTCATATTACATTCACATTAACTTAATTTCTCTTTTGATTTACAGAGTATGTGGTAACACGTGCGTGTATTTACACATCACAGACGCAACCAAAATGAATAGTCTGACACATTCAATCTACAGATAATGATACCGCGTATCAGTCTCATTGGGCGAGCTGAATGTTTTCGGCTCCAGCGAGGAATCGAACCCATGCAATCCGATCATCGTCCGGAAGTCGCATCGGACTCAGTAACCAGAGGGCATATATTCCAAATAGAAAACGTGGCATACAGTGGATGACGGGTGTGATCCCTTGGTGAACGCTCTTGTCTTTGATCTTCTTTTTCTCTACTTGTGTATGCATACCACTTTCCATTGCCTGTGCGATATATACTGCTCACAAGAAGTTTGGCATTTATCAGAATCCAGGTTGTCATATTGAATCAAAGTAGTTAATAGTTCATGTCATACTCATAATACCACATTACGTGGACAAACACACAATACTCGTTAACATCATCCCAGTACGAAACAATAAAGGCATGAATTGATAAACAACGTAAACAAAGGGATCTCACCGTGTTTCAATATTTAAAAAAATTGGGTTTGGCTGTGTTGGGGACACGGCCGTTTGTTTTGCGTGAATACGTCTACGTTGACGCGCTTGGACGTCTTGATATATTTTTTACGTTCCCAGAACCACTTGACTCGATCATATGGGGTTTTATGGGTATCACTGGATCGCTTTTGAGATGCTCTTTCCAAACGTACACGATTTCTGTATTTTTACTTGGTTTTTTGACGTGTATAGACAGAAATTGTGTTAAGTTTAGTTAATTTTTTTACATTCAATTTGTGACGGAATTTCGTTACGATGCATTCTGATGCTTTAAGAATGGCTTTGTTTTCAGAGATAACGCCTGATTGAGTTGCTACCTGCTTTGCGAGAATGTGTGGCGTGATGCAATGCACGGAAGTGAACAGGGGCAGGTTAAGCCCTCGCGAGCATTTTGTTTCGCCGCGCCAATAAGAAAGAAAAAAAGGGCTTATAAAATGTAGATAGCGCCGATAAAGAGCCACCCCTGTATAGAGGGCACGCGAAGCCTGGTGTGTCATGTTGGAGGGGGGAGGGGGAGGTGCATTAGGGGCTAGTCCCGGGGTATATATGGAGAGGTCGCGGTAGGTTCTGGGAGATACCACCCTACATCATAATAACAGAGTATATATTCGCGAACTAACAAACACCCTACTTTCTTCAGCCCTAATAAAAAAAAAATTAATTTTAGCCTCCGCGACTGTCGCATAGATTTTTTCCAGGCCCTCTCCACTTTGCCTGGTTTTCTATGCCCCTTACTAGAACCTTCTTCTTTCGGGGTGTGTCCATGGCTACAATTGCGGCCATAGCACCAGACAACCCTGCTATAGCCGCGATGCATGCGCCCATTTTATTAATTAAACCCGACCTAAAGCGTAAAGGACTTGCCCTGAGACGCACCCTATTCTCCAAAAGTCTTAGCTACTAACAAGCATGCCGGAGGGCACACACAACTGTGAAAATGCTCACGTTGGCAAAAAAAATTGGTTATGGGAAATACGCCCCGCCGGAGGGCGGCAACCAACGGAGAGTGGAGTCCACCCGAGGTTAATAACTTCGAGAGTCGACCTGAGGGACTGTTAAGTATGCTGCTAATTGGATTTATAAAATCAGCACCCCATGTACTGCAGAAGAAGGGCTTAGAATATTTTCACGAGTACTCAGAAGAGGGACTTTAATTATTTTGCGAGTGCTCAGATGAGGAACTTAGAATATTTCAGAAGTGTTCAGAAGATGGACTTAGATTATTTTTGCGAGTGCTCAGAATGGGACTCAATTTGTAAGATGAGATACTGATGGACTTTCGAAGAACTGTAAATATGCTGTAGTGGGATCTTGGGATGTTCTGCTTAGCATAGAAGAGGGTTTAACATGGATTTTTTTCCCTTCGTGTAATTTGGCACTCGGCAAGAGTTTGGTGATGTGAAAAGAGCTAACCCATGTTTGGGGCAGTGAATAGTAGTGATAAGGGAACGGACTTTGAATATTTGTTTGTACAGTCTTTGTGATAACTCGCTGGAGTTGGAGTAGGGGGAGAAAGTGATTTTTCGGCAAGTTTTTGATTGGTACAAGTCGATGACAGGGGGTTTTTCGACGTGATGGGGAATAGTTTTTTCTTGCTTCAGCGATATTGAGGGCGAGTTAGTGCCAGAGTAGAAGGTCAGTCCAAGGAGCACTGGGGCCAGAAGTTTGGGGATTGTTGGGAAGTGTAGCGGAGAGAGACCGAAGATCTTTTGAAAATAGTGGATTGGTTCAGGGAGTAGGAAAATTATAATCAAAGTGTGGAAAACCAAGGGATACTCTTGCAAGTGTTGAGTGTGTGCGTGTGGTGGAGAGAGTGTGAGCGTGAGTAGTAAGACCAGCGCTCTGTCTTTCACTTAGGTGGAGATGGGTAAGGAGAATATCCTTGGGTAGTTGTCTGTTCTTATAAACGAGGGGTTTTTGAGGTACGTGTTGAAAGTTTTTTAAACAGGTTTTTTTTTCGATTAAGCCCTGGTAAATTGTCTGGACATTTTTAGTGTCGTTGAAGAAATTTTACAATTATAGCAATCGTTGTGAGGATTTGTGAGCAAGAGAGGTTTGCAAGAATTTGTAAAATGGTAATGAAGTGTTAAGGAGTGAACGAAAATTGGGGATTAAGCTGTAAATATTCTCTGTACTTTTTCCAGATAGTCTTGTAAAGGTTGGTGATAGTAAAAATCAAGGTACTGAAAATTATAGAGTTATTTGTGTGATTTTCCTATCCTGGATGGAACAATATAGCATTCTGATTTAACAAAAGTAATTATTCCTAGGTTTTTGAAAATGGTTACCATGTATTAGTAGATGATAAATGGGGATTCCAGCGCAGCACATTTTTTCAGATAATTTACCCCAAAAGTGCAAAAAAAATTAACGTATGCATTTCCCATTAATTAGAACAAGGGTGCAAGAAAAAATTAAAGAACTCAAAATCTGGGGTTCAATGAAAAAACGAATAAGATCAAGCAAATTTAAGCTAAAATAAAGAAAATTTCTCGTTTTTCGAGCGGCTTTTTCACGTTTCTAGAGGCGACAATTTTCAGTTCGAAAAAACAAGCAAGTGTCACTGAAAATCAAACAATTTTATAATATTTTCAAAACAGCGTTTTGCCAGCATCGAAAATAAAGCAATTTTACCTCAAGAGCAAGCAATTTATCAGTTTTTCTAGAAACGCTCATTTTGCAAGCGAACAATCTAAATCAAGCGAATTTAAGAGAAAAACAAGCAAAATAAGATAAAAATAAAAAATGAAAAGTTTCAAATTAATAGCATTTAAATATTTTAATGGAATTCAATATCATGTACAGATTTGACATTTTTTATTTCTTTTAAACATTTATACTTTATACATTTAAAGATGCGACTTATAAACACATTAAGACTTATAACTAGTAGTTTATATAAATGATCATCTAATTTATCTAAAGATCAAATGAAACATACACAAAAACATTTTCCAAAAGATCAAGTGGATTTAATAATTAGTACTCTCCCTTTTGCTGCAGGCTCCTTGCACCATATGAGGAATACACCATATCTTAGTGTCTGCTGCTCGTGTATTTTTATATATGAGAAGAGCAATTAAAGTTTTTAGCTCAAATTTTGAATGACTTGGGCGATAATTTAACAGTGTGGGTGCCTTTTCACACTATTAAATTATCCTCACAGGCCAAGATTCGAATCCACGACCCACGAGTTAGAAAGTCGAATTCCTAACCACTGAGAAAATGTGGCGAGACATGTGCGGAGATAATTTTACTCTATCTTGTAGTGGCACTCACGGAGTGTTTACAGTTGCATGAGGAGATATCACGTTTGTAATAAGCTTTTTCATGTCGTAAGGAGAGAGCTCTCTGTGGTTGGGGATGAGGAAAAACTGTGCAGATATGCTTTTTCCTGTTGCTGGAAGATCTTGCGGTGGTCGTTGAAGTAGATAAAATAATAGTTAATCTTTATATTTCATAAATATGCCTAATGTAGTTTTCACGCTATCTTTAAGAATATATATTTTCTCTTTTCTGATTTTAAAATATATATCACCTCTGTAAACATCAAAAGGCTTACTGTAATATATTTTTGTAGTTCCCTTAATAACAGTCGCATCAGAAAAAATAAATTAGGAGTAGTTATTTTGTAAATAGTACAATCCATCGAAAAAGTAAAGAAAATTAGATTATTATCTAAGTGAAAAATATTATTAATTTTATCCCACCTTGCAGGCAAATAAAATATATATGAATTTTCTTCAGTTTTCGAGTTAATTTAAGCTATTCAATTTTTCACAGTTTCTCTGTTTCTTTGCTTTTTTTTTCAACTTTTGTGTTAACAAGTGTATCACAGTAATTCAAAACTGAATTGTTTAAATTTTGCAATTTATCAGCCAGTTCTTTATCGAAATATCTTTTACTAACCACATCTTTACCATCTACAGGATCATCGATATATTAACAATTCTATGCCCTAAAAAATAAACATAAGATATTGTATAATCAAAACAAGTGCTTAATTTACTTTGTAAAGCAGAACTACCCGAATTGCATTGTGAATCTACATATGTTTTTAAATCGGAAAAAATGGACTTGATTTTTGAATATACATATTTTTGTAAAGTGCAAGCAGAAACAATATTACTATATTTCGAATCTAGGTCCTTTTTAATGCATAATCAGAAACAATAGTTTTATATTTCAAATCTACATCCTTTTTAAGGCATAATCAGTAACAATGGTATTGTATTTTGAATCTACATCCTTTTTTAGTGTCTGCTTTGAATTATTTATTCGTTTTTATATAATAATCAATATTATTACTGAATTGTAAATGTGTATCTTCTTTTAAAGCATAATCGGCTATTTGTTTATTAAAAAATCTTTTATTGAGTGCATCTTTATCATCTCTGGGATCATCTATATTAATAATTCTACAATCAAAAAAGGAAACATAAGATTTTGTATAATCAAAACAGGTCCTCAAAGGGAATATCGCAAGTTATATTTGTTACCTTCATTTATAAGTACTAAGGAATTAAATTATTTGGGTACATATCAATTTTTATCATATAACCAAATTGCGAGAAAAATAAAAAATTGATAGAAGTCAAAAGTTTCAAATTAACTTTATCATTACCAACAGTAAAAAAGATGGCCAAAGAAAAATCTGGAAGTGATTTACATCATGGCAGAGTTATTCCCATTATACTTGCTGATATAGGTACACTTAGTGCTTTAACATGAGCAGCTGGTGCAATTTATTATATATATATATATATATATATATATATATATATATATATATATATACATATATACATTCAATAAAACATTTTAATTCCCCAGCCTAATTTTCTCTTTGTAAACATTGTTGAGGCAATGGCAGCAGAAGCAATTTTTTCTCCAATCGGAGTATTTTTATCTAACATGATTTCTTTAGCTTCCTTTTGTAAAATTTTATCAGCTTTGTGTCTAGAGTCTAAATCTTTATACGTATATAAGCAATATTGTGATATTTGCATGCTTCATCTAATTCATGTATTCCTGTATCGCCTCTTTTCAATATTTTATTTTAATTTTTTAATGGACCACAATAATTATAACAAGACAAATGCATTTCGGGTAAATTTAAATTATTTAATGCCCAGTTTATAATGCCTTTACCATGATGTTCAAAATTCCAAAATGATTATGGAATTACATTTAAAACTCTTATAAGATAAGGAATTCCTTTTGTATTATTAACAACAAAATCAGAAAACTTCATGTTTAGCATATTCATTATGTTTACATTTTTCATTGTAAACATTTTTATTGCCAGCATTTTCTTCGCCATGAATAACTAATAATCTATCAACAAATTTTCTTACATCATCCATCCAAACATATTATTTTGGCAAACTATCGTATTTTCTATATACCTTCTCTAGATATAGGAGTTCTTGGAGAAATTCTTTTTGGTGTATTTGGCATTGTTCTTGAATATGGTTTTATATACGATTCATAAATGTGACTTATTATATTAATATATTTCCAACCTCCACTCGAAGCTACTTTTTTTATTGGGATTATATTGTTGGAATGGAGCATTGGTTGTTTGAACAATTTCTGCGTAATTTTGATTGTCATTATCAGCGTTTTTATTCTCAAGAGCTTTTGGTGAATATTCTGTTAACAAATTACAAAATCCTGGTGTTAATTTATATTCTTTAACGATAACAAATAGTGTATCATTATTTATCGTTACTTTTGTATCACCAATATAAAAATGTTGCCCAACTCCAGGTAAACCAACTTTTTCATCAATAACATTAATTCTTATTGCAATTTCTATTCCGAGATTTATAGTGGATTCAGACGCTGCATGTGGTAAATTTTTCAATGGTACAGTTCCCATTTGTTCTTCCAAATTAGGAGATATATATTCTGAAAATAATTCTTTTTCAAATGATGTTTCTTCTGGTATTGGTGGATAATCAGAATTGTTTGCTCCAACTGGAACTAATGCGTTTATTAAGATTTTGTTTTCTTCGCTTCCTTTTTCTACTTTTTTTTTTTTTTTTACCAATATATTGTAGTTGATCGATTAAGGTTGCTCTTTCATCTTATTTTTTCATATATTTTTTTCATGCTGCTTTTTATATCTTTTTATCTTTCAATGAGCAATGTAACTCGAGAAACACCCTTCGATTCCGTCATTTATATAAATATGAGTTATAAACGTATCGAGAGCTTCGAAAGACAAACTTTTCCTCCTACTGATCAAACTAGGGGGAATTTACATGTTTACAATAATAGCATTGAATTTGATATTCCTATAGGAGATAGCTTTTCTTTTCCAAGTGATGCTTATGTTTTTGAACAACGTGAATTACTCAAAAGAAATAAAACTGGAGATGTGTGCAAAATATGGCGAAGCAGACACTATTGATGTTTGTTATAATTTTTCTAAATTTTCATTTTTCTAGAGTAGAAATCTCAAAACATGATCGTATTATTGAAACTGTTGATAATCCTGGAATGACATGGACAATTATGAATATTTTGCTGAGATCAGCAAGTGAACAAAATTATTTAGAAATTACTTGTGTTGATAAATTATTACGGGAAAAATCTGTTTATAGTCATAAAGCGAATGAAACAAGCTATCTATTGAGATATATGCTTGGTTTTATTCGAGATAACATTGAAATTTACTGGAAAGGTGTTTATAAAATTACTTTTATTCGTAATACAACTGATGACAATTATTTGTTTATCAACCTAAGAGAGCAGATGATACGCTCGGTGATTATGCTGACCCAAGTAAAATTGTTATAAAAAAAAAGAAATTATATGGTCTATTGTTGAATATGAATCTAACACAGCCATTGTATTTAAAGAATAAATATATAAAGAAACTAAGATTCCTATTAGTTTTTATTATTGGCAGTTTTTAGACAAAGAAGTTCTTGCTTATTATAAGCCGACTCTAGACTTTGATGGTGGTGTCAATTATTATTCATTTTGGGATGGAAGATCTTTATATGTTATTTATTGTTTGTACACAAAAACTATTGTAGTTAAAGATAAAACATACATTAGCATTTGTGTTGATTTTAATAAAAAAAGTTGAAGCAAAAACAGTGTGTAATGTTGTGTTAATTAGTAAAAGAAATCTAACTTACGATTATTTGAAAGAAAGAATTACTGAATATATAAATTTTTAATATTATTAAAGGGCGGATGTAAACGATTTTATAGAAACAAGAAACTGTTTCAATATTTCAATACAATTTTTTAGATGTATTGTTAAGTTGTTTGATAGAATAAAAAATATTTTTGTTAAGCATGAATGATCTTTTTTCTTTCTCTTAATAAATGTTTCTTTCATAAATAAAAATGCCTGTGTTACCGTGCAGTATAACAAAGCTTTCTAAAGATGGTTATAAATCAACTACTCTTTCCTATAAATTAGATAATGCTTCTGATGAACTCAGAGAATTATTTTACAAATTTCATCGAAATCCACAAAGTTTACAATTAACCCTCCTCGAAAACATTAACGATAATTATGTACTTCATGAAATAGGGAGCAAATTTGAGAGTATGGAAGAAGTTTTTAAAAGATTAGTAGAGCTTTGAATTTACACTTTGAATTGTCTTTACCAATATTTACTTGATTTTATATTATTTTACCTCTTTTTCTCTTAAATCCATGTGATTTAGATTGCTCGCTTGCAAAATTAGAGTTTCTAGAAAAACTGATAAATTTCTGAACTTTGAGGAAAATTGCTTGATCTTTGATGTTGGCCCAACACTTTTTTGAAAAAACTGATCAAATTGGTCCATTTTAAGGTAAACTTGCTTGATTTTTGATTAAAATTGCTTGTAACATGAAAAAGCCGCTCGAAAACGAGAAATTTGCCTGATTTTCGCTCAAATTTGCTTGATTTTGATCGTTTTTTTCATTGAATCCCAGATTTTGAGTTCAATTTTTTTCTTGTATCCTTGTTAAAATTAATGGGAAATAGATATGTTACTTTTTTCTTGCACTTTTGTAGTAAATTGTCGACAAAAAAAGTGCTGCGCTAGTATCCCCATTTATCATCTACTTGTATTAGCCACCCTTGCATCCTGATCCTGTTATCTTAAGAATTAGGGCGGCCGGACAGGTGGAGCAATTGTGATTGGGCTGAGAGGAAGCCCCGTTACAAACTCATACAATTTCACCATAGCCACGCGACACAAATGCTTTTATAAACGCAATCGAATGATCTTGACGAGAGCTGTCGATTGAAATCCAAACGAGCGCCGTAGCTTCTCCTAGTCAAAAGTTATACTACGCGTAAGTTATGAGACGCAGCGAAACGAACTCAAAATTGTGGTGTCCCCCCCCCCCCCCAACCCTCTTTCTCGTGCGATGCTTCGCAGTCCTCATTCAATGTAACAAATTTTTTTGATCCTTTGGCAATCGAGTGGTGTAATTGAATTTCGAATGTAGACGATAGATTCGGAACAGCAATACCAAATTGTATCTCCCGATTTTGTTGTTATATTATTTTCTGGATTGCCTCCCACTATGGTCACAAATTTAAAGACGTATTCACGTCAAAAAAAAAAGTCTTCTCAGATGCATTGATAATCATCCATAACGTGTAGGACTTCCGCGATTCCTGAGGAAATGCTTGTACTCGACGAGGCATGCCAAAATCAAGATCATTCAACATTTCCTGAAGCAAATGGTCACATTCTCAACTGCAGCTGGTGTTATTTGGTGGTTGTGCACAATTTGGAGTCACTCGTTTGAGAAAGGACCACACATTCTCTATGCAATTCATGACAGCTGAGTAAGCTGGTGGGCAGTTCACTCTCCGTATTCCAGCGGGTAATACACTAAACTTTTCGTAAAGAGTGAGTAATTTAATTTATTTGAAGTACAGCTGCCGCCATGTGAAGACTGATTTCCTTTAATGTCTGGTCATTCCAATGGGTTCACTGTATCATAATTCTTCTTATGCCTATATTAAGTGGGATTATAAAATCTACTACTCGAGTACCTTTCAGAAATACATCAATTATTGCGGGAAATACGTTCGACGGTTAATCGGAGCCGTTCCAAACGTAAGAAAAGAAAATGTGTTTTTACAAACCTGTAAGGCCTTAATAAAATAAAAGGGCAAGAAAGAATTTGTTTGGTAACACCAGGAAACTTGGTTACCGATAACAATATAATTTTGTCCCATCAGCTGAAATACTATTATTAAATCTATTATCACTGAATCCCTCGTAAATAAAGATTCGTTATTGATAATTACCTTAATTGTCTGTTTAGTGTGGGAGTAAAAACGAAATCATAGCTTAATTGGCAAAGACTTTTAACTTGGCCTTTGTACTAAATGAACGTTTATAGTAGAGACGAGAGTAATGCTTACTGTTCCCTAAAATTACATACATATTTTTGTTTCTAGCCAGGTTCAGAATCCAGACGTGTGACGAACTACAGACAACAATAGGTGAGTACAATGAAGCATAAACAGAAAATACAAAGGTGTGTTCCCATCATCGGAGATTTTTTAAATATGATCCCGTAATATCGCGGGGGTACATTGCGAAAAGCCTACAATCTTCTTAAGTAAAAAGGATTTTTTAGAAATTTGTAAAATTTTGACGCATTTGCACTTTTGACGTGCACGTTAATAGCGATGATGACGCGAGATTATAAATACCAACAAGAAAAAAACTTTGTTTGCGGACATAGGTGACTGGAATTATCAGAGAAATGATTTGTTATTTTTGAAGTTACGCGAAAGGAAAAGGGCGGGGATTTTCCTGTTAGATTTGTTTCTGTTATTCATTATGTATATGAAAGGAATTCGCGTTCACGAACGAAATTTATCAATAAAGTTCCAGCAAAAATTGCACTCAAGAACTAATGCGTAAATAAATACGAACACAAAAAACACAAGGAAAACAAACCTCAGCACATTTCACAGCCATCTAATAAGTTGGGAATGAACGGGTAAAAATATACATAAGTACGCAACAATTTCATCCGTCTGTCCGTAAAAAGTTTAAGCTTGCCTATCTTTTGACGGACAACGGATATAATTGGTAGACACAACCAATTGGCTGTTGATGGCATGACTGACGGACGGACGACATATCTCTGGAAACTATTTCCCAAGATTTCTTTCGTAACATTTCAAGGAAAACAGATAAAAATTCCCAATTTATTTCTTCGGAATGTATAAACCTGCTCTTAAATTTCTGCAAGAAAATAATGTAGGCTTCAAATTCAAACACGGAAACACATAAACGATTTTGGGTGTTCTACAAAACAATGTGCTGTGAAGATGGAATATTTTACTTGTGATACAATACAATTCTAAGAACTAGTTTCGAAACAGTTGTTTGTTAAACGTACACGTATTGTATACTGTGTGTACGATGAGACCTACACGTCCCCTGTACAAGTTTTCAGTTGTTTTAATTTTGGCCTACAAATTGCAGCCTGTCTGGCATACTTTGCTTCATTGATTTTTTTTTTTTTCAGCAATTGTCCTGTTTTCTTCTCCTTAATAATATTACAGTAATGTCGTTGGGTTAGGCACCCCTCTGTCATTTCCGCAGTCTTGACGACGATTTGATACTCCGTCTTGGACAACAGAGAAATGCACACTATGGGTCATTCAAGGTTACGTCACATTTTTCTGAAGCCCTGCTAAAGTTATACTTTTGGCTACCAATTACGTATACTTCCGATTAATGTAAACATAAACACTACCACGTGACTACGTTTCAACTTTCAAATGCTTGTTAACTGTTTTTTTAAGATATTCAAAGAATTTAGTCATATTTAAAAAAAAAAACCATTTCGTACGAATGTTCGAAATTTAAGCCTATAAGCATATTTAGGTCAGCTTTATGACTTTCAACAATGTCTATGTAGACGATAGTTCTTACGGTTAATATTTTACATTGTTAAAATATTTACTGTATTATAGATGACATTGCATGTTACATTTAATAAACGTTAATATTTTGCCGCGGCTGTGTTTAATCCTGTTACAACTACGGGGGAGCGAATTGTAGTATTTCACCTCTTGTAGATACGTGTCGGGTTATTTCTCTAAACGGACGGCCTCAGTTGGAATAAAAATCAAAACGACGAAACAACCAGTTCAACGAAAAGACACAGTAAATCCAAGCACGCAACTCGTGTCACTTATTTTTTTGTACGTAGCAATGACAAACTCAAAACATATTGGTGAACGTGCACACAAATGGGCCTACCGTAACTTTAATTCCACTCATATTGATATTCATTGTTGCTTGCAGTTTTCTAGGTTTATTTAAATTTATCTGGCTGGGCTAATTATTTTGCTGGGTTCGTGGCCAACATTCAAAATAGAGCCACATAAGCACGTTACGCAATTGCGTTTCAAACACCCAGGGCGAGGTTACAAGGATATGACAAACATACGTGATTTTTTTAAATAATTCTTTTCGTTATAAAAAACAGTTCATGGTAAGAACGTGTAAATTTCGCACGTCCGAAATTTTTGCAATCACACACGCGCACTGGTCCAACTTAACGTGATGGCGACAATACTGTTTCACATACGCAGCCGTCACGACGCACTTTAGAGTACACTTATTCCTGCCGCGGGAACGCTGATTTATCACAACGTCGCAACTTTCCTAGGTAGGTTTAAAATACACAACATCTATGAAACTGACGCTTCGTTCAGAAAAAACGCCATGTCACGTCGGCGCCACCTGTCGCATCTTCTGCCAACTTTGGAATTGTAACCGTCCCGCCATCACGTCCAAATACATTATAATAAGTATTCAAACAATACATTCTCGTTTCTGTTGTAAATTACAAATTCAAAAATTATTATTTTTGCTGTAATAAGTGTGAAGAAAATATGTATAATTTTCCTGCTAGACCTACTACAGACGGCGCGAAACTTCCCGAGAGAGAGAGAGAGAGAGAGAGAGAGAGAGAGAGAGAGAGAGAGAGAGAAAGATATTTATATATATATATATGGTGCCCTCTATGTCAGAGGACACAAGGGGGAAAAATACAAGCCCAAATTATTATTAAAAGAAACCTGAAAGTGAAAAACTTCAGAAAACCCCTTATGAATAAAATACACTGCTAGACTGGGAGGCACACACAAGCAATACAACAATAAATAAATCATGAATTAATTTCCTGTATTTTATTTATTAATTTTTTTATTTCTTATAATTTTTTTTTTTTTAGATTATACAAGTAAGCAGAACATTCTACATGAAGTTCTTCATTCATTACAATTTTTGCTCCAACGCAACTCTGGAAAACACTATTAGTTTTAAATTATTAGTTTTGAATATTACAAAACTTTAAATGCAAGTCAGTACACACGGACATGAATATGTATATTTTATCTCTATATATTTACTCTAACTGGATTAGCAAACCTAGCCTTATTTACATCTCAGTTATCTAGTATATGTATTATTGATAAATATCAGGATGGGACAAAATAAAATATACAACAATCTAGAATACATAAAAGAGCCAACAACTGCTCCCTTAAAATCTCCCATACGAGATTCTTTAAATTCTTCTGTATTTTTTCTTTTAAAATATTTAAAAATCTAATCTTCTACTTTCTGGCTTACCATATATTGTCATTTATACTTACTGGCCACTAATATAGCCCAAGACCAACAAGGAAAAATTCCTGTTATCAAATTTAAAGTCGAATTACGGTCACTAGAACTACCAAAGGCCACCTATACCACAATATTTATTTTATTAATTTTGCTCTACAATTTTATGGCCAACCAAAGCAGCAGAAGGCCACACAAAATACAAAGTTTGTTTTATGATTTTCAAAACAGTTACAGGCCAATAGGCCTACAAAAAGGCCACCAAGCAACATGCCATGTCTGTTAGAAGAATTATTATTTTTTATACATTTATTGGCCAGTAAAGAAGGCTGAAGGCCACCAAAAGCAGTAATTATCTTTTCATAATTTCTTTAATATTTACTGGCCCATCGATCCACTGAAGGCCACCCAAAAAAAACCACTATATTAATTTTCAATTATTTTTAACATTTACTGGCCATTGACATATGATAATGAGGCCAAACGAGTAGTTTCATGCCACGATTCCTTTAAAACTCTGCTTTAATCAAAAGAAAAACAAATTCATAATTTGGTACTTGTAAACATTTTGGTTTGTTTCATATATCCTATTAAGGATCTGCAACTTGATCCTTCCAGAACCTGCCTTACCGGCTTGCATACATTACGATTATTTACGTTTTACATTTCTAAGAAATATTTTTCATTAGTACTTATCTCAACTAGGTGGTCGTCCCCACGAGGAAGCCATCTCTCCTTAGACAGCGCCCTCGAAAGGCCTGTTTATACACCGAAATCTTAATTCCCCTTAGTGGGGTTAGAGTATTGAATCGCCCAATCACAGGGCGTCGAAGTGTCCAGAGAAAAAGTTCGTTAATCGGTGCAGTTTACTGCCGCTGGAGCGCTGCATTTCAATATTTAAACTGTATTCCAATCACAGTGCGTGCCAGTCAGCGGCATCCTGGCTGCGTGCGCGCTCACTCTATCACGTACGCGCGGATTTCTGAGAAGTGGATGTAGTTTACCACATCCCCGCTGATTAAGCGCCACTGTCGCGCGGCACGCCTGCCTGTCGACCATGCTTGGGTAGTCGCCAATTTTCTTACGTGGAGATAGGTCGCTATGCCGCTGGTTCAGCTTCTTGTGTCGGTGTAACGTAATTACCCGAAGCGTAATTACCAACGCAGACCATCCAACGTACATGGAAACAGAGGTTAGTACATGTTATTATAGGCCGACAGCAAAATCCATCACGTAATTTTTTTCACAAAAACGTAAATATTCAGCCAAACACTCATGACAAATTGAGGCGTCAAGTGGCGCTGTCCAACATACGCAGAGACAAATTCCAGTTTTTAAGACAAGCGTCTCTGTGGATTATTTCTAACTAGCCGTTGCCAACATGTCGCTGCTCTCACTGTTTTTAATTCGCATTTAATACGAAATAAATATTACAAGTTATGGAAGATACCAAG
Organism: Dryococelus australis; assembly: GCA_029891345.1. Lineage (NCBI taxonomy): Eukaryota > Metazoa > Arthropoda > Insecta > Phasmatodea > Phasmatidae > Dryococelus > Dryococelus australis. The sequence goes on along the minus strand of CM057003.1, from coordinate 86,805,854 downwards.
TTAAAGGCCCATTTATTCGAGAATCCAGTACTTTAAAGTTAATCACAGTGTTATATAAGTTATTGAAAAAAACATGTTGACGTGTAGGTACGCGTAGGGAGATTTTTCAAAGGTTCGTTTCAAAACATCCTATGAAACCGTGAATAGACTATATATGTTACTGCATTATGAAAAATTCTTCATGATAACTTCTTCTGGGTACCGTCTTTAGTGTATTTATGACAGATTTTTGCAAAATATCTAAATTCCCTATTCGACCGAATAAGGTTAGGCTACTACCAACAATTTCCCTCGGGTAAATTTTTTATCCACCCTTCTTCTATATGCACAGCTATAGCTTTGTTTCAACCGCAGGACTTCAAACTCTCGTTTTTTTTTTTTTTTTTTTTTGGCTAACTTATGAGATTTTTCAGTAGAATTGTTTAAACATCTGAAGATACGGGTGTTATATTAGCCCGTATTTAATCGCATCTCTGTAACGGACCATCACAACTCTCTCTAAAAATGGTTTAAGTTAACGTAACGATAGACAAGGTCGAATAATAATAATAATCTATCCGTAATCTCTCTAGGTGTAACTGCGAGGATTGTAAAATAATGGTTTCAAAGTAACTTCTTCTCAAGACGTTCCCGAGGCTTTTAAGGTGACAAATGCTCGATTAAGGGCTGTTCAAGATAAATTAAGTACTTTTGAAATCAGCCTTAGAACAAAGTCAGTGCCCCTTCCTGCATATATTATAACTGACGCACTTAGATATACAAGCCCAGTAAAGTTGGTAACGATGGATGGAAAATCGTTCCACGTTAAAAGTGATAGGTAACAACTAAAATTATTTCTTTCGTTTAGTAATTTTTTTTATGAATCGAAGTATAAAAAAAGAGCAAATTTCTGAAATATTTACTTTTTTAATAAATCCAGTTTCACATGATCGACGCATGAATAAAGTGACGAGACCCATGGCAGTGTTAATTTTACATAAGGCGGAAGAATACACAACGTGTCTACAAGTAGATCTTAAGCAGGGCTCAGAAGTTATCATTTTACCGCGAACAACCTATAACAACTGTGGGCGGTAATAAGATGGAAATTTGCGTCTTCAGCCACTGGCGAAAATAACTAGCGAAGCAAAAATGAGTATTTGGGAAACGCGGCAGAAGTTTTTCTCGCGCTGCCAAACGCAAGGCGCGGCCCGGCAACAAAATGAAACTTTTTTTTTTTTTTAACGCGGTGGAAGTTTACTTTACCCTCGCCGTCAAGTCACGCACATTTATCTCGTGGGGGATGACGCGACGCCCACAGTGGGGAAGTGGCGCGAATAATGGGGAGGGCGGTTCCCTCCGCCAAGCCGAGCGAGTTATTTGAATTCCTGCCCGCGCGCCACTCAAAACGTCTCAAATTTCACAACAGAGAGTCTTACATCAGCATGTAAGGAAGAGCTTGAAGATGTGGCTGGAGGGAGGGGGGTGGAGGTGCCTGGCCTTCATTCCAGGAAATATGAGCAACGTTATGCGCAGGCGCGCTGCGAGAAAATTCCGTCCGGAGCCACCCGGCCATATTTCCCCCGGCATAACTTATTCACCCTATTCCCCGCAGCAGAAGCTTTCTTCATTTTCTTTCCCCCCCCCCCTCTTTCTCTCTCTGAACTCGTGAATAGCAAGCCGTAAGCCACGTTAAAACTTCAATTACTCTCGGCACGTGAAATATGAATGGTATAACTCAAGATGAAAGAGCAATTATGTGACACTTACTGCTGATTTAATAGGTAATGAAAACGGTCGAATGTAACGCTTTCATTCTCGATTTGCTGCTCAGGGGATTAAACGATCCCCCCCCCCCCCTCACCAACCATTCGACGTCAGTGTGTTCTCCAGCACTGGCAAACCGTTGCTGCCGAACGTATGTGTGATTACTGCCACGTGAGGTGCTGCCATCTAGTACATATAGGCTATTAACGGTAAAGTGAGCACTTTTGACGGCCCTCTCATTTGGAATAATAGTCAATAAATATGTTTTATGTTAGCGTTAGACGTTAACTTCCCAGTGCGGTGGAATATGCACCCTGTGTTTATTACTTACACAGCAATATTTATTTTAAAAAGTAGTCAAAAGATTAAAAATTGGCTACGAGTAAAACGTAACTAGGGCCTCAGAAGTGCTCACTTTACCGTGAACAGCCTATAGGCGGAAAATGGGGTAGAATGCCAATTTTCATGCCGCAACATTAAACTGCGCTTTTGCTGATACGACAGTCGTAATAATGACGTGGATTGGATTTGAGGTTAGAACACTGTTTACGCAAACAAGTGCTTTAAGATGTTTGTATAATTCTCCTGACCATTTTTTAATGCAATTAATTAAAATTGCTCTTGGTCAATGACTTTACCTCAAATAAAAATGCTTCTAATATGAATACTAAGATATAATGAAAGACATTCATCACTACTACTTTGACAGTTGTAATGGTATGGTGAACCACCGCTGGGCACTCAATATAAATATATCGTCTTACCTTATTCCTGTATCGGGCACTCTTACGCAGGCATTGCCTACGAGGAAGCACAACATCAAAAATGGTAGCAACGGATAACCATATATTTTAGGGTTGAACTTAATTATTATTTCAATATTTTGCATACTAAGCAAATTGGTAAAATTGATAATCACAGTTTTTTGTGAATTAAAAAAGGACAAGTGCAATTGCAACTATGGTACATCTCCTCATGGATTAATTATCATTACTGTGCACACAGAAGTTCAATACTTCTAAAATTGACAACATTTTTAATTTTTTATTTTGCTTTGCTATTTTTTTCCCCTCAGATGTGTTCAAGACACAAAACCCCAAAAGAGGGCACAACAAAAACAAAATTAACACTTCTCTGCCTCCATATAAAACACCATATGAAACAATGAGATTTGAGTATCCAAGAGTATTTAAACTTTAGCCAAAATGCTGGGTGCGACCATGAAATAGAAGTAATAATCTTTTACCTTTCTTAAGCAGCTTATACTCCAGAATAACTCTTTTCTACAAACATGATTTGGAGATGCCAAAACCCATAAAGTTTTTGAAGGATATTATTTTAAGAAATAGTCAAGTTTCGGGTGGGTAGCGTACGCGTCGCCTTGTTGCAAACATTCCAGAATAAAAGTTCATGCTGGAAATTTTATAACATCTAACCAATTTTAGGTGTAGGTAGTCCGGTCTCCGATAGGGCCTACCACAGGATCTGCTTATTTCAGTTCATGGTCCGAAATTACACGGGCCCATGGCACAATTTATTTTCTAAACTACCTTATTGTAAGTGTTATGTGAAGTTAAGGCCCGAAGGTAGGGCGAGATTTTATTGCGTCTCAGGGCTAACCCCTTACGCCTACTAGGAAGGAAAACCGTGCAAGGAGACATGCATCGCGGAAAAGAGGCAATGGGCAGCCATGGCCTGCACTTTGGGGCCATGACTACCTTCATAAGTGTACTTAGAGCTAGTCTTAACTATGAAGAGCAAGGGAAAAACCACCAGGAGAGACGTACAAACCCTTGCGATGGAGAAGGAAAAATTTCAAAAATTATTATATGCATTAAATTAAATTAAATTAAATAGAATGCTACAGGAGAGAGAGAGAGTTTGGAAAACATGCTCTTAGTTAATAGAGTTGGAAAGACTAGTAGAGAGGGGGGCGGGAGCTTTGTTTATTCTTATCTTGATGCCGGCAGTAACCAGAGAGGTGTTTGGGCGCCTCTCTGGTGGGAGAAATGACGCTATTGGGCCTCTCCCTCCCCGATATCTACTATGAACCTGAAAATAAAAGAAGAGAAAGTGAGCTGCCAGTAAGTGTCAGCAGGGCTGGCTGTTATTGGTTTTTACTAGAACGTTTGAAATATGGCACGGACCTGTGGGTGAAAAGACATATTATGCTCCAATGGCACAAGACGGCTGCCAAGAAAAGAAGGAGGCATACGTCATCAGCATGACAGTCAGCAGCAAAGGAAGAACTGCTCTGGGCAAAATTACAAAAAATCAATAGTAAGTGAACACTTACAACAACACAAACAATACTTGGATGGAAGGGGTAATAACTCAGTTCAATGTACTCGCAGACGGTGGTCTACATAGTAACTACGCCTTTACAGAGGGAAGAAAATTCCACAGTAAAAATCAAAGAAGGTTACGTGTCGGCAATGAAATTGAAGAAGACAACACTCGGCAGATATCTTCTGCCGCAAAATAACTTGGAAACTTGCTGCAGGCACGACATGACCAATAGAGAAAAATCGAAAGACGATATCGCGGTGACGAAGCATTATGATAACGTACGTTATCCTGTCTCTCTTTTTAAATTTTACACATAGTGTAAAAAAAAAAAAAAAAAAAAAAAAAAAAACAACATAAAATACACAAATATAAAAGTGTAATATACAATATTACGCAGTGACGAAAGTAACAAAGATGTTAGGGAGCAATTGCGTTATTACAGTACCCTGTCTGCCATCTAGCGTGACAGAAATGAAACACAAAACACAAATATAGTAGAGACTCTACTAAATTACTCTTTGTCTGGTGAGTAACGACCCAAAAATAATATTTTCCGAAATAATTTTACTGCTGTTCTGGCATTCACAAATACTAAATTATGCGCATAGAGTTTTAAATTTTGACGTTTACATGGCACGGAATCAAAACTAGACTATCTTGCAATTTCTAAAGGTAGTTTACTCAAATGAAAAAAGGAAAGACGATACAAGCTTTGTCAGGGAAGGTAATTTGCTACCAAACAATTTAAGAAAAGGGGGAAAAAATTAGTTTAAAGATAAAAATGCTAAAGCATGGCACAGTGGTGCAGATTATCGTTAGATACATGCGCAGAATATTAAATTAGCCTATAATCCATTAACGGTTTACTTCGCCCTTTTCTGAAGCCATATTAATGTTCTAATTCCAGGATATTCCTCCGCCTCATGTAAATTCAGATTAAATATATCTAGGAAATTTAACCAAAGGACAACGCACCTAATTCATGCGCGCTCAGTTGTATTAATATTTTGCATGAGAACTATTTATTACTAGGCGCTACCAACACACATTTTTTCTCACTGTTTTTATACATATTTATTATAAATTATATAATTATTAATAATATAAAATATTGGTAAAACTTCAATTCAACGTAATGTAAGGTATTTTTATGCTAACAGAGATGTAAACGCTTGTGATACATGGCATATTTAGAAAATATCTAAACACGTCATACATGGAGTGATTTTTCAAATGTTTGATTTAAAAAGTGTGAAGAAACCGTGAACAGACTATACATCATCTACTATACGTCGTGTATAGTTTGGAGCAGAAGACATCGTCTAATAGTTTCTGGCCCGTGTACGGGGCAACATAAACCGTGCGAGGTAATCGGCAAGGAAAATAGGGCATTGCCACATTTGAGTACAACAACAAATTACACAAGTTTTTAATGTGGTTAATAATAGGTTCTTCACATACTTGTACATACATAGTAGGGTACGGACAGTATTTGAAGAATCATTGACTTTATTGATTCAAGGCGTGTAAAAAAAAGGGGGCGCGTCCTAATGTACTTACACCAGAATTATTCCCATTTTTTAAATTTGTTTTAACCACTGTCGACACTTATATTCAAGTAAACAAAATATATCGGTAGTGATAGTACTATATTCTGAAAAGACAAAACACGTGAGAATGAATTGAATGATATTTCCACTTTTTCTGAAACGTTTCCTGAAAATTCGTACTACTCATTTAAGGAGAATTATCAGCTCAACCCTTATATCGTATTTCAGCACAGAACAGATTTGTTTACATTATTTATGTCTACTTTAACACGTACACCAATGCTCATTATTTAGCCACTCTGCCCGTCAGTCAAGCTCGCATTGCATCTATAGCTGCTGCCATTTTCCTTGTTAGAATTCACAGATCTCTACAAATTTTGTGACCTACTACAACTTTCATTAGTATTTTGTTCTCTCTTGTGTTTGGAACGGAGAATTTGAAAGTACTTGACCGTTTGTAATATAGGCAGCTTCTTAGAGAGTACTTTTTAAAAATAAATCGGTAATACACTAGTTTTGATCTTTATCACCATGAATAATGCTTGTAGCCTTCTTTGTTCTCTCCAATGATTGAAATAGAAGATCTAAAAAACGGTCGATGATAAAAGAAATTGCAAATAATAAAAAAAATAGCATAAATATAATGTAAGTAATGTCAGGAAATCGTAAATCATCTAATGAATATCATAAATGAAGTAGTCAAATTGTTAGGTTTTGTGAAGAAAAATTTGGATTTATATAAAAAACAAGATGTAAGGAAATTTTCTTGTTTTGAAAGTGTACAAAATACTAGTGATAAACAATAATGATACTAATTACAAAGTAACTTAATAATGCTACGCGCTGCTGCCCGGCACTGTAGCGGTGGACCCATCTCCCCTTCCCCCTCCCCTGGGTAGCGTCCTGATCCTCCTTTCAGGGAAACCCGTGAATAATGGACAGCGGCTGTCGGGCTGTCGCGCTGCTCGGCGCCTTGCATGCGTCATGACCCCTATTCCCTGCTAGAGGTTTAAGCGGGCCTGGCGACGACGGAAGAATGTTCTGGTGAGACTGGCTGGCGCCTCGGCCCTCCGCGACGCATCACTGGTGTTCGGGGAAGATTCTAGGTGGCGGCCTAAGACACTATATATACTGCCGCAACCCAGCGGCCGGAGTCTTTGACAGAGGCCGCCTAGCCGAGAGTGCGCAGGCGAAGTCGAGTGTGGACGACGACAGGAAATTGCGGGACGACGGCGGGCGAGGTGGTGTTCGTGGCGTGAATGGACGAGAGGGTGTGAAACCAACGAGTGAAGCCTACTGTGTGTGACAGCGCTTGGAGGGCTCTAGAACATTGCGACTGGCGGGACATGGACCGAACTGAAGCGGGACTGAATGGAAGTGTAGTACGGATTTTATTGTAAATATTCTAGCTGTAAATTTGGACACATATTTTTAGAATATTTGAATAGATTGATACACTGTCTATTTGGACTGATTCTTAATTATTTTATTTTATTGCCTACTTTGTGACAATTATAAATTGTATGAAATTGGAGTAATTAGTTATGAACAGTAAGTGGTATCAATTTTTTGTGAGATTATGAGAACAGAGAATTTTGCTTTATTTGTTGTAAATAAAATAAGGAAATTATATATTATTCTTCTATTTAATTAAGACCTCCATCCCTTAACGAACTTAATATAGCCCACTTAATTTCTATAGAGAGAAATTGCAACACTGGTGTCAGAAGTGAGATGGAAGCATTTTATAAAAATAAAATAACAAAATAATTTTAATTAGTATTTGTAAATATCACAATATTTGAGCAATAGGCCGGGGAATAATTTTGAAATTTTGAATTCTTACTATGAAAATGTCAGCAGACATGGAAGCACTTCGCTTTTTAATTGAAGCACTAAGCTGCCAAATTAGTAATGTCAATGAAAATGTAAATAGTAAAATATATAGTGTTAGTGAATCTGTTATTAGTGCTAGTGAAAATGTAAATAGTGTTAGTGAATTAGAAGACAAGAAAATAGACAGTGTGAATGAGAATGTGAACAGAAAGATAGAAGGTGTAAGCGAGCTGGTGAACAATAAAATAGACTGTGTGAACAAGAAAATTCACAATGTGAGCGAGATAATGGACAGTGTTAATGAAAGGTTGGACACTGTCGAGTGTAACGTGGAAAAAGAGGTGAGCGCCCTCAAGAAGGAATGGCAGGAATTCTCGCAGTAACAGGGGAGGTGACATGCAGAAGCAGTAGAGGAGCCGAGTTTGGTCACCACCGAGATGACGAGTGCGGCAGCGAGAAGAAGGTAGAGGTCGCCGTCAGTGCAGCCGTCGCAGGGGAGGCGCAGCAGTTCTGTAGTGCAGGTGCGCCCCAGCCAGGTAAAGGTGTCACAATTAGGCCCGCCCCTTACGATGGACAGGCACCTTAGCGCGAGTACCGGCACTAGTTCGAGAACGTTGCCGCCCTGAATTGCTGGGCAGAAGAGCAGCGGGCGTACTGCCTGGAGGCTGTACTGAGGGGATCAGCGTTGAGCATACTGCAGTCGCTGCCAGAATGACATCGTCAAGAATACTCCACACTGGTGTCGGCTTTGGAGCTGCGATTGGGCGACCAGTTCCTGCTACACGCCCACCATGCCCAACTGCGAAGCCGCATCCAGCGACCCGGCGAACCACTGCAGGAGATGTGGCAGGATATTGTGAGGCTGTCGCACCTGTCTCTGGAGGGATGCTCGGAAGAGGCACGAGATGCCACCGCCGTCGGCTTCTTCGTCGACGCTGTCGCTGACACCGACGTGCGGCAAGATGTGAGGTTAGCTGCGCCTCACACCAAGCAGGACGCCTTGGCCCGAGCACTGGAAGTGGAGTCAGCACTGCAGTCATCAGTGCCACGACGTCCAGAGCGGGCAGTGATGCTTGATGAAGGGTAGGACGACAAGGTCAAGAGTATGTTGAAGGACTTGCAGACGACCATGAGGGGCATCGCCTTCAGGGTGCGCACTACAGAGACTCGACGTCCCCCACCCAAACGGCCGGAATGTTGGACGTATGGACAGCCGGGGCACCTGAGAGCAAACTGTCCTCAACAACAGCAGCAACAGCAGCAGCAGCAACAACAACAGCCAAGGAGCAGGCGCCAAGGGGCAGGTGAGAGTGCAATGTCTTCGGGAAACTTGTAAACACCGGTCTTGAGGGGCAAAGGTCGGTGATTGCTCGAGAGAAGGCCCCAATGATTTTGAAAGTGTGCTCAATGAAACAAGACTACAATGCCATATTGGTGAAGGGAAGCCTAGATAATGTTTCTTGCCAGATGGTCGTTGACACAGGAGCGACTATAACAGTAGTAAGACGCTACATTCTTGGGCCAACCCTCCAGCAATCATCCGATAAGAGCATGGTTAACTGCTATTTAACTACAGTAACAGGTGGGGCCACACCAGTCATAGGCAAGAGAAGGTTACAGTTACAGCTCGGTAACCTCGAGATAGAGCATTGTTATATATATATATATACAGCATCCCAGCTTATATATATATATATATATAGCAGAAATAGAGGACAAATTAATTTTGGGTCTTGGTGTTTTACATAAGCTGGGATGCTGTATTGATACTCGACTGGGGGTGTTATGCGTAGGTAATACCGAGTGGGCAGTGTCAACACGACGAGATTTATCTTCGCCAATGAGCTACCCAGTAGTGCGTAATCAGTCAACTCTGCTCCCTGCTTCTAACGAAGTTGTTATTTCAGGCAGCTGCCAGGAAAATTTGTCAGGCGATTGGGCATAATCCAACCAGCTCAGGAAGGTGGCATTTTACCCGATGGTGTCATTGTAGCCAGGTCATGGATTTCTTCAGAATAGGACAGTTTGCCTGTTAGAATGATTAATTTGTCTGACCGTGCTATCCACCTTGAAGAGGGGACCACGATAGGGTGTTGCAAGCAGGTCTCACAGGTACTTCCAAATGTTCCAGAAGCTGCACTGTCACAACCAACTGAATGTCCTCTTCCAGATGCTCTGGGGGAACTGACGACAAGAACAAAAGAAAACCGCAACTGGTGACAGAAGAGGGCAGTTTCAGAATTGTTACAGAGAAATAGAGGTGCTTTCCCCTGCGAGCCCAATGCCCTTGGCAGAACTAATGTTGCATGCCATCACATCGACACAGGGGATGCCGGACCCACTAAGCAGCCACTAAGGCGACTATCGCTAGCTTCATATGAAGTCGTTGGCGGTATTCTGAAAGAGATGAGCGATTTATATGTAATAGCACCATCAGTCAGTCCATGGTCTTCTCTCATTGTGCTTGTTTAAAAGAAAGATGGATCTATTAGATTTTGTGTTGATTACCACCAACTTAATAGTATGACAAAGAAAGATTCTTACCCACTCCCTTGGATAGACGACGCCCTGAATAGCCTATCAGGCTCACAGTGGTTTTCTGCTCTAGACATGCTGAGCAGGTATTAGCAGTGCGAGGTGGCCTGGAAGACAAGGAAACTACTACCTTTAGTGCCAAGGGAAAGGATCCTGGGAATTCAATGTTATGCAATTTGGGCTATGCAAGGCCCATGCCACCTTCGAACGACTAATGTAGAAAGTTCTGCCCTTAGAGATTTGTCAGGTGTACCTATATGATATTGTGGTCACAGGAAGAACATTTGAAGAGCACCTGGCACACCTAGATTCTGTGTTTCAGAAAGTGACTGTGACCAGGCTGAAATTGGTTCCCAAGAAATGCCACCTTTCCCAAAAGAAAATTTTGTTGGACCCCAGAATGCGAAATCGCTTTCAATAGACTAAAGGAAATTCTGATATCTTCCATAGTACTGGGCTTCCCGTCTACAGAGGTGAATTAATTCTGGGTACTGATTCTAGTGATGTTGGAATCGGATCTGTGTTATCTCAGATCCAGGATGGAAAAGAGCGGCCATTGGAATACTCCAGTAAGGTGCTACACAAACCCGAGATGAACTACTGTGACATGCAGGGAGCTTTTGGCAGTGGTGAAGGCAATTGCACATTTTCATCAATATCTTTATGGTAGACACTCCGTCCTAATAACTGACCATGCTTCATTACACTGGCTACCAAATTTAAAGAACCCCGAAGGTCAAATAGCCCGGTGGATACAGCAGAAAATGACTTTGAAATACAACACCGGTCTGGAAGCCTTCACAGCAATGCAGATGCACTCTCCAGGAGACCATGCGAACCATTCTGTTGCCATTGTGAAAACCAGGAGGAGAAGGCTGGTGTATCGTGGAAAGCAAGGAGGACAAGAATTCAAGGTCCTGTATCTGGTGATGGGTCATCTACATGGGACGAATATGACAAAAGAAATGATCAGCTAAGTTACCCCACCTTGCATCCAGTATTGGAGTGGAAGGAAACCGGATGGCGACCGAGATGGGAATAAATATCTAGCCAAGGCGTGACAGTAAAGGCATATTGGGCACAGTGGAATTTCCTTGTTATAAATAATTGTGTGATTTACAGGAATTGGGAAAGTAACTATGGGAGACAGAGTATTTTACAATTGGTCCTACCAGAGTGCCGAATCCCAGAAGTGCTAAGAGAAATGCACAACACAGCAGCAGGTGGTCACTTCGGTGTAAATAAGACAGTTGACAGAGTCCGAATGAGATTCTATTGGCTGCATTGTCGGCAGGATGCTGAGAAGTTGTGCCGTCTGTGTGAGGCATGTACTGAGAGAAAGGGTCCAAGGGTTAAGGGACACGGTACCCTCCAGAACTGCAATGTTGGAGCCCCATTCGAGAGAATGGCAGTTTACATTCTCGGACCCCTACCAATCACTGAGGTGGGAAATAGATACCTTCTGGTAGCACAAGACTATTTCACAAAGTGGCCCGAGGTCATACCAGTGACAAACCAAGAGGCAGCCACAGTAGCTGATGCCCTTGTCAAGCATGTTTTCTCCAGGTTTGGAGTGCCACTTGAGCTTCATTCGGATCAAGGACGAAATTTGAAGCAAATCTTTTCCAAGACGTAGCGAGTATTTTAGGAATGAATAAAACCCGAACCACAGCATTACACCCTCAGTAGGATGGAATTGTTGAGAAGCTAAATCGTACCCTGGGACAGTATCTGGCGATTTACGTAGAAGACATTCAGAAAGATTGGGACTCTAATGTAGCCTTATTTCCCCTGGTATATCGCTCGGCGGTCCACGTGTCCACAAGGGTAACACCTTCAAAGATGCTGTTTGGGAGGGAGCTCCGCCTACCTGGTGATCTGTTGTTCGGACGTCCAGTGGAGACAGAAGCAGCCACTCCAGAATATGCTATCAAGCTACGTCAGATGTTAACCGACATTCATGAGTTTGCAAGGAGGCACCTTAACATTAACAGTGACAGAATTAAAACAATATACGACCGAAGAATGCCTGAGGAGACTTTTCAGGAAGGATAGTTGGTGTGGTTGTACAACCCTCAAAGGAAGACGGGATATTGCCCGAAGCTACAGGAATCTTGGGAAGGCCCGTACAGGATCCTGAAGCAAATAAATTATGTGGTCTATAGGATTTGTCGACAAGGCTCTCGGGCGAAGCCTAAGGTTGTCCACATCGACCGACTGGCACTGTACGAAACTCCTGATGTTGTAGAGTCTATTCGGGACGAACGGACTTAAGTACGGGGTAGTGTTATGCGCTGTTGCCCGGCACTGTGGCGGTGGACTCACTTCACATCTCCCCTCCTGAGGGTTGCTCCTGACCACCCTTTCTGGGAAACCCGTGAATAATGGACAGCGGCCGTCTGGCTGTCGCGCTGCCACCTAACCGAGTGTGCGCGAGCGAAGTTGAGTGTGGACGACGACAGGAAATTGCGGGACGACGGCGGGCGAGGTGTTGTTCGTGGCTTGAATGGACGAGAGGGTGTAAAACCAACGAGTGAAGCCTACTGTGTGTGACGGCGCTTGGAGGGCTCTAGAACATTGCGACTGGCGGAACATGGACTGACTGAGGTGGGACTGAATGGAAGTGTAATACGGATTTTACTGTTAATATACGAACTGTAAATTTGGACACATATTTTATAACATTTTTGAATAGGTTGATGCACTGTGTATTGGGACTGATCCTTAATTATTTAATTTAAGTGATTTCTTTGTGATAATTATAAATTGTATGGAATTGGAGTAATTAGTTGTGAACCGTAAGCAGTATCAATTTATTGGGGGATTTTGTGCTCAGAGAATTTTGCTGTTGCTATTGTAAATAAAACAAGTAAATTATAATTAATTCTTTTATTTAATTAAGATCCCCGTCCCTTAATTTCTAGAGACAGATATTTTAACAATAACTTATGTTTCACCTAATGCATGGTAAAATATATTATCTATAAAGATTAATTGCATTAGTAATGCCAGATTTCCATGGGTAATATGATGGTCTGAATCCAATGACGAATATCAACATAAGAAACAAAGAAAGAACCCGAACGCGAAACAAATCCCAAATTCTTTGACTTATTTTCGGCAACGGATATAGTACGCTTAAATACTCACAGAAGAAGAATAACTCCTCTATACAAGATAGATTTTTAGTGGAAATTTTTTCAGGTGGTGTGATATTAAAAGTATAAAAAAAAGCTGCAGGCTTTTGGAAGCTTATGTACAAATTCTAAAATATGGCATTCGTAAATAATACTTTTCGCTAACTTTAAGGGAAAATATTCTGCAAGCGTGATGCATTACTATCGAGCTATTTCTTATGACGTAAATGTGCACATTTTTATCGCAGCGTAAGATATCGTGCTAAAGGATTGTATCCTGTCAAAATATTTCTTCACAAAGCAGGCTGACTCCATTATTTACGATTATCATTTCTTGATTATATTTTGTGTTGTCTTCCAGAATCCTGTATCCTTGCATGAACGTGTTCGGGATTAATTTACGTAGCCGGCTATCTAAAAAGTCGCATGTGCTGTGCAGATATTTTCTGCGCGTCTCACAGTTCAAATGCGTGTATTTCCGGAACGCTGGTAATTAGCCAAGTTGCTTGGGGACCGTTGCCGACAGCAATCTGCGTTCGGCAGCCAAAGTAATTAGCCGGAAATTCCACCTATCAGATTCCCGTTCTCTATTACGATTCAGCAGAGGAGTCGCTTTCAAGCTGCACCAACACAGCATCGCGTACGGTCATTGGAAACTTCGAGAGTGACACTTACAGTGACTATAAAGATTTTACTGAAAATGGTTTCTCTTATAACTCATTGGATAATGAAAGGCTTATAAGATCACTTTCCTGTATGAATGTGTGTACGTATGTATCGGCTGTTCATGATAAAGTGAGCACTCTTTAAGGCCCTTACAAATTTTTCCTTTCATCCAATTTCCATCTTCCTGCTACTTTTTATTATAAACATTGCAACGTGACCAATAAACACAGTGTACACATTTCACCACCACCAAAATTTCATGCCTGAGTCTGCAATAAGATATATTTACTAGAGGTAAATGCATTTTGGAAAGGCCTTAAAAAGTGCTCACTTTATCGTGAACAGCCTATACGTGTATGAATCTTTGTGTATGTACGCGTGTGTGTCCCGCTTCCTAAAAACTTATAATCGCGTGAACCAAATTTCACGAAAATTCGGTACACATACAGTATCTTGAATAGACAAGTAAATTATATAGTTTTAAGACACACCGAGGGCTTACTTTCAAAATGACGGATATTTTAATATTTGGAGTGATATGTCATCTCAGGAACTATTCATCCGAATATAACCACAATTTGTATTTGGCCATTGCATCGTGTAAGAATTTAATTAATAAATGAATATCGTTAGTTCGCCATTTTGGAAGATACCCCCACCTAAAAAAAAAACCTTTACATTATATCTCGTAAACCACTGAACCGATGCTCGCCATCTTTCGCAAGTAAATAGTACTTAGGTACCATATGTAAACGTAAAATTCTTAAAATAGTTAAGCATTTATTTTCAAAATGGTGTCCACTGATAATTTCGTATATATACCGTAAAAGTGTAAGATTTCGGTCAAATGTTGTTTGCTGAAAGTAACTATTAGAAGCACCATATATTCATACACAAAACCATTTTGTCTACCATATTGCAAGATAGCGCCACACGTCATATATCAGGAAACAATTTATCGATTCCTACGAAATCGCACAGACAAGTAGTAGGCCTACTGTGACAGGCGATGTAAAATTGTATGTTTTAACTAGACAAAATTCCTATTTTCAAAGTGCTGGCTATGTGGCAATTTTAGTTCAGTGTGCTATTTCGTCGGAACGCTTGTAATCAATTCCAAATCAACTTTGTATGTTGGCATTATGTAAAATAGCATTCCATTCAAATTAAAACTTGTAAGCAGAAGCGGTATTGTAACTAGCCCAACTAGGCACGGGCTTAGGGGCGGCAGCTTTTGGGGGGGGGGGGCACATTTGGGAAACCAATTGTACATTAAAGTAGTTCCGTACAAATTTAATTCTGAAAAAAAAAAAAAAAAAAAAAAAAAAAGTGTTTGTTACGCTGAGAGATAATTTTCTGCTTTAAAGAGAGTCAGATCATATTTTCGATCTACCATGAAAGAACAAACGTTGAACTCCCTCGCAATACTCCACATTGAGGCTGATATTTTAAATTGTGAGGGGCTGGAGTACGAAGTTCTGATGGATGAATTCGCCACGAAGAAAGTGAGACGTAAACACTTTTAAATAATGACAGTATTTTGTCTATGTTGTATTGTTAAAATTTGTTTCATTTCAAAATGAAAAAAAAATGTTTGTAACAGTATTTCATAATGTGTATTTAATTTATTTATTGCATTAATCATATGTAGACAAGTAGGTGTACAAATCCATTAATAGCAGGTGACATTCTAAGAAAAGAGACAATTCAGCTATTGACATTCGTCGCCGAAGACACGATTAAGTAAATACCGTACATTGCAATGTTATAATTTGTGTTATTTTAAGACCGAAGAAATGTTTATAACATTATATGATAGCGTGTGTTATATTTAGTATTTGTGTTTTGTATTTATTGTGTATTTTATATTGTTTATTAATCATATGTTGCCAAGAAAGTGTACAAATGCATTGAAAGCAAGTGGCATTCTAAGAAAAGAGACAGTTAAGCTATTGACATTCGTCGCCGAAGACGGGATCGTGGACTCAAAAATTATGATTTTTTCTTTTTTTTTTTTTCTGGCGGGAAAAAAAAAGGGGGGGGGGGGGCAAAATGTGCCTAGGAGCGCCAAACTTTGAAAGTTGTCCCTGTTTGTAAGTCATATCTCTGGAGAAAACTAATGGATTAACACAAAATTTGACAAATAAATAGCACTAAGGCAGGCCATGTAAATGCATAGGTTTTCAATGTATCAAACATTTATTTTTAAAATGGCGGCAATATAAATTTTATACCCAAGGATGTCATATCTACGAAACTACGAAACAAACCGCAGCTTATCTATGCATACTGGCAGTATTTATTATAACAATCAAGTTTCTTTGTACGTGCATAGCCTCATATCTCCGCCATTGTGTAAGATAGCCCTACATGAAAAAATAAAGTTTCTATATTATATTTTGAGGATCAGTCTACGATTCCCAACGAATTTGGCGAAGAAATTTTTCTTTGGTAGGCTGTGTTAATTAGTAGTTTTATTCTAGCGTTCCAGACACTTATTTTGGGATGGTGGCTATAATAATAACTAAGCTGAGTGTGCTATATCTAAGAAATTACGTAACCTATACGACAGTCATCGAATGTGTTAATACATAACCTTTTTGTCCTCCATTTATGAAGATTGTCACATGAAAAAAGCAAGGACCAATTAACCCATTACCACCAAATTTTTCATTCAAGTATTCTAAAGTAGGGTAGGTAAACTAACATGTTTTAGGTGCGGCAGACCTCTTTTTATGTCGTTAGTATAAATCGCTTAAGTTAGTAAGTTTTACCTATTATAAAATTCAATAAAATTTAACATTTCGCACACTAACAATATTCCTAAGAAGTATCAATTGTGCTCACTCAGATTCTTTTTTGCAGTCATTTTTACAAAATAGAGAGAGGTGAGAAAATGTAATACTTTGGTTTATATCCGGAACAATTAAACTAATTTCCACCAAATGTTGCACTTCATTAGTGCTACAGAAAGCCATATAAACGTACGCGATATAAGTGGGATGAGACAATGTATTTCAAAATGGCGGTAATATAATTCTTTCGATATATTTCTCATACTTATTAAACAATATAATAAAATTTAACCGAAATTTTTATTCTGGGAGTAGGTATCAGAAGCATCGTATGCAGAAACGTATTCAGGAACTTTTTTTTTAAGAAAGCACTATATAGTAAAATAGAGGTTTTATGTCATGTTTTATGGAATAATCAATAGATTTTCATCAATTCTTCATACAATTAGTGTTACGGTGGGTAATGTAAAATTACGTATTTAAATTGCTCGGGCACTTATTTCGAATATGACGGCCTTGTGAATGTTTCAGGTTTGTAAACTCTACTATTAAAAATATTAGATTAATTATATCCGAAGTCGATGCTCCGAATCCGACAACCTCAATGCACTTGACTGCAACGCTAGCCTATGGTACGAGTATTTCTGGGTTCCAGTCCCGGGCAAGGCACGTGTGTATTTAAGGACTTCCTACTATACAAGATTTTCATTTCGTCATTAAAATCTGTTTGCACTCGTGTAGAAGAAGTGAGCTCATTGGCTGTGTTCTCCTTGCACCGCATTTCAGCAAGAAACTTATATGAATAAATGTCGTGCTCAACATTTCGTGTAACTCTTCGCATACTCAGTTTTGAAGTAAGTTGTATACTTCTTACCGTGCACATGCAATTAAATTAATTTGTTTGAGTTTACATTATTTGAAACAAAGGGAAAAAATAAAATACGCCATACAAATTTAGACAAATTAAAAAAAGAAATTATATACACTGCGTAATTGTTGTTTCAAATATAATTTAGTTCCTTTAACTTGTTACCGATGATGTAGATTGTTTTTTTTTTTACCCGAAATTAGAGATGGTTAATTTTGTGTTTTAACTGCTTAATCAAATACGTAAGGAACCTTGGTGGGCGGTCAGAGTAACGCCAGCAACACCACTTTCTTAGACATGAAAAATTCACATAGAATGTTAAATATAAACATAACTCCTGTATATAAACGCATACTCTATACGTACACCTCTGAAATACGTCGAGAAGGGCACTTAACTGTCATTTGTAAGTCGTAATACAGGACCAAAAAGAATCGAGTTCGGCTGTGTTGGGGACACGGCCGCTTGTTTTGCGTGAATACGTCTACGTTGACGCGCTCGGGCATCTTGGTGTTTATTTTACGTTCCCGGCACCGCTTCACTCTGTCATATGGGGGTTTTATGAGTTTCACTGGGTTGCTTTTGAGATGCTGTTTCCAACCGTACACGATTTCTGTATTTCGACTTGGATTTTTGACGAGTATAGCCCGAAATTATGTTAACTTCTCTTAATTGTTTACATTAAACTCTACAATTTCACCATGACCACGCCGCACAAATGTTTTTATACACGCAATCGAATAATCAGAGCGGTCGATTGAAACTTAAATGAGCGCCGTAGCTTCTCCTAGTCAAAAGTTATACCACGCGGAAGTTATGAAACGCGGCGAAACGATCTCAAAATTGCGACTATCCCCCTTCAACATCTGATAGCAATCTCACCACTTGCGATGCTTCGGAGTCCTCATTCAACGCAACATATTCTTTGATCCTTTGGCAATCGAGTGGTGTAAATGAATTTGAAATGTAGAAGATAGATTAGGAGCTGCAATGCCAAACTGTATCCCCCTATTTTGTTATCATCGGATTTTCTGGATTGCCTCCCAGCATGGTCGCAAATTCAAAGACTTTTTCACGTCAAAAAAATTTGGTTTCATATAAACAATTAAATTGTCATCGTGAGTGGGATGCTGTAAACGAAACCTCGTATACAATCTCGTAATTATTTGTATGATATAACTGGAAACGGCAGTCTGTCGAAGACAACCGAAACTGGCATATAAATATTTTTCTTTGCGAGAGGAGGAAAGACAATCCGATGGCTTGTTTCAGCCCAATAGCATAACAAACGATTCATATTCCATACGACCAGGCGTTAATCCGTGAACAGTCCCTCTGCTAGCGGCGTCCCATGTTTAACGGGACAGTTATCAAACACGTTAAGATATTTTTAGTTTGCCCGACTATAAGCTTGTGAGCTATGATGCCGCTGGTAGTTAACTACAGGAAAAGTTAACTCGAGGTGAAACCCTTAACTTACACATTCTTGACTTGTTTAATTAATTATAGACTATATCCTCGATTTACTAAAATAATTCCACTGTCGGTTTCACTTTCTATACGTATATGGTCGCCGAGTGAAAATTGTGACGTGACAGATTTCCACAAGAAACTTTGCATCGTCTGTTTTTACGCCGCGGGGGGGGGGGGGGGGGATACGTTTATTTTTATTTTTTAGTAAATTAATTTTTTATCAACTCATAAAGATTTCAAATGAAGAAGTACATATTTAGTCTAGGAGCTACTACACGGAATGCACGCTTTTCCGTTTGTTTGAGCTACTGCTGTTTGCCTCGTGCCTCACACGACGCTTCTGCGCGTGCGGTTGTCTAACAAATGACGTCAGTGCTTACTACCTCGGCGTCATTTATTATCTTCTGCTTGTCGGGTACATGTTTAAATGTTTGCGAAGCGTTTGAAATGTTCTTTGCTGCGACTCGGCGCTGCTCGCTCGAATTTTTTTTTTTTTTTTTTTTTTGTTTCTGAATTCCTTTGTAAGAATCACGTTAGCGGAATGTAGCACAAAATTGACCTTCTCTAGGTAAAACACCCCTGACTGAAAAATAACGAATTCCATCAGAAATAGTAATGCAGTACTTTTTTTTTAACCAAGCTGAGTGACGAGAAAATAATATTTAATTTAAGCTGCCTTTAAAAGCATCGACTAGGAACCATTAAAAAAAAAAAAAAAAAATGCTCAGAAAAGTTTATGTGCTAAAGTGAGCGTGCTTAAAAAAACTTAAAATATTTCACAAATAATTATTCACATTAAATTGGTAACAAAGGATGGAAAGTAGTTCCATATCTTAACGTCTAATAAAAGTGTTAGATAACCATTTGTAGTGACCTAAATTATTTCTTTCCTTTTACAGTTATTCAATGCACAGAAGTGTAAAAATTAGCAGATGTTTAAATATTTACTTTGCCAATAATTTTTCTGTTTCACTTGACTAACGTATTAATAAAGTGCTAAGGCCCATGGAAATGTAATTTTACATGATGCGGAAGAATACACGACGTGCAGATCATAAGCAGGGCTTTCAAAAGTGCTCATTTTACCGTGAACAGCCTATCGATGGAAACTTTCAACAGAAACACACAAACAGATAACCATAATATTCTTCTGTTTAAACAACTAGCGTTATTTTCGATGCTTAACATCTCGCAATAATGGGCGCCATCATACGGCCCTTTCAAACCTTTATCGACCCAAAGTGTAGTCCTCTCCAGGCGAACTGAATTCACGCTCTGTTCCCGACACACAAAAATTTTTCCTCATAGTCGAACCAGCTTCGGTAATGACCTCGCACAATTACCTGTCATCGAAGCCCGCTGATCGTGCGCGTATTGCCAACGCGACACCGTAATTACTGCGTTGATACATTTTTCTCCCTCCCCCCCCCCCCCCCGGTTTTCCAGAGAGAAGCGTTGCGGATCGCCGGTAGTGGAAACAGCGCATCTCCCATCATTCTTTTTTTTTTTTTTTTTTCGACCCCTCCGCACCCGCGGAACATCAACCTGTCCGTATGTGCTCGGCGCCGAAACAACCTACCCCCCTCCAAACCGTGCAATGGACCAACCCCCGCCCTCACGGCCGCATGCTCCGTCTTCGTCCCTCATGTAATAATTCCACGCGTCACTGCCCCATTATCGAGGAATATCCCATCTCGCCCGGTGATGAGATCAGTACGCTGGTACAAGAGGGGTGGTGGAGGGGTAGAAGCGGGGTGGGGTCATAGGGCAGCGGGGCCTGGTGTTGCGGGTTGTGTCCGCCAGGGGATCCGGCGGGGGTTTGGAAGGGGGCGGGTTGTAGGTTAGCTCGTCGTGATTAAGCCTCGGGACGTACGACAAACACCCGGGGCCGTGCGATGGCGACATACGCGGGACGCCCGGAGACCGCAGCGGGATCTGTTCGTTGTGATGCTCCGGCGGTGGGAGGACACCGCGAGATGTTTCTGCAACCACCAGCGAGATCTGCGCGAAACTATAGACTGTCGCCTGAGCGCTTTTGAACGTACTCCTTGGGACCTACTTACTGTTTCGTATCCTTCTACCATGCGTTGAATTAACACTGCCTTATTAGGCTGTTCACGGTAATATGAGCACTTTTGAAAAACCCTCCTTAACATCTACTTGTATGCACGTCGTGTATTCTTCCGCGCACTATCTAAAATTAAAACTGGCATGAGCCTCATCACTCCATTCATGCGTCGATCAAGTGAAACTGTGAAGTTATGTTAAAAGTAAATATTTTATAAATCTGTTCTAATTTTTAAACTTCGATGCGTGAAAATACAGAGAGCGAATTAAATAACTTAAGTTATCACAAACCGTTATGTAACACTTTTTATACGACTTACAGGCATGACACTACATTCCATCCATCGTTACCAACTTTACTGGGGGCATGTCACTAAATGCGCCCGTTAAAATACATGCATGTAGGAGCACTGATTTTTTTCTTAGGTTGATTTCAAAAGTGCTCACTTTGTCGTGAACAGCCTTTACGTCGGATTACTTTATTGATGCGCCATACAACTAAAACCCAGGAATCGTTAAGATTGAATATGTGTTACTGGCACTAAAATTAATATTTTCATGCATGCAAAACAATCAGTATTCACATCAGTGTCCTCCAATGTAAACTTCATACTCTAAATTCGCCAAGTGTTAAAATTTGTTTTTATTAATTGGTGGTCAACTAGAAGCTTGCATGCCAGTGAACAATGCAGCAAAAATGCATACATGTGTAGTGCATTCTTAAGGATTGTTTAGATATTTCCTCACTTTACCGTGAAAAACTTATACATATATTCCAACTTATACTTATATTCTCCGAGTTTAAAGCGACGCTCGACAGGCAGGCTTTGAAAGGATTCGCCATACGCAGAAAAATTTCTACTAGGGTTCGACGACTCTGGAAACGGCTTCATACTCTTGTGAATGTCGCGTTCAAGCAACAAAAGTGTTACTGTCAATTCCCTCACCCCTGCCTCCCCCAGCCCTAAATTCCCCTCAGGATTTACTTCTCTGACTTACGGCATATAGCTATTCCATTTGATACACGTTTCAGTACTCTCCCGTAAGGTTTGCATGTGTTGTGTAATAATAGTTTTTCTAAAATATTACTTCGACGACAAAGGTGGATAAAGCGAATTTTCCTTTTATGAATATGTGAACAGTGCTCCATAGAATACAATTAAAAAAATATCGGGTCAGAATTTGTAGAAAAGACATTCTTATTATGTCTGAAAACTAACTATTTTGATTACTAATGAAAGCGATTTAAACATACAGATCGAATAACTATTTTATTATTATTGTTAATTGGGCCATTTTTTTATTGTATTTTACAAAGTTTCTCCGCAGGCAGTATTAAGCTCACCACTGCGGTATTTGGGTTCTTTGCACCAGAATTTGAAAACGTGACAGCATGTCTCAAAATAATTAGCCTGCTTTTAAATTATTACAACCTTTTAATGAATATCGTTATTGATATCAGATATTGTTCAGAAATACAACTAACTACAAAATTTTGTTGGAAGCGATTTAATTCACATTCCTCGCTCCTAAATCTGAATCATAAAGAATTTCATTTGTTCAAATCATACAGCAGCACCCGACTTATGAAACATCACCTCAGTAAGTTGAACTGACGAATTAGTGAAAGAGTGCAAGTTTTCCTTCGTTTACAGATTCAGTGACATTTCCCGCTGATTCATCAACAATTTCATTTCTCTATTTCTCAGTGATTCGTTTTTTGACTGATGGATAAATTTCACAACGTACATCAAATGAAATAACGATGCATTAACTAATGAAACCCAAAACAAATATATTTTTTAAATGTGAGTTTCGACTTTTATAATACTATTATACGAAGCAGCATGTACAACCAGTCTTTCATTCCATTTCTTACCTCTTTCATTTCGTTTTCGCATAATCATCATCACGGCACTCGATTTGAAGGTTCACACTGCACGTTAAATGTGACGTAAGGACATTCATACTTACATGTTTTAAAACCCTACTATTACCGATTGAACAGAAACGTAAAGAAAATAAATAACATTTAATGTGGCATATTACTGACCAAAAACATAATACACTAGCTGATCCCGGCGAACGATGTCCCGCCTCTTTCATATTCTATGTTGCCTTCTCAATGCGTCTTCTCTATTACGTCGGGTAGGTTGACCAATGTTTGACCGCGGTATCGCTGGAATTTTTCTCTTTTAGATCAACAAACATTTCCTGCAAGTATGAGCATAATCTGCCCATAAATATAGAAGTTAGACTCCAGCGCCACCTATTGGAACCTAACTTACCGAATGCAAAGCACAATAAAACAATTTCTTTTAGATCAACAAACATTTCCTGCAAGTATAAGCAAAATCGGCCTATAAATGTAGAAGTTAGACTCCAGCGCCGCCTATCAAAAAGAAACACAACTAAAAACCTTACTCGCCACCTCAATAAACATATGATGTGAATATGGTCTCAATTGGTCCAGTGGTTTGTCAGTGATGATGCGGGTTAGCCACGTACAAAGGATGTTATATATAAAGCTATATTTTACCTTGCGTAGTCAACTTGCACTTGGTAGCTCGGTGGTAAGGAAAGCAAGAATGTGGTTGTTTCAAACCCTGGACGCCGCGGACTATTCTACTTTTCTTTTTAATCACGTTAAATTGCACAATATAAACAGTGAGTAATGTAAATATGTTTATATTTCAAAATGGCTTGGTTATTTTCAATGAAAAATATTTAATTTGCCGCCAGCAGTTGGCTGTTAATTATTCAGTTAGTGAAACTGTTTCAGTGAAACAACCAGTAATTTTCTACCGATTCTAAGTGGAGCCATTTTCACTGAAACGAGTAGTTGAATTTCACCGTGAAGCAGTGGTTTTCCACTGATTCGAATTTAACTGCATGTTCGTAGGTTTGCGTTTGCTACAGTTCCGCCACCAGGGGCGCGCGCGGCCGTGGTTGAGTCAGTAAAATGGCGTCGGTGCAGGAAAAGTTTCGTGTGTTGTGTGGCTGGCTGTGACGGCATCGGCAACCAGACTACAGCGTAATTTTAGAGTGAAGTTTGGGAAACAGTCGCGGAATTTCAAGTTGATGAATACATAGATGGAAAAGGTTATTTATTTTATTTTTTTTAAACATACAGGCACAGTTGGAAAAGGTAAACGCAGTGGGCGAACAGACAGTGGACAACTTTTGCAAAGCCTTCATCGCATCACCAAACAATTCAATGCAGCAAGCAACACGTCATCTCTAGGTACTGCAGTGCACAGAGTGTTGCGCAATCGTCTGAGATTGGAGATTGTACGCATACAACGCTCAAATTGCGCATCTTTGAAACCAAACGATTTTGAATGTCGTAAAGACCGTGTTTCTTCATATTGCTGAAAATTAATGTTTCCTTGTAGCAAACATCACTTTATGATGATGTCCCGTTTAATTTGCGCGGCGCTGTTAATAAGCACAATGAGTGAACCGGCGGATCGGGAATGTGTTGGTGTCACGAGAGTGAATATCCAGGACAGTCCTAAGTTCAGTGTGTAGTGTGCATTCAGGTCATATTTCAAATTTTTTTTTATTTGGTTATCTGAAAGAGCCTTTGAAAAGTGCTCCCTTAATGCAGTTATTAGTTGTCAAATCACTATAGTTTTCTAAATATAACACTTAAACGTCTCAGTTTCCCGAATTCTGCAGCATACTAGGCTTTGCTCCAAGATATTTTTATTCAATAAAATTGCATTTAATACACTCTGCATGGTGTGCAAAACATACCAATTCAACATGAGTGCGATTTATAAATAGGTGAGCGAGTATTGACACACTGAATGTTGTTGGAAATAGGGATCAGACTTGTCATGAATACATTTTTGTTCATACAAGTGAAACTGTTAACATTCATTTAATAAATAGTTTGAACCATAAACTGTAGAGGAAAAGTTTTTCGTTCCTTTTGTAGCTTGCAACACAGAAGCAGTATGCTGCGCTTAGACACTAATTAAACTTTTTGAACCTCCTACAACACTCTTGTGTCGGAATTAGAGTGTTATATTTTGAAAACTATAATGATTTGACCACTAACAACTGCATTAAGGGGGAATTTTTCGAAACCTCTCTCAGATAACCAAATTCCAAAAAATTGATAAATATGACGTTAACGCACGACAATCCTTGGACCTTTCTTCTTTCGCCAAAAAGAAAAACTGTTACAGATAATGCGTATGAGGACGTGCTTCAAAATCAGTTCATACCGCAGTTCCCGGACATGCAGCTCCATATAATTGAAAACAAGATAGAACACCACCTCATTGGGTAGCATTTGTATAGGAATTTCTGGGTTAGGCATTTCCGAATCGATGGCCTGGAAGAGATGGCGCTATCTCATGGCCTCCACGAATACCTGGCATTACCTCATTGGTTTTTTTTCTTCTTTTTGGTTACGTGAAAGTCGTGGTGCATGTGACACCTGTGCAAGATATAAACGAGCAGAGTGAACACATAGTCCATGCGATTGAAGATGCCAATCTTCAAATGCTGCAGAATGTGTGGCATAAGTTGGAGTTTCGAGTGGATATCTTAAGTGTCGCTAGAGATGCCCACACGTGATTGCAAGCTTTATGCTTATATGTATATCTGTAACAATTGTAGTTTATGTTTATTACAGTTTCATTACTGATTTGGGTAGTGATTTTGGGACTTCTGTATATCAAACCCAGTTTTCAAGACATAACATCAGATCTAGCGGCGCAAAATAATGTGATTACTAACTAGTACAGTTCACAACTAGCGCATAACGCATAGCAAAAACTCGGTGAAAAAATACGCCACAGTTAGCGAAATGCAAAGTCGCTGTAAGGAAAAGGAATTAATTATTACTTTTGCAGGAAAAACTGTGACTGGGAAATTGAAAAAAAAAAAAAAAAATACATTAATACATGACTGTTGAAATTTATCCATAATTGTTTTTTCCCAATGAATGAGAATTTTATTCTGTAATCGATCCAATGACTTCACGATATCAAATAAGATAATTTACTTACAATGTTAAAGATTTATTGCCTGACATTATGCTACAAACTGCAAGTAAAACCTATTCCTTTAATAGAATTATGCCACTGGAATAAATGAGGGCCAGTTTACAGAAAAATCTAAAGTGATAAAAAAAAATTAAAACATTATAAAATTGTATGGCTTGCGAGGGTTGCAAAATCAGGCCTCTGTGACGTTCTAGTTACTTCGTCCGCAAATATAATTGGGTAAAATTGAAATAAATACTAGGTACAGTCCTAAGTATGCTACTAATGACTGGTACACTTCAGAAGAATAAACACTGAATAGATTTTCATCAAGTTTACATATTTTTATGCATGTTAAAACTGCAGCTAAGCATTTACTCTGGATATTTCCAAGCAAAAATGAAGATTTTTAACTGATGAAAGTAACATTTACTTAAAAGGAAATTTTTCTAGTTATAGATTTTATAAGAATTTCGTTGCGAATACTTCAAACAGGCATGAAAAATTCGTAAAGGATAGCAGGTTTTGCAGTAAAGGCATATCTGAATTGTGGGCAGAATTTGTGAACAACCTCATTTTAATGTGGTTAACGTAAGTGTTAAACACATAAAATACAATACCTATATATTGAAACTGGTAAGAAAATGTAATGTCAATGATTTTGACTCCTATATCAAAGTTTACAACTGAAAGTTATGGATTTGTCAATATATGACATTATTTAATACATTGAAAAACATACCAGTCGGACAGATAAAGTTCACTTAATGCCGAAAAAGACTAATTTTAAGCAAGCAGCTTCAAGGGAATGATTTTTTTTTTTTTTACGTGGGTTTATCTATCGTGACCTAGATTTAATGAAAAACAATGAAAACTTTCCCCAGTGGGCACAAACTGTGTACGTATTTTTCAAATCTGCAAAAAATACTCATTTTGAACATCTAAAGCTGTTATTCGCGAAAAATTTTACGGAGGCCATTCTTCAATATACTAAGTACACACTTTCAGTCTTCATTTTATTGCTGACCGGTTGTATTTTTGTAAAAAAGAGACTGCTCTGACTTGGTCTCTACTTGCGCTGCGCTAGCAGCTTCGACTCTCGGTAGCAGGTGCTGCGCTCTGTCGTTTTCCATTCACCTCTTCCATTAATCAACCTCCTATGTTATTACCTACCCCCTCTCCTGGCGCATGCGTACTCGAAGCCTGCCCAGCTTAGAAAATTTTACTTGTTCTGGGTCTCAGTCACTTCGTTACTTGATGCCGTCGTGGTACGACACACTTATTTTGAAGTATTATGTTTTGAGGGGCGTCGCTAACTCTGAGGTAAGTCATGGGTGCAATTTTAAAGGTTTCGTGATGTGTGAGGTATTGTAGCACTATGTGCGAGGGACAGTATTTAATATTTCTAGAGAAATTCTGCGTAATGACATTAACTTCCAAATTGTGGTTTTTAGGCCTCCCGTTCCAAATTGATTTTCGCTAAGCCGTTTCACGGTAGGTTGTCTGGAGTTATTGACTATTGAATTTTTTTGTGAGAATACTTGGTGCGAAGTTGATATGGTTAAATGGGCTTTAGTATGTGCCGCCCTTGGAATGTATTGATTTTTCACACTGCACTTAATGACTTACGGACTAGCTTACTATTTTATTAGGAGTTTTTAATATTGTGGATATTTTGGAAGATCCATTTTAGTTCATGTGTCAAGCTTTGAAGAATTACGCAAGGCGGTGTGATATTACGTGGCATACACATTCGCAACTATACAATTATAAGCTTAAACAGATCTTTAACGGAACATACTTTTGGTGACGAACAGTATCAAGTGGAAACTCAATATTTGAGATTTTAAGAGCGTTTCATATACGCTCACTTGTTTGAGCAAAAGAGTAGTTGGGAACTTGTTTTTACGTGTGTATCTTTTTGATTTGGGATACAATTATAGCGAGGCATGTTCGTCTATGGTCTCATAATTTTGTAATAATTTTAATATTAATTTCATATTAATTTTGTGTATTTTTTTCTGCGCCTGATCTTGTGGAAATGGGAGGCCTCAATTGACCGTCTTGGTGTCCTCTTATTTCAAGGCATTCAATATTTTTTTAAAAATATTTTATTATAATTCCTATTTTCAAGATATAGTGAGTGGCATACTATGATACAGCGTTTGTGGCATTTGGCAACTAGTTATATGTATCCAAGCAATATACAATTTGATGTATTAAATATTAGAAAAATAATTATGTTCTGGTCACTTGTTATTAATTTATTGGTGGCTGTGTAGTTTTAACTACCTCAAAAACCAAATTATTCAGAAATCAGTATTGAGAGTAATAATGCATGACGTTAACATTTTTATCATACATTTTTGGATACTCTTTACCATTTTGTACCTATTTTTGGAGAGTTATTTACATAAAAATTGTTCATGAATGACTTCAAATTGATTTTTCAATTAAAATACATTTCTTTATAAGTTTTGTGGCAACAAATACGCCACAATGTAAACCACGAAAGTTGTCCTTAACTTAAGTGCGTTGGAACACAACTTGTCTGGAAATATTTTCGCGAAAAAACAGGTGACGCTAGTATTAGGTGTTGCCATCTTGCAGGCATTTCACGTCACATTTTATGTACAGTGCGTTATTGTAAATTTATTGAAACGAGCATGGTTTAGGGTAAACAACATACGTAGGTTTACTCTTTATCTTGGCAAATACAAAGGCTTGAAAACGAAATTTAATTCATATTTTAAATGCAGTCTCGTGTGTATTGAAACGCGTTGTGACGTAGTCATAAAGCACCGCGCTAATGTCGAATTTGTATCATTGCATAGTGCTTACAATAAATACCAATTCTTGAAAAATATACAGCTACAGAGATTGCCGGCTGTATTTATTAAGAGTCGTGCACAATGTTGTTTACCCAGACGCCAGGATTTCTTTGTGACATTGTAGCAGAGATTCCTAAAGCGTCTCCCTTAGGTCACGAAGTTCCAGATTCGAATACCATAAAATCCATAAATATGGGTATTATTTTCCATTATAACTTTTAAATAGTCAAGAAATATTTCAATGTAATTTTTTTTGCAGTACAGAAATGAAAGTCGACATATCAATAAAGGCTGTTCACGATAAAGAGAACACTTTTGAAATCAACCTTAGAAAAAAGTAACTGCCCCTACATACATGTATTTTAACGGGCACATTGAGTGACGTGCGCAGTAAAGTTGGTAACGTTGGAGGGGAAAGTAATTCCATTTGCAAACGTCGAATAAAAAGTGTTAGGTAACCATTTGTGATAACTTTAATGATTTCTTTCGATTTCACTTTTTTTTTTTAATGCAACGATGTGTAGAATTGAGCATATTTGTACAATATATACTTTTCTAATAATTTCACAGTTTCACTTGACCAACGCATATTAAAAGTGATGAGGCCTATAGCAATGTTAGTTTTGCATAACGCGAAGGAACACTAAAGGTGTATACAAGTAGATCTTAAGGAGGGCTTTCAAAATTGCTTATTTTACCGTGAACACCGCATAGTCATTCATAAATTTGGTTATTACAGCGTAAATGAGGTCGTTGAAAAGTACCAGTGTCAGCAGAAATTGCTGTAAGAAGCCCAGCCTCCGTTTACGATACGAAAAATCAGGGTTACGAACAATTCTATTTCTGAACTCTAAAAAACTTTTCGTAATTTTACAAGAAAAATCATTGGAAACCCAGTTGGCAAGGAAATACTTTGTACAACTACAAACAGTTTTCTTGTAAAATCTGCAAAACATATATTTGAAGTATTGAAAATAATATAGTTGATTCACCATAACTTTGGCTTTTTCTGAAGCCCTGCTAAATTTCTACTTTTGGTTACTGATTACGTATCCTTCCGCTACACGTAAACATAAACACTCCCATATGACTTCTACTATTATAACTGTCACATGCATTGATTGCTGTTTACAGCTGTTCAAAGAATGCTGTCATATTTCCTACGAATGTTCACAATCTAGGCCTATAACAATATTTAGATCAGCTTTATAACTATTTGTTACACACGATATAGCACGTTACACATAATACACATAAATATTTAGCCACGGCGGTGTGTGTTACAACTGTGGCGAAAACCACAGTAGTATTTACCCTGTTGTTATTAATATGCGTTTGGAATAAAAATTAAAACGAAGGGACAACCAGTCCAACGAAACGACACAGTAAATTCAAGCACGCGACTCGTGTCGCTTATTTATTGTACGTAGCATCGACAAATGTAAAAGATAGTGGTGAACATGCAAACACATAGGCCTACCGTAACATTTATTACGCTAATATTTACATGCATTGGTAATTACTGGTTTGTAGGTTTATTTTATTATTTATTTAAATTTATCTGGTTGGGCTTAGAATTATTTTTGGGACTGTGGCAGACATTCAAATCACAGAAACGTAAGCCCGTTACATAACTACGTGAATTTCAATAAGTAACTTCGTCATAACACCACTTCATCGTTAAAACGTATAAACTTTGCACATATTTGAAATCCACACACATCTGGCCTGTGCGCAAAGATTACAACACAGCCACCATAGACGGAAATGGCGGCTACACCCTTACACACGCGGCGATCACAACACTCGTTACAGTATATTAATTATTCCTGTCCTGGAAACACATATTTATCACAACATTGTAACTTCCCTAGGATGTTTCAAAAACACGAGTACGAACTTAACGTTTCGTTCAGAAACACACCGTGTCATTGTCATATCGCCACACACCACTGGCAATCGTAAGGCACTATGTAAACGGCCCGCCTGCCATATTGGGACAAGCGCGTGGCTAGGCCACGTCTGCCAACCTGCTGGATTTGTAAGTGTCGCGCAACGAGCTGTGTCGCGCCATCGCATCTAAAATATGTCGTTGCATCTAAATGCCATATAATACGTATTTAAACAATAAAATCTCTTTCAGTTGGAAATTACCATTCCATACATCATTATTGTTGCTGTAATTAGTATGAAATGTGCTGAAATTAGAAATAACAAACTGTATACCTGTCCTACACAGGTGGTACGATCTTCCCGAGAGAGAGAAGACACCGTGATAACAAGAGAGAGTGACATGCTCTGCTTCGTTTATTGAACTTAAATTCGGGACGGAAAAAATCACCAGCCTACACACGGGAATTTGCGCCGATATTTTTAACTGCAACAATGAAATGTGTTTCCTTCAGTGCTATCTAACAATACAAATTTATAATTTGGCAATGTTTACCTTACAAATAGTATACATAAAAAAGAGGTTAAAAAAGATTGTAACTGTGAACTATTTCTTACCGACCATTGCCAACACGTCGCTGCTCTCGCTGTTGTTAATTCATATTTAATACTAAATAAATAATACAAGTTATGTAAGATACTAAGCTAAAGTTTCATTTATTTATTAAATAATACAGTACTCTAAAGTTAATCACAGTGTTAAATATTGGTGGAATACAAGTTATGGGAAAAACAGGTTGACATATTACGCGTAGGGTGATTTTTCAAAGGTTCGATTCCAAAAGGCCGAAGAAACCGTGAATGGACTATAGCTTTGTATTACAACTTACGTTATTGAGAAGTGAGCATAAACATATATTTTTTTCTTTTGCTTCCAAATGGGATGGATTAATAAGAGAGAATAACTAAGAAAAATATTTCAAAATATAATAAATAAATAAGACTTTGCCACAACCCTGGCACTATTAGTCCGCACACTTAACCACTAGACCAACTTCACCATCTAACTGTATAATTATGTTTAAATTAAATATAATTTTCCAGTACCTAAAATAATTACGGAAGTTATTTGATTAAGAAGAATTAATTTATTTCCTTTTACGAATTCATTATTGAATTGACAGGTTAGGGCGTCTCTTAATAACGAGGTCTTGAGAGCTGATTTAAGAATTCTGTGTAGCTAGCAGTTAAGTTATACGTTAATGTTTAATTGAAATTGCCGTTTTCTTAAGATTATTTTTGTTGTTTTAAGAGTTTTACGTTTTTAAAACTTGAAATACATTTCTTCACGCACGCAACTACAGTTTAATTCGGTCATAGTTTTTGCCCAAACAGCTCTATAAGATTTTACGTCGTCGAGTGTCCGCCATTTTGCTGATGCTCCTCTAAACGGGTTAGTACAGTACAAACATTTCTTTAGGTCTATTACAAACACGGTTCTTGTAGTTTTTCAAACAAGTAGCTTTGCAAGAGAGACCTTTCTACTGTTACCAAACATTTGCAATATTACTAACAATTCCTGAGTAAAAATTACAATTTTTTTTTTTTACAGTGTGACGTTATTGCTGTATTAAAGCCTTACAATCGCCGCTTGAAGTTCTAAGGAAGCAGAACACAAGCGAAACTTGCGTCTGCTTTTTTCCATCGCCATTGCAATGCTTCCTTGTGACCTGATGTCACCTCGAGGCTTTTAATAACGTTTGCCAGGGATTAGTCTTAAACGGAGATGATGCAGCTAACAAACGTAATACAACAGATGTCTGGATAGTTTATGAATCGCACTCGTGTAACCAGGAGACGAGATACAATAAATGCAGTCATAAAATTCAAATAAATGAAGTTATTTTATGAAATAGATTGTTTTTAATTAGACGCCTGCTAACACCGAATAAACCTTATTTGCATAAAAAAATTCGTAATAAAATCACACATAAAATATTAT
Source organism: Dryococelus australis (assembly GCA_029891345.1). Taxonomy (NCBI): domain Eukaryota; kingdom Metazoa; phylum Arthropoda; class Insecta; order Phasmatodea; family Phasmatidae; genus Dryococelus; species Dryococelus australis. The sequence continues at coordinate 86,773,169 of CM057003.1, read as the reverse complement.
ACAGCAATAAATAGTACGCGACTTCCATGGCCACCCAGTGAAAAGTTTCCCTAAAGGCTGTTCACGGTAATATGAGCACTTTCGAAAGCCCTACTTAGGTTCCACCTTTACGCACGTTGTGTGTTCTTCCGCCGTATGTAAAATTAACATTGACATGGACATCATCACTTTATTCACACGTCGGTCAATTGATAAGGTGAAATGATTAGGAATTAAATTATTTCACAAATCTGCTAATTTTTACAAATAGACGAATTAAAAAAATTTAAACCAAAAGAAATAATTTAAGTGATCGCAAATTGTTACGTAACATTTTTCATTCGACGTTAAGATATGGAACTATTTTTTCATCCATCGTTACCAACTTTACTGGGCGCGTGCCACTCAGCGTGCCCGTCACAATATATGCAGGCAGTGACGTTTTTATAAGGTTGATTTCAAAAGTTCCCACTTTATCGTGAACAGCCTTTATCGTTAAACGACTTGAAGCTATCGCCCAGTGGTAAGCCCACGAGGCCCCAAACGCAGCGCGCACGTGGAACGTGGAGCAGACGAAACTTTCTAACCGAACCGCGAAGGAGGATTACAGACGTCAAAAGCCCCCTCGCGTCGCCCAAAGGAAACACAGAAACTCGGCAGCCGGCAAGTCGACATCGTGGACAAGGGAAACCAATTTTCTGCAAGCGCAAACAATGAAACTCTTATCCCGTCGAGCCGTCCGAGCGGACCGACATGGCAGGGCGACATGGCGGACCGACACGGCGGGGCGACATGTCCTGCCCGAGCCCGCAGGCGGTTAGCTGTGCGAGGCGCTTCAAGAAAGGGCAAACTCGCGTTAGGCTACTTCGAAATTTCGGCGTTCGTTACGGATGTTATATCCCCGGGCTGATATAGGCGGTTCACGGTAAAATGAGCACTTTTGAAAGACATGATTAAGAACTACTTGCATACACGTTGTGTGTTCTTCCGCCTTATGTAAAATTAACATTGCCATGGGCCTCATTACTTTATTAATGCGTCGGTTAAGTGAAACTGTGGAATTATTAAATAAAAAATACTACACAAATCTACTCGTTTTTACATTTCTATACATAAAAAAATACAGAAAGCGAGAGAAATAATTTAAGTTATCACAAATGGTTACCGAACACTTTTTGTTCGACGTTTATATATGGAACTACTTTCCCCTAGATCGTTACCAACTTTACTGGGAGCATGTCCCTCACGGCTCCCGTTAAAATATATGCAAGTAGATACAGTGATTTTTTTTTAAGGTTGATTTCGAATGTGCTTACTTTATAGTGAACAGCCTTTACGCGATGTACTGAGATTCATTTTTGGTTAATACTGATATTAAAAAAAATCTCTTAAATATTTTGATTGTTTCGATTCAGCATAGCAAAGGAAATTTATTATTTTTACGCGTCCAAGGCACACAAGCACGGCAGCGACACAGGCGACGCTAAAGCGCATGCCTAGTGCCTCATCGGGCCTATCCTATCCTAGTATTGCAAGAAGCTGACGATAGGTAGAGCAAGTGATTTTTCGAGAGAAAAATTCGGAGCACATAATATACTCCAGTACTATGAGTGCACGTCAGCTGTTGTAATAACTCTATTGGCTGCTGGTGCAGTTTCCGTATCTGACAGATCCCGTAACTCCGGCACTTAACCGTGGTGATTCGGGCACAAACGGTCAACACAGTCCAGAACAGTATTCAGCCAATCAAGAAAGCTGTACTGCCCTGCAATTCTTTGAACTGTAACTTGTTTCGAAAGCAATTCGCGAAATGTCACTTCCGCTAACAGCAAGGCAACTCTGTGGACAGAGTAGTGGTTGGTGTCCCAGAGCCGAAACCTCTCTAATGCGCGCGTCCACGGTAACGGTACAGCTACGCTACTAGCCACTACAAAAATAGTAGGTCATTAGCCGGCCTCGCCAACTGGATTGTGTAGTGTTGTTACGCTCTCGGTGGTACAAGCTACCAACGTCACGGAAGTGTCTAGCGCGTCTTTAAACAGTGTAGCACATGGATCCCATGCGGAAGGAAGGTAAAACGATTCACAGTTAGATACGAAACATTATCAGAAATATGATATTCAAGAATATGATGAAGAGGTGCTTATGGATGAGTGAAACATTAATTAAACTAAGCCAACCTGCTTGCATCCAATTATGAAGGTATTTCCATTCATTAAGTTAGAAAGATCCGTAAAGAAAATACAACAGCTGCTGGTACATAGATGTCAATACCAGGCAAACATCCCTTGCGTCGCCAAGAAAGAATTGTTAATTGTAATTTTTTTGATAGGAAGGTGACAAGGGATCAAATCGAACACTTTTGTGTCTACGTTTCTCAAACCGCTGAGTGCCATTAAAAACAAAATTGACTTACCATGGGGAGTGCACACCTTGAGAAAATTTTTAAAGTAATTGGGATTTAAGTGGTAAAGTTGTGGCAACAAAAGAAAGATCTTCGCTGCATCTGATGATTGTCTTGAGAGTATTGGAATTTCCACTAGTTCAAATTCTGTGTCTGGAGACAGCGAATCTTCGATGTATCTTGCAATGTCGCATATTCCATAAGAGCCTACACGCAGCAACACCTTATGCGCAACATGACCTCTTTTCATGAGATACATTTTGCAGTTTTTTTTTTTTCATCTATGTTCGGTATTTAGGCTTAAAGTTCGACAAGGCTTATGCTGTACAGGTCGAGAGGAAAATTTACAGCATGTAGCTCGGAGCTACGACCCATCAAGGTAAGTGTTTACGACATTACTGATGGTTTCCTCATGGTGTATAGCAATTTTTTATTCGGTTACTTGTACGAACCACCAACGATGCGAATACGCAAATGTCCACAGTTCCATGTGTTCGGCATCTGCTCCATATTGTAGTTGTAAGACAGTTTGCAATGTTTCAGGTACAATCGCAACTCGGGTGGAGGATGCAAACTACCGAAAATGTCGTAGCAGTCTGCACATTTGCCATATTTGGCATATGTTATCCAGTACGTACCGGGCTTGGATGTTGTATCCAGATTAATTATGGTGCACTCATTACATATTTGTTTAGGGGGCAAATCATCTCGCATGAACACTCCTCTAAAAATTAGGTTTTTTTCAATTGGCGTGCAAATAGTTCCAAATACATGTTCGTGTGCGGTCGTTTCGGTAGAGGTTTCATTATCGCCTCCTCTGGCTGCATCGCTTTTGCACACTTCCACCTTTTATTGGGTATGGCCTTAGGTAGAGAGGCCTTGGCCATTTATTACAGCGATATCTTACATATTTGCGTTATGTCTTTGTGGCTCGGACAACTGCTTTAGTCCGTTCAATGCTGTGTTGACGGCTCGGACAATACCACTCGTGGCTCCGAAGAAGGTCCCGAGGACTCCGAGTGCAGGTAAAGGCAATGGGAAAATCCGCTGGTAGATGTTATCTTAGCCTTGCATGGTTCTCTTCCCTTCTTCACCGCTTTTAGTTTCACTTCTCTCTTCCGCTTGCTCTTTTCAAACATGCCCATCCTCACTTAGGCCTTCATCACGTTGGAAAATCCCTAAATAGTTATTTTCTCTCCGAGCCTGGTATTTTAAGATTTTCTTATCTTGTTGGCCTTCTATGGAAGTATCTTGTCTGCCTGGTGTCGTGTTGCTTCCACGCTTCGTCCAGGGGCATTGATACTTGTATCGCTGCATGCCAACATTTTATTTAGATTAGTTCCCGGCCCACAGAACTTGTATCCAGGAATTTGTAGCTCGAACGGTAGATTGTTGATCAGTATATCGACGATCCCACTTCTATATATGATCTTACCTCTTCGAGGCATCTGGGGAACTGAACGACAAAAGTATAAATAATTCCCTTTTTTACATTTTCGTTTCAGTGTCATTTTAGACATGGAACAGTACGAACATATCACATATTCAAATATTACATTTCAGTGCGAATTCTGACAGAAGCTCTCTTCTCAAAGGGATGCTTTAAAGAGACATTCTAAAATCTGCAGCACAGATTCTGTGATATCTCCACCTCCACCACCGGCACCATAAGGCCACCCATATCATCTCTACAACATTGTAGCGATAACATACATATATTATATATAATCAAGCAAGATGTTACTCTACCCATACACATTCATGTTGGAGATGAAGCAATCTCCCACGAATCACGACATGGAAGCCTATTTCTGAAAACAGTGTACTGCATCATCACAGGACCATCAAATTGTGGGAAAACGCATGCCCTACTGAGCCTTCTGGAAGAAGATAATAGCATTTGGTTTGAGAATGCGTACCTGTGCGCTAAATCGCTCCAACATCAGAAATATCAACGACTGACACGAGTACTGCACACTGTGGATGTTGTGGGTTATTTCTCCTGCAGTGATAACGAAGCATCGTGCTATCGAGTGAAGCACTGCTAAACTAGATTATATGTCTTTGATGACATTGCCTGCGAGAAACAAACTTGTATACAGAAGTACATAAGCATGGGATGGCACGTGACTGTGGACTGCATGTACCTCGGCCAGACTTATTCGTCATACCCAAACAACAGCTTTACGATAATGCTAATGTTTTGGTGCTGTTTCGCATGAACGAAATGAATTTACGACATGTGTATGACGACCATGTCAATACGGACATGACATGATCAGATTTTAAGAGCCTATGTGCCATATGCTGGAAAGACAAGTACGGATTTTTGGTGATCGTAAAAGACTGGCCACTGATGGACGGTGCCGACATGTATTCGATCAGTTCATTGTTGACTGTCGAGAATGAGTTAGAGCATATCGAAATTCAGGCAGAGTAGCCTCCAGCTGCGGCTTAGCACAAATGTAGATGGAGGTTGTCTCATACCAATAAATGGTGGCAATTTCGATGCTGGTAGGACAACAACTAGAAACACTGGCGATTCCGAAAGAACCTAAGATGCTGCTATTAAACATTTCGTCCTCGAAACTGGAAATGGCTTCATCTCGTAATTATGCACTTGTGACGAGTGAGTCGTCACTTAAGAAAGGCATACAGCGGTTAGCAATTTTGAATTGGGCGCTCGCTTATGAGTGGTTACTATGTTATTAAATATATGGTTAGGCCGGCCAGACATTTTTAATATGTTTTGTATTATACTTAAATTTAGTATTTCTATTTTAGCATTGTGTAATATGTTATAGTTTAGTTAGTAATGTTATAGAGTTTTTGTGTGGTTGCTGAGTGCTGTAGAAAGCCAGCTGAGCGCTGCCACTCGTGGTAGCGGCCGAGCGGGGCGGAGAGAGTCGTGTAGCAGCAGCAGACAACGAACTGGTGCGAAGTCGTAGCACACCCAGATCTGGTATGGCGTTGCCTAGTGAGTCTCACTATGAGCTTGAGTTTTCAGTCTTGCGTTCAACATTGTATGCAACGTGGTTGTTATACAACTTGTGGAAATAATTGTGGAAATTAGTCTGCTTGCTCGTTCTAAATACTCACGTATTGTGAGTTGAGCTTTGTTGGAAAACGCTGCCGAACTTCTGTGGAGCCCTATTTTTCTGCTGTGAATCATCCCCACGAAATTTACTGCGTGATCAGTGTGGAGTTTCGCCTTTGCATATCCTGGACGGCGGTTTGCAGTTCGTAAATGTCCGCGAGCTGCGGACGTTTGTGTGGAGGCATGCTATGTCTGCAGAATTCTTGACGTTCTCAAATTTGAAGGTACTGTCCAGCTGTTCTTTTATGTGGGGGCAAGTTGCTCTTGAGGCCCGTTACTACTCGGATAATGTTAGCGATAGTGTCGTTCAGCTGGCCAAAAGAATAGTGACATTATCATAATGTACTGACTTTTTGTGGCAAGAAAAACTGTTCATAGAAATTAAAATATACAAAAAAGCTTGGCAAATAATTTTTCTTTATTAAATGAAATTTTTGGTCAGAGGTGTAGGTGGAAGGGAGAATTTATTTATTGTGATTGTAAAACACCGTACGAGTGAGGTCGCTTTGACCCCGCCCATTCGCCTCATGCTTGGGGATTTCACAATGTGTTGGCCGATAAGAGCAAATTTTTTCGCACTTACTGGTTTGAGCTTGGGGCGAAGATGGATCGTGTGAAGACGGAGACAAATCACAATATGATGGCCATGAACGAGCACGTAACGAGTGTTCAAAGGAAAATTATCGACTGATTGAATGTGGTATCTGCACAAAATTAATAGAAAACAAAAGTGCTTTAGGATTCCATAGAGCATACATTCGGTACTTGGATTTCCCACCTCGCCACGAAAACAGATGTTCAAAATTACAGCAGGGACATATTGGATTTCTGCAGAGAACGCATGGGCAAGATTGAAAATATTTCGGTGGAGACTCATGACTAAACGTATAAAAGAGAGCAACAGTATCCATTCGTATTCAGTACGATGTCGGACATTACCAGCGACTTACATCGAACGATAGTTTCTATTCGCTGGAAGTATTTGCTCACCAAGAGACCCAATATTTCACGCGACTTTATAAATTAAGACATCTTTAAGCCCTTTACTCATTGTCTCGATGTACTCAGGGATAGCGATGGGCATCTGTAGCAGTGAAGACCAAAGTTGATGATACTGCTGAGCCTATGAAGAAGCAAAAACATAATGATGCACAGACAGATCGGGATTATGGATCAGTTGCAGATTTGGCACACAAGAAATTATTTATCTTTTATAAGAATTTACCTTATGGAATTATTTTAATTACGAATCAATTATTGGTAAATAGCAAATACTCTATGTCTGGAGTCACTAAAAGGTTTGAAAATGAACGATATGGGACATAGAATTTAAAAAAATTTTGAATGTGAAATGAGTTACGAAATGAAGACCCCTGATAAAATCCGCCAAACACAGACAAAAATCCATGACGACTCCACTGAAAATCGTGCCCAGTACGCAATTGAGGGAAGTCAAATCGAAGCTACTGAGAGGGCAATTGTTCGAGACTGATCAAATATATCATTCGAAAAAGAATTATGCATGTAGTTAGCTGAATTCCACCATGGAAAAATAGCGATTAATGGAATATTATTCAAATGATGCACTCAGCCTTTGTCGCAATTACTTTTTACAATATTCTGCTCAAGTAATATGCAGCTCCAGTTAGCAAACTTGGAGTTTCCCCACTACTGTATTCGTGAAAGAGATTTTGAGAGCAGTGTATTCCCCATCACATATTTTTTATGGTATTTTAAAAACAAGCTATAAATTATTTTATTCTGTAATAATGCAAGCATTTCGTGTATAGTCATGTGGTAGACTTTTTCCCCCCCAGCATTTTCACCATCGAAAGATCTATGCGAATTAATTGACCAAAATGTGTTTGTAAGCCGTAAAATACATTTAATTTTAAGGCCATTTGTTTATGTGCTACAGCTCAAACAACATTCACAGTGCGGGTTTTTTGGGTTGAATTTTAGGGCTTGGATGTGTAACAGTACATATGATGTATTATTAAACATGTATCTTATCTTGCATCGTACATAGTTCTTTCACCATAACATCTGTATATTTGCTGTGAATATTATGTTACGATAACAGATGCTTGCTACGACATTGAGGGCACTGTCTATAGTCTGCTCATGGCTACTTCCATATTTTCTGAGGCCCTGCTAATAATCTACTTTTATGCAAAAAAAGCTAATAAATTTCGTCAAAGGTACGACTATCCGAATTTGCACACACTCAAATTAATAATATTCTACACACAAACTATAAAATACTTAAAATGATACAACAAAAAAACATTTATTTTACTAACCATTTTCTAACATTTATGTGGAACTCGTGTTACAGGATAGGCCTGTGAAAATTAATCAAGTATAGCATTTAATATTAAACGCAATTAATTATCCTATTAGAGTATTTTATCGAACCCACATCGCAGTGCGTACAGAGCCGCGAGCTTAGACACCTGTGTGTGAATACCTTTTATTAGGCTTGTGTTTTCCTTCAACACGCGTGAGTACGTGTATAAGCCAAATTGAGTTTGTTTTTAGAGTCGTGCACCTATATATACAGTTTGTTTTCTGTAATAAACATACCAGCAAGCTCAGAAGATGCGTCGGCCGCAATAGCATTGAGCTGTGCACGTTGGCAGCGGATGTTGAAGAACCCGCCTCCTCTCCCAGCCCCCTCGCCAACCACGGGACAAGGCCAGATATCAGTGTCTCATCAGATGTCTGCGCATCTGTTCATACGACCGACGCTAAGGCTTGTCTACAGCAGGCATGATGTTATAGCATGGAATTCAATAACTGTAGTTCACATCTGTACGTAATGCGGCATTAAACTTTCTTATAATGTATTCATGCCAGCCATTCGGAGTGGCATGAAAATTATTGTTCACCACCTACAATGTATTTTTTTTTTCCGTTTCCTGCCATCACCTTTCTTTTCTATGGGACAAACCTGTTCAAAAAAGCACCATAACTTTATAATAGCAAATACAAGCAAAACATGTGCAGCATATTGAACAAATGCACTTCACTTTCATGATGCAGCTCGGTTGTAATCAGCAGAATTTTTCTTAAACTGTGTTTTATGACAGTATTATGACATTTCGGCTAAAAAAGCGATAAACTGCAGATTTATTTCTTTCTAACATTAAATACATATTACCATTGGCGAATTTTGATTCACACAGGAAAATTAAATTCCTATAGCTTATTAGCAAGTGACTTCTGTTTTCTTCGGCTTGTAGATAAAAAAAAATTAATTGGATTCTTTAAACTTGCAAGTGATACACGGCTCCAAGGCCGCACAGCACCTGACATGCGATCATGGTCAGTTCACACGCATTTGTCTCAGGGTAATTTACAATGGGCTTCTTCCCCCTCCCCCTTCCACGGTGCTGTATGGACAATGCCTCCTGCACGTACCTGTTATGACAGGTGTGGCTGTTTCGCACGCCTGTCGGTGTGTGCGTGGATACGAGGCTAGGCGGCATTTTTTTTAATTAATTTTTTTTCTGTACAACAGTAAAAACCAAATGAATAAAGTAAATATAAAAAATATATTGACTTTAAAATTAAACAATAAAATATCAACATTCAAATATGTTTACAAGATCCTGCCTGGAATGCATTATCGCAATTTATTATTGCCTGACCTTACATACCAGATTAGAGGATTGGAGATAGCTAACACAGGTCTTCCCATGCACATGCTGACATGCTGTCCGACAAAGTGCAGGTGCGAAAACGACTCGAGAACATGTACTTTGCAGGAATGGTCAATGTAACCATTCGATACAGACCAATAGCAGGCGGCATAAACGAGCAATATAACACCACCTAGGTGATGACAATATATGAAATCCAAGATGGCAGTCGACCTACGGTGAGAGACAAACTCCAGCAATGTATAAACTAATGACAAATTAAAAACCAATACGATTAATGAATATTGGTTAGGGGTGGTGGAGGTTGGGGGTTGGGGGACCACCGGAAATTTAAGTTTTTAAATATAATTTTTCCCCACACTCATGATATTACATATACTTCTTTTTAACCCTTGTACCAGCGTGTTTTCCTATAGCCAAGTGGTCTAAGGTGTCTACATGCCGACCCAAGGCTCAGCAGTTCGATCCTGCCCTCCACCAGATGATGTTTTGAGCTCTGCGAAAATAAAAAAAAGCAGCACCCCTAGCAGCCAACTCTAAAACCAACATGGCACACACACCAGAACCCCTAGCATCCAACTCTAGAACCAACATGGCGGCTGAGTGAGAGCGACACCAGCGCCACTAGCAGGCGAAGAAGGAGTCATTGGAAACAATCTGGTGGGGCCAATGTAAAAAAAGACGAAAGAAACCAAGATGGCAGTCAAACGAAGGTGTGAGACAAACTCCAGCAATGTATAAACAAATTATAAATGAAAAACAAGATGGCTGACGTAAAAAGCTTGCGACAAGAGAGATAGGAAAGAGAGAACGAGATGGAATGAAAGAGACAACACGGAATGATATAGCAACAAAAAACCACATGGAATGATAGAGCATGAAAAAACAACTTTAAATGCTAGAACAGGAGAAAACAACTTTCAATGATAGTACATTAAAACATCATGGAATGATAGAGCATTAAAATGTAAGACAGAATGATAGAGCATGGAAAACAACATGGATGTTAGAGTATTAAAATACAAGATGGAATGCTAGATCATTAAGTGCAAAACAAAAGTGTTGATTGATGGTGATGTACTGGCTACTAATATGGCCACCAACCAGAATGATAGAGCATGCTGTCGGCCGGCTAGTGCCTCGGCGCCTCTCCCAAATCTCATTGCGCCCGGAATCCAAAATGACGGAAGGAGCCTCGCACCTCTGCCGGTAGCCATTTGTGCCCGAATCGCCATACCCCTACTACTTAAATATTCTAGTGATAAGTTTTTTCTTATGAAATTTAGTAATCACTTTGCATATTTGCCTCTTTTAATTTTGTGCTATTAAACTAATCCAAAAAGAAAATTGTTTGAAAAAGGGCTTGGTTACATTGTTTCCTTTCCAGGAAGAAGAAACTAATTAAAAGTAGCAAAGATTGTCCATTCTGTTTTCTTCAACTGCATACACAATATTCAAGTTTTGCAGATACAAAAAAAAAATACCGCGATATCTTATCGTGTTAAAAAAAAGTCGAGAAATCCATAGAAGTATATTTTACCTCTTCTCACACCCTCGTGGCTGATTACAATCAAAAGGAAAGTTGCGTTTTTTATAATGTCCTGAACATGATAATCGTTTTGTGGCAATGCGATGTCATAACATACTATGTTCAAAAGTATTTTTGTGGGTTCATAATGACGTACAATTGTTTCAGTCCCAGTAGTCCAACAAACATTTTCTTAATAACTATATATTATTTGATGTTTGATACATAGTTCCGATATTTATGTACGGACTTCTGAAATTCTAAATGTGTCAATATAAGAAAATATTTTATGTCTATGCATGCCACAAAAATAATTCTTTCGTTAATAAGTTATTAATAGTATGTTCAAATATTTTGTGTGTGGTGAGATGAACCAGTAATTTAGATGTAATAACTTAGTTGAAAAATTATTCAAAATATTTTTGTCCAAGACCCAGCTAAGTTTTGCAAATATAATAATTGTAATTGTGTAGAAAGTTATTATTAACTCATCATTTCACTATTGTAGGAATAATTCACTTTTAACACAATTCCCATCGAAGCATAAGGAGACTCAAATGGTGTGAAGAAGAAGCCCTTCTTCACGCCATCGAGTCTCCTTACGATTAATCCCGCAAAGCCTATTTTAAAAAATAAATAAATCTAGGAACAATTTGAGTCTAGACACTTAGTCGAAGAAAAAACGATGAAATCAATACTACCTTATGTTAAACAATAAGAGACGTACTACATCGAGCCAAGTAATTTTAACACAAATTACTGTTAAGTCTGGGAAATTCACCGCAAATGTTAACACAACACGAATTGAAAATCTTACGAACTTTCAATGACAGAGTTCAGAAACAGTGTTTATACAATAAATGCAGATAAAATTATTAAAAATTATGGACGCACTATCGGCTAAAGACACGAAAATTTTTTTCCCCAGCTAAATTAAAAGTTATAAAAAATTTTATATTAAAGTGTTAGCTGAAGTCCAGAGCAGATACTATTCGATTAAAATATTTGACGAGAGGTGAAGCCCGCTGGGCGTGGGTCTGCTACCCTTTCGATCGTCGTACGGGACCCTGCCAGAATGATGTGATTGGTGATGTCAGAAGTGGTGCTTCAGAGGAGATAGTAATGTATGTGTGTATCCAGGATGAGGCTTGGCATCAATCTAAAGATGGTGCTGGTCAGTGAGAAGTTCTCAGATAGCTCCTGCCTTTACCCCCTCCCCCTCTACCATCAGCACCAACACCGTCCTGCGTATTCGGCGATGTGTCCCCCTCCCTCATCCAGCCCAGAATGCATCTTTGTCCTAAAAGAGAGTACCTGTCCCCTGTTATCGATCCAATGCTGCAATCTGCAAAACCTGTCTAACGTTACATTCCCCCGTCCCCTCCAACCCCTAGCCAAGAGTGCGTGTTCTTCCGTGACGAGAGCTCCTTTAGCTAGACACCAATGCACCCCCTTGTACAGCTGAAGAGCTGGCCACCTGCAAAACACCCCCTCAGACCAGCGAATTTGAACTGACCCTGCCTGGCTAGCTCCCCTCCGCCCTCTGCCCAACAAGCGTTCACTTTGGCTTGTCTGTTGACTTGTTTGAAAAAGGAGGTTTATACTATTCTCAAAACCCTGACTTGCTTCCAGAGAAATAAAAGATGCTAGCCAAGTCCCGATGATGAAATTATTTCCTTGAAGTTAAAATGAATTTTAATCCCCAGATAAATTTCCAAGAAATCTTATGTGTTTATCCAAGATATTAATTTTTAATCCAATAAACGTTAGGTTCATCCCATTTTCCAGCAAACTTACAACAAATTTCAAGTTTAAAGTAATCCAGATATATATGAAATAATAATATTTCGTACAAGGTATATGCAAGAAATTTTATCACTCGCAAAATATTAGGAGAGTTAAATAAGACCAGTTTTCAAACAAATATTATTCCATATGTTTTACCTATTATGATTGAAGACAAGAGACATGTTCAAATATTTATCAGTATAGTAGAAAAAAATACGAAGTTCATGTGTAGATTTTTTCACAAGTTTACCAGCCCAGAATTTCGACTATACTGTATAACATAAAATATGTATATTTGAATTTATTTGATTAAAAAATACTACTCTTTCGATGTAATATTAATGAAAATACACTACTCCAGCTAAAAATGACTGCTATCGAAGCTGAAATCTGTTTAATTCCAACTTATCTTCTAAAAAGTCCAAATTTAAGGAAATTTAAAGGAAGTCGGTGGCCATTTTGTGTCCATTTGCTATATAAGGATGAATAAAATTAATTTTTTCTCAGTGTTAAGTTATCAAATGTCAAGGTCACTGTATGTGCATGCGTGAATGTGCATTGCATTAACAGTAGTGAGACTTAGGCATCTGCAATAGATCTGGAAACGACACTAAGCGCCTACACCGAGAACGACGCCATACATCTACTCCAAGTACGATGTCAGGCATCTATACTGAGAACGCCAACAGGCATCCACATCGAGAACGACACCACATGCTTACTACAAAGTCCAGATATACACTACAATGCCAATTGCCCACTGTATCATTTAGATCACAGAATCTACAGGAGAATACATCTCTCTCCACATCAGTTCGCTCCAGGTATAATACATCATGGCGACTGTTGTGATAATTGTGATGAGGAATGTGTTGAAGTATTCAATTTTATGCTAGCATAAGGGAAGGCGGAAACCTTATTGAGTTTAGACTGTTTTAATTACGAGTGTTGCCGAAAGAGTTTATTATTGCTTTTGTGAGACACTAACTAAAGCTAGTACCGTTCCTTCCTGAACATTTACAAGCTAATGAGGATATCATGTATTTGCCATGTGAATACCGTCCTCTCAGCATGCCTGCCTTTGCTAATCATGGAAATCAACATATGCGGAAGGACTATATGTCGCGCATCCTGGAACATCTTATTGAAGCCAGAATTATCCCAGATGTAGCAATGGACGATTCTGGAGTTGATGAAGTGGATTCCGAAGCGATCACTCATATTTTATTAATAAGTTGAGTAGGGACTTTTTGTATATACTGTAAATAAAGAAATAACATTAAAATGATGTGCTATGTTCAAGGTCTCCAAAATTACCAAGACAACTTCTTTGTAATTAAAGAGCTTGCAATTTCTTATGCAACCAATGCTAATGACTCTAAAGTACTATGCTCTCCCAGACCTTGGTATACTTTAAAAGCTAAAGTTAAAATTTTGTTTCGGGAATAGACTTACAAGATACATGACCTTAAATGGAATTCTGGTGTCATAGCTTATGCAGAGCATGTCCAATATGTAAACCATGTGCTCCTCGAAGATTATCCAGTATATGTGCTTGGAAAAACACAGAAGTACATTTTAAAATGTTTAACCAATGTAGAAATTATAAATATCAAAAGATATCACGACTGTTCGAGTATTAATTCAATAGTCAAACGTTATAATACCAAGTACTGTGAGAAAACAATGTTCTGTTCACAATGCAAAAGTGAAGCTTTAAGAGAATACTTTTACCATCATTCTACTAACATAAAAAGATATTAATTTCGAAAAATGGTTTGTTACACATACCTGCATAAGAGTTGGAAAAGAATGGAAAAATTCAACCCAGAGAAGACCTACTCCAGTATTACTCAAGGATACAATAAATTATTGTTCCAGTCTATAAACAACATACACTTCCAAATACAGATGTGGAACGGACATGAACACTGGAACTTTGTCAAAAGTATCGAAGGAAACACATGCACAGACAGAGTGTTGTGTTATGAAGAAGAGGGCTGTCTGGTTTTTAATATGCACCCTGGCAGCAAACTACCTTGTTCTTCTTGGGACCTATGTTTTAAAAATAGAAGAGAAGAAATAAACAAGGAACCAGGATTTAGACAAAATATAAATGGATTAGAGTGGTTTACAACAGCCCTACCCTATGGTCTGAAACATGTAATAATAAGGAACACATCACGCAAATACAAGGCAGTAGCCGCCTTCAAAGGTCACCTTGTGGAATTTGAAACTGTGAGGTTTGGAACAGCAATGTTTGTGTCTGTAAATTTGATTTAACCAAGTTATCGTTGAAGAACTAATATTATCTATATTGAAACAATAATTCAGTATATAAAGAGAGAGAATTGTACACCAGAGCTTCAGTTCCAATGGAAAGGTTCGACTCATCACTTCCTTATGCCAGTGTTACTCCCGGATATAGATGAGTGTGGTTTCGAATTGAAGAAGAGAGTCCTCTTCAGATACAGATGTGCAATGGAAATGAACATTGGCATTTCTCATTAATAGTCCTGATTATACTTTAAAAGTTTTCGATGTTGTTGTGGGCGAAGTTTTTGTCCTTTGTATAGTTTGCGTCCTGACAGCAAGCTACCGTGCATTGAGAGTACACTAGCATTTGAGGCTCAAAATGTACACATCATGTAATATACACCCTACAAGAAAATCAAATACACCATGCAGAAGGAATGTAGTTGCTGTTCTCTTACTACAGTCAGACGGTCAATATCGCTGCCCTATATACAACCCTTCCCCAACAGGGGTAACTGAAAAGTATCCATTTAGAATCGTTACCATTCCGGAAATTTTGCATCTATACTTGTGCAGAAAAATCCGGAATTTTAACCGTTCCGCTTTTATTAGCAAAACATTGCGTTACTGAATACTGAAAAGTATCAATTGTAGAAATGGTTACATTCCGGATTTTTGTACTGACATTCACTTCCCAAATATCTTGAAAAGTCACCACAGTCGGAATGTTTACAAGTCCAGTATGGGTGTTTTTAGTTGTCATCCACAAAAGCCTGTAAACTGTCCACTGCCTGAATGGTAACCATTTAGGACTCAAGTCTGTAAATATAGTGACAATATTACAGTAATATTACAATTAGTAGAAAAAGAAATTAAATTGCAAATCACATACACATTATTTCTCAATGCAAGTAGGCTACAGACGACAATTATTTATGGGGAAACGCCAAGCTTCGCTGAAGTGTGACGCTTCGTGTCACCACCTTAAAAAAATTGCCGTGCACCTTGAATCACTGATTTGGGGATTTACTCACCTGCTGGCACTGGGACTCTGGTTCGGTGCATAATGTTTGACTAGCCTTGTACAGTATTTTAAGTGCGAGGGGGCTATGCTTGAAAATCATTTGTGAGGAAACTCCAAGCTTCGCTGTTGCGAAAAAGACAGATTGGTTACCATTCAGGCAGTGGACAGTTTTTAGGCTTTTGTGGATGACGATTAAATAACACACATACTGGAATTGTAAACATTCCAACTGTGGTGACGTTTCAGGATTTTGGGCTGTAAATGTCTGTACAAAAATCGGGAATGGTAACCATTCCTACAATGGACACTTTTCAGGATTCAGTAATGGAATGCTTTGCTAATAAAATGTGAATGGTTACTATTCCGGAATTTTCGGCGCAAGTATGGATGCAAAATTTCCGGAATTGTAGCCATCCCGAATGGATACTTTTCCGTCCCCCCCCCCCCCCTTTTCCAACACACCACATCTCACTACAGCGACAGAGCTCCAAGGGTGACGATGTACCAGAGACGCTCCCCACCCAAAAAAAAGAAAGAAAATAAAGTACACCTAACTGTACACACACAAAAAAAATCCATCAAAGAAATCTGATCAAACTATATCATCAAACATATATGACAAAATTTCTTCCATCACATTTTATCGGATTAAGCATGAATTAATAATTAATCACATAGGATTCAAATCCGATAAAATTTTTGATCGGATTAAGATCGGATTAGTCCGTAATACGATTAAATTTATATCCAGGTGTTAATCAATTAATAAAGGCTACATACGTTTGTATTTGAAACCGGCACGCCCCTACTACTGAGATAGAGCAAGGCGATACTATACTACATAAATGTAGTCGACACTGGCCATACTTATCTTATGAGATCTTTATATATAGTTTGCTTTTATCAATTACACTATGTAGCACATAGGATTTCACTTGTACCATCATACTGCGCGCCGTCTCATGCGGACGTTCGTGATATTATAAGGTAAAGCGGCGTCCAGCGGATATATCACGAGTGTCCGCATGTAACGGCGCGCAATCTGGTGGTACAACCAAAGAAATTCTATGTTCTCCATGCCGTCATTTCTCCGAAACTGCTTATCCGATTTCCGAGAGTGATAAGGACTGCGCCATTGAATTCGGCTCGTTCAGATTGACGTTGCCAGCAGCACAAGTTACTATAGTTCCATTTTAAAAAAAGGTTGATATCGATATCTCTGTAATTAACATTCCTATGACAACATGCTACATGTCGTTTGGTAAGGTGTTTTGTGACAATTCATCTGGGTGAAAACGGAATAGCGATATCTTTGACGGTTCCGGAAATATTCGAGGTTTACATATTAGGTGACTCATCCCGTATACGAACGCAACGACATGCCCACATGCATTAATATGAGAAGAGATGAACGGAGTGCACAGACGTCTTAATGGTTTTTCATCGATAATTGTCGACGGGAATTGTAGTACAGCACGTGTGATAAATAAACTTCATATCTTCATTGGTATTACATTTATTGCCAGGAAAGTGTCATTATCACACACACTTTCTGTGATCGAGATCCCGTTTTGCAGTCTTATTTTATGTGCGGTTTTTTTTTTTGAAAGAGATCAAATATCTATCGTAGTTACAAATACATTAGTTGAAGAGCAATTTATCGATAAATAAGGTTCAGATAATTATATCGAAAGATTATGTCGCTATGTTCCGCTCCGCCGGGAACAGCTACAAATCACAGATGCAATTGCAGCGGTATAATCTAAACTGGGATGGAATTTGCAAGCTGTTATGCGCATAAATTAAACCTGACGTCAAAAACAACTTTTTAATTATTCTCATTGGAGTATGACTTTACACTTAAACATATTGTTTAATTTCAAAGCAACATAAAAATAATTTTCACATTTGGCAATACTCGCATGTCAGTGGAACCGTCGAAAGGAAATTATTCTATTTTCGATGCGTTACGGATGAACATTTATAATTTTTTTTTTTTTTTTTTCGCTGGGGCATAAAAAGACGCTCATTTTTTTTCCACGCCTTTTCAGGGGAAATATTTTACCTTCAGCGGAGCGGGGAAATACGGTCCCAGGATGGATTTTGTGGCGAACGCGCACGCACACAGCAAAAAAAAGTTGCCAGCAAACGACCAGTTTCGCCAATGTTTTTTTTTTTTTCTGCCTCCGCCGTCCCTTCTGCTCCGGATGTGCGAGGAGGAGGGGTTATCCGGCGCAGCGGGAGGTGCGGGTGAAAAATAAACCAGCGGAAGCGAGAACACAAAGTGACTTCCACGCGTTTTGCGTACAAAGGATCCGAAATTATTCACAGGTAATGAGTTCCGCGCAGGTGGTCCTCGTGGCTGGGCGCGAGAACGGAGCGAAAATAACGCGAGCTAAACAACAGCAGCGCACTCACCGAAATTTGCCACGTTCCCCGCGGCAACTTCCTCGCTCGCTCCCACATCTCCCTGTTTAAAGAAGAAGTGTTAATGACGCGTAAAACAAGACGTCTCTGCTACTGCAAACAGATAACGGATCCCGAGCGCCTACAGACCATTACATGAACACGTCTCGAGTAACGAAAGTTTTTTTTTTTTTTTTTTTTTTTTTTCGAGGGGATGAATTCATCAAACAGAATATTCAGTCACACGGAAATGTGGATAAGTTTGAGTGTGGTTTTAATTTAGTTAACCACTAATAAACAGTTCGCACGTTAACGGGCGTAAGATATGAAAGTTCGGATTGATTTTGCTCAAGATCTTCTTGTATGCAAATTGTTTATCCGTACACCATGTGTAAAATTAACATTGCCATAGCCTTCATCACTCTACTCATGCTTTAGTAGAGGGGACCTGTGAAATTCTTAGAAAAGTACATACTTCGCAAATTCTCTCATTATTACATTTACACGCATAAAAAAAACAGAAAACAAAGAAATCATTTCCGTATTCCCAAGTGTTTAACTAACAACTTTTATTTAACGTTAAGGCAAGGGCTGTTTTCCTTCCCACGTCACCAATCTGTGTGCGCGTTAAAACATACTGCTGCAGATGTCACTTAAGGCGCCCGTCTACCTAGAGATTTTTTTTTTTCCGCGTTCGAAGCCGAGAGGCGAGGGAGCGTTAAATGCGACACTGCCACCGCATCAGGTCCCCCATCGCCGCTAAGCGCAAGGCTCTGAACTGGCATGCAGTTTTCTCGTCGTGCTGCGTGTACCTCTGGGACTTTCAGCGGCGACCCTATTATTTTATTGGTGGAAAGTGTGTAGCATGTCCCTTGACTAGATCAGTATGGCTCTGAATGGTATATTTTGAGATACAGCGCTTTGAATAAAGCCATTTTTTAGCCATTTTGGCGGTCTCTGAAATGGTGTTTCTAATTCAAGCGAGGTCTTGAAAACTCTCAACAGCCCTCGTATGAAATGCGTGTTCTTTTCGTAGGTCAGTAGACCCGACGAACGTTTAATAGTTTCGTAGACAAACGTGTATATCGAACACTCTGCAACGCACTTCAAGCACCAGGTAGACGGGCGCCTTAAGGCGACACCACAACTGCGACACCACAACTTAAAGGAAGACAAGAGAAAAAGGCGAAATAAAAGATGTAATAAAGCTACTACTCCCCTTTTAATAATAATAAACATTGTATACAAATCCTCAGGGATTGTGAGGAAATAGCTCTCTTTCCCCTGTGAAACTCACCCCTGAACAGCCAGTGATCGGTGCCCTCGCGTCTTGCGTTCTCCTCGGGTCGCTGACGCCCCAGGAAGACCTCCTTTCCTCGTTCGGATCCCCAGACCACACTCCTCACCCCTCTCTTATTAATATGTGGCAAGTGCTCCCCTATTCACAGATAGCTTGGAGTTATGGTCGTCAGCCAATGGCCAGCCTCCTGTGCCAGCCAGAACTAATTACTGTGACCCGACTTGCAGGTTGTTTGTCGAATGATTCCGTTTTCGCAGTGCTGCTCGCGAGTGAGTGGGAGAAGAGACTCGGGCGGCTCTTAACATCGAGGTCTTCAGAGCCGATGAGGTTGATTGAGGTGAGTATGGAGCAGCGCCGGAATGGAAGGGCGGGGGAAACTGGAGATCTCTGAGAAAGCCCGTCGACAAACGGCATCGTCCGGCACGATTCCCACATGCGAAAATCCGGAGTGACCCGGCCGGAGATAGAACCCCGGATCGCCTTGGTGGGAGGCGAGCAGGCTAACAGCTAAGCCACCGTGACCCCCAGTTCTGCTCGTGCTGACCCAGTCCCTGAGTAGGCTGCCGCTGGCCGCCTTTCACCTCAGCGCACCACGTGGCTGGTGTTGCAGTCGTAACAACAAGCCGGCAGGGGAGGCTATTTTAAACGTAGGTTTCAAAAGTGCCCATTTTGCCGTGAAAAACCTACAGCTTTCGAAAAGTTTTGGATTTGAGTATTGAAAGTATACTCAAATCAAACACACGGTAATTTTACGACTGTGACGCTATTTATTTCTCAGTTTGATGAAACTGTTGTGTGTAAATTCTGGTATAGGCTGTTCACGGTAAAATGAGCACTTTTGAAAGCCTTGCTTAATATCTACTTGTATACGTGTTGTGCATTCTTCCGTCTTATGTAAAATTAAAATTGTCGTGGGGTTCATCACTTTATTCATGCGCCGGTCAAATGAAACTGTAAAATAAATATGAAAGTAAATACTTAACAAATGTGCTTAATTTAACACTTCGATGCAATAAAAAAACAGAAAGCGAAAGAAATAATTTTAAATTAACACAAATGGTTACCTAACACTATTTATTAGACGCTAATTTATGGAACT
The DNA here is from genome assembly GCA_029891345.1 of Dryococelus australis. Classification (NCBI taxonomy): domain Eukaryota; kingdom Metazoa; phylum Arthropoda; class Insecta; order Phasmatodea; family Phasmatidae; genus Dryococelus; species Dryococelus australis. The sequence goes on along the minus strand of CM057003.1, from coordinate 86,752,623 downwards.
ACTTTTCATCCATCGTTACCAATTTTACTGGGCGAATAACACTCAGTGCGCCCATTAAAATATATGCATGCAGGGGCAGTGACTTTTTTGTAAGGTTCATTATTGAAGTGCTCACTTTATTGTGAACAGCCTTTACATATAAAACTGGTATGCATTACGGCGTAATGAAATTATTTCTAATGCTACTGGAGTTTTCTTACGGTTACGTATTAACGTTCAACTAATATCTGTAAAAACGAAGTGATTTCCTGCATAGTTAAAAATAACAATTTAAGTAAATTTCATACAGAAGAATGTAACACACTCATGTGTAGTCCATTACTAGTCACTAAATTTAAATTCCCAACGCTGGAGTCGCCGGTTCAATCCCATTTCCTATCCCATCTTCATTCCTCCGCTTCTTCAGCCCCCCCCCTTTTTTTTCCATGATAATGCACTTTGTTCGTTCTTCAAATGACCAGAGTGAGAGGTATTCTCCTAGTGCAGGCTACACTTAGTGCAAATTAGCACCAGCCTCTGTTTTCTGTCATGTTTGCTAGTATCCAAAAAAAAAAAAAAAAGATAAAAAAACCTTGCTATTTTTATTTTATTTTTTTTTAAATCTGGAAACAAAGCATGTGTAATCATTTATGCACAGCCATTACAACAATGAGTTGGTGTAATTATGGTTGAATTTTGTGATTGATGTTTCTGGAGGGAAATGTTTCCCTGAAGCAACTTTTTTTTTTCTCTCGCAACATACGCTGACAGTAATGTTTGTTGTGTCCGTGTGAGTTTCGAAGTTTAACAACAAAGTATAAAAAATATAATCTAATCCTAAAACTGCACCGAGACAGGAAATAAAATTATAAATGAAATTTGCTTTGTGCGCAAATGCCTCCGAGCGATCCTGCAGGAGTAACAATTTTTATTAAATCCTAGAAACGGAAAAACAGAGAGGATAAAAAAAAGGATAATGGAGTTGCACTTTCCAAAACAGGTTGAAAATATACCACACAATGAAAAGATAACAAGAGTTTGACAAAAATCGTATTCAGAGTAAACTTCCTTACGCAGAGAAAAAAAAAATCGTTTACGTAAAGGAAAATTATTTTATGACTATATGACAAATTTACACACAATTGTAGGTAAAAAAATTTCTCCAGAACACTGCATAAATTACAGGCACATCGATTTTTCAATAACGGACATCCCCTAATTTTTGTAACCTCCCGTAAATTTGCGGAACCTGCCCATACAATTGTAAGTTATATTTTGTGTAATTCCTGTAAAAAGATAGATAACACATAAAACTTTGAATTTCGTTTGTTATGCTATAACTCCTACAGGGATAAGAACAAAGAAAAGGATGAATTGCAGTCTTATATGAAGTTAACACCAGAGAAGAAATTCGTATAAAACGATAAGTAAAATATTTATTTAACCCAAGTAATAAGTAACACAGATGTTCAAGTATAAAGCGAACGGAAGAATGGAAGAAAAGAAAGGTTATAATATCTTATAGAGTGAACATGACTTATGCCCGGTTGCACGAACATCTTCCCCGATCCGAGATCGAATGATCCTAGTTCCAAACCAGGATCCAGTTTGATCTTGGTTCCAATGTAAAAGTGATGCACCAATAAAACTTCATGATACTCGATCTCCGATCCGTCGAACTTGGTTCCAAAGTGAGAGATCGATATTACGTATGAGACAAATATTGCTAAATATAATATGACGTCATGGAAGTAGGCGTATTTTTCACTCTAGATAGAAATAGATGTGCGAAATTTGATCTGTTTTAAGTGAATTATTATTGTACGAATTTTACTGAATAATATTCAAGTGCGTATAAAGTTGTTGTAATTTCCCAAGAAAACACTCAAACGTAGTTCTATCTGTTGGCGTATTTTCAAACTACATTTTTCGACGATGGCTGCTGATCTCGGATCGAGATTTCGAACCCTCCAATTTCGGCAGTTCGAAATGAACTTCATCTCGATCTTCAGTCCAGCTCTGAACTCGAAAGGTGCAACAGTTTTCTGTGTCGATCTTAGATCCAATCTCGTATAGAGTTTCGAACCATGATGGTTCAACCGGGCATAAGTGAGGAACTCATCCACGTCTCGCACTCCGGACCCTCTGCACAGATGAAGGATCATTAGTGGCTCCTCGGTTGGCCGCCGTTCATGCCCCTGGACACTCGCCGACCGCGGCCATCACAGAGCAAGCAAGGAGACGAGAGTCGACACTTCCATGTTGTAACGATATTCTTATTTAAAAATCTTTTTTCAGGGGTCGTGGGTGGGTAGTAGGTGCCTGGATTAATACCAACAGCATACTCGAGGTACAAAATAAATCACCTAGTATAATAAAACTAAAATAATAGTTTTTATTTATTATTTTCTGATAAACAAGCCTCAATGCATTAGTTAATAAAAACGCCTTGTTAAATGTTTAATAAAAGAGCTTATTTGCAATTTTTTAAATAGCTATTGCCTGGTAGCATTTACAGTATGTTTACAGCTTGCATTATTCTTGAGAGATACTAGAACGAAGTTTTAAAATTGCCTAATTTGAACCTACATGACTGACACCATTTAGTTACCGAATGCTATTTTCGGCAGTAATTAAATATAACTGTGCTGCTTGTGTTAGCTCTGTCTTTTAAATATTTACGTTACCTCCAAATGTGACCAACAGTATAGAATAACTCTTGCACAAGCAGTGGAAAAAAACGGATCAAATACTTCTAATCATTTTAGCAAGATATTAAATCAGCACCTGAAATATGTGTAGGTTAAATCAGTATGTTTGAGATACAAAACACTCATAGTTTTGACTCAAAACCGATCTGTTCCATAAGATCATTAATTATAGTGGTAAAATGTCTATGTTGGTGTTACCGCAGGCACTTACTTCAAATAACGCGATTGTAAGCCTCGCCCCCCCCCCCCACTTGGTGGCGATATTCTCCCTCTCAGTACAGTCCACACTTCGCACCCCTCCAACGTGTGTGTGTTTTAGTAATACTTTCTGATTCCTCCCCCCCCCCCCTTTTGTGCTTGGTCAAGTCTTGTTGAATCTAGGCAGGAATGTCCTGATTTCTGCTGGACCCACATTTCCTGTTCTTCTCGGCCTTTCATTATCGATGTTTCGAGATTCCATTCCGGCTCGCTGTTGTTATCTATGTTTTATAAAAATTGTCTGTGGCTTCCTTCACAGGCATTGTGACGATATGTTGAGCACAACGGGGCCGTGTATAAAAGGATGCTTCGCTGTGCATAAAAAAAGGAAACTAAAAATATGGTTGTATAATATTTGCGTGGTTGAGACCCGAAATAATCTCACCGATTTTTATATTCGTCGTTTCACCACTACTAACAATCAATCGACCGCTTTGACATTGGCAAGTGGTAGGCTCACCTGAGAATGACTCGTACAAGCGCACAACCACGTCTTACCCGAGACTCAGACTCCTAACCCTCCGCTCCATAAGCCGCGTCGTGGCCAACTAAACTCTGTAGAGATCAGTGGGCACTCTGCTAAGACGTTTCTGTCAAGATGCAAAGTATAACGTCGTATTTATAGAAGTGCCACACGGGTAAGTTATTCAATTTCTAGTAAGGTTTGTATCTTTCAAGCGAGTGTTGCTAAATGTTACAAGTGCCTGGCTCTATGGGCTGTTCACGATAAACTGAGCACTTTTGAAAGCACTGCTTAAGCTATCTCTGTATGCGCAATGTGTGTTCTTCAGCCTCATGTAAAATTAACATTGCCGTGGGCATAATCACTTTATACTTGCGTTGGCAAAGTGACCCTGCGAAACTATCGGAAAAGTAAATTTTCTATTAATCTGATCATTTTAGTTATCAAAAATGTTTACTTAACAATTTTAATTCCGCGTTAAGACATGTAACTACTTTCCTTCCATCGTTACCAACTTTACTGGGCGCATGACACTCACTGCTCCTGTCCAAATATATGCAGGTAGGAGCAGTGACATTTTTCCAAGGTAAATTTCAGAAGTGCTCACTTATAATGAACAGCCTTTACTTTATCGTGTTTGAAGGAACACGTCTGAATAGCTCGGATGTCCTAACTTCCGCAGAAATGTTAATTTTCTTGTTACAGTGGCGACGAACGGTTCGTGAAGAATCGATACTGTTCGTTTTCGAAACCCGAAGCTATGAGCAATAACGGAGACGTTCTGTAGTTTGTATTTACGAAGATCAGCTCCAATTTTCGTCGTAACGGATCACGTCTTATCCACTTATTTTACACATCCGTGAAGATTAGCGTGATTATAAGGACATTTCCAAAAGTGCATTCACCGGTTGGCATCTCGAGATCTTGGAAGTTTGTATTTTTTTTTTCTCTTTAACTACTCCGGGTTACGAAATATTGAACCACCCCTTCGGTTGCCCCCATTAAACATTCCCAGAAATGGTTTCAGGATTCACCGATCGGTTTGTCCTACGCCCTCTGATATCACTAAGAGTACTTAAGATATAGTATAGGCGTAGCGGAAACAGTATAAACAGGTTCTCTAGACACTGATCTACTGCTGCCCCAATATTAGGTGCTCTAGCCAATGACTACTCAGGCCCTAATATTGGGTGCTATAGCCAATAGGCTACTGTGGCACCACTATTTGATGCTCTAGTAACTGAGCTACTGCAGCTCCATTATTGGGTACTCTAGCCACTGAGCTACTACGGCCCCACTATTGGGTGCTCTTGCCACTGAGCTATTTCGGCCCCAATATTGGGTGCCCTAGCCAATAAGCTACTGTGGCCCCAATATTGGGTGCTCTAGCCACTGAGCTACTGCGGCTTCACTATGGGTGCTGTAGCCCCTGCGCTACTGCAGCCCTACTATTGGTGCTCTAGCCCCTGAGCTACTGCGGCCCCACTATTGGCTGCTCTAGCCCCTGAGCAAATTCGGATCCACTATTAGGTGCTCTTGTTCCTGTGCTAATGCGACCTCATTGTTAAGTGCTCTAGCCATTTAGATAGTGTGACTCTATTCACTGAGCTACTTATGTCCCATTAATGAGTGTTCTAGTCACTAAGCTACTGCGGTCCCACTTTTTGTACTCTAGCCCCTAAGCTACTGCTGCCCCACTTTTGGTGCTCTAGCCACTGGGTTACTGCGGCCCCACTATTGGGTGCTCTAGCCCCTGTGTTAATGCGGTCCCACTATTGGGTGCTCTAGCCACTGAGTTACTAAGCCCCCACAAAATTGATGTTCTAGCCACTGAGCTACTGCGATCCCACAATCGGGTGCTCTAGGCACCATGCCACTGCGGCCCCACTATTGAGTGCTCTATTTACTGAGCTATTTCTGTACCACTAATGGGTGCTGTAGTCACTGAGTTACTGCGGCCCCACTATTTGGTACGCAGCTGCTCATGGGCTTTAGCACTCTCCATTGGATCCGCAGTGGCTAAGTGACTAGGGCACCTTATAGTGGAGCCGAAGTAGCCCACTGGCATTAGCACCCAATAGTGGGGCCGCAGTACCACAGTGGCTATAGCACCAAATAGTTGTGGCCGCAGTGGCGCAGCGGCTAGAGCACTCAATAGTAAGGCCGCAGTATCTCAGTGGAAAGAGTACCGATAAGTGAGGCCGCAGTTGATCAGTGGATATAACACTAAATAGTGAGGCCGCAGTGGCTCAGTGGCTAGAGCACCCGATAGTGGGAACAAATTAGCTTAGTGGCTAGAGCACACAATAGTGGGGCTACAGTAGCTCAGTGGCAAGAGAACCCAAAGTAGGGTCACAGCTGCTCAGGGGATAGAGCACCCAATAGTGGGGCTGTTGTAGCACAGTGTCTAGAGGACCTTAAAGTGGGGCTTCAGTAACTCTCAGTAGATAGAGCACCCAATAGTCGGGCCGCACTACCGAAGAGACTAGAGCACTCTATAGTGGGGTCGCAGTGGCTCAGTGGCTAGAGCACATGATGATGGGGCCGCAGTTGTTAATGGGTAGAGCACCCAATAGTCGGGCCTAGTATCTCAGTGGATAGAGCTCCCAATAGTGGGGCTGCAGTAGCTCAGTGGCGATAGCACCCAATAGTGGAACCGCAGTTGCTTAGGAGCTAGAGCGCCCATTTTTGGCGGCCGCAGTAGCTCAGTGGCTAGAGCACCCAATATTGGGGGCGCAGTAGGCCAGGGTATAGAGCACCCAATAGTGGAGCTGCAGTATCTAAGTGGATAGAGCACCCAATAGTGGGTCCGCAGATACTCAGGGATAGATCACCCAATAGTGGGGCCGCAGTAGCTCAGGGGGTAGACCGCACAATAACAACAAAATACAATAATGCACCTTGTTATTAAATATGCTGATAAATTATTCTGTATTTTACGGAAATATAAGTTTTAATTAAGTATATCTTTTGACGAAATACCTTCGCTATTTTACTTGTGAAGCGTAATTTATTACTAGTAATTCATGGCAAATATTACACACAAACGTTATAATAAACGATGATATGAAAATTCTTGTGTATATTTTTTGATAGAATTTACATTTGCAACCGTCTGTGTTCGAAGTGATAACCGCGAAAGTTGAGAAATACGCCCATCGATATGCAAATTTTTACTGTTTCGTGCGATGTTGCTTGCTCATACGTAGTGCGAAAGTGTTTCAATCGCTCTTCGTGTGACGTATAAAACAACCGTCACGACAGCTTATACGATATGACACAATATTTGCAAGAGGCTTTTCAAATAAGCGATAGGCATACCTCGAAGAGGTATGAGACAACCGTATGACACAAATGCTTGAGTTTGAGAGAGACGAGATAATAAGACTGCAAGATGGAGGGTGAATGTCATGCCAGGTTTTCTCTATTTTACTTCACTCAAACTTCAAAGTCAGATTGTCTTGGATGAAATGGTAACCTGGAAATACCTGTGTACGACAGATTGGTTGGGGACGACGCGAAGAGGCCACCAAAAAGGATTACTTAATTGTCAAAGAAACACGAACGAAGCTTGCGTTTCCCTTGTCGTTCACCCAGCGACATTGGACAGCTTCACTTAAGTACCCTATGTCTTCCATAAACATTTACAGACTCCTATCACAGACGTTCTGTGAAGGAACTGACCTTTTTGTTGTTATGCCATTAGCAAACAACGTCGCCTTCATTTGCTATATGATCAGCATATAACAATGTGATACGCCTCTGTAAATATTGGCGAAGTATTTACTATAGTGAAATGTTATGCTTTACATTGGGAATAAGTGATCACTAATCCTAGAATCGACAGTTGAAAGACACAGTCCCTGCCTGGCTTTACATCTGCTTACTAATGAAATGGTCTGACAAACCCTCGCATATAACCGTCATTCGCCACTGGTAGTGAGACGACGGTCGGTGATTTCACGGCGATACTGTGAAGCCATCATGCGATCTCGTGTGCTGTCTTTTAAGATAGAGTGCGTAGAAGCCAGCTATAAGAACATTAGCCCTTTCGCACACAGTTTTGGTTTCTGAATAGTATTGAAGTTATGTTTCAACACTTCTGCGGTCTGCCTGGTGACCTAATAGGCAGTCCATCAATCATTTAAGGACTAGATGGAACACCAGCTTGCTTCAGGTCAAAATGTTACTGTTTAGGAGCATAATCTGTAACAACCTTCCGGAAATCGGCTGCAGGATAAGATACAGCATTTGTCTGTTTCAATGCCGAATCGTATCGACACGTATATACAAACGCGGAGCAGTTCGACGGGATATCAAATGTCTCTTCCCCTGCATCTCAGCTAGGCAATATATTATCCTACTGTAAATATATTTTGTATCACTACTTTCTTATGTCCCTACAATATCTCTGAGTAAATTTGTTTGTATCCACTGTAAACTTCTCAGTGCTCAAGAACGTAATGTGTGTGAAGTAACGTATTTAATAGTAAGTGATTTTACTGTTGTTTTCTTTTTTAAATGTCATGTTTAACTAGCAAAATTTTATTTTCTCTCTCTCTCTATCTCTCTATCTCTCTATATCTCTCTCTCTCCAGTAAAATACAGTTAATACTTGTCGAATGAAGCAATTCTTTTACTCAAGTATTATTTTTGAATTTGAGATATGCTAAAATTAACTTTATTTGATTGGGCTGTTTTAAAGCATTCCAAATATCATAACAATTTTTTGCAACAAAATAATTTTTAAAGACAAATACCAAGATTCTAAAATATTAATACGCTCCAGATTGACATTTTTGAGACATTGCAAATCAATTTTACTTCCAAATATTTTTTTCTATTTCACAATTAATGTTGACATTTAATACATTTTTATATATCATATTCAAGCCTCCATAACAAATGATTTTAGGAAATCGGTTGATACCAGATGTAAGGTCCCATCAGAACTGGCCAAATGGTCGAAGGGATTGAAACGATTTATTGCGAAGATAGGTGTGCTTTTCTTGACATATTATATATTTTCAGGGATGTATGTCACATTCTTAGTTCTTAAATAGCATAAAAGAGAGCATTTCGTACCCTGTTTCAGCGAACTCCAATTTAGTGTACAACACATCATCACATTGGTCATGTGATAGTGAGATAACGTGGCGTTCCACTGATCATACAGATCGTACAAACCCTAAACCAAGAAATTTATATTTCGTTCCTCACAAATGTAACAGTTTTCTATAAAAGGACCCTAAGTAAGAGTTCTGAACGTTCCCATGACAGCACGAATGTTTCTTTGACGGATTTCAGTACAGCAGGAAAAAGCCATGATCTCATAAATCCATGGCTCAAATAGGCAGTCAATAGCTTCAATAGATTTAAAGGTGCACAACTATGCTTCTGTGTTGCTATAGCAGCAGCAAGAGATAAATCCTCGATAAGGATTTCTAGGAAGTAATCTTCTCCTTTGAGGTTATATCTGGACAGAACCCCACGCCTACATCTAGGAAAGCTTATTTGATCCGAAGCCTTGCAGAGGCGCTCTTCAGTTAGCAATATGTAGAGGGAGATATATAACATTGACTATATCCTTTCGATACTCTCTGCGTAGCTCAATCTCGTGTCAGGATTATAAAAGTTCGCAGAACGGAGTGATGATGTCAAAGCAGAAGAAGAAAATCCTGCGTTTCATCAACATGTGCATCAGTCTGTGCGAGCTCAGCGTTCGACTGCTCGAAGGAGATGTGAACTGGTATACATTTATAGCCGCGGGCGTTTCGGAAGCATTGGCAGGAACGTGCGAAATGTATGCAATCTAAATTCATCCCCCTTTTATCTCGCTTAGCAGTAAAAGAGATCACGTTCCTAGGACTCCAAAGTTAATGCTTCATCTAATTACGAGTACCAATTCTGTTTGAGACTGAAACTGGAGCATCTTCTACAGTCCAGAGAGACTAAAGTTAATATTAAATGCAAAATAGTTTTATCCCTGTAAGCTTACTGAATTTTTGAGTAGCCCTTTAATGCTCGATACTACTAATTAAAGGATGGCTTACTTACATTAATTTAAACTTATGTGTACAATGTACAACATATTAGAATTACGTGGAATTCATTCCCATAAAAATTAGTTGTCCAAAACCCCTCTTATAAAGATCAACAAATATTTCACATATATAAGAACAATGCGTTTATTATTTTTACAACGTATTAAATACATGCGTATAGTAGAATTTCAGAAATTTGAACGTAAATAATTAAACTACAAGTGTTTCTGTTTAACATCACAATTTATAGTCGTTACGAGTAATTCACTATACTACTTCAGTGATATTTTTAGTAGTTAAAACATTTTATGCGAATATATCACTAAAATGATTACTCGATGGCAGCACAAATGAAACAGCCTAACAAATTACTTCACAATGAGAATTAAGTTATCCATTTTACTATAAGTTAAATACTTCTTTATCTCTGAGGTCTTAACGAAATGCAGTGAATACTGTCGAAAATGACAGTTTCTTCACTTGCGAATAACTTGCATCGGAAAAGCAGTCGCTGTCGGCTATACTTAATGTAAAGATTTAGTTTAAATTATTTTTGTATAGTATTTTAAATAAAATAAGTGACATGGTAATTTAATGGTAATAATTAAGAAGTTGTAATAACAAATAATATGTCAGCATACAAGCGTCAAATATACTCTCTGTCAAAGAAAATAATTAATACCAGTAGTTTAAAAGTAATTCACTTCTGTTACTGTTTTGTTTGAGATGGTAGCCACACGAAATCCCCTCATCGTCTGTAGCAACTAGGTCATGTAAAAGGAAACGGTGCTTTACAGATTCAGTCCGCTAGTGTGGCGGAAATGCAGTATCGTATCTGTTTCGGACCGTGGAATGGTATTGCTTCCTACGTCGGATATAGGCGGGTCACTAAGAGACATCCTTCCTTCCGGACTGGCTAACGTTTTTCAGAGTCTTCCGTCCTTCCATTTCTTACCAAGACCAGGAACCCTCGAACGTTATCGTCTGCAGACGCGCATGTAATCCGAAGATTCTGTGATACGGCATTTTGCAACAAATATCGCGTCATTCTTTCCACAAAACATTTTTTGAAAGAGTAACTTCATTCGAAGTTACTCTTATTGGACAAACAACCCACACTATAAACTGATTAAGTGTGTGTAAACATACACATTGGTATCGATATACTGACATCAGAAATATACGGATCTGATTTATTGATTTAGTTGCAAAGGAGATTATGGAGAAATGAAACGATCACAAAGGTTTGCCACGCCACCCATGTGTAGAATGTCTAGTTTTGGTTTAAACGCTCGTTTTATTACTTGGGTTTACATTAAGCGTAGTGTGGCCATAATAAATATGGCTTTAATCTAGATATATAAAATATACTAATATACTATATATTAACGCTACAAAAACGTGGAAACAAAATACTGATTACAATATATATATATATATATATATATATATATATATATCTATATATATATCTATATATATATATCTATATATATATATCTATATATATATATCTATATATATATATATATCTATATATATATATATATATATATATATATATATATATATATATATATATATATATATATATATATATATATATATATATATATATATATATATATATATAAAAACATAAACATGTGTGCATTAAACTACATATAAAAATTCTGTGTTTATTATGTGCCCGCATATACACGGTAATATTGTATAACTATTAAAAAATTTATGTTAATGTTTTCCAGAACTAAATCCGGCTTACGATATTAGATTTTCATAGCATATTTAGCATAGTGATCAGTTCATCAACAAAATTTGACTTTCGTTTCGTGAAGTTTTCATGATATTAAGCAAAAAAAGTTTACCATATATATTCTAACATTGTAAACACAAGAACAATGGAATGTGACATTTAACCAGAGTTGTTAAAGAGCGAAAAATGCAATTAATCCCAGATATATGGTTGGCCACCTATGCAGTAAGTATCAGAAGAAGCCGAACAAATAACAAGCTTGCAATGACTGCGAAGGAGAAATAATTAGAAATATTCTACAAACAGGCCCTACTTTTTAAAGTCTATTTTAGGTACCCTATTAAGTTCATTTTATACATATCTACAGAATTAATATCAATATCAAACATGCAACTATTGGTAATTTTACGTTCTCTATTATCCATTCGGAAATTTAAAAAAAAAATACATTTTGTTTAAATTTCTATAGTTACGTTTGAATCAGTAATCCCTTTGGAAATCCCCGCTTAAGATATATTTGTATTGTATGCACATTGTTTATTCTTCCACCTTACATAAAATTAATATTGCCACGGGCTGGATCACTATATTCATGCTTCTTTCGAGCGAAACTGTGAAATTGTCGGGAAAGTAAATATTTTACAAATCTGCTAGCTCTTGCACTTATACGCATTAGAAAAAAACAGGAGCAAAATTAATTTCTTCAGTATTCACAAATGTTTACTTAATAATTATAATTCAACATTGAAGCCTGGAACAATTTACTGTAAGTCGTTACCAACACTACTGGGCGTGTGCTAGTTAGTGAAACCTTTAAAATATATGCAGTTGAGGGCAGTGACTTTTTCAAAGGTTGATTTCATTTTTAGCTGAATAGCATATAATAGCATTTATGTAAAAAATATATTTTATTAATTACTTATCTGCCATTTCCATGCTGTGCTATCCTGGACAATCGCAATTTCATATTCTAGTACGTCTGCTTGACACAGACACAACAGATTTTAAAAAATTGTACGTGCAAGTTTTACAGGTCGGCGTAGCAGAATTTATTTGCATATAGTCTTTGTTGACGACTGAGCTTTATACCTTTCGTACGCATAACCCAGAAACCGAGAATCAGTAGAAATAATTTTTTATTAATTAATATAAATAAAATTTTCATTCATTTTGAAAATTTAATTTTAGTTTACCAATATTCTTCCCCCCTGATTAGACAGTGTTTCATACTTTTCATTCGTATGCTGTACCACCAGTGATATATGTTTCGTTTCCTTATATGTGTTCTTTATATTTTGTAACTATTACCTTGCTTGCGAAACAAAGCGCATTCGCCTTTATAAATTATTTTAATAAATATTTAACCGTAAACAACTAACTATTTTCGGAAATTTGAATATAATATTTTGGTTTGAAGTTATTTTCTGTACATATAAGTGTTTGTTGTCAAGCAAGCTTTAAAAACTTTGAGAGTTATATTGCGTCTTCAGCGCTAATTGGACCTTTGAGGCATTTATTCCTTGGTAATGATTTGTGTCCCAAACAAACCAATGAGGAAATTAGTTCATAATTAATTTTATATTGATGACAATTTCTGCGCCAAATTACGATAAATCGTTAAATTAGTTAAAATAGTTAAATTAGTGTTTAAATCAATGTGTGTCTCAGCAGCCTTTGAAATTCCACTTCTGTTTGACATCCTTGTCATTAAAAATAATGTTTTACGTATTCGTCGTTTGTCTTACGGTAGTGATATCAAGTTTTTATAGTGCTGTACGAACTTCAGCGATTCACATAATTTCAAATTCATAAAGAACCACAATCACATCCTATTTGACAATAAATTTCATATTTTGAAAGGTGGAATTCTAAGTTTTATAATTAGTGTTTAACGCTTGGATTTTTTTTTACATATTATAAATTCAAATCTTCACCAATCAGTTGGAGAATAATTTGTCGAGATATTAAATATATAATGCATAAGACTGTGACACAAAATGTACAATTAAACTTAAGACAATGGGTTTCTACGAAGGCTTGAGAAATTCAACTGATAGTTACAAAATTAGGTATCATGTTAGCAGAATAATGGAAGACATGGGAGTTGGAATTACAGATGACATAATAGTATAAATGTCGAATAAAAACGAAGAAATTGCAGTTTTGTTAAAAAGTAGTGAGAATTGCAGCTTTGGCAGAACTTTCTACTGGTTTCGAAGTGAAACATGAGGTGTTGTTCCAACAGTACAGCGTTGGGGCTACAACGTAATCAGCAGTTTGTGTATTCCGGGAAACTAATTTACCTGAAACAAAGGGCGGCGCGTTATATATCGCTCGCCTCTGAATGCAATTGAAGCGAATTAACCCACCCCTTCCCCCCATTGCGCCCTTCCCCTGCCACAAAACGTTTGCGTAGCGATCCAGTTAATTCTCTGCGTGGACTTCATTGCTACCGAGTTGAAACAAAATAAAACAAAAAACACTTTTTAGCCTACTTTCTTTGGAAAGAAAAATCTATGCGAACGCGAAGCTGTCCGTATGTGTGTCTGTCTCTCCCCATCTCCAAAAACAATTATTATTCAACAGCTGGACGGGTGGTAACGAAATTTTAATGGGATTTCACGCCATTAACTGTGCCCCAGTCACCTCTGTTGACAGGATATCTTCTACATTTATAAACCTACGGGCGTACGAATTTCCGAAAGCATTGTGCTGGCACGGATACGCCTGTGCGTGGTTGTTTTCGCTTTCGTGCATACACGCATTTTGTGACGTGACATAAATTCAGTAAACAAATCTCAGCATGGTTAATATGTATGTAGGCTGTATCTGCAAGCAAACGCTCTAAACATTTTTTCTGGTAAACTTCCTGAATTGTAATGGAACCTGTACACTTTATGGTAACAAAAACACACACCAAGTTGCAGATACAGGAATGTTTGGCAGCGCTAATATACGAAGTTGGGAACTTCCCTATGAATTCAACTGTTTCCTGCGCAAATGTAGGAACGCTACCAATGAATGTATATGGGAAAACATTACCATTCCTGCTTTCTCACTGAGCGTATACGCTGGTATGGCAAATTTTCGAAAAAATTTCCTAGAGCGAAGATTATACGATCAAAATAACACCGCCGATAAACCAGGCTCTCCTTTCTCGCTTTAAATTTAAATACGAATGCTTGGCTATTTAAGTGCATGCCTGAAGAAACGTGCATGGATATGCTCAGTACATGCAAGACAGGTTTACTCGCATACATTGCGTGTTGGCAGCTGCTCCGCTTATGTGAGTACGGTCCATTCACGATAAATTCCAAATTTCTGTAGCCCTGTTTAAGTTCTACGTCGAGAATTTTCCTCAGTCTCATGCAAACTAAGCTTAACGTAGTCTAGAAAATTACACCAGAGGGACTACGCGCCACATTCTGGCGCATTCGGTGTGGTTATAGTTTGAATATGAACTACTTTTACTAGGCATTACAAACACGCCCATTTTCTCTTTTTTTTATTCGTACTAATTTATTTATAAATTAAATTTTGTTATTTATAAATAAAACGTAAATAAAAGTTATGTTTAATAAAAAATAAGGCACTTTTATGTTAACAAATACTTATAAGAAACTTGTGACTCGTGGTATTTTCAGGAAACAAGCAAACACATTATTTACAGTAATTTTTCAAAAGTTTGGTTCAATAAGTGTGAATAAACTGCGAATAGAAAACAACACATCTCTGCAATCAACTTCTTTATTTTGCGTCTTTGCCATTTATATATATACCGTTGTTAAGCAGCGTGGCAAAAGATGCGAAAAATCTGGCAAAAGTTCATATCCGAGCTATGATTAGTTAAGACGCAATTAAAATATCCTTTATACATATAACGAGAAGATACAACTTTTGAAATTCTGATATTGCAGTTGAATATTTTAAAAGTTTGCGTGCACAAAAATGTTACTGTAAGCGCTACAAAATACCTGCACTTGGGCAACCGGTGGCTGCTGATATTAAGGCCATGTCCGAAATGACAAATTAGTTATTTTGTAATTCGTCATTTCATAAGTTTAGATTGGGGGCTTGTCAACAGCCACTTGTTTAGCACTTACAGCAACGAATTTTTTCATTAACAGTGAAACGTTTTTATACATATTTAGTGCTTAAAACGGGCGTAATATTGCTACAAGCCTCACTGGAATGCTGCGATGTTAATAAATAAGAGAATAATAAATTATACAATAAGGACTTAAATTTTTTTCTTAACAAATAAACAAAGAACAGCATTCACTTGCTTTTTAAAACATGCCTAGAATATTTTATGAACAGTTATTTATCTTAAAAAAACGTTTAAATTATGTATCCACGTATGTGTTTTGAAAGTCGAAACCAACACGGCGAGGATTTTGTCGTTTTGTGTGTTTGCTTACATCCGCTAGATACAAAATACGAAATATCAAAATACCAAATGCGCCATCATCTTTGGTATACAAAATCGGGTCACATGATCATTCTGTGCACAAAATCTGCCGTTTCGGACACGGCTTCAGCGACGATCCGGCTGTGTATAAAGCTGTTACAAAAATGTCGGGTGAGCGCCGGCAAGCGCGCGCAGCTGATTATCCGGAGACTAATGTTTTCAGCACGGTATAAGGCTGCGGGTGAAGCTACCTCTCCCCACGCTGGCCGCAAGGCACTCGGTATATCTTCACCCGCCAGCAGTTGCGGAGCTAACAGTGGCGTAACGGCTGTTCACGATCAAATGAGCACTTTTGAAATCAACCTTTGAAAAATGTCACTGCCCCTGTCTGCATGCATTTTAACGAGCACATTGACTGGGATGCGCCCTCTAGAGTTGGCAACGTCGAAGAGAAAGTAGTTCCAGGTATTTACGCAGAATTAAAAGTGTTAGCAGAAGATATGATAATACTGAAATTATTAGTATAACTTTCGATACTTGTTAATGCATTTGAGTGTATTAACTAACAAAATGTTAAAATATATACTTTTATAATTATTTAACAGTTCTGTTTGATCGACGGGGCAGCAGTGGCGCAGTGGCTAGCGTGCTCGCCTCCCACCAAGACGATCCGGGTGCGATCCCCGGCCGGCTCGCTCCCGGATATTCACATGTGGGAACCGTGCTGGACAGGGAACTCCCGTTTCCCCCGCTCCTACATTCCGGCACCGCTCCATCCTAGCGTCTCACTTCATGTCACGTTCAGGGATGACGGGTACCTACGGGTCCCGGATGGAAAGCCCGTCACTGGGAGGGTGTTTGCCTCGCTCTGAGTCCACCCTCCACACGATTTTATTTATTATTACTTGACCGGCACATGAATAAAGTGACAAAGCCCACGGCAATGTTAACCTTACATATGACGGAAATATACGGAATACGCATACAAGTAGATCTTAAGCAGGGCTTTCAAAAGTGCTCACTTTACCGCGAAGAGCCTTTACTTGTATTGGATTGGAGAAAAACCGCTCGTATTTTTTCTACAGGAATACTTATGGGCGTCGTCGGGCTGGAATTATTTCGCGTGTCTGAGGCTTTGATACGTGGGAGCTGTAAGGGCGACTTAGGTAGGCACTTCGAATGTCTAATCGCTTTTACGCACAAGGCACTGCATTTGCGCAAAGTCTTTCTTTCTCGTCGACTTGCCTCGCAGGACTGTCTGTCGTGGCGTTGGGATTTTATGGCGAAACAATAAAGACCAACGTGTGCTACATATCCCTATGATACATTAAGTATAATGCTGTTCACGGTAATCTGAGCACATTTGAAAGCCCTGATTAATATTTAATTGTATGCGCATTGCGTATTCTTCCACCATAAGTAAAATTAACATTATCACTGGCCTCAGCACTTTATTCATGCGTCAGTCAAGTGAAACTCTGAAATTATTAGGAAAGGAAATATTTTACGAATTGACTGATTCTTACACTTATATGCATTAAAAAACCAGTAAGCAAAAAATAAATATTCCAATACATGCAAACGTTTACCTAACACTTTAAATTCAGATTTAAGACATAGGAATACGTTCAATCCATCGTTACCAACTTTATTGGACGCGAGCCACTTAGTGTGCCCATTAAAATATATGCATTTAGGGGCAGTGACATTTTCCTAAGGTTGATTTCAAAAGCACTCGAATGATGATAAACATCCCATAGCCTGTATCGGAAGTCTCCTCCCTAAAATGACAGTGAAATACGGGTGTTAAGTCTTTTAGAATTTAAAAAATATACTGTTACGGTTTCCACTTAAGGTTATATCCGCACAAAAAGAGTTTAGGGGCACAACTAAAATTATAGTTAACGGTAGATCTTTTATGGTAACTGAGGCGGTTTATTGTGGCTTGAGAAACAAGTATAACAATCATTTACAGTTTGTATGTCACTGAATGAGTAAACACGTGCGAGAGCTATAATAAACGTTATGTAAGTTATGTTACAAATATGTTGGCAAGCCTGGTTTATAAGTTATCCTCTATGGACAGTCCTCGCCTTATTCTTGATGCCGGAGGCTGCGTCTAGCTGATCGGTTAACGGCGGTCGGTGATCTTGTGATCTTCCCTGGCTGCTGGTCGGATGTGGAAAAAGTCGGGCCCTGCCTCGCCCGGTGATTGGCTGCAGTAAGTTGTCGCAATTCCTGGCGCCGTGGTTTACTGAATGTGAGCGGGCGTGTTCAGGTGACGATGGAAATTATAGGTGCCTTCACGCCGGAGTAACAGTAACATTGGGGGAGTCGCAATATTCAATTAATTCCCGAACTTGATTAATGTTACATAACTGTGTATACGTTAGTTTAAGCATCCTTTCCGTTTCCCACTCAAATGCCGTAACGTAGTGTAATAAGCTGGAAAAGTTCGATTTTATCTACATATTTTATGTCAGTTAAATTGTAATTATTTCAATATTTCATAAACTGCTACGTTTCAATATTAACCCATATCTATCCTACCCTGTGACGTCACGCCCCCTTTAGTCAGTCATGTTTACATCGCTTACAGAGCAGTTGCAGTTTTCTAATGTAATATCTGCCATAAGACTGTAAGTTTGTTCCATGTATAACATGTATTTCTCTTACAGGTTTCAAAATGTTTTTTGTAAACTCATATTACACATTCGTAACGGGGAGAGCATTTAATTTGTGCATTAATTTTGCAGTTTATTTAACTTCATCCTTGTTGTATTGATTTTCACTGAAGTACAAACGTCAGTCGTAAACATTTTCTTTGAAGTTATGCGTAGGCAGACGGCGCACAAAAATACCGAATTTTTTTAATGGCAAGTTTGCGGTGGAAATATGTTTAAGGTCTTAGGTAGACGTCAACCTTGCGATATTTTTAATAACAATGCAATTTAATTTACCCCATAATGTGCATATTTTGCTGTACAGAAGTGGTAATGTGTGCTAATGTACTAATTTCCATTTTAAAATTGCTTAATCAATAAAATTGTGAATATGTATGCGTACACTTATATACCGTTTCCATGTATCTATGTGTTCTAGTGACTTTAAAAGATATTTATTAAATGAAACTTCAAAAGTGCCTGCAGAAAACACCCATCGCAATAATTTTTATATCTTCTTTTGATAAAATTTAAAAAAAATGCTGCTTTCTAAATATTTTATTTGAAACATTACATGCATTGCATAACACTTTTTTAATTGTTATCAGGATTTGTTATCTGGCAGTGCAGTGTGTAAAAATATTTCATTCTTCAGATATGCGTATTCTTTACATCGTAACAGCTGTGCCAAATATAAAACTTAAGTTACATGTCGAGCAGTTTCTCTAGTCTATAATATATTTACATTTGTTTTCGCTTTTTGAGGTTATTGCTGTCCACGGTTCGCCACCCATATAATTTATCATGGTGGTACGAATGAAACTAGTAGTGCAAGAACTTCAATTTCTTTTCAGATTGATTAAATGTAATCCCACACGCAGAGTTACGGGAAACACATTCCGCTACGGCGCGGCGCGAGGACATGCTAAACTGGCAGGCAGTAACACTTCTCTGTGAAATAAAACAAGTAATTATTACTCGAAAAGGGTGAGAGGCAGACAAATTTTGCAGAATACTCCTATGATGCTAATTTTGCCGGTATTTCATAGTGTTTAGTCCAAAATAGGGAATTGATCCTGTAACGTACTATTTTTGCAGAAATAAGGGTGTCAACACCCCCTTGCAACGTGATGGGGGTGGGTTACATGTACACGACATTCACTTTATGGATTATAACGGTTTAAATAATTAGTAATTATTACTTTGTTTTTGTTCTGCAAGCAGTTTCCTCAATATGATAATACATTATATTTTTTCTCAAACTTAAGCGTCTACTGCTCTTGTTATTTGACCGGGACTATTGGTTGCCTATCTCAATCTTTCCATTTCCCCCTCAGGACTTAACTGTCTAAAATTTTCGGTAGGTTTTATACACACGCTGAGTCTATCGCTCTTATTTATATATAATAGCCTTATTAACTTTAATATTTAAAAAGTATTATTTTGATTAACTTTTACTTCTGCATGTCTCTAAATTATTGGTTTCGTAAGCAGTACGAAATAAAAACGGTGAGAATAGAGCTGCATTATCAACGACAAGTATGAAGTAGATTATACGTAAAATGTTATTAGGCCTAAATTGAGTTCTGATACTCTATTTAACAAGTGAACATCTCATATTAAAACATTTACGTTTTCGCGTGGCAATGGTAAAATATAATTCATATATATATATATATATATATATATATATATATATATATATATATATTCTGATCAACGAAAAATACGATGCGTATACTCTAGTCTTTAAACAAGTTTTTTATTTCACGAAGGAAAAACTTCAGACGAAGCCTGTCGTTTATGTGTTTTCCGAACATTTTTTTTTCTCTGCATTTGTCAAGCTGCTCAGCGCCAGCAGAAGGGTTATTTTATCTCACATTTTACACTTATATAACGAATAACGGTGTCTGAATTCATAACACATAGTTAAAACGTGATTTCAATTTTAAAATGCTTGTTACGTTTATATTCTGATACAATGGCGAGACGGTACGACTTCGAAGTTGGCAAAATGAACGACATGAATAATTGATTGATATCTAGTCTTTCTTTTTCCCTCAAAAACCGCAGTTATAAAATAAAGTTCGTACACGTAATTTCAACCTCCCAAGTTGAGCGACAAAGTTTTGATAAACGCGAGTTTTTAATTCACATGTAAATATACATTCATCTGCAAAAATTATTGATCACCGTGAACGAATCGCGCGAGTATAACGAAGGTTGCCAAACAGTGTCATCACAGCCCGACATGTGTCTCTTTTGGGTTTAATGCGATTTGCTTGCGCGGATGTGCCGCTGTGGGGCAAACATGTCCCTCCATCGTTCATAGATGCGAGACACCTAGAGCAGGTTTCATCACAGAAGTTTAACTTATTAAGCCGAGTTTTAGAACGAAATAACTAGGATACTTTCACGACTGTCCAAACGCGATTAACTTTAACTTACCAGAGTTTAGGTTTAAACTTCAATTTACCACAGGTTAAATTATTTAATTCTGCTTACGATATAAATGTGGCCGCTGAAACATATCCTGATACTTTTAAGGTTATGACAAAAAAAAAATCGTCATACACCTTCGTTACGATCACAATATTAATTTAAGTTCCTGCGATATAGTTGTCTTTGATATCTATTAAATGAATACATACAAGAAATGCAAGTTAGTTTGGCTATGCAAAATGTACACGTCGCAAACATTTTTAATATTAAATTAATGACGAATTTCTGTATGTTATGTAAAACTGTCATGCTACATTTAAGTGTTGTTTGTATTTTATCGGCTCTTTAAGCCAAGTAGAGTGAGTTTGACAGTGAATTTTTATTAAATTTTTTGTTTCTGCGATTTGCTGGTTTATATACATATGGCAGTTATAACAAACAATTTGATGCACAAGGGCAGTGAAAATATTAGGGGCAACCTCGATGAATTCACGAAAAATCATGTTATTAATTTAATTATGATTTATTACATATTTTCGCCTCGCAGGGATACACACACTGAGTGTTCTTTAAAAAAATGTAATATGTTGGCTGAATTAAAATCCACAGCAATTATTATTCAAACTTGCGATATCCCATTTACTGACATTATTATTCCTGTTATATTTCACATCAAAGTGTCCGCATGCTATTACAATAAATGGTTAATAGTTCATATAGTTTAAGTAGACTATTTATTTTCTGCCAGGATTCCAAAGACAACACAATCCAGATTCCCCAGATTAGTGGGCAAAATCCTAGCCACCACCTTCTAGATGCACCATTTTCTTCAAATGTCAGTCCCTAAACTTATGTTTACTATACGGGTTTAATCATCTGCTAGATGTGCGTGGTGAACTGCACCGACCTTAAATGCCGGTAAATGAAGAGTTAAGATTTTACCTTCGTTTAGTTAAGCCGAGTTTAATGAATAAGCGGTGAAACTGGCCCCTAATATACACTATCTACGAAAAATTAATTGGGCACCTGTCCACAGTTTTTGCTCGGTGGTTGTCACCCCGTTAGAATCTCGTAGGGCCACCTCTTGCGGCTATAACAGCAGCCATCCTGTCTGGCATGCTCTCTGCGAGTGTTTGCAGGACATCAACGGGGATTCATCGCCATTCCTCTGGCAAACATTCCATAAGTTGAGTAATGGATTTTGGACGCGCCTGAGAAGCCCTCAACCAGCGATCCAATTCGTCCCTAACAAGTTCTATAGGGTTGAGGTTGGGGCTCCGGGCTGGCCAGTCCAATCAGCGAACATTGTTGTCGGCGTACCACTGCATAGTAGCCCTTGAAACAAGGCACCTGGCATTGTCATCCTAGAAGTAACACGGGTCCATTCGGTAAAAACGCCACAATGTTGGGAGCATTTCAATATCCAGAATATTTTGCAATAGGCCTCTGTGTTCATGATACCACGGACAAACACCAGCGGTCCTACGCCGAAGGCCGTGAAACACAAATCAACTGACGTACTGAATTACCTATCTTCGCGGATGCCCAATTACTTTTTGGTAGATAGTGTAGCTGTAGTAGCATCGTGAGCCACAGAGCCAAGTTTAGTTGACACGCACCATGCCCCGACGGCGTATTAGACATGCCTTTGCCCAGCTGGGCGAGTTTGAGGGAGGCCGCATCGTTGCTTCGGTATAAGCTACCCCAAATTTACTATCTTGTGGTCAAGAGATATTAAGCGACAGTTATAAATTTCATCCACCACCAAAGTTGATGATTACCCACGCTGAAGCATAAACGACCCCGAAAAGAAGTGCATTCTTCCACACCTTTGCCCAGCTCCCAGGAAAACCCCACAATTCCTCTGCAGTCTTTGGGTACTTTAATGCACAATTCCTCTGCAGTCACAACTTTAATGATTCACTTGTAGGGAGAAATAGTGTAAAGTAGCCACTCTGGAGTAAAATGGTTTTTTGATCGTCTACTGCAATTAAAAACAATATTTTACTATTTATAACTATTCAAATTTATTATATCTGCGGAATTTTAAATTATTTGTTTACCAAATGACCACTTTTCCCGGCAATGTTGGGTAAAGAGGACACTATCTGATCACTTACGTTCTACGCATTCGACATTTTCTCCCCTTTCATATACAGTCTACGTACGACAGCCAGCGGCCGAAGGGAACACTATTAAGTCACGAAAAAATGAATACAAGCACGCTTCTGCCATTCCGAAGCGTTAAGCAAATTAATTTACCATTCCGGCTGTTTGCTAGAAGCGACGGTCCTGTCCCTAGCGATAATTTTCATGTCAAATAGTATAAAACCTCCTGATACTAACTATAGTTATTGCAAACTAGTGGCAAATGTTAAAACCCACTAGATAAAACTACACTGCAATAAAATAATGGCAAAATTACCTGACAAGCGTAAGATAATATTTGCAAACTTTTGTGGGAAACCTAGTTTTCCTTACGGGTAAGGTACAATTATCGCACTCTGGAATAAACTTCACGTACATGGTAGTGTAAAATCCCATACATGGATGGGAAAAATACCTTACGACGTGTGGATCTCCTCGTCCATTTTAAAACACCATAATTAAGATCCGCTCCCGCAATTGGCTGGTTTGAGTTTCTTATCGTCTCAGGTGCACGCCTAGTAGGACATACAATTCCGTAGTAACATAATTCAGACTGGCCCAGTCAAGTACCTAACCACAGAGTACACAACACTTTGAGTAGTATGCACGTACATGAACGGGGTTACGTTTTTAAGGATTTGTTTTGCTCTTCAAGACAAAATTAATAATTATATATTTTTACTTTTTCTCTGGACTTTTTTTGGAAGTCAAGAAAAATATTATAACTTACGAATATTCAAGTTTGTACCGTTACGTCTGCGACATCACAAATGAGTCCAAGCACGGCGGGAATGCGGCCAACGCTTGTTTTATAAACCATAACTGCAGATAACGAGGACAGTGGTGCAACAGCGGAAAGCGCAGTGGGCTACAGGAGTCAGCAAAAAATTAGGGTCTGGCTGACATAGAATAATGGGGAAGTTCCATCAGCAATCGTCTCAGTAACCCAGTCCAGGTGATGTGGGAAAGCCAATGGGAACAGAGAATGTCGGCGAATGTGGGAGTGAACGAGAAGTGTGGTGGCCGGAACAGCAGTGGGCCAAGGAGTCAGTCGGCGACAGTCCACAGAGATCTGCGGGTTCCGAGCGGCGATCGGGTGTGAGTGCCTTCAGCTAGGGAGAGAGCTTGCCCGTTCCATGGCCCTTTATCCATCTAGCCATGCCCCTAACCTATCCTAAATCCACCTCTATTCTATCACATCACATTTGTTTGTACACTAAAAAGGTGTCAGTAAAATTCACCTGTATTAGTTAATTGGGAGTTATTTCATAAACACATAAATCCCTAACCCTAATCAACCATAGTCATTCTCATGAGTTTATATACCACTTAGGGGGAATATAAAAGTATGAATAAAACTGTTCTTTTCAATAATTCCTCAAAAGAACGGGGTGGATTGTAAAACTTGTTACCTCTGTCTATATACATTAATTGGCGCACAGACAACGCACGAATTCGTTGTCTGACGGCCAGCCCGTAATAAACGTTGCAGAGTACAGTAGGCTTGTTCGGTGTATACAGTACCAATAGGACGATGGTAAATGGAAATACACAAATGATATTGCTGCAGTGGAGAATATTGGCAGCTGCTTTAACCTTATCTTTAGCGACAGTAGTTCTGCGCCGGGTGAAACAGTCGCTTATGCCGCGAACTCCACGCCGCACAACGCCAGCAGACTGTAGACACTGTCCTGGGACATGTTGTAACGCCGTCCACCAATCAGTGCCTGGTATTCGACTCGTCAACCGGCAGCGTAGCCGAGAGTAGAACTTTCCGCCCCATTTCAGTAGCCAATTGGAAACAAGGCCCGTTCGCAGAGGCTTGCGCAAGCCAATCAGAGAGCGGACCCCATCGGAGGAACTGCTGGGTAGTTTCGCCTCTGTGCACTTCCCGACTCTGTGACGATACGGTCTTGGCCCAGCATAGCGTGGCCAATAACAAAATTGAAACTGCCGATGTTCAATAGGACAGTGATAGCTATAGTCTATTCGCGGTTTCTTCGCACTTTTTGGATTGATCATTTGAAAAATCACCCCATGTATGACGTGTATCACAAGCGATTTATACCGCTGTTAACATAATTGTCTTATTTATCGTTCAATTGAAATCTGGCAATTATCATATTTATAAATTATGTTTAATTTTTAATAAATATCTATAAAACAGTGAGAAAACATGTGTGTTGGTAACGCTTAGTAATAAATAATCCTCATGCAAAATATTATCCCAACTGAGTGCACATAAATTTGGTGCGTTGTCCATTGGTGGACTTTTATAGACTTATTCAAGCTTAGTCTGTACGAGACGGAGGAATAATCTGGAAGTAGAACTTAAGCAGTGATTTAGAAAAGTGTGAAGTATCTGTGACTGGGTTGTAAACCGCGTCGAAATCTCTTCGGAAAATCAGACGTCCATATGAATGCATGTATGATTATGTACACACACGTAGAACACTCCGTAAACTCAGAGCAGAAACGAGATGCTCAAAATGCGAATTATGTGGTGGTGAATGGCGACTCCATTTGTGTGCGCGTGTGTGTGGATTGGGCGGATTACGGGAGTGGGGGTGATGTGTTTGAAGGGTCTTGACACATACCCCATCGTCTCTGATTTTTTTATACTGTACTAAATCAAATAGATTTTGAAATGTAGTAGATTGTTTTAATCTAAATCTAACGTATACGTGTAAAGTGACAAGACGTTGACGACTTACTTTACTGATAATTTCATAGTTTCGCCTGACCAACGCATCAATTTTGCATGTGGTGGAAGAATACACGATATATCCCTACCCAAGTAATAGAATACGGAAATTGATTCAATATTTGCCCAAAAGATTAATTTCAGAGTTTTAGTATAAACGAATGGGCTACTGACATTTACGGTTATCCTAAACTCTAAGTACAAACACGGGAAATCATTCGTCATGGTAAATAATATAGAAAACACAATACAACCTATGATCTAACATGATTATTAATTCAAAGGCACACCCTCAAATATTCTATTTTTAAAATTAGTTATTTGACAACGCCAGAAACCATATAAGATTAAACAATAAATTGGTCAATTGTGTCAAACTAATTTGATATCTGCCATCTCTGAACATCTGGCTGGAGGTAAAGACGCCCGTAAATAGGAACTTAATGGCTGCTATGTTTTAACGAACACATTGGGTCAAAGTTAGTTACCCGCGGATGTTTATCGATTGTGATCACCCGCCAAATTCATTTTACTTTCACGTAAGATTTTCATATTATTTTCTAAGCTTTCGTTTTTCGCTTTGCCTCTGCTTACGTTTGTCGTAACTCTCACCCACTTTCCCAGGCTTACGGTCCTGTGCTGTCTAGCTTCATCAGTAGATACATGCGATATTCGCGTCATTATTAGGGGACACCTTAAACTTTAAACGCGTGTACCTTTGTAATACTTTTTTCGCTGGACCACACTTAATCTGACACGCCCTGGGTAACTCTGCGCCAGTAAATTAACACGCGTGCCACAATTACGTGCAGTTCAGTTAGGAAGGCCATGGCTTCGCATACATGCAGCAGACAATGGGGAAAACGACGCAGGGTTCGGTCTGCACAGTACTGTGCACTGATTGATAAGGAAATTAATTTTGTGATGTCGGTTTTACGGCTCGTTGTTAAAAAAAAAAAAAAAATTGGCCGTACTTATTTGGCAGTCGTTGCAAGTTGTGAAGAAAGTTGCCTCGCCCTCAAATCGAATGGCGCACATGCAAACTTTGACAGCGGTATCATCCCAGTCACCATTTTACCAACTGGAAAGCATAGTACCGGTAACTAAGCAGTTTCGGGACACACTTCACTGGCGGGAAAGTTTTTATTTATTTTTATTTTTTTATATCCATTTGAAGGAACCTTCTGCAAAAATCAACCTTCCACAGACCCGACCATGCATTTTTAATCTGACGAACATGTTGTTTGCATTTGGTCGCAATAATATTGACTTCTCTCTAGGCGCGCCCCACTGTGTTATCCTCGCCTGTTCGAAACACGAACGCGTAAAGAAGGCGCGCTTGTTGATAATAAACCACGTTAATGAACTCTTCGGACAGCGGGACATCGTTCTCCGTGTATTCGCTCTCGTTCGCCATCCCGCTACATCGCCCACGTGTTTTATCAGCTCCACGTTTACGCTGTGTGCTGGACTGAGGTCCCGAAATACATCGCGTGTTCTCATTTTCCGCATGTGCAGATAACTTTTTTTTTTCACCCTGGTGATTACGAGTCCCGTTGCCAGCCTGCGGCGTTGCTCCGCGTTTGAGATCGAGAAGGGCGTGTTCGATTAAGGACGACACTGCTACGCGTACCAAGTGCACCTTAGCCGCTAACCGCAGTGCTGTGAACTGTCGTGCAGTGTTCTCGTCGTGCTACGTGTACCTATGGGAATTTAAGCAGGACCCAATCACGTCAGTAGTGGAAAGTCTGTAGCAAGTTTCAGCGCGTGTCCATCGAGTACTTGTGCATTCAGAATGTTAGGACTCTCAGTGACATAAATAACACAATCATTTGGGTTCGGCTGTGTTAGGGACACGGCCGTTAGTTTTACGTGAATACGTCTACGTTGATGCGCTCAGATACCTTGTATGTTTTACGTTATTGGCTTAACTTCACTACGTCATATGGTGTTTTATGGATATCACTGGCTTGCTTTTGAGATGCTCTTTCCAACCGTATACAATTTCTATTTTTTTTTCTACTCCGCTTTTTGACGAGTATAGGCCGAAATTGTGTTAAGTTTTCTTAACTTTTTACTTTAAACGCGTAAAATTTCACCATAACCACGCCACTCGAGTATTTTTATACACAAAATCGATTGATCTTGACGAGAGCTGTCGATCGAAACGTAAACGAGCGTCGTAGCTTCTCCTAATCAAAAGTTATACTACGCGGACATTATGAGATGCGGCGAAACGAACTCAAAATTGTGGTGGCCGCAAGCCGCGCACGATGCTTCGCAGTCTTTACTCAACGTAACATATTATTTGATCCTTTGGCAATCGAGTGGTGAAATTGAATTGTGAATGTAGGCGATAAATTCGGAGCTGCAATGCCAAACTGTATCCCTCGATTTTTTTATAATCGGATTTTCTGGATTGCCTCCCACTATGGTTGTAAATTTAAAGCCGTGTTCACGCCAAGGCCCTTGTACAGGTATATCTGGAAACGTATCTTTATGCCAACTAACTGTGTTAAAAATTGCGGCGTGCAGCGCCTGAAGAATAATGCGTTGCGACCACGCCTGTAGGACAATTTGCATAGCTCGTAGGCGCACGACACTGAATTATTACATACGCAGATTCATGTGCCTAATTGCTATGCAACTTCTCCTACACGCATGGTCGCACCGCCTTGTCGTCCAGGCGTCGTAGGCCGCAAATTTGAACACAATTATTTGATATAAAAACACTTTTCACGATATAAGTTTATAATGATTTTATGATACTGTTAGTACAAAGCAATGATGTTTGGAGTTTGGGCACTAAGTTTTCGAGCTTTCTGTTTATCTGACACGAATACTTTGAGATATAACTGTTGAAAGAGCCGTTTTTAGCCATGTTGAAGCGCTCCGAAATGGTGTTTCTAATGTGCGTGATAGCATTAACATTAACCGACAGTGTGCGTATTATTTTCATTGGTCATAACAATAAGCGTAAGTGTAATAGTTCCGTAAACAGAGACTGGAATGTAATACGTTGCAACACGGTTCCATTGCCGGGTAGGTGGGCCCCTTAATGCGACATATTCTGGGCTGTGTATAACGCTTTGTAGCAGCTTATATTGGACGGGTAACCAAACATAAACTTCGCATTTTTTTTTTAATGTGAACGTGTCAGCTCATCTCTTCCGTGACAGAACTTGCAGCTGGTCGATTGACAGGTACGCACTTTGATTTTTACGCTGCCAGGTTCCGCTTTATTTGTTAGTTGCCCCGCTAATTCCTTTTATACACTTTCAATCTGCTTTAGGATATTCCTGGCAAATTTTGAATTCTGATATGTTCGAGATCATCGTTTCATAATAATTAATTATTCCCCATTTGCTCGCAAGGAAAAAGTTATGTATTTCTCTTTCTTTTCGATTATGTTCTTATGAAAGTCAAGTTCGTTCTCTGCTATACTGTACAAAAATTTCCCTTATTCCAGATTGCATTAACGTGCCGCCAATACCATTATTACCAATAACTTTTTAGCACATAATTTATGAGCACGTGGTCAGTTTTCTGTAGCTATTCTCTCATTACTTAGAAGCAAATGAGAAGCTCTTTGGGGGATGGTGGGCCAGGAAAAATGGGGGGGTGGGGGGTTAACAGGGCAAGACCGTCGACGGCAGATATAAATTGTTTTACATTTCTATTATGTCAAGTTAGCTATAAATAAACATTGCCATAACATACTCGATTACTATTTATTATTTAAAATAAAATAATTACTAGGGACACCCGATTTTCATGAAAATAGTTCAGTTTTATTTTGTATATTTGGTGCGTGCTTTGTCAAAAGACGTTTTCTTACTTGAATTAGCAATCACAGTTAGCTTACTGCGATCACTGCTATTACTGCGATCACTGCTATTACTGCGATTACTGCTATTCGCAGACTGACACCTTAGACGCGAAACGTATAAATATCCAGTCACTAAAGTGCATCTGTGATGAATTTTTTGAAATCGTTGAAGTCGTCGTTTTTCTTTTTCACGAAAATCGGATGTTTCTAATAATTACTTGTAACATATAGTAACATATTTATTACATATTATCTTTGCCGGCCTTAGTCTACCACGAAAGAAAATTCATATCGCTCATTTTTACGAGCGACTTTTATCGAGGATGTTCCAATGCTCGTTGACTCTGCAAATTTATATTGGCAATTTGCCATTAGAGCGTAGAGCGTAGATAGGAATTAACCCTTTCAGCAATGCAGTGTTATTTCTAGTACTTTGTGTTAATATTCATGCGTTTAAACACTTTAATCAAATTGTTCAACTGTCATGAATATTAATTATTTATTTTTTGTTGAGTGGATAGATATAGACGGTTCTTAACACCTAGAGTCTTGAGGGCCAACTAGTGAATCGGTGTGAAGATGGAACAACCCCGGAATGCAAGGGGTTGTGGAAACGGAAGATCCCCGAGAAACCCGCCGACCAGTGGCATCGTCCAGCAACATTCCCCCATGTGAAAATCCAGCTCCGGATGTTTCATTGACAGCAGTTTAGCGAATTTCTGGAGATAGGTCATTCCTCTCAACTCTAGTTTTTACTCCTACCAAAATGAGCACATATTCAATTCTATATTTTACAAGATAGTTTCAGGGCACTTCACTGCTGTAACTTTATAATTCAGTCTTCTTTCTTGTACGTTAAATGTTAAAACTGAGAAAAAGTATATTTTCAAGTTATATTTTGAGATTGGAAAGCAAGTTTTGATAGGATAAACAAATTTAAAACAACACTTCAAGAGAATCCCAAAAATTTTAAGAAATATATTTAGTATAGAATTCAGAGAATCCTAGATTTCTTTTGCAGGTCTATAGGTTTTTAAAATAAGTCTGAATCCGTAAAGATATGCCAATACATTGTTTTAGAGTTATGAATACAAGGTAGATACTAAAAATTTTTCCCGTTAGTATGTAGTGAAAAAATATTCCGATATAACTTACCATCCAGCTGCAAATACTTTTATAAAAGCGACTTAATTTTTAGTATATCTAGCCACCGTTTGTAGGATAAAACTCTGAGCTACGACAAAATGTTTGTTGTGAAATTTATTGTTCGCATAGATACCGCACCAAAATTTTATTTTATTTTTGATGACATGACAGTGTGTTCTATGTGTGAATAATATGATTTACACAGAAAAAAAGAGGAATAGATGCTCTAAATAATTCCTTTAAAATGTTACTATTAATTGCAAACTTTCTCCGCCAGGTTTAAAAATGCGATGGATTAAAATTCCTTTATTATACTTTACAGTTAAACTTGATTTATTGCAGCAACTGAGCAATTCAAATAAGAATCTCGAAATCTTCTGCAGGTAAGAGCATTAACGCGAAGCCAGTTTTCGATATTAACTAGCATTTTCCCTAATAATTACATCAGCTTAAACACTTTGTTAGCGCAACCCACAAGTAACAGAGGAACTGAATAAATGAAGAGTTTACTAAATCACATAAAAATAGGCTATTCATTTATCATTTATCGGAATAAATTTTACTTATCAAATTTACATAACCACGTTCATAACTCATAAATGTTGTATTTTTATCATATTCAAAATATGTGTTGGAATATATTATTTTTTTTAACACAGGTCTCCTTTGTTTATTTTTGAAAGACAGAGTTAAATTTATGTTTTCAGAAAATATCTACTTGCAAACCTGCTGCGTGCATGAGGAATGAAATTGGTTAATTCCAACGTATATTAAATTACTTGTAAGGAATTTTGCATGTGTTTGGTCAGAATCTTAATAACATGGCATTTAAACTTGCAAGCATGTTAACATTGTTTAGAGTTTTAAAGTTTTTATAGTACTAAACAATGTATAATCTTCTGGCATCAAGCCTCTTTGCATAAACTGATTTATAGTGGTTTTGCTACGTTTGTAACACAAAAATAATAAAGTATTTCCCCGTGTTTTGCTGTCGCCATTATCGGCCATTACATTCGCGGCTGCCTAGATTATGCTGGAGATTATAGGGGAACCGGCGAGCACTTCAATATTCAATGCACGTAGGGAACAGGTGTTAATTATTAACGGCTATAAAAGCCCCGACGATTAACGCCGTACACGAGCGGGCGAGTAGGCCCCGTAATATGCAACGAGCCGAGAAAGCATTTGTAAACGAACGAAGAGTAGCGAAGCTGATAATGTTCCTAAGTGAAGTGTCAGGGCTTAAGTGTTCTGGAACGTAGCAAATCAGACCTCGGAATATTTCTTCGAATTTGCATCAAGTTAATAAACTGCGCATATAACGATGCCGCACTTATAACCATAATAATATGATTTTACGTAAGATATATAAAACATAATTAAACTAATTAAATTCTAAGTTAGTATATTTTTTTAAAATATAATTTGCGTCTTTTATGTATTGAATGCATGCGGGATTTTTAACGCGGCATCCACATTTAACCCTCGTTCTCAAATTCGCATATTTACAATTTTATTTTTGTTGACCGTCAATATAAAAAAAATTGGCATAGCGTCTTTTGGCAAGGAACAATATGTGTCTCATATAAATTGATATATCTGACAGCAACATTTGTAAACAAATTTTGGAAAGATATCGTTAAAAAATATATATGTGTTTAACATTTTTGTTCCAAACCTGAGTTCATATGTTCTTGTGCCGCTCACAAAATATTTTAAACGGAGCGATAATAGGCGGTAGGAAACGACGTAACTTGTTAACTAATACTCATCTCGCATGGAAGTTGTTACTTTCTCAACTATGATTTATATTTTAGTTTAATTACTCTCTTTGCGTGTCTTTCATAATGCATGAGAAAAAGGTAGTGGTCGGCACTTAGCATAGAGTTCTCGAGCGCGTGAGAGTTAAATGAGATGGCGACGGAGTAGTGGCAGAATGCACCAGCAAGACAAACGGGGGAGCGACCCCGGAAAAAATCCGCCAGCCAGCCGGATAGTACGTCGCGTTTCCCATCACGTGCGACGCCAACATGAACCGAACTC
This sequence comes from Dryococelus australis, assembly GCA_029891345.1. Taxonomy (NCBI): domain Eukaryota; kingdom Metazoa; phylum Arthropoda; class Insecta; order Phasmatodea; family Phasmatidae; genus Dryococelus; species Dryococelus australis. The sequence goes on along the minus strand of CM057003.1, from coordinate 86,720,026 downwards.
AGCTCGCCTTTTCGGAAGGATATTCCAGTTACGAATACTGTAAACGTCCAGTTTCAACAAGGAAATATATGGCAATATTTTTCCTACGCAAGTTGAACATTTCTGAGGACATCGCTGATTGGGTTTACGTTACGATGCTTATCGTTACAGGCAACGAATTACTTCAAGTAATGATTTCAGAAACCCGCAAACCTGACGTCCATTGTTGTGAATCTCGGGTAAAACTTCTTTTTTTTTTACGCCCATCACAAACTATTACCGGCGATACGGACATTCGGAATTTTATGTTCGCACTTGAACGTTTACAAATTTAAGTAAAATATAAGCGTCGCGAAAAAAAAAAAACAATTAATTAATACAGGCAGATTTTTTTATTTTTTATTTATTTTTTATTAAGGAATTGAGCGCATACTAGAATGACACGCGTGCGGATACAGATAACTTACGGATACACGTAAGAAAGTTGGGCATCTCCCAACTATTCCGTGTCCGTGAATGCGTGTAGACAATATGAATAGAGTATTTGGTTTGTTGATGTCCGTTTTCACGGCCATTGTGGCACACACGGCAACAAGTGCTTTAACTTACCGTGGCGATTTACCATTTTTGTTTTAATAAATAAGTGCATATGGATTGGCATTAGTATTTGCGCATTGTTATGAGTAGTGGTTTGGTATATTTCGAGGACCACAGCCGAAGCCGACATTATGCTCTGTCATTCCCGTCGGCCGGCGGCCATTTCCTCCCAAAATTTTCTTTTTACCTCGAAATCAACCATTTTTCACTTAATATTTCCCTTTTTCCCTTCAATAATTTCCTTCTTTCCCTCAAAAGGCACCGATCCCTTCATTTACTGATAATGATCCCCTTATAAAAAAAATCCATTAGAAAGATTAGGGAAGCCGTTTTATATTTTTGACCTTGACCTTCGATTAACTTGAAGCCATATATTTTCAAATAAATCCCTAAATATAGTTTTAAAAAAAACTTGAAATAATTCAAAATCGAGGAAAGCATTACATTAATAACTCCGAACAATTATGTTGGCTGTCAATGACCTTGGCCCCAATGACCATGAAAACAAAAACTCGAGAGAAAATTGTAAAAAATATATTAAATTCATAAAAGTCCGCGAGCATATTACGTTACTGACTACAACCGCCTTCTTTGATCCAGGTAACATTGATATTGACTATTGTCCTTGACCCTGTGCCTGTGACAATCAATGACTTTACACCAATTTTTTTTCAATCTAAAAAAATAAAAATTGAGGAAAACTTACGCTTTCGCAACCAGATCGCCATTTTGGATCCAGCTGACCTTGACCTTGACCCAATACCTTGACCTTGGATGACCTTGAACCCGAAAACCGCAACATTGTTTAAAGAGTATTTTAAAAATTTGCAACAATTTTATTTTTAAAAAATTTACTTAAAATTTATTTTGGGTTTAGAAGGATGGGGAACTGGACCGACCAGCCGCTATGTTATGACGTCACCCAAACATCGCATTGCATCAACGTGACCTATAACGTGACCTTTTAGCATGACCCCATGACCTTTTATAACTTCGAATCCAAAATATTACTAAATTCTCCAAAAAATGAGAACATTTTAAATTACAAAAATTTTATAAAGTTATTAAAATATTTACTTTAAAAAACTTACACTTCCGGAAGTTTCCTTAGCACCACATACAGTAGATGGCTGACCTTCGTCAGTGTTTCTCATTGGTTAATTAGTCGGTTCCCCACCACTTCTTCAACCAATGTTTCTCATTGGTTCATTACTTGTGTTCGCTTCAACCTCAAAATTGTTTTTTATTGGTTGATTACTCACGTTCGTTCAACCTACCACCCAATGTTTCTCATTGGTTAATTAGTCGACAGGCCTTCACCCCCTCACCTTTTCTCATTCTGTCGTATGCACTCCACCCACCATATTCATTTTTTCGTTTGTCATTTGTTGCTTTTCATCACCTAAGTGACGCTAGTGTATTAACGATCGATTTCGCCTCCAGAGGATCTGTCGACTTAACCACCATGTTGGTTGATGTCAACCTTAACCTTCGCCCCAATGACACTGAACTCTAAAAATCTATACAAATCACAGCCCAAGACAGGCTCCACCCAAAACTAACTCCACCCAGGACTAACTCCACCCAATACTGGTTCCTGACGAGACTGACATAGTCCAAGACTATCTCCTGACAAGACCACTTCGTACCAAACTGGCTAGACCAACAGACAAGACTAACTGGCCATACCAACCACCTATACAAACAAACGGTGATGGACAGTCTCGAAAGTAATCTCCGAATAACAGTCTCGTAGCTAACATCTTCACACAAAATCTTCGCAAAATATGTTCATCACAGCTGACCATAGCATAGTTTAATACTAACTTACCAAGCCAACTACCGGACAATTGACCAGGCCAATCAACAAATTGCGAAATGTCCCTCAAAAATATTCTTCTAAAACCATTCTCCATTTCATTCGCTTGCCATATAGAACTCAGTCAATTTTAAAGAAGCCGATTAAGGCATATTACTTCAGATCGAGCCATAGACCTCCTCCTGCAATCGCGCACATAAATTTCTAATAAGGCATAATACTTCAGATCGAACCATAGCCCTCCTCCTCCACACACGCACATAAATGTTATCTAAATCAGAATTTCATAATCGATTGTTTAAACCACCTAATTTGTGATAGTTTCAGAGAAGGCGAATGGACAGTATAGTAATTTAAACACAAATTAGTATGTAAACTTTAATGTAATATATTTACTTTTTATAAATAAATATTGTATCATTCTAATTATTTTGTACACTCAATCATTACATTTCTCAGATGTTTGTAGATCGTGGTTTGTAGCCAAGAGTCTCATACAATACAACCCCGATCCTTCAGCCTATCGATGGTTGAAGATATTTAAACAATACTTGAGAGATCTCCGCGTTTTCTCAGGTCAATCAAATGTCTGAGTCTATCAACAAGTTCATTCGTGTCTTCGGGAAACATGTAACGAGCGTTCTTAGCACCTTCTGCCTTCTTCACACGACTTGTCGCGAAGGAAACTCGTTGGTGAAAGGTGGGGAACGTCAAGAGTATACTCATCCTTCTCATCAGATACTGCATCAACTCTATCGTCATTATCACTATCATGAATGCTGCCTGCATGATCGTCTTCACCTTCTGTTTCTTCCTCAATATCAAGTTTACTTTTCTTTATAGGAGTCTCGTGGTTGTCATCAGTATTTAAAACTGACACCTGTTTCTTTTGAAGTTCGTAGACTTGACGCGAACGTGCAATTGTACATTCCTCACACGCCAACTCTACCACCCTTCGTAGATCCCTCATTCCGTCATTAATAGGGACAGGAGTTTTTCACGAAACTATTTATGGTCATGCTAGACTTCAACATCCTATGTCCAAAACCACCATTTCCTTTGGTTATTGGTCAGGTGTCTATGTGAAAAGATGTGTTCTTATTTGACTGGGCCAATCGTAATAAAGAAATCCGATACTGTACGTCCGTGATTCGAAGACAGGCACTTGAGGCACATGGCATTTAAAATCATCCAACGATGAACGTGCATATGAACTAAAGTGTTTTGGAATACAACTGGTCCTGAAATCTTTTCGCTAAAAACACCTGTCTCTAGTCATTTGCAGCAACTGTCTCGTCATAATCGTCTGTAAAATAAGTACCCATTGATGCAGCAGAGGTTATTGACGACATCACTTGCTGGCTCTGAAAAGACGAATCCTTGCAGCCCTCGATGTGGTTCTTCAATGTATCACCTTGTGTAAACTGCATGTGCCCATTATCGTAACGTTTCATCATGCGAGCTCCCTCGTCATCTGCGAACATTTTATGTAGTGTTTTAATAGGAGGAAACGAAGTCAACACATGCTGTCTCGGTTCAAGCATAGGCGCATTACCTTTACACCTACTGCCCATGTAGAAAAACACACTTGGTCCATTTATGGTTTATAGTCGGATGCCAAGCCGGTAAAAAGTTGGCCAACAGCTGGCATTCACCCGGCACCATTGTTGGTCCTGAAGTGGCACCAATAACTAGCCATACTCTGCCCATAACTTACCTAAGTGTGGTGAAGGCAACTGGCCCAAGCATGGCCCATATGTTTACAACAGCAATGACCCATCGATGTACAACTTCACAGCCATCAGATGACCAACTGATGGCTGGCCTTGATTCTACAATATGTAAAACACTATCTCATAAATATAATAATTTTTCGCCATTCTCAACCTTTCTTTGGTTTTGAATTTCGTTTACTTCACTATTAAACACGTTATACGACTTAAAATATTTTGCTTACTGGAGGAAGGGGAATGGAAGGCGAACTTACGCCCCTTGCAGTGACAGCCCAGAACGCTAACCATTACTCCACAGTGTATTATTATGTTTAAATGTACTAATTTAGTATATTCGGACTTCAATTATTAACAAACACTAATTTAATATAAATTACACTAATTATTCCATTTCCTTAAAATATACCACGTGAGCAAATTGGTTTTTAAAAAAATGCAGAACAAAAAAATACTGTCGTTGAGAGAAAACGTTCTACTAGAATCGCTATACTAGCCCATTAACTTGCCATTAGTATTATTTATCGCATTATGTATGTCACCTAAATGCTATAAATCTTGCCTTGAAATGCAGTCGGCATACTGAATATTTTAATGTTGAGAAACAACAAAAGCCCTTCAATGTTAATTTTCTAGAGGTAGTTTTGTATTTTTTTTTACTTCGCATTTTAATTAAATACAGTCGTATACGCAAACCAATACATATGTCAAACTATTCAATGCCAGTCACGAAGTGACATCTAATACCGTATTTACATTTCTTGGCCACAGATATTTCCATCACTATATATTTACAAATAATCTACTCATTGTCTCATGTGATCTATAATTATATTAGACACACACACACACATACATATATATATATATATATATATATATATATATATATATATATATATATATATATATATATATATATATATATATATATATATATATGTATATACACATGATGTACAGTATGTGTGTGCGTGTGTGTAGTTTCAGGAAGCTATCTGTGAAGAGTGGGAGCCATGACAATTCCTATAATAAGGCAAATTGAACCAGCAATGGTCCATAGATGTACCACTTCACAGCTATCAAATGGCCTAAAGTTGTGTACCCCTACTTTCTCCAGCAATAGGTACACGTTATGTGTGGCCATTGCTAGAATACAGTTAGTGAGCCAATTATTTGACATTAGTAGTTCACCTATTCTCAACAATCAGTTTCTGTAAAGATTACATCAGCGTGTCATACATGACATGCCAAATGTTCTGGTGCCAGCGGTTAATCATAGCAGGGCTATTTGTGTAGACTCATAAGTTTTCTGAAGCAGCAGTAATCCAGCAATGTCATCAGTGAAACCACAGTCAGCAGACTCTCTCTTCCTACCTGGGTAGTGTGTCTCTTTAAATCATCGCTTTTACTGAATGAGGTACATGATAGTGATTTGGAAGATGGTCTTTTTAAAAATTGACTCTTTTCATGTCGACGAGCATTACAGCTTTTACTGAAGATCTTTCCAAACTAGCAATAATGTTTTCCAGGTAATAATCCAGGAGTGGGAGAAGGTAAAACCGTAGAGGTAAGGTCTACAGCAGACTTCGTACAATCATCGGCTTGTATCATAATCATGAATATAATTGAAGTCATTTCCACAGAAGCAACATATGTATGTATTTAGCTTGGATATTGCTCTCTGAATATATAGGATATACTTACTAATATATTTTATCAATGAAAATAAAGCATATTTTTTATTCATACATTCAACCAGACATTTTATCTTGTTCCTTTATCACATTACAGTGCAGTTACATTTACAACAATTTCTTCCAGACATGTTTTTTGCTCAGCTTAAACTCATGACCCATTTTGCTCCACAAATGACCCATTTCGCTCCACAAATGACCCATCTTGCCGTGGAAGTAGTCAGTTGTGGAGCAAGGGGAGTCATTTGTGGAGAAAAATAGGTAATTTGTGGAGCAAGACGGATCATTTGTAGAGCAAGATGGGTAATTTGTGGAGTAGTATGGTTCATTTTTGAAGAAGGATGGGTCATTTGTGGAGAAAAATGGGTCATTTGTGGAGCATGAGTTCAAACTGAGTGAAGCAATTGTATGAAAGAAACTTTTGAAGATGTAACTGCATGTTAATGTGATCAAGGAACTACATAACATGTGAGGGTTAATAGATGAATAACGAAAATGCCTCAATCTCACTGATGAAATATGTTAGTAAGTGTGTATATATAACAGAGCAATAGCTATGCTAAATAGATACACATGTTGATACTGTGGAAAGGACTTCAGTTTCTTTCATGAAGATGATGCAAGCGGATGATTGTACGAAATCTACTGCAGATCTTACCTCTACGGATTTACCTTTTCCGACTGCTGGAAAATTTCATGGTAAACAGTGTTGCTACTTTGGAAAGATCTTCAGCAAAAACTGCAATACTCGTCGACATGAAAAATGCCCTGCTTAAAATGACTGACTTCTAAATCACTATCATGTACCAACCGTGGCACAATATTTGGTAGAAGCTATAATTTAAAGAGGCACACTAGTAGGTGTAAGGGCAATGCATCTTTGTTTGACTCAAGACAGCCTATGTTTACTTCAATACCTTCTGTTAAAACACTACATAAAATGTTCGCAGACGACGAAAGAATTCGCATGATGAAGCGTTACGACCATGGCAACATGCAGTAAGAACCACATCAAGAACTGCAAGAATTCATCTTTTGAGGGCTAGCACGTAATCTCGTCAAATTCCCCTGCTGCATCGATGGGTACCGATTGTAAAGACGATTGTAACGAAACAGTTACAACTAATGACGGAATGAGAGACCTACAAAGCATGATAATGTCAGTATGTGTCGATGAACTTTAAAATATAACTGTCGTCGGCTCTAAATACTGATCATGACCATACGACTCCTACAAATAAATCTAAACTTGATATTGGGGAAGTACCAGGAGAAGATGATAATGAAGACAGCATTGACGATAATGACTATGACGACAGGGTGGATGAAGTATCTGATGAGAAGGATGATGATTCTTTAGAACTTTCCGCACATTTCACCAACGAGTTTCCTTCAACAAGTCGTGTGAAGAAGGCAGGAGGTGTCAAGTGCACACTTTACATATTTCCCGAAGACACGAACGAACTTGTTGATAGACTCAGACATTTGATTGAGCTGCAAACATGCTGGGATCTGTCAAGCGTTGTTGAGATATCTTCAATAATCGATGAACTGAAGGATCGGTGTTATATCGCATGAGAATGTTAGATACAAACTATGATCTGCAAACATCTAAGAGCTGTAACGATCGAGAGTACAAAAACATTAGAAAGATAAAATGTTTGTAGTAAGTAAATAAATTTAATTTATGTATTCATCGTAATGTGTGTTTAATTTTCTTCTACGGTCCCTTTTACTTCTCTGAAACAATTATTTATTCAGTGATGTATACAATCGATATCGAGAGTCTGTTTTAGAAAAAAATTATGTGAGTGCATGCAGGAGGAGGGCTATGGTTCGATCTGATATCATATTGATTTATTCGGCTCCTTTAAAACTGAGTGCTATATTGCCAACGAATGAAATGATGAATGGTTTTAAAGGAAGGAAATCGTGAGGAATGTTTCCCAACCAGTTGGTTGGCCTGGTCAGTTGGTCCGGCAAGCTGGCTTGGTAAGTTAGTGTGCTCTTTTGGTATGTTCAGCTGTGGTAATAAAGTTTTGCGAAAATTTTGCTAAAATTTGTGCGAAGAGGTTAGCTATGGGACTGTTATTAGGATAATTTTTTTCGAGATTGTCCATCAACGTTTGTTTGTATTGGTGGTTCGTATGGCCAGTTAGGCAGGAAGTGATCTCCTCAGTATCTAATCTTGGACTAAGTCAGTCTCGTCAGTCTTAAATGGAGTCAGTCTTGGTTGAAGCTAGTCTTGTGCGAAGTCAGTCGTTTGCAAGTATGGGTAGTTAGTATGGCCCCTTGTTGTGAACATCTAGTAAAGTTCAATTGCACGAGCTGTGACTTTTCTCGATTTTTCGAGTTCATTGTCATAGGGGTCAAGGACAAGGTCGAAAACAACCAACATGGTGGCTAAACCGACAACTCCTCTGGTGGCGAAATCAATAATTAATATACTCGCGTCACTTAGGTGATGTAAAATCAACAAATGACAAACAAAAAATTTATGTATTAGGTGGAATTTTAAATTTTTTTTTTTTGAGAATTTTGTCATATTTTGGGCTGAAGGTCGTAAAAGCAATTTTTTTTGGGTTCAAGACGATCCAAAGTCTAGGTCCGGTGTCAAAGTCAAGTTCAGCTGCATCCAAGGCGGTCGGGTCACTGCAGTATTGTTTTTCATCAGTTTTGAATTTGTTCGATTGTTTCGTATTTTCGTGTTCAAGGTCATTGAAGGTCACAGACATTGGTCTAAGATCAAGGGTCAAGGTTACCCTGATCCAATATGACGATCGTATTCAGTAACCTAATATGCTCACCGATTTTTATGAATTTACTCCGTTTTTACCATTTTCCTAGTTTTCATTTCAAGGTCATTGGGGACAAGATCATTGGCATCAAACATAGTGGTCGTAGTCATCAATTTAATATTTTGCTCGATTTTAAATTTTTTTCTTTGAGTTTGTGTCAATTATTTTAATATTTTTGTTGGAAATTTTTTGTTTTAATTTCATCCAAAGCCGAAGTCAAAGGTAAAAAATATCCCCCAAACCCTTACAATGGATCGTTTTTGCAAACAAGGAGATCGTTATTTCCAAATGAAGGGATCGGTGCTTTTTGAGGGAAAATGGGGAATTTTAAGAGAAAAAGGGGATATTTTAAGGTAAAAAAGAGAAGTTTTAAGCGAAAAATGGTCAATTTCAAGGTAAAAAAAAAAGAACATTTTTGAGATAAAATGGCCACCGGTAGACTGGGATGACAAAGCATGGTGTCGGCTTTGGCTCCTGACCCCCTACCCCTTATGACAAAACATACCAAACCATTCTACTTTCAAGCACTGTAAAAATATACATATTGAGATGTATAAATTATGAAATCTATATGAGTAATTTTCAAAACCTGAGTATTTTTTATTTCTTCGGCCTCAAGACTGCACGTGTATTGGTATTGTAGAATGTTCGAAATTCATCCCAAGTCGTCTGCTTGTTCCGCTTGTGGTTTCGAGTCAGATTTCTTAAGTGTCCGTCCATTGTAGCCACGGGCATTAGTGCCGTTTACGAAGAATGTTATTATTCGGTTAAACTCATGGCGGTAGGTATTAACAGATTTCATGCTACGACGTCATTGAAGCTGCATTTTTGTCTTTCACCATAGTGTGACACCCAAAATATTGGAAATGTCGAGGCAGGTTTTTGTATTTAATGCATGCAAATGTGGCAAATCTTAAAACAATAAGAATTATTGAAACTCAACATTCATGCTTTGATGAATAGTTTCGTTTCAATTTCGACAGGTTAGGTTTCCAATATTTTGGAGTATCACAAAATGACAGATGACCCCTTCATTAAAATCGAAGAAACGACAACTTGTTTTTATTAATGGCTATTAAATTTAACCATCTGACTGTATGAGGCGACTGGCTATATCTGACATTCAAATCAGAAGGTAAGACTACCAACTTTATGTTCCCGGTCGCAGTAAAAAGGGCATAACTCAATTTTTACGAAGTTTAGGCCCACTAAAACGCGAATTCGTGTAGGGAAGCCGGATTTCTGCCGAGGCTGGCAGAAAAAAATTGACAGCAAAAACAGCCCACGTCGGGGGGTGATCCCGAGGACGGGTATTATTGCTGTTGGCCGGGGATGGCAAACAAATATGGCACTCTTTTTTTTTTTTTTTTTTTTATCGCGACGCAGGGTGATTTTCCTTTTGCCCCCTGGCGGCGCTGTTTTCTGTAACGACGAGAGTAATTATGTAAGGCCCTTTCATGTCCCGCGCACAAAGAGAACGAACAAACGGAACAAACAACGACCGCTTGTTCTGCGCTTTCCATCCAGCAGTTATGAAAATAATCGAGCTGGCGGACCATTCCGGGGTTGCATTCGTGTGGGTTCTGCCTCTTCGTTCGTCACACCGACTCACCCCCTCCCCCCCCCCCCCACAGAATATATCACACACACACACACACACATACATATGCAGTAACGTCCACGGATAATGCAGTATTAGAGGGATTTCGACTACCCTGCCTGGGGACATGTAATTTAATTTTACGGGAAAAGTTGTCTCCGGGTAGGTAGCCCAGTGATTATCTTCTCGTTTCGAGAAAAACCTCCCTAGGAGGTAATGGATCCACTTCGTAACGATATAATCTGCGGTGTTCTGTCGTACGGTTCCAGGCGTATGGGTAGAGAAAGCAATCGGTTATATCCGATCACAAGCCTCTCCTTCACGAAAAAAATTTCTCTCTGCCGTACGTAGCGAGATTAATGGTGAATCGAGAGGAACGGCGTCTTCGTGTTTACTGTATTCGATGAGGACAGGTTTTCCCTTGAAATTTACAAAAAAATCTAAAACTTTCACGGTGTACAAAATAAATAAAAGAAAAGAACTTGTATTACTGGAGTGTGTGAAGTTATTCTGCTTTATGCAGTCCGCACTGACTGTATTCAAAATTCCTAAGTTCCTTTACCGATAGTGCTGAAATTATCAAAATATTCAAATTATTTTTAAGACTCGTTATCTCTTGCAAGTGAAAGTGTTAATTGAACTAACCTTACCCCCTCCCTCATATACATTTAAAAGAAATTTTAAAATTGAGGATCGTATAATTTTCCTAACTTTCCTTCCGATCAACCCCAAAACTCTAACCAACACACCTCACCCCTTGCCAACCACCTATAAAACCACAAAAAAAAAAAAAAAAACATGAAGACCACAAAAATTAAAACAGTTCAAATTTGGAGGAACATGTAATGTTAACCTTACACTCCCCATCTACACATCCATACTCCTCACGATCACATCTCCAAATCATAAAAAAAAAAAAATTCTAAAAATCGAAGAACATATAGTGTTACCCAACCTTCACCTGATCGATCCCAACACCCTAACCAACCCCACCCACCCAGAACTCTTTAGAAAAACATATTAATGTTTCCAAAATCTATTTAATGTCACATAAGTTTATAAAATTTCAATTACCGTTTGTAAAATTTGTACTTTCTTTTGGCAGCTGGTAATGTTTGAAAAAATAAATATTTCTCATTGAGGAATGGGGATTCGAACCCACAACCAACACGCTCGGCAACAGACCGTTCAATCCAGTATTCGCATTCGTGTAGGGTTTTGTTGGTTTTATGTTATAATTATCAGTATTCAGGTAGAAGGAAATCAGTAAGTGCCTATTTGCCAAGTGGATTGAGCCCGCTTGTTGTCAGCTCTAGATGATTTACTGAAGCCAGGGTCCAACCAGAACCCTTTGAAAATATTTCTTCTCCCTCTTGGTATAACTTGTGTATACTATTGTCAAACAGTGCTTTCTATTGCATATAAATTATACACACATCTTTATTAAAGGTATTGGATGCTCTAATACAATGTTTGTGATCGTGGGGCTGTGTTTTTGTTTAAATACAGTCCAGCCATATATTATATTATTTTACACCACCTCATTTTTCACCTCATCCATAAGTTGGTTTATCATATTAGTTTCGTACTTTACAGGAACGAGCAAACATATTTCGGTGTAATTAACATATTCGGTAAAACATATTATTTAAGAGTACCCCTGAATGCAGATCGCTTCAGGAAAATACCACTAATATTAAGGCTTCGACTCGCAGAGCACTGATGTATTTTGTGTTGTACAATCACATGACGTTGATGCAGGTTGCGGCTCCATGTTCGTTGAGGTCAGAGGCCGACCTTTGTATTCACAATTCCTCTTTTTATGATGTGAGAGTCCTTCCAAAACGATAGTTTCAGAACGACAATTTCCTGCACCTAAAAATAATATAAATGGAGGAATAAGCTCATGTAACTCTACATCGGAAACACCCTCTTATAACCTGATTTCATTTAGTAATACTATAAAGCAAATATTATTATTATTTTGGTTTAGATAAGCACCATGGTTATAAAGGGCTTTTACATAAATACATACATACATACCTGGTGCTAGAAACGATACTTGCAAACTGAATTTCAGGAGCCTGGCCCTAAGAGTTCGCATATTGTATTCGCCTATACCTATAAATACTTGCTTGCTTACAACGTGACTTGTGAAGATGTGGTTTGGTACATAGTTATGTAAACGTATATAAAACCCTAATTTAAGATTCAGACCATGACAGAAAAAATTAACGAGATGTTATGATACATCGCTAGCCTTAAAAGTAATTTTAAAAAAAAAATCCCCTCCGAAATACTAGTGTTCATAAGCCATACATACACTGGCCGAAAATAAATATAGAAATAATATAACAAAATATTCAATACATTTATTTAATAGTACGAGGGAATGCAGCATCCTCGTTTGGTTGTTAATATACAACATTCGGGCATCGCTTATCATGGCCACTTGTGTGTCTCACTGGTCAGAGTACCTGACTACTGTTCGAGATGTAGTGACTTCGTATTCTCATTCCTCCATAAGAAGTTTTTCTTCTTTTAAATGTTCCCAGCTGCTAAAAGAAAGTACACATTTCACATAATTTAAATTTTAAAAACTTATTGTTATTAAAAATACTTTTACAATATATTAATATGTGTTTTTTATTTCTGGGTGGGTGGTGTTGGTTAGTGTGTTGGGGATGAGCAGGTGAAGGTTGGCTAACACTAATTGCTCCTCGATTTTTTGTTGTTATGATTTGGAGGTGTGAGGGTGAGAGGTACGAGGGTGTAGTACGAGGATGAACATTAAATGTTCCTCGAATTTCAAATTATTTTCGATTTTTTTCATTATTAATGATTTTTTTTATGACTTAGGAGTAGTTGACAAGGGCGGGGGTTAGAAGTTGGGGGTCGAGCGGAGGGAAAGTTAAGTAAAATTATATGGTCTTCGATTTTTTAAATTATCTTTTATTTTGTTATGATTATTCTTTATCCTTTTATAATCATGAGTAGGGGAGCTGGTGAGATTATTTTGGCTAGAGGTGTAGTAAGAGAGGTGCAAGCATGCGGGTAAAAAGCGAGCCCCCTCAAATCCTTCAAATAGCCCGAAAATTGCCTTTCGGGTGCTCGTTCTTGCAAATGGGGTTCTTGGTGCTTTTTGATGAAAAACGGGGAAGTTTGAGTTAGATAGGGCAATTTTAAAGGGAAAAGGGTGTATTCCAAGGGTAAAATAGTCGGTTTTGTTGGGAAAACGGAAAATTTCCAGGGTAAAAAGGGAAAACTTCCATCATGGTTCACGAATCCGAAATCCTAATGCCTGCACACAAAGTGGGCTGTATGTAACTTCTCAGCGAGTTCGGGCGCTCATGCAGGCCAACTATTCACACCGGATCGATTCGTGCGTACAGTTGCAGCAGTAACGTAATAACACGCATACTTCGTATAGGCTATTCACGGCAAAGTGAGCACTTTTGAAAACCCTCTCATTCGGAATAATAGTCAATAAATGTATTTTAATTTAGCGTTTGAAGTTAACTTCCGAGTGCGGTGGAACATACACATTCTATTTACTACTTACATCATGGCAATATTTATTTATAAAGATGGCTAAAGGAATGACTGACAGAAAAAATTAATTGGGTCCTCAAAAATTCTCACTTTACATCATATACACTTATATATATATATATATATATATATATATATATATATATATATATATATATATATATACTACCACGTGCTTACATATTTTATGGTTAGAGTCACGGCTGCGGATTTTTGTCTCGTGAACAAAGCCCATTACAAAACAAATAAGGTAATTTCTTTCAAGCTTCTTCTTTATACTCTCTTAAACACCCACATCGCAAAAATCTAACTTTATCTCGCACTCTGTCTTTATAAGCAGGAAATAATCAAAAGTACTAGTAGCAAATTTACAAAATTTTCGGTGAATCCATGGACAGTTATGTTAAAATTTGCGGGAAATCTGATATTCCAAAAAAAAAAAAAAAAAAAAAAAAAAAAAAAAAAAAAAAAAAAAAAAAAAAAAAAGTGCCCGTAATATTATGAAAATATCTGATAAATTTTATTACCAGCATTATTTCAGTGACTTAACGGAAATTTTTCCTACAGTGCTCACGCTCGCAGGAATTCCATTATATCGCAGAAGAGCAACATGTTCTACGCTCGACGGTACATTGAACAATTCCAGCCAAACAACGTGAACATACCCTGGACGCTATTTATCCGGGACAGTGGATAGGACGCGGGAGACCTATTCCATGATTTTCCCGATCACATTACCCAAATCCCATTGATTTCAACTTAGGTGGTCATGTGAAGTCACTGGTTCGCCACGCATCTGTTACCGGTGCTTGTATCCTTAGCCAGCTCGCTGTGGGCCCAGCCCACCACATTCGCGCCAACCACAACGTATTTGTTTCGGAGTAAGATAAACCATTGAAATACGCCTGCAAGGGTGTAGTGATCTGCACGGTAAACTTTTTGAATATCAATTGTAGTACATCGGACACTGCTGGCACGGTACTAAATCTTGTATTCGTATATAAATATAGAACCTTCCGTAAAGGAGCGCCAAACAAGGATTATTGATGTTACTTGCTTACACTCTAATAAAAGCTGTTCACGATAAAGTGAGCACTTTAGAAATGAACCATAGAAAAAAGTCACTGCCCCTGCATGCACGTATTTTTATGGGTGCACCGAGTGGCATTCGCCCAGTAAAGTTGGTAACGATGGATGGAAAGTAGTTCCATATCTTAACGTCGAGTAAAAAATGTTATGTAACCATTTTTGATAATTTAAAATTAATTCTTCTACTTTCTGTTTTTTTTTTAATGCATCGAAGAGTAACAATGAGCAGATTTATAAAGTATTTACTTCGTAATAATTTCACAGTTTCATTTTACCGACGCATGAATAAAGTGACAAGGCCCATAGCAATGCTGATTTCACATAAGGCGGAGGAATACACAACGTGTATACAAGCAGATCTTAAACAGGGCTTTCATAAGTGCTCACTTTATTCTGAACAGCCTATAGCGTGTTTTATTCAGAGACCATAACTGTAGTCTATTCGCGGCTACTCCCAACTTTTATGAAGCCCTGCCAAAGTTCTACTTCCAGGATATTCCTCTGCTACATGCTAACAAAACTTAAAGTCTAGAAAATTAGACCATATGGATAACGCACTGCATTCGTGCACACTCAGAGTAATAACATTTCGCATAAGAAATATTTCTTACTCGGCATTACCAACACTCCTATATTCAGTCTGTTTTTATTCTATTTGGTTATAAATAAAATGTTATAATTTATAGAAAAGATTTTAAGTTAATTTTATTTTCACAAAAATTAGGGAGACGTAAGTTAACATAAATATAAGACGCTCGTGATACGTGGAATTTTTGGGAAAAAACCAAACACGTCACGTGGGGTGATTTTTCACTGGTTCGATTCGAAAACTTTAAAGGAACCGTGAATAAACTATACAAATTTATATATGCCACTATGAATACTTTCAGGCATGTTGGTAAAAGGCTGTTCACGATACATGCATATATTTTAAGTGGCGCACTGAGTGACATGCGCCCAGTAAAGTTGGTAATGATGGATGGAAAGTATTTCCATATATTAATGTCGAATTAAAAGTGTAAGGCGAAAATTTAAATTATTTCTTTCTCTTCTGTTTTTTTTTTTTTTATGAATCGAAGTGTAAAACTTCGCAGATTTGTAAAATGTTTACTTTTATAATAGTTGCGCTGTTTCACTTAACCGACGCAAGAATAAAGTGATGAAGACCACGGCAATGTTAATTTTACATAAGGCGGGAGAATACACAACGTGCATACAAGTAGATCTTAAGCAGGGCTTTCAAAAGTGCTCATTTTAACGTGAGCGCTTATATATATATAGTTGGGTGCTGCACATAAAGTTGAGGTTATTCTCTGAACAGTACACAGCAGTAGATAAATAGTGTCCAATATGGGAAGTCCTTCACGTAGTGGGAGGCGTCATTTGTTGTTAAGACAATTCTTCTCAGTCTCACAAATTACTGTGCTAATAACATCAGACACAAAAATTCAATTTAATTGGTTCCGGCATCAGACTGATTATACTGAAAGTATTGGGATGGGTTTACGATTAAAGACTGTAGAATTAAGACTTGTGCATATTTTCCGTGTACTTAACGAGTCTTAAGTTTTGCAGTTTATGACTGATATAGCAACTGTTAAGTCTAGCCAATCATAATCGTAGGAGACGAAAGCAGCCGAAATAACCCGGAAATATGGGCGAGTGTGAAGATTATCTACATATATTTAATTATTTGTATTTACTGCTTGTGTGATCGTTTGGGAAACTCGTGATATCATGTAGAAGGGAAAGCGGATGCCAACATTGGGAATTTATGTCTCTATAAATCTGAAAAGGTTAATTAAAGCGAATTCAATAACCTCTTCCAAGAAATAAAACATGACAACGAACTGTTCTTTAAATTAAGAGCATACTGTCTCTTGATAAAATAATTTCTTTTTCACAACAGAACGTACAGCTGTATATAGGCTACAGTTTCCCGCCAACAACAACTGACGTGTGCTCTGATTGTCTACTTCGTCTTGACTTGTACTTAAGATATAAAATATAACGATCTCTTAAGTCAAGCCAAGAACGCAAATGAACTGTACACTGCAGCCATAAGCCGACACCCTTGAAAACATTGGTTTATATTCTAAGCACACAGCTTTAAGGTTTCTGTTAAGTCAATCGTAAGCCCAGACTTACGCCAGAATCACATACCCCGACCGGCACGACCCCACAAGCATGGCATGACACTTGAAACTAAACCAATGAAATACAAGATAGATCTGACGCACGTCAGACAATTCTGTCGCCCGACCAGCAAACTTGGGATAGAAATTATTTCTAGTCTTCGTCGTGTCATGCGGCACGACGCAAAATGTGTGTACAACTTTGCAAAATGAAATTGTATGATAAGCTTTCCCTACAATTGTAAATGCGTATCTTAAATGAAAACAAATTACGAAAATTATATTGTTTAACTCTTATAAATAATCATTTTACCTTCGTAGCATTACCTATAAAACTTTGTCACCATCATGTATTCCAAATTTCCCGTCTGCCCACCGCCTTTGAAACTAGCTTAGTAAACCAGAGCCTTCTAAATGGATCCGAAAAATTCTACTCGGGTCGCGTCAATAAACACTGTCGGGCTGTAAATTCGAGAAGACACTTTGAAAATGGTCGTTATTGCGGTTTTTGTCCTATCGTGCCGAACTCTTCGGGGGTTATGTGATTCCTACATTACTCGACCAAGCTAAGTGCGCATCCAAGTAGGGATGGGACAGGAGCGCTGGTGTAGAGTGAAATCCAAGTGAGAAAATAATGCGCAGAAGAACAAAATGCGTCGGGCGCGCCGGGAGAGTCCATTGCCGCTGCACGAAGGGGTGGAGTTGTTCAGTTCAGTAGCAGTGTTGCCAATCGTACCTATTTTTCGGTAGACTTACCGAAACCGAACTTTGTCTACCGAAATACCGAAATAATTACGTTTACACAGAGTTATTTTTAATGCAGTTAAATAACAATAAGTGACAAAAAATCCATAGAGAATCAACGGATAAGCTACAAATCTACGCGTAGTTAGAGAAGAATATTGCAAGTAACTACCTTGTAGAGTTATTTTAGCCTTATTTTGATCTGTAAAGTTTCATTCTCACGTAGTAAACAAATATGAAAAGTAACGGTGACAGCAGTGGCGGTAGTAAATATTACAAAATAATTCATATAATATATAATTTATAAAATATAGCGTAAGAACAGCCATTGACGAACTTGCGCACGTATGACTGAAAAGTGCAAATGCGCTGATGTTAAGCGTAAATTAAAAAAATTAAATTTTAAAGTAATAAGTGACTACTCATTTTGTAAGTATGCATAATCATTAGCAGTATAAATAATAAATAATATACCCAGTCGTCGTGTGTCTGTCTATCTGTCTCTCTGTCTCTCTCTCTCTCTCTCTCTCTCTCTCTCTCTCTCTCTCTCTCTCTCTCTCTCTCTCTCTCCGTTCGTATGTATATTCGTTACCGGAAACTGACTATTTTCTCAGCAAAGTTTACCGATTTCTTTTTGACAGGGTTGGCATCACTGTTCTATAGTGAGAGCGGTTGCGGTGACAGCTTCTCCGAGCGTGCATATTACCTGTATAGAAAAAACGTAGGTCGCTCAAAGCGGTATTTAACAGATCGGTAGTAGCGAGCGATGTTGTAGGCTGTTCACGGTAAAGTGAACACTTTTTAGGCCCTGGTTACATATTTATGTCAGCCATACTTATACTTTTAACCACCTTTTAAAATAAATATTGCCATATGAGTAATAAAAACCGTGTCTGTATTCAACCGCACTCGGAGGTTTACGTCTAAAGATAAAATAAAACATATTTGTTTTCTATTATTCCAAATGCGACGGCTTACAAAAGTGCTCACTTTACCTTGAATAGCGTATAGTTCTTATATTTTCCGGACGCCACTTGGCTTGATCGAGTAGTATTACTATTTTTAAAAAAAATATTAATTGCAAGGCATAAATTTGAATTATTTTTCCGTGCCTGAAAGAGTTAAAATAAAATACTTTGTAAAGTAAACCACTTTTAAAACTCCCTGAGTTATTTTACATATCGAAAAGCAATTAATTTTTTATCTTACAAATGTTATTTTCATCACAGGTGCAGCAGTAGTAATTTGAAATCAATATGCACGTTACTGATAATTTAAAATAATCAATAAACAAAATAATCACACATATTTCCGTAATTCCGTATTACGACAGTATGTTGTTTTAAAATTCAAACCGTAACAGTTGTGAAATATTATGACGGTGAGACTGAGAAAGTGAAAAACCAGACGGTATTGAAGCAAAAAAGAAATAAGAGAAGAAACATACTATGGACACGAATGCTTGAAGAGACGACCGAAAAACTCTCCCAAAGAAGCGCGGAAGAAAAAAAATTGTTATCTCTCATACATTAAATATTAAAATTTAACTCCAAAAATACATTACGTGCTCTGTATTTTTTATTAACTTGGCGAATCTTCGGATTTCGTTGGAACTGCAGGCTGAAAAAATACAGTATCACGCGCCGGAAACTGATAGTTGCGTTAGCTAAACGCTAATCACGATAAAGTGAGCACTTCTGAAAAAAACTTTATAAAAAGTCACTGCGCCCACCTGCATATATTATAACGGGTGCACTGACTGACATGCGAAAAGTAAAGTTGGTAACGATGGAGGGAAAGTAGTTCTATGTCTTTACGTCGAATAAAAAGTGTCAGATAAAAATTTGTGATAACTTAAATTATTAATTTAACCTATACGTTTTTTTTTAAATGCATCTAAGTGTAAAAATGAGCATATGTGTTAAATATTTACCTTTCTAATAATTAAATTTTCTATGAATAAATTGATGAAACCGATGACAATGTTAATTGTACATATGGAGGAAGAATACACAACGTGCATATAAGTAGATCTTCAGCAGGACTTTCAAAAGTGCTCACTTTACCGTGAACAGCCTTTATATATATATATATATATATATATATATATATATATATATATATATATATATATATATATATATAATGGTGTGTGTGTGTGTGTGCGTGTGTGTACTCTTCCAGAGTAACACATTCAGTATTATTTGCTGCAGTGACCTACTAGAGCGAATGATCGGAATAACTTTTATATTGCCTTTTTTGACCGAGAGAAGTGATGCATTCTGTTGTGGGCTCAGCTGGGAAGTAAGGTGAGCCAAGCGCGAGGAGCTCCATGCCGCTGCGAGGCGCCATAGCAGGGGCCACTCTTGTTATGACAACAGGGTGGCAAGAAGAATTCAGGCCAGGAATACCTGGAGTATATAAGAAGCCATGCGTGCAGTGCACCGCTACCCCTCCCCCCTCCCCCCCTCCCCAAGATCACTAAAAACACAGACTGACCAGCTATCTAGGTTGTCGAGAGTGTCGTCTACGAGCTGCATCAGGGAGTCCAGAGTCGACGCCAGCAGAGGGTCATCACGACAACTCGACGACGAGACGAAGGCCCAGCAGGTCGACTCCCGTTTCGTGTGACTGCGAGTCGATGAAGAGTGGCAAGAGAGAATCCAGACTAGGCGCAGGAAGGGACAGTCACGCTGGGCGAGTTCCTTAAGAAGTGAGGTTAAACGCGAGAACTTAGAGATCCAGTTTAAAGAAAGGTTGTTTGAATTGCAATTATGAGGAAGACACTGTATAGTGATAACTATTGATTGGATAAATGTATTAGCATTGGGGCTTAAGGTTGAAGTAAAGCCACTGCCTATGGAGCACTGCACCTGATTATAAAACGTGAAGAACTCATTGAAAAGTAGTACAGACGCCATAAAATTTGTCAGAAAAGTGCGATTTCTGTTGTATATGAAAGAAAGTAGATTTCAAAGGGGAGTTCTGGATCACCCCACATTTTCAAGGTTTTTTGCTCCAAAATCATGGTTTGAAATTTAAGAAATTAAGCATTCTAAAAAACATGAAAATTTACCCCAAAATCGAGCATTTCTATCCCAAATTCAAGTAAATTGACCAATTTTTCAAAAATCCCCGAGCAGGATTTTCACATTTAAAAAACAAGCAATTTTCATCGAAAATCAAGCAATTTTACGACAAAACCAACTATTTCACCCCAAAGTCAAGATTTTTTCGTCGAATTTCAGCCCCCCAAAAAATCCTGCATGAATAGTGAACACAAAATTTTGACCCGAATCTCATGATTTTTCCTCGAATTTCAAGCAATTTTTCCCCAAAATCAAACAAATTTCTCGCTTTTCAAACAATTTTTCACGCTTTCTAGAAATAGCAGTTTTGCAAGCGAGCAATCTAAATAAAGCAAAATAAGCAAAAAACAAGTGAAAATATAAAAAAATTTAATTGATGGCAGTTATAGATTTTATTCAACAAAAGTCAAACACCAATAAGACATTTTTAAGTCTAAAAATAAAGAAAAATCTGAAGCATAGTCATTACTGATTCCATAATCCCAACCATCGCAGCAATCCAAATCATAAACATCGTCTTTAAAATTAGAAAATCTATCTGATCTGAGATAATTTGTATTAATTTTTAAAACAATTTTGAAATGAGCAATATCTAATTCTTTATCAATAAAAGTTTCTGTTTTCATAATTTCATATCCAATATCCCACAGTTCTAAAATATCTGCAATTTTATATATTTGTAATATTAAAAAATCTATATAAGGTTTATAAAAAAAGTGATACTATGGGAAAATTTTAATTAGAATTATTATTATATATTTGATCAAAAGTGCGTAATATTTTTTTATGTGACCACTCAACTATGAGTCTTAAAAATTGTATTAAAATATCGAAACAATTTCTTGTTTCTGTAAAATCGTTTATATTATCCGTTTAATAAAATTAAAAATGTATATATCTTCAGTCATATTTTCTTTCATATATCTATAAGTTAAATTTAGTTGGCTAATTATAACAACATTAAAAATTGTATTAGCCTCAAGAGCTTTTTTTTTTAAATCTACACTAATTTTTATATTTATTTATCTTTAACTACTGTTGTTTTTCTATAAAGGCAGCCAATAACATATAATGGTCTTCGTCCCCAAAATGAATAATAATTGATATCGCCTTGATAGTTTGTAGTTGGCTTATACTAAAGTGAAATATTTCTATATATAGTATCTAATTTTGTTCTAGAACTTCTAAAATCATGAAAAACCAGCAACACTTTAAGACAACGATCATTTTCAATATCTAGATTCCAATTATATTTTGGAAAAATTTCATTTCTACCATTTTTAACAAAAATATTACTTACATTACAATGATCAAACATTGAAGCATGCACATATTGCTCAGCAAAATTTTGTCTATTAGTTTGGAAACCCACAATTACAAAATCGGGCATGTCAAATTGCAAATTATTAAACTGAACTTTTATATCAACATTAAAAACAGTTGTCCCAGCAGGTATTTCTTTTTCTAAAAATTGCCAATACTTAAAACCAATATGAATTATAGGATATATATATATATACTTTAATTGCAATATATGTTTACATTGGTATTAAATCAATAGGCCACAAAATATCTGATTTTTCAATAACAAGTTTACCTGGATCATCATAAGTTTTATCAACTGAACCATCTGCCTTTTTAGTTTGATAAACAAATAAACAATTGTTATCAGACGAATTTCTAAAAAGATGTGATTTTATAACCACCTTTCCAGTAAACTTCACTATTATCGCGAATAAAGCCAAACAAATATCTTAATGGATATATTATTTCATTAATTTTATCACTACGAACAGATTTTACTCGAACTTTATTATCAACACCAGTAGACTCTAAATAATTTTGTTGACCTGGTGATCTTAGTAAAATATTCATATTTGGCGAAGTTATTCCTGGATTATCAATAAGCTCAATAATATGTCCATGTATTGAAATTTCTAGTCTAGCAAACTGAAATACGAAACAATTTTTTAACAAACATCAATATTATCTAATTTTTCGTATTTTGCCTTATCTCCAGTTTCATCTCTATTTAGGTGGCGATATTCTTCCAAAACATAAGCATTTTGGAAAAGAAAAGCCCTCTCCTATGGGAATATCAAACTCGAATTTATTATTGTAAATAATTAAATTTCCCCTAGTCTGTTCAGTTGGGGGAAAGTTTGTCTCACAAAACTCTCAATGGTTTTATAACTCATTAATAAGTAAAAAAAACTTTATATAAATTAAGGATTCAGAGGGAATTCATAGAGTGAAATTGCTCATCTAGAAGTAAAGAAATTACAAAAAGAACCGTGAGGTAGAATATGAAAAAAATTAAAGATCTACCATTAATTGGCGAAGTTTTCCCTGGATTATCAACAACCTCAATAATATGTCCATGTATTGCAATTTCTAGTCTAGAAAACTGCAATACAAAAAAAAATGTTTAACAAACATCAATATTATCTAATTTTTCGTATTTTGCCTCATCTCCAGTTTTTTCACTATTTAGGTGGCGATATTCTTCCAAAACATAAGCATCGTTTGGTAAAGAAAAGCTATCCCCTATGGGAATATCAAACTCGATTTAATTATTGTAAATATTTAAATTTACCCTAGTCAGTTCAGTTGTAGGGAAAGTTTGTCTCTCAAAACTCTCAATGGCTTCATAACTCATTAATAAGTAAAAAAAAAAAAACTTTATATAAATGAAGGATTCAGAGGGAAATTGCTCATCGAGAAGTATAGAAATTATAAAAAGAACCATGAGGTAGAATATGAAAAAGGAAAAAAAGAAAAAAGATCTACCATTAATTCGTGAATAACAAATATTGGCAAAAAAGTAGAACAAGTAAGTGAAGAAAATAACAATTTAATAACACCACTAGTACCTGTTGCTGCAAAAAATTTTAGATTATATACCAACACCAGAAGAAACATCATATGAAAAATAATCGTTTGCAGAATAAGAATCCCCTAATTTTGATGAGCGAATGGGAACTGTAGCATTGAGAAATTTATCACCTATAGCAGGTGTTTCTACTATAAATCTCGGAAAATAAATTTCTAAAAAAAATAATGTTATTAATGATAAATTTTGTTTACTAAGAGGTGGGCGAGATTTTAAAATTGGATGTACAAAAGTAAAAATAGGTGGCGATTTTCTATTTGTCAAAGATAACAAATATGAATCAACAATAGGTCTTACTAATTTGTTAACAAAAAGTAAAAAAAGATGATTTTGTAGATAAATCCACTGGTGAAGATAAATTCACTAATAAGGACTATACAAATTATGAAGCAAATTCTTTTATTAACAAATGCAGCATATCAAAATTATGATCCAACTATGAGAGTAACTTCTAGTATCGGCTGGAAGTATAATGAAATAATTAAACCAATTTATCATGAATGTATAAACAATTCTCCTAGATCTGGTGAAGGTATAAAAAATATACAATAATTTGCCGACAGAATATACTTGGATGGACAATGTTTGAAAATTAATTGACGGATTGTTGGTTAGTCACGGCGAAGAAAATGCTGGAAATAAAAATGTTTACAATGGAAAAGTAAACATTATGAATATGCTAAACAATAAATTTTATGATTTTGTTGTGAATACCACGAAAAGAATTCCATATCTAATATGAGTTTTCAATGTTATTCCGCAGTCATTTTGGGATTCTGAACACCATAGCATTATAAACTAGGCATCAAACAATTAAAATTCGCCGAAATGCATTTGCCAGGCTATAATTATTGCGGCCATTTACAAAATTAAATGAAATATTAGAAAGATGAGATGCAGGAATAAATAAGTTAGATGAAGCACGTAGATTTCATGTTATTGCTTATAGAGACCACAGTGATTTAGAATCTAGGCATGAAGCAATTAAAATTTTACAAAAGATGCAAAATAAATCATGTTAAATAAGGATACTCCAACTGGAGAAAAAATGCTCTGTAGCTGTTGCCTCAACAATGTTTACGAAAATAAAACTTGGTTGGGGTATTTAAACTTTTTAATGTATTAAAAATTTTTACAACGATATTTTATTCCTACAATTATCTAAAACTCGGCACGGGTAAAGGTTTGCGTGTATGTGATAATACACATTTTTTATCAATATTTCAATAATTTTTTATTTATTCAATTTTTTTTACTTATAAATGAAGATAAGTAGCTTAACTGTCGATATACCCATTGATCAATTAAGAGATTTGGGTATAGATAATTTTTTAACAAAAGAATAATTTGAGAAAAAATAAAACTCTGACAGAAGAAAAAAGTTTTAAATTAACTTTACCATTGCCAACAGTTAAAAAAAATGGTCAATGAAAAAACTGGAAGTGGTCTACATCATGGAGGATTTTTATCAATTTTATTTGCTGCTTTAGGAGATCTTGGCGCAATAGCTAGAGGAGCTAGTGAAATTTATAATTCTGTTTAACAAACTAAAAAATTAAAAAAGTATTGGAAGAACAACAGAGATACAATTTAGCAATGGAAAACAAGGCTGGTAGTAGTGCAGATGCGAAAAAAAAAAAAAAAAAAAGGAATACCAAAAATTAGCTCCTTTATCTAATATCGATATTGAATAATATGTAAAGAAAAAAATTAAAATTTCAGAAATGTTTATATGATTGATGAACTACCAAAAAATATGCTCAAAAATGAATGTGCTGTGGTTAATTATTATATTTCAACAAATCATGGCACTCATTGGGTTTGCTATTTTAAAGAAAATAATGATGTTTGTTATTTTGATTCATTTGGTGGAAATATTCCTAATAATTTGATTAATTACTTCACAAACAATAATGCTATTACAATGATTATCAAGTTCAAAACTTTAATTCTGTTATCTGTGGACATTTATGTTTAATTGTTTTACACTTTATTTCCAGAAAATTTTAAGTTTCGCGATATGATTTCTATTTCATTAAATGACCGGTATGTTTGGGAAACCATTAATCGAATATTTAAATAAAGAATTTGACAGTATTGCTGAAGATTTAAAAAAAATATATGTAGATTCAAATGCGAATTGAGTGTTTCTTCTTTACTAAGCGAATTGAGGACTTGTTTTGATTTTACAAAATCGTATGTCTCATTTTTTGGACGAAGAATTGTTAATATAGGTGAACCGGTAGATAAAAAAGATGCGGTCAATAAAATACATTTTGATATATATATAATATATATATATATATATATATATATATATATATATATATATATATATATATATATATATATATATATATATATATATATATAAAGGATGATGATACAAAATATAAAACTATTGTTTCTGACTATACTCTAAAATAAGATATAATTATGCAATTCAATTACACTATTACTGATTATATAAAACGAATAAATTATGCAAAACAAACATTAAAACAAGATGTAGATTCAAAATTTAAAACTATTGTTTCTGACTATGCTTTAAAAATGACCTAGATTCAAAATATAAAACTATTATTTCTGACTATGCTTTAAAAATGACCTAGATTCAAAATATAAAACTATTGTTGCTGATATGCATTAAAAAACGATGTAGGTTCAAAATATAAATCTATGGTTTCTGATTATGCATTAAAAAATGATGTTGAATAAAAATACTACACTAGTGTTTCTGATTTAAAAACATACGTACATTCAAAATATAATACCATTGTTTCTGCTTTACGAGATCAAATAAGTAAAGTTTTTATTTATACAACAGATTATATTTCTATTCAAAATCGCAAAATTAATAATATGGCAGATCCTATTGATGGAAAAGATGCCGTCAATAAAAGATATCTCGTCAAATAAATAACCGATAAATTGCAAAATTTAAACAAATTATTTTTGAATTATTGTCATACTCTTGTTGACTCAAATATATAGTTTATTTTTGTATTCCACGAATATTTCTATTATTATAGTCACACCATCATTACATTCAGATATTTTATTATTTTTTATTCTAAAAATCAATTTATCACCCCTTACGACATCAAAAGGATTATAGTGAGCATTTATTTTATAAAAGGTAAAATTAATCAAAGAAGGAAAGAAACCTACATCACCGGGTAGGCGAAAAATATTAGTTTTTTATCCCACTTTGCAGGTACATAAAATATCTGAAATTTTTCTTTAATATTTGAGTCAACAAGAGTATGACAATAATTCAAAAATAATTTGTTTAAATTTTGCAATTTATCGGTATATATATATATACCGATATATATATATACCGATATATATATATATACCGATATATATATATACCGATATATATATATATATATATATTATATATATATATATATATATATATATATATATATATATATATATATAATATATATATATATATATATAGAGAGAGAGAGAGAGAGAGAGAGAGAGAGAGAGCCAGTCTGTCTTGAAATTTTTCAGCCATTTCCATTTTAGATGTAGCTAGAAACTGAAACAGCCCAAATTCATTAACAAAACGTGTATTGTTTTGAAAGTCGACAATGTATGTAATTTACATACACCAAATTCTTCACATGAGAGAAACCTAGAAATACTGTTCAAAACCATGTATATGATGAAGATAAGCTACATTTTGAAAATATTAAAGGCTGCCCGAAGACTGGACTTCCTTCAAATATGCAACCGCATACCATATTTATTAATGAATCAGCCTTATATTCGCTTGTTTTTTATTATAGAAAAGAAGAAGCAAAACATTTATAAAAATAGGTAACTTCTGAAGTACGAGAAATTAAAGAAAATAATATTAAATAATCTACACCAAATTCATTGAATTACATAGCACTTAAGGAATTAAATTTTCTAAATAACTGAAAATATATTTTATTTTATATATAATTACATTATAGAATTAGCATTTCATACCAAACAATGAAATGTAATTTTTGCCAACTCTAGTCGATGTTTTTGTAAATTCACTATATTACATGAAAGTTTCATTACTACAAAAATACAATAAACGATTTGTGTATCTAAAAGCTGAGTCTATCATAATTGGTAAATTAGGAAATTTCTCACTAATTAGGCAATGTTTTTTTTTAAATCTGGAAACGACCTTATTCTATTTCAGCACAATAAGACTTTTCATAAAAGATAAAAGTTATCCCCGAATATGAATTAAAAACAGCATTTATTTTATATTCACCTCTTAATCCAAATGAAGCGAATTTTTTTGGATAACCACCAATAAGATTATAACTAGGATAATCAACCATATAAATGTTTTCGTCAACAAGCAGGACCAACTCGCCTGATGGTCTTTGGAATATATAAAAAAAAAAAAAAATATTGAAATTGGTTGGTAGAAACCGAAACCAATTTCTTATCGAAATGGCATATTGAATATTTTCTTGTCTCCCAAACTTTTTGTCCGAACATTTTTATTGTAAAAAATATACAATTCACAATCAAAATCTAAAATGTTTTATATATTCGTCTTTGAATAAATCCAATGGTTCATCATCTTTAAAATTATTTTGTAGTGTTGGCCCATAGAAGTTTTGAATATTTTGAATATAGTCTGGTTGCAAATCAACCAAATCACTGTTGAAATTTGAGTACATGATTGCATTTTAATAATTTGTATGTTGAAGACCTAATGCATGTCCAATTGCAGGGATCAAAACCACTAATATAATAATTTTATTTTCAGGGGTGTTTTTACCATCATTATACCAATATTCCTGATTATTGATGCGAATCTCAACGAGCCTCTTTTGTTTATTTGGAAAATATGCATGATCCGGTGCACTACCAAATGGAAATAATGTATAAGGAAAAACACCGCGCAACATATTATTATGTAGGCCTTGTTTATATGATATAAGAATATCTGGAGAATTCCAATCGTAAACAAATTTCAAATTTGTGTGTTTTTCCCAAATGTTAAAAGCCTCTTTTGCTAAATTTGTATTTGATTTATTTGCATATGCAAAATTCCATTTTAATGAGTTTAGTTCATTTTGCTGTTGATGAAAGGTCCACAATTATCTCATCTTTAACACCACATCTTGGCTTGTTAATCGAGTTAAGTGTTTCTTCATTGAGTTTACCATCAACTGAAGAGAGGTTATGATATTCTTGATATATTCTTAAAGAAGTTTCGTACTTTTCAGTATCAATTTTTAAAGTGAATTTGCATCACCTTCTAGATATCCATATTTATTTTAAAAGTTGATAACACATTTTGTCTGATTCTCTTTTTGGATAGTGCAAAAATTATACTTGTAATAGCAAGAATAATGATATAAGTCTTCATTTATATACAAATTTTTTAAATATAATAAACTCTTTAATTGAATTTCTATACTATTCACGAATCATATCTTGATGATCTAAAATAACATTGTCAAATATAATTAGAGATTTGTTTTCGCATTGATCTAAAGGATTCGTTTCCTCAGTGTTATTTAAAAATGTGCCATTTGTTCATTAAATTTGTTGTATATCACTTCAAAGTCATCTTGTAATTTAATAAATTTTGGTTGATTCAAAGTTTTAGAGCAAACAAGTAAATTATTAAAATTTAACCATCCCATATTATGAATAAAATTTATCATCAAATTTGTTTTTACGTAACTACTAGGACCAACCATCAACCCACGAATATAATCAGGCAATAACTCACAATATTTTTATTCTTAGAAGTTTCCACAGAAATTAAAACACTAACACCCCAGTCAACTTTTTCCATTTAATTACAGTAATTTTTGTAGTAAATTGACAATAATAAAGTTTTCAAGTTAACACACAATAGTTCTATCCTTAAGAAGAAACTTCACTTCGATATAATTCATAAAGATAAATCTATAGTTAGTTTTTATGCAAAATTTTTAACTCCAAATGTAGAGAATAATACTATAACTGCAAATTGAAAAAAAAAGAGTCCTATTGTTGATTAAAAAAATACAGTTATAAATATTCCCAGAGTCCAATATGGTGTTGAATCTTTGAAAGAAGCTATACATTCGATTGAGCCATTTTCAACAAACAACATTGAAATAACAACAGACAATGTGAAACATAGAATAACAATTAAAACCAAGTTTGATATTAAATTTGATGATCCTTTGTCTGATATTCTCGGTTATGAAAGAAAATTAACTACTGAAAAAGACAAAGTTGTCGTGGTCACTAGATTGACATATTTTAATCCATATAAAACAATCAAGGTTCATTGTAATTTGGCATATGGCATGTTAAAAAAAAATGAATGTAGTCACTTGGAGACTAATATAATTGCTAGTTTTACACCAAAAACTATGTTTGGTTTTAGAAACTAGGTTATTTATGAGCCCCCATACCCAATTTTTAAATACAATTAATAATGAGCAATTTAATAACATTTTTTTATAAATTAGAGACAAAAATGATTTGATTTGGATGGTTCTGATATCGACATTATTTTGGAAATTAAAGATGTTTAAAATTTTGATATTTTATTAGAAAACATAAAGGGCGACATGTTTTACGGCCCCTTTATTTTCTCTCATTAATAAAATATAAAAATTTTATTTCAGAAATAGGTGTGATGTATAATTTTTTTATAGCACCAAGTGTTGGTGATTCACTAACACCGAATTCACCATATGATTTTAAATATAAAATATAAAACTTTTATTTCAGAAATAGGTGTGATGTATAATTTTTTTTTAGCACCAAGTGTTGGTGATTCACTAACACCGAATTCACCATATGATTTTAAATATTTTTTCTTAATCATCGCACCCCTCATTAATACAATTATAAATTTAAGTATCCATACGGCAGTGTATTAATTTATTTTTCTAGTATAATTCTCTTGTTAACACAATCACTTAATGCGATTTTACTCACTTCTACTGTATATATTTTGTATTTTCACTCCTTATCAAATTCATTGTACTATATTGAATTTTCTCATCAAACAAAAAATTCTTATAGTCTTCGAAGTCTTCGAATGTAATTCTCTTATTAACAACACATTTTTTCATACCGTTTGTGGTAAAATTGCTTGATTTTCGATGAAAATTGATTGTTTATTTTTTAAATCGAAAATCCTGCTCGGGCATTTTTGAAGAAGTGGTACATTTACTTGATCTTGGGAAAAATTTGCTTGTTTTTTAGAATGTTTAATTTCTTAAATTTCAAACCATGATTTTGAAGCAAAAAACATTGATTTGGAGCAAAAAAACCGCGATTATGTATAGACTAAGTAAGAATTGATATATTTTTGCGACATTATAAAATGTTTTACTAGAATATTTTTTAATATAAAAAATTAATCGAAATATAGAGTCCGCATTTTTAACTTAATTTAAGCGCATTTCCGTTTTGGAAGCTTCGGAATGCAGAATTTACGAGAATATCTTCTTCGGGAAAGATTGTCATAATATTTACTGTGATCATATATAATAAAAAATCATAGTAATAATGTATCGTGTTAATTTTATAACTAACTTTATTTACGTCAGTTTCAGCCATTAATGTTCGTGACAAATGGACGCGCATAAAATCAATTATAAAAATTATTTCCTACATCATTATTACAATTTTCTTACATACAATCATAGCAAACATTGTGACAATATTCCATGACGAAGATTTCTTTGCAAATTCTGTTTCTGAAGTATCCGGAATGAAAATATGCTTAAATTTGGTTAAAAATACTGATTACTACAATTGATTAATTTTTTGACATTTAAAAGGTATATTTTAGTAAATTAGTATATAATGTTGCAAACTATACACATTCTTCTTTCATATACAGTATAATCGCATTTTTTTGACAATTTTTATGGTGTCTGTACTAGTTTTTTTTTAGTTATTTACAATGTATAGTCGGGTGCAGTGCTCCGTAGGCAATTGCTTTACTTAAACCTTAGTAATTAATGTCGCTTGTTAAAGAGTTTGAATTGCTCTTTCATTCCATTCTTGAGTTATGCTCCAAAGCTGTTTTGGTTAGCCCTTAAGGCAAAGCCAGAATAATTCGCATTGCAAAAGTTCGGACTCGCATTCGAAAGAAAGTGCGGTATAATCCCGATCCAGCCATCCTGATTTCGGTTCTCATCGATTTTCCGAAAGCACTGTAGGTGAATGCTAGGACGGTTGCTTATTAGAGGTAAGGTTTATTCTACTCACGTTAGGAACAAGCCAAGATTTCTTATCAGGAGAGTTTGGCACAGGGAAAATTTATGCCGGCTAGGTGCGCAATGTTCCAAAAGGTAACTTTTTAATTAACACTTTGAGCTACGTGAATAATAAAAGAGAGAGCATTTAGTTAGTTACGAAGTAATTTTACACAGGACGTATGATCATTACAATTGTAATTCTTTTTGACGTATAGTAAAGTGAGAAAATCTGGTACCTCGCCGACACTAGTACTTACCTAGTGGCGAAAATTTTCCGTTTGCCAAACTTTTAGCGTTGATCTTCTCAATCTGTTGTAGAAGTATGTTTACTACAGACCACGGATTATTCATACACCGTTCTTACTTCTGTAAGCTACTTGTTCCGTCTCTAACGACCTCGCTTTCTACGAGACGTCAAGCTCTATCTAACCTACTTGGAGTCTTTCATTCCTTGCTAATTTGAGCTTTAAAGGAGAATGAGTCAGACAACGTCGTGGGCGAACACTTGGTTAGGATCTCGCACATCTGTCGTCTGGGGAACAGTAAGAAGAGGACAAGGTATCCTACAACAACTGTCTACATCACTACTCAACTATGTGTTTTGACGTCATCATCCACGGTCCTGATGCTTCAGTCGCATCTCGCCCAATAAAAGAAATCAGATTTCCAAAACTGAAGTCCTCGCTCACAAGCCAAGCGAAAGAGAAAAAATTTTCTCAGTAAAAAAATCCATGTTGATATTAATTTTCGTTTACTAGTAGTGAAGAAATTATCAAGTTACGTCTCATGTGCCTGCAAAAATAATTTCAATTTGATTGCTTAGTTGTTATATATTACGAAAGGGCTAAAGTCGCATTTTCGAAACGTTTGTTCCTATAATCAACAATAAAGTGAGGAACCGAAAATGGCAGGTAAGACTTTAGTTGAATTTCGCCTTGATTATCAGCTTAGAACTGCTTGCAATAAAAAGAGTCCGTCTAAAAAAATGTACATATAATACCAGCGAGTATATCCAAGAACACCTTACAACCTTGTTTCTAAGTTCTGGAATGTCTTCACAGTCCTTTCAAAGAAAGGATTGTACTAAAATAGATTGTAGAAACCCAGACTTAAGTCGGAGCCAAACTGAAAATTTTAGTCTTAAAGACAGGAAAGCTATTTTAAATTTTAATCCGTACTCTGTCAATTTTGTATGGTTATTAGGATTAAAAATATTTATTTTCATTAGCTAAACTTTTAAACTGTCTACATGTACGATTTGGCTACTTACAACTTCATTTTTTGAAACGGACTACGTAGTGGAAGAATATACTAAATAATAATTAGTTTGGTTTTTATAGTAATGCAATAAGTCAATGTTGTAACTATGATGCAAATCAATATTTATTGTTGTTTGTTTTGCCTGTGAAACCAACAAATATAAAAGACACCAATGTTTGATTAAATCCCCATTTGCAAATTTAAAATTTTCAACATTCAATAACTTTACAAGCTGGAATAAGTGCAAGAAACGGGACAAAGCAATCTAAATATAAGAGGGAAATAAAACTCCCTCCTGGCCGGCGCACAACTATACCAAAAGGAAATGAAAATTTAATGGCACGGTACACACGAAGGTAGCAGTAACAAAAGAAGGCATTAACGAATTACAATTTAAAATGGCACTCCTTGACTTCAGGCTTCGTTGGCAAGGATTATCAAAAATCAGCTTATAAACAAGAACGGACACATAAGAAAATGTTTAAGGGGAAAAGGCGCCTCAAGGTAGCGGAGCGTACCAGCCTGCCGTCTGGAACCCTTACAGTAATAATGATACTAGTCTGCCCAGATCTAACAGCAATATTACAAGTTACTAGGAGACGTAAAAATAGAGTACTCCGTGAAAAACATAGTTATTAGGTGTATTATGAACAAACAGCCAAAGCCGACAAAATGTCGACCTCCAAGAGAATAAATTTAAAAAAAACAGACCGCATACCTCGGTATACGTTGCCATAGAACCCTATAAATACTTATGCCGACAAGGCATACGAGCTGAAACTACCCATGATGAAAATGAGCCACTTACAAGTGTCAGACGCGGTGTGTATATATCCCATTCACGGTAAAGTGAGCACTTTTGAAAGCCCTCTCGTTTGGAATAACAGTCAATAAATATTTTTTATTCCAACCTTATACTTTAATTTCCGAGTATGGTAGATTATACACACTGTGTATGTTACTTAAATGGCACTATCTTTTTTTATAGTTTGCTAAATTATACGAAATGGTTGAAAGGAAAATGTAACTAGGGCCTCAAAAGTGCTCACTTTACCGTGAACATCCTATAAATAAATTCATCGCCTCTTCCAGCGCGACGCACACTCCGCTGAAATGTGCAGCGCAAAGTTCATCGACAGCGAAGGGGCCGAAGCGAATTCGATGGAACAGTCTCTCATTGAATAAGCAGCCTCCGCCGAGTATGCAGCTCGTTGCTTCGGCGGTGGCGATGACTGGGTCACCAGATTAGACTCAGTGACAGAAAAATGTTTGTACCTTCATAGCCCAGCACCCAAAACTGTTCAGTTCAAGCAAATTAAAACTACGGAATAGGATAACGAGCGTACGCTACGTTATAGTGGAAAAGTAATAAAATCGTTATTTCCCTGCACGACTGGTTACATATTGCTGTTTGATATGCAAATATCGTTTTAGATCATAGCAGATTAACTTTGGAAAATATAACAATGTACAATAATAAAGAAATATTTTTTATTGCTTCCTAGGCCATATCCTTACAGGGATTTACAATGAGCCAGTATGTCTTATGGTAGTCCTGCCTTGGAAATGGCGTGCCATACTTATTTTAGTGAAGTCATGCCAAATAGAAAATAATCTTGCTGAAGGCAGACCTGAAGTTTTAAAGTTTTTTTATATGAGGTCATTTCACCTTCGGTTTTGTTCTGGTATATAATTAGCCACAAATTGCATCATTCGTGACGCTTTGTGGATCAATAAAGAGAGTTATGGTGTTATTAGCAGTCGAATTCGTGGCCCGTTTCAAAATTCCCGTCATCAAATGTGAGGAAGTGAAATCTGAAGATGATAAAACGTCCGGTTGACTTATATAATAGTATGCCCTTCAAAATTATCGCTCTGGGCCGTCTAGTTCAGTAGACTTGTCAAACAATACAATTATTGTCGGTGACATGGCGTCATCGTGATACATACGTTAGAAGTGCCTGAAACTCAATTCATAACGCGGGGCCACGATAAACAAATGGCTTTATTACCCAACGGCATGAAAAATGCAGCTACGAAAGGCAATTATTTTTCACTGTAAGTAAGTAAACAGACTTCCTCACGGGAACTTATCGGAAACGACACAGTGAAGAGAATGATATGACTGTAATACACTCAGTGAAGCATGAGCACGGGAGCTTTCGATGCACGTGAAATACTGAATTTGCAACATTTAAATAGGCTAGAAAGAAACAACGTGGAAAAAGGCTAAATGTACACGTGGTCTCACTAGTGATAGTTAGTTATATATTTCCCATGTTAAAGCGGAGCGTAGTATGCACTCAATCTTAAGACTGGAAGGTCCTTTCGCAACCCATTTGAGTGAAGTGACGTGTGATGTCGTTATCCGACGGCAAAGGCCAGGTGCCAGTCACACAACTATAGTGCTTCAAGACGACAACAGTGGCGTTGTCGTGGAATCAATACTGAATAAAGTGGAGAAATTTGGCGTCGTGTCTGTAGTGGCGTTGACTCAGAAGTTCAATTGCAACTTCGGCAACATATTCTCCGAGGAGGAAACTGTGTCACGGACAACCTACTCTGTCGGAAACAAAACTAGTCTTAAACTTTCTGGTTGCACGGGAGTGTCTCGTCGCGTAGTTTGGATTGTCGAGCAGTTGGACGACACTTTATGGACTTCAGTTAAAGAATTATCCGAGACGTCTATTTGGAATCCTGAGGCGTGGTTTACTCTGGTTCTTACCGCAGAGAGCTTCATGGACGAGAACAAGCTGGAGGTGAATTTTCGAAAGGTTTGGGAAAAGAGTCATGTTATTTGGTTTCGAACAGTGGCCCGGTGTGTTAATACCAGCACTACCGGGTACAGCATCGATCATATATGTGTGTACAAATTTAATCCGTTCTTCGAAGGAGGTAAACAGTTAATCAAAAAAAGCTGATAGTTTCTCACGTGATTTTATAAATCTGAATGGCAACTTCTCTAATGTTTTTTCTGGACTCGTTCAGGAACGAACTTGCTGGATAAAACGACGACGAACATTTCACCCTCAACAGTGAAATAAACCCGTTGAAATATTTTTCTGAAAAAATTAATGGGACTATGAAAATTGTAAGTAGAAATTTTGAAGGAGGACCTGTACCTGAAAATGTCGATATATTTGGAAAAATATACATCAAGCATACAAGAAATGTACACAGGTCGACTTACTCTGTTGCTCAGGCCTGCGTTACATACTTAGTACCAAATGCCGATCTTATTCCTCAGTATTTAAATGTCCTCTCACCGTTTTAAGGAAGCACTTGGATGATGTACGCGTGCTGTTTAGCTGCCTTTGTCATATTAACAAAGATATTTAGAAATACTACGTCATGGCCATCCATATGTTCGGATGTGTGGCGCGTTGCTTTGTCAGGGGCTACAAATTTTAGTCAGACAACATCCCCATTAAGGATTATGGTGGTTTACTGCCTGTTATTCAGTCTTATTATGTCCAGTACTTACCAAGGAGTACTGACAAGTTACCTTACTACTCCACACTACTTTCCTGACATCAATACGTTGCAAGAATTAGATCAGTGTGGCTTTTTCATCGTCTCAGAGAAACCAGATGATGTAAATGATACAGATAAATTTCTGGAATACATAGACATTGATGAGTCCGTTGTTCTCAACTTGTTTCAGAAATTCTCTGTGGCGGTAAATGTATGTAAGGCGATAGACAGCGTCGCATTAGACAGAAATACGAGCTTTATCACTTCTTCAATCGTGGCTGACTTAGTTTTGCTTATGAGCAAATATTATAGGGACGGGGAGCCTTTATTTCACAAAACAGAAGAATGTATCTTTAAGATGAAGTTTTTCTATCAGTTTCCATACAGATCTCCATATCAGAGCTCTTTTGATAAAGTACTTTTCAACATGTTTGAAGGTGGGTTAACTATCATATGGAGAGAAGAGAACATAAGAAGAGTGGGTGTCAGTAAATAATGTCAAAAACATCTCCGAAGAAATCCTTATGTTTGAGCCATGTGAAGACGGTGTTTTATTATCTTTGTGCGGGATTATTCGCAAGCTTTTTGTATTTTATTTGCGAATTTATTAGTGGTAGTAGTCTTTATTATAGGTGTGAGTGTTTCTCTAGATGTGCATGTAACAATTAAAAACCCCTAATATTTATAGAGTTAGGTAAATATATTGTTATAGTTCTGTACTCAGTGTGAATATTGATATTATATATTTCTGATTCTGGTTTTGTCTTTGTTTCTTGGCGTATTGTTATAAAGTGATTAGGCCTTAGCTGAACGGCCTGCCTGATCACACCTTCAAACTTTCAACCAGGGCACAAGCATGATTGCAATAACACCTCGCGAAAGACAGTTGCAGAAACTCCTCTACCGGCTAGTAAACGGGGCCGAAGATATTAAACAACGCGCCTGATGTAGGCCAAAATAACACGAGGAGTGAGGTCTTTTGTCGCCGGGCAGCAGATTTTATTCATTATTAAGTCGAATTAGTTAAACTTAATTTAATTGCAGTCAAAATTAATTGTTAACATAAATTACTCTGTCGGAAACAAAACTAGTCTTGGACTTTCTGGTTACTCGGGAAAGTCAGATGGTGTGGTGTTGATTGTTGTGCATTTGGAAGATACTTTATGGATCTTCAACTTATAGTACGTTCTCCAACATGCACGCTGTAATCTAATGAATTTAATTACATAAAAGGTCTGACTGATTTTCATATAGTAGCAAATAAGGTGATACATACCAGGTGTTTTTTTTCGGCAACAAAAATTACGGACTAGCATACACGCTAGTTGATTCTTCCACTACAATATGTTACTGCAGATCAATGATACACAATATGGCATAGACACCACAGATTCCTGATCTGTTAAATGTAACACTAGCGGATCCTCAACACAATCTTATACCATAGACGTAATGACGTCATTATATTTTTTTATTTATTTTCTCCAATTCCTGCACTACAGTTTCCATGTGCTGTAACAACTGACTTTTAGAGCAATTTAATGATTTATTCAGCAATGTAACATAAGTATTAGGAGAAAATCCGAACTCTAATTCTTTACACGCCACATCAATATAAACTTCTGTACAGCACAAAAAAATATTTGCCTAATATTATATCATGTGACAAATTTTCAAATGTAATTTATAGTACCTTCCATGGAAAATGCTCGATTTTAGACAGTAACAACATTTGACATAACCAATCCTCCATCCGCAATAGAATAAATTAACTTGAAAAAACTTTTTAAAACCAACCTTTATTTATAAAGGCACTAGAAAGAGAAAAGTAATTACGGTAATAACTGAATTTGTAGAACTTTTGAGACGTAGTCGAACAGCCGTAATTAACTTTACTACAAATTAATAAGTTTTTTATATAAATTTATATTTAATATATAAGAGCTTGGCGTAATATAGAACGTATACCTCATTTGCATAAGTGTTGACAGCACATATCTTGAGTAAGGCTTTTAACTAATCACAATATAGAATGTATAACTTAGTTGTGCAAGTTTAGTAAGAACATATCTTGCATTAGGCTCTTAACTATTCGGGTCTGTGAGTGTATAAATAGCCTACCTATATATTAATAATAAATACAATTAACGAGACTA
Source organism: Dryococelus australis (assembly GCA_029891345.1). Classification (NCBI taxonomy): domain Eukaryota; kingdom Metazoa; phylum Arthropoda; class Insecta; order Phasmatodea; family Phasmatidae; genus Dryococelus; species Dryococelus australis. The sequence continues at coordinate 86,681,177 of CM057003.1, read as the reverse complement.
AAAAACTACAAATGTGCAGTTAAACACTGATGGCCTCTTCCACACTTCGGCCTGCAACATGACAAACAATGATGCAATAAAATATGTTCGACTAAAAAGACAAAACCAGTGAAGTAAAATACTGGTGGCCCCTTACACACTTCGGGCTGCAACCTAACGAACAGTGATGAACTGCAGGAAGACTGCATGCCAGTTCAGTACATATAGGTTTGACAGGCACCCTACATACAAACAAGTCAAGTTAAATAAAAGCTCGTAAAAACATTCTTTAACTGTACAGTACCTATAGGAGTGTCATGCAAAATTTTATCACAAAATTCCTTTTTTATTAAAGAAGTGGGCACACCTGAACCAACTAATACAGACATTTACAAATCACCTATGGTTAAAGGAACAAGCAACATACGATTTTTATTATTCAAATTTGTGTTAGTAATGGCACCAATGCCAGTGTTTTTTTTTCCACAACAGACAATTGAATAATTGAAAATGCACTAGATTCCCACATATAAAACAAATTACAATTTTCTTCAAATTGATGAAAAACTGTAATTGTAATGGAAATTCTTTCCCGCTACTAATTGCCTGTTGTCCCCAATTTCCTGCATTCTTCTTTTCCGTCATTACTTTTCTCAGCAGAATTTCCTTCTCCGAAAAAGCGACATGAATAAGCACATACAATGCAATTTTAATGAAGACATTTGAATACATCAATTATTACACATGGCTCTCTTAACGAACAACTGATACACCTAAATTATGTTAATGAAAAATAGAAAAAAAAAACCTAAACAAACATACTATCACTTTACTTGACGTTAAAGGAAAACACGAAATACCGGCTGTCAGCTCAATAAAATTATAATTTGGCCCTGTCAGCACTAGATGCAATATCACGACCCTGAGAACTTAATTAGGTAAGTTTTTATCTGCTTGCCTCAGTTTCATTAAAAAAAAATTGTTTAAATGAGTCCTGCTAGCTGTACGTCGGAGGCACTCGGTACCTCTGGTGTTGTTCAAAACGAGATTCAACGAAAAATAAAAATAAAATAAAACTTTTATTTTCAAGTTCTCGAGCACTATATCCGTGTAAGGGCTTCTTCGTAAACTGACATACGAATAAACTTGCAGAAAATAATTATACAGTAGAAGCTAAGTTACTCTAACGCTGGCTTACATCATCCATCTAGGAGGCGATGCAGGAATCCCAGGTTTTCTGGTACCTCGGATTCAGAGTACCTCGAGCAGTTTGTCGTCCTCGGGTCACCAAATCAAGCACTCCGCAGTCGCACATCCCTGTTGGCAGCTCTCGGTTCCCCGTACATCTCCATCTCCTCGGTGTTAGGTGAAAATCATTTTCTGTAGCTCCAAAACTCATTTAGCCGTCATCGTGGAGTTTTTGTTCTGAAGTCCTTCCATAAAAGTTCCATCAATACTTCCTTTTCACTAACTTTATTTTTCAACAGCGCTCACATTCAAAAGTTTGTTTTTTTCCAGCAATTGTAAATTTACCTACCAAAGTTTAACACATAGAGGAAGTTGTAATAAAACTTCCAATTTTTCCTTTAGACAAGATAGCTATTAACTTTACTATGGAAACAGTTTTGAAATTTCATACTTATTCAAAATTATCTTTACCACCCAGAGTGCATATTGGAATCTATATCTCATGCACACTTACAATTATAAAAACATAGAATGTCATGCATGATTATAACATTGAATGTCAGCAAACATATGTAACATTTCATAACTTTACACTTTCAACAACATGGCAGCATAGATGATATATGCGACACAAATTTTAAGTTATACTATATTTGCCATTTCAACTAACAGATTTACTACAGTGGTCATGTTCACAGTGTCGACTACCGGGAAACTATCAGCAAAAGAACTATGTAAATGTTTAATCTGTTCGAAAATCGCCATAGACTCACCCTTGTTTATACCAGCAGATCCGCCTTTCCTAACCAAATGCCGCATCAGCTGTCCTATTACATCAATTATGTTCTCAGCCTTGTAGACAATTCCCGTGTCCTTTTATTGCAGTTTGCAGGGACTCATTCCCTACGTTTTGTATCCACGAGGTACGAACGACTCCTGTATAAATCATTTTCGGATGAGATCTTGCACTATACATCACACCCACTTCGCTACTTCCGCATGGCGCAGCTTTCTGTCTGTATGTACCGGTAGCTTGCCAGCAAATGGTTGCAGTAATCTCTTTCTCCACTACCTCTAGTGGAACTAATCGTTAAAAAAATACCACCCTCCCCAGCCCCAGTTAGTGGCTAGGAGAAGAGTTAAGTAAATGGGTTTATAAAAGCAACTTACAACAGTTTCTATTACCTGTGCTATATTTGGAGCCAGAAATATTTTGTTTCTTTTGTATTATTGCTTATTCACTTTAACAATACAATACTAACAAACCAAAATGGTCACGAAAGTACAATAATATATATAATAAAAACATAAAAGTTATTTACAAGAGAATTAATTCATTATTCGATTTTAAAGCTTTTAAGATCATATAACATTGAAAAACCCAGTTGTTAAAATCACATAAATTTTGCTATTGCATATTAAGGCAGCCTGTCCCTCCCTGCTGCCTCTCCTTCTCCATTTCGGAACAGAGTTCCGTGCGCAAAGGCGTTCTTATCTGCTTCTATGCAACAGCACAAGAAGTCTAACCTTATATTTCGCTCTCTCGAATATTTTTCAAAGTTCATGAAGTGTCGAAAGAGGATTGGGGGGTGGGGGCTATTGGTGACGTCACATATGAACGCATACTCCCAGAAGTTTTTGAAGACATCAGCGAGAGGAGGGAGGGGGGCGACCCATCGACGGAGCAAGCGGCTGGAGGGGGGGGAGGGGCAGTACAGTACCAGCTCTATCGCGAAGCAGCAGCAGCAACAGTGCGAGAAGTAGTACAACGGGGCCCAGTCCCATGTCCCCGACGTCGGCAGCACCTTCTTGTAGTTTTCGTAGACCAGTAATAGTAGGACGTGATTTCCTTTAAACAGTGTGCTTTGTCGATGGAAATTTTGAACCTGTAATGTTTGTCAATTTATTTTTAATAATTGTGTACCCTCTCTCAATATTTTTATCATATTTTCTTCACATTTAGTGTAAAGTTTGCTTGATAAAATTCACTGTCCCTCATCGCACCTGTATTTTCGTTTCTTTTTCGCGCTTTGTTCTTACCTAATTTCATATCAAAATTTCGTACCAAAATCTTAGTGGCTGTAGTCATATATATATATATATATATATATATATATATATATAATGAAAAATTCTATGTATGTACATCTACAAACGTATTTTGTTCTGCCACGAGCTATATTCAAGTAAAAATTGATATCCGAACCATTAAAGCTATGGCACGAGAAAAGACTCTACTGTTATTTTAAATTACATGATAATTCTGATTCTTGTTGGACTTTCCACCCCCACATATTTTGAATGCATTCAGTTTTTGCAAATCAATTAAATAAAAATATTGCAGTAGTGAAATCAATGTGTAAATATATGTTGAAATGTGAAACAGCCCTTTACTTCTGGAGTAAACACTGTATTTAACATATGATGGCACCTCCAGTGCGTATAATGCTGTACTTCATATTTATATTTTATTTAATGTGGGGAGAGTGGCTGAATTTCTGAATACTGACGTCTAGGGGAAAAGAACTGGCGTACTGCTGCGTGATATTACTTGGTAAACAGCGCCAGCTTAAATTAAGCAAGATAAAATAACTGTGACGATGTTTAAGACTGTATCTCATTGACCAACGTGACGTGTGTATAAACTTCTACCTGCGTACATATGTCGCTAATTTCACAGCTCATGCACCTCCCTTTTGCATCGTATTCATTCATTAGTTTGTTGGCTATATTTATGAAACTTGGCATGGGATACTATTAGTCTGTTCATGCAGCTCAGTAACACGTCCGCTCGAAGCCAGGCGGACTCCAACTCCAGACGTTCTCTGCGTATCCAACTCACCTTGTTACACACCACGACAAACCGCAGTTTGCCAATAAGCTGGAAAACTATTCTGACATGCAAAGACTCTTAAACCTACTTGGCGTTCTTTCAGATGCAGTTCACATGTAATTAGGAGAGGATCCAGACCAAGAAATCATTTAGAGATGAGAATACGAAAACACGCCAGACACAATACAATTTCCAGCAATTATCCTTTTATTCAATAAAAATATTCAGATATGTGTAAAATTAAAAATAAATGCTGGAAAATGAAACAACTAACAACCCTGAATGGCGATGACAAAATTAAAGAAAAGATATTTAGAACATACACTGCCGTTAGGGAGTGGCCAGGCGTAACGGTAATTAGCATATATGAAAGTCTGACGTAACACACTGACACTGTAAAAATCATCTCTCAAATGAAAAATGTCTTTTCAAAATCTACTTAACATATGCCTCTGGCTTAGCTGCTGCCGTTAGAACACTAAAACTCTCACTAAAGTTTCTCGTAGTTAAATAATATGTGCTGGATTAAGGGCACGGAAGCCTAGTCAACATGGCGTCGGGTTTAAACGTCTAGAACAAGCGCCATCTTGTCTGTACTAGATACGTGGTAAAATTGAGTACTGTATTTCTTACGTTACTGTAGAGTTGATCTCGACGAAAAATACCTTTTAATTTGGAATAAACAGGACAGGGTTAAATCTTGAAGGCTCAGGACGCAACAATAATAAGTATAGGAGTTCTGTGGCTCACGAACGTAGCGACGTCAAACTACCTGACTATTTACTAAACAGTTGCTTAGTACTAAAACGGATGAGCTCTTTCACACTCTACTCGACGTTAATACACAAAATAAAACTTAAAGCGAGCTGTTAAAACTGAACATCCTAAAATCTGACTTAAATATCCTAAGCCTCATCCAACTTCTGGACGGGCGTCCTGTTCTAACATCTTGACGCTTCGGAAGATGGCGGCAGAGAGAGAGAGCGAGATTCTAACCGAAATGGACCTGCCTACCCTATGCTGGACTCTCCCGCCAATAGGGGTGAAGGGTTTTAATCTGCTGACCAATCGAATGGCTCGCTACGTAGATCTAAACTGGCTCACTCCAAAACGGCCTAAATCCCTAATCCATAGAATTTAAGGTCTCGTAGAAATGTAATAAAAATAAACAAAAATATTCCTGAAACATTAACAATAAGTTGAGACCGTGAAAAAGTAATTAATATAAAATATTAATTTAAAAACACAACCAAAAAATAAAACTAGCTAACTAAATGCACTTACACATGAATATTGACATTCTTACATCTAATTATTTAACATCCTAAACATGTAAAAATTGACAAAAAATAAATAAATAAAATATGTCACAACACGAGTGTTAAATACAAGCAAATTTATACTTGTGAAAAGTACAAAAATTATGTTGACGAGATGTAGAGATAGTGAATAATATGGACGTTACAATGTGTATATACAACCACAGACCACAGTCAGGAAATCCGTGGACTGAATGACAACTCGATAGTCAGACAGGTTTTGTGGTGTTTACAGATCTTTGTTCAGACTCATTATCCAGACACTCAGAGTTTCATCTTGAATAGTTTCTCCGATATTTCTAACAAATATAAAGACTTAAAATATGGCATTTCACCTGTTACTATAGGCCATTCACGGTAAAGTGAGCACTTTTGAAAGCCCTCTCATTTGGAATAATAGTCAATAAATGTATTTTATTTTTGCCTTAGACTTTAACATCCAAGTGCGGTGGAATATACGCACTGTATTTATTACTTACATTGCAATATTTATTTTAAAAAGTGGTTATAGCATAAAAAATCACTGAAAGAGAAAAGTAACTAGGGCCTCAAAAATGCTCACTTTACTGTGAACAGCCTATATAAACATGCTTATTTCCCGTGATTGTCACGAGTAATATTTAACTATTCACAGTTTTATTGTATGTTACAGTTTCTACATGAATGATTTTATTTATTATTTAATTTAAACGGCAAATATTGTTTTACAATCAGAAATTTTATTTATCGCTGTGATCGAATTTGGGAGTTTTCGTAAACAATGAAAAGAGGTTTGTGAACAGAGGCCAAGAGTCCAAGCGCAGTTTGTTGTTGGTTGCCATGGTAACCTCATTACATGATCTTTTAATGTGTGGCATAGCTCTTTCGTGATTGGCACTCATTTTCAAAATACGTCTGTGTAATGTCGGTTGAAGGGATTTTTGGTCATATTGGGAGAAATAAGTATATTCCCATTTAAAATACCAAAGTTGATATCGTTATCTCAGTATCAAAATATATCTGGGGGGAAAAATATATATGTATACAGTGCCTTATGAGCTCCGTAATGATATTTACAAATTTGAAATCAAAATAATGATATCTTCAGCGGTTCGAAAGATGTTTGGGGTGAAAAGCTTAGCTAAATAATACTGCATGAACATGTTTATTATACAAATTATTTTGAAATAAAAGAGATAATATATTGAAAATAAAAATAATTGATCAATTTGCCTATTTTGTAGGTACGAATGCGGTGCGTTGTGCTCTGTCGTAATTCTCCATACTTAGTTAAGCTTAGTTTGCACGAGGCGGAGGAATATCCTAGAAGTAGAACATTAGCAGGGCTTCAGAAAAGGCTGAAGTAACCGTGAATGGACTATATCACCGCACTCCAGCAGACAGGGGAACGTAGGTGCACTGTGGTGGCAGATGATGTAAATACGAGTTATCGGTGCGCTTTAGTGGGCGATACTGAAGACATGAGATGTAAGCGCTCTCTAGAAGACAAATCTCGAAAGACAATGTGCAGTCGGGTTGGTATGGCGAAGAGAGTGGTGTCACTGGGAGTTAGTCGTCTGCTGGTCACAGTGTCGGGAGGTGAGTTGCTAATCGCTCCACCCGCCATCTTGGTTTCGTGAATCCTGATCTGGCCAACCGAGTTGTGAAATAATCAGCTGCAGAAAAGGCCAGGTAGCCTTCCCACGATTCCCTTCGCTCTGCACAACAATAATAAAAAAATTATGTGTAAATTAAAAGTTTACCTCGCATGTTTTGGTAAACAAATTGCGCATACGTGTTTTCTCCAGACATTTATTTAATCCACCGTTAAGCTTTATTTTAGGTTAATTTTTACTTTTGCCTTTAAACATGTGTAAGTAATTTGTTAAAGTATTGATATTAATATACAACCAAACAAACAATGTTATATTTTTAATATAATATGTTGACAGTGTATACTGTCAGCAGAAATAATTATACAGTGTTAAATAACCCGAGTCAGTGGAAGATAAAACAAAAAATATAATTGCCAGATTACCAGAAATTTCATTCTTTTTTGGATTTTTTAAAGCTGTAATATTTAATTCCTTTGTGATTAAGTATTAAGACTCCAGAAGATGATTTTTAAAGTGTCGAGAGCACAGTACATCCTGAAAATAATTTTTTAAATTTCGATTCCCCATTTATAGGTGTTACATAATGCAAAGGAAAATTTGGATAACTAAAATAATGAAAATGCCGCACGAATGGGTTCCTCTGAAATACATATAAGATTATGTGGCATTCAGTAAAGGGTCACACGTTGATGGAGCCACTGAAGTGAATTGAGGTATTTTAGGCCCCACGTACGGCGCCACTGAAATGAGTTATAAACGCCCCACGTTGGGCACCACTGAAATAGATATACGTTTGTACGTGCATAAGGAAAATGCCATACGAATGGGTTCCCCTGAAATAAATATAAGGTTATGTGGTATTGAGAAAAGGGCCTCACGTTTGTGGAGGTACTGAAGTGAATTGGGATGTTTTAGGTCCCGCGTACTACGCCACTGAAATGAATATGAAGCTCCAGGTTGGTTTCCATTGAAGTGAATACTATTTACTGCCCCCGCGTTAATGGAGCCCCCGAAGTGTATGTTATTGTGTTGTGGGGGTATATGTGATTATTGGGGGGAAGTTGTTAATAAACCAAGTTGTCGTATAGGTAACTTGTATAAGGTAGTGAAAATAATAGTAACACTTGTAGTAGAATGATCACATTAACAAGAGATCAGTAATTATCAACACTATAATTATATATATATACTACTACTACTACTACTACTACTACTACTACTACTACTACTACTACTACTACTACTACTACTACTACTACTACTACTACTACTGAGCAAACTACCAACCAATAAAGCAATTCGATTATTTAGGAGCATTTAATTATTGCATTTGAAATTTTTGCGAACAAAATTAAGTAATCAAAAAAATAACAAAAATAATAATAATAATAAAAATGTCTTGCAAATTGTCGGTAAACGTAGTTATCCTAATATCAGATAAAAATAAAATATATGTAAAAAAACTTTTAAAATCAAGATTTTATTTATAAATTCACTAAAAAGAGAAACACAATTATAGTAGTTACACAATTTGTAGAACATATAAAATGTGGCCGAACAGCCGTAATAAACTTTACTACAAATTAATATGTTTGTATCGATTTATATTTAGTATATTAAAGCTTGGCCCAAATAATGAAGATCCTTACGCAAGATATGGGCTTACTACGCTTACGCAAATGAGGTACACGTTCTATATTGCACCAAGCTTTTATATAATAAATATAAATTGATATGCCTATAATTTTATCTGGTTTAATATACATACATATGAAGTAACATAAAAGATTGTAACTTAAGGCTCCATCATCAGATCAGCTCAGTGGTAGCTTCACATTGTATTGTCAAGGGAACTACACATGTATGCGTAATTTCAGCTCAATTGGATAACGGCAAGTGGTTTAAAATCGACTTGCACGATTTCCACTAAACACACCCACATACATACAAGTGAATTTAAATAAAAGCTTGTAATAATATAAATAAATGTGTATAGGGGATGAACCCAGGGCGAGGCATCACCCACCGAGTAACGGGCTTTCCAGCTGGGACTGGTAGGTGCCCGTCCCTGAACGTGACAGGAAATAAGACCCTAGGATATGTTTTTTTTTAACACCAGGACTTTGTAATTTGTTAACAAAAAAACCATCTGAAGATCTTAAAAATATGGTTCGCAAATTTAATTCGAATTTAAAAAGCTTACAATTATCAGTCTTAGATAACATTGACGATAAATATGAACTTCAAGAAATTGGTGAAATTCTAGAGTAAAGAGAAGAAGTTTTTAAAAAAATTAGTAGGGCTTCGAATATAAAATGTAAAGAATAATAAGATAATATTTAATTTGATTGTTTGCTTAGTTTGCTTGATTTAGATAACTCGCTTGCAAAATTGACATTTCTAGAAAACGTGAAAAATTGATTGAAAAACGAGAAATATGTATGTTTTTTGCTTAAATTTTGATGTTTTTAAGTGGTACAAATTTACAGGGCATTTTTGACAAAATTGAAAATTTTGCTTGATTTTGCTTAAATTTACATGATTTTCGAGGAAAATTACTTGTTTTGGGGAGATCGTGTTTTAAAATTTTTAGAGCCTAAATTTAGCCTCAAAAACCTTGATTGTGAAGCAAAAAGCCTCGACATTTCGAGATGAAAATGAGGAGTGAGTTAGAACTGCCTTTATATATCTACTCTTGTTCGGAAACTCATTAAAAAAAATACTAAGAAATACACAGGGCTGAATAAAAATTAACAATTCTACTTGTAAAGTTCAAAGCAATTGAAAAATAAATGTTTTATAACAAATAGGGTGAAATATCGCCGTACTTTCGCGTAATAGTCTTCAGATATGGTATTTATCTATTTGAAACATGAATTTTTGTAACATAAGGGTAACTTAAAAATGTATCTCTAGGTAACGATAAGTATTTTATTAAGACACTCAAAACAATTAAACAAATTTTACTATCCGTTACTTCGGATACACAGCAGTAGAACTTATTTTGTCATAAGCTAAGCTTCCAACCAATAACCAAACAAGATCAATTTAGTACTGTTATGGAGTGTGACATTTTTTAAATAAATGTAAATCGTACGCAATTATCGTTATTATATTAATCGCAACAACATATTTCGTATTTTCACGCCCATTACAATCCTTTATCCGAATAAATGGCTTCTATAATCATATTGCTCGTTAATTATGTACGTCACACATTACGAAGCAAATCCTATTTTCGCAATCAAATATGTAACATATAACACAACAGTGCACAAATTCGCAACTCAAGTGACACAATATTACGACTCTTAACTATTTTCTTAACATGCACTTATGACGTTGTTCTTTTAAAAAATATATCTTGTTACAACACTTATTTTAAACACATCTATTACTTGCGCTGGGCACAGTACACAACATTTAAATTGCAAGTTTATCAAAAACGACACACTGGTTTAATATTTATTTATTTTTTATTTGTCCTGTTGATCCCATATGGAGTAAAACCATATAAAATAAATACATTTTCGTATTTAAATGTACACATAGGACCATCTACAAACGAATACTGTGTAGAAATCGTGTCTCAAGACATCTCTCGACATCAGTTACCTGAAACGAGATTTACTTATTTTCCTGTCTCTCTTGATACTAGATTTGGTGACTATTATCAAGACGTAGTCTCGAGAGCCGACTATTAAATAGCTAAAATGAGTTTTAAGTGAAATCACACTCAGGTGAGAGCTACATCAAAACTAGTCTCAAAAGGATTCTCAAGATTCGTTTACTATATAGTATCTGTTCTCAATAATAGTCTCAAGAGCTGATACAGGACTATTAATACAGTCTTTAAATAAACATGTGTCCGATTGATTTCGAATTAACTGTACTTGTACATTGGTTATTTTTTATTCAATTACTGCATATATCTCTGAACATACTACTTAATTGTGATGTTCATCCCTACAAAATAAAACTGTGTACCATAAAAAATAAAGTTTTAAACGAAACAGCAAAATTAAGGGGAAAACGAAACAATATCGAATATGTAAAAAAAAAAAAAAAAATCTGATATCTTTCTATGACTTGTATGGGAGAAGTTGGGACACGACAAGAGATGAAAAAAGAGTCGTGGTTCTTGGGCCGCTCTTCCCCAGGGTGTTCCTTGTTACAGGAAGCCTGGTAACAGCTGATAAGGGAAGTTACGTTCTTCTCCAATGGCTAGGGAATTATAAGTAAGTGGCTGTTAAGGAAATGTGAAGGAAAAATCCGATAATAGGATGTTTTCACCACCTTGTTAAAATTTAGCTGACATTTTAGCCTGCTCGGCGTTGATCGAAATTTTCACAAAGTTTTTTGAAAAGGAACCAGCAGAGACGAGTACCTCACGCTGTTTTATAGCTACACATCTGAACGGAGGTACATTGTGGATTAGCATATACAACAGAGGAAATATTCTGCATATGCTAAATTTAACGAAACATTCCACTTTTGTATTTCTTGACTATATGGCTTCCTAAAAAAAAAAAAAAAATGTAAGTTAACTGGGAAGTAATATTTTCACTCTTTAAAATTTTTTTTCCCCCATTTTCATTTAGACTTAGTGCGACTTTCTCCGAAATGAAACTTCTGATACTAAAAAGTTGAACGGCGTGTGTCTAAAGTGAGCATGAAGAACCTTGAACTTTCATATATTTAAGAAATTGTATATGAAAAATACGAAATTGTATGAAAATATGTTTTTCAATAAAGTGACACATAGCGCGATCCTCAGCCTCTAATAGAGATATTTATCGATCTACTAGTTCGAGTTATAGAGAGCTGCAATACTAATGCTCATTAAATAAACGAACCCACCAAAAGAAACTAATACAGCTATCAAAGTGTATCAGAATATACCAAAGCGTCTCATTCTATTTCTTTCTTTGTAAAATACTAACAAAATGTGTAACTGTAACGGGAGGTCTAAGAACTCTCCTACCGGGTACTTGTAATACATATTTTTACTCCCAACGATTATTTTATGATAACCTTAATCCATAATATAAGAGAATTCATAATTTTGTCTGTTAAAATCACGACCCACTTTCAATTGTATTTCATGGGTAAACGTATAAACATAACATTTAAGCTGATCTGAAAATAAAATTCACTATTTCTTTTCCCCATTCTTTAGAAGAATGCATCATTTATCAAGAAGAGAACAAGTGTAATCTTGAGAGTGAGTGAATACGTGAGTGAGTAAAGAGATTTGGATGGTCTAGAGAGTCGATGAAGGCGAAGCGCCGTAATTCAAGAGTGGGGGAAACGGGAGATCTCTGAGAAAACCCGCTGACCATAGCATCGTTCAGCACGATTGCCACATGCGAAATTCCGGGGGCGACCCCGCCCGGTTCACTTTGTTGGGAGGCGAGTAGCCTAACCTCTTCACTACAGCGACGCCTGTAATCTTACGAGGAAATGCCGAAGGAGTAGCATATCATCAACAGCGCCCAGCAAGTTATATTTATTTAATATATATTGAAAAAAATATTTTTTTTTTAAAAGTTGCACCAAAAATAACATTTGAAATGTAATTTTTTTTTAATTGGAGAAAAGGTATGTATTGAATAAACTACGAGCATATACAATATATTAGATGTACACGAAAATGATCTTGAAGAATGCATTAACGATAACAATTTTTTTTTCCACAAATAACTTCACAATCAACAGATTTTGTAAATATTAATAGGTTATGACACTGTCGTGATCCTTAAATTAATATTCTAACTTGACTAACAGTGGTGTTTTAATAGTGTTTACGTGTAAGGTATACGTTTTATAAGAATATTCTATGCATAATTCGTCTCTCAAGAGCTCGATGTTAAAAGCTACTCAAATCTCTTCACTCACACTACGTATAATGACTATAGTCCGGATGGATTTTTATACATATTTATATAATAATTAAAAATAAATTATAAAGGATAAAATTGAAATAATTTATACCAAAATTATGCATTTTGGCATTATATCACTTCACACTAATATACTAATTGACAGAATACAGCCAAAACTGGTCATACTAGTGGCTCATATATTACGAAAGGAAAATGTGTGATTGCAATCCATACTTAAGCACGTAGAGAGCTGCTGAAGTTAAATTAAGTCATCTGAATTTAACTGACTGACTTGTGTAGAGTTGGTCGTGAAATTTCGACTTCCGCATTTTGTGAAGACTCGGGCGAAGAAATATTAATTCGCCAGCTGTTCTCATACGATTTCATGCAACACTCAAACCATAATACAAAATAAAAATTACACACAAGAATATTAAACAACTCGTAAAATGCGAATTTTCTATAGTCGTACATTTTCAGTAAGTACTATGAATCCGAAATTACGACACGAAAACGAAAATCTTCCGCAAAAGTGGCAAATCCAAGCCTTACCGTTGTTCAGTAAAACTCACAATAGACTTGCGAACATATATACTGCCACATGTTCACGAGCTATAACACGGTTGCCATAACTTACGAAATTACTCTCGTACCTTGGTAGAAAAAACAGTTTGGAAAGTAACAAGGAAATAGATCTAACCCAGATTTTGATGAATGCTTGAGCCCAATCTTTATATTAATACAGCCACACGTTCTCGTGTTAACAGCTACAAAAATATTTGGATGTTTATAAAAACACACTAATAGTAACCATGAATAAATTTAATTTTCGATATATTGAATGCAGCAAGGAGGTTCGTACATTGTTTATGTGAATATTGTGTTAATTTTAATTACTGCAGAAATTGTGGACAACACAAGTAAACATGAACAACAGTAAACATTTGTAGTCTTTGCAATGCCGTACTACTTATATGCTGTAAATATCCAACATGTTTAGAATATGAATGATTTTTTTGTGCTGCTGTGTGCGTTGTAGTTAAATTCTGAATAAAATAATATGTACTGAATGCAGTTAAAAAAACAAAGATTGTGTACGCATTTATCATCAGATTCGCTTGTTTGCCTTCTAGTCCAATTTTTGTTTTCTTTACATTGAAATACAGGCGAATGTTTCCGCACATCTTTTTGCATTGGGCTGTACTATATATATATATATATATATATATATATATATATATATATATATATATATATATATATATATATAAATTTTACATTTATTTGCACCAAAATAGCAAAATAGTTAACAAAATGCTGAATTGTTAGGACGCTTAGCTTTTCGACCACGCATAATTCCTATTTTCTAAATTATGGCATTACTCAGTTACATATTGATGCCGTATTTCAGCAATGTTTTTGTTTTGTACAGTGAGTAACTAATGAGAGCAGCAAATTTTTAAATCAATTAGTGCATTACTACGTTGTTTAGTTGGGTGTAGCCAAATAAATTAATATAATTATTGGGTGGTATCTGGCACACCTGGCTACTGTTAAATTGTGTTGGCAGTTCGTAACTCATTTGGTACTGACTTAAAATCATCACTAATTTTCACATTTACAGAAAATTAAACCACATTTGGTACTGCCTTACAATTATTACTAATTTTTATATTTACAGAAAATTAAACATTATTTTGAATTGTCAACAAATCAAATTCAATATAACACGAATTTTTATGTAATTAATTATTCACTGCATAAGTTATTATGTTTTACAGCTGAGGTATATTGACGGCCTAAATTATGATATTAAATGGCGAAAAAAAAAACTATTTTATGGCATGGAAATGTAAAAGAAAATGCAAATATTAAATGTAAAAGCTGAAAGTGAACGTCACGCATTACAAGTCTTTAAGTTAAAGAGAAAATGCTCGATCTCATCCTGCTCTTAGTTATCGTTCATTAAAAAATTACACGAAAAGTTTTATACACAAACACTCGGGCCTCTGTTCAAATTAAAATTTTTAATAAAACTGGTCCCCCGGTAGTGAAATATTCTCTGATATTTAAGAGCCGTGACAACCTTGACTGACAGCTACAAATTTCAGTTTAATGTAATTTACCTACCTTTTTTATGATGAATTGCGTTATGTATAGGTTTAGAAAATATTTTAAAAATTCTCAATTTTAAGGGTAACATTATGGAAGCAACATCACAAACTCAGAATTCGTTGGCGTGTGTGAACGAAGCCTGAAAATACATTTATTTTGAGTTACTAAGAATCTAGTTAAGTCAGGATATGTATTCTGTCATTTTAATAACAAATTTACTGAGAGTACCCTTACAATAATAATATCGGATATGGCATCGACGATGACGATTAGTGTACTACAAACCGAATGCTTAAATGAGGTACAAAGAGTGAAAGTAATGATAAAATTTTGGGTGAAAAAAAATGTAATAATTGTGCAAAAATTTGCCCTGCTTTGGTCGCAAATGTGCGCTAGAATGTATGTTTCAAAAGTAAATAGCACCATACATTGGTTTCTTTAACCGTTGAAACCAAATTCACAAACCTCTTAAAAAGTGGTATTAATGTCAAGCAAGTCTCATATCACGTTGTTGTTAAAATTTTAGTCACCTGAAAAATCAGTTAATTATATAACTTTCAGTATTCATACTGTTTTCAATGTTGCACCGGAGGAAAACAAAAAAAAAAACAAAATATTTAATTGTCAAAGGGCGATGCAAGTCCTTGTTTGTTGCACCTTCCTAAAAAAAATCATTACTTCTGGCTATGATTTGCTGTTATTTATGTTTTGAAGTATATTCTTATCACTTTTTTTCATATCTTTTAGAATAGTGAAATGTGCTTCCTCCACAGAAATATGCCCCGCCTATTTTTCCATGGTTAGACCTACTGTTAGGAAAGAGAAACATCCACTCTTTATTATTCTCATTGGAATTCATGTTTCACTCAGAGTCTTTACTTTCTTTATAGCTGAAGATTCCTTTGATACAATGAAATATTATGTAGGAGTATGTAGAAACCGGAGAAACGTGTAGTCAGTATTTAAAAAAAAATAGTTATATTGTGTGGGAGTGTGAAATAGAAATGATCGCTTATATATGTATGTGTATAAGGTCTTATCTCTGTAGACTGGAAGTTCTGGGCACTAAATATAGGGTAAATTCCCTTCGCACACATGAACATGACATTGCCACTGAAAATGTGAGGATCTCTACACTACCAGAAACATTACAAGCAATAAATGCCCGAAGCATAAGTTTACTGGCCAACTTCTTTCAGTAATGATATGAACTCAGAATTATATTCAGAATATATTAAATAC
This sequence comes from Dryococelus australis, assembly GCA_029891345.1. NCBI lineage: Eukaryota > Metazoa > Arthropoda > Insecta > Phasmatodea > Phasmatidae > Dryococelus > Dryococelus australis. The sequence goes on along the minus strand of CM057003.1, from coordinate 86,665,021 downwards.
AGCATATGTGGCTCAAATTCACTTGTAGCAAAATACCAATAATACCAAGTAAATAGGCAGCTAGCAGTTAAGTGTCCCAATCAGTACAAAGTTATAGTATTTTTGTATAAAGTTCGAAGCTACCTGAAATGTCACACAACACTGAGTAATTATTATTGCCTGATTTAACTACGAATAAATTGGTATAAACAAGGGAAACTTTAACAGAGGGTCCCCGTGAGACTTTAAAAAGGATGTCTGATTAAGTTATTCACACAGTAATACAGGTATCAGCTTGACCCAAGGAACATACGGCTAACAACTAAATAGTCAGACACATGTACCGTAAATATAGTCGAATTAAAATCCATAAGTACTCATTAGCATTCTTCTATTGCGCTCCAACGCACTCCAGCGGCCTTAAATCGTCGATTGAGTACCATTTTACATGTCAACGCCGTCCATATACTACAAAATTTATGGATTAAAATATCTGAGCAAGCAGTCCCGGCTGCCTAGTCTGACGGTGTAACACATTCAATATGGAGACCAAGTTAGTTAATAATTAAATTTTCACTCAAAGTTTCATATTCAAATTAACCTTACTGATATTGGACTTAACTGTAAAGCAAATTCAAAAAACCCTTTCTCTTTATTACTTCATGCGCAGCTTCAAACTTACATGAAAAATAAAATTACTGACGTATAACAACATACTGCAAACAATAAAATTAATTAATTATGCTGATTTTGAAAATTACAAATTACCTCAAATATTTCAAATACAGACCATGTTTAAATTTAGCAGATCATAATAATTACGGTACAATTAAATGCACATTACCATACCATGCACTTAATTATGTAACCATTGGCCCTTGCCAATATGACTTTCAATTAGATGTAAAATCATACGTCACAATAGGTGCTGTGAAACAGCATTTAACCTAAAAAAAAGTTACAAATGAGCACTGCAGTGTTTAATCACGTTAGAGAAATATTGTCATTTGTACCTACTTTTGTATCTTAGTATAAGCTGTTTTGAAGAGATTTTAAGCACAAGAGACGCGAATGTTTAGATGATTCGTATACGATTATTCATCATTTAGCGTTTCATAATTTTAATGAAATCCAAGTATAATGCTGGTCACATTCTTTAAGTTGCAGTACGTTGCAGGCCAAACTGGAAAATTTCGCTAACAAGTGGGGAGCTTAGTATATAAATACTAGCCAAATTACGGTCATAATTGATTACCCTAGACCATAGTACTATACACGAATTATTTACAGTTATTTTTCACTGTTGTTTTCAGTTCTTTTTATAATAGACTATAGGTTTTCAGAAGCACGTGTTTCGATAGTTTATTCAATGGTATCACCGACATTTTTTATGTCTTGCAAAATTGTGTTCTTGGTTTGGAAAGAGTATTAGATACCAGACGTTCCAAATGCCCTCGTTCTATCAATAAGTAATTATTTTATATTATGAGATTGAATATATCAAAGCCTCACATTACGTTTAAGTTCGCTGTTGTTGGGGGGTTTTATTGTCTACAAGCTATTCAGAACGAGTCGTTTGAGTTTCATATAAATTGCGACTAAAGTATTACAAACAGCTTATCGGCGCAAAATTCTTAATTTGGATGGTTGCATGTAAGAAATACAGGGCCTAACAAACAACAACACCACCAGCTTGCTACAGCGTATGATCTAATTTCTCAGAGTTTCTGTTCGCCTAGAGAAAAAGTGATGGAGATGGATGCAAATATCGTGTGTCTGGCACATTCACTTTTTCCAAGATTTTTTTTATTTGCAAGAAAAAAAACACGTGGTAAAAGGGTACAAAAAGTGCAAAGGCTGCAAAAAATTTTGTAACTTAGAAGAAATGCAAGAAGGTGCAAACTAAACCACAATCAGACATGTGGTTTTTATGTTTTGTTGTAGGGTATGCAACGTTTAGCAATTTTTTACATAAAAGACTTCTGGGGAGCACCTAAGATTATTCCCTTTACTTGTTAGGTAAAATGATTCACTTGAAATATACTGATCCGGAAACGGAAACCGGGATCTTGGTTTTCACCTGCCAGGGGTCTTGGCTACAGGACCAAATGACTCGAGACATTTCATTATAAGATACCTCTGTAAGTGGCATTACACGTAGTCTGATTAGAATAACCGACAGTGGTTACTGCGCAGCTCACATCGTCCTCTACACATTTCCCCTTTGCGCTGACACGACAAAAGACGTGGGATACTGGTCTATTATTGTGCACACCCTTACATCCTCCTATAGCCCGGCGGAGTGTTACAACCTGTTCTGGCATCGACCCCACTAGTCGACGATACACCTGTGGGGAGATGTTGACCCATGCCGACTGGAAAACTACCTGTACCTCCATGCTATTTATAGGTACAGAATCTTGACAGCGAATGGACCTCCCGATCATGTCCCATAATGCTCGATGGAGTCCATATCAGACAAACGAGGTGGCCATAGGAGTCGTCGAAACTGTCCAGAATGTTCCTCAAACAAATTCTTAACGACTTTGATCAATGACACGGTGCTTTATCGTTCTGGAATATCCTCTTCTCGTTGTGGGGTTACGTCAAGTACATGAAGGGGACGATGTCAGAGCACAGCAGATCTGGGCACTTCCAAGCTGTAATGGTACGGTCGTGTCACCGTCTCAGTGTATGCTATCAATTTCACAAGCCTCAGTATGATGCGCCAGGCGGGAAGTTGGTGAGCGTTTATGTAGCTGCCTAATTTCGGGCCAGGGAACTAACCAAAATGGGGGAGAAATTCTCTCACAGTCTGTTGTAAAGGAAGTCAAAAGACGACAGACGGGTCTTCGTAATTATAACGGGTTCCGAAACAACCACATCATATTCAAACTCAGTATCCACGACAGTGTATATAAGGGACAGCAAGTTTATATTTTGCCGGCCCCATCTACTGCAAGGCTTAGTACTGAATGGTCTTCCTTGTCATAAACTGTGCTATTGCTCTAAGTTCGAACTGAGAGAGCCGCGTAAATGCCTGGTGAGTCATAGGAGAGCGATGGCTTGGATTCAGTGATGAAACTCTGGAGGCATGTCTTATTGATGACTATATCAATCCTCCACTGTCAGAGCAAGGGCTGCTATTTCTGGTTGACCGCGACATCGGGGGAGGACAGCTCTGTCTTCTCCCTGGTGTGTTGGGACGCCGAGGCAGTAGCCATTCTGGGCCATCGTAACTCTCCGCTTTCCAGGATTTGGCAACCAGGGTGTGGGGGCGGGCTACCGGCTCTTAACTGGGTGTAAGGCCTATGCCCGGTGAGGCTTTTGAGTGTTCTCAACCATATCAGTGGAAGGGATTGCCTCTGCTCGCCCTTCATTCCATCGGCCGAGCGATCGGTCATGAATAACCCATAAGTGCAATGGAAATTAAGTGATTGCACGGGAAGAGATGTTGGCCCCATCAGAGGTTCTCTCTGATGCCCGACTCGTGCTGGCAGTGGTTGACCCCGTATGCTGAGGGAGGTCTGGAGAGATCCCTACTCTGAATGACAGACCGAGCGGTGAGCTGCGACCCGCTCCAGTTGTGCCCTGGAGAGGCACTAGGGGTATGGATAGAACCCCGGCCAGACCTCACATTTGGTTTTCTGAGGGTAAGGGTTTCAGAGCATTGAGGTAGGGCGGGCCCGGATGTGCATGCGCGCCAGGGTTGGGCTTCGGATCTGGCCAACGTAGGGTTTAATCCGTGGTTGGCTTGCGTTGAGAGGCCGTGATCCCTCTTCCCCACCGATTGGGCGGTCGAAGCGCGGTAAGGCCTTACGGCTAAGAGCGCTGCGTTAAAATACAAAAGTACGATTACCGTGAGGTCTTACTGCATTGGTCATAAGACTATGGCCGAACAGAAAGTCTACGACAGTTCTTGATTGTGGTGCAGAAACAAGAACTATTTCACCTTATATAGCACACATTATAAATTAGTTATTTACGGCACATTAAAAACACAAATTAATGGTGTCTGAAAGGGATATACGGAACCGAGCTGAAGAATTTTTAAGTAATTTGCCTGGCGTTGTGCTGCAAATGTCGCTTGTCGGATATCCTCGTTTTATACAGGCTCTCGCTGAATCAACCGTGCTGATGTCAGGTGTATGATTGGTAATAAATTAACACGTGAAGTGCAAGTGCCGATTCCCGAAAACACCAGTCAAGCAAACAGGTAAAATTGTAGCTAAATATATTAGGAAATATCATTGCACGAAGCAGTAAATTTGTTAGCAATGTCCTTATTTCAGCTGTCAATAACTACAAACGAGTTAAGTGTTGTCTCTAATGACTCGTCAGAATGTTTCAAGGTATTTATATTTGGGTTAGATATTGCTGAATTCGATGGAACTTATTCTATAGTTTTCTAGAGTTCTTTTCCCCGACAGCTTGCCGGGAATATTCTGTACTCTCGTGAAGTACACCGAGTTCGGAAGAAGGTAGTTAGAGTTTCATAAAATTTAGCTCGCAAGAACTTTTATCATCTGAAAACTTTTTATTTTCCTTGATATGAATTGGAAGCATGTTGAGCATTTTCACAAAAAAAACTTTGCCAGTGTTTCCTACGTAATCAACTGGAAAATATAAACTATATTAGTCTCTCCCTTCGCTACCTTGGAGTAAACTCTGAGAAAGTTTTTATGCAATAAGGCCAGAGGAACAAGAGAATTACATGGCAGAAACGAATAAATGCCTTAGGAAAGCGCAAGAAATGAAGTTAAAACAAGGTGTTGCCTATTTCGTCAGTTTCACATTCGCAGTGAGAAGTAAGTTCTTATCTTGATTACAACGTTGCCTATTCCTTTTGCAGTTCACGCAGCCTAGAAACACTAATAAAGGCCTTAACTCAGGGCGTGTTTACTTAGATGCACTACAAAAAAAATGCCTTTTTATAAACAAACACAGGATAATATTTCCCGTGCAAATTTTAACTGCAGAGTTCACTGAAAATTTTTTACAGCTCGATCCAGTGACATCTTTTGTATGAGAGAGCAATGCCTTGTTCTTAATGAACTAGATGAAAGTAATATATTTACCATATCAATGAAAGTACGCCAACTAATAGAAGTAAATTCCATCTGTTAGGTACCACAGCAGTCGGCAATTATGTGTTTGGGCGTAGTTTCAATTAGAAAATTTCCGAGTGTGGTCTGCTGGGGTACGAATTTGAACACAACTGTAACTAATAGGTGTTGAAAACCTAATCTGAGACTCTAGGCAGCTTAAAAGAAATTCAGTATATTGAAATTTAATAAATCTACATATGTTTCTCAAACAATAGGTCTGAGTGAGATTGCAAATACTTCCTACGTGAATATTTGTAGGTTCATCTGCTTCCGTGATGATTACCGGAAGAAATTTTTATGCCAAATATTGTTGATTTTGAAAATAGTGATAACGAACAAACTCACTATTACAAAAAAAAAAAATTGGTGACCTTTAATTTGGCCATAGACCGCACTTTTAAGACTTAGATCGGAACACATACTAGAAAAGCCAAATTTGCGCACGTCTAAAGAAAGTGCAACAATGAAACGACAGAGCCGTGATAAGACTTCATATAGGCTGTTCACGATAAAGTGAACACTTTTGATATCCCTGCACAAGATCTACTTGTAAGCACATTGTGTATTCTTCCGCCATAAGTAAAATTGTCATTGCAATGGGACGACTACTATATTCATGCATCGGTCAAGAAAAACTGAGAAATTATTATTATTATTATTTTTTTTTTTTTTCCAAATTTTGCTGATTTTTACACTTATATACATTTAGAAATAAGAAAGAGTAATTAATAACTTCAGTACTTGGAAACATTTACGTAACACTTTTAAGTCAACGTTAATACACGTTGCTAATTTTCCTCTGTTGATGCGAACATTACTGGACGCATGCCTGTCAGTGTGTGTGTTAAAATATATGCTCGTAAAGCCAGTGTCATTTCTAAAAGGTTTATTTCCAAAGTGTTTAGATTACCGTGAAGAGCCTACACTGTCTGATTACCTTGCGCATAGTTGCGATGCAGCCTTGTAATTGCGCTCCAATGTTGCCCGCGGCGCCAAAGTGATCTTGTGTCTCGGAAATGTGAAACTACCCTAGTAATTCTCGCTCCTTGACGCTTAATTAGACATCTTGAATACCCATAACAAGTAATCACGAAATTTTGATTTGTCCGTACACTCATTAGTAGCTTTGACCGTTCGACGTGAAACGGTAAAGCACAGCGTTGCTGCGGGTATGAACAGGAGAAAAAAGTGCTTTATAGAATGATGTTAATCACCCAGATATTTTTCAGAAGATCGTGGCACTATAATAGGGTATCCTAAATACAAAATAAGTAACTTGGGTTGTTTCGTTTCCGTTTCTATTGCACGGGAACTGAGTGTGTTGCGTCCTGCTCTGGCGTATCTGACAGGCATCTGGCAGATCGTAGGTCTTCAGCCAGCTACACTGTTCATTCCAGCCAAATTCTACTGTAGTCCCCTAATAGGTACCTTTCCAATCTCAAATCATTAAATTAACATCGCCATCATCATATGCCTAAAAATTGAACATAAAATGTTTATTATAATGGTGGCGAAGTACTTAAACTGCTGGCCAGTACGGGTACGCCGTGCCATCATGAGACACATACATACACCTTGTCACCGGGTGGGAGCTAATCTTTGCAGTTCGGAGTATGCTTTTGATATCAGTCATTTCCGAAGATGCCATCAATGATTACATCATAAAATATGCCAGGATCTTCTGCATCTTGTAGTGTCATATGGCGGCGCTACACCACTTCAGGTCATACGGGATATAGCTGTGGCTGGGCGCTGTGATGTCACAATCTTGCCCTACTTGCTCCAGCTGTAAAAGCAACCCTGCACGATGCTGCCTCCCCCCCCCCCCCGTAGACGGCACCGCTACGTGAAGCTTTATACTTGTGAGTGAGATTGCAGGCTGAAGAGGAAGCAGACGACTTAGGCCCAGTGAGCTCTGAGTCCTACCAGAACTTCAGATATATCGGGTGAGCATAGACGCGTTTGTGGTAGGGAGCCATTCCTGTTACGAGCCATCGTCCCCATTCCCCTTGTAAAGTAATTGCGGCAAGGTTAGGGCATAGCTGTAGATATTGAGAATCCAGTTAATGATTGATTGAGTATAATTTATAACGCAGCTGTAAACTCATAGTTGACCTGTATGGTAACCTGTAAGCCCTTGTGGCGTAACGTAATTGTACCCTTATTGTCAGTAATGTAATATACGTATTTCTATTGTTGTCCTGTAACGAATATATTGTATCTTGTTATCCAGAATTGTTGTTATAGTAAAGATCTATATTTTCTTAAAAGACATTACTTATTTAGCCCCCATCTCGACTACCCCCCATGAACACCCCTTGCCTCCGGTTGCAGTGTACCAGAGTTAACGTTGGATCGAGTATAGAAAACTTGGAGTCCAGAGAGATTAAGAGTAGTTAGCATTCAGGAGGAAGAAGAGTGTTACAATCTGAAATTGAGTTCAATCTATACTCAGTTAAGTCCACCATTCTTGTAACATTGAAATATAGTCATACAATTATATTTTATTTAACTGGTCTTTAAAGGTGTCAGCCAACCTGTTGTATAGAATACTAATAAGAGTTCTACTGTTAGTCCTAGTATGAATGTTGTTTGCAAGTGGTTGCTCAAATTATTTTCTCCGCTGTATTGTACTCTAAAGTAACATTTTCGAAACGAACATTGTTAAACATTCTTTTTCTCAGGACGACATTCACGTATGGAATTTATATTGATTTTTACAACAATGCTACAAAAAGACACGGTTATTGCCTGAAGAGTTCCATGGTTGGACACTGCAAAACATGGAGAAGAAGAGGAGGTGGAATTGATTTTGGATTTCATGTTTTGTGTTTGTGGAGAACGGCTATAACAAGAATCCCAAGACAGTGGGCTTACAGCTACTTGTAGGAACAGTAGGTGTTCTGAACTGAGTCCAGTTGGAAGGTGGACACAATCGTCACAAATTTGGCTTGCTCGCCACATGCCACAGAATAAAGTCGAGGCGGTCGGGTTTTCGTCATCTGCGCATGTACTGAAGATTGACCCACACATCGCCAATACAAATGTCACATCATCGACAGTGATGAGCGTATTTGTTTAGGTTTAAATTACCAACAGACCCAAAATTATTTACCATTAAACTACTTTGACAATATTGAAATGTACTGTGGGCTGTTCACGGCTATTTGATTACTTTTGAGATAAACCTTTGGAAAATATCACTGCCCCTACCTGCATATATTTTGGTAGATGCACGCTCCTAGTAATGTTGGTAAAGACGGAGGGAAAGTAGTTCCATACCTAAACGCTCCTTTATAAGTATTAACTAAAATTCTTGAATATTGATAGTAAATTCTATGCTTTATGGTTTTTTTTTCATTGCACGCAGGTGTAAGAATTTGCAAATTTGTAAAATAATTACTTTTGACATGATTTCATAGTTTCACTTAACCTGCGCGTGGCTAAAGTGATCGGGACCATGGCAATGTTAATTTCGCACATCACGTAAGAATACCCATTGTGCATGCAGGTAGATTATAAGTAAGGCACTCAAGAGTGGTCAGTTTTACCGTAAATATCCCATAGTTTCATTAAAACTAGGTTATAGGAGATGTACAAGTATATCAAATACCGTTATTACCTCAAATCTTATCCTCGTTGTTTCCCATAGTAAATATTGACAATAGAGAAGTCCAATCTTGTGTCACGGAGAGCCGTTACTGCCTTTCTGGCATTCGCACGCTAAACGATATTCTTTCATCAAGCAAGAGCTACTACTTAACATAATCGGCCACCGAGAATACCTGCGACAAAAGATTTGCATGCCAGTCCAGTGCGTTTTCGCTCGTAAAGACGAGGAGCCTTTTGACAGACATGCCAATGCCGCCTTTAAGAGGGCTCTTGCTGCATTATCTCAGAACGTCTAGATAGCTTCCTGTGATTGGAGCACGGATGTTAAGGGGAATAGACACCTGCAATTTTGGGACAAATGTTTCATTTTCCAAAACCAGGCAGTGGAGAATTTGTTTTGCATTTTGCGGGCCGATAGGGAATAGGGTATCCGTATAGTTAAGCACGCTCACTGTCTATATCGTATGGCCTCCCTTCATTTTGTTACCTCTGTAGTCGTTCGCGTAAAATAGTCACTCCTTTCTTCTCAGTTGTTACTTGTTGGAAAGTAATGAAACCAGAGAAGCTGCAAAAATTTTGAATACAACCTCTGAAACAGAATACGCAGCGAGAAAAGCTGCAAAATCCAAGATGGAATAAATCTACCCCCATTAATATTCTGAATCCTGGGATGAACTTCATGATTGCAATCTCAACACAAATTTGTTGCTTATCATAATAAGCTACTTTTAAACCATAACGTAAAATTAACAAAATTAACTAAAACGGAATCCTTTTTTCAAAACCTTATCCATCTCTTAGCAGAAGTCGTGGAGCAATACGTAGGTATTGCATTTTTTTTTTTCACTGGCAAATTTGAATGAAATATTAAATTTTTTTAATGGTTTGTGTTTTGCAAGATAGATTCTTAGTTTATAAAACTACACAACCACATTTAGGATTTATTAGTTTTAACATTCCAGCGTATACAAAAGTGAAAATATTTATACTTAAAGAAACCTCAACTTAGTTATTTAGAATAGCTGTGAAATGATTTGAAATAATTAGAAAAATTTCAACAAAATATCTAAGCAATGATAAATATAAGGAAGGATGTTTAAATTAGGAATAATTGCTAGTAATATAACCAACAGTGAACAAATTTCAAATCAATATTATTTTGTTTTTGGAGCACCTTATTTTAGAATATCTCCTTCAAGAGAATATCGCGTATTTTATATGCATTAGCAAACTATAATATTTTGAATTAACAACTTAATTTATTTACTTCAGGGCGGACACATCTTTGAGACCACTCCTCAAATTAGGTTTTTGTGCTAACTACAATATACTTTAATGGTCTAACAAATTGTTGCACCCATAAGGAAGTGTTGGAAGGAAGGCAAAAGTAGCCGAGAACAAACAAGAAATATATACTAATTGAGTCTGTAATGAACAATATTTATTGCGGTACACATATGTATCTCAGTATGACGTCAGGCCGCCATGTTTGAGGATGCTTTCCGTCAAACCTCGTGGTATGAAGTTGCAGAGATCCCTAATGGTGTCCTGAGATAATCCATCCCATGCAGCTTGAATATTCGCTCGCCGTTTCTGCAGATTTTGCAGTAGGGGCGGAATCGTGATAGAAAAGGTCAATATCATCCCACCCGTTTTCCACTGGAGATACGTCTGGCTATGCGACAGGCCATAACCGAGTAGACATGGCTTCAAGGCATGTCATTCAGACTGCAGCAGTGTGAAGATGAGAGCGTTATCCTGTTGACAAAGATCATCGCCGTGGACATTCACATACGACAGGGCCACTAGTTACAGTACATCACGAACGTACCGCTTGAGTTGTCAAAGTACCAGTGACATGTGATAACAAACAGTTAATCTTGGCTCTGCCACTCTAGCTCCACACACAAACGTGTTAGTCGTCGCCGCAAGAAACAAAAGTGGGACTCATCACAGAAGATTGCCCTCTACCATTCCACGCGGCTTCATGGTAGTCGGTCACGGCACCATTGCAGTCTGCGACGATGTTGCTGTAGTGTTAAGGGTAGTACACGTAGTCCAGCGTCTCGCAGCCGTCTGACAAGATGACTGCTACTCACAGGATTCTGCAGGGAGAGCATCTCTGCTCGCTGAATGTCTGCAATGGTGGTGGCTCGGGCACCCCGCGCATGTCGGACAATCCGTCGGTTCTACCTCAGTGTGGTTCGTAGCATAGACTAATGATGAGGTAGACCGATCCCGCTGGCTGCGCACAAGCAATCTCCGTGTCCCAACATTGGACTGCTTTTCTGCCTACACGTCTAGCGAAAATGGCGTTGTTTTGGATTTTAGGTTAGAAAACTGATTTGTAAACAAATGCTTTGAGATGAATGTATACTTCCTCTAACCAATTTGTAATGCAGTGTGATAAAATCAAAATTGGTAAAAGTACTTTATTCGTATAATAGTGCTTGTCATTTTAAAATTAATATATAAACAAACACTTTCATTACTGTTGACCATGTGACTTTGACAGTTGTGTAGGATTGGGGTAGGTCAATGTTGGGTACATGCGCAGAAGACGAATAAACGGTCTACTTCATCTTTAGTCTGTGGTTCGTACCGGTCTCCCAGATCCTGCATGTGCTCTATCCATTGGCGCCAACAGATTTCCACTCTAATATCCACGTGACCAGTGGCAGCACGGCAATGCGACCCTTCTCGAATACCGCCAACTGTTCGAAGAGCTGTTGAACTCGTTTCCGAGGCATGCTACACTCTGAAGGGATGTTGCGAACACAACAGCATTAGTGAAAATGGGAAGCATGGACACCGGGACGATCTCATACAATCCGGCATTTACACCGATAAATCCCGCCTTTGCTGACGTCACTTACACGGCCGAAAGTGGAACGTTAATCATCTGCATGCCTTATTTTGTCATACCTACCCACCACGTTTCATTCCTGTAGGCTGCTTCCTTGTGGTTGCAATTCTTTTTGCCAATGAGTGTAGCTACTTGCAATGATACAATATTGTCACGATATAGAAGCTATTTCGTAAACTCATTTACTGATAGCATACGTACAAACGTACAGGCATGCTGATGAAAACATATTCATATTTTGATGATTAACTATTAAGATCTTCTTTGGAGAACATATGTGATGGCACAGTGGAGTGGAGTGGAGAGATTTGGGCGGCTCGTAACATCGAGATGTTGAGAGCCAACGAAGGTGAAGTGAAGTGAGTATGGAGCTGCAGCGGAATGCAACTACAGGGTAAACGGGAGATCCCCGAGAAAAACCGTCGACCAGCGGTATCGTCTGGCACGATTCCCACATGCAAAAATTAAGGAGCGACCCTGCCGGGAATCGAGTCCGGTTCGCCTACGTGGGAGGCGAGCAGTCTAACCACTACACCAACGCGGCCCCCATGTAGACACAGAGTAGATGCGTACACAGAGACCTAATGGCGTGGCGGTTTCACAGGTGTGGGCGCACCATGTCTCTGCGAAGCTCTGGTAACGGGCCATGCGTCTGATTGTCTACTACATGCTGAGGAGTGTTTCCTATTGGCCAGCGTGCCAGCCGGCGAATACGTTACCATACTCTGATTGGCGATTGGCGTTCCACTAATTTGCTGGCCAGTGAATCATTTTACTGGCGTGTGTGGCTGGAATTCATAATAAGTTACAGTTTCGCCTCTCTATTCTTATAAGCACTCCGTGATGTTGATCGTCTTCAATGTCGACAACCTTAAAGTTGGCAGGAGCTCCAGCACGCCCTAGGCGACTATGAGGAATAATACTGCAATGGTGTCTTTGTGACCTTCCGCAATTTGGAGATGAACCATAGCCCACCATCAATTGGGAATCACACCAGTTCCGCTGCGGGGTGAACAACAATATCGCCCCCTACACCACAAAAGAAGTTGATAGTAGCACAAATTTTGATATTATTATATTCTGGCAATTCTGAATAAAACAATCATACTGCTTTGAGAATAATGAGACTTCGAATGCCGGTATCGTGTTATGTCATATGGAATTAAAATTGCATTAGTTTTGCCGTTAAAAGTTTTGAAGTTTTTGAAGTAGTCGGAGAGTTAATTTAGCAAACGTCTACGGAAATATCCATTAAGGCAATTTTCCACACCACAAAAAAATGAAGTGCAACGCAGAAGCATTTAAATGATTTACTCGCTGCAGTTAACCTCCAAGAGAGCAGAGGCCATCCCAACAAACGGCATTTTTTCTACCGGTGAAGAAATTTCTGCGCTTGAAAGTAGGGGAGAAAGAGGAACAAAATCCACGAAATCCATAGCGAGAATCTATGAAGAGTTGATTGCGGTGGTAAATGAACTCGGCGAGCTCATAAACTGAGGAAGGGGGATTATTCAAATGGGCGAAACGCCTTAGTCCACCTCATTACCGCGATCGCAGTTGGTAGATAAAGCGGCGCGCTCTCCGGCAATTAAGAATTCCACATTTCTCCGATGGGTGAAATTAAAATATGGATTTCTCCTCGATGTTCTTTCTTCAGTCGCTTTTTTTTTTTTTTTTAGGGAAATTAAAATTATGTATTTCTAAATTATTTGGAATTTCTACAAATTTAGCTACGCTTATTAATACATGTCTATCAGAATAATTTTTAATCTTACCGAACTTGAAGTGAAGCTTCCAACCTGCTAGCAGATGTTCTTCAACGTGGTTTTCATTGCAGTTCTTTGCTGATGCATTTTATTGGAAAATTCTGGTTCGCTTCGACAAGCTACGAACATTATTTTATAAGATACGTTCAAGGGATTCAAAATATTGTAAACTGTCTTTCCATGGAGAAAAAACACCTAAGTGACACTATATTAAAAATCGCTGCAATAAATTCGGCTGTTAGATTAATTTGGACGAAGAATAAAGATGATTAGGGCGATATCAGGTTCACAGTTCGAATACCGAGCTGTCAATGGAACATTTTTTTACGAACTTTGTACGTGATTTTCTATATTTTTACTTGCTTATATGTGCCTAATATACACATTTAAGCAATATACATCGTTTAGGCCTGGCAGGCGGCCTCCAGTTCGAGATCTGAAAGTATTAAAAAATAACTTTTCTATCGGACATAGAAAAAAAATGCTGTTTTCACTTCGTGATGGAAGACTGTGAAACAATGGTGTATAATAAAGGCGAAACTTGAAGTTTAGAATAATTATTCTGGAGTCGGGATGAAATATGAGGTTTGCAATTTTATTAATAGTGCTAGTTTTAGAAGCTTAGTAGTGCAGTTCATACATTCATGCACAACTCGTATAAAATTGTAAGCAATCTGTAACTGCTAGTTAAGGTGTAGGGACCCGAGTTCAAAGCCCGAAACCATAAAAATTTATAAATTTTCTCTCCGTCTTAGAAAAAATCGGATGGCGTTATCCGAGTGGTCGGAGAGAATATATTTTTAATGTGTTTAAGTATAAATTTAAAAAAACATAAAATACACTACAATGGGACTCGATAGTTTGCCGTGATAAGTAGAACACGTCTGATGTGAACCGAAGGTTGATCTTTGGAAAAGTGTTCGTCAAAAATATTATTATTATATAAATAATAACTCAGACTGGGTATGTATGAATTATACCTCACAGAGTAGACAAGACCTCCCGACCTATCTGCACTGATAATATTGACGGCATAAATTAAATTCGTGTGACGTTCGCAGTTTTATTAACGACGTGAGTTTCAGAATTTTAATTTTGTATATATATATATATATATATATATATATATATATATATATATATATATATACATGGTTATATATATATATATAACCATGTACGTAATAACAGATACACATTATGAAAGCCACGAGCATATATATATATATATATATATATATATATATATATATATATATATATATATATATATATATATATATATATATTATGAAAGCCACGAGCATATATATATATATATATATGCTCGTGGCTTTCATAATGTGTATCTGTTATTACGTACATGGTATATAAAAAAAACTGTTAACCTCACAGGGATGATGATAACAGCTGTGTATTTTCTGGGAACCTGTGTTCGTGCGAACAGGAAATGCCGGTTTGTGGTTTAGCTTTCTCTTAGTCTCGTTTTCATTTATCTAGCGTGTTTTCTCTCTGAACTCGACTCAGTAAAACATCCTGTTGACTGTAGGCCCTCCTTCTGAGAGATAAGCTCCCTGATATTGTCCGAACAAATTCCTATATTCGTGATATCATTTGTTGCAGCAAAAACTGACCGAGGGGAGTAGAGTTGGTTTTTCTCAGCGCTACGTTGAAAACACTGTCATGTTTTCACTATCTCGTCGTCTAATCTATCCAGAACCGAGTTATTCCACTGAACGGAGTGTTGCAAGGAGCTGGATGTTTGTAAAAATTAAGGGAATATATTAGTTTTTTTTCGCATCTGAGTTACTTCGCGAGGAGCTATAATGATAAGTGTCGTTATTAATCATATTTTTAAAAGTACAAAATATCGCGGTGAGCATCCTACTCTCTCCAAAGCATACGAGGGAAGCTCAGGGATTGGGATGTATTGTAGTTCCTTGGCTATTTTGTCCTTCGTCTGTCTGGTTTCTGTGCGGAATGATAATTCTTGGAATGATGCCTGACATGCTTGCTTTAGTTTGCGGCCTCGTTTTGAGTTTCTCTGGAATGATGAGCATCGCGGTCCACACAGACGACTTTCTATTTGCATTTGCGTATGCATGGTGCAAGAGAGCTTAATTTAAAGTCTGTAATTTTTTTTTATTGGTGACGAATGATGCATGGATTTGGAATCTCTGACTTTCATAAGCAAGGACGTGTTTCAGCAGAAAGTGTAAGCAAACTATAGTGTCGATGCCTCATTAAGGAATGTGGCTGTACGCAATAGCTACAGAGATCATTAAGGCCTCGACGCTGATTTTAGAATTAGAAAAATTCTGATGGGTTTTCCGAGTGATGGAAGAACGTATATATAGAGCTGCGTTGCATGCTGACACCTTAGTTGTTGTTTATAAGTTGAGAAGTTAACGTACATTTGGAAGTATTCTCTCGCTATACAGTGAAGATGAATTGCGATTAAGAAGTGTGCCAGTTATGTTGGCACTCATTTCATTTAGTTGTAATTTTATTAATTACTTTCTTAATTAATTTGCAATTTACAAAATCTTTTTTTCCCTATTTGAAACGTGCTATAGTTATACTTTATTTATTTATTTATTCAATTAGAAGCTGTAAAACATGTACTGTTTGCATTAGTTATTCATATGTATTACTATGTTTTTATTTTTTAAAAATAAATTTCTTGATGTTTATTCATTATTTTCTTAAACAATAATGTATAAATTTTAATATATGTTAGCAATATAAAAAATGGTCATTGTCAGTAATTATATCTGTTTCTCAACTTTCGAGTTATGTGTCGATTAGTCGCACGATACTATGAAGTACGGACCACGCCTTGGTATACAGGATGCTGCAAAATTGCACGTCGATATTTCGGGGAAACATTCCTCACCTCTGGAGGATGAAAAAATGTTATGTGAGCATAGGAGCGCAAATTCTTCGTTTCTTTACTACAGATCGTAATACATAATGTAGAGTGTATGGCTCGCGGGCTGGATCATCTTACTGTGGAATGTCATCGCAGCTGCAATTGGCAGCCCCATATCCGCCCCCTAGAAGCCCTGATTTGAATCCAGTAGACTTGCACTTGTGGAAGCATTTAAAGGCCCTTGTGTATGCAACCCGAGTCGACAACATGGGCACCCTTCGCGACCGTATTGGGGCGGGTTGCAACACAATCAGGAATACTCCGGGAATCCATGCAACGGTGGGTTGAAGCACGTGTTCGTGCCGTGACCACGGTTCGTGCTGATCGGAGGCATTTTTAACATTTCCTTTAGTGCCGACGATAAGCTTTAACACACGTGTAACTTAATTCCTGTGCAGTTCCTACTGTTATAGGCGTAGTATCGCGCCGTGGGGTGTCGTGGTTCATACAAACGAACGCTGCGATGGCACTCCATAGTGAGATGATCCAGCCAGCGGTCCATAAACTGCTTGTTATGTATTACGAGCTGTAACGAAGAAACGAAGCGTTTGCGGACCTATGTTCATATAACATTTTTTTTCATCCTCCAGATGTGAGGAATGTTTCGCCGAAGTACTGGCATGCAATTTTGCAACACTCTGTATATAGGTTTCCGCTCAAGGTTACGGCCTTCTCCAACTTCGCTACACATCGGTGTTCACTATCTTCAATACGAATATTCTTTTATGGCCAACATCGTGTTCATTTGCTTGGTTATACATAAATGTTGTATTTCGTTCACGAAAATGCTCGTCAATGAGTTTTAAGTGTTCACGCAAAATCGTAATAAACATTATGAAAGAAATTAAACTATACTTTGTTCGCGGTAAAATGAGCAGTTTTGAATGCCCTACTTAATGTTTACTTGTATGCACGTTGTATATTCTTCCGCCTTATGTAAAATTAACATCGCCATCGGCCTCGTCTGTTAGGTGAAACTGTGGAATTACTAGAAAACTAAATATGTTACAAATCTGGTAATTTTTAAACTTCGATGCATAAAATTTTTTTTTTATAATTTAAATCAACACAAAAGGTTACCTGACATTTTTTATTCGACGTTAAGGCATGGAACTACTTTCCATCCATCATCGCCAACTTTACTGGGCTCACGTCACACAGTGCGCCCGTTAAAATGTATGCAGGTAGGGGCAGTGGCTTTTTTATAAGGTTAATTTCAAAAGTGCTCATTTTATCGTGAACCACATCTGACTAACAGGCGTCGAGTTATATCTCGATTGGCTTCTCCCGAGCTACACTCGGGCATAGTGCACATGGTGCCCAAACCGAAAATCGCACGACGTTTGCCTTCGCGCGCAACGATGCAGAATTAAATTCCAATGCGGCATGCTTGGACGGTCCACATTCGAGCACGGCAAGGTCGCGTCCGCAGTCCAGCGAGCGCCAATTGGAACGCGCGAGCTCTCGCGTTTTCGGAACTCCCTGTGGCGGCGCCGCAGATAATATTGTCTGTTTGCCGGTGATGATGACGAGGTGGTTGACGGAGGTAGGGTGGAGGGGGAGAAGCTTTCCCACACCACTACGTTTCCTACCTCCATCAACCAGGCTTACCTTTCCGCCCCTCCGCGCCACCCTCTAAGCGTCCCGCACCGCGCGTCAAATGGGTCACCATTGACAGATAAGCGGTGAAACATCGCTAATGACGCTCCGCTCGCAGATAACGCCCAGTTTGACTGCGCGCATATACGCGACTGCGATATACGCGCGCAGTCCCGGGCCCGCCTCGAGGCTACGTCCGTGTCGGTTTGCTGCTCCCCCCCCCCCCCCTCCAACCCAGAGACTGCCTTCCTGCTTGGACCGCATTCGAATTCCCGTTTAGCGAGTCAAATGGCGCAGGGGATTTTCCACCCCACGGGGTAAAGACTTCCCTACACGACCTCCGGAATGTTTACCTTCGGGCTAAGCACTGCCTACCATCCCCTTTTCCCCCTATTGTTTCGCGTGGCTTTGTCAACTGCGGGGATTTATTTTTCGTACATCACGCGGGGGAACAAAAGCTGTGCCAATATTCGTGCGCCACTAACTGCAGAAATTTTCCGCCTGCAGAACTTTTGCAATCATAAACGACTTACAAACAGACAGATTTGAAAATGTTATTTCCTCGTAGCACACAAAAAGGGAGTAAAAAGTGGAACTCTCGTTATTTGAATAAATAAACTGTGTATACTCCTCGCACATTACAGCGGTGTTGTGTTTTTTAAGTACCCAAAATGCACGTCCACGTACATAACGGATATTAATCGGTGTAAAAAAATTAAAAATATGATGTAATGGGTGATTTAATTACGTTTACTGTTGCACAAAAGGAGCTCGTGTTTCCAAACGTAATTATCAATTAATCTTCAGGAAGTTTGTAACTTAACTTCATTTTAAAGTCACGTAAACAAACATATGAAACAAAAGACAGCCAAAACATAAACACTGCACGCACTCCACAGCTTGTAAATAATTCGGGATGAACAGTAACAAAACATGCAAGTTTATAAAGTTGTAATTTCATCCGTTCGTCCGTCAAAGTTAAAACTTACTAAGGATTTGACGGACTGATAGAGTTAATGGCCACCTCTGACTGACTGCATAGACTAAAGATGATGTAGACCGCTTATTTATCTTCTGCGCATGTGCCCAACATTGACCTACCCCAATCCTACACAACTGTCAAAGTCATATGGTCAACAGTGATGGACGTGTTTGTTTATATCTTAATTTTTAAATTACAAGCATTATTATTTTAATAAAATACTTTAACCATTTTGAATTTAATCAAACTGCATTACAAATTGGTTAGCACTGCATTACAAATTGGTTAGAGGAAGTATACATTCATCTCAAAGCATTTGTTTACAAATCAGTTTTCTAACCTAAAATCCAAACCACGCCATTTTCGCTAGACGTGTTTGCAGAAAAACAGATCAATGTTGGGACACAGAGATTGGTTGTGCGCAGCCAGCTATATCAGTCTACCTCATATTTAGTCTATGATCGGCTGTTGTACACGCGATTGACGAACGGATGACGGACGGACGCGACGGGTTGTTGTAAACCCTGCCTAAGCAATTCCATCGAACAGAGGAGTTGAGGAGATGTTTCCCCGTAGGTCTCCGTGCCGTCAGTTTGCCCTCGCACCGTGTTGCCCGCGGAAGAAACGCAACGTGTTGCCACAGCTGTCGGTTACGTTGGGTAACGTCACCGCCAGGAAGGAAGTGCGCATCGTTGTAGTGGGACCAGAGCTTGCAGACGGACTTCAGAGCACGCAGATCGTGAGAGTCTGTCGGCGACATGGCCGTCGGCCGTCGGGCGTATTCCTCTGTCGTCGTGGAGCGCAACAAAGCCTGTCAACGTGGGGTTATTGGTTTTGGGTGCTATCAGTGCCAACAGCCGCCCAACTCTAGTACACACGAAGGGCACCTGAAGGGGTAAATTTGCACCACTCAAAATTCCCACCTTGGTGCAATTTGGCTAAGCAAAGAAACAGAGTACTACAGGAAGATATTTTTAATTTGGAATGTTACCTGCCACGGTAATGTTTGCTACCCTTTCACCAAATGGCATGTAAACATTTGTTTTGAGGGGCGCAATGTAACCCCAACAGGTGCAAATTATAGCTCCGGTTGACAACTGCGTCAGCCCGTGACACTACCACGACCGCAGTACTCTAATAAAATATGTAACACGCCAGGAAAATTAATCGCACAAAACATTTTGTTAGTGGCTAAACAATTTGCCGTGCCCATATGTAATCGGGTGCCCAGGTCTCGCAGCGTTTCCTTGACACCTGGGTGTCTGGCTTGAGGGTCGTTGTGGTAGTGTTTGCTTAAGTCAGCTCGTAATCCAGATCCGCGAGTCCACTCCAGTCTGTCCGGTCTGGGACCATTCTAGATTGTCGCGGAGCTCGAAGCGCTGGGGTTTGTCTTACACGAGTCTCTGGAAGTAAGGATCTTGCTGTTGGTAGTTGGTGATCCGGTACTTGCTCAGGTGCTGGCGAGGGAACCATCCTCTACCATTCTTCTTCCACCTTCTCATTGCTGTATAAGTTCGGCTCGCGTGATAGGATCATTTTGACTGTCGGAGCCACAGGAGTGCCTTACTACCAGTTGCAGGATGAACTTCTTGCCCTCCAGGTAATAGCGGTATTTGCAGAGAGTCTATATCATGGCGAGGCACTCCTTCTCGTTTATACGATACCAAGGCAGCACGTCCCACAGCTGTTGACGTAGTGCCGGATTTTTTGTTGTTCAGAGCCAGTACTCTTGTTTGTGTAAAATTTTAGTGTGAGCAATTTTACATTAAGAAATAACTATGGCAGGCGGGTTGTTGGTGGAGGAGGGATGGAGTTGAAGCTTATCTAGCCATCGGATATGGAGAAGCCTAGTGTCTTCCACCACAGGGGTTCGAACCAAGGACCACAATAGTTTTCAAAAACTGTTGTTTTGTATTATTATTATTTAAGCACTACTTTAGTTGAATACTATTTTCTTCGGGGCACAAACTTGGATATCAATGAACTTCTGTAATATTATTTGGTATGAAAACCTTTATCTAACACTTTTATTTTTCGGAATCGAAAGTGTTCTCAATTTATTAACTCGTTGTGTAATTTGTCCTCTAGAAATGGCGGGATTGTCGAGTTCAATGCCAAAGCCGCTGTCAAAATTAAGAAAACGTTCAGGATAGCCGCCACCCAAGTGGAATAAGAGTTCGTGAAGAAGTATCATCAGCTCTGATTTTCACACAACCCAAAACCCTTAACCAGAATTTACCAAACACGTATACTCGTTTATCCATAGATACTTATTGTTATAATATAGAATTACAAAACGTCTGTCCATGTTAAAATCCCCCCCCCCCCCCCAAAAAAAACTAATATTTATGAGTGTGTAATTAAAATGACGTAAAATATTACACGGAACAAAGCAAAGTCCCATTTTGAAACAAGGCAGACGAATATTTGCTGCATGGTCTCTCTAAAATGATGCATAACACAGTGTACTGATAATTATCAAGTTATACAATAATATATAAGCATACATAGTATTTTTAGCCAGAGAAAACAACCACACAAGGCTTACGTAGTACATAACCTGTATTTCTTAACTCAACATAACCACATGCATTTAATAAGACATTTTAACTACGTTGCGTTTTCTAACACAACTAATTTGTATCTGAACTATTAAAATTTCCTTTGTAATTTATTTGCTTCTTAGAACTTTAAATTTATTAACAGACTTCTAATAATTTCACCACGAATGTCACTGTTGAGGCCTTGAAAACCCAGGACACCTCAAATATACTATTTCCAAGAATACTCTAACCAAGTATGTTTAAAAACAAAGTGATAAAGCAAAGAGGCATATAGTATTCATTAATATGGTCAATGAAGCAGAATACATGGTACCAAAAACTGCATTAAATTGCGTAAGGTTAAAACTACACTACTAAATTTAAACATGGAAATCTTCAAATAGATTTTTATTATAGCATAAAATTTTCTTTTCTTTTGCGGAAACATTACACAGGCCCAAAATGGCCGTAACAATATTCAATTACAATGTTTAAGAAAACTGAAAGTTTACAATAATATTTCAGAAAAAACTATACGTGTCTATAAAAATATTGTCCCACAAGGACTCTTTTAAATATTTATTTATTTTTGGGTTTTGCTCACCAAAATGGATTAAAACATTCACAAAGATTGTCTCTATAGTACAACCCAAGTGTTGAGCCAAAAGGATTTCAAAATTAGAATTCACAACAAATTGTTAAAATATGTAAAATATAACTCATACTGTAGTTCCATCCATAATTTTCCCTAGGCATAACATTGGCAGCCACTTAAAATTTTATGTTTGGCTTTGTACAACAAGCGCAAAATTTTATGTCTCCCAAACCTGGCCACCTAAGATTTTCCATGGCCATTAACAGGTATTTTTAAGGTAAATGTCTATTACTTCAGTTACACAATTCATTATTCAATGTAAATCCACCACTATTTTCTAATTAAAACTGAGAGAAATCACTGGCTTCTAAGCCCTGGCAGAGGCCATTAAATCTTCCCGAACAGCCCGTTTCCAAAACGGTGGGCGAAAGAAGACCATGAATGAAGCTATTCGATCAGCCCAAAATTGCCGAGAACTGACAACAAACAGAGTATATTTTTCAGGAGAATTAGAATTATTTTAACAAGAAAAATTCAAGGTTCCTCTTAGAAAATTGGAAGCGATTCCTTATTGTGTTGTGCAGCAATACTTACTCTGCTCATGATATCCAAACATATCTTGACTGCAAATAAAAAATTAGAGCGTCAAATGACGTTCCTGCAATCACCTTAAGAGATTTACATTTTTATTTAACCAGTGATCAAACCGAAATACCTGACGTGTTATCTGGGGAGACTTCCCTCGCAGCCAAGGGCCTGACCCCGATACCAGGTTTTACCATCGAGCATTGCTTCGTTATGGGGGTAGCTAGAATCATCCACCAATAGCGACCCACTGTTGAAAAAATTATTCTTTCAATTACGTCCTAACGGGGTTTCTATAATTCACAAATAGTAAAGAACAGTCTACTGCATCATCTGTGACGTCATCTCCGATACATTTGAAATTAGCCAATCATAAGTGCGCGGGCCAGGCGCGTCCTTCTGGTGCGCTACGAAGAAGGAACACTGCTGAACCCTGGTGGCGGCCGGCGTCAACTCCAGCCCTTGTGAACAGCGCAAGCCAGTGCAATAGCTGACTTTCGGGGACTGTGATGCGACCTGTGCCACTCCAACCAAGAAACAAATATTTGTGCGGTATTTACGCTACTACGAGTCGCATATCCAAAAAAACGGGGGCTTTCTTCAATGCAAACGTGAGAATTTGTGGGCCTTAAAAGTAAGTTTTTTTTAAGCCTAATTGTCCAATTTTCTGTAGTTCGTTTCAACACGCGTCTTCTGATCAATATTTTTCCATGGCGGACAGGTGGAAACGGTCTTGCGTAGAGAATAGGCCGGGGACAGAGAGAGAAACTGTACGCACATTTATAAGCGTACTTGTCCCACTGTCAGTTTTTCATTGGATACTGACTAACTGACAAACATATTGGCTGTTGATTAGGCCAAACACTTGTTCTATTTCTAACGTTCGTTGCTGTCTGAGTCCTACAGAGAGAGAGAGAGAGAGAGAGAGGGAGAGAGAGCGCGCGTGTGTATGGGTGTGTGCGTGTGTGTGAAATTACATGTGGGAACAAAAAGGTAGCAAGGAATTATATGAATCATTATAGTTATTTAATTTTGCCATTACACTTGAAAGAACTCGAAATTTCCTTCGTCTGTATATCTTAGAATACATATCTCACGTTTCAGTCCTTTTCTAACGTTTATTAAGAGAAATTAAATGTAACAGATTTCCAAGAATTCACTGAAGTGTTTTAACCAGCGAAATTGCGTGTAGCTTGATTACATTTCCAAGGCTGCAGTGGCCCTAAATCAAGCCATAGTGCTCTTCATCTGCTTGCTATGCTGGCATTCATCAGCTGCCAATTTTCAATACACGGCCGCCCTAGCAGTATGGCCCCGGGCGCAGTACGATACATTACAGCAGCCCCTGCTTCTTTGGGGTAAAAGGACGCTAAACCCACGACAGATAAGAAGTAGCTGTTTTCGAAGGAAGAATCGACGAAAAATCTCTGCAAGAGCGGCTGAACTACAATCGTGTTGCTCCATTCTGTCACACGCGAAAGAATTCTAAACACGATGCGGTAAGTTTGTGATGTGCGGAATTATCTCCTCTTTTTTTTTTGCGGCAGTTTTCTATAACACTACAGAATTTATTTCTCCGTTTGATTAATAAACAATCGTCAAAATAAGGGGAGGGTAAATTTTGGGTGGACACGATATTATTCAGTACATTAATTACATTACATTTCCGCATATCATAAGAAAGAAATAATTTAATTTTTACTATATAATAATTATGTGCTTGTTGCAAAATATTTAGTGAGATTAAATGGCAGGAAAAAAAATTTACTCTTCCAAAAAACATATTTAAGTGTGTATCTTACGTATCTAAAGTATACAATACGTAATTATGAGCTCTTTGCAAAATAATGAGTGAATTGAAATCACAGAAATTTTTTTCTGTTCTTTCATTAAATATTTTTAAGCGATGATCTAATGTATATAAAATGTAGGCCTACAACACCTCCAACTGGCTGACATTGACGTACATTACCGCTGGTGTTAAAGGAATGTGTTTAGCCCTAAGGTGTTATTTAAAAGGAATTTCTAGAGTATTTTTTCAACGTCTTCCCGCTCCACAGAAGGAACAAAGACAATCGTTAGCCTTAAATATAGGGAAGGAAATCTTCCACGCTGATAAATACCCTCATGACAAGTAATCGAAACCGGGACTATTGTCCACTTCTCAGTCATTCTGATCGGTGGACCATAACTGATGAATAGAAGCTGAATAACAATATATCATCGCTCTTGGAAAGAAAGTTGTTCCAAACCTTTAACGAGATAAGCCTGAAGATATTCTTCGGCATCAGATCGCCCATTCGTCCTCGCCTGCCAAGCAGGTTATCATTTAGATTCAAACTTTTGCCGTACTTGTGTTAGTTTTATGAACTAAGGCGCAACAAGAGCGCTTTAGGACTTCTATTAAGTTTTGGGTTAATGAACCTCTTCCAAGCACACTCGCTCTCGTACCATGGTATTGACATGAGTATACCTTGGTTTATAAGAAAAACGATCATCATGTAGTTCGTACTGAAAATGTTTGCCTTTAGCATCACCGTATTCTTGAACACGCTTTTCCATGTCGTATAAAGACTGTTCACGACAAAGTGAGCACTTTTTGAAATCAACCTTCGGAAAAAGTCACTGCCCCTTCCTATGCATTATACTGGAACGGGCGCACTGAGGGACATGCGCCAGTTAAGTTGGTAACGATGGATGGAAAGTAGTTCCATATCTTAATGTCGAATAAAAAGTGTTGAGTAACCATTTGCGATAACATAATTTTTTTTAATTTTGCTTTATGTTTTTTTCAATTCATCGTAGTGTAAAATTGACCAGATTTGTAAATGATTTCTTTTTCTAATAATTTAACAGTTTCACTTGGTCGAGGTATGAACAAAGTGATGAGGTCCATGACAATGTTAATTTCACATAAGGCGGAAGAATACAGAACGTGCGTACAAAGAGACTTTAAGCAGGGCTTTCGAAAGTGTTCATTTTACCTTGAGCAAACCTATAATGTATTTACTAACACAATAAAAGTAATAGCCCCAATTTCTTCCTCATTTTTCCGTTGACGTGTGTAACTCCTAATAATTGCACAATGGATTTACCTTCGACAGTCGTGTTTAGAAGAGGTATGCGTACAATAAACACGCTTCGTTTCTTGTTGTATCAGTTCGTTCTTGACTACACGTGTTTTATCGATCGTAACACATAGGCACGGCGCCTGTTGACAATCCCGTAACTAGGGCATGGTCGACTGATTACCGGGGCAGCGAACACGCAATCGTCCTTCATGTCACCCAGGCGCGACTCACGAAATAGAGAGTACGATCGCCACTTGCATCCTTTCTTAACCATGTTTTCCTAACACCAGCGTATAGCCATATCAAGTTTCACTGCATTGCGTATATTAATTTGAACTTCTGGAAGGGAGCATCAGGGGCCGAGAACTGTTAACCCTTTCAAAAATGGTGGCCTGTAGAGTTGACGTTGCATAGTAAATATATTTTATTATGTTCCCTGTGCACAGCAATAGCCGTGCGTACGGGGTATACATGGTGTGCCCAGGCCCAGCCTTAATAATCGGTGAACTTATTAGTTTATAATAGCGGTCTTTGAGACCTATTTATAATTCTTATAGGCAATATGGTCTGTATGAGACATACTAGGGAACATGGAAAATGATTTTTCCATTGTGTCAGGACTGTGTACAGCTGTCCGTCAAGCGCCCCCCCCCCCCCTTTTTTCACCGGCCGCCATTGTAGCAGATTTTGCATGCTGACTGTAGGTAGGAACCCTTGCAAGACAGCTGCACTCTGCCATGCGACTAGTTGCATACTTCAAGGGACTTCGATTAACTGCCCAGTCTCCAATTCCTTTATGAGCTCAAGCGTTGCAATCGTTTAAATTTTTTTGGTGTGCGCTGTACTCGAGTAGCGCGCACTTTTATCTTCCAGTGAATGAAATACTGGGTGTTCTTTGGAGTCAGCGTTAAACATTCACAAATGAGAGGCCCTTTTCTCTAACTTGAGATTGCTTAAAGACAGTAAACGATTTCGCATTTATCATAAAGAGAGCCATATCTTTATTGATATCTTTGTGCAAATATGCACGTTTGGCAAGGCAGCGGGCTGTGTTCTGAAAGCAGCGATCTCCTTGTTGAATTATGCATTTTCCGTTATTACATAATGCATTGTTCTAAAAATTGAGTTATTATAGAGAATTTTTAACTATAAGTGAAATATATTTCTTAAAAAAATTTTTAATAATATTTATAAATTAAATTTACTGCATTGCATGTAAACAAGATTTCAGGCGGTACTAGCTCATTTTGAGAATCACGAGATAGCAGCACTGGCCTGTGGTCCTATCCGTCACTTCATACACTAGCTAATTATAAAATATACTTCTTAAACTTATTCCAGACTCCTTTTATTTGTGCGGAAATATACGAGAATATAATATATCTGAAGTCTAGGGAATTTTAAAACCTTTCATTTTCTGTAAGACGTATTTGTAGAATAAACCTCAATACGTCGGCCATTTTCGTTCCACTTTCGTTCATAAAGACACTTTCTTGGCCGGTGTTTACATAAAGACAGTCACGAGGCATTCGAAAGACCATCATGTACACAGTTACTGAATACAATTTCGCCTCTTAAAGGTTATACCTTGAGCACTACTTTCTAACCTACGTTAACCATCCCAAGCAAAACATGATCAAAATCGGATATTTTTGTTTCTCAGTTACAACCGGGAACTTTGCAATTTTAACCAGCCATGCTGTGTCTCAGATGAAGTTAAGCCACGAAAGCTATATTTCTACATATACATGCCTACGGCGTCCCGCGCATTTACTTCTTTCATGTTAAACATAATAAGCATGGCGGTAATCTCATTATCGGCTTTGCGCAGCCCAGTGCTCTCGGGAGTGGTACGGGACTTAGTTTCAGGGGATGGCCGGTAACCAGTAACGTTCCGCTCGTGCTTGCCCTCCGAGTACAAAGAGCTGTATATCTATCCCACAATGTAGTCGATCGGAGCCGTCTCATTCAAAGATGTCGGTAGGAAAATTAATGGCTGGTTTCCAGACGGGCGAGAAGAGTTTCCCCAGGGGTCACACAGCTGTAGCGCCAAGTGCGAACGTACCATCAGCAAATATTTACTTTTCTAACAATATTACCGTTTCACTTGACCGACGCATGAAGAAAGTGATGAGGCCCATGGGAATGACAATGTTACATGAGGCGGAAGAACACACAACGTGCATACAAGTAGATCTTAAGCAGGGCTTTCAAAAGTGTTCATTTTACCCTTAGCAATCTATATCAGCAGAGAGAGAGACTGCAGCCGAAGTAGTGAAGACTAAGTGTAAAGATTTCGGCGGCTCTTAACATCGGGGTCTTGAGAACCGATGAGGGGGAAGAGAGGACAGTATGGATCAGCGCCGGAATACATAGGCAAGGGAAACGGGAGCCCCCCGAATAAAACCCACCGACCAGCACCATCATACGGCACGAGTCCCACGTTCGAGAAACCAGAAGTGACCCCGTCGGGAATCGAACCCGAGGTTTGCCCTTGGAGGGAGGCGAGTAGTCTAACCACTACACCACAACGGCCCCTGCACTCTAAGTAGGTTTGGAAGATTTTTCCAGGGTTGCGCAGATGTAGCGCCAAGTACAAACTGCCTGGGCTTGGTTCGGTTTTCCGTGCCGTTCTCGAGCTACATTCTCCAGTAACACGGGATCTTATTTTACCATATAATAGAAATATGTGTTAAAAGATAGAAAATATTATATTATGTAAGAATGTAATTCCCTCATCTGGGATGGCTCATATCTGAATCTTGTCGGGAAAACATTTTCACGGTCAAAGAGCTAATACCTGAACCTCGTCACAACTCCTCCCCAACTCCAAGAAGATAAGCACAGTGCCTTGCATATCAAGAAATTCCCTAATTAAAAAGTTACCTGTAAATTTTAACAAATTATTTCTCTTCTATTGAATGAAAGTAAAGAAAAAAATGTTTAAATTAACTACGATTTAACTAATACATACTATTTACCGGGAAGGCGGCATTTCGCCTGGGCACCATTCATGCCAACAGTTTTTTATACATTTTAATTACTAAGAATAATTACAAAAACGTTAAAATGAGAAAAATTAATGATGCCGCAATCTCAGTTACTGGAAAAAGGAGAATTTATAAATTTTTTCTGACACAGTCCTCGCACTCTGTCGAGTGACATAAGAGTTCAGAAGCCAGAGTGGGCGTTCCAGCCACATCCTTTCATCAAAATCGTCCCCAACTCCATCAACAGCACAAAACTTTCAAAGTTTTTTTTATACATAATCGCCTCTCGCCACTTACCCGCCGAGTTGCGCTGTGGACAGCCCATATGGCCACTCAGGCACGGGGCTCACTTCGTAAGTCCAGCCACAGGCGACAGCCTACAGCTGACTGCTCGCTAAAACAAGCGAACAAGGATGTTAAATCGAAAGTGCTCTATCATGATACGGGGCATTCAAAATAATGGTACACTGGTACAAAATTATGATGCATTTCTTACAAATGCGTAACATCCCAGTTTTATGCTTGCTTTGCTTTTATTACGCAACAAGTTGTTTGAACATTGTACTACTGATTACAAACACAAATGAAATACAACCCCTAATTCGCAGATAAATCATAGCGCTTCGGTTTTTGACTTGAACCAAGCGCTACAAAATTATCACCTTTTATTATACTTTAGAGTCATTAGCTGCATATTTTTCTGTAGTCATATTGTGGTACATTTTGTTATATTCTAAGCTCTTTATTTTTTAATTCATTTATTATTTAGGTTAAAATATATTGTTATGATGGTCGTGCTCAGTGGTTTAGAGCTACTCTATAATTGACTCAAAGCTTACCGCTTCCTTGGTTTGACATATTATTATTATTTAACTCATGGGTTTTACACACATTACATTAACTGGAAATATATCGGAGGAGCCGATACTTTATACATTCAAGTTATTCTAATAAAGCCTAATGAAGCCACCATTGCGGTTATTTGCTGGACCGATCTTTCCCACGTTACATGATGCCGAAGGCTGGTTTGTAGACGGACAACGGCGGTCGAGAAGTCGTCATCCTTCTGGCTCTCTGGAACGTCTTCCTTGGTTGGCCTCGAGGTGAGAACAGACATCCTTCCAGCCGTCTGGCTCACCTGTATCATGCCGCCAAGGCCTCATTCGTCCGGCCGTGATTTGGCAACTGCGCGTACCGTTTTCATATTTCCGCTGCCAGATGTCCCTGTACTCTTTATATGTGGGATGGCGTGTTTCGTACAAGCAATATAGTCATGGCTTGCCACAGTTGTCCAAGCCATAACAATTTACTTACCCTGACGACTTCGTCATGGTACATGGTACACAAGGTCTATTTATGGTAAAAGTACCATGAAAATGGTACGTCTAACATCACTGCACGAGAAAACCTACACCTGTAACCCGAGGGCAGCACCATCGCTCAACGAAGTATACTTAAGGTTTATTCTACGTTAGATAAGAACATTCGAAACTTAGAAAATTTATGATGTTTTCATTATATAACAAAATGGGATATTACAATTCACATATATACCAACAGCAGTGGACAAGTTGGCGCTCACGTCCTAACTCATCTCACCACTACCCCAAAGTATTAACTAATTTCCTCAAATGCTTTGGGGGCCATCAAGGTTCACATATTACGAAGTTCAAGTGTCTTATAACTGCATGAAATATACGGCTGCAGTGGCCAATTTGGGATGCTTATCCCGGCAGCAGCCCGTAAATCTAGGGCCGCTACCACGGGGCTTCGGGGAGTATTATTTAATGAAACTTACTGTATATGGTAAACCCCTTTAATATAAATTAAATAACATATGACCACATACATATATTATAACATATAGAATACATATCAAGGATTATAAACCAATTCTACATAACCTAATATTTTCATATTACCACAAGTACCTATTAACTCTCTATACATATAGATTTAATCACCAACATTATATTTCATTTTATTTCGAAAATACATAACAGGATTTCAAAAATGAACTTATTATAGCAGCATTACTAGTAACACCTTCATTAACTGGGAATGTTTTCCAACAAGAGGTCACTTTTAATTAAAATTGTTAGCAATGTGAATAATAAAAGCGAAATATTTTACCAAGTTAAGTAGATATTTTATATTTGATATGTGATTATTGCCATTATTTCTTTTAACGTGGAAAATAGAGAAAATCCGGTACACATGCGGCACTAGCGCTTACCTAGTGGCGAAAAGTTTTAGTTGCCAAACTTCTAGCATTGTGCTTCCCAGCCTGAGTGGAATAAACCTCAGTACAGCCAACTTAACACTGCCACCAGTATCGCCGCGTGCAGCCATGTAACACGCAGAGTTACAGATCGAATTATAAAACTCGGTACAAATCACACAAACAACCATAATCAATTAAAAAACATTACTATTATGCACAATGCCTAACAAGGCGTCGCAAATTGTTAAATTTAGTCTTTCATTTCGTCGTGTGCCCTTCCATCACATTAATTCCATTAACTGATTGACTGGCTAGGGCCAGTTTCACCACTTATTCATTAAATTCGGCTTAACTAACAGAAGGTAACATTTTAACTCTTCATTTACCGGCGTTCAAGGTCGGAGCATTTCACAACGCACATCTAGCAGACAATTAAACGCATCTAGTAAATCTAAGTTCAGAGCCTGACATTTCAAGAAAATGGTGCATCTAGAAGGCGTTGGCAAGGATTTTGCTCACTAAACTATGGAATCTGATTGATGTTGTTTTTGGAATCCTGGCAGAAAGAAATACGTAAATTATATAAAATATTAAACAGTGATGGAAACAGCGTGCGGAAACTTTGATGCTGTAAAATATAACAGGACAAATAATGCCAGTGAATGGGAAATAGCAAGTTTGAATAATATTTGCTGCGGATTTTAGTTCAGCCTACATATAAGATGATTTATCATGAATCATACTTTCATCGTCCTCGTGCATCAAATTGTTTGTTATGGCTGCCGTATGTAGAAAAACTAGCAAATCACAGCAACAAACAATAGAATTGGACTTCATTTTCAATCGTACTGTACTTGCCTTAAAGAGTCAATAAAATACAAACAACATTTTAATGTAGGCTAAGTGTTTTACATAACATGCATAATATTCGTCATTAATTTAGTATTAAAAGTGTTTAAAACATACATATATATATATTGCATAGCCAATCTAACTTATAATTTTGTGTGTATTCATATAACAAATATCAATCAAAACTACATCGCAGGAACAGCAATTAATATTGTGATCGCAACGAAGGCGTCTGCCGAATTTGTTTATCATAACCTTCAAAGTATCGTAATATGTTTCGGCAGCCATATTTCTTTTGTAAGCGGAGTTTAAAAAGTTAAACGGCTGAAAATGAGCGGTTAAACTTAAACTCGGGTAAGTTAAAGTTAACCGCGTTTTGACAGTGGTGAAATTCAATCGACCAGTAATCCTAGTTAATTCGTTCTTAAACTCAGCTTAGTAAGTAAAACTTGTGTGGTGAAACTGGCCCTTACCGTGCATTTATCTGGCAAAACTGTAAGATTAAATATGTTACAGGCATTTTACTTCTTCAATGTGTAAAAAAATTAAAGTTTTATTTTGTGACCAACATATTTAATTTGTAGTGTGGAGGAGACGAAGAAATTTGACACTTATTTTCCTAAGTTTCCGTCAACTCTATTGGCAGTACTCCCAAGTTCATTAATTTTTTAAATTATTTTTTACAGTACACGAGTAAGCTATCATACGAAGTTTAGGGGAGCGATTTTTCCAGTCCATGATTTTAACAAGTGTTTAATCAACCGCGAACTAAGCTATGCCGGTTAACTAACACAAGGGTTTTTGTTCCCTTGAGGTTACTGGTATTAAGTTTATTTCGTAACTATTATTCATGCTCGGTAATTGTGTTCACAAGAGCAAACATTAAAAATACAACTGTGTTTGCCATTGAGCGTTTATATGCAAACTTATTTCAATGCAAACACGTTACGGATTGAAATGCGAATTAAGGAACTTCACAATTTTCTTCTTTCACTGAAGGAAATTGAGCACGAAAGCCTTAACAATTATATTTCACCATTTCACTTCTTTTTTTTTTTTTTGATTCAGTTGTCAAATTTATTTGTGTAAGCCAACATTTCGCAAGTTATATTTTTAAACAAAATATTAAACAACACGTAAACATATTTACTGATATTTCCATTCAAGCACGAAAAACACCGGTTAGTCTTTACGTTGGTTCTAATAAAAATTCACAGTTTATGATTTACAGAAATATATTTATTTTATGAAAATTACAATTGTCTCATTTACACTTACGTCCAAAACAGAAATATCCGGTACGCATGCGACACCGTTGCGCCTTGGCGGTGTAAATTTTTAGTTGCCAAACTAAAATCATTAAGCTTCGCAACCTGAGGGGAATAAACCTTAGTCATGGGCATCTATGACGCGGTGATGATCACATTTCGTTTCGTGGACCGAAATGAAACATAACTAGGCCTTCGATATCTGTTCTCCGTACATCGGGTACAGTTTCCACGATTCTAAAAGCACGTGTGTTGATCCCTTATAGTACGTGACTCGCATTTTGTAGGTCGTGGGTTTTGAACTGCCCGTCTGCATTTGGGATGGTGCCAAACATGTATTTTACCAAGTATTCTTCCTGTCTTAAACAGGAAATGCTCCGTCACACCCTGGATTTATAATTTTTTGCTGCAGATGTTATTCTGGAAATATTTAAATTTTATGAACGAAATAGTACCCCAAAAAATTACTCTAATCGTTAAACATTTTGGATCGTTGTTTTTTTTTTCTACGTGGAACTGTCGAAAACAAATTTACTACTAATATTTCTGAAGATAACATAGGTGATAGTGTTAAAAATATTGAACAAGCCCCTACTGTTTAAGAAATTACACTAAGCAATTCCCAGTTATTTGTCGATAAACAAAACTGAATGTCAAATATGTAATTCCACTTTGCAGCTAATAAAATTCCCAAACTGCGTGGATAAATACCCATTTATGTATTCCCAATGCCTTGCCTATTAAATACAGATTTATAGTTAATCTCGTTGTATAAAAGGATGTAAATACTACTGATATTCATTTGCAACACACTACTTAACGTGCACAAAAATGTGAGCCTAATTCGTATGGACTGGGAAAACGTTTCGGCGTGTGTAAACTGCCCACTGAATGATGAGAACGATTATGAAGTTTCCTATCACTAAGCTTCGTGCACCACCATTAATGGAAAGTCGACACTGATATGGAACGGTTATCCCTGGGATTTATATCAGCCGACGAGGCCCATAAAATATGATGGGTGATAAAAACCGGCAGCTTTATGTTTTTTTTTTTTCCTTCTTTTTTTTAGAGGACGGAAGTAAACGAAAACCTCGTTTGGAATCTCGTGAATACTAGTTGTAAAGCCGCTCCTAGCAAGCACGTAATTTAAATGATGTGACTCATTTTTTATGGAAGTATTTATGCAATTTGAACACGAATATTTTAGATTGATTTAAATTTGCCAGTCTATTCCATCACTGAGAGTCAACCTGTGCAGATCAGTTACGATATGCCAAATAAAAAATAACTTCCTTTTTCAACTCCCCCGATACTTGATGATTTGTTTCGATGAGTGTGTTTTCAGCAAACTTGTAGGTCTCTGTAGTTGTCTGTATGAATCATCGTTTCCGTACTTATAGAAATATTTTGGTGGTCATACGCGTTTTAGAGAATTGGGTAGGGGGGGGGGTGATTTCCAACTATTTGAAACGCAGAAAACGAAGCATAATTATTGGACTTAAATATCCGGTATATAATTTTGTTCGTATATCTTATCGAAATATTGCCAGAAATCAGAAAATTTTGTAACCTAAAAATCTTTTAGTTTCTCGCGTCTGAAAAACGCTATGATGGGAACAAATTAAATAATAACAAAATTTACCTTTCCTAAATTATATGCTCCATTAACAATATTATTGCAAAAATTTTAAAGGAATAACGTCTCGCACGGGCATTAGAATAGATTCCATAACCATAATAAACGATGGACAATGTCTAGAAAGTTATGTAGTAGCAAATAAATAAACAACAAAACAAATATTTTCACATTTCTTTAAAACAAAAATGGAAAATATATACTTATTGTGTTTTGGAACCACCCATCGTAACTACACACAGTGATAGGTTATGTATTATGAGCTGAGGGATGTAGCAAAAAACTTTGCAATATCTGCATTCATTATTATAATCTATATATTTTATGCACATTCTACACTGTCTATGTTAAACATTGTAATTTGCATACGTTTTACACATATGTTTCATTTTTATTTATTTTTATTAATTTTCGTATGTTTGGATTTTTAATAATTAAATGTAAGAATTGTAATAATTTGTGTTTAAATTCATTAGATAGCTAGATTTGATTTTTATTTGTATTTTAATTAATAATTCAATATTTTAATTTATTTTCTTGGCCTCACACCATTATAAATGTTTCAGGGAATTTATTGTGTTATTTTTATTACCTTCTACGATACACGTAACTCTTTGGCATAGGGAATTATGCCTGTAGGAGTGGGTCAGATTAGCTGTTTGAATAAGAAGCCTTCCGATTGCCGGCAGGTTTAAACCCTGAACTCCCATTGGCTAGCGTGATAGCATAGGGCTACGTGGCTAATTTCAATTAGGAGATCGCTCTCTCTGCTTCCATCTTTCAACGGGTTAAGACCTAAGTCAGCACGCACGTCCAGAAGTTGGACGTAGCGGAGGGATTTTAAGTGGTATACTAGGGTGTTGGTAACTTCTACAGCTTGCTAGATTAATATTGTTTTGTTTCTGCGCAGAGAAGTGTGCTGTTAACCCCTCCGTATTGTAAGCAGCTGTGTACGAGCTTAGGTTAGTTAGTTAAACGCCGTGACGTTCCAGGAGCTGCAAGCCACGTTAATAAACACCTTAATTCTACGAAGTTTGACTACTGCTCTACATTTTTCTGAGATCCAGTCCTGCTTTCTACCATGAATGGTATCATCCTACAAGTAAACAATTTTTCTACACTACTAGTTTTTATACGAGTTTAGTCTACACGTCTTATAGGCCTAGGAGAGCGGCCATTTTTAATAGAACATTCTACACAAAGCTATGTTGGCACGGCGTTTTTTTTTTTTTTTAATAACTAATAGCCAGCATATTTAAACCATAATTTAACCTGAGAGAAAGAGTTTTTATTGCTCTGCCACCAAGTTGAGCCAAGTTTAATTTTTCAAGCAATAATTGCAGACTTTTTCATTCACTGATTTTTTTTGAAGTGACAAACTGACACGTCAGGCTAGTTTACGTTTTTTTTTTCTTTTCGAAATATTGTATTGTTAACGACCGTTACGTCTGGCCACTTCTTATTGGCAATGCTAGTTTGAATATTTTTCATAAACCTAATGCTATTGCCATTCAGGTTTTTCTAATTAGCTTCATTTACAGCCAGAATACACATAAATTAAATGAAAGAAACTGAATTTGAAATAAAATAATTTTGCTGGAAATTTTATGAAGTCTGGCGTCTTTTCCTATTTGTATGAGTAATTGTTTTCACTTCCTCGCCTTCACTGATAACCCAGTTCTGTATAAGTTTTTCATGTCTTTATGAAAAGTAAGTTGCATAATTTTCAGAGTGTGAGAAATGGTCACTGTCTCAAGTATGTGTGGTCAACTAAGGTGAGTATTCTTCGCATCGAACGTCTGGTTCCAGAGTCTGCAAGGGGCAGGCAGACGTTTTCCTCAGGGGAGAAACATTCTACCATCACGCTGCTCAGTTGTAATAAATTTGGCATTAAAATACCCAACCTAAAACACGATATTAACACAAGATTTTTTTTTCACGCTGTTTTATAAGCCTATGAGAGAGTATTGTTATGCAATCATCTCAATAGTACACTACCTTTGTTCCACAAGTCGTTACGTATTTTATGTTCACTGCTACATGGTAATATCCTGTCTGGTCATATTTTATGTTAATACTACTTGGAATAGGCCTACACGCGAGCACGAGCAGCAGATACAAATTGTTCTGGTCCCTCAACCAGACTCTAAACTACTCTCAACTCCACTAAGTTAACTCTCAGTTAACTATACAAATACCTGGGGTGCGAGCTGGTAGACGTCAAATGATAAATCTGCTAATTACAAAACTACACGTTTATTCTCAGCTTGGTTTACAATTAACTATTGAATATAATAACAACAATTATGACTTGCCGCAGTTTGCTTGATTGAAGCTTCAGAACAGATTCTGCAAGCAAAAGAACAAATATTAAAGCACACAAGGGCAAATATGTTGGTCAACGTAGAAATTTGATCCACCAACTCAACAAACATTACTCCTTTCGGGCATGTTAAAGGGATCACATCGAGAGGAAAAGAGGGGGGAATGAATTTAACTCTTCTTGCATATCTTTTGTCAATCTAATGTAATATATTTCTGTATACCATGTTGGACGTTTCCCTAAGGAAGCTCCATAAATTTCGTTATTAATTTTAATAATATGATTTTTGAAGGGTGCACCTTTTGAATTTATGGTGGATACTCTTGACGTGTATTTGTATCACTCCGTATATTTAATAGCATAAAATACATATTCAAATAATCCTCCCTCAATACACCCCCCTTTTTAATATAAAGGAAAGGAATATAAAAAATAAGAAAAAACGCCGCAGTACATTTCTTACCTACAAAACATGTATTTACAGAATAAAAAATACATAACACATAATCACGCTGCATGTAGCTTTCCCAAACTGACGACCTGCACTGGGAAACGGGACTCACCACTGAATGATACGTCGACCACGCACGAAGCTCCTCCGTCGTGGGATGATCCAGGTGTCCTCGCAGCTGATTGGCTGACGTCCTCCGTAGTCTGGTGTCTCCTGCTCACCAGCTTGCAGAAGCCCTGCCCTGGAGTCCGTCACGCCTGAGTATTGTATAGAGTGGGCACTGACCCGGAACCGTACGTCCATTTATAGTAGCCCAGATGACGTCGTTGCCACTCTGCAAAACGCCCTGCCTTCCGCCATGACCTCAACAGCATGGCCGACGTAAGGCACACCTACCAGGGTACCGTGGGTTCGAGACCCGGGGCTCACAACAATATGGTGTGACGCATTTACTGCAGGCAAGCTACGTGTACATTCTTCAGTAAGCTGGTATGCATAAACTATGTTAATATTCTGGCTATATTGACACAGATAAATAAAGACGGCTTCGTGTTACTTCATTGCGTGAATGTATGCGACACCTTGTCTATCAAAAATCAGAGTAATTCTTATTGTATATTTCATATCTGACTATCCCACCATGGTGGTTTACAAACGTAATTTGAATTTTGTTTTGCATTGCATCACGGGGATTTCATTAATCGACTAATTACGGCGTTAAAATTAAGACGGGTTTATGTCTAAATTAAACTGGTTTGATTTTATATTGTAAAATTTTTCTGTCCAAGATAACCTTATAACAGTGCTGCTTTGCGTAAAAAAAATTTAATTAAAGAGTATTTAGAAAGTAAAATATACTTGTTTTACTTAGCATTACTTTTAAATAAATTTACAAGACATGTACCCTATATTCCTTTTAATCAGTGGGGGGAAAAGATAGGTTACATTAAATATTATGTTCTATATAAATGTAAAGCTTTTATCAACGTTTGGAAACTTGAAATCGCATTTAAATAGCTGCTTCCAAAATACGTGAATGAAATATAAGACGTATCCAAACTATGGCACTGAAAGTACTCTCGTCATTTTTATAATCAAACGAAGTTTCGTTGTGGTAGCACACAAGACTAGCCTTTGGGAGGACCAGGTTTGATTTCCAGTCCCAGAAATCAAATCCATCAACACGATGTTACTTTCATGTGCAACTGGAATATAAAATAGTTAAATATGAGCCCGGTTGGCCATGATCCAAGCACTCAGTACTTCTGCAATGCAATAAATGCCAAAAGATATCCCCTCCCGTTAGCGGTGCCCTAACCTTAAGAAATAATATTGTTATAGGCTGTTCACGGTAAAATGAGTGCTTTTGAAAGCCCTGCATAAGATCTACTTATATGGAAGTTGTGTATTCTTCCACCTTATGTCGAATTAATATTTCCATGGGTCTCATCACTTTATTCATGCGTTGATCAAATGAAACTGTGAAATTATTAATAAAGTAAATACTTTACAAATCTGCTCATTTTTACTTTTCGATGCATTGAAAAAACAGAAAGCGAAAATAAATAATTTTAAGTTATCACAGATGGTAACCTAACACATTTTATTCGACGTTAAGATATGGAACTACTTTTCATCCATCGTTACCAACTTTACTGGACGAATGTCGCTCAGTGCGCCCATTAAAATATATGCATTCAGGGGCAGTGACATTTTTCTAAGGTTCATTTCTGAAGTGCTCACTCTATCGTGAATAGCCTTTACATGTTGCTGCTCTGCAGCGCTTCCTTTGAACAGTCCCGCTCTAGCGTGGGAAGCAGTGTGTCAATGACGTTACTTGTAACCCGAGAAGTGCGCGGAGATTTACAAAGGTGAACCACCGCGCCTGCCAGATAAGTTTATCGTGGCTCGTCTGCTCCCGTCATTGAGCAGTGTGTATTTATTGGGTTATCGTCGAAAAATGTTCTGTTCATCGCCCCCAACCTCTCTCGGCGGGTCTAGAGGTATGGGGGAACCTTCAGGATAGGGCCAGCTTGTTTATATAAGCCACGACCTTAAGAGACACGTGTTCGAAGACAGCGAAATGACAAGTGGCGGCGACTAAAGGGAATAAAGACTGCGGACTGCGAGTATCGGTACAGTGGAGTGCAAGGCCGAAGGGCAAGACTATTGAACTGTATGTGCGATTGACAGAAATTTGAAATGATGGCAATAGGCAGATTAAATAATGAGTGTGAATTAACTGACTCTGACCAATATGCAGTTAGACATGAAATATTGCGCTCACTGAGAAAAAAACAAGAGAAATAGTGGAGATAGGTACTTTATTGCTGCACATAATATCTGCGTGAATATTAAAGGACTATAAAAAATAAGTTAAATTTAGTTATCGTATTTTAATAAGACCTCCACCCGTCACGAATTCGAATACCTACGCCCCTGGCGTCTTGTAACAATATGTTTGTAGCATCATGTAATTCTCAGTGTGTACTTTTTTTCTGTTGCATTGTAACACTATTTCTTGGCCATGGTGTACGTAGATAATTCGCGGCTCTTTCCTGTTCAGTAGGTTCGACAATTTTGTGGATCACGTATTAACCTTTATTAGTCTATTCAATATCCGCGTGGAAGAATTTGTGTTCGACTGTTTCACTCATAGGATCTGTGGTGCAAGACATCGACTATAATATTCAGCTGACCATTTTCTGAGAGAAGACAAATTTGTGAGCCCAGTTACGCGCCATCCTGAGCTACGTAGCAATTAAGTTTTATTTTGCGACCAGAAAATATTAGTCATTTCTGCTACGTCTGGGAATATTTTTACGTAAGCGTGCAGCTGAGTGGGTTGAAAATTCTTCTGTAAACTAAATTATTCTTACATGAAGGTTTCATTGTTTCAGTAAAAGTCAGATGACAATGTTTACATCATATAGAAATACTTTTACAGTATACATACCAGATACACGACATTTTAAAACGCAGGTTAGGTATCAACTTTAAATTTCCTTGCGCAAAATCATGAATTTTACTTAAGAATACAAAATAAATCATGCTTAGGTATGCACAGACGGTAAATAAACCAGGTTGAACAATTTATTTTGGAACAAGATTATATTTAGAACCCTTCAACTGTTGAAAATTTTCTTCCAAGGAAGGACAAAAATGTCCTGGATTCGAAACAAATGATCTCGCAGAAATTCAGCGGAACCGGGTCGCGACGCTCGACAAAGCGCTCCAATTTAACGATCTGCCGCGCGATCTTCGGGAAATAGAAACGTATGAAAAGGTCCCTTGATACATTTCGCTGTGTTTTCTGTAAGACTTGGGAGCCGTACATTTCTCTCCTCCCTGCGCCATTTTGGAAGGGTGCATTTGTCTAAACAAAAGAAACACAAGGGGCGCGTCGTCGTTTGCTCCGACTCTCCCGCGTTAGAGCGCGCGCGCACACACACTCACACACACATATACATACATATATATTTGTTCCTTTCTCGCTCGTGCCAGAAAAGAATCTGTCTATCTTCGTCTCGTCACCCCCCCCCCCCCCCGGCTGAGCGCTCCAAGCCTCTTCAGTTTCTTTGTTTGTATCCGCTTTCTCACATCAGGCTGACGAGTTAGAAAAGCGCCTTTCCCCCCCCCCCCCTCGCCCCTTTATTTTAAGGGCGGGAAGTGCAGAAGAGCTGTGGACCTTCGGTAAGCGTGGGGACCTTGATGGGGAATGGTGGGGGGGGGGGGGGGGTTGGAGTGTTGGCGGGTAAGGCGAAGAAGTGAATATTAGATGGACGCTCGGCGAGAAGCGCCAAGCCTAGGGCTGTTCGAAGGCGAGGTGGTTCATGGTTTGGGGGGAGGGGGTGGAACTTGCGAGAGAGGGAGTAATGGCAGAATTACGAAGAGCGCGCTAGCCCGGTATGATTTCCACTGGGAAAAAGCACTCACGGCGGTCATTAAACGGTGATATGGTGCGTGCGCACTCAACTTGAGGGCCAGATCTCGATTTCCAAATTTAACAAAAACCGCCCCCGAATGTATTGTCGCGCCACTCCCGATGCGACAATGCGACTTAATCCTATTATATGCTGTTCACAGTAAAATGAGCACTTGTATAAGCCCTGCCTAAGATCTACTTATATCCACGTTGTGTATTTTCCGCCTTATGTAAAATTAACATTGCCATGGGTGTCATCACTTTATTCATGCGTTGGTCAAATGAAACTGTGACATTATTAGGAAAGTAAACATATTATAAATCAACTAATTTTTACACACTGATGCATTAAAAGGACCAGAAAGCGAAATAAATATATCGAATTACCACAAATGGTTACCTAACACTATTTATTCGATGTTAAGATATGGTACTACATTCCATCTATCGTTTCCAACTTTACCGGACGAATGTCACTCATGTGCCCCATGAAATATATGCAGGCATGGGCGGTGTTTTTTTCTAAGGTTGAGTTCGAAAGTGCTCACTTTATCGTGAACAGCCTTATATATATACATACACACACAAACACTTATCTACCAAAAAGTAATTGGGCACCCGTGAAGATAGGTAATTCAGTACGTCAGTTGACTTGTATTTCACGGCCTTCGGCGTAGGACCGCTGGTGTTTGTCCGTGGTAGCATGAACACAGATGCCTACTGTAACATTCTGGATAATGAACTGCTCCAACATTGTGGCGTTTTTACGGAATGGACCCGTGTTACTTCCAAGATGGCAATGCCAGGTGTCATGTTTCAAGGGCTACTATGCAGTGGTACGCCGACAACAATGTTCGCCAATTGGACTGGCCCGCCCAGAGCCCCGACCGCAACCCTATAGGACATCTTTGGGACGAATTGGATCGCCGGGTGAAGGCGTCCAAAATCCATTGCTCAATTCATGAAATGGTTGCAAGAGGAATAGCGACGAATCCCCGCGGATGTCCTGCAAACACTCGCAAGGAGTAGGCCAGACAGA
Source organism: Dryococelus australis (assembly GCA_029891345.1). Lineage (NCBI taxonomy): Eukaryota > Metazoa > Arthropoda > Insecta > Phasmatodea > Phasmatidae > Dryococelus > Dryococelus australis. The sequence goes on along the minus strand of CM057003.1, from coordinate 86,622,672 downwards.
GTGGCTGCTGTTATAGCCGCAAGAAGTGGTCCTACAAAATTCTATCGGGGTGACAACCACCGAGCAAACATTGTGGACAGGTGCCCAATTACTTTTTTGGTAAATAGTGTACTATGAACGTTTATCTGCCTAATTTGCAATTGCATTTCAGTTACCCAACTTCGTTTTGCTTACTGAAAGAAAAGTGCCGAGTACATAAATTCATTAAACACCACCCATATAGAGCAGAAAGTGTCAGATGAGAAATTGACACATGTAACTGAACACTGATGAAATCACAACATGATTAATATTTTACTCAATGTGGAAATTACACGTTCCCTAATTTCATTCCAAAACTGGCAATATTCCTTTCCCGAATTTATTATTCGTAAAATAAATGGTAAAACTTAATGTTTGGAAGATAAAATTTACGGAGACAAGCCAACGTTATTTAGACTGTTCCGCTTATACGACAATTCGCTCAGTAAATTTAAAGGCCCTTCCTTTTCGTATCCCACCATTAAAAACTTCAAACTGTTAACTGTCAAAGCCTTAGTTTGTAAGAGCCCATGAACAGACTTGCAAAGTCCCGATTTTATTTAAAGACATAATAGGCTTCAAATGCATGTTTGTTTGTACTGCTTCTTTATTGAATTAGTGTTTGGCACGTCCAGAATGGCTTTAAACGAGTCGGATACAGCTAGCGTTGAGATGGCCCGTTGATGTTCAACCAAATCAGAAAGGAAAATGGTTCGTCACTTTTACAGAAACTAGTAAACAAATGGCGTCAATTCTAATGCATAAAAGGCGGTAAATTGTAACGTGCTGCAAGATGACGGGAATTTTACAGGTCCTTAAGCTGAACTTTCACTCTACGTCTGCTTGATATTAGCAAAGCCTCTACTATAGAAATCACTGGTGTTGTTCGCCAACTCCCATGCGGGATTGTATTGCGAAAGTAGAAAACATTTCACACGTAAACGAGTTAATGCACGTCTCACAATTCCAGGCAAGTTTAACCTCAAAGACATGTCTACATTGAATTTCTACTCTCTCTGTGTAAAGAGAAAGTTTGCATTACGCAGACGGATTTCTGCAAGTATCCACATTTACATGTGGACTTTTTCGGTCAGTTGAGCACTTCTGAAATATTTACTTATCATTTACTTGCTGCTTATTTCGTCTCCTTCCATCGTCTGTAAAATAATCATTGCCATGGTCCCGATGATATTATCCGTGCGTACATAGAGTGTAATTGTGAAATCGACTGGAACGTGAATATTGTTAGTAATCCTCTAGACCGTATCCCGGTTCGTGAGGAATCGAGGTATTAATAGCATAAATAAATACATTTAATCCCTACTACTATCCCTACTAGTAACACTTATTATTTTGTTCAGTGAGAGCAATTTTCTTGCAAATTCCAGTATAACGTAAATCTAAGTTCTAGCCTTTGTCGTTGATTTACTTACAGTCACTTAATCTGGACTCATTAATTGCAATTATACGATCAGTGTGTCCATCGCCATCCATTTATACCAGCCGCACTGAGCAAACTAATTTGTGGCGACCACAACATATTTTGTTGGATTTACTATGCCAAATTATTTTGCGGTGAACACGAATGTTGTGTGACCGACACGAAAAACATATTTAGTGGCCACAATAGTTGAATGGTGACAACCAACGATTGTTTTTTTTTTTCCCAGTGCAAATGTCTTTCAATCATGAAACTGCTTTCACTTTGTTAAAATTCAAGACTCTGCTTTAGCGCTCTCCCGATGGAAATGCACTCTCCGGTGACTATGCCGTCGCTCGTCTTATTCAAACTAGCACACGCTCGGCGCAACCGACAATTTTAGACTCATCGACTGAAAAGCACACAGCAAGGTCGTGCCACAAATGGCACTAATTTGTACATAAACCACTCACTCTTAGAATAATAACTAGAATACCAAAAATTGCACAAGATTAGTTTTAAAGTTTTCCAAATTTATTTTAGTGCTGCTCAGCAATAGATAACAAGTGTATACAAAAGCAATAAGCTTCAATAAATTACACGGCAATAAAATGTCTGTAAAATTTCACAACTATACAAAGGTAATAAAAGGGCCGTAACAAACTTCGATAAACGAGCACCAACCTTAAAAGAGCCGCTCACATCGACGTATTTCTGAACTACACTCTCAAGTGCAGAATTACACCTGACTAGAATTACACCAATCCCTTTTACACAAAATCTTAATAATCTACATAAATTCGCTTCAATTTTCTGTGCATAAAATATCCAGTATACAGACGTGCATTTCTATAGAAATTAAAAACAGCAAGGGCGTGTTCACGCTGCCACTGAGCAGCTCAATAACTCTCTGGCCATTCGTGTAGTTAAGCCTTGTGTAAACACAGCTGTAAATTCCCGACACAACCTAAAGTGTCACATACGTTAGGGAATATCAAATCAGTTATAATGGATCGAAACCAAGCACTGGGAAAACATGTTGACATGAACTCAGTCATACAAAATTTCCGTTTCGTGAGCGAGATCTCTAACGGGGCAAGCCGCTTTCTTTCGCTCTCCGCCGCAACTCGGCGTTGTAAACAAGCAAGCGACTGGCACTAAACCCAAGTCAGAGAATATTCTAATAATCAATTACTAGTAAAATGACAATTTCAGCCCTTCGCCTAATCATTAAAAAGAGCGCTGAAGATGCCAATCCCAACTTCACAGTTATTTTCTTTGGCGCGCAAGGCGCAAAAACTTGATTTCACAGTCAATATCTTGCTCGCCAAACGAATATAATTTATGAGGACACACTAGCAAAGCTTTCCAACAAGGAAAATATTAACATATGAGATAGAGAGAGAAAGTATATATTAAAACTTTATGCGCACTAACCGACAGGCGGCGGCCTGCAGCCTGGTAAAGCGCCTATTTGTTAAAAACGATTCAAATCCACACTAAAAACAAGTAAACACCAGTTAGGGGTGCCAACCGAAATACGTGCTGACCGATCAAAGCCCTATCTGTAAAATTAAAAAAACATGCACCCAGGCGAAAACTAAAAACTAGGGAGTGAGCTGAAAACGTATCAAGTAAAAAATTCATGACATGCCAGGACACATTTGACACCTAGGGCAATCGACCATTGCCAAGAAAATTCGAATCATCCTTTAAATAATTAATTGGATATTCAAACACCTTTAAAATCAAATCAATAACTCCTGAAGGGAGTGCCGAATGTCAAAATGATATCGAACGCTATAGCAAAACCAAATAATAGCAAGCTACAAACTACCTTAGATTCAAAAGCCCATACTACTTTTACACGCCTCAACTCACTACCGTACATTATTATATATATATATATATATATATATATATATATATATATATATATATATATATATAAGAGACCCTCTCACCTGTCGTATACCATTACAAAATACAGAATTAAAGCTAATACTTTTAAAATTAGTCGCCGAGTCGTCCCAGGAAGTGGAGCCCAATTCTATTTATATCGCCCTTCATGGCGAAAGTCGCTCTCAGCTGGGTTGTATTTTCATGGAGGCGACGACCAAGGCACGGCAGACGCCCAGCTGAATAGTGTGAGAGCCCTAAGAGAAGTGTCGGCCCAAAACGATATGACAATATTCAACCTTACGGGATTGTGACGCAAGCAGCGGTAAGGTGGCTGGGTGGGGTACAGAAGGGAGGAGGGAAGGGATCGAAGCGTTACAAAGAGGTCGGCTCGGGCGCTATCCACAAGCGGAAAACGACGAAGCTAAGTATAGGGCGCTGCAGTCGGTCCAATAACGAAATGACGCAAGAGAGCTCAAAATTATTAGGCGGCGCAAGGCTAACTAAAGCTGAACATAGTTCCAGGTGTTGCAAGGTTTATAACTGCGATGAGAAGACTTGGGCTAGAAGGTTCGTCGCTCACGGGGTAGCGCTGAGGGTGGTGACGACCAGAAAAGTCGTTGACTCTTCCAGGGTGCAAGAGCAACGTCAGTCCAGTTAGTGAGCGAGGTCTTGGGAGCCGATGAGGGTGAAGCGAGGTGAGCGGCATCTTAACATAAAGATCTTGAGAGCCCAATGATGTGAGTATGTAGTAGTAGCGGAATGGACGCTCGGGGGGGGGGGGGGGGTTCCCGAGAAAACCCGCCGACCAGCAGTATCATCTGGCACGATTCCCACATGCGAAAATCCGAGAATGTCCCCGTCAGGAATTGAACCCAGGTCGCCATTGTGGGAGGCGAGTAGTCTGACCACCACACCAAGGCAGCCCTCGGATTGGTGAAAGGGGCGATATGAAAGGCTTGGAGGCGAAGTGGTCACGTGTATAGACTGTTCACTGTAAAGTGAGAACTCCTGAGGCCCTAGTTGCCTTTTACTATCAGCCGTTCTTTATTATGCCACCTCTTTTTTTTTTTAAATAAATATCGCCATGCTAGTACTAAACACAGTTTATATATTTCACAGGACTGGAAAGTTAACGTTTGAAGATACAATAACATATATTTATAGGCTATTCACGGTGAAGTGAGCCCTTTTGAAATCAACCTGAGAAAAAAGTCACTTCTTACTACCTGCATATCTTTAAACGGGCGCACTGAGTGACGTACGCCCATTGAAGTTGGTAACGATAGAGGGAAAGTATTTACGTATCTTAACCCTGGGGTAATAGATGATTGAGTGAGCCTATCTGCTCCACGATTATCAAATGAAGCCGATTTATTTTCCGACTTCTTTCAACTGCGCATTCGAAGACCAATTTTTTAAGTCAGCCGCCATATTATGAGTGACAAAAGTTACATTGTACATCGGTATTACCAGTGACGTAATTATTGCGTTTTGTTCTTGCGGGATGTTTTCAAATGTACGTGGCCTAAATAAGCCCGTGCATCGAAATGCTATGCAAAATTTTGCCACTATCCGGAATTAATTAAATGAAAAAACACGCCCATTTAACTACAGTTAAACATGCACCTTTTTGCCACTACTAGCCCTGTCCTTGTCTTTCATTATCGGCTGCTGCCCGGCTTCACGTTCGTGTCTCGGCTTCCACTCCATAGACTAATACTTCCATGATCCTAACGTCGAATAAAATGTGTTAGGTAACCATATGTGATAACGCAAACTATTTTTTAGCTTTTGGTTTTTTTTATAATGCATTGAAGTATAAAATTATCAAATTTGTAAAATATGTAATTTTCTAATAATTTTACATTTCCACCTGACCGACGCATGAATAAAGTGATGAGGCCCGTGGCAATGTTAATTTTACATAAGGCGGAAGAATATACAACGTGTATAGAAGTGGATCTTAAGCAGGGCTTTCAAAAGTGCTCACTTTACCGTGAACAGCCTATATAGACTATTATTCCAAATGAGAGGGCTTCAAAAAGTGCTCACTTTGCCGTGAACAACTTATAACAAAGTTACAGTCGCGCCAGGTTTCTCTCCGCTTGCCGTAATGAAAGAGTGAGACAGAAAGACTCGCGAAATACCAACCTCGTTCAAAGCACAGAGCAACTAAGTAGAGAGGCGACACTGCCATGTGTTGCGTCGAGCTCTTTTATGTCGAGATACAAATTGCAAGCATATCGCGATTTTTGCCAACATACGAAACATTCATCAGAGCACACGATTGCAACAAAAAAAGCTATAAATTCCCTGGCTTCCCTGACAACACGAACATTTAAGAATATAGAGATCTACTTTTCATCCAGTGGAACACTGAAATACATTTCTTTAGTGGTTGACTTCCGAATACTTTCTGCAGTTGGGCATTGAAAACTCTGACACCTCTTTTCCTCAAACTCTTTTGTGTTTGAACGTCCCTTCTAACAAACCAATTCGAAAAGCAACGATATCAGTAACCATTAGAGCAGATAGAGCACAGAGCAGCAATTGGAACAGGTTACAGCCGTGCAAAGGTCTCGTGAAATCATAAAATCGTCGTTCTGTAACTTATATAACAAAAGTGAAATTATTTTTATTACCATCTCGCATAAATACATTTGAGTAGGCCCTATGGGTATTCTGGTTGTCCACTAGTTTACAATATTTTAAACTCTAATACATTTGCATTGTATTTATGGTGCTTGCAAACACTGCAGTGATCTGAGAAGAGTGGATCTAAAGAGCCTGTATAGTGTCGCCCCCTATTCTGAACTTAGGCACCTGGCAAGGATTAAGAATGCTCAAGTTTTGTGAAATGCGCCAGTAACGTTTCGTTTGAGGGGAGCTGTTCGTAATAATACTCAATGGCCGAAGGTGATAGGCGGTAAATTAAAAGTGCTGCGTTCACAGAGAGTCTTAGTAACTCATGTGTGCCTAGTATTCTGAATGCAAAAATAACATCCTTACATTCCTTGTTATCTTACAAATAAATTGTATATTAGGTTGTTGAAACGAAACATCTAATTCCTTTCCTTACTGTCACATAGTATATTATCGAGTGATTATTCGTTATTAGAAATCTCGGTTTAGTGTAGACGCAGGGAATGGCCTGCTGACTCCCGGAATCGGGTTTATTTACCACGTAACTCATACAAAAATTAATCTCTAAATTTGTAACAACACACTACTGAAGTGCCGTTTTTTGACAACGCTCCAGGACTGTCACACTTTATACAGATTAACACTGACGACAAGAACGTGGAATGAAATGTGTGACCATTATGAACAGATTGTATAAGGGGATAGTTGAAATTTTACTATAAATTTTTTTTTTTGTTCGCCGTCAATAGCTCTGCGAGAAGATCGGCTAATGCTAAACTTTATTTGACTTCAGATCACACAACAACGTTGGCCATGTTGACCATGCATACGAAACACTTAAAACACACAAATAATCAAATAAAACTACAAACAGGCCTAATGCCAAATTTATCGCCGTCCTTGGTGTAGCATGAACTGAGAAAATGTGAATTATTTACTATGCTCAAAATCTAATGATTCCTCGCTTAGTTTGCCAAACTAACCCTTTCAGTCACACTTTAATTTACGATTTCAGGCGTTGCAAACAAAAACATTCTATGATGCGTGCTGTACTTAATTCGACGCAACACTCTTGTCTCGTTGTCACAACCAACGAGCTGTAGGCTATACGTTCGGCTAAAGTAATATGAATCAATTATGACCTAGGCCTGTAAAACGGTTTGCGATTCATTTACCCACAGGTAAGATCATTGGTCACGGGCTTCGCAGTGTGCAGTACTGACCAAAAATTACCCGCATGTGCATAATGTACACAAATGTATACACTGGGTCTGAATGGGTTAAGGAATTATTTTCAAATTTCGTTTCAAAATGCAGTTTATATTTGCTCATCATCATCATCATTTGTGTTCTGCCCAGAGGCAGGTTTTCACGTGGTATCTCTCCATGCTCTCTTGTCTTCTGCCAGCCTCTTCAGGTTCATATACTTTCCGCTTCCCTTGATGTCATCTATCAACTTGTATCTTCTCCTTCCTTTCAATGTTTTTCCACAAACTATTCCTTCCATAGCGTCTGTTAGCAAGCAATCCCGTCTCAACGAGTGTCCCATCCAGTTCTTCTTCCTTTCTCTCATGACGTTCAGCAGTTTTCTCCTCTCATCAACTCTTACCAGCACTTCTTCATTACTCACTCTTTCCACCCAGCTTATCCTCTCCATTCTCCTCCACATCCACATCTCAAACGCTTCTAGCCTTTTTTCGTCCTCACGTCTCAGTGTCCACGTCCCTACCCCATAGAGTGCCACACACCATACTAAACACTTGCCAAGTCTTTTCCTCAGTGATTTATCTATTTTTCCTCATAGTAATCTCCTCTTCCTATTGAACACTATTGCTAAAGGAAGATTATTTTGATTGCAGGAAACACTGCTTATTTGTAAATTTTCTGGAGGTGGTCTTATCTCTCTGGAACTGTTGTATTGGTAGTGTAGTTTTTTTTTTAAAGAGACTAACGTGCAACATTTTACATTTTACATATAATTTAACCGGTAATTTTTCAAATTTTGGCTATACAAAGTATCCGTTTCGTAATATTCGACAAATAATACTATTGTCAATATGAAGTAGCTGATGTTATAAACGTTTTAAGTAATAGACCAGAAATTTTGTTTCCTATCCAAGAGTAAATAGACTCTACAATAGTCTAAAGGACTTAAAACTACGATTATATTTAAATTTTGAGCACCATAACGCAATTTGAAGATGACAGGCCTTGGTTGAATACACGTTCAACTCTTTCACATAACACTCGGTGATTTAACTGCGTGAAATACAAAAATTAATTCATTTATTGACTCTCAGGCAGAAGGCTATGCTTGTCTCTTGCATTAATGTTACTACATATGGATCAACGCTCAAATTATTTTTAATATTCTGCACTACATTATTATCATTTTACTTGTGCAGATAATTGAAATTTGAGTAATGTCGCGTTTTTATTTGTTATAGATTTCATTTCCGCATGTATTACTAGCGCAATAACATTGCATATGAAACGGAAATTAAGTAACTTATTACCCTCTGGACTAGAATGAAACAGTATAGTTTCAGCAGTATCATAATTATATTTTTAATCCAGTACAATACCAGATATTGGGTAACAGGACACACACTCTGCTAATTGGAACAGGAATAACAGCCGTTATTCGGAATGTTATCACCGTTATTAGAGCGCAGAATTAAATTTGTTGACTATTCTCGTTCACGAGTTAATTACTTCCTGTGGTTACGCTACGGGCTCATGACATTTCATTTACAGTAGTGTGTGTGTGTGTGTGTGTGTGTGTGTGTGTGTGTGTATATATATATATATATATATATATATATATATATATATATATATATATATATAGAGAGAGAGAGAGAGAGAGAGAGAGAGATAGAGAGAGAGTTCCTTCGGTGCAACGGGATTCATGATAGGAGGTAGGAATTGTCTGCCATGACATCACAAGCGTAGCTGGCGGCCATGTTGGTCGGCGCAGTCCGACATATTGGTAGGCGTCACAGCCAGGGCTCGATGGCATGTTAGATATTTGTCCCCTCATCATCCCTAGAAACTATTTTAGTAAAATAATTATTTTAATAAAAATTATTTTATAGGATAATAAAATAAGTATTGCGTTCAGTTTTCATTTGATGAAAATTAAACCACCAGGATGCGCTGCGGCAGGTGACATCCTCAGGGCACCGCGGGGAAAGGGCCCCCAGTGTGAGAGAACCGGAGACAAGTGCATGTGAACTGACCTTGAACTCTGCATCCGCGTGGAAATAACTAGATAAAACCGGTTATAACCAGCCACATTCAAGGTCAGGGCCACAGGTATTCGTTAAGGGTTTTGAGATGGAGGGGGGAGGAGTTTGGGCGGGAATGGGAAGGAGGAGTGCAATGTTAGCATTTTCACAGGTCTGCACAGCAACGGTGTCAGGTAACGGCACACGTGCAAGCGTAAGTGCTTCAGAGTCGTTTCTGCACCTGCACTGTGTCGGATGACCATGAGGTATGCACCTGCACGGTCTCAGGTAACTGCACAAGTGCATTCGTACATACTTTCAAGTCGTTCCTGCACCTGCACGGTGTCGGATGACCACATGGTCTGCACCTGCATGGCGTCAGGTAACTGTAAACGTGATTCCAAGTCGTTTCCACACCTGCTCGATGTTGGGTAACCATGAAGTCAACTTGCACGTGAAGAGCAGTGTTAGCTTTTTTTTTTTTTTTTTCCCAACCCTGCAAGATTTGCATATACAGAGCGGAAAGAATAAAATGGATGTTAGCTAAGGTAAAACATGTTTTATTATTTTAAAAAATACAATTAGATAACATTACTTTATAATATACCTTGTTCCTATTTCAGAATGTCTTGCCCGTCGACCCAGGAATTTTCATGCTTCGAGTGTCTGAGCCACCTAACTTACACAAGTTCATAATGCAGTTTCAGCACCTTTTCCACCAAATAAACATCGGGAAACTTCGTAGGCTGGATCTCGTCTGTATAGAAGCATCCGACGATGGGTTCTCGCCACGTAGATCCTCGAGGTCCCTCCTCGTCGGAATAGCATACACAGACCGAAACAGGCTCAAATATCAAAATATAGTTGGTCCACATGTGCAGATCTTATTGTGAACAAGCAGCCCACATGCGGCATCCACAGACATCCAAGTAGTGGAATGCACCCACAGGTGCATGTGGCACACATGATGAATGATGACTGTGGTATGATGTGTTTACGCGTGGGTCACATACGGATATTTAACTGTCAGCAGATGTCTGCCAAAACCAGAGTTCCCCGTAAGTTAACCACAAGCGGGCCACTTCTTGATGAACAGTTGGCTGTTGTCTGGGAAAACAAGAGTTACCTGTAAGTTAACCACAAGTAGGCCACTTCCGGCCTTCTGCTTATGGCCTGCCGTAAGTAACCACATGCCGTTAGCCAACTGTTGGTAAGCCACTTGTGACGCAGCTATTGGCCACTTGTGGCTCACATAGACGCAGCTTGCCATGCATTTTCAAAACCAAAAAATAATTGTGTCTAACCCAAATAACATTGATGTATACCATATTCACATGTGTTATCTTCAGCTTTATTTCACAATTAGTAAAATTCTTTGGAGAAATATGGAATCGAACTCACAAACCTTTCGTCTACAGTCAAGTATGCTATCAAACACTCTTCTATGTATTCACATACGAACTTTTAAGTAAATCTGGATCCTTACTTCACATACATAATGCATTATTAGCTTTGCTAATAGACAATTTTAGTATCACGAGTCAATACTGGGAGTTATGTGTTTTGTTTAAAAGACTAGTATTTTAGTTTCGGACTACTTTCAGGTAGAATTTATGCTAAAATGCAAAATTATGAATTTTTTTCGCGTGTTATGCTTTGCATGTTTCTGGTCTAAAAACTATTGTTTACAATTACTAGAAATACCACGAGATAATTTTTCTTCATATATACATGAAGTAAAAAAATCAATTTAATATGCATATGCTATTTGCTACTGCACAACAGCATAAAGTCTGTATGCCATAAATGGAGCATAAGCTTGCTGATCATGTTTCCTTAGTAATAAGGAACAGTTGGCATACCACAAAAGGCGGTATGTACTTTTTGGCAAACATCACCCACACATTCTCTACATGCTCTAAGATGCCTGTGGGTGTTTCACTGATGTTTGCTTGTGGGCTACATATGAAATTCTGTCAGTAATTTTGTGATAAGTGGCCCGTAATTGGCCACATGATGATGCCCAACTATCAGAATTGAACCTGTCTACCATATGAGGCCATTTATATGAAAAAAAATCATCTTGTTTTCATACTCTTTGGCATACAGCAGCCACATGTTTTCCACGTGTTCTAAGATGCCAGTGTGTGATTCACTGATGTTTGCTTGTGGGCCATACATAAAATTCTGTCAATCATTTTGTGTTTAATGGCCCACATAAAAATACTTCCCAGGCAAATACAGTCACTATTGTTCACGTGGTCTTATTGTGCACCACATAAGAAAACACGTACAGTCATGTGGGCGAACATGTGCCACCTGTGCCAACAGTTAGCCAACTAAATAGAAATATTCAAGGCTTCCGAAGCACCAAAATATTATCCACCCATATGTACTTTTCACAATGTACTGGTAACTCCTTGCAAAATAGTACAACATTTCCAAACAAAAGTACTATTTTATTTCTGGTAAAACATAACACAGCTATCGTGGACAAGGAGTTGATGTAAGTTTATTCAGAGTAATATACGTCCAGTCATCGTGATATTTGATGAGGAAATAATCTTCAATGCGTCCAGTTGTACGCGCCTACAAATGTGAAAACAGATGTAAAGTTCCACAAAGGGAAGTGAAAAATCTCGTCAGCTGCAGTATTTACAGTGGCTAATACACATCGACTTTTACAGACAAAATTCGCATCAACCACAGCTGTTTACGTGAAAAATCAGTAGTGTAAGTTCGTGTAGAAATGGAAGTTTGTTTTTACAGTTTCCTTTCTTAGAGATATTACATTCTTCTTCGGTTTATTACTGCCTTAACGAATATTAATCCAATCAGATTTCGGAAATGGTGACTATTGTTTCAAATCTCTCGTTGAACTGTTGAGGTAATTCTCAGAGGATGGGCAAAAATGCTCTGCACTAGTCGTGTGGCAATATTTCAATACGTATGCTATACGCTGCCACATAGGCTTCGCTCCAGAGTGCGGTATTTATAACTTTCAGAGAAAATTTTTGTATCCCTTACAAGGTTAGTGAAAGATGCCTTACATTTACCCCATAAGTTTCCTCAATTTTTAACGGTATACGTATTCTGTGAATTTCCTACCAGATAAGAAATAACTGATCTCATAACGCAAATTTTACAGGTAAAGGAGAAGAATGACACATTCGTCACCTGTCATAAGTTTCATAAGTATGCCGCTGTAAACCAGACTAATCACGGGATTTGAATGTTGGCCAGAATTTCTTATGTCGGAGGAAAACAGGCAAGGCGAAAGAAATGGAAGATACATGTCAGGAATTATATTCTTTTCAAACACTCGAAGTTCATGGCTTACAAACAACCAAAATTTGCTATTCACTTATGAGTAAAGAATATATATAAATTTTCATTATACAAATTTTGTCTCGGATGTCGCCGATTTCATTACCCATATTTCTGCTGCCTTTTAACTAAGGTACATTATCTTGTACTAAGTTTAAGTTTCCATAACCACTAACATAACGGCGTGTGTACATATAGGTGTGCGTGTGTATATAGACACACACACGCATAGAAATACCATAAAAAATTAAACATTACAATCAAAATGTAAAAATAGAAAAATATCTAGAAATAAAGTAATATCTTGGAATCAACAGTCACTTTTACACGTATTTTTTTACGTCTTTTATTTAACTAACAGCAACCGAAGGCTACTGGTAAAACTTTAACTTATCTTGAGAAGTGAAGCCGATACCAATGATTGGAGACCGGTAAAATTCGCGTTATTATTTGGGGACACATTAAACTTTAAACACGTGTACCTTTGCGATACGTTTGTCATTGGACCACACTTTATCTGACACGCCCTGGGTAACTCTGCACCAGTAAGGCAACACTTCACATTTGTGTGCCCTAATCACGTGCAGTTCAGTTAAAAAGGGCGTGGTTTCACACGTATGCAGTAGCCAATGGAAAAACGACGCAGACTTCGGTCTATATAGTACTGTGAAGTTCAGTCTGATTGCAACTAATTACGCTAATTTTTCATGTCTCTACCAATAATTTACCGCCACTCTCATATTGAGAAATAGTTTCAAGGATCAAGGATTGCATCGAACTACGGCATGTTGCTCAAATTCCGAAGTCCTTCTGCGGGTGAGTCTTTGAATGCTAACTGGTTCGGCCTCCATAACTTGTTGTGAGTGCGCTACCTACCAAAGCCACAAAGGAGCTCGTGGAAAGAAGGAAAATATATGACGGAGGAGATTGATGATCTCGGAAATCTTCGTATTCATGTTTATCTAGCTTCGGCAACCATTTTTCAAAAGAAATAAATTTAGAGCTGACAGGTGTTATATGTGTAGTCAGGTAAACACAAGAGTTCACGCATTCTGGTGGTGTACACTGAAGCCTCCTGTAGATCTGAGGCTGGGATAAAGAATACGCAATGTCTATTTGCATGGCATAAAACTATGCACGTGAAACAAAAAATTATATACACAAGTATTTTCAAATACGTGTTTTTTAAGCCATTAAGTTTAGAACCTTTTGCATGTGCGTGTGTTTCTGTATGTTTGAAGTAGCCATTTATCTTGCTTCGCCTAATATACTTCATCAAATAAGTTACTTAATTCTATCAAAATACTACATTAGTCAGCCTAGAAAAGAAGAAAATGGCAAATCTCGAGTGATAATAAATTTTAGGATATTATATCTGTTCTTCTGTTTACTTGATCAGGAATTAAGTTTTCCGTCACCCTTGGACCTCAAGCTCATTTCACATTCTTTTCACTGAAACTGTACTTGTAAGGGCACAAGAGTATATATATATTTATACATGTATATACAAAGTGAAAGGAAATTAAAATAAAAAATTCTTCACAACTGAGAAGAATAAATTTCATGTATTTAAAAAATTTTATTTGTTTTTTTTAAGAAGGGACTTACGTAGAAGTGTTTAAATGGTAAGAAAAAACACACACTAACTAAACCGTTTAATTAATTTAACTTTATGGCCTTAATACAAACTCATATTATGGTAAATGTTTCTCAGAAAGTATACGTTCCATAAAAAAAACAGTAGGTTAAAATATTTAATATATTAAGTAAATATGCTCACAAATGGGTATTTAAAATGTAAAATGAATATTTACGAATCTGTACTGCTAACCGTTACGTCGAGGTAAACGAAACGGTGTTTAACACTGCGTAGTGCAATAATACTACGGAAGATTAAAGCATGTTTTATCTTAAGCTATTTCACTTTTATAACTGTTTGCTTTATTCTGTGTGTCTGAAAAGATATTATGTTTCTTTCTGACATATATGCGCGTATTGCATATCTCATGTTTTTTTTTTTTTTTCTACGGAAACAAATATTGAAATAATTAAATATACTCTTCAGTGTCTGTTATAAATTAGCCGTTACAACACTTAAAGAGGACGTGATTCATAAAAAGTGTGGACAAACAACTACAACTGAATTTACACGAAATTTCGAAAATTAAAAAAATAGTGTTCCAGGAAATATTTACTGGTAAACTTGTAGTGATTACTCCGTGCATTACAAGTTACAAATATAGTCATAAAAATTACAAGAATTTTGTTCCATAAAAGTATTAGTACTAGTAGTTTAATACTAGTTTATAACGAATTTTCTATAGGTTATAGGAAATTGGTTAAAAGTATAACTAGAGGTAATTCTAGTTGATAAATTCTCTATTTGAAGGATAACAATATCAGTTCAAGTAACAGTACTGGTATTTTACTTGTTTGAATTATTTATGAGTTCAACACGAATTCGCAAAAAGCACATTGCTGCGTAACTTTACGCAGAACAATGTACAATTAATACAAAATATGAACCACTTTAGAAGAATTTTAATTAGTCATTCAATCACTTTTGTGATGCAATTCTATTTTTGGAAATTATACGTCAACTTTCTTTCTAATTTTTGTGTTTTTTATTTTTGTCACCAGCAACAGAATTCTCTGATTTTAAAATAATAACACCCTGTCTGCTGTTAGCCCTAAACTACTTCCGGTTTCACCTCTCGTAACATCGTCTTGACATAACCTAACCTCACTAGTAAGATGGCTAAATTACGTTGTAAATTAATAGAACAATTCTATCAGTGTTATCGACTGCTTTGTGGAACATTTCATGGTTGTATCATATTTATCTGCACTTGTGACTTGAAAACTATTAATCCTGTAGTTTTGTGGAATAGGGCCAGTTTAGAATGGTCATGTATACAAAAATAAAAGCTAATAGTTCATGGTCAACCTATAAAAAAATTAACAAACTCTAAATATATAAAAACTTATGATAGATTATTACTTTTATTCGCCGCTATGCCAATAAGACAAATATTTAAATGTACACTGATAAAATAAAAAAACTGAGGTGTACTTAGGTATACTAATATACACTATCGACCAAAAAGTAACTGGGCGCCCGTGAAGATAAGAAATTCAGTACGTCAGTTGACTTGTGTGGCCGCCATACGCTGCAGGCCGGTGTAGAACCAGTTGACAACAAGATGGCACGAGGTACAGAGCTATCAGACTTCAATAAGGGCGTGATTGTGGGCTGCCATCTCAGTGGGATGTCTAGCCGGGTAATTGCACGGAAGGTAAACAGGACCAAATCAACGGTCGCATTCGTCCTGTGTAAGTGGAAGGTCTTTGGGCATTGTGCCAATGATGCACGTTCTGGGCAACCTCCAATATTGACCGACAGAAATCGCAGAACCCTGAAATGTGAAATTGTCAAAAATAGGGCACAACCCATGGATCTCATCCGACAGGAGTTTCATGCAGCAACAGGAGAATCGGTTTCCATTGGAACATTGCGTACAGCGGCCCGCCGACTAGGATATTTCGGAAGAGCAGCTGTACATAATCCCCATATCACGACAAGCAATATAGCTCGGCGACTCAGGTGGTGTTCGGACCATCGCAACTGGACACTGGAGCAGTGGAAATCGGGTAAGTGGAGTGATGAGTTGAGGTTTACAATACTCCGGTCCGATAGACGTGTATGGGTGTGGCGTCTACCCGGAGAACGGCTTCTGCCGGAGTGTATAGTGTCAACTAGGAAATTCGATGGTGGTGGAGTGATGGTATGGGGCTGTATCACGGCATTAGGCGTTGGACCGCTATTATTTGTCCGTGGTAGCATGAACACAGAGGCCTATTGTAACATTCTGGATAATGAAATGCTCCGAACACTGTGGCGTTTTTACGGAACGTACCCGTGTTACTTCCAGAATGACAATGCCAGGTGCCATGTTTCAAGGGCTACTATGCAGTGGCACGCCAACAAAAAACTTCGCTGATTGGACTGGCCCGCCCAGAGCCCTGATCTCAACCCTACAGAACATCTTTGGGACGAATTGGATCGCCGGGTGAGGGCTCGTCAGGCGCGGCCAAAATCCATTACTCAACTCATGAAATGGCTGCAAGAGGAATGGCGACAAATCCCCGTGGATGTCCTGCAAACATTCGTAGAGAGCATGCCAGACAGGGTGGCTGCTGTTATAGCCGCAAGAGGTGGCCCTACGAGATTTTAACGGGGTGACAACCACCGAGCAAACATTGTGGACAGGTGCCCAATTACTTTTTAGTCGATAATGTAGTTGGAAATTTTAAAATGTATATATCGCAAACTTATATTATGGCTTATTGTTACCCATTATTTAAAATATTCATAACCATAAAAATTTCAAACTGAAAATGTCGTTTGTGTCTTTTTATCCAAACAAAACGTGTATGTGTCTTTAACAATTTAAACACAGAGCGCGTGTGATCTACGGAACATAATTTAATTATATTCCCTCGCTTCAAAAATAATGCATTTAGAAATTTAATTTTATTCCGAAGTCTAACAAACAGGAAATATGATGACGAGAAGTTTGTCCCTAAAAAAATATCACAATGCTTAAATACACCGCTCGACCGTAAAATACGTGAACGAGTTTGATAAAATTATAGAATACTATTGATAAGGTTCGTTGTTGTTATAAGTAAACGTGAATATGGCCACACTTTTGAAAATAGCGTAACAACAACAACCATTCTTAGGTACATCTGGTGAGCCCCCTGTGGACAAGTGGACAGAATACGTGTGGCGAAAAAAAATACGCAGCAACCATTGGAATGTTTAGCGCTTACCAGTTTCATACAGATATTTCGCATCTCGCTTGTTGCAAGTTACGGTATTTCTCCGAGCGTTAATAGCGTTAAGACCGATGTTGAGACCCTCTCACACTCTCACATTCTCTCCCTCAAATACTGTATATTTGTACAATAACATTTCAAGACGAAACACAGCATTTTAATTTTCCCATCAAACACTTTTTAAACGGTGGGGGAATACGCGATGTGCATATAAGTAGATCTTAACCCATTCAAACCCAGCGTACACAGTTGTATACATTTCGCAAGTGTGGGTAATATTTTATCAGTACCGCGCACTCCGAAGCTCAGTGACGTATGATCTCACCTGTGGGTAAATGATTCGCAAACAGTTTTACACGTGTATGTCATAATTGTAGCTGAACACACAGCCTACAGTTCATTCGCTGTGGCGACGAAACAAGTTTTGTGTCAACTTAAGTACACCACGCATCATAGCATTTTTTTTTTTAACGCCTGAAATCGTAAATTAAAGTGAGCCAAAAAGGGTTAGTCAGGGCGTTCAAATGTGCGAGTATACTGGGGTAAGCATATATAAGAGAACATATTTGTCGAGAGCCCTGTGATAAACACGTGTGGTTGATCAAAGTATTAGTAAAATATATAATACTCGTGTTATTTTAATAAGGTTTATTAAATTTAACTAGGGGACCTCCCAGTAGCCTATATATGCGCGTGCGTGCCTAAATATTGGGAAAGCGTCTCATTTACCGCGACGTTGGGGAAAAAAAAGAGGGGTAGATGGGCGTATTGCCCGTGCTGGGAGACCACGGAGCTTATCAGGGCTGCGGTGGTGACGTCACGACCACGTGGCATGCGAAATAATTGTTCTCCGAGGCAGCCGACAGTAGCTCATCACGCGCGCCAGGGAAGGGCCCAGTAATTTCAGCGGATTTTCTTCCACCCCTCCAGGGGTTAGGGTGGTTCCTCACTTCCAAACCACCACGGCCCCCTCTCTCTGCGTTCTTCCTTTCCGTCTCTTCCTCCGCCCCTCTTCCATCCCACAAAACATCCCTCTCTCTCTCTCTCTCTCTCACCCTTCGCGCCGCATCTCCCGAGGTACTCTAGCCGCTGCACTAATAAAGCTGAAATGATTGATGAGAGGAATTTAAGCGATATATTGCGTGACATAAAGTGCGGGGTTTGGCGTGGAGGAGGGAGGGTGTGGTACAGGAGGTAGCCTCCCCCTGTGGGAGGGCGCGGAAAAGGTAAGGGGAGGGGGCAATACTACTGCCTATCCGGCCGACACAAACGCTCAAATTGAAATCACCAGCCTGTTATGGCGCTCATTTCTCCACACCCGCGTGCGGTTACGAAAATGGCTCTCCTTCACGCGCAAGTTTAACGCGATTTTTTTTTTTACCGCCCACCACCCCTAAAAATATCTCTACTCTTCCTTTCCCAACAAACTTTTTTTTTTTAATCGTGACCCTTAAAAAGCTGTACAATTTTTTAGCCGCGGGGAGAACGCACGGGGAAAAAAATTTTCCTCCGTGGGTTTTCGCGACCTGAGCAAACGTAATTATATGACGGCGGCAAGACGAACGAAGATAGAGGGTGTGCGGGAGGCAGAATTTGTAGGTTGGTGAATGTGGACCAGCGATAAATTTACATATAAATAGAAGCAGCCTTCTTTTTTTGCGTGTTAAAGAGTGCGCGACTTTGTGCATAGCGGCAGTAGGAAAGGAAACATTTTTTTTTTTACTTACAAGAGTCAACACATGGCAGAAACTCCCGGCTGAAATCCGGCTCAACAGCGAGTGTAGGGCAGCGAAGCTACGAGAGTGAACGTTAAATATGACATAGGAGGGCGGGTGACAGTTTCAAGTGGGCACTCAAAAACAATTGATTTGCATTGCCCGACGGGGCTGTGAAGGTGAAAAAGGGGGGAGGGGGGTGGGTTACCACATTTTGATAAACGCGCGACATTGACAAATACGAGCACACATGGCGAAGGCCTCTGTGGGAGCGTGCACGTATATTTCGCAGCCGAATAAACAGTCGCACTGCACGAGTGACGTGTATTTATAAGGGCCTATTAATGGGAAAGAAAACACCGGCTTAGTGCTGCTGAGAGATCGAAATCACTCCATCATCTTCCATTCAAAATATTTAAGCGACGTAATCATTGCGCACATTGTAAAACACGCTTCCCATTATGTTTTATTTTTTTTATTTGTATATCCACATAAATCAGTCATATATGTTATGGATAATTTGTACGGACTCAGTACTCAATAAATTATGATAAAAACGGATGTTTGTGAAGTAAAGTGTCTAACATATTTGTAAGTGAAAGAGTATAAAAATATATTTCGTGCAGAGAAAAAATTCAAATGGCGTAGTATTAATTTTACTGGGTGAAAAATGATTGGGCGTGAAGAATAAATTTTACACTTGTATTTCAAGTTTGACAGCTCATCGAGAGACTTAAAATTCCTTTTCAGAATGTTGCAGAAAATTCTGCTATTATTTTTAAGTATTTCAACATTGGAAACAAGTTAATTGGTTTGAACGTTGTAGTTCAGTACGTAGGGGTTCCAATGAATTAATTGACACCGTGGTGTGTATAGTCGTTTCGCGGTTTCTTCACAATTTTGAATCAAACCTTTGGAAAATCAACCCACGTATGACGTGTTTAGTTATTTCTTAAAAATGTAAGTCAATCTCGATATTTTCATTAAATTGAAGTATCACCTGTATCCAATCTATAAATTTTAATTTTTTCATTCATCATATATACATAAATAGAAACAATAATAGGTATCTCTTAGTGAGAAATTGTTCTCATGCAAAATGCCATTACAACTGAGTGCACACGAATTCGGTGCAGTGTTCTTGGGTGTATTTCCCTATGCTTATTTCAGCTTAGTTTGCACAAGGCGAAGGAATATCCTAGAAGTAGAATTTTAGCAGGACGTCATAAAAGGGTGAAGTAACAGATAATGGATTATAGCTGTCGAGGCAACTCGACAACTGTCGAGTCAACTGTCGAGGCAACAGTCCACGAAATTACTCGCTGTGGTATTAGTTATAATAAAATTACAATTTACCTAACAAACATGTTGACCTTATCAACTATACGGTTACCACTGAAAACTGATATTAGCGAGAACAATATTATATAACGAGTACGCATCAGCAATGTGGTCATGTAACCTACGTGTAAATTAAGATGAGAAATGAGCAATATTTTAAAGAATGTTAACGAATCATTAGTACGCGCTCATTGAGCATTCTGTAAAACCCCTTTCTCTGAATCGTAAAAAAAGATTCACAGGTATCAGATGCCGCGATAATTAGCCAGGGCCTAACATGACGATAATTTAGACAGAATTGCAGTATTTTTTTTTCTAAAATATTATACTTTAGGGCAAGGAAATTCTTGTGTCCATGTGTCCGTGTGTGCTCATTTGTTAGTCACCGTAAGACATTATTCGGAAATTTACCATACCAGTGTATACGCTTAGTAAGAAAGTAGGAATAGTAATTTCTTCCCTTATACATTAATTGTAGCGTTCATACATATGCTCAGGAAACAGTCAATTGCGCAGGGAAGTTCCCAACTTTGTATATTAGCAACACTAAACATTCCTATATCTGCAACTTGATGTGTGGTATTATTTCCATACAGTGTATGGGTTAAAAACTTCCATTACAGTTTAGGAAGTTTACAAGAATTTTTTTTTAGTGTATCTTTGTACGTCAGTGGATTTTCATCAAAATATTGTGGAGGTTTTCTTCATAAGTAGTAGCTACATATTCATTTGATCAGTTCTGTTGATGTAATTTCCAGTAAGCAGTCAACCACTTGGTATTTTTGAAAGTGATTGTACTTAATATTATATTATTTTGTGGTTGCAAGTTTTCTTCTTGGTAATGTTATTTCCAGAATTTGTTCTTACGCAGTATATTTACACGAGTAATATTTTATTTAAATAGGAATTTATAGTGAATTTATCTTTAGAATAATTTACTTTGCTTACCTTACTCTACTGAGAAAACTACACTAACGCCATGGATTACTTTAGAGTACAGAGGGCGAAACAGTTGCTTATAACGCGAACTTTAGGCACACGTGCCAGCAAAATGGCGTCACCAAAGACGTGCGAAATTCGCGTTATTATTTAAGGACAGTCTGAACTCCAAGTTACTGTGCGTTTGACCAACTTCAGCCATTGGCCACAAAATGTTTGGCACGCCTCTGAGAACTCTTGAGCCAGTGATATAAGTTGAGCTGTGGAGTGTCCAATCTCTCTTGAGGAGGTCAAGCAGATACGTGACGTTGATTACACTGCAGTAGCCAACGATAACACGAACTGTGGTCACGTGTTTATATGGCAGTGGAATCTATCATATCACCGAAAGATAACGCGGATTTTGCATCTCTATAGGCATCACTGACGCCCGACATGTAGGAACGCCGTTCCCAATCAGCACCCGGTAACTTACTTGCCAGTAAGCAACCGAGCCAATATGGTACATTTCGTACAGCAAATCAGACAATGGGTGCGACCACACCAAATTCACTGCCACGCTAGTTTTTGCCCGAGTATTATTTACTTTGTGACTTATGGATGGGTTTCCCAGCTGGTTTTCCTTCCTCACCGTAGGGGAACGACCGTGAACGAAAATCTGCATTTAGTTTTCTTCTTCGGGCAGGGTCGACGTGGATGAGAGGAAGGTGACTGCCTTGCCCGAGGACAGAACTGTTGCCCCAGCTATCCCTAATATCGGAGAGGACTAGGGATGACAAGGAAGCCTCCTAATAAAAATCCCAACCCAGTGGTTCCACAATATTCAACCCTTTGAGGACGACACTAACTTACTGACACCGAGGACAAGGCTGAAGTGAGCTACCTGTATTCTCCACTGTCACGTCATCAGTTGTGTTAGTCCCTGTATTTCAATTCACGTCCTCCTGTTGGACCTGGCTACACCGGACCCGCTTACTGTACTCTGCAACGTTTGTTACTGGCAGGCTGTCCACCAATGGAGATGCTCTTTACCTATGCACCAATTGATGTATCGCGACAAAGGTAACCCGTTTTACAATCCATCGTGTTCCTTTGATAAAATATTAAAAATAATAGCTTCATTCTTACAAACTTAAATGTTGACTAGTTGTAATTTTTTAGTTTTATTCCGTTAAAGACCAGCGAAACAGTAAAACTATAAAAGCGTGTGTTTTGTCTCCAAACGCAAAGACATTTCCGTATAAACGTAGCCCCGTGTATATACGTGCACACTCCTCGGAGGGTTAAGCATACAGAAGCGAAATTACCTCTTACACCATGAACACCAGCTCACACGCCAGAAAAATGGCAACACTAGCTAGTCGAAATGTATGAACGCCATCTACCAATGAGCTGTTGAAAACCTACTAACTGGCCGACCACCCAAGCGGTCGGAAACCTTTTTGCGGCAAGCAATAGCCGATGAGGCACAAGGCATGTCCCAGGGCCTCCCCGCGGCCAATCAGCGAATGGAAACTACCCTTACCGATACCAAGCCTTAATTCGACGGCCTACCTGAACACGCTATCACTCATGAGCTGTAATTAGGACAGCCAGTTGCTGCAATCGGGATTCGCATTGCCCAAATCCCGGTACGCAGGAATCCCCACTACCAGTCAGGGGATGAGGACACGTTGCGTTATGCCACGCCGATACGAGGGCAATACAGGATGGTGACAGGGTCTTTCACCACATTAACACCAGCCGAGATAGACATCACAAGAAGCCTGCTGGACCGACCGCCGTAACTCGTCATACTTCATCAGCCTTCGAATACTTTCTCAAAGTGGGACAATCACGATATACTAACGTGGCTCTCAGAAAGGTCGTGGGTGTAGTTAAATTAACCATGCTCCCCCGACCTTATAGTGTATTATGTACTCTCCAGATGTGTTATTATATAGATATATAGTAAACTGTAGCTAGAGCCACGAGTTTTTCGCGCATTCATTCGGAGGCGAGGTAGACTCCAATAACTTGTTCTTTTCTCCTACTGTTGTGATTGGGAGACACTTCCTTAGACACGCCCCGTTTAACTGTGAGTCAGTGATAAGAAGGGAGCAGTAGTGTAAGTGAGTGTTTAACAGTCCTGTACAGAGACCTCGCTTGTTCGCAGTAACCAATAAGCAAACGATAATGTCTCTAGTGTATAGAGGGCTGTCCAGCCTAGCTTGCTGCCAACTCATACCGCGAAATACTCGGGGCTCTACCTATAGCTTCTTGTATTTATTTCCCCGCATGATATAATATCATGAGATTCCTCCTACCCATTACAAGTAGGGTTTGGCCACAATATAAACAAAGTATAACAGTCCGCTCCAATGTAACCGCCATTGTACTTCATATCTGCATATTTCCTATCCTTTGCATAGTATTGTTCACCACGTTCTTAAACGAGATTTTCACCCGGTAAATTACGTCAACAGGTATGTCGAATCAAACCGAGGACCCTTGTAACGTAGTTACAACAGTCTTTTCGCGGTTTCCGCACACTTTTTGAAACAAACCTTTGAAAAAAAAAATCACCCAATGTATGACATGTTTGGTTTAGTTTCTACATATGTCATGTACAGAGACCCGAGAATTTCGCGGGTTCATTTCTAGACAAGTTGGAATTCACGCACTTGTACGTTTATGTTACTTTTGTAATTGGTCGACGTGTTGTTTGACACCTCCTGGAGATAAATGAGCCAACAACAAACATTCAATGAGTTGTGCGCCCAACCACCGCCTTTTGCTACCGCAACAATCAACCAATAAACACTTGATATCTGTATGAGAGTATATCAGACTGTGAAGTCTAGCCTACAGGTCATTGAACTCGCAAAATTTCTCAGGTCTCTAGTCATGTATCATAGGCGTTTGATACTTCTGTCAACGTAAAAGTACCTTATTTTTTGTAAAATCGGATTTTTACTTAAGTTTCACATAGAAACTACATGAATGAAAAAGGAAGCAAATGGGTGTGTAAGAAATTGTTTTAATGCAAAATACTGTTGCGCTGAGAGCGCACGAATGTGGTGCGTTGTCCTTTTGGTGTAATTTTCTGAAAGTAGTTGAAACTTTGCTTGCACGAGGCGGAGGAACATCGTGGAAGCAGAATTTAAGCAGGACTTCAGAAAAGTTGGAAGTAACCATGAGTATGTTATGACCACCGAGCCAACCGCAATACTAAACTTCCTGGTCCTTTGTTATTTACTCAAATATCCTGCAGGCCTATATTATATAAGCTTAAAAGAAAAGAAAATTGAATTTTTTTTTTTTTGGTGATCTAACTTTCTGTCGGCATGGAAATCACGTAAGAACTCTTTTTCGTTATTAACCCATTCAGACTCAATGTACACAGTTGCGTACATTACGCATGTGTAGGTAATTTTTGGTATGTACTGCACACTGCGAAGCTCAGTGTCCAACGGTCTTACCTGTGGGTAAATGATACATATACCCTTTTACACTCCTATGTCATAATTGGTTAATATTATTGTAGCCGAACACATAGCCCACAGTTCATTGGCTGTGACAACGAAAAAAGTGTTGTGTCGATTTAAGTACAGCACGCATCATAACATTTTTTGTTTGCAACGCCTGAAAACTGTAAATTAAAGTGGGTCTGAAAGGGCTAAATACAGTACAATACGTCGAAGGAAATTACCCAATATAATCTTAGCTTGACTAGTAATAAATCCGTCGAATAACTACAAGGCAGAATGAATAAATAAACAAGAGTGATTTAAACGGGAACAATTTATATTTGACGCTCGCGTTTTCATTCGCTTACGAATGCGACTTCACGTTCACACGGCCCCATCCTTCAGAGTGAATAAACTTTCAGGCAGTAAATTATTTGTTTGAAAATTTCTGTTGACATACTTTTTAAGTCAATCTTAGCAAAGTTAATTTCTAATGCATTAAATTCATTTGAGGGAAAACTTGATTTATGTTGCTTTAACGTAGTCGCGTATAGTGCCACAAAGCAGAAGGGACATTTAGTGGACGTCATCGCTTTTTATAATTATTTTCACTGTAATGAAAAAATACATTATCTGTTTCGGACTATGAACCATGATGAGGAAACCACAAATGAAATGCAATTAGTTAGCGACGCATATCGAATTGCAACTGTGATTTATGTAAATCTGCTGCCAATAAATCATGGTTAAATGCTGCATTTCGCTTCGCGTTAAACCAAAAACCACTAGCAATAAATAAAGTTCTGTCATATTTTAGAGCATACCCCATTTCAGTTTGCATTGGTGAAACCTCTATTCTTTCCATTGCTTCCCGGTATACTTTTTTCGTATGTCTTAATATTCCAATGTTAAATTAAATTTATAGATGGCTTAATAATGTTTTATGACGTCTTAATTGTAAATTGATGGGTATAAACGTCAAAAATCGAAAGTTATTGGTGAGAAGACCACAATTAATTTAAGTAAGACGATTTTATATTAATGCCGTAAGGTGTAATTTTTATTACATCATTAATTACTATTAACCACCGAACTCTATTAGGCCTACTACTTAGTACTTAAATTATATCACTTCAGTTTTAGACGCAGAAAATATTAAGGGTATTATATAACTTATTGAGTGTAAGGATTTTTGTACACTTATGTGTCAATTAAATTATAAATTTCTATTATATATATTGTAAACTTATTCAAATGTTCTTGTTCGTTTGAATTAAATAAATTACGTCATTAATATACACGTTTACTTTTTCGTAATATTAAGTGAAAACATATCTAGAGCAGCAGAAGAAATTCGTTAAATAAACAAATATATTTTGAAAATTATAACGTATTATCTTAAGCAGGAAATGGCTACCACAAAGTTTGACGTAAAATATAAGGAATATCTTCCGATGTTATATCTTGTTGGCCAACGACAAGTGAGCATATGTTACTAGAATGATTTACAAATATCAGTAACCATGTTAACAATTCACTAACATTATTTCAAGCCCGAAAAATAAAATATTCTTCAAGCTTGTGCAGTCAGCGCTTGAAAAAACAAAAAATACATTTCCTATCTCAAATCTCTCGAAAACCTCCTCCAATTACAGTTAGCGAGCTCGTAAAAGACTGGAGACTACAGTAAAAGGATCCGGGCTCGCATAAGGTAACAAAGAAAAGGGATGGTAAATTAACTATTAGCAGTAATTGGCCCGAAATGAAAGCCATTCTGTACTCTTGAAATGAACGAGCCTTACAAACTTGCAAATTAAATAAACGAGGCGAGATAACGTCACAGACACGGTTTATAAATTTAAATTTAATCAGTTTAATACTACGGTTTATATACTTGGTTACTTTTACAATTTCGTTGACATACTTACGATGTTTTATTGAAGTGTTTGAAGTTTCAACAAAAATGTAAGGTAAGTGTACCGTTAACGGGCTAGCTAAGAATTGGCGATTATTTTTTACAAGTTGTTATTTAACTTGTATTGTTAGTTAGTTAGTTTGTATGTTCGGGTGAAATCTTGCAAGTCGATTTTAAACCACTTCCCGTTATCCAGTTGAACTGAAATTTTGCATACGCGTGTAGTTCCGATGACAATACAGTGTGAAGGTACCACTGAGCTGATCTGATGATGGAGCCGGAAGGTGGCCATAGGAACTCTACAACTACATGCAGTAAACGTCGTATCGAGTTTGTTTTACAGAATCGAGTAACAGTAAAATGGAGATTAGAAGTGTCACGGCTGTTGTGCGCGTGCCTTTTTTTTTTGTAGCGGCAAATGGTTCTGAAAACCTATTATTATAGTTTGCTCCTACAGTATGTCCCGTATCGGAATAAAAGCGAACTTCTGGTCGATCACAATACATCGTGGGGATCTTTCTTAGCAAGGGAAAGCCATATTCGTGAAACAAACACATGGTTGAAGACTAACAAGTGAAAAATAAAATTAATGTAAAAAAAAACTTTTAAAACCAACCTTTTACTTATAAATGCACTGAAAATGTAAAAATAATTGCAATATTTTCAGAATTTGTAGAACTTGTAAGATGTGGTCGAACAGCCGTAATAAACATTACTATAATTTAATATGTTTGTATCAATTTATATTTAATATATAAAAGCTTGGTGCAAATAGTTAAGAGCCTTACGCAAGACATGTGCTTACTACGCTTACGCAAATGAGGTATACGTTCTATATTGCGCCAAGCTTTTATATACTAAATATAAATTGATACAAACATACTTATTTGTAGTAAAGTTAATTACGGCTGTTCGACCACATCTTAAAAGTTCTACAAATTGTGTAAATACTATAATTTATTTTCTCTTTTTATTGCATTTATCAATAAAATGTTGGTTTTAAAATTTTTTTTTACATTAATTTTATTTTTTAAAGGTTATATTACAAACAATGGCCTAGTAAGAAATGGAATTGGTAAAGAAGCATGTGTATATCTGGATATAATAATATTACTAGAGTATTGCGTATTAGAAAATGAATAACACTGGGTTTGTTCCATACGTAGATAATGGGCATTATGGACGTACAGATTTCTCAGTATATTTCAACACTTCCCTTCTTCCAGTCTCTAAATAATTCTGGTAACCAAGTTCTCTGTACTCGATCCAACATAAACTGTAATAGTTGGTAAGGGGTGTCACGGGGGATGCTCACGATGGTGGCTAAATAAGAAGGATCATTTATAAAAATATAATTTAATATTACAAACTCTAAGTATGAGAACAATGGGGATACAATTACGTTATTAAATATACTGAAAGAGAAGTTATATAATGGTTCACAATATAAACGCAGCTAAGCCCTAACCTTGCCGTAATTATTGTTACAAGGGGTAGGGTGGGGAGGGACGATGGCTCGTTACCAGATCGTTACCAGAATGGCTCGTTACCAGATCGTTACCAGAATGGCTCCCTACCACAAACACGTTTATGCTCACCCAATCTTGTAGAACTGGTTGGCCTCAGAGCTCCTCTGTGGTCTAGGGCCGTCTGCTTCTATCGTCTTCAGCCTACAGTCTCTCTCACAAGTATACTGCCTCGATTCACGGTGCCATGGGGGGGGGGGGCTATGCTGAGTCTCTTTTATAACTAGGCCAAGTGAGGCATGTTAATGAAACCACTGCACTCGGCCACCAGCTATACCCCGCAAGATCTTAGGCGGCGTAGCGATGCCACGTATATCGCTACACTACCCGGCCCGGCTGTTGAAGAGAACAAGGTTGGAGAAGATGCATCGGGTCAATTTGGGGAGGGAGGGGAGGCCGAGTAGCTCAAGGCAGTGGTTAACGGCGCGCAGAGAGGCATACCCAGAGGACTTAAGCGCGGCATCGAGAGAGCAATTACTAGTAGGAGCCCCCGTTGACGAACAAAATTAAAATTTGAGTGATACAAAAGTTTGATTTGAACAATACAGAGAACGTAAGTTTAAGTCGTTATATGGGGCAAAAGGCAAGGCAGTGTAGTCGGAAAATACAGTATAACGATACAAGGAAAATGGCTAGCCATGGTAAAAGTACAAGTTCTGAGCATGTTGTAAGTGACACGTAAGGTTGGAGGGGAGGGGAAGTGTCCACGGCCATATTTAATAATTAAGTAAGAATTCCCCCAATGGCTAGGCGGTGGACACGGGTGGGCGGGAGTTTGGAATAAGGGCGCCTTTAGTGAACACTTGACAACATGCCAGAAACATTAGCTATTGAAGGAGACAAGGTGAAAAGGCACGGCCGTCTGGCTTAAGCTACAATCGTAAAGCACAATACAGTGTGCCATGGTACGCTTGTTGTAAGGTAGCAAGAATATAGTTTGATTGTAAGAGAAAATACAACAAGATCAATGGTTGGCAACGCGAAGGACGTGCGCAACACAATTGAAGTGTGAGCAGTTGGCTGCGGCAGACGCACGCTCAGCTGTCGGCAACAGAGCGTGATATACGGCGCGCTAGGTGTGCTAGTGTACAGTGGTTATGCGCAACACAATTGAAGTGTGAGCAGTTGGCTGCGGCAGACGCACGCTCAGCTGTCTGCAACAGAGCGTGATATACGGCGCGCTAGGTGTGCTAGTGTACAGTGGTTATGCGCAACACAATTGAAGTGTGAGCAGTTGGCTGCGGCAGACGCACGCTCAGCTGTCGGCAACAGAGCGTGATATACGGCGCGCTAGGTGTGCTAGTGTACAGTGGTTATGCGCAACACAATTGAAGGGTGAGCAGTTGGCTGCGGCAGACGCACGCTCAGCTGTCGGCAACAGAGCGTGATATACGGCGCGCTAGGTGTGCTAGTGTACAGTGGTTATTCTCTACGCAGTTCACGCGAGTATATTGGGATAATTACAGCTACATCGTTCAGATAAGTGTACATAGACCTACAGAGAGAGAGTTGCACATATTAGAAAATTAAACGGTCAACACATACATACATTCAGTGGTATTTGTAGCTTACGTTTACGTAAGTGCGATAAAACTTTCGTGTGGTGTTTGTGGAGAAAATATTAATTTCTTACAAACTAGGAAACATTTTGAGATGTAACATAAAACATGTGAAAACAAGGAAAATTAAAAATCGGTAGGCACAAATGCCATTGTGAGAAAGTTTATATGTGGTAGGTGGTAGCCCTTCGCGTGGCGTTGAAAGTCTATTTCTCTCATTATCCACGTTGTTTTACTGAAAGTTATCACTCACGCAGGAGTGCAAAAAATGTCTGTTTATACACACGGAATTGTGATAGCACTTGTTACCCTACGTGGCACAATCTGTTAGGAAAGTTCATAGCGCTGTAACTGATTCATAAGTGTCTTTCACTTGTACGTGATTTTGTTGAGATAATGTATAGGGCACTGCTACCGTAAAGTTGAATTGAATGATTATTTGCACTTAGCGAGAATTACAATATTTTTTCCCGAAGGCGAGATCAACAAGAAAACGAAATATATAAGTTATTATGCAAAGAATTTGAAAATACATTTTATGTTCAGAGTAGTATACTTGAGCTCTACATTAGAACATAGTTACAAACATCTTATTGGCTAGTGGTAGTTCTCATGAATAATTGTATTGAACATCACACATACAGAAGAACATAAGAAATCTGCAGATATGTGGAATGGATAAGAAAAGGCCGGAGTACTCCTCTGAAATTAGCATATAAAAAAGAAAGAAATACCATACCAGAGACAGAAACTGTGTCGTTCTGGATATTAATAATGTAAGGTAAAAAAAAATTTACTCTGCACACAAGGCAGGAAGACATTGAGAACGTCACACAGGTAACACAAATCGATGATATTATCACATGCAAGTGAAATGCATTGAAATAGGTACGCTTTTTGTGGTTTTCTTTTTTAATTTTTGTGTTTATATTTATAATGCCATGATTCAGGTAATGAATCAAAATATGATTATATATACTTAATCCTAGACGTCAGTGACAAGTACCGTAGTTAACAAGATTTTACTTCCCCTGGTGAAGGAGTAAAAGCAATTGAACCTAACTGTTCATGGTAATAGATTCTCATGACCTTAAAAGAAATAAATCCTTTATTAAATTCCTATATTGGAAGTTGCTTTCACCCTCAAGGCAGGAATAGTACGTAAAAGTCGGGAAATGAATTCTGTGCAAATCTGCTGAAGCACTGACAATCAAATTAATATTACAGTTACTGTGTCTGTGAGTTACACTTAATTACATAGTAATAAAGACCCGTAGGCCTATGTAACAAGGACTCGTTAGCTCACATAATACCAGGAGGCATGCTATATGACTGTCGCAAATATAAATATAAGTAAGTAGAGGCCCTCGGTCAGTGCTATGTGAACTTGACATCAACCTACGTACGGAATATTACGCTACTTTCTTTTAATATAGAAGGGTAAAGGTAAGAAAAATCGCATATTAATCAATAGGGGGTTACCCCGATCCTTACCAAAATACATCAAATACACTAGATTCCTTGTACAGGGGTAAGAGCAGTATGAACTGCAAAAGCACAAACATTTGTAGTCATAGAAATACATCTTGTGCGAAATATAGATAAGCTGAAGCATTGCACCACACAAAACTGTAGGCCTAAGCACAATTGCAATTATATTATCTATAATGCCAGGAGGCAGAACACCCTGACTTCAAAATTACACGAATTATAACGAAAGTCCGCAGGGCAATATAAGACTCATAGAAAATCAAACTTAATCAAATAACTATTATACACACAAAAACAACATACTGAGGGGAGTCAATGTACTGAACCTATGTTAAGAATGCGGGCGCAAATAGGGATAACAGATCCTGTTTACGATATAGAATTGTGTAAAATATATTAGAGGTGAATCACTGTATAGCATGTAATATTACTTAGTTCTGTGGTGATGTTGTGGAGGCTCCGTAGAAAAATTACTAACAGTACACACAAGGGAGAATGTGAAAGCCACATTAAAAATAAGAGAAGATATAATTGAATAGCATTATTGTGGCATAAAATAGATAGGCAAGTTAAGTGAGCCTGCTAGATGGCATACGAAATGAATGGATAAAATTAAAATTGAACAAAAATTCCAGGCCGGTAGGCCTAGGATGTATTTACGTGAAAGCAAGGTCAAATAATGCTGTATAAGACAGCAAAAGGGACGTTAAAAAATAATTGATTGCAGTAAAGGTAATATGAAACCAAAAGTAAATACAAATCATAAGTCAGGGAGTATTCTGGCGGGTGTTTACCTAGTTGTGCAAAACAACTTAGTGGGGCGCATTAAGGCGCGTAAGGAGGGTAGATATTTTCATTAACTTGATGTAAAAAGTGGTCACAATGCATAGCCGGAAAAAACGGTGCGGCGAGGGTGAAATAATCAAAATGAGCAGGGTTGATGAGGGAAAATAGCTTAGGGGACGGGAATGTGCCACTAGTAGCGCTGGGAACATCTTGGAAAATAGGAAATTCGGTATGGTTGATATGCCAGTCAGTATTCAGAGCAGCTGATATGGTGTAGAAATTAATTCCCTCCGCTAGGGACAGTCGGGGAAGGTGAAAGGCTGCTTGGAGAGCCAGTGTACCGGAATGACCGTTTGATGGAGAGGGATGGTAGGATTCCGCGCTTCTCACAGATGTGCTGTGTGAATAATGATGCCGATGGGTGTGCTGACCTAACAACCACACAGGACATGGAGCTCCACAGCTCCACAACCACACAGGACATGGAGCTCCACAGCTCCACAACCACACAGGACATGGAGCTCCACAGCTCCTAAGGGGTGGGTTAAAACAAATCGGTGGGGGAAAATATTAGCAACTGTGAAAGGGACGGCAGGTGTGCAAAGGTACTTGCATTATTTGAAGAAGGAACTGATATCAGTTAACAAAATGGAAGCGGTCATACATTTGGCATTGTCGCCGATAAGAAATTCGGGAGGAATGACTACAACCTCGTGGGAGGGGTGGGTGGAGGGTGAAATCACCTTAACAGTTTCTGTTTTGTGGTCGATTGCGATAAGCGGAGATGGCGGTTGAAGCGTTTAGGAATGATTGTTGAAGTGATACGGAACAGACTTGACGTGATAAATATGCCATTGAGAATGTATGTCAATTAGGGGCATTTGTAATTGAATTACTAACTGCTGCTCTGAAATTGAACACTCGGTGAATTCGAGAGAATAGTACTTATATAGTTCTTTAATGGTGATACTGAGCGTAAGGTTGATGTTAGTCAGCTGTTTTTGCAATGCAGTGTGGCGTGAGTGAGTTGAGTTCTATTTACCGCTGCAAGAAGCAGCATTCAATGGAATGTTCCATGATTAGGTTGTTGATAATGTGTAAAACACTAGACACAAGCAAATGTACTTGTGTTTCCAATGAGTGAGCCGTGCTAAATGCTGTTTGTTGCAACTTAATTACAGTACAAATGCCATTGATAAATTTGGATAGGGAATTGATTTTGGTTTCAACTTTGTGGGTAATACAATTAACAATATTAAAAGAGTCATTCAATGTCTTGTGTGTATTGTGGACATTGGCTGTGAGTTCTCAGATTGCCTGGTCAAGGCACAAGTCATTTTGTAGGAGAATGTGGAGGTGCTTGTTCGTCAAAAATTACAGCACCATCTCCCCATGTCTCCTATGACTTGGATGCCACGCTTTGCACGGAAAGGGGTAATGATATCGGTATGATAATCTCTCAGTACTCCCGCTTCGATCCCCTGCATATAATTGTACACAATTTTTCCATTCGTACACGTCGATGTGTTGTGGTCGGCTCAGGCAATGTGGAGGAATTGGTCCAGTGCATCAGACAGGGAAGGAAACTGTAGCTGGATTAAGTATATCAGCGAGATACTCGTCTCGTATACTACGTAAGATACTGCTATGACATAATATAACCCTGCGGGGGTATGGAAGGTAGGCTGTATGGAGAGTCCAGCTGCTGCAACAAGAGAACAAATAAACACAAGGTCTCTACAGCCATGTGGGCGGAGATAGCGTCCCTCCTCGTGGAAGAGGCACGGCCCATGCCGTCAGTTGCCCCAGCAATGCCAGGGGTCTGCACAAAGTGGCTCCGCTAATAGGCAGTGTGGCCAACCTTGACTGGTGGTGAGAAGAGCATTGCCGCTATGCTGGGTGGCTGTGAGAAGAGAGGAGTGTAGTTGGCGAACCTGGTATCCCCTTTGCCGTGCGCTGACCATGGAACAGTAGGATGAAGGCGGTCTGGGAGGCAGGAACACGGCATGGAATGCATGTTGTGAGTACTGCTCGCAGCATCACACATGCTGATTCCGAACTTGATCAGCACGTAGCCGTATGCCGCGGCCTCCTTGCAGCGATTTCAGGACAGACAGCTTAGCACTCACAGGTTAGCACGTGATGTGCGATGGAATAAGATAAACTGTAACACATTTGACATAAATATGAGACACTGACACAGAAAGAACAGAGTGACATTATTACAAAAAAAAAAAACAGGTGTGTGCCAACTTGGTATGACTCGTACAGATAGTGTCAAACTTAGGGACACCAGAGTTGTTTGTCTGTACTCGAACAGTGGATTCGCCTAACACATCCGTGACACGATACGGGCCGCGAAAGCTATGGGTTAGGGCCTTATGTCTTCCGCAGTTACGTACCCAGACACAGTCTTTAACACGTAAGGTGTTTTTCCTGTGCGTTTTATCAAATCGGGCTTTCTGAAGGCTCTGAGCCTAAATTAAATTGTTTCTGGCCATTTCACTAGTGGATAAAAGTTGCTCGCACCAATTATGCCCCGCTTGGAAAACTTAGTGGCTACTACCAGGGCGGGGAGGATGGAGCAAATAGAAGGGTGTGAACTTAGTCGAACTATTAACACAGGTATTGTGATTGAACTGAATGAACGGAACATACTATTCCCAATTTAATTGGTCCCCATTCGCACCTGCTGAAAGTTGTTCCCCAATAGAGCGAATATTATTTTCGACTAAACCATTTCAACAGGGGTTGTATGCAGTGGTAGTGAGCTTTTTGATGCCAAGTGATTTGAGGAAGTTGATAATTAGTTCGTTTTGAATACTGGTTCTGCGATTTGTAAGTATCTGTTCTGGGCAACCGAACTGCATGACAACTTCTTTTATAAATTCAGCACAGGTGACCACATCAATAGATTGAACTGGCTTAGCATAAACATAGCGGGTGGCATATTCCATCATTACTAAAATATACTTATTGTGACGGGCTGTGACAGGTAAAGGCCATTTGACATCCAGATCCCAAGATTTCAAAAGCAGCTGTGGAGGGTTTGGAGTTCACTGGCCCATGGATTGGGAGGTGATGGCTTTAATCTTTTGGCATTCAGGGCAAGATTGAAAATACTTTTTAACATCAGCAGCCATTGTGTCCAAAAAGTAATATTGTTTAATTTTCCGCAATGTTTTGAGCACATCAAAATGTCCTCCCCCAAATATGGTGTCGTGATGGGTCTGGATGACTTCGGAGATCTACAATTGAGGGACAAGTGTTAACTTAGATGACCCCTGAGGTGAATGGATCTTAAAAAATATATAGCGACGATTTAAACTACGATATTTCGTATTGGCTTGTTCAGGGTGTAATAAGGTCTGTTTCAGATTGTGAATATGGGGGATGTTATCTTATTCACCAATGAAGGGAGAAGTAGGAACAGTGAGAGGGCACGGATGGAATACTGATTCGTCATCGATCTGAATACATTCCTGGGTATGTGTATAGCTGGGGAGCAAGTGGATGACGATAAGTTTAGTACGTTTGAAGACTGGATCAATGTACGTTGTGGCGAGTATGGAGGTATGCCTTTGTCGAATAATTTCAACATTTACTTGATAGAGGGTAGTTATGAGTTTAATGATTAAATGGATAGGAAAAATGTCTTCTGTAGTTACTGCAGAGGCGATTCTATACCTCTCACTGGGATCGCGTGTGGAAATGAAATTGTGTATAACATCGTCCCAGTGTTGTCTAATGTATTTGGCCACTGATGCATTAATTTCGTAATCCTTGTTAGGGTTTTGATAAATGGCTTCGGCAAAAGCCTTAAAAAACGAAGTGCAAGTCATCATGTCGTCTTTGACGGTGTAGTGGTAGTTGTGGGCTGTGACAGTTTGTGTAGCGAACAATGCGATGTGGGGATGTGGCTGAGTGCATTGGGAAGTGTGTTTAATTTACCCTGAACGATATTAATTTGAAAATCAAATTCGCTTAAGGAGATCGCCATATTTTGACTGCATGTGTTATGGTCTGCCATGGAACGTGGGTATCTTAGACTGGCCTAGTCGGTCTCAATTTTAAATTTGTGCCCATACAAATACTGAGGAAATATGTGCATAAATATTTAATAGCCGATAGCTCTCTCTTTCTCTATCTCTCTCTCTCTCTCTCTCTCTCTCTATATATATATATATATATATATATATATATATATATATATATATTATATATATATATATATATATATATATATATCTTGGTAATGTTTCAGCACCCCTCTTGTATATAAAATTTCTTAGATGCGAATGCTACGATATTTCTTTTTTAGAGTGCGAGTCGAGTTGGATGAGCACCCCTCCTACTGCAGAGTTGCTGGTATCGCATGCTAGAATGATCTCATGGCCCTCATTAAATTTTTGCAGCAATGGTGCTTGAAAAATGGCTCATTTCAAAGTTAAAAATGAATTTTTGTGCTTTTTCCCCCATTTAAAAGAGTAGTTTGCTTGGTCATATCAATTATTGATTGTGCAAGGGATGCGCAATGCATAATATATCGTCGCAGGTAAGAAATCATTCCCAGAAAGGTGCGAAGTTGTTTAAAATTAGTAGGGGGGACCAAATTTTCGATTGCAGCTACCTTGTCGGGGTCGGTGGACATGCCTTGGGGAGTGATGATGTGGCCTAAAACCTTAATTGTTTGTTGGGTGAACGAACACATTTGGGTATTGACTTTAACATTAAATTGGCGTCATCTTTCGAAGACTTTATATGGATATTGGTGATATGTTCCTGAAAGGTACTACCTAAGAAAAAAATATTTTTCAATGTAAGCTATTGCTGCAGTCCATCTTAGGGGGCCTAAAAGTTTGTTGATGTACATTTGAAAGTATTGGGGCGAGGTGCTGAGGCCCATTGGCATTCTTTGATATTCAAATAATCCCATTCCATCAATGTTAAAAGCCGATTTGTGATGATCCTGAGGTCGAACGGGGATGCTGTAGAAGCCAGAAAATAAGTCAAGGCTTGTGATGAAAGGGGAATGTTGCAAAGCATTTTAAATATCTTCAGTACGATATAGTGGACATTTCACCCTTGTAAGATGTTTATTAAGTTTTCAAAAATCGGTCAAAAATTGAAGGCCGCCACTTTTTTTTTTGGAAATGACAAAGCTAGGGGCAGAATAAGGAGAATCAGATTCTTGGATGATTCCAGCATTAATCATATTGTTTATTTGAAGTAAAATGTCGTCATGCACCTTGGGACTGATTCGATAGGGATGAGTAGCAATGGGTTTGTCAGTGTCTAAGTCCAGCTTGAATTCTAAGTCTCGTGCCTCTGTAAGTTCTAGTACAGAAATACCAAAATGGTCACTATAGTGATATACAATATCTTGAATGGCACGTTTCTGGGCAAGAGAAAGGGTATTGTTAACTGAAGGACCCTGAGGGGGTTGATTTTCAAAAGCCTTGATAGCATTGCAACAAAGGGTAATGGACGCATAGTCGGGTGTGTCTGCACTATCGGAAATAATTGGAATTTCGGTGATTTTATTCTCATACTGGGTGTGGATAAAGAGAATATTGTACTTCAATATAGAGATGACGTATTTTTTTTTAGAAAGTCCACACCCAAAATGATATCTTGCTGGAGGTTGTTAAGAATTAAAAATTTCTGTGGATAAGTATGACCGGGGATATTTAAGTTGATAGTTTCAGAAACTTAAGAGGGGGTCAATTGATATCGGTGCAACAATTGAAAGATTTGCCTCGAGAGGAGAAAGGGGCTGATCCGATAAAATGGTTCTGGCCACATAGTTACATGAACAACCTGTATCTACTAACACATATTACTATTTGCCTTTAATAGTGACAAGTACATTAGGCATAGACATACTAATAATTTTCAACTGATATGGGGAAAGGGGACTAGCGTGTGCTGGTTTCCATGTGCCAATTCGAGGCACGGCTTCACTCAGCATGTTTCCCAACAAATGCTCATCATTGTGTCATTGTGGCCCCCGGCATCCTTGTTTCGAAAACATTCAGCATGCGCCACAGCGCGAGTGGGAGTAGAGTGGGTCAGAAAAATGGTACATGGTGTCAGCTGAAAAGTATTCTTAAACCAGCAAAAGCGGTAACCAACGTCTTTTGAAAAAGCAAAATTTTGATTGGGGAATAGGGAGCACTAACGACTCTTATGTCCTACCTAGAGGCAAAGTGCGCAGGTATCGGTAGCGAGGCTACGGGGACAGTGAACTGCTGGCTGTGTTGTAGGGAATCGCTGCGATGTGGCAAAACAGGGCTTGGCTGAAAATTCATCCCTTTGGAATTAAACTGTGCAATTTCTGCATACGACGAGTGGATATGACTTTGCTGAAAATTGTGTGATACACGACCCGAACACGGGTGCTTTTGTCATCGGGGGTGGCGTGTCTTACCCCCTCATGGGGAATTTTATTGACTGATAGCAGGGTGCTGGTGTTCCGTGGTATGCACGTGACTAAGGTGTGAGGGCAGGTTTCCTACTGTGGTGAGGTGTGTTGGGGGTATTATGGGGAAAACGATGTGTGTGATTAACACTGCCACGATAATTACTGAAAGAGTGTGGAGTTTGACGAAATTCACGATCAGCCTGGTTGTGGGGATGGTTGGGTGGGTGATTTGGACCGGGTTGGTAGTTGTAGTTCTGTGGACGAGAAGGGTTTTAATCGTGTTATTAGTCACGAATTCATAGTGTCGGAATTGCAAACGTTGCATCGCGGTTGCCATTGCGGTACGTTATGTCTGATTTTAAAGAAATTTTCTCGTCGAAAGTAAAATGCACGTTGGTTGAAGAATGTAAATAATACCGGGACCTGTTACTGAACAGTTCTTACGTTTATGCAGCGTCCCGTTGAGGTACGGGGTTATGACTTAGGGTTGAAGTAAAGCAACTGCCTATGTATCGCTGCAGCTTACTGTGCAATGTGAAGAACTCATAAAAAATTAATACAGACACCATAAAAATCATCAGAAAAGTGTGATTTATGCTGTATATGAAAGAATAATGTGTATACTTTGCATTATTATAAAATATTTTACTAAAATAAACTTTTCGAATTTTTAAAAATTATCGATCTATAGCCCGCATTTTTAATCAAATATAAGCGCATTTTCCGTTTTGGATGCTTCGGAAAGCATAAGTTAGAATAAAATCTTCTTCAAGAATGATTGTCATAATATTTACTGTGATCATGTGTAATAAAATCATAGTAATAATGTATCATGTCTTTTTTTATAAATAACTATATTTACGTCAGTTTCAGCCATAAATGTTTATGACAAATGGACGCACATGAAATCAACTAGAAATATGATTTCCT
Organism: Dryococelus australis; assembly: GCA_029891345.1. NCBI lineage: Eukaryota > Metazoa > Arthropoda > Insecta > Phasmatodea > Phasmatidae > Dryococelus > Dryococelus australis. The sequence continues at coordinate 86,583,212 of CM057003.1, read as the reverse complement.
ACATTATTACTACAATTTTCTTACACACAATCATAGTAAACATTATGGCGATATTGCATTACGAAGATTTTCTTGCAAATTTTGCTTTCTGAAGCATCCAGAATGGAAATATGTTAAACTTTGGTTAAAAATGCATACTATTTGAATCGATTTTTTTAAAAGTACATTTTAGTCAAATATTTTATAATGTGGCAAAATTTATACATTATTCTTTCATATACAGTGTAAATCACACTTTTCTGACAATTTTCGTGGTGTCTGTACTACATTTTTTTATGAGTTCTTCACGTTGTATAGTCGGGTGCAGTGCTCCATAGGTAGTTGCTTTACTTATACCTTGACTACCCGTATGACAGAAGTCCGTATTACACAGCAAAGCTCAGAACAGAACAAACATTTTTAATGAGTAAAGATATTTGCGTGGTATTTAACATCGAGGTTTTTGAAAGCCGATGAGGGTCGAGCGAAGTGAGTATGGAGCAACGCCGAAATCCGAGGGCGGGGGAAACGGAAGATCCTCGAGAAAAGCCGCCAACCAGCGGCATCGTCCGACACGATTCCTACATGCGAAGGGAGGCGAGTATTCTAACCACTACAACACGGTGGCCCCACAAATATTTTGAAGATCTGTTCTTCACGTTCACGAATTTTAGTTCAGTCTCTCTTACCAAGAGGTTTTGTACATATTTATTAGTCATGCGCTGTTTATGAAGTATTAATTTTGTATTGCTGTAACAACAGTTTAATACTGACATACTATGTGACATACATGAACAATGTACTAATAGTCGCGTAGATCTACAATGTTTAAATTCCTTTTACCATCTCTATAGCGTGTCTCACGAGTGCGCTTTATTGACAGTTCTCTAAGGGCAGTCCTGTTTACAACAGTTTCCATGGCTACAGTGATGTCTCCGCCGCCACAGATGATGTTTACATAAACACTCAGCTGATTGCCAATCTGACCCGTATGTCAACAGAATATATTTTTCCATAGAAATAACTGTTTCCAGAAAAATGAAAGAAAAAAAATGCACCCGTTCGTCAAACAGACTGTATCTCCTGTATTGATACATCTTCAAAGTTAAATATGATGCACTTACGTTGTCAACATGGCTACCACTGCTAGGTGATGCGTTAATAGAAAGAAAAATATATTATAAACGAAGTCGTAGACGCCACATGTTATCGGCTTTCTTATTAAATTGTGCTAAATCACATTATATAAAAGCTGTTCACGATAAAGTGAGCACTTTTGAAATCGACCTTAGAAAAAAGTCGCTGCCCCTGCCTGCATATATTTCAACTGGCGTACTGAGTGACATGTGCCCAGTAAAGTTGGTAACGATAGATGGAAAGCAGTTCCATACCTTAACGTCGAATAAAAAGTGCTAGATGCTCATTTGTGCAAACTTAATTTTTTTTTTTTTTTCGCTTTCTGTTATTTTAATGCACCGAAGTGCAAAAATTACCAGATTTGTAAAATGTTAACTTTTCTGATTATTTCACAGTTTCACCTGACGGACGCATAAATAAAATGATGACGCCCATGGCAATGTTAATTGTACATAATGCGGAAGAATGCATAACGTGCAAACCAGTAGATCTTAAGCAGAGCTTCCGAAAGTGCTCATTTTACCGTGAACAGATTTTATCTCTTCAGACCGTCCTTTGAAAAGAATTACCAAACAGCCTAGAGTTCAAGTTACTGAATATATAAATCCCGTATTGTAAGCTATCCCATTATGTAAGTAAATCACGATGACCTGGTCTGTACTCTATTCGAGCCTCCTTCTTACTCTTGTGAACCCTGCTTAAGTTCGACTTTCTGGCTACTGACTATGTGTCCTTCCGCCACTCGTAAACAAACCTGGGAAGAAAGCGGCAAGGGAAAACCTGGACGTTCAATCGAGAAAAAAAATTTCGACAGTGTCGTATACCCCCTGCTCGTTTTTCCAGTTATCATAATCTTAGGTAGGTAGTTAAAAGTGTACTATTATACACCGTAAAAAACAATGTAGTACTGAACACACCAATTTTTTTCTGTTTCCACACTGCCAACGTCTTTCCTCTGTGTTTTAAATTCGTACTGACCACAAATCAAATATTATAATATGATAATTTAAATACAAAATAACAAGTAAAGTGAGCGGCAGGAGCGGAAGGGCGAAATACAATCAAGAATTGCCATAATCACCCCCGTGGTGTAAATAGACAAGTTTTTTTTCTGGAGGGGGGGGGGGGGAAGTCGCGTCAGCTTTGGCATCTGATAGCAAGTAGAATGCACTTTCAGTAACATTAGATCCTGGAAGCACATTGTTATCTTGTCTTCTTAACCTTCTGAAAATTAATTACCAGAGACCTGCGAAATTCGCGTTGTTATTTAGGGACATGTTGAACTACGAACACGTCATACCTTTGCGATACGTTTGCCATTGCCACATTTTATCTGACACGCCTTTGGGTAACTATGCACACAAATAGATGAACACTTCACAATTGTGTGCCCCAATCTCGTGCAGTTCAGTTGGAAAAGGCGTGACTTCACACACACAAGCAAATATATATATATATATATATATATATATATATGCAGCCAATGAAAAAACGACGCAGACTTCGGTCTATACAGTACTGTGAAGTTTAGCCTGATTGCAAATAACAACGCGAATTATTTTACACGTCTCTAATTATATGCATAATAGCTTACGTAATCAGGGAATCGTTGTGACTTTATAGGTTTTTTTTCCGCTTCGTCAATCTATTCACATGGGCAATGTTTAGCAAGAATTTAATGCCGAAGTGTGATTACTTACTTTGTGTAAATTTTAAGCTCCATTTAGCTACTAAAGTGGTTTTTATATTACATGTCCATACATAGCCTATCTTCTTGGTTTACCTCAGCCATAGGGAAGGTGACGGCTCGTGTGCTTGAATCGAATGGCCCGCCATAACTTACCCAAATAATATATAAATGGCCTACATACATTATTGAAGTAGCCTTCATTACCTTGCTAAACGTTTTAAAAAAAAAATTTTACTGCGTTGTTACGCTGAAATAAACTAAATATGATTCTGTGAGATTTAAACATTTTTGTGACTATTTGCTGTAATAAGTTGACCTATTAATTGCCCTCAGCACGAACTTGAGAATCAGATTTGGTCCCCATGAGTAAAGTTCCCCCACTCCTGGTATAAATGGTTCTACGCTACTTTGCGAGGGTTTCTGGATTGCAGATTCCGCAATATGATAAGGTTAGGTTCATGCTGTTACGGTATGATTTTGATGTTCCTCATTATAAAGGGGCTATGGGGGCAATGCAAGTTACTGATAAGAGTATATTAATTAATGCCCTACAAGAGGTGGTTATTTAACATTAAGGTTGTACAATATTATTTCAATATAAACATTACGAGAATTGCGCCGGGGGGATCTTTACAAATATACTGAAATATTAATTAATATTAAACCACAAAGATTTAACCAGCCACATTCTGAGTAAAGTCTAATTGGAGAGTCCCCACCTTGTTCGTGATTCCCGATGCTGATTAAGAGGGCGGGAGTCGACGGCCGGACATACCCATCTTCAGTGATCTTCGTTTCAATGACCCAACGACAAAATACCTCGCTCCCAGTGTTACGCTGGCCTATATCGGGCGCGTTGTTTATGTTTTCAGCCCCGTTTACTGTCCCGGTCAAGGGGGGTTTTTTTTTTCGCAACCGTCTTTCTCAAGGGCTTATTGCAATCACGCTCGTGGCCTGGCTCAATGTTTGAAGGAGTGATCAGCCAGGCCGTCCAGCTACGGCCTAATCATTTCATAACAATGCTTTTGCAATCCATACTAGGCGCTCAATCACCGCCATCGTGTAGGCGAGCTTCGCCAAGGGTTCGAAGCCTCGTAAACAGTCGGTGACCCGTGCGCCACGCAAATCCCGTTAACCCGTATTCAATTTTACGTTTACGTTTCCCGCGCCAGCTCCAGGAACAAAAACAAGTTCGTCATGATTAATATGTCCCAGGGAATCATTTCTGCGCGAGTGACGTCACTTTAATATCTCGCCCGTCAAGCCCGTGGGCGCGCGGGACCAATTAAAAAATAACGGCTAGCGGCGAAATTAGCCAACTAGCGAGCCGTGTTCCCGCGGCACGCATACGCACGCACGCGAATACGCGACACTCGTGCGTTTTTTTTTCGCGCAGCGGTGTTATCCCTCCAGGGCACGGCAAGCCGGCTTAGCGCCCGTAATTGTTACGTACGGCCAAATTAGAGCCTGTCCCCCCCCCCCCCCCAGCGAACCATCTACAAAGCGATGGCGGTCGAGTGGCGGAAAATTTCCTGTACGTCACCGGGCGACAGTGACTTGTTAGAACCCGTAACTAATCTCGTTAAAATAGCGTGTCGCCGGGGTAAATTAATTACGAAACACGCACCCCGGACCTCTCACTTCCCGAACAAGGAATTCCGGGAGGAAAAAAAAAAATAAGCCGGAGCCAATTGAAATTGGCCGACCTTCGTAATGATGTCGACTGTGGCAGGCGGATTGCGGAAGGCAACTTCTGATCGTGTAGCACGGGTGTTTATAATAATTGCAACGTCACTTTGCGAGCCGTTTCTTGAATTCTCGCCAAGCAAGAGAAAATTTTTTATTGGAAAAATAAAATAAAAAATTCATCATGCTGCAAATTAGAATATTTTATTTCGAATAAATAATTTCTTTCAGATACAAGAAGATTTGCCGGAAATAACTTTGAGCAGTAGTTGGTATCCACGGTAAAGTGAGCACTTTTTAAGGCCCTGCTAAATTTTTCCTTTCAATAAATTTCTACGTTTCCGCCACTTTTTAACGTAAACATTGCAATATGACTAATAAACACAGTGTATACATTTCATCACACTCAAAAGTTAACGCCTGAGACTGTAACAAAATATAATTATTAGGGGTTAATGGCTTTTGGGAGGGTCTTAAAAAGTGCTCACTTTATCGTGAACAGCCTTTAAGGCCACTATATGTGTTTGCGTTAGTGAAAGGCATGTTCATTTTTCCTTTAAAATATGACTTAGCGTATTTATACCTAAACTTTTATTAGAAGTAATAAACGTTGTTTTGTGCTTAGTTTTAAAATTATTTGTAAGATGACCTTAGTATTAGAGGAGCTCCTAGTAAGGCGACTTAATTGTATTTCCAGTAATAGTAAAGGAACTATTTTACTATAGGCTGTTCACGGTAAAGTGAGCCCTTTTTAAGGCCCTTCTAAATTTTTTCTTTCGCCCAATTTCTATCTTCCTGCGGTTCTTTGATATTAACATTGAAATCTGATCAATAAACACAGGTTATACATTTCAGCACTCTCAGAAGTTAACGCCTGAGGCTGCAATAATATATATTTATTAGTGGTTAATGCCTGTTGGGAGGGGCCTTAAAAAGTCCTCACGTTACAGAGAATGGCCTTTGACAGATGTTAATGTCGACTTAACGTGAAATAAATGGGGATTCTCATATTATTCAGTAAGGAAGAAAATATATTCAAGCACAGTGCGAACACAAACATCTTCATGATTTATTCTGTCTGTCCTAAACATGCCTCATGCATATACTTGCTGCGATATGCTTACTGTCGCTTATCAGCAGGATGGTAGTACTGACAGTTAAGCAGTGACAGTTGTCTGATCCACGCTGTACCTTTGGTTTATTAATTCCACTGGCGCTTGCTACATAAATATTACTTACGAGCATTCCGGTTGAAGATGGCGTACGTTAATTTTTGCAACGTCGGTATTCAATCAGCGCAACAGATTTCACCTATTTGTTTTTTTCCTCAAGTAAGTTAGTCATTTTGGTAATAAATCGTTGTTGCCGAAGACAAGCTTATTTTCCTCATCGTACTGAGCGCTTCCGTCGCAATGCCAACGAATTTGATAATACTACTTATAAACGAGGGATCAGAACCAGGTAAATTTATTTCCAACAGATCACAAAATAAAACATAATGTGTAGGAGATTAAAATATGCGACTGTTAGTTCTTTAAATACTTTCCTGTTAAAACAGTGTCCAAGGGTGGTGTTCATTAACATAGCTTGATCACTAGCTTCGTCAAGACAATCTTATTTGGTGTCTTAAAGTTAGCATTTAGGTTTCACGAACAGTGCCTCAAGCACACGCAAGCTAGTCGGTTCTCGCGAGGACTCTCTTATTTGTGTGTGACTTAAGGTTGGATATTTCTGCTAGTCGCTGCTTAATATCGCGATTTCGAACCACATTTCATAGTCATCGAGACCTTGCTTAAGACGGCAAATAAGATCGTCTTCGCCAGGTCCACTGTGGAGGTGACTTGAAACTGTATTTTTTTTTTTTTTTTTTTAACGGTAGGCGCTGATTGGATAGCTTCATACGTCGAACCAGCGAAGATTTCTGCACAATGGTGACAGCAAAGCATGTTTTAGGTTGAGGTTAGTTATTTAATTATGCATTTGGACGAAAATCTAAAGTGTTGTGCTCTGAGGAAGAATTTACATAACTGTAATCCCACAGATGTCGTTGATTTTTTAACGTAATTCTCATAGTAGAATTTAAGTTCCATTCATTACAAAGTATAAACTATATAACACTAAAATCAATTTTACCGTACTTATTTAAATAAAATGCTCTTCCTTTTCAAATGCAGTAGTAATTTACAACAAAAGTAAAGTTACATAATAAGAAACAAAACATGATAACTTATACTGTGTGTTAAATTGAAAATAAAATTTAAAATTATGCAAGTATTCAAATATTGTACACGGAAAATTTGTTATAGGAAGGTTGTATAAAATTGTTTTGCCCTATGTTTGTATTTTATCATTTCAGTTCAAAATTGATGCTGTTCATAGCGCGCTGAATAAATTTTTACCTGCTCGTGTAAACAAACCACATTATTCATAAAGTTTTCTTTATTATATATTATTACCCTCATTCGCATCATTTTCCTAAGCGGGAAAAGCAATTCCGTTATTTGTCATCGTATTAACGTATCTTCGTTCGTTTTAACCATGTTTTTATGTATTTGCAACACTTATGTATAATTTGGAATACTCACTTTTTCAATTTGACTATAATATCGCGCATATACTACGCCGTGGTGACCAAAAATTCGTTTTTTTTTTTTTTTTTTCTATTTCGTGTCTAGCCACCATGTTTCGTTTTAATTCGAGCCTTTGTACCACGCCTTAAGCTCGTTCTTGACCAAGCCGGAAGTGGTAAATATAAGCTATGCCTTGAGCACGCCACCTTCACGAAGATCGTCTTCTTTGTAGACTATGAAAAGTGGCGCGGAAATAACACTGTATTGAGAAATAAGATGGTCTTCATCAAGATTGTCTTAAGCTCAGCCTTGAGACTTGACTATGAATACCACCCGAAAAGACGTTTCTCATGAGACACTTTCCATACAGAGAAATACTGCTTGACGTTTAAGTATACCAAAATACAATACGAAATAAAGTTCGTGCTAAGAGACATCGCAATCTTTTACCAATATATGAAAAGAGTTTTAATATTTTTGGTATAGGATTATAATATGTTTTTAACATGCTGTTGCTTAGATATTATTATGGTTAAAAAATACTCCCTTTTATAAATTAGGCAAGGGGAAAACACTGTTTGCATTATATTTCATAGTGGTTAACATCCATTTTCTTTAAATAACCAAATAGTCCAAGACAGACACATTTTTAAAAATAAATTTTGTTTCAGAATATTTTGGTAAATTGATTGCTTTTCGGGGGAAAAAAATATATATATATATATATTTAACATAAATGTTTAACTTCTCAGAGACGGTACAACGTTAATTTAAAAAAGCCTAAACTTTTTTTCCAACAACAGCGCAAATGTAAACGTTTTTATTAGACTCGTGTGACGTGAAGCTACTGGGCAATTACTGGAATGTAGGACTTACTTTTCGAGACAGAACTATTTGCAGAAATAATTTTTGTATTTAACCAAGTTTGGTTTTAAACACAGTATCCATTTAGAACGAGGATTGTAAAACATTTAAAGGATCTAATTTTTGCATCTGAGTTTTAGCTTTCGTAGCGAGTTATCGAGACATATTCGACATTTTGATACCGTCACGAATTTTTCTCTATTTCCTGAGACAGAGATACTCGTCATTATGGTTATGCAGAAAATAAATGATACCAATGCTCGCTAACACATTGTGTCTTCGTGTCTGTGGTCAAAGATATGCATAGGTGCTGTACACCATGCGCTGTTCATTGCAAAGTGAGCAGTTTTGAGGCCCTAGTAACTTTTTCCTAACACAGTGTGTATATTACACCGCACTTGGAAGTTGACGTCTAAGGTTAAAATAAAATTCATTTACTGACTAATACTCCAAATGAGAGGGCTTACAAAAGTGCTCACTTTACCGAGAATAGCCTATACACTGCAGCAGTGTCCAATTCTCAGAGCATCTTGCCTGTGAGTGATCTAATATGCGAAAATGTATGCGCCTGTCGTTTATACAGATAATGATGTAACACCTATTACAAAACACGTTCAATGGTTGCGTGAAGCGAAATCGACACCACTGCGTACATCAAAATGTTAAGCTGACAAATAAACCGGGACCGAACGGGTCAATTCACGCTATAGAATCTAAAATTGTAACTTGCAGTACTCAGCTCTGCAATGACGTATGTACAAAGTAATTTTTAATTTAGTCACTTATCCCCATTGCAGGTATAATTCAAATAACTCAAACGCTAACCTTCAAACCTTAGGCTATATGTATTAGGCACTTATCTTAAAGAAATATTTAAGCATCATATTTCGGTAGAGTTTGATGTAACCTTCGGCCTCACAGCAATTTCCCAGGTTTATAGCTGTGAAGTGATTGCAATAGCAGTTCAGTCGAGATAGTTCTTTTCGTTAACTGCGAGCTCTATAAAGATTGTCGATAGTGTCTCATGGGTTGCTTCAGCGTCAAGAAAAACTTTATGGAGCGTTTCGTCTTTGATCAACAATAGTGTCCATACTTGGTGTCTCTGAGAACAACAAATAGGTCGACAGCCCAGTTATTGTAATAAATCGATCGTGAGATCATCACGATCGACTATGGGCAGAAATATTTTATTTGCGTGGGACGAGTTCTCTCCACACATTTTTATATATATATAAAAAAAAAGGGTCCTGCACTACAAAACATAATATTTGACGTGAATACGTCTTTAAATTTGCGACCATAGTGGGAGGAAATCCAGAAAATCCGATGATAACAAAATCGGCGGATAACGTTTGGCATTGCAGTTCAGAATATATTGTCTACATTCAAAATTCAGTTTGCACTACTCGATTGCCAAAAGGATCAAAGACTATGTTACGTTGAACTGCGAAGCAGCACGCGTTCGTGGAAAAAAAAAGGGGGGGGGGGGTCCACAATTTTGAGTTCGTTTCGCCTCGTCTCATAACTTCCGCGTAGTATAACTTTTGACTAGGAGAAGCTACGACGCTCGTTTAAGTTTCAATAGACAGTTCTCGTCAATATCAACTGATTGCGCGTACAAAAACATTTAGATGGTGTGGTTATGGTGTAATTGTATGAGTTTAATGTAAAAAAATTAAAAAACTTAACACAACGTCGACCTATACTCGTTAAAAATCCAAGTAGAAATACAGAAATCGTACACGGTTGGAAACAGTATCTCGAAAGCAATTCAGTGATACCCAGAAAAGCTTATATGATCGAGTGAAGCGGCGCCGGGAACGTAAAATAAACATCAAGGCGTCCGAGCGCGTCAACGTAGACGTATTCACGCAAAACAAATGGCCGTTTCCCCGACACAGCCTAGCCCAATTTTCCTGTTCTTCCTAGAATACTTATCCTGATAATAGAGACATTTCATCTATGGGAATTGCTGGTACAGAACATAACCAAATCACAACTCCACAAGACACATCGCCGAAGACTGTAGAGCCTCAAGCTGATTGCCACCTAGTCAAAGGCACTGTATTGGTAGAGCTCCCGCGCCCAGATGAACAACGATTTTTATAATATTCGGTTTTCCACATATCCAAGTTTATGCCAGAGGGCTAACTCGGTGCACAGGATGGCGGCTAATGCACCAAAAAACATACTTAAGTTATTTTCGTGACCGACAAAGTAAGATGGCCTACACGGGTAGTACGGCCCCAGAAACGTTTTGCCCGAACTGACCTTAGCGACATTGACAATGAATTTCATTTTGTGCCCTCTGAATTACGGTGACACGGTAATAGTGCTGACCCTCAAACTAAATGTCTGCATCTGAGTTTAAAGTCATGCAGGTAATTCTGAAAGGGGTTGCAACAAAATACTTGCACCCTCGTATTCTTAGATATTACTGTCCAAAACCACGATATTTTCTTGCTGTTCTGAACGATTTTACTTTGCAAAGCTTGGTGAAGCGTTTCTTCATCAGGTTGACCAATACGAGACAACTCATTCATATTTACTCTCCATATGAATAGAGTCACGAGTATTTAGAGAATCGCTTTGACAGCAGGCTAGGCTTCACATCCCTTTATACACTCGATACACTATTGTTTACTCGTTGGTTGATGCAATCAAGTGAGGCCTTTGTACAGCACTGTTCAACGCTCACTCACACTACTGGCTCCTGCTTGTTACTGGCTCACGGGTAAAGAGGGCGTCTCTAAACAACTGCCGTCCAATTACAATAGCAGGAAAAAGAACAAGTGTTTGCAGTCCACTTCGTCCCCGAACGAATTCGTGAAAAACTCGGGGCTCTACCTGTGAATCGTCTCGAAGTTTATATTACCTTGGCGGGCTTTCTTTGGGCCTGTATGACGATATCCCTTAGCTATAGGGCCCTATGTAAGAAGACTGATCCACTCATATTGAAATGCTCCAACCAGTTACTGATACACATTGGCCATTGGTCGCATTTCTCTGAGGTGTGGGCTCTTGACTGCTCGGAAGATTGGTAACCAGTACAGCGGCGGCAAATGTGCAGGAACGGGGCCGCCATTGATCAAGAAGATTTTGTTCCTATAGCTCTCGTCCCCACTCTGACAGCTGGGAATCTGGGCCACCGCTGCGCCATGCACTGGCGGTAACAAGGCAGTGCAACACCACCAATGACGCCTGTCCTTATCATGACCTCACGTACGAAGATGTTCCACAAGAGATTGAAGACTATAGTCCATTCACGGTGTTGCGTTTTTAAAAGCTTGTTACTTTAATGTGGCTAAATGCTTTATATTAAACGTACATGTTGGGGTACTCAGTGGTGAACTCAAATATATTCAGTTTCATCTGTGTATTTAACTCACTATTATATTACATCTCATTACAATATGTTTTACAACTCGTTAGCTTACAATATGTTAGTTACTCGTTAGATCGGAGGAGCTTTCGTAACTTGTTTTCGGTTACATTGTGTTAGATATTAATGTGATTCGTTATTAAATTACTTGTTTATATAAATGGCCACTCTGACTAGTCTATTATGGTCCGACTTCACCTTGTCCATGATGCCGTAAGCTGAAGACTAGACGCATGTCGACGGACGGCACGCCCCCAACTCTGGACGTCTTGCTGGCGCAGTGTCACGACGACAAAAGTCTCGTTCGCCGCGTTTCCAGCGGGGTTTGTTTAGACGCGCTCAAGGCTTCGCTCTACTTCTTCACCATTATGTTTGTTCTACCGCAATCAGGCTAGCATGCCTGTTGCTACACGTAACAACGGTTACTTCCAACTGCTAAAGTTCTATTTCCAGAATATTCCTCCGCCCCATGCAAAGAAAGATTAACTAAGTCTTGAATATTACATAAAGGAGAAGGGACAATGCACTGAATCAATGCACTGAATTCGTGTGGATTCAGTTTATTTACTTTTTGCATGACAACAATTTCTCATTAGCTATTATGAACACATTAATTTTCTCTCTGTTTTTATTCATATACATATATATGAAATATTAATATTGGTAAATAAAATACACGTAAAAGTTATATTTAAACAAAAATAAGGTACTTTTATGTTAACAAGCATATGAAAGGCTTGTGATAGATTATGTGTTTAGCAAACAACTAAACACGTCATACATGAGGTGATTTTGCGAAGTTTCTAATCACAAAGTGTGAAGAAACTGCGATTGGACTATAGGAAGCGTGGCTATTTGGTAAAAGAAATAATAAAAACAACGCCATTCGTAAAGGACGCTCCCACGGACTGACCCAGTTTGTATGTTTCGTTAAACGTATATGATCTCATAAAACACAAATATTACTAATACAACTCTATGAACACTGCGAATAAATTTATAATCTCGCTAACAACTTTCCTTGAGAACCAATAAGGATTTAATGAATTAATAATTTTTTAATTAAAATAACAGTAAAAATTTATATTCGTCGAATTATTTACCCGAAAAAAAATTTTTTTTTGTGGTAACCGAAACATTTTGTTGGGTGTCACAGAATTGAAGGGCTTGGCGGAAGACGGGCCTATCCTACACATCCACAAAAAAAATGAGATTAATAACCAAATACTATAGCTTACACCATCTAGTGTGTACGTGCATAAGTTTGCTGTCGTGGGTAGGCCTTGGAGGACAGCAGAACACACATCCTAACTTGTTGGTGGAGGAAGGGTCTTATCCCACAGTGGTGGCGCGCAGTGTTGCAAAAGTGGGATAGGCCTTCCTTTCACCAAGCCCCACGATTCTTTTGTCAGTATCGACACCAAGAAGTTGTATGGGGTCTGATGCCGCATACATCGACGGTCGCCTACTTGAAAACAGAATTTACGTCCTACGTAAGGTTCTACGTGGAGGTTGGAGCGAGTGAAGACGTTGGCACAACTGTGGCCCTGTCCCTTTCTTGAACTTGCTTTAAGACTGTCAAAGTGATTGTCTTCATGGTAAAGAGGGCCATAGCAATGGTCACTCTTAAGCGTCTTTATGTGGCATTATGTAAGCCATCTCTTTATTCATGTCTTTGTGAAAAGACATACGTTTGCCAACGCAGCGAGCACTGTTCTGAAACTAACGAACTGCTAGTTGAATTATATATGTTCCCGTTATTACACGATGGCTTATGTCAAACACTTTGTCATTATAGTGAATGCTCAATTATAAATTATATATATATATTTATAAATACGTTTTCGAGTAACGCTTCTTAAGGCAAAGTCCTACCCACCATCTCGGATTTATAGAATTTTTGCCATACTCCGTAAATACAGTTTTGTGTCGTGTTTTTTGGAACGCACAGAGTATTGCCTAGTACTGTTGTCTGAAGTCAGTATTTTTTTAATTACCGTCGATATAGTCGTCTTTGTATATAATCGTTCGCAAAAAATAATCTCGCGTTTTGTCTCGTCAGTTACCAGCCGAAATTTGATAAATGTAGCGAAGCTGTGTCAGTTCGATGAAGTTTAGGAAGCTGTTGTTTAGGATATGCCGTGCGGGAAATTTCAATACACCTTCTGAAATAGAAGCTTTAGCGAAAACTCGATAAATCCAAGATGGCGGGTGGGAATCCGCCTCTTAGGAAACAATATTTCAGATGGTCCTAGCATCCTCTCAAATGCGAGCTTAGTCTGTCGCTCAGCGTTGAGAGCTTTGACACATGCATGCACATACCACAAATATAGTAATAATGTGACATACCCCCCCCCACCAAAGCCTTAACCTTTGTGTTTGTGGAATCTTATATGTGTGACATTTACTTACCTTGCATGAAATTAATTACAAAATTCATCCATAAATTATTAAGAGTATTTCTAATGGATTGGTTAATAACCTGAGGCAAGACCAACACGAACAAATATGGCATCGTGGCCGTATAGAAGTTGGCCACTTTCAAAGTGCTAGCATGCATGCACAGAATATAACGTATCTAGTTTTGCAGTCTCGGTCAAATGTCTTACTTTGGAAAACATTAGTGTAATTGCAGCCAATCTAATATTTGGTGAAATCCAATAAACATATTTTCAGTAAACAAATATGTTAGTGAGAACTAAATTATGTTTAGTACTTGTCAATCTACGTTTTATTGTGCATCACAGTCTGTTTTGTGCCAGGAACAAAATTTTGCCTTGGAAAGCATAAACAAAATAGTTTTGTAGAGAGTACGAAATATTTTCTTTGAGTGTGACATGATAGCTGTATGTGTCAGTGTGTTTTTCTGTGCCTTGTTCAGACTCCTCAATTTATAACTTGTCCAGAAATACACGGCATCTGCTGGCCTCTTTGTTAAAGGCTGCTCACGATAAAGTGAGCACTTTTGAAATCAACCTCAGAAAAAGTCACTGATCCTGCCTGCGTATATTTTAATGGGGGCAGTGAGTAACATGCGCCCAGTGAAGTTGGTAACGATGGAAAGAAAAGAGTTTAATGTCTTAACGTTGAATTAAATGTGTTAACCATTTTTGATAAAATAAATATTGTTTCCTTTGCTTTCTGCTTTTTTAAATACAAAAGTGTAAAGATGAGCTGATTTGTAAAAGTTTTCCTTTTCTAATAGTTTCACATTCTCGCTTGACCGACGCTTAAATAAAGTGATGATGCTCATGGCAGTGTTAATTTTACACAACGCGCAAGAATACACAACGTGTATACAAGTAGATCTTAAACATGGCTTTCAAAAGTGCTCAGTTTACCGTGAACAGCCTATACTAATATGTTACCTAGTAGATGTACCAAAATTGTTAATAATTTTTTTGTGTGTGTGATTTTATTTCTACGTGGTTACATGAAGGTAAAGCGATACAGTAAAAATATTGCATATCTTTTATGGCTTTTAGTTTAAAACACGCAAATAGACATTGTTTAAACTTTCCTAATCGTGAGCAGCAGTAGGCTTAAAATACCATTCCTGAAGCTTTAAGACAGCGAATATGAAATGTCCACGTAATCTTCCACGAACACTTGTAGGTACTCAAGATAGACGAGGAATCGAAAAGGAAAAAGCGAGCTGGATTATTATCTGGTATGGTTTCCTCCCAGAAACATTTTTTTTTTGCGATAAGTTCGGCGGCCGCGTTCGCTCATTTTGGAACCCGCGGAGGTTAGCGGAACTTTCTTTCGCGGGATAATATCGTTTGCGTAAGAAGTTTCGCAGGGGCTAAAGAGCTGTTTGCGAGGGAGCGGCTCCAGCTTGCGAGGAGATCCTTGTCAGGGTGGGAGAGCGGCAGACGTCGAACACGAGGCTGGGGATGTCGGCAGTGTTGCCAACTTAGTGGTTTTCTCACCAGATCCGGTGATTTTAAGAAGACGATCTCGTGACCAAATTTCATATTTGCGACAGGTCGATGAGTTTGTGATGTCTGTGGCAAATCTCGTGACAAATAAAAGACTGAAGATTTTTTTTTTCATAGTCATACCATCGCATTTTCGTGTATTCGGAATTTTTCATTTTCCCCCGAATTTGCATAGGCCATTTAAGGTTACTTCACACTTTTCTGAAGCGCTGGTAAAGTTCTACTTTTGGTTACCGATTATGTATCCTTCTGCTACATGTGAACTTAAACACTGCCATGTCACTACGTTTTAACTGTCAAATGCGTGTTTACAGTTTTCAGCTGTTCAAAGAATTAAGTCATATTTCAAAAACCATTTCGTAATAATGTCCACAATTTAGGCCTACTCTCTCAATTTGAATCAATGAGAATTTCACAGTTTCAATCAGTCTACACTATCTCACTGATAACAGTCACTTCAGTGAATGTAACTGATCAATCAGTGAAAAATGCCAGATTTCCTTCACTTACTGACTCAGTGACATTTTACACTCATTCATCAGTCATCTTTTTCACTGTTTACTCAGTGGTTAATTTTTTAACTGATTGATCATTTAAACATCGTGTAAAAATGGCCGTCAAGCAGCGTTTATAAATGAGCGTAAAACAACGCGTGTGAAGTGAAATAATAACTAATAA
The DNA here is from genome assembly GCA_029891345.1 of Dryococelus australis. Taxonomy (NCBI): domain Eukaryota; kingdom Metazoa; phylum Arthropoda; class Insecta; order Phasmatodea; family Phasmatidae; genus Dryococelus; species Dryococelus australis. The sequence continues at coordinate 86,567,285 of CM057003.1, read as the reverse complement.
TCTAATAAAGTCAATACAAAATATTTCCTAAAGGAGTTTCCTCTTTCAAAATACAATTTTACGAGATAATATGAACATTCAGCCTTTAATTCCGTTTCTACGTCGTTGATTTCGTTTTCATCTTATCATCACAGCGCTCTGTTTGAAGGTTTAAACGGCATATAAAGTGGTGAAGAGAGTGCACTCAGATATATTATCCGTTTTAATAATCCTTTCACTAGAAATTAAGCCGAAAACGAAAGGCAAAGTCATAGAATTTAAGTCGTTAAGAATTCGACAAGAATCATAACACGTATATATTACTCTTGTTTCTTCAACTTCGTAGCTCAAAGGGATTGCCCTGCACTCATAGCTCAGGGGTAGTGTGGCTGACTTGTAGTGGAGGGGTCACGAGTTCGCGCCCCGGCCACTCCGCGGCAGACCTTCAGTTCGCTTGTCTCAATGACAATTTGTCTGCGAGTCGGTCTAACTTGAGCTCAACAACGTCACTTCAACACAACTACGACGACAATAAAAATATGGCAAGGTAACGGCTTAAAAGCAAAGTGGAGAGGGTGAGTGAGTTTAATCATGGCAACCTCCGAAAAATTCTTGCTTTTCTTAAATTACAGTAAATTGCCCAATATTAACAGTAAAACGTCGTAAATATGTTTATTTCGCATAATTTTTTGGATAAATTCAATAGAAACAATATTAAATTTTAATTCCCCACTGCAGTCGGCCGTCAATTATTCATCTGCGAAATTGCTTCACGTCACTAATTCAATCAGTGAAATTTTTTTTTACTGAAACAATCAGTGTTTTCCACTAATTCTAAGTGGAGCCATTTTCACTGATTCGAGTAGTTGAATTTCTCTGCGAATCAGTGGTTTTCCAATCATTCGAATTTAAAGTGTATAACCATATTGAAGTGAAATGAGAGAATTGCAGGGGCTAGGACAGGACAGTCAGCAAAACATACGCAAAAAATTGCCACACAGTTGGGAAACCAATGATGCACCGGATGTACACGTGTGACACATATGATGGTTCCCTTGCCCTTGAAGACTGAACAGATCTGGACCACAATATAAATATATTAGGGGAACGTTTTTCAACAAGATAGGTACACAGACAGAAAGAACACCGAGACATAAGCAACTTAGGACGCGCAAGCTACCGTCAAGTCTACCAATAAAAGGCTGTCCATTCGTGAAGTGAAACTTTTAATAAAAAAATTTCTTAACTTGTGTCATAGAATTAACTTCAAACTCATACTGTAGTGAAATGTTCAGCAGCATCGAAAATTACGTTCAACTATTTGCCTTTTACAAAATTACAATACTACGAAGTTATCAGGCAGCTTGTAATTTAAAGTATTTAAAGTGCCATGAAATATATTGTTCTACAATAGAAATATATCTGAAAGCAGTCTTCAGTCTCACACAAAATATCACTTTGATTGATAGATTAATTGATTTATTTGCCTGGTTATATAAAACTATTTCATTTGCTAGAGAAAGATTCTAACTCTTAGATTCTCCGTGGTCAAATGTTGGGAATGTACTGAGTAAAATGTTCAATATTAACTTATTAGTTAACTTCACCTCTGGAGTATCAGAGAATTAAGTACAGAAGATGGAATATACATTTACCGTATTTCAGTAGTTACTACACCTTAACGGCTCTTTAGCCCTCTTCTTTGAGCATCTGCTCACTGCATAGGCTATATTTAACATCCTGAGCAATATCATTACCGTCGATGTAGTAATTAAACCACTTAAAATAACAGGTACTGCCCTGATACACAGCCCTGCCTGTCCTACATATTGATGCCCAGAAAACAAGGCGGAGATAAAGGTCCATGCATTATACTACAATTTTCATTGACCTTCCAAATTCTAATTTCTATATGGGGTATAGGGATTAGTAAGCAGGCACATTCATAAAAGCGATCTTAAGTGTGACGTCATGCGTCATTACCAACCTAGATGAACCTAAAAATATTATACATACTTAACAACATAATAAAATAAATAAATATTTTAGCTGTTGCATAAAACATGATGAACAAAACAGAAACATAAAAATAATGGATAAATTATATAAATATCTCACGACTTAACTATTACGTTGAAATCAATATGTAAATAAATAAATGCGTGAAATATGCATGTATCATTTCATAACGATATGTATCCAAATTATATTCTAAATAGTATAGGTCACAATATCTAAGTCAGCTTTATGACTCTCTAACAATATCTATAATGACTATAGTTTTGACGGTTATTATTTTACAATGTTGACATATTTGTTATACACGACATAGCACATTACACATAATAAATTTTTATATTTTGCCGCAAACGGTGTTTAACTCAGTTATTTCTGCGGGGGAAAAACTGTAGAATTTAACCTCTTGTTAATGATTGTTGGGTTATTTTGTTAAAATGATGGCCTTGGTTAAAATAAAAATAAAAACGAAGGGACAACCAGTCTAACGAAAATACACAGTAAATTCAAGCATGCATTTCTTGTCGCTTATTTATTGTGAGTAGAAACGACCAACCTAAAAAATTAGTGTAATATGCACACAAATAGGCTTACCGTAACTTTTATTCCGCTCGTATTTATTTGCATTGGGACTTCCTGTTTTCTAGGTTTATTTAATTATTTATTTAGATTTATCTGGCTGGGTTTAGTATTTTGTTGGGATTGTGGCAAACATTCAAATTACAGAAATGTAAGCACGTTGCACAATTGTGTTTCAAACACCAAGGGTAAGGTTACAACGATGAGATAAACAAACGGGACTTTCAAACAATTACTTTCGCAGTAAAAGAACAGTTCACGGTTAAAACGTGTTATTTCCATACGACCGATATTTATAATCCTCTCTCTCTCTCTCTCACACACACACACACACACACACACACACGCACACGCTGGTTCAACGTAACGTAATGTCAATAATACTCTTTCACACACACAGCGGTCACGACGCACTTTACAGTATGTTTATTCCTGCCGTAGAAAAACATTTATCACAGCATCGTAACTTGCCTACATCGGTTTAAAAAACACAACGAGTACGAACTTAACGCTTCGTTTAGAAACACGCCATTTCATGTCGGCGTCGCCAGTCGCCACTTCTGCCAACTTCGGATTTGTAACCGTTCCATCATCACATCTGAATATATAATAATAAGTATTCAAACAATAAAATCCCGTTTCGGTTGTAAATTACAAATTTTAAAATTATTATTTTTCTGCAATAAGTATGCTAACATTGAAAACATGTAAAATTTTCTCTGCTACTACAGGCGGTGCAAAACTTCCCGAGAGAGAGAGAGAGAGAGAGAGAGAGAGAGAGAGAGAGAGAGAAAGATAAAGAGAAAGAGAGAAAGAAATGGCCCAAATTTGCTCCACCTGTTGAATTTTCTTCTTCGGACGAAAAAAAAACACCACGGCAGTAGGGCCTACGCACAGTAATTTGCGCTGATATTTTTAACTGTAACAATGGAATATGTTTCCTTCAGTGATACCCAAAAATTCAAATATATCAATAGGCAAAGTTTAATTTACAAATATCATACCAATAAACTAGGTTAACAAAATATTTTGGTGTGAACTCTTTCTTACTAGCCATTGCCAATACATCGCTGCCCTCACTGTTTTTAGTTCGTTTTTAATACGGAATAAATATTATACGTTATAGCAGACACTAAGTTAATATTTCAATCATACAGGAATATAGTACTTTAAAGTTAATCACAGTGTTACATATTTGTTGTATATAAGTAATTGAAAAAACAGGTTGACATGTTAAATATAGGGAGAGTTTTCAAAGGTTCGTTTCGAAACATGCTAAGAAACCGTGAATGGACTATATTATGTACACGTGGAGAAAGCTTGGGAATATCTTGACATTCATATTAAATGTTTTATTGCATGTGATTATTAGTTTACAGGTAACCATGTGGGCTGTTTCTTGCGGGAAAAACGATATGGTTTGGCTGAAGTCGTAAGCAATGCTTCTAGAACATCTTCAGTTGAAGAGTACTTTAGTATATGTTGAGAGTATTGTGCTGTTGTACGCTTCTTTTTAATTTTAATTTTTAAAAGTTAAATTTTACTACACTGATAGTGTAACATATATGATATAGTTATATAATATATATAAAATGGAATAATATATAGAATAGTGTAATATATATAGTGATATGTATGCAACAAGCATATATATATGTAATATCTATGTATGTAAAAAGCAATAATTTACAATAACATTACAAGTTCCTTAATTAAACATTTCGTAGGCCTGCATTTGTGTAAATTTAATTTGAAACAGACTGAAATCACAATCTGGGGAGTTTCTGATGATTTTCGTGTGTCGGTAGGTATGGGCTGGTCACGGTAAACTGAGCACTTTGATAAGCCAAGTTCTACTTGTATACACGGTGTGTCGGTATTCTTCCGCCTTATGTAAAATTTACATTGCCACGGGACTCGTCACTTTATTCATGCGTCGGAATTATTAGAAAAGTAAATATAAGAAATCTGCTCATTTTTACACTTCGATGCAATAAAAAATAACAGAAAAAGTGAAATAAATAATTTAAGTTATCTCAAATGGTTACCTAACACTAAGATATAGAACTACTTTCCCTTCTTCGTTATCAAATTTACTGGTCGTATGATACTCATTGCACCCGTTAAAATATATGCAGGTAGGTGCAATGAGCTTTCCCTAAGGTTGATATTGAAAATGCTTACTTTATCGCGAACAACCCTTATAGAAACTTTCTCTCGAAAATGTTGGCAACCCTGGTTGGGCGATGGGCTGGGAGAGAGATGGTGTCACGCGGGGAGGGTTTGGCGGAGGAGGCACAGGAGGCAAGCCGTTATCGGCGATAAGGCCGCGGAAGTGTTTCGACACAGAAGGGGGTTGGTTTTGCGGGCGCCACCCCAGTCACGCCAACTATAGAGGGCTGTGCTGCTCGACGTGAAACGAAACCATCTTCGCTCGCGCGAGCCCTCGCGCTTTGATGCGGTCCCCAGAAATTCATTACCCTCGGCTTCCGGGCCACTTGCTTTGAGAACGGCGGCTGCTGAGGGTCGGCGAAAGGAGCAGGGTACGCACCCCCCCCCCCCCCCCCCAACAATCATTCTCCCTTTTCCAACACCAAAAGCCAGAGCCTCCCACACCGCGAAACGCAAGTCAAACGAAAATGGTAGTTTTAAACCCCGCCACCTTCTGCAAGCCACGGATACACGACGACCGTGTATTTATGTTGTACTGTCGTTTCGCTCCTTTCCTTCACAGTTAACTGCGTTTTATGTGGCACCTTGAAAAACAATACCCGATGAATCTGCACCCTAGCGCGCATCTTGTGTGACTTCCTCAAGAACATGACTGGCATAACAAGTTCCAGCGTTGAACACCTCGACAGGTTTAGACAGAATCCTTGAGGGCGGACACGTGATGAATTTTTCAATTTTGGAAGGCCAATTTTTTTTTTTCTTATCCGATCCATTTTTAGTCTCCTGACAAAAAGCGGACGCGTTAAAATAATAATTAATAGAAATCGCCACTCTAAAGCTGGAGTCATAATTCCCTTCGACGAACCTGACACGACGAAATCTGAGTAGCAGTCAATGAAAAGCAATGTCACTGTGACGTGGGTCAGACAAAATCGCAGACCCGGCAGCCCGACAAAAGTAGGTTCTATTTTTACTTTATATCGTTTCGAACTCATCGGTGCGCGCAAAAAAAAAATGTCAATATAGCATCACAAAACAACATTCCGTGCTTATTTCCCTACTGTAGTAAATAAACTAAATTGCCGCCAAAATAACGTCCCAGCTGTTGGTTTCTAAATACTTTCCATCTCTCAAATAAATTAAATTTTGTCGAAAGCAAAATAATCATTCAATTTATTGCTAGTTTATAATGTAAATATTTGGTGTTATAAGGATAACTTGCCATTTTAGAATTTTACAACAACCAACTAACGCACTTTTAGAGCAGGTTTGGTCTGGGTATTGAGAACACTGAATAAAATTTAATATTAAGATCCGTCGAGCGCTGACATTATATCTGTCTGCCGTGTCGTGTTTGTCGGGTTATTGTGACTCAGCAATAACAGATACAATTACCTATATTCTATGTTCTTGTTACTCAGTTCCAGTATACTTGTATTACCAAGGAGGGTTATGCACATCAGCTGCGCAGGAATAAACTTTAAAGCTCTAAAATTGAACGCGAGTTGGACTAATGTTAGAAGGTTAACGCATTGCTTGCACAAACACGTGAATTTTATTCTAGTACGTTTTATTTAACTAGTTTTAATTTAACTAGAATATACTTAAATCCTCTAAATTATTGATACGAAAATATTAGTTTGTTGTTTGTCTAGACGTAAACAAATCTTCTCACCTCTATGTTTAAACACTTAATTTCGACATTTCTGTAAACAATTCGCGAGTCGGTTGTTTGTAACATAGCAAGGAGATGAAACACAGTCACCCTTTAATTTAGTGGGTCCGCGGTGGCTGAGCGGTTTGACTGCTCGCCTCCCACCAAGGCGAACCGGGATCAATCCCCGGCCGAGTCGCTCCCGGATTATCGCAAGTGGGAATCATGCTGGACGATGCCGCTGGTTTTCCTCATCCATGCATTCCCGTTCTACTCCATTCTCACCTCATTTCACCCTCATCGGCTCTCAAGACCTCGTCGTTAAGAGCCGCCCAAATCTCTCAACTCAACTCTAATTTAGTCTATGGGAAAATGCCCCCGGATAGTGACCATTAGCCTTCTACGCTACGAGAGGCGGTAGCATTGTGGAACATAGTAGCATGAAACATTGATATAGTGACGACACAGTAAGAAAGCAGTAGCGCAAATTTAATGCATCAATAGATGACTCAGTTTGAGACGAAATTGGGGAAATTTTGAAATAATATTGTAAAGGATTTGTACATAGCAGGCCCAACCTTGTATTAGTTATAAGACAAAAGCGTGATGTAAAAGCTGTTAATCACATTTAATTAAAAGAATCCAACAATCTTCGAAGAAGAAAATACTTTATGATAAATTTATGTGAGTGTGTTACATATGTATTCCACGTATCAAAGAATGTAAATCTCAAGATCGTTGATCACTTGAAGAAGGGATGTTAGAAATGAGGAAATGTTGACTTAAGGCTGTTTTTGAGGGCAAAATTTTTTTTTTTCTTTATCTTGAGTTTATTTTGTGGTTAAGTGGAATCGTATAAATCATAAATCGACAAAAAAAAACCAAATAAATCTAGAAACAAATGTATTCCTTTTTCGCAGTAAATATAAAAATTTATGTTAAGTTTTTAACTCCTAAACATGAAAATATTTTTTTTAATACAAAGGTTGTTTTCGCAGCTAAAGGAACACGAGCGGAATGTTGCAATTTCTTTGAAACCAGACACTAGGTTTATCTGCGGTAAAGGTTTACCTTCAAGCTACTTCGACTTTAAAATTATCTAAAAGTTAAAATTGAAATAGGGGAAAACCACAAAACAAAATTCCAATAATATATTTTTTATGACATTCTGAGGACTTAGACAATTATTTAGAATTTTAGCCTTACGTATTAACTTACTTGAACGTCGTTAATTACTAGTGTTTAGTTAATTAGTGTTTCTATAGTAATTGCTCACCTTTATTATACTTACTTCTTATCGCAACGAAGAAATATGTAGAATACTAAAAATATAAAAAAAAAAACAATTTTCATCTTCTTGAAACACAGACTGCTCGTCATTATGTGCAGCATAGGATATATATAATCGCCCAGAATGTTGAGATATCACTGTTACCACTGACACGGCACTGCTTTAAATATTATGTAGTGTCACGAATGGTAAGTCTTCTATCAATATTCCCATAGGATTAGTTTGGTAGATACGGGATCCTGGAGTCGAGTGTTCATCTCGGAGGTTATCTGAGTAATTCCTGCCTTGCGCTTTCGAGTCACTATCTGATTCATAAATATTTTGTGCCAGACACAAATAAATTTAAACACACAATATTCTTTTCACTCGTATATTTTACCATGTACAAAGGGGAGAATCAAAACATTAGTATAATTTCTTGATATGTTTCAAATTTATGAACACGAAACATATTAAATTATCACACATTTACTCCAAAAAGAGATAATACAAATTGATAATGACATAATTGCTCCAAAATATAAATCATGATAAAAGATCTTTAAGTAAACCTTCAAAATATGATTCGTAATAAAAGCTCAAAAAGAGGAGCGTAAAAATCATGTTACAAACAAAAGCTCTAAAGAGACAACGTTAAGAATCGATTAAATAATTTAATTATCAAAACTTTATTACTCACGTATAAATATTTAACACTGATACATAACATTGCTTCACTAAAAATTACACGAGCAACTAAATGAAGTAGGGAAGCCTATATAGGGCCCATTAGAGCCTCCTTCAAATAAAATTCATTTTAAGAAATATGCATGCAAAAGTTACATCAAACTAAATATACCAATCGTGGAGGCAGTCAATCTGACACAATCAGAGCACGACGATTTTAAAAACGTAGTACGATATAATGTTAAAAACCTACGCCCACGCGTGAGTCGTAGAAACACTGGCAGGATACAGAAAACTTGAGTAGAGAAAAATTGGGCTCCAGACAAACACTAAAACACTACGCGTTAAAATAGCGAACACACAGTTGTCAAGTATTTAGTTTAACTGAAACAAGAATTCGGAAAGGCTACCAAACCAGAAGTTAGAAAAATACTAGCATGACTGCATGCCCACAAACTAGACAAAACTACCCCACACTACCATTAAAAAAAAAAAACCAATAAGCCCTATATGAAAATGCTGTAACCACGACTCGCCGTTTATATCAGCTCCACTCACGGCTGCACAGGCACAAACACAATTATATCGAAATGATTACATTTACATCACATAGACAGATCAACCGACAATTTGACTCGTGTCGCGTCGACGAGCAAAGCTGCCGCACGCGATGCTGGAAGGTCTTCGCACACAGTGCAGGCGGAAGTACGGAGAAGTGTGGGCGCAAAAAGGCGTAGGATGAGACAGGCAGCAAGTGTGCAAGGCCTTAAATTAACTTTCCCCTAATCCAAAAAAAATGTGATGACACACTAGGAGGGGAAATTGCGAGGGAAATTAGGGGAATACAATGGAAGGGAGCCGAGTAGCCACCGAGCAAACCACTTTGCTTAGCCAACAATCGATTATCGACGACGGTGGCGGCTCCACCGTCGCACGTTTATTGCTATCGGCGAGCTTTGATATTCGCCACTGTTCTGTTTCGAAGATGACGCCAAGCGATGTTCTATATGGGCAGCCATGGCAGTTCTCTTTGCAGCTTCCACAGCGTTGGTTGCTTTCGTCGCTCAGACTTCAGCAGTTCGCGCTCCAACAATCGGGCATTTTTGGAAGTCTCGGAGGTCGGACAGAATGGTGTTTGGCTGCTATCAGAATGTTCATATAAAACCAGAAATACTACAGCATAGATCCTGATGAGTAGGTAGGTAGGTTCCGTTCTTTCTGGCACAGGATTCATGAGTCGTAACTCGGAGCCACCAGCTATCTCGGTTGTCGAGGATGCCTGGGTCCGCCATGATGTGTTGGCCCCTCACCACCATAGTGGATATTTGTGACCTTGACCCATGATCTTGATCTTTACCTTGAACCTAAAAAAGATGTAAAAATCTAAAAATATTCTAAAAATCGAGGAACATATTATGTTTCCCTACCCCACGCTCACCCCACCAAACATCATCTCATCCCATCCACATTCCCACCCCTCCTAATAATAATTTAAAAAAGATAATCCACAAAAATCGAAAAAAAATTCTAAATAATAGAAAAATGTATAACGTTACCCTTACATTCATCCCACCTTTTATCCACAGCCACCTCCTTAAAGAAATATCGAGAAAATAGGAAAAAATCAAAACTTCAATTCTAAAACTCACACTCACCACAATACCCTACCCACTCCTCCACACCCACCACCACCATCACACTCTTCAGTCATAAATATTGAGAAAACCATTGTACAAGTCGAATAACACTAATACAAATTTAGGAGCATATTACATCACTGACTCCGACACCCATGTTGGATGCCAGTGGCCTTCACCTTGGCCCCAATGACCTTGAAAACGAATAATTTAAAATAAAAAATTGTAAAATCTTCGAAAAAATTATAATAATCGATGGACATGATATGTCACTGACTCCGACCCATATGCTAGATGTTTGCGACCTTAACCTTGACCCAGTTACTTTGAACTCGAAAAATTGAGATAAATTTGCAAAAATTCGACGAATATAACATAAGTTTAAGGTAGTATTACATCACTGACTCCAACCACAATGTTAACTGTTGGTGACCTTTATTACCTTGACCCATCACCCCCCCCCCCCCAAAGTTCATAAAAATCGAACAATCCTTATTAAATATAGTAGCAAATAACAATAGATTCCCCTTCCCTTGCGCAACCCTCCACCCACAACCCCTAACCAACCTCTCTCCAAAGATTAATCATTAGCCTTATGTAACAAAAATTATCCCCATACTCATACAAATCAATCGTATCTACCCATTGGCTGCTTAATTACGATTTTACGATAATTTTTCATTTTTTCCAGTATAGCACACTATATATTTGGCTAGTTATTAATTGTTTTAGCTTCTACCTCCAAAAAGCTCCCATGTCCTACATTTCCAAGCCCATGGCCTCGGTGACAATGCATGAATTCTGCGTCTTGACCGGCTGGGCCCAGACCAATTTGCTATATGGCATCGATGACTGCCACTCGAGTCAGCTGATATCGCGTGAGGAAGAAGAACCGCGGAGTCAAGTTTGGGGTGCAAGGACATTCAGTTACGAGCTAAAGGCGGACGGTCGACATGACGCAATTAGATGGATGTTGCATTGCAATGGCGACCAGAACACCACCATCCTGGACCATGGGAAGATGGCATGGCAGACATTGTGCTCTCCACTCATGTCTGACGCCTATCTAGCAACGATGTCGTCAGCTGGCAGCCATATTGAAAAGCCTTTGGCAATATAAGCGGCGGCAACCGGCACGATCGCCATTTCTTGGCCTCGCAAGCTTATGTGTTTTAGTTTCTCGGGCACTTATTTTCAAAATGATGGCCGTGTAAATATTTCAGGTTAGTGAATCCTTTCATTCAAAACATTAGACTGATTGCATCCGAAGTTGATGCTCTGAGTCCTACCTCCATTATGCAATTTGATTTCCAGCTAGCTTAGTTTTAAGGGTTTTTCTAAATTCAAATCCCTGGTACGACACTCGTATATTTTAAGTGCCTTTGTACTGTTTCGTATGTTTCTGGTTTCATCTCTAATTATATTGCTGTCAATAATAGTCAATGCCTACCTACCATTTAAGCTCTCAAGAATTTCACTAAAATATAATTGCAACCTTGTAGAGCAAAGTAAGCTCATTAGTTATCAGTACATTCTTATTATGATGTGGGGGAGCGGGGAGGTGGGAATATTTGGTTGGGGGGGGGGGGGGTTGGTTACGTTTGGTGGGGTGAGCGATGGGTAGGGTAACATTATATGTTCCTCAATTGATAAAATATTTTTTAAATTTTTTGCGAATTTTCTAATTTTTTTGGGGCCAAAGTCAAGGTCATGGATCAAGGTCACAATATCTAATATGGTGGTCGGGTGGCATCCCAACATGGCCACCCCAGGCTGCCTCGACAACCGTGGTGGCTGGTAGCTCTGAGCTCCGTGCCGGAAGGAACCAAACCTATCTACTCTGATGCCTAGACCTTAACGGCTATTAAGGAGCAGAGTTTTGTGCTATCTGACCTTAACGCAAATCAGAATTTTCGTAAAGTAGATTCAGTTCCGTGTGGGGTTATATTCAGTGGGTGGGTTTTAATGTGTTTGTTTAGCTGACAAATAGCTGAAATCATAAATCTTTATGATCTATTATACATATATTTTTTTTTTACTATTCGCCACTCTACAAGTTGGTATGTTTCGAACACTAGTTAAATGATACCTTCATGAATGAGTGAGTGTAAGTGAGTGAAGAGATTTGGGCGGTATTTAAAAGCGAGGTCTTGAGAGCTGATAAGGGTGATTGAGGTGAGTATGGAGCGGCGCCGGAAGGAATGGGCGGGGGGAAACGGGAGATCCCGAAAAAAAAAACCCGCCGATCAGCGGCATCGTCCGGCACGATTCCATGCAAATATCCGGTGACGACCGGGGATTGAACCTGGTTCGTCTTGGTCGGAGGCGAGCAGGCTAACCGCTCAGCCACCGCGGCCTCGTTCCTTCGTGAATGGAAATTACTTTACAAGTAGCAATACGAAAAGTATGTGGTATTTTTTAGAGTTCCATATATTTACTACCCCTCCCTTTTAATTTGATGGTTTTATTACTTTACTTTCAAAATTATATGCTATATTTTAGTACCATATCGATGTTTAATGTAACATTGAACAGTGACAATATTTAAATACATAATCAAATATTTATGTTATAACCTCTTTGGGATTTGTCAAAATATAACGCTTTAATCAAATCACATTTTACTTAATAAACAATAACTGTGTAAATATACATCACTGAAAAACATTACACTACACGAATGTAGTTTTCCTACATTAAAAATTTGATGGAATTGTTTTGCGATGGTAAGAAAATTTTACCACTTTGAACAATATTCCTTCAGCTTAACTAGTTTAAAAAATGTAACATATGATTTCAGATATTATGAATTTATTATTGCTTACAGATATGGGTGATGATGGGAAAACAGGCTAATTATTATAGCACTAATTTCTTATTCTATAAGTCAAGGCTTAATTAATAATCCGATATCTACGGTTTGATCCTTAACCTCTGTATGTTAAAGAAATTTCTGAAATATGTTCTTTTACATGTCTGTAGTTATTGTTTATCTTTCTCAACACATAGATAATTCATCGCTATCTGGCGTTACAGTAAGGTTTCAACAGACAACTGCCGGAAACACACCGTTGACACATGTCAGATCCCACGCTTACACATCTACTTTGCCGCCGTGAATGTCAGCGTAAGGATTTCTTCAGAATGGCCCGCCCTTTCCCCTTCTCTATCTCTCTCTCTCTCTCTCTCTCTCCTTCTCTCTTCCTCTCTGCTCAATTTTAATCCATCACCACTTCCACTTTCCTGCTTCTCTTACCTCGTGCAGTATCAGAAGTAACCAGGAGAACCACCAATTCGTCCTAGATATATGGCAGCCATCTTCACTCGATAGCTGGCACCGCGCCATACTACGTTCGTGTTACCTCTTTAAGTCCTAGGTTTATTTACTCTTTCACGCGAAGAAGATCCCGAACTTGTGATGGTTCTAGCGCCTACCTCAGCATGACTCAGTAATAATTTGTAAGAACCAGGAGAATATTAGACCGTACGGAGCCCGTTACAAAATAACTCTCGCAGTTCTGCACTGAGACTATGTACTTACGGGTAAACAAAGATGCGATTATCATTCGTAAAATGTTATAGTGTGTTATAAACTCGGCGACGTGAACCCGTTCATATTTTGCTGTCCCCGTTGAAGAGCACGCTAAGGAGTCATATGTATGTAAAATTGACGCCAAACCGGTATGATTCTATCATGAATTAAATAATGAATAACCTCTTAATTTAGACTTTCTTTGCGTAAACGTACCATATAACACACTAACAATACCCTCGCCCGCTTCACAGGGCATTGATTTATTTTGAAAATTTTATATATATATATATATATATATATTAGAAACTTTCAAATGTAAATTTAAAAGTAACTGTAAAAAAATAAAATTATTGCTTAACTAATACCGTTCTGGCAAACATTTATTATTATTATTATTAAGTAGCTAATTAAATCATCTACAAAATTTCGCGTGACATTTTTACGTATAGGTAATTATTTCGCCGTAATAGCAAGTTAAAGCAACCTGCCATCGCTTCGCTCAGGTTTTATGGAGTTGATATATTTTTTAAAAATATATTTCTATCCACTGAGCCACTTGAGAGTTCTCTAGCCACTGGGCCTCTGTGGCCTCACTTGATATATTTCTATCCACTGAGCAACTTGAGAGTTCTCTAGACACTGGGCATCTGTGGCCTCACTTGATATATTTCTATCCACTGAGCAACTGCTGCCCCAATTGATATCGCTCTAGCCACCGGGCCACTGCGGCCCCTGTAGGTTTGGTAGAGCATGCTTAGAAAGCAGCCAAGTATATCATAATTTTTTAAAAATTTTGGAATTTCACAAAGATTTAAAAAAAAATTAAACATAGTCTATGTCCATTGGGAATAATGTAGCTTTACAGCAGCGAAAGAGTTATAAGAATCGTATTAGCAGTTCCAGAGATTGCCTGTAACAAACAATAACAAACTTTACCTCTTTATATAATAGTATAGACACGTACCCAGTCCCGAGGCCCCAGAAGAACTGAAGGCGTAGGACATCCACGAACTAAGGCACTTGTAATGTTGTGCCTACGGGCGGTTCAAGGGAGGCGAATTTCCAGGAAGACTGCGCTACTGCAGGAAGGCTCCGCGCCCATATCATTTGCTTTTGCCGTATCAAATATTAACGACGAACCTCTCCTGGGGGCATGGGGGGAGTTTCTCTCCGTCCGTGGGAACCCGGGGACGTAAAGATACAATGGTCCCTCTCCCACGACCAAAAGCCGTCGCCTCTGCACACAAACACACACGTGTTAGCCACCCCGCTCACGTGTTCGCCACTTATCGACCCCTGGCGCGAGCTTATTTTCTATTCACCACATTACTGCAATAACGACGACCTCGCGGTGGGTCGCGATGGCAAGGGGCTTGTGCGTGTTGGAGGGGGGGGGGGGGGTCCTTCCGGCGAGAAGAAGAAGTAAAGAGTGGTGTGGGACGCTCTACGAAGAAGCATCCAGACACCACCCGTTAAGACTCCCTATAAACTTCACTCTTCACTTCTTGCGGCATCGCCCACACCGGGCCAGAAAATTGCTGGTGCCAGCAGTTTCTTCGTTTCTCCACGGAGACTCAACGGCCGTGCCCTGATGGCGTGTGAGGGGTTGTTAGAAATGGAGGAGGGGTGCCCCGGGTAATAGCGTGGGGGGTGGGGAGTGCCCAGTAAGAAGGAAGGCAAGGGTATAGGTTACCAGGAACGAAACTATCCCGGGGGCCTCTCTCCCCCTCCCACCTCACGAAGATTTATGAAGCCACTCCGGAAATTCCGGTGCTGACATGGGGAAACTCAATAACAACGTCGAGGTTTTGGAGAAATATGAGAATTTATATCGACCCTAGTGGCTGCGTTGTGGACGGGTAGTCGACCGTTTGTGGTTTCCTTTCTGCGGCAGGACGGTTGGGGGGGGGGGGGTGGCACTTGGGAGCATGAAGCGCACATGTCTGCGTCCATACGAGCTCTTAGTATATCGGATACATTAACGTCCCCAATTGTATTCCAAAATGCTTACCAACAGGGACTCCGCCTTATCAGCCCATGTAAGATCTCTAATAATTGTAGGCGAATTTCCCCGATGATAATGGCACTTACTTGAAGTGTCGATTCCAAAATAAGGCCGCTGTTGAGAGTCTAATTTGAATCTTAATTAACTCATTCAGGCCGAGTGTATACATTTGTGTCCATAACGTAAAGGATAATTATTTTTAAACCATTTGCTATAAGGCTAAAAACCCAATGATCCTAGTTACCGGTAAATGATTCGTAAACCACACTGCACTTACAGTTTACTATAGTTTACTTATATTTTACCATAGTGAATTTAAAGGCTACAGCTTGCTGGCTTTTAATGACGAAGTATGTGTTAACACTGCCAAATAAAACACACGAAACACGCCATTACATATTTGTTTAAAAATTAGAGTTTTTTTTTTTTGGTTCTACCAATACTAAAATATTTTGCAATTTTTTATTGCAAAACTATATTATTTAAATTTTAACTGTCTAGTATAACTGCACTTCTCGTTTCTAATGCCAACTTTTGCGATTCTGACCACACTGATTTGGATTACGATAGCGTCAACAGGCCTTAATTCGACGGCCTACCTGAACACGCTATTACTCATGAGTGGTAATCAGGACAGCCAGTTGCCGCAATCGGGACTCGCGTTGCCCAAACCCCGGTAAGCAGGAACTACCTCTACCAGCCAGGGAATGAGGCCATGTTGCGTTATGCCACGTCGATATGAGGACAATGCAGGATGGTGGCAGTGGTCTTTCCTCCATGTGACGCCGGCAGAGATGGACAACACAAGAAGCCTGCTGTACCGACCGCCGTAACTCGTCATACTTCATCAGCCTTCGGATACTTCTCAAGATGGGACAATCACTATATACTAACGTGGCTCTCAGTGAGGTACGCTGTAAAAAAAATTCTGGTAAACTTCTTAAATTGCAATTCAAATTTCTGACCTATCTGTATGGTAATAATACCAAACATCAAGCTGCAGATATAGGAATGTTTAGCGTCGCTACTTTACAAAACTGGGAATTTTCCTACGTATTTTACTGTTTCCTGAGCAAATTTTGGAACGCTACAACGAATGCATAAGGAAAAAAATTACCATTCTCGCTTTCTGTCTAAGCTTATACACTGGTGTGGTAAATTTCCGAATATTTTCTTAGAGTGTAGAGTATGTAGTTGAATTAACAATGCTCCCCCGACCTTATAATATTTTATGTACTCTTCAGATGTTTTATTACATAGTCATATAGTGATCTATAGCTCCTTATATTGATTTAACTCACATGCTCTACATCATGAGATCCTCCCCTCCCCAACCTTAACAACAAGTACGATTTGACCTCAATTGAAACAAAATACAATAGTGCGTCATTCTATATGCTGTTCACGGATAAGTGCGCACTTTAAAACAAACATTGCAAGAATTCACTGCCCATTAACTGCGTACATACAGCTGTTATATGCAGTCTCCCAGTTAATTTAGCTGCAAATTACATAAAATTGTTCCTACTCTTCACGTTGTATTGCGAGCGTATGATTTAAATCTGTTGCAAATTAAGTTGGTGCATATGTCACTATACATAATACAGTACGAAATGCCATGTTAGTAACAAACGCATGTTATTATCAATTTCACATTTTCACTTTACTGGTGCATGAAGAAAATCACTGGGCCCACGCAAAGTGAATTTTACTCATGGCAGAAGGTTGCCAAACGTGGAGAAAAGTAGCGCTTTCAAAAGTGTTCACTTTACCGCGAAAAGCACTTTATTTGTTTGGTTATAATAAAACAATGTCCTTACAAGGTTCCACGGTCCCAGAAACGACATTTTCGACACCTGCTTGCTGTTTGTAAAAGTAAAGGAGGTATATGCACGGCTTGTTTATATTTTACTGCTCGTTTAAGCATAACTTTCCTACAGTACTTATATTTCTTTATTGTCTTATAACTATGTCCCACTACACGAAATGCAAATTACATTGTTACTGTGATCAAATGCCCAGTTATTAATAATGGTCAACGTCCTCCTTACGCCTGAATCGATTAAAAAAACGTTCTTCCCGCTGCTTAACACTTTGGCAGAGTATTGATTTCAAATGTCAGTAGAATAATAGTGAAAGTATTCAATGCTAAAACTATTCCAATTATTAAAAAAAAATTTATTTAGTATCCCACGTGAAACCGATTCCAAAATTCCGTCCAGGTAAAATACTTGGCTACGAATCATAACTAATTTTAATATGAAGATAACACTAAAAAAAATTCATGGGGTTTCATTTATTTGAAGTTTTACTACGCGCATCAATACTAAGCTAAAAAAAATTCATCTGGTTTCATTTATTTGAAGTTTTACTACGGGCATCAATACTAAGCTAAAAAAAATTCATGGGTTTTTCATTTAGTTGAAGTTTTACTACGGGCATCAATACTAAGCTAAAAGAAGTTCAGCCCTACTCGAATGCGAACAAATTGTCAAACTTTAATTAAATATTTTCGTGACATTCTTAGTATAAAAAAAATCATACCTTCCAGGTCAAACAATCGCGTTTCATTAAATTTTTGAAATGTGATTGAAGAAAGTTTCCTATTCCAAACCTTCATAATCTCGTCAGAAAACGTGGCATAGTTTGTTTTTACATTGTTCAATTTTACAACTAAAATACTGCTGGTACGTCTTTTAAGGAAGTTTAATATTTACTCCAAATTGAGACGAGCACCAGATCTTTTCGAAAGTGCTGTTTAGTTCGTTATCTCAGGCCATTACGTCTGCTCCCATCTCGAGCAGAAGCTGACGTTGCTACGATTAGTGGAAATGAAATCCGCGCGTGGTTATGGCCTGTCTCTCCTGCCAGCCCGAAGAACTGGTGAGGCGAGGCGAGATAAGGGCGGAGATGCTGTGGAATATAAACAGCGGAGGAAACGAGAGAGCCCCGAGGAAGCCTCCACGCCACGACTGCGCCTGCCCATTCCCCAGATTAGAATCCCTCGTCCGAACATTTCCTTTCCACCGGGGTCCTGTCAAAGTTGCCAGATGTGTGGTATTCAAAATGAGGGCACTTGCAAGGAAATGACACGAAGAAAGATAAGAAAATTTCACAATGGAACTATAAAAAAATATTTTATCATGTCGCAGGTCATTTAAAAATATATTACACGCAAAATTGTATTCCAATTTCGGTTACCTTTTTTTTTTTTTTTTTTGACAGTTAATCACTCTGGCACAGCTCAGGTTCAGATATATTTCGAACGTGTTTCTTTGACGATTTCATTCGTTCTAACAGGTTTATATTTTATAGCAAATGATAGTAGAATTTTGAATACATTAGGAGTTTCTTAATTTAGACATGGAAAAAAAAAACAGCCAGGAAAAAATGAGCGTCGAAATAGACAAAAGAATCATTAATATTGTCCAAAACGTTTGCACGTCTGCAGAAAGTTCGTTGGCACGGTTATAAAATGTTTAATGACATATTAAAAAACCCACAAAAAATTAAAAAATCGCTTTATTTCACTTTTATTGGAAAAGAGGACATTTATTTTTTATTTGTATAAACCGGCCAGGCAGTCTACAGAGTCTCAAAAAGAGGACTTCTCCGGGTAATAGAAGACGTCAGTTAAATCTACCGCATGGAAAATGTAAGTAAAATAGGCCAGGTTACGTTACTTTAGGTTTTGTTAGGTTACAATACCATAGGTCAAGTTAGGGAGATTTAGAATCACTGACGAAATAATAATTTATAATATTATATTAAAACAACACCAAGCAAATAGTCCACTTGGAACTGAGCCTGTACCATTCTTGACAAGAAATAACCTGCACGAACAGGCATACAAGTCTTAACTAGGAATGTTCGAAATATCGATGATTATCGATATGAAAAATAACTTATCGAACGATATCTAACATTGTAAAATATCGGTATATAGATGTTTCGACATTATCGAATTTTTTGTATTATCTAAATGTTCGGTATTATCGAAATTTTCTTTGAAATCGATTATTTATATATTATCGATTATTTCGGTATTATTGATTATTTCGGTATTATCGTTTATTTCGGTATTATCGGTAATTTCGGTAATATCAATCATTTCGGTATTATCGTTGTTCAGTATACCGAAAATACCGAGTAACTGTTTGGAAAATTATCGATATTAAATTTTTATACCGAACAGCCATAGTTTTAACCTGTTGAAACTTACACGGGAACTTACACTGTTGGCCCGCCTCTTCTATTTGCTGTTCATGGTAGTATTTATTGTAAAAGGTAATTAAAGGATAAAAATTGCTAAAAGGAAACAGTAACTAGGGCCTCAAAACTGCTTACTAAGCGGTGAACAGCCTTTAGGCGTGTGTAGGTACTCCCTAGTAATGTGCGGCACTGTCATAGGCACGGCACGGCTAAGCTTATCGCAGTTAGCAACAGCCCGTCACTGTACTTGCTGTTCAGAAAACATTAGTTCTGGATGATCTCGCTCACAGCACACAACCTTTTGGTACACAAATGTTAAGATTTAATGATATTTCATATTTATTTAGTGACAGTAACTATTCTGCCTGTTTAGTGTTTTTATTTAGTTCAAGCAGAAAAAAATATTTAAAACTAAATAAATTAGTTTTAAAACGAAAAAAACAATACAAAGACGAAGAAAGAAATACATTTCAAATGTATACAAATTATGCAAACTTTATAAGCATGACACCAACAACATAGATAATAATAAACGCCTATAAGACGAGAACTGTAAAGATAATTCAAAGCACATAATAATTTGTGCATATTCTTATGCATATGACACAGGTATTGAAAACCTCGATTTTGGTGCCTTAATAACTAAATTCATTTTGGTTTAAAATATTATGAATAGTTATTAGAATATCGACACACTAAAAACTATGTGCTACATTTCGCCATAAGCTATAGGCCTAATGCAAGTAAAAATAAATGTTAGAAACCTAGAGATAACTTACACCAGTTTCTATAATTTTCATATTCTTAAAAGGAATTACTCTTCAACCATACTCCAACGAATTTTGCAATACATAAAAGTTATTATTATAAGGTAAAAAGTAAAATTTTAATGCACTGTCACAATGGAACTACTAGAATTGGGTCGTCAATAATTTCAGATGCCATATCACTTTTTTCAGCAGTAATTTCACCTTTGTCCTCACTCAGATGAATTAAGAAATTTTGCAAAATATCTTCCATGATATAGTTTTTCTTCCAGTATTCTTACTCAATCCTGGCTACAAGCTGATAATAACTTTTCCAGTCGGTACGTGTGACTAAATGCAAAACCTCGATGGTTTGCAGCAATGTACGTAATTATCGAATTGTAGAGGCCACTAAGAGGCCGCACAGAATTAACTTAAATTTCAATGGGATACAGCTTTTGGAGCGAGCCGCCTGTTGACACAACAAGCGCCGCATGACCCACTGCCTGAAGACTATAAATAATGAGCGCAATGCTGCACCCCCCCCTCCCCCTCAGACACGGCAGAAAGCTTGAATCAGTAAGGCGTGTAACTGTCGGAGCCCACAACGAAGAAGAGGGCATCACCGCATCAAGGCCTGGAGGAGCTCTGGGCCATTTTGCAGACTCTTCTACATGGTGAGCATAATTCCGCGTGGCAGTTAGGCGCAAGGCTATATCTCGAGACCCAATTACTCCATCATTTAATTGCGTATTCATTACTGCCAAGGTTTGGTAGTTTAATCTCGACTTGTATTTTAAACGTTACTAATTATGAACCTTGAGTATATCTGTTAAAAGAATTAATGAGTAATCTTGTACTGTTAAATATTAAATGTGTTGTCCTTTATTATATACTTAACGTCGTAATAAAAGTGTTGTGTTTAGAGAATTCTCCTCTTATTAGTCCAATAGTTAACAGCTACACTTCCCTGAGTGATTCCTCTTCCACAGTATCTATTTATTACGAGGAGAAATCTGTGCAGACAGAGAGAGGAGTAGATAATACATAGACGAGCGCCAGGAGGAAGGGGATCGCTACAGAATGCTTCATTTAAGCCTATTTCAGTTCGATCTCATTTAGTTCACAAATATGAGGCATTCGTAAGACGCAATGACCATGTAATGGAGTGGAGATATTTGGGCGGCTTTTAACAACGTGGTCTTGAAAGCCGATGAGGGTGAAGTGAGGCGAGTATGGAACAGCGCCGGAATGCAAGTGTGGGGGAAACGGGAGATCCCCGAGAAAACCCACTGACAAGCGGCATTGCCCGGCACGATTCCCACGTGCGAAAATTCGGGATCGACCCGGCCGGGAATCAAATTTGGTTCGCCTGGTTGGGGTCAAGTAGTCCAATGATTACACCACCGTGGCCCCTAATAACCATGTAACACAACTAGTTTTCCTACTCAGCATTTCTCTTTAAGCTGAGGTTTTTTCATAATAGCATAATGTGTTAGGACAAAAATTGCCGCGTGACGTGTTTATATCAGCTTGTCAAAAACAGTAATTCCAAATTTACCGCCCGATACAATTTTGGTGGAAGTCCGCTGTATTTACATAAAATATTTTTTGTGTTTTAGTGTGGTCCTTTTTACTGATCGCAGAAAATATGTACACGTAGATTTAAGTAAATAACATCGATGTGTGGACATCGATTGGCTTTTTAATTTTATTTTCTGTTTAGAAAAAAACGCTATCTTCGGTCTAATGTGCCGAGGTCATTATTTTTGTTTATGCTTTCTGTTGACAGTCGTGGAATGGTGATAAGGGGCGATGTTTGCTTTCATACAATGCGGAAGGATATGCAATGGGCTGAATGTAGCAACTACGCAAAGTCCCCCCCCCCCCCCTTTTCCACCAAAAATGCGCTCACTTTACTGTCAATATCCGACAACACATAATAATAAATATAATTAGCTCTTTTCGCCTGGGATAATTTTTGCTTCGCCTCGCTTCTTTCTGCTGCGTTTTCGCATCCAAGAAATATGATCTCTGCCTTACACATGTGTTTCGCACAGCTCTTTCTGTTGCTTTAGCAAAAGGTGTAAGCAGAAATCTGCTTGCTGCTTTTGCATCGCATCACTCAGCTACTCTCTTTATAATTCCGCTCTCCCCTTCATGTAAAACTTTATTACATCTGGAATGTCCAGCATCGGGCTAAGTTTCTGGATATACTCCAGTCACTGTCACTTCGCACTTTTCTGAAGCCCTGCTCAAATTCTACTTCCAGGATATTCCTCACCCTCGTGCAGACAAAGCTTAAAAAATACACAACAGGGACAACGCACAGCATTCGTGCGCACTCAGTGTAATAATATTTTGCACGAGAACTATTTATTACTATATGACGTTCACGGTAAAATGAGCACTTTTGAAAGCCCTGACTAAGATCTGTTTGTATGCACGTTGTGTATTCTTCCGTCATATGTAAAATTATAATTGCCATTGGCCTCATCACTTTATTCATGCGTCGGTCAAGCGAAAGTGTAAAAAAACAGGAAGCGAAAGATATAATTAAGTTATCACAAATGGTTACCTTGCAATTTTTATACCACGTTACGGTATGAAAGTTAAAATATATACAAGCAGGGACAGTCATTTTTTTCTAAGGGTTCGTTTCAAAAGTGCTCACTTTATCGTGAACAGACTTTAGTATGGTTTTATTCATATTGGTCATAAATTAAGTATTATTGTAAATGTAAATACAATTTCAATTTAAGCAAATTATTATTTTTGTGTTAACAAAGTATAAAACGCTTGTGGTATGTGGCATATTTGGAAAATAACCAAACACATCATACATGGGGGTGATATTTCAAAGGTTTGATTAAAAACATATGAAGAAACCACGTATATACTATACGTACTGTGCTTTGCTCGAAGCATGGTGCCCAATGTTTTTGCTACGGACGGCACAATGGATTCATTGCGCACGCTCACGCTAACCTGTTTCACGATATTTTCTTTCACCCAGACGCGATGCGCGGACTGTGAAACGTCACCTTCAAACAATCGCAAGACACGTTCGAACCTTGAACCGCGCAATTACGAGGCCGGTGAATAACGAACACGGCCAAACCAACGTATTCCAGCGTAATAACGTAACAGTTATTACACTTCCCGCCAGTTCTCGAACTAGTGCTCGCAGATGAGAAGGTAAGCTATTTGTAGAGACCAGAAAAATTCGCGAGTTCAAAATACCTGCAGGTTAGACTATAAAGTCTTTCATAAAAATTACGCAGATAAATAATCCTCATAGGTTGCTTGACGTCGCAAGGGAAGGCGATGGTTGGGCATGCGTTTGGTCCAGTGTTTCTCATTCGTTCCGGGGTTCTCCGGGAG